>CM057453.1:1032825000-1035325000 GCA_016271365.2 Neoceratodus forsteri
GTGATAGGATAGAAACAGCATGGTGCAGAAGCCTCAGCTGTGAGACAGGACACATGGGACATCAGGGTACAGCAGCCCTGACTGTGAGATGTGGGATACATGGTGCAGCAGCCCTGACAATGGAGGCAGGGAACATGGCACTTTAGGGCCTAGCGCAGCATAGCAACCTTGACTGTGGAGACAGGAACAGGGGGCAACAGGTGCAGCTTCCCTAACTGTGAGGGCGGTGGAGATAGGGCAGCAGGGTGCAGCAACCCCAATTGTTTGGGCAGGGAGCAGCAGGGTGCAGTAGTCCTGATTCTTTAGGCAGGGGATGGAGGCAGCAGGGTGCACAATCCTTGACTGTGTGAGAGAAGATAGTGGGCAGCATGGTGCAGCAGCCTTGGATGTGGAGCAGAAGACAGGGGGCTTGTGGGGCAGGGGACTGGTGGCAGTAGACTGCAGCTGCCTCAACTGTGGGGCAGAGACACAGTGCATCAGGATGCCACATAGTGGTTCTAGTTGTACACGTACATGATGTATTTTCACACAGAAACCACCAAAGAGCTTAAATGTGTGAGTTCTGACAGTACATGTGCTTAATACTGTAGCAGAGTGTGACAAGCACATGTTTGTCAATCTGACATGAAAAAAAAGTTCTTACATGTTTGTATTTATGAAGGCCACATCAAAGACAAACTGTTTCTGTGAAAGAATAAAATTTAGATTTATTTTATATTCATTAAACAGCTCTGTGTTATATAGTTAGAAAAAAATTGAGGTTTGATTAGAAAGAACAGAGCTGTAATACAGACAAGCTGATTTCTCACAGAACATGTTTCCACTACTTCAGTTCGGCATTGGTACTGAAATGATTAGCTTTGTAAAGGAAGAGAATGATGTATTTTAAGCAGATCTATCTAAACACAAACCAGAGACTGGGTTTGTAAGGAACCTGGGGAGCTCAGCAAACCATAATCTCTACAGAGTGCTGCTCTGATTGGGAATCTGAAACAGCAAGCTACTCCAAAATGATGTCATCGCACTCTAAGTTTGACTGAGAGGATAGAAATAACTCCACTGTTTTCAGCCACTGTAGAGCAAGTTAACAAATGCTGATTTTAAGAAATCCACAAAACCAAACAGCATGCAATTTTCAGGAAACACTAATCATGGCACAGGGACTTGAATTTCAGCTTTCAAAGCTTTTATTAAAAATATGCAAAAACCGTTGCACATGCTCTTTAAATGGCCGAAAGTCAAGGTAGTCCTAAAGTGCTCCAAAAGTTTAATTGGGTTGAGTCGAAGATAAAAGTGCAGAACTTTGCACATTCGCCAAATACAAATTCAGGATTGTTTCATCCTTACCTGTCAGCAGACCTTTGTCCATAGCCATTTTCTGAACCTGTGCTGACTGGGGAATAACAGATAGTGGTAATGAACTTAATGAATGGTTTGTCATTATACAAGCATTTCTAACCATTTTGCAAGCAGTGGGAGACAGGAAATTGGTCTGCAGCTAACAATATCAGGGTGTGGCCTCCTTTGTGAGTATAAGGACAATTAACTGATAGTACAGCATAGGAGAGCCACTTGTAGTTAAGGGCATAATGTACTAGGAATTGTTTATTCTAATTAGGATCTTGGGGGGGGCTTGCAATTGCAGTCCATTTCTTACTAACATCCCCTCGTTTCTTTGACAGGGACTTTGACTCAGCCATAATTAATAAAGGGTGAATAATAAGCAGAGGAATGAACTGCTGTCACTTAAAAAATATCCCTCAGGTCCTGGTAATTTCAATTAAAGTGTGTTTCTTTTTTACCTAGTCCTGAGAGTAACCTCATACTCTATACTGAAATTGGAACAAAACTAAGAAGCATTTTTTCAGAAAAGGGTTCAATAAAACGGTTGATTCATTTCTCATCTCCAAATCAGAAAATACAGAATACAAACTAAGCACAAACATAACAGAAATACTGATGAACTGTGTGACAAACAAACAAACAAACAAAAAAAAAACAAGTTTAGGGAAGAACTTTGGTCCTGGAAGCTAAACACACACTAGAACAAGTCAAGGCATTGGATTACAGCTGATGGCACTAATGCAGGTTGAATACAGGCATGAACTAGTTATAATGATACTGAACATTAATGTATAGCATTTCCAACTCAATAAGCTTGTGTATGCGCTTTGGTTTCTATCACCCCAGTAGGAAAGTTTGCATTCTGCAAGGTAGAAACAGCCAAAGTGCTTGTACAACCAGAAGATCCTGTTCCATTCAGTCACTGAATCCTTTCCTGTTATTAATAGACACGCTACTAAAACATAAGCCAGGTAAGCACACTGTTCCACACATTTATGTATTTTTTTATATAGTGACTGCAGACTAATATGTAATACTTTAATTCAAATACAGTATGTTTTAACGCTGATGTAGATTTCTCTTTCTATTTATGTATAACAAAGAAGTACCCAGTAAATGGTAGTGAGGAAAACACATAAGCATCAATCAGTGCCTTAATGTTTGCTTACATACTTTAGTAGTGCAATGGGGAGGGTCTGTTAGTGATTTAAAGACATAAATGTTACCAAGTGCTAGTTCAGTGTGGAGTAGGAAGAGGTGCAATGGTGACTGGTAGGTGTCTGACTCCAGTTGTGTTGGATGGTATTAGTGTAACAGCAGCAAGCTTAAATAATTTCATTCAGAGCCAGTGCAAGCAGGGGCAAGACAGAAAGAATTCCTGCACTATTAGAACATGGCAACAAAGTAACTGTGGGTAAGTTTTTTTTTTACAATTTATTTAGCCAGGATAGTCCAGCTGATGAGCGTCTCAGAGTCTCAGGGCAATATCTGTTTGTACTTGTAAAATAGGAATAGAGATGGGATCACAAAGGACCTATGGTTCTTTTTGGAGTAACTAGGACACATAAGGAAGATTTAACATTAAACAATACTTATCTGACAGGCAGGGTCCAGTGTCTTGTCAGACATGTAAACAAAAGGAAGCATGAATAATCACAGCACTATTCAATTGAAGGCTGCAGCATAATCTACATGCAAGCACAAAAACCATATCCAATTACATGCAAATCTCATATTGTCTTGAACAACTAGAAAAGTGAGGTCTTGCTAATTTGCTGTCTGAATACATAAATAATAAACTCATATTCCAATAATTAACTCTTACAGAACTGCAACTGCTAGTGAATAATATCAGCTTCAGTAAATAATGCTGTAATCAGGTACAAGTCACTAATGGCAAATTTAAAAATAAAACGGCCTATGACTAAATCCAGATCAGTTCTTTGAGATACTTACAGCTTCACCACAGATAAGTGAAATCTGTAAATATTTAAATTAAGAAACAAACCACTTAGTCATTTAAAATACTCGTGTATCAATATCATATTAATGAAAAAGTGTATCATATCTACAAATGAAATACACACTAGCCTCAAGTAATATAGCACAACTGTCTCAATATCATATAAAAACTCCAGTTTTAGTTATCTGTTACGTGAACATATAGGTAATGAGTACAAATCAGGAATGATTAGTCAGTCCTTTATTGTGCAGTTGGTAAACTGACAAAATGCCTTTTGTTGAAAATCCTATATGTTCCTTTTTGTTTGTTTTTATAAATTGTTTTTGATTTCACCTAAATCAGTCAGATACAGAATATGATTGCAGTGACAATTAATACCTTACATTACAAAGTCATCAGTGTGAGCAAATGTTTCTGCTTCACTTTAAAGGGATACTATAGTCAAAATACATTTTGTAGACTGTTTTTATTTGTGTGTGTAGTCTTAGTGTGTCCTTGCCATTATTTGCTATTTGGAGCTTTTTTCTAAAGTTTCTTTCTAGTTTTATGGCCCCTGGGAATTTCGATGTCATCATTTTTTATAGCTCTTCTTTTTCCTATACTGCCTTCTATTCCACGTGAAGGTGATACATCCAGGACCACTGACTGAGTGAATGAAAACTCCTATAGCAGCAATCTGCTGTTAGGGGCCTGATATTCTGGCCTCACCCAAATAACCCTTTCTAATTTAGCAAAAAGGCATGACGGGGTTGAGTTATGTAAGCAATAAGACATGAAGCAGTGTGTATAAACCAAATTTTACAGCATGGCCAAAGGCATGAGGCGGAAGGTCGAGTGGCTTCAGCTGCTGGCCGTGCTGTAAAATATGGTTTACACACACCCCTGAGTGCCTTATTGTGCTTATAAAATTGGATCCTTTTTTTTTTTTACTTTTGACTGTTGGGAAAAGCATATTTACTGTATATGTAGAAACAATAGATTTACTTGTGTACATTTGTGATAAAATAGTCCTTCCACCCACTGCAAGTGAGGCAATTGATGACATCATTGTATTATTGCCTACTTGCTTCTGCCTGATTTTTTTTGTCTGTTGTTCTCCACATTCAAGATATGGAATGTTTATCATGGAATGTTTACCATGGAATACATGAATTCAAAGTTCTGCTCAGTCCCACTAGCACAATGTTTCTCTCCCAATACACTGTACACACAGACAACAAAGGCCTTTGTTACAGCCCTAGACTCAGTTATCTCACTGTCAGGGTAAGAAGAAGAGAGTTCCCTGATCAGCAGGTACAGATAGAAGGGAGATTTTTCACTGTCAGAAAAGAAACAGTTGTAGTGAAAACTATAAACAATACTTATTGGACCAGATATTCAGAAATGTGCCAATGACTGGTGTAAGTCCGGTGCAGCACAAATCTGATGCGCCATGGTGCAACGAGTGCCATATTCCCAGGTTGGGCATGCCAAAATGCATCAGCGCAACACAGCTGAATATGGCAGAGATGCACCATGGCGTAACCAGACTTGTGCCATGGTGCAACCAGACGTGTGCCATGGTGCACAAAGAGCAGCCACAGGCAATAGTGGGAGCACAGCAGTGGAGTAAAAGGGGAAGCACAGCACAGGAATAGACCCAGGAACAGTGTCAGGGAAGCACAGTGGCAGGCCACAGGTAGCCACCACCAGCAGGGCACACACAGGCACCCAGGTACCCCCACCCCGGAACACAACAGTGGCACAGAAAGCAGGCAACAGGTGGCATCAATGGCCAATGGAGGGCCACCAATGAAGATTCCCTCCAGCCTCATGCTGTGCCCCACCCACCCAGACCCCAGCAAGCCACACCAAGGACCATGCTGCCAAGCACACACATGCCACAAACCCCTGAATGCTGCCCCATGGGCACCCCAAGGTACAGTCACCGACCAGGGGGCAGGACACCACCACTGTGGGACATACCATAGCACACAGCAGTGCACCACAGATGCATGACCCTCACACTGACACATGCACACCACACAGACAGACACCACGCCACTGCAGCATGTCTCCTCACACCAGCTACAAAGCGGACACTGACACAGGCAGGTAAGTCAAAATAATTGTATTGTAGAAAACTATATACAACAGCAAGGGGTGGGAAAGGGTAGGAAAGTGAGGGAAAGGGACAGGGAACAGGGACTGTACAGTGGGAAGGGGATGGATGGGGGAGGGACAGCAGGGGAAACAGGGAAAAGCTGAGGCTGGAACCAAGGGCGGCCACATCCAGCCACTGCCTGGCACCTCCTTCACTGCTGTTCAGCCAGCAAGAGCTAGCACACATGCTGGACTGACTTCATGGTAGTGGAAGTAATGAGAATTATCTGGCACAGCAACCTACAGTACACGGGCAGCCTCATCCTCCACTGGATACCTATGACAAGGGACAGGACAGGTGATCAGTGCAAGGTCCCAAGGTATCATGCCCACTCACTGTGTGCAATGGGCAGTGGGAACACACACCCCTGGAGTGACCAACACCTGCCAGCAACCCAGTATGCCATGACAGTGCACAGAGATGGGCACCGCTGCCCAATGGCCACCCGACTGTGCAGTGACAGTCACATGGCACAGGACACCAGCAGCCCCACAGCAACACTAGTGGCAGCTTGGCACACACCCACCCCACCAACAGCTAGTAGATGTGTGCAATGGCTGCCCCACAGTGGCATGCACCACGCACAGTGTGACACACACAGTTGCCACAGCACATGGCACAGGTGGCCATGGCCTCACCCACTCCCCTGACAACCACCCTGTACTGTGCATAGGACCAAAACAGTACCTACCTGCCTGCTGCAGCCCTGCTGGCATCTGTCCTGCTGCTGCACCTCTGCTGAGTCCTGCTGTGGCCTGCTGGGCTGGCCCTGGTGCTCCTGCCACTCTTGCCCCATGTTGGTCTTCAGGTCCTGGGAATGGAACAAAGACAGGTACACATCAGAGAACACCCACAGCATGTGCCCACCACTGTCACCTCTGTGCACAGCATGTGCCCCTGCCTGACATGTCCCTCAAGGCTGTATTGCAATGCAAGCAGCAGCTGGAAATGCCACACTGCAATGCACACAATGACAGTGTACCCCTCTGCAGGAAATGCCAGGCAGCCAAGCCATCACCACAGTACAGCACTAGGGCACACATGCAGCATAGACTGACTTACCTGGCCATAGCATGGCCCCTCAGAAGACGAGTGCCTGCAGCTGTCACAGGCACTCTGGGTCCTGACACATGAGGTCATCATACTGGTGGCAGCATTGCCCCCCTGGTTCTGGCTACCTCAGTGTTCTGCACCAGGCTGGCAGTGATGCCCTAGCAGACATTGGTCCTTGGCTGTTGCAGGAGCACCTGTCCAAACAGCCCATGTGCATGTGGCTGCACACAGACCACCAGATTGACCAGTTCTATATCTGACGAGTTATGGGCCCAGTGAACACCCCGCTCTGCCATTGTACCGACAGTGATGTGTGGAGACAAAATGGCAGTCAGAGGTGCACATGTGCACAATGTGTATGGGATGCACACCTCGTGGAGGCATGCTCTGTGTCCGCCAATCGCGCAATGCCAGAGATGTGCAACATGGGCAAGGCATGACAGGCATGTGGTGGTGGAGTCACAGTAGGAGTCAGGGGTTGACCAGCACATTGTGCGCTGGTGCACAATAGCAGCCATGATGCACAATGCACCATGGTCCCTATTGAGCAGTGGGTGCACAGTGTGCAATAGGTGGCAGCACACCACCTGACGCATGTATACTGCAGTCCTGCGCACTGCGCATGCCTGGACATTGCGTCGTGACTTATTCCAGAGCAATTCCATTGTGCACAGAGCAAGTACGCAATATTCAGCCACCACATGCAAATGAGCTCATCAGCCAATTTGCGGCACACAGGAGAATTTAGCATGTCATTACCATTCCGCCAATGCTCATTTGCATGCATTGTGCTATAAAAGCACCACAGACCAGCACAGGCCATGGACTGGTATTGCAACCATCTGAGGTAAGTTGCACATGCTGCTGAGCCCAGCCAGCACAGCAGGGTGGATGAAGTAGGCTGCTGCTGACGCTGACACACATGTCCATGCCACAGGTAGCACTATGTTGGAACATGAAGAGAGTGAGGAGCATGGGCCTGCTCACAAACACAGGCCCAGCTTTACAAAGGCAGAGGCAGATGCCCTGTTTGTGGCCCACCTTGACAGGAAGCCACTGCTGAGTGGTGCCACAGGCACACCACAGGCCAGGGCTGTGGCCTGGGAGGAGGTGGCAGCAAGTGTCAACCAGCAGGGCAGCCACCAGCCGTCGGTGCAAGAGTGCAGGAAGAAGGTGGGCACTGATAAATGCCACATCAAGGAGAAGGGGCAGCCATTCATATGGCCTGGACGGCCACCAGAGGGGAGCCTGCTGATGTGCCACAGCTCACGGCACAGAAGTTGGTGGCAGCCACCATGTGCTGCAGCACTGTGGAGGGTGTGCCGGGTGGAGGTTTTCAGATGGATGGAAGCCCATCACTGCATGGTATGTATGTTGGGCATGCATAGCAAGCAGTGGCCGGAGGGGGATGGGGGTTGGGGGGATGGGGGCCTTGCGTCACTGACATATCTGTTTTATCTTTTAGCACCAGCACACTTGCATGCGGAGGATGGGGCACCAGCAGCAGCAGTGGAGGCAGGCCCAGCCCCAGAGGACCAGCCATCCACCTTCATGGGCATCCAGGGGCCTGATCGGCTGCAGCACACCACCACTGTCCAGCTGGATGTTCTGGGCATGGGGTCAGACGAGGCACTGGCTGTGTTTCTGCAGGGTGCCAGCCATGGTGTCCTCTGCATGGAGACACAGATCAGGGTGGGGTCTGACACCAATGGTGGCCTGAACATGATTCTGGACAGCATAGGCAGTGTTGTGGGAAAGAAGCCCATACCAGGTGCCATCACAGGCAGCACATCCAGTGGCCTGGCAGCAGTGGGACAGCTGCCTGCCACCACTGCAGGTGCTGCTGTGTGCACTGCCATGGCAGTGCCATGTGGTGGTGGTGATGTAGCCACACAGGTGCTGGGCAGTGTACAGCAGCCAGAAGGGCAGCAGAGGAAGGCAGCAGTGGCCATAGGGCAGCCGGACATGGGGTCCACTGCCAGGGCACCTGACAGGGACTTACCCCATGGGGACCCCCCTGTGCAGTGTCCACCTGAGTGGGGGGCTGTTGAGCATGGTCATTCACCAAAGGAGGGTCGGCACCCTACTCAGGTTCCCCTGGGTGCCGACCCATTGGCAGAGCACACCTGCTTGCTGCAGGCCTCCATGGAGCAACAAGTAGCTGGGGTGCATGTACTGCACACGGAGGTGTGCTAGGTGGCCAAGCAGAGAGAGGGAGGCAGTACACAGCTCCTGGCAGCTATACAGTGCTTGTGGGAGGACAAGACCACATCCCAAGATTGCATAGACAATGCGATCACAGATGGCCTTACACTGCTGGCTGCCACAGGGCATGGCCAGCCACCTCAGACACCATGTAGTGCACTGTTCACCACACGATCCCAGCATCATGCGACACCCTACCTGCCGAAGCCGGGCTGTGCTGTTGGCATCCCAGGCATGCCTGGTACAGGCCTGTTTGGGTGCTACACACCCCTGTGCAGACCTGGTCAAAGTCCCACAGTACAACCCCTGGGGGGGCTGTTGCAAACACCCCCTGTGGCTGATGTGCAGCCTTTGGCTGCCAATCAGCCCTGGTGTGGCTGCTCCCATAGCTGTGATGTCTATGGTTCCATGCGGCGGACCTGATGTGCATGCCACTCTGGCTGCAGTCTGCTGCCACTGCCCTGTGAGTGCATGGGCAGTATATGTGTGTGTGTGTGTGTGTGTGTCTGTGTGTGTGTGTGTGTGCATACCACAGGGGTGGCACCTGTGTGTAGCACTGCATGCTGCCTGTGTGCATGCCTGCCTGGCCACAGGCTTGTGTGGCATAGTCATGATGAGCAGAGCTGCACCGGGTGCACCTATGCACTGGTGCACTGCATCTGATCCCCGCCATATGCCAGCGCCTGGGCACATATGTGTGTGTGTGTGTGTGTGTGTTGCTGTTCACTTCTGTGTGCAGTTGTGTGTGGCTGTGTGGCACTGACACCCCCACCCCTACACCACACCTCTGTGTGCACATGCCCATTGCCATGTGCGCCCCTGCCTGTGTGCTGCACCTGTGTGTGTGAAAAGTGTGTTGATGTGGTGCCACCTACCTGCATGCACCATAGTGCTCCTGTGCAATGGTGTCCCTGTGCTGGTGTGCCATCCTCTGCAGTCGGGGATCCCTCCACCTGGGGGGGGCTGTCCACCACACTCCAGCCCACTGCCCTCGTCATCCCCACTACTGTCACCCTCATCAGCCTCGACAGCTATCCCACGGTCAATAGCCATGTTATGCAGTATGCAGCAGGCCAGGAATAGGCCACTGACTTTCAAGGGGCTGTACTGTAGGGCACCACCAGACCTGTCTAAGCAATGGAACCATGCCTTCAGCATCCCAAATACACACTCAATGATGTTCCACCTGCTGGCGTGTTCCTCATTGTACCATTCCTCTACTGGGGATGACGGGCACTGATAGGGGGTGAGCAGCCAGGACTTGAGTGGATAGCCACTGTCACCTGTGTGGATAATGACATGGTTAGCCTTGTGTTCTCTGTTACTGTGCCCCTTGTCAATCCCTGGTGCCTTCACCAGCACACCACCCAGCCCTCCCCATCCATGCTCTGCTCTACCCGATATTCCTTGCCTGTCCCATACTCACCCACTACGTGGCCTGTGAGGATGTTCCCACACTCAAACCTGTGGCACAGTGCAGAGTTGTGCCAGATGAATGCATCATATGCACTCCCAGGGTGTGTGGCACAGACATTGGTGATGTACCCCTTGGCATCGCATGCCACCTGGCAGTTCACACTTGGGAACCCCTTCCGGTTCATGTAGGCCACACCCTCAGGGTCAGGTGGCATGCGGATACCCACATGGGTGCATTAATGGCCCCAAGCACACCAGGCATGTGTGCTACCCTGTGAATGTCCTGCATGGTTGATGCATGCTCTGCCTGTGTGCTGGGGAAATGGATGTATTCCAAAGCATGTGGCAGCAGAGTGTTGAGGAACTGTGTGAGGAGGCAGGACATTGCCAACTGGGTTATGCCTGTAGTGCCCCCTTTTGGTCTCTGGAAGGTGCCCGTGGTGAGCAGGCACATGACTGCTGTCACCTTTGTCTCCACAGACATTGCGTGGCTCCGCCTTGTGGGTGCCTACATCTCCTCACTGCACAGCTCACAAAGCTGCCTCAGAATGGCCCTGTTCAGGTGATAACCACCCACAATCTCCTTATCGGTGTAATTCTCAAAGGTGGCGTGAGCACGGTACCACCTGTTCCGGGCGTACTGCCAATGGGCCCTTCCATGGCCATGTCGCTGTTTCTCCTGCCTCCCCACACCCCTCATTACAGCCTCAATTAGGAAGGGTGACCTAGCCATGGCCCCTGATAGCTTGTCTCCCCCTGGGTGGCCAGCTGCTCTGGGCTGTATGCCACCCTGGTGCACCGTGTGGCACATTGTCTGCCTCTCCCTCTCACTCTCTCAGCCTGTGGCTCACTCTCCACTGCCACCTCTGTCCCACACCTCTGTGGCAGCCTGTGACAGTCACTATGTCCCTTACTGGCTCTGCCTCCCTTGCTCTGTCTCTTTTTCTGTCTCTCCTCCTTCTCTTTCCACTCCCTCTCTCTCTCTCTCTCTCCAACCCTTGGCACAAGTGCTGTCTGTGTGCTTGTGCCCTGTATTTTATAGGCTCAAGTCTGCTCAGCACATCCAGGGTTTGTGCTGAGCTTGCGCCATGGTTCCACAGTTGAATATCACACTGAGCCGCATATTCATGGGCATGCCCCCTGCTCTTGTGCACACATTCATTACAGTTGTGCATTGGTGCAATGGGACTTGCACCACACAATGACTCCCACTGAATATCTCTTCTTGGTGCAAGTCCTCACTTCCACCAGCACAACTTTGTCATGCCATACGCAACTGCTTTGAATATCCTGGCCATTTTTCTAATTTATTTATGTATGTAAGGAGAGTGTGATAATCAGGGAAACGACATTTAATTCATTTGTTTTATTTTTTATTTAAGGTAGTTTTATTTTTAGGGTCCAGTTGAAGTTTTTTACATTGTAAAGGTAGCAGCCATGTTGGTCATGGAAGATCAGTCATGACAGTAGGGGGCTAACTGAAATGCCTGTGTTCTAAATGCCCATTGATCTGTGCTGCAGACTCTCCACTGCTGAGCAGTCCTTTTTTAACCATGTGTGAACCAAATTTTGCACATAAATAAGAGCCAATCAGATTACATGATTTTACCCTGCCAGTTTATAATGTGGGATAATGGCACACCTTGAGAAGTGTAGCCCAAGGTGAAGCTGAGGGCTTTACATACCACAAAAGTGCCATTGTCACTCAATTATGCACACCCTGGAATGCCTTATTGTGATTATAAAATGGCTCCCCTGATATTTTTGTTTTAGGATCAAGTAATGAGGTTAAGAAAGTTTAGAATTTCTGACCTTTCATTTTTATTTTTTATACTTGTAAATCTGATGAGCAAAAATTGCCCATTTTCACAGGTGACCTGTGCTCTTGTTCTGGGATAACATCACAGTCATGTGACTGGATTCCACTAATTACAGTACAGTATTTCTCCTACCCATTTTATAACTATTGTTTTTGTTTTCTAGGTATGTGTCTTTGTCTAGCTGGGAGGAGCAAATGTTTAATTTTTAAAGCTTTTCATTCCATCAAACTACACATGGCCATAAAGAGCACAAAAATTACCCCAGCTCATCAATGCTATAATCAGCGAAGATTCTGTTTTCTTACAGAATAGCCTACTTATGTATCCCACAGGTGTTTGCAAAACTGTAAATGCAGCCTTTATTAGTGCTCACTGAATAAGGATAGTTATGTAAAATCACAGCTATACTACAGTAAAAGTGACTCCAAAGCTCTATGTGCTGAATTGTTGTCCCCAAAGCATCACTGTCACATGGGACAGGAAAAATTGTAGAACAAAGAATTAAAATAACAAATGCTAACATGGAGATCCAAAGGGGCCATAAAACTAGTAAGCAAATTTAGAAAAAAAAACTCCTAATAGCAAACAAATAGAAGGAGACACTAGAACTACACAGGAAAATAAAAACACTCTGTACAACATGTGCTTTTGCAAATGTTGATTGTAGTTCTCCTTTAAGTGAAAATTACATTAAGAACCCAACCATAAAGTTCATCAATGGTTAACAACTCTCTGATGTAACTGTGCTGGACACTGCATCAAAATACTTGGCTAATGGTTTCCATGTGTTCATCCCTAGAAGATGAAAAACATAGATTTAATAGGTTAAATATTATTTGTTCAGTCATTTAATTTTGTTTACTAGGGTAACACTATAAGGGGAAGTACACCAGATACAGGGGAACACAAGTAACTAAACACACAAAAAAGGGGAAGATAGGAACACCTATCAGGTGTAAGGATACATAAGTATTTCCAGGTGACACTGGACATACAGAAGTTGGGAATGTTGGGATTAGTGCAGTGCAGCAGCTGTGGTGTGGCAGTTTTCAAAGAGACTTTCTAGAGACTGCTGTACTGCCTCATCTCTAATGCACCTCCCTGGGTTTTTATTTATTTAGTTTTTGTTGGCCAGGTAAGTGCACTATTTTCAGGCACGACCCGGAGGAGGGGGATACAGATGAATGCCATTTGACCTTGAACCAGATTAAGCTCTTGGTGGTATTTTTTAGTGAATGAGGGAAATTTTGGCCAGGACACTGGGGAAATTCCACTACTCTTTTCGATAAGTGCCATGGGATCTTTCACATCCACCTGAACTACCACCAATCCAGGCAAATGGGACCTCGGTTTAACATCTCGTCTGAAAGATGGCACCTCAGAAGTACAGCACCCCTCTCATGCTGCACTACAGTGTCAGTACTGGGATATTAACTCAAGTGCCAGATGTGGGAACTGAACCCACTGCGTCTGATCTCCCAGCCTCAGAGGCGAGTGTGCTACCTACTGAGCCACTGACACTGCTAAGAAGGAGGTTGCCAGACTTCAGGTTGAGTTGGCTAGGATTTGAAGGACTTCTCCCCATTAAGTCTAACACTGTTACCCCAGAGGATGCCAGGGAGGAGGAATGGCTAGACTGCAGTGGACTCTGGAAGGGTTGGGGGGGTGAGGGTCAGTGACACATTCCTTAACCAGCACCACTACAACATTGCAAGGCAGGACTGCCTGGAGGAGGCAACTGTGGTAGTGGCTGGAGAGGATGTGGGGATTCTCTGGAATGGAGAGTCCAAGGAGGGAAGAGGACAACCCCAGAGGAGGAGGAGGAGGAGGAAACAACTTCTGGTGGAGATTTGACTGTGAGGGGGATAGATTTGGGAACATGAAAAGGAAAGTTAGGCAGGTTTAGTGCCTACGTGGCACCACAGCCAGGAGTGATGGTCAGCAAATCCAGGGGACCATTAAGGCAGCAGGACAGGAGACAGAGCCTGATGTCACTGTCCAACTGGGCAATAATGAGCTGGCTAGGGACAAGTCTATGATACTGCAAGTGGAGCTTAAGGAGCTTGGGAAGGATCTTAGACAGGTAGCATGCTCAGTGACTTTTGTTGTGGTGCTGCCTGTCTATGATGGCTTGTGGAGAAGGACCTCCACACCAAGACATTCAACTCATGGTTAAAGGCATAGTACAGAGGGGAAGGGTTCATCTACACTGGGAACTGGGATTGGGGATCTACCTGAAGAGGTAAGGGCCTTTACAGGGTGGTTGCCTACATCATCCAATTGAGGAACCACAGTCCTCAGTGGACAGTTTAGATGTTACTTTGATGAACATTTAAATGAGCCAGAGAGGATGGTGGAGGAAATTAGGGAGGTAGTAATTGCCCCGCCCCCACGCTGATGTAGAAAGCACAGAGAACCTGAGGGGAATGGTGGAAATTAGTAAAGGAAGCAGGGTGGTAGAAATGAAAGGGATGGGAACAGAAGCATTAAAAGGAGAGGGAGGAAGGAGAAAGGGCAATAATGAAAGAAAGGAGGTAACAAGCAGAGTGGTAGCAAAATCTGCAAGGCCATGTTTGTGAATGCTAGAAGTCTAGAAAATAAGATTCCAGACCTAGAGGCCATAATGGAAGAGGCTGACCTGGAGATTGTGGCCATCACCGAGTCATGACGCACTGAAAACCATGACTGGGACATGTCTATACCAGACTGCACTCAGTTTAGGAGGGACAGGGTGGGAAGAAAAGGAAGGGGTGTGGTGCTTTGTGTGAGGGAAGGCATAAAAGTGATAGAGATACAGGGAATACAGGGGGAGCAGAGGTACTGTGGGTCACCCTAGAGATGGGTAATAGAGTTCTATTCTCACTGGCATGATCTACAGACCTCCAGCACAGGGGAAGGAGTTTGGTAAAGTACTGGTGGAACCTAATGGCAAGATGGCAGAAAAGGGGGAGGTGCTGCTGGTGGAAGACTTTAATCTGCTGGATGTATACTGGAACCTCTCAGGTGCAGCTTCAGCAAGAAGCAGGGACATCCTGGATTCCATGCTGGGCCTGGTACTCACTAACAGAAACAGTGTTGCAGATGTCTAGGTTGGAGGCCACCTTGGAAGCAGTGATCACCATGCCATGTGGTTCAATGTAAAGATGGCTGCAGAATGGAACCACACAAGGGCAGGTGTCCCAGACTTCACGAGGGCAGATTTTAAAAAGATGGGTGAATGCCTCAGGGATAACAGTTAGGTGGGGGATGACCTGACTGGGGTGGAGGAACAGTGGGAGAAGCTAAAAGGACCATAGAGTAGGCAACAAACCTCTGTGTGAAGCAAGTGAGCAATGTGGCCAGATGGTGTGCATCCAAGCGTACTGAGGTAGCTCAGTAAGGTACTGGCTGCACCACTGATAGTCCTGTTTAGCAGCTGATAGGAAACAAGAGTGGTTCCAGAGGACTGGAGAGGGACAGATGTAGTTACACTTCACAAAGGTGGCAGCAGGGAAAATGCTGGCAATCATAGGCCAGTCAGCCTGATGTCAGTGGTGGGAAAGTTAAAGGAGTCAATGCTTAAGGAAAGGATTGTGAGATATCTTAAATCCAATGGTTACAAGCCCTGAGGCAGCATGAATTCATGGCAGAAGGTTATGTCAAATAAATCAGATAGATTTTTCTGAAGTGTGACCAAGGAATTAGATCAGGATAGAGCACTGGATGTGACCTAGAATTCAGTAAGGTTTCTGCCACTGTTCTCCATAGGAGGCTAGTAAGCAAGTCAAGTAAGTTAGGAGTGAATCCAAAGGTGATAAACTAGGTAAGAAATTGGTTAGGGGATAGGTGTCAGAGCATGGTGATAAACAAAGTTCACTCAGAGGAAGGGAAGATGACCAGCGTGGCACCTCAGGGAATACTGCCAGGACCAGTCCTCTTTAATGTCTTTATAAGTGACATTGCATGGGAGTTGGAAGGAAATGTCTATCTCTTTGCAGATGACACCAAAATTTGCAATAGGATTGACACTCCGGGAGGGGGCATAAAGGGAGGATGAACAGAGACCTGAGTAAACTCAAGGCATGGTCAATGATACAGCAGCTGGGTTTCAATGCAGAAAAGTGTAAGAAAGTAGTAAGATTTGTACAGAGCTCAGGGCTGATTACAAAATGGGAGGAGTGGTACTGACAAAACCATGCAGAAAAAAGACTTGGGGGGGTACTCATACTGAATGACCTAAAGGTGGCCAGGAAGTGCAGCAAGGCAGTTGGGAGGGCTGCTGGGATACTGGGGTGCATACTGTTATGCCTGGGTCCCACACCGTCTACTGCCCATGTGTTCATATCATAAGTAACCTAGTATATTTTCGTAGTGATATTGCTGTATTGCACTACTGTAACATATAGAAATAAATATCCATCGTACAAGCATGGGTGCTAGGACAATGCTTGCTACTGATATTTGCTGCTGTATATTATGTTTACATCATTTTATGGTTTTATACATGTTTTATGTTTATTACACCTGACTCATATCTTTTATTGTAATGTGTTTACCTTAGTAATATGTGTTCCTTTATGTTCTGATATAGTCATATGATCACGTGTAGTGTCCTATACCAAAGTATCATGCCATGGGCATTTCTGCTTATGCTGCATTGTCTTTGTTCATAACATATAGCTGATAATTCATTTTATTTGTTCAGAGATTCTTCCTTACATTGCAACTTCATTTCCTATGTAATTGCACAAGAGATCCACCTCATTTACATGCCTTATCAAATGTTGTATGTTTATCATATCTATAACTGCACTATTATCTATTGTATATAATTGTATGCACGTCAGCTCTTTAGATAGAAAGAAACCGTACTCGATGTCTGATGTGTGTATTTGTAATAAAACTGCTTTTTATTACATACTGCTAGTAGTATAATCTTTGAATAGCCAATCCAACATAAAAGAATCTGATGGTAAACTGGACTTACCATAACAATAAGGAGGGGTAATGCCAGCAAAAAGAGGGAGGTGGTATTGACTGTATATAAATTGTAGTAAGACCCCACCTAGAGTACTGTATCCAGTTCAGGAGACCACTTCTCTGGAAGGACATGGACAGAGAGAGAAGGTGGTCCAGAAGAATGCAACTAAAATGGTGCAGGGTCTGCATCAGAAGCCCTGTGAGCAGAGAATTAAGGAACTAAATATGTACACCCTGGGAAAGAGGAGGGGGATATGATACAGACCTTTAAATAACTCAAGGGGGTAAATAAGGTACAGGAGGCAAGTATTTTTGAGAGAAAAGGGTGCTAAAGGGCAAGGGGACATAATAAGAAGCTAAAGGGAGGTAGTTTCAGGAGAGATGTGAGGAAGTACTTCTTCACAGAAAGAGTAGTGCACTCCTGGTATAGTCTTCCAGCAGAGGTGTTGGGGTGGCCGGACCACTGACGCTATGTGTTGAGGCACTGGAAGCCACACCTCACACTACGCTGGCAACCCTGGTTTGGGAAAGAGCTCGGGTCAGCTGGGGTCAGCAGGGGGAGGGAGGGAGGATTGAGCATCCCAACGGATGCTCTCCTCCCTCTGGGGTGGGATACCATGGGTGCAGTACGCACCCAACACCTGAGAAGGTGCTGGTGGAAACCGGGCTCTCAAGGTGTTGACAGCTCCATCTAATGGAGTCAGGAAGTGGGGACATTTGTAGGTGCTTGAGAGGGACGTGCGTCAGCACATCTCTTCTCTGGATGCTTGCATCCTTGCTGCAGCGTCTCAGGGAGCTGGGACAGGGAAAACCACAGAAAAAACAGAAATACCCCTCGGTAGTCCTAGATGACGACTGCTCCCGGCCATTCAAGACTACTGATTCTGGACAGACCCCACTGTGCAGGAGGAAGTAAGAGGTGAGGCACTCTAGGGGCAGATCCAGAGTAGGGGGCAGAGATGGTGATGAGCGGCACGAAGGAGTGGGCACCGAGGGTAGACAGGAGGAGATAAAACAGAACGTTTAAAAAAAAAGAGGTGTTTGGGGAAAAACAATGGTGGAGTTCAAGAATGCATAGGATAAGCATAAGGGAATCTTGAAGAAAGGGAACGGAGTGGGTGAATGGGCTAGAAATCAAGTAGTGTCTGCAGTGGTACTATAGGCAGGGGAAAATAGGCAGACAAGGTGGGACAATTGGTTCTTATCTGCCAGCAAATTCTATGTTTCTATGTTTCTAAAAAGAAATATATAAAGCTAAAATGTGTGCATTAGAGCCTTGTATGATAGCCTATGGTTTAAAACTATCCACTTCTTGGCTGGCATCTGACGTATAAACTGTCCAACATGGCTGCTTGCATTAAACACTTTCAGATTTTGATGTACCAAGTATGACTTTCATTGCTTGATTAATGATTGCAGATGCAGCCATATGCCATATTTTTGCTGTAAAGCAAATGTTTAATGGCGTGTGCAATCTTGGCTATGATCTAAATAACTTAGATATAATCTGTGATCCAAATACAATGGCTGCTTTCAGTTTAAAATACATTTCTTGTGATACAATCCCCATCCTTTGTGAACTGACACCATTCTTTAGTTGCCTTTTTAGAAAAAATACTTCTAAACCACCAATAGTGCTGATCAAATCAATTACCACTGTTTTATAATTCCTCACCTGCTTCTTTAACTGGTGCTTGTAACACTGCTCTGAGTATTAAACAGGCTTTAAAACATTACCTCTTTTCTAAATGTCAGTGAAAATGTTACTCTTCTTGGATGTACTTCCCTTATGTATATATCTTTGGATGCATCACAGCTATGTATATGTATGTTTTGAATTCTGTTATATGCTCTGGTCACTCTTGTAAATGGGCATTTGGCCCAAGTTCTTACCAGATTTAAAATAAAGAACAAGTCACAAAAATTCATGTATTTTAGAATGTCTCTGGATTGGCTAGAGTTCCTGTACTTGTAGCTGTGGGTGTAGTTCTTTATCAAAATTGCACTCCATGAACAACTTTGTGTGATCAGTCTTCTGCTTTTATACCTGGCATCTGTGACTGCATAAATGGAGAAGTATCACTTGATCATGGTAAATCAGTTTTTAATGTTTATACTACAGGAGAAAGGTGACTTTTGAATGTAGTAATGCTTAGAATCCTACACCATCTAAATGGAGGCAAGCATTTTATGGGTTAATTTTTTTTTTAAATCTAAGCGACACTGTAGTTTAATGAATTGGTTTATGCTTAGAGAAGCCAGACAAGTGCCAAGAGATTGGAAAACAGAACAGTTGATTTGCTGCTGGGTTTGGAGCTACCACAGGTAGTGAAAGCAAGAACCTGTTTTGCAGGCACCACAGGAATCACAGCAGGTAGCAATACAAAGAGGGCATCAAATTAGCTGCCATGGATGGTAACACTGAGAGCCTTCTTAAGGGACATCAAAGAGCTATCATGGGTGGCAACAAAAGGACAGTAATAGTACCAGTGCTGACAAGACAAGCTGCTCAAAGTCTGCAAATGATTTAAAATAATGTAATTTTGTTGCTCGCCATTTTCCTTCCATCTTTTTAGCATTTTAAAGGGGTTCTTGGTCTCATCTTTTGGGCAAATCATTATTAGCCTGACCACAGATGGCAAGGTGACCCCCACATAGGTCGGGTATCTACACTGAGATATTGCTGTAATCTATCTTTTTCTTGTTTTGGAAACCACTCTTTAGCTACATCTTTTACACTATGTGCTGACCCATTAAGGGTTCAAAGGTGGCACTTGGGTAGCTTTGTAATTAGGAGAAGGCAACACCTGTCCTGTTCTTTGATACAATGTTAAGGGTTTAGCAAGCTCAAGCCTTGCTAATATATTGAGATTTAATCACCTGACTTATACATTTTTCTTAAATGTTGTAGGGGTGTTACTGGTGCTTTGTCAAAATTAGAATCAAACAGTAATACTACCAGGACTACTCTCAAAGACAAGCTGCTCCAAAGCCTGCAATTTACTTAAAATAATTCTATTTTCTTACTTTCTGTCTTCATGCCAACATTTTAACATTTTATTCAGCTACTGCTGGTTGTGCCCCTGCATCTCTGGTCGGCACCCTTCTGCTTGACCATCCCAACTCCATCACCCTGGCATCCCCCAGGACTTACCCGTACCTCTGTGGGTTCCCCAAAGCTTGAACTCTCTGGTAGGGGTGGCAGAGACACCCCAAACTTTACTGCAGAATGGATCTGGTATGTGGAGGTGCTGCTGGGGTAGCCACCAGGTGTGAGTCCTGTGGGTGGCCAGGGTCATCCTGCCAGCCAGGGTATTTTCACTTGTTCCTCCCTTCCCTTAGAATGTCAGTGGCAGGGTGCATAACACACGTGCATGCAGGTGTGCATGGTGTAGCAACGGCCGCGATCCCACCATTCGCAAGTAGATGCCAGCTGCACTGCCTCCTGCGGTCACCCAGGTGGCAGTGTTGCAGTGGAACTGGCTTCCTTCCCACCCCAGAGGAGGAGTTCATCTTCTGGGATGCTCACTCCTCCTCCTCTCCCAGTCAGCCTCTGATGACCTGAGTCCATTCCTCAACTCAGGTCTGTGGTAGCACTATCACTGCGCTGACTGGTTGGTTCAGCTCATTGTAACATTTTAAAGGGGTTCCTGGGCTCATCATTTGGCCAAATTATGATTAGCCTGACCACTGATGGCAGGGTGACACCCTCAAGATCCCACACATGCAAAAGAGAGATAGCATTGGGACCTCAGCTCGCTGTGACATGTTAAATCGTAAAGTGTATTACCTGATCTATGAGGGGGTCACCTTGCAGTCACTAATCAGGATAATCATGATTCAGCCAAATGATGAAATCAAGAACCCCCTTTAAAATGTTAGAATGATGGAATGAAGTCAAAAAGTAAGAAAATTGAATTATTTTAAGTGTTTAGCAGGCATCGGAGTAGCTTGTCTTGTGGGGGAGCACTGGTACTATTACTACTTGATTCTCATTTTGGCCCCACACCCATAGCGCCCTTAAAACATTTATAAAAACTGTATTAGAAAAGTGGTTGCATCTCAGAAAATTAGCCAGGGTTGAGCTTGCCAAACCTTTAACGTAACAAAACAAGGAAACCTGCTTTGTGTGCATCAGTGAAGCTGCATGAGCAACAATACATGGAGCCTGCTGGTTAAGCATTAAAGGAGCAGCAAAGGCAACAAGACAGAAAGCCCACATGGCAGCTAGCTAGCATAGGAGCCGCCACTGGCAGTTACACAGGAAGTCAGCTCTGTGGGCATCTTAGGAGCCACCAGAGGCAGCAACACAAGGAGCCCACTTGGAGTGCATCATAGCAGCTGCCATGAGAGGCATAGGGAGACTATTCAGAAGGAATCATAGGAGCCACCATGAGCAGCAACACAGGGAGCCTGCTTAAATAGGCATCATAGAGGCCATTGTGGGCAGCAGCACATGGAGTCCACTTGGGGTGCTTCATAGGAGCTGTCGTGGGTGACAACAATGGGTAAATTCTCAGTGGACATCATAGAAACCACCACTGGTGGAAACACAGGGAGCCCCCTCAGTGGGCATGAAATCTGTCACTGCAAGTGTAAAAATAGGGAGCCTACTCAGTAGGCACTAAAAGAGCTGCAATGGTTTGCAACTGAGGGAGCCCATTCAGTGGTGTTAAAGAAGCCCTTTGGTCAGCAACACAGAGTTCCCCAAGGGACATCATAGGAGGCACTGTGAGTGGCAACATGAGGAACCACCTCTGTGAGCATTACAGAAATCACTGCAGGCAGCAAAACAGGAAACTTGCTAAGTAGGCATTAAAGGAGCTGCCTTGGATGGCAACACTGGGAGCCTACTCAACAGGCATTAAAGGAGTCTCCATGGATGACAACACGAGGAGTTGGGGGCATTAAAGGAACCACTGCATATGACTAAAGAGGTAGTCTGCCCAGCAGGTATTATATAAGATGCCGTGTGTGGCAATACTGGGAGCCCAGTCAATGGCATCTAAGGAGTCACTGTGGGTGGCAACATTGGGAACCCACATAGTGGGCATTAATGGTGCCACTGTAAGTGGCAACAATGGAAGTCCACTTTATGGGCATCAAAAGAGATGCCTCTGGCAGAAACATGGGGATCCTGCTTGACAGGCATCAAAGGAGCTGAGGTGGGTGGGGAAAGAAAGAACCCACTCAGAGAGCATCAAAGGAGCCATCACAGGTGGTGAAAGAAAGAGCTACCTCGGTAGGCATTAAAGGAGCTGCTGCAGGTAGCGAAAGAAAGAGCCCACTTGGCTGGCATGTAAAGAGCTGCCACTGGTACAACACTGAGAGCCTGTATCAGAGGTGTTTTTTAAGGGATGTTGTAACTTTATCAAGGCTGAGTACTGTATGTCCACAATCCTGAAAATAAATGTGTTATTTGCCAGTGACAGCATGTTATTTCCTTCCCTAGTGTTAGTTATAGTTTCATAGTTATCTTACAAGTTCATGAGGCCAAGGCCCATAGTGAACTTGCCACCATGAATTAATGGTGGTATTTATATTTTATTTCCTTTATATGGTCATCCAGAAGTATTTAACATTTTTCCACACTATCACTGTTAACAACATATGCAGGTAATGAATTCCATATAGGTGGTGCCCTCTGTGTAAAAAACCTCTGTCTTCGCTGAGTTTTATTAACTGGGCATTTAATTTTATCTTTGTGTGGTATGGTATTATTTTCACAATCCTGCTTCTCCAAGCATATAATATCAAGTATATCACTGTTATGTAATGTATTGAATATATATATAAGATCACCTCTTAATAACCTATACTCATGTGAATATTGGTTCAAGGACTGAAGCCTATCCTCATATGGGAGATTTGCCAGATGTTTAACTCTCTTAGTGGCTCTTCGTTGAACCTTTTCCACCATACTCAAAGCAACTACAGTAGTAGGTGCACAAAACAGAGCACAATACTCCATGTGGGGCCTGACGAGACTTGTATACAACGCCATCAGGACCTCAGCCCTCCTACTTTTTATATGTCTATGTATACAGTACATCCCAATATGGAAAAACATTTTTTGACTGTTTTCTTTGCATGAACATCAAATTTCAGATCATTGGTAATGGTTACACCCAGATCTCTTTCCTCGACGGTTGATTGAATAATTGTATAGTTAGCCCCCCCATTGTTATTTCCAAAATGCATCACCTTACATTTTAGTTCATTAAATGTCATTTTATTCTCCTCTGCCCAGACACCTATACTATTCAAACATTCCTGAAATTTGGTGACTGATTCTGAATAGTTAACTATGCAGGTGATTTTGCAGTTGTCTGCATACACCCATCCAGACATAATCACTTATCTGCATTGTTGATACAAGTATATGAAACAACAAGGGTCCCAGGACTGAACCATGAGGAACCCCACTTGTCACGGGACCCCAGCTTGATTCATGTCCACGTACTACTACTCGTTGTACCCTATCATCTAACCATGAGCAAATCCACTTGATGATATTACTGTGGAATTTGAATTTACACAAATATTCCAGTAAGGTTTTATGTGGCACAGTGTCAAATGCCTTAGCATAATCCAGAAAAACAACATCCACAGGCAATCCCTCATTAAGAGCTTCACTAACTGGCTCAATAAAACTGATTAGATTGGTTAAACACAATCTACTGGGTGTAAATCCATGCTGTGAAATATCACATGCTGCAGTTCTATTTATATGATCCTTCATCCTTGTTTGAATTATTCTCTTGATCATTTTACTTATCACAGAGGTTGAGCTAATGGGCCTATAGTTCCCAACAAATTGTTTACTGCCGCTCTTATGTATTGGCGCAATATTTGTGCTTCTCCATTCCTTTAATGTAGTCCCATTATTTATGGATGTATTATATAGTACTGCTGATGGGCCAGCTAACTCATTAACCAATTTTTTAACAGATTTTGGGGCTATACCATCTGGGCCTGGTGCATAGTCTTGCTTCAGATTATTAATAATATCTACAACTTCTTTCATAGTAATAGACCTCACTGTTCGCTCACTATGCAATTGCTTGATTTTAATATATTCCTTAGGGATGAAGACATTCAGAAAATATATGTTTAGCTTATTAGCCATTTCAGACTCATTGGAAACTACTGTTTCATGTATTTTTAATGGTCCTATACAATTTTGGTTACTCTTCAGAGATCGAATATAATTAAAAAAGCCTTTCTTATTATTTTTAGAATCAGTTGCTAGGCAAATTTCAAGTTCTTGTTTCCTTTTTTTAATAATATTTTTAGTCTTTTTTATCAGAGTTTTGTATTTTATGAGATGAATTGTGCTCTGAGATTTCTTATATTTTCGATATGCTCTTTGTTTTTTATTTATGATTTTCTTTATTTAATTTGTCCGCCATAGCGGAATTCTTTTTGATTTAGTTATCCTATTTTATCCTCCATGGAACCCATGTGTTAATACAATACATAGTCTTGGTGTTAATTATATCCCATTGATCTTGCAGGTTTGAGTTTACAGTTAATTCCTGGACCCAATTCCAGTTACTTAGATAGTTTTTTTTACTATCATAATCACCTCTGGGGGTCACGTGATGCTAACCTTCTGAGCAGCAGCAGTGTCTTGGAGCTCCCGACTCCCTCCAGCCTTATTAGCTTCTATCTGCGATTCTTGAAGAGCGAATCCAATAATTTATATATTATTTGATTTACTTCACTCTGCCTTGACCTTAGGCGTTTGATTTCATCCTTCTAACATAACTAGGATGGAGGCGGAGAAAAACAGGCTGCGATCCGGCATGCACCACCAGCTACTCCTGAGAAGCTGCCTAAAAAAGCGAGAAATCAACTCAGCTCCACCCCCGAGAAAACGGGTGATAAAGTATCCCCGACTAATCTTCTAACCGAAGAAAAGTTCCTAAAGGAATTAACACCTTTGAGAGAAGTGTTACAAGATATTACCACGGAGCTCAGATCTATCCGGGGAGACCTTTCCTCTCTCGCCACGAGGGTGTCCGACTCAGAAGCTAGAATTCATTCCCAGGAACAATGTAAATCTACAGCAGAATTCGACTTGGTGGCATTAAAGCAGCAGGTTAAAAAGTTGCAACTAAAAATGGAAGACCTAGAAGGTCGCAGTAGGAGAAACAACCTGCTTATCCTGGGTTTACCTGAGCTGGAAGAGGGGTCCGATCCCATTGACTTTCTCCAAAAATTTCTAGTCAAAATAGTGGGCCCTTCACCTCTAAATCCCCACTACCTTCTGGAAAGAGTGCACAGATCCCTGAGACCCAGGCCCCCTCCAGATTCTCCTCCGCGACCGCTGATTATGAAATTTCTCAGTTATCTGGAAAAGCAGCACATTCTTACCAAGGCTCGTGAACTTCAATCAATCATGTGGGGATCTGCCAAACTTCGAGTAGCTCAAGATCTGCCTAAGGAGACCAGGATGAAGAGAACCGCATTTCATTCCATTGTCCAGAAGCTTATCGCGGCGGGCATCCCTTTCAGGATGTCGTATCCTGCCACCCTCAAGGTCACAATTGGAGGCACCTCTGTGAGCTATGACACCCCGGACTCTGCTCTCAAGGACCTGTCTGTTAAACTTCCTAATCTCTTTAAAGCTAGTACCTGAACTCTTAGTTCCCAGTTTCTTAACCAAGGCGATGTTTTAGCCTGAATTCAATGTTTTGAATGTCGTGTTTACCTTATTAGCCGGTTCCAGATTTATCCCAATGGGTGGAGAGTTCTTGGTGGCCCAGGTGGAGGTCGGGGTAGGCCGCGTTGTCTCCGGCCCTCGCAACTACCTGGAACTAAACAGCAGCGAGTGCAAAGCTATGCCTGGCTATTTTTAGTGTGGGACTGGTTTGGTCCAGCTGCATAACTGCTCCCCGGGGAAACATCATCTGTAATGGAATAGCAATACTTCCACCTCTTGATTTGCCCTGCCACCTCTCAGAAACCTGCAATAGTCCTGATAAGGGGGTGAGTCATACTTTTGGGTTTCTCCCTATATAAACAGTTGGATGTCACCCCTCATAATCGCAGTCCCTGCTATAGCACCTATGATGGAGGCTGGTGGGGGGGGAGCTCCTGGGACGTTCATAGCTGCGAGTGAAGTTGCTTCACGAAGCTATAGATGGGAGGTATGTAAACCCAGACTCGCATGTGGGGATTTCTCTGACTAGTTTCATCTGGCTTAATGTTATATCGCTCTGTTTAGACCCTCAGAGACCCTTTGATGTACAGGATGTCAGCAACAAGTTGCATGCTGGGTTTGCAATTGGGTCCTGGTTCCCAGATTTCTGTCCCGATTCTTGTTATTTTGCCTGGTACCAGGGTGTACATAGTTGGATAGATTTAGTAGCGGATTATGAAAAGGGAGAGGTGCCGGGGTTGTTGGGCTGCCTATCACTTCATAGGTCCCAAGGTAGTTTTGATTTACATTTTCTGTTTATGGCATGTCATTACTTGTTATGTAACATTTGGCAGCTTACAACGGATTGGGATTTTGGGACTAGAGTGTGCTATTCCTATTGGGCTACAGTTATGAGCTCTGTTGACTGCCTCTATACTCTCCTGTTCTTGAAATGGCTACAAATTCTGTTAAAGTCGCATCGTGGAATGTACGTGGGCTCAGGGAGAAAGTCAAGAGAACCCAAGTTTTTAATCACTGCGACCTCATTCAAACCAACATTCTATTGTTACAAGAAACTCACCTACTCAGTTCTGAGACTAAATGGCTGTTCAGATCTGGCTTTTCGCACATTTTTACCGTGAATGGGTCAGGATCTAGTAGGGGTGTAGCTATTCTTATTAAAAATTATGTTACGTTCCTGATAGACACTACAGTAGTGGACCCAGAGGGTAGATTCGTACTGGTCAAAGGATCCCTTAATAACTGTATTACTGTTCTTGGTTCTATTATGGCCCAGTAGGAGGTAGTTCTGAATTCCTAATGACCCTGGCAGATAGATTAATTCCTCCTCCCTCCAGCTTATACTGGGGGATTGAATATCCACGTCTTACCTCCTGGATAAAGCTCCAGATTCAAATGCCACCTACTCCAGTTCAAAGATCCCTGTCAGACTTTTTGCATATGTTAGGGCTGTGTGATCCCTGGCGCTTATCTAATCCCTCCCTTCAGTCCTCCTCCTTCTTTTCTCAACCTCATGGTTCCTGGTCAAGAATTGACTACATTCTGATCAGCAAAACTCTCCTCCCTGGTCTTTTTCAAACTGGTATTGAACTGATTGTGCTCTCCGACCATGCTATAGTATGGACAAGGATCTCTCCCAACCCCAATTTTCAATGGGACACCATCTGGAAACTTAACATTCAGCTCCTAAAGGAATCCCAAGTGGTGATGCATATTAAAACCTCCATTTCTAGTTTCCTCGAGAACAATATTAACTCTACCCTGCGGTTCGACATTATCTGGAACTCTCTGAAATGTTACTTAAGAGGCGATCTGATCAAACTAGCCTCGGCGAGGAGAAAGTCTAGACAAGCCCGTGCCTCCTTATTAATGGCCAAAATCAAAGAGCTGGAAAGCTCCTACTCCCCCTCTTCCCCCCTGTCATCCCTTGAAGCCCTTTTAGCAGCTAAAAATGAATATACGGACCTCCTCAAAGAAAAAGCTGAATACAGCCTAATTAAAACCCAAACTAAACATATTGAGCAAGGCAAAAAGGCTGGTAGACTCTTGGCCTTAAGACTGCGTACATTGGAGAGCTCCAGATTAATCTCGGCCCTGCAAGCTCCTGATGGTCTCATTAAAACATCTCCCAGAGAAATTACACAGATTTTTGAAGATTTCTACAGAACCCTCTATAATAACCCTTCCTCCTCCACATCTCTCTCAGATATATCAACCTATCTAGCAGACCTCAACATTCCCCAACTTTCGGTCTCACATAAAGAAACCCTGACTTCTCCTATTTCTCTCTCTGAAGTAGAAGAAGCTATCACTTCCATGGCCCCGGACAAAGCACCAGGCCCAGATGGCTTTCCCTCAAATTTCTTCAAGGTATTTTCCAAAGAACTTGCCCCTCTACTCCTTAAGCTATACTACTACATTTTCACTGCCGACACTTTGGACCCTGCACTCCTAGAGGCCACTATTGTTCTAGTTCTCAAATCCGATAAAACTCCTACGGACCCAGCAAGCTACTGACCTATTTCTCTCCTAAACTGCGATATGAAGATCCTTGCCAAGATTTTGGCCGAGAGGATTAAAAAAGTCTGGATGCATCTCCTTAGCCCAGAACAAGCTGGATTTGTTCAATCTCACTCCCCAGCAGACCATCTTAGAACCCTTTCCCATATCTCTCAGGCCACCCAACTATCCCCCTCCCCAATGGCCCTGCTTTCGCTAGACGCGGAAAGCATTTGACAGAGTCAACTGGTCTTTCCTTTGGGCTACGCTGGCCAAAATGGACTTTCTGCCCTCTTTCCTCAAATGGATCCAGGTTTTATATAAGTCCCCTTCGGCCAAGATATACTGTAACGGTGTTTTTTTCTCTCTTTTTCATCTTCATACTGGCACCAGACAAGGTTGCCCCCTTTCACCCTTCCTGTTTAATCTATATCTTGAACCCCTTCTCCTGAAACTTAAATCTTCCCCATTTATCCAAGGTTGTCTGATACGTCAACAGGAATTAGTCCTCTTAGCTTACGCTGATGTATATTACTCCATGTCACCCATTCTGCCACTTCAATAGGACATGCACTTCGCCTTATTACTCAATACGGCAATCTATCTCACTATAAACTAAATATATCAAAATCCAAAATCTTCCCATTGAATCCCCTTACATATAAACATGAGCTCGATAAATGAGATGGTCCCCCAAGTCGATTAAGTACCTAGGCATCCACTTTGCTTCAGACCCCCTCTTGCTTAGGATGCTCAACCTAGATGACCTCAAAGTCCAAATACAACTAGACCTACAAAGATGGGCTAACCTCCCCATCTCTATGTGGGGTAGGATTAACATTATCAAGATGAATATTCTTCCCCATATTTTTTACCCCCTCAATTTATTAGGCCTCTGGCTACCGCTCTCCTACTTACACCAATTCCATACAATTTTCTCTAAATTTATTTGGCGCGGGAAAGCTGTTAGGCGTTCATTCCTCAAATTATCCCTCCCTAAAGACAAAGGCGGTCTCAAACTCCCTAACCTAATATTCTATCATTGGGCTGCCCATCTTTCCAAGCTGGGTAAATGGTATTCAACCCACACGGGAGCTTCTCCTCCGATCTGGCTCCAAATTGAGAGAAAGATCCTCTCGGAGACTAAAATAAATCCCCAAGCAATTTTCTATACTCCCACCTCGGTACTTACACCCTGGCTGTCTGATCAAACAATTATCACATCTCTCAAGTCTCTCTTTCAATGCTTATATTTTCTCAAAATTCCCCCCTAAAATGGACCTTGTGCAACCTCTCACTCTCAATCCCAACATTAAGTTAGGCAACTCGATAATTACTCCTGAGTGGCTCCCACAAATCAAGGAAACTACTCTAGAACATTACTATGACCAAGGCTCCCTTCTTCCATCTCCAAATATATTAACTAAATTTGACATTCCCAATAGTAAGGTCTTCAAGATATACCAAATAAGACATCTTATTGTTGCTAAATTTGGTTCAGAGTTTCGCGACTCCAAGGTCAGCCCTTTCCTCTCCCATGTCTTCACCCTTGCCTCTAAACCACATTCCGTCTCATCAATATACTCATATCTACTGGATTACAAATTCCCAGAGCCGCTCAAGGGCTCCTGCATCTGGTCATCCCTACTCCCAGAATCTATCCCTAACTGGACCCGAATTTGGAGAGACCTACATAGATACCACACCCAAGACAGATTTAGGCTCATCCAGTATTATATACTAAACAATATGTATTACACCCCAAGTAAATTATTCCGCTTCAATAAACTATCTCTCCCTCTTTGCTCTAGGTGTTCACATAGTGAGGGGAATTCACTCCACATCTTCTGGCATTGTTCTAAAGTTACCCCCTTGTGGACCTCTATTCAGGACAAACTTGATCCGATGCTTGGTCTTACCAACCTTTTTACACCTGATATCTGTATTATAGGTGACTATTCCAGCATAGATTGCCTGGAACGTCGATATTACATGGCCTTGGTGTCCATAGTGGTCAAAGGTTGGTCCTCAAACATTGGACTGATCAGCTGATCCTGACCTATTCTGAATGGCTGACTGAACTTTCAATGTGCTTCAATACGGAGAGACTTGTGGCCAGCTCTCGCAACCGCATGGATCTGTTCCATAAAAGATGGGGCAAATTGTATACTCTATATTTACATCAGTGATCTCTTGATGCCTCCCCGGATGCCCAACAAGGCTTCCTTTCTCTCTTCTTTCTTCTTTTTTTTTTGTTCTCCACTCGCTCCTTCTGATTTGCCTGCTTGAACAGGCTAGTACTTTGGTGGTCTTGCCAACAGAATTAGTTATACAATCATTTTGCACCTCTATGATGGTGTTTGTAGGGTGGGGGTGGGTATGTTATGGGTAGTAGGGTGGTGGGTGGGTGGGTAGTTGTGGAGGAGGGAGGAGGGATGGATGGGATTTGTGAGGGGAGGGGTTTCTTTTCCTTATTTATATCATGTATGATCTCTGGGCATATATGAATAATGGTCTGTTTGTATTGGCTATGTTAAAATCAATAAACTTAAATTTCAAAAAAAAAAAATAATCACCTCTGCTAAAATCTCTAATTTTTGTTATCCCATTATTATTTCCTTTAGTTGTTATAGTCACATTGAACTGTAACGTATTATGATCACTATCTAGCAGTGGTAACAGTACTATTGGCTCAGTATCAATATTTCTAATATTGTTCAAGATTAGATCAAGAACATTGTTATCCCTAGTAGGTTTCTGGACTAATTGCTCAAGATTATGCTGCAGAGTAAATTCTAGGAACCTTTTTTCTATAGTTCCTCTTGCTTCAAGAGTCATCCAATTGATGTTTGGCATATTAAAGTCTCCCATAAGGATATACTCATTGGAGACTTTATCCATATTTGGGCTGCAAAGATTTGTGCACCATTCTGAAGAACTGGATCAGACGGTTTGGAACACACTAAGGATAGGACAGTGCTAGACCTGGTACTTACAAACTGAGACAGTGTTGCTGGCATCACAATGGGTAGTCTCATGGGAACAAGTAATCACCATATGGTGTGGCTTGGCATACGGATAGGACAGGAACCTCTGTGGATGTTACAGAAGCCACTATAGGCATCAAACAGGAAGCTTGGTCAGTAGGCATTAAAGGAGCTGCTGTAGGTAGCAATACAGGGAGCCTGATTAGCAGGCATTAAAGAAGACTCCATGGGTGGCAATACAGGGAGCTTGTGTGGTGGGCATAAAAGGAACCATTGCATGTAACTAAATAGGTATCCTGCTTGGCAGCCATAAAAGAAGCTGCTATGGGGAAGTGGGGCCATACAAGGAGCCCACTCAGTGGCATCAAAGGAGTCACTGTGGATGGCAGCACTGGAGACAAAGGAAGACCTCTTTATGGGCATCAAAAGAGATGCCTCTGGAATGAACAGAGGGAGACAATATGTCCGACATCATCAAAGAAGCTGCTGTGGGTGGGGAAAAAAAGAACTACCTCAGAGAGCATTAAAGGAACCATCACAGGTGGTGAAAGAAAGCTACCTCAGTAGGCATTAAAAGAGATGCTGCAGGTGGCAAATGAAAGACCCCACTAGGCAAACATTTAAAGGATGCCACTGGTACAACACTGAGAGCCTGTGTGGGAGGTGTTTTTTTAAGGGATATTACAACTTTATCAAGGTAGGGTACTGTATGTCCACGATCCTGAAAATAAATGTGTGTATGGTGCAGTGGTACTATGTAACTTTATTCTCTAGTGCTGATCAGCCATCCATGTATGGGCTGCACTATTTTGTACATCATTCTTAAGACTTCGATCAGAAGGTTTTGGAACCCACTCCAGAAGGATCAATTATTGACCTGGTACTTAGAAACAGAGACAGAGTTACTGACATCACATTGGTAGTCCCCTGGTTACAAGTGATCACCTTATGGTGTATCTTGGAATATAGATAGGACAGGAAAAAAAACACACTAAAATGAATGGGCTTCAGCAGGGTAGATTTTAAAGAAATGAGAAACTGCCTCTGACAATGCCTTGATGTGGTGAAAGGCACAGGGGGAGTGGAGGCTCGATGGATAAAAATTAAGGAGGATATGGATAAAAATTAAGGAGAGTATAGCCCAGGTAACAGCATGTTGTTTGAAGGAAGTGAGCAAGGGAAAGATGAGGAAGATGTTGCTATAGTTCTGTAAGAAGGTGGCAAAAGGCAGTAAAGAAAAGGAAAACAGCATTTAGAATGTACGAGGAGTCCCAGAAGGATCAGGACAGGAAGTATATCTGGCAAAACAAAGAGAGGCATGAGGAAAGGTGAGGGCAGCTAAAGTACTAATAGAGGAGAGGATAGTTATGGAGGTCAAAAAAGGAGACAAGACCTTTTTTATGTACTGTATGGGAGGGAAAAAAGAAGATAACAGGATGGATAGTGAGACTCAGGATGGCATGGGGGGGCTGTGCAGAGGAAGCTCAAGATAAAATAGACATACTAAGCAATTATTTCTGTTAAGTCTTTATGGTTGAAGGTGGGGGTGGAGGACCAGCATGCTACGTAAGCAAACACAAACCCAGACATGCTTTCTGCAGTTCAGTTAAATGAAAGTCCAAAAAGTACTTGCCAATCCAAATAATTTTATTAGAGATAGCAGGAGAGACAAAACTTTATGGGTTCATTTAACTGAACTGCAGAGAGAGTGGCCAGAGTTTTGGGTTTGTAGTTCTATAACTGTTTCTTTTGGCCTTGCACCTCCCTTATTCTCCTGTGGCATGGTGTTGTTGTGTATTTTATGCTACATAGGCAAAACAGTTTTTTTCTAGGGGTGGGGAATGGACACAATTCCATTCTCAATGAAGAGAGTCTGGAAGGAACTGGAAGCCTTAGAGAAGAATAAGGTGATGGGATTGGATGGGATTCATCCAAGGGCCCTAAAGGAACTGAGCACAGTGCTGGCCACCACTCTAGCAGCACTTTTGGCATCTCAGTGGAGATGGGGGAATTTCCTGAGGACTGGAGGAGGGCTGATGTGTTCTGTGTTCCCTCTGCACAAAGGCACCTGTAGGGAGGATGCTAGTAACTACTGACTAGTCAGTCCCACATCAACGGTGGGGATGTCAATTGAAACAGTACTGAAGGAGAGGCTCATGGGGCACCTGGAGGCAAAAGGGCTGATGGACTACTGACAGTATGGTTTCACAGGGATTTCATGCAGGAGGAGGGAAGTGGTGCTGCCATTGCATCACTCACAGGTGAGGCCCCACCTGGGGTACTGTGTCTTCTTCCAGAGGCTGCACCTCCACAAACACATTTACAGAGTGGAGGTGATTCAGAAGAGGGCAACCTAAACGGTGAGGGGTGGGCATAAGAAGCAATACAATGAAAGGCTGCAGGAACTCAACATGTACTCCCTGGAAAAGAGGAGAGCAAGAGGGCACATGATTGAACACAAGAGTGAACAAGGTGCAAATGGAGGGTCTATTTCAGGGAAAAGAAGGCACTATAAGAAAGGGACATGTAATGAAGATAAGAAGGGGAAGTTTAGAAGAGATGTGAAGAAATACTTCTGCATGGAAAGGGTGGTGGGTGACTAGAATTGCCAGAGCAGATAGTGGGGGCAATTACTGTGAGGAGCTTCATGCGTGCATAGGATAGGCACGGGGACATATTAGGTAGAGTAAGGGGACAGAGGGAGTGACACCTGTGACCAGCTAGGGTTAGTGGTGATGGAATTGGCAGGGACAAGGGCAGAAATGATGGGCCTTTTTTTGCCAACAAAATATATGCTTCTATGTTTCTGTGTTAATCTACCTCCTCTGTGGTCATAGCTGTTTTCACAGCATTATGCTTCTTTCCTTCCATGCTTATAGAATACTACCTCTCATAGCTGGTGCTATTCCCTGTTTTTACCTTTACCTTTTTTTGCTTTTACCAGGTGAGACACACACTAAGCTGAAAGCTTGTTTACAGGTGCAACCTGGGAGCACAGGGAATTTAAGTGACTTGCTCAGGGTCATACAGTATGCAAGTGGGGGCTGAGGGATTCAAACCCAGGTCTTCAGGTTTGCAGCTCAGAGCCTTAAACCACTGCACAATACTGCATCCTGTTTTGTACACTGCTGTTCTACTCTGAGGTCAACTAAGCTACTGCTGATGCTGTAACTTAGTTTTAATATCTGCATGTGGTTATTGACCCTTCCATCAGTTTCTTGCTTTTCCTACGGCTGGGACTGGAAAATGTTTGGGGGTCGTGGCCCCATGTGGCTAATTACCTCTGTTCTAAATCCTGCCTCCACCGCTGAAAATCCTCAGAGTATTTGTCTCCTAGGTGTCAGCGTGGCTCAGTTGGTAGCACATCCGCCTCTGGACCAGAAGGTTGTGGATTCTCATCCCACACCGGGATTGGACTTGCACCTAAAAATTGCTGGCATCCGAGTGCAGTATTGGGGGGTGTTGTACTGCTGGGGTGTGCCATCCTTCAGATGAGACGTTAAACTGAGGTCCCTTCTGCCCATCCTGGTGTTGTCCAGGTGGAAGTAAAAGAACCCAGGGTACTCTTTGTAAAGAGCAGGGAACATTCCCGGTGTCCTGGCCAACATTCCCCTTCCCATAAACCGGTTCATGCAATTATCCAGGTTGTGTGTGGGTGATGATGTGCAATATGGCCACCACCACACATTCAGTCACTTCACTACCAGTCTAGCATTGCTTGTAAAGCGCTTTGGGATACTGTGTATGAAAAGCGCTATATAAATGCTGATTCTTCTTCTTCTACCTTAATTAGGCTTTTTGAATGCCTGGCTGGCTTGCCCCACTATCATTCTGTTGCCCCCACTTACGTTCATGTCCCATCATAGCTACTATGTTTTGCAGACCTATGTGCTGGTCTGACTACTCCTACTGCTTACTGACCTACGTGCTGGTCCAACTATTGTTACCCTGCCACACTGCATTACCCTGCCTTACTGAACTATGTCCAAATACACTCTTGCTCATGCCACCTTTGTGCAATGTTCCTTGCCATTTGCCCTGCAAGTTTTCAGTACTCATGCCCATTCAACCTCATCAGTTCCTGGGGCATGCCAGCCACTCCATTCTGGCGCAGGTTTTCCCCTGCAGCTGACAGTCTCACTCTGCACCTGAGTCCACGGCTTGAGCATGCAAAATTTGAGGTAGGGTCCTTCTCATGTGGCCCATAGCTGGGAATGTCCTCACTCCAGGTGGACCTTCAGTTGTTAACCGTACTGATGACACCTAAAGTTGTAGAAGTTAAGACTCAGCTATGAAGGGCTGGGGTTGCTTACGGTGGCACCTTTAGTGCCCAGTGAGGAGGCACCCTAGAAGCTATTCTCCCCATGACTGCCTCTGGTTCACCTGGTTTGAGCATAGATCAGTAGGCCAGGTGAGTGCCTCATCAGCCCTTGCTCTCCTCCTCCTGTCTTGGTTGTCCATTGTTGTAGAGTGGCACTCTCAACCTTCCACTGTGTTCCTGTTAAAGGGACTGAGTGAGAGCTTTCCTCCAAATTGGAATATTTTCCACCTCCCTTTAATTGGATTTTCAAATTGCAGCAGCAGAGCAGTCACTAAATAACATATCCCAAGCCTGGAGGTAAGGCAACCTAGGCCTTGGATCTACAGAGATTTCCTCCTCAAAGGGGAATTTTTCTCTCCTTCATGTCTCAGGTCATAACTGTTAGCATAGTGTTCCCTAGTTCCATAGGCAGGATCCGCTGTTGGATGGAGGGGGATGGTGCCCCTTTTGGCGTTCCCTTTCTCCTTAGGAGGTTCCCTCACTCTTTCTTGCAACCCATCAAACCCATGCCATTGTTAACCTGCGCATCCCATTACATTATCAAGCTGCCTGATGCTTCATCTAGTACTATTCTCACAACTACTGATTGGTTATATGCTTCATACTACTCCTTTCTTTTTGGGGATTCTTTCTAAGGTACCTTTAGCCAAGGGAATCGTCCCGTGGCACCTCTAGGGGTGGAACCCTCTAGAAGGTTCCTTGCCGTTGGCACCACTACAGTGTGGTAATTCCTCTGGAATACAGAGTGAAAATTGCCAAAAACCTAAATAACACAGTTGCACAAGCATAACACTATACTGCCTGTGTAGGCCATTGAATTGGAAAGCTCCACCTATGGTTCAATGGCCTACGCAGCCAGCCACTCTCACTTTCTGAGTTATATAAGCAGTTCCCCTCAGCCTCCTTCTGAAGCACTTTTTCTTTGCCCCACCATCCTCCCCCCCTCCTCCTCCTCCAGTGGCAACGCCTCTTTCCTTGGGATCCCTCCTAAGGTACCTTTAGCCAAGGGAATCATCCTGTGGCACCTCTAGGGATGGAATCCTCTAGAGGGTTCCTTGCCATTGGCACCCCTACAAAGTGGTAATTCCTCTAGAATAGAGAATGTGAACAGCCAAAAACCTAAGTAACACAGTTGCACAAGCATAACACTATACTGGCTGTGTTAGGCCATTGAACCAATATATAGGGAAATGGGCAGACTGGGTGGGCCAAGGGGTCCTTATCTGCTGTCAAAGTCTATGTTTCTGTGTTTCATCCTCCTGTATAGTTTTTCAGCATATACCACACCGAAGCATGGATCTGCACTACTGGCTGGTGGGAGGGGGACAGGTGAGGGACTTAAAATATCGTCCTTTTGGGTCCAGGGCTCCTTGTTCTTTAGGGATAGTAATCATTGCACTACTTTATCAGATAGTGCCTCCACTCCCCCATGGGTCTTAAACTTACTGCATATCTCCATGGGGGCAATATACCAATAGCCATGGGGCAATACCCATAGACCTCACACGAGGCACAGGCTCTTTAGTACTTACAGAGTAGCTCCAGGCTTCAGATGTCCACGGACTATTGTAACCTGTAGGGAACCTTCATTCATACTGGACTGCCACCAGTTCTGGGCTGTTATGAGCTCTCGCCTATCCTGTATGACCTGTGGACACCGGCAAGGTATTGTATGGTTAGCAGTTGTACAATGTTAAATTTTGATGTACTCATGCTTGGTGACTTTTTGCATTCTGCATTGTTACCTTTCTCCTGTTCCTGAGGAGGGATTACTGGCTCATTTAGGGGCCTAACATGTTAAGATCTGGGTTTGATAAATCCCCCCCCCCCAGTGACTGGCAGTTGTGCTAGTACTATGCCATGCCTAAAGCGATAGCTGATCTGTTTATAGGTTGTTGGACTGGGAAGGGATGGGATGGGTTGTTAGCTCACATATTGTGTGCCTGTTTGCATGAACATGGGGATGTTTCGGTTAGTATATATTGTTAGTGGTACTAGGCAGATTTTCACACTTTTCCACTAGTGTTTGTTTCAAAGGAGTCATGGCAGGGAGGGTTCCAGGGAGGTCCACTGTTATGAAGCTCTTAGCTATTTTGCATTTACCTCTGTTGATTGCATTTGCAGGCTCCCTTATGGAGACAATGTTTATATCCTGGAATGTCCAGGGTCTCAACTATCCAGTCAAATGCAAAAAAGTGTTGTCATATGCTGTCATACCTGAAAAAGTTGAGACTCCAAATGGCATTCCTACAAGAAACCAAATTGTCAGCTAGGGAAGCTATGAAACGTAAACAGCAATGGGTTGGGTGGGAGCTTCATAGTGAAGCACTAGCAAAGAAAAGGGGTGTATCATTCTTGGTACACAAATATTTGGGATGATCAGTATCCAAATCCCTGTCAGATAAGAATGGCAGACAGCTCCTGGCAGAGGTATCCACTTCTGAAGGACCCGTAATCCAGTAATCCCTGCTAACATTTATGCCCTTGATGGGGATGAGCAGAGTTTTTTCAATCCATCAATCAATATCTGACTGATTTTATTGTCAATCATCTCTTGCTAATAAGAAATTTGACTAGCCATACATACCATGAATCCACATAAGGCCCCTTGTGGGGATGGCTTCCCTACTAATTTCTATCAAACATTGGGTGATGATCTGGCGACCTATCTCCTAAAGGCTTTCCAGGACTCCATTGCTAAAGAAGTGTTACCCCCATCCATGCATGAAGCTGTAATCATGGTCCTTCCAAAGGAGGGTAAGGATCCCTCAGCTCCTGAAAGCTATAGGCCCAACTCGCTTATTAATGCTGATGCCAAAATATTGGCAAAAGTGTTGGCCAAATATTTAGAAAGGGTTCTTCCGGGGCTAATCCACCCATCTCAGGTGGGATTTATCAAGGGACACCTTGATTCAGACCATCTCAGGACACTAACCTCCCTTATACATTACTCACAAGACCTCCCTACCCCAGTGTCAGCTCTGGCGGTGGACTTTGAGAAGGCCTTTGACTCAGTCAAGTGGCCTTATCTGTTGACCACTCTAAAAACTATGAGAATAGGTGAGGCATACTGTAAATGGGTGAGTCTCCTCTACTTGCTCCAAAAAACATCAGCCCTCACCAATGGCCTCAAATCCCCCTCCTTTAACCTGATAAAAGGGACTTAGCAAGGTTGCCTGCTCTCTCCACTGTTGTTTGGTCTTTCTATAGAATCCTTGACCATTGCGATTAGGGAGAAACAGGATATTCCAGACATTCAGATTGGCCCTGGATATTTTAAGACCTTTATGCAGATGATTTACTCATCATTACCTATCAAGTCCATCAAGCCATCAGCCAGGTGCTTCCCTTGCTGACCAGCTTCGCTCTAGTTTCTGGCCTGTGAATAATCAGGATAAAACTGAGGTGTTACCCATTAATAAACACTGTTCCCAGGAACCATTTAACACACTGAGCCTAAAATGGTCCACAGATGGTATCTCATACCTGGGAATCAAGCTCCACAGAGCACAGGATCATGTCACCACAAACAATAACCATGCAGTAATAAATGCCACAAGGAAAACAGTGTCGTCCCAACGTCGGGCACAACAGCGACCTGACAGAAAAGGTGCAGCCCCATTGAATACAATAGGACTTCTTTGTTTTTCCAAGGGGGCTTTGCCCCCCACACCCCCAGACTTAAAATAATTAACTCTGGGGGTCATGGACTTCGGGCATAGGGAGAAAATCAGAAAGGTGTAAAAGTTCTTCTTTTAAAAAAAATTAAAGTTTTAGCAGGAGGAGACCTAGCCGGACCCGAACTAAGGTCCCAGGTCTCCTGCTTCACCATAAGCTAGTGTCCTAGCCACTCCACCATGGGTGCAGCTCAGCCAGGCACCCCAGCACATGGCTAGTTGATCCCTTCCTGGTGAAGTGCAGAATGACAGGGCTAGGGGTAATTTCCTACCGCTATTCTACATCTGTCACTGTAAATCCTTTCACGCTTCATACAGAGCAATTCTTGTAGAGCTCTTCATGGTGCACTATTTTGACCCAGTACCGCTCCACAGAGACTTTTCTAAATTAGTTCCCCTCAACCTCATTGAGGTAATATGAGCTACTCGGGTAGATCTGGACTGCTGGAAGGCTCTTAACCTATCATTTGCTGGGAAAATAGATGCACTGTGACTCATGGTTGTTCCCAGATTTCATCAACTCCTAGAACACTTACCGGTCCCCATACTGACTAAATGTGTCCAGAAAAAGGACACCCTAATAGAACATTTCCTATGGTAGTGTAAACCTCTATGCTTCAGCAGACAGAAACTGAGACAACACTGGAGCGAAATGGAGGGGGGGGGCTCCCATGGTTCCATGACTATCTGGTTCCATGCCTATCACCTTTCTTTCTTACGTACAAACCACCTGATGGTTCTCGGTCCCCTCTTCCCAATCTCGACATGGCTGAAGCTAAAATACGTTGCCCTAAAATCCACTTCCTCTGCTTTCCTTCTGTACTCCGCTTCAGTGCACCCCACACCATTTTCCCCCCAGTGGCCCTGTCCATTGTATAGTGGAAGAAGGTCCATAAAGGACTTTTCATCTCGCCCCCAGTGGAATACTCTGTTACTAACTATTGTGAATTCCCCAGTTCACTGGCTTCTGTGGTTGGACCAGGGTATGCAGACTATAAGGACCTCTTCCTACTGGTATCCCAGCTCTTGGAAATATTTACAGATTACAGATGCGGTCCTGTAGTTGGCGAAACAAAAATCCTCTGATCCAGGATATAGGGATTGGACCCCACCCCCACATGGGTCATATGGGAAATTTTGCAAAATGCAAGGCCAGTATATTTAACAGTTCCCTTAGGGACACCATCCCAGATCCAACCTTGGCAGCTAAAATGCAAGGAGAAAAAGAGATGGCCATTAGTATTACAGACTCTTAATAGGCCCACTGTTGGCATAGGATTCACCATGCCTGCTGGGATGGCAGAAGTTGGTTAATTATGAATAAGACCTTATTTCATTGGTATAACACCCCAATCAAACTAAAACAGCTAGGCCTACTACCATTGTATTTTTTATTTATTTATTGAGAAATCAGAATTACAACCCATTGAGCCATAGACTTTTTTGCAAAGGCTCCTTGTCAGTTAACATGGTATACTGTACAAACAAAACACAAGGTGGACTGAATAAGGGTACATCACTAACTATCAGTCAAAATGACACCACATTAGGCAAGGAGGAAAGAGGTAACATAACAGATTAATATTACATGCTATGGGCAGCGACAGCACAATGTCTGGTACACACAAGAAATACAGAAATAAGGCAACTGTTCAACCACTGATAATAGTACAGTGCAGAGAAAAGTACACTAGGTAGATTAACAGAGCTAGGGAGTTTAGTAATATAGTGCAAATAATACAACTTACTGGGGACAATCACAAGTGGAGTTCTAAGTGAGAAAAACCTTGACGGAGGTTTTGAAAGAGCCTATCTTAGTGCCAGAAGAAAGAGCAGCAAGTAGGCCATTTAGCCAGTAGGGGGCTCTGTGATAAAAAGGTCTTTTGCCCAGGAATGTCCTGCAGTGGGGGACCAGAAAGGATGCATTAGAGGAACTCCTGGAAACTCTATGGGGCAGGGAGGGCTGGATGAGATCATGCAGGCAGGGGGGATGAGTTTCCTCTGAATATTTTTGGCAAGGAGGCAAGTATGATATTTAAGCCGGCATTCAAAATTTAGCTAGTTTGAGTGACTGTAGAGGTCACACATGTGGGTCATTCTGTAGCAACCTGTCACCAGATGACATACTTTGTCAAGAGCTGTCCTTATGTAACCAAGAGCAATACTATCTGTTGAGCTGTAAAACACAATTCCATAGTCCAGGACAGATAGGATTAAGGAAGACACAGCAAGATGGAGCTCTTCGGGTGGCAGACAGTGTTTGAACTGATAAAAGAGGCCTATTCTGGAGTTGATGATGGAGCAGAGGAGATGGATATATGCATGATATGCAAGGGAGGAGTCAAGGGTGATGTCCGGGTATTGCTGAAGAGGGGAGCCTTGGGAGGTGTGGACAGATAGTGAAGAGCCATTATAAGAGTTTTGGTGGTGGGTGAAAAGGATCTACTACTGAATACTGACAGTCAGTCTCCTGAACTCCATAAGCCCGAGTTTAGGAGACCGACTGTCAGAAGACCTACAAGGTGTTGGTGCAATCTGTTCCCTCGCACCCCCCATAACTAAAATAACCAACTCCAAGGGGAGCTGACCTCGGAGTATGTTAAAACAGTTTATAGGGGGCAAGAGAGTACCACACAAAAGTGTAGACTCAGGAATAGAACCCAGGTCTGAGTGCACTGGTGGACAAGCTGGTAGTGGCTTAGCCTTCCATGCCATGGAGTAACTCGGCCAACCACCGGATTTTTCCCCTTCTTGTGGTGCATGGCTAGAGGCAGAGAAGGGGTTTGTCACATCCACTGCCTTACCCATGCGAGCACCAGCATCAGTCTGTTGGGCAGGTGTGTGTCGGGCAGCAGAACTCGGGATTCTGAATGTTGGGATCCCGACTATCGGCTTTCTGTCGCACTCCTGGGTGAAAATCATAGTTTTAGTTTTTTATAGTTTAATACAAGCCAGTGCTCCATAAACCAGGCTTCAGCTTCAGCGAAGGACTTCTGGAGGATATCCTGCAAGGGTAGATAATGAGGGTTGCTCCAGAAAATGACAGCATCATTGGCATAAAGAAGTAACCAACTGGAACAGGCCCTGGGCAAGGAGTTTAGAAAGAGGATGAAGAGAAGAGGACCCAGGAAGGAGCCTTGTGGGACTTCAGACTGAACTGGGAGGCAGGAGGAGGGGGTAGATTCAATTTTGACCTGTTGTGATCTATTACTTAAACAACTCTCAAACAAGGTTGTAGTGTTGGTAGACAGCCCCACAGAGGTAAGGGATTTAAGGAGAAGATCATGATGAACAGCATCAAATGCCTTAGTTAGGTCAATGTAGACTGACCCAACTAAGCGTCCCTGATCAAGGGTCTTGTTGGTATAGGAGGTATATTCCAGTAGGGCTGTGGTGGTCCTGTGGCCCCTCTGGAACCCATGCTGCTCGGGACACAGGAGATCATATTTAGATAAGTTTCCGGTGAGCTGGTCGGCTACAAATTTTTCAAGGGCCTTGGAGAGAGGGGGCAAAATGGAGATGGGCTGGTAGTTAGAAGACAGGTGCATTCACTGCCCTTTAGAAGTGGAGTGATGACAGCCCACTTCCAGAGGGCAGATAACTCCCCTGAGCAAAGGGAGTGGTTAAGGATTTTAGTGAGAGGGACCAAGACAGCATCAAGAGAGAGGTGGAGGAGTTTTAAGTCAAGGGAGTCACCACTGTGGCGGCTCTTACCCCGAACATCGGAGGTGTAAGTCCTGGCCTCTCTGAGTGATATAACTCGAAACTTGAAAGGAGTGGAATTTGCAGGGGGTTGGGGAGCAGACAGGGAAGAGATACATGTAGAGGTGGGGGGGTCAAAAAAGTTTGGGGGGAGCACACTGCTGAGGTCAGAGAAAAAGGAATTTAAGGTATTGGCAATTTGCAGCGGGTCCTGGGTAATGGTCCTATTTACTGAGAGCTGGGAGGGTGGAGGGGATAAGGATCTACCATTTAGTTCTTTGATAGTAGCCCAGAATTTATACACAGAACCCCCAGCAGAGGTGAGGCTCTTCTGATAATAGGTAGCCTTGGCCAGTTGCAGGGCACTGGTACATTTGTTCCTTGCTTCCCTGTACCATTATTTGTCTTGGGTCAATTCTGACATAAGGGCACTATGCCATAGACTTTCCCAATGGCTCATGAGGTCTAGAAGTGCCTCAGATAACCAGGGAGTAACATGATTTTTGACAACCTGTTTAGAAACAGGTGCAAAGAGGTCACAGGCAGAATTGAATGTGGTTATTAAACAGGCAAGGGCGGTATTTGTGCACCTTGCTGTGTCTATGGGTGACCAGTCACAGTTAGAGAGCTGTTTTTTAAGCTAGGCTAGCGCACCTTGCCTTAGTTGCCGACAGAAAATAGTTTTGGGGGTGGGCTAGGAGCCGTGCAGGACCACCAGCACAGTACAGGGGAGTGGTGGCTGATGACATCAGGGAGCACTAGGACCTTTGAGATTCTTTTTGGGTGGTTAGTGAAGATTAGGTCCAGCAATGTTGCGGTCCCAGTCTTGTGGTTAAGTCTTGTAGGGAATTAGATGACTTGAGTCAGATCCATGGCCAAGGTGACATCTTTAAAGGGGGCAGCAGGTGGAGATTGCCAGTTTGTGTTGAAGTCACCCATGACTAAGATCTCACTCTTTGGGGGGAGAACTGAGAGGCAATTTATGACCAAAGAGATAGCTGATTTCTGATTACGTGGGGGAATATATACCACCATGACATAGAGGGTTTTACCAGGGTTAGCCAGAGAAAGCTTTACTGTGAGTACCTGGGCCCCAAAAGCAGGAAGGGGAGTGTGGGAAGAAAGAGTAGCCATTTAGGGTCACATGGGAATCCCCGGTGGCAGCGGGGATCCAGGTTTCAGTTAAGGCAGGATGTCAGGCTTATACTGAGCAATCCAGCCCTGAAGGGAATCAAACTTTTTTAGCAAGCTACAGATATTTAGGGACGCGAACAGTAGGCCCCTCTTTTTTTCACCTATAGAGGATGATAATGGGGATGGCCCTGGATTAGGGTGAACATTCCCCAATAATAAAAGGAGGAGGAGGATGTGACAGGATAGGACAGTTTTAAGTAGCTTACGTTCTGGGGTAGTGGCAGAGGGGGAGGTTATACATTTGGAACTAAGAACCGGGATAGGAAGTGCAAAGATGTGCGAGGCCATGAAGAGTGTAAAGAGAGGTGGTAGGAGGGGTGGTGTAAGGTATCACAGAGAGATAGATTCAAGTAGGGATACCAGGAGGAGCAAGTACCACTAAACTGATTACCAGTGAGAGGTGGGAGAGTGGAAGTAGAGGGCCATAGGGAATAACTCAGATCGGGGGAAAGGTGATGGTGAGCAATAGTCCAATAAGGAGTAGGTAAACAAGGGGAGCCATCATTGGAGGGGGGAGTGCTGAAGAATGGATGACTACTGGGACTAGAGCACAGACAGAATCAGGAGAGAGTACAATAAAGTGAAAGAGCGAGAGCAATAAAGAGAAGGAGAGAGAAAACAGGATACAATGAGAAAGAAAGAGACTATACAGAGGTTGGTATCAGTGTAGTGTAGTGGTAGGGTGTCGGACTATGGTGGGGGGGGGTTGCAGGTTCAAACCAGATAAAGGAAGCAAGGAATGGACCAGAAAACAGGCAGAGAGTGGAAGATAAACTAGAATATGAGAGTGGTTTGGGAGGGAGTAAAGTGAGAAAGAGCAAGAGGGGAGCAGGAGAGGCAAAGCATTCAGGCAGATCAAACCTGAGCCCCGGAGGTCAAAGAGCATAATTTTCAGGGGGAAAAATGAGCACTTAGTTAAACTGGTCACATGATTAGTGACGTCAATAAAAGTAGGGTCAGCGGGGGGTGCTGTGGAGCCTGAGCAGCATGCAGCAGTCTTTTTCAAGCTCTCAGGAAACTAGCCATTTCTTTGCCAAAAAATGCATTTTGGAGGCTTTATTGCAAATTGTATTTATTACCATCGAACAGAGCAACCCCAACTTCATCAAAATGGGTAATCCAAAAAAGAAAAACAGCATGGTGGTGGAGCAAAAAGTAAAGGAAACTTTGGGGCCTTGCCTTTCGATGATACCATGCAGCCAATGGTGACTTCAGGCTCGGGAGAAAGTATTGAGACACTGGGCCACAAGCTACAAGTCCTCATCCAATTGGTGACATCTCTAAACACTAAAGTGGATGATTTTAACAGTAAAGTGGTAATTTTAGAGACAACTGTCGATGGTTTAAAGGAGGATGTGAGCCAAATTAAAAAACAAGCCAACGCCTCTTTGGGAGCCACAACTTTAATGGGGAAAGAAAATCAGTACCTTCGTGCTAGGCTTGAGACACTTCAAAACCAATCCAGGGCAGCTAACATTTGAATTATTGGTCTACCTGAAGGATCGGAGGGGGACAACCCCTTAATGTATCTCAGGGAATGACTCACAGATAATCTAATACCAGAAGGGACAGAGGAGTCTTGGAGCATCCAGAAAGCTTATAGAATTACCCCACGGGGTAAGGCATCTAACTCTGAACTACCTCGTACATTTATGCTGATCACAACTGGCATTGGGGAGAGAGAGAGAGAGAGAGAGATAACATTTTAAAATATGTGAGGAAACATGCCTCTCTATTTCAGGACAACAACCAGATTCATTTCTTCCCCGACATAAGCTATGCTACGCGACAGCGCAGGAAGCACTTTGATGGAGTTTGGCGACAACTGTGAGCACTGGAGATCCCACACTCCATGATCTTCCCTGCTAGACTTCAGCTTGTCTTCCAGAGCAAGGTGTATGTTTTTTTCAGATCCAGTGGAGGTGGAAAAGTGGACTGATCGTCAGGTGGTGTTTGCAGGATTGCGAACAGCAGACCAGAAGGACAAAGAGGAGCTTCTAAGCTCTACATGACTTTCTTTTTGAAAGGACTAGGCCTCAGAATTTCTAATTGTAACCCCTAGATGGCGCTATCCCAGGGGCTACTACCCCTGCCTGATTTGCCACTAACAGGTTGAGGGGCCTGGATCCGATGGCGGGTGCCTCCACCCAGAGGTCAGGGTTTGCAATAGTTAAACTAACTTGGTCACAGCCCTCTGGGACACTGCAACCCCCCTTTCTTCCCACTAGTGGCCCACACAGTATATCAGAATTACCTTCACAGTATACACTTACCCCCAGGTCTGGTTCGGGCACTGGGACCCCCTGTAAAATAAGAAGATACAGTGCAACAATCACAGTACAATACTTGAACATAGACAAATACCTCAGGCAGTATAACTTTGCTAAAACAAGCAGCTCTGATTTATTTAGGGGGAATATAACAAGGACAGGGGGAAATCAGGTTAATTAGCTTATCACTTTACTCATCTACCTATGGCTTTGTGCACAGGCCTATCCCTACCAGTTACTGTCTCTGGGTACCCAAGCCCTAGTGGCTAGTCCAAACCGTGGCAGCTGGTAGGGGCCCTTTCACACAGAGAAAAGAATAATTAGTTAAACAGTCAGCAGTACAGTAATTCCATTTGGATTCAATGTGGCAATTCAACAGGGAGCGACCCTGAATTAGTACTCACGACCTCCAAACAAGATAGGGTCCTTCAATGTCAGCAGGGCTACTCTTGAGCTCCACGAGACTCCTCACACATTTATATGGCAAACTGCAACAGGCAAAAGTCCTTTAATGGCAGCAGGATTCACTTGAGCTACACAAGCCTCCTCACACATTTATATGGTGAACAGAAAGTACTATACCAGGCAGGCTGTTTCTCTATCACGATCGCAATTACTGCACAATACCCGGGAGAACACACAGCAGATTCAGTTCCTGACAGACCGAGTGCAATTCAGCAATTTCTCCAGTCTTCTACAGGGTGAGCCTGGTTTCTACTCTTCAGATATCCTTTGATTCTCTTCACAGAATGATTCAGTCCTAACAAGCAGTTACACAAGCTGCAGACGAACTCTGGGCCTTACACCACGTTCCACGACTAAAACTGCACACCCGAAAAAGCACAGGGCTCCTTCCCTCTTCACTGCCAGAGCTCAACTGAAACTCCAGCAGACAAAACCGGGCACTTCCTTTGAGTTCCTCCCAGTTCTTGGCTGGATTGGCTGTCACTCACAATAGACTGCCCCTGTTGGTCCAAAAAAGGCGCCGAAGTCTAAACTACATCTCCCAGAGTCACTGCCCATACAATCCTCTTGTGGCTGGCTCAGATTATGAGTCCAAGTTCTGATTCGTCCAAGGCACCATTTTAGAGCTACCTTAACCCCACTGATTGGTCAAGTTCAGCAGTTCAAAACTAGAATGGGGAACTAGGCAAACACAGTTCTGACGTGAAAGAAAGCAGGTTAGACAAACTGTAATTTCATTATTACTCTAAATGATTTCTGGCAAACAGTTACATCTTTCAGATAGGTTCCCTTTGCACTCCTAGTGACTGCAAAAATGGAGTGAATTGGCAGCAGCTCGAGTGGTACTCAAGCAGAGAAGCACACAGTCCCCCCATACAAACTAATTATGTCTGCAAGCAGACAGCTCTTAAAGAGACAGTACCAGAGGCTCTAAAAACACTCACTGATAAATGGCTTAAACGGCAAACACCATTCAGGCTTGGAGCATTCAAACAAGCTCCTGGAAGTCTTTTGGGAACCCCCATTTGCAGGGGGGTTACATAATAAAAAATTGTATTTTTCCTCTTTTGTTTGTCTCTGTCCCTGGAAAGCTAGTTGCCCAGTTTGCCGCGAGGAACATCAGCACATAACCACTAAACACAGTGTTTAAGGTAGATGTTTACCCTGCCTTTTGTTTTCTACATCAAGTGTATTGCTCATTTAATAAGAATTAGAATCCTAGAAATGTCTTAAAAAGGGGTTGCATCTTCTTTGATTTGGAGCAAAGAGGGGTAAAGTTTCTTAGTTAACTCTGCACAGATTTTGCTAATTTTAGCTTCCGCAAATACAAAGTTAATATTTTAGCATTAAGCATTTGACATGGCACCAATTCTTCCCCTTTAAAGGGGATAATGGGATTTTTGGACTGGATTTGCTGGACATTCCTTTTCATTGAGGTATCTTGGTCATGTGGCTCATGGACTTCCTATACAGCACCTATCTGGACTCCTGTTGTTTCCCCTGAATGTTGTACCACAATAGGGTACATGCATAATAACCCTGTACCTCAGAGATTGTTTTATCTCACTGGTGTAATATGGCATTGGTCTGTGTGCTTTATGTATCATGATCTTCTGTCATGTTTATATGATAATAGATAAAAATAAAGTATAAAAAAATAAAAGTAGGGTCAGACTTGGTTGGGTGGGTTGCTATACGCCGATAAGGGAGCATCCGAGAAACACCTTGGTAGGCAGCGCAGAGAAGGGAGGCCACGTATTACCTTTGGTGTCTGGCCCAGGCTGTCCACTCCCTATGCTGTCGCTCCTATGACGGCATAGGTAGATTGAGTATGGGGGATTCCAGTGGGCCTAGATAAGGGTAAGAAAAATAATCTGATTACTAGGGCACTGGTGGGAAGCCAGAACAAAGGGGACACACTGTGCATGTGCAGCGTGCAGTGCTTGGTTGGGACAATTTGGAGAGAACCAAGGCAGAAAACACATTCCAAGGTAGGCCCCAAATTAATGAAAATTACTTGGCATTGAGACATAGTACAAATCTCCCATAAACAAATGTTCCCCCGAGAGAAGCTGGTACTATGCCTAGGGCAGGTCCTACCCCACAGCAATAGCAGCACATCTTAAAGTAACACCCAGGAAAGCCCTAACACTCACAAAAACAGCACAAACTGTCCAGAATGTAAGTCAATCAAAATGTCCAGAGTGTAAGTCAATTTGTGTTGGAGATGTGGCCAGCCCAAGGCATATCTATATCATATCCTCTGGGCATGCCCCACTATACAACCCTTTTGGTTAGATGTTAAAAAAATGTACCATTTAATTATTGGCCCTGCCCCATGGATAGATGAGCCACTTCTATTGTTGGGTTATTGTCCCACGGGCACACCTAAGCTTGATCCCAAAGCAAAGTGGGCCATGATAGTAGGAGTGGCAGCTAAGCAACTTCTGCTGTTTAGAGATGCAGCAAATTTAAATTCCGCTGGCGAAGTAAACACTATGTGGAGTGGGCAATGCTGAGTGCTCACTCCGCCTTGTCATTACCACTTCGCATTAAGGCATAATGGCAATGCGAAGTTAGGCGAAGTCTTTGTTATTAATGGACTTTGCATTCCTCATTATGATTCTAAGTGATCCACTTCGTGTTTCAGATTTGGCAAGCCCCCCCACACATCACATGGCTTGTAGTACTGTAAGTCACATGCTCTTTAACTAGGCAGGAAGAAAGTGAGTCATACAAGCAGACACTTTTACTTCCTCCTGTGATGACGGAGAGAGAGTAGTGTGTTTTGTGACTACTGATACTCTGAGATCAGAGCAAGGAAAAGATTTAAACTTTGATTTAGACCCAACAGCTTTTTTAAAAGCTGCATTTTTTGTCTTTTCTGTACTCTTTTTTACTTAATTTGTTCTTTCTGTAAATTTTGTCTTACCTTTATAAGTAGTTAGTTGTTTGTCTGTGTGACTGTGTGTATGCGTTGTGTGACAGTGTGAGTAGTAATTGCTCAGACTGAGGGAGCTCAGTAGAAGAGATGGACCAGGGTGAAGGAATGTCTAGGGTTAGGGCAGCTCTGGGAGAGCGTTGTAGTGGTCAGCATCATACTGTGCGCATGTGTGGAGGGCATGGGCACCCATTCCTGTTGGACGGCTCGATACTTGGGAGTGTCCCCTCCCCGGAAGCAGGACTAGCACCGCCTCCTGTCCTGACTCTGAGGCAGTTGAACCACCACCACCACCAAGTCCAGGATCTCTGGAACAGGATGTGCCTATTCCCCTGGACCCAGGTGTGGATACCATCCCTGTTCAGCACTGTGACCAGCTGGCTGCCAGTTCATCTGGCCATCCCCTGCCTGTGCCTTGTCCTCTACGCACCTCCATTGTTTGACAGTTTTTTTTACTGTGTAGGGGGACAGCAGTGTGGTCAAGTGCCGCCTATGTGAGGTGGAGTTGTTCCGTGGCCCCTGGGGGACTCACCTGGGGACTGAGGGCCAGTGCACTTACGTGCTTAATCACCAGCAGTTGGATTGGCAGGCTGCCACAGAACAGACCATGCCTTTACCTGCTGGCCATTCTGTGGCAGAGGGTGCAGCTGTGCATTGTGGCATCCCTAAGAAGAGGAGGGCCACAGCAGCACCTGCTGCTCCACCAGCACCCCCAGCAGGTCAGCCTGTAGAATGTGTGGACCCCAGAGAACTGCATGTAACACAGGCTGACTTGGCAGTTCTCTGGAGTGCCGTTGAGGATAACAACGAGAGGGTGAGTGCTGTGGAGCAGTAGCTGGATCACATAGAGGAACATCAGTTGCAAATTATGTCCATGCTGGAACTGCTGCTGGATCATTATGGGATCCCACATTATTTTTTTTTCCTCAAACCATGTACCCCCCACACCTTCCTTGCTGTGTTATAAAATGTGTTCCTCCACCATCCCTGACCCTTGTATGTAATTATGCCCTTTTTTGTTGTCTTTCATATGAGTGACACTTTGTATTCTGAGCAGTGCAAGTATACTGTACTAAACTGCATGTGTGCATTCAGTCTTCTTTCCAGTCTGTGTATGTACTGCAGACACTGTCCAACTCCCTGACTTAAAAACAAACATTAATGAGTACAATGGTGGGGTGGTGAAGCATGGAGAGATACTACAAAACAGGCTTACAATACATCCAAGTAACTATTAAAAAAAATTAATGTTGTGATTCGTGACATGATTGTGAATCATGATTTGTAACTGCATTTGTGACCGTGATGACGAAGAAAGGTGAATGCCTACCACCTACGGCTGTACTTCCCTGATGAGCTGTAACTTAAAACTCCCAGACTTAAAAACATGTATCAGTGAGTACAATGGTGGGGTGGTGAAGCCTGGAGAGATACTACAAAACAGGCTTACAATACATCCAAGTAACTAGAAAAAAAATTAATGTTGTGATTCGTAATGTGAATGATCATAAAACATGATTTGTGACTGCATTTGTAACCGTAGAGATGAAGAAATGTGAATGCCTACCGCCTACAGCTGTACTTCCCTGATGAGCTGTAGCTTAAAACTCCCAGACTTAAAAACACGTATCAATGAGTACGATGGTGGGGTGATGAAGTCTGGAGAGATACTACAAAACAGGCTTACAATACATCCAAGTCACTAGAAAAAAAATTAATGTTGTGATTCATAATGTGAGTGATTGTGAATCATGATTTGTAACTGCATTTGTGACCGTGATGACGAAGAAAGGTGAATGCCTACCACCTATGGCTGTACTTCCCTGATGAGCTGTAACTTAAAACTCCCAGACTTAAAAACATGTATCAGTGAGTACAATGGTGGGGTGGTGAAGCCTGGAGAGATACTACAAAACAGGCTTACAATACATCCAAGTAACTAGAAAAAAAATTAATGTTGTGATTCGTAATGTGAATGATCATAAAACATGATTTGTGACTGCATTTGTAACCGTAGAGATGAAGAAATGTGAATGCCTACCGACTACAGCTGTACTTCCCTGATGAGCTGTAGCTTAAAACTCCCAGACTTAAAAACACGTATCAATGAGTACAATGGTGGGGTGGTGAAGTCTGGAGAGATACTACAAAACAGGCTTACAATACATCCAAGTAACTAGAAAAAAAATTAATGTTGTGATTCATAATGTGAATGATCATGAATCGTGATTTGTGACCGCATTTGTGACCATGATGATGAAGACCGTGATTTGTATCACGAGTGATTCATGATGATGGTCCTGACTTAAAAACGCATATTAATGAGTACAATGTTCATGCAGAATTAAGCACCACACCTGTCCAGTACTCTGTAGGGAAGTCAAAGAAACAACTGTGACTTAAGTTACAGATAGGGATTGGGCCCTAAAGAGATGTAAATGCATTGACAGATTAAGATTGCACTGGTCACTGAAGAGGTACAGACACAAAGGCACAACACCTAACCAGTGCTCACCATCAGAAATTTAAATCTGGAAAAGAATACCTTTGCCGGTTGGGGTGGGCCACGGGGGGGGCAGTGTAATGCACTGCTGCAGTAACAGTCACTAGTACTAGTACCAGTAAAGATACCACAAAGAAGTGCAAAAATCACACAGCTGCAGTGGATAGCAGCTTCACATTGCTGAAATTATTATGTGGCACAATAAAAAGTGTCTGATTTGATGACACGCATCACACACATACTCACACACACACCAAGTAATGCATAGCAAATTGAAAACTTCAGTAATATAGCCACATATTTTAAACAGATTAAAATTATGCAGTGCTGCAGTAACAGTCACTAGTACTAGTACCAGTAAAGATACCACAGAGAAGTACAAAAATCACACAGCTGCAGTGGATAGCAGCTTCACATTGCTGAATTATTATGTGGCACAATAAAAGGTGTCTGATTTGATGACATGTGTCACACACATATTCACACACACACTAAGTAATGCATGCAAATTGAAAACTTCAGTAATATAACCACATATTTTAAACAAACTAAAATTATGCACTGCTGCACCACAACAATCAGCAAAAAAAAGGCAAGAAATATTGAAAATATTACTGTGTGTACATTAACACAGTTATACAAGAAAAATATCACCAAAACAGAAAGCACTATCTTTTTCTCCAAGTCAATCTACCTACACCACAGATACACCCCTCCCCCAAAGCGCACTTCCACTGTCTCTCAGTACACAGACTGAATGTTGTACATTAACATTTAAAATCAATACATAAACAATAAACGCTCGATGATATGAGCACAGGAGGGTTTCCTATAATCAATGAACTAAAGTTTCAGCAAATAAAATGACTCAGAAAAGCTTTTTTAACAGCTTTTTGAAGGTTTGAATTGCAGAGAGCTCTCAGAGCCGATTGTCTCCTACAGCTTCCTACACACACTACCCCAAACTGAGGATGTGCAGAACAATCTAGAGCCCATGTGACCTGAAATCCCATGAAACACAGCAAAATTCACCTCTGGAGCTTAAAAACAAGGCGAAATAAGGCAAAGTACATTATTTTCAATGTACTTAGCCTTAAGAATTGGTGGAGTAGTGGATTGGGAAGGCGGAGTAACGTGAAGTCATTGTTTTCAATGGACTTCGCTTTACTCATTAATAACGCAAAGTACTCCGCTTTGTGTTGCAGAGCACTCCGCAATTGGCCTTCACCCCGCGAATCACTCCACGGAGCGAATTGTGGCCACTTCGACCATCACTACTGCTGTTGCGCTGGTGGACTTCACAATGCCCCTCCCTTCAGGAGCTGCTTTTTTCCATTGGTCAACTGGCCACTTTTGGAAGGATGTCCCACTATGTCAATGGGTCCCTTGACAGGTACTTTTACTGCTGGCAACCCTTTCTGGACTCTAGCTTACGTCATAATGTATAATCACCCTGAGGCACCCCCACCCCTTTGATCTCTCTCTACCAGAATATGGTCAAGATGTTAATATTAAGTGTGTACGTGCTATAATGTATACAGTTTAAGATGTTAGTTTTTACCCACTACCTTGCAGTTGACTACTATAAGGGTATTAATCTCTCTCATCTGCAGGAACCATCCTGACTGGATTCACAGTCCTGACTGTCATATATGTCTTAGTGATTTTGGTACACAGTTGTTACAAATCCTCTGTACTACAGCAACTGTATCCTGCCTGAAAGTAATTATGTTTATTTCTATTCATGCTTACAGTCATTACCCTGTATGCTGTAATTCTCTATTAAAATATTTGAACTTCAATAAGAAAAGTGCAGGCTCAATCCCTTCCAAGGCATGTATGACTATGAACCAACTTACCCAGGAATTCTAGCTCATTAAACCCTGCAGATCACAGAACCCCTCTGGGTCAGACTTTACCTTTCACTCTGCTCTGCACAATAACAGCAGCAGGCGGGACTTCTTCCTCATTCAAAAACAACATATGTCTCTCTTGCAAGATGTACACATCAGTCACATCATGATCACTGACCATTCCTGTGTACTCATTACAGTCATAGCTAGTACAGATCCTCCTCCCACACAAACATGGAAATTAAACAGTTTTCTGTTAAAGGACAAACAATTTTACACCTAGCCTGAAAAAGAAATCAAGGTGTATTTCCAAATCACTGACACCCCTCACATCTCCAGTGCCACTTTGTGGGATGCCTTCAAGGCTTATATTAGAGGTAAAATCCTTTTTTACATGGTACACATTAAAAAGGAAAGATGTAAAAAAATTGAAAGATATGGGGAAACAGCAGAATCTCAAAGAAAGGGTATTCAACTTCTCCAGAAGTGCTAGCTCCCTTGGTATTCTATGAGATATTCAGAAGTTGCAATATCAGACAAACACACTCACAACTCATCACAAAATGCTGTTCTGTGGACAGTGTACACATATTGGGAATCTGGAGAATGGGCCAGTAGACTACCAGCATGCAGGAGCTGGGTCGTCCAAACCTACAGAAATATTAGTAGCATTAGGACCTCGGAGGAGACCATCACCAATAAGCCCTTGGAATTGAATCCAGCCTTCTACAAGTTCTGTACTGAACTACATCAGTCCCATGGTTACCCCACTCCCAATAGCTTGGCCCACTTTGTGAGCTTGTGAGCTCCATATCAGTATTCTACCTCATAGAGGCTCAGCGTGCTCAGTTGAAGTCCCTCTTCAATCTCCACAAGGTTCTCACACTTATTAAAGTGCTCCCCAAAGGGATAACACCAGGGCTGAACAGCCTTCTACCTGAATTCTATAGGGTGGTCCAGGCATAGCACGGGGGACAAGCTCTTGCTCACTTACACTTTGGCCCTAAAAAAAGGAAACTTCCACCTTTAATACTCAAAGCGCTTATTTTGCTCCATCCTAAGCCATGCAAAGATGCCCAGTTAGTCCATAACTATTGGCAATTTCCTTCTTAATGTGGATTCTAAAGCCCTGGCAACAATACTAGCCACAAGCTAGGAATCACTAATTCTGAAACTGCTGTACAAGAATCAAGTTGGCTCTGTGAAAAGGAGGATGGCCATGGATAACATCCAAGCAGTTATAAATGCAATTGAGGCACTGTCTTTTCAAAATGATCCAGCCCTGTTAATATTTGTTGACACTGAGATGGCCTTCAACTCGGTCAAGTGGACTTATCTCTTCCAAGTCAAGCACCAGATGGTCAAAGATCCTACCTTTGCTTCCTAGAGAAACTGCTATACTGTAACCTGGTAGCATTCACACAAACAAATAGCACTATCTCCCCAAAATTCTCACAGTATCAGGATACAATTCAGGGGTACTCCTTCTCACCCCCGTTGTATATTATAACTCTGGACACCTTGCTCTGTTAACTGGGGTAAACCCGGACCACACAGAGTATTAACATGGGCAATTCCTCTCTTCAAAATCTGGTAATTTTATAGTCCTGTTGTCAATCCCTGTATATTCCCTCTTCTTCATCCTGGATATCCTATCTGACTTCTTTTGAACCTCAGACTGAAGGTCAATTGGAGCAAAGCAGAAGTTTTCCCCCTTCTTAAAGCATGTATGAAAGGTTCCATCGTTCGCTTCAACTTTAAATGGTCTCGAGACCACTTGTTGTATTTAGGGATATCCATTATCCAAAATCTCACTTGCATGATTGACAAAAACCTCAGGTGAGTAGTGGAAGAGCTTGAAATAGACCTCACTAGGTGGAAAAAGCCCAGTCTCACTGTTAGGGGGAAATGAGCTTCCTTCAAAATGATGGCCTTCCCATGAATTCTGTTTTGCCTAAACAACACTCCCTTATGTATTTCAAACGTGTGTTTTCTGAGACTTGAAAGATTGCTTCTCTCCTTCCAATGGGAAAGAAAAAATAAAACAATTAGTATACAAAAACTGCACTCTCCAAGGTGACAGGGTGGATGAGCCTTCACTGGTAATGGCTTATCACCAGGTGTCTGGCATCTGGAAAAATCTACACTGGCTGCTCCCGGACAGTGACCATTTCCCCCTCTGGGCACAACTACAATAGGATGGGTATGCATGCCCAACAGGGTAGGGGATCACACTGCTGCCTTCACCCTGCAACCCACATCTTTGCCAAAAATGCATGGTACCAGATGGTTAATAAGCAAACATGGAAATGAATCCAGCTTGGTCAATGAGATCCCCTTTGGAAAAACACTTACATATTGATTGATGTTAAACCTGCATATTGGGAATTCTCGCAGTCTAAGGGAATGCAACTAGAGCAAGAACTACTGGATTTCAAAAGAGTGGGCTAAACAAATTCCATAATACTCACTGATACTCTAACCCTGGCAGTTCTGAACATCTCGGGCATGATGACAGCTTGTGCAGAAGGAGCTGAGAGAGCTGTGGAGGGTACAACCTTATTTCTATGACTGCCTTTGACTACCTGGCACCTCTCTTCATTCACCCCTTGATTCCTCGTTGCAGTCACCAGGTTTGATGATGAACTGAGGAGGATGAAGACTAAGGGGTGAAGATGGGATCATTGTTGGCAGAGGTCTAGGTATGATGAGGACAGATTGTCACTGAGGGCTTATTACGATGAGTTTCAGTGAGCAATCACTCTGAAAACATCAGTATTCCTGCTATGGGTGATTGCTGCTGGAAAGAGCTGTCCAGCTGAACTCTTAAATACTTTGGACAGATTATTAAATCTGATCTGTCTACAGCCCTGCAGAGTTTTTCCACATAAATGTGTGATGAGTTTAATAGATTCTTTTTGGACACAATGTCCTCTATGCATCTGGGATATCCTCAAGTGGTCTGTCATCGGACAGCAGTGTCCATCTGATGGTGGGCAGAGTCTCTCTGTATTTGTGGGAAGAGTTTGAGCCAGTACTGGTGGATGATGTCATCCTGGTGGACTTGGGTCTGCAACTTATTTACTGTACATTGCATCCAGTGCCAGCCAGCATCTCTCTGGTGCTGGGGGACTATGGGTCCGATTTTTGTAGAAATCATTGGGTGTTCCCTTACAGAGTAGTTTTTTCCTTCTGCACTGAATCAGGTGGTGGTAATGCCTCTTCTCAAAAAACATTGTTGAACCCAGATGATCTCTCAAATAACAGGCCCATTTTGAACTTTCCCTTTTTGGGGAAGTTGTTCGAGAAGGTAGAAGTGGTGCAGTTGGAGCAACACCTGGAGAAATGTGACATTTATGAGCCTTTCCAGTCTAATTTCCAGCCTTGCTGCAGTACTAAGTAGAGATGTGCAAAATTAGAAAATGTTGTTCCGTTAAATATTTCTTGAAATTCGTGCATTCCGTGAAATGTTTCACGAGTCCGAAATGAAAAATTCTGTGGGCAAAATGTGAAATTTCACCACAAGCTGCAAAATTTCACCTGTGAAATGCAAACGTTCACCCAAGAAATCACAAACATCGGGCAAAATTTGGTGAAATTGCATATTTTCCATTGAAATTTCACATTTCGTGGGTGAGATTTCAGAATTTCACACCTGGCAAAAAATTTTGTGGAACGGCAGAATTTTGCAAAATGCTTTGCGCTGCAAAATTGCTGATTTTGCAACAATTCCACTGGCAAAATTTAATTTTGCAACATCTCTAGTACTGAGACAACTCTGGTCAAGGTGTACCATTCTGTCCTACTTCACAAAGGATAATCAGCATTGCTTCATCCTTGTCCTGCTTGACCCTTCCTTGATGTTTAAAGTGGTGGACCATGGGGTGCTTTTGATTTGATTTAGGTACTAGGTAGGGCTCTCAGGAATGGTGTTATGATGGTTTGAGTCCTACATATTTGGCAGGGTGCAGCAGGTGGCACTGAATGTTCTGCTGTGGTGTGATGCAGTGGTCAGTCCTGGACCCCGTGTTTTTTGCTGTGTACATGGTGCAACTGGGGGAGATCATTAGATGCTATGGATAATCATTGCTCTGCTGGTGATACCCAGCTTTATATTTCTTGTACACCTGACTGTGGTGTTGCAGTCTGGGAGATGAGTGATTTTCATAAGGAATTTGAGGCTGGACAGCAGCTACTTGACTTAGACTTAATCAACTGAAGACAGAGATGTTGCTGGTGGAACCAGGTTGGTTTAAATAATAAGCAATGATGCTGCCCTTCTGTTCTTAGATGACATCATGCTTAGATCTGTGCATAGAATGAGGAATCTGGGGGTCATTATGGATTCTTAGCAGAACCTAGAACATCAGGTGTCAGCTGTTGTACTTAGTGGCTTTTTCATTTTTGAAACATCTCCAGGATCAATCCCTTCCTTGAATCTGCTAACTTGGCCACCATGATTCATGCCCTGGTTAAATCTGGGCTGGATTACTGCAACGCTCTGTACCTAGAGTTATCTACAGGTTTGTGTACTGCTTGCAGATGGTCTTGCATCTGGCAACCCAGCTGGTTGTTGGAACCTCCTGGTTCAAGCATATCAAGCAAGTTCTTTGTGCTGAGCACTGGTAGCTGGAGCTGTGGCACATCATTTTATGCTTCTTATCTTACAAGGCTCTGGATGATCTGAATACAGGCTACCTAAAAGACTTCCTGATTCCATACGCTCCTGGTTACCCACTTTAGTCAATGGAGGCAAGTCTCCTCATGATAGGTAGATCTGGGCTTAAGCCTTCAGGGGATTGAGATTTTGGTGAACCTGCTCCCTATCTTATGGAACACACTTTCCTAGGAAGTAACAGGAGCCCCTTCACCTTACTTTTTTAAATCTCATATTAAACCTCACCTGTTTACTTTGAGTTTGTGGTCTTGTGCTGTTTTGTAACCACTGTTTAATAGAATTACTTTGAGTTTTGTGTCTTTTGCTGGTTTTTAATCACTGTTTAATAGTATTTATACATTTTAAATCTATTGTATATATCCACGGTTTTGTTGTTCTGACTGCGAGGTGCCAAAAGTCCCTGGGATTGGGTGACATATAAATAAAATTGCCTTGCCTAAGGAGGACTTCTGGTATTATCTATAGATTAGACTTTCATGGGGGGGGTCATCCAATCCACCTCAAAGAAGGGACCCACTTTACCACATCACAATTTGGGTACAATTCCCCAAGCAGTTGGGGGGGGAGGGGGCAGAATACACAGCTTTATGTTGGGTATTAACTGTAAATTCTGAATTTGTGGACATTTTGCAAAGTTTTACAAAGTTTGTGACATTTTTCTAAATCTTGACTTTAGTAAAATCACAATCCTTCGAGTGTGTTTGGAAAATTTTCAGTCCATTCGGCAACATTTTCTGGCTGAATTGTGGAATGATATACATGAAACACAAAAGGATATTCTGTGGAATTCCATTCCACAGTTTAAGAAATCAATCCAGTGCATACACTCATTCTGCAGTTCAGTGCTCAGTTCTGCAGAATTTCTTTCCGCAGTTTAAAATACATTAATCCATAACTGATACAGTAGACTCCTTCCACCATACTAAGTCAGAATTTTGAGAAAGTTGTTAAAATGCATTCTGAAATTTTGCAGAGGAAATTCCATCTTTCAAGTAATTCTGCAGGCAGATTTGTTTTGTACAGCACTCTTCAGCTTTCTTCTCTCCTTCCATTGTGCCTCTTTTAAGAAACAAAAAAAAAGGACTGGGAGGGAGACTTAAAAATCAACATTTCAGATGAATGATGGCAGGGACTGCTACAAAAACCTCACACAGCTCTTTGAGACATTAGATACCAACTTATTCAGAAGAAAATTCTCCATACATTGTACCACACTTTGGTCATCCTTCATAAGCTGGGACTGCTCCAATCTAACTGCTGCTAGAGATGCAAGAAGTCACCTGACTCTCTTCTTCGTATGCTCTGGAACTGTCCAGCAATACCCTCATACTGACAGGCAATCATAACCTTCTGTAGAAAAGTCCTGAATACAGACTTCACCAAAACCTGCCCCTGTGGAAACTAGGGGATGACTCCATATGGTATCCTGAAAAGATAGCAAGTCAATTTCTGAGAGTCAATTTGGGTGATCTGAGAATAGCGACTGCAAAATAGGCTATGTACTCATAATATCACAAGGTAACTATAGCATTTTGTTTATGCAGTAGTCATATTATACAGTATATAGTGCTTTGTTCATCAGGCCAGTTCCAAACTGGCCATCTGATGTAGTGGTTACAGTCATTACCTTTGTGACTGGCATATCCAGGTTGGGAACTAGCTGTAGGGGATAGATTTTGTGTGTGTGTGTTTCATATTTTCTTTTTTTCCATTGTTCAGCTCCCATTCCCCCACCCTCCTGACTTTGTTCCCCCCACCCACAGGTTGCCTCCCCCATGTTCTCCCCTGCTTACTTCTGTCACCCTGTGGAGTACCTCCCTCCTGAGTTTTCCCCTGTCCTCCATTATCATCTCCCTGGTGATGGTTATATTATTTATGGGGGTGCAGGGGCAAAGTACCTCCTCATCCCACCACAGAGAAAGTAAGTGCTGGTTGTTGTTTCTCACTAGCTCTGTAGTGTTCATCATAGTTTTGCTTTTCAGCGATGTACACTTGCTGTTTTTGTCAGCACCTATTTTTAGGTGCTATTATCACATAGAACCCTCAATATTACCCCCTACTAGCAGCCCCACACACTTCTGGGTTCTCCCACAGCCCTTAAAACATAGCGCCAACTGTTTCTTCAGTGGTGCTCTGACTCTCTCCTCACTGCATGAAAGGATGTCTGCTATCATTAAGTAAGCAGAATCTGAGATTTCATATAACAAATCACTTACTAGATTCTGGAGTATTTGGACACCTTTTATGGAACATTCATATCAACCCCTGTGTAATTCTGGGAGAACAGCACCCCCCAACAACCCTCAGTTAAGGACTCTTAACACTTCCCATAATGCGTATACAGTTACCTCCTTAGCAATCAAAATGATATGGTGTACACATGATATAAAATGCTAAGTTGCTTGCCCAGTGGCACCAAGGGTTGAGGCACTGGATGCCACACTTCGTGCCACACTGGTGACCCAGGTTCGGAAATGGACTCGAGTCACTCTAGGGTCAGCTGGGGTGAGGAAGGATTGAATGTCCACTGACAGCTGTCCTTCCTTGGGGGAGGAAGGACAGTGCAGCATATTGTAGACTGACACCCAGCTATGGATGGGTGTTGGCACAGGTGTGCTGCCAGAATGGGGGAAGCAACATCCAGGGTGTTAGACTTCCTCCACGGAGACTGAGACAGTCACCCCACCCATTGCACATTCGTGGGCCCTGGGGCATAAATGGAAGAAACAGATGGAGCTGGCAGGCTCCATGGTAGTCAACTGTGCCTGTGCCAAACCCCGGCAATCTGGATGTTGGCTTCCAGAGGTGGGGGAGGCTGGAGCCCCTTGCCACCGGCCCTGTCACGGGGGGTAACCTGTGGTCAATGGCTGGATGGAATGGGTGTGGGGACAGCCTGGCCAGAGAGACAAGTCCCCTCTGAGGGAGGGGCTGGAACAGCCTGCCCACTCCAAAGGAGGAGCAGAAAAAAGTGTAAATAAAATGCTATGTTGGTTCCTGTTTAATAATTTTTTTCAAAGCTCTTCTTATTTCTTGTTCACTTGTACTTGTATATTGTTAGCCTTTGTTCTGTATAAAAATCAGCCTGCTCAGAATCCTTGTTGTGCACATTCTAAACTGTTATGTGCATTCCAAAATGTTGCGTGCATTCCAAATGGTTCAGAGGTCATAAAATGTTACATTTTTCATACACCTAAATCCAGCAGTTTACTAACCACACAGTGCCTAAAGTTATACATTTTAATTTATACAGAAATCTGTAAATGTAAGTTCAATCATCAAACAGAGCAAAGGCAATTGAATTAGTTTTTTTTTTACTGGTGGGACAGGAGACTTCTGAGACTCCTGTGTATAAACCATATGCTATATTACATGAAATGTGGACACCCACGCACAACCCGACTTGTGTTTCCATCTCAGGATTAAGATTATAGTATGGACCTCTCGAGCTTCACTTTTGAGATTCAAATGATGTCTTGTAAACCCCTCATTCTTCAACTCAGTCTGGTCTAGTTCACACATCATTACCTGTTTTCTCATTGGAAAAATGAGTTGCTGTTGATTCACTCTATATGAGCAATGAATTCTCAATAAAAATTGTGTTAAAAAATATTTTAAAATGATCTTGCGTCTCAAGTATATCTGAGTTTTAACTATTCAATTCCTTCTTTTGAATGTAATTTTTAACACTCAAGAATGCAACTTACGCCATCTGCTGGTCAGTCACAGTCCTGTCAAAGGAATCAGATAAATTTTCAGAATTCATATCCAAACCTCTCTCCACATCTTCCTCCATCTGTTCATCTTCCTCCCATTTATTTTTATGTTTGCTTGTGAGTGCACCGCTCAAGAAGCATATTGAGATAGTAGAGCATTGCAGAGGTGTGGCAGTGTTGTAGCCAATACAGTGGATGCTTTAATTGGTGCATCCCTTGGCAACCAATTAAGGCTGAAGCTGCAAATGATGGCAGTTTCAGAGTGAGTGCCGCACTTGAAAGAAATCTACCGCTGCAATTAGGGGCAGTTTCATCATTGCAGCGTTGGCTCTCCCTTCACTCCCAACCAGGCACACAGCAGGACAACAAATTTAATGTTAGCTCCCTCCCACTGCTGCTGCCCACCCCGCACCCTCCATTCATCATTGCTCCGGCATATAATGAAACCCTCCCACTCCCTCCCAGTGCTGCTGCCCACCCCACACACTCAGTTCCCTGCACCAGCACAAAATCCTCCCACTCCCTCCAATTGCTGCTGCCCGCTCTGCACCCTCTGTTCTCCATCACACCAGCATGAAACCCTCCCACTCCCTCCAACTGCTGCTGCCCACCTCACACCCTCTGTTCTCCATTCCCTGCCAACATCAGGGTGCTCAATCCCCATGTCAGCATGGATCCCCCCTTTCCCCATTAATGTGGCACACTGGGAGCCCACCCCAATGGGCCAAAAAATACTTATTTGATGTTTCCAACACTGGAATGCCCACTCCTGGTGTCGGATGTGCCACTGTCCCCGTGCCCCTATGTTCTCAGCTGACCTCTGGGTGCCCAATCCCTGGGTGGGCATTGATCCTCCTGTCCAGTACTCTGGCACACTGGGAGCCCATCCCAGTGTGCTGAAATCCATTTTGTTAATATTTCACCTGTAAAAAAGAAAACAGTCCCCCGAAGTTTTTTTTTTTAACCTGAAAAAAAAAGAAAATGGCTTCTCATTGTTCCCACTGGCCTGCCTCCCCAAACCTGCACCCTTCCTCTGTGCACCCCATTTCCCCACACCCCCTCACCCATACTTACCTCAGGAGGTCATGAGCAGCGATCTCTGTGGACCAGGAACATTTCTGCACTCTTCAAAGATCAACCGGGAACTGAAGAAATGACGGTGCACCCTAAAATGGCAGTCAATGGGGTTTTCAATTTAGGTTGATATCTCAGTCAATTTTTGGAGTTTTGGTCCCAAAGTTTCAACATGGGGTTCTTGGGACCCCACCTCATGAACACTGGCACTGTCATTTCATTTCTAATTCCCAAAAGGTGATTTTGCAGTCATGCACAAAATCACCTTTCAGGACCAATTAATGAAATGACAGTGCTACTGTTCATGAGGTGTTGTCCCAAAAAGCCCTGGTTACAAATTTGGTGAAAAAACTCCAAAAATGACTGCATTATGAGCGTCCATTGTGCATTTTCTACGCATGCCTGTAACTTCGTCAATTTTTAATATTTTCACTCCAAATTTCCAACACAGCCATTTTTTCACACTCCCTTATGAACAGTACAGCTGTCATTTTTCACATCCTTCCCAAAATGTGTTTTTGAACCTGTGGTGCAGAATGGCACAGTTGCTTTGCAAAATCAACTTTGGGACAGATTAACAAAATCACAGTGCCACTCTTCATGAACGGAGGTCCAAAAAAGGCCATATCAAAAATTTGTTGAAACATTCCAGAACATTACTGCATTATGAGCGTGTGTTGCACAAGTTTATATGCACACTTGTAACTTCACCAATTTTTCGTATTTTCACTCCAGATTTTCAACTTTGCCATTTTTCCACACCTCCTCATGAACAGTACAGCTGTCATTTTTCACATCCTGCCCAAAATGTGCTTTTGCACCTGTGGCACCCAACTGCACACTCACTGTGCGAAATCACTTTTTGGGATTGAGTAACAAAATGTTACTGCCACTGTTCATGAGGTGGGGTCCCAAAAAGCCCATGTTGAAAATCTGGAGTGAAAATACCAACAAAAGCCTGGGGCATTAGGATTCCCAACTGTAACACCCACCATGAATAGACTGACAGACGTCAGGGTGTGTGACTTGGGGTTGTCGGCCATAATGGTCACACCATTCCACCCCCTCCCTGCCACCATTGACAGGCATTGAGGTGTGCCTTGGGATCTTAGGCCCTAACATTCACCCTATTCTCCTATACTGCACCCATCTCAGCTTATTTCCTTATGAAATGGGGTGAGCGTAATGACTGAAGACCTCAAGGCACACTGTGACACCTGTCAGTGTCTGCTGGGTGGGGTGAGGTGGAATTGCATGCATGTTATGGCTGATGACCCAAAGGCACACCCCCAATGCCTGTCAGTCTCTGCAGGGTGAGGGTGGGCATTACTTCAATACTTCACTGCCATTCTTATTGTGCATCTCTCTAACTACTTAACTACCAATGCCAATACTAGCAAGGAAACATTTGACATTGAAAAATGTTTGTTTTTTATTGGTGCTCCTGGTATTCTACTGAAAGAAAATCCTGGATCTGGTCTGAATCATAAAAGATGTGTTTTCCCCTCCAAAACAACAATGCATTTTTCTGGGAAGAGGACTTGAACCATATCATCTATTCTTATTAAATCTTCCTGGTAGACATAAACCACTTCTCATTTTCTGTGTTGTTCTCAAGCAACCCTTACCCCAGCCAAGAGCAGCATCTTGCAAACAAGACCCCCTAACCTGTACACAGACAAGGCAGCAAACCACTAGTTGGCATAAACAAAGGTGCCACCCCTGGCATTAGGGTAAATGCCTGGCTCGACATCTAAAATGGCAGGGGGGTTAGAACCCAAAATAACATTTATATTTACACTGAGTTCAGGGACAGAGGTGCTAGAGCTTTGCTATGTCTCCTATCTGAGGGGCCCATAAACAATTCACACATGGAAGCACAGATGGAATGTCCACTACTAGAAATTGGGATTGCATGGTATGGCTTTATTTTCTAACACAGATGGAACAAGAAAATTGGGTGGTCCCCAAGTCTGGTACTGTACCTCACAAAAACACAACAAGAACCTTTCTTTCTACAGAACAACAGTGTTGGACAGTTTTTTTCCACTCTCTTCTTCACAGAACTATGAAGATTCCATCCCTCTTTTCTACGGCTCTAAAGAACATCTACTTTTCCACAAGTGTCTATTACGTGGGGGTAGCCACACACCTAAAATACATTCCTCCTGACAAGACAATCTAAGTTAACACCTGCAGAGTAACCTTGTGCCCTTTTAGTAAGCAGTTTGCCCTGACTAGAGTTTTAGGGTAGGTTCTGCCCACACTGGTCCCAGCCAGCCTCTGCAATTCCTTCTGGGTTAAACAAACAGCTCCTTATACCCCCTCAGATTGTTAAATGCATCCACATATTTAATTTTCCATTCAGCATATATTTGTGAGGAGACTATGGCCCTGAGTGGTGTAATCTAGCCTTGTCTCTGGGCATATACACTACCAGACAACTCCCTTTTAGAACCAGTCCATGTTGCTATACTCACGGTTTGTTTGTCCCTTAGATACAGACATCAGATGATTGAAGAGACTTTTTCTTCCCTTTAAATCCATAGCTTTGAAACTCTGAGTTTCTCTCTTACTCTATGCTATGGGCAGCTGGACAATTTTATGATCCCTCAGGGGATTGCCCGTTGGACCCACTGCATTTCACAGTCCCAATTAATTCTCACAGACATGACCCACTGGGGTCCCAGAATTGCAGGTCTCCACCACTTCCTGTGGTAAAGCTATTGTTTCACACACTAGGGTAAGAAAATGAGCAGAGGTCCTTCAGTCAGCCCCAGGATAGGCTGGCAGGTACCTCACCCTCTGAACACTACTACACTGTACTGCTGACTCAATTCAACTCACTGACTCCAAGATTCTAAATCTGTTCCCCTGCAGCTGATTTCAATGTGGATCATGCTGCTACTAGAGATCTAAATGATCTCACTCATTTCTCACTGGCCTAGCTAGGTAATCAATGAGGCCTGTGAGAGAGCTTCTAATAAACTCTCTACCAGCTGCCCACTACCTTCCTAGTCTAACACTGATGGGATTTTTGTATATAGGTACATTTATTTAGCACAACATGTTAACAATTGCAGAGACCCTAATGTTAAATGTGAGATAAAATTCACTGGCCTTATAAAGGTTAAAGTAGGACCAAGTGGAGGCAATTTAAAACAGTTGATTGGTCAAAGGGAGAATTTGTGGATCTTTATTTCAAAATCCAGGGAAGGGAAAAGGCTTAAATGATAACATAGACCTATCAGCATTTTTATGATACTTGGGTTGCACTACTGAAAATGTGTGGTAATTTAAAAATAACTGGAGCTGTAGAAACAACATTAAAGGTGAATTTAGTCCTATAATGAATAAGTACTGACATACTGTACAAATCACTCTTGTTAGAATAATACTGTCAACTGAAACCTAATTGACTATGTACATAGAACCAGTAGCTGTTTATAAAATAATTGTAGATTGCTAACTGAAAGGTAATATATTTAGACCAATCAGAACACAGCAAGCTGAAAAAAACAAAGTGATCTCCACTTGAAATGAAGAAAAAAATAAGTGTGTTTAATTGAGTAATTAATGTATCTGCACAAGTTATTTGTAGAGATGTAAGAAATTAAAATATTTTGGCCAGCGAAATATTTTGCGTAATCCCTGCATTTCACGAAATATTTCACAGGTGTGAAATACGAACCCCCCTGGCAAAATGCAGAATTTCACCCATGAAATGCTAATTTCACCGGTGAAATGTGGAATTTCACCACCTGCGAGCAAAATTCCTTATTTGAAAGCCAGGGGATGATAATATTTTAAAAAAAAGTGTTTACCTGTTCTGACTAGGCCAACATTAAAATCTTTATCCTCACATCCCTGGTGTCTAGTGGTCTAACCCACTGGTCGGTTGCCAGCCCAATTTGAAGAATACCCCCACACCAAGATTCAGCCCCAACCCCCATCCAGAATTTTAAATAAAAATAAATGTCCCTGGTGTCTTGTGGCTCTACCCACCTGGCCATTCACCAGCCAAATGAAGATGACTGATGTTGGCCCCAGTGTTGGCAGTGGCACTTATGGACAATGGGGAGAACAGGTATGAATCTCAGAGTGGGGGCATTCTTCATTTCACCAGCAATCAGACTGGGGGTGAGACCACTAGACACCAGGGAAATTTATTTTTATTTCAAATTCTGGATGGGGGATGGGGCTGAATCTCAGTGGGGGGGATTTCTCAGGTTGGGCTGCCAATTGGCCAGGTGGGTGGGCCCACTGGACACCAAGGATGTGGGGATAATGATTTTAAAGCTGGCCTGGACGGGAGTGGGGAAAACACTTTTTTTAGTTATTTTTCCAGCAGTGTACTTGCCTTTCGCACCTGAGAAATATTCTGTGAAATAAACAAATTTCACAAACTATTGGGTGAAATTGCCTATTTCACCGGAATTTAGCTGGTGAAATTAAATTTTACTGCATCCTTAGTTATTTGCACATAAGCATGAGTATGTTGATGTATATATACACTTTGTATGTGAATGCTAGTTATCTCTGATGAAACCTGGAGGCCAATTCCAAGTCACATGGCACAACTCATGGGCATTTGCGAGTTGCATCCATGTGGCACTACGGTGGGGACCCTGCGCCATATTCCAAGACAGGCAGGGTCCCCGGCACCTATGTCCTGTGACTTGTGGCAGCTGCAGGCTAAAGCCACAGGAATGGCGCAATGGACCTGGGTTCCACAAGTCGTGGCCCTGATTTACTACCTCCCACAGAGCACTCTTGTCTCAAAATGCACCTGCAGTCACCTGGGAGTATTGAGGAGGCTAGCTGGGTGGCACAGGCATTTGGGGGGCAATGCAGTAAACAGACCCTGGAGGTCCCCAGCATTCGGGGGTAGGGTGCATGACTTTGCTGGGGGGGGGGAGACATGGAGCAGGGCTATGTGCTTCCAACAGCACTGCAGGGGAGCATCCATCATTTTGCCCGGATGGACGCCCCTTAGACCACCTCCATGCTGGTCTAACTCCGCAGCTCCATAGAATGTCTTGGAATTGCGTACGTGGGTTATGGCAGCTGCCTTTTGGAATAGGGTGCAGTTGCTGAAGTAATCTACTCCTGCACCATGTTGCAGTGGGTTGCGAGTGTAGTTGGTGGTGTAACTCACCTTTAGCACAACCCACATGCAGCATGGGACAAGCCGCATCTTGGAATCGTGACTTCCGTATCTCATGAAGCAAGGTGCAATTTACACCATGGGGTTCAGCATAAATCATCTTGCACCATGCGCAAGTAATCCTAGAATCAGGCCCCTGGTGTTTAGCTCGATGAAACGTAAGAGTTTTTTAGTCATGCCAGCAACCAAAATGGTTTTGTGAGCCAGAGTTATTTGTACTTATCACTTGCACTTTGTCTAAAATAAAATGTTTCTGTATAAGTCTTTAGTCTGGGTGCTGCCGCCTGTGAAAACGAAGTACTGCATTTTACTTCATGAAATTTCCTTTTTAAACAGTATGGACTTTTTTATTAAACTGTGCTAAAATAATGTTAACGTATGCAAATTCTTTTAAAAAATCTGTGTCAAAATAATCTGAAGGTTGCAAACAAAACTTAAAAAGCCAGGAAATGCAGACCATAGATCAAAAACTACCCTAACTCTGTACTTTGTGGGTAGTCAAGATGGCTGGTGTTTCATATCTGTTAGCTGGATTACAAATATCTCAAGTATGTTCAACTTAATGATCAAATGCAAAGCTTTAAAATGCACTATTTGCCTCCCATTTGGACAACTAGGCTTCATGTGTTACAATTAAAGTTCAGAAACTGCAATTAAGCATGTATGAATGCCATGGTGTTGCCTCTCTCATGTGATGGTTTTACAAAAAACTGCCAGGCTTTTTTTTTCAAACCAGCCAGTGGAATCTTGGATTGGAACTCATGTCATGCAAGCAACAATGACATAATTTTCCTCCAGGTCCTGTCAGCTTAGTACACACAGTATATCAAATTGTCAAAAACCAGTCTTTGCTACCAGTTTTCTGATGAGGTTTTTATTAATGGACTTATACCAGTAAACCAAAATGGTAAATATCAGGCAATTTCCCTAGATTGATCAGCAACGATTTGAGCACTAGTATGCCCCCAAAAACTCTCATACTCTCAAAATGTAACTTTGTTTTCTGTGCTCCAATTCCAGCACTGAATGTAGCCACCACAACTCCCTTCTTGTTTATTCTTTTTGATTCACTTCCTTTGCTGAGGTTCCAAAGCACTAACAACAAGCATTTGTCAATGCCGAATGTTGGCTTGCTGGCATTGGCATTGGTAGTGCAGGAGTCAGAGAGATGCATCATAGGAATGGCAGTGAAGTATTGAACTGATGCCAACCCACCCCCACCCTGCAGAGAGTGACAAGCATTAGGGTGTCCCTTTGGGTGTTTGGTAGTGCAGTACAGGAAAACATGTCAGGCAGGATGTGAAAAAGGACAGCTGTACAGTTCATAAGGAGGTGTAAAAAAATGCCAGTGTTGAAAATGTGGCATGTAAATATACCAAATTTGTAAAGCTACTAGGGTGCGTGGGAAATATGCAATGCATGCTTGCAACACTGCCATTTTATGGGCGTTCGGCACCAAATTTTCAACATAGGCATTTTAGCACCTCTGCTCATGTACAGTGTCACTGTTATTTCCTCAAAGTGTTCCAAGAAGTGATTTCGCACAGCGACCACGCTATTCTGTGCCGGAAGTGCGAAAACACATTTTGGGTAGGATATGTGAAATGACGGCTGTACTGTTCATCAAGAGGTGTGGAAAAATGGCAATGGTGAAAATCCAGACTGAAAATATCACAAATGCACGACGGTGCGTGCGTGCGTGCAATCTGCAACGCGCTCGAAACAGTTATTTTATGGAGTATCATCACCAAATTTTCAACATAGGCATTTTAGGTCCTCTGCTCATGAACTGTGTCACTGTCATTTTCATAATCGGCCCAAAACTGACTTCCCACAGCGACTGCGCTATTGTGCAGAAATGCGGAAACACATTTCGGGCAGGATGTGAAAAATGACAGCTGTACTGTTCACAAGGAGGTGTAGAAAATGACAATGCTGAAAATCCGGCAGTAAAATATTGTGAATCGTGAAGTTATGAGCCTGCTGTAACTGCTCAATGCGCGCTCGTAAAACAGGCATTTGTTGGATTTTTCCACCAAATTTGGAACTTAGGCTTTTAAGAGGCACCTCATGAACACTGCCACTGTCATTTCATTAATGGGCCCGAAAGGTGATTTCGCGCAGTGACTGCAAAATCACCTTTGAGGCTGATTAACACATGACAGTGACAGAATTCATGAGGAGGGGCCCCAAAAACCCCATGTTGAAAATTTGGTGCCAAAATTCCAAGAAATGCCTGAGATATGCAGCAAAGTTGAAAAAACCCTATTCACTCCATTATACAGCTTACCAGTATTTCCTCAGTTCGCGGTCGGCTTTGAAGAGTGCAGACGTGATCCCGGTCCACTGAAGATCATCGCGCGGACTCCAGAGGTAAGTATGGGGGTGAGGGAGGTAGGTGTGCAGTGGGTGGGGAGGGGCATTGAGACTACGAGGACAGTTTTAGTTTTATAGGGGAAAAAAAACAAAGAAACCATCAGGACAGTTTTCCTGTTGCAGGGCATTTGGCACGCTGGGGTGGGCCCCCAGCGTGGCACCCAACTATTTTTTGGGGGTCAGTAGCCAACAGAGATTGGGCACACTGTCGGCTCACAAGGGGGAATAATGCCGATGGGATTGGGCACCCCGTCGGCAAACAAAGACAGCGGTGAGGCGCGTGAACCAAGAGGATTGGGCACTCCTCGGCATTCAACAATTGGGGGAGAGGTGATGCCGACGGGGAGTGGGTTCCCTCGCATACAAACACAGTGGGGGCTCCAGCCGAGGGGATTGGGCACCCCTCAGCATTCCAGATTGGGAGGTAGCTGACAGGAGTGGGCTCCCCGTCGGCACAATAAAACAGCGGTGGGGGTTACCGATAGAGAGTTGGGCTCCCGATGTCGACAGCCATAAGCCGCTCACCGACCATGCTGATAATGGTGGCGAGCACGCAAGCAAAGGGTCCGCTGGGTATGACGAGCTTTGCTAAGATTGCAGCGGACCTTTGCTTAGATGTGCTCACACCATTATGTATGCATGGTGTGGCACCAGCATGCAGGCTGATTGGGGAATGAGGGATGCACCTACTGATGCATGCCCTGCATTCGCCCAACAGCGGCTGCGCCCCCAAATCTGCACTCTCCCTATATGTTGGCTTGCGCCTGAGGCAAGCCAACATAAAAAGGCTACTACTGTGCCAGTACCTCTTCCTAAATGTAAAATCCCACAAAAACGTGCAACTCTATCCTGCACCTCCTTTGTAATTATTTCAAACACAGTTTCTAACTCCACCTTGCACCACTTTTGTGACCTATACCCTTTCTCTCACACACCTCCTGAAATGTACTGCATACTTACCACTGCATCCTCCTAAAATGTACTACCTGCACCTCTCAAAAACGTTGCATGCATCCTTAACTCTGCTCCTCACCCTTGATATCTCTAGTCCTACCTTGCATCCATTCTAATATTTGCCCACTCACCTCTCACATGCCTTGCAGAGGTTGTGCTCCCACCCTACCCCAAAACATTTGTAGCCCATCCCCACTCACCCAAGATGTATGCCCATCTGTGCAAGTCCCAAATTTATACAATACATTCTCCTACAATGCTTTGTACCCTACCCTATCAGTCCTGAAACTTGTAGCCCTCACAGCTCCCCGAAACCTGCAACTTTTCACAACCCCTTCCCCACCAAATACTAAATCTATACTTTCTCCTCATTATCTTCCCAAAATTTATGCCCCTGCACTGGGAACATTGTAAAGTGTTACCCCATTCCCATACTCTGAAAACTATTTACCCCAACCTCCATTCTCCCCAGTATTTCTACCCCTTCTCCTGTATCCCTCCCAAAATTAATTCCATGATCTAGACTCTTACCTAAATGTTTTACCACATTCCCTGCACAAATAGCAAAGTTCGTAAGACTGCAAAAAACAAACACATCCCTTCTCTTGCAGCCCTCACACAATTTACATGCCTACCATTACACCCCTGTGCATATTAGTACCCTTTGTCCCACACTACTCTAATGGTATGCACTGTACTTTTCACACACTACTCCCACAGTCTGCACCACAGCCATCTGTACAGTTTAAGAGGTGTGAGAGAGTAAAGTTAGGGAGGGATGCCTGTTTCAGCAGGGGTTCAAGTACAAATCTCAGGAGGGGTACAAGTATACATTTTCAGAAGAGTGCAGGGGTGCAAGTACAATTTTTGGGAGGGATGCAGGGGAAGAAATACAAATTTTGGGAGGGGTGCAGGGGTATGGTTGCAAATTTTGAAGGTTTGTAGGGTATTACACATTTGGGGTCTGTGCAGAGGTACAAGTACAAATTTTGGAGGGATGAAGGGTACAAGTAGAAATTGTGGAAGGATTCTGGGGTAAAAGTACAGATTTCAGGAGTGGGCAGGGCACAAGTACACATTCTGGGAGGAGTGCAGGAGTACAAATTACACATTTTAGGAGGTTTGTAGGAGTACAAGTACAAATTTTGGAAAGGGTGCAGGGGTGCAAGTACACATTTTGAGAGGGATGCAGGGATAGAAGTATACATTTTGGAAGAGGTGTAGGGGTACAAATATACATTTCATGAGGGATTTAGGAGTATATGTACAAATTTTGGAAGGTGTGCAGGTACAACTTTTGGAAGGATTGCAGGGGTGCAAGTATAAAATTTGGGAAGGGAGCTGGGGTGCAAATACAAATTCTGGGAGGTGCAAGTGTAAATTTGGGAGGTGTGCAAGGGTGCAAGTAAAAATGTTGGAGAGGGATGCATTTATAAGTACAAATTTTGGGAGGGGAACAAGTACAAATTTTAGAGGGGTGCAGGTACAAATTTTGGAGGGGTGTAAGGGTGCAAGTAAATGTTTTGAGTATGTACAGAAGTACAAGTAGAAATTATGGGAGGAAAACAGGGGTACAGATACAAATTTTGGGAGGAATGCAAAGAGCAAGTACAATTTAGAGGAGTTAGTCAGTGGTACACGTACAAATTTCAGGATGTGTGTAGGGGTATGAATGAAAACTTTGGGTGTAGAAGTTCAGACTTCAGAAGAATTGCATAGATCAAATGTAAATTTTATGAGGAGTGTTACAAATTTGGAGAGGGGTGCAAGTGGTGTATATTTGGAGGAGTTCAGAGGTAGATGCACACATACATGGTGATGAGGGCTAAAAAACTGATCTTGAGAGGGAGTGTCGAAAATGGGGTTCATGTTTGGAAGGATGCAGGAGTAAAAGCGGAAATTTTAAGTGGGGAAGGGTTAATGTGAAAATATTGTGAGGGTGCAGTAAAAGAGCTGAACATTTTGGGAAAGATAAATAAAGTTCTTGCATTAGCAACGGACAGGGTAGAATATAAATTTTGAAGGAAGGGTTTCAAGAGCAGCAGTACAGTTTCTGGGATGAGAACCCATTACAGGAAAATGCATAATACTGAGAGTGTTGTAGAACCTCAGTAAATGGGGTGAAGCAAACTACAACTACATTTAGGTTATAAAGGAAAATGGAGGGAAATTACATGACCTGAGGATGTTTGGGCACATCTTCTCCTGTTTAATACTGTTCCCAAAAGTTGACTGATTAGTCTATGAAAGTTACTAGATATGTAATATCTTATAGTACATTTAATACTGTTTGAAGTGACCATTGATTTTTGCCATTTCATAATCTGATGTACTGTGTGTATATACAAAGCTGCCAGGACCTTGATGAAAATGATGTCATTTGTGCTTAAATGACAACACTGCTCACCCATGATTCTGCCAGCTGTTCTGAAAAAGTCTAAGTGCCTTTCTGTAAAGCCATCAAATAAGAGAGGCAATGAAATAGCCTTCATATATCAACTATTGTAATTCCTGCAGTTTATTTGTAATACATGAGTGAGTCTTGCTTGTCCTTTTACTAGCAAAAAGCGTAAATTTTTAAAACACCTTTGCATTTGATATTTAATAGGCCTTTAATGTTAAACTGCAATTTTTGCACTTTAATATCTTTGCAATTATTCAACAGATTTTCATGAAATTATGCACATACGGTCTTGTGGAGTAGGTCTCTTGAAGTGACAAGTTTCATTCTGGTTGGGTTGGGTGGATACCAAGATGTGAATAGTGAAAAAACATAAAAAAAAAATTCCTGTTTTTTGCTGGGGTTTTTATGCCATTGCTTAACACCCAGATCGTTTGGAATTTTGGTTTGAAATTTTCAGGGTACAAAGGGCTTGCGTCAGAAGGATTCCCTTTTCTGGTTTTATGAAAAAAAAATATGAATTTGCTCCAAAGTTATTAAATTTGAACAATTCGGGTTCTGAGCATGATCAGTAAGCACTTCAAAATAGATGTAAAAGGGGCATGGCTTGGACAACTACATTTTCAAAATGGGATTCTTGGGACCCCACCTTCTGAACGCTGTCACTGTCATTTTGTTTCTTAGTCCCGAAAGGTGATTTCATGGTTGCTGCACAGAATCACCTTTTGGAACCAATTAATGAAACAACAGTGCCACTGTTCATGAGGCGGGGCCTCAAAAAGCCCATGTTGCAAATTTGGTGAAAAAAACTCCTAAAAGTGACTGTGTTATGACTGTTGCACAGTTTCTATGCATGCTTGTTACTTCATCAATTTTTAATATTTTCACTCCAAATTTCTAACATTGCCATTTTTTCACACACCCTTATGTACAATACATCTGTCAGAATTTGCATCCTTCCTGGAATGTGTTTTTGCACCTGTTGTGCAGAATGGCATGGTCGCTGTGTGAAATCAACTTTTGGGACAGATTAACAAAATCCCTGTGCACTGTTCATGAGGGGGAGTCCCAAAAAGGCCATGTTAAAACTTTGATGAAAACATTCCAAAAAATGACTGTGCTACAAGCATGTGTTGCACAGTTTCAATGCACACTCATAACTTCATCACTTTTTCATACTTTCACTCAGAATTTCAGCATTGCCATATCTTCTCACCTTCTCATGAACAGAACAGCTGTCATTTTTCACATCCTGCCCAAAATGTGTTTTCGCACCTGTGATGCTGAATGGCACATTTGCTGTGTGAAATCACCTTTTGGGATTGAGTAATGAAATGATACTGCCACTGTTCATGAAGTGGGGTCCCAAAAAGTCCATGTTGAAAATTTGGAGCAAAAATACCAACAACCACCCAGGGCATTAGGGTTCCAACCATAACGCCCACCCTGTACAGACTGACAGGTGTTGGGGGTGTGACATGAAGTCATTGGCTATAATACTCACCCCATTCCACCCCCATCCTCACCCTGTAGCCACTGACAGGCATCAAGGTGTGCCTTGGTGTCTTCAGCTCTAATGTTCACCTCATTCTTCTATACTGCACTTATCTCAGCTTATTTCCTTATGGAATAGGGTGAGCTTAAAGGCCGAAGACCTCAAGGCTCACTGTGACATCTGTCGGTGTCTGCAGGGTGGGGTGAGGTGGAATGGCATAAGTGTCATGGCCGATGACCCAAAGGCACACCCCAACACCTGTCAGCCTCTGCAGGGTGGAGGTGGGGTTGGCATTACCTCAATATTTTACTGCCATTCCTATTATGCATCTCTCTGACTCCTGTACTACCAATGCCAACACCAGAAAGCAAATATTCAACATTGACAAATGCTTGTTAAATATTGTAATAGTTTTGTGCATCGCCATCTTGTGGATCTGTGTCACCAAGAATCCAGAAGTGAGGTCCTGGGAGGCAAAGATCCTGGTCCACTTCATGTTACTTAGCTACCTGGGTGGTTTTTTCAGCAAAAGCAAAGCCTGTCTGGCTTTTTTGCTTTGTGGGTGTTCAGATTTTTATTTTGTTTCCTATTGAAAGGAAAAGAGGTTTGCCGAGTTGGTTCCTGATCTCACTTGCTCACGTAACCTCCCCCTCCTCATTTTTTACCCTTGGCTGCCTGCCCATAGTACCAACTCCCAACAAAAACACAGCAGCTACACAAGCCTTCCCTCCCCATCTACATCACATGGCTTTGCTCAGTGTGTCCTCAAGGTAGTTAACTGTGTGTGTGGCCAGAGGTTGTAGCCAGCAGTGCTCTTGGTGGAAGTTGTGACTTGAGAGTTTAAAGCAGGTTCTATGGCGGTGTGCCATCCTGGATCCTGACAGCAGTAGCTAGCTGCTGATTGGTATACAACAAAGGCTACTGCAGTAAATGAGGGTACCACCTCTAGAAACTGCAGATCGGATTTGTGTAGGGGCTTTCTTGACCACAGTGCCAGACAGCAGCGGTGGGGATCTGCATTAACTAAAAAAGGGCACACTAGAGAACGGGAACACCATAACACAGTTGCAGCGATTGATGAAATGCTGTGCAAGCTTATTTGAAACATGGTGAGGCTTCAAATAAACTTACACCATTAATTATTTCCAGGAGTTTATCCTACGTGTCTCAAATTGTAATCTATTGTGTTCTCAGATTTAGATCTCCACCACTGCTATCTGGCACTGTGGTCAAAAAAGCAGTTTGTCTCTCAAAGTGGATAAACAAATCCCCATCTCCATGCCACTCCAGTGAAGGGGGGGGGAGAGAGAGAGAGAGAGAGAGAGAGAGAGAGAGACAACAATGCGCAGCTCATTCTGTTAAGAAAGCTCTTGTCTTTTCAAACCCACTACTGTCAGTGTTCTTATGAGACCACCGCCACTCTGGCGAAGAGAATGTCTCATTACACATGTAGCATTTCAGACTAGTTAGCACTAAGACATCATCAAGACTAGTGAACAGTGCAGTGCTCACATTAAACAGATGTTGCAAAACCACAACCAGCTTTTGCTGGATGCCTTAGAGGGGTAAGTTAAATGTGTAGGAGCAAATGTGTCCCAGTGTGAGGAGGGAAGGGGGTGGATCTCGATCGACTGGACGGTTGGGAGGAGGATGGCATGAACATTTAGTTCCCTGGCCATAGAACTTCTATGCTGTGTACTCAGATTCAAATATACCAGGCAGCATGCCCCCCACTACATCATTTCCTGTCTACAGGCTAGCTCTTGAGACTGACAGTACTTGCTAGAGCCGAGACCAATACTTGCAACTTGGGGGTTGACTCATGTGTTAGAACTAAAATATCAACAAATAAAAAATTAAATATCACTGAGAATGGAAGTAACTCAGTAGTCCAGTAAGATCAGAGTCATTAGAAATGTTTGATACACTAGCTCTTTAAGGTCTCACAGACAGTGAATGAATAAATGTAGTAAGATCGAAAAAATGCTCTTCAGGTTCACTTCTCTGTGCTCTAACCACTATGCTGCACTGAATCACCCCTCGTGTAAGTAACAACCCAATCAGCACAGAACTGCTGAAGTGTGAACTCTCTGGACCCAATCTGTTTATTTCTTGTACGTTGTTAAACATTAATGAAGAAATAAAGCACTTTACTTTCCTTCATATGTAGTAATGGAGGCATGATTCTTTAAAATAATGTTTTTTTCCAGTATAAGTTATTTGTTATTGTTATAATAATAATTTACTGAAACCAAACCACCCTCACAAAAAGTTATATTCTGGTGTTTGTGGCCGAGGCCAAATTTGCAGTTGCTTTCATGTACAGTAGTGCCTTCTAACACTATTTACTGTTATTCATTCTGGTACCAGTAGAAATCTCACCTGTCATGTGTTTTTGGAGTGAATTCATTTGATTTCAAGACAATTATTTTACACTCAGCTGAGTATCCTAAAACTGGTATTTCTGATTGTTGCTGTACTGGTCTGAAGTTTAATTCAGTGTGTAGTTGAGAATAATGAGTGCTTTTTAAGTTTGCTGTACATGCACGCACAGTGAACTTCTTGAAATTAATTGCTTCTTTGAGTGGGTGTGACATTGTCTGCCCAATGGTGAGTAATCTACCAGGGACTTGACTGTGACACATCAATCATCAGCCAGGCCGATCGTGATCGTGTTTTGTCTGAGGTGGTCTGCACTTGAAAAGAAAAAGCTGCACCAGTCATGTGGCGTCTTTTTCCTTTCATCTGCAGGTCACTGCCCAGCAAACAGCTGTTTGTGTCCTGATTAGCCTGGCTAATGTCCCTCCCCCACCAGTTCCTTCCCTCACCGGTCTGGCTTTTCCCATTCTCACTGTTGCCTCCTCACTCTGTTCTCACCATCATGGGGAGACAACCAGGACTTTGTCCAGGCCCCAAGCTCTGGGGGGTCCACCGGGAGCCATTGTTTTTTCACCCATTCTGGCTGTTCCCTCCACATTGCCTGATATCCCAGCCCTACAAGCCCAGAAGGGGGCTTTTATTCCTATATTCATGGTAGAACCCACCCATCTGCCTTACCAATGTAGTACCCCAATCTGCATTGTGCAAATTCATTAGAAATAATGGGTAAAAGCATCACAAAAGCTCTCCATAGCCATATCTGCTCTGGCCAGATTTTGTTTATATACTATAATAACTTGTGTTTAAAAAAACTAATTTAGAAAAACACTTGTGTTTACAAAAATGAATTTCAAAAAAGTACTGTCTCAAAAAGTAAGGAAATTCATTGCAAAAAACTTTGTTAATGCACTAGTTAGGGTATTATAGCGAGGCAGTAGCACACTATACTTATAGCTGAGTAGTCACCAAAGTGATTTGTTTATAAAAACTAATTATAAAAAATACTCGTGCGTTTATAAAAACTAATTACAGAAAAAGTGCTATCTCAAAAAGTAAGGAAATTCTTTTCAAAAAACGTTGATAATATACTAGTTAGGATTAGTGCAACAAAAATAGGGAAATGCGGTGTTAGAGTTTCCAACCCTACACCCCACCCTGCTGGCAGCAACAAGCATGGGATGTGCCATAGAGTTGTCAGCCCTAATGCTCACCCCATTCCATGAGTAAGCTGAGATGGGTACAGTATATAAGAATAGGGTGAGCATTAGGGTTGACATCCCAAGACACACCTCACACCTGTTGTTGCCTGCAGGGTGAGGTGGCATGTTAGAGTTGGAAACCCTAATGCCACATTTCCCTGCTTTGTCACTTTTATCCAAACTAGGGCATTAACACATTTTTTTTGCAATGACTATACAATACTTATATGATAGTTCAGGGTTGATATCTGTTAGACCTGTAAAAAAATTGAGCGAGCTAGACCTGTCTGTACCAGGGTACAAGTTATTTCGTAGGGACAGGGTGATTGGGAAAGGAGGGGGTGGCACTATATGTGAATGAAGGACTGAAGTGTGTAAGGGAGGAAGGGGAGGAGGGTAGTAAGGAGTCACTTTGGATGCAAATCCAGGATTCCAAGAACAGGATTCTTAGAATGGGAGTGGTGTACAGGCCACCATCTCAGACGGAGGAGTTAGACAGGGAACTAGCGGGGCAGATCAGGAGGACCTGTGAGAAGGGTAGTGTGGTGATTGTGGGGGACTTCAACATGTCAGGAGTGGACTGGAGCACCCCAACAACCAGGAACAGAAGGGAGCAGGTACTGCTGGATGCCTTCCAGGACAGCTTCCTGCTGTAAATGGTCAGTGAACCAACCAGGTTAGGGAATACCCTTGACCTTATGCTGGCAAATGGGGACTTTGTGAGAGAACTTACAATGGAGGAATCGCTGTCAGGAGTGACCACCACTCAGTATGGCTCACATTGGATATGAGCAAGGAAGGAGTGGAATCTGGCACAAGAGTGCCGGACTTCAGGAGGGCCAACTTTGGGAGGATGGGGGAAGTGGTAAAAGGGTACCTGGCCAGAATTCAATCTAGTATGGACACTAACCAGAGGTGGGAGCTCATAAAGCTGGGGATAGTGGAGGCAACCAAAACCTGCTGCAAAGCCCAGAGCAAGAAGGCTAGGGCTAAGAAACTGAGCTGGTTGAGCAAGGAGGTCATGGAAAGGTAAGGAGGAAAAGAGCTGCCTTTAGGAAGTACAAGAAAACAGGGAGGGGGAGGACAGAGAGTACTTGACAGAATAGAAGGAGGTGACAAGGGCAGTAAGGGGAGCCAAAGCATCTACGGAACTCAGGCTGGCACAAGGCATTAAGAAGAGGGAGAAGGACTTCTTTAAGTACATCAGGAAGAAAAGGAGCTGTAAGGACCACGTAGTAAGTATTAGGAAGGAGGGGGGTTGGGTGGAAGCAGGGTACGATAAGGCGGAAGCACTAAATGAGTACTTCTGCTCAGTATTTACTAAAGAGAAGAGGGGGGTGACACCCAAGGTGGGAGAAATGGCAGAAGCAGGGGGGAAGTGGTGACAGATGGGGAAATCATGGAGGGCAGAGTCTGAGAGGGTTTGAAGACACTGAGGGTGGACAAGGCGCCAGGCCCAGATGGCATCCACCCCAGGATACTGAAGGAGCTGGCAGAGGTCCTTGCAGGACATTTGGCAGACCTATTTAATGTTTCACTACATTCGGGGTGTGTACCTCAGGACTGGAGGATGGCTCATGTGGTGTTCCTCCACAAGAGTGACCCCAATGATGAACCTGGAAGCTACAGACCAGTGAGCCTCACATCCATCATGGGTAAGCTAATGGAGACTATCCTGAAGGAGAGGCTGGTGGCCCTCCTAGAGGCCAAAGGACTGCAGGACAGCAGACAGCATGGCTTCATACGTGGCAGATCCTGCCAAACCAACCTGGTTGAGTTCTATGACTGGGTAACTAGGCAACTGGACAGGGGCCATGCAGTAGATGTCCTGTATCTGGACTTCAGTAAGGCATTCGACTCGGTGCCACATGGAAGGCTGGGAAGGAAGTTAGTAGGCACAGGGGCAGGTGCAAAGCTGGTGAGATGGGTAGTAAACTGGCTGCAGGGAAGGTAACAGAGGGTGGTGGTGGGTGGGGAGCTCTCACACCCAAGGGCAGTGACGCAGTGTTCCACAGGGCTCGTGTGTTGGGACCAGTGTTGTTTGGGATATTCATTGCAGACATATCATGGGACATCAAGAGCAAGATCAATCTGTTTGCTGATGATACCAAGGTAGGCGCGGTGGTGGATGACCTAGGGGGATGGCAGGGGTTGCAGGATGATCTGGCAAAGCTTGAAATCTGGTCAGACACCTGGCAACTGGGCTTTAATGCCAAAAAGTGCAAGGTGCTGCATTTTGGGATGAAGAACCCAAGGAGGAGTTACCAGCTAGGGGGAGTGCAGCTAGCCCAGACAGAGGAGGACAAGGATATGGGTGTGCTCATTACAGGGTCAATGAACAACTCGGCACAATGTAGGAAGGCAGCTGCAAAGGCCAACAAAATGCTGGGTTGTTTTGCAAGGAGTATATCCTCGAGGAGGGAGGAGGTGATTCTGCCACTGTATAGGTCATTAGTTAGACAACACCTGGAGTACTGCGTGCAGTTCTGGCATCCGAATCTGAAGAGGGACATTAAGTTACTGGAGGGGGTGCAGCACAGGGTGACAAAGATGATCAAGGGGCTGGGGGACTTATCATATGAGAGGAGGTTGAAGGAGTTGAACATGTACTCACTGGAGGAGAGAGAGACAGGGGTGACATGATTGAAACCTTTAAATACATGAAAGGAATAAACAAGACTGGTACAGAGGGGCTGTTCAAAGTAAGGGAAGGGAGGGCCACCAGGGGCCATGAAATGAGACTGGAGCGAGGAAGGTTCAGGAGGGAGATGAGGAGACAATTTTACAGAGAAGGTGGTGGCTGGGTGGAATGCGCTACCTGCAGAAGTGGTATGCAGTAGAACAGTGGACTGCTTCAAATGAGGATGGGACAGGACAAGGGGGAGGGTTAATGAAGGAAGGGTGGAAGGAGGGGCAGCTGCAGAATAAGGGTGCTAGCTGCACATTCGAACGAACTGATAGACCTCTAGGCCTTTATCTGCTGGCAAATTTCGTATGTTCGTATGTTCGTAAAATAGATTTAAAACAAAACAGATGGGTACTAGTGGGTGATACAACTATGGGTACTATGCTAGAATGAGGATCATGTAGTAGCTTTGAGAAGAGGAAGATATGTAGCTCTCACTGCTACAATGTCTCCCTTGGACAGCTAGGCTTGGTATGTTATAAGTAACAACATGATATTATTCTCCCTGGCTGAAGCAGCATGGACTGGTTACAGTGAGGGTCAATGGGAGGGCATGTAATAATTTATTATTTATTTAGCTTTTGTTAACCAGGTAAGTACACTAGAAAAACTTTGCCTGTTTTCAGGTATGACCCGGGAAAGTACAGGAAATCACATACAAAACATATTTTGGACAACATGGTACATAATAGTGGAAAGATTACAAGTCATAGGACAACAAGGTACAAGTTAGGAAATACTTAAATAACACAGCATAAACATCTTAATTTAGAATACAAAACACAGGTCATAAGGTAACTTTTGGTTACAGTAAGTTCAACAGAGTGAAACGGTGTGTGCCAGATTGGCGCAGTACAAGGCAAGGATTAGTGGCAGCAACATAAGGGCCAACAGTTGTATGTAAGAGCTGAGTCCAGACAATTTATCATGGAGATTTTCAAAAGCTCCCTGGTTGGTGCATAATAGAATCCCTCACAACACCAGCCCAGTCCACCTTGAGTTATCTTCCTAAAAAGGATGAAGAAAAGTAACCCAAAGGCAAGAACTGTCAGAGGTCTTCCTGCCTTAGGACCTGTCATAGAGGTGACATTTCCCATTGAGTGCCATCATTGAAGTCTGGCCAAAGTTGAGTGGGGTACTTGTGAGGCTGATGGGCAGGCCAGGACAAAAGTTGTACACTCTTACAAAATGCACCTGCCGACACAGTGACACGTCTACAAATGTGCTCATGTACAACCTAAGATTCACAGCACACACACACTAAAACACACAAGATGCAATCGTACACCAATGCAGATAACAGTGTGATATAGACCAATGAAACCATTTCACTGCCCTGACCATTTAGAATGCTAGATAAACCCTATCTCACTGCATTCAGTATAGTCATTTAATTGAAGGTCTCTTACACCACCAGGGAGGAATCCTTCCCTTGATATTTAGAAAAGGCTAGTAGTGGTTTCAAGGGACAAGTTGACTGTGATCCCACTAAAAGTGGAAGTTCCATTATGGGGATTAGTCCAAAAGAAACTTAGCTGCTCCAGGCACCAAGCTACTGATGAAGATTTCATCCCCTTTACATGCAGTATTTTAGTTCTAGTGGCAGCAGTGCTGTCATATTTGAGACAGGTGTTCACTCTCTTATTAGGATGCAGAAGGAGTCATATTGGTACTAGGTAGAAAGCAATAACCCAGAGATATACCATGTGGTATCACAAGTCTGACCATACAAGAGGGGCCTCTTTATATATCTGGTCCTTCTCAATGCCTGCTATAGTTGTTTGCAAACCTCTGTAGTGCTGCTTGTCCTCCCACAGTGCTGCTCATCACTATCCCAGAAGGGTTTCTCAGAACCCCACAGCATAGCCTTTCAGAACCACTCAATCACATCCTCTTGCCCCCCACCCAGAATGAACTGTGAGCCTCCCTCCCCAGTATGGCCTCTCAGTTTCCCTCATCAGCCCTATTTGTTAGACTCAAGAGACACCCCCCCCAAAAAAACACCTGCAGGGCTTCCTAAGATCTCCCAACACATTTGTTTATGTCCCAAAACATAGACTTTCATAGTGCTGCTCAGTAGCCTCTTCCAGATCTCCCTCAGCATGTCCCCAGCACTGTTTAAAAAGGCCCCTGTCAGCCCCAGCACTAACTGAACATGCCACAACCTCACATCTATTAAATACCCTCCCTCCCCCACTACACTCAGCCTCCCTACTTCCTCTTCCTTAATCAGGCACTGCCTATAGATTGCTAGAATTGATTGCACATTCCTCTTAAAGACACAGTCCCACCATTCATTGGCTATTATACTCTTGGCAGCCCATTGCCTACGGCAAACTCTCCACATACGTGACCACGCACTATCATCTATCCTTTTTGAACCACCAAAGATATTTCAACCCCAAGTTATCTTGAGTGACACAGATTCACAACCCAGCAACTGATGATATGGGACTGCTACTGAACTTCCATGTTCTCTTAACCTCTTCTCTATCTTGTTGCTCCCTTCTTGGTACTCCTACCCACAAGGTCCTTGATAGTCTATCAACAAATTTTACCACAAATAGCTTAAAACCAATGCTGACCACATCTGATACTCCACTTAATACCACTGTAAACCATGGTATGAGCCACTGCAACAGTGCTTAACCCCCTACCCTCCCCCTCCATGCCCTAATCTACTCATACTAACTGGCAAAAAAAACAAAGTACCAATGCCTGCAAACACCACTCTCACCCTCTAAAACAACTCAAACTGCAGACAACTCATTTAATCATGCTGCTCCTAATCCTATCCATGTACATACACCCCAACTCTGGTCATAAGACCATGCTTACTAGTACGACAGAAAAGCAGGGCCATCTTATGATTGCATCTATCAACATCTGCAGCTTGACAACCAAATTTGGCTTACTGCAAGTGTGGGTGTCCCAACACAACCCTGATGTCATATCTGTGGTAGAAACCTGGCTCACTCCCAGAGCACTCAACACCAGCATCCAGCTAAATGGCTAGAACTTCCTTAGACTTGACAGAATAGACAAGCGAGGAGGCAGCTGTATCATCTATATTAAAGATCACTGTGGGGCCAGCCCCTCCCACCAGTAAAATCAGGCTTCAATGTCCAAATCCTACCCATCAAAATAATTCTTGGAACCCATGGAAAGAGCATTACATGAATCTCCACCAACATCTCACCCAAGGAACAGGCTGTGTGCATCATTGTGCTCCTTGAATAACACTCTAATCGATACCAAAACTCCAAGGTTATCATGGTGGGCAACCTCAATATAAACTGACTGGCCCCTGATGCTGCAACTTACAGAAATGCCATTACCACCTTAAATATTTCCCAACTTGTTGAAACTCCAATGCGCATCAACTACCGCACCAGGTACAGTACCCTATTGGACTGACTATTGACTAATTGACCAGAATGACTCACCCACACGGTCATTCTACCTGATTCCATAAGTGAACTCTCCCCCGTCCTCTGCACATGGTCAAATAAGTCCCGAAAACACCCAGCCAAAGAGATAGCCACTCTCATCTTGCATAGAGGGTCATTGGCTCCCCTAAAAGAGTACCTCCACCAACCTAATTGAGCACCACTCTACTCAATAACTAACATTGACAAAGTATTAGACTACTTCATCCAGACATTCAGCGTGGCCTGTGACATCTTTGCACCACTCACCATAAAGTAAGTCAGAGGCTCCCTCAAGTCGTGAATAACTCCCTCACTTATCGACCTTCTGCATTCAAGGGATAAACTCTGGCATAAAGCTAAAAGTATGGGTACATTATCTGGCCTCTAAAATTACCGTGCTGCTTGCAGTACCATTACCAAACCATTTGACAGCCCAAATCAAGCTTCTTTATGACTGAACTGAAGAACTCTTGAGAAGACAGCCACAATTTTGGGGAAAATATCAATTCGTTAACAGGTACACCTAACAAATCCCCTCCTGCTCTACTTAACCTAAATGGAAGCTTAACCCAGGACCCTAAAACCATTGCTAACACTTTCAATGGGGCCTTTACTGACCTTAGTGAAGTGCTCCCTCCTAACTTATTGCAGCCCTGTCAATAACCTCCAAAGCCTACAGTAACTGACTCTACCCTTGTTAGGGTACCCTGTTCCATCATTCTATCTTAGGGCAATCAAAGCCTTTGAAGCTAAAAATATCTGCTATAAGAATTGAAGCAAATCCAAGCATAGCAGCAATGACTTAGATTTGAAGATACAAGCTCTCACTATAGATGAGGTTTTGGTCCCCTTAACTAGAGTTCTTAACATCTTCCTTATCTCTGGGCACTTCTCCAAACTCTGGAAAGCTGCTGTTGCAACACCAGTCCTCAAAGGTGGTAACAGGACCATCCACACCTACTACAGACCAATTCTGATCCTTCCACTGATCTCTAAAGTCTTGGAATGCATAGTTTACAACCAGCTAATTGACCACCTCGACAAGTATCAACTTCAGTGCAAAGAACAGCACGGGTTTGGAAAACTACAAAGCCCTTGTTGAATTCACTGTGTTCATACGTGATTGTCTAGATCGAGGGCACTTAGTGAGGCTACCTTCATTGGTCTAACTAAGGCCTTTGATACAGTTAATCATGAGCTCCTACTAGCCCAACTGCATGAATCCACTGTGCCCACTAACTCCCTGAGCTGCTTCCACTGCTATCTCACCGGTCGAGTTCAACAGGTAAAAATAGGCAACACCCTCTCTGACAGGCAAATTGTTAGCACAGGAGTCCCCCTGAGGTCCACATTAGGACCTCTGCTGTTCAGTCTCTTCATGAACAATCTCCCTAAATTATGCCAAGACAAAATCCTGTTATATGTGGAAGATGCTGTCCTCTACTCCAACCATCGTAACCTCAACTCTCTTGAGCTAAACCTTCAGAGTAATTTCAATCTTGTCGAAGAGTGATTTACCAATGCACGATTATTACTAAACTATAGGAAAACAAAAACAATGCTATTCACCTCCCCAGTAGAAATAAATCTGACCATCTGTCTATCTGAAACAAACAAAATTAAATTCTCGAGATGGTGCGCAACTTCAAGTACCTAGGTGTTACTCTGGACAGCACATTATCCTATTCACTACATGTTGACAATATATCTAAGAATGTCAATAGGAAAATTGGACAGCTAGAAAGATATAGACATTACCTCACTACCGATGCCCTCAAACTTGCAATGATTCAGTACTTTCTGTCATTGACTACAGGCTCATTGTATATTGCACAGCAACTGAGTCACACTAAAAGAGTAGCCATTGCCCTAAATAAGCCCAGCAGCTACTGCTGGGTACTCCACTCAAACCCACACTTGTGACCTATACCCACTCACTGGCTGGCTGAACCTGGAACACCAAATACAATATCAACTCTGTCTTGAGCAAGAAAATCACTCTAGGCCTGTCCCTCCTGGAGTCAATCAATGTTATATCTATCAGCCCTAGCAGGCTGAACAGAGGATCACACAATACTCAATACAAGTTCCCCTTCTGCTGCACTACTCAAGGTCAGCGGTCCTTTGGCTATCGTGCCTCAAAGCTGCTAAACTCCCCCATGGATGACCTCCATGCTGAACCCAAATTAGGACCCTTCAAAATAAATCTCAACTCACACCTGACCGATCAAATGACTTGCTCATGCTCTCAATAAGAAAGGTCCATTGCCTTGACCATTGACCCTACCTTCACAGCACTTAATCATTTGACTTACTGCTAAGCACTCTGTCCTTATGGCCTACTACAGACTCCCTGCTTTCTTAACCAACTAACCTGTTCCCACTACACCACCCCACTAGACCCCTTACCATGTCTCCTCCACCCTATCCCCACCCCTCTCCTCCACCCTATCCCCATGCCACCTCTCCCTCCACCCTATCCCTCCCATTACCTTCTCTCCCTCCCATGTCCCCTCTCATCCACTGACAATGAGAATTATGGTCTCCAGACTTCTCAGCCTTGAATCTCCTCTACTCCCTTTTCTCTATTCCACACTCCTCACTACACATAGTTTACATGACCTCCCCAGCTTCTCCAGTATATGCCTCAGCTCCACATACTTGTCAGACCCCAAATCTATTCTGTTAGAATTTATTACACTTGCTAGGAACCTACTTGTCAGATCTTTGAACCTTCTAATTAATCTGTATAACTCTTTTCTGTAACCGTAATTGACTGTTGTAACCCTTCACTGTTCTAATTATTTGACATTACTGTAAATTTGATTCACTGCATGTATCCTACTTACATAATTTCCTTTCTGATGTGGAACTTTTGCAGATGAACTCCTAGCTCAAAGGTTGTAATCTGAGACTTTAATTAATACAAATAAATAAATAAAATTAAAATAGTTCTCTGTGAATGCTCATTCTCTGGTTGTCCACTTGTTCATAGACAAACAAGATTATCCATGTACAACAATGCTCATACCCTGCTCTGACTCTGAGCTCTGTCCATGATAACTCCATCCATGGTTTGCCCATGATTCATGGACAAGATTGTCCATGGTTGATGAGCCTGCACAAATGACTGGAAGAGACATGCAATCAAGAGGGACTAACTGGGAGAACTAAAACCATTTTTAATTTGGTAAATGAAAGAAAACATATACTTCTAAAATAACAGTTTAAGTTATTTTAGGCAGCAGCCATGATTGTTCATGATCTAAATATGTTTTTAATGCCTATGCCTGAGCATGGTTTTTATGGCTTATTTTTAATAGTGATATTAATCTAATATATTACTGTATCTTTGGGTCCTGTTTATGACTGCATCACAGATGCAGTCCTGCTTTAAATATAAACATTGTATTTTTTATCACATAAGTGGGACGTCTTTTGAATTACTTATAGCATAAATTCTACAGTCATACTGTGTAAACTATTAACTGTTGTCAGTTTATCCTCATTTTTAAGGCCTTTTTGCAGTTTAAATCATTTTAAATTTTATTAGCGGTATTAACCCCAAGTGTTAAGAGTAGATTGAACTGTAAGACTGTCTTAATTTCTGTTATTTCTACTTGTAGTAGCATCTTGTATTTTTTTCTTAGTTTATGCCATCTACAGTATTATTTCAGCTAACCATAATCCAACCAAAGCCTTGCCAGTATCAGCTTAATTCTCAAACTAAATTATGCCACCTCTTTTTGTTACTCTAAAAGACAAATATCTAAGGTAGACAGCTGATTTCAAAGTAAAAAAAGATATTTCTCAAATACATTAAAGGTTTTTTTTCAGTTAATTTTTATTAGAAAAAAGTTTTACATTACCATACAACCATACACTCTAGCAGTTAGGGGACAACACCGTCAACGTATGTATGCAAAGGGATACACTGCTCTATATCTTACAATCTAATTGCCAATATAGACATGACAGCAGATAATAAAAAGTTAAAGTGCACAATCACACATCTACTGTCCTGGGTTTGTGTGTGGGGGGGGCTCAGGTTCCAGAGGTCTGAGATGGGCCTCGCACAAATTCTTGCAATGCCATGACAGTGGGGGGGGAGGGTGTTAGGGTGGAGTAAGAGGAATGTAGGAAGGGGTCCCAAACCAACTGATATCTGAGGGATGCCTTCCTGGCTAAGTGGGACATCCTATCCAGGACAGCTAGGTTTCTTACTGATGCTACCAAGATCTGCAACAGAGTAGATGATCCAGATGGGGTGGGCAGAATGAGAAGAGATCTGGATAAACTGACAAAATGGTCAGAAGAGTGGCAACTGGGGTTTAACTCAAAGAAGTGCAAGATCATGCACATAGGTAGGGGAAACCCTGAAGCAACCTATAGGTTGGGAGGGGAGTTCCTAGCAATCACAAGGGAAGAAAGAGACTTAGGCATCATCATCACAGATGACCTGAAATCATTCAAGCAGACCACTAAAGAAGTAAGTAAGGCTAGAGGGATGTTGGGGTGTATTAGTGGGGGTATCACAAGTCATAAGAGGGAGGTAATAATCCATCTTTACAAGACACTGGTTAGGCCCCTTCTGGAGTACTGCGTGCAGTACTGGAAGCGCACCTGCACAAAGACATTAACAATATGGAGGCAGTCCAGAGAAGGGCAACCAAAATGGTGCAGGGACTGCATCGGAAAACATATGAGAACAGATTAACAGAGCTCAACATGTATACCCTAGAGCAAAGGAGGGAGAGAGGTGATATGATTGAAACATTCAAACATCTTAAGGGCATTAACAATGTGAGAGTCTAATATGTTGCAAGAGCAAGACAAAAGGACACAGAATGAGATTAGAAGAAGGCCAATTAAGGGGAATGTGAGGAAGTTCTTTTTCACAGAAAGAGTGTTGGACGCATGGAACGGCCTACCTTAGGAAGTGGTGGATATGAATATACTGCAGGGCTTCAAACAGGCATGGGACAGGCATAAGGGGAGCAATAAAGATGAGTATAAATAGATAGACCTTTGACAAAGTACAGGCCTATGGCACATTCATAAGGTAGAAAAAATGGGCACACTGAATGGGCCTTGCGGCCCTTATCTGCCATCAACTTCTATGTTTCTATGTTTCTATGCTAGCCACTGTGTCATGGATGGTATCTCTGGTGTTCTTCATTTTTGTAGTATCAATCTTTTGGCCTCAATCCCCACTTCTGTGCTGCTGCATGAGTGGTGGTGGTGGTGGTGGAGGGAATCTGGAGAGAGGCCAGGAGGTGCAGATGCAACAGGAATGGGAGTGAATAGCCAGTAATTCAGTGCAACAATCATGGACTGGGACCAGAACTGCAAGATCGTGGGCCACTTCCAAAGTATGTGTAATATGTCTGATCCAGGAGTTTGGCACCTCCAGTATTTATCGTGGGACATGAGTCCCAGGGTACATAACCTAACTGGGGTGTGATATCACAAAATATTTTGAAGTTGCAGTTGTGTTCCTGATATCTAAAGTTAGGAATAGACAATGTAAATAAATTAAATGTTTTAGTACAATTTGGCTACTGCTCTTGATCAAAGCTGCTATAGAATTTTTAAGTATGCTCTTTGAGCATTATTACCTTCCAAAATATGTGTTTTGAAAGGGTATGCCTGCAGTTCAGGGGCTGGAGCAATCAGCCACAACCCCTGCCTGAACAGAAGTCAGTTCATTCAATCCTCACTCATAAACACTTTTTCTTTACAGCTGGAGGTTCTGCTGGGCTCCCCCCCTTCCCTCCCCATTTGTATCCAGTGCTTCTCTCCCATTTTCCCTGTGCTTTTGGCTTCATTTGGTTTGTGCTGGATTTCTGCTTTGTTTGTGCTGGACTCCTGCTTGTTTATGACTCTCTTGCTCTTAGGTCAGCATTTTGTTTCCTGCCTCCTGGCTGCAGTTGTGCTTTCTCTGTCTCCTGGTCCTGCTGCTCTCTGTGTTCCCTGTTCCCTGTGCTTTCTCAGTTTGCTTCTTTTGGGCTTTCCAGTTTTCCCTGCATCCTACCTTTATCAATTGCTTTGCCTTTTGCTGTTCAGGTCCCATTTCCCCCTCTGGGCACAACTATAATAGGATGGGTATGCATGCCCAACAGGGTAGCGGATCACACTGCTGCCTTCACCCTGCAACCCACATCTTTGCCAAAAATGCATGGTACCAGATGGTTAATAAGCAAACAAGGAAATAAATCCAGCTTGGTCAATGAGATCCGCTTTGGAAAAACACTTATATATTGATTGATGTTAAACCTGCATATTGGGAATTCTCGCAGTCTAAGGGTATGCAACTAGAGCAAGAACTACTGGATTTCAAAAGAGGGGGCTAAACAAATTCCATAATACTCACTGATACTCTAACCCTGGCAGTTCTGAACATCTCGGGCATGTTGACAGCTTGTGCAGAAGGAGCTGAGAGAGCTGTGGACGGTAAAACCTTATTTCTATGACTGCCTTTAACTACCTGGCACCTCTCTTCATTCACCCCTTGATTCCTCGTTGCAGTCACCGGGTTTGATGATGAACTGAGGAGGATGAAGACTAAGGGGTGAAGATGGGATCATTGTTGGCAGAGGTCTAGGTATGATGAGGACAGATTGGCACTGAGGGCTTATTACGATGAGTTTCAGTGAGCAATCACTCTGAAAACATCAGTATTCCTGCTATGGGTGATTGCTGCTGGAAAGAGCTGTCTAGCTGAACTCTTAAATACTTTGGACAGATTATTAAATCTGATCTGTCTACAGCCCTGCAGAGTTTTTCCACATAAATGTGTGATGAGTTTAATAGATTCTTTTTGGACACAATGTCCTCTATGCATCTGGGATATCCTCAAGTGGTCTGTCATCGGACAGCAGTGTCCATCTGATGGTGGACAGAGTCTCTCTGTATTTGTGGGAAGAGTTTGAGCCAGTACTGGTGGATGATGTCATCCTGGTGGTCTTGGGTCTGCAACTTATTTACTGTACACTGCATCCAGTGCCAGCCAGCATTTCTCTGGTGCTGGGGGACTATGGGTCCGATTTTTGTAGAAATCATTGGGTGTTCCCTTACAGAGCAGTTTTTTCCTTCTGCACTGAATCAGATGGTGGTAATGCTTCTTCTCAAAAAACATTGTTGAACCCAGATGATCTCTCAAATAACAGGCCCGTTTTGAACTTTCCCTTTTTGGGGAAGTTGTTCGAGAAGGTAGAAGTGGTGCAGTTGGAGCAACACCTGGAGAAATGTGACATTTATGAGCCTTTCCAGTCTAATTTCCAGCCTTGCTGCAGTACTAAGTAGAGATGTGCAAAATTAGAAAATTTTGTTCCGTTAAATATTTCTTGAAATTCGTGCATTCCATGAAATGTTTCACGAGTCCGAAATGAAAAATTCTGTGGGCAAAATGTGAAATTTCACCACAAGCTGCAAAATTTCACCTGTGAAATGCAAACGTTCACCCAAGAAATCACAAACATCGGGCAAAATTTGGTGAAATTGCATATTTTCCATTGAAATTTCACATTTCGTGGGTGAGATTTCAGAATTTCACACCTGGCAAAAAAATTTTGTGGAATGGCAGAATTTTGCAAAATGCTTTGCGCTGCAAAATTGCTGATTTTGCAACAGTTCCACTGGCAAAATTTAATTTTGCAACATCTCTAGTACTGAGACAACTCTGGTCAAGGTGTACCATTCTGTCCTACTTCATTGCTTCATCCTTGTCCTGCTTGACCCTTCCTTGATGTTTAAAGTGGTGGACCATGGGGTGCTTTTGATTTGATTTAGGAACTAGGTAGGGCTCTCAGGAATGGTGTTATGATGGTTTCAGTCCTACATATTTGGCAGGGTGCAGCAAGTGGCACTGAATGTTCTGCTGTGGTGTGATGCAGTGGTCAGTCCTGGACCCCGTGTTTTTTGCTGTGTACATGGTGCAACTGGGGGAGATCATTAGATGCTATGGATAATCATTGCTCTGCTGGTGATACCCAGCTTTACATTTCTTGTACACCTGACTGTGGTGTTGCAGTCTGGGAGATGAGTGATTTTCATAAGGAATTTGAGGCTGGACAGCAGCTACTTGACTTAGACTTAATCCACTGAAGACAGAGATGTTGCTGGTGGAACCAGGTTGGTTTGGCTTGGCAATAATAAGCACTGATGCTGCCCTTCTGTTCTTAGATGACATCATGCTTAGATCTGTGCATAGAATGAGGAATCTGGGGGGTCATTATGGATTCTTAGCAGAACCTAGAACATCAGGTGTCAGCTGTTGTACTTAGTGGCTTTTTCATTTTTGAAACATCTCCAGGATCAATCCCTTCCTTGAATCTGCTAACTTGGCCACCATGATTCATGCCCTGGTTAAATCTAGGCTGGATTACTGCAACGCTCTGTACCTAGAGTTATCTACAGGTTTGTGTACTGCTTGCTGATGGTCTTGCATCTGGCAACCAAGCTGGTTGTTGGAACCTCCTGGTTCAAGCATCTCAAGCACATTCTTTGTGCTGAGCACTGGTAGCTGGAGCTGTGGCACATCACTTTATGCTTCTTATCTTACAAGGCTCTGGATGATCTGAATACAGCCTACCTAAAAGACTTCCTGATTCCATACGCTCCTGGTTACCCACTTTAGTCAATGGAGGCAAGTCTCCTCATGATAGGTAGATCTGGGCTTAAGCCTTCAGGGGACTGAGTTTTTGGTGTACCTGCTCCCTATCTTATGGATCACACTTTCCTAGGAAGTAACAGGAGCCTTCACATTACCTTTTTAAATCTCATATTAAACCTCACCTGTTTACTTTGAGTTTGGGGTCTTGTGCTGTTTTGTAACCACTGTTTAACAGAATTACTTTGAGTTTTGTGTCTTTTGCTGGTTTTTAATCACTGTTTAATAGTATTTATACATTTTAAATCTATTGTATATATCCACGGTTTTGTTGTTCTGACTGCGAGGTGCCAAAAGTCCCTGGGATTGGGTGACATAAATAAAATTGCCTTGCATAAGGAGGACTTCTGGTATTATCTATAGATTAGACTTTCATGGGGGGGTTGGGGTCATCCAATCCACCTCAAAGAAGGGACCCACTTTACCACATCACAAGTTGGGTACAATTCCCCAAGCAGTTGGGGAGGGGCAGAATACACAGCTTTAGTGTTGGGTATTAACTGTAAATTCTGAATTTGTGGACATTTTGCAAAGTTTTACAAAGTTTGTGACATTTTTCTAAATCTTGACTTTAGTAAAATCAGAATCCTTCGAGTGTGTTTGGAAAATTTTCATCCCATTCTGCAACATTTTCTGGCTGAATTGTGGAATGATATACATGAAACACAAAAGGATATTCTGTGGAATTCCATTCCACAGTTTAAGAAATCAATCCAGTGCATACCCTCATTCTGCAGTTCAGTGCACAGTTCTGCAGAATTTCTTTCCGCAGTCTAAAATACATTAATCCATAACTGATACAGTAGACTCCTTCCACCATACTAAGTCAGAATTTTGAGAAAGTTGTTAAAATGCATTCTGAAATTTTGCAGAATGGAAATTCCATCTTTCGCAGTAATTCTGCAGGCAGAATTTGTTTTTGTACAGCACTCTTCAGTTTTCTTCTCTCCTTCCATTGTGCCTCTTTTAAGAAACAAAAAAAAAGGACTGGGAGGGAGACTTAAAATCAACATTTCAGATGAATGATGGCAGGACTGCTACAAAACCTCACACAGCTCTTTGAGACATTAGATACCAACTTATTCAGAAGAAAATTCTCCATACATTGTACCACACTTTGGTCATCCTTCATAAGCTGGGACTGCTCCAATCTAACTGCTGCTGGAGATGCAAGAAGTCACCTGACTCTCTTCTTCGTATGCTCTGGAACTGTCCAGCAATACCCTCATACTGACAGGCAATCATAACCTTCTGTAGAAAAGTCCTGAATACAGACTTCACCAAAACCTGCCCCTGTGGAAACTGGGGATGACTCCATATGGTATCCTGAAAGATAGCAAGTCAATTTCTGAGAGTCAATTTGGGTGATCTGATAATAGCGACTGCAAAATAGGCTATGTACTCATAATATCACAAGGTAACTATAGGATTTTTGTTTACGTATGAAGTAGTCATATTATAGAGCATATAGTGCTTTGTTCATCAGGCCAGTTCCAAACTGGCCATCTGATGTAGTGGTTACAGTCATTACCTTTGTGACTGGCATATCCAGGTTGGGAACTAGCTGTAGGGGATAGATTTTGTGTGTGTGTGTTTCATATTTTCTTTTTTTCCATTGTTCAGCTCCCATTCCCCCACCCTCCTGACTTTGTTCCCCCCACCCACAGGTTGCCTCCCCCATGTTCTCCCCTGCTTACTTCTGTCACCCTGTGGAGTACCTCCCTCCTGAGTTTTCCCCTGTCCTCCATTATCATCTCCCCGGTGATGGTTATATTATTTATGGGGGTGCAGGGGCAAAGTACCTCCTCATCCCACCACAGAGAAAGTAAGTGCTGGTTGTTGTTTCTCACTAGCGCTGTAGTGTTCATCATAGTTTTGCTTTTCAGCGATGTACACTTGCTGTTTTTGTCAGCACCATTTTTTAGGTGCTATTATCACATAGAACCCTCAATATTACCCACTACTAGCAGCCCCACACACTTCTGGGTTCTCCCCACAGCCCTTAAAACATAGCGCCAACTGTTTCTTCAGTGGTGCTCTGACTCCTCTCCCTCACTGCATGAAAGGATGTCTGCTATCATTAAGTAAGCAGAATCTGAGATTTCCCATATAACAAATCACTTACTAGATTCTGGAGTATTTGGACACCTTTTATGGAACATTCATATCAACCCCTGTGTAATTCTGGGAGAACAGCACCCCCCAACAACCCTCAGTTAAGGACTCTTAACACTTCCCATAATGCATATACAGTTACCTCCTTAGCAATCAAAATGATATGGTGTACACATGATATAAAATTCTAAGTTGCTTGCCCAGTGGCACCGAGGGTTGAGGCACTGGATGCCACCGCCATTGCCACACTGGTGACCCAGGTTCGGAAATGGACTCGAGTCACTCTAGGGTCAGCTGGGGTGAGGAAGGATTGAATGTCCACTGACAGCTGTCCTTCCTTGGGGAGGAAGGACAGTGCAGCATGTTGTAGACTGACACCCAGCCATGGCTGGGTGTTGGCACAGGTGTGCTGCCAGAATGGGGGAAGCAACGTCCAGGGTGTTAGACTTCCTCCACGGAGACTGAGACAGTCACCCCACCCATTGCACATTCGTGGGCCCTGGGGCATAAATGGAAGAAACAGATGGAGCTGGCAGGCTCCATGGTAGTCAACTGTGATGTGCCAAACCCCGGCAATCTGGATGTTGGCTTCCAGAGGTGGGATAGGCTGGAGCCCCTTGCCACCGGCCCGGTTACGGCGGGTAACCTGTGGTCAATGGCTGGATGGAATGGGTGTGGGGACAGCCTGGCCAGAGAGACAAGTCCCCTCTGAGGGAGGGGCTGGAACAGCCTGCCCACTCCAAAGGAGGAGCCGAAAAAGTGTAAATAAAATGCTAAGTTGGTTCCTGTTTAATAGTTTTTCAAAGCTCTTCTTATTTCTTGTTCACTTGTTGTACTTGTATATTGTTAGCCTTTGTTTTGTATAAAATCAGCCTGCTCAGAATCCTTGTTGTGCACATTCTAAACTGTTATGTGCATTCCAAAATGTTACGTGCATTCCAAAGGTTCAGAGGTCATAAAATGTTTCATTTTCACACCCCTAAATCCAGCAGTTTACTAACCACAGTGCCTAAAATTATACATTTTAATTTATACAGAAATCTGTAAATGTAAGTTCAATCATCAAACAGAGCAAAGGCAATTGAATTAGTTTTTTTTTTTACTGGTGGGACAGGAGACTTCTGAGACTCCTGTGTATAAACCATATGCTATATTACATGAAATGTGGACACCCACAACAACCGACTTGTGTTTCCATCTCAGGATTAAGATTATAGTATGGACCTCTCGAGCTTCACTTTTGAGATTCAAATGATGTCTTGTAAACCCCTCATTCTTCAACTCAGTCTGGTCTAGTTCACACATCATTACCTGTTTTCTCATTGGAAAATGAGATGCTGTTGATTCACTCTATATGAGCAATGAATTCTCAATAAAAATTGTGTTAAAAATATTTTAAAATGATCTTGCGTCTCAAGTATATCTGAGTTTTAACTATTCAATTCCTTCTTTTGAATGTAATTTTTAACACTCAAGAATGCAACTTACGCCATCTGCTGGTCAGTCACAGTCCTGTCAAAGGAATCAGATAAATTTTCAGAATTCATATCCAAACCTCTCTCCACATCTTCCTCCATCTGTTCATCTTCCTCCCATTTATTTTTATGTTTGCTTGTGAGTGCACCGCTCAAGAAGCATATTGAGATAGTAGAGCATTGCAGAGGTGTGGCAGTGTTGTAGCCAATACAGTGGATGCTTTAATTGGTGCATCCCTTGGCAACCAATTAAGGCTGAAGCTGCAAATGATGGCAGTTTCAGAGTGAGTGCCGCACTTGAAAGAAATCTACCGCTGCAATTAGGGGCAGTTTCATCATTGCAGCGTTGGCTCTCCCTTCACTCCCAACCAGGCACACAGCAGGACAACAAATTTAAATGTTAGCTCCCTCCCACTGGTGCTGCCCACCCTGCACCCTCCATTCATCATTGCTCCGGCATATAATGAAACCCTCCCACTCCCTCCCAGTACTGCTGCCACCCCACACACTCAGTTCCCTGCACCAGCACAAAATCCTCCCACTCCCTCCCATTGCTGCTGCCCACTCTGCATCCTCTGTTCTCCATCACACCAGCATAAAATCCTCCCACTCCCTCCAACTGCTGCTGCCCACCTCACACCCTCTGTTCTCCATTCCCTGCCAACATCAGGGTGCTCAATCCCCATGTCAGCATGGATCCCCCTTCCCCATTAATGTGGCACACTGGGCCCACCCCAGTGTGCCAAAATACTGTTGATGTTTCCAACACTGGAATGCCCTCCTGGTGTTGGATGTGCCACTGCCCCGTGCCCTATGTTCTCAGCTGACCTCTGGGTGCCCAATCCCTGGGTGGGCATTGATCCTCCTGTCCAGTACTCTGGCACACTGGGAGCCCATCCCAGTGTGCTGAATTCCATTTTGTTAATATTTCACCTGTAAAAAAGAAAACAATCCTCCCAAGTTTTTTTTTTTAACCTGAAAAAAAAAGAAAATGGCTTCTCATTGTTCCCACTGGCCTGCCTCCCCAAACCTGCACCCTTCCTCTGTGCACCCCATCTTCCCCCACCCCCTCACCCATACATACCTCAGGAGGTCATGAGCAGCGATCTTCTGTGGACCAGGAACGTTTCTGCACTCTTCAAAGATCAACCGGGAACTGAAGAAATGACGGTGCACCCTAAAATGGCAGTCAATGGGGTTTTCAACTTAGGTTGATATCTCTGTCAATTTTGGAGTTTTGTCCCAAAGTTTCAACATGGGTTCTTGGGACCCCACTCATGAACACTGCACTGTCATTTCATTTAAGTCCCAAAAGGTGATTTTGCAGTCATGCACAAAATCACCTTTCAGGACCAATTAATGAAATGACAGTGCTGCTGTTCATGAGGTGTTGTCCCAAAAAGCCCTGGTTACAAATTTGGTGAAAAAACTCCAAAAAATAACTGCATTATGAGCATCCGTTGTGCAGTTTCTACGCACACCTGTAACTTCGTCAATTTTTAATATTTTCACTCCAAATTTCCAACACAGCCATTTTTTCACACTCCCTTATGAACAGTACAGCTGTCATTTTTCACATCCTTCCCAAAATGTGTTTTTGAACCTGTGGTGCAGAATGGCACAGTTGCTTTGCAAAATCAACTTTCGGGACAGATTAACAAAATCACAGTGCCACTCTTCATGAACGGAGGTCCAAGAAAGGCAATATCAAAAATTTGTTGAAAACATTCCAGAAAATTGCAGCATTATGAGCGTGCGTTGCATAAGTTTATATGCACACTTGTAACGTCACCAATTTTTCGTATTTTCACTCCAGACTTTCAACATTGCCATTTTTCCACACCTCCTCATGAACAGTACAGCTGTCATTTTTCACATCCTGCCCAAAATGTGCTTTTGCACCTGTGGCACCCAACTGCACACTCACTGTGCGAAATCACTTTTTGGGATTGAGTAACAAAATGTTACTGCCACTGTTCATGAGGTGGGGTCCCAAAAAGCCCATGTTGAAAATTTGGAGTGAAAATACCAACAAAAGCCTGGGGCATTAGGATTCCCAACTGTAACACCCACCATGAATAGACTGACAGACGTCAGGGTGTGTGACTTGGGGTTGTCGGCCATAATGGTCACACCATTCCACCCCCTCCCTGCCACCATTGACAGGCATTGAGGTATGCCTTGGGATCTTAGGCCCGCTCATCCTATTCTCCTATACTGCACCCATCTCAGCTTATTTCCTTATGAAATGGAGTGAGCATAATGACTGAAGACCTCAAGGCACACTGTGACACCTGTCAGTGTCTGCTGGGTGGGGTGAGGTGGAATTGCATGCATGTTATGGCTGATGACCAAAGGCACACCCCAATGCCTGTCAGTCTCTGCAGGGTGAGGGTGGGCATTACTTCAATACTTCACTGCCATTCTTATTGTGCATCTCTCTAACTACTTAACTACCAATGCCAATACTAGCAAGGAAACATTTGACATTGAAAAATGTTTGTTTTTATTGGTGCTCCTGGTATTCTACTGAAAGAAAATCCTGGATCTGGTCTGAATCATAAAAGATGTGTTTTCCTCCAAAACAACAATGCATTTTTCTGGGAAGAGGACTTGAACCATATCATCTATTCTTATTAAATCTTCCTGGAGACATAAACCACTTCTCATTTTCTGTGTTGTTCTCAACAACCCTTACCCCAGCCAAGAGCAGCATCTTGCAAACAAGACCCCTAACCTGTACACAGACAAGGCAGCAAACCACTAGTTGGCATAAACAAAGGTACCACCCTGGCATTAGGTAAATGCCTGGCTCGACATCTAAAATGGCAGGGGGTTAGAACCCAAAATAACATTTATATTTACACTGAGTTCAGGGACAGAGGTGCTAGAGCTTTGCTATGTCTCCTATCTGAGGGCCCATAAACAATTCACACATGGAAGCACAGATGGAATGTCCACTACTAGAAATTGGGATTGCATGGTATGGCTTTATTTTCTAACACAGATGGAACAAGAAAATTGGGTGGTCCCAAGTCTGGTACTGTACTCACAAAAACACAACAAGAACCTTTCTTTCTACAGAACAACAGTGTTGGACAGTTTTTTTCCACTCTCTTCTTCACAGAACTATGAAGATTCCATCCCTCTTTTCACGGCTCTAAAGAACATCTACTTTTCCACAAGTGTCTATTACGTGGGGGTAGCCACACACCTAAAATACATTCCTCCTGACAAGACAATCTAAGTTAACACCTGCAGAGTAACCTTGTGCCCTTTTAGTAAGCAGTTTGCCCTGACTAGAGTTTTAGGTTAGGTTCTGCCCACACTGGTCCCAGCCAGCCTCTGCAATTCCTTCTGGGTTAAACAAACAGCTCCTTATACCCCCTCAGATTGTTAAAGGCATCCACATATTTAATTTTCCATTCAGCATATATTTGTGAGGAGACTATGGCCCTGAGTGGTGTAATCTAGCCTTTGTCTCTGGGCATATACACTACCAGACAACTCCTTTAGAACATGTCCATGTTGCTGTACTCACGGTTTGTTTGTCCTTAGATACAGACATCAGATGATTGAAGAGACTTTTCTTCCCTTTAAATCCATAGCTTTGAAACTCTGAGTTTCTCTCTTAGTCTATGCTATGGGCAGCTGGACAATTTCTGATCCCTCAGGGATTGCCCGTTGGACCCACTGCATTTCTCACAGTCCCAATTAATTCTCACAGACATGACCCACTGGGGTCCCAGAATTGCAGGTCTCCACCACTTCCTGTGGTAAAGCTATTGTTTCACACACTAGGGTAAGAAAATGAGCAGAGGTCCTTCAGTCAGCCCCAGGATAGGCTGGCAGGTACCTCACCCTCTGAACACTACTACACTGTACTGCTGACTCACTTCAACTCACTGACTCCAAGATTCTAAATCTGTTCCCCTGCAGCTGATTTCAATGTGGATCATGCTGCTACTAGAGATCTAAATGATCTCACTCATTTCTCACTGGCCTAGCTAGGTAATCAATGAGAGGCCTGTAGAGAGCTTCTAATAAACTCTCTACCAGCTGCCCACTACCTTCCTAGTCTAACACTGATGGGATTTTTGTATATAGGTACATTTATTTAGCACAACATGTTAACAATTGCAGAGACCCTAATGTTAAATGTGAGATAAAATTCACTGGCCTTATAAAGGTTAAAGTAGGACCAAGTGGAGGCAATTTAAAACAGCTGATTGGTCAAAGGGAGAATTTGTGGATCTTTATTTCAAAATCCAGGGAAGGGAAAAGGCTTAAATGATAACATAGACCTATCAGCATTTTTATGATACTTGGGTTACACTACTGAAAATGTGTGGTAATTTAAAAATAACTGGAGCTGTAGAAACAACATTAAAGGTGAATTTAGTCCTATAATGAATAAGTACTGACATACTGTACAAATCACTCTTGTTAGAATAATACTGTCAACTGAAACTTAATTGACTACGTACATAGAACCAGTAGCTGTTTATAAAATAATTGTAGATTGCTAACTGAAAGGTAATATATTTAGACCAATCAGAACACAGCAAGCTGAAAAAACAAGTGATCTCCACTTGAAATGAAGAAAAAAATAAGTGTGTTTAATTGAGTAATTAATGTATCTGCACAAGTTATTTGTAGAGATGAGAAATTAAAATATTTTGGCCAGCTAAATATTTTATGTAATCCCTGTATTTCACTTAAATATTTCACAGGTGTGAAATACTTAACCCCTGGCAATGCAGAATTTCACCCGTGAAATGCTAATTTCACGGTGAAATATGGAATTTCACCACCGCAGCAAAATTCCTTATTTGAAAGCCAGGGATGATAATTTTAAAAAAAGTGTTTACCTGTTCTGACTAGGCCAACATTAAAATCTTTATCCTCACATCCCTGGTGTCTAGTGGTCTAACCCACTGGTCGGTTGCCAGCCCAATTTGAAGAATACCCCCACCAAGATTCAGCCCCAACCCCATCCAAATTTTAAATAAAAATAAATTTACATGGTGTCTTGTGGCTTACCACCTGGCCAATCACCAGCCAAATGAAGATGACTGATGTTGGCCCCAGTGTTGGCAGTGGCACTTATGGACAATGGGGAGAACAGGTATGAATCTCAGAGGGGGGCATTCTTCATTTCACCAGCAATCAGACTGGGGTGAGACCACTAGACACCAGGGAAATTTATTTTATTTCAAATTCTGGATGGGGATGGGGCTGAATCTCAGTGGGGGATTTCTCAGATTGGCTGCCAATTGGCCAGGTGTGGCCCACTGGACACCAAGGATGTGGGGATAATGATTTTAAAGCTGGCCTGGACGGGAGTGGGGAAAACACTTTTTTTAGTTATTTTTCCAGCAGTGTACTTGCCTTTCAGACCTGAGAAATATTCTGTGAAATAAACAAATTTCACAAACTATTGGGTGAAAATGCCTATTTCACCGGAATTTAGCTGGTGAAATTAAATTTTACTGCATCCTTAGTTATTTGCACAAAAGCATGAGCATGTTCATGTATATATACACTTTGTATGTGAATGCTAGTTATCTCTGATGAAACCTGGAGGCCAATTCCAAGTCACATGGCACAACTCATGGGCGTATGCGAGTTGCACCATGTGGCACTACGGTGGGGACCCTGCGCCATATTCCAAGACAGGCAGGGTCCCCGGCACCTATGTCCTGTGACTTGTGGCAGCTGCAGGCTAAAGCCACAGGAATGGCACAATGGACCTGGGTTCCACAAGTCGTGGCCCACAATTTACTACCTCCCACAGAGCACTCTTGTCTCGAAATGCACCTGCAGTCACCTGGGAGTATTGAGGAGGCTAGCTGGGTGGCACAGGCATTTGGGGGGCAATGCAGTAAACAGGCCCTGGAGGTCCCCAGCATTCGGGGGAAGGGTGCATGACTTTGCTGGGGGGAAGACATGGAGCAGGGCTATGTGCTTCCAACAGCACTGCAGGGGAGCATCCATCATTTTGCCAGGTTGGACGCACCTTAGACCACCTCCATGCTGGTCTAACTCCGCAGCACCATAGCAGGTCTTGGAATTGCGTAGGTGGATTATGGCAGCTGCCTTTTGGAATAGGGTGCAGTTGCTGAAGTAATCCACCCCTGCATCATGTTGCAGTGGGTTGTGAGTGTAGTTGGTGGTGTAACTCACCTTTAGCACAACCCACATGCAGCATGGGACAAGCCGCATCTTGGAATCGTGACTTGCGTATCTCATGAAGCAAGGTGCAATTTACACCATGGGGTTCAGCATAAATCATCTTGTGCCATGCGCAAGTAATCCTAGAATCAGGCCCCTGGTGTTTAGCTCGATGAAACGTAAGAGTTTTTTAGTCATGCCAGCAACCAAAATGGTTTTGTGAGCCAGAGTTATTTGTACTTATCACTTGCACTTTGTCTAAAATAAAATGTTTCTGTATAAGTCTTTAGTCTGGTGCTGCCGCTGTGAAAACGAAGTACTGCATTTTACTTCATGAAATTTCCTTTTAAACAGTATGGACTTTTATTAAACTGTGCTAAAATAATGTTAACGTATGCAAATTCTTTTAAAAATCTGTGTCAAAATAATCTGAAGGTTGCAAACAAAACTTAAAAGCCAGGAAATGCAGACCATAGATCAAAACTACCCTAACTCTGTACTTTGTGGGTAGTCAAGATGGCTGGTGTTTCATATGTTAGCTGGATTACAAATATCTCAAGTATGTTCAACTTAATGATCAAATGCAAAGCTTTAAAATGCACTATTTGCCTCCCATTTGGACAACTAGGCTTCATGTGTTACAATTAAAGTTCAGAAACTGCAATTAAGCATGTATGAATGCCATGGGTTGCCTCTCTCATGTGATGGTTTTACAAAAAACTGCCAGGCTTTTTTTTTCAAACCAGCCAGTGGAATCTTGGATTGGAACTCATGTCATGCAAGCAACAATGACATAATTTTCCTCCAGGTCCTGTCAGCTTAGTACACACAGTATATCAAATTGTCAAAAACCAGTCTTTGCTACCAGTTTTCTGATGAGGTTTTTATTAATGGACTTATACCAGTAAACCAAAATGGTAAATATCAGGCAATTTCCCTAGATTGATCAGCAACGATTTGAGCACTGTATGCCCCCAAAAACTCTCATACTCTCAAAATGTAACTTTGTTTTTCTGTGCTCCAATTCCAGCACTGAATGTAGCCACCACAGCTCCCTTCTTGTTTATTCTTTTTTTGATTCACTTCCTTTGCTGAGGTTCCAAAGCACTAACAACAAGCATTTGTCAATGCCGAATGTTGGCTTGCTGGCATTGGCATTGGTAGTGCAGGAGTCAGAGAGATGCATCATAGGAATGGCAGTGAAGTATTGAACTGATGCCAACCCACCCCCACCCTGCAGAGAGTGACAAGCATTAGGGTGTCCCTTTGGGTGTTTGGTAGTGCAGTGCAGGAAAATATGTCAGGCAGGATGTGAAAAAGGACAGCTGTACAGTTCATAAGGAGGTGGAAAAAAATGCCAGTGTTGAAAATGTGGCATGTAAATATACCAAATTTGTAAAGCTACTAGGGTGCGTGGGAAATATGCAATGCACGCTTGCAACACTGCCAAATTTTCAACATAGGCATTTTAGCACCTCTGCTCATGTACAGTGTCACTGTTATTTCCTCAAAGTGTCCCAAGAAGTGATTTCGCACAGCGACCACGCTATTCTGCGCTGGAAGTGCGAAAACACATTTTGGGTAGGATATGTGAAATGACGGCTGTACTGTTCATCAAGAGGTGTGGAAAAATGGCAAAGGTGAAAATCCAGACTGAAAATATCACAAATGCACGACGGTACGTGCGTGCGTGCAATCTGCCAACGCACGCTCGAAACACAGTTATTTTATGGAGTATCATCACCAAATTTTCAACATAGGCATTTTAGGTCCTCTGCTCATGAACTGTGTCACTGTCATTTTCATAATCTGGCCCAAACACTGACTTCCCACAGCGACTGCGCTATTGTGCGCCAGAAGTACGGAAACACATTTCGGGCAGGATGTGGAAAATGACAGCTGTACTGTTCACAAGGAGGTGTACGAAAATGACAATGCTGAAAATCCGGCAGTAAAATATTGTGAATGCGTGAAGTTATGAGCCTGCGTAGCAACTGCGCAATGCACGCTCGTAAAACAGGCATTTGTTGGATTTTTTCCACCAAATTTGGAACTTAGGCTTTTTAAGAGGGCACCTCATGAACACTGCCACTGTCATTTCATTAATGGGCCCTGAAAGGTGATTTCGCGCAGTGACTGCAAAATCACCTTTCGAGGCTGATTAACACAATGACAGTGACAGAATTCATGAGGAGGGGCCCCAAAAACCCCATGTTGAAAATTTGGTGCCAAAATTCCAAGAAATGCCTGAGATATGCAGCAAAGTTGAAAAAACCCTATTCACTCCATTATACAGCTTACCGGTATTTCCTCAGTTCGCGGTCGGCTTTGAAGAGTGCAGACGTGTTCCCGTCCACTGAAGATCATCACCGACTCCAGAGGTAAGTATGGGGGTGAGGGGAGGTAGGGTCTGCAGTGGTGGGTGCTGGTGGGGAGAGGGCATTGAGACTACGAGGGACGGTTTTGGTTTTACAGGGGAAAAAAAAGAAACCATCATGGGACAGTTTTCCTGTTGCAGGGCATTTGGCATGCTGGGGTGGGCTCCCAGCTTGGCACCCAACTGTTTTTTTTTGTGGTCAGTAGCCGACAGGGGATTGGGCACACTCGTCGGCTCACAATGGGGGGATAATGCCGAGGATTGGGCACCCCGCCGGCAAACAAAGACAGCGGTGGGGCCAGTGAACCAAGGGGGATTGGGCATCCCGGCATTCAACAATTGGGGAGAGGTGATGCCGACGGGAGTGGGTCCCCGTCAGCATACAAACACAGTGGGGGCTCCAGCCGAGGGGATTGGGCACCCCTCAGCATTCCAGATTGGGAGGTAGCTGACAGGAGTGGGCTCCCCCGTCGGCACAGTAAAACAGCAGTGGGGGTTACCGATAGAGGGATTGGGCTCCCCCGATGTCGACAGCCATAAGCCGCTCACCGACCATGCTGATAATGGTGGCGAGCACGCAAGCAAAGGGTCCGCTGCGTATGACGAGCTTTGCTCGGATTGCAGCGGACCTTTGCTTAGATGTGCTCACACCATTATGTATGCATGGTGTGGCGCCAGCATGCAGGCTGATTAGGGAATGAGGGATGCACCTACTGATGCATGCCCTGCATTCGCCCAACAGCGGCTGCGCCCCCAAATCTGCACTCTCCCTATATGTTGGCTTGTGCCTGCGGCAAGCCAACATAAAAGGCTACTACTGTGCCAGTACCTCTTCCTAAATGTAAAATCCCACAAAAACGTGCAACTCTATCCTGCACCTCCTTTGTAATTATTTCAAACACAGTTTCTAACTCCACCTTGCACCACTTTTGTGACCTATAGCCTTTCTCTCACACACCTCCTGAAATGTACTGTATACTTACCACTGCATCCCTCCTAAAATGTGTACCTCTGCACCTCTCAAAAAATGTTGCATGCATCCTTAACTCTGCTCCCTCACCCTTGATATCTCTAGTCCTACCTTGCATCCATTCTAATATTTGCCCACTCACCTCTCACATGCCTTGCAGAGGTTGTGCTCCCACCCTACCCCAAAAACATTTGTAGCCCATCCCCACTCACCCAAGATGTATGCCCATCTGTGCAAGTCCCAAATTTATACAATACATTCTCCTACAATGCTTTGTACCCCTACCCTATCAGTCCTGAAACTTGTATGCCCTGCACAGCTCCCCGAAACCTGCAACTTTTCACAACCCCTCCCCCACCAAATACTAAATCTATACTTCCTCCTCATTATCTTCCCAAAATTTCTGCCCCTGCACTGGGAACATTGTAAAGTGTTACCCCTTCCCCATACTCTGAAAACTATTTACCCCAACCTCCATTCTCCCCAGTATTTCTATCCCTTCTCCTGTATCCCTCCCAAAATTAATTCCATGATCTAGACTCTTACCTAAATGTTTTACCACATTCCCTGCAGAAATAGCAAAGTTCGTAAGACTGCAAAAAACAAACACATCCCTTCTCTTGCAGCCCTCACACAATTTACATGCCTACCATTACACCCCTGTGCATATTAGTACCCTTTGTCCCACACTCCTAATGGTATGCACTGTACTTTTCACACACTACCCCACAGTCTGCACCAGCCATCTGTACAGTTTAAGAGGTGTGAGAGAGTAAAGTTAGGGAGGGATGCCAGTTTCAGCAGGGCTGCAAGTACAAATCTCAGGAGCAGTACAAGTATACATTTTCAGAAGGGTGCAGGGGTGCAAGTACAATTTTTGGGAGGGATGCAGGGGAAGAAATACAAATTTTGGGAGGGGTGCAGGGGTATGCTTGCAAATTTTGGAAGGTTTGTAGGGGTATTACACATTTGGGGTCTGTGCAGAGGTACAAGTACAAATTTTTGGAGGGATGAAGGGGTACAAGTAGAAATTGTGGAAGGGATTCTGGGGTAAAAGTACAGATTTCAGGAGTGGGCAGGGGCACAAGTACACATTCTGGGAGGAGTGCAGGAGTACAAATTACACATTTTAGGAGGTTTGTAGGAGTACAAGTACAAATTTTGGAAAGGGTGCAGGGGTGCAAGTACACATTTTGAGAGGGATGCAGGGATAGAAGTATACATTTTGGAAGAGGTGTAGGGGTACAAATATACATTTCATGAGGGATTTAGGAGTATATGTACAAATTTGGAAGGTGTAGGTACAATCTTTGGAAGGATTGCAGGGTGCAAGTATAAAATTTGGGAAGGGATGGAAAAATACAAATTCTGGGAGGTGCAAGTGTAAATTTGGGGAGGTGTAGGCAAGTAAAATGTTGGAGAGGGATGCATTTATAAGTACAAATTTTGGGAGGGAACAAGTACAAATTTTAGAAGGGTGCAGGTACAAATTTTGGAAGGGTGTAAGGGTGCAAGTAAATGTTTTGAGTATGTACAGAAGAACAAGTAGAAATTTTGGGAGGAAAACAGGGGTACAGGTACAAATTTTGGGAGGAATGCAAAGAGCAAGTACAATTTAGAGGAGTTAGTCAGTGGTACACGTACAAATTTCAGGATGTGTGTAGGGGTATGAGTGAAAACTTTGGGTGTAGAAGTTCAGACTTCAGAAGAATTGCATAGATCAAATGTAAATTTTAGGAGGGGTGTTACAAATTTGGAGAGGGGTGCAAGTGGTGTATATTTGGAGGAGTTCAGAGGTAGATGCACACATACATGGTGATGAGGGCTAAAAAACTGATCTTGAGAGGGAGTGTCGAAAATGGGGTTCATGTTTGAAGGATGCAGAGTAAAAGGAAATTTTAAGTGGAAAGGTTAATGTGAAAATATTGTGAGGGTGCAGTAAAAGAGCTGAACATTTTGGGAAAGATAAATAAAGTTCTTGCATTAGCAAGGGACAGGGTAGAATATAAATTTTGAAGGAAGGGTTTCAAGAGCAGCAGTACAGTTTCTGGGATGAGAACCCATTACAGGAAAATGCATAATACTGAGAGTTGTAGAACCTCAGTAAATGGGGTGAAGCAAACTACAACTACATTTAGGTTATAAAGGAAAATGGAGGAAATTACATGACCTGAGGATGTTTGGGCACATCTTCTCCTGTTTAATACTGTTCCCAAAAGTTGACTGATTAGTCTATGAAAGTTACTAGATATGTAATATCTTATAGTACATTTAATACTGTTTGAAGTGACCATTGATTTTTGCCATTTCATAATCTGATGTACTGTGTGTATATACAAGGCTGCCAGGACCTTGATGAAAATGATGTCATTTGTGCTTAAATGACAACACTGCTCACCCATGATTCTGCCAGCTGTTCTGAAAAAGTCTAAGTGCCTTTCTGTAAAGCCATCAAATAAGAGCGGCAATGAAATAGCCTTCATATAGCAACTATTGTAATTCCTGCGGTTTATTTGTAATACATAAGTGAGCCTTGACTGTCCTTTTACTAGCAAAAAGCGTAAATTTTTAAAACACCTTTGCATTTGATATTTAATAGGCCTTTAATGTTAAACTGCATATTTTGCACTTTAATATCTTTGCAATTATTCAACAGATTTGCATGAAATTATGCACGTACGGTCTTGTGGAGTAGGTCTCTTGAAGTGACAAGTTTCATTCTGGTTGGGTTGGGTGGATACCAAGATGTGAATAGTGAAAAAACATTAAAAAAAAATTCCTGTTTTTTGCTGGGGTTTTTATGGCATTGCTTAACACCCAGATTGTTTGGAATTTTGGTTTGAAATTTTCAGGGTACAAAGGGCTTGCGCCAGAAGGATTCCCTTTTCTGGTTTTGTGAAAAAAAAATATGAATTTGCTCCAAAGTTATTAAATTTGAACAATTCGGGTTCTGAGCATGATCAGTAAGCACTTCAAAATAGATGTAAAAGGAGCATGGCTTGGACAACTACATTTTCAAAATGGGATTCTTGGGACCCCACCTCATGAACGCTGTCACTGTCATTTTGTTTCTTAGTCCCGAAAGGTGATTTCATGGTTGCTGCACAGAATCACCTTTGGAACCAATTAATGAAACAACAGTGCCACTGTTCATGAGGCGGGCCTCAAAAGCCCATGTTGCAAATTTGGTGAAAACTCCTAAAAGTGACTGTGTTATGACTGTTGCACAGTTTCTATGCATGCTTGTTACTTCATCAATTTTAATATTTTCACCCAAATTTCTAACATTGCCATTTTTCACACACCCTTATGTACAATACATCTGTCAGAATTTGCATCCTTCCTGAATGTGTTTTGCACCTGTTGTGCAGAATGGCGTGGTCGCTGTGTGAAATCAACTTTTGGGACAGATTAACAAAATCCCTGTGCACTGTTCATGAGGGGGAGTCCCAAAAAGGCCATGTTAAAACTTTGATGAAAACATTCCAAAAAATGACTGTGCTACAAGCATGTGTTGCACAGTTTCAATGCACACTCATAACTTCATCACTTTTTCATACTTTCACTCCAGAATTTCAGCATTGCCATATCTTCTCACCTTCTCATGAACAGAACAGCTGTCATTTTTCACATCCTGCCCAAAATGTGTTTTCGCACCTGTGATGCTGAATGGCACATTTGCTGTGCGAAATCACCTTTTGGGATTGAGTAATGAAATGATACTGCCACTGTTCATGAAGTGGGTCCCAAAAGTCCATGTTGAAAATTTGGAGCAAAAATACCAACAACCACCCAGGGCATTAGGGTTCCAACCATAACGCCCACCCTGTACAGACTGACAGGTGTTGGGGGTGACATGAAGTCATTGGCTATAATACTCACCCCATTCCACCACCATCCTCACCCTGTAGCCACTGACAGGCATCAAGGTGTGCCTTGGTGTCTTCAGCTCTAATGTTCACCTCATTCTTCTATACTGCACTTATCTCAGCTTATTTCTTATGGAATAGGGTGAGCTTAAAGGCCAAGACCTCAAGGCTCACTGTGACATCTGTCGGTGTCTGCAGGGTGGGGTGAGGTGGAATGGCATAAGTGTCATGGCCGATGACCCAAAGGCACACCCCAACACCTGTCAGCCTCTGCAGGGTGGAGGTGGGGTTGTCATTACCTCAATATTTTACTGCCATTCCTATTATGCATCTCTCTGATTCCTATACTACCAATGCCAACACCAGAAAGCAAATATTCAACATTGACAAATGCTTGTTAAATTATTGTAATAGTTTTGTGCATCACCATCTTGTGGATCTGTGTCACCTAAGAAACCAGAAGTGAGGTCCTGGGAGGCAAAGATCCTGGTCCACTTCATGTTACTTAGCTACCTGGGTGTCCTTTTCTGTGCAAAGCAAAGCCTGTCTGGCTTTTTTTGCTTTGTGGGTGTTCAGATTTTTATTTTGTTTCCTATTGAAAGGAAAAGAGGTTTGCCCGAGTTGGTTCCTGATCTCACTTGCTCACGTAACCTCCCCCTCCTCATTTTTTTCCCTTGGCTGCCTGCCCATAGTACCAACTCCCAACAAAAACACAGCAGCTACACAAGCCTTCCCTCCCCATCTACATCACATGGCTTTGCTCAGTGTGTCCTCAAGGTAGTTAACTGTGTGTGTGGCCAGAGGTTGTAGACAGCAGTGCTCTTGGTGGAAGTTGTGACTTGAGAGTTTAAAGCAGGTTCTATGGCGGTGTGCCATCCTGGATCCTGACAGCAGTAGCTAGCTGCTGATTGGTATACAACAAAGGCTACTGCAGTAAATGAGGGTACCACCTCTAGAAACTGCAGATCGGATTTGTGTAGGGGCTTTCTTGACCACAGTGCCAGACAGCAGCATTGGGGATCTGCATTAACTAAAAAAGGGCACACTAGAGAACGGGAACACCATAACACAGTTGCAGCGATTGATGAAATGCTGTGCAAGCTTATTTGAAACATGGAGAGGCTTCAAATAAACTTACACCATTAATTATTTCCAGGAGTTTATCCTAAGTGTCTCAAATTGTAATCTATTGTGTTCTCAGATTTAGATCTCCACCACTGCTATCTGGCACTGTGGTCAAAAAAGCAGTTTGTCTCTCAAAGTGGATACACAAATCCCCATCTCCATGCCACTCCAGTGAAGAGGAGAGAGAGAGAGAGAGAGAGAGAGAGAGAACAATGCGTGCAGCTCATTCTGTTAAGAAAGCTTCTTGTCTTTTCAAACCCACTACTGTCAGTGTTCTTATGAGACCACCGCCACTCTGGCGAAGAGAATGTCTCATTACACATGTAGCATTTCAGACTAGTTAGCACTAAGACATCATCAAGACTAGTGAACAGTGCAGTGCTCACATTAAACAGATGTTGCAAAACCACAACCAGCTTTTGCTGGATGCCTTAGAGGGTAAGTTAAATGTGTAGGAGCAAATGTGTCCCAGTGTGAGGAGGGAAGGGGGTGGATCTCGATCGACCAGACGGTTGGGAGGAGGATGGCATGAACATTTAGTTCCCTGGCCATAGAACTTCTATGCTGTGTACTCAGATTCAAATATACCAGGCAGCATGCCCCCCACTACATCATTTCTTGTTTACAGGCTAGCTCTTGAGATTGACAGTACTTGCTAGAGCCGAGACCAATACTTGCAACTTGGGGGTTGACTCAAGTGTTAGAACTAAAATATCAACAAATAAAAAATTAAATATCACTGAGAATGGAAGTAACTCAGTAGTCCAGTAAGATCAGAGTCATTAGAAATGTTTGATACACTAGCTCTTTAGTCTCACAGACAGTGAATGAATAAATGTAGTAAGATTGAAAAAATGCTCTTCAGGTTCACTTCTCTGTGCTTTAACCACTATGCTGCCCTGAATCACCCTCGTAAGTAATAAACCCAATCAGCACAGAACTGCTGAAGTGTGAACTCTCTGGACCCAATCTGTTTATTTCTTGTACGTTGTTAAACATTAATGAAGAAATAAAGCACTTTACTTTCCTTCATATGTACTAATGGAGGCATGATTCTTTAAAATAATGTTTTTTTCCAGTATAAGTTATTTGTTATTGTTATAATAATAATTTACTGAAACCAAACCACCCTCATAAAAAGTTATATTCTGGTGTTTGTGGCCCAGGCCAAATTTGCAGTTGCTTTCATGTACAGTAGTGCCTTCTAACACTATTTACTGTTATTCATTCTGGTACCAGTAGAAATCTCACCTGTCATGTGTTTTTGGAGTGAATTCATTTGATTTCAAGACAATTATTTTACACTCAGCTGAGTATCCTAAAACTGGTATTTCTGATTGTTGCTGTACTGGTCTGAAGTTTAATTCAGTGTGTAGTTGAGAATAATGAGTGCTTTTTAAGTTTGCTGTACATGCACGCACAGTGAACTTCTTGAAATTAATTGCTTCTTTGAGTGGGTGTGACATTGTCTGCCCAATGGTGAGTAATCTACCAGGGACTTGACTGTGACACATCAATCATCAGCCAGGCTGATCGTGATCGTGTTTTGACTGAGATGGTCTGCACTTGAAAAGAAAAAGCTGCACAAGTCATGTGGCGTCTTTTTCCTTTCATCTGCAGGTCACCGCCCAGCAAACAGCTGTTTGTGTCCTGATTAGCCTGGCTAATGTCCCTCCCCCACCAGTTCCTTCCCTCACCGGTCTGGCCTTTCCCATTCTCACTGTTGCCTCCTCACTCTGTTCTCACCATCATGGGGAGACAACCAGGACTTTTGTCCCGGGCCCCAAGCTCTGGGGGGTCCACCCGTGGAGCCATTGTTTTTTTTTTTTCACCCCATTCTGGCTGTTTCCCTCCACATTGCCTGATATCCCAGCCCTACAAGCCCAGAAGGGGGATTTTATTCCTATATTCATGGTAGAACCCACCCATCTGCCTTACCAATGTAGTACCCCAATCTGCATTGTGCAAATTCATTAGAAATAATGGGTAAAAGCATCACAAAAGCTCTCCATAGCCATATCTGCTCTGGCCAGATTTTGTTTATATACTATAATAACTTGTGTTTAAAAAAACTAATTTAGAAAAACACTTGTGTTTACAAAAATGAATTTCAAAAAAGTACTGTCTCAAAAAGTAAGGAAATTCATTGCAAAAAACTTTGTTAATGCACTAGTTAGGGTATTATAGCGAGGCAGTAGCACACTATAGTTATAGCTGAGTAGTTACCAAAGTGATTTGTTTATAAAAACTAATTATGAAAAATACTCATGCGTTTATAAAAACTAATTACAGAAAAAGTGCTATCTCAAAAAGTAAGGAAATTCTTTTCAAAAAACATTGATAATATACTAGTTAGGATTAATGCAACAAAAATAGGGAAATGCAGTGTTAGAGTTTCCAACCCTAGCACCCCACCCCCACCCTGCTGGCAGCAACAAGCATGGGATGTGCCATAGAGTTGTCAGCCCTAATGCTCACCCCATTCCATGAGTAAGCTGAGATGGGTACAGTATATAAGAATAGGGTGAGCATTAGGGTTGACATCCCAAGACACACCTCACACCTGTTGTTGCCTGCAGGGTGAGGTGGCATGTTAGAGTTGGAAACCCTAATGCCACATTTCCCTGCTTTTGTCACTTTTATCCAAACTAGGCATTAACACATTTTTTTGCAATGACTATACAATACTTATATGATAGTTCAGGGTTGATATCTGTTAGACCTGTAAAAAATTGGCAGTAGACCTGTCTGTACCAGGGTACAAGTTATTTCTAGGGACAGGGTGATTGGGAAAGGAGGGTGGCACTATATGTGAATGAAGGACTGAAGTGTGTAAGGGAGGAAGGGAGGAGGGTAGTAAGGAGTCACTTTGGATGCAAATCCAGGATTCCAAGAACAGGATTCTTAGAATGGGAGTGGTGTACAGGCCACCATCTCAGACGGAGGAGTTAGACAGGGAACTAGCGGGGCAGATCAGGAGGACCTGTGAGAAGGGTAGTGTGGTGATTGTGGGGGACTTCAACATGTCAGGAGTGGACTGGAGCACCCCAACAACCAGGAACAGAAGGGAGCAGGTACTGCTGGATGCCTTCCAGGACAGCTTCCTGCTGTAAATGGTCAGTGAACCAACCAGGTTAGGGAATACCCTTGACCTTATGCTGGCAAATGGGGACTTTGTGAGAGAACTTACAATGGAGGAATCGCTGTCACGGAGTGACCACCACTCAGTATGGCTCACATTGGATATGAGCAAGGAAGGAGTGGAATCTGGCACAAGAGTGCCGGACTTCAGGAGGGCCAACTTTGGGAGGATGGGGGAAGTGGTGAAAGGGTACCTGGCCAGAATTCAATCTAGTATGGACACTAACCAGAGGTGGGAGCTCATAAAGCTGGGGATAGTGGAGGCAACCAAAACCTGCTGCAAAGCCCAGAGCAAGAAGGCTAGGGCTAAGAAACTTAGCTGGTTGAGCTAGGAGGTCATGGAAAAGGTAAGGAGGAAAAGAGTTGCCTTTAGGAAGTACAAGAAAACAGGGAGGGGGGAGGACAGAGAGGAGTACTTGACAGAATAGAAGGAGGTGACAAGGGCAGTAAGGGGAGCCAAATCATCTACGGAACTCAGGCTGGCACAAGGCATTAAGAAGAGGGAGAAGGACTTCTTTAAGTACATCAGGAAGAAAAGGAGCTGTAAGGACCACGTAGTAAGTATTAGGAAGGAGGGGGGTTGGGTGGGAAGCTTGAGATGCAGATAAAATCGGAGGCTAAATGAGTGCTGCTCAGTATTTACTAAGAGAGAGGGGGTGACACCCAGGTGGGAGAAATGGCAGAAGCAGGGAAGTGATGACAGATGGAAATCATGGAGGCAGAGTCTGAGAGGTTTGAAGACACTGAGGGTGGACAAGGCACCAGGCCCAGATGGCATCCACCCCAGGATACTGAAGGAGCTGGCAGAGGTCCTTGCAGGACATTTGGCAGACCTATTTAATGTTTCACTAAATTCGGGGTGTGTACCTCAGGACTGGAGGATGGCTCATGCGGTGTTCCTCCTCAAGAGTGACCCCAATGATGAACCGGGAAACTACAGACCAGTGAGCCTCACATCCATCATGGGTAAGCTAATGGAGACTATCCTGAAGGAGAGGCTGGTGGCCCTCCTAGAGGCCAAAGGACTGCAGGACAGCAGACAGCAGACAGCATGGCTTCATATGTGGCAGATCCTGCCAAACCAACCTGGTCAAGTTCTATGACTGGGTAACTAGGCAACTGGACAGGGGCCATGCAGTAGATGTCCTGTATCTGGACTTCAGTAAGGCATTCGACTTGGTGCCACATGGAAGGCTGGGAAGGAAGTTAGTAGGCACAGGGGCAGGTGCAAAGCTGGTGAGATGGGTAGTAAACTGGCTGCAGGGAAGGTAACAGAGGGTGGTGGTGGTGGGGAGCTCTCACACCCAAGGGCAGTGACAGCGTGTTCCACAGGGCTCGTGTTGGGACCAGTGTTGTTTGGGATATTCATTGCAGACATATCATGGGATATCAAGAGCAAGATCAGTCTGTTTGCTGATGATACCAAGGTAGGCGGTGGTGGATGACCTAGGGGATGGCAGGGGTTGCAGGATGATCTGGCAAAGCTTGAAATCTGGTCAGACACCTGGCAACTGGGCTTTAATGCCAAAAGTGCAAGGTGCTGCATTTTGGGATGAAGAACCCAAGGAGGAGTTACAGCTAGGGGAGTGCAGCTAGCCCAGACAGAGGAGGACAAGGATATGGGTGTGCTCATTACAGGGTCAATGAACAACTCGGCACAATGTAGGAAGGCAGCTGCAAAGGCCAACAAAATGCTGGGTTGTTTTGCAAGGAGTATATCCTCGAGGAGGGAGGAGGTGATTCTGCCACTGTATAGGTCATTAGTTAGACAACACCTGGAGTACTGCGTGCAGTTCTGGCATCCGAATCTGAAGAGGGACATTAAGTTACTGGAGGGGGTGCAGCGCAGGGTGACAAAGATGATCAAGGGGCTTGGGGACTTATCATATGAGAGAAGGTTGAAGGAGTTGAACATGTACTCACTGGAGGAGAGAGAGACAGGGGTGACATGATTGAAACCTTTAAATACATGAAAGGAATAAACAAGACTGGTACAGAGGGGCTGTTCAAAGTAAGGGAAGGGAGGGCCACCAGGGGCCATGAAATGAGACTGGAGCGAGGAAGGTTCAGGAGGGAGATGAGGAGACAATTTTACAGAGAAGGTGGTGGCTGGGTGGAATGCGCTACCTGCAGAAGTGGTATGCAGTAGAACAGTGGACTGCTTCAAATGAGGATGGGACAGGACAAGGGGGAGGGTTAATGAAGGGGAAGGGTGGAAGGGAGGGGCAGCTGCAGAATAAGGGGTGCTAGCTGCACATTCGAGCAGACTTGATAGACCTCTAGGCCTTTATCTGCTGGCAAATTTCGTATGTTCGTATGTTCGTAAAATAGATTTAAAACAAAACAGATGGGTACTAGTGGGTGATACACCTATGGGTACTATGCTAGAATGAGGATAATGTAGTAGCTTTGGGAAGAGGAAGATATGTAGCTCTCACTGCTACAATGTCTTCCTTGGACAGCTAGGCTTGGTATGTTATAAGTAACAACATGATATTATTCTCCCTGGCTGAAGCAGCATGGACTGGTTACAGTGAGGGTCAATGGGAGGGCATGTAATAATTTATTATTTATTTAGCTTTTGTTAACCAGGTAAGTACACTAGAAAAACTTTGCCTGTTTTCAGGTATGACCCGGGAAAGTACAGGAAATCACATACAAAACATATTTTGGACAACATGGTACATAATAGTGGAAAGATTACAAGTCATAGGACAACAAGGTACAAGTTAGGAAATACTTAAATAACACACGCAAACATCTTAATTTAGAATACACAAACACAGGTCATAAGGTAACTTTTGGTTACAGTAAGTTCAACAGAGTGAAACGGTGTGTGCCAGATTGGCGCAGTACAAGGCAAGGATTAGTGGCAGCAACATAAGGGCCAACAGTTGCATGTAAGAGCTGAGTCCAGACAATTTATCACGGAGATTTTCAAAAGCTCCCTGGTTGGTGCATAATAGAATCCCTCACAACACCAGCCCAGTCCACCTTGAGTTATCTTCCTAAAAAGGATGAAGAAAAGTAACCCAAAGGCAAGAACTGTCAGAGGTCTTCCTGCCTTAGGACCTGTCATAGAGGTGACATTTCCCATTGAGTGCCATCATTGAAGTCTGGCCAAAGTTGAGTGGGGTACTTGTGAGGCTGATGGGCAGGCCAGGACAAAAGTTGTGCACACTTACAAAATGCACCTGCCGACACAGTGACACGTCTACAAATGTGCTCATGTACAACCTAAGATTCACAGCACACACACACTAAAACACACAAGATGCAATCGTACACCAATGCAGATAACAGTGTGATTTAGACCAATGAAACCATTTCACTGCCCTGACCATTTAGAATGCTAGATAAACCCTCTCTCACTGCATTCAGTACAGTCATTTAATTGAAGGTCTCTTACACCACCAGGGAGGAATCCTTCCCTTGATATTTAGAAAAGGCTAGTAGTGGTTTCAAGGGACAAGTTGACTGTGATCCCACTAAAAGTGGAAGTTCCATTATGGGGATTAGTCCAAAAGAAACTTAGCTGCTCCAGGCACCAAGCTACTGATGAAGATTTCATCCCCTTTACATGCAGTATTTTAGTACTAGTGGCAGCAGTGCTGTCATATTTGAGACAGGTGTTCACTCTCTATTAGGATGCAGAAGGAGTCATATTGGTACTAGGTAGAAAGCAATAACCTAGAGATATACCATGTGGTATCACAAGTCTGACCATACAAAAGGGGCCTCTTTATATATCTGGTCCTTCTCAATGCCTGCTATAGTTGTTTGCAAACCTCTGTAGTGCTGCTTGTCCTCCCACAGTGCTGCTCATCACTATCCCAGAAGGGTTTCTCAGAACCCCACAGCATAGCCTTTCAGAACCACTCAATCACATCCTCTTGCCTCCCACCCAGAATGAACTGTGAGCCTCCCTCCCTTCCCAGTATGGCCTCTCAGTTTCCCTCATCAGCCCTATTTGTTAGACTCAAGAGACACCCCCCCAAAAAAACACCTGCAGGGCTTCCTAAGATCTCCCAACACATTTGTTTATGTCCCAAAACATAGACTTTCATAGTGCTGCTCAGTAGCCTCTTCCAGATCTCCCTCAGCATGTCCCCAGCACTGTTTAAAAAGGCCCCTGTCAGCCCCAGCACTAACTGAACAGGCCACAACCTCACATCTATTAAATACCCTCCCTCCCCCACTACACTCAGCCTCCCTACTTCCTCTTCCTTAATCAGGCACTGCCTATAGATTGCTAGAATTGATTGCACATTCCTCTTAAAGACACAGTCCCACCATTCATTGGCTATTATACTCTTGGCAGCCCCTTGCCTAAGGCAAACTCTCCACATACGTGACCACGCACTATCATCTATCCTTTTTGAACCACCAAAGATATTTCAACCCCAAGTTATCTTGAGTGACACAGATTCACAACCCAGCAACTGATGATATGGGACTGCTACTGAACTTCCATGTTCTCTTAACCCTCTTCTCTATCTTGTTGCTCCCCTTCTTGGTACTCCCTACCCACAAGGTCCTTGATAGTCTATCAACAAATTTTACCACAAATAGCTTAAAACCAATGCTGACCACATCTGATACTCCACTTAATACCACTGTAAACCATGGTATGAGCCACTGCAACAGTGCTTAACCCCCTACCCCTTCCCCCTCCATGCCCTAATCTACTCATACTAACTGGCAAAAAAAACAAAGTACCAATGTCTGCAAACACTACTCTCACCCTCTAAAACAACTCAAACTGCAGACAACTCATTTAATCATGCTGCTCCTAATCCTATCCATGTACATACATCCCAACTCTGGTCATAAGACCATGCTTACTAGTACGACAGAAAAGCAGGGCCATCTTACGATTGCATCTATCAACATCTGCAGCTTGACAACCAAATTTGGCTTACTGCAAGTGTGGGTGTCCCAACACAACCCTGATGTCATATCTGTGGTAGAAACCTGGCTCACTCCCAGAGCACCCAACACCAGCATCCAGCTAAATGGCTAGAACTTCCTTAGACTTGACAGAATAGACAAAAGCGAGGAGGCAGCTATATCGTCTATATTAAAGATCACTTGAGGGGCCAGCCCCTCCCACCAGTAAAATCAGGCTTCAATGTCCAAATCCTACCCATCAAAATAATTCTTGGAACCCATGGAAAGAGCATTACATGAATCTCCACCAACATCTCACCCAAGGAACAGGCTGTGTGCATCATTGTGCTCTTTGAATAACACTCTAATCGATACCAAAACTCCAAGGTTATCATGGTGGGCAACCTCAATATAAACTGGCTGGCCCCTGATGCTGCAACTTACAGAAATGCCATTACCACCTTAAATATTTCCCAACTTGTTGAAAATCCAATGCGCATCAACTACCGTACCAGGTCCAGTACCCTATTGGACAGACTATTGACTAATCGACCAGAATGACTCACCCACACGGTCATTCTACCTGATTCCATAAGTGAACTCTCCCCCGTCCTCTGCACATGGTCAAATAAGTCCCGAAACACCCAGCCAAAGAGATAGCCACTCTCATCTTGCATAGAGGGTCATTGGCTCACCTAAAAGAGTACCTCCACCAACCTAATTGAGCACCACTCTACTCAATAACTAACATTGACAAAGTATTAGACTACTTCATCCAGACATTCAACGTGGCCTGTGACATCTTTGCACCACTCACCATAAAGTAAGTCAGAGGCTCCCTCAAGTCGAGAATAACTCCCTCACTTATCGACCTTCTGCATTCAAGGGATAAACTCTGGCATAAAGCTAAAAGTATGGGTACATTATCTGGCCTCTAAAATTACCGTGCTGCTCGCAGTACCATTACCCAGGCCATTTGACAGCCCAAATCAAGCTTCTTTATGACTGAACTGAAGAACTCTTGGGAAGACAGCCACAATTTTGGGAAAAATATCAATTTGTTAACAGGTACACCTAACAAATCCCCTCCTGCTCTACTTAACCTAAATGGAAGCTTAACCCAGGACCCTAAAATCATTGCTAACACTTTCAATGGGGCCTTTACTGACCTTAGTGAAGTGCTCCCTCCTAACTTATTGTAGCCCTGTCAATAACCTCCAAAGTCCTACAGTAACTGACTCTACCCCTTGTTAGGGTACCCCTGTTCCATCATTCTATCTTAGGGCAATCAAAGCCTTTGAAGCTAAAAAATATCTGCTATAAGAATTTAACAAATCCAAGCATAGCAGCAATGACTTAGATTTGAAGATATAAGCTCTCACTATAGATGAGGTTTTGGTCCCCTTAACTAGAGTTCTTAACATCTTCCTTATCTCTGGGCACTTCTCCAAACTCTGGAAAGCTGCTGTTGCAACACCAGTCCTCAAAGGTGGTAACAGGACCATCCACACCTACTACAGACCAATTCTGATCCTTCCACTGATCTCTAAAGTCTTGGAATGCATAGTTTACAACCAGCTAATTGACCACCTCGATAAGTATCAACTTCAGTGCAAAGAACAGCACGGGTTCGGAAAACTACAAAGCCCTTGTTGAATTCACTGTGTTCATACGTGATTGTCTAGATCGAGGGCACTTAGTGAGAGCTACCTTCATTGGTCTAACTAAGGCCTTTGATACAGTTAATCATGAGCTCCTACTAGCCCAACTGCATGAATCCACTGTGCCCACTAACTCCCTGAGCTGCTTCCACTGCTATCTCACCGGTCGAGTTCAACAGGTAAAATAGGCAACACCCTCTCTGACAGGCAAATTGTTGCTAGGGAGTCCCCTGAGGTCCACATTAGGACCTCTGCTGTTCAGTCTCTTCATGAACAATCTCCTAAATTATGCCAAGACAAAATCCTGTTATATGCGGAAGATGCTGTCCTCTACTCCAACCATCGTAACCTCAACTCTCTTGAGCTAAACCTTCAGAGTAATTTCAATCTTGTCAAGAGTGATTTACCAATGCACGATTATTACTAAACTATAGGAAAACAAAAACAATGCTATTCACCTCCCCAGTAGAAATAAATCTGACCATCTGTCTATCTGAAACAAACAAAATTAAATTCTCGAGATGGTGCGCAACTTCAAGTACCTAGGTGTTACTCTGGACAGCACATTATCCTATTCACTACATGTTGACAATATAGCTAAGAATGTCAATAGGAAAATTGGACAGCTAGAAAGATATAGACATTACCTTTCTAAATTATTACTAAATGCTAAGAAAACCAAAGCTATGTTCTTTGCCCACAAGAACTGTTCTTCCACTATGCCATCATTCACCCTCCCACAACTCTCTACCATCCTTGGTGAAAATCTGGAATATGTTGACAAATTCAAATACCTAGGAGTATGGATAGACAATAAACTAGACTATACTACCCACGTTGAAGAGCTCCTGAAAAGCTAAGACAAAGACTTGGTCTATTCTATAGAATCAAACACTACCTGACCAAAGATTCCAAACAAAGATTAATCCTTGCATCATTCATGTCCCTCATTGATTATGCTGACTTCTCTATGGTCATTGCTCCTCTCCCATCTAAACAAACTAGACACCCTGTATCATAGAGCTATTAGATTCATTACTGACCTTCCCTCTAGCACCTATCATTGCTCTCTCTACAATGCAGTCAGCTGGACATCCCTGCAACATAGAAGAAGAAAAATGCTGCTATCTGGATCTACAAAGCTCTGACAAACAAACTCCTTCCTACATCTCAGATTGCTTCAACCAGATCACATCCAGGCCCTACACCTTGAGGATCAACAAACTGATCCTGCTGAAGATTCCTATCAACTGCACCCGATATGGAAGAGCTGCAATCAGTTATTCCCTGGCACTTATCTGGAATTCTATCCAAAAGACCCTGAAAATGGAAACACTGATCCCTCTTACATCCTTCAAAAGCTGTACACCAGCCTAATCCCTGATTCTTGCAATTGCTTCCACAAGGCCTAGTCCTCCCACATCCCACCCCCACACCCTCTCACTCCCTCACCCCCTTCTAAATCTCCTCCCTATTCTTCTATCATTGCTCTGGTCCTTTCCACATCAAACCTCAAACATATATGCACCCATGTACCATTATCCAAGCCTTATCCCCACCAGACTGTTTGTTTCTCACCTTTAATAGGTTTTGGTTTACTGTCCTTTGCCTTGTATATATGTAAATAATTGTACATCTATCTCACTCATAAATGTTTGTATTTGTGCTATTTCAATATCATGTTTTTGTATACACTCTGTAACCTTTTTTGTTATGACCACTCAGGTCCATCTTGTAAATGAGCTATGCTCAATGATGTTCGCCTGAATAAATAAAGATTTTGATTGATTGATTGATTGATTGACCTCACTACCGATGCCCTCAAACTTGCAATGACTCAGTACTTTCTGTCATTGACTACAGGCTCATTGTATATTGCACAGCAACTGAGTCTACACTAAAAAGAGTAGCCATTGCCCTAAATAAGCCCAGCAGGCTACTGCTGGGTACTCCGCTCCAAACCCACACTTGTGAACTATACCCACTCACTGGCTGGCTGAACCTGGAACACCAAATACAATATCAACTCTGTCTTCGGGCCAAGAAAATCACTCTAGGCCTGTCCCCTCCTGGAGTCCAATCAATGTTATATCTATCAGCCCCTAGCAGGCTGAACAGAGGATCACACAATACTCAATACAAGTTCCCCTTCTGCTGCACTACTCAAGGTCAGCGGTCCTTTGGCTATCGTGCCTCAAAGCTGCTAAACTCCCCCATGGATGACCTCCATGCTGAACCCAAATTAGGACCCTTCAAAATAAATCTCAACTCACACCTGACCGATCAAATGACTTGCTCATACTCTCAATAAGAAAGGTCCATTGCCTTGACCATTGACCCTACCTTCACAGCACTTAATCATTTGGCTTACTGCTAAGCACTCTGTCCTTATGGCCTACTCCAGACTCCCTGCTTTCTTAACTAACTAACCTGTTAACCACTACACCACCCCACTAGACCCCTTACCATGTCTCCCTCCACCCTATCCCCTTACCCCCTCTCCCTCCACCCTATCCCCCTTGCCACCTCTCCCTCCACCCTATCCCTCCCATTACCTTCTCTCCCTCCCATGTCCCCCTCTATCTCCACTGACAATGAGAATTATGGTCTCCAGACTTCTCAGCCTTGAATCTCCTCTACTCCCTTTCTTCTATCCCACACCCTCACTACACATAGTTTACATGACCTCCCCAGCTTCTCCAGTATATGCCTCAGCTCCACATACTTGTCAGACCCCAAATCTATTCTGTTAGAATTTAACTTGCTAGGAACCTACTTGTCAGATCTTTGAACCTTCTAATTAATCTGTATAACTCTTTTCTGTAACCGTAATTGACTGTTGTAACCTTCACTGTTCTAATTATTTGACATTACTGTAAATTTGATTCACTGCATGTATCCTACTTACATAATTTCCTTTCTGATGTGGAACTTTTGCAGATGAACTCCTAGCTCAAAGGTTGTAATCTGGACTTTAATTAATACAAATAAATAAATAAAATTAAAATAGTTCTCTGTGAATGCTCATTCTCTGGTTGTCCACTTGTTCATAGACAAACAAGATTATCCATGTACAACAATGCTCATACCCTGCTCTGACTCTGAGCTATGTCCATGATAACTCCATCCATGGTTTGCCCATGATTCATGGACAAGATTGTCCATGGTTGATGAGCCTGCACAAATGACTGGAAGAGACATGCAATCAAGAGGGACTAACTGGGAGAACTAAAACCATTTTTAATTTGGTAAATGAAAGAAAACATATACTTCTAAAATAACAGTTTAAGTTATTTTAGGCAGCAGCCATGATTGTTCATGATCTAAATATGTTTTTAATGCCTATGCCTGAGCATGGTTTTTATGGCTTATTTTTAATAGTGATATTAATCTAATATATTACTGTATCTTTGGGTCCTGTTTATGACTGCATCACAAATGCAGTCCTGCATAAAATATAAACATTGCATTTTTTATCACATAAGTGGGCCGTCTTTTGAATTACTTATAGCATAAATTCTACAGTCATACTGTGTAAACTATTAACAGTTGTCAGTTTATCCTCATTTTTAAGGCCTTTTTGCAGTTTAAATCATTTTAAATTTTATTAGCGGTATTAACCCCAAGTGTTAAGAGTAGATTGAACTGTAAGACTGTCTTAATTTCTGTTATTTCTACTTGTAGTAGCATCTTGTATTTTTTTCTTAGTTTATGCCATCTACAGTATTATTTCAGCTAACCATAATCCAACCAAAGCCTTGCCAGTATCAGCTTAATTCTCAAACTAAATTATGCCACCTCTTTTTGTTACTCTAAAAGACAAATATCTAAGGTAGACAGCTGATTTCAAAGTAAAAAAAGATATTTCTCAAATACATTAAAGGTTTTTTTTCAGTTAATTTTTATTAGAAAAAAGTTTTACATTACCATACAACCATACACTCTAGCAGTTAGGGGACAACACCGTCAACATATGTATGCAAGGGATACACTGCTCTTACAATCTAATTGCCAAGATAGACATGACAGCAGATAATAAAAAGTTAATGTGCACAATGATACATCTACTGTCCTGGGTTTCTGTGTGTGGGGGGCCTCGCACAAATTCTTGCAATGCCATGACAGTGGGGGTTAGGGTGGAGTAAGAGGAATGTAGGAAGGGGTCCCAAACCAACTGATATCTGAGGGATGCCTTCCTGGCTAAGTGGGACATCCTATCCAGGACAGCTAGGTTTCTTACTGATGCTACCAAGATCTGCAACAGAGTAGATGATCCAGATGGGGTGGACAGAATGAGAAGAGATCTGGATAAACTGGCAAAATGGTCAGAAGAGTGGCAACTGGGGTTTAACTCAAAGAAGTGCAAGATCATGCACATAGGTAGGGGAACACTGAAGCAACCTATAGGTTAGGAAGGGAGTTCCTAGCAATCACAAGGGAAGAAAGAGACTTAGGCATCATCACAGATGACCTGAAATCATTCAAGCAGACCACTAAAGAAGTAAGTAAGGCTAGAGGGATGTTGGGGTGTATTAGTGGGGGTATCACAAGTCATAAGAGGGAGGTAATAATCCATCTTTACAAGACACTGGTTAGGCCCCTTCTGAGTACTGCAGTACTGGAGCTTAACCTGCACAAAGACATTAACAATATGGAGGCAGTCCAGAGAAGGGCAACTAAAATGGTGCAGGGACTGCATCGGAAAACAAATGAGAACAGATTAACAGAGCTCAACATGTATACTCTAGAGCAAAGGAGGGAGAGGGTGATATGATTGAAACATTCAAACATCTTAAGGGCATTAACAATGTGAGAGTCTAATATGTTGCAAGAGCAAGACAAAGGACACAGCATGAGATTAGAAGAAGGCCAATTAAGGGGAATGTGAGGAAGTTCTTTTTCACAGAAAGAGTGTTGGACGCATGGAACGGCCTACCTTAGGAAGTGGTGGATATGAATATACTGCAGGGCTTCAAACAGGCATGGGACAGGCATAAGGGGAGCAATAAAGATGAGTATAAATAGATAGGCCTTTGACAAAGTACAGGCCTATGGCACATTCATAAGGTAGAAAAAATGGGCAGACTGAATGGGCCTTGCGGCCCTTATCTGCCATCAAATTCTATGTTTCTATGTTTCTATGCTAGCCACTGCGTCATGGAAAGTATCTCTGGTGTTCTCCATTTTTGTAGTATCAATCTTTTGGCCTCAATCCCCACTTCTGTGCTGCTGCATGAGTGGTGGTGGTGGTGGTGGAGGGAATCTGGAGAGAGGCCAAGGAGGTGCAGATGCAACAGGAATGGGAGTGGAATAGCCAGTAATTCAGTGCAACAATCATGGACTGGGACCAGAACTGCAAGATCGTGGGCCAATTCCAAAGTATGTGTAATATGTCTGATCCAGAGTTTGGCACTCCAGTATTTATCGTGGGACATGAGTCCCAGGGTACATAACCTAACTGGGGTGTGATATCACAAAATATTTTGAAGTTGCAGCTGTGTTCTGATAGCTAAGTTAGGAATAGACAATGTAAATAAATTAAATGTTTTAGTACAATTTGGCTACTGCTCTTGATCAAAGCTGCTATAGAATTTTTAAGTATGCTCTTTGAGCATTATTACCTTCCCCAATATGTGTTTTGAAAGGGTATGCCTGCAGTTCAGGGGGCTGGAGCAATCAGCCACAACCCCTGCCTGAACAGAAGTCAGTTCATTCAATCCTCACTCATAAACACTTTTTCTTTACAGCTGGAGGTTCTGCTGGGCCCCCCCCCCCCATTTGTATCCAGTGCTTCTCTCCCATTTTCCCTGTGCTTTTGGCTTCATTTGGTTTGTGCTGGATTTCTGCTTTGTTTGTGCTGGACTCCTGCTTGTTTATGACTCTCTTGCTCTTAGGTCAGCATTTTGTTTCCTGCCTCCTGGCTGCAGTTGTGCTTTTCTCTGTCTCCTGGTCCTGCTGCTCTCTGTGTTCCCTGTTCCCTGTGCTTTCTCAGTTTGCTTCTTTTTGGGCTTTCCAGTTTTCCCTGCATCCTACCTTTATCAATTGCTTTGCCTTTTGCTGTTCAGGTCCCATTTCCCCCTCTGGGCACAACTATAATAGGATGGGTATGCATGCCCAACAGGGTAGCGGATCACACTGCTGCCTTCACCCTGCAACCCACATCTTTGCCAAAAATGCATGGTACCAGATGGTTAATAAGCAAACAAGGAAATAAATCCAGCTTGGTCAATGAGATCCGCTTGAGAAAACACTTATATATTGATTTATGTTAAACCTGCATATTGGGAATTCTCGCAGTCTAAGGGTATGCAACTAGAGCAAGAACTACTGGATTTCAAAAGAGGGGGCTAAACAAATTCCATAATACTCACTGATACTCTAACCCTGGCAGTTCTGAACATCTCGGGCATGATGACAGCTTGTGCAGAAGGAGCTGAGAGAGCTGTGGAGGGTACAACCTTATTTCTATGACTGCCTTTGACTACCTGGCACCTCTCTTCATTCACCCCTTGATTCCTCGTTGCAGTCACCGGGTTTGATGATGAACTGAGGAGGATGAAGACTAAGGGGTGAAGATGGGATCATTGTTGGCAGAGGTCTAGGTATGATGAGGACAGATTGGCACTAGGGCTTATTACGATGAGTTTCAGTGAGCAATCACTCTGAAAACATCAGTATTCCTGCTATGGGTGATTGCTGCTGGAAAGAGCTGTCTAGCTGAACTCTTAAATACTTTGGACAGATTATTAAATCTGATCTGTCTACAGCCCTGCAGAGTTTTCCACATAAATGTGTGATGAGTTTAATAGATTCTTTTTGGACACAATGTCCTCTATGCATCTGGGATATCCTCAAGTGGTCTGTCATCGGACAGCAGTGTCCATCTGATGGTGGGCAGAGTCTCTCTGTATTTGTGGGAAGAGTTTGAGCCAGTACTGGTGGATGATGTCATCCTGGTGGTCTTGGGTCTGCAACTTATTTACTGTATATTGCATCCAGTGCCAGCCAGCATTTCTCTGGTGCTGGGGGACTATGGGTCCGATTTTTGTAGAAATCATTGGGTGTTCCCTTACAGAGTAGTTTTTTTCCTTCTGCACTGAATCAGTTGGTGGTAATGCTTCTTCTCAAAAAACATTGTTGAACCCAGATGATCTCTCAAATAACAGGCCCTTTTGAACTTTCCCTTTTTGGGGAAGTTGTTCGAGAAGGTAGAAGTGGTGCAGTTGGAGCAACACCTGGAGAAATGTGACATTTATGAGCCTTTCCAGTCTAATTTCCAGCCTTGCTGCAGTACTAAGTAGAGATGTGCAAAATTAGAAAATTTTGTTCCGTTAAATATTTCTTGAAATTCGTGCATTCCATGAAATGTTTCACGAGTCCGAAATGAAAAATTCTGTGGGCAAAATGTGAAATTTCACCACAAGCTGCAAAATTTCACCTGTGAAATGCAAACGTTCACCGAAGAAATCATAAACATCGGGTAAAATTTGGTGAAATTGCATATTTTCCATTGAAATTTAACATTTTGTGGGTGAGATTTCTGAATTTCACACCTGGCAAAAAATTTTGTGGAACGGCAGAATTTTGCAAAATGCTTTGTGCTGCAAAATTGCTGATTTTGCAACAGTTCCACTGGCAAAATTTAATTTTGCAACATCTCTAGTACTGAGACAACTCTGGTCAAGGTGTACCATTCTGTCCTACTTCACAAAGGATAATCAGCATTGCTTCATCCTTGTCCTGCTTGACCCTTCCTTGATGTTTAAAGTGGTGGACCATGGGGTGCTTTTGATTTGATTTAGGAACTAGGTAGGGCTCTCAGGAATGGTGTTATGATGGTTTGAGTCCTACATATTTGGCAGGGTGCAGCAGGTGGCACTGAATGTTCTGCTGTGGTGTGATGCAGTGGTCAGTCCTGGACCCCGTGTTTTTTGCTGTGTACATGGTGCAACTGGGGGAGATCATTAGATGCTATGGATAATCATTGCTCTGCTGGTGATACCCAGCTTTACATTTCTTGTACACCTGACTGTGGTGTTGCAGTCTGGGAGATGAGTGATTTTCATAAGGAATTTGAGGCTGGACAGCAGCTACTTGACTTAGACTTAATCCACTGAAGACAGAGATGTTGCTGGTGGAACCAGGTTGGTTTGGCTTGGCAATAATAAGCACTGATGCTGCCCTTCTGTTCTTAGATGACATCATGCTTAGATATGTGCATAGAATGAGGAATCTGGGGGGTCATTATGGATTCTTAGCAGAACCTAGAACATCAGGTGTCAGCTGTTGTACTTAGTGGCTTTTTCATTTTTGAAACATCTCCAGGATCAATCCCTTCCTTGAATCTGCTAACTTGGCCACCATGATTCATGCCCTGGTTAAATCTAGGCTGGATTACTGCAACGCTCTGTACCTAGAGTTATCTACAGGTTTGTGTACTGCTTGCTGATGGTCTTGCATCTGGCAACCCAGCTGGTTGTTGGAACCTCCTGGTTCAAGCATATCAAGCAAATTCTTTGTGCTGAGCACTGGTAGCTGGAGCTGTGGCACATCACTTTATGCTTCTTATCTTACAAGGCTCTGGATGATCTGAATACAGGCTACCTAAAAGACTTCCTGATTCCATACGCTCCTGGTTACCCACTTTAGTCAATGGAGGCAAGTCTCCTCATGATAGGTAGATCTGGGCTTAAGCCTTCAGGGGACTGAGCTTTTGGTGTACCTGCTCCCTATCTTATGGATCACACTTTCCTAGGAAGTAACAGGAGCCCCTTCACATTACCTTTTTAAATCTCATATTAAACCTCACCTGTTTACTTTGAGTTTGGGGTCTTGTGCTGTTTTGTAACCACTGTTTAATAGAATTACTTTGAGTTTTGTGTCTTTTGCTGGTTTTTAATCACTGTTTAATAGTATTTATACATTTTAAATCTATTGTATATATCCACGGTTTTGTTGTTCTGACTGCGAGGTGCCAAAAGTCCCTGGGATTGGGTGACATAAATAAAATTGCCTTGCCTAAGGAGGACTTCTGGTATTATCTATAGATTAGACTTTCATGGGGGTCATCCAATCCACCTCAAAGAAGGGACCCACTTTACCACATCACAAGTTGGGTACAATTCCCCAAGCAGTTGGGGGCAGAATACACAGCTTTAGTGTTGGGTATTAACTGTAAATTCTGAATTTGTGGACATTTTACAAAGTTTTACAAAGTTTGTGACATTTTTCTAAATCTTGACTTTAGTAAAATCAGAATCCTTCGAGTGTGTTTGGAAAATTTTCATCCCATTCTGCAACATTTTCTGGCTGAATTGTGGAATGATATACATGAAACACAAAAGGATATTCTGTGGAATTCCATTCCACAGTTTAAGAAATCAATCCAGTGCATACACTCATTCTGCAGTTCAGTGCACAGTTCTGCAGAATTTCTTTCCGCAGTTTAAAATACATTAATCCATAACTGGTACAGTAGACTCCTTCCACCATACTAAGTCAGAATTTTGAGAAAGTTGTTAAAATGCATTCTGAAATTTTGCAGAATGGAAATTCCATCTTTCGCAGTAATTCTGCAGGCAGAATTTGTTTTTGTACAGCACTCTTCAGCTTTCTTCTCTCCTTCCATTGTGCCTCTTTTAAGAAACAAAAAAAAAGGACTGGGAGGGAGACTTAAAAATCAACATTTCAGATGAATGATGGCAGGGACTGCTACAAAAACCTCACACAGCTCTTTGAGACATTAGATACCAACTTATTCAGAAGAAAATTCTCCATACATTGTACCACACTTTGGTCATCCTTCATAAGCTGGGACTGCTCCAATCTAACTGCTGCTGGAGATGCAAGAAGTCACCTGACTCTCTTCTTCGTATGCTCTGGAACTGTCCGGCAATACCCTCATACTGACAGGCAATCATAACCTTCTGTAGAAAAGTCCTGAATACAGACTTCATCAAAACCTGCCCCTGTGGAAACTAGGGGATGACTCCATATGGTATCCTGAAAAGATAGCAAGTCAATTTCTGAGAGTCAATTTGGGTGATCTGAGAATAGCGACTGCAAAATAGGCTATGTACTCATAATATCACAAGGTAACTATAGCATTTTTGTTTACGTATGAAGTAGTCATATTATAGAGCATATAGTGCTTTGTTCATCAGGCCAGTTCCAAACTGGCCATCTGATGTAGTGGTTACAGTCATTACCTTTGTGACTGGCATATCCAGGTTGGGAACTAGCTGTAGGGGATAGATTTTGTGTGTGTGTTTCATATTTTCTTTTTTTCCATTGTTCAGCTCCCATTCCCCCACCCTCCTGACTTTGTTCCCCCCACCCACAGGTTGCCTCCCCCATGTTCTCCCCTGCTTACTTCTGTCACCCTGTGGAGTACCTCCCTCCTGAGTTTTCCCCTGTCCTCCATTATCATCTCCCCGGTGATGGTTATATTATTTATGGGGGTGCAGGGGCAAAGTACCTCCTCATCCCACCACAGAGAAAGTAAGTGCTGGTTGTTGTTTCTCACTAGCGCTGTAGTGTTCATCATAGTTTTGCTTTTCAGCGATGTACACTTGCTGTTTTTGTCAGCACCATTTTTTAGGTGCTATTATCACATAGAACCCTCAATATTACCCCCTACTAGCAGCCCCACACACTTCTGGGTTCTCCCCACAGCCCTTAAAACATAGCGCCAACTGTTTCTTCAGTGGTTCTCTGACTCCTCTCCCTCACTGCATGAAAGGATGTCTGCTATCATTAAGTAAGCAGAATCTGAGAAGATTTCCCATATAACAAATCACTTACTAGATTCTGGAGTATTTGGACACCTTTTATGGAACATTCATATCAACCCCTGTGCAATTCTGGGAGAACAGCACCCCCCAACAACCCTCAGTTAAGGACTCTTAACACTTCCCATAATGCATATACAGTTACCTCCTTAGCAATCAAAATGATATGGTGTACACATGATATAAAATGCTAAGTTGCTTGCCCAGTGGCACCGAGGGTTGAGGCACTGGATGCCACACTTCGTGCCACACTGGTGACCCAGGTTCGGAAATGGACTCGAGTCACTCTAGGGTCAGCTGGGGTGAGGAAGGATTGAATGTCCACTGACAGCTGTCCTTCCTTGGGGGAGGAAGGACAGTGCAGCATGTTGTAGACTGACACCCAGCCATGGCTGGGTGTTGGCACAAGTGTGCTGCCAGAATGGGGGAAGCAACGTCCAGGGTGTTAGACTTCCACCACGGAGACTGAGACAGTCACCCCACCCATTGCACATTCGTGGGCCCTGGGGCATAAATGGAAGAAACAGATGGAGCTGGCAGGCTCCATGGTAGTCAACTGTGCCTGTGCCAAACCCGGCAATCTGGATGTTGGCTTCCAGAGGTGGGGAGGCTGGAGCCCTTGCCACGGCCCTGTCAAGGGGGGTAACCTGTGGTCAATGGCTGGATGGAATGGGTGTGGGGTCAGCCTGGCCTGAGAGACAAGTCCCCTCTGAGGGAGGGGCTGGAACAGCCTGCCCACTCCAAAGGAGGAGCCGAAAAAAGTGTAAATAAAATGCTAAGTTGGTTCCTGTTTAATAGTTTTTTTCAAAGCTCTTCTTATTTCTTGTTCACTTGTTGTACTTGTATATTGTTAGCCTTTGTTTTGTATAAAAATCAGCCTGCTCAGAATCCTTGTTGTGCACATTCTAAACTGTTATGTGCATTCCAAAATGTTGCGTGCAGTCCAAACGGTTCAGAGGTCATAAAATGTTTCATTTTTCACACCCCTAAATCCAGCAGTTTACTAACCACACAGTGCCTAAAGTTATACATTTTAATTTATACAGAAATCTGTAAATGTAAGTTCAATCATCAAACAGAGCAAAGGCAATTGAATTAGTTTTTTTTTTTACTGGTGGGACAGGAGACTTCTGAGACTCCTGTGTATAAACCATATGCTATATTACATGAAATGTGGACACCCACGCACAACCCGACTTGTGTTTCCATCTCAGGATTAAGATTATAGTATGGACCTCTCGAGCTTCACTTTTGAGATTCAAATGATGTCTTGTAAACCCCTCATTCTTCAACTCAGTCTGGTCTAGTTCACACATCATTACCTGTTTTCTCATTGGAAAAATGAGATGCTGTTGATTCACTCTATATGAGCAATGAATTCTCAATAAAAATTGTGTTAAAAATATTTTAAAATGATCTTGCGTCTCAAGTATATCTGAGTTTTAACTATTCAATTCCTTCTTTGAATGTAATTTTAACACTCAAGAATGCAACTTACGCCATCTGCTGGTCAGTCACAGTCCTGTCAAAGGAATCAGATAAATTTTCAGAATTCATATCCAAAACTCTCTCCACATCTTCCTCCATCTGTTCATCTTCCTCCCATTTATTTTTATGTTTGCTTGCGAGTGCACCGCTCAAGAAGCATATTGAGATAGTAGAGCATTGCAGAGGTGTGGCAGTGTTGTAGCCAATACAGTGGATGCTTTAATTGGTGCATCCCTTGGCAACCAATTAAGGCTGAAGCTGCAAATGATGGCAGTTTCAGAGTGAGTGCGCGCTGAAAGAAATCTACCGCTGCAATTAGGGGCAGTTTCATCATTGCAGCGTTGGCTCTCCTTCCCTCCCAACCAGGCACACAGCAGGACAACAAATTTAAATGTTAGCTCCCTCCCACTGCTGCTGCCCACCCCGCACCCTCCATTCATCATTGCTCCGGCATATAATGAAACCTCCCACTCCCTCCCAGTGCTGCTGCCCACCCCACACACTCAGTTCCCTGCACCAGCACAAAATCCTCCCACTCCCTCCCATTGCTGCTGCCCACTCTGCACCCTCTGTTCTCCATCACACCAGCATGAAACCCTCCCACTCCCTCCAACTGCTGCTGCCCACCTCACACCCTCTGTTCTCCATTCCCTGCCAACATCAGGGTGCTCAATCCCCATGTCAGCATGGATCCCTTCCCCATTAATGTGGCACACTGGGAGCCCACCCCAGTGTGCCAAAAATACTTATTTGATGTTTCCAACACTGGAATGCCCACTCCTGGTGTTGGATGTGCCACTGCCCCCGTGACCCTATGTTCTCAGCTGACCTCTGGGTGCCCAATCCCTGGGTGGGCATTGATCCTCCTGTCCAGTACTCTGGCACACTGGGAGCCCATCCCAGTGTGCTGAATTCCATTTTGTTAATATTTCACCTGTAAAAAAGGAAACAATCCTCCGAAGTTTTTTTTTTTAACCTGAAAAAAAAGAAAATGGCTTCTCATTGTTCCCACTGGCCTGCCTCCCCAAACCTGCACCTCCTCTGTGCACCCCATTTCCACCACCTCACCCATACTTACCTCAGGAAGGTCATGAGCAGCGATCTTCTGTGGACCAGGAACATTTCTGCACTCTTCAAAGATCAACCGGGAACTGAAGAAATGACGGTGCACCCTAAAATGGCAGTCAATGGGGTTTTCAACTTAGGTTGATATCTCAGTCAATTTTTGGAGTTTTGGTCCCAAAGTTTCAACATGGGGTTCTTGGGACCCCACCTCATGAACACTGGCACTGTCATTTCATTTCTCATTCCCAAAAGGTGATTTTGCAGTCATGCACAAAATCACCTTTCAGGACCAATTAATGAAATGACAGTGCTACTGTTCATGAGGTGTTGTCCCAAAAGCCTGGTTACAAATTGGTGAAAAACTCCAAAAATGACTACGATATGAGCGTCCGTTGTGCATTTTCTCACGCATCCTGTAACCGTCAATTTTTAATATTTTCACTCCAAATTTCCAACACAGCCATTTTTTAACACTCCCTTATGAACAGTACAGCTGTCATTTTTCACATCCTTCCCAAAATGTGTTTTTGAACCTGTGGTGCAGAATGGCACAGTTGCTTTGCAAAATCAACTTTCGGGACAGATTAACAAAATCACAGTGCCACTCTTCATGACGGAGGTCCAAAAAGGCCATATCAAAAATTTGTTGAAAACATTCCAGAACATTACTGCATTATGAGCGTGTATTGCATAAGTTTATATGCACACTTGTAACGTCACCATTTTTCGTATTTACTCCAGACTTTCAACATTGCCATTTTCCACACCTCCTCATGAACAGTACAGCTGTCATTTTCACATCCTGCCCAAAATGTGCTTTTGCACCTGTGGCACCAACTGCACACTCACTGTGCGAAATCACTTTTTGGGATTGAGTAACAAAATGTTACTGCCACTGTTCATGAGGTGGGGTCCCAAAAAGCCCATGTTGAAAATCTGGAGTGAAAATACCAACAAAAGCCTGGGGCATTAGGATTCCCAACTGTAACACCCACCATGAATAGACTGACAGACGTCAGGGTGTGTGACTTGGGGTTGTCGGCCATAATGGTCACACCATTCCACCCCCTCCCTGCCACCATTGACAGGCATTGAGGTGTGCCTTGGGATCTTAGGCCCTAACATTCACCCTATTCTCCTATACTGCACCCATCTCAGCTTATTTCCTTATGAAATGGGGTGAGCGTAATGACTGAAGACCTCAAGGCACACTGTGACACCTGTCAGTGTCTGCTGGGTGGGGTGAGGTGGAATTGCATGCATGTTATGGCTGATGACCCAAAGGCACACCCCCAATGCCTGTCAGTCTCTGCAGGGTGAGGGTGGGCATTACTTCAATACTTCACTGCCATTCTTATTGTGCATCTCTCTAACTACTTAACTACCAATGCCAATACTAGCAAGGAAACATTTGACATTGAAAAATGTTTGTTTTTTATTGGTGCTCCTGGTATTCTACTGAAAGAAAATCCTGGATCTGGTCTGAATCATAAAAGATGTGTTTTCCCCTCCAAAACAACAATGCATTTTTCTGGGAAGAGGACTTGAACCATACCATCTATTCTTATTAAATCTTCCTGGTAGACATAAATCACTTTCTCATTTTCTGTGTTGTTCTCAAGCAACCCTTACCCCAGCAAAGAGCAGCATCTTGCAAACAAGACCCCCTAACCTGTACACAGACAAGGCAGCAAATCACTAGTTGGCATAAACAAAGGTACCACCCCTGGCATTAGGGTAAATGCCTGGCTCGACATCTAAAATGGCAGGGGGGTTAGAACCCAAAATAACATTTATATTTACACTGAGTTCAGGGACAGAGGTGCTAGGGCTTTGCTATGTCTCCTATCTGAGGGGCCCATAAACAATTCACACATGGAAGCACAGATGGAATGTCCACTACTAGAAATTGGGATTGCATGGTATGGCTTTATTTTCTAACACAGATGGAACAAGAAAATTGGGTGGTCCCCAAGTCTGGTACTGTACCTCACAAAAACACAAGAACCTTTCTTTCTACAGAACAACAGTGTTGGACAGTTTTTTTTCCACTCTCTTCTTCACAGAACTATGAAGATTCCATCCCTCTTTTCTCACGGCTCTAAAGAACATCTACTTTTCCACAAGTGTCTATTACGTGGGGGTAGCCACACACCTAAAATACATTCCTCCTGACAAGACAATCTAAGTTAACACCTGCAGAGTAACCTTGTGCCCTTTTAGTAAGCAGTTTGCCCTGACTAGAGTTTTAGGTTAGGTTCTGCCCACACTGGTCCCAGCCAGCCTCTGCAATTCCTTCTGGGTTAAACAAACAGCTCCTTATACCCCCTCAGATTGTTAAAGGCATCCACATATTTAATTTTCCATTCAGCATATATTTGTGAGGAGACTATGGCCCTGAGTGGTGTAATCTAGCCTTGTCTCTGGGTATATACACTACCAGACAACTCCCTTTTAGAACATGTCCATGTTGCTGTACTCACGGTTTGTTTGTCCCTTAGATACAGACATCAGATGATTGAAGAGTCTTTTTCTTCCCTTTAAATCCATTGCTTTGAAACTCTGAGTTTCTCTCTTAGTCTATGCTATGGGCAGCTGGACAATCTTCTGATCCCTCAGGGGATTGCCCGATGGACCCACTGCATTTCACAGTCCCAATTAATTCTCACAGACATGACCCACTGGGGTCCCAGAATTGCAGGTCTCCACCACTTCCTGTGGTAAAGCTATTGTTTCACACACTAGGGTAAGAAAATGAGCAGAGGTCCTTCAGTCAGTCCCAGGATAGGCTGGCAGGTACCTCACCCTCTGAACACTACTACACTGTACTGCTGACTCACTTCAACTCACTGACTCCAAGATTCTAAATCTGTTCCCCTGCAGCTGATTTCAATGTGGATCATGCTGCTACTAGAGATCTAAATGATCTCACTCATTTCTCACTGGCCTAGCTAGGTAATCAATGAGAGGCCTGTAGAGAGATTCTAATAAACTCTCTACCAGCTGCCCACTACCTTCCTAGTCTAACACTGATGGGATTTTTGTATATAGGTACATTTATTTAGCACAACATGTTAACAATTGCAGAGACCCTAATGTTAAATGTGAGATAAAATTCACTGGCCTTATAAAGGTTAAAGTAGGACCAAGTGGAGCAATTTAAAACAGCTGATTGGTCAAAGGGAGAATTTGTGGATCTTTATTTCAAAATCCAGGGAAGGAAAAAGGCTTAAATGATAACATAGACCTATCAGCATTTTTATGATACTTGGTTTCACTACTGAAAATGTGTGGTAATTTAAAAATAACTGGAGCTGTAGAAACAACATTAAAGGTGAATTTAGTCCTATAATGAATAAGTACTGACATACTGTACAAATCACTCTTGTTAGAAAAATACTGTCAACTGAAACTTAATTGACTACGTACATAGAACCAGTAGCTGTTTATAAAATAATTGTAGATTGCTAACTGAAAGGTAATATATTTAGACCAATCAGAACACAGCAAGCTGAAAAAAACAAAGTGATCTCCTCTTGAAATGAAGAAAAAAATAAGTGTGTTTAATTGAGTAATTAATGTATCTGCACAAGTTATTTGTAGAGATGTGAGAAATTAAAATATTTTGGCCAGTGGAATATTTTGCGAAATCCCTGCATTTCACGAAATATTTCACAGGTGTGAAATACGAACACCCCTGGCAAAATGCAGAATTTCACCCGTGAAATGCTAATTTCACCGGTGAAATGTGGAATTTCAACACCTGCGAGCAAAATTCCTTATTTGAAAGCCAGGGGATGATAATTTTTAAAAAAAAAGTGTTTACCTGTTCTGACCAGGCCAACATTAAAATCTTTATCCTCACATCCCTGGTGTCTAGTGGTCTAACCCACTGGTCGGTTGCCAGCCCAATTTGAAGAATACCCCCACACCAAGATTCAGCCCCAACCCCCATCCAGAATTTTAAATAAAAATAAATTTACATGGTGTCTTGTGGCTCTACCCCGCTGGCCAATCACCAGCCAAATGAAGATGACTGATGTTGGCCCCAGTGTTGGCAGTGGCACTTATGGACAATGGGGAGAACAGGTATGAATCTCAGAGGGGGGGCATTCTTCATTTCACCAGCAATCAGACTGGGGGTGAGACCACTAGACACCAGGAAATTTAATTTTATTTCAAATTCTGGATGGGGGATGGGGCTGAATCTCAGTGGGGGGGATTTCTCAGATTGGGCTGCCAATTGGCCAGGTGGGTGGGCCCACTGGACACCAAGGATGTGGGATAATGATTTTAAAGCTGGCCTGGGCAGGGAGTGGGAAAACACTTTTTAGTTATTTTTCTAGCAGTGTACTTGCCTTTTGCACCTGAGAAATATTCCGTGAAATAAACAAATTTCACAAACTATTGGGTGAAATTGCCTATTTCACCGGAATTTAGCTGGTGAAATTAAATTTTACTGCATCCTTAGTTATTTGCACATAAGCATGAGTATGTTGATGTATATATACACTTTGTATGTGAATGCTAGTTATCTCTGATGAAACCTGGAGGCCAATTCCAAGTCACATGGCACAACTCATGGGCGTATGCAAGTTGCACCATGTGGCACTACGGTGGGGACCCTGCGCCATATTCCAAGACAGGCAGGGTCCCCGGCACCTATGTCCTGTGACTTGTGGCAGCTGCAGGCTAAAGCCACAGGAATGGCACAATGGACCTGGGTTCCACAAGTAATGGCCCATAATTTACTACCTCCCACAGAGCACTCTTGTCTCGAAATGCACCTGCAGTCACCTGGGAGTATTGAGGAGGCTAGCTGGGTGGCACAGGCATTTGAGGGGCAATGCAGTAAACAGACCCTGGAGGTCCCCAGCATTCGGGGGTAGGGTGCATGACTTTGCTGGGGGGGGAGACATGGAGCAGGGCTATGTGCTTCCAACAGCACTGCAGGGGAGCATCCATCATTTTGCCAGGATGGACGCCCCTTAGACCACCTCCATGCTGGTCTAACTCCGCAGCTCCAGCAGGTCTTGGAATTGCGTAGGTGGATTATGGCAGCTGCCTTTTGGAATAGGGTGCAGTTGCTGAAGTAATCCACCCCTGCATCATGTTGCAGTGGGTTGTCAGTGTAGTTGGTGGTGTAACTCACCTTTAGCACAACCCACATGCAGCATGGGACAAGCCGCATCTTGGAATCGTGACCATTATCTCCTGAACCAAGAGTGCAATTTACACCATGGGGTTCAGCATAAATCATCTTGCGCCATGCGCCAAGTAATCCTAGAATCAGGTCCCAGGTGTTTAGCTCGATGAAACGTAAGAGTTTTTTAGTCATGCCAGCAACCAAAATGGTTTTGTGAGCCAGAGTTATTTGTACTTATCACTTGCACTTTGTCTAAAATAAAATGTTTCTGTATAAGTCTTTAGTCTGGTGCTGCCGCTGTGAAAACGAAGTACTGCATTTTACTTCATGAAATTTCCTTTTAAACAGTATGGACTTTTTATTAAACTGTGCTAAAATAATGTTAACGTATGCAAAATTCTTTTAAAAATCTGTGTCAAAATAATCTGAAGGTTGCAAACAAAACTTAAAAAGCCAGGAAATGCAGACCATAGATCAAAACTACCCTAACTCTGTACTTTGTGGGTAGTCAAGATGGCTGGTGTTTCATATCTGTTAGCTGGATTACAAATATCTCAAGTATGTTCAACTTAATGATCAAATGCAAAGCTTTAAAATGCACTATTTGCCTCCCATTTGGACAACTAGGCTTCATGTGTTACAATTAAAGTTCAGAAACTGCAATTAAGCATGTATGAATGCCATGGTGTTGCCTCTCTCATGTGATGGTTTTACAAAAATGCCAGGCTTTTTTCAAACCAGCCAGTGGAATCTTGGATTGGAACTCATGTCATGCAAGCAACAATGACATAATTTTCCTCCAGGTCCTGTCAGCTTAGTACACACAGTATATCAAATTGTCAAAACCAGTCTTTGCTACCAGTTTTCTGATGAGGTTTTTATTAATGGACTTATACCAGTAAACCAAAATGGTAAATATCAGGCAATTTCCTAGATTGATCAGCAACGATTTGAGCACTGATGCCCCCAAAAACTCTCATACTCTCAAAATGTAACTTTGTTTCTGTGCTCCAATTCCAGCACTGAATGTAGCCACCACAGCTCCCTTCTTGTTTATTCTTTTTGATTCACTTCCTTTGCTGAGGTTCCAAAGCACTAACAACAAGCATTTGTCAATGCCGAATGTTGGCTTGCTGGCATTGGCATTGGTAGTGCAGGAGTTAGAGAGATGCATCATAGGAATGGCAGTGAAGTATTGAACTGATGCCAACCCACCCCCACCCTGCAGAGAGTGACAAGCATTAGGGTGTCCCTTTGGGTGTTTGGTAGTGCAGTGCAGGAAAACATGTCAGGCAGGATGTGAAAAAGGACAGCTGTACAGTTCATAAGGAGGTGTAAAAAAATGCCAGTGTTGAAAATGTGGCATGTAAATATACCAAATTTGCTAAGCTACTAGGGTGCGTGGGAAATATGCAATGCACGCTTGCAACACTGCCATTTATGGGTTACGTACCAAATTTTCAACATAGGCATTTTAGCACCTCTGCTCATGTACAGTGTCACTGTTATTTCCTCAAAGTGTTCCAGAAGTGATTTCGCACAGCGACCACGCTATTCTGCGCCGGAAGTGCGAAAACACATTTTGGGCAGGATATGTGAAATGACGGCTGTACTGTTCATCAAGAGGTGTGGAAAAATGGCAATGGTGAAAATCCAGACTGAAAATATCACAAATGTGCGACAGTACATGCATGCGTGCAATCTGCCAACGCATGCTCGTAACACAGTTATTTTATGGAGTATCATCACCAAATTTTCAACATAGGCATTTTAGGTCCTCTGCTCATGAACTGTGTCACTGTCATTTTCATAATCTGGCCCAAACACTGACTTCCCACAGCAACTGCACTATTGTGCGCCGGAAGAGCGGAAACACATTTCAGGCAGGATGTGGAAAATGACAGCTGTACTGTTCACAAGGAGGTGTACAAAAATGACAATGCTGAAAATCCGGCAGTAAAATATTGTGAATGCGTGAAGTTATGAGCCTGCGTAGCAACTGCGCAACGCACGCTCGTAAAACAGGCATTTGTTGGATTTTTTCCACCAAATTTGGAACTTAGGCTTTTTAAAAGGGCACCTCATGAACACTGCCACTGTCATTTCATTAATGGGCCCTGAAAGGTGATTTCACACAGTGACTGCAAAATCACCTTTGAGGCTGATTAACGCCATGACAGTGACAGAATTCATGAGGAGGGGCCCCAAAAACCCCATGTTGAAAATTTGGTGCCAAAATTCCAAGAAATGCCTGAGATATGCAGCAAAGTTGAAAAAACCCTATTCACTCCATTATACAGCTTACCAGTATTTCCTCAGTTCACGGTCGGCTTTGAAGAGTGCAGACGTGTTCCCGGTCCACTGAAGATCATCGCCCGGACTCCAGAGGTAAGTATGGGGGTGAGGAGGTAGGGTGTGCAGTGGGTGGGTGCTGGTGGGGAGGGCATTGAGACTACGAGGGACGGTTTTAGTTTTACAGGGAAAAAAGAAACCATCACGGGACAGTTTTCCTGTTGCAGGGCATTTGTACCTGGGGTGGGCTCCCAGCGTGGCATCCCAACTATTTTTTTGTAGTGGTCAGTAGCGGCAGGATTGGGCACACTAAATCGGCTCACAATGGTGGGGGGAATAATGCCGATGGGGATTGGGCACCCCGTCAGCAAACAAAGACAGCGGTGGTGGCGCATGAACCAAGGGGATTGGGCACCCCTGACATTCAACAATTGGGGAGAGGATGCCGACGGGAGTGGGTTCCCCGCGGCATACAAACACAGTGGGGGGGCTCCAGCCGAGGGGGATTGGGCACCCCTCAGCATTCCAGATAGGGGAGGTAGCTGACAGGGAGTGGGCTCCCCCGTCGGCACAGTAAAACAGCGGTGGGGGTTACCGATAGGGGGATTGGGCTCCCCCGATGTCGACAGCCATAAGCCGCTCACCAACCATGCTGATGATGGTGGCGAGCATGCAAGCAAAGGGTCCGCTGTGTATGACGAGCTTTGCTCGAATTGCAGCGGACCTTTGCTTAGATGTGCTCACACCATTATGTATGCATGGTGTGGCGCCAGCATGCAGGCTGATTGGGGAATGAGGGATGCACCTACTGATGCATGCCCTGCATTCGCCCAACAGCGGCTGCGCCCCCAAATCTGCACTCTTCCTATATGTTACTTGAGTTCATGCAAGCCAACATAAAAGGCTACTACTGTGCCAGTACCTCTTCCTAAATGTAAAATCTCACAAAAACGTGCAACTCTATCCTGCACCTCCTTTCTAATTATTTCAAACACAGTTTCTAACTCCACCTTGCACCACTTTTGTGACCTATACCCTTTCTCTCACACACCTCCTGAAATGTATTGTATACTTACCACTGCATCCCTCCTAAAATGTGTACCTCTGCACCTCTCAAAAAACGTTTCATGCATCCTTAAATCTGCTCCCTCACCCTTGATATCTCTAGTCCTACCTTGCATCCATTCTAATATTTGCCCACTCACCTCTCACATGCCTTGCAGAGGTTGTGCTCCCACCCTACCCCAAAAACATTTGTAACCCATCCCCACTCACCCAAGATGTATGCCCATCTGTGCAAGTCCCAAATTTATACAATACATTCTCCTACAATGCTTTGTACCCCCACCCTATCTGTCCTGAAACTTGTACGCCCTGCACAGCTCCCCGAAACCTGCACTTTTCACAACCCCCCACCAAATACTAAATCTATACTTCTCCTCATTATCTTCCCAAAATTTCTGCCCCTGCACTGGGAACATTGTAAAGTGTTACCCCTTCCCCATACTCTGAAAACTATTTACCCCAACCTCCATTCTCCCCAGTATTTCTACCCTTTCTCCTGTATCCTTCCCAAAATTAATTCCATGATCTAGACTCTTACCCAAATGTTTTACCACATTCCCTGCACAAATAGCAAAGTTTGTAAGACTGCAAAAAACAAGCACATCCCTTCACTTGCAGCCCTCACACAATTTACATGCCTACCATTACACCCCTGTGCATATTAGTACCCTTTGTCCCACACTACTCTAATGGTATGCATTGTACTTTTCACACACTACTCCCACAGTCTGCACCACAGCCATCTGTACAGTTTAAGAGGTGTGAGAGAGTAAAGTTAGGGAGGGATGCGTGTTTCAGCAGGGGTGCAAGTGCAAATCTCAGGAGGGGTACAAGTATGCATTTTCAGAAGGTGCAGGGGTGCAAGTACAATTTTTGGGAGGGATGCAGGGGAAGAAATACAAATTTTGGGAGGGGTGCAGGGGTATGGTTGCAAATTTTGGAAGGTTTGTAGGGGTATTACACATTTGGGGTCTGTGCAGAGGTACAAGTACAAATTTTTGGAGGATGAAGGGTACAAGTAGAAATTGTGGAAGAGTTCTGGGGTAAAAGTACAGATTTCAGGAGTGGGCAGGGGCACAAGTACACATTCTAGGGAGGAGTGCAGAGTACAAATTACAAATTTTAGGAGGTTTGTAGGAGTACAAGTACAAATTTTGGAAAGGGTGCAGGGGTGCAAGTACACATTTTGAGAGGGATGCAGGGATAGAAGTATACATTTTGGAAGAGGTGTAGGGGTACAAATATACATTTCATGAGGGATGTAGGAGTATATGTACAAATTTTGGAAGGTGTGCAGGTACAACTTTTGGAAGGATTGCAGGGGTGCAAGTATAAAGTTTGGGAAGGGAGCTGGGGTGCAAATACAAATTCTGGGAGGGGTGCAAGGGTTCAAGTGTAAATTTGGGAGGTGTGCAGGGGAGCAAGTAAAAATGTTGGAGAGGGATGCATTTATAAGTACAAATTTTGCGAGGGGAACAAGTACAAATTTTAGAGGGGTGCAGGTACAAATTTTGGAGGGGTGTAAGGGTGCAAGTAAATGTTTTGAGTATGTACAGAAGTACAAGTAGAAATTTTGGGAGGAGAACAGGGGTACAGGTACAAATTTTGGGAGGAATGCAAAGAGCAAGTACAATTTAGAGGAGTTAGTGGTACATGTACAAATTTCAGGATGTGTGTAGGGGTATGAGTGAAAACTTTGGGTGTAGAAGTTCAGACTTCAGAAGAATTGCATAGATCAAATGTAAATTTTAGGAGGGGTGTTACAAATTTGGAGAGGGGTGCAAGTGGTGTACATTTGGAGGAGTTCAGAGGTAGATGCACACATACATGGTGATGAGGGCTAAAAAACTGATCTTGAGAGGGAGTGTCGAAAATGGGGTTCATATTTGGAAGGATGCAGGAGTAAAAGCAGAAATTTTAAGTCGGGAAGGGTTAATGTGAAAATATTGTGAGGGTGCAGTAAAAGAGCTGAACATTTTGGGAAAGATAAATAAAGTTCTTGCATTAGCAACGGACAGGGTAGAATATAAATTTTGAAGGAAGGGTTTCAAGAGCAGCAGTACAGTTTCTGGGATGAGAACCCATTACAGGAAAATGCATAATACTGAGAGTGTTGTAGAACCTCAGTAAATGGGGTGAAGCAAACTACAACTACATTTAGGTTATAAAAGGAAAATGGAGGAAATTACATGACCTGAGGATGTTTGGGCACATCTTCTCCTGTTTAATACTGTTCCCAAAAGTTGACTGATTAGTCTATGAAAGTTACTAGATATGTAATATCTTATAGTACATTTAATACTGTTTGAAGTGACCATTGATTTTTGCCATTTCATAATCTGATGTACTGTGTGTATATACAAAGCTGCCAGGACCTTGATGAAAATGATGTCATTTGTGCTTAAATGACAACACTGCTCACCCATGATTCTGCCAGCTGTTCTGAAAAAGTCTAAGTGCCTTTCTGTAAAGCCATCAAATAAGAGAGGCAATGAAACAGCCTTCATATATCAACTATTGTAATTCCTGCAGTTTATTTGTAATACATTAGTGAGTCTTGATTGTTCTTTTACTAGCAAAAAGCGTAAATTTTTAAAACACCTTTGCATGTTAAACTGCAATTTTTGCACTTTAATATCTTTGCAATTATTCAACAGATTTGCATGAAATTATGCACGTACGGTCTTGTGGAGTAGGTCTCTTGAAGTGCCAAGTTTCATTCTGGTTGGGTGGGTGGATACCAAGATGTGAATAGTGAAAAAACATTTAAAAAAAATCCCTGTTTTTTGCTGGGGTTTTTATGCCATTGCTTAACACCTAGATGGTTTGGAATTTTGGTTTGAAATTTTCAGGGTACAAAGTGCTTGCGTCAGAAGGATTCCCTTTTCTGGTTTTGTGAAAAAAAATATGAATTTGCTCCAAAGTTATTAAATTTGAACAATTTGGGTTCTGAGCATGATCAGTAAGCACTTCAAAATAGATGTAAAAGGGGCATGGCTTGGACAACTACATTTTCAAAATGGGATTCTTGGGACCCCACCTCATGAATGCTGTCACTGTCATTTTGTTTCTTAGTCCCAAAAGGTGATTTCATGGTTGCTGCACACAATCACTTTTTGGGACCAATTAACAAAACAACAGTGCCACTGTTCATGGAGGATGCTCAAAAGCCCATGTTGCAAATTTGGTGAAAAAAACTCCTAAAAGTGACTGTGTTATGACTGTTGCACAGTTTCTATGCATGCTTGTTACTTCATCAATTTTTAATATTTTCACTCCAAATTTCTAACATTGCCAATTTTTCACACACCCTTATGTACAATACATCTGTCAGAATGTGCATCCTTCCTGGAATGTGTTTTTGCACCTGTTGTTCAGAATGGCATGGTCGCTGTGTGAAATCAACTTTTGGGATAGATTAACAAAATCCCTGTGCACTGTTCATGAGGGGAAGTCCCAAAAAGGCCGTGTTAAAACTTTGATGAACACATTCCAAAATATGACTGTGCTACAAGCATGTGTTGCACAGTTTCAATGCACACTCATATCTTCATCACTTTTTCATTCTTTCACTCCAGAATTTCAGCATTGCCATATCTTCTCACCTTCTCATGAACAGAACAGCTGTCATTTTTCACATCCTGCCCAAAATGTGTTTTCGCACCTGTGATGCTGAATGGCACATTTGCTGTGCGAAATCACCTTTTGGGATTGAGTAATGAAATGATACTGCCACTGTTCATGAAGTGGGGTCCCAAAAAGTCCATGTTGAAAATTTGGAGCAAAAATACCAACAACCACCCAGGGCATTAGGGTTCCAACCATAACGCCCACCCTGTACGAGACTGACAGGTGTTGGGGTGTGACATGAAGTCATTGGCTATGATACTCACCCCATTCCACCCCATCCTCACCCAGGCCACTGACAGGCATCAAGGTGTGCCTTGGTGTCTTCAGCTCTAATGTTCACCTCATTCTTCTGTACTGCACTTATCTCAGCTTATTTCCTTATGGAATAGGGTGAGCTTAAAGGCCAAAGACCTCAAGGCTCACTGTGATATCTGTCGGTGTCTGCCGGGTGGGGTGAGCTGGAATGGCATAAGTGTCATGGCTGATGACCCAAAGGCACACCCCAACACCTGTCAGCCTCTGCAAGGTGGAGGTGGGGCTGGCATTACCTCAATATTTTACTGCCTTTCCTATTATGCATCTCTCTGATTCCTGTACTACCAATGCCAACACCAGAAAGCAAATATTCAACATTGACAAATGCTTGTTAAATATTGTAATAGTTTTCTACATCGCCATCTTGTGGATCTGTGTCACCTAAGAAACCAGAAGTGAGGTCCTGGGAGGCAAAGATCCTGGTCCACTTCATGTTACTTACCTACCTGGGTGGCCTTTTCTGTGCAAAGCAAAGCCTGTCTGGCTTTTTTTGCTTTGTGGGTGTTCAGATTTTTATTTTGTTTCCTATTGAAAGGAAACGAGGTTTGTCTGAGTTGGTTCCTGATCTCACTTGCTCACGTAACCTCCCCCTCCTCATTTTTTACCCTTGGCTGCCTGCCCATAGTACCAACTCCCAACAAAAACACAGCAGCTACACAAGCCTTCCCTCCCCATCTACATCACATGGCTTTGCTCAGTGTGTCCTCAAGGTAGTTAACTGTGTGTGTGGCCAGAGGTTGTAGCCAGCAGTGCTCTTGGTGGAAGTTGTGACTGAGAGTTTAAAGCAGGTTCTATGGCGGTGTGCCATCCTGGATCCTGACAGCAGTAGCTAGCTGCTGATTGGTATACAACAAAGGCTACTGCAGTAAATGAGGGTACCACCTCTAGAAACTGCAGATCGGATTTGTGTAGGGGCTTTCTTGACCACAGTGCCAGACAGCAGCGGTGGGGATCTGCATTAACAAAAAAAGGGCGCACTAGAGAACGGGAACACCATAACTCAGTTGCAGCGATTGATGAAATGCTGTGCACGCTTATTTGAAACATGGTGAGGCTTCAAATAAACTTACACCATTAATTATTTCCAGGAGGATATCCTACGTGTCTCAAATTGTAATCTATTGTGTTCTCAGATTTAGATCTCCACCACTGCTATCTGGCACTGTGGTCAAAAAAGCAGTTTGTCTCTCAAAGTGGATACACAAATCCCTATCTCCATGCCACTCCAGTGAAGGGGGAGAGAGAGAGAGAGACCAACATGCGTGCAGCTCATTCTGTTAAGAAAGCTGCTTGTCTTTTCAAACCCACTACTGTCAGTGTTCTTATGAGACCACCGCCACTCTGGCGAAGAGAATGTCTCATTACACATGTAGCATTTCAGACTAGTTAGCACTAAGACATCATCAAGACTAGTGAACAGTGCAGTGCTCACATTAAACAGATGTTGCAAAACCACAACCAGCTTTTGCTGGATGCCTTAGAGGGGTAAGTTAAATGTGTAGGAGCAAATGTGTCCCAGTGCAAGGAGGGAAGGGGGTGGATCTCGATCGACCGGACGGTTGGGAGGAGGATGGCATGAACATTTAGTTCCCTGGCCATAGAACTTCTATGCTGTGTACTCAGATTCAAATATACCAGGCAGCATGCTCCCCACTACATCATTTCCTTTCTACAGGCTAGCTCTTGAGACTGACAGTACTTGCTAGAGCCGAGACAAATACTTGCAACTTGGGGGTTGATCCCAGAGCACCTAACACCAGCATCCAGCTAAATGGCTAGAACTTCCTTAGACTTGACAGAATAGACAAGCGAGGAGGCAGCAGTATCATCTATATTAAAGATCACTTGTGGGGCCAGCCCCTCACACCAGTAAAATCAGGCAGCAATGTCCAAATACTACCAGTCAAAATAATTCTTGGAACCCATGGAAAGAGCATTACATGACTCTCCACCAACATCTCACCCAAGGAACAGGCTGTGTGCATCATTGTGCTCCTTGAATAACTCTCTAATCGACACCAAAACTCCAAGGTTATTGTGGTGGGCAACCTCAATATAAACTGGCTGACCCCTGATGCTGCAACTTACAGAGATGCCATTACCACCTTAAATATTTCCCAACTTGTTGAAACTCCAATGCGCATCAACTACCGGACCAGGTACAGTACCCTATTGGACTGACTATTGACTAATTGACCAGAATGACTCACCCACACGGTCATTCTACCTGATTCCATAAGTGAACTCTCCTCCGTCCTCTGCACATGGTCAAATACGTTCCGAAAACACCCAGCCAAAGAGATAGCCACTCTCATCTTGCATAGAGGGTCATTGGCTCACCTAAAAGAGTACCTCCACCAACCTAATTGAGCACCACTCTACTCAATAACTAACATTGACAAAGCATTAGACTACTTCATCCAGACATTCAACGTGGCCTGTGACATCTTTGCACCACTCACCATAAAGTAAGTCAGAGGCTCCCTCAAGTCGTGAATAACTCCCTCACTTATCGACCTTCTGCATTCAAGGGATAAACTCTGGCATAAAGCTAAAAGTATGGGTACATTATCTGGCCTCTAAAATTACCGTGCTGCTTGCAGTACCATTACCCAGGCCATTTGACAGCCCAAATCAAGCTTCTTTATGACTGAACTGAAGAACTCTTGGGAAGACAGCCACAATTTTGGGGAAAACATCAATTTGTTAACAGGTACACCTAACAAATCCCCTCCTGCTCTACTTAACCTAAATGGAAGCTTAACCCAGGACCCTAAAACCATTGCTAACACTTTCAATGGGGCCTTTACTGACCTTAGTGAAGTGCTCCCTCCTAACTTATTGTAGCACTGTCAATAACCTCCAAAGTCCTACAGCAACTGACTCTACCCCTTGTTAGGGTACCCCTGTTCCATCATTCTATCTTAGGGCAATCAAAGCCTTTGAAGCTAAAAAATATCTGCTATAAGAATTGAGCAAATCCAAGCATAGCAGCAATGACTTAGATTTGAAGATACAAGCTCTCACTATAGATGAGGTTTTGGCCCCTTGACTAGAGTTCTTAACATCTTCCTTATCTCTGGGCACTTCTCCAAACTCTGGAAAGCTGCTGTTGCAACACCAGTCCTCAAAGGTGGTAACAGGACCATCCACACCTACTACAGACCAATTCTGATCCTTCCACTGATCTCTAAAGTCTTGGAATGCATAGTTTACAACCAGCTAATTGACCACCTCGATAAGTATCAACTTCAGTGCAAAGAACAGCACGGGTTTGGAAAACTACAAAGCCCTTGTTGAATTCACTGGGTTCATACATGATTGTCTAGATCGAGGGCACTTAGTGAGGCTACCTTCATTGGTCTAACTAAGGCCTTTGATACAGTTAATCATGAGCTCCTACTAGCCCAACTGCATGAATCCACTGTGCCCACTAACTCCCTGAGCTGCTTCCACTGCTATCTCACCGGTCGAGTTCAACAGGTAAAAATAGGCAACACCCTCTCTGACAGGCAAATTGTTAGCACAGGAGTCCCCCTGAGGTCCACATTAGGATCTCTGCTGTTCAGTCTCTTCATGAACAATCTCCCTAAATTATGCCAAGACAAAATCCTGTTATATGCGGAAGATGCTGTCCTCTACTCCAACCATCGTAACCTCAACTCTCTTGAGCTAAACCTTCAGAGTAATTTCAATCTTGTCGAAGAGTGATTTACCAATGCATGATTATTACTAAACTATAGGAAAACAAAAACAATGCTATTCACCTCCCCAGTAGAAATAAATCTGACCATCTGTCTATCTGAAACAAACAAAATTAAATTCTCGATATGGTGCGCAACTTCAAGTACCTAGGTGTTACTCTGGACAGCACATTATCCTATTCACTACATGTTGACAATATATCTAAGAATGTCAATAGGAAAATTGGACAGCTAGAAAGATATAGACATTACCTCACTACCGATGCCCTCAAACTTGCAATGACTCAGTACTTTCTGTCATTGACTACAGGCTCATTGTATATTGCACAGCAACTGAGTCTACACTAAAAAGAGTAGCCATTGCCCTAAATAAGCCCAGCAAGCTACTGCTGGGTTCTCCACTCCAAACCCACACTTGTGACCTATACCCACTCACTGGCTGGCTGAACCTGGAACACCAAATACAATATCAACTCTGTCTTCGGGCCAAGAAAATCACTCTAGGCCTGTCCCCTCCTGGAGTCCAATCAATGTTATATCTATCAGCCCCTAGCAGGCTGAACAGAGGATCACACAATACTCAATACAAGTTCCCCTTCTGCTGCACTACTCAAGGTCAGCGGTCCTTTGACTATCGTGCCTCAAAGCTGCTAAACTCCCCCATGGATGACCTCCATGCTGAACCCAAATTAGGACCCTTCAAAATAAATCTCAACTCTCACCTGACCGATCAAATGACTTGCTCATGCTCTCAATAAGAAAGGTCCATTGCCTTGACCATTGACCCTACCTTCACAGCACTTAATCATTTGACTTACTGCTAAGCACTCTGTCCTTATGGCCTACTACAGACTCCCTGCTTTCTTAACTAACTAACCTGTTCCCCCACTACACCACCCCACTAGACCCCCTTACCATGTCTCCCTCCACCCTATCCCCTTGCCCCCTCTCCCTCCACCCTATCCCCCTTGCCACATCTCCCTCCACCCTATCCCTCCCATTACCTTCTCTCCCTCCCATGACCCCCTCTATCTCCACTGACAATGGGAATTATGGTCTCTCCAGACTTCTCAGCCTTGAATCTCCTCTACTCCCTTTTCTCTATTCCACACTCCTCACTACACATAGTTTATATGACCTCCCCAGCTTCTCCAGTATATGCCTCAGCTCCACATACTTGTCAGACCCCAAATCTATTCTGTTAGAATTTATTACACTTGCTAGGAACCTACTTGTCAGATCTTTGAACCTTCTAATTAATCTGTATAACTCTTTTCTGTAACCGTAATTGACTGTTGTAACCCTTCACTGTTCTAATTATTTGACATTACTGTAAATTTGATTCACTGTATGTATCCTACTTACATAATTTCCTTTCTGATGTGGAACTTTTGCAGATGAACTCCTAGCTCAAAGGTTGTAATCTGAGACTTTAATTAATAAAAATAAATAAAATAAAAATAGTTCTCTGTGACTGCTCATTCTCTGGTTGTCCACTTGTTCATAGACAAACAAGATTATCCATGTACAACAATGCTCATACCCTGCTCTGACTCTGAGCTCTGTCCATGATAACTCCATCCATGGTTTGCCCATGATTCATGGACAAGATGGTCCATGGTTGATGAGCATGCACAAATGACTGAAAGAGACATGCAATCAAGAGGGACTAACTGGGAGAACTAAAACCATTTTTAATTTGGTAAATGAAAGAAAACATATACTTCTAAAATAACAGTTTAAGTTATTTTAGGCAGCAGCCATGATTGTTCATGATCTAAATATGTTTTTAATGCCTATGCCTGAGCATGGTTTTTATGGCTTATTTTTAATAGTGATATTAATCTAATATATTACTGTATCTTTGGGTCCTGTTTGTGACTGCATCACAGATGCAGTCCTGCTTAAAATATAAACATTGTATTTTTTATCACATAAGTGGGCCGTCTTTTGAATTACTTATAGCATAAATTCTACAGTCATACTGTGTAAACTATTAACTGTTGTCAGTTTATCCTCATTTTTAAGGCCTTTTTGCAGTTTAAATCATTTTAAATTTTATTAGCGGTATTAACCCCAAGTGTTAAGAGTAGATTGAACTGTAAGACTGTCTTAATTTCTGTTATTTCTACTTGTAGTAGCATCTTGTATTTTTTTCTTAGTTTATGCCATCTACAGTATTATTTCAGCTAACCATAATCCAACCAAAGCCTTGCCAGTATCAGCTTAATTCTCAAACTAAATTATGCCACCTCTTTTTGTTACTCTAAAAGACAAATATCTAAGGTAGACAACTGATTTCAAAGTAAAAAAAGATATTTCTCAAATACATTAGTTTTTTTTTTCATTTAATTTTTATTAGAAAAAAGTTTTACATTACCATACAGCCATACACTCTAGCAGTTAGGGGACAACACCGTCAACATATGTATGCAAAGGGATACACTGCTCTATATCTTACAATCTTATTGCCAAGATAGACATGACAGCAAATAATAAAAAGTTAATGTGCACAATCACACATCTACTGTCCTGGGTTTGTGTGTGGGGGGGCCTCGCACAAATTCTTGCAATGCCATGACAGTGGGGCGGGGGGTGGGTTAGGGTGGAGTAAGAGGAATGTAGGAAGGGATCCCAAACCAACTGATATCTGAGGGATGCCTTCCTGGCTAAGTGGGACATCCTATCCAGGACAGCTAGGTTTCTTACTGATGCTACCAAGATCTGCAACAGAGTAGATGATCCAGATGGGGTGGGCAGAATGAGAAGAGATCTGGATAAACTGGCAAAATGGTCAGAAGAGTGGCAACTGGGGTTTAACTCAAAGAAGTGCAAGATCATGCACATAGGTAAGGGAAACCCTGTAGCAACCTATAGGTTGGGTGGGGAGTTCCTAGCAATCACAAGGGAAGAAAGAGACTTAGGCATCATCATCACAGATGACCTGAAATCATTCAAGCAGACCACTAAAGAAGTAAGTAAGGCTAGAGGGATGTTGGGGTGTATTAGTGGGGGTATCACAAGTCATAAGAGGGAGGTAATAATCCCTCTTTACAAGACACTGGTTAGGCCCTTCTGGAGTACTGCATGCAGTACTGGAAGCACCTGCACAAAGACATTAACAATATGGAGGCAGTCCAGAGAAGGGCAACCAAAATGGTGCAGGGACTGCATCGGAAAACATATGAGAACAGATTAACAGAGCTCAACATGTATACCCTAGAGCAAAGGAGGGAGAGAGGTGATATGATTGAAACATTCAAACATCTTAAGGGCATTAACAATGTGAGAGTCTAATATGTTGCAAGAGCAAGACAAAAGGACACAGAATGAGATTAGAAGGAGGCCAATTAAGGGGAATGTGAGGAAGTTCTTTTTCACAGAAAGGGTGTTGGACACATGGAATGGCCTACCTTAGGAAGTGGTGGATATGAATATAGTGCAGGGCTTCAAACAGGCATGGGACAGGCATAAGGGAGCAATAAAGATGAGTATAAATAGATAGGCCTTTGACAAAGTACAGGCCTATGGCACATTCATAAGGTAGAAAAAATGGGCAGACTGAATGGGCCTTGCGGCCCTTATCTGCCATCAACTTCTATGTTTCTATGTTTCTATGCTAGCCACTGTGTCATGGAAGGTATCTCTGGTGTTCTCCATTTTGTAGTATCAATCTTTTGGCCTCAATCCCCACTTCTGTGCTGCTGCATGAGTGGTGGTGGTGGTGGTGGAGGGAATCTGGAGAGAGGCCAAGGAGGTGCAGATGCAACAGGAATGGGAGTGGAATAGCCAGTAATTCAGTGCAACAATCATGGACTGGGACCAGAACTGCAAGATCGTGGGCCACTTCCAAAGTATGTGTAATATGTCTGATCCAGGAGTTTGGCACCTCCAGTATTTATCGTGGGACATGAGTCCCAGGGTACATAACCTAACTGGGGTGTGATATCACAAAATATTTTGAAGTTGCAGCTATGTTCCTGATATCTAAAGTTAGGAATAGACAATGTAAATAAATTAAATGTTTTAGTTCAATTTGGCTGCTGCTCTTGATCAAAGCTGCTATAGAATTTTTAAGTATGCTCTTTGAGCATTATTACCTTCCCCAATATGTGTTTTGAAAGGGTATGCCTGCAGTTCAGGGGGCTGGAGCAATCAGCCACAACCCCTGCCTGAACAGAAGTCAGTTCATTCAATCCTCACTCATAAACACTTTTCTTTACAGCTGGAGGTTCTGTGGGCCCCCCATTTGTATCCAGTGCTTCTCTCCCATTTTCCCTGTGCTTTGGCTTCATTTGGTTTGTGCTGGATTTCTGCTTTGTATGTGATGGACTCCTGCTTGTTTATGACTCTCTTGCTCTTAGGTCTGCATTTTGTTTCCTGCCTCCTGGCTGCAGTTGTGCTTTTCTCTGTCTCCTGCTCCTGCTGCTCTCTGTGTTCCCTGTTCCATGTGCTTTCTCAGTTTGCTTCTTTTTGGGCTTCCCAGTTTTCCCTGCATCCTACCTTTATCAATTGCTTTGCCTTTTGCTGTTCAGGTCCCATTTCACTGTTTTTCCCCATACTTTCAGCAATCTCAGTTCCAACTACAACCCCTGGTTATTTACACCTGGCTCCTTGCTAGGCAGCCACATCCTTCTGTGTTGTGTTGTTGTTCACCAGCAGCTTCCTCCCTAATATTTGGTTTCCATTATTCCTGCTTTTCTGGCACTTTGAATTGTTTATTCTAACGCAGCTAAACAGCAGTGTTTAACTCAGTTCCTGCCTCGTACATACGTGGAGGTTAAGAAAGCAGGCACAGTTTATTTATCCTAGGAGTTCTCCTCCTCAGCCTTGGTCAAAATTGCAGCTCAGTTTTTATCTCGTTTATAAGTGAGGGTCTCAACTTAAGCCTATAGAATTTGTCCTCACTTTACTTGCTTATACCTACATGGAGGTATCAGTATACAAACTTTGACCTATGTGGAGGTCTTATCTACTAATACTTTCATCACCTAGGCCTACATTCAGGTCCCCTATATGCAACGCCCTCCAACCCTCCAACTAGTCCTCATTGGATGCATGTCAACCACACCCACACCATAATATGGCTCAAGGTTCACACTGCATCTAACAGTCTTGCTCTGTACCCATTAAGTCCCCATCCTCAGCATGTGCACCTTGGGGTGGGGTTCTTCTCACCCAGCCACCTGGTGGGAATGTCCTCACTCTGGGTGGAGTTCAGCCATGCAGATATATCAGTAGCACCTCTTGATGTAGAATGTAAGACTTCAGCTACTGGAGTGTGGAGTTCTTAAGCCCAAGGGGGCTCATTTATCTGTGCAGATTCAGTCAGCAGCACCTTCAAAAGCTATTCTCCCTACAGTCACCTAAGGATCACCTGGTTTCCATGTCTTCTCCTTCCCTACCTTTTAAATGTTCACGTTCATCTTTAGGCCTCCCTTGCTGAGTTGAGGTAAGTGCCTTTCAGCGGTTGTTTATCTCCTCCTCTCACCTTGCGGTGAGGGCCTCCTATATGGGATTCTATCTTTGCTGCAGAGTTAGCTTGCAACTCCCTTGCAATGTTCCTGTTACATGGATAGACTGAAAGCCTTCCTCCAAATTGTTTTTCCCCTGCATTGGGTTTCTAAATTGCAGTAGCTGAGCTGTCACTACATGAATTCCAAGCCTGGAGGAAAGGTAACCTAGGCCTTGGCTCCCCAGAGGTTTCCTCCAAATGGGGCGGGGTCATCTCCTCTGTGCTGAAGGTCATAAAAGCTATGTAATCCATATTGTAGTATATTTCTGCCAGTTTACTAGGTTGGTTTCTGCTGTTGGATGGAGTTGGATGGTGTCTCTCCTTCTTTGCCATTCCCTCTCTCCTTTGGAAGCCATACCCTCTTGCTTCAGTTTTGATGTCTATCAGCTCTACATGTCAGTCTGTGTCTGTTTCTTCTCATTACTGGTTGCCATCAATCTGTGCTCCTCAGCCTCCATGGTCAACGCTTGCTGCTCAGTACTTTGTTTGGGGGGGGCTCCTTCCTAAGATACCTTTAGCTGAAGGGAATCCTTCCTGCCATGACTCTAGGGGTGGTAGTTCCTTGTGGAACAGAGAGTGCAAATGGCCAAAGTTTATCAACAATTGCATACGTATAACTACACACTAAATTGTGTAAGCCCATTGAACTGAATGTTCTGGACGCACCATGGTCAACCATGGTTCATTCAGGTATTTCCATGCATTGTCCATGGCCATAAGAGCAGGGGATAGTAACCAAATTTGGGCAATTTATTTTTCATCAGAATACAGAATTTTACACTTTAACTTAGAATAGATATTGAGATTAATATTTTTTGTAATTCATGAAGAGAAAATAAGGTTTATATAAGGCACTTATTTATGCAAACACAGAAAAATTAATATAAATACTCACCTCAATGTAAAAAAGATTTCATTTATGGTAGTATAAATATCAATTAAACCATTCCATCAGTTATGAATGAGGAGAGCATCCATTAAAGATGAACAACAGCAGAAATACTTAACAAAATGAAAGTTATTTCAGAAGTGTGTGTGGATAATATGTACTCCTTAAACAATGTTACTTTTGTTGGAAAAAAATGAAATCGCCTGAGCAGTGTAGAAATAGAAACCACACACAAAAGTGTGTTACCCTGCAGAAAGAAAAGCACAAAGTGGACTTACACACCTGCAGCAACAAACAAAACATATTTAACATACTCAGTTTGTGGCAACCATTTTGAATCAGACTGAGCATAGAACTTGTATTCTCACATTTACACTCCTCTAGGAAAAAAAAAATATTTATTCAAGCAACTTATTAGCAGCTTAACACAATATGGCAGCTAGATATTGGTGGCACTTTTAAATATTATAAAAAAAAATTAAATATTGGTTATGCCTTATAATAAGTGTTGGTTTCAATGTAACTAATCATTAATTACATGCAACATAGTAGTTAACCTGTACGTTACAAGTTTGTTGCATACAACTACATTGCAGTTGCAGTGCCATTACAGTTTAGCTACACTGTAACTACACTGTAGTTAACTGACACTTAAAGTGTAACCAGAAGTTGAGCTCTTATTTTGAGGGTGCTGGATTGGAGGCTCTATAAATCTTCTTCTGTACATTTATCAATGTCTTTGCTTATATAGTGTGGTGGCATCTGGTGATCAAGTCTCCTTTTCTCATAACATACAATAATTGAAAAATCATAAAAAACCATGGCCACTGACCATGAGTTACCGTGACTTAATCATGCACAGCTGTGGTTTTTATCTATAATTCAATGTCTGGGGAAGGTCTCCCTCTCCACAAATACTTTCTGAAGAGTCATACTCGGAATCACAGACAGGTATAAGGCTGTGGGCCCATAGAAACCTGCCTCCCCATCAGGGGTATATGTCCCTACTCATACTAAGCAAATGCCTATCTATTTTTTTCTTAAAAATTTTAAATGTTTCTGATTCTACTATGTCTCTTGGCAACCTATTCCAAAGAGTAATTATTCTTTAGGTAAAAAAATATCTTTGATTATTCCTTGAGTATGACAGTTTTAACTGCTTATTATGACTTCTGAGCTTAAAATTTTTGCTTGCATATATTAGACCAAGACTTGACATCAACTCATTGTCACTGAAGATTCAAAACATAAAAAGTAAGTCCCCTCTTGTTCTTTGTAACTCCAAGGGGTATAGTACCAAAAATCACCAGTCTCTCATCATAGGTCCTTGATTTCAACCCCATTACCATCTTAGTAAGTTGTCTTTGAATTGTTTCCATAATAATGGTGTCCTTTACCAGGTAGGGGTTCCACAGTTGACTACAGCAATAGTTCTCTGACTTTGTCACAGTGAGCCTCCCCAAATCCATGGAAAACATTTTGAGCCTCCCCCAAAAACTGAAATAATCTTGGGCCTCCCTAAAGAAAAATAACATACTGTACTTTGCGCAGTACACCATGAATAAATTGAAACCCCTTTGAGTTCTAGGCTCACATTCAGTTCTATGTCTTATACTGACTCGGAACTTTTGAAAAAGAGCTCATGTGCTCAAAGGTATTATCTGAATAACAAATAAATAAAATAAATATTATTATTCAGCTTATTGTAACCCCCACACACAGGCTAACCTACTTGCTCTGCTATTTTCATTCTTGAACCACTGTTACCCCTTGTTGCAGTACCTTCATGGGTCAGACTACTTCCTCTGTTTCCTCTCTATATGAAATAACCTTTCTACATACTTTGCCTCTTCCCCTCCTTCTCTGCTCCTAAGCAACATCTAGGGGATTACTTTGCTCCTTCCTGCTATTGCTCTTAGCACTTCTGTGCTCAACCCCTATATTTGGGCTGTTCTGCCATCAGTTTACAAATTGATCAATTACCACCACTCATTATTCATTTATTCATATGTATTTACACTATTGCTCATTATATATTCCTTGATTGTTTTGCAGTTACCTTTTGAAATGTATTCACTCCCTACCCTTCCCCGGGTACACCTGAAATGAGCCTTGGCTCATTCACCTTCCCTTGTCACCTATTGAAAAATAAATACATACAATTCACCTACTATTATTATCCTCTTTCAGTTTGCTTCATCTCTTCACACAAAAAATGTAAAACCCAAAATTTAAATACAGTACTTTTTCAGACTTGCTTGAGCCTCCCCTGGAGCAGGTTGGGGCCTCCCCAAGGAGGCTGGCATCACCATTTGAGAACCCCTGGACTACAGTAATCCAAATGGGGTCTAATTAGATTTTTATATAGGGGTAGAAGACAAGCTCTGTGTCTAGTTACAAATGATTTCCTAATTGCCCCTAAAATTCTATTTACTCTTTTCACAGTTGTTGTGCAGTGATTTGAAAAGGAGAAATCTTTACTAATGATAACACCTAGGTCTTTCTCATTTTCTACTGTATTCAATCTAGTATTATTTAAATAATATTTGTGTTCTCTGTTGTTTGTGCCAAGGTGCATGACTACACACTTGTCTGTACTGAACTCCATCTTATTTTTTTACTGCCCATTCTTGTAGTATGTTAAGGTCATCTTGTAGTTGTTCAGCTTGTTCTCTACTAGAAACTTCCACACAGATTTTGGTGTCACAGGCAAATTTTAGACATTCACATCTAATGTCTTCACCAAAATCTGATATGAAGAGGGAGAACAATACTGGCCCCAGTACAGATCCCTGTGGCATGTCACTAGAGACTCTACCCTTTGTTGACAGATATCCCCTGATTCTAACCCTTTGACTGTGATTTACCAGCCAGTTATTTACCCATTTTATTATTTTCTGATCTAGACTGAGAGAAAACATCTTGTTTATAAGAGTGTTGTGTGGTACTTTGTCAAAAGCCTTCTTAAAATCCAGATAGATCACATCCACTTGTTTTATTTGACCTAAAAGCAGGCTAACTCTGTTGTAAAACACTAACATATTGGTCAAGCATGATCATTGCTTTCTAAATCCATGCTGAGTTTTATCCATTAATCCCCCATTTTGCATTTCAGTTTCCAGTTTATCTCTACTAAGTGATTCCAGTATTTTATCTAGAATAGATGTAAGGCTAATAGGTCCGTAGTTAGCAATATCAGACCTGCTTCCCTTCTTATATACTGGAACTATGATGGCTGTCTGCCAGTCCTGGGGACCACTGAATCCCAGTGTTTCCTTAACAGGGGTACTCTACCCATCAGCATTCCCTGATCAGTATCTCTTGGCCACTCTGCTCTTTTAACAAGCTCCTTTGCTCCCTCACTATGTCCCCCTCAGATCTACCTGAACTGTCCCCCATCTCCATTGCTCCCTGAATAGTCCAACCCCTCATATCCAGCATTTTCTAAACTTTCACATCCTCACCCCCTGCATTCCCTGAACTGGCCTCCTTTACCCCAGTTCCTTTCACCCAACAATCTCTAAACAGGTCCTATTCACATTCCAGTGTTCTCAAACACCCCCTTACCCCGAAGCTCCCTGAATAGATATCCCTCACTGGGAGAATATCTAGTTTAGCTTCTTTTGCCTCTTAAATGTTAAGAGACAGCTGGAAGGAGTCTGTTCCAATGCTGCCTGGCTAAGCAGTGGAGAGGTATTGGAAAGTAGACTTACTTACCAAATAAGTTTTTATAACCGTCTCCATTTTTATTGACAGTAAATACACCAGTGCAGGTTTCATTACTTACTTTGGCCAATCAACCATCATTTTGAGGTAGATCTCTTGCTCAGGGCATGCAGCTAATGTCCATGCTGATGAAATACATCCATATGTGTAGTCTTATTAAACACACTATGAATTTTCTAGTCCTAATATGTGTGTTTTCCACTCTGATTTAGCATAATTACTTTTAGCAGAAACATTTACTTTTACTCCTCTCACTAGAAGGCTAAATGCATGACTCACTACAACATGTACTGTGCAGCTTCCTTTTGAAACCAGCAATTATAAAAAATAAAGCATGGTGAGTAGTGTCATTACACACCCTTGGTGTATGATGCCACTGTAACCACTCAACCTTCATGGACATGGTTTATGAGGCCTCATACCCCTTGGCTGTGTAAAATAAAGCCTTAATAAACTCCACTCCATGTATTATTCTAAATAGAGATGTTGTGAAGTTGTACTTCACCAGCAAGGTTCTGGTGAAGTTACAAAATTCGCCTTTGTGAATAACTGTGAATTGCCCACTTCATCACTTTTCCACTTTGCATTGAGTTTTCTTTGGGAAATGGCACTTTTTGAGGTGAAGTAAAGGCGAAGTTTTAACTTCACTTTAACTCCTCAAAAGTGCCACTTCACCTACTAAAAACTTTGTGAAGTTGGAAGTTTACACTTTACGAATATGACAAACTTCACAAATTTAGAGCCACTATGAGAATATTAAATTACTTTTACTTCTATTCCTTTTTGAAAAGGCTGAAAGAAAAGAAATCAAATATTTGTTACTGCCATGATACTGTACCAAGTGTGCCACTGCAATAAGTTTGGTAACAAGTAATCACCATTTTAATTTGTACCTCTGCTTGTCTTAATATGTTCAGATGATAAATAAAGGTGAGATGGGGTTCTTTCATTTAGCTGGATCCCAGCTGCTAGACATTTTCAACAAGACTGAATACAAAATTGATTGAAACTCTGACCCTGGTCTCAATTTATCAAAAGAGATAATCAATGCATTGCAAAAAAAACCTAAATCCAAACTTGCTGAAAAAATAACTAAGAGCCCCATCTAAGAAGACAGTCTAAATATGTGCCAAATGGGTGTGAGGTCCCACAACCATGGATGTCCCTGCTAGTGCCAGCATCCACTGCCCATCCCCCTACATTACACACACTGACCAGAGCACAGAAAGGCCAGGGGAGGATCAGGGATGCTCAGGGCAGAATAGTGGGTGGGCATCAAATCGAATGCTCAGCCAGTGTGAAACTATATGCCCTGCTCTGAGTGGAGAAGGTGTTGAGGGACATAGCCCTCAAAGGGAAACTGAAATTTCAAAAAATATGTGAAAGTCATCAGTGTATAGCCTTGAGCCCTCCATACCAGATCATGGCATAGACCCAGACTGGACCTCTGGAGATTATGGGGAGTATGTGGGGAAACTTGTGGTGGAGGGCACTCAAGTGTCACTTCTGCCCCTTAGCAGTCTACTTCTGCCACCCTCAGCACCCTGTCCCTGCAGTGGACACCAAGTACTGAATCACATATTTAGCTGCTGCAGAACTCCTCCCTGATTCACACTGCACAGAGTCCTGCTCCCATGCTCATCTCTGTGAAGGTTGAATGCTCTGGTCACTTATATGTTTTGACCCCAGTCGCAAGTCCCCCTGCATCAAGTCAAGACAGATTGCATGAACTCAAGTGGAATGAGGGTTTGCCTTATCAAACTTTACCCAAAATACTACCTGTATCAGGAAAGATTCCACTTTTCCAGTTACTTAAACTGGGTCAGGGAGTCCCTTCAGAAAGACACCTACCTCAATAATTCCCAACAATACCTTCTTTAAAAAGCACCACCAGTCAGACTGTTATGATTTATAAATAGTTACTTTATTTACATAATATAGCAAGCACTGGCAATAATTAAAACAAATGTGTTTACAGGAAAAGAACCTGCAAAACAAAAAGGCGATTATATTCACGCAATACTTAGCTTTCCTCATGCTAGCTACTATGGTGGAAAATAACAATTGGCACAATCGTTCAGGACATTATCACAAAACTCATAGGGCTCTTAGGAGACTCAAGGAGTGATCAAGAGCATGACAGTTTGGGTTTAATGCCAAAAAGTGGAAAATCAAGCACCTAGATCATAGGAGCTGAGGAGCTGAGTCTAAGTTGGAGGTGACATCCTAACATTCACTATGTAGGAACAGATCTTGGGATCATCATAACTGATGACCTCAAAGTGGGAGGATAGTATAACAAAGTAGTGGGTATGGTTAGTGGAATTCTGTGGTTCATAGGGAGGGGTATCTCCAGCAGGAGGAAGGAGGTGGTGTTGCCACTGTATCACTTCCTGGTGAGACTCCTCATAGAGTGATGTGTCCAGTATTGAAGGCCACGACTTAAAAAGGACATAGACAGGGTGGAGGCAGTCCAGAAGACAGCAACTAAAATGGTGCAGGGGTTGCACAAGAAGCCCTATGAGGAAAGACTGAGGGATCTCAACATGCATACCCTGGAAGAGAGGAGAGCAAGATGGAACATGATAGAGACCTACAAGTACCTCACATGGGTGAACAGGGGGAGTCTCTTTTAAATTAGAAAGAGCACCAGGACCGGGGCATGATATGAAGCTGGAGGGGGATTAAGAGGGAGGGAGTGCTACTTCATTGAAAGGGTGGTAGAAGCCTGCAATAGACTACAAGCAGAAATGGTGGAAGAGAAAACAGTGAGAAACTTCAGGCATGTGTGGGATAGACATAGGTGTATATTAATGTATAGACAGGGAGTAGTGAGGGTCACTGAATGCTTGTTAGGGTCTGTGGAGACAGACTAGGTAGGGAACCTCTGTGCAGCCTTCATGGGTCAAGATGTCCTTTTTTTCTGGAAGAGTCGTTGTTTTCATGTTTCTGTGTAAACACTGTGTCTTTCTGAGTTTAAGAAAACCTCAACATTCTCCTCCACTGCCTCACCCACACAACCAGCTAACACATCTACAGATCTGTTCCAGTCTTTCCTTCTTGGACCCAGGCCAATATTATAAACTCAGTATTGTCTGCATTTCATTAGATATTAGTTTTCTCAGTCATATTGATCATTTCTCACAAACAAAAATGGATTTTGCATTTTGCTGCAAACAGAAATGATCTACACATTTGCTTGTAACCAGAATCCCTGCTAAGTAAGTGTTTACAATTTGGTGTCATAAATGCCTTGAAATACTTAATCGGATACACGGAATTACAACTTCTTTTTTTCCATACTTAAAGTTGTATTCAAAGAACTATTTCTTGAATAGTATAGTATTACTAAAGGAAGATTGTCAATGGATCGATTCATTTATGATCTTCATTTAGTAACATTATGCTATTGAAGAAATAGCCCTTTGAACACAACTTTCAGTTTAGAGTTATAAGTTGCATTCTTTCATAAATAGTGAAGATGACTCCAGTTGATTAAAATTGGTAACTGAAGACAATTTAATCACTGCTTTAATACACTACTATGTTTAGTATTCTGCTTTGGTGAGGGAATGGCTGATACTGGTTGAAACTGATGGTGAGCATTTGCTGTACATGGCAGAAAATCATTAGGTACTAGAGACAGGTGCTTGGCAAAGCTCAGGGTTTAATTATTTAAAACCAGTAGGCCATGTTTTTCACACAGAAAAACTGCACAGAGCATTAACAGTTTGATCATCTTTCTTTCTTTCTTTCTTTCTTTCTTTCTTTCTTTCTTTCTTTCTTTCTTTCTTTCTTTCTTTCTTTCTTTCTTTTCTTTCTTTCTTTCTTTCTTCCTTCTCCCCAATCCACAAAAATAGAGATATGTTTAATTTTCACATTCCCAGCCCATTATGCTCCACACACCCAAAGTCAAGCCACAAAGAAGGGCATTCTCAGTTTCCAACTGTTCCTGTATGTGTATCAGGAGTAGCACACTGGGGCAGTGGGTAGTCCAGGGGGTAGAGTTTGGTCAGACTCTGGGCTTCAAATAGAAACCCTGGGTCAGTAGTAGAAAGGATCCCCTGCACCATGAGAATGGAGGATTGTGGGATGTAGCAGTCCTTCAAGGAATACTATATGTTCTGAAAAACATAAATTAAAAAAGTGACAGCACTGTGTCTTCAAGCCCTCCATGTCATGTTGGAGAGCTAGAGGCAATAGCTACAATGAGCCAGTTTGGGACTACAAACAGCCAAGCAGGCTGAGCATGGGATTTGCATATTACATGTGCCAGGGTTCTCTTTTCCATAGCCTATGTGTCCTTCTGGATGACTCTGCAGTGCACAGTTCATGCTCAGGATCTGTGCAGAGAGCAGTCATGTCCCCAAGTAGCTCTGGCCCAATAGTCCATGTAGTTCCATGTATCCAGTCAGGGCCACTCTACATAGGGGAGCAAATGTGTCATGTGAAAACAGAAAGTAAAAGTTAATGGATTTATTTCAGTAGATGATTGGGAAATAGTGGGAACTCACAGTGATCAGTACAGAGACCTCTACTTTTTAATATCTATGTAAAAGAACTCAACACACAAGTGGAAATTGGCTTATCAAGTTTGTGAATGACATCTAACTGGGAGGGGTAGTAGATAATCAAGAAAAATCTGAGAGTCGACACAGAGATCTAGAAAGAGTGAGCTACTGCGTAGTTAAGAAGGACATGAGGTTCAATGTGAGGAAGTGTTCAGTGCTGCACGTGAGATGAAAAAATAGAGGGACAGACTATTAGGTTAATGTTGTGAACTTCCAAAAGTGGAAGAGGAGAAGAATATGGGAGTGATTATAACACAGGATCTGATAAAAGGAAGGCAGTGTGAAATAGCAATAAAGTTCTAGTGCTGGCAATGGGGGTTTATCAAATGTAACTTTATAAGTAAATTTAAATAGGTTATTGCTTCCCGTATAGAGCATTTGTGAGGCTACAAATGGAATGCAGCAGTTTATTCTCAGTGCCATGCTACAGGAAAGATACAAACAGATCAAGGAGGGCTAAGAGAAGGGTTTCTAAAATAATGACTGGAGGAGAGAACGTGACTCATCAAAATAGATTGGCAAGTATGGAAATATTTAGTGTAGACAGTTGAGAATAAAAGAAAGGGTCATATAGCTAGTGCTGGGTGGAGTTTTTAAATTCTAGCAAAACAGAATTCTGCAGAATTTTGGGAAACAGCTGCTAATTTTGTGGCGTTCTGAAACTTCAAAAGCGAAATGTTTTTTTCACAGATTGGTGATATTTGGTTTACAGAAACCAAAGATTCCTTTTCCACAATCCACAGAAAATTATTTTATGATTTATAGAATCCATGGAATATTATTCTGCAGTTTACTTAGGAATGATTTTTAGAATTCTGCAGAATTCAAAATAGAAAATTGGGAAAAGCATTCCGTAGTCAGAATTGCTATTGTCTGCAAATTCTGCTGGCAGAGTTCCACACTCCTACCACTGTACTGATAGCTCTGTATGGGTTTTTAAGGGATTCTGAGCTGTGACTGAGAATGAGTATATGTTGGGGGGAAGGGACAAAGAATGATAACATGACTGCGTAATAAACAGCTTAAAGAGACCAGTTCCATGGTGACAAAAAGAAGTACTGTTTTTCACAGAAAGTGGTAGGGATAAATTCCAGAACATAGATGCCGGGGGTATGGATAAGTAATAGAGGAGAGCTAGCATAACTGTTAATACCACTGAGTGAAGATGGTCTTGATGTGCCACCAGCCTTAATCCATCTTAATGTATAGGTATGGTCATCTGTTTTGTGCATTTGCAGAGATGTTGAAATGTGTGAAGAGTGGTTCTGTATTTCAAGTGTCTCTGTACACACCTACAGATGGGTATACATAATATATAGAGTATAGATCTTCCACTGTTTAGTCAGGATATTATAGCTCTCTTTCAATGAGATACTGTTTGCAGCAAATTACTGAACATTAATCATGTTCCTGTCATTAACAGAAAAACTGTAATTTACATTTTTACTGTCATGCTTTTTTTCCCTTATAGGAAGAATTTGCCACTACAAAAAGTTCAGTCAAGACTACAATCAAAATGAAAATGTCTTATTTATCCTCCATGTTTTTGTGGGTTTCAGGTTTCTTACTTCTGGTTTTAACTGCATACATTTCCACTGTCATAAAAAACAGATAGCCGAAAGATATACAATTTGATGAGTACCGCAGATATGTTTTTAAAGATATTACAGGAAATGTTTCTGACACAGTGAAAGACATTATGGGAAATGAACATCCTCTCAGAAACAGAAAGACACAAGCAACAGGACCTGTTCTCCAAGTCAGCAGTACTTGGAAACAGCCTTCTGGCCCTTATGATATTGCTTATCCTTACAGATGCACATATGTTATCAATGAACCAGAAAAGTGTAAAGATAAGACCCCCTTCTTAATTTTAATGATCACAGCAAGAATAACAGAGCTGATTGCCAGGAGCAGCATTAGAAAAACCTGGGGAAATGAAAGCTTGATATCTGATGTGACTTTTTTCCGGCTTTTCTTCATGGGACTCCCAACATATGTGGAGGAACCTTTGAAGCAATCTATAAGAGAAGAAAGTGATACATACCATGACATCATTCAACTAGACTTCTTGGATACTTACAAAAACCTCACCATAAAAACTATGACAGCAATGGAGTGGGTGAATAAATACTGTCCAAAGACATCCTATATTATGAAAATAGACACTGACATGTTCCTGAACATTGAGTATGTTATCAATGTACTGCTGAAACCCCATGTCCCTGTAAAGACAAACTATTTCACTGGATTTGCTATGGATAATTTTTCACCAATACGTAACAAAGACAGTAAGTGGTATATGCCAAAGGAAGTATATCCTAAAAATAAATACCCTCCATTTTGCTCAGGAACAGGTTATCTCCTGTCTGCTGATCTAGCAAAGAAGATTGTGAATGTTTCCTCCTTAGTGAGGCCCATCTACTTGGAAGATGTCTATGTAGGAATGTGTCTGGATAAACTGCAGGTTAAAATCATCAATTCAAACTCCTTATTTCACATTTCACATATCTTCTATGAAGTTTGCTCATATGCAAAACTGATCACATCCCACCATTATGATGCTGAAAAACTTCTAAAAACCTGGAATGACTTTCAAAGAGATAAGGCATCCTGTGCTACATGAAAAATTGAGCTCTTTTATTATTGTACCCTGTTTTATATAAAGATTTGTAATGGAATTACACAGAAACATAGAATTTGATGGCAGATAAGGACTGCCTGGCCCACCTAGTCTGCCCATTTCCCTGCCTGATGGATAAGTTGCAGATTCTAGTTAACCAACAGCTTACTTCCTCCTACCCCCACTAAAATTGCTTTATGTCTGTCCCATGCATCCTTGAATTCTCCCACTGTTCTTGACTCCACAACCTCCTGAGAAAGGCTGTTCCATGCATCCACAACCCTCTCCATGAAAAAAATACTTTCTAACATTACCTCTGAAATGTCCCCCCCATCTTCAAATTATGCCCCCTTGTTCATGAACATATCTTTTTCTGAAAGATGCTACCATCTTGGACTTTGTTAATTCCCTTGAGGTACTTGAAAGTTTCTATCATGTCACCCCTCTCCCTCCTTTCCTTGAGGGTATACATATTAAGCTGCTTTAGTCTCTCTTCATGTGTCTTCTGGTGCAGACCCTGCACCATTTTGGTTGCCCTCCTCTGTACAGCCTCCACTCTGTCTATGTCTTTGCAGAGATGGGGTTTCCATAATTGCATGCAGTACTCCAGAGGGGTCTCACCAACTGTCTGTACAGAGGGATAACAACTTCCTGTGTTCTACTGTTGATGCCTCTCCCTATGCATCCCAGTATCTCCCCATCCCTCCTTACTGCCTTCTCACATTGCTTGCCCACCTTAAGGTCACCTGATATAATTACTCCCATGTCCCTTTTGATTTTTGTTGTTGTCAGTATCTCACCCCCCACTGTGTACTCTTCCCCTGGGTTTTTGTTTCCCATGTGCATTAGCTTGCATTTCTTTGCATTGAATCTGAGCTGTCATATATTTGACCATTCCTCCAACCTAGCCAAGTCCCTTTTCATCCTTTCCACCTCACCTAGTGTATCAACCCTGTTACAGATTTTTGTGTCGTCTTCAAAGAGACATACTTTTCCTTCCAGGTGCTCTCCAATGTCACTTATGAAGACATTAAAGAGGACTGGTCCCAGTACTGAACCCTGTGGTACCTCACTAGTTACCCTCCTTTCTTCACTGTGAAGTCTGTTTACTATTACCCTTTGCATCCTGTTGTCCAGCCAATGTTTTATCCAGGCTACCACCTTGGGACCCACTCCAAGGCTGGATAACTTGTATATTAATCTTTTGTGTGGGACTGTGTCAAATGCCTTGCTAAAATCTAGGTAGGACATATACACAGCCCCTCCCTGGTCTACTACTTTGGTCACCCAGTCAAAGAAATCTATTAGATTCATCTAACAAGTCCTTCCCACTGTGAATTCATGCTGCCTTGGGTCCTGTGCCCTACTGGCCTCTAGGTACTCGACAATTCTTTCCTTCAGAAGTGGTTCCATCATTTTCCCTACCACTAAGGTCAAACTAACCAGTCCGTAGTTTCCTGCCTCTGCCCTGCTCCCACTTTTGTGAAGTAGAATCACATCCATCCTCCTCCAGTCCTCAGGTACCACCCCATCCTCCCATGATTTATTAAACAGACTAGTCAGTGGTGCCACTAATTCTACCCTTAGTTCTTTTAGAATTCTATGGTGAAATCCATCAGACCCCATTGCTTTGTCCACCCTCAGTTTCAAGAGTTCTTCCAAAACCATTTCTTCTGTGAATGGGCTGGTATTGACCCCCCTATCCAGAGTGTTTCTCTTGTTTGGTTTAGCTATCTCCCCCTCCTCTTCTGTTGTGAATACTGAGCAGAAATATTCGTTCAGTATCCCTGCTTTTTCACTATCACCCTCTGTCCACATTCACTCCCTTTTATTAAGTCTCCATATCCCTCCATTGGTCTTTCTTCACTCCCTAATGTGCCTATAAAAGGTTTTATCCCCTTCATAACAGAATTGACTATCTTTTCCTCAGTTTGGGCCTTTGATATTCTGATTGTCTTCCCTGCCTTCTTCTGCTTTAACTGATAAAGTTCTCTGTCCTACTCCTTCTGTGGTTTCTTATATTTCCTGAATGCTATCCTTTTCTCCTTAACCTTTCCTGCCACCTCTTTTGAGAACCATAGTGTTTTTTTTTCTTCATTTTGTTTTATTGATTCACTTCACACAAAGGCTTGTTGCCTCTGCGATGGCTGTTTTGATTATTCCCCATTGTACCTCCACCCCTCCTTCTTGCCTGTTTGCTAGTGCTTTTCTGAGGCACGCTCTCATTTTCCCAAAGTCAGCCCTCCTAAAGTCCAATACTCTTGCTATTGTATGGCTTGACTCTATGGCTGTGATTATTGTGAACCACACCGTTTGGTGGTCGCTTGTTCCCAGATGGCTAATCACTTCTAAATCTGAGATCCTTTCTCTGTCCCCATTTGAGATCACTGGGTCTACAGTAGTAGCCAAAGACATTGCCAGCTATTTCCAGATATTTCATGAAATTTCTAAAGAGTTTCTCTCTGCTGCCCCTACTGTGGAAATGGAGAAAGCATTAGATATATCTGGAAATATCACAGACATTTTGGGAAATAACTGGCAGTGTCTGTGGCTGCTACTGTAATATTGCTCCCTCCCAAGTGGGTTCAAACACTAGCTGTCTGAGGCATGCCCTTTGTAGGGCATCAAGAATGACCCTGTTCCTGGATGTGCCTGCAGCAAAGGTGCTCCAGTTAACATCTGGTATATTCAGATCCCACATTAACAATATCTCCCCTTTATCTGCCATTTTATGGATGCCTTCTATCATTTCATTGTTGATTCCCTCCCTCTGAGATGGAAGTCTGTACACAACTCCCATGCAGATCGTGTTGCCATTTCTTGTCTCCAGGGTGACCCATAATGACTCATCTACTTCATGTTTACTCTTTAGTTCTGTTGCTTTAATCCCTTCCCTTACCTAGAGAGCTACTCCTCCTCCTCTTTTACCCTCCCTGTCCCTCCTGCAGATTGTGTATCCTCCTATGTTGACATCTCAGTCATGGTTCTCTGTATACCATGTTTCAGTGACTGGCACAATATCCAGGCATCTCTCTTCCATCAAGGCCACTAGATCAGGAAGCTTGTTACACTGACTATGGGCATTGGTACTCATCACCCTCCATTTTTTGATGTCCTTACCCCTTTTAGCCCCATCCCTGTCCTTACTGCCATTGCCTTTTTTTGCATTTACCCCTGTCCTGCTCCCAAATTACTTCTCTACCTTGGTGTTTACCTCACTAATTATTGTGTTTTGTGGGGGAGGCTGGGATGTCCCTGCTCCTTTTCAGTGCCTCCCCCATTAGCTAGTTTAAATGCTTGCCAATGAAGCATTTAAACCTATCACCTAGGATCCTGGTTCCCCCACCCCCGAACAAATGCAGACCATCGCACCAGTATAGGCCTGCATCCCTCCAGGTTTTTCCCCAGTCCCCAATGAAGCCAGAACCCTGAGCTCCACAGTAGTTTTTCAACCAACCATTCATTGAATCCCATGGTGCAGAGTGTCCTAGCATTATCCTTGCCATAGACAGGCAGCACCTCTGAGAAGGTTACCATACATGCTACTTGTCTAATGCCCCTCCCCAACTTTACAAACTCCTCTTGCACTGCTCTGATCCCATCCCCAGCCAGGTCATTTGTCCCTAGGTGGACAAAGATGTCCAGCTCCCTCCCTCATGCAGCTGCTCCCATGATCCTGAGGATTTGCTTCCTGTCCCTCTGAGCCATGGTGGCAGGCAGGCACCTTATCTCTCTCTCTCCCCTTCCTCCCCAACTTTTACCCCGGTAATGATTGAGTCCCCCACCAGAAGTTGTTTCCTTCTCCTGTGTGGTCTCATGCCACCCTCCAGTGGATCTTTTTTGTCAAGATTCCCAGCATCCTCCTTGGTCTCCACTGCAGGTGTCTCCATAGAGGAACCACTGTTCACCAGAACAGCATATGAATTGTGGAGAGGTACAGCTATAGGGATGCACCTTTGTTCCACCACCCTTTCCCTCTCTGAGGCCACCTTGGTCAGACTGCTCCTATTTCTTGGCAGCCTCTGAGGCAGCAGCGGTGGCCCTAGTGGTCCCTGGGTTGGGGAAGAGGTTTCACGAATCCTAGCCAGGTCAGCCTTTAGATGTGCAACCTCCTCCCTCAGACCAGAGAGGTGCCTGCAAATAGGGCATTATCACAGCCTCCAGAATGTCTCCCGGAACACTACCACCCCACAGCCATTGCACTGCACCACTCCCATCATGACTTATTTTGTGTCACCTCTCCTGTTGCTTTTTATGCTCACTCTTTCCTCCCTCTATGTATTTTCCACCTACTTTCCTATTACCTATGTACCCTTACAACTCTCATCCTTCATGTTCTGGGACAGGAACTTCCTGTAGTCTTCAGTAGTCTCCTTCCTCCTTGCTTGGACTCAGACCTCCAGCAGCTGGGGGGGAGAAAGAGCTATTTTTTTTCCTTCAAGGTTGTTGAAACTAATGTGTCTCAGTGATCCTTCCCTTCCTTCTGCCAAACAGGAAGTTCCTGTTGTCAGTCAAATCCAGTGGCTATAAAAGTAGAACTGGCTTACGGTGGGAAGGTGGGGTGTGGGAAGGAGGGCAATTAGTTAGAAAATCTGTAGCTTTTTTAGTCAGCTGCCTGCTCTGAAAGCAAGATTCCCTCTGCCAGAAACTAACAGCAGGAAGCTATAATTGGAGACAACTGCTTTTCTGCTGCTTAAGCCGTACCCCATAAAACTTCTCTCCTCTGCTACTGATCTAACAAACTAAGTTGATACAGCCCCTTTCCCCAAACAGAGAAACACACAGTGACTTTCTTCTCTTTTTTGGTTTTTTACTTAAATGAGACCTCCTGCTTCTAATAAAGTATGTGTTTGCTTAATCCCAACAGGTACATCCTCCTGCTGAGATAGAATGATTTATCAGTAAGAAAATCTATGTAGAAATCATACTTGCCCAGGGGATCACTGGCTACCCTGGGTAGCAGAGCAGAGCAGAGCAGATATGGAACCCTCATTAGTTGATACATGTTTGCACAACATACTTATTTCATCCCCACTTGTGAAGTGGAAGGGGAAGAAGCTGACATGATGGATGTAGAGTTCCATGTAACCTTAAATTACTATGTTACTATGTTACTACATTCAGGATAGTAATGGTCATAAGTAAGCAATAACACATGACAGGGTGTGGAGTTGTGGTTGCCATATTGCAAGCCACACCCTGGTCTGTCATACTGCACTTATAAAATAGGTAACCTGAGAAATAAAAATTAAAAAATTCACAACTTTTTTTAATCAAAAACTGGTATTTTCTTCTGTTAAATGAACGCTGCCAACCTCCTTAATCTTCAAACTGTCCTTAGTTGTAAAAACACATTATGACTGGTCATATTCTGTAGAGACTGCTGATGCACAGTAGCTAGTAGTTTAATTATGATTCTTTTTTTTTTCCTTTTTAAAGTGAAAAACAGATTCTTCACCATATTGGTGTTACCACACTAGAAAGGTGTTTGTTTACAGTCTTTGATCAACTCCCACTGTATCTTTCCTGGAGTTGAGAACACCCCAACCCAGTGTAGCAACTCATGATGCAGTGGAAGGAAAGAGTGCTATTGCATCATGAGTGGCTCCACAGTTTGGGGGTGTTCTAAATGTTCAAAACGTGTGTAATATAAGGAGATCAAATATAATTATACCATTAGCATGCATTTCAGTTCTGCTAAGATAGGAAGCAGATAAAATAACCAGCAACATCAATGCATAACTTCTTTTCATTAAAATAAGTATTTTCTTTTGTTAATAAAAAGCAGCCCATTCTGACCCTTCAATAATCTGTCTTGCCATGCATTCAATCAGTGCACACCATGACTTTTTTTTTTTGCATTAATCAGCAGGACAAGTTGGCTCAAAATTGCACTAGCTCGCAGGTGTTGCCCTAGTCCCTAATTATAACAGATAATGTTATATACTAGTACAGTAAAAAATGCATTAAAAAAAATCTTAAGTAACAAATGATGACAAGACATGGATGCATGCTGAATTAATACATGCCCCAGCAGCATGGCGAGGCATAAGGCCAACAGTCAAATGCCTCATGCAGCTGAGGCATGCTTTGATTCAGATAAATACAGGCAGTGTTGTTGCATATTGCACTTATAAAATAGGGAAAACTTTATGTTGGTAAAATAAAGAAATAGTGACAAAAAGGCAGACACCACTTAATAGGATCACCTCAGTGGATCCAATAGCATCCCATTTAAGCAGGTGACCATTTTAAAAGGACTTCTCTGGTGTGATATAGAAAATGAGTGTCAGTCATCTTATGAGTGTTCTAATGTGCTGTACTCTGGTATCATTTGGTGCTGTATTACTGTAACTTTATTTAACTTAACTTTATTAAATCTTGTACTGGTCATACTGTATTGCCATTTTTTTAATTGTGTACTTTGTAGAGCATATAATAACATATATACAAATAAACAAACAATTGTATCAGTAAAAGAGGCAGTATAGCAGAACCATATACAACAAAAAGGATAGAAAAATCAGCAAACATGATCTGAACATTAATAGCAGGTGACAAAAAAAAACAAACAAATATAACAGACCAACCAACAACCACCCCAACATATCCCATCCCTGCCCGCTCCCCAGATCACCCCCAATCCCCAGCACCCCCCCTTCTGAGCACAATACATGGTGTGAATGCACTAAGAGAGAGAAAGAAGAGAAAAATGAAAAAGAAAAAAGAGGGAGAAAATACAGGAGCTAATCACCTATCCCTCCTCCCCACAGGAAGGGAGAGTCATATACCTCTCGAGTCTGACCAGCGCCACCTATGGAGTTTGTGCAATAGGTAAAAGAGCTAAATGAGAGCCCCATTTCCTCATAAACCCCACCAAATGGTCCTGCCGATGGGCAATATGCTTCTCCATTTCAAGGACTTGGAGCACCTCCGAGAGCCACTTTCTAAAGGAGGGAAGTAAGTTTTCATGCCAGTGTCACACAATTATTAATTTAACAACACTCGAAATCAGGACATAAAAGCCTTGTGGCAGTCAAGCATATCAGCTGGGAAATGGCCCACCAGACAAATCTGCAGGGTAAAATAGGAATTTAATCCCAAAAACAGATTCAAGGAGTCCCGAATTGCTTGCCAGAATGGAGCCACCATTGCACAATACCAGAGGATATGTTTTAAAGTCCTCTCAGAATGGCCACACATAAGACAGGTTAGGGATGAGGACCTACCCATCCTAAAAAGCCTAGAGGGAGAGAAGTATAAATTGCATAATATGCAAAATTGTAAGAAACAAAGTCAGTCCTGTTTAATATATTTGTACAAATCCTGCCAAATTTGCTGCCATGCTCCCTAATCCAGGTCAAGCCACAAGTCAAGTTGCCAATAAAAACAAATTCCCTTGGGACTTCTCAGATTGTGGTACTGCAGAGTGTCATAGAATTTAAAAACGGGATGTGAGAGGACTGCAGTGTCAATAAGCGTTTGCACCAAGGGATTAGTAGTCCCATGCCATAGCAGAGGCCCGAAGAAGGAAGAAATCACACTAGCCAGCTGCAGGTGTTTGAAGGGGCAATAAGTGGGGATTCCAAATCACACCTGGACTTTGCAAGCCGGGCTGAGCCTACCATCAGTAACTAAGGAGGCTACTGTTGCCCTTTGAAGAGGTGGACAAAAGCTAAAGGTAATAGGGTGGTTCACTATCCAAAGGTGCAGGTTACTAATAAGTGGTTGAGCAAGATCTTTAATATGGTCAAGACCCAAATGGGAGTAGATCTGATGAAGGGCTTTAGGAGACCAGAACATGGAAGAGGTCTGAAGTGGCTTAGAATGTTCATAGGGTTTCATAAGATCATAGGATCATAGCATATTACAAGTTCAGGAGGCAGGGTGGAAATATTTTTATATATATATTCAAATTTTGTATTACCCATTTATTGATCTAACTGACATTTAAATGTCTCCATAGAGTTACTCTCAACAATTGAACATGGTAATGTGTTCCATATGTTGACTCTTCTTTGTGCGTACCACTGGCTTCTTTTTTTGGTTCTACAGTGGTCACCTCTTAGTTTAAGATTATGAGACCTTGTTTGAGTTTTATTAAAGCTAGTTTCTAAGCCAAGTGTTTCTATGAGAACTGGGTCTCATATAGCCTTATATGTTAAGCAAAGGTCTCCTCAAAGTTGCCTATAATTCATGGAGTATACTTCCAACTGTTGCAACCTTTCCCCATAGGTCTTATCTGCCATACCTGAAATTCTTTTTGTCATTTTTCTTTGAACACCCTCAACTGATTTCCTACCTCTGTTTGTGTTAGGTGCACAAAAGGGTGCACAGTAGTCCAAGTGCAATCTAACTAAACTCGTGTAAAGTGGCAAAATGACTCTTGGTTGTCTACTTTTTATATGTTTCAAGATACATCCCAGGATTCTTTGACATTTCTTAACTTTTATTATTGTATTGTTATCAAAGTTAATTTTATCTATATTTACTCCCAAGTCTCTTTTGTTATCAGTTTCTTGTAGTACCACTTGGTTTAGTAGATAGCTATTTTTTAAGTTATTGTGTCCTAAATGCATTACTTTACACTTTTGAACATTGAGCATCATTTTGTTCTTTTGAGACCATAGTTCCAGTGATGCTATCTCTTTTGAAAGTTTACTACTGCCTCATTTGAGTTGACTATGCAACCTATCTTGCAGTCATCTGCATACTTTGACATCCAAACATTGTTTGAAGACTGCATCAATGATATCAAGATGTTAAACAGTACAGGGCCCAATACTGAGCCCTGAGGCACCCCACCCATCACTTCTGCCCATGCAGACAAATACCTTTTTATTGATGTACACTGCTGGCGATTATATAGACATAATTCTATCCAGGTTATTAGATTATGGGGGAATTCCAGCTTTGTCATATGCTGTAATTAAATTTTATGAGAGACTTTGTTGAATGCCTTTTCAAAACCTAAGAAAATTATGTCCACAGGTAGGCCTGCATCTAATGCTGAACTAACATTTTCAAAGAAATGTAAATGATTAGTCAAACATGACCTTCCCTGAGTAGACCCATGCTGTGTAATTTGTAGGTTGTTGAGATTTATATGCTGTTCTAATCTATGTAAGATTAGCCTTTCTAAAGTTTTTCCTATAACGGATGTCAAGCGTATTGGTCTGTAATTTGGTACTTCTGTTTTGTTTCCTGATGTATGTATAGGGATGACCACAGCATCTTTCTATGATGAGACACTTTCACCTATATCTAAGGATAGATTAAATAATTTACACAAAGGGCCTGAAATTTGTGTTGCAATTTCCTTAAGGAACCTAGGATGAATTCCATCAGGCCCAGCTGAGGAATTAGCATTTAGATATAGGAGTGCCCTTAAAGTTTCTTCAATTGTAATTGAAGCAACTTTTGAGTCATTGCAGTTAGTTATTGTACCATTAAAGTTTTCCTTTGGGGTAAAGATGGTAAGAAAATAATGATTAAGTTCTGTCGCCATTAGTGTTTCATTATTAGTAAGTCCTGCTTTTGTTTGTATGGGTCCTAATGGGGTTTTAGTACCTCTGAGTGAGCCTATATAATTATTGAACTTTTTTTTATTATCCACTGTATCTATTGATAATCTATTTTCCATTTCTATCTTTGCTTTCCTAATTTGTTGTTTTACTTTATTTGAATGCTTTTTATAGCTATTCCATTTGGATAATGATTTTTTTTTCATATTTTCTATAGCTCTTATGTTTTCTATTGATTGATCTCTTAATTGTGTTGTTCTACCTGACTGGAGTTCTTTGCCCATTAATGTATGGGACCCAAATGTCTAGGCAGTGATTTATTTTAAACAAGATAAGAGTCCAAGCCTGATGGACATTCAGGCTTATAAATTCAGTGTCCCAATCCCATAAGGTCAAATTTTTTTTTTATTTCATGATAATTAGCTCTAGAGTAATCCCTTTCTAAGGTGTTCTCCTTGGTTCCTGGTATTCTGGACTGAATTTGAAATAGAATCATACTATGATTGATGTTACCTAGTGGTTCTAGAATTCTAGGTTCTAAAACTTGTTGCCGCATGTTGGTAAGCACAATATCTAATATATTATTATTTCTGACACCTTCATTAAGGATTTGATCAAGGTTCTGATTAACTGTGATGTCCAAGAAGTCCCTCTCTATAGTTCCACTACATTGGAGCATTTCCCAGTTAATTTTAGGGAAGTTAAAATCTCCCATAAGTATATAATTATTACTAGGATCAAATTTATCTATTGAGTTGAGGAAGTCGATGTTTTGTTCATTATTAAGGTTGCAGGGTCTAAAAGCCAAGCCTACGCATAGTTTTATAGCCAGTAATTTAATCTCCTCCCAAATAATTTCATTATTGTTATTAGAAATATATTTTGGGGTAATAGAATGTGATGTATAATCTTCCGATATATAGAGTGCTACCCCCCAATTTATCCTTCCTATTTTTTATTATTTTGTTGAAACCAAGAATATCTGTGTTCCAGTTTCTCCATGAAACCATGTTTCAGTAACCCCACAAATTGAGATTTTTTTCTTTTTGAATTATGTACCTTAGTTTATCCATTTTATTTGTTAAACTACGAGCATTAAGTAGTAATATATTTATGTTATTTTTTTTTTGTCATATGGAGTGTCAATAGGAGAAATTATGTTGGATATTCTAGTTATTAGTACAGTTAAATTCTGATTTTCACTGTGACCATTATTTAAACATAACCCACCCCCCTGAACTAGTTTAAATGTTTATCAATAAAATTGTGAATTGTTTTCCCAGGAGTGCATTCCCTTCTTTAAGTGTAGGCCATCTTTACAGTATAGGTCTTCCTGAAGGTAAAACTCTTCCCAGTGGGTTAGGCACTGGATCTCTTGCCTCATTGTCCATTTTCTTAACCAATCACTAAAGCTCCTTACTTTCTGGTTTATTCTCATTGAAGCTTTAAGTATAGGCAGGATTTCTGATATAGTAACTTCACAACTTAGAGAAGTCAATCTATTGGTAAGCGCCACCATGTTTTGTTTAGTTTCCTCAACTGAGTCGCTGAACATGTTATTTGTCCCCACATGAATAAGTACAAGAGGATTACCACCTAAGTTTTTAACAGTTGTTCTGCTCATGCATGTTAAGTCTGCTATTTTAACCCCTCTAAATGATGAGTGTTCTGTGAGCTTTATCAGGGTTGCAGACTACCCTATCCAGATGTTTAATCATTGAATCCCCCATGATCGATAGATTTCTATGCAGTTGCTGATTATTATTACATACTTCTGTGTTGTTATCATTGCTTTCTATTGTATTTTCTACATTATTTTGTATAGACAGTAGACCATTGCCACTACTGGTATCTGGAACTATAAATGCAATAGGAGTGCTGAAAGATATTAATGCTTGTGACGAACTGGTGTCAGTGTCATTTTCCATTATTGTTAAGTTAGTAAATCTATTACTAAGAGGGATGGAAAAAGTAGTTGCATGCCTTCTCGTTTTTGGTGGTTTGGCATATTGGACGTTATACCATAAATCGTCTACTTTTGGTTTTAAATCTTCTTCCCTGGTTCTTTTTTTAGATTTGTCTTTAGAAGATTCCATTTGCCTTGATGCTATTTGCAGAGTTTCATTAGGGGTATTCAGATTTAATTATTCACCAATGTTTGGTGGAATGGAAGCGGGGGGGGGGGGATGTAAACACATTTGTTCCAGAGGATAGTTTGGTACCAAGTCTATCTGCCATTTCCTTTTGACTTGCCTCCAATTGTAATAATCTATCACTAAAGGCATTGTGCTCTTGTAATAAAACTTCATTATGAGTACATTGTTCACAAATAAAGGGAACTGGTTGAACCTCTGTGGTAATTAAATAGATAAGACAAGTGGAACATCTAGTAATAACTTCTCTTTCTAGCATAATTATTTTCTCAGCCATTATAATAGTTATATATAGAGAAATGCTTCAAAATAGAGGATGAAACTAAACTCTGTATGTGGGCTTACCCTCCTAATTGTTGGAAAATTAAGGGATATGTAATATCACACAACTGTACTTATGGGCAGGTTTTCACATACGTTGATGCGCAGTTGAGCTGCCTGAGCTCACGCAGCTCACTATAATCCAAGTTTTTAATCATTTAAGTTGACCCAGAGGTAAGTGAGTGTGTATGTAATACCACTTATTCGTGGGTATACTTGCAGACTCAATAAATAGGTGCCAGGAAAAGAGGTGTATTGACACAACCCATCAATTACGGTTTAATATGGGACCCAATGTTAAAATCCTTCTTCCTGTTGCTTCTGCAATACTCAAATATCTGACACACAATGTTTTTACAGAATACAATCCATATAGCCAGATTATTTAGTATTTTATTAACTTCTGCTAATCTGTGGGGCATACACTTTTTTAAGTACATGCCTATGGAGTGATACATCAATCCTGCTAGTAGTCACTGCCAGTTCAATTAAAGTAAGGTACAAACTTACAATACAGAGCTTTGCACCTACCTCCTAGATAGTTATTCTTATATACGGACTGGTTTGTACCCACCTAGACCCACCAAACATGCCCAACATGCGTAGACGCACATCTCGTTGCACGCGTCTTCACGCGTGACGTCACGTGCTCATCCTGCTCACTGCAGGGCACTGTATTTAAGCAGCAAAGTGACCTCAGAAGTGCTCCTGGGGGTCACAGACAGCTCCATGTTACAAAGTATTCAAATTAAAAGTTTTATTTTCTTAAAAGTGCCAGTAAATGGCTACTCTACCGCAAATTGTCCCCCAAGGGTTATTAAACCCAGAAATTAAAGCACAGAATTGAGTTGTAGTCCTTCAAATACACCCAAAGGACTACATCTCCTCTTCCCAGCTCTGTGTATTAGACCAGAGCTCTGAGGACTCGCGATAGTGAGTGAATTAAAATCACACAGTCAACTGTCATATATGTTTCATTTAGTAAGCACAGAATACAATATTAAGGCTCTTAGTTACATCCAGAGCTCTTAGCTTGTATACCACAAAGTGCTCACCGCAGAGCACTTTATTTAGGAAGTAAAGTGACCCTGGAAGTGCTCCTGAGGATCACAGACAGCTCCGTGTTACAAAGCATTCAAATTAAAAGTTTTATTTTCTTAAGAGTGCCAGTAAATGGCTACTCTACCGAAAATTGTCCCCCAAGGGTTATTAAACTCAGAGATTAAAGCCCAGAATTGAGTTGTAGTCCTTCAAATACACCCAAAGGACTACATCTCCTCTTCCTGGTTCTGTGTATTAGATCAGGGCTCCGAGGACTCGCGTTAGCGAGTGAATTAAAATCACACAGTCAACTGTCAAATATGTTTCATTCAGTAAGCACAGAATACAATACTAAGGTTCTTAGTTACATTGTGAGCTTTTAGCCAGTATTTCACGAAGTGCTCACCACAGAGCACTGTATCTAAGCAGTAAAATTACCCCGGAAGTGCTCCTGTGGGTCACAGACAGCTCTGTGTTACAAAGTATTCAAATTAAAAGTTTTATTTTTTTAAAAGTGCCAGTAAATGGTTACTGTACTGCAAATTGTCCCCCAAGGGTTATCAAACCCATAAATGAAAGCCCAGAATTGAGTTGTAGTCCTTCAAATACACCCACAGGACTACAGCTCCTCTTTCTGGTTCTGTGTGTTAGACCAGGGCTCCGAGGTCTCACGATAGCAAGTGAATTAAAATCACACAGTCAACTGTCAAATTTGTTTCATTTAGTAAGCACAGGATACAATACTAAGGCTCTTAGTTACATCCAGAGCTTTTAGCCAGTATTTCATGAAGTGCTCACTGCAGGGCACTGTATTTAAGCAGTAAAGTGACCCCAGAAGTGCTCCTGGGGGTCACAGACAGTTCCGTGTTACAAAGTATTCAAATTAAAAGTTTTATTTTTTTGAAAGTGCCAGTAAATGGCTACTCTACCACAAATTGTCCCCCAAGGGTTTTAAACCCATAAATTAAAGCCCAGAATTGAGTTGCAGTCCTTCAAATACACCCGAAGGACTACAGTTCCTCTTTCTGGTTCTCTGTATTAGACCAGGGCTCTGAGGACTCATGGTAGCGAGTGAATTAAAATCACACAGTCAACTGTCAAATATGTTTCATTTAGTAAGCACAGAATACAATACTAAGGCTCTTAGTTACATCCAGAGCTTTTAGCCAGTTTAGCATACAGTAGATTGTCTAGAGTAAGACCATGTAAGCAACAAAGTCACTGTTCCAGGGAGATCCATAAGGGATCCCCTCTGGCTAAAATTTTCATGTTATCTCTATTTAATAGCCAAGTTCCTGACCCCTGGAAGATTGTGCAAGTAACGCCTGTCTTTAAAAAAGGTGATCCCAAGTAGATTACTAACTACAGGCCTATAGCCATCCTATCAGTCCTAAATAAAATTCCGGAAATACTTGTTGCAAATCAAACCATTGACTACCTCACTAAGTACAGCCTTCTCTCTGACACCCAACATGATTTCCGTAAAGGTCATAGTACCTCCACAGCTCTTCTCAAATTCATTACCAGTGTGCTTACCAATATGGATGATGGCCAGCTGACAGGGGCAGTTTTTATACACCTTACAAAGGCCTTTGATATTGTTGATCACCCATTCCTCCTCTCCATTCTTTGCAATCTGAGCTATTCACCCCCACCTGTTGCCTGGTATGGAAGCTATCTGTCAAACAGAACTCAAATTGTGAAATTCGACTCCTTATCTGATGGTGCTACCACCAATATTGAGGTCCCCTGGGGCTCTATTCTGGGACCTCTTCTTTTTTCACTTTTTATCAATAACATAGACAAGGTTTTTCTTTCATGCTCATCTATTCTCTATGCAGATGATCTTGTACTCTATTCAAGCTCTGATAAGGTCACCAGCATAAATGCATCCCTTTCCTCAGATTTCATGAATGTCCAAAATTGGCTTTCTCCACATAAGCTTGTACTTTATACTAAGAAAACCCAAGCATTGTTATTTGGATCTGCCCCTAAACTTAGGACATGTCAAACTCCCCTGTTGGTGCAAGACAGTAGTGGTGCACAACTAAAATGTGTTACATCTTTTAAATACCTAGGAATTCTTCTGGACCAATCTCTGTACTTTAGCCTACATATACAATCCACCTGCAAGGCAGTGAATGCTAAACTGGGGGTTATAAGTCCAGTTTCATTCTAACTCCCTCTGCTAAACTTGCTATTGCCAGAGGCATATTACTCCCTGTTCTCATCTATGGCATGCAGACCTTTGCTGCCGCACACAAAACCATCCTTCATAAGTGGGATGTCACTTATAACAATATCTGTCAGTACACCTCCTTGTCACCTTGGCTTAAGCACCACTGCCAACTATACAGGGACCTGGGCTGGTTATCCCCCTCAGCTTGCCGTCAATACTCTCTTGGCTCCCTGATTGACTCTATACTCTGAAACCAGACCCCTTCAGCACTCGCAACATTGCTGGTACCTCAAACCTCCTCCTATGGACTGTGTTCGGTAGATAAATCCCTACTGAATGTACCTAGATATAAAACATAAAAAGGCTCTTTTGCTTTCAATCACTCTGCTCCTAATCTCTGGAACTCCCTCCCCCAAGCACTTCAAATATCAGGATCCCATGGCAGCTTCAAAAAGGAGTTGTGACTACATATATCTGTTGCTGATCTCTGCACTTGTTTTAATCCTCCTTAATCCCCGGCTAAATGCTTCCTCACCTAACTTTCACCTCCCTAGCTCATAGCACTTCTTACCATTACTATCTCCTTGAGGGATAATCTACCCCTCCCCCGGACACCTGAGTCTTGTCTCAGAGGCCATGATAATGCATCCTGCCAAGTCAGGAATTTGCCCTTGCCTTGTTTTGCTGCCTATTTGAACCTTCATTATTGTGACTAATTTGACCAATATTTCTTTGCTATGTTGTATTTCCTCCTTGACTGTGTGGGTTTTTATGCCTAAAATTCTATGTGAATTTCGTTGATTGTTATTGTCCTGCTGCATTTATTCATTAGTACGGGAGGGCTTAACTCCAGGTTCAGTGTGGGGAATAGCTTCTCCCACAACCTCTACTTAAACCCTCCACTAACACACCTCCCTTGCTTAGGGAGTGTTTTTTGTCCCTGAGCTCCCTGCCTGGCTGTGTGGCTGTGCATTTTTCTCTTTCCCTCTTTCCATGTTTTGTCTCATCCTTTCCTCCCTTACCCTGTGTGTTCCACCTTCCTTCCTCATAGTTTTCCTGTTCTCTCCTGTTTCTGTTGCTTGCCTCCATTTTGTCCCTTCCCCGCCTGCCTCTGTTTCTGGCTGGTGTCTGGGTGCTTCCCTGTTTGTTGTCTTTTTTGTGCTTCTCCTCCCACTCTCCGTCTCCTCTCTCAAACATTGCAACACCTGACTGCATGCCCTACTTTGTCCCAGATGCCTCCAGCTCTGTTTTGCAGCTTTTTGGCATCATGCTAGTCTGGGGAACCTGCATCAAGCCCTTCATAGGTGACTTTGCCCCTACTCTCTGCGCCTTCCATACTTCTCCCCAGGACTCGCTCCTGTCTCCCTCCGGAAGCTTTCCTGCTTCCTATCCATTCCCCTCAGCTCCTTGCTCTCTCCTTCCATGTTCTTCTCTCTCTCCCCTTCAGACCTCCATGCTGTCTGATGCCTGGCACTTTGGCGCTTTCATTTCCCCTTGTGCTCCATTCCTGGATCACGCCACCCCTTCAGTCCCTGCTCATCAATCCACTTCTGCCCATCCTCTCTTGCACTGATGTACCAGGCCATGGCTCATATACAGGCAATGACTACGTAAGTCCACTATAAAGTGTCTAAGGAATTGTGAAAAAGGGGAGGTATCACACAGCACCATGCTAGTCAAACAGGAATGCTGCAGGGAGGCCTTGCTTGGTGTCTTCTCCTGAAGTTTCAGCTACCCGAAGTGTTCCTGTTTCTACTAATTCTACCTGTTGCATTTTCTGACTGGGGTACCTGCATTTAGCTGTTATTTTCCATGTTTCTAACTTATTTCCCATATTTGACATCCACGTGTTTGCTACTGACTCCACCAGCTATATTTATCCATCAGTATTTACTCTGTATATGTTCCTATTGTCCTGCAGAGCTACACATTTCATCATTGGTTTACTTTGCTATACTTGCATTGCTTGGGCAGCTGAATACTGCAGTTTTCCTGTCCCTTGCTATTTTTCCCTGCACCACCACCTGTATGATTGCTACCAGCTCCTCTATGTCACCTTACCACAGTTGAGTGCTCTGTTGGGCCATTTATTTGTATCCCATTGTCCCTTACAGAGCAGCTTTTGATCTCCTGGTTGTTACTAGGGAGGCGGGGGGTGTTCTCCCATTCTACCATCCCTAGGGATGCTCCCACCTTGCCTTCCCTGCCACTTCCTTCCTCAGTCACCTACACTCCCATCTATGCCCCTCCCAGGTATGTGTGTCCATCTATGGATGGGTCCTCCTCTGTACCCAATTATTACTTTCACAGCCAACCCTTTATTTCTCCCTCTTGCTACTGCAGTGCATCGTCTGTCCCATATGTCCTACGTCTGTCCTACCACGTCTATGAATCATTCCTCATGATGTATGCATTGCTGTTCCTCATCTACTCCTCTCTACTGCAGCCTTCTGTGCCTTTTGCCAGCCCATACCAGCAGTTCTCCAGACTCTGTCCCTAGCTCTCACCTTCTGAGGTGTTGAGTGGAGGTAGGCTTCCCCTGTCTACCGGGATGTGATTCCGTTACAATCACTGCCTCCTACTACTTACCAACCTGACATCCTCCATCCCTAACTCTGCTAGACAGCATCAGGTGAAGGTTAGCTCACCCCAACTACCAGGGATGGGAGCCATGTCTGCATTCTACTGAGTCATACCATGCTTTCTCTATCTGATGCCAGTTGCCGCTTCCTTTCGGGAATGGAACTTCTTCACCCCATATGACCTCATCATCCTTCCTATGCCTGGCTCAAGTCAAGATCATCCCATCTCAGTCATCTTCACTGGATGTCTGATTCAACATTCCACTGCTTTGACTGAGCTTTCTCAGCCTGCTACCCAGATTCTGCTTCCCATCAGGAACATGACTTTGCCCCACTTGGCTTCTCCATCCTACCTGGTCTGCAGCCTCGAGTCACAGTCCTATCACGCTGACTTACATGGCTGGAAGCCTGAATTTCCTATCGACCATTTCCACCTGCTTCATATTTTACCCAATAAGGGTTGCTGCTTCCCTTCAGGAATGGGACTTCACCACCCCAGGTGCCTTATCATCCTACTTATGTCTGGCTGCCTCAAGTCAATATCATCCTGCCTTGGTCATCACCACTGGGTGTCTGACTCTCCATTCCACTGATTCAACTGTACCCATTCTCAGCATGCTACCTGGGTGATGCTTCCTTTCAAGAACTTGACTTTGCCCAATTTGCCTTTTCCATCTTACCTAGGCTGCAGCCTTGATACACAGTACTACTTTGCAAACTTACATGGCTGGGATCCTGCATCTGCTTTGACTGTTTCCACCCTCTGCTTCCCATACCTAATGTGGGTTGCCACTTCCCTTTGGGAATGGGGCCTTTATACCTCAATTGCCTTCCATCGCCCAACATTTCCTACAGCTTCATATCTTGGCTTCATGCTCTGACTACTTGGTTGGTTCCCTGATTGTGTGACTCCACTTGTTCCATGCCATCTCTGTCTCACACTCAGATGCCACCTCTATCTGGAGTGACATCTTATCCTCTCAGTTGCCTCCATCATCCTACCTCTGCCTGTTGGTATCAGTTACTGGTTATCTCACCTTGATTACTGGGATTGGAAGCTTTATTCTGCAATTGTCTTTTTTTCCTTTGAATGCCCTGTACCTGACCACCACCGGCTCCTCTCTCCTGGACCTGAGCTATTTACCGAAGTTGCCTCCACCATCATACATTATCTCACATGTCATGTCCAGGTCTTCTCTCCTTGACTCCGTTGCTTAGGAGCCTGCATCTGCACCTGAATGTTCATCCTTCTGCATTTTTACCTCATATCCAATTACAGTTTCCCTCACATGACCCCTCTGCTCTGAATGGCGTCCTTTCTTCCTCACCAGTCTCCATCCTGCCCTCCATGGACCATCATTCTCTAACCCCCTTGGCATAATTTCCCTCATGATATGGCTCTCACCAGCTTGTTCAATCTCTTTCAATCCAGGATGACTGCCTCATGGATTCCATTGCTGCAGGTCCCCTTTCTGGCTGCTATATGAGCTCATTTTATGTTTCAGATGTGGCAACCTCGTCCTTTATTGCTCCACTGCCTTTCATCATTTTTTCTCATTGTTTGCAGCCTTCGTCAGTTGTGGGACTCATGTATCTCAACTCAGAAGCTCTTGGTGCTTTGCTTCACTCCTTGGACTTCTGTGGATCATCCTCCGATACTTTGCTACAGCCTTCCTGCATTCCACTGCTGTATGCTGAAGAGCTGAATCGATCCTGTTCCTTCTGCACTGTATGTCATTCAGCTTCACCTAGCTCATCGCCTTCCCTGGATCATTCCTTCAGTTCATCAGGATTTTCTCCAGACTCCTTCCATCTTCAGATTGCTGCTTTTCATCTCCACCTTGCAAGCTTGGGGCTTCATCCTTTTTGCTGTGGCTCTCTTAGACTTGCTACCCTATCTCTGGCCACTCTTCCTACCCAGTCAACTACTCTTCCAGTTCCTCCGTCTCATCCCATCCACTATTCGATGGAACACTTGTTCATTTCACCTGAGAAAACTACTTCTAGCAAACATCCCTTGGATAACATGCCTCATAAACTCTTACATCATCATAGAGTTTTCTATACTTCCCAAGCATCTCCCCATGATCATTCCTGGAATCTTGTTTGACTGGACAATAGAAAAAGCTCATCCGTCTCTACTGAATACTCCATATGAATCAATCTATTCAATTACTGTGACTTCCTTGTCAACCTTGGCTCACAGGTTATCCTCAAACATGGAAAGGACTTAATTCACTCTGTTATGCTCCAACTCAGTAACCATTATCATTGCTATGGATATGAGAAATTGCAAGTTACCGCATACCACTACTGATGTCATCAGTCTTACCTTCTGCAGCCTCTCCTATCAAAACCAACTCTGTTGACCATGATACTTGACTTTGACTTTCACAACAGCCATTGCTTGTCCTAAGACCTTCACAACTGCCTTCCCAGAACTTCCCTCTTTGGATCTCCCATGCCTAGCTGCTTTACTAATGTCATTCCATCCAAATCAATGTTTTCTAGCTCCTGAACATCACTGTACCTCAAACAATCATCTGCATTGCTCCATCCTATTAGCATTAGTCAAGTTAGCTGCCCATCCAGTGGTCCTTCTAGTGTATCTTTTACAAATTATCTCTGTACTCCCTCCACTTATGATGTTCACCAAGAACAGGAACCTCCTATACTCAATTCAGAACTCCACAACCATGCTGGAAAATTCACTATCTCAGTCTTTCCTCCTAACAAGACTTAATCAACTATAGCACTAAGATCCTCTGGCATGTCACACTACTTGACTTCACTATCAACTCAGCCTACAGACTCACCACACATCCACTCCAAGCTTCTCTCAAGTATGTAGACATCATATTACCCTTCAACCTAACCAGCCATAGCCACCTCAGCACTAAATACCTCATCGCTAGTCCCCAAACATTGAACTGACCGTTTTGACCTATACTATTGTAATTTCACTGTACTCATGATATGTACCTGTCTTTGATTGTAGTGCTCTCCCTGGTCATGTCTGAAAATAGCCATTTTATGGCTAGTGCACCTACCCAGTTAACAAAAACTAAATAAATAAAATAAATAAATAATAGGAAACTTTGGGGGGAGTACTGGTGGCAGAGCCCCCAATGAAAGAGTTTACTGCAGTGAATGGCACAGTAGTATAAGAAAACATTAGGCACATGCAGACCCCAGAGCCCCTTCTGAATGGTAAGCTAAAATAAGCCCCATGAACGACCTTACCATTCCAGAGAAAATCAGAGAGAGACAGCTCTGAAGACACAAAAACCATATTTTCAGGAGATATGTGCCCACCATGTTTCTGTGTTGAATTAACTTCAACTGCTGACTGTCCAGTAAGCTTAAGTAGTAGGTTCTGTAATGTTTAATCTTGATACAGATTTAAAGTAATAAGTGTTCAATTTACAACCAGCAACGAGCAAAAATGAAGGCACTCAACAAGGGTCTCTAATACACTTATTTGCACTATGACTGTCCCAATTAACCAGCTGCCATAGTCCCCATGAAATTGTTATGGAGAACATAGGAGCTAATGGTGTAAAAAATGGTTCCATCTGAGATGTGCCTGTTAACCAGGTCATGCTTATTACCTGTGTCCCTATTAAGTAGTATGTACTGCATAACTTATGAGAAAAAAACTGGACTTATGAGCGGCAAAAAAAAAGTATTTTTATAATGTACCTTTGGACATAGTAAGTAGATTGTGTTTTGGTGGACTGATTTCTTCTGATGTAAAAAGGCTGTAGATAAGTAAATTAGGTTAGGTTAGTTACAAACTGTGCAGGCTGTAGCAAATTAATCAATAGTTAGCTGATGTGTTTCTATCAATGACATTTTTATTATTTCACAGTTATAATGCTCGTACTTCAGTCTCCCACCCCTGACCATAGTGAAAAAAGACATGAAATTCAGGCAGGAAGTCTACATCCCCTCCCCCACTGTTCTGTTCCGTTGCCCTCTTCTGTCTCTTTCCACCCCCTAACCCCCTAAAATGGAACAATGCTTAGTAGTAGCTATTCAGTCAAGCAACCATGGTTACGCACAAAACAATAGCCACCTAAGCTCACTGGGCGTTATTATTTTTAGTTTTTGTTGACCAGGTAAGTGCACTAGACAAAACACTGCCTATTTTCAGGCACAGTCCTGGAGGTAACAGAGCAATGGTACAACAGCACAGCAACTAGACAGTAGTGAAACAATGCAGTATACATAACGTTACTTTTCTGAGCAATACAGTAGGCATAATGCATTACATTTTGAGCTTAAACAGTGAGAATATGTAAAGAAGGGTCAAGTGCAGGGAAGGTGAGCATAAGTCCCCATCAGTAGAAGATGGGGGTCACTGGGTAGGAGGGACCTAGACAGATGTAAGGTGGGCAAGACATTGAATGTACTGTTTAAAAGAGAAATAGGGTGTCAGCTGCAGGTGCAGATGCTGGAGTCACTTAAGAACTTGTGAAGTGCTTGCTTGAAATGGTAGTGGGACTGCACAGATCTAATGTGAGATGGGTGGGCATTCCAGATTTTGGGAGCCAAATTGGCAAAGACCTATTCAACCATCTTGGTTGAACATCTTGGAACCACCAGGAGAGATTGTACACAGGAGCACAGTGGGTAAGATTGTTCCAAGGGGTCATCAAGGCTGCAAGGGCTGCAGGTTGGGAGGACTTTAGAATGCTGTCAATTATGCATCCAAGTGCAAGTAGGCAGTGAGAGGGAAGGGATAGCCAACCTAGCTTAGTATATAGCAAACAATGGTGAGTCGTTCTAAGGGTGGAGAGAGCAAACCGGCATATGTTGTTGTATGACACATTCCATTTGTCCAAGTTGAAAGCGCTGGTCCTAAAGTAGGGGGTAAGACCACACATGAGGTTGGGAAGTAGGATACCCTTAGCTTTGGCAAGCCTAGCAGCAGGAGTCAAAGAATATTTAATTTTGTAGGTCAGTCCTAGTTTGGCATTGACAGCCTTGAAGACATTAGTGAAGTGCAGATTGAAATCAAGGGCAGGGTCCAGAGTGATGCCAAGATATTTGAATGAGCTGATGGTAGTGAGGGGAGAGCCACCAGAGCATTGAACAGTAAGGCTGGTGTTGCAGAATCTGAGCTAAGGTGAGGACCCAAATAGCATGGCCTGGGTCTTGCTAGCAGTTAGGATGAGGCTAGTTTGCATTAGCCAGGTCTGTAGCCTTTTAAAATTGGCATCCATTTATAAGTTGACCACAAATAAACTGTGAAAGCTGGTGTAGAGTACCATATCATCAGCATAGAGAAGGGTGCAGCAGTGTACTGGGGTCTTATGAGCATCATTTATGAATATGGAGAACAGCAGCAGACCAAGCATTGAACCTTGGGGCACTCCAGACTTGATAGAAGTAAGAGTGGAGATTTCCTGGTATACTTTGACAAATTGATGCCTCTGATTTATACAACTGGAGGTCCAATTTAGATCTGAGCTAGAGATGCCTAGGGTGGAGAGCTTGGATTCCAGTTTTGCATGATTGATGAGAATGAACACCTTTGGTAAATCAATAAAAATAGAACCAGTAATGCTGTCAGTCACTGAACATGTACTATATACATTACATGCTTATTCAGAGTTCAGTCGGCAGCTGTCCACAGCGGTGAGAGGTGGGCTCTGCCAGTAGCTGGCTCCCTTACAGGTCAGGTGGGAGCAGGGTGTTTGGACACTGCTAGATGGGGGTCTCACTAGACCACCAGGTGGTAATTATTACAGTACTTTCAGTGTCATAGGGATGGGGAGGGGTGGGGCCCCAGACTACTAAGGAAAAGGGGGGTGATATTTATTTATTTTTCAAAGATCAGAGGGGTAATGTTTATTTTATTTAACAACAATGTATTCAAGGAGGGGGGACACCGGAACATTGCCATTACCTGGTCAACTTACCAGGTGGCGAACTTTCTAAGTACTCTTAGACCTGCCAGTGCTGGTCAAAGAGTACTTAGAAATGTCACCACTGGGGGAGTTTTGTGAATTGTGATTCTGGGGATTCGGCAACCTGAATCTGTCGCAAGCCCCTGGCACCATGCCACAGCAGAGTGTGTGTGTGTGTGGTGCAAGGGTGGCACAAGCACAGTTAGGTGCAGGCTGCATGCAGTAGGTGCAGCCTGCCTTTGTGAATTGCTCCCAGGGCATCCTTTGGCGTAAGGTGTACTTTGAGCCAATTGTGTGGATGTATGCTCCTTGAGCCACCCCCAGAACTTTGTGAATCAGACCCTGTATGTCAAGGTAGACAAACAATAGCTAAGAGCAGGAGAACTGTACCATGAGGCAGCAACTAACAATGTCATAAGGTTTATTCTAGAAGTTTCAGCAATGAGCTTAATTACCTAAGTAGTACTACAATGAAGAAATCCATGCAGCTTAAGGTTTTAAACTACTGGTGTGCATACTCACTTCGACACCCCTAAGTAAATCCAACCCAATACAAAAGTCTAGATGATGTAGTAGCCAGAGGTTCTAACAATCTGCCACAAGTTTTAGTAGCTCACACTTGCTCAGACACAGCTATTCCATTTATACCCACCTAGTGAAAAAGGAAGGGGGGACAACATGGAAAGGTGTTAGCATTAGATCAAATTTATTTTAATTGTGTAGTGTCAGAAGGTATCCTCCGACCTCCATACAGCAGATAAAGTGCTCTGATTCATCACCCTGAGCTACCCAGTTGAGTTTGCCTGACAGAACCACTAAAAAGGCTTTATATCAATTGTGCAGCTGTAGGGTGGGGGGAGGGCCAAAATCAAACAGCCATTATGCAGAGAATAGAAGCAGGTATCTTGTAAATTATTTTAAAAGTTTGTCCAAAATGATGCAAGGGAGGGCTGAAGACAATCAATGGAGCCTCTCAGACCCCTGTAAAAGTGTACTCCAGCGGTGTCTGAAAAGCCAATGAGAACCCCTGCTGAACTTCAGGAGCCTTTAGAGATTGAAAACTGGTGCCTTTTTTGTAGTGCTCAGTTATTGGTTCCTGGGGGAAACAGAATTCACGCAGTCATTGTCGGGTGGTGTGGTCCATGTCTGGAGGGCAGCTGAGACTCTGAATGTATCCATTGTACAAAATCAAACCACCATTGTCCAGAGAACAGGAGAAGGTCTCCTGTAAATTCTTTAAATGTTTGTCCAAAGTGGTGCAGGGGGAGAGCTGGAGACAATCAGTTGAGCCCCTCTGACCCCTCCCCTCCCCTTCCCTTCCACCCATCTACCCACAGGGTAATGAACAGAGTCAGGCAGACATAGACATGCTCAGCCCCCCATTCTGCAACCAGACAGAGAGCTGCACTTCTAGGGGTGATTTCCAAGTCAGCAGTCAGCAATCAGTCTTGAAAGTTACATCAGCAACTTCAACAGCAGCCACAGAGGACCTGCATTCGTCACGCGAGACATGTAGACAGCTACCTGCAGTATTCCTGGACAATTTGCATTATGACCCAGACAACACAAAACTATTAAAACTGATCCCTGCATTTAATAAACAGAATGATTGTTTAGCATAAAATAAAATGATGCACAAAACTGGCTTCAGAATCCTAGCAACTTCATTGGTCTAAACAAATTATCTGGCGATTCATTAATCTGTGGTATATGAACAGTGTGCAACTAACTCACCCTAATCAATCTAGCAACAACCCAACTTTTTGCATTAAAATAAAAACGTTTACACTTGTTAAACACAAAACTCACAACAGGCAACAGGTTTCTTCAAAATAAATACACTTGTTGGGTTCATGTAAATGCACTCAGCCGTTATTACCAAATTCACATATTCTACTAACTAAAGGAAAATAAAACCTTTTTACTGCAAAGAAAAAAAATTCCACTTTATAAGCCCAATAAGTTATAACCCACTTCAGGGCATAGGTTTCTTGAGAATTAATGCACTTTCCAGGTGGATTGAAAGTAGTACAGTTGTTGGCCATGTGATTCCCAGTTCACCCAGGGTGTGCACTAATTCTCTAGAACTGCAAGACCTGTTGTGCATTTTGCTTACTCAGCATTCTTCAGAATTCCACAGGCAGAATGTTCACCCCATGCACACACAACTAGAGGCCTTAAATGGAGCCAAAGTCTTAATTATAGCTGTCTTTGGCTGAGTACCAAATGTTCTCCACCATGACCAGGTAACTATAGAAGGGGTATTTTTCACAGTCAGTAAAGGAAGGCCAGATATTAAAAACTTTGGGTAGTAAGGGATGGAATATGAGAGGACTGAACATTTTTTTGTTTGTTTTGTTTGTTTGTTTTACATGTGTGTAATAGCAATCAGGGACGAGTAAAAAAAAATGTTCTCCAAGGTATTGATATGTCAGAGAGAACGATGACAGAAAGAAGTTCAAAACAACTTTTTGTCACTCCACATTGTTTCAGAATCCTTTTGACCAGTCAGGATGCAGGACATTCCCTGACCATTTTACAATGCTGTTTAGCAATATATACCATGTCAAAATCTGAATATTCAAATTACAATGTCTGTGACATTTTTAAATGGACAGAGTAAACAATGATCACAACCTCTTCCAGCTATGAGAACATTGGTTTTATCCAACACCAGGGGTGCTGCATTTATGCTGATAAATTGATTTGTACTACACCAGTGAGAAAAAATATTACTAGACAAATGGTATTATTTGTGTTTATGACATACCTACTATAAAAATAACATAGTGTTTTGATGTTAGATATTTTACAGACAAAGGTTGCATAGTTTAAATATGTCATACAGTGCTTAACCTATGGGATGGCATCAGAAACAATTCTTGATGACATCACATACAGCTATGCCGTATTCACATGAAGTCAAATTAAAATGTTACAGCTTTAAAAAAGTGCACACCGAAAGGTTCAAAATGTTATGCATAAACCAGACACTCAAAGGCATGACTTAGAAAATTACATTTATCATCATTTAGGAGACGGTGGACAATTATATATAGGGCAAATATGTCAGAACAACTTCAGGCAACCTAAAAAATCATTTGAGAAAAGCTTTTAAAGTGACATCACCATAGCCCTGCATTATTCTGCAGTTAGCAGTTAAACTCAAAGAGACACAATTCACACAAGTACTGTAGTTTCTTTGAAAGTTAAACATTTTAAATGTATGTTGTAAAAATCAAACACACAATGGCTTGACCCAGGGTGCACAATTAGTCTTCGCTTCTGAGAGGGTAAGACTTTCATAACTCTGTCTTAGATTTCTCACACATGAGTTATGGTCTTGTCCACTCACATTAGTATGTAAATTATATATTGTTTTCCAAACTCCTTTAATACTTATTTTATACCCTTTGAGAAATTCCAGCAGTAAATGAATGCCAGTAATGATGATGGAAATAAGAGAAAAGTGAATTATGGTAAGTCTGCTAAACTGTCTTCTTTGCTTTATACAGTATGGGCAGGATTCACAAAGCAGATGCACTCAGCGCAAATGAGATGTGCTGTCCCTAAACAGTGGTATTCACAGAAGAATGCGCCACAAGATGCACTATGCACATCCCCACTATGACTATCACTGAAACACCATGGCACAACCCGAGTTGTCCCAGCACAACCAGAAAGCGCAGAAGCACCCTGGGCCATACAACGCTGAATAAGGAGGAAGTAAGTAAGGGACACAGGAGCAACAGGGGGAGACTGCATTGACACAAAGGATGTTGGTGAACAGCCCAGTAGGGACTGGTCACGGGGCAAAGGGCTGGAGTGGCCAAAGCAGACAAGGTGCACAGACAGAGCACTAATAGTGACAACTGGTAGCACCAGACACACACCCAACACAGAGGACCAACAGGCAAAAATGCCATGCACAGAGGTGACTGGTAAGTTGGGGCACAGCAGCAGAGGTGCACTGGTCAGGTTGACAGAGGGTGCCACACATGTCCCAGTGCACAGAAACACAGCAGGGTGGACATGGGAGCTGCAATAAAGGTGCACAAAGGGAGACAGGCATAATGGCACACAGGCCAAAGGCCATGTCCTGTACAGGTGGAATATGTCCACAGGCATTGTGGACCACAAGAAGACCAGAACAACAACAGGGGACCTCTATAGCAGAACCAACCAGAACTCACCACACACAGAACAGGGGTAATGTGCAAGCCTGCAGAGTGGATGGCCAGCCAACAGGCCATACGCAATAAGGAGAGCACACACTGTAGCGTGCATGAAATGTGGACATGGCACATGGATGCACAGTACCACAGGTGCACATGTGCGAATAGGAACAAAGGTACAGTGGAAACCAACAAGCACAACAGGGCACCAACACAAGGTAGAATGAATGGCCACAGACACCATCATCAATATAAAAATATTTACTCAAGCAAGAATATGAACAGCAGAAGCTATTTACAAAGGTACAAAAACTAGGAACAAGGATAGGGTGATGTGGGAATGAAAACAGGAATAGGAATCAGAGCACACAGTAAGTGGATAGTATGGGTGGTAGTGTGCAGATGGATGTTTGCCATGCCACTACCAGAATCACAATGTGCCTGCCCCAGTGCCAATGCACCCCCCTGTCATGCACCATGCTGCACACATCTACGCACAGTGGCTATGGCTGCACCCCACATGCAGCATCAGCATGACATGCCACACGTGTGTGGTGTGTGTGTGTGTGTGTGTGTGTGTGTGGTGGGGGTGGAGGGACCATGTACTAGGGCACACTGCCAGCCCACCCAGAAACATACCCTGCCTGCTAGAGTTGCTGTAAGTTGTTGTGACTTACCTGGGCATGGCACTGCACCCCTGCGTGCCTGATAGTGAAGGCTCTGGAGTCTGTCTGGGTCCCGGTGCTGCAGGTCACCATAAGAGTGCCTGCACTGCTCCCCCATGCACTCCACACCTGTTTTGCACACAAGGTGCTCTGCCACCCTAACCCACACTGCAGAGCATGGTTCATTGAGGTCCTATGACCCAAAGAGCTGCCCCTCCAGTGGCACAAGTGCCACCAGGTTGACTAGCTCCACCCCCCCCAAGTGCATGGCTCTGGGCTCAGCTGCTTGTACACATGGCATATTTGGAATCAGTTTGTTTGGAGCAGGTGAGCACAGTACAGGCTGCTGGTGTGCAATGGCCTATTTATGCCATATGTGCAGTAGGCCTTGGAACACTGGAGTGCACAGTAAGCACAGTATGGGCTGTAGACCAGGGTCAGGGATCATGACCGAGTCGAGCATGCGCATATCTGCCATATTGTGAATGGTGTACAATGCCACCCACAATGTGCTGGGATTGGGCATACTGCCAGTGGTGCACCGTGAACCACAGGTGTGCATTGATGCAACATCACACCTATGCACTGTACCCACACACAATGAGTCATGCAGCACAAATCCAATAGTGCATGTGGACTGGGATGCCCTGCTGTCATTTATCATGCTAATGGAACCACCAGACAGGATGCACTGTGCATGGCATGGCACTGATTATGCATTGCTCATGCATGGGAATGCACCGTGCGACTTGCGCCGCATTCAGGAAATGCCCCCAATGTGACCGTGCATGCACGGTAATGCACCATAAGGGGATGCGCTCAATGAGCTAGTTGCACATTGCTGATTGAGATTAGCTGGGGGCAATTATGCAATTCACAGACAATGCTCTCAAATCAGTTATTGCCAAATTCAGGGGAATCTCACCTGCTTTGCATCTCATTACAGTTGTTCCTAATCTCATTTGCATGCCCTGAGCCATAAATTGCTCCTGAATGCACCTCCCCACTCCACAGGTGACCGACAGGTATTGTATCCTTGAAGGCAGGTCTGTGTACATTTTACCATCTACAGCTTGTCAGCACCATCTGACAGTGGGATTTGAGGACATCCAGGTTGCTGTGTCTGTGCAGCACCCAGCTATGTTGCTGGCACACATCCACATTTGCCTGTACTGTGCTGATGCCTGCATATTGTCCCCCACGGGAACCACAATGTCCCCCACAGGAACCACAATGTCCTCACAGGACAATGCAGCTGGACGGAGACATCCAAACTTTACTTCTGATGAAGACAGGGTGCTGCTGGAGGCCTATTCCCTAGGCAGAGCATCTTGTCTGGTGAAGTGACACTCACTTGCAAAGGGACGAGAGCTGGGAGCAGGTAGCCAGGTATGTGAATGCCCTTGGCATTTCCAAAAGAACACCACAGGAGTGCAGGAAACACTTCCACAATGAGAAGTGGTGGGCCAAGGAGAAGATGGCCACCATCAGGGCTTCTCTGGGTGCGACAGGTGGTGGGCCGCAGACTGCGTTGTGCCTTGCCGCTAATGAGGAGAAGCCGGTAGCCAGCATGGGCTGGACAACAGTGATGGGAGTTCTGGGTGGCGGCTTCCAGACAGGTGGCAGTCCATCACAGCACTGTGAGTATACATATCCCAAGCACTGTGCTGGTCCATGTGTGCGTGCCATGGGTGCTCTGACAAGCCACACCATGTGCTGTTGAGCACCCCATGTGTCAGTGTGCATTGAGCATGTTGCCGTTCAACCCCGTCCATTTACAGTGTGCTACAGACACATGACATGCCACCCCTGTACAGCACCATGGGGGTGCCCCACCATGGGGGTGGGTGGAGTGGTCGAATGGGTGGTTGTACCCACAGGTGGTGGCTGGGGTGGTGGTCCAACACATGTTCCTGAGCATGTGTACAGGCCTCAGTGCATGTCTGCTTATGCTGGTGCATGGCCGCAGCATTGGCCCCATGGGCAGCACTCCCCTGTATGGCATGTTAGCCACTCCTATGACACACGTGGAAATCTCCTTGTTAATGCTTGTCTGAACACACCAATTACACAGTTCAGTAACCATGTTTCCCTTCTTTCTTTCAGCTCCATGGGTGCTGCCATGTCCAGTGGACTCCCCGGTGACCTAGTGGGGGAGGAGGCCGGGCCATCACACTGCACCACAACCTGGGCTGTGGTGGATGCCAAGCCAGGCCCTTCCAATGCCACCATAGCCCTGGACATGGCAGTGGATAGTACAGGGCCATCAAACCTCTCCGTGGCCAGTGCCACAGCTGCTGGTAATGGTAGCTCAAGACAGGTCAATCTACTGGGTTTTGCTGATGATGACACAGAAGACAGGGTTAACATTGCAGATGACCTGCTGGTGCTGGCATCCTGAATGGAGGGGGCATACGATGATGATGATGTTGATGCCACACAGGTATGGGGGACATGGCCAGTGGCCAGGCAGAGGGGCAAGTATACTCACAGGTGGCACCATGCAGCGTTGGTGGTCCTTTGGCCCCATGTGCAGCCACAGAGCCTGCACAACCACCCATGGTGGTGGTTGATGGGGGCCCTGTGTCTGGTGCTGCTGTTGGGACAGGGACTGCTGACACTGTTCAGTAAGGTGCTGTGGAGTTGCAGCAGGTGGCAGGGGATCATGATGAGAGAGTCCCTGGACAAGTAGTGGTTGCCCACACGCAGTCCCCACCCATACAGTGGCCTACTGTGGGGCGTCCACCTACGCTGGATGCAGCACAGCAGGCCAGGACTCCACCTGCCCATTGGTGCCATCCCCGTGATGCATCCCCTGCTGACATGGTTGAGGACTACAGACACCACCTGTGGGACACCATGAAGGGGCAGGCATCCCTCAGGGTGGAGATGAGGGACATTCAGATGCAGCTGGCCATAGAACATGAGTCGTTGGCTGTGTGACACACTCAGATGCTGCCAGAGGCTCTCCTACTATGGGTGGGCACGACCACTGCTCTGGAGCAGATTGCACTTGCTGCCGAGGCGGTGAGTGCACATAGTGCACCACTTGGCCACTGGACTACCAGTCACACCCCCAGGAGTGCCTCATGTACCCCCAGGTCACAGTGTCATGTGAACCTATTGCTTCTGATGCTGTCACCACACATGGCCATCCCTGACATACTCAGATCCAACTTGGGTCTCGGGGATGACACACCAGTGAGCACCCGTTCACAGTCTCACTTCAGTACCCCACCAGGGGTGGTGGACATCCCCCCTTTGGCCAGTGGCACTGACTCAGAGATCACCAGGCAAGGGCGTGGCTGCCCACACGTCCATGGTGGTCATGGTGGCTCCCACTAATACCCGGGTTAACAGCCCCCATGGCCCCTGTTACCAGCACCTGTTGCAGCCCACACACCAGGATGACAGTGCCTGGGGCAGCGTGATGTAGCACATGCCTGCCCCAGTACAACACCTGTGTAGGACACCTGTGTGGTGCACTTTGCATGGCCAGGGCTACTTTTGTTGTGCTGTGTGGCATGGGCATGATAAATGCAACCCTGTGTCTGCTGTGCATGTGTGCCAGTGGATCTACACTGATCCATGCCATACCCAGCACGGACACCATGTACCCCAGTCCATTTGTGACCTGCTGTGTGTGTGTCTGTGCATTTCTGCCACCCCTCATGGGTGTGCTACATGCCGGCTGTGTGGTTGTCGTCTGACCTGTGGTGTGTGGGTGTGGTTGTGTGTGGGTGTTTGTGGTGGGGCTGCCAAGTGTTTCCCACCTGTGTTACTCACCTTCTGTCCCTGAAGTGTTCTTCCACTATGATGTCCCTGTGCTGCTGGGACCTGGCAACCAGGCATGGGTCCCTGCGAGCCAGGGGTGGTTTACCTCCTCCTGCAAGGTGCCCCTGCTCCACAGCATCCTCCTTCTCCCCTGAACCATTGCCCTCCTCAGCGTGGACAACTATTCCATGGTCAATACCATGTTGTACAGCATACAACAGGCCAGGAATATGCTACTGGCCTTCTCTGGGCCATATTATAGGCACCACCTGACCTATCCAGGTACCTGAAGCACATCTTCAGCATGCCAAAGACACACTCAATGATGGTGCATGTAACAATGTGTACCTCATTGTAATGTTCCTCCACCTATCTGCCAAGACGGTGGAAGGGGGTGAGGAGCCAGGGTCAGTTGGGATATACTGCATCACCTGTGGGGAGACAAAGCAGTCTGTTAGTACCCCACATACATGTGCATTGTGTACCAAAGCCCCCCCTCCATCATGACACAATGGTGCAGCTGCTGCCTGTCCACCTCTGTCCCTATTGCTCACCTCCAGGTGTGACTCCCTTCCCCATGGTGGGACGGCACATTCATGCACTCACCAGTGACTGCTTGCCCTGGCTGCCCTCATCTGCCCTATAGCTGACCATGCCTGCATCTATGCCTGACTGCTCCTGTCCAGTCTAGCATTGCTTACCCTCCATTGCCCAGTGGTAACCCATGCCTAGGTGCATGTGGAGTATTCTGCCCTGCCACACATGCCTGCTGTTCTGCATCACCTCACTTCCCATGCTGCACTGTGCTGCTTCACTGTACCCTTTGATGTGTGTGCCATCCCATTGGTGTGTCCATCTCCACTGTCCCACCTGGGCATCTCCCCTTGCGCAGGCTCTGCCGAGACCCCTGCACACGTGCACTACCTCCCGAAATTTGTTGCACCACACTATGCTATTTGTGGGCATGTATGTATGCCCAACTCACCCACCAGGTGGCCACTGGAAATATCCCTGGTCTCAAACTGGCAGTACAGGGCAGATTGATGCCATATGAAGGCATTATGTGTACTCCCAAGGTGTGTGGTGCAGACATTGCTGATGCACCCAGTGGCATTGCACACCATCTGGCAGTTTATGGAGTAGAACTCCTTGCAATTCTTATATGGCATGGCCTCATTGCCAGGTGGTGCATGGATTGCCACATGGGTACAGTCAATGGCCCCTATGATGCTTGACATGTGTGTCACCCTGTGGAACTGCTGCATTGCTTCTTTCTGCTCTGCCTGTGTGTGTGGGAATCGAATGAACTCTGAAGCATGTGGGAGCAGTGTGGTGAGAAATTGTGTGAGGAGACGGGATGTGGATGGCTGGGATATGCCAGTGGTGTCTCCAGCTGGCCTCTGGAAGGTTACTGTGATAAGCAGGCACATTGCTGCTGTCACCTTGGTCTCCACAGATATGGCATAACCCCTTCTGGTGGGTACCTGCATTTCTTCATGGCACATCTTACAGAGCTGCCTCAGAATTGTCCTGTTCAGGCGGTATCAGCCGACTGTTTCTATATCTGTTGTTCCAATGTTAGCCTGGCATGATACCACTGTGGGGACAGGCCACCTATGGTGCCTTCTGCTGCCATGTTGGCAGTTTGCCCATCTTCTCATCCCCATTACCACGCCCACCATAAGGAATGGTGCACCATCCATGTTTGTGTTCTTTGTTGTGCTGCTGCTGGTGTTCTGCCTGGTGCTGCTACTGCTATCCTGCAGTCTGCCTGTTGGGGGCTAGCACTTAAGTCTACTTCTTTTAAACTTATCTCCTTAGTGTGCATATGGGCAGATGTGCTGTGTATGCACTGTGTATGTGCACTCATTTTGTTTTGTGAATGGGGAAGTGCCATGTATGCAGCTACACGTCCCATCCAGATACATCGCATATCATTATATTTGGGGTTTGGTAAATCCAGGATGCACTGGAGCATCTGTGCCCTATGTAAATAGTGCCAGTGTGCATTTCTAAGATGCGCCAGTGCATCCCTTTTGCGAATCCTGCACTCAATGCCTCTGCTCACTCTGTGCAGTAATTTCATTGTGCATTTATGCCTGTTTTACATTTGTCAGTGCCTACATCTGTGTACTGCTATAATTTAAATTATTATGTATATATGCTCCATGTGCACCCTGCTGCCCTTGTGCACTATTCCCTTGCATTTTTGTAATTTATCATATTACCCTGCCATGATGTTTTTTTTCTCTTACTTATGCTGGTACTCTCTTTCTATGGTGTCTCACCTAAGCTTGCCAAGGGGCTTAGTGTGGTTCACCTTAAACTTTTCTGCCTAATCACCAAGCATACATCGCAACTGTCCCTGAATATGAGGGATGTCCCTCATTTTACCCCTCAAACCTGCTGTGTCCCTCATCTGTCACTCATAGAAAAGGTGCTGCCCACGAAGAGAATGTGCTGCAAATTCAAACATTAAAACAGAAATTCATATTATTCTATGATGTAAATCAGAAATAAACGTTGTACTAGTAACCACAATGATTTCCACCATGCTCTGAGCTTGTATCTTCATGTTTGAGGAAGTGACCCTCATTATGAGGGTCTGTGCCCCTCATTGTCCCTCATTTTGGGTGACTGTGCCCCTCATTTCAGTTACAAAAGGTTGAGAGGTATGCCTCCAAGAGAGACTGACTGTCTCTGGTGCTTTCCATTTAGGCCAAAGTGACTGTTGTCTCAGACATATGGCTTTCAAAACAAATTCTGGTCAGAGCCAATATGGCTGCAATATGATGGTAGTGATGCAGCCGAAAAAAATGAAAGGCTGCTTCACCCCACCTTATGAACTCCATAAGTTAATATTTACAAATCCCTAACAAAATGTGATTCCACTTCATGAACCCTATAGGTGAAAGTTTTCAAATCCCTGCCGAAATGTGATTCCACTGCAGTGAAATGACATTCCATGCCACAGGTGGGAAAACACATTTTGACCAGGACTTGAAAAATGACAGCTGTGATGTTCATGAGTTGGTGTGCAAAAATGACTATGTTAAACATTTGGGGTCAAAATATTGAAAATTACCAAAGTTATGAGCTAGCGTAGAAAAATTCCATCATGCACTCTTAACTTTGTCATTTTTATATATTTCTACCCCCAAATGTTCAATATAGCATTTTTATGACCCCACCTGATGAACAAGGGTGGAGAAATGTTTTTAATCCTGCCCTATTTATTTGTGATGTGAGCACAAAATCATCTTTCGGGCCAGATTTACATAATTTCAGCACCATTGGTCATGAGGTGGCAAGACATCATAAATAGTTTTGCTATGCAGCTGTAATAATACACAATGCATTAAATGTTGCAATGAATCTTTCAAAATGACCAGTCTAGAATTCCCTGGTATACCCCTGCTGCGGATGTACTGTACTTCTGAAGTATACCCTAATAAAGTATATGGTGTGTTTTCTATACAAAGAATGTGCTGGCAAGGTTTCTGTATAATGTTTACTTAAGGCAGTTTACACACATACCCACGGAATTTCATTGTGGAGTGATTAAAGCTTTACTGAAGCATTGGCCTGGGTAAAGAACTGCTGCTGAATAAAATGACTGCATTAAGTAAACATCTTTAAGAAGCACAGCTCAGAAACACTGGTTACCAAAATATGGTACCATCCCAACTAACACAATCAAATCATTTGCAACAACTAATATAACACCAGTGAAAGCCTCAGCACTATTCACTTGCAGCACCAATCATTCCCAGAAGGCACTAAAACAAATTCTGTCTGTCAAACTGCTGCTTTAATTACTGACCCATGTAATATTATATTAAAGTTGTTTTTGTATCATGGTCACCTCAAAAAATGTTGTAGGGACATGAAAACATATAAAAGCAGAGAGGGCAAAGTATTATCTAAATTCTACAGTACTACAGCACTCATTATAGTATATTTCATGGAACAGAGTCAGCAGGGGTTGGTACTCTATACACTGCATCCCCTTCCTCCTTTCTATTACTTTCTTTTAAAAAATGCCCACAATTAAAGTTAGCACATGGACAGGGACATTAAGAAGGTTTGCTGCACTATAGGGCACATTATGATTGAAGTATAACATGCTAATCCATAGAAACCTAGAAACATAGAACTTGACAGCAGATAAGGACCGCAAGGACCACTTAGTCTACCCATTTCCCTACCTTCTGTACAAGCTCCAGATTCTATTTGATCTGAGGCACACATCCTCCTTCCTACCACTACTTTTGCCTTCTGCCTGTTCCATGCATTCTTGAATTCATCAACTGTTTTTGCCCCCACAACCTCCTCTGGGAGGCTGTTCCATCCATCCACCACCCTTTCTGTAAAAAATACTTCCTTAGGTTGCCCCTGAGTCCTCCCCTCTCCAGCCTCATTTTGATAAAGCACTAATACCTTAAGAAATGTCTTAGAAATTTATAACTGGAATAGAAGTGTCCTTTTACCATTAGGATGCCCAGCGTGTCCACCATACAGGCTAAATTGAGTGAAAGTAATAATATACCTTATTTCACACAGCCCCCTCTTCCTTAAATTCAAATATATGTCCTGCAGATTAATATGACTGTAAACTTCTATAACACTATGTATATTCTTAGTGGAAAAAGCTGAATACTGCCTTGTCTTGAACTAATGTAGGAAAACAAACATTAAATCTAGCTGCCAATAAAACGGGTATTTCAGTCAATTATCTATCAACTGCATATGTCTATCAGTTAATGAAATCCAAAATGGAAGTAAAAAAATTGCTTCATTTTATGTGTTGTATTGCACATTTTTACTTGAAATTCCAGGCAACACTACAGATACAGTATGGAAGCAGTGTGTCAAAACTGGTTATTCTAAAATGGACACTTTCTTGTTAAAAGGTACATGAGATACGTGATCTCATTCCGGTCACACATATCTCAACTGTCCTCTCCTTGATGAAAGCAGGGCATATATGCTTTACAATAGTGATGTTTGTAAAATGGTTAGTATCCCATTAAGGATAAGGAATGCATGATACCCCCCAACCAGAGATACTATCATTGGCCACAGCAGCCTGTACCCATCTCAGTACACTGTTTCAGTCTTTAAAACCATAGTTCTCAGAATCTATTACTCACTGAAGCTCCCCTGACAGTTTTGTACACATAATACCTACAGTGTTAACAGAGGCTCAACTTGGAAGGAAGTTATGTAATAAAATAACGAGGTTAAGAATTATATTCAATGAAGGGCCAAAACAGGAGAGTGCATCAAAAGAGAATTTTCTTTGTCCCTCTCTCATGTGTTTGTCCTGCAATAATGTTCACAGAATCGAATATCTTGGCTACAGGAGCTGCATATTTTCCAGCCCTATTGACTACTATGGCTCAGGTCCTTGAAGGTTAATTTATACAGGATTCCTATTAAGCAGCCTGTGGGCCGGAGAGTACAAACAAGCCCCTAAACTCTGTAGAGCATGCATTTGTATGTGAACCAGTACCCTTCACTCTGATTATTCTACAGCAGTTTGTTCTTTTTGGAAACAGAAACAGGTTGGGAGGAGCAGCTCTCTGGGGAGCACAATATAATATATGCGGGAGGTCTCTAAATTGTTACCAGTTAGATCTGTTCCCTTGCTGCAGGTGAAGTCTCAGAGGCAGATAGCCTTTCTCTTATCAGGTTTGCCCTGTACTTGAAGAAAGCATTTAAGGAATCAAACAGGTTTCCAAAATCAACAAGTTTTCAATATGTGTGCATATGAATGAGTATGTGTGGCTCACAGCTCTGCAATTTTCAGGTTTTGGATCTGCAGTGATATGTGTTTTAATACAAACTTCATTGTACACCTGTGTGTGACAGTGAAAGAAAAGTGCAGCTGAGCTATTTTAAAAGAATAGTGCAGGTTCTGAAAGAAACCAAACTTTTGCCAGAAAAGACCTTTATCAGTTTCCATGTGTGGGCAAAATAATGACAGAAAATAGAGAAGCAAGATGTTGTCTAAACCTGATCTTTACCTAACTCACATTTCTAGAGCTCAGTTTCTTTCTTTCTTCATAATCTGGTGCTGTGTACTGCAGGTTTGTGAGCACCTCAGCAACAATATAGTACCACAACAAGGTGGAAGAATGATGGGTCAGAATCAATAAAGTAGTGCAACAGGAGGACAAGGAAGGTGAGGAGAAAGAAACAGTGTAGAGAATGGGAGGATGTGTATAGATTCTACTCCCTCATAATAACACAACTGTGTTGCATTAGGAATTTGGGTCAGACCCCTTCTTCTGATAGCAATACATTAGCATTGCTTCATGACACAATGCAGCCATAAAAATAAGGGATGCTGACATCTCCCTACTTGGCTAACTTGTTCACAGACAAGACCAGCGTCAATGAGTGGAAGGTATGTCCATCTCCGTATTCCAAAGACTTACTTCAGGATGGCCCCTATTCTACTAGCCCCATAAATTATTAATTGGCAGTCTCCTTTACTTGATCTCTCTCTGTCTTCATCAGCAATATCTGCTGTTACCCTGGTACATACTGATGCCTCTACACCCCTCCCAATTTCCTATGGTGAGCATCTGCTCTTAGTTGACCTTAACACAAACTGGTTTTGCCTCTCTTCTTTTCTTTCTTTTTTTCTGTCTTTATAATTTGCCCTTTTTCTATCCTGGTTTTGATTCCCATCTGCCGTGGTTGATCCTCCAGCCCTGTCTCCCCAAACTGTGGCCGTCGCTTCCTAATCCCCCACTCTATCCCCTGTAATGGGGTAAGATTGGTATAGGTACCCCTTCACTAGATCAACAAACAAAAGTCAGGCACCCAGTGAACTCCACAGGACCAGAGTATGGGCATTATGCTGCAGGCCAGAGTAGCGTATCACTCTTTTTTTACCACCTGTGGATGATTGCACACTAGGGCTACAATGAGTGCACCTTGACACAGCTTGATTATCACAATGTGGAGCTGTGTGGCAAGTGCCCTCCCCTCCAGCTTCCCTAGCATGTCATCCTGGTGTTAACTAGGTGGCAGTGCTGTAGTGAAACCTAACCCCAACCCTCCCTGAAAAAGTAGAGCATCCTCATTGTATAGGTGCCCTGACCCTTAGGGAAAGGGCACCACAAAGAAATAAAATCTACTATTACTACTTCTAGTACTTCTCAGGAATTCTCAGTTTTTCTCCATAACCAACTCTTCAGTTTTAGCCAGGTTCAACCACAGCCAGCTGGTACTGATCAAGTCATGGATCTCAGAGAGGCAGTTGCTAAAAACCGAGAGGATTCCATCTTGTTCGGGGCACAAAGGACACGTACAGCTGAGTATCATCTGCATAGTATTGAAAACTCAGACCACACCACTGCAGACCATACCACCTAATAATGTCTCCCAATGGCAGCATGCACACTGTGAACATGAGTGACAAAATGGAGCCCTGCGCTACCCCACAGGATAGGGGGGAGAGGGGCTGAGGAATAAATCCCAGACACCACTTTCTGACTCCTACCCTCAAGGAATGATTGAAACCATCCAAGGACTGTACCAGACAGTCCACAGATGAATCACAGGCACTCCAATAGCATACCATGGTCCACAGTGTCAAATGCTGCAGAGAGATCAAGGAGGACCAAGATAGAAAGAGTCCTATAATCCTTTGCTATTAGGAGATCATTTAGCACCTGAACAATGGCAGTCTCAATACTATGTCTCTTCCTAAATCTGGACTGGAGAGAATCATAGACATCATGGGTGGACAATGATCATCCAGCTGCAGCACAAACACCTTCTCAATAACCTTTCCCACAAAGGGCAGGTTAGAGACAGGTCTGTAGTTGGTCAGACAGTCTGGGTTAAGGGAGGTCCTTTTAAGGAGCAGTCATACAACCACTTCCTTTAGTGGGTCAGGAAAGACTTCCCCTCTCCAGTGACCTCTAGACTATCTCAGTCAGGACCGGGCCAATTTCATCAATGCACCCTACAAGGAGTCACGTTGGGCCTGGGTCCAAATTACAGCAGGTTGGCTGCAAAGTCTGGATGATCCTCATGATGTCAATGATTTCCAGTCATTGAAAGTCAGACCAAGCAAACCAGGTGCTCATAACCTCCTGCCAACCTCTGCAACACCCAATAGAGGGGGCTGAGCAGATCCCAGACCTGATGGTGGCAATCTTATCTATGAAAAAAGAAGCAAACTTATCACACTTCTATTGTGAAAAAGATTTCACAATCTGTCAACAGTCCAGAAGAGCTGAGCTGGTTGATTTTGCACAGTGGCAATCTCCCTGGACAGGAATTCTGCTTTCTTATGGGTGATTTGCCGATTGATAGACCATATAATGGTCCATCAGTCTAAGCCTGTCAGCCTCCAGGCCTGATTTCTGCCAGCACCTCTCCAGCCTTCATCCCACTCTCTTCAACTCCTTCAGGCTCCCATCAAACCATGGGGACCTTAGGCGAAAGAGTATGGGATGGACACGAACTGGAGCTATAGAATCCAGGGCCTTTGTCACTGCTTTTTTATAGGCAAGTACCAGATCCCCTGGATCCAAGCATTCACTCAGTATACCCGATAGGTCCAGCACCACCATTAGGCTATCTGGGGTCACACCCTTCAAAATGCGGTACTGGACCATCTCTGTGTGGCAGACCTATTGGGAAAGCCACAAAACTGAAACCTATGGTGTGATGGTCAGACCACCCGACTGGTTCCACCACCAATCGGAGATCTCCATCCCCAGGAGGAACACCAGGTCCAATGAGTGACCACAAATGTGGGTCGCTGAGGTAACAACATGTGTATGGCCCAAAGAAGTCATCAGTTGGAGGAAGTCTCAACCAAACTGCAAGAATTCATCATCGACCCAAGCATCGAAATCCCCCAGAATTAACCATGTGGGGGATCCCAACACCACATCGATGATGAAGTCCTTGACTTCCTGCAGGAATTCTTTCCCATCGCCATGTGGACGGTAGATGGCTAATATCCTGCACCCTACACCCATGTCCACAATACACTCAAAGGATCCGGTGGTCCCCACTGGAGCATTCACAAGGCCCAGTTCCAATCTAAAACAAATGTCTACACCCCAGCACCTTTGATCCATCCTTGGGCAGTGTATTACCGAGTACCCAGCTGGAACTGCTGAAGCCAAAATTAGACCAGCATTTTCACCCAGCAAGGTCCCAGTGATGCAAGCCAGGTCTGATGTACCAACAAGATCCATTGTCACATCAATCTTGTTTTTAACAGACCTGGCACTGCATAACACCACTGAGTAGGATGGGCAACTGAGGAAGTTAGTGCCACTTGCCTGCACAAAGCAGAGCCCCTGGGTATGGGAACCACACTGGGAGGACCTCTATCCTTGTCCCATTTCACCCCAGGGCATCTCCTTGTACCCACTACCTGGATCCACTCACCCCTCTCCATTCCTCCACCTTTGAAAAGGTTCAAAGTCATATATATATATATATATATATATATATATATATATATATATATACACAAGTCACAAGTCAAGAAATGCACAGGAACAAAATATATATGAGGTCACCAATTAACAGAGTGTACAAACAGAGTTTAAACATTCGGATACAATGTCTCTAATTATTGCACACATTCCTTTTCCATTTGTGTATTTCAACTGAGTACAAATGGGGCAGGCACCTAAACAAAGCACGCTGAAGATGCTCAAAACATTGGGCTGTTAGTCTTCTGCACTGTTTGTCTGCATACTGAAAAATTAAATAAACTGCACTTTTATAGAAAAGGTCAGCAGAAGACTTGATATTTTAATGGACTTAAGTACCCAGTTTAATTGGTTTCCTTACATTTATTGTTTACTGTGAGCACCTGTGGGTGTGATTCTTTGTTCATCTGCCAAGTGATCCTTAGTGATCATGGCCCTATTTTCTGTGTAAGGAAAATACGTAAGCCTCCCAGAAGCATCCTGTTCCACTCCTTCCACAATCTGGGCATTTCCTTCTTGCTGGCTAACCTATCTAGTATTGACTGGTCCCTTAGATCTTATGGCCTTGACATTGTAGAATAATTTTTTTACTTTGGAAAAGTCATTGTACATCCATTAGTGGCAGCATTTCATAATCTAATCTAATCACTTCTTCAGGTCTAGTTTAAATGTCCGGTTTACAAATGAAACAAAATATATGTACACAAACTGATTATTTGCAATCTTTTTATTCACTATTTACAGTATATGTAGTTTATTTGTGAATAGGGCATATTCCACACCCTCTCCTCACTGCTGCACTCCTTCACTTCCTCCACCTGCAACTGTACCTAACTCACCCTTCGCCTATCTTACTATAGTTCCCTTGCAAACTCATACTCACTTTATGCTTCTCTTCCCTCACTAACCCCCAATAGGTTTTTCCTTCCTTGTCTCATTAGAGGAGCCAAGCTATGACCAATATCTCATTCATTTATCTACCATTCCCTGCCAGGTCCCCGCCTTGCACGGGGAGCATAGCTATGACCTGGTATCTCAAACACTTTCTTCTGCTGCTTGTTGACAACAAAAAGGTTTACTGTAATCACATAATCATTGTATCCTGCATGTATTGTCCACATTGGTATCCTCACTGTACCTTGTGCCATTGCATTGTATTGTATCATATTCTATTTTTGCCTATTGTATGTAATTTTGCCTATTGTTACCATTAGTCATTACTGTACCTGCCAATTCCCCTTCCCCCAGGATGCATCTGGAAATGAGCAATTTGCTCAATATGTCTTCTTGCTGAAACGCTTACATAAATAAATAAATAAATAAATAATGGGCCATATGCATGAAAGCACGGGAAATATGATGAGAAAAGATGTAGCAGCAATGAGCAGCTGCGCACAGTGCAGCGGATGGTGCCATGCGGTATGCACAAAGGCAGGCATAGGCAGTGGGCAAGGCCAGACAGGCCATGTACCACACCATGTAGGTGGTGCGGACAGGCCTGCACTATGCGGGAATGCACCATGACCCCACCATATATGGCAGTGGCACATCCCCGACGCAGCTGCACAGTGGTAAATGCCGTGCAACGCAGCTGGCAGGACACAGTGGCAGAACTGCAAGTGAACATGGAGGAGGGAGCAAAGAACAGGGAGGATGGCAATGGATGAGGGGGAGGTGACACCCCTGAATGTGGACATGGCCGGGCAAGGGGCATGAGCCGATCTCGTGCTGCAAACTTTAGTAGCAGACAGATTGCCACCATGGTCACAGTTATACACCAGCACTACAGTAGGCTGTATAATGCAGAGGCCCCCAACACACTGGCGGACATCAAGGCCAGGCTATAGCTGGACATACAGACTGCTGTAAATGCCACCAGGTCTGAGGCATGGACCCTGGCAGTGATTAAGCACAAGTGGCGGGACCCGAGGGCAGTGGTGAAGTGTAAGCTTGCCACTGGTAGGAAGGCATGCAGTGGGATGGGAGGTGGCCCACCAAGCACAGATAGCCAGATGACACCCTGGAGTTACTGGTGGCTGAGACACTGATGGTGGTCGCTGTCCATAGAGTTGCGGAAGGGGTGGACACGATGGCAAGTAAGGCATGTCACACACAGCTGACCAGAACAGCCCAGAGGCACCACAGCCATGGTAACCCTCTACACTGTTCCCACAGGCAGCACTGGAGCAGGGTGCCATTGAGCGGCACAGAGCAGAGACCGGATGCCCACAGCACCGACCATGGCTGCCCTGGAGACCAGTGACCAGGCAGCGGATGAGGGAGGTAAGTATGCATGGCCTGGAGTGGGAAGGGAGGGCAACCATGTGCAGAGAACTAACCATAGCTCTTGCACCCATACAGGAGCAGAACCAGAGACACAGGAGAACATGGCCATTGAGAGGGACAGTGCAACCAACCCATAGAAGTAGGACAGTAGGACCAGCAGCAACACAGCAGAGGAGATGGACAGGCAGCACACTTTGACCGGGACACGTGAAGCGGTGCATGCACACCTCCCACCACACAGGGACCCTGACACATGCATGGAGGCTGTGGGACCCCCTGCCACCACATGCTACTGTGCAATGGCACCACCTAACAGTGACAGCAGGGATGAGGGGCCTTGGATTGCACCCATACATGGCACCAGCATTGCAGCCACAGCTCTACATGGAGGAGCAGTACCGGCAACTGCAGTAGCTGGAGCGGGATCACCTGGAGGAACAAGGTAGGACCATCACCATTGTGGAGGCACAGACAGCGATGCAGTGGAACATACATACGGCCATACTCAGGTATGCAGTCACACTGGAGGGCATGCAGGAGCTGCTGCAGCACACGCACAGCAGGGCCACTGAGGTCCCACCCACACAGCCTGCAGCCATGGACAACACCATGCAGTGCAACATGCCAGAACCCAAAGGCACGCCAGGTACCGGAGGGACTGGCGACATCATGCAGCCAGTGATGGACAGCATGCCATGCCAAGGCATGGATACATCCGATGGGTTGCAGACACCCATGGCATACACTACACTGACAGGCATGGACAGTGAGGACACACAGGCACATGGCAGGAAAAAGGCACTGCCGATGCTGGCAGGTGTCAAGGAGGCACTGGGCCATGGAAATACCCACCACATGGCACTGCCAATGCTGGTGGGTGTTGAGGAGGCACTGGGCCATGGACATGCCCACCTGCATGGTGGCCTGGTAGCTGGGTGTCCTCATGGCTTATGGACCACATGGGTCCAGAGGGACCAGGGTAGAACCACTGCACCATGTTGTGGGGAGCCACTGTGCTGTGCCCCACGGATGGCACAAGGATGGTTGGTTCTGCACAGGTGCACCACCGGTCATGGTACCCCCACCCCCCTGTGCAGACACACACCCATCCATCCACATACTCAGGCTTGACCTCATCATTGTGTACCAGCAGGCTGCAACAGCACACTGTCAAGGGCCACCGCATCATGCACCCTGCAGCAGTGGCCAGCCACTGTCCTGCATGGTCCCTGTGCCATGGCCACTGCAATATTCACCTGCCCCATGCAAGGTGTGCGGTCAGAGTGTGAACGTGCTCTGCATGAGTGCCTGCCAGACCACACGGCCATCCACTGTACCCTGAACCCAGGTGGGTGCTTCCCTCGGCATCATCCTCCCCATCACCACGTGGTTCATTGGGGGCCTCAGCCGGCAGTGGCACATTCACATATTCACAATGTTGTGCAGTATGGCACACACCATTAACATCTTGCATGCCTTTGCTGGACTTAGCATGAGTCTGCTGCCAGTGTGGTTCAGACATCTGAAGTTCATCTTCAGTTGACTGATGGTCCTCTTCACAACTGCCCATGTCTGTCTGTGTGCCGTGTTGTATGCAACCTCTGCAGGTGTGGAAGGCGCATGGTACAGCATCATCAGTATGGTCTGCAGTGGATAGCCACTGTCATCTGCATGGGGGGGGAATGAGATGTCAGTGGCAGGCCCTGTGGCATGTGCAATACTCACCCCACATGGATGTGGTGACTTACCAAGCAGCCAGCCATCAAGCCACCCTTTGTGTAGGTATGCACCATGCCTGAGCCATCAACGATGTAGGCATCATTCATAGAACCCGGGTACCTGGTGCACACATCCATGATAATGCCATGTGCATCACAGACAACCTGGCAGTTAATGCAGTGGAACCCCTTATGGTTCCTGTATGCCTCCTCATGTGTGGCAGGCATGAGAATGGGGACCTGTGTCCCATCGATGGTACCACATATGTTCAGCATGCTGTGCTTTGCATATAATGTCTCCTTTGTTGCCCTGACCTCTGTAGGAGTCTTCAAGAAGGTGATGTGCTCCACCACATGCTGTACGAGGGCGTCTGTCACCCGTGCCATGGCTCTGGTGATGAAGGACTGACTCACACCCACGGTGTCACCGGTGATGCACTGAAAAGATCCAGTGGCATAGTAGCCAAAGGCACACAGCACCTGAGTCTCCACCCTCATGGTGCATGACAGGTGTCCCTTGTATTTTTCAACTTGCTTTTTCTTCCCCCCTGGACAAGAATGAGAAGAAATGTGTATATATGTTATATTAAGGATTGTCATTAGTTGAATATATGTATAGTAAAAATATATTCCTTTATATATGTATTTTTTGTAATATCATGTTTAAATTGGGAAAATAGTGGTGTTTACATATCTATGTAAAAACTTAGATGTCACTTTCTGATGACGTCAGAGATTGTTTATAAACGCTTGTTTTATCACACATAGCCAAACCCCTTTGAAGGCTATTCAGCCGAAGTGCTGGGTTTCTGGCCATGAACACTTTGGCAATAAAAATTAGCTAATTAAGCTGAACAATCATGGTGTGCTCTTACTCTTTCGATTTCTGTCAAGTTAAAGGTTTGCAACCTCTGTAAACAGCCCCCCCCTCATAGTAGTGCACTTCTTTTTCTCTTCTGAATTGTATGTTTGCACCTGTTTGCAGTGGCACATGGAGAAGCAGGTAATTGAAACGCTTTAATCTCCAGAGGGTACGATTGACTAAAGCATTGCCGAAAAACGGACCGGGAGGCTTTCTTCAAACTTTATTCTTTCGTGGCATCCCTAAGAATTGTTCTCTAGCAACTGCTGCATGCAGAATGCATGAAGGGATTGCAGAAGACGTCGGATCGAGCTTTGATTGGGAACATATGGATACCTGGACTACAAGGAGAAGCAGAGCTAGTAACAGACTCTTTGGAGAGGAATCGACATCAGGTGATGTTAAAACAAGTTTTCTTAAACTAGAAAAACTTCTCAAAAAAAGAGCTGGACATCACTTACAATATCATTACCCTAGAGCAATATCTTGAAAAGGAGCAAGCACCACACGGTCTTAGAATTAATGTATTACCCTCTTCTGGCTATGAAAACTTTCTGCTTAAAGAAGAATGGTTAGCAGCAACTTCAACTTGCTCTAAAACATTCACTGAATTAATTATCAAGGCTGACATACAAAAACATACAGAACTTGTAATAGAAATTGAACAAGCAAAGAAAGAGGTTCTGATATTTAAAGAGACAGCAACACTTGAAGAACTGGATACATTTATGAAAGATAAACTAATTAAACATGAAAAAGATCTCATAATTAGAAAACAGAAGAAACTACAACATGACCAGAATGATTTTGAGAATGACAGAGTGCTGAATTGGAAGAAACGTAATTGCAGGAATAAAAGTGGAAGCAGAAGCAGGAGTAGAACCAGAGTGCACTTCTCAGAGAGGAGAGGGAGTGAAAATAGAGATTGGAGTCCTTTTTTAGATCGGAATCAAGAACAAGATACCCAAGAATCAAGAAAAGAAGACTTAGAAGAACCAGGAGAGGAAAGAGAGGAGGAAAACATTACAATAAACAAAAGGAAACCCAGGGGCCGAGAGAGAGGCCAGGGCAAGAGCAGCAAATAGTGAATTTATCAAAAAGAGAACTTTCTGAGGAACAAATTAAGCTCTTAAAACACGGTCTTTCTTTTGTTCCAACACCAACTTTAAATCCATTTCAAGTCCAAGTTGATTTATTTAAACTTTTTCGGAAACTCAGACTGAGAGCATTCTTTTCTAGGAAACCAAGATCAGAGGATCAAGAAGAAAATATCAATCAATCAATCAATCAAGTCTTTATTTAACCAGGCGTTCATCGTTGAGCAGAAGCTCATTTGCAAGATGGACCTGGGTGGAGCATGAACAATTGTATATACAGGTCAACACAGGTATTTACAAGGCAATACAGATAATACTCTTTACAGAGAGGAAGAAAAAGAAGTTCATATGTACATAGAATTATACAGATATTGTACAGATTACACGGTATTTACATACATAGAAGTGTCTATAGGAAGATAAAGCAGGTTATCTAAGGTTGCAGGAGGAAGTAACGGAAGAAAAAAATTAAAATAAAAATATACACCAGGTAGAGGTGAAGGTATGTGGGAAGAGAGGGAGGGAAGTAGGGGGAGAAAGGCTAGGAGGGCACGGTGCACAGAAAGGAGTTGGTAAAGCTGGATGCAGAGAAGGTGGATGGAGAAAAGTAGTATGTGTGAGCCCCGGGATTGAATGCTATAAAGTGCGGGGCATGGTAGGATGTCACAACCCAGGGTAATGAGCTCCTATCCGAGGTTGGGAAAGGAAGAATAAGGGGATGGATGGGCCTAGTGTTGATAAGACAGGGGGATAAGAGAGAGAACAATTAGGCTGGTGAGGAGCAAGCTGGGGGGGTCAGTACTTAAAATTGGGTCTAGGCATGGCTATATTCCAGTACTGGGTCTGAGTGGGTGAAGCAGTTACATACTTCTCTGATTGTATGGAAATAAAGCATCTTGAAAGCATTTATACCGATTAGAGTGCTTAATTTGAGGGTTTTTTGTAGATCGTTCCATAAGGTAGGTAGCACGAAGCTTATGGCTGCCCTGCCGAAGCGGGATTTTGCTTTGGGTACTTTAAATGTAATAGCTGAGTAACTTCTAACGCCGATTCCCAATTATACTCAGGGAAGACAGCAGGAGATATAGTAAGGCAGCTTATTAGAGATGGCTCTATAGGTCCAGAGAGCGGCTTCTGTGGCGCCTGAACTTTAGTGATGTCCATCCCACTGCCGCATATAGGGTGCAGTGATGTGTGTCGAAGGGGAGTCCCGTTATAAACCTCAGTGCTCGATGGTAGAGTGTGTCCAGTTTAGCCATGTAAGAGTTGGGGCATTGGCTGTAGAGGAAGTCAGCGTAATCAACCAATGATAGGAAAATGGATTGGACAAGTTGTTTCTTGGCATCTCTGGTGAGAAATTGGCTGATTCTAAAAAACAGTCCAAGCCTTTGCCGAAGTCGTTTTAGCAAGTCCTCGATATGTTCAATGAAGGAGAGTCTTTGGTCTATCCAAACTCCCAGATACTTGAATTTTGTAACAAATTCTAGTTTTTCACCTAGAACTGTGGTAATTTGGGGAACTGTCCCACTGGACACAGGGTTAGCTGTACGGATAAAAGGAGAGAGGACCATCGCTTTAGTTTTTTTGGCATTAAGGAGTAGCTTTTTTTGGAGGAGTTGGCTTTGCAAAAGGTTGAATTCTGACTGTAGGTCATTGCAGGCAGCTTCAGGTGTTGGAAGACTCACGTAGAGAACTGTATCATCTGCAAACAGATGGATGTTGGCTTCTTTTATACAGTAGTCGATGTTATTAATGTAGATTGCAAAAAGTAAGGGCCCTAATATAGAACCTTGAGGTACCCCTCTTTGCAGAGTTTTTAAGGGGGATTATTTGGAATCTACACTGCTGGAACAAAACCTCCCTGCACTATCTGACTCCAATTTGGAGATGAATACTGGGACTCAGAATACTATGGAAGACACTGATTATGTTATTAATGTAATGGAGGAAAATCTTGAGGGATCAATGGGTTCAAGTCCCACCGCTGTAAGTATTGACATTGATATAAAATTACAAAGGAACAAATTATTTTCTCCACCCTCTGACTTAACGCCATATGTATTTAATCTAGCTATTTCTACTTTTGAAAGAGTTGCACTCAGTGAAATTGAAACAATTAGGGATAAAGCAGGTCAACCAAGGGATAGAAACCTATCAGTTACAGAGATACAAGTTCTTAAAGAATTGCAGGCAGAAGATGATATCATAATAAAATCAACAGATAAGGGGGGCAATATTGTTGTTCTAGACAGAAATCATTATATTTCTATTGTATTGAGTTTGTTAAATGATTCATCGAACTACGAAAAGCTAAAAAGCAACCCAATGTTCCAGTATAAAACTGAATTAAGTTTATTACTACAAGAAGCAGTGGGACAAGGGGAAATAACAGAGAATGAATTACAGTTTATGTGGAATGAGAATCCCATTTTACCCTGTTACTACATATTACCTAAGATTCATAAAAATATGAATAATCCTCCTGGTAGACCAATTATTTCTTCCATAGGTTCCCTTACAGAAAAACTTGGAGTAGTTGTAGACTTCTTCTTACAGAGAGAAGTAGTCAAATTTCCATCTTATATGAAAGACACTACACATGTCTTAAATAAACTTGAAGAAATACAGTGGACAGATGATATGTTATGGTTAACCATTGATGCAGAATCCCTGTACACTCGGATAGTACATGAACAGGGACTTAGTGCCTGCAAATATTTTTTAGAGAAAAGGGAAAGTATAGGTGAAATTCCTTTAGATTTCATACTATCAGCAATCCACTTTATTTTGAACCATAATCACTTTGAATTTCTAGGAGACCATTACAGACAGATAAGGGGGACAGCAATGGGTACATGTATGGCCCCATCTTATGCAAACCTATTTCTAGGCAAATGGGAAGAAATTACAGTCTTCCAGAATACAAACCCTTACCTAGAGAATGTAACATTATGGACCCGCTTTATTGATGACATTTTAGTGGTGTGGAAGGGGGAGAAGCAAAAGGCAGAACAAGTTGTAGGATGGCTAAATAACAACAATATCAATATGAAGTTTACATTCAAAACAGATTTTGAAAATATAGACTTCTTAGATCTGACCCTACATAAACCTCTACAACCTGAAAACTCTATCATTACAAAAAATCATAGAAAACCAACAGCCACCAATACATTACTCAGGGCTGATAGTGCACACCCAAAGAGTTTAAAGGATTCTATTCCCTATGGACAATTTCTACGGTTACGCAGGAATTGCTCTGATGATTTGAATTTTTGGAAAGAAGTAGAAGAATTAAGAAAGAGATTCTTAGAAAGAGATTATAACAATGATCTCCTTATTCATTCATTGAATAAAGCAGTTAACAGAAGGAGGGAGGAATTATTAGAAGAAGAAAAGAAAGAACCAGCAAATATCAATGTACCTATAACATTTGTAACTGAACATATCAATTGGTCTGGGCAGATAGGGAATATTGTATATAAAAACTGGCACATACTACATTCTGATAAAAACCTGAAAGAAGTGGTAGGAGAAACACTGAGAATTACTTTTTCAGGAGGACAGAACTTAAAAGACAAAATAATCAGGAGCAGACTAACTAAACCTGAAAAAAGTACGTGGATAGGAACAAAACCACAAGGAAATTTCAAATGTCAAAGATGCAGTATTTGTTGTTACTGTAATACAGGATTTGAATTTAAACACCCGCGAAATGGAGAAAAATACACAATGAAGGAATTCATCAATTATGATACTACATTTGTAGTTTATGCCATATAGTGTTGGTGTAATCAATTATATATAGGATGTACAACAAGGGCCCTAAAGTAGAGAATCCAAGAACATGTTAGGAACATTATAAATGGAAAAATAGATACCCCTATAAGCTTACATTTTACACAGAAACATAACTCTGACCCAAAAAGTTTTAAATTCATGGGAATAGACTGGCAACAACCTCTGAGATATGGTGGTGATAGAATTAATGAAATACTGAAAAAAGAGAGTAGGTGGATTTTTAAATTAGGGACTATGAAACCGCATGGACTAAATGACCAATGGGACTTGAAGCCCTTTCTAAAAGCGAAGAAGTATTAGAAAAATTATGCTTCATATGAATCAGCTCTGTACATAGAATGGTTTATTAATCAATTTCTATCTTTCTTTCTCTTGCAGATCACCTGGTGAATGAATGTCTGTGGATCCCCAGCCTAAAAAATGGTTCCTTCTACCACCTTGTGGATGGAAGTAGATTTTGGGTGATTACATCTTGACGTCTTCCCGGTTCTCCTCAGATCTCTTATTCTCTCTGTACAGGATATGTATTTTGTTACTATGATATGAACTAATTCCCTCAAGAGTCCCAGAAGGACCACTAATCCATTCTCCCCTTTCCTTTTCTTTTTCCTTTCTTTTCCCCCCTTTCCCTTTTTCTCCCCTGCCCCAAAGAACCCCTTTTTCTTTTCACCCTCCCCTTCCCCCTTTCACCCCCCAACTTACTCCCATCCCTTTTTCATTCTATTCTCACCGCCTGGTCCATCTCCCTTCTTCCCCACACACTTTTCCCTTGTATTTTTCAACTTGCTTTTTCTCCTCCCCAGATGAGAATGAGAAGAAATGTGTATATATGTTATATTAAGGATTGTCATTAGTTGAATTATATGTATAGTAAAACTATATTCCTTTATATATGTATTTTTTGTAATATCATGTTTAAATTGGGAAAATAGTGGTGTTTACATATCTATGTAAAAACTTAGATGTCACTTTCTGATGACGTCAGAGATTGTTTATAAAAGCTTGTTTTATCACACATAGCCAAACCCCTTTGAAGGCTATTCAGCCGAAGTGCTGGGTTTCTGGCCGTGAACACTTTGGCAATAAAAATTAGCTAATTAAGCTGAACAATCGTGGTGTGCTCTTACTCTTTGGATTTTTTCTGTCGAGTTATAGGTTTGCAACCTCTGTAAAGAGCACCCCCCTCGTAGTAGTGTGCTGCTTTTTCTCTTCTGAATAGCAAAATTCTTTAGATGGCACTTTACTTGGCACAAAACTTCACTTTTCCTGGGCACAATTTAATTGTCCTTAGCAAAACTCACTTTGGCAACTATTTCTGTTATGGGGCACAACCGCCAGAGAGATAAAGACCCTAGACATACCCTCAATATGTTTTCACCCAAGACCTTTGGATGAGCCCCCAATTTTGCAAGCAATGCCCAAGTTACCAACAACATGTCACAACCAGGACCCCCATCTATGCCACAAACAGGGAAAACAGGCCACCAAATAGCATAAACAAAAAGGGGTCACCCCTAGCATTGAGATGATACCAGATCGGCAGTCTTTTTTTTTTTTTATTTAATTGAGTTTTGCAAGAGATCTTACAAATACAGTCCACAGATGGATAGCATAATAGCAATCACCAAGAAAGACTTACTCACAAAGGATGCACACAGGACACCATCTAAAGAGTTACAGCAGGGGGGAAGTAACACAGTTGGCAAGACAATACATAAAGTATTCATTGGCATGCAACCCAGGAAATCTGAGGGGATTATTCAGCAGTCTAAAAGGGGTTGGGGGGTTTAGGGCACAAAATAACATTTATATTTATTCCAGATTCAGGGAAGAGGTGCCACGCATGTGCTAGATCTAACACTATCACAAACAGGGGCCCAATTACAATCCACACTGGAAGCAGAGATCTAATGTCTGCACAGGAATTGGGATTGTGAAGTATGGCTTTATTCTGACAAAAAGATAAGACATTGCAGACAGGGTGGGCCCCCAAAATTTTGTACTGTACAGGCACAGAGCAGAACTCTTTTCTTCCAGAACAACACTGTTAGGGCAATTTCAAGAAACATTCCCTCTCATATCTTGAGCTGTCCATACCTATGGTCAAGACTTCCCTGGACATTTCCTTTTGAACAAACGTACATTTCTTGTGGGAGTTACCACACACTTTAGTAGACACATTTCCAACTTCCTAGTGAAGAGTAATTCTTGAGGGAGTTGCAACACACTTTAACAAAAACATTTATCCTGGAGCAATGACTTCCGTTAACATTTCCCATTTAAACTGGTGCCCATATGTGAAACAGTTAGCCCTGACTGCAGAATCAAACTGGGGTTATGCCCAATCGTGCCCCATGCTCCGTCTCTGCTCTTCCTTCTGGGTTACACCAAACTGAATCCTTCATTTCCCATGAAATGCTAAAGGGCATCCAAAATTTTAAACAGCACATTGTTGTGGTGAAACAAAGGTCCTGACAGGTGCACTCTAGCCTTATCTGTGGGTACATACACCTCAGACCAACCCACAAACTCAGTCCCATAAATCTGTACCTACAGATTGGTTGCTTCCTTTTACAGACATGGAGAACTTGAAGGAAAAACCTCTCTACTTCCAGGTAGCTTTTCACAAATCCAGACTGAGCACCTTTTCTCTTGGCAGCTGAACCACATTGGGATCTTCAGGGGATTGCCCCTTGGCACCACTGAAACACAGTCTATTCAGACAGGTCTCTACCACTTCAGTTGGCACTGATGCTGTTTTCTAAACTAGGGTGAGAAAAATGACCAAGGTCCTTCACCCAGTCAGTCACTGTACTTACCAACAGAAACTTCACTGCAGAGCTCCTCTCAGTTCCATTGCTAACTACAGACTGACTGCTCTACCGTCTGAACATTCTAAAAATCCTTAGAGCAGCTGGTTCCAAAGTGGCTTATGCTGTTGCAAGAATTCTAAATGACATAATCCTTTCTCTCCCCAGGCAAGCTGAGTAAACAATGATGAAATCTCCCCAGAGCTCCTAATGAGCTCTCTAACCTGATGGGAGTCTAGTAACCCCAGGGGACTGGGTGGTTACACACAAAACAGTGGCTCACATATAAATACAAACCATGCTGGACAGTTAATAACAAGCATTTACTGTAGCAAGTGAAACTAGAAAGACTACATCAGATAAAACCCCAGCACTTTAAATCAAAACTGCCTTTTCAATAGAAACCCAGTACACACACTTGGTCCCTGTCAATCAGACAGCAGCTGGCTGTAGTGGTGAGACAAGGGGCTTTACCAGTTGTGTAAGCAATAAGACAACAACTGGGTGTGCCCTGAACAGATATCACTGCATGCCCAGGGGCATAGTAAAGCATGAGGCCACAGGCCAAGTGCCTTCAGCCCATGGAATTGTGGTAATATCTGTTCAATGCACACCCCGGAGTGTTTTATTGCACTTATAAAATGGGACATTTTTTTTACTTTTAACAGTTATAAAAATCATGTTTATATGTTGAAAAAACACATTTGCTTATGCAAATTTATGATAAAATAGTCCTTCTGCCTACTAGATAATGACCTCATTATGCATGTGCTGTGCAAAGTTTGTCCTGCACTGGCATTGGCTGTAATGTTTATTGTCAGCATAATGCAGGGACACTACCCCTACCCCATATTTGTGTGGTGTTTTGAGGAGGGACTAAGATGGACAATACAGGGGAGAAAGAGAGAGAGAAAGGACTGTGTGTGTTTGCTTTTTTTTATTTTTTATTTTTTAATTGAACCTCAATGGATGGCAGCAGGGCAACATGGGAGTAGCAGATGGGAAATGTATCAGGAGCAAGCAGTGACTTTAACTAGTTGAACAAGTTATTTGTTTAAAAAAATGCAAAAACAGCATGAAATGAACATGTAAATACAGTTTGGACTGTATAACCGGGTCAAAGAGCTTTAGGTGGTGTGTAGCCTGATCAGTCTCTCAGTTCAGTTTCAGTTCTCAGAGAAACAAGACAGTGTGAAGCAAAACAAAACAGTCAAGGAAACTGCACTTGGAGATAGGATCCCAGTCAGTCCATCTTGCATCCATCATGTCCAATGTACATGAAATGACTGCCATGGTGCCACCCTCCTGTTCACGTATGCCACCAAAGTGCTGTACGCCAACTACAGTGGTATAAAATTTGTTAAACAAGTTACACAGATAGTGATATGCTGAGTATGGATTAGGGAGTAAATCTGACAACTTATTTTCTGGCCATCGGGTAGAGAGTGACAGAAGAAGTGAAATTTACTTTGTGAACTACTGGAGCAGGAGTTCAGTCCTAGTAGAGACAGGACAGGTGACAAATATTGGTTCAGTAATCTGAAGTAAATATACACAGCAGGGCTGACCTTTATTTTATGCTTGTCTTTTTTTGGCTGAAAGGAGAACAAAGTACAGAGGTGTACCACAATTTAAGTGATTGGTCGGCAAGTCGGGGATGAGCCGCGTTAGTGAGGGGAAAAATGGCAGCATTTGAAAAATGAGTCTTCTACTGACACAGTGGTTTTATTTTAGCAATGCAGACCAGTTTCTGAGTACTTGTTTTTACATGTGCATCGAACATATTTGATGCACAGGTATAAACCACTCAAAATGTAGAATTTTCTCTCCCCATTTAATAACATCCATTATTCTGCATGCCATGCCCAGTGTTTTTTTGTGGTGAGTCAGTACTGGATAGGCAGTTGAGGGCAATGGATGCTGAGTTCATTGGCCATGCCAGAGAAGGGGGACATATTCATTATAGGGATGGGTGAAACGGTTCATCAAAAATATGAACCAGCTGGAACATGCCGAAGTGTTTGCAAATGAACAGCTTCTGAACACTTTTGGCTATTTGGATCAGTTCAGATGTCCATAGTATCATGGGAAATGCAACATGTGAAGTGCCAGAGCAGGAGGAACCCACAGGAGGGCCAGAGATAAGACTCTGTTTCCTCATTGGATGGCTGAGCTGTCCATCTTCCTAAGATGGCTTGCTCTAGCAACCCACGAGGTCCACCTTAGGAGCTAAACTAAGGAATATAGGATGGAGAAGGAGCAGCAGCTTCTACAGGCTGCTCCATGATTCTGTGCTTATGCATGCTGCTTGTGTTTATCTGTTGGGCAAGAAAGAAGTCGACTCGTGGACTCAGAAAAAAACCTAAAGAACTGAATTTTTCTATATTGATTTAAAAATAAAGAACTAAAAGAAAACTTGGGGGTGGGGAGTCAGGGACTCTGGATTGGGAGGGGATTAGAGCCAAGAGCTGGGTCAGGTGTGGGTGTGGTAGTCGGAGCTTGGGGAGTTGGGAGAGAAGACTTGGGGAGGAGAGTAGGAACTTGGACACTGGGGGCAAGTGAGTGAGTCAAGAAAGACAAGAAGAGACAAGACTGAAGTGCCAGTGCCAAACTGCTAGTTTTTGGGGGGAGCAGCAGCGGGGGTGAACCGTGCCACCCATACAACAACACTCCCAGTTAGCCTTCTTGCTGTTTTCTCAAATGCCCCCCAACAACAAATCAGCTCTGAATTCACCTGCCTATGCTCACTGCTCAGTCACTTCAGCGGGGATTTATTATTATTATTATTATTTTATTTTTTACTACACAATCTTTGGCTCAGTGACATCACATGAAATAAATAAAAATAGAAAATCCTTGAAGGGAAAGTATTATGTCAAAGAGGGTTAGACCAGCTTGGGTCCCTGACTGCATGCTGTCTTTGTGACCCCCCCCAAGAAGCCAGTGATCTGTCATCTTCCTCCCTGTGCTTGCTCAGTGGGGTTAAAGCTTTGGCTCAGTAGGCAGGGCATTCCATTACATCATGTGAAATAAAGAAAAAAAAACAAAATCCTTGAATGGAAAGTACTTTGTCAGAGAGGGTTAGGCCAGGCAGGGTCCCTGATTCTTCTGTTGGTAGCAGCAGTGCCTGTAGCATTGGCCCATAGCCTAGGTGGTGTGTGAAATACATTCTGTGTGTGTGAAACAAATCTGCTAGCCAGTCACCAGTGCCACTTCATGCATACTGTCTGTGTGACCCCCCCCAAGAAGCCAGTAATCTGTCATCTTCCTTTCTGTGCTCCCTCGATGGGGTATAAGCTTTGGATCACTGGGCAGGACATTCCATCACATCAAGTGGAATTAATAAAAATATAAAATAATAACATCCTTCAAGGGAATGTACTGTGTCAGAGAGAGTTAAGCCAGGCAGGGTCCCTAAATCTGTATGGGTAGCACCAGCACATGCAGCATCGCCCTTAGCATAGATGGTGTGTGAAATAAGTGTGTGTGTGTGTGTGTGTGTGTGTGTGTGTCAAATCTGCCAGATAGTCATCAGTGTACCAGTGCCACTTCTTGCATACTGTGTGACCCCCCCCCAAGATGTCAGTCATCTGTTATCTGCCTCCCTGTGCTTGCTCAGTGGGGTACAAGCTTTGGCTCAGTGGGCAAGGCATTCTGTCCAATCACATGGAATAAATAAAACAAATCCCTGAAGGGAAAAAGTACTCTGTCAGAGAAGGTTAGGTCAAGCAGGGTCCGTGAATCTGTGTGGGTAGCAGCAGTGTGTGTGTGTGTGTGTGTGTGTGTGTGTGTGTGTGTGTGTGTGTGTGAAATCTGCCAGATAGTCATCAGTGTACCAGTGCCACTTCTTGCACACTGTCTGTGTGACCCCCCAAAGAAATCAGTCATCTGTCAACTGCCTCCCTGTGCTTGCTCAGTGGGGTATAAGTTTTGGCTCAGTGAGCATGGAATTACATCACATCGTGTGGAATAAAGAAAAAAAACAAAATAAAATCCTTGAAGGAAAATTACTGTGTCAGAGAGGGTTAGTCCAGGCAGGGTCCCTGATTCTCTGTTGCCACTGTAGCGGCAGTGCCTGCTGCACTGGCACATTTTTAGGTGGTGTGTGAAATAAATTCTGTGTGTGTGAAATAAAATCTGCCAGCCAGTCAACCAGTGCCACTTCTTGCATACTGTTTGTGTGACCTCCCCCCCCCCCCCAGAAGCCAGTGATCTATCACCTTCCTTTCTGTGCTGGCTTGGTGGGGTATAAACATTGGCTCAGTGGGCAGGGCATTCCGTCACATCACATGGAATAAATTAAAAAATAAAATCCTTGAAGGGAAAGGACTGTGTCAGAGAGGGTTAGGCCATTCAGGGTCCCTGATTCTCTGTTGGTAGCAGCAGAGCCTGCAGCATCAGCCTGTAGCCTAGGTGGTGTGTAAAATAAATTCTGTGTATGTGAAATAAATCTTCCAGCCAGTTACCAGTGCCACTTCTTTCATACTGTCTGTGTTACCGCCCCCAAGAAGCCAGTGATCTGTCATCTTCCTTCCTGCGCTTGCTCGGTGTAGTATAAGATTTAGCTCAGCGGGCAGGGCATTCCGTCACATCACATGGAATACATAACAAAATAAAATCCTTGAAGGGAAAGTACTGTGTCAGAGAGGGTTAGGCCAGGCAGGGTCCCTGATTCTCTTTTGGCAGCATCAGTGCCTGCAGCATTGGCCCATAGCCTAGGTGGTGCATGAAATAAATTCTTTGGCCCAGATATTCAAACTGCGCCATTTTGTGGCACAAGCCCCTGCACCGCTCAAAATAATTCTGCGCAGGGTGGCCAGGGCAATATTTAACGGAGTTGCGCTTATGAGCTCAACTTCTGGAATATCGCCTCAATACACCTACTGTGCATGGTGCAGTGGAACGCGCCAGCGCAAGTGGTCAGAGGAGCATTGAGATGCGTGCGCAAGTTCCATTGCGCCATGCACAGCACCCGCGATATTCAAAGGGTGACATGCAAATGGGGCCATAATTTATGCAAGGCCACGGGGCCATTGCATCTGATTACGGCCCCATTTGCATGCCATTAGCATGCAGGTGCACTGATCCCTGACAACTTGTGCCTGGCGCCCTGCCAGGCAGCAGCCATCAGGGACCGATGCCCCCTGCAGCCCGATTGTGGGCAGAACAGTATTCTTCCCCCCAAGCAGCCCGATCATGGGCAGAACAGTATTCTTCCCTTCCCGAGCAGCCCGATTGCGGGCATAACGGTATTCTGCCCCCCCATTATCCCGATCGCGGGCATAAATGAAATGTCCCCCCACCCCCCGAGTAGCCCGATCGCAGGCATAATGGTATTCTACCCCTCATTAGTCTGGATCAGGCACAAATGAATTGTCCCCCACTCCCCAGCAGTCTGCGATCACGGGCATCAGACTCCCAAAGTCCAATATCCCTGGTGGTCCAGTGGACTGTGAGTAGCCTGATTAAGGGTGGCATCCTCACCCTCCCACATCCAAAATCCCTGGTAATCTAGTGGCCCCCCACCCCACCCACCCACAGAGCTCACCACCCCATTCCCCATCAGCCGTGGGTGGCAGCACCTACCCGCCTGCTGCCCTGCCACCGCCGACTGACAGCTAGGGGCTGCACGCCCATTGGTTCAGAGCATGAGCCAATGGGCATGCAGCCCATACCGCATAAGTCTGTCCAGATATGTGAATGAATGAATGATGGTGCAGCCCTACCGAGCAGTCAGTTGGCGGGCAGCAGGGCGGCAGGTGGGTGGGGTGCTGCCGCCCACCGGCTGACAGGGGGGAGCAGGTGGTAGGGATCCATGGGTGGATGGGGTGAGGGGCCACTAGATCACCAGGGATTTCGGACTTGGGGTGAGGATGCTGCCCACAATTGGCTACCTATGGTCCACTGGACCACCAGGGATATTGGACTTTGTCGGGAGGTCTGATGCCCATGATCGGGCTACCGGGGTGGGGGACATTTCATTTATGCCCGCGATTCGCCAATGGGGGTAGAATACCATTATGCCCATGATCGGGCTACCGGGGTGGGGGATGCTTCATTTATGCCCGCAATCGGGCTAATGGGGAGTAGAATACCGCTATGCCCATGATCGGGCTGCTCGGGGAAGAATATTGTTCTGCCCCGAACGGGCTACTCGGGGAGGTGACACTTCAGCCCATGATTGGGGCATGAGGGGGCACCACCAGGTGCAGTGGGAACAAGTTGAGGGCCACCCACAGGTGGCAGCTGCTGTGTTGCACCCTGCAATGTGGCAGCTGACCTGTGGGTGGCCCTCAACTTGTTCCTTTTTTTTGGCTCAGCTTTGTGCAGGCACAGGTAGGGGTTGCACCTAGATAACTCTGCATGGCCTGGGCTGAATATTGGGCTGTGCAGTTGATGCATGGGCATGCCCCCCCACCTGTGCCTGCATACATTACTGATGCACTCCAGCGCATCGGGATTTGTGCAGGCGTACTTTTCCCTTTTAAATATCGCACCGGGGTGCATCAGTGGGTTGTGCATGGCGCAACACTGTTGCGCCATGCGCAACCCTTTTGAATATCTGGGCCTTTGTGTGTAAAATAAAATCTGCCAGTCACCAGTGCCGCTTCTTGCAAACTGTCTGTGTGACCCCCTTACCACTCAAGAAGCCTGTCATCTTCCTTCCTGTGCTCACTCAGTGGGATATAAGCTTTGGCTCAGTGGGCATGGCATTCTGCCATATCACATGAAATAAATTAAAAAAAATCCTTGAAGGGAAGAACTACTGTGTCAGAGAGGGTTAGGCCAGGTAGGATCCCTGAATCTGTATGGGTAGCAGCAGCACATGCTGCATCGCCCTTAGCATAGGTGGTATGTGAAATTATTCTGTGTGTGTGTGAAATATAAAATCTTCCAGCCAGTCATCAGTGCACCAGTGCCACTTCTGACATACTCTCACATCATGTGGAATAAATAAAAAAATAAATAAAATCCTTGAAGTGAAAAAGTACTGTGTCAGAGGAGGTTAGGCCAGGCAAGGTCCCTGAATCTGTGTGGGTAGCAGTAGTGCCTGCAGCATCGCCCTTAGCATAGATGGTGTGAAATAAATTCTGTGTGTGTGTGTAAAATAAAATGTGCCTGTCAGTCGTCAGTGCACCAGTGCCACTTCTTGCATACCGTCACATCACATGAAATAAATAAAAAAATCCTAACCACTTTTTGACCCTGAACAAGTGACAGACTGGCATTATGAGTACTCCAGAAAACAATAAAGCAAAAGCTGGGGGCAAATGAAGTAATAAACATAAAAAAAAGTTTATTTGAGAGCCCAGAAAGAAGTGGCCCAAAAAGTAAAGTACTACAACAACGAGAAGCACCACAATCTGTTGAAGGGGCTGAACTAAATGCTACTACTATCCATGTGCAGGCTAACTCTCAAAATACAGAAAACCCAGTAAGGGTTGGTGGACTGTCTATGGCAGAAGGGTTCAGTAGTACAGGCAACAAAGTGTTGCGACAGTGGCAATAGCAAGTTGTCTGAAAAGCAAAAATTGCAAAAGCAAGGAGTATTTCAATTGTACATAAAGTTAAAGCCCTTACAGATACAACTCACAGTGGAGTTGCTCGATTTACAACACATGCATATCAAATAACTCAGTCTGTGACTGCAAATGTTAGCTGTACTGAATCTGATGATGATGATGGTGGTAACCATGGTCATGGTGAGACTGATGATGATGAGCTTCTGACTTTACCTTTAGCTGTGTTTCATTCTGGTTCTGACAGTGACAATGTGGATAAAAATATTGACAGCAGTAGAGAGTCAAAACGGAAAAAGAAAAAGTCAAAGGCACAAGCCACAAAAAGCGAAACAAAGTCTTACAGTAGTGATAATGATGATGGCAATGGTGTTTCAGAGGATTCTATGATTGTCTCACCTGATGAACCTGAATCCTCCTCTAAAATGTCTTGCCCATGTAAACCCAACCACTTGACTCCTAGTCCTACTGAGGTCATTAACTACTAGACATAGACAGTCCACCTCTACTGTTCGGAATCATTTTTACATAAACCACAAGGATGCTTGCCAAGCTATATGTGTGCATTGCAACACATATGTTAGAACGGAAAAAAATAAAGGGCATCTTGGAACCATAACAATGATGCGACATATTTCGCAAATTCACTCAATCGTTGTATATGGGTCAAAAAAACAGTCAAACATTGGTGGCTGAAAATCTAGAAGGGCTCTCAGTGAACAGGAACATTCTGCTGAAACTGTGGGAGATGAGCACCAGGCATGATCCAAAAGTAAACTTTCGCCTCATGGTCACGATAATTCTGTAAGGTCCTCTGTTTTACCAGACATGGCATCTAGCCATACAACACCCTCAGCCAAATGTAACTTTACCCCCTCCCCTGATAAGATGCAGTTAAAGTTAAAAGAAGTTTTTTAAAGAAAGTCTAAATATTCATGAAACCATCCCATAGGAAATTATTTACAGCCATACTCTGTTCTTGAAGATGTGGGTTTCAGAAGGCTTATGGAATACTTAGAGCCATGATATTTAATGCCAAGTAGAAAATATTTCTCAGTAACTGCTGTGCCCTGGATGTATGACAGCTAAGTAGTTCAAGTAAGGCATGCTCTCCGAGAGGCAGAGGACAAGGTAGTTCACTTCACTACAGTACTGATATGTGGACCAGCAGCCAAATCATTGCTTATCTTTCTTTTACTGCACACTGGGTCAGTTTTGGGGGCAACTCATCATCATCCTGATGTACTATGAGTCTGTCTGCTACCACTTCAACCAGTACTACTTCCACCACTACTATCTCTCAGAGCTCAAAAAACACCTGTCACGTTTCAAAAAATGCCAGTTCTCCATGTATGTCACTTTCAAGACATATACACACAGCACAGCACATTCAGCAAGAACTGGAAAGACTACTTACTGCTTGGGTCACTTCACAGGGTTTGAAAGTTTTTTTTTTTGCTGCCAGCAATGGTTCAAATATTAGAAAAGCACTTCATGATGGCAACTATGTACATATACACTGTTTTGCCCATTTTCTTAACCTAATCATTCAAAGCTTCCTGAATAATGACCAGCAAGTATCAACCACTGTGGGTACAGTATGCAAAGTATGTGGCCATTTCAACCATTTAGTAAAAGCCCATGACATCCTTGCTGATATCCAGAAGGACAAAGGTCTTCCTCATCTCCAGCTTGTTCAGGATGTAGCAACAAGGTGGCATTCAACTTACTTTATGATTGAACACATCCTTAAACAAAAGGTAGCTATCATTGAGTATATCATGTACAATGATATCGGGGAAGGCACTGTGCTCGATTCTACTCAATGGTTTCTGCTGGAACAGTTGTGTCACATTCTGAAACCATTCATGAGTGCTACAAAGGAGGTCAGCGCAGAAAAGGCATAAAAAGTTGGAGAAAATGAGGTGCAATTTAGATATGAACCAATCTGTAGTCAATGACAGTGCTTATCAGACTTAGCAATGATTAGAAATTATCAGCCATGACACAGAGCAAGGCGTATCTCTTAGCCACATTGTTAAATCCACACTTCTGAAACAGACAACTTCCTGATGTGGTTTCCGATGATATGGAGGAGTTGAACTACAGGCAACTTTTGATTGATGCAGTAGATGAGGTTTCATTAGAAGGACTGGCATGCAGTACTGCAATGACACCACCTCAAATTCAAAGGACTACTCCAAAAACCAGTACAGAAGCAGACAATGAGGAGGATGACATTTGTGGCCAGCTGCAGGACATTGAAATTCCACAGGGAGAAAATGCATGTTCAATAGTAATCATGATAGATGCATATTTTCCCAACATTAACATTAAGAATAACTCTTTAGCTTACTGGCAAGAGAAGCAAGCATTTGTCAATGCCGAATGTTTGCATGCTGGCATTGGCATTGGTAGTGTAGGAGTTAGAGAGATGCATAATAGGAATGGCAGTTAAGTATTGAACTGAAGCCAACCCCACCACCACCCTACAGAAAAAGTGAAGTCATGAGCATGCCTAGAAACTGCGCAATGCACACCCATAAGGTAATTAGTTTGGGGATATTTTACAGCAGATTGTCAACACAGGCATTTGGGGACCTCTGCTTATGAACAGTGTCACTAATTTTCTTAATCTGTCCCGAACAGTGATTTCCCACAGTGACCATGCATTTCTGCGCTGGAAGTGTGAAAACCCATTTTGACCAGGGTGTGAAAAATGACAGCTGTACTGTTCATAAGGAAGTGTGGAAAAATGTCAGTGGTGAAAATCTGGACTGAAAATATTACGAATTCATGAACTTATGAGGGTGCATGAAAACTGCGCAATACTCACTCGTAACACAGTCATTTTATAGACTTGTGTCACCAAATTTTTAACATAGCCATTTTGAGACCTCTGCTCATGAACAGTGTCACTGTGATTTTCTTAATCTGTCCCGAACATTGATTTCACATACCGACTGCACCATCATGCACTACATGTACGGAAACACATTTTGGGTGAGACATAAAAAATGACAGCTGTACTGCTCATAAGGAGGTGTGGTAAAATGGCAATGTTGAAATTCTGGAGTGAAAACATTAAAAATTTGTGAATTTAAAAGCGTGGTTAGGAACTACACAATGCACGCTTATAATCAGTCATTTTGAGTTATCAAATTTTTCAACATAGGGGTTGTTAGCCCACCATGAACTGCAGCACTGTTATTTCATAAATCAGTCCTAAAAGGTGGTTCCATGCAGTGACTGTGAAATCACCTTTCAGGGCTGATTAACACCAGGACTGTGCCAAAATTCATGAGGAGGGGTCCCAAAAACCCCATGTTGAAAATTTGGTGAATAAATTCCCCAAAATGGCCAAGATATGCACCAAAGTTGAAAAAAACCCTGTTTATGCCATGATACAGCTTACCAGCATTTCTTCAGTTCGCGGTCGGCTTTGAAGAGTGCAAACGTGTTCCCAGTCCACCGAAGATCTTCGTGCTGGGATCCAGAGGTAAGTATGGGGTTGGGGGGGTGTGGGGAGGTGGATGCACAGAAGGTGGGCATGAGTTGGGGGTGGGGCCTAGACAATCAACAAGGAAATGTTTTTTGTTTTCAGGTGTTTTATCTTTATAGGAAGATGATGCAGGACTTGTGCCACACTGGGGTGGGCTCCCAGTGTGGTAGCTGAAAGTTATTTTGGGGGGTCAGTGGAGCTGAAGGGGGATTGGCACCCCATCGGCCACTATCTGATGTGTGCCATGCTGGGGGTGGGTTCCCAGCATGGCAATTGGAAATCTGTGTTTTTTTTTTGTGGGGGGGGGTTGTTGAGTGGAGCCGATGGGGGTTTGGGCACCCCCGTCACCATGCTCACTTTTGCCATGCTGGGGTGGGCTCTCAGCATGGCACCTAGAAGTCTGGGGGGGTGGAGCCGATGGTGGATTGGGCACCCCCATCAGCCATACTGTGTGCAGTGAGGTGAGCACATGAGCATGCTGGGGTGGGCTCCCAGCGTCCTACTTGAGTGTTTGTGGAAGGGGGAACTTCAAGGGAGCTGTCTATGGCAGCTCCATTCAGGATGCAGTGCTGAGTGTAGGCAGTTTACATACTGCCGACAGCAGTATGTAAATTACCTGCCAATGGCAGTATGCAAATTGCCTACACGTTACAATCGCTAATTGCAGCGGTTTTCTGCTTCCAACTGTATGCCACTGCATCTGAACGGCTGTCATATACAGCTTGAACATTCATTGGCATGGTGTAGCCTCACCTGCAAAAGGGAGCAGGTCACTGGGACTGCGGAAGGCACACCTATGAAAACTTGTATGGTGGCACTATGTTTCTTGCACATGTGTGCAAGCAAACATAAAAATTGTGCTGTCCGAAGCTGGCTGACCTGGCTTGTAAGTATATGGGATGTCCACCCTCAAGTGTCTGTTCCGAGCGTTTATTTAGCTCTGCTGGGGATATTGTGACTAATAAATGAAAAGATTAACACCAGACAATGTGGAGAAACTAACATTCTTGATGACTAACTTGCTAATCTAAGGCTACATTTGTGAAGCTAATCTTGAAGATGACACTGACAGCAGTACCTGTGCTGCAGCTGTGAAGTGAAACATCAGCTTTCAATTTTGAGACTCACTGGACTGCTGAAAAGTAGAGATCTGGGACTTGCCTGCCTTTTGACCACATCACCATCATCATCCTGAGGGTGGGTGGGAAGTGCAGCCAGTACATCATGTTCACGTCATCACATACTGGTAGCAATTGTGGCAGACAAGTCCCAGATCTCACACACAGTTGCTTTCTTATTCTGACAAGATCATTTATTTTATGACCTAATGCACCTAAGAATAATGATTTCTTATATAACCATAGCTCTGTTTTTCCCCCGATAGTAGTGATAGTAGTAGCAGTGGTGAAGTGGTCACTTTGGACTGCCTGGTGCTCTTGTTCTTTCACATTGCTTCATGTTGTACTCTATACTGAAACCTGTTGTTGTGGTAAAATAATTGGTGACATAGAAAAAACACACTGACCTGTTCTACAAAAAGTTAGACTCAGGACATTGGTTTAAAAAAAAAATAGAGATCTGGGACTTGCCTGCCTTTCAACTGCATGATCGTCATCCTGGGGGTTGGTGGGATGTGTAGTCAGTACATCACATTCATGTCATCACGCACTGGTGGCAACTGTGGCAGACAAGTCCCTGATCTCACACAGTCACTTTTTTATTCTAATGACATCATTTACCTAAATGTGCCCAATTAAATAAGCAGATTGATAAATACTGCTAGCTCTGTTTTTTTTCCCCTGGTAGTAGCAATGGTACTACTACAAAGTACAATTATTTAAACATGCTATTATCCTCATCTAAAAGAACAGACTCAGGAGGAGATCATTTATTTACAAACCAGAGATCTGGTCTGGGACATTCTTGTCATCACAGTTACTTCTCATTCTTTTCTAAGCAGTCATTTTTGGTAATTGTGCCTTAACCATATTGATTTCAATGCTGGTAGACTACTTCTGGTTTTCCTCCAATTGTAGTAGGTAGGGGTATAGCAGACTGCAGTCTTGAAGTGGTAGCTACTGGCTGACTTTCTCTGACTGACTCTTTCTGACTGGCTGCCCTCTGCTCTGGTCTGGTGCTGTTTTTAAGTTCACCATGCATGCACATGCAGTGAATGTCTTGTGGTAGGTTGACTTTTAAGAGGTGTGTTACTGTCTGTCCAATGCAGAATGGTCTGCAAGAGGCAGGACAGTGCTACGCCAGTCATCAACCAGGCTGATCATGAAGCTATTTTGCCTGAATGGACTGCACTTGAAAAGAAAAAGCCATACCAGTTTTAATGTGGCTTTTTCATGTCATCTGCAGGACACCACCCAGCAAACAGCAGTTTTGTGTCCTGATCAGCCTGGCTGACATGACATCCCACCCCCCACCCTCCATCCAGTCTGTCTCTTCCTTACCAGTGCACCAAGATGTGCAGCAATTTGTGTGCCACTTTGATCCCCAGTCCTGGTGGCCACCGAGTGCTCTTGCCAGCCCTGTTATTGTTGGCCTTGACTGAGGGTCTGGCACAGCATAACACTAAAGCCGCATGCTGCGACGGTGTTGCCAATCACCATGCAACTCAATGTGCGAGCTGCTGCAGTCAACTCCTCAAGTCCTCTTTCTCCCTCTCACATTGCTGAAAACTTCCCCTCATTTTTTAAAGTTATTCCCCCCACACAACCTTCCCTGTAAGCACCCAACACCCTACACCTCCCCCGAACATAAGATACTGACACTGGGGGTGCCCAATCCCTGGTGTCCTCAATTGTGCAGCAAACTCTCCCTGAAAGAAAGAAAACTGTCCCTTATCATTTTTTTATCCTGAAAAAAAAGTAAACCATCCATCATTATCTGTTGCGCCATCCACCCCTCATGTGACCTTTGCAAGGGTGGCCACCAAGTGCTCCTGCTGGCCTCGTTATCTCTTGGCCTTGATTGGGGATCCGGCAGGGTATAACAGTAAAGCCAAAACATTCTATCCCTAATAAAAAGAAAACCTTTCCCTGACATCTTTATTATTTTTTTAACCCTATAAAAAGAAAACAGTCCCTAGTCGTCTCTCCATCCCCTCCCCATCCCACCCCTCCTTCTGTGCACCCACCTTCCTGCAAACCATCCTTACCCAATACTTACCACTGGAGGTCAAGTGCTGTCATCTTCTCTGGACCGGGACACATCTGCACTCTTCAAAGGTGAACCATGAACTGAAAAATCAAGGTAAGCTCTGTATAATGGCTGTCAATGGTGGTTTCAACTTATGTTGATATCTCAGCCATTTTTTGAGATTTTTGCACTAAATTTTCAACATGGGGTTCTTTGGATCCCACCTCATGAACACTGTCACTGTCATTTTGTTACTCAGTCCCAAAAGGTGATTTCACAGTCACTGCGTGGAATCACCTTTCTGGACTGATTAACGAAACGACAGTGCTACTGTTCATGAGGTGGGGTCCCAACATGCCCTTGTTGACAATCTGGTGTAATAATACTGAAAAATGGCTGAGTTATGTGCTCTCATTGAAATTTGTATACGCATGCATGTAACTGTTTTTTTTTTATATTTTGACTCCAAATTTTCAACATAGTCATTATTTTACACCACCTCATGAACAGTAAAGATGTAATTTTTCACCTCCTGCCTGAAACTTATTTTTGCACCTGTGGTGCAGAATGGCACAGTCACTGTGTGAAATCACCTTTTGGGATACAGTACTGAAATGACCATGCTACTATTTATGAGGTGGGGTTCCAAAAAGCCCATACTGAAAATTTGGAGCAAAAATACCAACAAACACCCAAGATACATGTGCTCATTTAAATTTTCTTATGCACGAGTGCAATTTGGTCAATTTTTAAATATTATCACTGCAGATTTTCAACATAGCCATTTTTTCACATTGCCTCATGAACAGTGCAGCTGTTATTTCTCACATCCTGCCCAAAACATGTTCTCGAACCTATGGCATGGAATGGTGCAATTGCTGCATGATACCACCTTTCCGCACTGAGTAACAAAATGATAGACCACTGTTCATGAAGCAGGGTCCCAAAAAGTCCAGGTTGAAAACTGGAGCAAAAATATCAGCAAAAGTCAGAATTACACACACTCATTGAAATTTTCCTATGCATGTGCGTAACTTTGCCAATTTTTTATATTTTGACTCCAAATTTTCAACCTAGCCATTTCTTCACACAACCTTATGAACAGTATAGCTGTCCTTTCACACACCCTTCCCAAAATGAGTTTCTGCACCTGTGGTGTGGAATGGCATTTTGCCATGGATTAAGAAATTTTCACCCATGGGGTTTATGAGGTACAGTGATAAGGAGACTATGTTGAAAATGTGGGGTCAAAATGTAAAAAAATTACTAGGGGTGCATAGGCAGGGGTGTCACCAGCAGAAGGAGGGAGGTAGTGATGCCATTATATAAAACCCTGGCCAGGCCTAATAGCAAGTAAGTCGTGTCAGATTAATCTGATAGATTTCTTTGACTGGGTGATGAAGGAAGTCAATCGGGGGGGGGGCATGGATGTTGTCTACATCAATTTCAGCAAGGTCTTTGACACCGTCCCATATAAGGGGCTTGTTAACACGACTGGTAGTCTGGGTATGGCAGATAAGGTGGTGAACTGGGCTAGGAACTGGCTAACAGACAGGAGACAGGGGGTGGTGGTAAATAGGGTACAATCTGGGGAGAGGGGTGAACAGCAGGATATTGCAGGAATCAGTCCTTGGGACAGTCCTGTTCGATGTCTTCATTAGTGACATTGCAGAGGGGCTAGAAGAAAAGGTCTGCCTGTTTGCAGATCACACCAAGATCTGCAATAGGGTGGATACTCCAGAAGGGGTGGAGAAAATGAGAAAGGACGTAGGCAGGCCTGAGAAATGGTCTGATGAGTGGTAACTAAGCCAAGGTCTAAATCAAAAAAGTGAAAAATGATGCACCTGGGGCATAAGAAACCCTGGGGGAGAGCTACAGGATGGGAGGGGAAGGGGCAGTTGCTGACAGTCACCAAGGAACAAAGGGACCCTGGGGGGCTTAATTTCATATGACTTGAAAAAGTCAAAGCAGACTTCAAAGGCAGCAGGGAGGGCCAGTGGCATGCTGGAGTGCATAAGCAGGGGTATCCCCAGCAGGAGGGAGGTAGTGATAGCATTATATAAAATGCTGGTAAGGTCTCACATGGAGTACTGTGTGCAGTTCTGGAGGCTGCACCTTTGAAAGGGCATAAACAAGCTGGAGGTGGTCCAGAGAAGGACGACTAAGATGATGCAGGGCTTGCACCACAAAAGAAATGAGCAGAGATTAAGGGACTGCAATACATACTCGTTGGAGGAGAGGAGGTAGACAGGTGATATGATAGAGACATTCAAGTACCTCAAGATTATAAACAAGGTATAGGGGGAAGACATCTTCCAGTACAGGAGGAATACAAGAATGAGGGGGTAGGACATGAAATTGGAAGGTGGCAGACTAAGAGGGAATATGAGGAGGTTTTTCTTCACAGAGAGGTTAGTGGGCACATGGAATTGTCTGCCGCAGGAAGTGGTGGGAACGAGTACTCTAGCCGGAGTTAAACATGCATGGGACAGGCATGGGAGAACCATAGAGCTACAGCTGAGGGAGGATCAGATGCCATAGTCAAGTACATGGCTTATGGTCAGGCTGGACTGGCCTACTGGTCATTATCTGCTGACAATTTCTATGTTTCAGCCTCTGGCAGCCATGTCCACAGAGTCACTCAACACAGGAGTGATGCCAGAGGATTGGAGGAGGGCACATGTGGTCCCTCTACACAAATCTGACAGTTAGGAGGAGACAGGGAACTATAGGCCAGTCAACCTCACATCAGTAGTGGTGAAGATCATGCATGCACAGCTTAAAGAAAAGACAGTGGAACATTTACAAGCCATTGGTGCCCAGGACCCTAGGTAGCATGGATTCACAGTGGGTAGATCACGTGACATGAATCTGATAGATTTCTTTGACTGGGTGGTGAAGGAAGTAAATGGGGGTTGGTGGATGTTGCCTACCTTGATTTCTGCAAGACCTTTAACAGTGTCTCACATAACAGGCTTATTAACAAGATGGGTAATCTTGGCATAGGACACAAGGTGGTGAACTGGGTAGGAACTGGCTAACAAACAGGAGACAGAGGTTGGTGGTAAATAGGGTACAATCTTGGGAGGGGGTGACCAGCGGGAGGCAGGAGTGTCACCAGCAGAAGGAGGGAGGTAGTGATGCTATTATGTAAAACCCTGGTCAAGCCTAACAGTGGGTAGGTCATGTCAGACGAATCTGATAGATTTCTTTGACTGGGTAACGAAGGAATTTAATGGGGTGGGGCATGGACATCGCCTACCTCAATTTCAGTGAGGTCTTCAACACCATCTCACATAAGAGGCTTGTTATCAAGGTTGGTAGTCTGGGTATAGCAGACAAGGTGGCGAACTGGGTTAGGAACTGGCTAACAGACAGGAGACAGAGGGTGGTGGTAAATAGGGTACAATCTGGAGAGGGAGGTGACCAGCGGGTATCACAGGAATCAGTCCTTGGGACAATCCTGTTCAATGTCTTCATTAGTGACATTGCAGAGGGTCTGGAAGGAAAGGTCTGCCTGTTTACAGAAGACACCAGGTTCTGCAACACAGTGGATACTCCAGAAGGGGTGGAGAAAATGAGAAAGGACCTAGCCAGGCTTGAGAAACAGTCTGAGGAGTGGCAACTAAGGTTTAAATCAAAGAAGTCGGTCAGTGTCAGTGGCTCAGTAGGTAGCACACTCACCTCTGAAGCCGGGAGATCAGAGGGCCGTGGGTTCAGTTCCTACATAGAAACATAGACTTTGATGGCAGATAAGGACCGCTAGGCCCATCTAGTCTGCCCATTTCCCTACCTACAGGATAGGCCGCAGATCCTATTTAACCAACAGCCTATATCTTCCTGCCCCCCACAAGAATTGCCTTATGTCTGTCCCATGCATTCTTGAATTCTCCCACAGTTTTAGACTCCACAACTCTCTCAGGAAGGCTGTTCCATGCATCCACTACCCTCTCTGTGAAATAATACTTCCTCACATTGCCTGAACCGCCCTCCTTCTATCTTTTAAATTGTGTCCCTTGTTCTTGCAAGTCTCTTTTCTGAAAGATGCTACCCTCTTGGACTTTGTTGATTCCCTTGAGGTACTTGAAAGTTTCTATCATGTCCCCTCTCCCTTCTTTCCTCAAGGGTATACATATTAAGCTCCTTTAGTCTCTCCTCATACGGCTTCTCTTGCAGACCCTGCACCATTTTAGTTGCCCTCCTCTGACTGCCTCTATCCTGTCTATGTCCTTGCAGAGATGGGGTCTCCAGAACTGGACACAGTATTCCAGATGGGGTCTCACCAACTGTCTGTACAGAGGATAACAACTTCCTGTTTTCTGCTGCTGATGCCTCTCCCTATACATCCCAGTATACCCCGGCCCTCCCTACTGCCTTCTCACATTGCTTGCTAACCTTAAGGTCATCTGATATGATCACCCCCAGGTCCTCTTCCTGTTTTGTTGTTGTTACTACCTCCCACCCATTGTGTATTCTTCCCTGGTTCTTGTTTCCCAGGTGTATTATTTGCACTTTTGCATTGAATCCTAGCTGCCATATGTCAGACCATTCCTCCAACCTTGCCAAGTCCTTTTCATCCTTTCCACGCCTCCTGTGTATCAACCCTGTTGCAGATCTTTGTGTCATCTGCAAAAGGCATACTTTTTCCTTCCAGTCCCTCTGCAATGCCACTGATGAAGACATTAAAAAGGACTGGACCCAATACTGAACCTCCTGGTACCCCACTAGTAACCGCCTCTTTCTTCAGAGTGGACTCCATTTACAATTACCTTCTGTGTCCTGTTGTCCAGCCAATGTTTTATTAGGCTACCACCCTGGGACCCACTCCCAGGCTGGTTAATTTGACTAATAATCTTTGTGTGGGACTGTCAAATGCCTTGCTAAAGTCTAGGTAGGCCATGTCCATAGCCCCTCCTGGTCTACTACTTTGGTCACCCAGTCAAAGAAATCTATTAGATTCTGTCTGACATGACCTTCCCGCTGTGAACCCATGCTGCCTTGGATCCTGTGCTCCACTGACCTCTAGGTACTCAACTATTCTTTCCTTCAGAAGTGACTCCATCACTTTCCCTACCATAGAGGTCAGACTGACAGGTCTGTAGTTTCCTGCCTCTGTCTTGGTCCCACTTTTGTGAAGGGGAATCACATCTGCCTTCCTCCAGTCCTCGGGTACCACACCATCCTCCCATGATTTATTAAAAAGAGTAGCCAGTGGTTTCACTAGTTCCTTCCTTAATTCTTTTAGAATTCTGGGTGAATTCCATCAGGACCCATTGCTTTGTCCACCTTCAGTTTTAGGAGTTCTTGCAGACCCTTCTTCTGTGAAAGGACTGGATCGACCTCTATCAAGAGTGCTTCTGTTAATTGGATTAGGCACTTCTCCTCTTTGTGAATACTGAGCAGAAATATTCGCTCAGTATTCCTGCTTTTCACTGTCCCCTCTGCCCACCCACCGCTTATTCTATTCAGCCTCACTATCCCTCCCTTTGTCTTTCTACACTCGCTGATGTACCTATAAAGGTTTTATCCCCTTCTTAACTGAGTTGGCTATCTTTTCCTCAGTTTGGGCCTTTGCTATTCTGACTTCCCTCCTGCTTCTTTCTGCCTTTAACCGTACAGCTCTCTGTCCTGCTCCTTCTGTGTTTCCTTATACTTCTGGAATGCTATCTTTTCTTCCTGACTTTCACAGCCACCTCTCTGAGAACCATAGTGGCTTTTTCTTTGTTTTGATTTGTTTATTTGCTTCACGCAAAGGCTTGTTGCCTCTGTGATGGCAGTTTGATAATTCCCATTGTTGCTCCACACCTCCTTCTAGCCTGTTTGCTAGTGCTTTCTGAGGCACTCTCCCTATCTTGCCAAAGTCAGCCCCCAAAGTCCAGTACCTCACTTTTGTATGGCTTGACTCTGTAGCTGAGTTTAACGTGAACCACACTGTTTGATGGTCACTTGTCCCTCGATGGCAACCCACTTCTAGATCTGAGATCCTCTCACTGCCCCCATTTGAGAGTACGAGGTCTAAGATTGCTCCCTCATGAGTGGGTTCCAAAACTAGCTGTCTAATGCCTGCCACCTGTAGGGCATCAAGAATGGCTCTGCTCTTGGATGTCGCTGCAGCAAATGTGCTCCAGTTAACATCTGGCATATTCAGGTCTCCCATCAACAGTATCTCCCCTTTCTCTGCCATTCTAAGAATGCCTTCCATCATATCCTTGTCCATTTCTTCCCCCTGACATGGGGGTCTGTACACAACCCCTGTGAGGATTGTGGTGCCCTTTCCAGTCTCCAAGGTGACCCACAGTGCCTCCTCTCTCCCTGTTTACTCTTGTTCAGTTGCTTTATCTCTTCCTTACATAGAGAGCTACCTCCCTCTTCTCCCTGCCTGTCTCTCCTGTAGGTTATGTACCCTGGTATGTTAACATCCCAGTCATGGTTCTCTGTGTACCATGTTTCTGTGACTGCTACTATATCCAGGCATCCCTCTTCCATTAAGGCCACCAGCTCAGGGAGCTTGTTGCCCAGACTACGGGCATTGGTACCACTACCCTCCACTTCCTGATGGCCTTACCCACTTTTGCCCCATCCCTGTCCTTCTTGCCTTTGTCACTTTCTCCATTTACCCTGCCCTCCCTATTGACACCTCCATGTTGGTGTTTGCCACACTTACTACCATGATTGTTTGGGGCTAGTATTTTCCTGCTCCTTTCCAGTGCCTCCTTGGCTAGTTTAAAAGCTTGCCAATGAAGCATTTAAACCTATAACCTAGGATCCTGGTTCCCTCCCGGACAGATGCAGCCCATCATGCCAGTATAGGCTTGCATCACCCAGGTGGACCCCCAGTCCCCAATGAAGCCAAATCTCCTGAGCTCCACACCAGTTTTTCAACCATTGATTGAATCCATGGCACGGAACACCCTAGCCTCTCCTATGCCATAGATGGTAGCACCTCCGAGAAGGTTCACTGCACGTGCTACTTGACTTAGGCCCCTCCCCAATTCCACAAACTCTTCCCACTCCTTCTAACTCCTTTCTTAGCCAGGTCATTTGTCCCTAAGTGGACAATGACATCCAGCTCCCCCTGTGCAGCTGCTCCGCAATCTTGAGGATCTGCTCCCTGTCCCTCCAAGCCATGGTGCCAGGCAGGCACCTTACCTCCTCTCCCTTCCTTGCCCAGTTCTACCTTCCCTAACAATGGAGTCCCCACCAGGAGTTGTTTCCTTCCCTGCAGAGTCTCCTGCCACCTCCTGTGGGTCTTCTTTGTGGAGGTTCCCAGCATCCTCCTTGGTCTCCACTGTAGGTGCCTCCATAGAGGAACCACACTTTGCCAGAATGGCATAGGAATTGTGGAGAGGTACAACTGGAGGGATGTGCCTCTGTTCCACCACCCTCACCCTCCCTGAGCCCACTGTGGTCCAACCGCCTCTTTCTTGGCAACCTCTGAGGCAACGGCAGTGGCACTGGTGGTCCCTGGATGGAAGAGGAGGTCCACAAATCCTGGCCAACTCAGCCTGAGATGAGCAACCTCCTCCCTCAGCCCAGAGAGGTGCCTGCAGATGGGACAACACCGCATCCTCCAGAACATCTCCGAAGACTGTTGCTCCACTCGCACTGCACTGCACCACTCCAATCATGTCTTATTTCTGGCCCCTTAACTGTTTGCAATCCTTACTCTTTCCTCTGTTTTTTTCTCTCTCTCCTTACTTTCTGCCTGTGTGCCCTTTAAGCTCCTGATTGTCCTGTTCTGAGACAAGAATATCCTATATTTCTCAGTAGACCGCTTACTTGTTCAGAGGCAGACCTCCAGCAGCTAGAGGGGGCCGGAGAGCTACTCTTGCCCTTCTAGGATGGTGGGTCCTTGGTGGTTCTGTGATCACTCACTTCCTGCCCCTAAACAGGAAGTTCCTGTTGTCAGTCAAATCCTGAGCCTATAAAAATAGAACTAGCCTTGGGTGGAGGGGAGGGAAGGAGAGCAATATAGTCCCAGTAGAGAAGTTCAGTCACACAGCAGTCCTTTCTCCTGGAGTCTTATGCCAAGCTATTACATCTGGCACTTGGGTTAATATCCCAATACTGACACTGTAGTGCAGCATGATAGGGCTGCTGCACTTCTGAGGTCCTGTCTTTCAGATGAGACATTAAACTGAGGTCCCATCTGCCTGGATTGGTGATAGTTCAAGTGGATGCTAAAGATCCCGTGGCACTTATCAAAAAAGAGTAGAGGAATTTTCCCGGTGTCCTGGCCAAATTTCTCCCATGCACTAAACAAATACCACCAACAGCTTAATCTGGTTCAATTTCACTTGCTTACCATCTGTATACTCCCTCCTCCCGGTCGCCCCTGAAAAATGGACGTCTAGGCTCAGTGGATTTACCTGGTCAACAAAATTCAATAAATAAATAAATAAGTGCAAAATTATACACCTGGGGCATAGAAACCCTGGGGAGAGCTACACGATGGAGTGGCAGTTGCTGACAGTCACCAAGGAACAAAGGTACCTGGAGGTTATAATTTCACATGACTTGAAAATGTCAGAGCAGACTACAAAGGCAGCAGGGAGGGCTAGTGGCATGCTAGGGTGCATAAGCAGGGGTATCACTAGTAGAAGGAGGGAGGTAGTGATGGCATTATATAAAACCCTGGTCAGGCTTCACATGGAGTACTGTGTGCAGTTCTTGAGGCTGCACCTTCGAAAAGGCATTAACAGACTGGAGACAGCCCAGAGAAGGGTGATTAAGCTGATACAGGGCTTGCACCACAAAACAAACAAGCAGACCAGAATATGTACTCACTGGAGGAGAGGAGAGGAGGCAGACAGGAGACATGACAAAGACATTCAAGTACCTCAAAGGTATAAACAAGGTGCAGGGGGAAGACATCTTTCAGTACAGGAGAAGTACAAGAATGAGGGGGCAGGACATGAAATTGGAAAGTGGCAGACTAAGAGGTAATATAAGGACACTTTTCTTCACAGATAGGGTGGTGGACACATGGAATGGTTTGCTGCAGGAGGTGGTGGGAGCGAGTACTCTGACTGGAGTTAAACATGCATGGGACAGGCATGGGAGAACCATAGAGGTACAGCTGAGGGAGAGTCAAAAACCGTAGTCAAGTACACAGCTTACAGTCAGACTGGATTGGCCTACCGGTCATTATCTGCTGACAATTTCTATGTTTCAATCTCTGGCAGCCATGTTCACAGAGTCAATGTGGTGGCAGTGACAATAGCAATACCAATACCAGTATCAATGGAGAACTTTCAGCATTGACAAATGCTTGTGTTCCTGGCTTCTTCTTCATCACTTAACTGTCTAAAACACATCTGGTGCCTGCCTGTATTTGTTGAGAAATAGAAATCACTGCTGTCAATAATATAACTTACACACAACATTAGTATTACTTCCTTAAATGTCAGAAACAGAAGAGTGATTAGAGAGCATTCTCTAATACTAAACAGTGGTTTAATTGTTTTTTTCTACAGATATGTTGATTAAAAGCAGTTTAAATAATTTTTTAACATATGGTTACCATAAAACAATAAAGGTCATAAAAGGTTTGGATAAGGATCAGAACCTTTGTTTTTTTTGCTCATCAGAACCTTTTAGAACCTCAGAATCTTTTGAGGTTCTCCCATTTGTAATTCATTACAGTGATCAGGGTGCGAGGGGGTACCACTGACTAACAGGATGGCTTCTTTATACAGCAGGATTTAAAGTCAGGGAGTACCACTGGATTACCAGGGTAATTCCATTTCCCATCAGGTACTAGGGTTTGAGAAGGGTTCCACTGGACTATTAAGGTATTTAATTTCCCAACAGGGATCATGGCAGGGCTATTTTGTACTGCTCAAATGGCTGTGTCTGCATATGGGGGCCTTGACATCTACTGCAAGGTTAGGTATTCAGCTCACCTGATTTAAAATATTGTGCTTTTCAAAAACGAAAGATAGCATACTCAATAAAAATGGCCAAAACGCTGACACAAAATGAAACCCACACACTGAGGTGATCAGGACACATGATCCTGCTCTTCAGGTGTTTCAGTTATCAAACTTCACATTCTTTTTTAACTATTTTTTCCAAAGTGACTGTATTTCCCTTTGGAACTGAATTTGATTTGGAAAAAAAAAACAAATACATAATAAAAGAAAATGGGGCTCTTGAGATGTCTCTAGGCAAAATAAGAACACCTCACAGTAAATCCCTAGGGCTCCAGGCCAACTCAGCTTTGATTCTTGCTTCTCAAACCCTATAAAGTCAGGAGGAGACATTCTTGATAAGCTAGAGGCATCTCCTGAGTCCCATTTACTTATATTATAAAGCAATTCAGAAATATTTATATAACACAAATCGCTTCCTTTGGGGCCAGCCAGTACTTTTGGTACTTTATACTGATTTTGTCAAGATTGATGTTACCTTTTGTGCTAGTCGGCTGTGCATCACTTCACTTGAGTGGTCTGCATAGTTGCAAAATCAGTGGACTGTAGTAGAGGTGTACAAATACCTTATCCTGAATATTCAGCAAGATATTCTGTTCAGACCCTTTAAATATTTGAGTATTCAGTATTCATATTCATTATTCATTTTTTAAAAATGTAGTTAAAGAAATAGCCCCCACCGTCTCCCCAGCCCAGATGCTTTCAAATATAGAAGCCCCCATTACCCCCACCATCACTGGGAACCCCAGTCCTACACTCCTCCCCCAGCACCCTCAATTTGATAATTTCAGTGTAATTGTCCTTAATTTTCCAATGAGAAATGACTGGCACAACCCATCCATCTCAAAGACAGACCATCATCTTTGAGCACTTGTTGCATTAAAACAAATATGTACCCCACCTTGGCAGCAGCACTTTACTCCCACCCTATTCTACTCCATCACCCATTTCACAAATAGCGACTCGAGAAAGAGGATAGAAGGTGACCAACACAGCCTGCCTTCCTTCATTCTAGTAACTGAAAAAATGTCCATGTTTGCTTGCATCGTAAAATAGCTGATCTTGTGATCCAAATAGTAAATAGTGCATTATCCCTGGTATTTGGGAATTACTGTTCATTACTTGCACTCCTCTAGACTGTAGTATGATTTGGAACTTGTTCCTATACAGTTGCACAGCAGGACACTATCACGCATCTCCAACAAATACCTGGGAGTCCATGGCAGGAACATCTTCATCTCTATCTCAGCTACTATAACTTTCTGGGGGTGCTATTTTCCCAACCAAGAAATTGAATCGAGTTCAGGTAACTGCCAAACAGGAGAGTCACAACAACTGCTGGCAACACTGATAACGGCCCTTTGTGAACAGAAGCCATCAAGAAAGCCCCCCCAGCAGCAAAAGACACCACTGTATGTTTCAACATTGATAATGAGTTTAATGACCCCCTGGTGCAAAACACTGTAACTGCAATCTGTAATGTACTGATTTGTAAGGAAGTGTGTTGTGTGTGTGTGTGTGTGTGTGTGTGTGTGTGTACTGTCATTCAAACCTTGGCACTGCCCAGTACCATTTGTAAGTTAATTTAATTTATGTGTGTAAGGAGGGGATCATGACAGGGCAGAAAATTAACATTTATTTCCATTTAAGGGAACTCTACGTTTTAGGGCCTAGTTGAATGTTTTTAGTGAGTAAAACTAGTAGATATGTTTGTAATCACATTCTGCCATATGTGAAGTGTCTCATAAATGATGTGTGTGATTTCATAAAATTCCAAATCCCATTGCCTATACTCCTTCCAGTTTATACACTGTTGGGGGATTAACACCTGTGTGTGATGGGGCCTGCACCTCCCATCTTTGATTTGTGTAAAGGGATCATTCCCCTAAAGAAATTAAGTCGTGGGACCCTAGGGGAGGTTTCCTGGTCACTGAACATCTCCAAGTCTATTGCTTTGGCAGTCTAGCACAGTAATACACATGTTTGCAGATATATACTGTATTAAACACATAAGCATAAAATGAGTCTGTTTTGTGCCTTTATTTCTGTTTATTAAAATGTGCAGGCCTTGAGAATTAAAGTTCACAAATTGAATGTAACATGTTGTTGTTTTACAGCTACTGTAGTTACAGTATCTATAATGAGCCACACCTCTGGAGCTCTGTTCCCAAAACAAGGGATGCTTAGCAACTAATTGGCCAGCAGCAGAAATCTTGTTGGGGCTTGAGCATCTCACTAAGCCAAGGATGGGTTGATCATATACAGATTTTATTATATTTAATTTCATATTGCTTTTTGCAGGATGAAACAATTGAACATTGTTCATTTGGTCTTTTTTTTTCACTTCATAGTTTTTTTTGTTTGTTTAAACAAGCAAGGTATGAATAATCTATTTATAGTCTTTCAGATGAGACGTTAAACTAAGGTCCCATCTGCCTCTTCTGGTGGTAGTTCAGATGGATGTTAAAGATCCCATGGTACTTCTTGAAAAGAGGAGGGGAATTTTTTTATTGAAATAAAATAAAAAAAAAATCACAGTTTACATATTTCAAATATATATACAATCAACATTTCATGATACATTCCATGATACAAACAAAAATTAGTGTTCATGGTATAAATCCAGACCTTTCACCCAACATTTTATATACCCTCCATCAATCTCTTTATTTCCACCCTTTTTCCTGAAAACTATTTACAGCTATATACAGAAAACAGATAGATTAAAGATCATGCGCAATGGTTTTTACATATTTTTTTTAAAAGCTTGAAAAGCTGACATTTAAGTCCTTGTGTCATGATTAGTGTTTCCTGAAAATTTCATGTTGTTTGGTTTTATGGTTTTCTTTAAATCAGCATTTGTTAACTTGCTCTACAGTGGCTGAAAACAGTGGAGTTATTTCTGTCCTCTCAGTCAAACTTAGAGTGCGATGACATCATTTTGGAGTAGCTTGCTGCTTCAGATTCCCAATCAGAGCAGTAGTTTGTAGAGTTAATGGTTTGCTGAGCTCTCCAAGTTTCTTGCAAACCCAATCTCTGGTTTGTGTTTAGACAGACCAACTTAAAATATATCATTAACTTCTCATGAAAAGCTGATAATTTCAGTTTCAGTGCTGAACTGATGTAGTGGAAATCTTTCTCTGTGAGAAATCGACTTGTCTGTATCGCAGCTCTGTTCTTTCTAATCAAACCTCATTTTTTTCTAACTATATAACACAGGGCTATTTAATGAATATAAAATGCATCTAAATTTTGTTCATTCACAGAAACAGTTTGTCTCTGATATAGTCTTCATAAATACATTCATGTAAGCACATTTTATTTTCATGTCAGATTGACAAACAGTACATGTGCTTGAAATACTGTAGTAGAGTGTGAAAGGCACCTGTCTGAACTCACAAATGTCAGTTCTTTGGTGGTTTCTGTGTGAAAATACATCATGTATGTATATAACTAGAAACACTATGTGGCATCTCAACACATTGTGTCTCTACCCCACAGCTGAGGCAGCTATAGTCTATTGCCACCTGTCTCTGCCTCCACAAACCGCCTTCCTTCTGTTCCTCATTCAAGGCTGCTGCATACTGCTGCTCGCTGTCTTCTCCCACACAGTCAGGGATTGTGCACCCTACTGCCTCCATCCCCTGCCTAAGGAATCAGGAGTGCTTCACCCTGCCTCCCTCTGCCCAAACCATAGGTGTTGCTGTACCCTGCTGCCCTCTCTCCCCCACCCTCACAGTTAGGAAAGCTGCACTTCTTGTCCCCTGTTCCTGTCTCCACAGTCAGGGCTGCTATGCTGTGCTAAGCCCTAGAGTGCCAGGTCCCCTTCTTCCACAGCTGGGGCTGCTGTACCATGCTGCCCTATCCACCAGAGGTGGGGCTTTTGCTATATCCTGCTACCCATTGCCATTTACCCAAATGGGCAGGGCTGCTGCACCACCTGTACCCCATATCACAGTCAGGTTTGCTGTACCCTGATGTCCCCTGTGTTCTGCATCACAGTTGAGACTTCTGCATCATACTGTCCTCTATCCCTTGTCATCAAAGACAGGGCTGCTGTACCCTGCTCCTTTGTACACAGTGGGGGGTTGCTATGGCCTGCTGTGGTCTAGAGCCCCATGCCGCTGAAGTTTGGGCTGCTGCACCATGCTGCCACTTGCCACAAGATTTAGGGCATTTGCTGCATCTTATTGCATGCCTCCACAAATCCAACTGTTTGGGCAGGGGGGCGGCAGGGTGCAGTAGTCCTGATTCTTTAGGCAGGGGATGGAGACAGCAGGGTGCACAATTCCTGACTGTGTGGAAGAAGATAGTGGGCAGCACAGTGTAGCAGCCTCTTATGTGGAGCAGAAGGTAGGGAGCTTGTGGGGCAGGGGGCAGGTGGCAATAGACTGCAGCTGCCTCAACTGTGGGGCAGAGACATGGCGCAATCGGATGCCACATTGATTCTAGTTATACACATACATGATGTATTTTCACACAGAAACCACCAATAAACTAAATTTTGTGAGTTCTGACAATACATGTGCTTGATATACTGTAGCAGAGTACGACAAGCACCTGTTTGTCAATTTGACATGAAAAAAATTTTCTTATACAATTGTATTTCTGAAGCCTACATCAAAGACAAACTGCTTCGGTGAATGAACAACATTTAGATTTATTATATATTCATTAAACAGTCCTGTGTTATACAGTTAGAAAAAAATGAGGTTTGATTAGAAAGAACAGAACTGTAATACAGAAAAGCTGATTTCTCAAAGAAAACAATTTCTACTATTTTAATTCAACATTGAAACTGAAATAATCATTTTTTTAAAGGAACAGAATGATATATTTAAAGCTGATCTATCTAAACACATACCAGAGACTGGGTTTTTAAGAAACCTGGAGTGATCAAAACACAATAAAATCTATAGAGTGCTGCTCTGATTGGGAACCTGAAACAGCAAGCTACTCCAAAATGATGTAATTGCTCTCTACGCTTGACTGAGAGGACAGAAATAACTCCACTGTTTTCAGCCACTATAGAGCAAGTTAACAAATGCTGATTTAAAGAAACCCACAAAACCAAACAGCATGACATTTTTAGGAAGCACTAATCATGACACAAGGACTTGAATTTCAGCTTTTTAAGCTTTTATTAAAAATATGTAAAAACCGTTGCACATGATCTTTAAGTCACAGGTGTGTCACTATCCGTGATCCACGGAAGACTTTTCCATAACTCTAACAATGTTCTTCTATGCAAAGTCATCTTTTTTTTCTGACAGAAAATCTACAATTCTAGTGTGATTTTATTCAATAGTTCCATGTGACTACCTTATTTTTGTTTCAGAACAAAGTTGTACCTCATCAACCGTGTATGCCATTTGATGATGACCATTAATACCTATAAAGTACTTATGTGCCATATCTTCCAGGTATTATTAAATGTCCCATACATGATGCTGTCATATGTTAGAGTGCAACATATATTTGTTCCCCATTGTACATCCAATAAGGACCAAAAACCTATTATAAAAGGACATGTAAATAATAAATGGTCTATGGTCTCTTCAACTTGGATACATGTTAACCTGGAGCATATTCTTTCTTGCTGAAGTTTTGTGTTTCTGATTGGATTTGATATTTATCTTCTTGTGGCACACCAGCCAGTGCAGGTCCCCCATATGTTCTGGGATATGTTTGTTGTTTAATAATGGTTTTTAATTCTCCCTGTATAATGCTGTTTCTGCTGTACAGGTTGTTTCTAGTAAAAGAAAATATAGTTCCTTCCTATTTAATCTATCACTTGTCTCTGTGTAATACCCCATTGTTTAATTCTGAGAAATGTGCATCTAATATATTCTGGTATTTCAACTGATTTTTAGAAACCTCTTAAAACTTGTAGTTCCCATGCATGTAACCAAGTTTTGCATTTCATCCATAAAAATGTTTCCCAACCCACAGTTATTCCTATTAATAAGGGTCTTATATTGTAATAAAAAACTATAAAAAAAAAGTATTGGATTTGACATACTTAGACCACCTGCCTTAAAAGTCAAATATAATATATTTCTCTTTAAAGGATTCAGTCTACTTCCCCAGCAGGCCTGAAAGAATATATTCAAGATTGATGTCTCTAATGTGTTGGGGGTGGAAATACATAACTGATAAAAAGAAAGATGGGCACTAAATATGTTTTCATTAAATATATCATTTTCTTTTTGCTAAGCTTCCAATTATTCCATTTTGCTACCTTCTGTTTTCCAATTTTTATATTTTCCTCCGACTTTATTAAGTCCAACTCCATATTTCCAAAGTATATAACTAGAATTTTAATTGGTTGTAATAATATTTCTATTTCACCAATTTACCCACTTAGTTTATGTGTCTAGACTCTGGCCTATACATTTTGCATAATTTAGGGATGCTCCTGATACCTTACCAAAGGTATTACTAACATCAAAAACTTTTATTAATGAGTCTGTATTCTGAACTATAATAGTCATGTCATCTGCATATGCCAAGGCTTTGTATGAAAATATTTCTGTACCGATTAAAACATTGTATATGTCTGCTGAATTGTTAACTTTTTTTAACAAGACATCTCTAAACAAATACAACATCAGACTAAGCGGACATCCTTGTCTGATGCCCCTTTTAATTGACATCATTGGACCTTTCCAACCATATACAATAGGCCTTACTGTTGTGGTGATATACATACATTTAATCCAATTAACAAATTCAATAGGGATTCTGTAAAAACCCATTACCTCCCATAAGAAATCATGACTTATTTGGTCAAACATCTTGTGTTGGCCTAGCGAGACTAAATATTCATCTGTATTTCCCTGCTTTCCTTGTTCCACTAGTTCTCTGAGTAAAATTATATGATTCTCTACTGTCCTTCCTGGTATTGCGCATGATTGGGCTGGTGATATTAGTTTAGTAGCTATTTTAGAAAGACTATTAACCAGTATTTTTATTAATAGTTTAAAGTCAGAATTTAAAAGAGTAATTGGTCTCCAATTATTTGAATCTGATGTATCCCCTTTTTTGAAGATATATGTTAAATTTCCCATGTTCATAGATAAAGGTATATGCTTTGTTTTTAAAATAGCATTAAAAACTGTTACCAGTTCTTTTATCCAGCTTTGACCTATGATTTTATATACCTCATTAGGTAAACCATCTGGACCCTGAAACTTTCCCCCTGCTGATGTGGAGATTGCAAGCTGTAGTTCAGTTTCTTGTACTGGTTTCACTAAATCTTGTATATCTGAATCCTCTAATGAGGGTATGTCTAAATCCTTCAGAAAATCTCCCATCTCCTCTTGTTCTATATTGAGCTGCTCATACATTTTCCTGGTGTATTCTGACACTATCTCTAGAATTTTATGTGGTGCAGTATGTTCAGTACCATTTCTATCTTTAATTTTCATAATGTTTTTCTCTTGTGCTTGTGACTGCCAATATTTATATGGACAGATTGTTTCCATTTTCCCTTGCGTTCTGAACTTATGTTGGTATTGCAAACTATTAGCTTTTTTATTGTAAAAATCCCTCATTTTCCCTTTTATTGTTGTAATATGTGAAGTTAAATTTTGCCTTGTTTCATACGAAATAGTTAGTAGTTGTTGCAAGATTCTCCTTTGTTATAAATAATTTAGGTATGATGCTCTAGTTCTGTGTCTGCTAATATGTTTACACAATTTTTGTAAATCAATCTTTGTGTCTTCCCACCACAAAATGGGATCCTCAAAGAAAATAAATACCAGTCTTCTTGCCTGTATGAAGTCTTGAAAAGTCTGTTGGAGTTCTGCATCCAATAATACTGATGTATTCATTCTCCATGACCCTGGTCCTTTCTGCCATCTATCTTTTACACCTACAGTTACTGAGACTACTTTATCGTCTGAGAATTCCGTAGCCATGACTGCAGCACTATTTATCGTTATAGAATTGGTAACAAAAATATAATCTATTCTGGATCCCAACTTCCCTTTTTGGAAAGTTGATTTTTCTGTTTTCATCTGATTGCCTACTGCATCCTTCAATTAATTTTTTTGAATAATTTGAACAAGAAGGTTTGAATCACAGTACTGTTTGGTTGTTTTTGCTGTCAAAGGACAATTAAAGTCACCTGCAAATATTACTATATGTGTGGTTTGTAAGCATGGCTGGATAAGGCTGAATAATTCACATCTCAAAACTTTGGATTGTGGCACATAAATATTAATTAGCCTGTAAGGGATCTTCTGTAGTAATACATCAATAATCAAAGTTCTACCTGATGTTATAGCATAGGATTTTAAAAGCCGAACTTCTGGATATTTAAAAAGAATTCCTAGCCCAGCACAAGTTTCTCGTCCTAATGACCAATAAGATGGCCCTTAATACCAAGATTGTGTGGCCTCCTTTACCTCATATAATGAATGTAATCTAGTGTCTTGAAGAAAAATTACTCCTAAATGTAAGCCAGTAAGAAATGAAAAAACTGCTCTCTTTTTCTCTATTCTTTTTATGCTGTTTACATAAACGGTGTGAAAGGAAAAGGGTTCTGTCATTATTAAAGTTATGCATAACTCCCTTTCCTGCTGTATTTAGCCATGTTTTTCAATTTTACTCTTGCTTTCCGTTTTTGTTGTCCTCTAGGTTGCTCATGCACTTCAGTATCTGTGGTACCTTCAGGTACTGAAGAGTCTATAGAGGAATGGTCTGAGTTGTCTTCAGTTGTTCTGTCTGTAATATGACCAATTTGTTTGATGTGTGCATTGTCGCTGTCACTGTTTGTACCTTTCCTACATTTTCTTTCCTTGATTGTCTTGTTTCTTTCCCCCCAGCTTGTTTCCTGGGATGTGGGGGCATCCCCTTATCTGATGGCCCTGCTTCCTGGGACAACGTATCCTGCCTGGGGAGGGCTAGTTGCTAGTTCCCTTATACCTGTTTCCTGCTGATTTTCCTTCTGCACCTCCATTTCTTCAGAACCTAAGGTAAATCGGGGAAGGGGATCTGATATGGCAACCATATTTTGGTTTTCTCCTTTATTTTGAGGCTGCAATCGAGTATTCCCAGTTTTACTTTTTTGGGCCATAGCCCAATCAGTCTTTGCTCCTCCCCTTCTGCTTGGTCAGGGATGATATGTGACACTTTTCTACAGTTCTGAAAAATGTGTCCTAACTCCCCACACAAATTACATTGACTTTCGTTAAGGCGTTCGTTCCCTACATGTCCCAATTCACCACACACTGTGCACTTTGACCTGTCACAAATGCTGCTCAGGTGTTCCAAAGAGCCGCACTTGTAACACATCTTTGGATGCCCTGTGTAGAATAACATTTCTCTGTCCCTCCCTAAATAGAAAGAGTTTGGTAGGTATTTGATCCCTGTATCTGACTTTTTTAACGTGACCTTTACTCTCCATCCCCCCTTACAAATATTTTCTGAATCCAGAATGGCTTCTGGATCATCAATCACTGTGCATCGCTGTTCTAACCAAAATAATAAATCATGAACACTAACTTCCTCATTTCTGAATAGGATTGTAATTACTTTATGTGCAGGTCTGGTAAGGGGGAGTAGCTATAAAGGGGAACCACAGAGAAGACTTTTGTAACACATTGTATTTCACCCAAAACCTTTCAAGACCATTTTCTTTTTTAAAACTAAAATCAAATGTTGTCTCTCTGGATATATGTATCAAAGCATAGATTTCTGTTGAGAAAAACTTCATAGAGACTTTCAGAAGTGTTCTTACAACAAAAAGACTATCTGGTGGTGTCGACATTCCTCCTGTGTAAGTTAAACGCACCACATTTTGCCTTTTTGCCTGAAAGATAGGTATTTTAAAGAGTGAGGCAAATGTTTTGGGGGTTCTTTATGTATTACATTCAAATGCCTTTCTGGTATATTTTCAGGTTCTATGGGGCATTCCCCCTAAGTTTGATTCTGTTTCAAAGATTCCAAAAAATGCAACATAGGGTTCTGTGTCAAAGTCAATTTAGGCGGTAATTCTAAATCATTAACTTCTGTATTTGAACCATTATTTTTCTGGAACCCTGGTTCTGTGGTCATTTTTATTGGTGTATCTCCTGAAAACCACTGGCCTGTTACAGAGTCTTGCTGCCAGCCTGCGTTCTACAGAGCGTTTTTTACAGATCATGGTTGTTGTCTGTTTAATGCAGAGGATCTTTTCTCAGAGCATCTTAGGCCAGGTATTTCCTTTCCTGCATGTGCCATTCCGGATGAGATTTCTGATGAAGTGTCCTCCAAATGTGCTGTCTGTTCAGGTATCTCTTCCTCACGCACTCTGCCTGTTCCACTATGGACACCCAGCTTTTCAGTGTTCCCTTTGATGCTACTGCATCACCAAAATCCAGCTGGGCATGTTTGAAAGTTGGTCTGTGGTTGTCAGACCTTAGGGCTCTTATTTTGGCTTCTAGCTGTGCTTTCTTTTGAAAATACAGTCTTTCTTCTGATTCAAATTGTTGCTGTAAAATTTGTTTCTCCACTGAAATATTCTCAGGTACTTTATCAGAGTCTTTCTCTTGGTCCACTTCATTATGCACAGATTCACTGTCACTAGGCAAATCAGGTATATTTTCCACAGTTATGTGTATTTTTCCGTTATTCAGCTCCCTTGTACCCATTTTCAGTGTATCTACTTTCTCTGTAAAAATATTTCCGGCTTCCAACGTAATATTCTGTAAATCTGCCGCAGCTCCCAGGTCCATAAGTTCTTCCTCCACACTGACCAGCTCCCTGTTCACCATCTTGGCAGACTGCCAAGATGGACAGCATCTCCTCCTACTGACAGCAATGCAGTAGGGGAATATTTTATTATAACTAAAAGCAAAATACATATAAATCAGTGTTTCAGCACACAAAAACATAGGAAAAGAAAACACAAATAAGTACTTCATCAAACATCGAAAAAACAAAAATTCCCATTTGTGACCCCAAAACTGAGTAGTAAATAAGGAAAAACAGACCCCCCTCCCTACTGAAAGAGTAGGGGAAGTATTTAATATACCATCAAAATCAATGAAAATGCAAAAACAGTGTTACCTCACACAAAAATATACAAATCATAAAACAAATCAAATATGTTTTACAGTTATACCATATCTAGTTTACTTTCAAATAAACATTTAGGACCCAAAGTTAATCAGAACCCTGACCCCCCCAACTAAAAGAGATGTGGAATATTTCATGTAGAACAAAAAGGAATCTATAATCAAAGCAAACAGAAAACATACCAAAAGTAGAATAAATAAACAAAGGAAACCAAAAAGTAGTACAGTACAACATACTAAAAACCTAGGACCAAAAAATGTAAAACTGCAAAAAAACCCACCCCACTACTAAAAAAGTAGCAAGAAACATATACAAAACTTCACAGAGAATGCAGAAGGAAAAATATTACAGCCCAATTATCCAGTGTCTAACTAGGACATATGTCTCCACCAGAGTTTATATAATTCTGGGGTCACTCGCTTCATTTCCAGAGCTCACCACCGTACAATGTCATTATGAAGCAGTAACAGAATCTGGTCACATGTTTTCAGCTGTTTTCGAACAGTCAGACTACAAGCATGCCAGAGCTGGAAACGAATAAAACCCATTAAATGTCATATTGTGCAGGCATCATACCTGACCCACGAGCCTGACAAAACCCCCTCTGTCCAAATGTTAATAGACTGATGACGAAAAGGGTTCAAAGGCCATCTTACATGAAAGCTAGACCAAAAGGAAATAGCAAAAGGGTACTCAAAAAAACATGTGATATCATTTCAAGAACCCCCACACACTGCCCGCCCCAGGACAAAGTCTGTCAGTAAGGTCTTTATGCTTCAAGTTCCCCCGAACCCCCAACTTTTTATGGGCACATAACTACAAAAAATCCCACATATAGTGTGGGATTATTTTACTGGTTAAAAATTGAGTAATAGAATTCTGATCCCCAGTAGATAAGTCCACAAACCAAGGAGATTGGTTAAAATAAGACTCCATTATCCAATTATACAAAGTTTTCCTAGAGGAGGAACACAGAAAGCTTTTTACAGTTCTCCATAATTTTAATGTGCCTATGACATCTTGAAAGTAATTTAGTTGCTGAAACATCCTCATTTGGTGAGAAATAAAAGTAGAATAGTCCCAACTCTCCAACAAAGGCCCAATTTCATCCACAACCCAAGGTGTCCATAATTTTAGAACTTGTGTCAGAGGAGGTACTATATTATAATAAAGAAATGTAACAAAAAGAAAAATAACAGGATTGATCATACCCAAACGTCCCATATGTTTCACGAGGTAGGTAACTCCTCATTTCACAGGGTTTAATCTACTGCCCCAAAGGCACTGGAAAAAAAACACTATAAATTGAAGCTTCCAAAGACTTTGGGGAGGGAAAACTACTGCTAAAAACAAAAAATACGGCAACAAATAAGATTTAATCAGATATAAAAGTTTAGATTTAGTCATTTGCCATTTATTCTAGCTTAGCACCCTGTCACTTGCTGCAGCCAGTTGTTTTTCCCAATTATACATCTGACGGTCCTCACCTCCAAAGTAAATACTCAATATTTTGTGTTAACCCATATCCACTGGTGTACCCCAAACAAGAGAGACATCTGCTGCATCATATCCCAAAGACAAAATACCACTTTTAAGTGGATTTATGACAGACCCAGAAACAGTCAAGAAATCATGCAGAATAGTTTTTGCTTCCTTAGCAGATGATTTATCTGCCAAAAAAAGACACAAATCATCTGCATAGGCAATTGTGATAATCTGTGAATCTTCACAACCAACAGAGAGACCTGTAATTAAATCAGTATTGTTCAGGGCATGCAGAAGTGGGTCCAAAGACAAAAGGTACAATAAAGGGCTAAGAGGGCAGCCTTGACAAACACCCCATTGCACCATCACAGCTTTACCAGCCCAACTATTTATACACAGTAGAAGACTAATCCTACAATAGCAGGTCTGAAGCCAAGCTATGAAGGAGTTTGGAACCCCATAATGCCTAAGAGTCTCCCAAAGATATTCATACTCCACCCGATCGAAAGCTTTTGATTGATCCAAGCAAACCAGATGCTCAAATAATTCCTGTGAATCTCCTACATGGAGAATTTCACGAAGGAGAATAAGAGCATCCTGTAATCGTCGTGATGGTATGCCACTAAATTGTGAGGGATGAATGATTGTGTCTAAAACAGTCTGCATGCGATTGTATAACATTTTTATCAGTATCTTACAATCAGTATTAAGGAAAGATAATGGTCTCCAATTGTGCAGGTTACTCCGCTCCCCCCTTTAAAAACGAAAATCAAGAGCCCTTCTAACATACTACTTGGTAAGCGCCCAAGAGTCAGACTCGTATTAAAGCAATCTCCCAACTCAGGCCCCAGAAACTCCCAAATATCCTTATAGATTTCATGGGGAAGCCCAACCGACCCTGGTGCCATCCCTGACTTCAAGGACCAAATAACTTTTTTCAATTCAAGCTGCAAAATGGGCTTAGTCAAAAAAGCCCCCGTTTCTAGCAGTATTTGTGGTAATCTACAGAGGGCCAACCAATTTTGCATCCTATCAAGAAGTAGGGACTGGCTGGCAAAAGTATGTGAAAAATAACCATAAATTTAATATAAAATACTTGTATTATCGGTCGCCTGGGTACCCACCAATGTCAGTAGGTACACCATATTCTGACGTTCTTTTATGATATGAACTGATTCAAAGGGCAAAGTCTCCTTTGAATTTCCAGTGATCCCATACTTCTGCTTCCTGTCCATAGTTCACATAACCTCCAATTGTAACCGAGCCAATTCAGCCTTTAGACCCTTAATAGTCTGATGACATTCCCTGCCCAAATGTTGATGGAAATCTATCCAAAATTTTATACTATCCCTTAAATAACGAAGAGGGTCCCATTGAAGCCTACCATTAATTCGACCCACTGTCTGAAAATAATTCTTAAGTTCCCCTTTAGTATCCTCCCACCAAAGACTACTGTCCTCGAAAAGAAAGAAAACAGATTTCTGTGCTAGCAGGACAGAACGAAAACCCTCCCAAACATGGGGTATATCCAACAAGGTAATATTTAATTTCCAAATCCCTGGCCCCCGTTTAGTCTCTGGGTGACTACCAACTATCAGTTCGAGAAGTCTATGATCAGAGGTAGCAACATCCTGAAATGTGGCAGATTGTATAAGCAAAGAAGGTGAAACAAAAAAATAATCTATTCTAGAGGCCCGAGGGCTGCAAAAATAAGTGTTAGGGGCTCCAAAGGGAAGAGAGCTGAATGCATCCGTAAGACCCACATCCCCAGTTAGTTGTGCAAGACAGAGTGCATCACAATAAGTTTTTTTGGCTGATGGTGTAGAGACTTGAGATGGCAAGGTACAATTAAAATCCTGCCCCCCCCACCCGAATTACCGGATGATTCGTAGCCAAAAAGGGAGTGAGGGATTTGAACAAAACTACTCTATCATGTTTGAGTTGAGCGGCATATACATTTATTAAATGCAAGATTAGACCTTCCCACGTATATCTAGCAACAGTGCTCTGGCTTCCAACAACTCTAACTGGTGAAGTACTCATACCTTTGAAGAGAAAAAACATATCCCAACCCCAGAACACATCTCAACCCCTTGTGATCAAAAACAATCACCCCATAGCCAACCATCTGAGGCAGCTATCAGACCCTCAGGGGAATGCAGCCTAACATCCTGAAAAAAAATGCAGTCAAGGTTACTTGTAAGAAAATGAGCAAATGTACTGCAACGTTCTACAGAGGATTGAATGCTGTTCACATTCAAAGTCACCACTCTAAATGTAAAGGGAGCCAGAGTCAAAAAAAACACAAAACCCTTCACTTCACTTTGCTAGAGGCTCTCGTCACCCTACTACTCTTAACAACATGAGGCCTCTGCTCTGCTTGCCCCTCCAGTGGCATTTGAATCCCCATCTGAGAGGGTTCTGCGGAAGAAACATCTCCCTCTTCCATATCAGAAGGTTCCTCCATCAGGACTGAAAATACGTTCAGGTGCTCCGGAAGTATATCAGAAGGTTTTTTCTTGATTTTTGGTTATCGCTTAGAGGATTTCCCCTTTTTCCCAGAAACTAGAGTATAGCCTTCATCAGCAGATAGCTGTACCAGGGGAGCCAGGGGAGGATCAGCGGCTAAAGGCACACCCACCAGAACAGGTTCCTCAGCCAGTGGAACAGAGTCCACAGGTTTTTGTCTTATAGGGGCAGAAACTCAGCTATCACTGGGGGCAGGCTCAGTCGCCCTTCCAACAGGGGGAACCATCCCCTGCTTCACAGCTGTGCGTATATAATGGTCTTCTACACCAAAATCAGCATCTTCAGTATTTCTAGCTGCCAAGGGGTAATCCGAAGAAGTATGTCCCATGTCCTCACAAAGATTACACCTCGGGACTTGGAAACAGTGGGCACTGGGATGTCCAGTCTCTCCACAGTGCATACATTTCAGTACCTCACAGGTAGTACTGATGTGTTTGGTGGACCCGCACTTGAAACAAACCCTAGGTTGACCAGGGTTTAAAAGGAAACCTTTATCTCTCCCAATAAAAAAGCAATTGGATAAATGAATGAGATCTTGATCTGTATGTTGTAACTTGACCTTGAATTCCCACCCACCATTCCAAAAACCTTCTGCATCCATGATTGGCATTGGGTTGCTCTGAATAGAACAACATTTTTCTAGCCAATACATGATATCCACAATGTTCACACCTTCATTTCTAAAGAGGATCATGATAACCTGAAAAGGCTGTTTAGTCAGGGGTATTACAATGTAATCCGCCTATAAGGGGCTAGTCTTAAGATTGATGTAGTGGCACCAAAAGGTTTCCAACAGTGCAGGTGTTCGGAAACTGATGTCAAAGGTTGATTCTCCCTGGACATGGATCAAGGCATAAACTTCTGATGGAAAAAAACCTATACTCTGTTTAAGAAGGATCTTACCAACATAAAATCTGTCCGGTGGATGTTCTCAAGGGCCCACATACCTCAAGCGGATAGCATTATGACGCTTTGCTAGCTCAACAGGTTTATGGAAATGACTAGCATAGGAGCGCTTTTCAGGCCCAGCAGGAGGTGGTAACATGGTCTGGGTTGAGTACAGGGGCCGTAACAGTGTCTTCACCCCCAGAAATATCATGCAGACCCTCCCTCTCAGAATCAAGAGCAGGAAGAGTAGCTGGAAAAACTTCTTGCTGAACATCACACAAAATATCAAAAGGGATAAATGTATCACTTATCTGTGGGGGTGGGGAGCCACCTGGTACAGGTATCTCCAGATCAGGTCTCCAGTGACCGTCCAACAGAGGAATCCAACCGGCTGCATGTATGCTTTGTCAGGCGACCAAGATCCATCAACTTCTGTACTCCAGTCTCATCGCGAAGATGTCTCAGCTCCGGTTGAGGGTGATCCAGGCCTTTCATCGGCCGCAAGCAGTTTTGCAGGACCTGCAGAAACATCAGAGCTCAGCGAAGTCACCAAGCATTTTCTCTTCTGATCTTCTTCTTGCCCAAGACGCTCTTTTGTAAGCTGCTCACTAACATGTAGCAATGCTGCCTCCGAACATTGTTGTTTTTGCTCCAAACTAAGTTGAGCTGTGTGATCTTCTGGGAAGGGACCACTGTCTCGGGCGATATGATGGCCTCCTAAACGGTGCACCCCAGCCGCCACCACAGCGTATCCCTCGACTTGAGACATTTCCAAAGGTCTATGGTTCTCCTGAGTCATAGCATCCTGATCCATCTGTGCACCACCAAGGCCTACTGTGAAGTGAGATCACTGTACAGCACAAAGGGACCCCTACTGACAGAGTAGGGGAATTTCCCTGATGCCCTGGCCAGATTTCCTCCATTCACTAAAAATACCCCAACAGCTTAAAATCTGGTTGAGTTTCAGTTGGCATTCATCTGTATCTCCCCCCTTCCCCAGGATGAGGTTGAAAATAGGCAAAAAATTGTCTAGTCCTCCTTCCCGGTCAACAAAAACTAAATAAATAAAATAAATACATTTATTTATTTTACATCATACATTTAGACATTACATATAAAAAGTCATGAAAATACAAAGTTATTGTTGAATGTATATAAATTCTCTAGGTTAATTTAATATTCTGTCATAACTAGTCTATGAACTGAAACATTTGGGATAATGGATTAGAACAGGTTAAAAGTATATATGTCAGTCTTAACAGCTCAGCAGGTAGCACACTCACCTCTGAGGCCAGGAGATCAAAAAGCTGTGGGTTATATCCCCACACCAGGCATTTGGGTTAAATTCCATTACTGACACTGCAGTGGAGCATGAGGGAAGTGCTGCACTCCTGAAGTGCTGTCTTTCGGATGAGATATTAAACTGCAGTCCTATCTGCCTGTTCTGGTGGTAGTTCAGGTGGATGTTAAAGATCCCACTGCACTTCTCAAAAAGAGTAGGGGAATTTTTTTTTAAACTAAGGTTTACGAAAAATAGCATTACATCAGATATGAACATCAAAAAGAAAGCAAAACCAGTAATGAATGAACAGCATTCAGACACTGAGCAAAAAAATATGAAAACAATAATAAGTATAATAATAAACAGAGGTTAATGACTGGCTCAGGAAGTGGGGTGAAGAGAGTGGGTTGGGGGTGTTAGGGAACTGGAATGGAGTTTGGTAGGATAAGGGACTATATGCCAAGGACAGGCTTCATCTTGCCCCATTAGGGAAGGAAGTCCTTAAACAGGGATGGCTGACTACATTCAAGAAAGGTGGGGTTTAAACTTGTGATGGGGAGGGATAAGGAAGGGCTGACCAGAGCCCTCTCCTCCAGATGGGGGAGTAGCCTTCAAGCCCAAGGGGAGGGGACAGACTGGGTGGAGGTTTCAGGAGGAGCAGAGGGAGGATGTATAAGGATTCTGGGTGGGGTTCGACAAAGAGGATCAGGGATAAGGGTGGGGTTGGTGTTAGTAAATGCCAGGAGCTTGGGAAACAAGTTGCCAGAGTTCCAGGCCATGCTGTTCGGGGGTGGATGTGGCGGCGTCATGAGACGGCACAACAATAACCATGACTGGGACCTAAATGTACGGGGTACACTATGCTTAAGAAGGACAGAAAGGAGGGCAGAGGGTGGAGTGGCTATGTTCATTAGAGATGACATAGAAATTACTAGGGTAGAAGAGGCAGAGGAAACGTGGAGGCCTTATGGGTCACCCTTCTGATCCCCAGCAGGAGATAAGGTCAAGCTGGGTGTAGTATATGGCCCCGGGATGAGTGATGTTATAGAGGATGGTTTGCTGGACAACATCATTGCCCAGTGTGGACCAAAAGGGAAGGAGTGGTGTTGATGGGGACCTAATATGCCAGGTACAAACTGGGGAACCATGTCTCTACAGGCCAAGGAGCAGAGGCTGCTGGATTGCTTCCAGGATGTGTTCTAACACAGCATGTGATGGAGCCCACAAGAGAGGGGCATGTCCTGGACGTGGTTCTGGCAGATGGGGATCTGGTAAGTGACATGGTTGTACAGGACCCTGGCTGGGAGCGACCACAATACTGTCTGGTTTCAAATAAGCATGGGGGAGGGGGAGATCTAGGACACTGGCAGTGGACTTCAGGGGGCAGACTTTGTGGGCATGGGAAATATTCTCAAGGATCACTTGAAGGGATTACATCAATGACAAGTGTGGAAAGGAGATGGGAGGTCATAAACGGGACTCATGAGGCAGTCAGGATCTGTGCTAAGTTGAAACGTAAGGGAGCAAGGTCACATAAACCATGCTGGTGGTCCAGTGAGGTTCAGGTAGCAGTCAGAGAAAAGAAGGCAGCCTACAAAAAATATAAAACAACAAGAGGGGATAGGGATAAGGAAATGTACCATCTTGCATCTAGAAAAGTCACCCATATGGTGAGGGGAGCAAAGTCCAGTAAAGAGCAGCGGCTAGCACAGAGGATACATGGAGGGGAAAAGGGGTTCTTCTGGTACATTGGGGAGTGGAGAAAAACTAAGGGCCATCTCAGCAGATTGAGATCAGAAGGAGGGTGGGTGGAAGAGGCGAGGGACCAGGCAGAGGTATTTAACGAGTACTTTGCCTCTGTGTTCACTAGGGAGGGGGATGGGATATCTACAAAGCAAGGCATGAAGGGGATAGAAGCGGCAGTAAGTGGGATCAGGGGAGCAACAAAAATGGAGCAAGAGGGAGGGAGAGGTACCCCAGGGGTGTCACATCTGGATAAGGATAAAAAGGCCAGTAAGATGGAGGGGACGGATGATGCTATCTCTGCCAAAAGGGTGTGGTTAGCCCTCAAGGCCCTAAAGAAAGACAAATCTCCTGGGCCGGATGGCATTCATCCGAGAGTACTATGGGAATTGGCGGACATACTGGCTGCACCCCTGGTGGAGCTCTTCAACAGGTCACTTGAGACAGGGAGGGTACCTAGGGTTGGCGGAGGCACATGTGGTGCCAATCCACAAAGGGGGTCGAGGAAGTACCAGGTAACTATAGACCCATCAGTTTGACCTCGGTGGTGGGAAAATTAATAGAGTATACTAAAGGAACGATTGGGGGTGTACTTGGAGGAGGTGGGAGGTCTGGATAGTCGGCAACATGGGTTTGTGCCAGGTAGATCATGTCAAACCAACCTTGTGGAGTTCTACGAATGGGTAACATCAGAACTGGACAGGGAAAGCCTGTGGATGTATTATTCTTGGACTTCAGCAAGGCGTTTGACTCTGTCCCCCACAATGGTCTGGTGGAGAAACTGATGGGGTTAGGAGTAGGCCCTTTGATGGTCAGATGGATTGAAAACTGGCTAGCTGGATGCACCCAGAGAGTAGTGGTCGGTGGGGAGCTCTCAAACCCTAGAGAGGTTGGTAGTGGGGTACCACAGGCTCAGTCCTGGGTCTGATCCTGTTTAATGCATACATATCAGACATCAGGGAGGGTATAGGGTGTGAAATGAGTCTCTTCGAGGATGACTCCAAGATGGGAGCAGTAGTTGAGGAAGAAGAGGGGAGGTTGGCCCTGCAAGGGGACCTGGACACCCTGGAAAGCTGGGCTCACACATGGAAATTAAATTTCAATATCACCAAGTGCAAGGTGTTGCATCTTGGTCGGGGAAACCCTAAACACAGGTACACCCTGGGAGGGAGGCACTGAGGCCCTAATAGGGGAAAAGACCTAGGGTCATGGTGGATGCATGTATGAATAACCTGAGCAGTGCAGGAGAGCAGCTAGCAAGGCAAACAGGATGCTGGGATGCATCATAGCTTGATCACCTCTAGGAGCAAGGAAATGATTCTGCCACTGTACAATGGACTGGTTAGACCACACCTTGAGTACTGTGTACAGTACTGGAGACCACACTTGAAGAGGGACATACAGCTCCTGGAGAGGGTACAGAGGAGGGCAACCAAGATGATACGAGGGCTAGGAATTTGACGATGAGGACAGACTTGAGGAGCTCTGCCTGTTTTCACTGGAGGAGAGGAGAGACAGGGGGGACATGATTGAGGTCTTCAAGTACCTCAAGGGAATAAATAGGGTAAACATGGAGGGGATCTTTAAACTAAAGCAGGGAGGTATCACCAGAGGGCATGGTTTGAAGTTGGAAGGTGGAAGGGTGAGCGGGGAAAAGAGGAGGAGGTTTTTCACTGAGAGGGTGGTGGACCCTTGGAATGCACTGCCTGGCGAGCTGGTTCAGAGATCCACAGTGGAAGGCTTCAAGAGAGGGTGGGACAGACACAGAAAGTGGATGTATCAGATGATGGCCTGTCCCAGGGGGGTGGGGATGGATGAATAGGGGTTTCTGGAGCACAAGGGATGGGAGGGCCTCGGCACCCAACTAAGGATCTAAAGTTTGAGCAGACTTGATAGACTGTAAGGCCTAATCTGCTGGCAAATAGTATGTTAGTATGTTAGTATTACCTTATACAGGTACTCCATATGTACATAATTCCATCTGTACCAAACACCTCTCCTCCCCCCACCCCACTTAAAAGGAAAGTTGTAGTTGTAAATTAAAAGCAAATACATATGGAAAATAATACAGCAGACAAAATGAGAAACATAAATACGTATTGCAGCATACAGTAGCCTTAAACAGAAACCAAGTTGTGTAACAAAACTCCCTTCCCCCTTCCCACTATAAGAACGGGGGGATTATATCCATAACATAGAAACAATAAATACATACAGGAAATTATACATCAGAAAAATCCTTAAAACAAAAACAGAAAAAATGATCACTTCATACAATAGGCCATATCATAAATTGTCATAAGAGACAGACCCCGCCAACCCCATCACTATAAGAGATGGGTAAATATCTATTAGTAATCGGAAGACAAAATTCATAGCCAACAAGGAACACCACCTTACTCCTTACAGAAGGTGAAACAGAGTAGAGTAGATACTCTATACCAGAATTTTTCCAGTATTCTGTGTCGTAACCAAAAAAGAAACCCAGTAGTGCTAACCCCCCTACAAAAGTTGGGGAAAAGGATTCTATGTACAAACCCAGTTATCAACAAACCCCTCATATATAATCATAATATTGCCATAACCAATCCCATTGCTGTACACCAAACTTTGTTCATTCAGACAATTTCATATTGGGAAGGTCCGTTGACAGCACATGAAATAAATCCAGAACCGGTATCAACTGTTGTTGGAGAACCAAACGACATCTTCTTATCCATAACCAATATAAGAAATGGACATGGATTACCCTAAGGGTACTTACACTTCCCTGAGGTAGTATCTCAGAATGTATTCCAAAATGCAACAGATCTGGTAGTGGGGGGATACCAATTACTCATTTCCATCGGTGTTTAACAACATCCAAAAACTGAATAGCATATGGGCACTGGAAACACATATGGTCCATTGTTTCAATTGTTATAGCACAACATTCCCTCGGTCAGTACCTGTCTTGCAGAGCTTTAAGTTTTTGATCACCCTTCACATTCACCCTACCATGGATCCCGAGACATGTTGCATCCCACATGTGCACAGGAATCCTGACATCCGTATTGCGATCAGAAATGCATTGTTGTTGGGCTATCGAGAATGCAGCAAATGGATAGTCCAAAAACAAATAACCAAAACATCTCAGTAAAGCGCTTTCCAGGGGAGGCATAAAGCCATCTCATAAGTAATCTTCCAGCTTTTAATTTTATCAAAGACACTCCCTCCCACCTTTTCATTAACCGAGGGCTACGTTTGTTTTTGTGCATCAATTTATTCCCCTCCATTCAGCTAATACCCCTTGCAATAACAAAATCCTCCATTTCCCCCAAAGCTGCACACAGCCTTTCATCAATGGTAATAAAGTACTGTACAAAAAAATTGTGAAAAAAAAACAAAACCAGATGCAGCATATTTACACCCCCCAACGTCTTTGTGTTAAATATTTCTCCTAATCGGGTTTAACCTGCTGCCCCAGAACCCTCCAAAAAACAGCCCATTAATTTTGTTTCGAGATTCTTAGGCACCATAAAAACTGCACTAAGGTACAAAAACACAGGAACCCAAAAATTCTTTAAAAAATAAATGCAGTTCTTTTTAGATACTTTCCATCAGTTCCATTTATCCACTTTCACTTTACCCTGCATTAATGCCTGTTCCCAGCTGAAACCCACCATATCATCCCCCCCATAATAAATTCCCAATATACGACATGGAGCCATGGCTACCTGAAAACTTCCCACCTCTTCTGGAAGTTGTGGGAAACCATCCAATCTTTAACATTTGGTTTTCTTCTTATTTATACAAGCCCCAATGACCCTCCAAGCTCCTGGAGTAAATGACACACTATACATAGAGATTCACCATCCTTTAACATCAGGCATAGATCATCAGTGTATGCAATCACCTTACAATGCTGTTCCATACCTCCCTGTATGCCATATGTCAGTGGTAATCCCTGAAGTCATCACAACATTGGATCCAGTGCAAAGACACACAGCAGGGGGATTAATGGACACTCCTGTCACACACCCTTGTAAATCCTATGTTTAGCCCCCCTCCAACCATTATCACACAGAATTACATATGCCAGAAAATAACATAGCTGCAGTCATTGCACAAATTCCATTAGGATCCCATAGGAACCCAAACATTCCCACAAGAAGGAGTGCGAAACCCCATCAAAGGCCTTTGCCTGGTCCAGACTAATTAAATAGCCAGGCTCCCTTTGCGGTTCTCTTTCAGTTCCTTTCCATTCCATAAGCTCTCTCAGCATAAGCAATGCATCTGTTATATGTCTTTCTAAGAATGGAACAAAACTGCATTAGGCAAATTAACTCAGTCATGACTAAAGACAGCCGATTACCCAACAATTTCGCAAAAATGTTAAAATTAGAATTCAACAGCTTGAACGGCCTCCAATTGCCAATCTCTGAGCGACCCCCAGATTTGTAGAGAAAAACCAGCAACCCCTCATACATATGAGTAGGTAAAAACTGGTCAGTCAGAAAAAAATTATAAAGTAATACTAACTCATTTGGCATAATGCCCCACAAGATCTGATTAAGCTCACTAGGTAAGCCATCCAAACCTGGGGAAACATTTGTACTTAAAGATTTTATAACTGTTTCTTCTTCCAAACTCATGAAGGGACTTATCATAGAGATCCTTAATTCTGGCGACAGTTGTGGAAGTGCCTTTGCTTGTAAAATCTGTGTCATAAACTGGGACTCAGCCACCTGATGTCCAAATATATGGTCTACATTTTCATCCAACACTCTCATTATTCCCTCACTATCCCAGACTTCCATGCCCTGTGGAGAAATCAGGCTTGTAATTGCCCTTTTTTCTCATCTCATCTGGCTGGCCATAAATGGGTTAACTTGTTCCATCTTCTCCTGGATCCCAAAGGTCTGTTCTTTTTGCAAAAATGTAGCCTATCATATTGATAGTGTGCCATTTCCATTTTTACTAGTCTGATCTTCTCTACACACTTCCTTTCTCCCATGTTTTGCTGTGACAATAGTGCTCACAATTTCCTTCAGAGCTCTCGATAGGTCTTGCAAAAATGAAATGGTGTCATTCCCCTCAGAGCCCTCCAGAAACCACACAAATCTGAGATTATTCCAGCAGCTGCGCTTCTCCAGATCTCCCACTCTAGCTCATAACAAATGAATTAGTCTGTCTTGCTCTTGCAGTTGAGCCCCAGCCTTGTGCCAACCATCCTCCATTTCAGTGAGCCTGTGCTCAAAGATACAAGTTCTTTGGGTAAGATCTACAATGTCTGCTGTATTCTTTCTGACAACTAAGTCCAAATTGTCCATGCCGATGCAGGATCTCGGTAAACATCTGGTGGATTTCAGATAAATTGCCCTCCGGTTGTGTCATGGTTGGAGCGGAATCCATCTTGGGGATGTAGCAGACTGTGTGGTGAAGCAGAGAGCATCAGATATAACTCTGATTTTCCCAGTCAGCCGGGGACCGATCAAGGACTGCTAGACAGGCGAGTAAGTATTGACCCTTATATTAATAAAACCATGCTGTACTGCAGAAAAAGAACAGGAATTGGTACGGATTTCGTGGGGATTTCAGAGAGCTCTCAGCTCAGGCATCCATTAGGTTCAGCTGCTGGCCACGCCTTGTCGATGGACATTCTTGATCCTCATCCCCACAAAGATTACATGTCGGGGGGCATACACTGCACAGCCAAGTGGCCAAAACCCCACACTGAAAACATTTTATCTGATCACAGTCAGTATTTAAATGCATTAAAGAACCATATTTGTAACAGCTTTTGGGCTGCCCAGCATAGAATATGATACCCCTATCCCGACCCAAAAAAAAGGAGCTAGACAAGTGTTGTATGCCCTTGTCTGTCTGTTTCATTTGAACCCAAACAGTCCATCCACCTGTCCAGAACCTATTCTCATCCATAATGGGCTTTGGATGATCAAACACAGTACTTTTTCCAACCAAAATGTAATGTTGTTGATGTTAACTCATTTATTTCAAAAGAGGATTGTCACTGTTTTTATTGTGGGCTTCATAATGGGGATAGCTAGAAATTCCTTCCAAACCTCTGACTCCTTCATATCGTAGTACAGTCTCCAAAATTTGTCCATAGAAGCTATCATACAAAAACTAACATCATAGTTGTGATCCCCTGGAGAGTGTATAAAAGCATATACCTCTGCTGGCATAAAGCCCATGGCATCTTTAAAGTTTTCCCCACCCATATTCTATCAGGAACAATAGGAGCTTACCCTTTATATCAAAGACAAACCAGAAACCTTCATTTGTCCACCTCAGCTGGCTTGTGACAAAGTCCCACATAGGACTTTAGACCCTGTGTGCCAGTTGGCAGATGTCCTCCCCCCCCCACAAACTGATGATCCAACTGATAGCCTGGCACAGTACCTGGTCAAGTTGTATTGCCACTCAGCAGCGTGTCTTCACTGTCCTCAGGTAAGGAAGATTGAAAAGGATCTCCATGAACAGGTCATACCTTACTCAAAGCTGGTAGGTCTAAGTCCTTTGGGGTAGCATCTGGTGCAGCAACTATTCCAGTCACCTCTCCTTCATCCCATGCAGCTGCAGTGGTCTGGGGGGGGGACTCTGAAGATTATATCGGTCTAGGAGATTGAGGCTGAGATCCCGACATCTCCATCTCTCTCTCTCTCTCTCTCTGCTGGGCAAGGAAACATTCCAGGGAACCTGGAAGAGGAATAGAGGGATCCAGAACCCAGATATTCTGTTGTAAAATCCATCCCACCTTCTGAAGCGCATCACTAGGAGTCCAGTCCATGGAGGTGCCATCACCCTCTCTCATCGTTGTTTCCCTGACTAGTGGCCCAGACTGTTTTTCACTCACAGAATGGGTTTCATCTTGTAGGTCTAAGGTCAAACCCACAGGTAACCGCTTGCTACCTTCTTGCAGAGGGCTCATCAGTGACCTTTTCTGGGGTTTTTTCTCTTCTTCCAGTTTTGTCTACAGTTCTGGAAGTCCCGTTCAGCAACCATAATCAGTTACAAAAGGTGTGATTTTTTTCCTTTTCAATTCCAGTTTTAATTTGTATTCTTCATCTAAGGAGCCTTCATCAATCAACTCAGTATCAACGGTAGCTGAAGCTCCCAAAGCAATTTATTATACCGGGATCAACATAGAATGTCCCGAAGCCACTATAGAATCGAACAAGAGCTCTGGAGCTCCACCACTGCGACCTCCCCCTTCAACGGTCAGGTCCAGACTTAAGTCCATCATCCTCCCTGCAGTGCAACAGCGCCCCTTACAGGAAAGAGTAGGGGACCTTTTTATTAGGAGAAATATAACAAAAATGATACTCAAGTGAATCCAAAAATGAAAACAAACCATAAGGGAAAATCAGAAGTAGGAAAACATAGCCAAAAACAGAAAATCAAAAAAAAAATATCAGTAAAGAAAAAAATGAAACTAAGGATATACCAATATACCCATAATGTTACTCCTTCAAATAAAATTATTGGAAGAGCTCTCCACCAATTTTCTACTATAGGGGGAGGCAAAGTGGATTTCTCTTTAAGATACACAAATGCCACTTCTTTTGTAATAGACGCTATGAGACCACAAAGCGGTACATATTTTTGTTGCATCACAAAGTGACATCTATTTTGCCAAATACCCCCATTTTATAATGGCAAAGATCACACGTAATGTGCCCTAGAAAAAACCATGCCATTCAGATCCAAATTTACCATAGACCAGTTCTGTATAAGTTACCTGATGAAATAAAGGTATATCCCAATATCTAGCCAAATGACCCCAAAATAGAACAATATAGGGACAATTAAAAAATAAATGCTGCATAGTTTCCACGTGTGCCTGACATGGATCTCTCAGACAGAATCTATCTTCTAACATTTTATGAGCATGATTACCCCTCACATTAAGCTTGCCATGGCAACACAGCCAAATTGTGTCCCACATTTTACGTGGGATTCTGGCTTCTGTAAGCTGAAAGAGTATCCATTAAACTTCAACATATTCGGGACAGGAGATGCAAGGACCAGTAAAAAATGCCTGTCCAAGAGGGACTGGTAAAAGGACTTTCTAGCCAGCGCCCGACAAAGTGAAATAGTCACATCCCGTTGTTTTATTTTTTTTAAAGAATTCAGTCACATAGGGAGAGGTACCATCAGGAATCAGACGAAAAGGTCCCCAATGAGACACTTCCCATTTAAGAAAAAAATAGGAACATCTTGCCCGAAGACTGAGTGCCCAATCAAATTGGCTTCCTACAAGAATAGGGACAATATTAGCATATACAAAAATTGAAAAGAAAAATCGAACTGGGTTAATCATACTCAAACCCCCTGATTTTATCGGCCAATAAGTTACCACCCTCTGAACAGGATTTAACCGACTCTCCCATAACAACTGGAAACATACAGTATACAATCTAGATTTTAATCTGGAAGGAAGCAGAAAAATATAACTTAAATGTAGAAAGACAGGGAGAATATAAGTATTTAACATAAAAACTCATTTAAGTCTAGTCATAGGATATGATTTCCATGTTTGTACTTTTTTGTCCACTTCCTCCAATTTTGCTACCCAATTCCGCTCTGCTGCATTGACATCCCCAAATGGCACCCCCAAAACAGATAATGAGTCACCAGAGATCTGAATCTGATCAATTTCAGCTACTCGGAGGTCAAGTCTAATGGTTAGGGCCACCCCTTTGCTTTTCTACAGATTTATCTGGGAACCAGAAAAGGTAGAAAATGAGTGAAGGACCCCCAAAGCATGAGACCCAGAGTCTTGATCAGCTACCAACAAACAGACATCATCTGCATACGCCACAGTGCAAGGGAATGAAGTTCCTGCAGGGCTTCTTATATGAAGGATAGGGGAATCCATGTTCAAGAGCCACAGAACAGGATCAATAGTGAAAACATATAAAAGTGGGCTGAGGGGACAGCCCTGTCTAACCCCTCTCTTAATCTGGACATGCTTACCCAGACAACCATTAACCATGGGCATCAGGAAAGCAGAGTTATACAATTTATGTATCCAATGGACAAAAATCTGCGGCAGACCATAAGAAATCAACACCTTAAATAAATAAGAGTGGGGCACCAGGTCAAATGTCTTCAATTGATCTAGACTAATAACATATCCTTCAGCTGTGAGACTATCAAAAACTTCTCTTTTCAATTTTAGACTATCCAGCATAGATCTACGAGGAATGGCACAGGTTTGAGTGGGAAGGATTAAATCACCCACAACCTTGGATAACCGAAGACACAGAAGTTTGCTGAGCAATTTCCAATCCGTGTTCAGTATGCTTATGGGCCTCCAATTGTTGTCATCTTTCACATTTGTTTTGTGTAAATAGATCTATAGGCCATCTGTCATAACAGGGGGAACAGAATGGTGGCCCTGTAATATTGCATTAAACTCCACAGTCAAAGGTTTACATATCAAATCCATACTTTTCTTATAAAATTCGCTAGGAATACCATCGGGGCTTGGAGTAACTCTAGACTTCAACTGGCGGATGAGAAATTCAACTTCTGATACTGTAATGGGTGCAATTAAATCTCTAATATCAGCACCAGACAATCGGGGAGCATCAGGTTTACTCAAGACACGGTCCAGGTCCCCTGAAATGGGTGCCTCCCTACCAAACATAGAAAGAGTATGATCCTCTATAAACTGTAGTATAAAAAGATTAGACTGCAAATATCCCCATTTGTGTTGCGCATACATGTCATATATTTTATGTCAACTCTCTGTTTACAACTATCATAGGGATTAACCAACTGTGCCTTCCCCCTCATACCATATTTTTGTTCCACAAATAAATACATGGCCCATTTATATTGGAAAGAGAACATATCCTTCTTAAGCTGGGTAATTTGTGAGGTATAATCTAAATCATAAGTGGCCTTTAAGGTGAGTAAGTTTTGTAGCTGTCGTCTCTTGTTCAAATACTGAAGATAATTCACATTATGTCTAAATTTAGAATGGCGTTGACAGTGGAGTTTGATTTCTGATTTAGTCTCCAACCACCATAACAAAGGATCATCGTATAACTCTAAAACTGAAAGTTTAGCATCAAGAACCATGCGATGCGCATCCCAATCCCGAGTATCATTCAAGATTGTTGTATTCATTTTCCAATGCTTGTGGGTGTGTGGCTTATTTCTTGATATGCCAACATGTATTTGTAACAAGCAATGATCTGAGGTTTCCACAGGGGTCCCAAGCACACGGTTACAGGGCAACCATTCTGAAAGAAACAGAAGGTCAATTCGAGAGGACAACCTACCTCTATGGTATGTGTGAACTGGAGGTAGTGGGCCAAAAAGGGCGCTGTCCGATAATTTAGCAGTATCACACATTTTGCTTAAAAAATGGGAATCACAGTATAACTTCTGAGTCAAGCCAGTCTTATCTGATAAAGAGATAATACAGTTAAAATCCCCTCCAAATAAGACCGATCTTGTGGTGTGCAAATAAGGCTGGACAGCTGACATAACCTCTATTCTTTGGGATTTAGTCTGAGGGTTATAAATATTAGTAAGTCTCCATTCTAGATTATGAATAACCACATCCAAAATCAAAACCTGCTTCTGAATTAGGTCTATCAAACGAGTCACCACAAAGTCTAACTTAGTAAACAATATTCCCACCGCTGCACAGGTATCCTCCCCCAAAGACCAAAATGAGGGACCACAGGTCCATTCTTGGGAGGCCAATCGAATGTCATGTAACGAATACAGCCGGGTATCCTGTAAAAAGATAATATGCAAATTCAAAGTTAGAAGAAGGGTAAGAGTAGAACGTCTTCTCCAGGGATTTCTAAGGCTGTTGACATTCAAAGACCCACAAGTAAGATCCAAAAACATGAGAGGAAGAAGGGGGATTACGATTTCTTCCCTTTCGCAGGGAATTGGCATTTACACCTCTTCTTCCTAGATAGTTTAGGTTCACCAGCAACCAGTTCAACATCCGTCATAAGCTCAGGCTGAGAGGAAGAAGCCAGAGAAGAGACATCTGAGTCATCCTCAGACCCTTCAGTTTGCTTACGTTTAGATAAGAGAGTAAACCTATTGCTTACAGGAATCAGATCCCCAGTCTGCAAAACCTCAGATGAAGGTTGAATATCCAAAGTAGCTTTAGCAGAACTACTTCTGTTAATTTGCTTGCTAGGTTTTGAGGACCAGGCAACATCCTCCAGAGGAGGCATTTCAGGATCACCAATTGAAGCTGCAAAGGATCCACTAGGTCCAGGTACAGACAGTTCAGGAACAGTAGTAGGAGTCAGCAAGGGAACAGAAGGGACAGACACCAGAACATCTTCCACAGAATGGGCTGGAAGAGAGACCGGGGTGGGGTAGCCTGAGGCTGGGGCAAACCTTGTTCCATGGCTTCTATATCAGAGAGCTCAGGGACAGTATCAGGCTCTTTGGGGACTTGTGAGCCTGATGAAGGAAAACGCTGTGCAGCAGCCTGTTGTTGAGCTTTGAAGACTGTTTTCATTTTAGGCATCTTGTGTTTGAGAGGGGTCATTATGAAAGGCCCAGAGGCAGGTCCTAAAAGTTTGGGTGGTAGCCTCACAGAGATTGCAATAGGCAGGGTGAGGGCAGCCTAAGCTAGTGTGGCCAATAATGAAACAAAGGGAACATTTTAGCTTATCACAAGCATTGCTCAAATGGGTCTGGGCACCACAGCGAAAACAAGACTTAGGCTGTCCCGGGTATAAAAATAAAACCCCGGTTCCACTCCAAGTAGAAACAACTGGGTAAATGTTGGATGGTCCAATTCATTTGGGGTAATCTAACCTGAATTTTCCAACCCCCGGTCCACAACTGTTCCGAATCAATGATAGGCTCAGGTAGGCCCAGGACTGTGCATTTATGTTTAAGCCACTTAAGTATATCAGCCACAGTCACCCCTTCTTTTTTAAAAAGGACCATAATAGTTTTAATGGCAGGTTTTGATAAGGGGACAGCCACAAAAGGGGACTACAATGGGGTATATTTAACAGCTAGATATCTCACCCAAACTGCTCAAGGCCAGCAACTGTCTTAAAGCTAAGGTCAAAATTCACATCACCGGATGTGTGGATAAATGCATAAATCTCAGTGGGGTGAAACTGTAGACTACCCTTTACCAGGGTTTTACCCACATAAAGCCAGTCAGGAACAATTTCCAGACCCCCCTTATATCTAATGCGTACAGCATTCCGTCATTTAGCTAACTCAGGGGGAGCATGAAAAAGGCCAGCATAGACTTTGGACGGGGACCTTGAGCGCCAGAGAAGCCTGCCCCTAGGTCAGAATGGGAAAGGCCTCGAGCAAGGGGCATCCCAACTGGGGGTTGAACAGTTTCAATATCCTGAGACAGGGGACCAGGAGTAAAAGCATTACACAATCCAGCAGGGGGGACCGAGGGGAGGGGCAAGGGAGATATAGAGGCCAAAGTAGAAGCGGCAGTCTCAGTACTTGCAGTCATCACAACTGAAGAAAAATGCAAAGCAGGGTGCTGGGTAAGTAGTAACTCAGATGGAATCTCCAGAGGGTCTCCCATAGAAATCTCAGCAGAGTCAGCATGAACAGGGGAAGACCAAGTACTTGAATCAGGGGATTTGGACCACCCTGCCCCTCGCAGGGCATCAGCAATTGTAAGTCCAGAGGCTGAAACATTAGCATCATAGTTTGGCATATCAGGGTCCCAGGTAGGGGTTGGGAGAACTCCAGCGGCAAGCACAGGCAGGGCAATAGACCCTCCAACCCCAGGGATCTGACATAAATGCTCTGTATTCCCTGAAGCCACCCCAGGGGTCTGAGTAGCAGAACAAAATTCAAAACAGTACCTGGAATAGTGGCAAGTCCAGCCAGCATTTCAGAAAAAATGGTTGAGGTAGTCTCCCATGGAGAAGCAGTATTGGCAAGAGATTCCATTGTAGAAGACCTCAGGATGGCGTCCGGCTGCCGAGGTGAAGAGGAGAAATGTAAAGCGGTACTAGAGCTTAAAGGCAGCGGAGGTGCTGACAATGTAGCTCACTCATCAGAATTGATAACAACTGAAGACTGCAATAGAGCTACTCCAGGGGGGTCTGTGGTATCTGCCTCAAGGCATGCACCCCAGTCAGTGCTTTCACTGACAGTCGCAACCCCATCTGATGGCGTAGAACACAGAAGTAAGTCCATAGCAACAGTCTCCTCAGCCAAAACAACAGGCTGAATCATGGGGCTTATAACAGAGAAAGTCGCCGCTTCCTCCGACTGCTGTGTCCATATATCTGAGTTTACTGGAACAGGGAGAATGACAGCAGAAGCCTGCAGGAGAGCAATTTTTCCTTGAACATCATGTTGCTGCACCTTAAGTAAATGCTCCTCTTCCTGAAGCCGAGTAAGCTCCTGTAGAACTAAATCCTGTGTAGAAGCACCAAAATGTAGACTTGAGGTAGAAACTTTGTGTGGGAGCAAGATGCCAGCAGCAACCACTCCTGGCTGTGCCTGCTTGGTAAAATCCACAAAATCCAGCCGTTCAGCCTCTAGTGGTGACAAGACAGGTGAGGAGGCCTGCTCCCCTGTCTCAAAAACATCCGCACACTCCTCCAGCACACCCAAAGTGGCCATCTCGAGAGACAGCCAGCAATTCTCCCAGAGGTGAGTAGGGGAATTTCCCTGGTGCCCTGACCAAATTTCCCCCCATTCACTGAAAAAAAAAATACCACCACTAGCTTAATCTGGTTCAAGGTCAGTTGGCATTCATCTGTATCCCCCTCCCCCAGGTTGTGCCTGAAAACAGGCAGAATTTGTCTAGTGCACGTACCCGGTCAACAAAAAATAAATAAAATGGTCTTATATTCTTTTTTTTTTTAAGTTTATTTATTTATTTATTGAAATGTTTCAGCAGGAGGGCACACTGAACAACAACAAGTTGCCCATCTCCCGGTGTGACCGGGGGGGGTGGGGAGACAGTACAATTGGATGAAGAATTAGACATATAGTTTAACATTTAAAATATACATGAAATTAAACATTCAATTACATTTGTAACAAGACATACAGTTAAAACATATAAAATAATCATACAGTTGCATTTGTAACATAACATGCAATTAAATATCATACCTGTGAAATATGCATTTAATTACAAGTGACTTATCTGAGGAGCATAGTACATAATGGTGAAGAGAGAGGAGATTGTGCTGAGACACAGGCTGGGGTGGTGGAAGGTTAATAGGTGATGTAAGTCATGGAGAGTCGCAGAGGCATAGGAGGCTAGTTAAGGAGGGTAAAAGCAAGAGCAGTTAGATGAGAGAAAGTTATGTAAGGCAGAGGCAAGGGAGTGGGAGGAGGAGGAGGAGTGCCATATTGGGGGTGGGAGTTCCAGATTTTCGGGAAACGATGGGTAAAATCTGACTGAACGATGAGTGGTATGACGGGGAACCAACAAAGTGCGAGTGTCAGAGGATCTGAGCGAGTGGGGGGGGGAGACAGTGAGCATGAGAGGTGGGAGGGAAGTTCCCCTAACCAAAATTTAGAAGTGAGTTTGGCACATTGAGTGAGGCACCTATTGGCAAGCAGGGGAAGGGAAATGGTGTGGTAGAGGTCACAGTGATGAGTGTGTGATGGAGCATCAAGAGCAAATCGACAGAACGATTAGATTCAGAAGTTGTAGATTCATTAAATATCATAATCTACAATTTTAAAACAAGCCTGTCTTTCTGTTGAAAAAAATGAATTTTGCTTCTCATAACTAAAATCTAACATCATACCAGAAGAAGGTATTAAAGACATAGTGCTCGATTTTCAAAGCCTGAGGAACGTGCAAAGTGCCTGCGTCAAACATAGATGATGCAAGTGGCACCTTGAGTCAAAAGATGCCGCATTCCCAATTTTTGAATGAGGTCTGCATCAAAAGAGGAGCCACTGTGCCATGCTTGTGACATACAGCAGGGTGGATCAGGTCACAAGGGGGTTTGCATCACAGTGGGGCTGCAACATTCCCTTTTTGGGGATTTTGCAAGCCCCAATGTGGACATAGCAAGGTGCACCAATTAGACCAGTCAGAAGGTGGTTTAAGTGACGTGTACTAGTGCCTCACACTGTGGTGTGGGAGAAGGGGTGTGACACTGGGCTGCTGTGGGCAGAAATGGCACAGAAGATGGTATGGGGGAGTCGGAGGGGCAGCTGGGCATAAGATGGAGTGATGTGGCACCTGGTGGGATGCATTTGCATTTGTATTAATATTGTGAATGTCATCAATCCATAGTAGATTATCACATAGTACTGTACCTGTTATGTATACTGTAAATACATAGGCAGAGAAATGCCAACACATCCAAGGAGGGGCAAGGGATATTTCCAAATATTATGGCATCATATTGAAACTTAATGAAATAGACCTCAAAACTGTTAAGTTACTCAGACCGTAACAACCCTGGAGGGGATCCACCATGCCATTCCCCTATCCCAACCTCCCACCAGCGAGCGGAACTGCCCTCCGTTCTTGTCTGCTCTGCCCACAGAGCTGTCACATTCAATGATCAGAAGCTGACAATGAATGGGTGCATGCTTGTACAAGTAGGCACTCATTCATTGACAGCTTAGTGGGAGGCTGGCCGCAGTGGAAAGAGGAGGGCAGTGTCAGTCACCCACTCGGGGTAGGGATGTGGGTGGAAAGGGGTGGTGGGGGACTACTTGCTAGAGTGGGGGTCCATTAGAAGCCAGGGAATGAGGACCACCTGTATTTTTTAACAGGGGATCTGGGATAGAGAGAGGGGTCCACTAAACACCAGGGAATAATGGACTTCCTCTTTTTTTAATTAATGTGGGGATCAGGGACAGGAAGGGTGGGTCTGGTAGACACCATGGAATTATAATTTTTTTTTACTTTGGGCCTGTGACCAGTGGGTGGGGGGACCACTTGACACCAGGGAATTTATTTTTACATTGGCCCACGATTGGCTGATGGGAGGGGACCACTAGACATTAGGGAATTTTTGCTTTTTACATTGGGCCCACAATCAGCAGGTGGGGGTACCACTAGACACCAGCGAATTTTAATATACAATGGACAGCGATCAGCAGAGGGGTGGATTAATGTATTAAACTGTGAAAAAAAGCTGCAGAACTGACCACTGACAGTGATCAGTTCTGCAGAATTTTTTTCCCCACAGTTTAATACATTAACGTGCAGTCCATACATTTATTCCTCTGTTTCAAGGCGGAATTTCTGCAAAAGTTGCAAAAATGATTTCTGAACTTTCATGGAAACGAAAATCCAACTTTCATGCAAATTCCACTGGTGGAACTTCTTTCACACATCTCTAATCACTGTACATTTTGGCCCCATCCCTGGATGAGAACCGCTGGGGGTGGTCTAGATGCTCTGGTCTCTACTGCTGAACAGTCCCATCCCATCTTGGGTCTCTATAGCACTTTCCAGACCTGTGACTCTAACAATCCTCAAGGGATTTGTTACTACTGGCAACAGACTTTAGGCATACAATGGGCCCCTTAAAAATGGCAGTCCTTCTGGCAAAATTTATATAAATGTATAAAGGAGGATAGGTACTGGTTGGTTCAATACAAGATTCTTCATAACCTACACTTCACACCCCAGAAACTCCACAAGTTAGGTAAACTTGCTTCTCCAATGTGTTCCAGGTGTGGTTTAGCGGAGGGTACTCTTAAGCACTTACTATGGGATTATATCAAGGTGACTCCCCTCTGGGAAGCTATTAAAAGTCAAATGGATTCTTTCCTAGGGCTGGAGAAATTCTTTACCTCCAGAGATCTATTTAGTCAGTTTTTAACCTCCACATGCCCTAGGCCCCTGGAAGGGTCATATGGCCATAATTGCTGTTACAGCTAAATTAGTAATTTTATGACATTAGCTATATGATGTTATTCCTACCAGAAGAGAATGGCATCAAGAGATCTTACAGGCAGTTAATCTGGAAAAACAAATTGCCTCTCTCCATAGTCATCCTAACTCTTTCAAAACCAGATGGGAATCACAATTTGCCCTTTGATCTGTTGACTCAATGGAAAACTAATGTTATGGTTATTATACAGGATACACAATATACTGTATTCTGTTCATATAAGATCACTTTTGCTTTGGTGTCCCACAGTGTATGAGATGCCACCTATGTACTCCAGGTGGGGTAGGAGTGGGGGGGCGGGCTTTGGTAGGTTAGCTGTTAGTGGTTTGCGTATCCTGTATTTTTTTGTATTGTCTTGTAGTACCTGTGTTATTTTGGAAACTGTTGTACATTCATCAAATAAAGTATACTTAAAAAAAACTAATATTGCAATATAGTGATGGCTGTCCACAAGAATGATTGCAGGTTAGACTCTTAAGACCTTTTTGTCCATACAGAATCCCAAATCCTGCAGTATACTAATTTTCCCAGTAGTTTCATACAACATGCAGATCTTACTTTCCATGTTAAAAGCATGCATTAGACATTGCTTAGAGGTATTTCAAAGTTCAGGTTACGCAGTAGTCATTTCACTTTACATCCAGTTTACTTTTGGACAATTATGAAGTTAGTCAGTACTGTAGATGTCAGCAAATCAATATTTTGATGGTGCATGCAATAGGTTAAGTTAGTTTTTTAACAGAATTGGCTGCTGTATCTTTTTATTGAGTGATGGAAATCATAAACTCTTAACTTACTATAAAAGTCAGATTAGATCTTTATTATATTTTATTTTAGCCTGAGTTGAATCATGCAGAAAGGATGTTTGGGATAGTGTAGAAGGGCTAGGCAGGAGAGCGAATGTGGGGATCCAGCTACATAGGACCAACAGCACAAACAGTGTATAGATTTTCTTTCCCCCTGTAACATGCAGCGTAAGAAAGCAGCAGCAAAGACAAATAAAGTGTTGGAGCAAAAAAATGAAGGTTAAAAGAATATGGGAACACCAGGTGTGTCTGGCAGCCCTTATCTGCCAGCATATTCTGTTTCTGTGTTTCTGTGTTGGGTAGAGATGCAGCGAATTTAAATTCCACTGGCGAAGTGAACGCGCAGTGCGCACGTCGCATTGCCAATCTGCTACACGGAGTGGGCAATGCAAAGTGCTCACTCTGCCTTGTCATTACTACTTCGTGTTAAGGTGTAATGGCAATGCGAAGTAAGGCAAAGTCATTGTTTTTAATGGACTTTGCATTCCTCATTATGATTCTAAGTGATCCACTTGGTGTTTCAGATTTGGCAGCCCCCCCACACATCACATGGCTTGTAGTACTGTAAGTCACATGCTCTTTAACTAGGCAGGAAGAAAGTGAGTCATACAAGCAGACACTTTTAAGTTCTCCTGTGCAGACGGAGAGAGTAGTGTGTTTTGTGACTGCTGATACTTTGAGATCAGAGCGAAGAGGAGATTTAAACTTTGATTTAGACCCAACAGCTTTTTTAAAAGCTACATTTTTTGTCTTTTCTGTACTCTTATTTACTTAATTTGTTCTTTCTGTAAATTTTATTTTTCTTACCTTTATAAGTAGTTAGTTGTTTGTCTGTGTGACTATGTGTGTGTTGTGTGACAGTGTGAGTAGTAATTGCTCAGACTGAGGGATCTCAGTAGGAGAGATGGACCAGGGTGAGGAAATGTCTGGGGTGGGGGCAGCTCTGGGAGAGCGTTGTAGTGGTAAGCATCATACCGTGCGCATGTGTGGAGGGCATGGGCACCCATTCCTGTTGGACCACTCAATACTTGTGAGTGCCCCCTCCCCCTCGAAGCAGGACTAGCACCACCTCCTATCCTGACTCTGAGGCAGTTGAACCACCACCACCACCAAGTCCAGGTTCTCTGCAGCAGGATGTGCCTATTCCCCTGGGCCCAGGTGTGGATCCCATCCCAGTTCAGCACTGTGACCAGCCAGCTGCCAGTTCATCTGGCCATCCCCTGCTTGTGCCTGGTCCTCCCCGCACCTCCATTGTTTGGCAGTTTTTTTACTGTGTGGGGGGACAGCAGTGTGGTCAAGTGCCACCTATGTGAGGTGGAGGTGTGCTGTGGCCCCCGGGGGACTCACCTGGGGACTGAGGACCAGCACACCCATATGCTCAATCACCAGCAGTTGGAGTGTCAGGCTGCCACAGAACAGACCATGCCTGCACCTGCTGGCCATTCAGTGGCAGAGGGTGCAGCTGTGCATTGCGGCATCCCTAAGAAGAGGAGGGCCACAGCAGCACCTGCTGCTCCACCAGCGCTCCCACCCCCACCATTATCACCAGCAGGTCTGCCTGTAGAACGTGTGGACTCCAGAGAACTGCATGTAACACAGGCTGACTTGGCAGTTCTCAGGAGTGCTGTTGAGGATAACAACGAGAGGGTGAGTGCTGTGGAGCAGCGGCTGGATCACATAGAGGAACATCAGTTGCAAACTATGTCCATGCTGGAACTGCTGCTGGATCACCATGGGATCCCACATTAATTTTTTTTTCCTCACACCATGTGCCCCCCCACACTTTCCTTGCTGTGTTATAAAATGTATTCTTCCACCATCCCTGACCCTTGTATGTAATTATGCCCTTTTTTTGTTGTCTTCTATATGCGTGACACTTTGTATTCTGAGCAGTGCAAGTATACTGAGCTAAACTGCATGTATGCAGTCAGTCTTCTTTCCAGTCTGTGTATGTACTGCAGACACTGTCCAACTCCCTGACTTAAAAACAAACATTAATGAGTACAATGGTGGGGTGGTGAAGCATGGAGAGATACTACAAAACAGGCTTACAATACATCCAAGTAACTATTAAAAAAATTAATGTTGTGATTTGTGACGTGATCATGAATTGTGATTTGTGACTGCATTTGTGACCGTGATGATGAAGAAATGTGAATGCCTACCGCCTACGGCTATACTTCCCCGATGAGCTGTAGCTTAAAACTCCCAGACTTAAAAACACGTATCAATGAGTACAATGGTGGGGTGGTGAAGCCTGGAGAGATACTACAAAACAGGCTTACAATACATCCAAATAACTAGAAAAAAATTAATGTTGTTATTCGTAATGTGAATGATCATGAATCGTGATTTGTGACTGCATTTGTGACCGTGATGATGAAGAACGTGATTTGTATCACGAATGGCTCATGATGATGATCCTGACTTAAAATAGCATATTAATGAGTACAATGTTCATGCTGAATTAAGCACCACACCTGTCCAGTACCCTGAAGGGAAGCCAAAGAAACAATTGTGACTTAAGTTACAGTTGGAGATTGGGCCCTAAAGAGATGCAAATGCACAGACAGATTAAGATTGCAGTGTGCACTGAAGAGATGCAGACACAAAGGCACAACACCTAACTAGTGCTCACCATCAGAAATTCAAATCTGGAAAAGAATACCTTTGCTGGTTGGGGCGGGCCGTGGGGGGCAGTGTAATGCACTGCTGCAGTAACAGTCACTAGTACTAGTACCAGTAAAGATACCACAAAGAAGTACAAAAATCACACAGCTGCAGTGGATAGCAGCTTCACATTGCTGAAATTATTATGTGGCACAATAAAAAGTGTCTGATTTGATGACACGCATCACACACATACTCACACACACACCAAGTAATGCATAGCAAATTGAAAACTTCAGTAATATAACCACATATTTTAAACAAACTAAAATTATGCACTGCTGCACCACAACAATCAGCAAAAAAAATGGCAAGAAATATTGAAAATATTACTGTGTGTACATTAACACAGTTAAACAAGAAAAATATCACCAAACCAGAAAGCACTGTCTTTTTCTCCAAGTTAATCTACCTACACCACAGATACCCCCAAAGCACACTTCCACTGTCTCTCAGTACGCAGACTGAATGTTGTACACTAACATTCAAAATCCATACACAAACAACAAACGCTCAATGATATGAGCACAGAAGGGTTTCCTATAATCAATGAACTAAAGTTTCAGAAAAAAAATGACTCAAAAAGGCTTTTTTAACAGCTTTTTGAAGATTTGAATTGCACAGAGCTCTCAGAGCAGATTGTCTCCTACAGCTTCCTACACACACTACCCCAAACTGAGGCTGTGCAGAACAATCTAGAGCCCACGTGAGCTGAAATCCCATGAAACACTGCAAAATTTGCCTTTGGAGCTTAAAAACAAGGTGAAGTAAGGCGAAGTACATTGTTTTCAGTGTACTTCACCTTAAGAATTGGTGGAGTAGTGGTTTGGGAAGGCAGAGTAACACAAAGTCATTGTTTTAAATGGACTTCACGTTACTCATTAATAACACGAAGTACTCCACTTCGCGTTATGGAGCACTCTGCAAATTTGCCTTCACTCAGCGAATCACTTCCGCAGAGTTTAATTAGCTTACTACCATCACTAGTGTTGGGCTGCATTGCTAGAGGGATCAGCAGGCAAGAGGAGGTACTACTGCCCTTGTACAGGTCATTAGTGAGTCCACATCTGGAGTACAGTGTACTGTGCTGGTGCCCATACCTTAAAAAGGACATTAACCTGCTGGAGATGGTCCAAAGAAGGGCAAAGACGATGATCATGGGCCAGCAGAGTAGGACATAAGAGGAGTGGATAGAGGCCTTGAGTATGTACTCCCTGGAAAGAGGCGAGATATATATATATATAGAGAGAGAGAGAGAGAGTGGGAGCATGAACATGACTGAGGCCTTTAAGTATTTGGTAAGAATAAATAGGGTTGGCTAAGGAGGGTCTCTTCAAGTTTAGTGAGAACTGAAACACAAGGGGGCACAGTCTCAAGTTGGAGGGGAGAGGTTTAGGAGAGAGGCCAGGAGGCACTTCTTCATGGAGAGGGTGATGGCAGGTTGGATTGTGCTTCTGAAAAAGGTGGTCTCATTGCAAATCATAGACGGCTTCAAGAGAGGCTGGGATAAAGTTAATGGGAAAATGAGGGTCAAGGGAGGGGTAGACAGACAGTAAGGGCAGATGGGGAACAGGATCAGTAGCTTATGCTGAGGACACTGCACTACAAGCAGACTAGATAGACCTAATGGCCTTATTCTGCTGGCTTTGTCATATGTTCATATGTACATGTTTTAGCAAATTTAAGGTATTGTTCAGCAACCTGCAACAGTCAGACAAGTTACCTTCAACCATTGGACCCTCTAGCCAAGATTAGGGCTGGGAGAACTCGACGATGTTCTGACCGTTATTAAATACGAAACTGAACACAATGGAGTTCTGACTTGTTCTGATTATTTATAAATATTTCAAAAAAAATGTGACAAAATGCATAAAAGTGGCCAAAGTCAATCATATTCAACACAGAGGCCAAAATGAAATAATTTAATGCAAATTATGTTAAAACTGCTAAACAAAAGCAATGACTGCTAGCTGCTTCATGACTGGGTTGTAGTGGTGGCATATCCTGCTCGGGCCTGTGAAGTGAGTGTGCTGGGAGAGAGAGAGAGAAAAAGACAGGCAGACAGACATACAGATGTAAGCACTATTTTGCCTGCCTGCCTGCCCTGTACAGTATACACACACTGCACAGTAACACTGAGACCAAGATTAATTTCTTTATTTGTTATTTCTGTGACTGTAAAATTTCTTCTTGGCCCGCAGCTCTCTCTCTCTCTCTCTCTCTCTCTCTCTCGGATGCTACCAGTAAAGATTTATTTTGCCAGTCTGCTCTTGCCCCATGCATTAACACACAGCCACACTGAGGCTTAACAATAAACTTGTGACTTCTTGTAATTATAACATTTCTTTTGGCCCCAGTGTTCTCAGTCTCTCTCTCTCTCTCTCTCTCTCTCTCTCTCCTTTTTCCTCTGGATGGCGGCACAAGTCAAAGACTTTTTTCTCCAGCCTGATTTTGCCCTGTGTACACACACAGCCACACTGGGGCCAAGAATAACCTTTATTTGTGATTTCTGTGACTATAACATTTCTCTTTGGCCTGCAATAGTCTCTTTCTTTTTTCTCCTCTGAATGGTGGCACAAGTCAAAGATTTATTTTGCCAGCCTGCTTTTGCCCTGTGTACAGACACACACACGCAGACATGTGCACACACACACACACACACACACACACACACACACAACACACAGCCACACTGGGGCCAAGAATAAGCGTTAATTGTGATTTCTGCAACTATAACATTTCTCTTTTGCCCCAGTAGTCTCTCTTGCATTTTCTCCGCTGGCACAAGTCAACAATTTGTTTTGCCAGCCTGTTCTTGCCCTGTACACACAACTCTCCTCTTCCCTCTTTCTGTATTCAATATGTTCCAAACCCACATAGGATAGGTGACAGGACTAGGCAGTCTGTGAGGTACTAATTACCAATTTCCACTCCGAGAACAAGACTGACAGCTGACCGCGACAGTCACCGACCCGACCACAGCAGCTGCAGCCTGCACTCACACTACATGTGACTGTGATGTGTGGTATTCCTGCTCCTGCGCTTAGCTCTACTCCTTTCCTCAGTCTTTTTAGTCTTCCTGGTGCCATCTGTTCCTCCTTGCCCCTCTCCATGGGGCACCAGGCATGCTGAAAAAAGCCCTGCATTCCACGGACCTGGAAATGAACTTCTGCAGTGATGACAGTATTGTTTTGGGCCCATGGATTCAGGGTTTGATCCGGGGGTCCGGATTTTGGGCAGAGCAGTCCGCCTAGCCCTAGCTAAGATTCCCGGCATAAAATACATTGTTAACAAGCATTATTTTCACTGAAATGGTCACATCAGACTGCCGAATCTACCCTGGACTTTTGTATGTGCACATCCCATGTTTGCTTCACTCGAAAAGGTATTTGATGCATATATTACTAGGGTGAGCTATTAACATCAACATGTTTCTCTATCAGCTATTGCCCAAAGCATAACGTATTTAGTTTGTTAACTATTAAGAGGTTGCTTAATAGTATTTAATGATATTAAGTCTCTAGGTTTATGCTGCAACCCTTTGTACTGTCATCCCTGTCTGTCCAGCCCCCACCCCCAAGTGCTCAAACTCCCCCCCACACCCCACACCCCAGTAGTTGACCAGCTTCAGGCCTACTTTACTCACAGAATTCCAAGATGCCAAAGCAGGTACCAAATACATTACTTAGCTGGTAATTTATTCCCAATTAAGAAGTACTGGTTCATTTGTAACTATGTCCTGTTAAAGCAAATAACAGATAGTAGGCAAATGTTGCATACCAACATATTAACAATAAATAACAAGGATGTATCTCTGAGACACAAAGCAGCAACAAATTAATATACCACATATACCTGCATACAAACTAGGTGAAGGGCTTGATTGACAAAAGATGCAGATACTCTACACGGCAATGTAGCAAAGGTGCACAGAGGCATACGCTCAAAACAGGCATATGCACATGGCATGTGGATTTATATCAGTCTACGAGTGGCGCATGTAGGCACCCATGGAGGTGGCCAGACAGCAGGAATGTGGAACACAGTCATGGGGAGGGGCTGACCATACTCATGTGAAAATAAAGGAAATCTGAGCACTTCTGTTCCACTAAAGGTGTTTCTCACTGCCATACTCTGGTAAATAAAAAAAAAATAAAAAAGAAATAAGAATACTCGATGTAAAACTAAAAATGTTATTGCCAAAAAAGATGTGGTCCAGTAGACAACCCCTACAAAGTCCTGTCTAAAGGGTGATACATAGTGGTTTTCTATCACACCTCATCTTTTCTGGCAATAACATTTTCATTTGATGTTTTTTCTGTACTCATGTGCTAGTTGTGTACACTTATCCACAGACTCCAAAGGTGTGTAGGGTCTGCCATAATGCAGACTTCTACACTGAATACATTGAGCCACCACAAGGCAGGCGTGTGGCAGGACCAATTTAGGATGCATATTGCCAGCCTACAAAGGTATTCATGAACACCCATGACCCCACCATAAACAGCGTTGCCCCCCGTACACACCATTTTCCCCTCCTAAACATACCTTTACCCCAACTGTCCTCCCACCATGAGGTGCACCCCTATACACACTGTTGACCCCCACAAACACACCAGTGCCCCACCACCACCCACCCTTGGACACCCACAGAACCCCCTAAATAAAGGGCTGGACACAGTCATGTATTAATAACAGCACATGGTACAAAATACATCATGTAGTGCACCCGAATACTAAACAACTAGCAATATCCCATCAGCTGAGTGTTACTTCACAGCTTGGCATGTACACAGTGTCCCACTGGATGGCATCTGATAGCCTTCAGGTTCACTGTCTTTGGCTATCGATTGCCATCGGTGACATGCTGCAGGCTAGTACTCTTTCTCCAGAACCTCCTTCCCAGAGTTAGACTGGCCTTAATGCAGTACTGATTGCTCAGCACCGGCTGCTCCCCCTGCCATCACTGTTGCCTTCCTACAGTGGTGGAAAGTCCTCTGGGTCATGGTTGTGTGTCGGGTCATAGACTTGTGACTCATCCTTGGTCTCCTGGACCACCCCCTCCAGAGCATCAAGGTTCCAATAGGCACTGTCAAACCCTGCAATGACACAAAAAGTAATAATCAGCATCATGGAGACATGCAGGTGAACAAGGTACATCAGTATTGCCAATGTGAACATGGTGGTACCCTCCAGGGTTAAGGTATATGGTGCAAATTCCTTCAGCAGCACAGGTGAGGGCCATGGTTTCATGGTCTTCATCCAAGGTATTCTTACTGGGGAAAGGCACAAAATGACACACCGTTACATACATGAAGTGCTACAGTCAAGGTAGCATGATACCATGCTCACATGCCCCCCCCCACACCTGGGCACTGTTAAATGGAGGGGGGATCTGGACAGCAGTTAAAGGATCTAATGGCCTACATGGTGTCTCCCCATGGTACCGTGGTGAATTTGTGGATATACAGGGACTCTAGGGACAAGAAAGTGTGGCAATGTGTATAGGCACCTTGATGAGTACGATATACCTGGAGCTACAGAATACAGTCTTGGATCAGTGAAGGCACCATGCAGGATGCCATGTATCTACTGACCAAGGGCCAGCATGTCACCACACACACAGCAAAAGTGCGTAGGCAGGTATCTCCTCAAAGTGGTCAACCTAGAAGAGCTGTGCCTGCTACTGGGACCACAACGGCAGACATTAACATGCCATAGATATGCACTGCAGGTGTGGACACAGCTGATAATAGCCCTATCCTGTTATTGGACTGGTACCTCCCAACACATGACAGGGGTCACAGCTAGTATGAATCAGTCATCCATCAGCAAATGCCTCTACCATGTGACTGATGCACCACTGGCTCATCTTGGTGACTACATTCCTGAGGTCAGAGCAGGACCTGAGAAGGACCAAAGCAGCATTTTATGCCATGTCAGGAAGGAGTAATTCCATTAGTGCCATTGACTGCACACACATGCCAAGCATCACTGCTGCATGGCATAGGAGACATACAGGAACTGCAAGATGTAGCAAAGCAAGAATATGAAGTCATGTGCAATGCTGCAGGCATAATTATGCATGTCTGTACGAAGTACCCAGGCTGTACACCCAACTCATTTATAAATGAGAATTAAGGACTGTGGATGCTGCTGTGCACCATGCCAGCCAACCAGGGGTGGCATATTGGTATGTGCATATGGGCAGGGAGGTGGGCATCATTGGGTCAGTAGTGTGGCACACACTAATAGACTCCCCTTACAGGTGACAGTGGATACCCATTATGCATGTTTCTGATGAATCCATACCTGCAGTCACAGACCAAGGGACAGGCAAAGTACAGTGTGACACATCCACTGACATGGGGCATCATTCAGAGGGTGTCAAGCCTGCCGAAGATGCTTCAGGTGCTTTGACAAAACTGAAGAGACACTGCAGCTCACCCCTTGCAGGGTGTTCACTGCTTGCTGCCTGCTACACAATTTAGCTGTACAAAAGTACCTACCTGTACCTGAGGGTGATGTGCCACCACTCAGTGACATGGGTGATGATGGAATAGGCCACATGTTTGATGGCCATGGATGGCATGGTGGGCAAGATTCAGGGAACCATGCAAGGTGTGCATACAGGGCAAGGGTTGTGCAACACTACATTACATAGTGCCAGCGGTGTATGTGTCAGGCAGGGGGGTGTAGTGGTGGCAGTCCGTGCTGCAATTAATGCTGTGCATACTATCATGGATACTGTCTACTGTGCTGTGTGGTGTGCGCAACCCATGAGTGCTCCATGAAATGGTATCAAAGGGAAGGTGTTCTCACTCCTGTGAAATCATCTTTATGTAGACATGCACGGTGCAGTACACCACCCTGTGACTTTGCTGTATGTTTCCCCTGTAGGGTAGTGGTGCTCTGGTGCCTTCAGTGTCACCCAGGGTGGGCTGGGTCAATGGCCTGCACAGGTGCTCCTCTGCCCCCACCCTGTGCGATGGGCATTAGTCCATGGAAGGGGATTGGCCATGGGTAGGGTGCATGTGTGCTGTTGCTTGCCTGTGCTGCCTGTGTCAGAGTGGCAAGGCCCTGTCTGAGGACATCAGCAGGGTGGGCAAAACTGCCATCTATGTACTGCTGCAATGCTGCTAGCTCCTCCTGCATGCCCACAACCTCAGTACACAGGCCACCAACACTGTGGCCATGCACTGCAGGTGTTTATTGCTGGCTCTGGTCTGCTGGATTCACTGGTGCTCCAACCCATGGACCATGGCATACATGCTGTACAGAAACTGCTGACTGATGTGGTGTGCAGGGGGTGCTACCCTTGATCAACCCTTCAGGGAGTCGTTGTCCTCATACAATAACCCATGGAAACACCATGCACACTGTTCCATGTTCTCTGATGCTGCATGTGTGGCAGTGTGTATTGTGGCTGTCACGGTGCCCACCAGTGTTCCCTGAGTGTCCATGCTATGGGGAAATCATAGTGTGGGAGTTGGGGCCAATGACTGGAGGGAGGGGTGGTGCATCTTTGTGTCTAGGATGATGTCTGTGCTTTGGGTGCTCTATGTTTTTCTGTCTGGGTTGATGGGGTCCCCAGTGTCATCCCTGCTGAATTGTCCCTGGTCTGTGGTGTCCTGGGAGATGTTGGGTGTGGGCTCTGTAGAGAGGTATTGGAGAGATCACTGTGTTATGTGCATCCAGCATCCACTGTATATAACCATCTATGTGTTGACGTGTACCCCTAGCATACCTACCTGTGTCCCCTTGTCATCCATGTCCACATAACCCTTCTGGTCAGTGGATAGCAGTCCTTCATCAATGGGGAACATTTCCAAGAGAGCAACTACCAGAGTCCATGCCCAGCTCTGCCCTGCTGTAGCTCAGTGCCTGTACTCACTCTCTAGTGTGAAGAGCCTTTTGTCATCACTATCTATCGCCTGCTTGCTGATGGTGTCAGCCACAATGTTTTCCACATCTGAGAGGTCTGGGTCCCTTGCAGGACTGCCTCCATCATCGCTACCTGTGCCTGCCACCACTGTGCCATCTTCCTCTTTACTACCCACCTCAGGTCCGTGACATGTTATCTGCCATATTGACGGCATCCTGGTTAGCAACCCATATTAGCTGTTTCTGTGTTGGCATTCCCTTCAGTGCCTCAGAGCCTTAGAGGGTGGCATAGTTCACCTTGACCTCTGTGACCATTATGAAGATCTCTTCAGCCATACGGTTTTCTGCCTATGGCCTGGTACAATGGCCAGGGAAACCTTGGCGGTCCCCCCCCACTGGTGCTCATGTTGCAACCAGTCCAGGACCCCTTTCCTCCAGCAGCCATGGAGTGGCAGCAGCAGTGCAGCTAGTGTATGTTCACTGTTACTCTGCAGAAGTTGCATCCACAGCTAACATTTCTGTATAGCAGTCCACCGGGCCAGGATATTGCTTTATATGACAGGATCAATGGACATTCTATGGGCATGTGCTGCCTTATACAGATATCTGGCCTGTCCGCTCCACATTCCTCTGCACCCCTCCACACCTGTCTGCCAGATCCTTGGCCTTTGTGGGTTGCACAACTTGTGTGGACAGTGCACACTGCATTGTCACATGCCTGCATTATGCATGGGTTCGGGGTGTTCTGTAGTTTTCTGTGAATCAAACCCTAAGTCTAATAAGGAATAACAGATCTTTGGGCCAGAGGCTGACTTGATCAACCAGTCAGTGATCATAAAGTGTGATAGAAGGGGTGGCTACCATTGCACAGAATAGTTGGTAAACACTTTCAAGCAGCAGGACATTTTTAGTTATAAATCCAAAAAATGGTGTTAAGGGACACCGAGTTTAAAGAATGTGTCTAAATGAAGAGACCTATTATATGGTTTACAAATAAGCTCAGAAAATAAATAGAATGAACCATTTCTTGTATACATTTGAGGGAGAGAACAAAAATAATCCATCTTTCTCCTGTTCTGAAAGGCCAGCCAATTTAACTTGCTATGTAACAAGAAGCGGCCAGTATCGTAAGAGCAGTTTTTAAAATTAGTCTAGCCAGATGACTGTACAGCACAGCTAGTCAGGTCAGGATGTTCTAGTCAGAAGTCTTTCTATAGAACATGCCCCCATACTCAAATACTTGTACTGGCATGGCATGTTTAATTTTATCCTACAATTTTGAGACAAATAGTTCTTGTACAAAAAAACTCAGTACTGGGGCTCAAGTTCCTAATACGTTTTTCAACATAATCCCAGAAAAAATGTGTGTCCATTCAGAAACCTAACTATGTATATGCATCCATAACTTGCAGAAAGTTACCACTAAAACTATATTTTTTTAGAGTCAGAAGCCAAACTCTTTGCAATCTTTGGAGAAGAGCCAAACACTGTTATCTTATATTTATCTGCTTCTAACACCAGCTTACATTTGTAATAGTAGGGTTTCAAGCACTCAAAACCAAGTTGGAGAGATTTTTGACTTTTAGGCATAGAAGGGCTGGAGGCCTAGAGCACTGTATCACCTGAATATAATTGGTAATCCCAAATTTTTTAAATGTAAGGGAAAAAACAGTATTGAACCATGGAGAACTCTTTGATCACCTGGAAGGGATCAGATATGAGACCATGAAAGTTTATTCTTTACTCATTGTTACTTAGAGGATGCCTAAACCCCCTTTTTTACAAATTTTGGTTCAAAAAATGACTCCATAGACTTGTAGAGGAGAGGCTGTTGTTTACATTCATGCTGAAACTGCATTTGTTAAAGTAGGATAAATGCAGTTTTGTAGAATTTGAAAATTGTAAACGAAGCCTCTCCTGATTCAAAAATCCTGCTCTAAATACCCTAAAATGGCTGCCTTGATGATGTCAATGAAGAGAGAGATACCCAGCTCTGCAGATGTACAGTATACTAACTGTACTATCTGTATTCAAATGTGAATAACTTTAAAATGAAAAATGATAGCATGGCTTTGCCAGTACAAAATTTGTTCAGCACAAAAATATCTACAAAATGAGCAGTGTTTCATTTATAGATACCATTTAATTGTTTTATAATTTGTAAAAAAAGTGGAAAAAATCATTTTTTTACCTTTTCAACAACAAATAAGAATACTTTAAAACAAAAAATGATAGCATGGCACTGTGAGCACAAAATTTATTCAGCACAAAAATATCTACAAAATTAGTGGTGTTTTATTTATATACACATTTTAGTTTTATGATTAGAAGAAAATAGCACAAAATTCTTTTTTTTTTTCACTTTTTGCAACAAACAAATGCAAATAACTTTAAAACAAAAAAATGATGGTATGGTACTTTGAGCACAAAAGATGTCCAGCACAAAAATATATACAAAATGAGTGGTATTTCATTTATAGATACCTTTTAGATTTTTTATAATCAGCAAAAAATGGCAGGAGATTCCTTTTTTTTCACTTTTTGGAGGTATGGCGTAAATGGAAAATGCTATCCCCTTACTGGAAATATTGTTGATATTTTTTGCTCAAGTGTGTATTGTTCTGATGACATCACTTGTGGCTTCACCACTCATGATGTTATCTAATCAATCACCAGTCGAACAAAAATATCAACAATATTTCCAGTATGGGGACACCAAGCTCTGCAACAGAGTGAATACTCCAGAGAGGGTCAAAAGAATGAGGCACGGTCTAGGAAAGTTGGAAAAATGGTCTAAAGTGTGACAATTAAAATTTAATGCAAAGAAGTGCGAAATAATGCACCTCAGGAGAAGAAACCCTGTGGAGAGTTATAGAATGGGAGGGGAGAATTGCTGGCAGTTACCAGGGAAGAGAAGGATTTGGGTATAATCATCTCAGATGACCTAAAGGTAGCCCAAGAGCATAACAAGGCTGTGGAGACAGCCAGTGGGATGTTAGGGCGCATAGGAAGGGGTATCTCTAGTGGAAGAAGGGAGGTGGTGATGCCTTTGTGCAAACAGTGGTGAGGCCTCATCCTGAGTAGGGCAACCAAGATGGCATAGGGCTTGCATCAGAAAACATATGAGGACAGATTAAAAGACCTCAATACAGTATGTATACACTGGAGGAGAAGAGGGAATGGGGGATATGATTGAAACATTCAAGTATCTTAAAGGCTTGAACAAAGTGCAAGCGGGTGACATCTTTCAGTACAAGAGTCATACAAGGATGAGGGGGCACAATATGAGACTGAAGGGACAGAATAAGGGTAAATGTGAGGAAGTTTTTCTTCACAGAAAGGGTGTTGGAGGCCTTGAATAGCCTACCCCAGGATGTGGTGGATGCTAACACAGTGGGAGATTCAAACATGCATGAGATAGACATAAGGGAACCCTAGATTTGTGGAAGAGAGGTAAAAGTCAATGTCCAAGTAGGGACAGCGGCCGTTGATACAGGCAGGAGAAACAGGCAGACTCGATGGAACTAGTGGTCCTTATCTGCCATCAACTACTACGCTACTATGTTGCTATATCCCTTATATATTCTTTGCAAAGAACTCAATTAATGCATCAGTTTGGGATGCTATTAAAGTGAAAAAAGTACATAAATGTGATGTTAGGGTTTTCAGCATTAACTTCGCATTCCCCCCAAGCAGCCAATGGGGCAAGGCAACACAAGCAACCACAGACATCCATCATCAGGTAAGACAAACAACATGCTACTCTTTCCACATGACACAAGAGACATCCATCATCATTGTCTAGCACTTCTGTAGCCATGGATACACATGCACACTTGCACACCACCTAGGAAGTGTGATTAAAAAAGTTCCCATAGGACTACATTGTAAATTTTAAGTAAGGAATAACACATGAAAGGGTGTGTCATAATGCTAAATTACAACATGCCCTAGGTGGACCATGAGGCATGAGGCACAGCCAAGTGGCTTCAACCACCTGGGAAGTGCAATATAAAATGCCCATAGGATCACATTGTAAATTGTAAGCAAGCAATAATACACAACAGGGTGTGTGGCAATGCTAAAAAAAACTAAAAGGTATCTATAAATGAAACACCATTCATTTTATAGATATGTTTGTGCTGAACAAATGTGCTTATAGTACTAAGCTATCATTTTTCAATTTTAAAGTTATTCACATTTGAATACAGTTAGTACTGCTAGTATACATCTGCAGTGCTGGGCATCTCTCTCTTCACTGACATCATCAAAGCAGCCATTTTAGGGTTTTTAAGAGTAGGATTTTTGAATCAGTAGTGGCTTTGTTTACAATTTTCAAATGCTATGAAACTGCATTTATCCTACTTTAATAAATACAGTTTCCATATAAATGTAAACAACAGCCTCTCCTTTACAAGTCTATGGAGTCATTTAAAAAAAATGTGTTGAAAGAGGGGTTAGGTGTCCTTTAAATAACATTTGAATCACATTATAACATTGTTTCCCATATTAGCTTCAAAAAGTCTGGAAAAAACTATTTTCACCACTGTGTTAAAGTCCTTGGATAAATGGACAAAGAAAGCTCCAACATACAGTAGTTACCCCTATCAATATCGTACCCCCCACAGACTAGTAAACATTCCCTTGAGGTGACACAAAGGGCATGTAACCAATTGAGGGTGTATAAAAGTACTGATTTTAGCCTTGATCAGAGGATCACTGGGGGGAAGGTTCAAAGTGTGGTTCTTTTCTCAGAGGTGGCAGACAATTCCTGATATAGGAGTATTAAGGGTATGGCTCTGTCCTCAAAGGAGGTTGATTATTCCTGCTTCAAGAAAATTGAACAGGTACAGCATCTCTGACTCAGAGGGTCTGAGAGCATTCCTGCTGTAGAAATATTAAGGTTAGAAAAAAAAGTACCTCTGACACTGGGAATACAATAGTAGTACAAATCCAATATTCTTGTTAAAATTAGAGCAGTAGCTGAATCACAGGGTGTACTAGAAACTAATTTTAGTCTCCAAAGGCCTGAATAAATAGGTAGATTTGTAACCCCTTTTTAAAGGCCTCAAATGAGGGGGTTTCCCTCAGTCTGCGGGACAAGGTGTTTTATAAAATAGGACTGGCCATTTCAAACAAACAATCCCCAGAGGACTTAAGCCAGACCATTCTGACTGAAAGGAGAGACTTGGAAGCAGAGCAAAGGGGGCCGAAGGATGGAGAGGGTTCAGAAGTTCTACCAGGTAGTCAGGGCCAAAACCACGAAGGGCTTTGTAGGTTAGTAAACCAACCTTGAAGGTAACTTGTCACTTCTCAGGCAGCCAGTGCAGATCACACAAGACTAGGGCCACATGACTAGACCTTGAAAGGTCAGTCAGTAATCTGGCTGCTGCCTTCTGCATCAGCTGCAAGTGTCATAGGGTTCTGGAAATCAAAGGAGCTTGCACAAGGACAGGGTGCTAAGGATAATTCAATACTGTTGCATACAGGGAATCCAGCACTCACTACCTTTTAAGAAGAAAAAAGCAGCTCTCTGAAATACATACAAAATAGTGCCATTTTTATTTAGGTGCCATGTAAAAAGCTCAAGCCTTGATGCATTTCACAGTATATTCTTTTTCAACAGGAATTTTGAAAAAGGATACACTCTGAAATGTGTCAAGACTTCTGAGAGCTGCATTTTTCTTCTTAAAAGGTGGTGAGTGCTGGATTTCCTGTATGCAACAAAGTGTCATAGGATGCCTCCACTAATCCTGAGGTAGAGCTCATTACAGTCGTCCAGCCCAGATGTCAAGTATGCATCCACCAGTGTCAGCAGGTCATTAGGAGGGATAAGTGACTTAATCCAACTAATGTTCCTAAGATGGTAAAAGCTGCTTCTGACTACAGCTGACACCTGAGCCTCCAGTGTCAACTGATCATCAAAATGACTCCTACATTTTTCACCTTTGCAGACACCAACAGCCTGGATGACCCAGATCGAAGTCCCGTCTCTCCCATAACTACTTCAGCTCCCCCCCCAACCCGGCTCAGTCACCAGTACCTCAGTCTTATCCAGTCAAGTCTCAGCCAACTAGATTCCATTCATTTCTGAATTTCAGATAGGAACAAATTCAGCACCTTGATAGCATCAGGTGTCCGTACTGCAAAGGAGAAATGCAACTGGGTATCATCTGCATAACAATGGAGACACAGATTGTGTTGTTGAATGATCCCTTCCAGGGGCAGCATGTACACAGCAAACAACTTAGCTGAGAGGACCAAACCTTTGGGCACGTAACAGAGCAGGGGCATTGGGGACCATGAGAAAGCTCCAATCACCACCCTCTGTGTCATATCCTTAGACAGGATTCAAACCAGCAGATGACAGTGCCAGTGAGTCCAACATACTACCGCAGACTATGCAGCAGAAACCCATGATCCACAGTGTCAAACACTGTGGAGAGATAGAGGAGATCGAGAACTGACTGTTCACCCTTATCTCTCACTCTGAGAAGGTCATTATGTACCCTGACTAATGCCATCTCAGTGCTATGTCTAGGTCTAAAACCAGATTGGAGGGGCTCATAGATGTCATGAACTACAAGGTGCACTTCAAGCTGTAGGTCCACAACCTTCTCAATAACCTTACCTAGACAAGATAGGTTAGAGACAGGAAGGCAATTCATTACAACATCTGGGTCCAAAGTTGGCTTCTCAAGGGCCAAACCAGTGCATTTTTCAATGCCACCAGGAAGCCCCCTCTAAGAAGGAGCACCAAACTATTCCAGTGAACACTGACTCTAAAGACCCCGCATAGCTCACTAGTAGACATGTGGGACCTGGGTCTAGTTCACGGTAAGTGGGCCACAACTCTGAAATCACTTCACAGACATCTTCCATTGAGATTTGCTGAAACTCTGCCCAAGACTGCTGAGTACATCCATAAGGTCCAAGCCGAACTCCGATGGGTTATGACAGCCTGCATGGAGATATCCCAACCCAAACAGAGGACATTTTGTCTGAGAAGAATCAAATGAACTGTTCACACTTAGCTGCTGAAACTGCTCTTACTGACTGGAGACAGGCTGGATATAATAATCTGTCCACAGTATGGAAAAGCTGAGATGGTCAATTCCTCCCATCCACAATCTCTCTGGACAGAAATGCTGCCTTCACATGGGAGATTACCCTTTGATATTCATCATAATGAATCTTCATAGTCAGTTTATCCTCTTGTGACCTGGACCTCCTCCAATAGTTCTCTAACTTTTGACCCCTGCTTTTCAACTTCTTAAGCTCCCCACCAAGCTATGGGGAACCCAAGTATGAGACCCAGGGCCATGCAAGGATAGGTGCTAAGAAGTCAAAGGCCTCAGTAATAACCCTGTTACAGGCCAATACCACATTCCCTGATCCTGTCTCACAAACTGCCACCATCTCCCAGATGTCCAGCACCAACAATAGTCCTTCTGGCCCAAGCCACCTAAAACGGTGTTACTGAACCATCTCCAAAGGGAGAGGACAACAGAAGGGGCCCCGAAGGATAGTTTCACTATGTAATAATCTGACCAGCTGACTGGATCAATCTCGAGGTTACTCACCTCGAGCCCCAGGGGAAAAAAAAATAGTCCAAGGTGTGTCCATGTTGGCGAGGCTCAGAGACTCCATCAACTGGATCAAGTCTCTTCCAAAATGGGAGAATTCATCATCAACTGAGGCACTGAAATCACTCAGAATAATCCATCTGGCTGACTGCACAACATCCGCAGTGATGAAGTCCATGATTTCCTGCATGAAATCCACCCTGTAACCCGGTGGAAAGTACACTAGGAAGATTCTACAACCTGTACCTGGACCCCCTTGCAGAGACACACATTTAAATGACAACAATTTCCCCATAAGATTTACAGTGAAATTTAACTTTGATGTAAAACAGACAGCCCCCCCCCAATCCGTCCGTGGGCACTGTACCACAGAGAATCCAGCTGGGACCGCTACTTCCAAACCTGGACCAATGCTGTCATTCAGCCAGGTCTCCATGATGCAAGGCAGATCTACTGAGGAACCCTAAATGAAATCTGCCATAATGGCAGTCTTGTTCCTCATCAATCTCACATTGCATAGCACTGCCTGAAGGGGATGGAGTGAGGCTGCCAGTCAACTGGCTACTTACCCACTTGTTCCATTGGGATCCCAGAATATGGAAACCAAACATGTCTCACCACTCGCTAGATCCCATTTCACCACAGAGCATCTCCTGGACCAAACATCCTAATAATGCCCCTTCGTTAACACACCCACACCCAACTGTTAACAACAATGTTTCCTCTCAATCCCCACAACCTTGCACCAGCAATAGGCAGCTGTATCCAGGGGAGTCCTAAAAACCATGCAGATCATGCAGCAGGGCTGAGAAGTAATTAAACCTAGGGGGCCCAAGACAAAGCCTGATACACATTTCTACAGCTACTGACTAAATTAAACAACCACAACTCTTCAAAAACTCCTACCCACAACCACACTTTAAAAAAAAATAAATAGCAACCCTCCCAAACCACCCTCTGATACTGCAATACCCAAATATTACTCTCATACAAAACACAACCAAATCCTTAATCATATACCATACACATTACTAACCCTATACATTTATACACTGCTTACACACCCCAGCACACAAAATATAGAACAGTATATGAGCAACCATACCCAGCAAAGCTGTGTTTCTGTCGAGAGTTTGAAATGACATCATAGGAACCTCAAGATATTGAAAAAGAGTAAAATCCAGATAAAATCAAGGGATTGTTGTAGGGGTGGGCCCGGGGAGAAAGGTAGAGAACCGGTGGGGTATTTACTCAGTTTCAAAACTGAGCCATCTATGGGGGAATGAGAGGGCGTCTCACTTAAACAGGACTGCTGCTAAAAACACTAAGGGCAGAATGTTTGGTAAGTAGCTCAGCCATTGGGTTTATTTTGTAGGGCACGGGGTCATTATGTGCATAAAAACATAATGCTACATGGCACTATCGCGCGATTAATGCCATGAGGCATCATCATCTTTGAGCCCCCACACCCCGTTACAGGGTCTGTGCCCCGGACTCCCCACTAAATTATCTTCAACTCCGGGGTCCAACTCGGGGAGGTGCAAGTCCGATTTCAACATAATGCCGTATGTTATTAAGTGTGCAACATTATGATCCGGTACAATTTTGTAGTGCCTTTTGCTGGAAGAAGGTCAAAAAGAGGTTCCAGACTATCTGATAATCAGAGTGCTTACCCACAATTAGCTGTGAGGTTCTTTCCTATCTAGCTGTCGATGACAGTAAGTTACACCATTCTTCGTGAGATGGGGCGTCAGGGTCAGTAGCACTCTTTTGACTGCTACAGGGGCTCCAGTTACCCATAAAAGTTGAGGTTTATTCAGGACAGTATTCGGCGGGGGGGAGTCCTCTAGGAGTGCAAGTTGTGAGTCACATACTGCTAAGTCAGGAATCACTTTGGTGCATTTTGGCCAAATTTCTGCCCAGTATTGATCTAATGTCGGACATGTCTACAGGACATGGGTCAGCATGGCTTGAGGGGAGGAACATCTCCAGCTATCACTGTGATCAAGCAGACTGACTCTGTATAGCCAGTGGGGGTGTCCTGTAGTCCCTGTGAAGGATTTTATATTTGCAACGTCTTTGCCTGTAGTTCACAAGTGGCTATGTAGGCAGTGGCCATATTTGTGCACACACCTAAGGGGATATTGTTAAATCAAGCTCTAATTCTCATTTCTCTAGGGCCGCTGAGAGGGGGTGGAAGGAGAATTTGTGCTCTAAATGTCATGAATTTGGCTGTGAGAAGTTGTGCAAATTTCAAGGAGGCAATCCAGCAAACAAGTGGAGCAGGTTTCGGTAAAGTATGGTCAGGGGTTATGTAACTTTTTAGCAGGCTGTGCAATTGTAGATAACTCCAGAATTGTGAATGAGGTAGATTGTATGTAGTCCAGAGATCCTCAAAGGAACACAAAAGACTCAGTGCAGGATGGTAGAAGTCCCTCAGTTCTGTGACAACCCTGTCCTCCCATTCTTTCCAGTAGATGGATTGGCCATCGATTGCCAGACATGGGTTTCACCAGATGGATCCAGTAGGTGTGGTTCTTGGATTCCAGCCCAGTTGCTTACTATATTTGTCCCAAATGTGTTTAGTATCTCAAGAGCAGGGGGAGATAACTGTTCAGAGACCAGTTTGGAGATTTCAAGGCATAGGCTATTGTTAGCTGGCCTTGGGCAAGTTCCAAAAGACACCCAGCCTGGAACAGAGTTAGTCAAATGTGGAGCATAGCTGACTAGGGCCTGTCATAATACTCTGAGGTCATGGTAAAGATTCAGATCAGGAAGCCCAAAGCCTCTATCCCTCCAGTGATTTTATAAGTTTTTTTTTTTTTTTTTTATAAACTTAGTATACTTTATTTCAATATATAAAAGGAGCCACAAGGTAGCTTGTGAAGATGGTGACTGAACAAAGGCGACTGGTCAGAGTGGCGACTTGAATTACAGGGCCAACATTTTTAGCAACTGGTGGTCCCCCCATCCCTGAGGTGTGCCTCCCCTGGAGCTGGAATTTATAATGGGGGAGTAATAAGGCACAGCCCCCTAAGGGGGGGTGCGAAGCCACCCGCAAGAAAAGATGTTTTGTACAATTGTCGCCTATGTTAGGTTGGCGCCATTTTGACCAGTCGCCTTACTGCAGTCGCCATTCTGGCATGGAACCAGAGCACAAGAATGCAAAGGTCACAGAGTGGTGTAGGAAAAAAAAAAGATTTCAGTGTCCAACACCAAACAAAGCATCAATAACATTTCCTTAATAATAACTATTACATTAAAGCTAGGAGTGAGATGATAAACCATACATGATAGAGAAGAGAAAATAAAGTAAATAACAAAGAGTAGCATTAAGAGTCCAGAATAATTACAGAAACTACATTCCACATAATGTGGATCAGATAATGGGTGGTAGAGAAAACAAACTGACCAATAGTGATAAATACTCCTGACACAATTCTACTTGAAATTGGAACAACTAGCATAATTGTAAAAGTGTATACAATCATTCACATCTCTGTGCAAACCCTGATAGAGCATGTCTAAGGCTAGCCAAGTACTTTTCCACCCGGAGGAAAGTGAGTATTTCAGCATGCCATTCTCCAACTAATAGAGGTTGGTTATCCACCCAATGTCTCAAAATGATTAATTTGGCCATGGCTGATATGAAGGCCATATGGTATCTCTGAGGAGCCACTAGTTGGGATATATCCAATCCTATAAGGCAAAGTTCCAGATGGAAAGCATCCTGTAGGCCTAGGAGGGGGTCAAGTGGGGTTTGAATTTGAGTCCAAAAAGTAGGTACTAGGTGGCAATCCCACATAAGATGCCTAAGAGTCCCCTCATGTGTTTTGCACCATGTACAGAGGGAGTTAGGGAGCCTCCCACATTTAAACAATCTGGCTGGAGTATAATATGCGTTATGCAACATTTTATATTGTAGTAGGCTTAGCTTATTCACTTTTATATACCTGTAAATGGTTTGCCAAAGCAGGGCAGCCGAGCAGTTAGGAAATTATTTTTCCCAGTAAAGGCACAGTACCTTTGATTTAATTCTAATGATGTCCCTCAGGGATTTATATAGCTCAGCGCCAAAACCGCCTCTCAGCCAACAAAAGGATTTTGAACTTATGACACCTGATCGCTGATTGGTCTAGGCTTCTAGTGACTTTTACTGCCGGCTGAAGTGGCATTTGGATCTACCATGGGAAGCTACAGCTGGTTCCTCTGTGTGTCACTAGCTTTACTAGTGCTCAGCTCAGTTCTTCAGAACCCTCATCCCTCCTTAAAGTGGAATGACCCTTGCACTTCTCTCTGTCCTGCGTCCAACAGCTCCTTTCAGGTAGCCATTCTGGACTATTGGGCTTCTCAGCTGTCTCTGCCGGGGAGTGGGATATCTCCCGAGCTGCCTCTGCAGATTACTCCCCCATCCAGACTCGAGACTTCCTACTCATGGCAAATTCCTGCCAGGACACTAGTGGATGCAACACTAGGCCAGTATAACACCAGGAGTGGGTACAGGCCTACCCATAAACACCGCCTCCCCTATTGCCCCAAAAATAGTATTTACAAATTACAGTTCGCTGCCTTAAAAAGAATCCTGCTTCTTTTACTATTGTGCTCAGGCAATGTCCAACTCAACCCAGGACCATTAGACACCCTTGCTTCTCCATCAGACCTGGCAGGTATCAAAGGAATGTCTTTTATGCATATTAATGCCTGTAGTTTGCTGAAAAAGTTCACCCTTATCCAGGCTAGGGTGAACCACACCCTACCTGATGTCCTAGTGATCACTGAGACCTGACTTAGGCCAGCCACCCCAGACAATGAAATCAATATCCCAAATTATTTACTCTTCTGAGTGGAGAGGCAATCAAGAGGAGGTGGAGGTGGCAATTTATGTAAGGGACAAATACTCAGCCACATGCATAGACGCATCATCCTCCCCCAAAGAATTCAACTGCTTGACCCTAAAGATCGAATTTTCTCCTTCCAGTGCACTCTGTGTAATAGGCTGCTACAGGTCCCCTTCTGCTGGGCCACATCTCCTGTCTCACCTCAGTTCCATACTGAGGCTCAGTTCCTTGGAAACCATTATTCTTGGTGATCTGAACTACGATTGGCTATCAAGTGCATCAGCTCCCTTGAAATTCTTTTGCGACATTCTAGGGTTGGTGCAACTCATTGGTAAACCTACTCACCCAAGTAAAAAGAACCTCAACAACAGCTCCCTCTTAGATGTAATTCTGGTTAGCAAGCCACACCTGTTCTCTCATGTCAGAACATTGTTCTCAAACATTAGCTATCATTGTATAATTACCACCATTAGAGCCATGCACAACCCACAGTTTGTGGCAAAGTTCTCTATCAAGAGGTGCAAACTCAACTTCGATTTGTTTGCCTACATCCACAACTTGAAGCATTCACCACGATGGCAGGAATTCTTCCTAGCCAGAACGGTTAACAGGACATATATTATTTTTTACAATATTTTAAGTGAGTCTTTAAATAAGCACGCACCCTTGGTTAAGGTGCTGGTTAGGAGTAGCACCTGCCATTGGTTCTCACCTGAGCTCAAAGTTTCCCTGTTAGAAAGGGATACTTTATGGAAAAAAGCCAGAAGAAGCAAGAACGACTCGGATTGGTGTCTTTTTAAGAGAGCACATAACAAGTGCACCAAGTTGATCAGAGCAGCCAAGGCAGCCTACTATCGTTCGGAGCTAGCCTCTGCCTCAAGAAATCCTTCAAAGCTCTGGAAAACATTAAAAGACATGTCTGGACATGTACCTGGTAATTCCATTCCAGCAAAAATGAAGTCCGGTGGCAGCGTTATCTCTAAACGATCGGAGATATTGGAAGCCCTCAATAACCATTTTGCAACGGCAGGGCTAGCATTTGATACTTCCCCTGCCAATGACCTCTGCACAGCTCAGGACCCACCAACCCATGAGTCCCCCTCTACCGAGGAGGCCTTCTCCCTCCTGCCTGTCTCTCTAAAAAAGGTGGAAGACCTACTGCTGCAAGTGGACACCAGGAAGGAGCAGGTCTCACTTCATAGAGCCATACTATCTGAAATGTGCCTACCATGTGCTTATGTGCCAATCACCCACCTATTCAACATCTCACTCTCCCAGGGTAGCCTCCCCCTTCAATGGAAAATAGCCCATGTCATCCCTCTATTAAAAGCAGGTGACCCCGTGATCTAAATAATTACAGACCGATCTCCCTCCTCCCCATCCTGTCTAAATTAATAGAAAAAATAGTGTGTGGCCAGCTAGGGGTATACTTAGAATCCAGAAGCCTATTAAACCCAGTTCAGTCTGGGTTCAGAGCAAAGCACAGCACCATAACAGGCCTAGCTAAGGTGACCAATGATTGGCTCCTAAACATTGACAACAAGAAGCATGTCTGTGCCATTTTCTTGGATCTTAATAAGGCATTCGACACAGTCGATCACAGCCTGCTTCTTTCCTCCCTAAACACCTTAGGCCTGGACCACAAATCTTTGTGCTGGTTTGCAGACTACCTCAGAGAACGGAAACAGCAGGTTAAAGCTGAAGGTGATCTTTCTCCCATAAAACCTATGCTGAGGGGCGTGCCCCAGGGCTCTATCCTTGGTCCCCTCCTCTTTGCAGTCTACATTAACAACATCAATGATCCCATCAAAAAGCCGATATCCACTTATTCACAGATGACTCTGTACTGTACTTGAGTTGTCCCACGCCGGAAGCAGCCTGTGAAGACCTCCAAGATGAGTTTAACCTTCTACAATACCAGCTCATAAACAAAAAGCTTTTGCTCAATGCGAAAAAGACAAAAGCCATGCTCTTCTCCCCCTCCTTACATGCGGCAGTTTCTGCTGGGGGGGCTATCTCACAAATTACCACTGTTCTTGGAGAAACACTAGAGTATATAGCTAAATTCAAATATCTAGGAGTTTGGCTCGATCATAAACTTTCCTTTGCCGACCATCTCAAAGAACTACAGAAGAAACTAAGGCAAAGATTAGGACTATTCTACAGAATTAACCACCTGCTCACAAAGGAAGCCAAGATTCAACTGGTTCAAGCTACCTTCCTATCTTTAATAGATTATGCAGACCTGCTGTACAGTCACTGCACTGCCTCTGCACTGGCTAAGTTGGACACCCTCTACCACAGAGCTATCAGATTCATTACTGGCCTTCCACTTTGCACACACACCACTGCTCCCTGTACTCATTGTTAGGCTGGACTTCCCTTCACTATAGAAGGAATAGAAACGCCGCCCTATGGGCCTTCAGAGTGGTGATCAAAAAGCTCCCCTCATATGTCTCAGATTGTATTCCCTGGAGTGTGTTAGGCACCTTCGCTTTAAGGAGCTATTCCCTAATTGCCCTCCAAGTTCCAAGGGTCAAAACTCATTTCGGCAAAGCTGCTCTAAGCTTCTCTTTACCCACATTGTGGAACGGTTTACAAAGGAACTTGAAGCTGAGCTGCCCTGTTAGCCTGAATATCTTCAAGGCACTCTAGGTTTGCTACATGAAAGCACCTTGCAAATGTTACCTCACCGCTAGCCCACTAATTCCGCAACGCCCCCTTTCCATCCTGATGCTCGCCATGTTTCTACCCCTGGCTCTCACTCTTTCCCTATTAACTCTTCCTGCTGTACCCACCCTTCCCTGTCCACTCCAGCCTGGCTAAAGTCCCACCCCATCCATAGTAGTGTCCCAATTATCTACCCTCCTCTGTCATTATCATAATAAACAAGTACACGACAGCCATCATCACTTTCTGTGGTTTTAGCCCAATTTTTCCCCTAGTCATCGATAATATATCCCTCCTCTTCTTTACCTCTATAACCTGCCACCCCATACATGGCCTCTTTCCCCTATATGTGTAGTTGCCGGCTGCCTCACTCAAAAGATCTCTGCTTATAACCCCTGTATGCCTATGGTTGACTGTACATCTGCTGACTTCTTCAATTGTAAAATAATGCTTTTTTTTATTTCAACCTTGTACTGTACTGTATACACTGTATATACTTTTTCTTCCTTGTATATTATTGCTTTTTGTATACCTGCTTCTGTACTGTAATTTGATGTATTCATGACCAGGTACACCTTGCAAATGAGCCTTGCTCAATGGTGCCCACCTGCATAAATAAAGATTTTGGTTGATTGATTGATTGATACAGTAGGGAGACTGCATGGGGATTAGTCGCAAGAGCAGCTAAAGCCCAATGCTTAGTGCCCTCTGAAAATCTCCAGGGGAGAGCTCCTAAAAAGCTTTTGATTGAGTTTATAAGCTGTGCCAAGGAAAAAAGAAGTGTTGAGGAAGATTATGGCTTCTTTGAAACTCTTCAAAAGTAATAAGATCCCCACCCTGCAATACACAAGCAAGGGCTTCGAAGGTTCGCGTCTGGAAGGAAAGACATGGGTATAGGCTTATCAGCAATTCTCCCACTGGGGATGAATTGAAGTGGTTGTAATGGATCCCACAGGGCAGTGCATTTAAAAAGGCAGCACAAGTCTGGCCTGGTTGCACTAATTGTTGAGGTGCTAGACGCCACACCTTATGCTACACTGGCGACCAGAGTTTGGGAGCGAGCTTTGGCTGCCAGGAGTTGGACAGGAGGAAGGGTGCAGAGTTGGGTCAAGTGGCCGCAAGGCAGCTCTCATCTCCAGGGAGGGAAGTGAGGGTTCCCCAGCTTTTGGCTGCTGCCCAGTGGAGGCTAGTCAGTAGTGCCAGACCATAGGGAACCCTGGTTCTAGGCCAGGTGGTCAGAAAGGGCCATCACTGGAGCTGTGGAGTGTATGTGCTCCTCCACGTGCATTCGCAACCATGTTCTGGGGTGCTGGGGTAACAAAGAGAAAACCAAAAAATACCATATCACCCCCATTGCCATGTAGGTGAAGGAGGCAATGGGGGAGCAAAAAGCTATATGGAAAAAAGAGAAGGCACAGTTTATCGTTTATCCTCACTGTCCATCCTATAGGATTGTGGCATAGGGCAACAGGTAACCTCAGCTATGGCAAATACGGTAGGGAATGAATAGAAATACCATGTTGTCTACATAAATAAATTTCAATAACTTTCCAAGGAGAGTAAGGTTGACCCGGGTCAGCTCCTAAATGGGGCAGGCCCTAGACCAAGAACTTACTAGCTTGTGAAGCAAATTAATACCGGTAGAAGTTAAGCAGCTGCAGCCCTCCATGTTGCTTTGCCAGCACCAACTTTGCAAGAAGAAATTTGGGGTTTCTTATTATTCCAGATGGAAGATGAGATGACCTGGTGACATTTCTTAAAGATCAAATGCACATATTTCATAAAAACCTTGAATTCACTTGCATTCATGTCCCTGTGTCATTACTAGTGTTTCCTGAACATATGCTGTTTGGTTTTGTGGTTTTCTTTAAATCAGCATCTGTTAATGTGCTCTACGGTAACTGAAAACAGTGTGGAAACAGTGAAGATTTTTCTGTCCCTATCAGTGAGTGATGACATAATTTTTGTCTAGCCTGCTGCTTCAGCAATTAAGTCCCTGATTGACCGAAGCAGCTGTTTCAGTTTCCAGTCAGAGCAGTCTGTAGAGCTAATTGTTTGCACTCAGAGTTTGTTACTAACCCATTTGGTTTGTGTTTAGATAGATTAGCTTAAAATCAATCATTCTGTTTTCATAAAAAGTTGATCATTTGGGGTTCAGTGCTGAACTGAAGTGGTATGAATGAATGCCTGTAGAAAATTACCTTGTCTGTATCACAGCTGTCAGTTCTTTGTCATCAAAACTCTGCATTCTATTCTGGTTATATAACACAGGGTTGTTTAATGGATATAAAATACGTCTAAACCTTAAGTCATAGAAGCTGTGTGTCTTTGATGTAGCCTCCATAAACAGGTTCAAGCGAGAACAATTGTGCTTTTATGTCAGATTGACAAACATGTGTCTGCCACACTCTACTATTTCAGGAATATGTACTGTATGAACTCATAAAATTCAGTTCTTTGAGGGTTTCTGTGTGAAAATATATCATGTATGTGTATAACTAGAAATACTATATATGTTTGCTCTCCTCACCATCTTTTCACACTGTGTGGTCACCTTCAGGTCATCAGACGTGATAACCCCCAAGTCTGTCTCCTGTCTTGTGGTGACCAGAATTTCCCCACCCATCCAGTACTCCACACTTGGATTCCCGTGACCCAGATGCATGATCTTGCACTTTTTAGCATTGAAACTCAACTGCCAGACACCCGACCACTACTCTAATAAGCTTAGGTCCTTTCTAGTTTTTTCCACCCCCTCCGGTGTATCTACTCTGTTACAGACCTTGGTGTCATCTGCGAAGAGTCACACCTTTCCCTCCAGATGTTCTGCAATGTCATTAATGAAGACGTTGAAAAGGACTGGCCCCAGCACCGACCCCTGTGACACCCTGCTGGTCACCTTCCTCTCCACAGATTTCATGCCCTTTGCCATCACCCTCTGAGTCCTGTCCCTTAGCCAGTTCCCAACCCACTTTACCACTGTTGTACCACTCCCAGGCTCCCTAATTTATTTGGCAATCTCCTGTGCAGGACGGTATCATAGGCCTTGCTGAAATCCAGGTAGGCTATATCCAGGGCCCCTTCCTGATCTACCACCCTGATTACCTGGTCAAAGGAATCTATGCAATTCATCTGACAGGACCTTCCCACTGAGAATCCATGCTGTCTTGGATCCTATGCCCTGGTATCCTCCAGAATCTTCACAATCCTCTCCTTAAGTAAGGACTCCATTAGTTTCCCCACTACTGAGGTCAGGCTTACAGGCCTGTAATTGCCTGCCTTCTCTCTGCTTCCACTCTTGTGGAGAGGGATCACATCTGCCCTCCTCCAATGCTTGGGTACCTCTCCCTTCTCTAGTGATGCACTGAAAAGGGCAACCAGTGTTTCTGTCAGCATATCTCTGAGTTCCTTTAGTACTCTGGGGTGGATCCTATCTGGTCCCATTGCCTTATCTGCTTTTATTTTCCCTGAGTTCTTCTAGGACTCTTTCCACCATGAGTGGGCTGGCGTCTACCTCCCTTCCCTGAATACCTCTTGTACTGAGTCTCAGACCCTCACCCTCCCCTTCTCTGGAGAATACTGAGCAAAAGTACTTGCTCAGTATCTCAGCCTTTTTCTAGGTCATCCTGCACCCTTTCTCCTCCTTCCTTCTTCAGCCTAATGATCCCATTTCTGGTCTTTTTCCTCTTGCTAATGTATCTGAAAAAGGTCTTGTCACCATTCTTAATAGCCTGGGCTATACCTTCCTCTATCTGTGTTTTAGCCCTTCTAATTATTTTCCCAGATTCCCTCTGCTTCCCCAGATATTGTTCTCTGTCCTCATCCTTTTGTGTTTCCTTGCATGTTCTGAAGGCTCTTTCTTTTCCCTTACTTTCTCAGTCACTACCGTCGATAACCATAATGGCCTTTTCTTTCTTTTATTCTTGCTGTGTAATTTGACACAGTGACCTGTTACTTCTATTATAACTCGCTTGAGTCTAGACCACTGTTTTTCCTCATCTCCTCTGTACCTTCCGCTGCTAGGGCTCTTTTGAGATTTCCACCCATCTCCTTAAAGTTAGCTGTAAACCTGACACTGGGTATCTAAGGGCTGTGCTACCCCTGCCTTAGCTGGCCACATCAAGGTTGAGTGGCCTGGGTCCTTACTTTACTTTAAAACTGGTTCTTTCCCAAGATAACCTAAATGTGCAGTGTCTCCACCCAGAGTATACTTTTAAGTGGGCTAGCATAATACCTGGTTCAACCCCCTGGGATACTGTATACACCGTCACCACCATAGTGCCACCCCATACATGACCCAATAATCAAAACCGCACATTTCAAACACTTTAATTATTGGCTCACTCTAATAATATGCTCACGACAACAGATTTATGCAAAAAACAGTAACAGCAATTTATTTAACTGGGGTTAGGATTAGGACAGGGAAAATTTGAAGCAGAGGTTAAATATTTACATTTGGCTTGATTTGGGTTAGGTTGGAATCAAGCCAAACTCTGATACATCCAACTGTTCAGATTTAAACATTGATGACAGCAGCCATGCACTAACCTCTGATGTATTCAGGTTCTTTTCTGGCTATCTAGTTAGCTGCATTTGATGGCAGAAAACACTGTATTAGAGGCCCACGCAATACCAGTCTCAAAGTGCATTAGAACCCCGCAATTCCAACACCTATTCTGGGTACCCAGTACTAGAGTTCTTACAGGTGCAGGCCTGGTAGATGTTGCAGCTGAGTTGTGGCCCTTAAAGAAAAGTAGATTAATCCTGCACTAGTTCTGAAACATATCCTGACTGTAATATAGCAGACATTAACCCTTTTCTGATTTGGTTGACTCAAACTCTGTATGCTTAACTTGGCAACACTTTAACTATGTACATGTCCCTCCAGCTGACGTAGGGCTAAACCCTGCATACTCATGGTTTATTAGTCATCATAGGCAGGTTAAAATCAGGCTGTACAAGGCAAACGTTGGAACTTGCAGAAGTGGCTTCTATCTGAGGCAAGGCAGGAGCTTTGGTCTCCCCTTGTTTTGGGAAGGCTCTTGCAGCTTTGAACAGACTAGACACTTTCTCTCAGCACTTGAATCAGCTGCCCCTTTTTGTTAGGCATTGGAATTACTGCTGTGGAAACCTTTGAAATAAGACCAGGCTGGGACCAGGGCTGGCACACTTTAACCCCCACATCAGGCTATACCCCTCAGGGGGAAGTGCATATGGCAGCACCTTAGGTGGTGGCACACTACCAGGCTGTCTCCCAGACCAATCTAGGCTTTATCATTCAACACATTTACATTTAGCACATGTCACAATCTCTTCAGCTATGTGGTCAGCATGGCAGGCATGGTCCTTTTAGCTTTTAATGCACATTCTTAGTTTTTTTTTTCGAATTCTGTTTTTCACCCCTACCTCCGAACTCTCTCCTGTGACCTCCTGAAACTGCAGTCTTTACCTCCCCATGTGGCTCGGCTTGACCCATTAGCTCCTCTCCGGCACCGGGCATCCCCCAGGTCTACCCTCGGGGGGAGGGCTACCCATCCACGCACTTCTTTCTTTATAGTGTAGAAACACCGGCTGGGGGGAACAGCCTAGGGAGTTGAGTCTGTATCTGTCAGTGTGGGCTATGGAGGGAGGCACCTTCGTTTATCAGCGGTGAGGGTTTTTTATGTGTTTTTACACCTTTGTGGAGCCCAGCTGCCAAGGTGATACACTGCTGTGGCTCCACCCCCTGGCATATGCCATGACGCTGCTTTCGGCTACCCCCCAGCCTCCACTAGAGGTCGCTCATTAAGCAGTCATTGCTATAGCCCTCCCCGGGGAAGAGAACGCAGTCCTCCAGATTTTATTTATTTTATTTATTTGATATATCAGTTTACAACCTTTGAGCCAGAGGCTCATTTCCAAAGGTACCTCGTCACATGTAAGACAGAAGGTAATACAGACAGGGTATAACAACAGTTACATAGAGCATGTGCTACAGACATTTGTCACAGACATTATTTACAGTATTTACAGTAATTACAGACTTTATTTACAATATTTGGATGATGATATTTACATCATCACAGCAGACAGACATTATTAGCTTGAGAAAGCATTTAAACAGAGTAGTCAGTCCTATTCATGGGTTTGGTAATTCTTGACGTAGGTTGCAATCCATAATGGACTTTGTCAGAGAATTAGAATCAGAGAGGGTGAGAGAGTGAAATGTTAGTTGCAGTTACAGGAGCGGATATTGAAGAGGTGGTTGCGAAGAGTGGTTTTGAAGTGGGCAATCTTGGGTGCACTAGTGATGGTGTTTGGGAGTGCATTAAACCATGTGAGGGCCCTGGAGTGGAAAAATCTCTGGGCAAGGGAGGTTTTTACTTTGGGCACAACCAGGGGTGCTTTCTCTGAGTTGCGGGTGGAGATAGTGGGGGTGGCTGGATGAAGAGAGGCAGAGACCCCAGGGGGAGAGAGTCCAAGCAGTATTTTCTTGGACTGTATGCAGGTCTGGTAGCAGAGCCTTTCATCGAGGTTGAGAAGATTGGCAGAGGTATAGAGGAAGCAGGTGTGAGTGAGCCTCATTGCACCAGTTAGGAGTCTGCAGGCCTTGTTTAGGGAGACATGGATTTTCTAGAGTGCGGAGTTATCTCCTGCCCCGTATACAGGGAGCCCATAGTCCACTAGGGACAGTATTGATGAGGTGATGGCCGGCCTAAGGGCGTGGGGGAGAGGCAGTCCCTTTGTCAGTAAAGGAGTCCAATCCAGGTGTTTGTTGCGGCAGCAAGGGTGTTTATGTGGTCATGGAAAGTAAGGGCCGAGTCGAGGGTAAGTCCAAGATATTTGTAGTTAGATACCTGTTCAAGGGGATGCTGGGTGCTGGGGAGGATGCAGAGAGGTGCACTTTTTGCTTTGTTTTGGCGGTGAGAGAAAATCATTGATTTAGTCTTTTTTAGGTTTATGACCAGTCTACGGTCCTTAAACCATGTTTCAGCCTGGGAGAAGGCATGTTGGAGGGAGTCCTGAAGGGGCGTAGGTTTATGATGCGAAGCAAAGATCACTGCATCATCTGCATATAGTAAGATATTTGTGGAGCAGGCCTTTGGTAAGGAGTTTAGGTAGAGGGAGAAAAGAAGTGGCCCTAGGATAGAGCCCTGGGGCACCCTGGAGTGGATGGGTAGTGTGTCGGAAAAGGTTCCATTAATTTTGATGCATTGGGACCAAGCAGAAAGGTAACTGGAACACCAGGCTAGGGAGCCTGTGGAGAAACCAAGTTGGTGGAAAGAGTCGAGAAGGAGAGGGTGGCAGACCATGTCGAAGGCCTTGGATAGGTCTATGAACACAGCTCCTGCAATGTTACTGGTGTCTAGGGAGGAGTGCAGGAAGTTGGTGAATTCTAGGAGGGCTGTGGTGGTGCTATTGGCTGAATGGAAGCCATGCTGCTCTGGGCATAGAATGTCATACTTGGCTAGGTATTCCGTAAGTTGGGTGGCAACCACTTTTTCTAACGCTTTAGAGGGGGGGAGAATGGAGATGGGCCGATAGTTATTTGGGGAGGCTTTGTCACTACTTTTATGGATGGGGTAATGACAGCTGTTTTCCAGGCACTAGGGAATTGCCCTAGGCATAGGGATTTGTTGAGCAGGTCCGTTAGGTGGACGAGGACCTCTTCGAGGACTAATCGAAGGAGCCTGGCATCTAGGGGGTCATTTATAGGGTTATTGCTGCTTAGCACTTTTTGTAGGTAAGGACGAGCTTTGTGGGTGGATATTTTGTGCAGGAGGAAACAAGGATGCTGCAGGGTTGGGGGTTGGGATTGGGGCACAAGGTCAAAGAAACAACTAGGGAGAACACTGCTGAGATCCGAGAAGGTGGTGTTCAGACAGTTTGCTATGGAGAGTGTGTCTGTGGAGGTAGTGCCATTTATGGTGAGCTGGGAGGGAGGTGGGGAGCATGATTTCCCATTGAGTTCTTTGATATTTCTCCAGAAGGTTTTTGCAGACCCTTCGTGGTTGTTAGAGTGGTTTGGTAGTGGTCTGCTTTGGCCTTACGGATGGCTCGAGTGCACCTATTGCGAGCGGCATTATAGGATTGTCTGTCTGCCATCCTGCCAGATTCTGTTGCTTTGTGCCAGAGATTATCCCTGTCTCTCAACATTTGGAGCACGGAGGGAGTTATCCAAGGAGCATGTTGCCTTTTGGTGCAGAGTTTTTGTGAGTGGCGCATAGAGGTCACAGGCCTTGATGAAGGCCTGTGTAAACAGGTTGAATGCAATGTCGACGCTGGGGGCTATATTAATGGGGGACCAATCTATTTGGCTGAGTAGCTGTTTAAGTTTTATTAACCCTCCTGGGCAGAGACGCCTTTGGAAGGTTGTTTGGGTTATGGGTTTGGGTGTAGAAGAGGTCCATTGGAATAGGGTGGGAGAGTGGTCACTTAGGGAGTCTGGAAGTACTTTTATATCCAGGATTTTGTTGGGGCAGTTAGAAATAATGATATCCAGGAGGGTGTGGGTACCAGTAGATAGGTGAAGTCTAGTGGGTTGGGTAACTAATTGGACCATGTCAAGGGCTGAGAACGAGTCCTTTGTTGACGCGGCTGAGAGGCCAAGCCATTTGATATTGAGGTCCCCTACTAGTGTCTGCTCTGCATTGTGTGGTAGGGTAGAGAGGTATTTGGTGAGGGATGAGATGGCAGGCTTTTGGTTCTTAGGAGGTGCGTATGTGACTGTGAGGTATAGTGGGCCCGTGGAGGGGTTGGGGTGATTTTTAGGGTGAGGGCTTGTGCTCCGTTTGTGAGTCTCGGGGATGGGAACATGTGACCAATAATGTTATTATTGATGTAGCATGCACAGCCGCTCCCACGCTTTCCTACCCTGTCTTCCTGATATAGGGTGTATCCGGAGAGTGAGACAAAGCCATCGGGAGTAGATTTGGAGAGCCAGATCTCCACTAAGGTGATGATGTCTGGTTGATGAAGGGTGGCCCAGCATTGAAGCGCTGTAGATTTCTTTGGCAGGCTGCATATATTTAGGGAGGCAATGCAGAGGCCAGAGGGTCTGGTAGGTGTAGTGGTGGGGGCAGGGTCTAGATTAGGGTGGATATTACCGGAGAGGAGTAGTAGGATGACTAAGGCTCTAACCATAGGCCAGCAGGTTGTTATATTTTTGGGAGTACGTTTAGAGGGGAGGTGGATGTAGTGGAGCAGGGAATGGGTAGGGTTTGAAGTGATGGGTGGATGGAGAAGGTGTGGAGCCGGGGGGGCCTGTGTGGGTGCTGGGGTTGGGGCTGCCGGTGGGAGGTGGATGCAGGGGTCCAGTGTGTGATGGCAAGGTAGGGGCGGAATGGCCAATTCTGGAGAGATGCAAAGGTGCAGTCCACCAAGGGCATTGGGTGAGGTCTGGCTGGTGGGAGTTGAACCCCAGGGTGGTTATGAGGATGAGGCACATTAGGTGGAAGTGGACAGACATGGTGCCTAGATAGCTTTTGAGGGTAGAACAAAGATGTTGTGGGGGAGCCAGAAAAGCTGTAAGAGCTTGAGATATGCCATAATACAGTAGCTTGACTTGTAGGCTCAATGGCAGTGCTGCTGACTATGGTGGTAAAAGTAAAGGGCTTGAGACCTGCAGTGGAACAGAGGAGAGATTTTTTTTTTTTAGTTTTATTTTAGGCAGACTATAAAGATAGAGGCTTTGAGAGCTTTTGAAACTAAGCATGAGTTAGCCTGCTTTAGTTGTCTCAGTGGTAGTGCTGAGGATGCTGGTGGGTGGAGTACAGGGTTAGTAACTTGCAGTGAATGCTGGAAATTTTATTTTAGCAGACTATGGGGGGGCAGAGGCTTTGAGAGCTTTGAAACTGGGGGTATGAAACAGCCAGGTAAGATGGCTGTGTGGCAGGGCTGCTGATTCTGGCTGCTAGGGTGCAGGTTTTGAAGCCTGCAGTGGCAACAAGAATATTATTTTAGCAGACTATGGGGGTTAGAGGCTTTGAGATCCTTAAAACTACAGCTAACAATAGTCTGATATGATGGCTGAGTGGTAGAGCTGCTAACTCTAGTAGCAGGGTGCAGGATTTGAAGCCTGCAGTTACACCAAGGGTATTATTTTAGCAGACTATGGGGTCAGAAACTATGAGAGCCTTAGAAAGTAGGGATAACCCAGCGAGGTATGATGGTTAAGTGGTAGAGCTACTGACTCTGATAGCCAAGGTACAGGGTTTGAGACCTGCAGTGGAATAGACAATAAGTATTTTTTCTAAGTAGGGAGAAAGGAAGGGTTAAAGGCTTTGAAACAGAGGTAGATATTGGCCTGGTTCATTTGCTTAGTGGATGGCTACAGACATTGGAGTTGGGGATACAGGGTTTGAGCCTTGTAAGGGGACTATGGTGAGAAAATGGGTGGAGAGATGGAAAGGAGGGAGTAGAGATTAGAGAAGAATAGAAAGGCAGCAGAAAAGGTTAGGAGAGAGCTCCAGTGACTTCTAGTGGTCAGGAGTTGAATTAGTAGTTAGGAGGAGTGGCTGGAGTGGTGTCAGAGATGATAATGCAGTAACCCCTAGTGGTTGGAATGTATAAGCTGCAAATGGGAAAGTGGGCACTTAAGTAAAAATGGGATATGTCATGTGACCTTTAAGCAGCAATAAATGGAGTGCTGGTGGTGGCTGGGGCAGGCAGTCTGTGGGCAGGGTAAGACCTCTCCACAAGCAGGCTGGAAGGAAGGAAGCTTTACCTCTTAAGGCTCTCTACAGTCCCTGTTACAAGCTCCTCAGCTGGGCAGTGTTCAATCTCTTCCCCCTCCACAGACCCCAGGCCACCCACATCCATTTCCAAACCCAGGTCACCGGCATGACGCAAGGTGTGGCGTCCAGCGCCTCAACCATCCATGCCACTGGGCCAGCTAATGCACAGTCTTTGGACATAGGTGATTTCCCCAAAGGCTAGGGAACAGACCCAAAGTTCACACAGTTACTTTTGGACAAAATCTCTTGCTCTCATGAAAACAGAACAGGAGCCCAAGGTGTGACTCCGAGGTAGAATAGCACTTCACTTGTAGGCAATTCACTCTCTCAGACACGTCTCAAAGCACAAGACACAACATCAGAAAGTCCCTCTTGGCGATGCTGGCATTTGCTGCTCAAAATGGAGAGATAAGATCCTCTCAGGCAATGTTAGGAAGAGCCACACACTCTGGGTACTCTCCTTCAAGTCCTGTAGGCACTTTAAGTAATCACATGGTCATTCTCAACACTGGACCCTTCTCTGGTCACTCTTACAGATGTCTACCCATTCCTTGGCCCTAATCAGATGCAGGGTGCAGGCAGATATTAGGTACTTTAAGGTCTTCTGGGCTTTTCTGCCACAAACAGATTTTCAAATAGCTTAAATTTGCAAATAGAATGTTTATTCACTCAGAAGGATTCAGAAACTTTCCTTTTCTGGAAGTTAGACTTCATCAGCACTCTCACTGCTGAGGCATAGGCATTTCTTGCAGCTCTCTCACAACTGCAGGTGGATGCTAGCTTCTTTTCCACATTTTCCTAATGTGGTAAGGCAGATGCTAGCCCTGGAGGACACTTTCTGGTAACCCACAGGCTAACGACTTCTGTTGTTGGCAGCTACTCTTTTCTCTGACAGAGGCAGAAACCCTCATTCCCTGTGGAGTGGCTTTCACTAAGCACACTAGGCCCATTTTCTTAGCTGGGGGCCTGAGCCCCCTCACTGTGGAGGGGCTCCCACTGGAACTCAGCTCAGCCTGAAAACCCTGGGTTTTATGGAGTCCTTCCGGGAGTCCCGATTGGCTGAATTCACTTGTCAGACAAAAAGCGATTGGCTAAATCCACTTGTCAATCCCCAAAATGAACATCCTTCAATGTTGGATAAGCTTCCTGTTTTGGTGCCTGAATTAGGTCCCTGCATTTCCTCCACAAGCCTTTAGCACAGTCCCACAAGTCTTTTGGCACTGTCCCAGCAATCCTTGTTCTGAAATCCTGGCTTTCTGATTGTCTGCTTACTGCAGAATATGGCTGCTCAAACACACAGTCCTAATGCAGTTTAACACAGCCCCAACATTTTAAGTTCTGGTGCAGCCAGGTAGAACATATTTATTTGTTCTGCTCCCCACTGTTCCGTTGCCAGTACTGTGTCCTCTTAAACACTGCCACTCTTTAACATTTTGATGCAGTCTCTTGCCCATCACTACTGCCTAAATATGTAGTCTCCAGTCAGCAGACAGACAGCTTATAAGGGCCCACAATAATAGTCCAGTGCAGCAAGTACAAACACAATTATATTTGTATAGTCCCACTAGTTAGTAGTCCATTTAGTGCTCTTTCAGAGGCTGCCTTGAATAAACATTTATTTTCACCCCTATGCCTGTTGCTGCAGCTGAAACACAGTCTACATAGGCAGCAGGCAGGTATCTTATTTATATTCATGGGCTCCTTATTTTTATTCATGAGCCCCCTTTTGTATTACTTCTCAGTGTTATTAATTTACAAAACAAAGAGGGCTCTCCTGGCCCTTGCCTCGGTCCCCGGCCCCCAATACAGCTTCTACAGGGGCCGGGACCAACAGGCCATAATCCATTGGACTGTGATCACAGTTGGGACTGGGAACACACCTACGTGCATGCACAAGTGCCGCTAGCACCGGAGTACATTTTGAACAATGGTGGCTCACAAAACCAGCTCCCCTAAGCCTGAACTGGTCTGAAAATGAATTATAAGAGCTGCTCTAAGGAACGGGGAATACATCGGGACCTGGGCCAATGGTGGTGAGACTGGGGAGTACAATGGGGAAGCTCTGCAGGAGGGGGCAGGACGGGAGGCACAGGCAGCAAGGTAAGTCCCCATTTGGGGGGAGCGTTACATAGCCTTCCTGAAATCTAGGACCTTTATCCTTGTATGGCTTGCCTAATCCACTGTGGTTACCTTAAACCACACTGTCCTGTGGTCGCTAGTACCAAGGGGACTGCCCACCTCCATATTTATGAGCCTGTCCCCGTTAGTCAGGATCAAATCCAGTAGAGCCTCCTTGTGGGTTGGTTCTGCTACAAGCTGTCTTAGGTTTGCCCCATTCAGGGCAGTCATGACCTTGTTGTACTCACAGTCTGAGTGCTCCAATCTTCCTCAGGCAGGTTGAAGTCACCGATTAGTAGCAGTTCCCCTTTGGCTGCCATTTTGTGGAGGGTTTCTACAAGAGCTTCATCTGGTTCCTCTCCCTGTGCCAGAGGCCTGTAAATCACTCCAGTACAAATGGCTGTCCTTTTTCCCACCTCCAGGGTAACCCACAGTGCCTCTGCTCCTTCTTATGACCCTTGAACCTCTGTTGCTTTAATCCCCTCCTTCACATACATAGCAACCCCACTGCCCCTTCTCTCTTCCCTATTCTTCTTAAAAAGTGTGTAACCTGGTATGGCTATATCCCAGTCATTGTTACCTGTGTACCATGTTTCTGTAATAGCTACTATGTCTAGGTTTGCGTCTTCCATTAATGCCATTAGGTCTGGGATTTTGATCCCCAGACTGTGGGTATTTGTGCACATAACTTTCCTGCTTGTGTGCCCACCCTCCCATTCTGTTTTTTCTACCCTGTGACATTTTTGGGTTCCATCTTCTGTCCTCCCCAAAATTGTATCTAATTTATTTATCGGGTTTGATAGTGCTCTTGTACAAATTGGATTCTCCATTATTTCACATATGTTATTTTGGGGGTGTACCTTTATCCCCCTGACTGATTTTGCCTCCCCCTTGGCTAGTTTAAATGCTCATGGAGCAAGCATTTGAACTTTTCAGTGAAGATACCTTTGCCCCCCGGATAGATGTAGGCCACCTGGTGAATACAGTTCTTCATCCACCCAGGTTAGATCCCAATCCCCAGTGAAGCCTATCCTTTCCTTTCCACACCATTTCTTCAGCCATGTGTTGAATTCCATGGTGCAGATGTTTCAGCCCTCTCCCTTTCCATGGATAGGTAGAACCTCCAAGAAGGTAATGGAGTGTGCTACTTGCCCAAGACACCACACCAATTCTTTAAATTCCTCCTGCCCTTTTCCTAAATCTGTCCCTTCCCCTGCCAGGTCATTTGTCCCCATGTGGACAATGATGTCCAGCTCTCCCCTCCTTGCCACCACCCTAGAGATCCCTAGGATCCACCTGCCCTACCTCAGAACTGTGCCACCAGGCAGGCACATCACGTCCCTCTCCCTGTTGCTGCCCACTCCCAGCTATGTACCTCTAATGATGGAGTCTCCAAACAGGATTTGCTTCCTCCTCCTGTGCATTCTCCTTCTCTTTGCCCGCAGGGCTCCATCACGGATGACCTGCTTAACCCCCTTAGTGTGCATTTCTGGAGATGCAGTGCTATCATCCTGTTCTGCGAAGATGGTGTATGAGTTTTGAAATGGCACTAGCTGGCCATCTTATAATCTGAAAGTTGTCCAAAATCTGCAAGTGCTTTTAGTGCTGCTGGCAGGGAGGGAGGGAGGGAGGTGTTAGGGTTAATAATATGTAGTAAAATATCGTCTGCATAGGTGGACAACTTGAAAGAATACAGACCAACAGGGATACCTGAAATTTGTGGATTTTGCATTAAATGGTTTTGAGTTTTATTTTGGGGGTTTTCCTGCCCAGATGAAGGAAGTTAGTTTAGTGGATAGGTGTTGAAACAAGTTACCCGGAAGGGGAATAGGCAAAGAATTATTGGAGCTTGGGGAGTGCTATAAGCTTCAAGGCAGTACCCTTATACCATACAGAAAGGATATGGGCCTTCCATCACGATAAGTTGGAGTCCAAAGTGTCTGGCATAATTTGGGTATTTGTGACAGCTATTGCTGGTATAGTGGCCTTAAGGGTAATGCCCAAAGAAACCATCCCCTCTGGAGACCATTGGTAAGCATAAGATGTGAACAGATCAGCTATACATGCCTTGTTAAAGGGCAAAATCTGCACTTCAGAGCCACTCCCACTCAACGTGTAGCCAGACAGTACAGAGTATGTCAATATGATATCTTGCAATGGAGGTAAAGAGGCAGAGAAATTTGACAAAAATAGGATAATGTCATCTGCTAATAGCAAGATGTTGTTAGGAACTCCTTCCACCACAAGTCCTGCAAACAATGGATCTGCCCTGATTATAAGTGACACAGGTTCTACAGGCAATTAAAAAGGAAAGGGGATAGGGAAGAACACTGTCTATTCCCTCTATGGAGAGCGGAAACAATGGGATAATGGGCTGGACTGTTGGCACTGAGGGTTGAGGCACTCGATGCCACACTGGAGACCAGAGTTCAGGAATGGACTTGAGTTGCTCAGGGACAGGTGGGGTGAGGAAGGATTAGGCATCTATAGACAGCTGTCCTTCCTCAGGGGCAAGGGGATTGTGTGGCATGCTGTAGACTGACTCCCAGTGGTGGCTGGCTGTCAGCACAGGCATGCTGCCAAGAACAGTGTGGGCCCATATCCAGGGCATTAGGCTCCCTCCACAGAGACAGAGGCAGCCACTCTGCCCTTTGCATGGTTGTAGGCCCAGGGTAAAATGGCAAAATCGGGAGCCAACAGGGTCCATAATGACCCGACTATCGGATCAGGAAATTAGTCCTTCCAAGGGAGAGACCAGTGCTCCCTGTCGGCATCAAACAAAAAAAAAAAAGGTGGGGATAACACAGTATTAGTTTGGACAGCTTCTGATGGAGAGGTGTAAAAGAGGCATACCAAGGAGACAAAGCAGGAGTGGGAAGCCAAATCTGGCTAGTGCATCAAACAAATGCTCCCGTTCCACCCTGTCATAAGCCTTTTCGACATCAAGTGACAAGGTGGCTAGAAGTTGAGTCAGAGTACGAGCTTCCCTTATAACATTCAGGGTTTAGTGAATGTTATCTGGTCCCAATCACCCTGGGACAAAGCTAACTTGATCAGGGTGTATTAGGGAGGGTATAATTGGTTCCATTTGTTTAGTCAGTACATTCACAAACATTTTGGCATCTACATTGATCAAAGACGTCTGACGGAAACTGAAACATAGAATGCTGTCCCACCCCTTCTTAGGTACTACAGTAATAATGGCCTATGAAGAAGAGGGTGGAGAAGCACCTCTGTTCCAAGCTTCATTGAAAACCAGTGAAAGTTTTGGGGCTTCTGTGTCTATTAAAGTTAGATAAAATTAAGTGTGGTAGCCATCAGGACCCAGTGACTTGCCCTGTGCCATACTTTAGATGGCCTGCATGACTTCTTCTGTCCTGATGGGGGCTGTAAGAGTAGAAAGGTAATGCTTGGGTACTTGTGGCAGGAGAATATTAGAATGGAAGGCTGACTATTGAGTTGGGAAAGGGTCTGCTTCTGATGAGTAAAGAGAAGAACAGAACTGTTGGAATGCCTGATCAATATTGGAGGGTGCTGACAATTTGTTCCCCTGATGGTCATGTATTACTGGGATGTATTTTTCTACAGCCTAAGCTCAAAGTCTAGCTGTTAGGAGTTTCCCAGTTCGCCAGCCTTCCAGTATTTTTGGTTCAGTTTATAGAGAGCATATTCTGTTCTATATTGCAAAACATCCTCAATTTCCACCTTTAGCATAGTAATTTGTGTTTGAATCTGGAATTTGTTAACAGGGTCAGTGGCAGCTGCTAGCTCAAGGATTTTAAGCTCTTAGTCCTTCACCCATAGGATGGCATCCCGCTGTTTATGGGGTTTAGAAGCAATATCAATCAATTTGCCGTAGAGCAGTTTTTTTTTTTAATAATCTCTTTATTAGATTTTCATGGAATTAATACAAACAACAGATGTCAGATGTACAATGACAAACAATAAACAAACAAACAGTTGCAATCAGATGTGCAAAATTAATCCTTCCAAGAAACATATTTTTTCAGAACAGTACCTTTGGTCCATTTATATGGGGTTATGAGTAGTTTTCCTCCCACGCCTGGTGTCAGCAAGTACCCTTCTGCTAATCTATGATATCCTATAATGTTATATCCATCCTCTCTGTGTATTTATGCACCCAGTCCTGTCCTCAGCATCATGTCCTCTGCCACACTCAAAGAAGAAAGGAAGGGGGCCCATCCCTGCAGGAAGGTCTCCTCCCTATCCCGGACAACTTGTGTTAATTTTTCCAAGGCTAGAGTATTGATTAACTGATGCCAGACTAGGACTGTGGGTTTGACATTGGAAACCCAAGTATTTTGGATGCAGTGGCGTGCCAATACAAACAATGTTCTCATCCACCTAGGGAGCGGGGTCCACTCCTCCCCGTCCACTACCTCCATACCAAAAAGGCAGGTCAGAGGATTCTTCTCCAGTGGGTGACCAGCCATCTGAGCCACCTCAGCTACTACGTCATTCCAGAACTGTACTAGAACTGAGCAGGCCCAGAAGCAGTGGATGTAGGTGTCTTTTTCCCTCCCATACCTTGGAGATACCAATGGGTGTGCTTTATGCACAATAGCAAGGGGGTAATATAATCTGTGCAGGAACTTAAAACATGTTTCCTTGAACTTATTACAGACCATTATCCCTTCTGGCATATGAAGAATCACCCTCCAATTCTCTTCAGAGATATGTTGCTCCAAGTCCCTTTCCCACAAAGCCCTTGTGTTCCCGGGCAAGTCTGGCAGTCTTTGCTTTCCCTGTTTAGCTGCCTTCCCCAAAAAACCTTTAGGATCCTTTTTAGCATAATACACCAGCTGTTCTACCAGGTCAGGCTTCAAACCTTCCTGATCACCTCTATCTAACCTTCCCACAAAAGCCCGAACTTGCAGATATCTGTACAGATGGGGCTCCTCCAACTGTAAGTTCTGTTTCACTTCCTCAAAAGTGCATAATTTCCCCTTTAGTATCAGATTACTCACACTACCAGTTCCTCATTTCTCCCACTTACTGAAACCTTTATCTTCAAGGCCTGGTAAAAAGAAGGGATTCCTAGCCACCGGCAGCAACAGGGTTTCCCCCATCCAAGCATCTTCTGTCTTTTAAGCTGCTCCCAAGCCTCTAGCACTGCTCTATAAGCCCATGGTCCCTTGCTATGTAGGTATGCAGTGAGTCTCCCTGGAGTCCCCCATTGTTCCAACTCTACCCAGCTCGCTGCTGAGAGCACAGATTTTAATGCTTCCCATTGGGTGGACTGAGAACAGTCTGGTGTGTTGTTGAAGGAATGGTATTCCAAAATATCTCACTTGAGCCATTGGAGTACAAGTTCTTGTTGGGAAAGGGAGGTATTTAAGTTCCACTTATTTTATGGGCCCTGTGGGGTTCCACAGGCCAGTGAGAGAACGACAGGAGCATGGTCTGATAGCAATACATTCCCGAAGAACACCCCCCAGATCTGAAGTGCCAAATCAAAGGAGGCTAAGATAACATCTATATGACCGTTGGGGTCTTGGGAGGGAGAGTAGCAAGTGAAATCAATGTCCTTGGGATGAAGCATATGCCAGATATCATACAGGCCCGCATCTTGTATTAGGTGGGTGACTTGAATCACCATGTCATGTTCATATCTGGGGCCTGGACTGGTAGTATCTAAAGAGGGATCCAGGGCCTGGGTTCAGGTCTCCTCAGAGTAGCACAGATATAGGGTCTTTTGGTAATTCTGCTATGAAGGATTGGTAGAAGTGAACAACTGGTACATTTGGAGCATATATATATTGCCTAACACAATCAGAACGCTTTGGTAGCTACCCAATAGGAGGAGGACCTGGCCCTCTATGTCTTTAAAGTCCTGTGCAACTCAAAGTTGCAGACCTTTTTTCACAAAGGATTGTTACTCCTCACTGTCAGGTGGAAAAAGCATTGTGGTAGTATTGACCCACCCACATACAACCAGGTGCTGAGAGTCACTCTCTAACAGGTGTGTTTACTGTGGGTGGGTGGAATTACATTACAGGCCATTAAGGGGCTAATGAACTTTTCTATGCTTTTTAGGGCAGTTGAGCACTTTAACATTCCAAGTAATGATTTTCAGGTGGCCTGGGTTAGCCATATTAGCCCTGGAGGAAAACAAAGTATGATGAGACGTCCACCTTAGTACTCACCCTACACTCCCCAGGCCCCCCACCCCACCGGCACCCCACAATAAACAAACTGATAGTACATACCACACTAATACACAAGGCTTCATGAAGAATCTAGAATAGTTCAAGTTATACTAAGAAAGTCAAGCTAAAACGCTTAGGTCCCCTCTGCCAATCAGATGGCTGGGTGTAAATAAAAAAAACACAACAAAACTGCGGTTCATAGAGCAATCCCACTCCCAGTGGAGGCTCACTGGTCACTTCTCTAACAGAAGATGCTGGGGGATTTTAAGCCAATGTTCACACAGGTCCTGGATTTGCTATTGAGAGGGGTGGCCCCTGCCACCCACCCAGTTCTCCCCTCCCTCTTCAATGTAATTGGGACTGGGCAACAAAAGAAAAAAGAGGGTAGCCAAAGGTTCCAATATATACCATTCTAGTTACCTGCACCAGGTTCATGATACTGGTGATTATGGGGAGAGAGGTACCCATGCTAAATAGGTTCAAAACAATTGGTGCTGTAGCAGTGAAGTATAGGAACAATAATTAAGACAGGGGAAAAAAATCACTGTCTCTCATATAGTCTAATCCTTCGGGTACCAGGAACAAAATTATCCCCCCCAAAAAACACTTCCCCCTTCAAACAGTGTTGCAGTACCAAATATAGTTTAAAAGACAGTGTAACATGTAAACATAGAAAAACATGTGCTGCCTAAACAAATAGACAGAGACAGCAGGTAATAAAGTTCCAACAGAAACAGCTAGGGGCAAGAGGTTCTAGTCCTGAGTCCTGCTTCCATGTCCCCCAATGTTTGCAGCAGGCAGAGGGTTCGAATAACTGAGGCCAGCCAGTATAGGGCATCCAGGAAAGTCAGGTAGTATTAAAACTGCATCAGCGAGTAAGAGGTGTAGTACCCAAAGACAAAGGCAAGGGCCCAGTGTAAGAGGGAACACAATACTTTCATTATGCAGTTACTTCAGCCTATTCCAGGCACTTTCATATTTTGACAGCCAAACTTAGAAAGTCAGATCTGGAATACTAGTAGGATCAGAGGTCAAGGTGTCCATCTGTTTACTCCTGTTCACTGCTGTGACCGGGCTGCAGCTTGATGATCTTGCAGTGCCCAGGTGCTCTTGTAAGTATGCATCCGCTTCTTCTGGTGTCTGAACTGGGTAGTCTTGCCATGCAGGGTAACTGACTGTTGCAGGCTAGAGAAGTACGTAGGTAAGACCCAGGTTCTTAAGGTGGTGTTTGATCTTGTCATAAGCCTGACATCATTCCAATACTCCCGGCGGGTAGTCTGGGCAAAGGGATATCTGATTACCACCCGCTACAATGTCTTTGAGTTCCTGAGACTTTTTCAGGACTAGCTCCTTGTCCCAAAAGTGGAGAAATTAAAAAAATAAAGGGTCAGGGATTCAAGTTGTTCCTGTTGCTTTCGGTCTGATGAATTCGGTGTGTTCTCTGAATCTTAAAATCAAACTCTCCTGGGGGAAGCTGTAGCCACTTAGGGAGGTTGTCTTGAAGAAACTGTACATGGTCTCTGCCTTCCAGGCCCTCTGTTAATCCAATAATAAGGAGATTTTTCCTTCGTTCATGGCCCTCCAAGTCTTCCATTTCAGCCGTGTGCCAGGCAAGCTACGTTTCGGCAAGTAGTAAGTATTGATCCTGGGCTACGCCAGTTTCTACCACATCCAAGACGGTTGTCTTCACTTTGCTCACCCAGTCCATAAGGCTGGCTAAACTCACTTGGGTTTCAGAATGGTGGTTCTGATGGTTTCCACTGAAGCTGCTATTTGATCTATTAGGTTGGCTTGAGGGACTGGGTCCGGAGTCTTGGCTCCGCAGTCCCAAGTAGCAGCCATTTTTGGTTCTGGAAGGCAGTGAGGTGTGGAGATTTCAAAATCAATTTTTTTTCCTCTTTTGTGGCTTGGTGAAGTCAGTTGTAAGGTCACCAGTTGTTTGCATAATGTTCAGGCTCCAAATGTATGAAAAGTAAAGTCATCCCACAGTGGAAGAGAGGAAAAATAGAGCAGGATAGTCAAGGGGCGGCATGGAGCTAAGGATTTAGGCAGCCATATCACACAGGTGCTCATGCGACCTAATAGTCTGGAAAAATTGAGTGCAGTTCTAATGTAAAAGAAAGAGGGGGGGTAAATTCCCTCACCCAAAGTTCTGTTACCAGCAGAAATAAGGGGGGGAATTACCCCAACCAAATAGCATTTTGCTTCCACCATAACTAAGTCCATAAAACTGTTGAGCTTGTATTTGCAGAACTCTCACTCTTGCAACATACAAGAAAAGTGTGCCAGAGTCAAGCAAGAAAAAGGAGTTTGACCCAGCCAGCTTTCTCACCACCAGCTGGCCCATCAGGTTTTGAGTCCTCTTGATATTTCATGGCTCCTCTACAGTCCAGAGTAGGAATAATGGGGATTTTCTGCTCCAACAGCAGCAGACAAAAAATTCCACACCGCAGACCAACATTGGTTTGCTCACAGTCACAGATCCACCATTCAGCCAGTTCCCCGGGCCAGGTCACTACCCAAAAGAAACAGAAGCACCCAGTTCACCACAGCTGAGTCTTGGCAACTCCCCTCCCAACTCTTACATTTCCAAAAGCAGGACAGGCATCAGACAAAACAGCAGATGCCACTGGTCTGCTACTCACTCCTCCCAAGGTCAGAACCAGGACCCTACAAGTAGCTCACAGAACTCTGGGACCCTCCAGAAGCCAGTGCTTTCTGATTACTCCCCATGCTTGTTAGAGGTACAATTTGCCTGATGCTACAGAGAAAGAACGCCTATAAAATTACAAAAAATTCCATTAGCAGCATGGCAGGACTGCACTTTAAAACCTCTACTAAAAAAAACCAAAAATAACTAACCTCCTGTCACTACCTCGCTATATTTTCCTAACTACTACTAAGTACAGAACCTGCTACTATGCTAAAACAGAACTCTTACAAACATTGACAGAACACGCACACACAGCAAAAGGTACTAAAGGCTGCAAACACTGCAACTATATCAGCTCAGACAATCCACAAGGAAATAAAAAAGAAATTTTGAAAAACAGAGTTAGGAGCTTAGAGCTCCTGCATACAGTCTGCCCAGCATGGTGGCCATCTTACCCAATAAGTGGTCTCACTTTTTCAGCAGGCCAAAGGGGAGCAAGAATGGCTTTATAAAGCCCATCCCTTTTAGCCATTCGTGATGCAAAAGTCTCCTCTCCTCCTACCGCAGCATTAGTGGCTATGCTCTGTTTTTTTTTGTTTGTTTGTTGTTTTTTTTCTGCCCTAAATGTTTTTCTTTCATGGGCTAGGTAGGTGGCTATCTGCCATGTCCCTGCTCCCCCGATGTCACCCACCTCTCGTGACTACCGGTGATTCCGCCATAGATTAGCCCCTATGGCAGGGCTGGGGGAGGTCCATCCTCCCCAACCCGGTACAACCATATCTAGAGTCCAGAAGTTGGTTGGTGGTGTGGGCCAGAGGGAAGTGAGCATGACTTCATGAAGTCCACCCCAGGCCCTTTTTAATTTTCTGGTCCCTTCCCTGTTGCCGAGGCAAACAAGTTGGCATGTGTATGTGTAAGCATGCACACACTGGAGACTTCCCGCAGCTTCCTCCCTACCGTACTGATCCTTACCATCCTATCACAAGATAAAAGGTAAGGTACAATTTATTTACATAATGCGCCCTTCCTGAGCTCAGGGCGCCTTTACAATACAGTACAGTGACAATTTAAAATCAGTAAAACTGATAACAAACAATAACAACCACCACTTAATAAAACCCTGAAAATGCCTGGTTAAATAAATACATTTTTAAGGATATTTTTAAATCCTTCCACGGTCAGGCTATCTTGTATCTGTTGAGGTAGAGAATTCCACAGGGTAGGTGCCATAAAGGCAAAAGCTCTTCCTCCTGATGTTTTCAGGGATACCCTGGGAATCTCTAGCAATCCCTCACCAGAGGATTGGAGTGAGCAGCAGGGGCAGTAGGAAAACAGGAGGCCTTTCAAGTAGTGAGGTCCCGACTCGTCTAGGGCCTTATAGGTCAGCAATGTGACCTTGAAGGTGATCTGCCACTGTATAGGCAGCCAGTGCAGTTTACACAGCACAGGTGTTATATGACTGGATCTAGAGATTCCAGTCAACAATCTGGCCATCGCGTTCTGCACTAGCTGCAAGTGGCAGATATCCTCCCCCAGTAGCCCAAGATAGAGGGCATTGCAATAATCAAAATGACTGGTGACAAAGGCTTGGACCAAGGCAGGAAGATCTTTGGGCAGGACCAGGTGTTTCACCCGGGCTATATTCCTTAGATGGAAAAAGGAAGATTTGACTACAGCTGACACCTGCGCCCTCAGGGTCAGGCCCTCATCAAATACCATGCCCAGGTTACGCACCTGGCCCGAGGCCATAAGTGGGGTCTCCCCAAGGTATAAACCTGAGGGTTTCCCCGCCCATGCCCCTGTCATCCTAAAACCAGGATCCACCACCAATACCTCTGTTTTACTCGAGTTCGACCAAAGCCAGCTGGCACTCATCCAGTTCTGTATCTCCTGCAGGCAGTTGTTAAACACCATGATTCAGTCAGGCTCCTGTTCAGGCACAAAAGACATGAAGAGCTGAAAGTCATCAGCATAGCAATGAAAACTCAGCCCAAACTATCTTATAATGTCCCCTAATGGAAGCATATACACCGCAAATAACATGGGGGACAGCACCGAACCCTGTGGAACCCCGCAGGGTAGCCAGTGAGGGGCCGAGGAATAAATCCCAGACACCACTCTCTGTGATCTGCCCTCAAGGAAGGATCAAAACCAACTGAGGACTGCCCCCCTCAGTCCACAGAAAAATCACAGGTGCTGGAGCATCACTCCACGATCCCTGGTGTCAAATGCTGTTGAGAGATCAAGAAGAACCAAGATGGAATGAGCTCTCCAATCTCTCGCCATCAGGAGATCATTTAGTCCCACACCAGGGCTGTCTCGGTGCTATGCTGTTTCCTAAAGCCACACTGGAGAGGGTCATAGATATTGCGGCTGGTTAAATGATCCTCCAGCTGCAAAGCGACCACCTTCTCAATAACTTTCCCTACAAAGGGTAAGTTTGAGACTGGTCTGTAGTTAGCTTGGCAGTCAGGATCAAGGGAGGGTTTTTTCAAAAGGTGGCATACTATTGCCTCCCTTATGGGATCTGGAAAGATCCCTCTCTCCAATGAAACTGCCACTATCCCAGCAAGGACTGGACCAATGACCTCTACGCACCCCACTAGTAGGTGTGTAGGGCCTGGATCCAAACTACAGTAGGTTGGCTGCAAAGTCTGGACAATCCTCACTATATCCATAACTGCCGGTTGGCTAAACGTGAACCAAGTCAACTGGGCATTAGTACCACCCAGTTGATCAGTGCAAGGTCCAATGGGAAGGCACTGGCTGATCTCATCCCTAATGGTGGACACCTTATCAGTGAAAAACTGTGCAAACTCCTCACACTGTACTTTTGACAATGCCCCACTGGCATGGAGACAGGCTGGATTGCACAGTCTGTCCACAGTCTGGAAGAGCTGGGCTGGTCTATTCTTCACTGTAGCAAGTTCCCTGGATGGGAACTCTGCCTTCTTATGGGAAATTGCTGATTGGTAGATCTTATAGGGATCCAACAATCTAAGCCTATTCACCTCCAGGCGAGTCTTCTACCAGCGTTATTCTAATCTTCGCCCTTGTCTCTTCCGCTCACGGATCTCCCCATTAAACCAGGAGGCCCCCAGGCAAAAAGTAAGAGGGTGAACATGGGTTGGAGCAATGACATCCAATGCCCCCATGACAGCCCTATTATAGGCCAACACTAGGGGCCCTGGGTCAGTGTTATCCATTGGCAATCCCGTGAAGTCCAGCTCCGTCATTAGGCCCTCTGAGGTAACTCCTCTCAAAGGACAGAACTGCACTAACTCCTTAGGGCAGGCCTACTTCAAGGGGCTGTGAAACTGAATCTCAGGGTGTGATGACTGGCTCCACCTCTACATCAGAGATCTCCATCTCCAGATGGAACAACAAGTCCAATGTGTGCCCCTCCTCATGGGTCGCAGAGGTAATAGCCCATGTCAGGCCCAATGAATCCATCAATTGGAGGAGATTTTGTCCAAATGGCGAGAGTTCATCATCGACCCAGGCATCGAAGTCCCCCAGAATTAACCATCTGGGGGACTCCAATACTTACTCGGCAATGAAGTCCGCAACCTCCTTCAGTGACTTCCTCCCATCACCTGGTGGACGGTAGATGAGAAGGGTCCTGTAGCCTGCACCTGCACTTGCACCCACTATACACTCAAAGGAGTCAGTGTCTCCAACTGGAACCTCCCTGAGATCCAGTTTCTGTCTAAAACAGACAGCAACCCCCCACCCCTACCCCTACAGTCCACTCTCAGGCGGTGAATCACCAAGAACCCAGCTAGAACAGCAGACTCCAAAATAGGGCCCGTACTTCCATCCAGCCAGGTCTCGGTAATGCAAGCCAAGTCAACAGAAGCAACAAGATCCACAACCACTGCGGTCTTATTCCTAATTGACCTGGCATTGCTTAACACCACCCGAAAGGGACAGTAATCCAAGGATGGCCCCACTACCTGCCTGACCAAGTCAGAGCCCTTGGGTATGGGCACAAGGCAAGGGTAACCTTGTTCCTGTGCCCATTTCACCCCAGATTGTCTCCTGGTTCTCACTGCCTCTATCCATCCACTCCTTTCCAATCCCCCCCCCCAAGAGTTCCAGGATCTCCGACTCCTTCCGCCCTCTCGTCTCAAGATGCCGAAAGCTCAACATCTATCATAAACTTCCACAGGGAGCGGAGGATGTTCAAAAGGATGAAGATCCTTTAGTCTTGAAGGAGAGAACTGCCTGACCATGTCCCTAATACCCCAGCACTTATTTCAGACACTCCTTACAACCCAATCTTTCCACTCATAGCCCCACTCACCCAATACCCTTCCTCCTCCCTCTACTAAACTTTCCAATAATTTATCCCCTTACTTAAAAACATATAATAACCCTTATAAAATCAAGAAACTTTGTAAATGTCCAAAAAGTTCCTTCCAGTCTCTGATTTGTGGCTTTGATTTTATTTTCTTACCTCCACCCCTACAGTGCTCTCACCACTGTAGGAAAAGGGGCCTTTAAGGACTTTCCAGGCCACCACTCACGTAGCTAGATATTAATCTTAGATAGTCCTCCAAGTCCAGTAATCAGTCCATTAGGTAAATCCATCACCAATTTCCTCATAAAATTCCAATTTATTTTCTACCCCTGACTATAGTAAACTGGGTAGGCCCCAGATAAGCCTTACTTCCCACCACCATTCACAAATTCCAGTCACAAAAGTTGAAAACCCTTTTTTAAACTGTAAATTAAACCGACTGATGCACAGCAGATTCTTGAATGCACCTTCTCTCACTGAGGTGCAAACAACTGATGGATCCAGAAACAGGTGTCTTCAGACCCCCAGGCCCTCTCACTCCCTGGGGAGCCAATGCAAATAAAGGCACTCTTACTACCAAGTCAAAAGCTACAATGTAGATTATAAAGTAATAAAATTAAAAGTCTGACCTTAATAGGTGGAGTTGTTGCACAAATTCCTTCTTCAGGCTTGATTTAGTACCAAAACGGGGTCCCGAAAAGCCCATCCAAGGGTTGCAGCCATATATACTTACAGCCACCACCACAGCTCTCCACTGGCTCCAACGGCCCAGTCGGCTCCCTGGAGAGCCTAGAGAACTGTTGGCTCGTCTGGCTGGCTACCCTTCCAGAACCACAGCTCAGTCCCCCAAGCAGCCACAAGTCTCAGCCACAAACTATCCCACAGGACCGAGTCCAGAGCTGCACCAAATCAGTCCAATCTCCAATATCCACTCAAAGTACCAACTCAGGATTATCCGGGTAACAGCCCCCAGCTGGTGGCAGTCACACAGCAGAGCTGGCAACCCTCCCTCCCTCCCCAGGAAAGGAGAGCAGTCCAGTGAATGCTCAGTCTTTTCCACTCCCCCAGCCAGCCCCCAGCAACCAGAGATTACTCCTGATCGTAAGTCACTGACATGGTGGGCTATAGCAGTAGCACCACATTACATGGGCTAGCTCACTATAATCTGTTTTTATTGTTCTTGCAAGTCCAGAAAAGTTGCAATGGGACTTGACCAAAGATTGTAAACAAGCATATTTTTGTGTGATAACACCAGTATGGGTGGCAGACTTTTTAACTTAAAAAAAAGAATCAGACTCGAACTAACAGCTACAATAGTGAATCATAAAATGTGTATTTTAAATGAGGAACAGTTTGAGGCCTAAGGGAGTTGACAGAGTCCCTTTAAAAAGGCCTTAAAAATCTCTTTGAATACATGAGACACAGCTGACTGCACATTTTCTCATAAATGCAAATTTCTTCAAAGAAAAGATTATTTTATGCACCAGAACCAAAGAGGTCATGTAAGTCTCTTTAGCACCTCCAAGTGACTAATGCTAGGCCCACTTCTATGTGGCTGATTTACCCCATAGGGTTAATAGCATCTCCTAGAGTTTTGGGGGAGGTGCTGCAGGAAAACAGGGAAAGGTGCCAGAGAGTTAGCTCTCAGTGTTGTGGAGAACCACACCAAAATTCAAAGTAATAGAGGCCAACAAAGTCTCTCAATGGTATTTTGATCATTCCAGCACCAGTGTAGCCCACCTGTGAGAACCCCAACTGTTACCTTATCCTGGAGTCTCTTTGTGATCCCACCACAGAGCACTAGGAATCACTATTTTAGGTTGTTTTGTGTATCCCGTTGCTCTTTCACTAACTCTTTTGCAAGAGAAAATGAGGTCCCTGTGACCATCAGCACCTATCGTAAGTATCACTTGCTGCCTCAAAAAAGCTCAGCTGTTTCCATTTGGGCCCACCCCAGTTACATAGAAAAATAGAAACATAGAAGTTGACGGCATATAAGGACCGCAAGGCCCATCCAGTCCGCCCATTTCTTTTTCTGCCTTATGAATGTGCCAACAGCCTTTGCTCTGTCAATGACCTCTCAATTCATACTCATCTGTATTGCTCCCTTATGCCTATCCCATGCATATTTGAAGCCCTGCACTGTATTCATATCCATCACTTCCTGAGGTAGGCCGTTCCATACATCCACCACCCTTTCTGTGAAAAAGAACTTCCTCACATTACCACAGATGCTGGACCTAGACTGAGAGATCACTTTTTGATTGGCTATGCATGGGTTATGTAATTATAATAACTGGTTAGTGATGATTATCAACTGTGGGCAGAAGCTGTCAAACTCTGTTATACACGGCTGTGTATAATCATCCATGTATAACATAGTTTGATTATACATATCTGTGTATAGTCACACATGTATAACAGAGTTTAATTAAGCACTTTTTGCAAAAATTCTAAAATCATTCTCGTGCTAGCACTACTGGTTCCTCAAGCTGTCAGCTTGTGCTGTCAACTTGATTACACTAACCTCACTGAAACTGCTGAGCAAGAATCTAACATGCAACTGAAGAAAGACACATTTCTTACAGAAACTAAAAATTACCAGCTATCTACTAACATCTGTCTATCCATCTAAAAAAGGGGAACATTCATCACCATTTCAGCAACCTAGTGACCTAGAAAGACAAAAATTCAAAGAGCAGAAAGAAAATAGAAACACTTTAACAGATATTGAGACCAACGTTAGGCTGTTCAACAAGTGCCTGTCTGACAAAATAAAAAATCAAAGGAACCAGTTATTATAAAAAATAAAACATGGGGAAGTATTTGTCAACTCAGATTTTATGCACACCCACGGTGGGCAATGCTTGATAAAACCCCTCAAGCTTTGCTCTCAGAGTTTATGAGTCAGCATACATCTCAGGTGTGTATAAAATCCTCATTACACACACTTCTCCATGCATTTTTCTATTTTTATGTTGCATGCACGCATGTGCAAGAAACATAGTGCCATCATCCGAGTTTTCGGAGGTGTGTCAGCCCCTCTTCCAATGCAGTCAGTATGTTTGCAGGAGCGGCCCCAGTTCCCCAATGAGTGCTGCAGCTGTCTATGACAAAATGCAGTGGCATACAGTTGAAAGGGAGAGTTCCACTTCAGTGAGCAGAGCTCTCCCCCCACGCACACACATGTGCAAGCATGCATATTGAGTGCTGATGCTCTCCCCCCCACGCATACACTGTATGGCCGACGGGGGTGCTCAATCCCGTCGGCTCCACGCCCAACAGCTGTCAGGTGCCGCTGAGCCCACCCCAGCGTGGCAACAACTGTAGCTGACGTGGGGTGCCCCAATCCCCATCGGCCCAAGGCTGTGCACGCCCCAAAGTTTCCGTGCCACGCTGGGAGCCCACCCAGCATAGCAAATCTTGTTTGGCAGCCAGGTGCCCAATCTATCGGCTCCATGTCCCCAAAACAGCTTTTCCTGCTGCCATGCTGGGGAGCCCACACCAGCATGGCAAACGTCCCGTGGTCGTCTTCTTAAAGAAAAACCTGTGAATAAAAACGGTCCCTCGTAGTCTCCCTGCCCCTCCCACAACCCGCACCCACCACTCGCACCCTGCCTCCCACACCCACCCCATACTTACCTCCGGAGCATGGAGGCAGCGATCATCGGTGGACCGGGAACACGTCTGCACTCTTCAAAGCCGACGCGAACTGAGGAATTGCGGTAAGCTGTATAATGGGATAGATAGGGTTTTTCGCTTTGTTGCATATCTCGGCATTTTAGGAATTTTGGCCCAAATTTTCAACATGGGGTTTTAGGACCCCTCCTCATGAGTTCTTGCACTGTCATGGTGTTAATCGGACCGAAGGGTGATTTGGCGGTCACTGCACAAAATCACCTTCGGGACTGATTAACAAAACAACACTGCAGTGTTCATAAGGTGGGCTCTCAAAAATTCCTGAAAATGACTGTTTTACTAGCGTGCGTTGCGCAGTTCCTACGCACGCACGTAAGTTCGCAAATTTTCAATATTTTCACTCCAGATTTTCAACAATGCCATTTTACTACACCTCCTTATGAGCAGTACAGCTGTTATTTTTCACATACTGCCCAAAACGTGTTTCACTATAGGAAGCATACAATGGCGTAGTCGGTGCACAAAATCAATGTATGGGACACATTAAGAAAATCACAGTGACACTGTTCATTAGCAGAGGTCTTAAAATGGCTATGTTGAAAATTTGGTGAAAAATTCTAAATGACTGTTTTACGAAAGGCTATGCAGTTCCTATGCATGCTCGTAAGTTTACTAAGTTTCAATATTTTCACCCAGATTTTCAACATTGCCATTTTACTACACCTCCTTATGAGCAGTACAGCTGTCATTTTCACATACTGCCCAAAACGTGTTTCACCGATGTAGAGCACAATGGCTTAGTCTGTGTGCGAACTCAATGTATGGACATATTAAGAAAATCACAGTGATACTGTTCATGAGCAGAGGTCTTAAATGGCTATGTTGAAAATTGTGAAAAAATTCCTTAAAATGACTGCTTCATGAGCGTGCGTTGCACAGTTCTTACGCACTCTCGTAAGTTGGCGAATTTTCAATATTCACACTCCAATGACTTCCAAATACCTAAACAGCACATAGAAGCAAGCAACATTCAGCATTGACAAATGCTTGTTTATGTAGTATGAGGCCAGTGCGGCTGCCCAGAGTCAAGGCTGCAAGTTTCTAATCTCTTGTTGTAAGGGTTGCAATGCTCATTTTTAGATGCAAGTAGCATCTGTCTGCTGAGAATTACGCCTACTTTCAGAATATGCAGTATATCATGTTGCATAAAAATTACATAGCTCATGCACAGGTGCAGCATGTGAAGTTCCTCTTCAGCTGATGTATTCTGCTGTCTCGTGCTGTAGTGACAACTGCAGTAGTAGCCACAGACACTGCCAGCTATTTCCTGAAATTTCTGTGATATTTCCAGAAATATCTGATGCTTTTTGCATTTAAACAGTAGGGGCAGCAGAACAAAACTCTTCAGAAATTTTGCAAAATATCTGGAAATAGCTGGCAATGTCTGTGGCTACCACTGTATCCCAGCAAATTCCATGTGCTGGCATTTAGGAAAAAAAAACAGTATCTTACATTGCCACATTTGCACTCCTGTCAGATTATTCTGCTGGCTGCTAAACTTTCAAATTGGCAGATTTGGTTCCATGACAATTGCCATTCGACAAATGTACAATTTTACCAAGTGCATTATTTGTGGTGCTAATGCTGAAAGTGGTTTCTGAAAGCATGCATTATCTCAGCTGTAATCAGCATACTGTATGAACAGCTAAGGAGAGCAATCTGTCTGTTAAAAGGTCTTTTATCTTGGCACCGTGCATTCAGAAATATAAATGATGAGTGCATTTTTTACAGATGCATAGCAAGTGCTAAACATGATATAATGCAATTATATTGAAAAGGGACTCTCATAGCACAAGACTGCGAACGCAGCACAGTTGGTCTCCTTTCACTTAGTAGACTCAAAACACATCTCTCCACCTCTTCTCCACTGAGGACAGTGTGGTTGTTTCCTCCCTCCCTGCTGCACTGTTTTCTTGCTCCTGACCATACCATTCTACTGTCCCAAATTCCAATTATTGGGGTATTTTCCAAATTTGCAAGGGCAGAGTGGAGCAGATTTCAACTTCTGATTGGTCTGTTTGAACACCATTTCACAGATCACAGAGTATATCTCTTTCATTTTTTTTTTTTTGCTTTAAAGTCTGGTGACAGTTTGACATCCCTGGGTGCTTTTCAAATTAACCAAATCAGGGCCACCATTTATAACAATTGCTTGTACCCAAAGCCCTTTGTACATGATGTCTGTGTACCACCTGTCCACTTCTGAAATAAATAAATATTCTGATATGAATTAATAAACCTAGAGATAAAATGGGGTTGGTACTCTTTACCATCAGTCAGCTGGTACAAATACAATACTCCTCTTTGTATATGATCTCTGTGTGCCTCCTGTCCACTTCTGAAATAAATATTTTGAAATGAATAAACACATGAGATAAAATGTGGTCAGTATTCTTTAACATCAACCATCTGGGACAAATACAGTATTCCTGTAAAAGAAAAAGAAAGGGAAATCATGCAACACATGTAAATGATGTTTCATGTTCCCCTGTATTGTGTTAGTGTGTGTAGTACATCATCTTTTCTCAACTTGAAAATAGGAAAGATGAATTTCCACCCTCTCTGAGCAAGTCCTGTAATTTAATGAGAAAGCTTTGTTTCCTGTTGTCAAATCATGGACTGGGCACCTGAAAGCAGAGTTCATACTGTACATAAAAGCAGAATAATTAGCCTTTGTGCCTGAGAGCTGCTGTTTGGCTCCATCCAATGGTGACAGGTGGTAATGTCCTTCCCAGGAGATGTGTTACCTTCTTCAAAAAACATTTTTCCTCCTTTTATTCTGGTTGTTATAGCAGAAGCCTCCAGATAGCATTGTGTATCACCTGCAAGAGCCCTAGTTTATTATTATCAGGTGCACCACATAAAATCCCTAAAATGCACTTGCAAGGCAGGTGGGTGGGGTGGCAGTAGCAGTTGTGCAATATTTTAGCATTTAAATTATATTGAAAGAAGCAGTGACAAAATCATAAATGAATCATATAGAGGGGTAGGGCTGTGCTGGAAATGATCTGCTGTGACAATTACTGCACCGTTTGTTTCATATTCTAGTCATCAGATTGATCAGTCTGTGCATTAACTGATCAAACTGTTGCCAGACTCATCATTCATATGCCTGATAGTGAGAGCTGTGCATGAGGTAGTGCAATTACATTGAAAAACATCTTGGGTAGGATGTAACTGCAAAGATAGCACAGCTGGTCTCCTTCCACCATTGGAACTGAAGCACATCTCTCCATGTTCTCTCCATTGGGTATAGTGTGCTTGTTTTCTCTCCCCCCCCCCCATTCCCCACACACTATTTTCTTGCTCCTGATCATACCTCTTAATTGTCCTGAGTCCCATTTTGGGTGGGGAATTTCCTAAATTTGCATTTGGTGTCTCGAGGTCCCAAGTAGCCTGCACCTGGTCCCAAATTCACAGCATGGCTTGGAGCACACCGCTGTGCTCAAAGGAAAACTTTAAACAACTTACCGGCTTAGACGCTTATTGGCATCTGATATAATTCGCTGCAACATCAGCCAATCAGGTGTGTGTAAAGAAAGGCCATGGGGTCATGATGATATACTACATTGAAAGGGATACTGTCAGTACGATTGTCTTTTTTAAGGGGCATGTAATAAAAATGTATGTTGCTTGAATAGTGTCACTGTGTTTTCTGTCTGTCCCTGTAAGTGCCAGTTTTGCAATTTTTCTTGATTTTATTCACTTATACTGTTTCGTTTTGTGATGAGCATAGCATTAGTAAAGCTATAGTCGGCAAACTGAAGGGTGTGTGTCCCCTTCACAGATGCACTGCGTGAGATGACAGTTTCTATCAGGAGTGGAGAATACACTTACACACCTGCTTGAGGAGAACTGTCATAAACGCTCTCATTCTGACAGCGAAAGTTAACCACTAACAACTGCCTGTCAGTTTCCTTTATATTTGCCCCCAAGTGACTAATGACCAGCACCCTGTGTGAGGAGAGAGGCAGGAAGTTTGAAACATACACTTGGATTACACTTGTTTTAGTCCTGTTGAATGTCCCGTAATCTGAGTGTGTGTTTTCTGGCAGGCAGTGTTGTGTTTGACTTATTGTTGGTTGGGAACTCAAGACTAGCAATGCTTACATATGATGGCACTGGGTCATAACAGCACCAGACTGAATAGCATAGTCAAGAACTGCACAGTAAAAATGTCTTCACTTTTGTTTTTGCAAGGGGCTCCACCCTCCATACTAATAGATCCTAACTCCAGAGGAAGCAGATCATGGGTAAAGACCAAAATTGTGGGGCTGAGGAATACTGTTTTCATGGTCCTTTGCAAAAAAGTCAAGTCATAATACTGCTAAAATCTAGGGAGACCAGGATTGGATCCCTGGTCTCACTGCCACCTGGCCAAGCTTTTCCATGCCTCAGCCCTCCATGCCACAGGAGCAATTCATCCAGCCTCTGGAATTCTGCTGCCCTGGTCCTGTGTCAACACCATGGGTGGCGACCAGGGGAGCACTTACTGCCTTGTGATCATAATCTCCGCTTACTATCTGTGACTAGCACTGTGTTGTGCGGCGCTATTCTTGCAGAGCTTTTATAACTGGGCACCACATATGGCAAAGCGAATGAGTGGGATAGAGGGTTGTCAAATAAATTGAATTCCTATCATTATTGTATTGCTTGATATAAGCTGCCATTGTTTATTAAAAACTAAAGGTGCAGGAGAATGAAGTGAGTGTTACAAAGGTGGCATCTTATCCTCCAGTCAAAGAGCATCAGTCAGATTATAAATGGGAAGGTTGTGTGGGCTAGTGTGTGTGTGTGTGTGTGTGTGTGTGTGGCGGGGTGTAGTGTATACTGTTTGTCAGCTTAGCTGCAATCTTTCTCATTTGAGATACCTAAATTTATTGCCAGGTAGAGATCTCCAGGAAAATAAGATGCCACCTTGGCAATACTCACTTCATTCTCCTCCCATTATTAATTTTTTTTGTAATGAACAATGGCAGCTTATATATAAGGATCAGCACATGGAGAAAATGTTAATGTTCAGAACAGAAGAGATAAAATAGAGCAACATTAAAAGAGTGGAAAAAGGTGAAGGAAATAAAAGGGATCATCCACCCTGTGCTTGCTAGGAGCAGAGGGAGGGGGCAAGTACATGGACGCTACATGGACAAGGATCCAAGATGGCGACCGGTGTGGGTCTGCCTTGAGTTTGTTGCAGCAGTAACTGTTTTATTCTTGTGCTATTTTGTTTTAAGTTCGTTTTTGTTTTCATTTTGTATTCATTTTTATTCTGTATTCGTTGTTACCGCTTTATGGTTTTTGTTTTTGGACCTGGACATACTCCCACTACTGCTATTTGAGGGCCGTTTGCTTAAGATCTGTTTTTTCCTGAAACCGGTTATTTGACGGTGCGAAGTATAATGCTGGTCATTTCTGTCTTTGTGTGACTGTGGATTTGCCGAAGACTCTGTGGACTTAGCAGGACACTCGTAGATCGCTCTAGGAATTTCTCCGGGTTGAAGGAGTTGGAGGAGGCCTTTCCGGGGCTGTCGGGGTGCTTTTGGAATCCTACGTTGTGGATGTATTTTCCCCTTGGTGGTGCCTGACCTGGTTCGAGGTGGTTATCGGGCCCAAGACTGGTGTCTGTTTTTTCTATTTTGCAGACCACTGGGAAAGTGTCGGGAAACTGTCAGGAAATAAAGAACTGAGCTGGGCCGAGACCCAAGGTTGCAGCGGGGAGGAGCGCTCTATCTTCGCTCCCAGTGGGTGAGGGGGTTGGTCGGAGGCTCACCAGAGAGTAAAGTTTCTGTCCGCCCTGGGGGGCTTGTAGTTTTTGGGTGGTCATTGGGCCACTCGAGATCTGGGGCCCTGACCTTTGGGAAGTGGTAGTTTTGGGGTGACTCCAAACCTCTGCGGGCTTCTGGGTGTCATTTTGGCTTTGGCAGCTGCAGTTTGGAGAACTTTCACATCCGCCCGGATTTTCAGTAAAATGGGATGAGAAGCAAGCTGCTGGATTTGAGAGGGAACTGGCGTGCAGTCTGAACACTTTTTTGGGGATTTGGACTGTCACTAGGGCCAGTCTCATTTTTGTGGCACAGCTGATTTTATCATTTGCCTGTATTGTGTGGCACGTTATTTCAAACTCTGGACTTCTTCTAACCATCTGGACCAGGAAAAAAGAGATAAGTACTGGTGACCTACTGGAGTTAACTTCAAGTGGCCCTCTGGGGAGGTTGTGAAAGGGCCTCTGATCTGAATTTTTTACTGGTTGTTTTTATGCACCGTCATTGAGAGAACACTGCTTGGACTTTAAATGGTGGTGGTGGTGGGAGTGAAGAACTCGGGGTTGCTTTTCTAATTGGAATCTGTTTTCTGGGACAAAATTTTCTATATTGTTCTCCGAGCAGTGACAGTGCTCGGTTTTTGAGAGCATCCGGGGAGTGAGAGTCCCTGACTGCTCACAAATTTGTATTATTTATTTAGTTTATTTAGTTTATGTGGGAAAGTTTATTTTATTTATTATTTTCTGTGCAGTAAGAGTGCTCGGGGGGCTGAGCATGCAAGTATTGTGAGGACTTGTTTGCCTAGGTAACCTATATTGTTTTGATTATTTTATGTGGGATGTTCTGTCTATTTTTATTTATCTGCTCTGATATCCTTTATTTTAAATTGTGATTTTTATTTTATTTTTGTTTTGGAAATAGGAATACCTGGTGTGAGGAGGGATACCTATTTTTATTACGTGGATGTAGTTTTGTTTCTTTTTTCTTCCTGAAAGCAGGTTCAAATGATGATTAATTTGAGTTAATTAGATCTGAGTTAATTGATTTTGTTTTTGTTTAGTTTTTTGATCTGAGTTATTTTAATTATCTGGGTTTGGATTTGATTTTATATTAGTTACTTCTGCTAGAGTAGAAGCTTATTGATTTTTGCACCATGTTGGAGGATTGGGATATGTATCACTGTCCCACCCCCCAGGTCATGCACTAGTCATCCCACGATCTCCATGCCCTCTGCCCCTTTTTTCCCCCACCGTTGCTTTTTTCCATCTATCAACGCTGTCGGACTTTGGAATTGCCCGCAGGAGGATGGGGGAGCAGGGTGTGTGAACAGCGGAGGGTGGACGAGGGGGGCGTTTGCATCAGAGTGGTTAAGTCCAGAAGATGCCCTGGGGCGAAATGGAGTCTAGAACATGGGCTTACTTGTCTGGTCTCCATACCCAAGGGCACCACCACTATAAATGGTGGGCAGGTGTCTGGGGCATCCCTGGAGTTCTGTCCAACTCGGGCAGTGTTAAGCAATGCTAGATCTGTTGCGAACAAGACTGCTATTGTTGCAGACATGGTGGGTACATCGGATCTGGCTTGCATCACCGAAACCTGGCTGGATGGTAATGCTGGCCCCATACTTGAGGCGGCAGTTCCGGACGGGTATTGGGTGATACACCGTCCGAGATTGGATTGCAGGGGAGGAGGGGTTGCGGTCTGTTTTAAGGCTGAATTCGAGCTCACTAGTGTCCCAGCTGAGGAGACCAGATCATTCGAATGTGTCATAGTGGCAGGTGGGGGCTATAGGCTGGCTCTCGTCTATCATCCACCCGGAGATGAGAAGCTATTCCTTAAGGAAGTGGTGGACTCCATGGTCGACCTGGTGTTTGAGTCACCCAGGTTGATGGTGCTGGGTGACTTTAATGCCTGGATCGATGACAAACTCTCGTAATTTGGACAGCACTTCCTCCAATTGATGAATTCATTGATCCTCTCACAGGTGGTTACCTCTGCTACTCATAAACATGGCCATTCCCTTGACCTGGTCTTCCTCCTGGGGATGGAAGCCTCCGATGTGGGTGTGGAGCCCGTCAGATGGTCTGACCATTACACTGTGAGATTCAATTTTTGCACCCCTCTGCATAGGCCAGCCCCTGTGGAGATGGTCAAGTACCGCCCTTTACGGGATGTGACTCCCGATGGCCTAACTGCGGTGCTTGATCTATCAGAATTTCCAGTGGCGAGATTGAATCCAGAGGTTTTGGTTCTGGCTTATAATAAGGCCATTACCTTCGCTCTGGACTCCATTGCTCCAATCCGTGTGCATCCTCTCTCCCTTCACCCTAGGTCGCCATGGTTTGATGGGGACTTGAGGGAGATGCGGCGACTAGGACACAGGTTAGAGAGGTGCTGGCAGAAATCCACCTTAGATGCTGACCATCTTAGACTGTTAGAGCACTACCGACTCTATCAGTCAGCAATTGCCCATAAGGAGGCAGTATTCCTGTCTGGGGAAATTGTTGCTGCTCAGAACCGAACGGCCCAGCTCTTTTGAACCATAGACAGGCTGTGCAACCCAGCCTGTCTACAGGTTCGTAGAGCCTTTTCACAATTGCAGTGTGAGGATCTTGCTCGGTTCTTTGGAGATAAGGTGGATAACATCAGGGTGGAGACCCGCACAGCACTCTCTATGGGAGTTGCCGTAGACCAGCCCCCGGTCACCATCCCTCTTTTTTCCTGGAGTTCCTTCGAAAGTCCGGAAATCGTGGATGTTATGAGGATTGTCCAGGGTATGCATGCTACATGCTGTAGTTTAGACCCGGGTCCTACAGCCCTGATAATGGGCTGTGGGGAGGTGATCATCCCGGTTCTGGCGCAGATAGTCCGGTGTTTCTTAGACTCTGGTGAGTACCCCTGCTCCCTGAAGGAGACAGTGGTGACACCAGTATTGAAGAAGGCTTCTTTGGACCCAGACTCTCTCGCTAACTATAGGCCTATCTCTAACCTTCCCTTTTTGGGGAAGGTAATTGAGAAAGTAGTGGCTGCTCAGTTGGACAACCATTTGACCATCCGTAGCTCTGGTTTTTGAAAGAGGCACAGCACCGAGACTGTGCTGGTTCGGGTGCTCAATGATCTCCTGATGGCGGGAGACCAGGAAAAAATGGTCCATTTTGCTTCTGCTTGATCTGTCATCAGCATTTGACACCGTGGACCATGGGGTGCTGCTTGAGCACCTGAGATCCATCTGTGGGCTTTCAGGTTTGGTTCACAGATGGTTTACTTCTTTCCTCACTGGTAGAACTCAGAGGGTGGTGTCGGGGGTGTTTTCCTCCAGTCCTACCTCTCTGTCCTGTGGGGTGCCTCAGGGCTCAGTGCTGTCCCCCATGTTGTTTGCGGTGTACATGCTTCCCCACGGAGGCATTGTAAGACAGTATGGGCTGGAGTTTCATTGTTACGCAGATGATACCCAGCACTACCTGTCTTTTGCACCAGACCAGAATGGAGCACTCTCGGTGTTTAATAACTGCCTTGACGAGATCCAAGGTTGGATGAGGTCTAGCTGGCTGAAGTTGAATTCTGGGAAGATGGAGGTGACGGCTGTGGATCCCGGTCGCTGGATAGGGGGGTGGGGAGCAAATCATCCCACAGGTTTATTCCTTGGGGATGTTGAGCTCCCTATCTCTGAACAGGTGCGTGACCTAGGGGTGATTCTTGACGACTGGCTGACATTACGTTCTCAGATGTTGGCTGTTGTTAAGCTATCCTTTTACCATCTGAGAAACATCGCTGGGATCAAGCACCTTGTTCCGTCTGGGAACCTGCCTACATTGATCCACGACTTTGTGACCTCGCATCTGGATTATTGCAACTCCCTTTACTTTGGGCTTCCAGGGGTTGATATCCGCCACTTGCAGCTGGTGCAGAACTCTGCAGCCCGGTTGTTAATGGGGATTCCTCGTTCCTCCCACATTACACCGGTGCTGCGGGAAATGCACTGGCTACTGGTTCAGTGGCGGATCACCTTTAAAGTCGGTTTACTGACTTATAAAGCCCTATATGGACTGGGCCCTGACTACCTGAAAGAGCTTCTGGTCCCTTACCTCCCGAAGCAACTGCTCCGCTCGGTCAATGAGGGGTTGCTGGAGATTCTGAGGGTAGTTTTAAAATCTTCTGGGGACCGGGCTTTTATGTTCGTGGCACCGACCATCTGGAATTCTCTACCCCGTTGGATTAGAGAGTGCATGACTGTGGGGGGCTTTAAACAAGCACTGAAGTCTTTTTTATGGAATAAGACATATGGGGATGGTGTCAACATGGACTGATTGAACTTGTTTTAGCTATTTTATCATGATGTTTTATTGTATATTTATTTTAAATACGTACTGCGCCTTAATTTTGAAAGGCGCATTATAAATAAAGATTATTATTATTATTATTATATTATTATAAGTAATCAATTAACAGTAGCAATGTCTGTATGTTTTTGTAAAAATATTTGAAAAGTTCTTCGGGCAGAAAGATAGAGATATAAGTTACCCATAGTGGTGTATAACAAATGTTCAGAAGAGGCCATCAGAGCCAGGCCATTCAAGAAGTCACAGACAGTAGGGTCTACAGAAGTACACCACTTCTGGAGTATAAGGTGTTTTGTCTCAATACTGCCTAGTTGTAACCAGTCCAACTCCAAAGATGAAAAAATAGGAAAGGCTTTGTGCCAGCTGAGTAGAAAAAAGGGGTATGCCCCCTGTATGGCGACACCATTACAGCAAACCTGTTGATGCTGATAACATTGACAGTTCGCTGTAATGGTCCACTCAAGACCCTGGCACTCTGTCCCCAGTCCTGCACCCCCTTCCCAAATCAACTCTGACTCAGAGTTGATAATCTGATAGATTGGGCAGTGTGGGGTGCAGTGCCCCTCGCATGGGGGGTTCAGGGGTGAAGCCCCTGATAGAAAAATGGACCAGATTTCCTTAAAGATTTAGGTCAACTGCAATTTGTGGTCAACATAAATCCATTGCTGTGATGCTGGTCAACAAAATAGTTGTCAAACTGGCATCGTAGATCCAAAAAAAGGGAAGAGTGTGTGGAAATGTTGACCTGAAAAATCTGTTCCAGATTAACCTGGACATGCTTACAGAATTGACTAATTTGGGACAGGACCATAGAATATTAAAAAGATCTGCACCTAGGTTATCGCATCTCCAGAAATTGCATTTTGAAGAATGTGTGCCTTCAGCAGAACTTCTGGAGTGCGGTACTATTTGTGGAATATCTTGTTTTGTAAAAGCATACTATGCATATCACATACCACTGTATAGGTTATCAAACAGTTGCTCCAGGCTTGGTCAGGAATTAGTAAACCTAGAGAAGTTTCCCAGGCAGTTTTAGTGTGAAGAGCCTGATTGAGAATCGCATTCCTAATCGCTGTGTAGATGCAGCCTCCCCTTACCTTAGACTGCTTTAACCATGGGGATAGGATGTGCGAGGCAGAAAACAAAATGGGCTCACTTAAAGCAACAGCACTAATTAATAAAAATGTTCTTTTTACAAAAGTTATGTCAAACAAGCCCCACCACTGACAAAACTTAAACCCTTTGCTTTTACTTTTTTATTTTCTTTATATTCTTAATTTTTTTTCTGACAGTTTAGCACAAACCCTTGCTAGGAGTGTCATATTGGACTTTGAGGAAATGGGGTGCTGTCATTCTCTCATTGGTTATTTTGTATGTTGTAACTGGAATGCACCATCTCTTCCTTTGCTTGTTGAGTGTTTATAGGACAAACTATGTAAACAAAGGGTGAAAAACAGGAAATAGTATAGAGGCTGCCATATTTCCTGTGACTCCACACAACATTACAAATGTATTAAAAATCAAGTGAACCAATTATTAGAAAACAGTAGTAAACAGCAAAAGTTAAATCTGAAATGTTAAAATACCAGGTAGTGCAAAAATCTCAGAAGTGATGAACACTTCCTGGTTAACTAGTACTGCTGCTTTAAGCTTTTAATCAATTTAGAGAGAGCACTTTGAAGTTGAAGGTATCTCCAAAATTCAGTCCTAGCAAGACTCTATCTAGTTTAGAAGTTTTGGAAGGAGTGAAGGACAAGGCACTGGGGAACCAATAGGTCTTGTAAAGTGAAGATACCTAGAGAGTTCCAAGCTGGCCAATTGAGCAGTTGTCCACACATGGATACATCAGTTTTATGCTGGGGGGGGGTGAGAGTTGAAGAGAACAAATCCATAAGTAGCCATTTACTGAGCTGTCACCAGCAAGAAACAGAAGCTTGCATGGTGGGACACAGAAAAGAAGAGTGATGTTTTTTACACAGAAGGAGGAGGGTGGGGATCCCAAACCTCTCAATGCTGTTTCAATCTCTAACCAGAGTGGAACAGATAAGGATACATTATTAAACCATTTGAAAGTTTCAGTTGTTTAAAATCCCCATAAATAATGTCTCAACCAGGGGAGGCACCAGCCACCTCAATTTCAATGTGCCTTACATTTTTCATAACTGCAGTGGGTTGGCCCCCTTCCAGAGGAGACTAACAATCATCTGATCGATACAGTCAAACCACAACTTAGGAATTTTCAAAGGAATATAAGAAAGGAGGTGAAACATTTTGGATGTGATAATCATTTTCTGAGCTTCGATTTTGCCCATCATGAAAAGTTAAATTGGTTTCCATCCTCCAATTCAATTTTCAGATCCTGTGGGGGGGGGGCCAGATTAATATCACACAGAAGTGTGAAACTGGGAGAGATTTTCAAACCTAGATAAGTTATATGACTTGATGCCCAACAAAAGCCAAAGCTTGGAAAGTCTAAGGAGAGCAAATAATGTTCGGAGGTAAAACCTCTGACTTATTCTTATTAACACATAATCCTGACACACTTGAAAAATTTTGCAGATGGGCCATAAGAGGATGGATACTAGTAAGGGCTTTGTCTAAAAATACCAGTAAGTCATTGGCTTATAGTAGGGTCTGACATTATGTGTTTCCTACACAGAGTCCAGGGATATCTGCAGCATGACAGATTGCTGCAGCTAATGGCTGTATAGCTAATAAAACAAGCATTTGTCAATGCTGAATGTTGGCTTGCTGGCATTGGCATTGGTAGTGCAGGAGTTAGAGAGATGCATAATAGGAATGGCAGTGAAGTATTGAACTGATGCCAACTCACCCCCATGCTGCAGAGACTGACAGGCATTGGGGTGTCCCTTTGGGTGTTGGCCATAGCGCTCATGCAATTTCACCTCTCCTTATCCTGCAGACACCGACAAGCGTTGTGGTGTGCATTGGAGTCTTCAGGCCTTATGCTCACCCCATTCATCATCATCATCATCATCATCAAATCTTTATTTATTCAGGCTAACATCATTGAGCAAGGCTCATTTACAAGATGGACCTGATAAGGTCAAGGTTCAATAGTTGATACACAACAGATGCATCATACACTTATATAAGACAGTTATACATACAGGGGAAAATAACGTTTATAAACACAGTGATGTACAGTAAATTCACATGATAAAAAATGGTTACAGTAAAGTTAAGCTAATATTTACAGTATGTACAGTATATACATATCCCAGTGGGGGGACATGGCAGACACTCAACATAATGTAATACTAGGATGGTGAAGGTATTACTGAGTGCCATAAGATGGGGTGTCTGTCTGGAAGGAATATGCCATATATGGTTTGGAAGGGAGATTTGTGAGATGACAATGCTAGCTCTAGTGGTAGCAATTGCATTTCTCTTTGAAGAAGACTGTACAATGCTGTTTAAAGGATGCAAATGGAATGATATTGGACAGTTTTAGGGATTTTTGTAGGGTGTTCCATGCCCTCCCTAACCTGGTGTTGAATTTGGGCAATTTGAGCAGGATGATGTTGTTGCTTCTTAGGGCATAGGAGCTAGGAGAGGTCTGGGTGAAGCAGTCCAGGATATAGTTTGGAAGTTTTTTTTACAACGCTCTGTAAATCCATAGTGCTGCATTTCTGTTCCTTCTGAGGTAAAGGGAAACCCACCCAACTGCAGCATAAAGAGAGCAATGATGAGTATTAGATGGCAGATCTGTAATGAACCTTATTGCTTTATGATATAAGGTATCCAACTTGTGATGGTAGGAGATGGGGCAGTGACTATAAAGGAAGTCTGCATAGTCAACAACTGATAGAAAAATGGACTGGACTAACCTCATCTTTGAGTCTCTGTTTAGGAAGGGTTTTAATCTATATAGAAGGCCAAGCCTTTGAGAAAGCTTTTAACAGTTCTTCTAAATGATGAGTGAAGTCAAGACTGTTGTCAATCCACACACCTAGGTATTTGAAGTTTTCTACATACTCCAGATTTTCTCAAAGTATAGTGCATAGCTGGGGGAGAATGATTGGAGAGGATATGCTGGTGGAGCTTTGATTTGTGAACATCATTGCTTTAGTTTTCTTTGCATTTAACAGAAGCTTTTTCTCGAGTAGCTGATATTGTAGCAAGGAGAATTCTGTCTGTAGGATTTCATGAGTAGCTGCAGGTGAAGGGTTGCTGACAAACAGAACAGTGTCATCAGCAAAGAGGTGTACAGAGGAATTGGTAAGGGTTGAATCAATATTATTTATATAAATGGCAAAAAGGATAGGACCCAGAATAGAACCTTGGGGGACTCCTCTTGACAGTGGTTTTAATGGGGATAGGTTACCTTCAGCTTTTACCTGCTGTGACCTACCGTTGAGATAGCATCTGAACCACTTAAGGGAGGATGGGTCTAGGCCAATGGAGTACAGGGATGAAAGAAGTAGCTCGTGGTCCACAGTATCGAATGCTTTGCTCAGGTCCAGGAATACAGCACAGACATTATTCTTTTTATCTAATTCGGATTGCCAGTCATTTGTGACCTTGGCTAGTGCAGTGATAGTGCTATGCTTAGCCCTGAATCCAGATTGAGCTGGGTTTAGGAGGTTAGCATTGTCAAGATAGTCCCTTAACTGATTACTCACTAATTTCTCCAGCATCTTGGATAGCACTGGTAGAATGGAAATGGGCCTGTAATTATTAAGATCCATAGGGTCCCCTAATTTTAGAAGGGGAAACACTTGGGCTGTCTTCCACAGTGTGGGAATAGAGCCAGAGTTTAGGGATAGGTTAAAGAGGTGTGTTAGGGGGACTGCAAGTACATGGCATGCAATCTTTAGAAAGTAGGGGTCCAGAGAGTCTGCCCCTGCACTTTTTTTGGTATCCAGTTGCCATAATAGATCCTCTACTTGTTTCAACAGTATAGATTTGAAGCTGAAGGAAGAGTCAACTCTCTGATCACCAGTGTAATGGGAGCTTAATTGTTCCCTCAGCAGGTCAGCTGGAGAGGTGTCAAAGGCAAGGCCAGTTGTGAAGTGGTTATTGAAGGCATCCAGAATTTCCATTTGCCAGTGATAGGGCCATAACTGTTGTGTAATTGAGTTGGAAGGGGTGTTAGCGTCCTGCCCACCATACCCTTGATGGTGCCCCAAAACCTAGCAGGATTATGGTAGGAAGAGTCGAGTTCGGCCAAGTAGAAGGCAGCCTTTGCATCCCTAACTTTCTTGGTGCATCTATTCCTGGCTTTCCTAAAGATCATCCAGTCATTTGCATTCTTTGTTTTTCTTGCCATTTTCCAAAGTTTATCTCTCTCCAGCAGTGCAGCTTTGAGGTCAGCTGTAAACCAACGACAGGATTTGTTTTTTATTAGGATACTAGAGATTGGGGCATGGGTGTTAAGGGCATTTATTATAATGTTATTTAGCACCTGCTGAGCTTTTTCAACAGAATGGGCAAGATAAAACTCTTGCCAGTGTGGAGAGTAAGCTAGATCATGCAAATATCCTTCAATATTGATGGTTTTCTTGGAAATACACTGAGATGGGTGCCGTATAGGACAGTGGGGTGAACTTTGGAGCCAAAGCGTCCAAGGCACATCTTGATGATTGTCACTGGCTGCAGGGTGGGGATGGGGGTGGAATGGCGTGAGCATTACGTCCGACAATCCCAAGTCACACCCCTGACACCTGTCAGTCTCTATAGGGCAGGGCGTTACGGTTGGAAACCCTTACGACCGAGGCATTTTCACTCCAATATTTCAACACAGACTTTTTTTGACCCTACCTCATGAACAGTGGCACTATCAGTTTGTTAGCCAAAAGGTGATTTTTGCACAGTGACTGTGCCATTTGGCTCCACAGGTGTGAAAACACATTTTGACAGCTGTATTTTTCAAGAGGAGATACAAAAAAATGGCAATGTTGAAAATCTGGAGTGAAAATATGAAAAATTGGTGAAGTCATGAGTGTGCATAGAAACTGGGCAACACACGCTGTAATGCAATTATTTTGGGGATTTTTTAACCAAATTTTCAGCATAGGCATTTTGGGACCTCTGCCCATGAACAGCAGCACTGCAATGTTGTTAATCTGTCCCGAAAGTTGATTTCCCACAGTGACTGAGCCATTGTGTGCCAGATGTGCGAAAACACAGTTTGGGCAGGATGTGAAAAATGACAGCTGTACAGTTCATAAGGAGGTGTAAAAAAATGCCAGTGTTGAAAATGTGGCATGTAAATATAGCAAATTTGCAAAGTTACAAGGGTGCATGGGAAAAATGCAACACACGCTTGGAACACTGCCATTTTATGGACGTTCGGCACCAAATTTTCAACATAGGCATTTTAGCACCTCTGCTCATGTACAGTGTCACTGTTATTTCCTCAAAGTGTCCCAAGAAGTGATTTTGCACAGCGACCACACTATTCTGCGCCGGGAGTGCGAAAACACATTTTGGGCAGGATATGTGAAATGACGGCTGTACTGTTCGTCAAGAGGTGTGGAAAAATGGCAATGGTGAAAATCCAGAGTGAAAATATCACAAATGCTGAACGAGTGCAAAGCGTCTGCAATCTGCCAACGACGCCTTGACATTAGGCATTTTATGGAGTATCATCACCAAATTTTCAACATAGGCATTTTAGGACCTCTGCTCATGAACTGTGTCACTGTCATTTTCATAATCTGGCCCAAACACTGATTTCCCACAGCGACTGCGCTACTGTGCGCCGGAAGTGCAGAAACACATTTCGGGCAGGATGTGGAAAATGACAGCTGTACGGTTCACAAGGAGGTGTACAAAAATGACAATGCTGAAAATCTGGCACTAAAATATTGAGAATGCGTGAAGTTACGAGCCTGTATAGCAACTACGCAATGCCCCTCTCATAAAACAGGCATTTGTTGGATTTTTTCCACCAAATTTGGAACATAGGCTTTTTGAGACGTCACCTCATGAACACTAGCACTGTCATTTTGTTAATGGGTCCCAAAAGGAGATTTTGTGCAGTGACTGCGAAATCACCTTTTGAGGCCAACTAACGCCATGACAGTGATAGAATTCATAAGGAGGGGCCCCAAAAACCCAATGTTGAAAATTTGGTGCCAGAATTCCAATAAATGCCCGAGATATGCAGCAAAGTTGAAAAAACCCTATTCATTCCATTATACAGCTTACCGGCATTTTCTCAGTTTGCGGTCACCTTTGAATAGTGCAGACGTGTTCCCGGTCCACCGAAGATCATCGCGCCTGAGTCCGAGGTAAGTATGGGGTGAAGGGTATGGGGAGGCAGGGTGCGCAGTGGGTGGGTGCAGGTGGGGAGGGGCCACTGAGACTGCGAGGACCCGTTTTTCTTTCAGAGACTTTTTTTAAGGAGGGCGACACAGGACATTTGCCACGCTGGGGTGGGCTCCCAGCTGGCATCAAGGAAGGCTGCTTGGGGGGCTGAGCCAACGGGATTGGGCACCCTCATCGCAGACAATGGGGTAGGAATTTATGCTGATCGGGAGTGGGCCCCGTCCGGCTCGCCAATGAAAGCGGGGATGAGGCAAGAACCAAGGGGGATTGGGCACCCCCCTCAGCATATAGGAAGTGGGGGGGGCTGCTGTATGTTGACGGGGAGTGGGCTCCCCCATCAGCAAATTTCTGCAGCCACAGAAAGCCAGATGGGGGATTGGGCACCCCCAAAGTTGGCCGTTGGGCGGCCGCCCGACATGCTGCTAATGTGGAAGCACGCAGGAAGGGTCCACTGCATCTGACGAGCTTTGCTGGGATTGCAGCGGACCTCTCCTTAAATGTGCTCACCACATTAGCATGCATGGTGTGGCGCGTGCTTGCAGGTTGATTGGGGAATGAGGGACGCACCTACTGATGCATGCCCTGCATTCGCCCAACAGCGGCCGCGCCTCCAAATCTGCACTCTCCTAAGATGTTAACCTGCCTGCAAGCATGACAAGCCAACATAAAAATGAAGCTGGGATAGGGGACATCCCTGCCGAGTTCCACAACCTAAAAGGAAGGAAATTGACATAGTATTATTGATACGTATTTGTGCAAGGGAGCTGAGTACATAGGACAAATGTTATGAAGAAAGCCATCAACAATGGCCATCTTTTTCAAGACACTGTGAAGGTACCCCCACTCCACAGAATCAAAGGACTTTTTAAAATCAATGGCAATGGCTGCTTGTGGATAGGGGGCACCCCTAGCTAAGTGAATGAGGTTAATTATAGTTCATATATAATCTGAGCTGAGACACATGAGAATGAAGCCTACTTCAAGAGATGTATAAGATTAGAAAGAAGAGGTCCAAGATGATTAGCTAGGACCTTGGCATATATTTTGCTGTCAACGGTAATCAATCAAATGGATTGATAACTGCAGGTAATGTTGGGTCTTTCCCTTTCTTAGGTAATACAGTAATAGTGGCAGTGGCCATATCCAAGGGAAAGGTGCCTGAGGTTCAGAACTCCTGAAACAGACATTGCAATACCGTGCATAACAAAAAAGAGAGGAGGTGATAAACTTCCACAGAGAAACTGTCTCTACCTGGTACCTTACCAGATTTGAGGCTCTTGATCACTTGTTCTATTTCTTGGACAGTGATGGGAGCATCTAATGTAGCCACCTGAGTCAGAGAGAAACAAGGAAGAGGAACATTGGAAAGAAAAGAAAGAAGCTGAATAGTTTGATGTAGAAAGCCTTCATCCAGGCATTAATTCCCGGACAGCCACCACCAAGTGGAGGGAGCATGGACTGGAGGCACAGGGAAGTCGGGGCATTTGTTGTATTATTTTAACATTGCTGATGTGTGGAAAACTGTTCACTGTTGGGTTTTTGTGAGAAGAGGGACCTGGGAGGTGGGAGGAAGAACAATGGGGGAGGTTGAGGAAGGGATTGAAGTCCAGAGGACACCGGAGGCTAATGTGGTGCAGCTAGGCCAATTGGGCAGCTGCAGCCAGGTGTTTAAAGGACAGCACCATCCATCTTTATAGTCCAGTTTCCAGAGAGCTGCCACCGAGTGGAGGGAGCATGGACTGGAGGCACAGGGAAGTCGGGGTATTTTTTGTATTATTTTAGCATTGCTGATGTGTGGAAAACTGTTCACTGTGGGTTTTTGTGAGAAGAGGGGCCTGGGAGGTGGCAGGAAGAGCAACAAGGGAGGTTGAGGGAGAGACTGAAGTCCGGAGTATGCTGGAGCCCCATGTGATGCAGCTAAACCAATCAGGCAGCTGCAGACTATATTTATTACCCAAAGGGCAAAGTGACCCCTTGCATGAGCTGCCCTGAATCATGATTGCCACGAAGCAGGAGTATGGCATCTGACTAGGTGGCATCTGTAGGGCATCTGCAGGGGGGACAGCAGGCTGCAAGCTGCACTAGAGAGGGGAGCCTACAGTTTATCAGATAGATGCAACAGTGGGCACTAGGAGGGGCAGTGGTAGACAAGAGTAGAGGCCTGTAGGAGGGGGGCCAGTGAATGCAAGCCATATATACAGGGATGGGGTATGAGGGCAGAAAGGGGTGTGAGGGTAGGGCAAGGGTAGGGTGCTCTCAGGGAGAGAGTAGGATCATGGAGAATAGTGAGGTGTACTGGCTGCAGAGCAGCAGTTTTCATGGACACGCTGTGGAGCATTGGGGATTGCCCAGTATGCATAAAAATTATGCACCTGGAAACAGAGATTTACAGGCTACAGAGGGAGGTGGAGAGACAGGGCATGGAGGAGGTGGAGGAGGAGAAAACTGCACTGGAGTTACAAATAGGTGGGGCAAGGCTGACTGGAGAAATGAGAGGATTGCAGGAGAAACAAGGGCTTGAAGCAGACTGGGCTGTTGGGGGAGTGGTAGATGGAAGGGGGGGAATAGAAGGAGGGGGGAGCAGAGTGATACTGCATATGGAGCAATAAGAAATGGTTATGGCTCAGCAAGTGAAGGTTACAAGTTTGTAAAAGGAGGTGGGTTTAGCATGTCAAATAGGTATGCGCGTGGCAGCCAAAGGAAACAAAATACTGGGGTGCATTATTAAGGGGATCACATTGAGGAGGGAGGAGGTTATCCTTCCACTGTACAAATCCTTGGTGATGCCTCACCTGGAGTACTGTGTGCAGTTCTGGTGCCCATACCTACAGAGGGATGTCATGCTCCTGGAGAGATGCCAAAGGAGGGCATCAAAGAGGATCCACAGGAGCAGGCCCAGTGACGTTGATGGTTGAGGCTCTGGATGCCACACCTCATGTCACGCTGGCGACCCGAGTTCGGACGTGAGCCCGGGTTGTCAGGGGTTAGCAGGGGAGGGAAAGGATTGAGCATCCAGAGGACTGCTCTCCTATCCCAGGGAGGGACCTGGGGTTCCACTGCTCTGCAGTGGCCCCTGGTGATGACTGGGGCACTGTTAGAGCTGGTGCAGCAAGGGGGAAGTGCATTGGACATTAGCACGTATGTGCGCTGACGTCATGGCATGTCTGCACTTAGGGGACCTACACTAGGGAGGAAAATGGCAGCAGTGATCATAACAGCTTGACAGCCACAGCTTCCCGAGCTCAGTGGGGCTTGGTGGCACCGAGACATGCCGGTATTAGTTCCTGGCTTGGTGTGGGGACCGAAGGGGGGGGTTCCTTTCATGAGTACAGCTGCATATGCTAGCTGGTGTGTGTGAGGCACCCTTGGGATCATCGGAGAAAGTGGAGTGGTGGCTGGATATATAGCAGGTCAGTGGCTGCAAGGAGGAAAAATATAGATGAGATAAAAAAAAAGATGATCCGTGGGATGGGGGAGAAGCCTTATGAGTAGAGACTGAGAGGGCTCAACATGTACTCCCTGGAGAACAGGAGGGACAGAGAGGATATGATTGAAACCTTTAAGTACTTGAAGGGCATCAACAGAGTTAGCACTAAGGGTTTGTTTAGACTGAAGGGGGAAGGGACCATGAGGGGACATAGCCTAAAACTGGTGGGGGGTACAGGAGAGAACTGAGGAGGCACTACTTCATGGAAAGGGTGATGGCACCATGGAATGCGACACCAGAAGAGGTGATCTCACTGGAATCAGTAGGGAGTTTTGTGAAGGGCTGGGATAGGTTCATGGGCAAGGTACAAGTAGGGAGAGAAGTAAACAGAGGAGAAATTCAGGAAGAGAACCTTTGTAGGGAGGGAGGGAATAAGGGAGGGGCAGCAGCAGTGTCTGAACTGTGAGCTGTGTTTTGAGCAGACGTGATAGACCTTATGGCCTAAATCTGCTGGCATTGTCATATGTTCATAATGTCCTCTGGTCAAGTGCAGAGAGATCCTTGCAGATCATGGAGCACTGCAGTGTGCCTCACTGCTTGGTGCTTATGAAGGAAGTAGGATAAGAATTCACTACACTTTTAACCACCTTCCAAAAATTTGTGTCAGAAGTAAAGAATTGCTAGCTCTGCTTTCCAGTTTGTGAGTGTTGTAATCTCCACAAAAAGATGCAGAATTTCCAGTTTTATACAATAACGGTGAGTACTAAATCTCGACGACCAAAAAGAGTGACCAAAACATCGCCCCACGTCAAAATGGTGACCAATTTCAAAGTGACCACTGCAAACAGAGACTGACACTTACATTCCTAAGCCACATAACAATAACATTTATTTTTATGCAGGGGGCTATGCCCCTTTGCAGCACTCAAATGTAATATAATCAATGCGACGTGGGGTGCAGACACAGGGGGGAAAAAAAACAAATACCAAAAAAAAGTTTACACCACAATGCTAAACAGCCAGCTTGGCAGAGTTTGCCTAAACAACTCACTATATCCTGCTTTAGCAAGTGTAGCTCACTGCTACACTCGCTCTGCAGGATATAGCGATCTCTTCCACCACTCGTTCTAACTACGAGCGGTTTTATTGAATGACTCATATTGAGCCACTCTATCAGGGTCGGCGTTAGGCACCCGCCAACCCCGCGGCCGCTGGAGGCCCCCAAATGTATCCCACGACTGCAGGAGGCCCCCAAATAGCACTAACACATAGCGAGTTGTGAGACAGGTTCGGCGATACAGTACTCTGGGAATAAACAGCCAAAGAGCCAAATGTTGCCCTGCACAGCACTCAGATTCCTCTGTTTCCATTTTATAGCTGCAGCAAGCCAGCAAATGTGTAAAGTAGCAAACAGCCATGGCAGCCTGCCCAATTTCCCCAAACCTCGCTGTCCTGCTACCTCATGGCCACACATGAGAACGCCAACTTAAGGATCACACTCAAACAAATCATACCTTAATGTGGTCGTGGATCGTAATATGGGGCCCCAGCACCGCCCTACTTGCCCGCCACCCGCCGCCGTTGTTGCCGATTTCCCGGACCCCAAACACCAAAACAAAATTCGATGCTGGCCTCCTGTCTTAGCCCATACCATTGCTAGACGTCCACGGAACTTAATTTTCTGTTTCTCCACGTTCCCTCTATTATTGCACATGCAGAGCCACGTGAGCCAATCACAGGGCTCCACAGTCCTTGGCTAAAATCGCACCTCTTCCCACTGGACCTGACAATTTTGTTCCCCCTCAGGTCAGTAGCGGCAGCATAAAAGTGATTCCTCTGGCGCTCTTGGAACCATTCAGCCTAGGACTAGTTCCAGAGCGCCGGAGATAAATTTTCTGTTGAAGCCACTGGAGGGGAGAGAGAGAGAGAGAGAGACTGAGAGGGAGAGAGAAGCCAGCCAGACCTCCTGGTTCCTGATCTGACTGCTGCGATGCTGTTGCTGACCTGCTGCTAGCCTGCTACTGCTAGAGCTGCTTGCTGAGAACAAGGCTGAACATTTTTTTTTTTAAAGCTCAGCAACACTGCAGCAAGCAGCCTGCCAGCCACCTACAAATCCTCCAAACCAGCCATAGAAAACCACTGGTGCATGGTGTTGAGGAGAGACCCAAAGGAGGAGGAGGATTACACCCACCCAGAGATAGACCAGTGCCTTGCCATGCTTCCTTTTTTAGGTATGTACATGTAAATATACTGTCAGTGGTCTACTTATATAAGAGATTGGCCAAGAGATGAGATGGTCTGGACTGGAATGGACCATAATTTGAACTGAAAAATAAATGGTTTGAATAGCCTTTAGTCTCACTCTCCGACTCTGACAGCAACATACACATGATGACAGTCAATAACTGAGCAACTGTGTCATCTTGTGTATCTGTTATCAGAGTCTCTATTCTGAACATTTATTTCAGTCCAAATTATTGTCAGTTAGAATAACATATATAGTAGTATACCCTGCATTTTATTAGTGGGAGTCGAGAGGAGACTGCATAAACAGAGAGCTGCAGAGCTAGAAAAATTAGTGACAGCTGAAGGAACACTTTTTGCAAGTATAGTATAAATATAAATGTATTTCTAAATTAATATTGCTTGCCTTAGGTTACTAGTCTGTGTGTCAGAGGGGCACCTGTCTGGGGGCAGCGTGCGCGAGGGGCCCCGTCTGTGGGGCCCCAGTCATCGAGTTTGCTGGAGGCCCCCAAAGTCCTAAAACTGGCCCTGCACTCTATAAAACTCACTCACATCACTGTACATCAGAATTTCCTTGTCATTGGGAATTAGCTGCTGCAGAAAGGGTAGCCTTGAGCTGATGTTCTTTCAGTTCCAAAGAGGCCTCCAAATCAGTCATTTCTCTCTCTCTCTCTTTTTACCTATGAGAGGTGTAACTGACAGTGTAACATGGAGTGTTGCTTTGAATGCCCCCCAAAGTGCAGCAGTGGAAACATCTCCTGTGTCATTGTTCAAAAAGAATTCTTCAGCTTCCTGATGAAGTCATCTGCGGAATAGAGGATCTTGTAGTAGAAAGGGATCTAACCTCCAGCTGATGGAATGCTTGGGAAAGGATTAGAAACATAGAAACATAGAATTTGATGGCAGATAAGGACCGCTTGGCCCACCCAGTCTGCCCATTTCCCTACCTAATGGATAAGTTGCAGATCCTAGTTAACCAGCAGCCTACTTCTTTCTACCCCCTCCCCCAGAATTGCCTTATGACTGTCCATCCATGCTTAGAATTCAACCACTGTTTTGACTCCACAGCCTTCCTCCGAAGGCCGTTCCATGCATCCACAACCTCTCTGTGAAAAAATACTTCCTTACATTACCTCTGAGTCTTCCCACTATCTTCAAATTGTGCCCCTTGTTCTTGCACACCTCTTTTTTTGGAAAATGCTACCCTCTTGGACTTTGTTGATTCCATTGAGGTACTTGAAAATTTCTATCATGTCCCCCCTCTCCCTCCTTTCCTCAAGGCTATACATCTTAAGCTCCTTTAGTCTCTCTTCATATGCCTTCTGGTTCAGACCCTGCACCATTTTAGTTGCCCTCCTCTGGACAGCTTCCATCTTGTCTATGTCCTTGCAGAGATTGGGTCTCCAGAACTGCACACAGTACTCCAGATGGGGTCTCACCAGCTGTCTGTAAAGAGGGATAACAACTTCCTGTTTTCTACTGGTGATGCCTCTCCTTATGCATCCCAGTAACCCCCCAGCCCTTCTTACTGCCCTCTCACATTGCTTGCCCACCTTTAAGTCATCTGATATGACTACCCCCAGGTCCCTTTCCATTTCTGTTGTTGTTAGTATCTCACCCCCCATTGTGTACTCTTCCTCTGGGTTTTTGTTTCCCAGGTGCATTACCTTGCACTTCTTAGCATTGAATCTAAGCTGCCATACATTTGACCATTCCTCTAACCTTGTCAAGACCCTTTTCATCCTTTCCACCCCACCTTGTGCATCAACTCTGTTTCAGATCTTTGTGTCATCTGCAAAGATACATACTTTTCCTTCCAGTCCCTCTGCAATGTCACTTATAAAGACATTGAAGAGAACCGGTCCTAATACTGAACCCTGCTGTACTCCACTAGTAACCCCCCTTTCTTCAGAGTGGACTCCATTTACTATTACCCTCTGTGTCCTATTCTCCAGCCAATTCTTTACCCAGGCTATCATTTTGGGACCCACTTCCAGGCTGGCTAACTTGTATATTAATCTTTTGTGTGGGACTGAGTCAAATGCCTTGTTAAAGTCTAGGTAGGCCATGTCACAGCCCTTCCCTGATCTACTACTTTGGTCCCAGTAAAGAAATCTATTGATTCGTCAGCAGGACCTTCCGCTGTGAATCCATGCTTGCCTTGGGTCCTGTGCCCCTCTGGCCTCTAGGTACTCGACAATTCTTTCCTTCAGAAGTGATTCCATCATTTTCCCTATCACTAAGGTTAAACTAACAGGTCTGTAGTTTCCTGCTTCTGCCCTGCTCCCACTTTTGTGAAGGGGAATCACATCTGCTCTCCTCCAGTCCTCAGGTAACACCCCATCCTCCCATGATTTGTCAAAGAGTGTAGTAAGTGGTGTCACTAGTTCTACCTTTAGTTCTTTTTGAATTCTGGGATGAATCCCATCAGGCCCCAGTGCTTTGCCCACCTTCAGTTTTAAGAGTTCTTTCAGAACCCTTTCTTCTGTAAATGGGCTGGTATCAACTTCTGTATCCAGAGTGTTTCTATTGTTTGTTTTAGGTATCTCCCCCTCTTCGTTTGTAAATTCTGAGCAAAAATATTTGTTTAGTATCTCTGCCTTTTCACCGTCACCCTCTATCCACCCCCTCCACTTTATTAAGCTTCACTATCCCTCCCATAGTCTTCCTTTGCTCCCTGATGTACCTAAAAAAGGTTTTATCCCCCTTCTTAACTGAGTTGGCTATCTTTTCCTTGGTTCGGCCCTTTGCTGTTCTGACTGCCTTCCCAGCTTCCTTTTGCTTTAACTGATACAATTCTCTGTCCTGCTCTTCAGTGATTCCTTGTACTTTCTGAATGTTTTCTTTTCTCTTGAACCTTCACTGCCACCTCCTTTGAGAACCATAGTGGTTTCTTACATCGTTTTGTTTTGTTTATTTGCTTCACACAAAGGCTTGTTACCTCTGTGATGGCAGTTTTATTATTCCCCATTGTTCTTCCACCCCTCCTTCCTGCCCATTTGCTAGTGCATTCCTTAGGCACACACCATTTGGCAAAGTCAGCCCTCCTGAAGTCCAGTACTTTTGCCTTTGTATGGCTTGACTCTATTGCTGTGTTTATTGTGAACCATACTGTTCGATGGTCGCTAGTTCCCAGATGGCTACCCACTTCTACATCTGTGATCCTCTCTCCATCTCCATTTGAGAGAACCAGGTCTAAGATTGCTCCATCTTGAGTGGGTTTCAATACTAGTTGTCTAAGGCATGCCGCCTGTAGGGCATCTAGAATAACCCCACTCTTAGAAATGCCTGCTGCAACTGCACTCCAGTTAACATCTGGCATATTCAGATCACCCATCAGCAATATCTCCCCTTTATCTGCCATTCTAAGTATACTTTCTATCATTTCTTTGTCCATTTCCTCCCCCTGAGAGGGGGTCTATATACAACACCTGTGCGGATTGTGGTGCCATTGCCTGCCTCCAAATTGACCCACAGTGCTTCTTCTCCTCCCTGTTTACCCTTTTGTTCTGTTGCTTTGATTCCTCCCCCTTATGTAGAGAGCTACTCCTCCTCCTCCTCCTCCTCTTTTACCCTCCCTGTCCCTCCTGTAGATAGTGTATCCTGGTATGTTTATGTCCCAGTCATGGTTCTGTGTGTACCATGTTACTGTGACTGCCGTGATATCCAGATGTTCCTCCTCCATCAAGGCCACTAATTCAGGAAGCTTGTTACCCAGACTACGGGCATTGGTACTCATTGCTTTCCAGTTTTTGATGGCTTTACCTTCTGTAGCAGCATCCCCCACTGGCATTTCTACCTTGTTTTTTTTCTCATTTAGTACCCTGTTTTGTAGGGGAAGCTGGGATTTTCCTGCTGTTTATGAGTGCCTCCCCCCTTGACTAGTTTAAAAGCTTTCCAATGAAGCATTTAAACCAATTGCCCGAAAGACTTGTTCCCTTCCTGGACAGATGCAGACCATCCTGCCAGTATAGGCTGGTGTCCCTCCAGGTGGAACCCCAGTCTCCAATGAAGCCAAACCCCTGTGCTCCACACCATTTTTTCAACCATTCGTTAAACTGCATGGTGCAAAGTATCCTCGCCTCACCCATGCCACTGACAGGCAGCACCTCTGAGAAGGATACTGTGTGTGCTGCCATCTTAGGCCCCCAACTCTACAAAGTCCTTCTGCACTGCCTAATCTCATGATGAGCCAAGTCATTTGTCCCTAGGTGGACAATGGCATCCAGCTCAGACTCCCGTGCAACTGTTCTCGTGATCCTAAGGATGCGCTTCCTGTCCCTCCAAACCATGGCACCAGGCAGGCACCTTACTTCAGTTTTCCCTGCTCCCCCCAGTTATATCCCCCTAATAATTGAGTCCCCCACCAGGAGCTGCTTTATTTTATTTTATTTAGATTTTGTTTACTGGGTAAGTCCACTGAAACCAAAGGTCCCTTTTTCACGGGCGACCCGGGATTAGTTGCAGAAAGGACACTGAGAACAATAATTACAGCAATTAAGTTAGTTACATTTGTTACATCACAGTATAGTGAAGTCATTTGTACAGGGGTAGCAGGAGGGTTCGCATACAGATCCATATTAAAATCAATATGTTAAAATCTCACACATTATATACACTATGTACATACGTTCAGCCAGAAATCAGAGACCACAATAGCATTTCAAGTACAGTCAGAGATAAAGATTAACCAGTGAAGGGCCCAGGGACTGGTCTAGGAGCTATGGTTACAGCCACAGAGACTAAGATTTAGAAGATATGTTTGAGTCCATTTTAAACTGAGTGAGAGTGGTTAAGTTGTCAGACCAGGTGGTAGGGAGTTCCATAGGTGAGGGCAGCAAATTTGAAGGAAGCGTTTGTCATGGGTTGAGCGTATTCTGGGGGTGACAAGAGGGTGACTTGCAGATGAGCGCAGGGTTCTGGGTAGATTTCTGGGTGAAAGAAGTCCTCTGAGATGGGGAGGGGGACCTAGGTAAGTAAATTTGAAAACTAGGCAGGCAACAGGATAGGATAGCTTATGCCGGAGAGAGAGCCAATTTAGCTCTCTTAGGGCATCACAGTGATGTTTCCTAGGGGAGGAATTAGTGGCAAAACGGGCCACATGGTTATAGAGCACAGAGAGCTTATTAAATTCAATCTCACGGAGGAACTGCAGGAGAGGAGCTCCATATAGGATGGATGGAAGGAGATTGCAGCAAGCAATAGCACGACGTGCAGAAGGGGATAAGGAGTTCCCCAGTCGGTGCAGGAAGCCAAGCTTTTGATGGGTGGACTTGGTTATTGAGTCGACATGGACTTGGTAGGTCATTTCCTGGTCTAGGTGGACCCCAAGGTATTTGAAACTAGGCATGACCTCAACTCTTTTTCCTTGGTTGGTACTGATCTGGAGGAGCTGGCCTCTGTCAGAGCCCAGTCGTCTTGATCCAAACAGTACCACTTTGGATTTTTCATCATTAAATTTAAGGGAGTCCGCAAAGAACCAGGTCTCAAGGGCGGAGAGACTTTTCTGCAGCTTAGTTGAGATGACACTGGGTTGTGGGTCACTGCAGTAAATGACAGTGTCGTCAGCATACAGAATGAGATTGCTGCAGAGTCTGCTTCCCTCAATATTATTCAGAAAGATAGAGAAAAGCAGGGGGCCCAGGATTGAGCCCTGAGGTACCCCAGCAGTGACCGATCTAAGACCAGACTGTGCACCCTTCCAGCGGACCTTTTGGGACCTGTCCCTCAGGTAGCTCTTGAACCAAGAGTGAGAGTGGAGATCCAGTCCCAAGGTCTGGAGTTTAGAGAAGAGGAGGTTATGGTTGACTAGGTCAAAGGCCCTAGATAGGTCAATGAAGAGGGCCCCCATTGGGGAACCTTGGTCCATGTAGGACAGGATGTCCATAGTGAGTCGGATAAGTGCAGTGTCAGTACCATGGCCCTTTCTAAAACCATGCTGAACATCGGCCATGAGAGAGTGCAGCTCAATGTAGTCTTGGAGTTGATTTGAGACTAGCCTTTCCTGAATTTTCCCCAAGGGACTGAGAAGGGAAATTGTTCTATAATTTCCCAATTTGTCTCAGGGACCACTTTTGTGCACAGGTATAATGGTCGCAACCTTCTACATTTCTGGGACCTTTCCTTCCTGAAGTGACCTATTTATAAGTAAGGTGACAGGATAGGCAATAGCCGGGGCGGCAGCCCTCAGGAGGCGAGGTTCAAGTTGGTCATGCCCTAGCGAGGAAGAAGGTTTAATTTTGCATAGGAGAGGTAGCATCTCTGCCTGTTTGACTAGCTTTAGGTGAAATTGGGGCCAAGGGTGAGCCCATTCATCACCAGAGTATGGGTTAGGCCCATGGGGGACCAGAGGGGGAGATCCACTCGGGGTAGAGTAGGAGGCACAGAAAGCCTCAGCAACTATGGCTGGGTCATTTGTCAGAGAGTCCCCCACTAAGAGAGAGAGTCCATTTGATCGGTAGAGGAGCCCTTAATAAGTAGGTTTAGGTGATCCCAGAATTTTTTTGGGTCCCGTAGGTGCCTTATTTGTAGGTCATTTAAATATTGAGACTTGGCTTTTTTCGATGATTTTTTGCACTGATTTCTCAGCTCTCTGTACTTTTCCCAATCTGTTGGGCTGCCAGAGGATTTGAAGATACCCCAAGCTCTGTCCCAGAGGAGCATGGTGTGTTTGAGACAAGGGCTCAGCCATTTATGACATTTGCCCTGTACCCTGAGCCATTTTATCGAGGCGTGAGTGTTAGATATAGACAAGAAGGTCTGAGTGAAGTACTCAAGAGCCTCGTCGAGTGAGGGGAGAGAGGTAATAGGGGCCCAGTCGGAGTTCAACAGCTGGGTACAGTTGTCTGCAGGTACAAACCTACTGAAGTTTCTTGCCTCAATGATCTTTGCAGCAATTTTGGGGGGCTTGTTGGACCATATGCAGAAAGTAGGTGAGTGATCGCTCAAGGAGTCAGCCATTATCCCTGCAGACAGAACACAGCCTGGGCATGAGACGAGGGTCCAATCAATGAGGGAGTGGTTTCCAGACTTGGTATTGTGTCTTGTGGGGAGGTCAATGATCTGGGTAAGAGGTGAACCAAGTAATGGGTTCTTAATAGAGGAGGAGAGTAGGGACGGCCAGTGAAGATTGAAATCCCCAAGTAGTATGGTTTCCCTTGTGGAGTAGTCTTCAAGGAGGCTCGTTATGGCTTCCAAGGAGGAGGCAGCAGATTGGGGGGGGAATGTAGACACCTCCTATGGTAAGGGGTTTGGTGTTACCAAGTAGAACATTGACAAGCAGCAGTTCAGCCAGGGAGTCACTATGAGAGGGGGAGTCCAGCACTGTGGCTTGGAGGTCAGTGCTGATATAAATAGCGACCCCACCTCCCCTTTTCCCAGTCCTGTCTTTTCGAAAAATAAAGTATCCCACTAAGTCCACTTCATGGGGGAGGATCTGAGGTTTGAGCCAAGTTTCAGTCAAGACTAATATGTCAGGCTTGTATAGTGCTACCCAGGCCTCAACTTCATGGAATTTGACCCTTAGGCTACAAATGTTCATATGAGCAATTTTGAGCCCTTTGGTATCAGCCCACGCTGGGCAAGAGGGGGTGTTTAGAATAAGATCAGGGGAGATAGGACCAGGGTTTGATTCTATGTCACCCCCAAGGACAAGGAGGATCCTGCCCAGACTGACATGACGTAGCTGAGGAGGGGGAAAAGTCAGTCGTCCATCGCACCCCTTGGGCGGAGGTACCTTGGCATCACCTAGACCAGACAGGGGTGGACTTAGGAAGGCCATATTAGAAGGGGTCCTAGATTATGGAACAGGAGAGAAAGATTCCTTAGTAAGAAGACACTAATGTGATCTAGCGTCTGACAAGGAGGTTATGTACCGAGTTGAGAGACACGATGGCTTTGCCAGAGGTTTCGCAGGGTTAGCAAGTAGGTAGTATCAGATACTAGAATACATAAAAGGAGACAGGATACTCTTTAAGAAGTAAAAATTTCCTAGCACCACTGGAGAAATATTGCCAAGGATTGGGGAGAGGATTTGGCACGTCCAGAGAAAGTTTGAGTGGAGAGATGGCTTTAGTAATAATACAATCCTAAGTTCAGGACGGCCACTAGTGGAGAAGCTGAGAAGTGATATAAGAGGAAGGATGGTGCTGAGAGTAAACATAGGGAGTGGCTAGGTTATCCCAGTGACATCAGAAGGGCCCCTAGTGGAGGAGTTGTATGGGCTGCAGATGGTAAAGTGAGCTGATAGGTATTTTCAGCTCACATGACCATCTCAGTTCCTATATAAGCAAATGCAGCCCTAGGGTGGTGGTGGGGGTGGTGGGGCAGAGCTGAGGCTCAACAGCTAGGAGGGCTCATATAGCAAGCACAAAATGCCCCTTTGGAGCAGCTGAAAAATCCCCGGGGAGGGTGAGCTCCTGCGAGTGCTTTAACTCTTGCTTGCTTGCACTCGATTCAATTACCTTGGATTCCATGGCAATTCCTGCAATTGAAGAGTTTGGGGGGTGGGGGAGAGCCGGAGTCGGAGCCCTCACACCACGTCGGTGACCACCTTGGATTCCATGGCAATTCCTGCAATTGAAGAGTTCAGGGGGCCGGGGAGAGCTGGAGTCGGAGCCCTCACACCAAGCGGGCGACCACCTTGGATTCCATTGCAATTCCTGCAATTGAAGAGTTCGGGGGGGGGGGAGAGCTGGAGCCAAAGCCCTCACACCACGCGGGCGACCACCTTGGATTCCATGGCAATTCCTGCAATTGAAGAGTCGGGGGGGCGGGGGAGAGCTGGAGCTGGAGCCCTCACACCACGTGGGCGACCACTTTGGATTCCGTGGCAATTCCTGCAATTGAAGAGTTCGGGGACGGGGAAGAGCCGGAGCTGGAGCCCTCACACCACGCGGGCGACCACCTAAAATCTTCCTTTCCCTGTGGTGCCCTCTGCCTCCTTCCTGAGGGCCTCCCTTGTGACAGTTGTCTGCAACCTCCTTAGTCTCCTCTGCGGGTGCATCCATAGGGGAACTATGCTCCCCCAGAATGGTGTATGGATTGTGGAGTGGAACAACTGACTGGGTGTGCCTCTGTTCTACCACCCTTACCCTCCCTGAACCCACTGTGGTCCAACTGCTGTGCTTTCTTCGCAACCTCTGAGGTAGTGGTGGTGGTGGTTCTGGTGCTCCCTGGATGGGGGAGGCTCCCTTACTACTGTCCAGTGTGGCCTGAAGATGGGCAACTTCCTCCCTCAGGGCAGATAGTTGTCTGCAAACAGGGCAGCATCTCAGCCTCCAGAAAGACTCCCGGAAGACTGCTGCCCCACAGCCATTACATTGCACTACTCCCCACATGTCTGTCTACCTTGTTTATTTATTTTTTTGTGTGTGTGTGTGATTGGTTTGTTATATAGAAATATATGTATTATATAATGTGTATGCTTATATTGTCAGTGCAGTGTGCTAAAGAGGATATGACAGTGATATGCACCTTGCCCTCTTGAGGAAATGATGTCAGAACCCCAGGTATAAAGGAACTATTTCCAGGGGTGGATGGGCTGAGGGGAGGGAAGGGTTTGGGCCTAAACTGTGCCCTCATGAAACAATCAGCTAAAAGCTCTGACCTACTGCTGCGATGAGTGACTTCCTGTCAGCAAGATGCCCTACACGACAATCTGACAGAGAAAATACCCTGCTAATCAAACAGAGAAAAATCCAAACATCCAAGTCAGACACAGGTAAACCTCCCCAGCCCCAAAACAGCCTGGTGACTTGGGCTCTGAAAGCAGTCAGCCCCAAAACACCATCAGCTGTGCAGAAGGACAGACACAGAAAACAGTATTCAATTCTTGTGGGTTTAAACTCTTCCTGCACTGAAAATCTTAACATTTGTAACAAAAGTAAACCAAAAGTAATCTAAGGTCCACCTTCCTCTGTTGATTGAAAGACTGCCTTTTTTGATAATTCTAAGTTCTTTATTTCACCCTTCAGTTAGAAGTATCCTCCACCTGAAGAATATTAACTTTCCTAAGGAATCTGCTTCAAACCAAAGACAATTGTAAATTGTAAGGTTCACCTCCCTCTGTTGTGAGCACAACTTGCTTTCCTGCAAATCTTAAATCCAGTATTGCAGCTTCCAGCCAGAGGTATCTTCACCTGAAGACTCCACACGAAGATCAAGTTGAATGGGAGTGTGGTCTGAAAAAAACAAAGAATTTATAAAGTCTGCTGCAACTAAAGGGGGAAAGTGTTTAAAGATCAACCAGCAGTCTATATGGCTGTAAGCTCCATGAACTGAGAAGAAATAGTAATAGTCTCTGACATGAGAATTATGGAGATGCCAGACATCAGTAAGAGCCTGATCTTGAAACCACAATTCCACTGCATGTAAAGCTTTACAATGAGGCTCCTGCTTCCCATGACTACAATCAATGGATGGATTCAAACTGAGATTAAAGTCACCACCCACAAGAACATGAGCCTGTATGTCATTGAAAGACAATAGCATGTCCGCCAGCTCATGAAAAAATGATGGAGAGTCAGAATTAAGAGCATACAAAGTCCCCATTGCTAGAGGGCCAGTTGAAGTACCAGTAGTAAAAGAAACTAACACCTAGCAGCCATCAGCATCAGCCAGATGTGTAGATAGGGTCCAATTGAGATTGCGGTTTACCAAAATAGAGACCCCTCGCTTGTTAGCAACTTCTGCACTACGAACTTCAATAGCTACCCAACCCCTGCCAAGCTTCTTGGCCTCCTCTGTTAATTTGGTTTCTTGTAAAAGGACCAGTTGTGAGTGAAGGCGGTGTAAATGCATCAGTACTTGTTTCCGCTTCACCAGAGTGTTAACGCCCCTGACTTTCCATGTATAACACCCAAGATCTGTCATGGTGGTTGAAAAGAGCAGCATAATAGAGAAGGATGCCTGTAGATTAAACAAGGACCAGGGGTGCTATTGTGGGTGGTCCAGAAAAGTGGAATGCTAGCAAGCAGAAGAAGAAAAGATAAGAAAGAAGAATAAAATAAGAGGTAAAAGAGAGAAGAAAAAAAGATACTGGACATTAAAAGTATCATTAGGAGGCTCAAATTCCAAAACAATAGAATAATTTGAACAAACTTACAATAGCAAAAGCAAATATTTAGGATAACTGTGAACCAGTGTAAAAATAAAGTACCAGTGAAAGTCATCAGGACTTGAGCTGTACAGGAAAAAACAAACTCATCCAATGCACATGTGAAAGCTCCCTGGAGGAGCAGATCAAGCCTATAAGACAAGAACACATAATGTGGTCAGTCAAGAAGGTAGCTACTATACAAAGAAGCAGAAATGGAGACTCTTAATAAGAAACATCTCCGTCCATCACCCACAGACATAGCTAAGGAGGGTATAACTACTTCCAGTGGCATTGCTGACATCCTCCAATGTAAACTTTATAAGTGAAACAGCCCTTTTTTTTTGACAAATAGGAAAAAGGAATTGTAGAATAAGAGTTGGTGGCACCCAGTAACCCCATTATGATGTAGGCAGACACAGCACCTGTTCATCTGGCAGGTAGTGTATCATTTTGCCAGTAGTAGCCTTTCCTTATTATGTGTACGCCCAGGGCTGCTGGACAAGAGGTTCATCCTAACTTACAATTAAAAACAAGCTAACTGTCAAGAATTTTAGAGGTCTGAATACAATGTAAACTCATATCAGAACTTCATGGGGGAGGATCCATGAGGAGGGGAGCAGAAGAAGGAAGATGTAAAGAGAACCCCAGCTGCTGAGAAGAACTGATATAGGGGGTAAATACAATGGCTTAAAGAAAGATAACTAGACCACAAGGGACACAAACTCTGCCCAGAGCCCACATGGCCACAGACAAGCTCACCAAGCTCATGGCAAAACAGTGCTTCGTGCCCAAGATGGCAGTGGTGCAGTCGTGCATGTGCAACTACTCACACATGTGCACTAAATGTTGGTAGCCATCTTGTGCACAATAGGTGACAGACAGCCGAAATAGTGCACCTGTGGGGAGGGGGCACTTTTGGAGTTGCGGAATGATTGCTATGTGACTCCAAATTGTAACTGTTGTTCAGTGTCAATCTTGTGGCTCGTTTTTGAGCTACCACAAGATGGCTGCAGGTTCTGTCCCCTGCAGCAGTAAAAAGGAAAGAAGAAAGAGAGAGAGAAGAAGAAAAGCAAATATAGCTTAAGACCTCTGGCCATATGAAGTAAAAAGATACAGTAAATCAAAGAGGACCTGAGGCCATGTTTCATGGAGACAATGTGATGCTAAACCCTGTTGTACATTTGTAAGGCAAGAAGTAAACAAAAATATGAGAGAGGCAGGATAAAGAAAAAAAAAACCAAGAAGAAAAGGAGGCTACAACATTATATTTATCATACAAGTCGCCCAGAGGGACTGAACACATCCAAAAAGAGGTAGAAATATATAGATGCTGGTCAAGGAACAATGTAAGGGGCTATTAGGGATATGCTGGGCTACAAGTAAGCTGGCTAGTGGGCTAAACTGAGATAAATAAGATAACAAGATTCCAAGGTCTACCCCCCCCCCCAGCAGAAGGAAGCACTGAGGGAAAAAGATGAGTGTAGCAATTGACATTGGCCAGCTGTAGCATAACAGAATATAACAAGGTCACAGCATAAATACCCCAAGGTGCCACTAGCAAGAACTTCTAAACAGGCCCTACAGTGTCAAAATAGCAATACAAAGGAAAACCACAGCTAGTGCCAGGGCTACTGTTCACAATGATTGTCAACTCACTCAACCATTTGGTGTGAATACCCATCTAGGATGACAAGCCAAGGGATAAGGACTATCCTTCAGCAAGATAAAAGAAAACCACATCCCCCAGTAACAAAATACGAAAGAGTCATTAGGAGAAAGGAGGAGGGAGGTCACGTGATGCTAGCTTTCTGATCGGCTGCGCTGTCTCGGAGCTCCCACCACCCATCAGCCTTATCTTCTATATACAGCCATTCTAGATGACCAATCTTAATAATTTCTACTTCAGATAACTCAGTATTCTCTACCTATTGGCCCCGGGCATTTTATCACTACATCCTAATATCGCAAGGAAGGATGGAGGCAGAGAAGAAACAGGCCACGATGCGGCATACACCTCCTACCACACCAGAGAAACTACCTAAAAAAGCGAGGAATCAGCTTGGCAACAATCCGGATAAAACGGGCGGTGCCGCTCCCTTGGGCAAACCCTCTCACAGAAGAGAAATTTCTTCAAGAAATCGCACCACTGAGAGAGGTATTGCAAGATATCACCATGGAGCTAAAATCGATCCGGGGAGATCTCTCCTCTCTCACAACAAGGGTAACTGACTCTGAAGCCAGAATCCACTCTCAGGAACAATGGAGAAACACAACCGAACCTGATATCACTACCTTAAAGCAGCAATTGAAGAAACTACAACTCAAAACTGAAGACCTGGAGGGTCGCAGTAGGCGAAACAACCTTTTAATTCTGGGCCTACCCGAGCTCGAAGAAGGTGCTGATTCTATTGCCTTCCTCCAGAAATTCTTGGTAAAGATCGTTGGCCCATCGCCTTTTAATCCTCATTATCATCTAGAAAGAGCCCACAGATCTCTGAGGCCAAGGCCCCCAACGGACTCTCCCCACGGCCAATGATTATTAAATTCCTCAGCTATGTGGAGAAACAACATGTCCTCACGAAAGCTCATGAACTTCAAGCGATTATGTGGGGCCCTGTGAAACTCCGTATTGCCCAAGACCTTCCTGTGGAGACCAGACAGAAGAGGATGGTGTTTCACCCCATAGTGCAGAAGCTTATTGCGGTGGGTGTTCCCTTCAGGATGCTGTACCCCGCCACCCTTAAGGTTACAATTGATGGTACCTCTGTGACCTACGACTTGCCTGATCCTGCCATCAAAGACTTGAGTTCTAAACTGCCTAACCTATTTAAACCAAAATGACTGGTTTATCACACACTTAATGTTCAGTCTTGTTGCCTATGTCCTGTTTTCACCTGAATTCTTGGCTTATAAGCCTTAGTTACCTGTAGTTTGGCATCTATTCAGTGCTCCGGGAGGTGGGGGTACCCGGCGACTTTGGCGTTGGTCAAGGTAGGCCGTGGTATCTCTGGTCCTTGTAACCATCCCGGAACCACAGGAAGGTGGCTCCAGTGCTGTACCTGACTGATTTGGAGGTGGACCGTTCTGGTCCTACCACATAATCGGCCCCTGGGGAAACAATTCCAAAATCAGCCTCGCAAACCTGCTCTTCCACTCTCTCTTTGCGAGCTGTTACCCTCCCGTAGCCCATGGCTGCCTTCACAATGGGGTAAGTCCACCTTTTGTTTTTCCCTCCACAACGGATCTGATGCCACCCCTTACAAAGATCTCCCCTAGAGAAGTATTTTCCCTGCCACTCCTGTGGCACCCAATGGTTCCTAGCTCTGCTGTTTGGGCTCATTTGAATGGGGCTGATGGGGGGAGGGTTTCTGGAGACACCTGGGGCTGCAGAAGGTTGCCTCACGAGCTAATAGAGGGGGGATATGGAAACCCTGATTCCTCTGTTGGGGGCTCTTTGGTCAATTCTGTCTGACAGGTGTCTGCCTCCATTTTGTACCCATGTCCCTTGAGAACCCTTATCAAGATTGGTCATCGGGATAGGATAGCCTTGGGGTTTTCCATTGTGTCCTGGGCTTCAGGCTCTTATCACAATTTTTCCCACTCCCTCTCCGACTATGCCTGGCACCAGGGTGTATAAAGTTTGTTAGGTTTATATGGGGGACATAAGGGGGGGGGTTCAGGGAGGCTGGACTGCCTGCTACTTTTGTGGCTTTATCCTAACTTTGATTTGTGCTGTTGGTTCGCTATGCACCAGTATACTGTATTAGGTGCCTGGCAGTTTACAGCTGGTTTGGGTTTGGGGGTAATAGTGTATGATTTTTCTCAAGTTATTGTCAGGAGTTATACTGTCTGTCTGTTTACATCACTGTTTTTGAAATGGCTATGAACTCCGTTAAACTAGCCACGTGGAATGTACGTGGGCTCAGGGAAAGAACCAAGAGGACTCAGGTGTTTAGCCACTGTGAATTAGTCAAGGTCGATATACTTATGCTACAGGAAACCCACATACTCAAGAATGAGGAAAAATGGCTGATCAGATCCGGCTTCTCCCAAGTTTTCACAGCAAGTGGATCAGGATCCAGTAGGGACGTAGCCATCCTTATTAAAAATGACGTTACGTTCCTGGCAGAAGAGACTGTGACTGACCCAGATGGTAGATTTGTTCTGGTCAAAGGCTCCCTCAACAACTGTAAGGTAGTCCTTGGTTCAGTTTATGGTCCAGGCAGTGGTAGCTCTGAATTTTTTATGGCTCTGGCGGACAAGGTAAGTGCCCTCCTTCCCTCACAACTTATCCTAGGAGGGGACTGGAATGTCCCATCTTCCCACACTCTAGACAGATCTCCAGATTCTCGCCACTCAATCATACCGGTCCAAAGATCTTTAGCAGACTTTTTGCAATTACTAGGGTTATGTGACCCTTGGCGTCTCACCAATCCCTCCTTGCGGTCTTTCTCCTTCTTTTCCCAAGTTCATCACTCCTGGTCCAGAATAGATTACATCTTGGTTGGTAAAGCCCTTCTCTCTGGCCTTCTCCAGACCAGTATTGAACCGATCGTGCTCTCTGACCATGCCATAGTTTGGGCGAGGATCTCCCCAGATCCCAATTTTCAACGTGACACAGTCTGGAAACTCAACACTCAGCTACTTAAAGAGCCCCAGACCGTTGCCCACATAAAAACCCTCATCTCTAATTTTCTCGAGATCAATATTAACTCCATCCTGAGATTTGATATCATCTGGTGCTCCAAGTGCTATCTCAGAAGCGGAATTAATCAAGTTGCTTGGCAGGAAAAAAACTAGACAGGCTTGTGCCTTCCTATTATTGACCAAGATCAAGGAAATGGAAAGCTCTTACTCCCCCTTCCTCTCCCCTGACATCTCTTGAAGCCCTCCTAACAGCAAAAAACGAATATGCTGACTTACTTAAGGAGAAAGCTGAATATAGCATAGTAAAAACTCAATCTAAGTATATTGAGCAAGGTGAAAAGGCCAGCAGGCTTTTGGCCTTAAGATTACGTACAATAGAGAGTTCTAGACTAATTTCGGCATTGCAGTCTCCTGAGGGTCTAATTAAAACATCCCCTAGAGAAATCACACAGATTTTTAACGACTTTTATAGCAATCTTTATAGAAATCCCTCTCCCCCGTGTCTCTTCTAGACATAGATTCTTATCTTGCAGATCTCAACCTTCCCCAACTTTCAACACTCCACCAAAACACCCTGACTTCTCCTATCACCCTCTCCGAAATAGAAGACGCTATTTCTTCTATCGCTTCGGACAAAGCACTGGGCCCGGATGGTTACCCCTCAAACTTTTACTAAACTTTTTCCAAAGAACTTGTCCCACTACTCCTTAAGTTATATAGTTACATGCTTAATGCCGAGACTATGGACCCCACTCTACTGGAGGCTATTATTGTTTTAATCCTTAAGCCCAATAAGTCGCCAAAAGATCCAGCGAACTACCGCCCCATCTCTCTCCTGAATTGCGACATGAAGATCCTTTCTAAGATTCTGGCCGAGAGAATCAAAAAGATCTGGATCCATCTCCTCAGCCCAGAACAAGTTGGGTTTGTCCAATCCCGTTCCCCAGCAGACCACCTCAGAACCCTCTCTCATATCTCTCATGCTGCCCAACTATCCCACACCACTATGGCCCTGATCTCCTTGGACGCAGAGAAAGCATTCGACAGAGTCAACTGGACTTTTCTCTGGGCAACTCTGGCCAAAATGGGCTTTCCACCCCTCTTCCTCAAGTGGATCCAGGTCTTATATAGGTCCTCTTTGGCCAGGATCTACTGCAATGGTGTTTTTTCCGCAATCTTCCACCTTCACACTGGCACCAGACAAGGTTGCCCGCTTTCACCTTTTCTGTTTAATCTATATCTAGAGTGTCTTCTTCTCAAGCTCAAGGGCTCCCCATCCATCCAAGGCTGTTTGATACAACAACAGGAGTTGGTCCTATCCATTTATGCAGACGATATCTTGCTCCATATTGCCCATCCTGCCACATCACTAGGTCATGCACTTCAAATCATAACCCAATACGGCCACCTCTCTCATTATAAATTGAATGTTCCAAAGTCGAAAATCTTCCCACTGAACCCCTTCACGCATAAACACGATCTCATGAAGTTTGGTATGAGATGGTCCCCTAAATCAATCAAATACCTGGGTATTCACTTCACTTCAGATTCTTCTCTGCTTAAGAAGCTCAACTTAGACGACCTCAAGGCCAACATCAAGCTTGACTTGCAAAGATGGTCTAATCTACCCGTCTCTCTTTGGGGCAGGATCAACATCATCAAGATGAATGTCCTTCCCCGCATCTTTTATCCTCTCAACTTACTAGGTCTCTGGCTACCGCTTTCTTACCTACGCCAATTTCACTCAATCTTCTCACAATTTATCTGGCGGGACAAAGCGGTCAGACGCTCCTTCTTTAAATTATCCCTCCCTAAAGACAAGGGTGGTCTTCGCCTCCCCAATCTAATATTTTACCATTGGGCTGCCCACCTTTCCAAGCTAGGTAGGTGGCACTCAGCTTTAAATGAGGTTCCTCCCCTGCTCTGGCTTCAGATCGAGAGGCAGATTCTCTCAGAAGCCAAAATAGATCCCCAATCAATATTTTTCACTCCTATTTCTGTGCTCACACATTGGATCTCTAACCCAACTATTATTACATCTCTTAAAACCCTCTCCCAATGTCTCTACTTCCTCAAAATCTCACCCAAAAAAGACCTAGCACAACCCCTTATTCTCAACCCCAATATTAGACTGGGCAGCTCGTTGATTGCCCCCGACTGGCTCCCACAAGTCAATGAAACTATGTTAGAGAAATATTACGTTCAAGGTTCCCTCCTCTCGTCTCCGGGCATGTTAGCTAAATTTGATATACCTAATAATAAGATTTTCAAGATATACCAACTGAGGCATCTCATTAATGTTGAGTTTGGACCAAGATCTCGTGAATCAAAGATCAAACCCTTCCTTTTTCAAATTGATACTCTCGCTCCCAGACCCCACGCCATTTCAGTAATATACTCCTACCTGCTGGACCATAAATTCCCGAATCCGCTCGAGGGCTCTAGCATTTGGCTCTCTCTGCTGCCAGACTCCACACCCAATTGGACACGTCTATGGAAGGACCTGCACAAATACCATACCCAAGACAGATTCAGACTTACCCAATACTACATACTAAACAATATGTATTACACCCCAGTCAAATTGTACCGCCTTAACAAACTTTCCCTTCCCACTTGCTCTAGGTGTTCACTAGCTGAGGGTAACTCGCTCCATATTTTCTGGCAATGTATCAAAGTAGCCCCCTTGTGGCATTCTATTCAAGATAATTTAGATCTGTTTTTAGGCCTCACTAACCTTTTCACGGCTGATACTTGCATCCTAGGCAATTATGCCACCATAGACTGCCAGGAACGTAGATATCATATTGCCTTAATCTCGATAGTAGTCAAAAGGCTAGTCCTCAAACATTGGACTGATCAATTAACCTTAACCTCGCTGAATGGTTAAAAGATCTATCAATCTGCTTTAACATGGAGAGACTCACTGCTAGCTCTCGTAACCGTATGGATCTGTTTCACAAAAAAATGGGATAAGTTATATGCGCTCTATCTGCACCACTGACCTCTTGGTTCAAGCTCTGATACCCAATATTGCTCCCATTTCTTCCTTTACTCTGTTTGCCTCCAATTTCAAGTCTAATCTATGATTTCAACTTTGCCCTGACAATATGTCCTAGCCTACAGTTGTAATGCACACTGGGAGGGAGGGTAACAACAAAGCTAGTTCTGCTATTATAATGTGATAGATTCCTAAATGTTGTTAAGGGTTGTATTATGGAAGGGGTTGGTGGGTGAGGGGCCTGGGTGGGAGGTGGGTTGGAGTTATTTGGGAGGGTTGTAGGTTTTTTTTTTTAATTTATCCCTAGAAGTTGTTACATGGTCTGTTTCCCTTCTGCCTCTTCATACACAACTCTGACTGTACCCACTGTTTCATGTTTTTTGTTAAAATAAATAAAGTTGAATTTCAAAAAAAACAAAGGGAGAAAGGAGGATGGTAATGACATGGGTTTAAATGTAAAAATGGTATGGAGATTTCCATAGCACTGGTCTAGGATGGGAAACGGTGTACTGCCTGTCCTTCAGCAAGATAAAAGAGAGCCACATCCCCCAGTAACAAAATACGAAAGAGTCATTAGGAAAAAGGAGGGGGGTAATGACATGGGTTTAAATGTAAAAATGGTATGGAGATTTCCATAGCACCGATATATGATGGGAAAGTGTGTACTGCCTAGTTAATTTATGATAATTACAATGTCAACCCCAAATCCCACTCTGATTCCCCCACTCAGCACCCACCACCCCCCTTGCCTAGCCCCACTCCCCTCACTCCTCACTCACCTAGATTTAGTACAATGCTGTAGATCCAGTCTCTGACTCAAAACACATCCTTCTCCTGTAACCATGAATGCAAACTGAGGAAATAAGGTAACTCCAGTTAAGTGTGTGTGTGGTATGTCTGTGTGTGTGTGTACATGTGTATGTGACTATTTGCTACAATCCAATCCACATATTAATTGTATGGAAGGGAAGGAAGGGGAGTTTGTTTCTAGGTGCAACCCCTTGTCAGATCAATGCATTAGCAGCCATTTTGACTCTGACCAGAGTTTACTTTATTCTACTTTGGCAAAATGGACAGGTTTTGAAGCAACAGTGTTTTTTTTTCCTATTGGCATTTGGATGTTTTAGCTGTAGTGTTATAGTTATACATTTTTGCATGGACTTGCACTATTAACAGGGGTGTAGCTATGGATTTAAAATTTGTACACAGAGCTGCCACACTGCACCCCCCTCATGTCGAGCTCTGCCCCCCCAGTTCACACTCGAGCCCCACCCCCCTGGTCCACTCGAGCTGCACCCCTCAGTCCACACTCTTATTCTCATACACCCCCCTATCACCCTTGGTGTCAGACTCACAGACTGGCTTTTGGTTACAATGTGTCATTGTGACAAGGCTCAGTACTACATACATGGCAACAAGACTGGCTTTTGGTTACAATACTGCATTGTGACAAGCCTCTGTACCACATCAAGGTAGCCAGTCCCACAGAGGTCCATTCATACCAGTGCCTGTGCTCATACACTCTATCCACTCACTCAAGCTGAATCGCCACACCACAAGAAGTCAAGTAGTCAAATCAAACTCTGAATGGTAACATCCCATCAGCAGTGTACCCTTACTAATTACATGAAAATGACAGTAACTATTTACATTACTTACCATATAAGATGGTTGGGTAAGCTAGATGGTGCTCTGAACCTAAACCAGAACACCAAAACCAATCACCTTAACCACCTAAACCATTCACACCAACTAGCCCAGTACCTCAGACTTTGTTACTTCATCATTTACAATGTAAAATGCAACTATGAAGCATGCCAAGATGCAACACCAACAGAATAAACACAAAAAGAATGCACAGCCTGACACCAACCAAAAGCCCACTCATACCCAAAGTAACCAAAATCACCCACTCAACAAAATAGTAACATAGCCACAGCAGTGTGCTAGTACAAACTAGTCCCATACCTTACAGAATTATGTATATTTCAGTTTAAAAATTGCAAATTGTGTGAATTGAGTGTTTCATTTAAGAATGGGCAACAAATCTAACAAAACAAGACACATCAAAAGTTGACCACCCACGCTAATCAGAATTAGTATACTCACTCATACACAGCCAAATAACCACTCCATCAATAGAAGAATGTATAATAAATTTCTTCTAATTTACCATATACAGCAGAAACCAAGCAGTACATCAAACCACAGCACAGACAGTAAAACAAGCTCCGCTGGCAGAGGTCACCTTGTCACAAAGTTAATCCGACGATCATTGCATGGGTCGAAATCCTTCAGTACTTGCTCCACATTGACTGGATATCGTGATGTAGAAGCAGCAGTGCTAAACTGGTCTGTCGACTTTCACCCATACTGTTCCATAGCCACGTCTTTATTCTTCGCAGTGCACTAAATGATCTCTCTGCCATTGAAATGCTGACTGGCATTGTGGCCAAAACATAATATAGTTAATATCTGGGTAGAATGCAAGATTTACCACAGATAATGTAGAGATGATGCTGTATGGCTGTTTTTCTTTTGGGACAGACATCTACTTAGTTTTCTATCTCTGCAGTTCTGCTCTAAAGCTGTCCAGGCTGGAGAGGTCACCCTTGTATGCATTATACACAGCAGTCACCAATTCTTCAGAGTCCATAGCATGTAGTTTATGTGGCATCAAGTACTGCATGAGAAAACGTGTGCGGCATTCAATCAGCTGTTCCAACAGCTCTGAAATAACGTGGTCCAGGAAAGGAATAAAGATGTTTCTTCTGTGGTATCCCTGTGGATCCGATGCAGCAATATTTTTCCTCTGCGTTTGTCGTCCACATATTCTTGGCATGGATTCTTCAACAAATGCACAACTTGCTAGCCGTTTCACCTCATCATACAGAGCACAAAATCTGGTATCCCCATCCTCTCTCATGCTTCGAAGTGTCTGAACCACAACATTTGCTTCTTCACATGCCTGAATCAAGTCAATATCCTCACATTGCAGGTACAGATGAAGAGGTTTAGTAAGTTCCAGAATTGCTTCCACAGACACCAAACAAATGAGGAAATCAAATTTCGTGATGGAAAATTTAAATCTGTCGGCATCCTCATCAAAATCAGCAACTTTCTCCAAGGTGCTGACTATCACAAGATGTTTTGCTTTGAAACATCTAAGTGAATCTGCTTGGCTCATCCATCATGTATTCCCAGGGGCAGGCAAGACTGTACTGCGGTCTTCCTCCTCCTCCTCATCTTCCCAGTCACATGGCAAGTTTGCAAATTCTTTCAGTTCTGTCAGATACACTTTGCTGCGCTTGGCGGAGGATTTCAGTGTTGCAATTACTTTTCTGCATGTGTCAAACATATTTGAAATCTGGCATGTTTTACAGGAGTGAACAAATGCAGTGTTCAAATTATGTGCTTTGCAGGCACTGTAGGTAGCTTCAGGAAGGACTGCACATATTCTGGCTTGCACTCCATTAAATTGGCCACTCATGTTACTGCCTCGATCGTAGCCTTGGCCCCTCATGTATTCCTTATCAATACCCCAAACAGCAAGTCTTTGCAAGAACAGTTCTGCAAGTGCTTGCCCAGTTGTCTGGAAGGCTTCCACAAACTCAATGAAATCTTCTCGCAGTTGCACAGCTCCATTTTCAGTTTGATGAATGTATCACACCACAAGGGTTATCTGCTCTTTTGTGGCAATATCAGTGGTCCCATCTGCAGTCAAGCTGAAGAATTTTGCCACTTTGATCTGTGCCAGAATTGTTCTTTGAATCTGTTGACCCATCAACTGTATCAACTCATTCTGAATTTGTGCTGAAGTATACTGTGTGTTCCGTGGTGCACAATCCAGGTGTTCTTTGAAGAGCGTGTCCAACTCAGCTGTGTATTGCAGAAGTGCACTGAACTTTCCAGTGGTCGGAAGCCTTCCTCTCAGTGCTATATTGTACCTTCCACAAAGGAGAATGATGTTCATAATGCGTCGTGAATATTGCCTTACTCGTTCAGTTGTTTTCTGATCCTGCTTTAAAGGCACTGATAAGCCATTGTCTGTCTTCCATCACATACGCTTACAAATGCTTCTGCCCTTGCAGTGGCATTCCCATGTTCTTTTGAATTGCTGTGCCTGTTTAGAATCTTTTTCCCATTTGACCAGTCCATCATCGGTATAGATACCAACACCATTTCCTTGCAGGTGTTAAACACAAAACATGGTCCACAGAAGACTGCATCCAGATGCTTGGAGTATCATGCAAAATTGTACTCTTGCAGAAGCTGAGGACTGAAACGTTGATACTGCTGCTGCTGGCCACTGCAAGATTTCATCATTCGTTTTGGAAACTGGAAGTTTTGTGGTGGTTGCCATTGGCTTGTTAAGATGATCTTTTTTGCACTTCTGTCAGTGTCTGGCGGTCATAGAACCCAATGTCTCCTTCATCGTGCACATGCAGATCTCCTCTTACATGGCTCTCTGTGTTGCTGCTCTGGGGTGTAACAGGTTCTTCACCCAAAGATTTGGTCCCAGGTACAGGTCCTGCTGCAGTATCAATATTTAAGGCTCCAACTACAGAAATTTCAGTTGGCTTTTCAGGGACATAAACTTGAGCTGCCACAGCAGATTCGGATCCATTGCCAAGGACTTGCCTATAACGAAAACAAGATAAAAGAAAAAGTAACATTGGAGGAATGATAATTTGTCACTTTCAATGCCTACAAAACACTATTCACTCAACAGGGTACTCTGTCACTTGCCAATTTGTGACCAATGCACCCTATATAACGGTAAACCATTGTAGGCAGGCACAGTTTGTGTTACAGACCTAGCTGATGTGTGGTCTACCTCTACGATGGTAGCTGGGTGACTTCACATCAGGGTCCCGAAGTGAATACCAAAAGAAATGAAAAGCACCAATCATTACATACCATTCTACGAATGGAGAAAAAAAAGACAGACCACTTTATACACACCATAGCAGGTGCTTCACCATCAAGTCAGAATTCCATAGCCAGCAACTAACACTCCAGAACTAAATCACAGGCAGAAAAAGCACGTCATAGCATGGAACCATGATACACAAGTTACAAGTCCTCACCAAACACATGAATTACAATAGCCGCCTCATAAAAACTGCTGTTCTACAGCAATGAAAATAAAGCAAACCAGTGAAGAGCTGGTTGCATAAATCGGACATAGGGGTTGGGGGTGTGTGATAACTCATTTTATACACTAGCCTGTGACTTCTCATTACACTTACATAAGGGCATCGGGCATTCATAGGTAACTGTATCAGATAAGTTATCACACAGTCACCACCACCACCCCCCCATCCCTTGTAAGGGGTTGGATGTATAACACTTTGAGGACTATGGGACTATACACTTATTCCAAGTGGTCTTTAACCAGTTAAAGCAGGACATCAAAATTACTTACTGAGTTGAAGATGGTCCTTCAAGGAGGTGTGCTGGTGTCGCAGCAGATGCAGGTGTTTCAACTTGGCTAAAATGAAACAGCGGTGTTAGATATAAACTGTAGAACAAAGGTGTGTTTGAAGGGCAATAAAATTTCATCATTAGCATACTTCACCTATTATATCTTACCTTTTGCCAGTATTAGGCTATAAACTTACCAAACAGTATAGCACATTACACAGAAGCACAATGCAATGAACAATAAAATAGATGATTCTAGTGTACTATTAACAAGGTAGCAAAAGACCTAGAAGTGAAAGAGATGCACAGATGTAAACTAGTTATACTGTAATGAATACAACAGCCATTTCAATGAATGTTAATGACTGGTATCTCAATAGCTTACCAAGCTGAGGACGGTCCTTCAAGGTGCTCGACTGGTGTCACAGCAGATGCAGGTTTTTCAACGTGCCTGAAATTAAATAACAGTGATGTGAACTGCAGCAAAAAGGCACATACAAAACTCAATGACATAGAATTTGTAATTAACACGAAAGATGCCTTTTAATTTACCTCTTACTGGTATGAAACCATAAGCTGACAAAAAATTATGGCCAATTACACAGAAGTCAAACTGAAAATTTATTGGGGGGGGGCTGGTGTAAAATATGGCAACAATAGTCCTACAAGAGAAAGACAGTCACAGAGGTGAACTAGTTATATCACAACTATACCTGCCATCTTAATGCTGTTAGACACATGAGGGTTGGCATACTGCATAGAGTTTATCACTACTACATGTTTTCACTTACCAAATTAGAAAAGAGACCAAACCCTTAGACAGCTGTGCTGTCTCCTCTTGCCAGGCACATTTAGCACCTCTGTTGGGCACCAGACAGTTTTCTCTTCTGTGCGGATTCCATCCTAGAAAGGCAAGTACAAAACCAGTTAGAAATCTAGCAGGAAATCTTGCAGGCTGGGAATTCTAATACACATGCAATTAATTTCAACTTACATATAAGAGACCACTGCTTTTCCAGTTAGCTATTCACTCGCTGTGTCAGAAAAGTTTCAGGATGGAAACCAGAAGGTAATGGTATATCCTGCACTATGAAAATCAAACTATAGGGCCAAGTTCCAGAAACACTTTGTACAGAAAGATATTTGTCATGATGCGGATGCAGCATACTATCATGCATATGTGTTAATGCTTTACTCCTTAGAATTACTTAGTAGCAGTTAGCACCATATTTTAAGCTGATTGTGTTGTTACCAATTCCTGTGTGCATATAAGCAACTGTTAATGAGTTTTTAACTTAGAGAAAACACAATGCCTCACACATTTGGAAAGTTCATAATGAGCAGCAAATGACTGTGCCTCAACATTTTATCCAGTGAAGTAGAGTTGAATTACTACTAAGCAGTACTCAGTTTCTATATTCATAAATGTGATGTTGCAGTAAAGCTAAAAATATAATTAGTGTGAATCCAGTGTTTACGCTTTGTTATAACAGAAGTTGACCTTTAAAGGAGCTAGGAAATTGTTGCTGTACTTTACTGTTTAATAAATTAAAACTTGACAGTGGCCTGTGTGTTTGTGTGTTTTTTTTATTTCAAGGTTTCTCATTTCTGATTCCAAAAGTCACCCCGTGGCAGTCGCAATCTCAAGGGGCTCCACCTAGACCTGCCAGGGGGTAGTCTAAACCTACCATGATAGCCTGGGAAACTGTTCTAGGTGGGCTTCATGTGGGGTTGGTGGACAGAAGGGACACAGAGAGGCATAGGGAGGATTTTTGTGTAAGCAGGACAGTAAAGGATTGTGTTGGCATCTGGCAGGGTACATATGCCTCCGCATGTTATACATAGGCATCTGCATCCTGCCAGGTGCCTATGCACTCCCTTACTTCCCTGATGACGCAATACCAGGGCTTGAATGAGTCACACATGCACACACACATGCATGAGAGAGCCAAGCAATCATATACTGCCAGTGTCCACATACAAGGGGTACTGAAAACTGTCAACAGCATGAAGATACAGTTTGTAACACTATACTGTGTGGTCACAGTGGTCTAAAAAGTGCACATTCCTAGTACAGCACTTGATTGGCAGTAACTGAAAGCAGTGCTGTACCAGAGATGTGCACTTTAATGATGAAGAACAATGATAAATCACTTGTTGTGGAGGCATTTCTTTACAGAGAGGGTGGTGGCAAAGTGGAATGCACTACTGGCTGAGGTGGTGGCATGTAAAAATGGAATGCTTCAAGAAATGGTGAGACAGGGCAGAGGGACGGGGTGGGGCAGCTGCTGAAAAGGGAGATAGCTGTAATCTTGAGCAGCCTAGACAGACAAGGATGGCCTTTTTCTGCTGACAACTTTTGTATGTTTGTGGTCATCATAACTTATAACAGAAACCAAGGGCTCTTCACCTGTACTTCTGACCACTGGCATGTCAATCGATAGCTCGGCTCGACCCCAATGGGCCACAAGAACCATAGCATATGAAAGTACCCGAGCCCACTTTTGTGAGGTCAGAAAATGAAGCCTGTGTGTGTTCCATAGACCTGTATTGGTGCCATTTGTCAATGACTGTTAGCACTATTTAGAGTTGGCACTCAGAAAAATGAAAGCAACCACTCCAGTAAAAAAGGACCGTTACTCAGCATCTGCTTTGATTTTTCTACATGGCACATCTCAATAGTACTAAAAGCCACAGGTATATCGCATACATACAGGTTAATGAAATACCCTCATTATTCATTTTCTGACATACATGAGGGGTCACAGTGAATTAATACGGCCAGTTAGCAAGCAAACACAAAAGCCCAGGGACAGGCAAAGATAACAAAATACCTGTCCTTTGTGAAAACCAGCTGTCTGTCTATTTCGAGCACTGGTGCCATAATATGCCCTTACATGTCTTAGTCATACGTAATACATAAATCAAAAATGCAAAATCAGAAATAAACTTTGGTATACACTCACAGCCCATTCACAATGCTACAGCCTTCCACTCCAAATCCACCCATGGCAGCACCACTGAGGACTGTCCAGAAATGTTGCCAATAATAAAAAACATACCATCTCTCTATCTCTCTCTCTCTCTCACACACACACACACACACACACCACACACACACACCCCACACACCCCACACACACATACCCCACACACACAAAAGCCTCCAGCCATACCTCTCTGGCTCTGCTCCCATACAAAGAATATGCTGTGAATTCGGACATTAAAACTTAAATCCATAATATTCAACACACACACACACACACACACACGTGTCTGCCACACATCACAGACCAAACCCATTCCTGGTGCTATAGCCTCCCACTCCAAAACCACCCATGGCAGCCCAACTGCCAGACCACCAAGAAATTTACCTAACAAACAATAAAATAACATAAATAAGAAAGCAGGAGGATCACTCTGTCCAACCCCCCCCCAGCACACTCAACACCAATGGGCGGCATGGGCCACAAGAACCATATCACACAGCACAGAATAATCAGCATGGCGGTTCAAAATCTGGGCATGCCACTAGAATGACAGGTTGTAGGCTGATATGGATTTGTCTAAACACCCTGTAAAAAGTCAAAACACACACACACAGACAGTCTACCTGCCACAGGGCACAGCCAGTCAGACCAAGCCCATTCCCCATACCGATATCTTCCACTTCGAAACCATCCATACCACCACCACCACCCCCCCACCCCATCCAGAAATGTTGCAAATAATAAAACACACACAGCAGACAGACACACAGAGACAGCCTCAAGCCACATCCATAAATAGGACACAGAAAACTAAGGATAAGACTTCTACTCTCTCTCCAGTCCACCCCCACCTATGGCTGCAGCAGCACCAACAAGGAACATTCAAACATGCTTTCTATATAAACACCCCACCCCCACACAGTCACACACAAAAGCTGTACCCAAAAGCCTCCATATTACACTAGTTCAGCTGCAATACTGTACTATAAAAAATAGATTGGCACAAACCTAGATCAGAAAGGAGGAGGTTTGGTGGTCAATGTCTTTCACTCTCCGACTGATGGTCTGGCTCTGCTGTGCAGTGTTCTAGTTGAACATGAACCTGGACAAACAAAGAGTGAAACAGCTCTTTTTTATGTATTTTTTGTTAGCAGCAAGCCAGCAGCCAACTACTTCCAGACAGTTCGCAAATGCAGCAGTAGGCTAGGCACTAAGCAGGGGATCTCTCGCCTAGTAGCTGACCAGCTGATTGCAGAATTTGCAGTTTTGCACTCTTTGAATCCCTCTCGGCCAACTAGGCTGTCTGATGAGACTCTGCTCCCTCCCTGGCCAAAGAAGCAAGCAACTGGCAAAAATCCAACGGTGAAACCAATGGTGTCACTGACGCTGCTGAGCTTCAGTCACAGTGCAGCTGTCTTAATTCTCCAGAGGCTGGAAATCTGACTCCTCCGCTCCAGTCACTGGATAAATTACTGGAAACTGGGAAGAGCTGCACAAGAGGGGGATACCTTTTATTCTACTGCCTCGGACCTGAGGGGGGACAGAAAAGTTCAGGTCCGAGGGGCGGAGGTGCGAGAAACAGCATGGACCGAGTGGTGCCTGCCATTGGTCTGATGGGCACACACACGTCACTACCTGTGTGATGTTTTTAACTGCTTGGTCCGTGCTATGGGGAACTAAACACACAAAGAGAATGGCATTGTTGCAGCACCGCGTGGTGGATGAGTCAGTGGCTCTGCTACTCCAGGTGCGGGAAATGAATCGCGATTCACGATGTGGGACTCGGGGAGGCAGTGGGCACAGCGGGATTCAGCCAGCCCAGGACCAGGACTCGGAGTCGGGACAGAGAGACTGAGAGAGGTAATACACCCCCCCCCCAGCTTTAGTCACCTTAGGATTTCCCTGGCCTACAGTAGGGACAGACAAACAGTGAAAAAAATACAGGAGCTGGCTAGGCAGGCATCAATTCACTAAACAGCACCCCCCAGTACAGAAAAATGTACACGATTGCGTACACTGCGTATGCCTGCCGACGCCCCTGACTATTAAACTGCCTGTTTTGCTGAAGTTGGCTAAAAAAAGGTGATGTTACTTCAGTGTTGCTATTTTTGAATGTTCAGTGCCAAGGTAACTATCCTTTTAACACAACCAGATAAGCAGATTGGTTCCTTACAGACTGCTCTCCTCAGCTATTCCCATCTGACAGTGGAGGTAGTGGGGGACTTTTAAGCAAGTAACCTGTTACTGCCATGAAGAAAAAAAATGAAAGTTACTTCACACCCCTTTAAGTGGCTACTGCAGTCTACCATAGAGGAACTGGCTGTAGAAGCACTCAGATGAGACTAGGAGTCATTAGGTCAGGGAAAGCTATGGTTAAAAAAATCACATACAGACAGTCATAATTTATAACAATGTTAACAGGTTGATGTTCATTTTATTTCAGGCAGAATTGCTACCACTCATTTTAAAAGAATAGTGCAATTTACCGTTTAAAATTATCAGAACCCATAAACAGAACAACTACAAATGGCATAAGATTGCATGGACATCACTCCCAGTGGCATTTGGGGACAATTCCAAAGAAGAAGAAGAGGTAATAAAGAAGCTCACATAGTGACTCCCAGGAGCCATAAAGAAAGCAGGAAAAATTTAAAGAAAAAAAGGCTTCAAATAAAAATAGGAAAAACAACACCATGCACTGTCATAGAGATAACTCAACAATGGCTAACTTTTTTTTCAGTGTTTTGCCTGTACTACTCCTTTAAGACTGCAGTAAAGTGTTTTTGCAGTCTTGCAAGAAAGGAGTGCGGCAACCAGAGCCTGTAGAAACTGAAGCGACCTGTTAAAGCAATGGGTCCTAGATTCTGGTGAAAGACAATATGATGTTTTTGACTAAAAACATTCAGAAATCCAATTAGTTTACTTGGAAGAGGGTGAAACCTCAAGACCTGTTTGTTCTATGCATGTGGCTTCCCTGCATCCATCCAGTAAGATGATCAGGGTAAAATCTTTTCTTATGTTTTATGTAAAAGTCAGTGCTATGCATTACGCTTAGCATAATTTTAATTTCAGTTCAGTTCAGTTTATTGTGAAGGGATATAGATCCATTGAGTAAGCTCATTTGCAAGGATTTCCCTTGTACAAGATACGAAATATACAACAAAATACCAGAGCAAGATACAATATACAGCGTACACCAATTACATGGGAGCAAAAATAGGGTAGGAATACATACATCTATCAGATACATCTATCAGAGTCTGAGTAGCAACACTGGAATACATAAGAAATTACATAAAATAAACAATACTATGTAGGCAGAAGGAAAGCAGTGATGGAGGGGAGTACAGTGACAAGAAAAAGAACCCAACTAGGGTCAGGAATTGCAAGGTATCAGAGGTCAAAACAGTGAGGAAGGTTAGAAGCACTGGCAGGATTATGAGGTAAAGTCACTGATACTCCTTTTAAAAACATTTAGTGGTATTAAATTCTGAAGTTTAAGGGTAGATTTGAGTTTATTCCAGATGGTTGGGAGAATATAGCTCAAGGCCAATATGCCAAAGCGCTATTCAGCATGGTGGCCTACAGAAACAACTCTTAATGTGACATGATTGAGCTACCCCTAAAGAAGACACTCCATGTGGCCTTTTTGGAGGGCATGAAGAGGGAGCAGATGAGAGAGGGAGCGAGGAATGGCCGAGTCAGTCGGAGTCCAGTACCCAGAATGATCTGTTCCAGCCACAACAGAACCAACAGTCTGTTTTTGTAAGTCATGCTGCAACCACTTGCCATAATCAGAGATCAGTTCTTGATGAGAAGAAACTGAAGGCGGCAGTGAATGGACCTTGTATGGAAATGGTAAAACATGTGTCTAATGAAAAGATTTTATGTACTGTTGAAAATGTTTTACCTGGTGCTTATAGGCCCATGAAGGAGCTATAGGGTCCTGAGGAGGTAGTTCCCAAACTCAGGTCTCAAAGTTCTAAAATGAGGGGTGGCATGAGGCCTGAACTCAGTATAATAGATGCTGCATGAGGCAGACCCAGGCATGTTCACAGATCCTGTTCAGTAGTAGTGTACAGGTATGTGTGGAGTGTTGTGCCATCCCCAACAGCCCTGACTTGTCCAAGGATCAGGAAAGCCATTACTGTGCTGTCCATGGCTGAATCTGTCTATGGCTGTAAATGCCCAAAATATTAATTCCTAAATACCATGAGTAATGAGGTATTGAGTACTCAAAGCTGAATAATGACATGTTTTCACTAGTTGTGTTATTTAGGTACAAAAGATGTTCATTAAAAATGTTTAGCCCTCCTCAGGCAGCAAGGGTTTGTCCCTGGGCCACCCCAACACATTGTAGTCAGTTCCAACCCTCTATACCCATTCTACAACCTCATAGATACTGTAAATAAATACACAAAAGCTGACTCCTAGGTGGTACTGCAGAAGGAGCTGTCAGTGTTATTTAGAGATAACCTCCCTCATTAATCTGACCATGTGTATTTTGATAGATGGCCCTAACTAGCAATCCATGATCTTGTAGGCAATACTCTAAAAACATGCTTAACTCAGGCTCCCCCTCTGCAAACCACAAAGTGCTCAATCCAGCCAGTCACAGAGTTATCTGACTCAATGTAGGGGTGACCAGATGCACTACTGGGAGGGAAAGGATGAAGCCAATGTTATTATTGATGATGATAGGCATATTCGTTATTCTACCTAGCAACATCAGTAACACCATTCTCCTTCTTCTCCATCCACTCCATCCCAGCCCAATCATGCCTACAGTGAGAGGGATGACTGACTATTGATCAGGTGCTTGATGGTTTGAAGGGGGGGGTCTAAATTAGCCAGGTTTGTAGAGTACTGGCTCCCCTAAAATCATGGCTCAAGGTTTAGGAAGTGGCACCTTTTAAAAAAGGCTATTCAAGAACTAGAGAGCGGTCAGATGATTGAGGGGAATTATCTGTGAATGGCATTGTCACCTCCAGCACAATGCCAGCCAGGAGCCAACATTTGGTTTTTATTAAAATTGTCTGTCATACTGTAGCATGGAGTGAAAGGTGGGAAATGATGCCAATGGGGAGGAAGGGGACCAGGGTTTAACCCTGGCCGCCATTAAAGGATTACATTTTTTGGTTTATATCATATGAGAATGGAGGCATTGTAGGACATAGTCACATAGTAACATAGTAGTCGATGGCAGATAAGGACCGCTAGGCCCACCTAGTTTACCCATATTCCCTGCCTGCATCAGCGGCATCTCACTCTACTTAGTCAAAAGAAGACAAAAGTAACAGTACTTCAAAGACAGTTAAATAAAAGATGCATGCGAAGAGCAATAAACCATGCTAAGGTGGAGCTCCCCAGGTGCCAAAAACTAGTATAAAACTAGCAGGCTAGTTTAGGAAAAACTCCTAATAGCAAACAAAGGGAAGGACACACCATGACTACACACGCAAATCAAAATACTCTTCATGTTTTTTTTTTGCAAATTGTGACTGTTGTACTCCTTTAAGGCTTTTTTAATTATTTGTTTATGTTATTGCATTAGTTTTTGTTATCTGAATTGTGACTGCTTTGTGTTTCATTGTTGTGCATTGTTAGGTGCCCAGTGCCCATGGGATTGGATGCCATATAAATACAAAGTCTGGACAGAGCCAATACAGCTGCAAAATCACATGACCCCTGTCAATTTTTCTCTAAGTGTCTATGCCTCCATTAGCAGGTTTCCACTCTCAACCAACAGGTGGTAGTAGCATGCAACACCCTGCCTCTCCTTCTCCCATCTCAAGCTCTCCACTCTCCTCCTCTTTCTTGCCTCTTGCCCCTCCCCCATACTGGGTATTTTCCTCCCTTGACCACTAGAAGTCAGTGTTGTTGCCCTCTCTCTCCTGTTCCCCCCTTCCACAACTGCCTCCATAGTCCTTATCTGCCTCTCCCCTGTCCCTTTATCTACCCTCACCTCCACTGCTGCCCTTTCTCACTACCCCCAACCCAACCTTGAACCTTGCTGTTTCAGCACCAGAGTCCACTGCTCTACCACTTTGCCATCAGGGCTACCTCCCTACTGGGTGTCAATTAGTACCTCTTCAGTTGCCCAGTCCCTGGCTCACTGTTAGTCTACCTACTATGACCACCCCCTCCCTGCCACTCCATCACCCCTTTGCATCCCCCTTGTTACTCTTCTTCTCATCCTACTACCCCCCACAGCCCACAATCCAGCCTCCCCTCAGTTGATCCTAGCACCCTCTTCCCAATGTCTACTCACTTCTTCCACCATGGCCCTCCCACCACCCCCCATCCTACCCTACCTACACCCCACTTCTAGCCTCCTTCAGTCCTGGCTCACCATGGCCTCCCCTTCCTCTGCCTGGCCATCCCCCTCCTCCTTGTCCTTCCCATCCTGACTGGTCTCTCCCAGCCCACCCACTCTCCTCCTATTGTAACTGGCCACCACAGGCACCTACAACATGTGCTCCTCAGAATACTCTCCCTCCTGCTGCTGATGTCTGGTAATATACACCCAAATCCCGGTCCCCTCTCCCCCTCCCAGCACTGTATGGCTAGCTCAGGCCTTCGCACTGCTTCGTTAAACATTTGTAGCCTGCTCAAATAATTTGATGGCCTCCAAGTATGGATGGCCCAACACCAGCCAGATATTTTGTCTGTTGTTGAAACCTGGCTTTCTAGATCCACCCCGACTCAACTGTCACAATCCCTGGCTACATCCTGTTCCGGGAGGACAGAGATGGGAAACATGGGAGGGGTGAGATCTATCTTCATGAGTCACTAAAGGGCTATGCCCTCCCCCCCACCTGGAGTCCAGAGCCCAAGCAGTCTCGCTAAAAATTATCCCAGGTAGGTCCAGAGCCCCTGTTTTCATCAAAACCATTTACATATCCCCCCCTTCAAAACCAGAAACAAGGCTTTCAGTCAGTACTGAACCACCTCTCAAGCCTTCCCCCCAAATCTGAACAAATATCTCACAGAGACTTCAACATTAATTGGCTCTCTAACCTTGCCTCCCCTTAAAAGATGCTACTGCTGCAATTGACCCCACACAACTAGTTACCTCCCCCACCCGCATCAATCCCGTTAATGGCACCTTCACCCTACTAGACCTAGTCCTATCCAACTGCCCTCACAAAATCAAAGACACCACGGTCCTCCCAAATGACCTAAGTGACCACTCACCAATTCTATGTACCTGGTCCTGTTTGATTAAGAAACCATCCCCAAACACTATTTTCCTGCATCAGCTCAAACTTGGCAAACTGCTGCTGTTAAAAGACCACCTTACCAACTGGAACTGGTCCCCAATTAACCTTTCACCTGGCATCGACTTTGCCCTTAATTATTTCATCCGCATCTTCAACTCAGCTTGCAACTTCTACATTCCCCTTGCCCGGTGTTTGGTTAAAGGTCCTGACAACCCCTGGATCTCCCAAGCCCTACTTGAACTGATGCACCACACAGACAATCTCTGGCAAAAAGCCCAAGACTCAGGCAAGCCCTTGGACAGGCAATTTTATAGGTCCACTCGGAATAGGTGTACCTGGACTATACGCAGAACTAAAGCGGAATACTATAAACCCTCCCTGGCCTCCACCTCAGGTTCTGGTCACAAATTCTGGGACAATATGAAAGAAATCAATGGTAAGCCCATAGCTCCATCTCTAACCCAGTTTACCATCAATGGTGACATCTCCACTGACCCACAACTTATTGCAGCCACCCTCAACTCCTCCTTTTCTGACCTCAGCTCTGTTTCTCCCCCCCCCAGCTTATTTGGCCCTTCCACACCCCTCCATGCCTTTTGTTTCAGAGCCCTATCTGCTCTGGAGGCTAGACCTTAACTCCTTAAAGCCCTTAATGGCACCTGACACAGTAGAGACACCCTGGACCACAGGCTCATTCACCTGGTCATAGATGTGGCTCTCTCCTCCCTTACCAATCTGCTCAACCACTACCTATGCCTAGGCAAGTTTCCCTCCATCTGGAAAACTGATGTCATCACCCCAATCCACAAAAGTGGTGACTGTACCTCCCCTGGAAATTATCACCCCATCTCCATCCTCCTACCCCCTCTCCAAAGCCCTGGAAAAAAATAATCTCAGACCAAGCTATAGATTACCTCACCAAACATGACCTTCTCTGCAAGGAGTAGTATGGCTTCTGGCAAGGTCACAACACCACAACTGCCCTCCTAGAATTTACCAGTTTTCTCCACTCTGCCGTAGACAGCGGACACCCACTGGTGCGGTCTTTATAGACCTGTCAAAAACCTTTGATACCATTAATTACACCCTCCTCCTATCTACCCTCTCCAACCTAGGTCTCTCACAGGAAGTCACCACCTGGTTTACAGACTACCGTCTGCCAGGTCCCAGCATGTTAAAATAAATGGCACCCTCTCTACATCCCTCCCGGTCTTATCCAGGGTCTCCCAGGGCTCCATCCTGGGTCCCACCCTCTTCAGCCTATTCCTCAACTTCCTACCCAAGGTCTGCTCGGAGAAAGTTCTTCTATACGCTGACGATGCTGTTTTTTTCTCCTCCCACGCTGACCTACCATCCTTAAACAATCACTCCAGAACTCCTTTAGTGAGGCCAAAACCTGGTTTGTCAACCATAGGCTGGTTCTAAGCTACAAAAAGACTAAGGTTATGCTGTTTTCTCAAAACCAAAGCAAACTCAAAGGTACTCCACTCCCAATCCTTACCAACCAACTTCACCCCCTTGAGTAAATAAACTAATTTAAATATCTTGAGGTCACCCTTGACTCTGTGCTCACTTCCATGATCACATCCACCACATAACAACTGCAGTCAGCTCTAGGATTGGCCTGCTCTATCGCCACAGACACTACCCCCCCCCCGGAGCCCTCTAGCTCACTATCTCTTCCTCCGTCCTGTCCCTCATAGATTACAGGATCCTAATCTATGGGGCAGCCAATAATACTGCCCTTAGTAGAATCAAGTTCTCCTTAAACAAAGCCTGCCATCTTGTCATGGGCAGTGGCAGACTCACACATACCTGTACCCTATACAACTTGGCTAACTGGCTCAACTTTGAGGCTCATCTGTAGTACCAGACTTGTCTTTTTTACCAGAAAAATAACCAGTGGTCTTGCTCCCCCAGTCTTATCACTCTTCTCCTGCCATCACCCTCGACTGCTGCCACACGAAGTTCCACCAAACCCATTCTCCTTGTACCGCACCTCTGAACTGCCCTGGGACAGAGATCCTTCTGTTACAAAGACCCTTCCTGGATGAACTCTCTACCCGGTGATATCTCACTTGAAGGCAAAATTGGTCTCTTCAAATCTCTCCTCCATGAACATCTCCTTATCTCCCATACCTACAACTGCCCTTAATCAACAATCAGATCCCAACCACCCTTTTCTGCTCCCTTTTAAGCACACCAGTTACCACCTTCCACATGACAAGGGACCTCTGTCCTGCATATCCATCTTCTTCTGCACTGTACCTTCCCTGTTATCTGAGCAACACCAATACCCCTTGGTAATATTTTACTGAGTTAATATAGGGCCTATATTCTTCTTTCACTAATGTAAGCACTGTTGTAAATACTACCTGTATTTCCCTGTTTACTGTTGTAGCACCCTGCATGTAGAAACTGTTGTTTGTAACCTGTGTAACCCTCTGACGTGGAGCCTTTGTAAATGAGTCTCTGACTCAAAGGATTGTAATTCCAATATTGTTTAAACAAATAAATAAAATACAATTATGTTAGTGATGATGGTGAAAGGTGTGTAAGAAAGAAGTAGTAGATGAATAATAGATGAATGAGTAAAGGATTGCTGTGGTTTATTGTACTGTATTATTGAGTTTGAATTGTTTATGGAAGAAATGGAATAATGGAGAATGGTGAAACAGTGAGAAGATATGAAGCAGAAGAGTAGAGTGACAACACATTGAGAAATAAGACAATTGTATTATGGAAAAATGAAGTAATGATTAAAAACATATCAATATAGTATTATGTAATATTCATAAATGTGTTTTTGTTTTAATAGAGGTATAGGTGCCATATCAGGGGATCTGCTACCCACTGGTTAAATTCTTCACTCCTGTCCTCTCTCAAAAAGCGAGATAAAGCCCGGAACAAAGCTAAGCTAACCCAGTCCCCATCGGACTGGGCAGAGTACAGAAGACTCCGAAACCTATATAAGGTTTCCATCAGATGTGCTAAGGGCAATTACTACCGTCAGCTCCTTAGTCAGTGACTCTCGTGGTTTTTGGAGTCATGTTAACACCATCGTAAGGAAAAACAAGTGCAATACCACCTCTGATATGGTCGTGGATGGTTGTAATTGCAATAACCTGCTCACTATCGCCGAGGCCCTTAACTCCAGATTCACTGACCTCTCCTCCTATACTGCACCTCCTGTGCCTTTACCTGTCACTCCACAGGATAACCTTATACCTTCCAACCCATCTTTCACCCTTCGCCCAGTCTCTGCGAGTGTAATCTTTTGCTTATTTAACTCCATCTCTTCTGCTGGCTCAGCAGGGGCAGGTGGACTCTTACCAAAATTCCTAAGAACCATTGCACCATCTATAGTCTCTCCAGTGACTAGACTTTTCAACCTGTCTCTTCTTACAGGACATGTCCTTTCCCTCTGGAAGACTGCTTGGGTTGTACCAGTCTACAAAAAGGGGGACACCACTAACCTGGATAACTACCTCCCTATTGCCATCCTCTCCACCCTCTCTAAAATACTGGAGAAAATTGTTGATACCCAGGTCTCAGATTACCTCTACTCCTTCAAACTCCCTCAACCCTGACCAACATGGTTTCCGACGTGAGCACAGTACATCCACTGCTATCATACAGTTTACAAATGACGTCAGACTCGCTATGGACAAAGGCTCTCTCACTAGGGCTACTTTTGTTGATCTTACAAAAGTGTTTGATATAGTTGACCACCCGCTGCTCGTATTAAAGTTGTCATCCCTAGGCTTCTCACCCTCTGTCACCACCTGGTTCCAAAATTATCTTTCAAAGTGGCAACAATTTGTCAAGATGCTAAGTCGGAGATGCTAAGTCCCCTCTTGCTCCTATTTGGATCAGAGTGCCCCAGGGTTCGATTACTGGTCCTCTTCTGTTTGCAGTCTTCATAAACTATATCCCACCACTCACTGGTGCTTGCTCAGGTCTGCTATATGCAGACGATCTTGTTCTTTACTCATCCTCCTCAAACCTCTAAGATATCAACCTGAATCTCAATAGTAACTTCAATACCTTTCAGAGCTGTCTATTGCAAAACAAGGTTGTCTTAAATAAAAATAAAACGGTGACTATGCTCTTCGATTCAGGTTCAAATATTCAGTCCTGCACACAACCAATAAGTATTAGAGTGCTAGGTGGCTCTCCCTTTAACACAGTTACCTCTTTTAAATACCTAGGAGTAACCCTTGATCCCGCCTTGGATTTTGACCTGCACCTAGCCTCAGTCATTAAATCTGTCAATATTCAACTTGGACTGGCATACAAGGTGAGACATAGCCTAACATCCACGGTGAGGATGGTCATTGCACAGGGGATCCTGAGACCCAAATTGGCGTATGGGTTAATAGCCTTTCCAGCAACTACTGGAGGTCTCCTCCAAAAGTGGGGTGTCTGCTACAACAGCATTTGCTATTTTGCTTTGTCTTTGCCCAAACTTAATCACTGATGCACATTATACTCCAGTCTGGAATGGTTTACCACCTCAGCCATTCCACAGTTTACTTCCTGCTGTTTTATAAAGAATATAATCTCCTCCCAGATACTTGACAACCTGGCTCTACTGCTCAAACCTGTGACCTCTGCCTACCCACTGAGATCAGCTGACAAATCCTTTCTTGTCCAACTGAGATGTAAAACCAAAATGGGGGAGAATGCTTTCTTTAGCTGGGCCCCTAAACTATGGAACTCTCTTCCACTAAGTCTAAGAATCTCCCCTTCTCCACACAGCTTCAAACAGGAGCTTCGTATGGCTCTTCTAAGCTCTGAACCCTGCTCCTGTTCTCTATCCACCCACTCCTGTACTGGTTCCTCCTAGTTGCCTACCGGCTCCAACCTCTACTATTCTCAAACCTACCTGGATATCTTGGTATTTCCTCTCTTCTAGCACTTACTCACTAGTTGTATGACTTGTGACTGTTAGTTATTTGCACTTATATTTCTGTTTTGTTACTACATTTAGATTTCTGCAAATGTACTGTCATTTCTGAAAATTGTGTATAAGTTTACTGACTTCTACTTGTTCCCATGATGTTTTCTTGTATCTATTATTGTCTACGTACCCTTTGTTGTAATCTCCCAGGTCATACCTGAAAATAGGCAGCTATGCTGTCTAGTATACCTACCCAGTTAACAAAAACTAAATAAATAAATAGTGTTGTATGTGTGGTATGCACAATAAGGTAAGTTCATTTTAGTAAAAATTGTACTATACTGTTATATTCAGATACTGCTTATGTATACACTTTTTGCACAATATTCTTCCATTTCAACATGTTTCTTCAAATAATTCTATCATGTTACTTTTTTTTTTTTTTTTTTACAAATGATCTACTAATTATTTATTATACCTCACACTAATTACATAGAAGGTCAATGTAGTGTGCTGCTGGTGACCTTTGGGTAAGTACGAGGTTTGCCTCTGTTCCCGACAACCAAAAGCAATGTCCCCAACTGAGGCTGTATAATGCTGGGAAGGATCCTATGAGCATGAAATAATTTATGCTCAGTACTATACAATTCCAATAGATGTTTCTTTAAAAACAGTTAAAGCTGTTCTTGCAGCAATGTAGACCACCTTAAAATAACATTGAAAGTTCATTGTGGCATGTATTAGACATTCTGCCTCCATCTTAAACTGCACAATCTCCTTATAAGCTGATAATTCTCAAGAAGTCTTTATCTTGGCATCTTAATCTGCATTTACAACTATCTGGCTTACATATTCTTTATTTAACTGTCTTTGAAGTACTGTTACATTTGTTTTTAACTGTAAGAGAATGTGCTGCACTGTATCAGTAGATGGCAGTATTGCTGTGTAAGATTTTGCTTTCATTTTTTTAACAAACAGTACTACAATATCATATCATTTATAATGTATGATAGAAACACCTTTAAATAAATGATGTCTTGTAAAATTATATCCTTATGACCGTGCATGGTTATATTTGGCAATAATGTAATGGAGAAAGACATATATGATATTAAAAGAAATAATACATCATGATGCTTTGCTTTTCTATCTACATCATATATTTCAGCAATTTTAGCAGTGACCATATTTGTATTTGAATAAGAATCATGAAATTGTGTGAGTACTTTTTCACAACTCATGCCTGCATTGTTAATACTAAGCTAATTCTATTCTGCTTCATAAGTAGAATGTATACATAAATATACATATAAACATTTGAATATGCACCAGTGTGTGTGTGTGTGTGTGTGTGTGTGTGTGTGTGTGTGTGTATATTTATACCACTGGGGTGGGACCTCCAAGATGACAATAGATTGTGTTATTTCCACTGCAGTGAAATAAATGAAGCTGATGTCAGCAGAGTTAAAATAAATACCATTTATACCTACTCTGCTGACGTCAACTTCCTCCCTCTTTCAATACCCATTACTACCACTAAATATGCCTCTCTTCTTACTGCCTGTAATACAGAAATATACACAACTGCCATACTAGAGATCACAAATAACAGTTAAAACAACATATCGGAAATGTAAAATGGAACATCTGCATCCAATTATGTTTTAAAACTGTTCTGGCACAACTTGCACAAGCAGTCTTGAAACTGTGCACAACAACGTTCGTCCGAATGAGAACCGAAGAACAACCATTCAGAACAACTCTTACAAAATACAACATTATTAATGCTCTCATTTACTGGTCATCAGTGCAAGCAATATGTTTTCTGTTTTTCCATCACTCGCCATGGCACACCACGGACAGGAAACTTAAGCCTCTTACAGGAAGCATAAATCAGCACGTAGCAACAGTCATTAACAAAAGCGAAGTGGACTCTCTTAACATAAATACTGAAAGTGAAGTAGACCACATAAAAACTGCAGAAAAACAATTAGAAATCACCAGAAAACACAAAAAAAGTCAATAAACAAATGAAATATTTACCTGAGTAATGAAGCTCACACTCCTGCTCTTTCCAAGCCTAAAACACATTCCCACCCTCATGAACAAATCAGCCAATCAGACAGCACACTAGACAGAACAGCATCCAATCAGCAATCACACAAAGAGCAAATAACCAATTAGAAATCTAAGGGACACACCATTCACACCTAGTCACTCACACAGACAATACAAATGAACACACCAAACAAAGATGAAACAAAATATAATAGAGGAGCTTCCAATCCCGTGGTATAAATAGCACACATGACATGCAGATCATGGAATATGGAAAATATTTTCACTCCTGCATCATGAGCTCTGGATATTTCACTTGTGCTTTTGGCACTCATGAAATATCTAGAGCTCACTCTGCAGGAGTGAAAATATTTTCCATATTCCACCTACCATCATGTATCCATATATATATATATATATATATATATATATATATATATACTGTATATATATATATATATATATATATATGTGTGTGTGTATACAGTGAAGCCCACCAGGATGAAGCACAGTGTCACAGGTTTCCTGCTTGACAAAAGGGATTAACTCCCATTGGAACTGCATTGTATGCTGCAGTAACAATACTGCAGAATTCTACAGAGTTGGGCTTCATCCTGGTCATGGGCTTTGCTGTATATATATATATATATATATTCTTTGCAAAAAAACTATGTTAATGCAACAGTTAGGGTTTTTTACAGCGAAAAAAGCAAAGAACTTCTCTGTTACAGTTACCACCCCTTGCACCCCACAACCAACCCTCCCCCACCAACAGGCATCGGCGTGTGCATTGGGGTCATCAGCCCTAACTCTTGCCCCATTTCATGTGTAAATAATCTGAGGTGGTGCAGTATAGGAGAATGGAGTAACAGGACTGATGACCCCAACGCACATCACGATGCCTGTTGGTCGGGCGGGTTTGTCATGGGGTGCAAGGGGTGGTAACTCTAACAGTGAATTTCCTCATTTTTGTCACTGTAAAAAATCCTAACTGTTGCATTAATGCAGTTTTTTGCAAAGAATTCCCTTACTTTTGAGAAAGCACAGTAAAGTACAATGTCATGGCCACAGAAGTTGGTGGTGGGGAGCGTGGGCCCACCAACTTGCAAATTTCTGCCTAACATAACAGTACAAGTACGAATATCATATGTATTGGTGGAGGTACATATTGTGGCTCAGGCCTTGGACCCCTGCTCCACCAACTTGAAATGAACCAAATTTTCATTCATCGGAGTGGCATAATTTCACACCTGTTTACATTTTACACACCTAACTACTGAAAATGACCTCTGTGGCAGTAAGGCTAGCTACCCTATAAATGTCAAGCTACTACCACAATGTAGGATGCTATCTGCAAAATATAAGTGCATCATGCAATATCTCCACAGCAAATTAATTTTATGACACCTAAATAAATAATTCACATCTACAGGACATTCCCTCACAACCCTCCAAATTTCAAGTTAAAAGACCAAACCATTTCCAAGATATTTAATTTTAAAGTTTTAGATTTTCATGCACTGGAGTGGCATAATTCCACACCTGTTTACATTTTACACACCTAACCACTGAAACTACATCCATGGCAGTAAGGCTAGCTACCCTATAAATTTCAAGCCACTACCACAACGCAGAACTCTATCCGCAAAATGTTAATTGTGCCATGCAATAGCTCTGCAACAAATTTATTTTCTGACACCTAAATAATATAATTCACATCTACAGACATCCCCTCAACACCCTCCAAATTTCAAGTTAAAACACCAAACCATTTCAGAGATATTCAATTTCAAAGTTTGTGCACCTTTAAGAATTCTTTGATCACGAGAATCGGCTGTGACCCACAAAATGGCGGACCTTGCAGCCTAAAATGCACTAAAATGGTGGACCTCAGAACCAAAAAATCTTTGAACGCAAGGGCGGGCAACTTCAAACCCTTATAACTCTGGAACAGAACAACATGCTTTCACCAATCAAAAACTGGCATGATCCATAATCAGAGAGCTTTCTATGTGCCAGGTTTCAGACAAATCAACCACAAAGAGGCTGTGCTATGTGTCACGGAAGACAGTGTGCAAAAATAGTAGAAACTGCTTTTTTGGCACTTCTCTGCACAAAAATCGTATACACCAGTGAAATAGAAATTGGTATATAAAGAAATGTACCATCCCAGTGCATGTATACCAAATATTATCCAAATATCTTTAACAGTTCCAGAGCGGCACAAGTGGAAAAGTGCAAACAAGTGGCGAAAAATTACTTGTCAACAGAGCAACATTTTCTCACAAAATCTTCAAACAACAGCACCACAGCCCAGCACCCATGTATACAAACAATCTGAAGTCAGTCAAATACATCCTTGCTACACACCAAAAGATGACATAATCACTGTTTTCACAACACACACGTATATTTTCCCATTATTAACTATACTGACAGACCCCCCCCAAAAAAGCATTACCTTAGAATGGAGCAATATTTTGTAACGAAATCTTCAAAGGACACCACCAAAGCCCAGCACCTGTGCATACAACCCAATCTGAAGTCACTCAAATGCATTCTTCAACAGCTTCAGGACCCACGCTCCCACCAACGTGTCCATGTCTGCCTAACATCACAGTACAAGTATTAAATATCATATGTATTGGTGGGAGCGCATATTGCTGAAGGGCCCGGTGCTCCCTCCCACACTGCCCAGCACTCCATGGCCACATACATCTGCCATACATTTTAGCTCTCCTATACCTTATCATGACATCTTCCAACACTACAAAATATATGCTCACCATGCCTTTCACAATGCAAGGAAATGTTTTCCCAGTAACTATAATGAACATGCATCACAACTCAGCAACTGCAACTGGCACTGACACAAAAATTGACACAATCCGAAATCTATGATGACTCTTCCTACATACCAGATTTCATGAAAATCATGCACACAGTTCAAAAGTTACTGAAGCGAAACGAACCTCCAAATTTCAAGTTAAAACACCAAACTGTTTCAGAGATATTCAATTTCAAAGTTTGTGCACCTTTAAGAATTCTTCAATCATGAGAATTGGCCACGACCCACAAAATGGCAGACCTCGTGGCTGAAAAATCTTTGATCGCAAGGGGTGGGAATGGAACAACATTTTTTTCACCAAACAAAAACTGGCATGTTCCTCAAATAAAGGGCTGTGCTATGTGTCATGGAAGACAATGTGCAAAAATAGTAGAAACTACATTTTTGGCACTTCTCTGCACAAAAACCATATACACTAGTGAAATAGAAATTGGTAAATAAAGAGATATACCATGCCAGTGCATGTATACCAAATATTATCTAAACATCTTCAACAGTTCCAGAGTGGCACAAGTGGAAAAGTGCACACAAGTGGTGAAAAATTACTTGTCAACAGAGCAACATTTTCTCACGAAATCTTTAAACAACAGCACCATAGCCCAGTATCCATGTATACAAAACAATCTTAAGTCACTCAAATACATCCTTGCTGCACACCAAAAAATGACATAATCACTGTTTTCACAATACACACATATATATTTTCCCATTATTAACTATAGTGACAGACCACAGAAAAAGCATTACCTTAGAACGGAGCAATATTTTTTAACAAAATCTTTGAAGGACACCACCAAAGCCCAGCACCCATGCATACAACCCAATCTGAAGTCACTCAAATGCATTCTTCAGCTGGGAGCATGGGGCCCTTTGGGCCCCATGCTCTCACCAACTCATCCATTTCTCCCTAACATCACAGTGCAACTACTGAATATTAAACATATTGGTGGGAGCGTGGGGCCCACCAACTTGTCCATTTCTGCCTAACATCACAGTACAAGTACAAAATATTGTTGGGGTCATCAATCCTAACTCTCACCCCATCCCATGTGTAAACAAGCTGAGGTGGTGCAGTATAGGAGAATGGGGTGAGAGTTAGGACCAATGACCCCAACGTACACCCCGATGCCTGTTGGTGGAGGTGGGGTGAAAGGGGGGTTGGAACCCTAACATCGAATTTCCTTGTTTTTGTCACTGTGGAACAACCCTAACTGATACATTAAACAGAGTTTTTTGCCATGAATTTCCCTTCTTTTTGAGAATGTGCACTATAAATAATGAAGTAACGGCAACTCAAACGCAAGCTCAAACGCTATCGCACATGGTGATGCTACCGTAAAGGATAATGCAAACGGTAATAGAAATGCAAGTGCAAACATTAATGAAAACAGAAAAAAAATGCAAGCATGTTCAAAAACGCGAACCGTAACGCGCACTGTCATGGTAACGCAATTGGAAACGCAGACACTTATGGTAACAACAATGATGACGCCAAAGGAAACACAAACAGAAATGCAAATGCAAATGGAAGAACATACGCAAACACAAATGGAAATGCACACGGTGCTGCAAAAGGAAACGCAAACAAAAACTAATGGAAATGCAAATGTTAACAGTAACGCAAATGCAAGCACAAACAAAAACGCAAAGGGTTACGCCCACGGTGGCCTAGACGGGAACGCTAACGCAAATGGTAATGGAAATACAAGTGGAAACGCTAATCGTACCAGTAATGAAAATGCACAGCCTTTTTTTCCACAAAAGCTGCATAGAGAAACACAGTGAATACAAATAATGTATGCATACAAGCAGAGGTGAGAAAGGAGGAAGTGCCTCAGCTGGGACTTGAACCCAGGCTGCCCGGAATACCATTCCAATTGCACTAACCAGCTGTGACACTGAGACAACTGGAACCTGGAATCTCAAATGCACAACCCAATGGCAACACAAATATTTACTTGTATCAATCATACAGGAGTGTGGTGTGCATATTTATGGAACACATACAAACAGAGGTGAGAAAGAAATAAGTGCCTCAGGTGGCTAGTGGACCCCCCAACCCATTTGAGAAAGAGTAATGTGTTCAGGGACAGCCCAGGTTCCAGTTGTCTCAGAAAATAATATTTAATTTGCTAGGTAAAAAGACTGCACTGTGGTAATAGGCAATATGTAATAAGGTACAACATTTTTTCATCTGTGCATCTTGTTAGATTACTGTGTTGAAAAGACAGTACCAGTGGATCCTGTTTCCATCCCTATTCTGGACTAGTCTCCATGACTGATAATATTTAATTGAATCAGTAAAAAATACTGTACTTTTTCATCTGTGCATTTTGTATGTGGTTATCAGTCCTCAAGCTGCTGTTGCAGGCTCTCTGTAAAGTGCATTGTTATTTGAACATTTTACTACTCTTTGAAACCCCAAAGTAGCAGTGTGTTTATGTGATGAATGTGGATATCTGGAAACAGCACACAGAGATGGTATAATAAGGGCCTACAGTACAGGCTTCAGGATCAAACAAACCCCGCATAATGTGTACTGCAAGAGGTGGCACAACTGTGGCTTCTCAGGTTCCAGTAATAAACAGTCATACAGGCGATAAAGACCATACAGTGTGTCTCAGGTATTGACATGCCTACCCCTCTCAACTGTCCCTGATTTTGCCTCAGAATGTTTCACTGTCCCTCCTCAGATTTTGATTTCTGTGACTGGGCTGTGGAGGCTATAAGCAGAAAATATCAAACAATAACATTTACAGACTCTCAATCTTTAGCAAATGCATTTCACACTAAGCTCCTTATTCTAACAGCTTTGTGGGAGGATATCTCAGTTTTTAAGATGCGTCTCAGATTTTTAAAATCCTTTTTCCATGTTTTTTAGAAAGATTCAGAAAAGTAAATAATAACATTTCCAAATCGGTCCAAGAAATTGCGGTATTACTTTAATCCCATATTGTATTTGCATTAGGGGTCAGCTGACAGACGTAGTAGATCACAGTCATTATCGTTTCTCAGGATCCACAGGATGCTGACAATTACTGTACTGTAAATCATTGTAGAAATGTTACAGAATGTCATACTTTGATGGATAGTTCTCTCATTCCTCCAATTGCACCCCCACCCTTCACTGCATCACCTGCAAACTGACATTCGATGTATGAGTGGGATAGACATCATGATGACAAACATTATTTTCCCCTACATGTGACATTTTTCAGGAACATCTGATGTACTGATAATTGTCTGGCGATAGCTGATAGCGGTGGTGGTGGTGGTGGTGCGGGGGTTGGGTTCCTGTGCATGCAGGCTAACATTGTAGCAAACACCAAACTACAGTCAGATGGATGGGCATGACAGAGTTTACACAGTAGCACCCTGTGTTTGTGTGTATTTAGGAACCCTACCCCTATCATCAAGATGTCTCCCATGCACACATCACAAAATGAGGTATTTGTCAATGTCCTGGGTATCCTCAGAAATGAGAATTACTGTAACCTGCTACATCTGACAGCTGACCCCTAATATAAATACAATAGGGGATTCAAGTAATACTATGATTTTGAGTGGCAGAAAAAAAAAACATTTTCAAACCACATCTGGACAAAATCCTCACCATGCTTGGCTGGTCATATGTCTTTATTATCAAGCTGTTTCTTTTCATAATTGTTTTTATATGTGACTTCAGAAATAGGGTCCCTTCTTTAACATAATAACTAGTACAGTAGGTAACATAATCTCAGCACTTTGACAGTAACTGCTGGGATCAATCTGCTGATGTATACTTCATGTAGATCAGCAGATAATTGATTCTGATTGCTGTACTTTATAATCCGATGTGGTGTAGGCTGTGTTGTCCAGTAGTATCTTCCTGGTTATTCACGTCATAAACTTATTTTACCAGGAAACTCTAGACACAGCTGTTAAAAATAGTGATGCACTGACTTTTCAAAAACTGCATGTCCGTTTTTTTTAGGAATGTACTGTGTTTCATCTTTCATGACTGCAGTCAAATCGCTTTGCTTATGATGTAGATGCTTTGTCTTATTTACTCAATTTTACTATTTAATGCTTGCATTTTTATGAAAAACATTAAATGATTTTTTTTTTTCTAAATTAATCTTGTGTGATCCGAACTTTGGCCTGGATTGGGGATTTATGCAGGTGAACTGAGTCAGTTGCAACTAGTTCTGAATAAAATCAATAATTGAATCATTTTTTTCTTAATAAATGTTGTGTCTTCTGTTTGAAATGAGTTACAGTACATGAGCAACACTGTACAGTATGTTTTTTTTCATCTTAACAAATGGAGGGATGCTAATGGCCTAAAGACCCATACTTTAAAGTGAGCCTGTTAGATATTCACTTGTTTCCAGGTTCATCTGGTTCAATCTATCAAGCCATGAAGAATTACAGTACATTTGCTAAGAATGAAAATAATGTTTGTTTTATGGTACCTTGCTGTCTGAGTATTTTTTAAAAGGAAATATCAATCCATAGGGGCCACCAGTAACATTGCACGCTTTTCTTAGTAGGTGAGCGCAACAGGTTGTCATGGCCAGTCGAGAGATGGGCAGTTTGTGTTGTGGACGCACTGGTATGTGTCTGCATTATTCATTCCTTGATGAACAGTAATACTGAAATTCTACTGTTTTGATACTGTCTGTGTTTGCAGCTGGGATCTACACTATCAGTTATGCGGGCTCAGTTCCCGTCAGGAACCTCTGGCAACTGTAGCTGAAGTCCAAATTGAAAATATATTGTTTGGACTCATATGGTCTCCATGCATTTTAGTAATATTACAGCTCTACAGTACCCACAAAATTAACTGGGAATATTGCATATGTTATGTGTTACAACCTCTGCTAAGTATACAGTATTACACTGCCGGGATCAACTGAAACAGTTGAAACAGTTATCCTGTAGGCTATGTATAAATGCAACTGTCTCCTTGATACAGAATGACCATTACTACTGTATCAGAAATATCAATTTTCTATATAATGTTCCCAATTTTGCTATAGTGTTTGTGCAAATGGATTGCTATGCTGTACTTCACAGTAAAATACAAAAGAGATTGCAAACATGCCAGTACAACTGAATGCCTGCTGTGGCATGCTATTGCCACCTCCCCGAGCCCATGACTGAATATTTCAAAAATTGCATAGTGACTAGATTCCCCCCCACCCACCAACAGCTTTACATAGTATAAGATAAAAAAAAAGATATAAACATATGAAGAAGCCTGCAGAAGAAGACCATTTGATCTATCAAGTCTGCTCATGTTGCAGGGTCCACAGCTGGAGCTACTGTCCCTGCCCTCTCTCCCCACACCTCCCATCCTCCCTACCCATGACCCTTAGCCTCCCCATATACCTGTCCCAGCCTCTCTTTAAGCTGCCCACTTTCTTCAATGAGATTACCTCTTCTGGCAGTGCATTCCAAGTGTCCATCACCCTCTCTGTGAAGAAGTGCTTCCTGACCTCCCTCCTAAACCTCCCACCCTCCAGTTTAAGACTATGCCCCCTCATGTTATGGTTGCCACTCAGCTTAAAGAGACTCTCCTTATCAACCTTATTTATCCCTTTCAAGTACTTGAAGGTCCCAATCATGTTCCCTCTCTCTCGCCTGTCTTTCAGGGAGTACATGTTCAGTGCCCTCAACCTCTCCTCGTATGCCTTACCCTGCTGACCAGCTATCATCTTTGTAGCCCTCCTCATATGATATGATGCATATGTGGTATTCCTTAATCTAAGCAGAGCCTGTCTGTAATTGGAAGAAGTATGATAAATTGAGAACTAGCATCACCTACACCCACTGGAACCAATGTGTCTAGATTTAATATTTATTACCTGGTAGCTTGTGGCCTCCCCTCCCAATGAGCATACACCCCAAGTTTTATCATTAATTCCCTAGTGGGTAGCGAACCCTTACCCATCTGAACCCATGAGTGCATATTTCAAAAACTGAACCCTGGTGGCTAGTGGACCCCCACCCCACCCAACCCATTTGTGTGAATCTAGCACAGGAAAATTGGCTGTTTATTAAGCCCACCCTTCCCTACTGATTTCAAATATGTTAACATTTTATGTGTGCATCTGACAGCATACAGTATGTGACAGCAAATGTTTGAAAGTGTTCACCCTGTACTTTACTGTACTTTACTCTATTCACTGGCATGCCAAGCTCCTGTATGGGAACATACAAGGACCAAAACTGAGCCACTGCAGGATTAACTCACTGTAAAGTGTTAGAAGTACAGTAGATGATGATGCCGAGGGAGGCTTGGACTCAGAAGTACAATTTAATAAATATAACTAGGCTTGGTAGCTTTCGGTAGCTGTAAATAAATGTCAAATTTAACAAAAAAACAAGAACTCCTTATTAAATCGATATTCATCTTTTTTTTTTTATAAACTGGGACGGGACACAAGAGCACTACCACCAACATTGTTATGTATATCTGGGGCTGGCATTGGAAGTAGTGGCCAGCAGTAAAATGTCAGATCTCAAGAGCAGATTAGATAAATATCTGGCTGAAAATTCAAATTGTGGGTATAACTAAGCTGGCCAGTGAGCTACAATGGACCCTGGTCTTTTAAAGCTCAGTACTAACCTATGATACCTATGCATTGTGCAAGAGATTTTTTATTTTACCTGAGTGTGGACACAAACCCTGCTACCTCACTACCCAAAACAGTACATGGTAAGGCCGTAGTAAACAAGATATTTTATGAATGAGAATCAGCCCATCAGGCTAAGTTCAACAGATGTGCTGCCTTTCATTCACAAATAACTTGTTTACTGACAACTACACAGACATTTCCACCTGACTTGCTTTCATGCCTCACTATTAGAAAATACAAAAAAAATACTTGGTGTATTTCATATTTGGTATCTGGTTTTGTATAACAAGTTGGGGGGGAAGGGGAGCCGGCAGCATCTCTGAGCCTCAGCTTTAATCAGTGGTGACTGTGATAGACACCCAGAGCTGAGGTTCATTTCCAGGTGCGACCTGAGGGGTCCAAGTGAAGAGGAGGGTCAAAAGAGCAGTGGTGCAAAAAGCAGGAAAAGTACATGATAATGAACATTGCACATATTATAGACATATAATAAAACAGCAGGTAATATACTGTACATAATAGCTCTCTGTTTTCTCTTTTATGTAGGTGTGTGAGCAGGACACTGCAGCACAGGAGCTAGCACAACAAAACTCACCCAAAACATGGACCAAAACAAAAAAGCAAAAAGGAAATCCAAAACACTTCTGATCATAGGAGACTCCATGAGTCGGGGAGTTGATACCTACCTCCAGCTGGGGGTAATGGTCAGATGTCTCCCAGATACATCAGCATGGAGAGACACTGATCACATTGCAAAAATTTGCAGGAAGCAGGAGAAAAAATCAACATCCTGGTAAACATAGGGACTAACGATCTCACCAGCCGGTCAGTTGTAGAGACCAAGGAACACCTGACAAGGCTGGGAGACACACTGTCATCCATTTTGTTCGGCATCTCATTCTCTGAGATCCTGCTGGTCTGGGAGAGGGGGCAGATGGACGAAAGGTCAGAGAAGGGGAGATAGGGGAGCTAAACATGTGGCTCAAGGGCTGGTACCAGGAAAAAGGACACAGATTTGTAGGTAACTGGCAACAGTTTTGGGAGCGAAAGTTCTTTAAATTTGATGGACTGCATCTGACTAAGGATGGAGTCAGTGCATTGGGGCAGAAGTTTTACGTCTTTGCAGAATATTTAAACTAGCAAATGGGGAGAGAGGCGCAGCACCTGATACATCAAAAGGGAAAACAACCCTCCCCCCTCAGCTAGTGATCAAACAGGAGTTCAGCATGTTTATAGATCATTTGCATCACCAGGTAAGGAAAAAGAGCTGGCCCCCCATACGATGCGCAGGGGAAATGCTGGCTCTTGCCCAACAACTAACACACTGAAATCTTGCCAATGGAAAATCATGTACACAAATGCCCACAGTCTGGAAAATAAGATTCCAGACCTGCATGCAACAATGACAGAGGCTAAACTGGACATAGTAGCCATTAGCGAGACATGGTTCAGGGGGTGGAGTGGCCCTTTATGTCAATGAAAATATCAAAGCTACAGAAATTCAGAATACACATAAGGAGCCAGAAGAACTGTGGGTCACACTGGAAACAGGAAATGGGACAGCCATATGAACTGGGGTTGTCTACAGGCCTCCAGACCAGGGGAGGACATAGACACATTGCTGTTTAAAAATACACAAAACATGACAGCTAAAGGGGAGGTTCTGATAATGGGAGACTTCAACATGCAAGATACAGATTGGTTAATACCAGCAGGAGCATCCACCAGAACTAGACACATGGTGGATTCTCTCAGGGGGAGGGCCTCAAACAACTAGTACAACAACCCACAAGAGACAGGGCTATCCTAGATCTAGTACTGACTAACGGGGAAAGGATCACAGATCTCCAGGTAGAAGGTCACCTGGTGGCCAGTGATCATCACATGGTATGGTTTAATTTGGCCACTAGAGCTAAATCATCCCATTCCAGGGCAAGAAGATGGGACTTCAGAGGATCTGACTTTGATAAGATGGTCAAGAGAGTTAAGCTAGCCCTGGCAAGAAAAAATACAGATGAGGGGGTACACGCAAAGTGAGCAAGCATTAAGGATGTAATACTTAAAGAAACATCCCATTGTGTTATAGAGAAAAGCAAGAGCAAAAGAAAGAGGAAACCACTTTGGTTCTTAAAAACACTAGCAGAAAAGGTCAAAGCCAAAAGGCTGGTCTTCAGGAAATATAAGGGAACGCAGCGGGATGAAGATAAGGAGGCATACCAGACTTCCCTAAGGGAAGCAGGGAAGATAGTAAGGCAGGCAAAGGCCCAAACTGAGGAAATACTAGCAAGAACAGTAAAAGAAGGTGACAAGACTTTCTGTAGATACGTTAGTGAAATGAGAAAGTCCAGAGGAGGTATTGCAAAGATCAAAGGGGATAAGGAGAAGTGTGTGGAGGAGGACCAAGGAAAAGCATCTATTCAAATAGATACTTCTGTTCAGTATTTACTGAGGAGAAGGTAGGGCAGGGCCCACAGCTCAGCACCATGGACACAGGGGGGAAGGAGATGTGCACTAGTCCCTTCACAAAAGAAAGGGTCCTACAAGAGCTCACTAAGTTCAGGGTGGACAAGGCAATGGGACTTGATGGCATACATCCCAGGGTACTAAAGGAACTAAGAGTGGAACTAGCAAAGCCATTAGCAGAACTGTTTAGTGAGCCTCTGAGCAAAGGAGAGGTACCAGAAGACTGGAGAAGGGCTCATGTGATCCCGATCTACAAGAGTGGTAGCAGGGAGGAGACAGGAAACTACAGACCAGTCAGTCTTACCTCAGTAGTGGGCACGATTATGGAGGCATTTCTTAAGGAAAGGATAGTGCAACACCTGGAATCCATAGGAGCACAGGATCCAAGACAGCATGGGTTTACAACAGGAAGATCCTGTCAAACTAATCTCATAGATTTCTTTGACTGGGTAACCAGAGTGGTGGACCAAGGGGGAGCAGCTGATGTTGCCTACCTTGACTTCAGCAAAGCTTTCGATACTGTTCCACATAGAAGACTGATTAATAAGCTGGGTAGGCTCAGGGTGGATCAGAAGTTGGTCAACTGGGTGGCAAACTGGTTGGCATGCAGAAAACAGAGAGTGGTGGTAAACGGTATAAAGTCGGAAGAGTTGCAAGTCACAAGGGGGGTACCTCAGGGATCAGTCCTTGGGCCATTCCTCTTCAATATCTTCATCACTGACATAGCAGATGGACTGGAGTGAAAGGTGTGTCTGTTTGCAGATGACACCAAGATCTGCAACAGAGTAGATGTTCCGGATGGGGTGGGTAGAATCAGAAGGGATCTGGGTAAACTGGTATAATGGTTGGAAGAGTGGCAACTGGGGTTTAACTCAAAGAAGTGCAAGATCATGCACATAGGGAAGAGAAACTGAAGAAACCTATAGCTTGGGAGGGGAGATGCTGGCAATCACAAGGGAAGAAAGAGACTTAGGCATCATCATCACAGATGACCTGAAATAATCCAAGCAGACCACTAAATCAGTAGGTAAGGCTAGAGGGATGTTGGAGTGTATTAATAGAGGTATCGCAATCGTAAGAGGGAGGTAATAATCCCTCTTTACAAGACACTGGTTAGGCCCCATCTGGAACATTGTGTGCAGTACTGGAGGCCACACCTGCACAAGGACATTAACAAAATGGAGGCAGTCTAGAGAAGGGCAATCAAAATGGTGCAGGGACTGCATCAGAAAACACATGAGGACAGATTAACAAAGTTCAATATGTATACCCTACAGCAAAGGAGGGAGAGAGGTGATATGATCTTTTTTACAATGTATTTTCCAAGAATGTGCCTCCTAATTGTTATATATATAGCCTGGATAGTTCACAGAAGAAATGGCATCTTATTTTTGGGTGGTGAAGCACTAGCAGTAGGGCACTGGAATGAGTCATATATAGATACAAGATGTGTGCTGGTGATAATGCCCAGTGGCCATACACCTCAGGCACTTGCATGTAGATCCATTGTCACAGTGCCATTGCACTATTCAATGTGGGTGAAAGTCGATGCTGGACTCACTCACACAGGTCCCAAAACAGACATGTTACAGCCAAACTATTTGTTTGTACAACTGGGGAACCACAAACGAACACTCTATAGTCTAGAACATACAGTACAAATGCCTTTGCAGAATACAACATGCCATGGCACCCAGGATACTTCAGCAGTCCAGATGGTGGCATGTTACACAGGGGAACAGGGAAAAGCGTATGACAGCAGGAAGATACAGCATCGACAAGGCATGCATTGGAGGTATGTCAATTCCCTCTTACGGTTTGCCAGGGACATACACACAGCTGCATACACTGATGGGTCCGCAGCTTGTATAGTGCCCCAATGTATGGGATAGTAACTTGGGTCATTCTAGAGTGAAGGTCCCCAGCCTGGGTCCAGTGCAGTCATTGGCTTGCTGTGGCAGGGCATGTAGGGCAGTACTAGTCTCTGCAACAGCTCGGGTATGGGGGAAAGGGGTTGTCTATGTACCAAGGCAGTGGGTGGGAGTCCTCTATGCTATAGTTATGGACCATGGTTTCCTCTGGTGTGATTGGATCCAGGGAGGCCCTACACTATGGAGCTCTTCGGGGATGGAGTTGGATCGATCATGGATTGGAGGGGGTACCTTTAGTCTACCAGGGCTGCTAGGCTGCTGTACACCTGGGTGCACATCCACAGCCCACCTGTGAGTGGCTGGCCAGCTTAGGCCAGCTATTCATGGCCTATCTGTGGGCCGTACTGTTCTGGGCTGCCAGGGATGAATTCCCACTCAGTATGCTGCAGCGTGATATATGCATGCGAACACACCCTCGACTTGCATGGCATACTATTTGTGTGCACACTGGCCCATTCCCTAGCAGCAGTTGCATACCACACATTTGAATATCATGCTGTGGTGTATTGTTAGAGTTGCACAGCACATCTCACATTTCCACCAATATGCACTGCGCATCTCCTTTGAATATGGGGGCCCTGGACTAGGCTACCCTGAAGAAATACATTATCAAAATGGAAAACATATGTTCCCACTAAAAACAAGATATTGTATCTTATCTGGGACAGCCATGAGTAAATACAGTGCAGAAATGTGTAAATGAAGATTCCCATGGCAATGAGATATAGCATCTCTCCTGTGCTACCCAGGATACAAAATATAGGATAAGAAATATTTAAAGGAAATCTACACTAAACTGAATTTCACTGTGGTCACTGACATAAACAAACAGTTTCTTTATTGTAACAGTTACACAGGAGTCTGGTGTGCATATTTTATGGAACACATACAAATAGAGGTGAAAAAGAATACGTACCTCAGCTGGGACTTGAACTCAGGCCACCTGGCAGTATTGTGGCCTTGAGTATGTTGTGTAGTGTGTGAGTGTGTGAGTGTGTGTGTGTGTATGTACAAAATATAAGATAAGAAATATTTAAAGGAAATCTACTCTAAACTGAACTTCACTGTGTTGACTGACATAAACAGTATTTTTAATAACATATTAGAATGCAATATTTATTTTGACTGTTGTGGCCATGAGGATGGTGTGTATAGTGTGTGTGTGTGTGTGTGTGTGTGTGTGTGTGTGTGTGTTGCTGTAGCTCAATATATTTTCCCCAAAAAAGATAGTAAAAAATGGCTTCTTATTGATACATATTTAGTCTACGCAGTTCACTGAAGACCTGGCATATGTCTGAGACTGCTCATTAGATAGTGTCTGTAAAGGTAAAAAAAACAGTGTAAATCATGGATTTGCTGGAGAAAGGATGACATTTATGAGGTATGAATCTTTCTTGAATGACACTATATTCCCAAGTTAAACTAGTATCAAGAAGCCGTTTAAATGCTTAGTATTTAAATGTGCAAATCTCCGGTTTCATAGGCAACCAATATTTAACAAATATTTACCAAGCTGTTTCAGTTTCCTAATGGCATCTGATAAGCAGCTTAGAGACATGTCTACAACATTGTTAACAGAAAGAAGGGAATATTGTATTTCAGTTGGAATGGAAGGATACATAGAAATGTCCAAAACATGTGTTCCACAAAACTCCATTTTCAAGCTACAGATAGCATAATGGATGTAGGCTCCGCCCACAGGCATAAAAAAGTTATAATAAATTAAATTCCCTCATATCCCTATCCCCTACAAGGTGTGCCTACAGGTGTGTGCTAACAGATTACTGCTGTAATCTTCTGATTCAAATTGTCTTTTGCAAGGTATATCTTCTGTTACTGCTTTATTTTTCTCTGGAGCAAAGTGTTTCTTACAGGGTATATCTTCTCTGAAATTACTGTATTACAGGTGGAGCTTACATTTTGTGACTTTTTATCATTGGCTAAGCAAATTACTGTTTGACACTGGTTTTATTTTATTCTTGTTTGTTGAAAGGTTTGTTGTCTCAGAGGTGTTTCAGTCTCCTTCTCACATTGAAGGAGCTAATTGCTTTTCCTCCCACAGCTCTTCCAAAGGATTAGGTGTGTATGTGGGGTGGAGCTGGCAAACTGTCAGTAATTTACAACAGAAAGAAGGGTTAAAAGTCAGGTTAGTTGATATCTTGGAGGTAGAAGACTTGGTTTGCTGGCCAGGCACCTAGCTTCACCTGAGCTCTTTCCTTCTAAGACTGCTTGAAAGGCAGAGTAGAAAAACTTACCAGAGCAAGGAGAAGGATTAAGACTTGGTTGGCTAAGCAGATTTACTGTGTGGTGGTGTTTTTATTTTTTACTCAGAGGATTGCTACTGTTTGTTGCTAACATTTCATTGCTTTATTTTTTCTCTGATTCAAATTGTTGTTGCTGGTATACCTTCTTCTGCATTATTACAAGGTGTGCCTACAGGTGTGCTAACAGATTACTGCTGTAATCTTCTGATTCAAATTGTCTTTTGCAAGGTATATCTTCTGTTACTGCTTTATTTTCTCTGGAGCAAAGTGTTTCTTAGGTATATCTTCTGAATTACTGTATTACAGGTGGAGCTTACATTTTTGTGACTTTTTATCATTGGGCTAAGCAAAATTACTGTTTGACACTGGTTTTATTTATTCTTGTTTGTTGAAAGGTTTGTTGTCTCAGAGGTGTTTCAGTCTCCTTCTCACATTGAAGGAGCTAATTGCTTTTCCTCCCACAGCTCTTCCAAAGGATTAGGTGTGTATGGGGGTGGAGCTGGCAAACTGTCAGTAATTTACAACAGAAAGAAGGGTTAAAAGTCAGGTTAGTTGATATCTTGTAGGTAGAAGACTTGGTTTGCTGGCCAAGGCACCTAGCTTCACCTGAGCTCTTTTCTTCTAAGACTGCTTGAAAGGCAGAGTAGAAAACTTACCAGAGCAAGGGAGAAGGATTAAGACTTAGTTTGGCTAAGCAGATTTACTGTGTGGTGGTGTTTTTTATTTTTTACTCACAGGGATTGCTACTGTTTGTTGCTAACATTTCATTGCTTTATTTTTCTCTGATTCAAATTGTTGTTGCTGGTATACCTTCTTCTGCATTATTACAAGGTGTGCCTACAGGTGTATGCTAACAGATTACTGCTGTAATCTTCTGATTCAAATTGTCTTTGCAAGGTATATCTTCTGTTACTGCTTTATTTTTCTCTGGAGCAAAGTGTTTCTTACAGGGTATATCTCTCTGAAATTATTACAGGTGGTGCTTTACAGGTTTTATAGTTTTATCTAACATTAGGATAAGCTTTCAGGGTTACTGCATTTGTTGTTGACTGATTGTTTCTGCTCTTACCTCCTTGTTCTTTTCGTCCGTGGTTCTTCTTTTTGGCAGGGAAGGGCCCAGCCACCCACCCCATCCCCAACCACCCCACACTACACCCTTTTATAGGGTACCACAGTTGTAACATTTCCTGTGGCAGAACAGGAAGGGGCGGATCAGTGGGGCCTCCACAAGGTGATCTCATTTACAGGGCACTAGTAATTTAACTTGTTATAACAAGTTAAACAAGCACATTAAACCATTACTTGCATATTTTTTTCCTTCTAATTACTCTGACTAGGTTACAAACCCAGCAACTTATTTGGAATGGATTTCATTAACTGCAGGTACTGTGGAACAATTTTCAGAAGGACAGTCTTACAGGATTTGGACACTGTCCTACATGCTGGGCCTTTGAGATCTTAGGTCTCAGCTCCGGCAGCATGGGCAGAGATTGCACGCCTCAAATTTCATATTGAAGAGGAAATAATTATAAGAACCACCGCCATTTCCCCAGCATCCAACAGAAAACCTCGACCGCAGAGGGTAGTTGGTCCAGGAGGTTGGCAGGTGGTTAGGAGGAGCAAATCAGGTGCCCCATCACCTCTGCTCTCCAACACATTACCTCCAAAAACCATATAAACACTACAAACAGGTATCTGCCTCTATCTCTGAAATCAAATAAAGAGGCAGAAGACACTGCAGAGCAGGACACTCGTGGCACAGGAGCTAGCACAACAATACTCACCCAAATCAGGAACCAAAACTAAACAAGCAGAAAGGAACTAAAACTTGATCATAGGAGACTCCATGATTCGGGAGTTGATACCCATCTCCAGCCAGGGTGATGGTCAGATGTCTCCCAGGTACATCAGCATGGAGAGACACTGACCGCATTACTAAAATTGTTCTAAGCAGGAGAAAACATTGATGTCCTAGTACACATAGGGACTAATGATCTCGCCAACCGGTCAGTTGTGGAGACCAAGAACACCTGACTAGGCTGGGTGACAAACTATCATCTATTTCGTCGGCATCTCCTTCTCTGAGATCCTGCCAGTCTGGGAGAAGGGAGCAGATGGACGGAAGGTCAGAAGAAGGGAGATAGGGGAGCTAAACACGTGGCTCAAGGACTGGTGCCAGGAAAAGGACACAGATTTGTAGGAACTGGCAACAGTTCTGGGAGCGAAAGTTCTTTAATTTGATGGACTGCATCTGACTAAAGAGGAGTCAGTGCATTGGGGGAAGTTTGACGCCTTTGCAGAATATTTAAACTAGACAATGGGGAGAGGGTGCAGCACCCACACGTCGAATGGGAAGAACACCCCTCCCCCCTCAGCTAGTGGTCAAACAGGAATTCAGCGTGTTTGCCATTCATTTGCATCACCAGGTAAGAAAAAAGGTTTGTCTCCCCATACGATGCACAGGGGTAATGCCAAACTTCACCCAACAACTAACACACCAAAATCTGGCCAATGGAAAATCATGTACACAAATGCTCACAGCCTGGGAAATAAGATCCCAGACCTGCAGGCAATAATGTCAGAGGCTAAACTGGACATAGTAGCAATTAGTGAGGACGTGGTTTACCAGTAACCACACTTGGGAACTTCAGTACCTGGATATGTATTGTTCAAGAAGAGACCGAGGTGCAAAAAGGGGAGGGTGGCCCTGTATGTTAATGAAAATATCAAAGCTACAGAAATTCAGAATACAATAAGGAGCCAGAAGAACTGTGGGTCACCCTGGAAACAGGTAATGGGACAGCCATAAGAACTGGGGTTGTCTACAGGCCCCCAGACCAGAGGGAGGACATAGACACATTACTGTTAGAAGATATACAAAACATGACAGCTAAACGGGAGGTTCTGATAATGGGAGACTTCAACATGCCAGATACAGATTGGTCAATACCAGCAGGAACATCTGCCAGAACTAGACTCATAGTGGATTCCCTGCAGGGGGAGGGCCTCAAACAACTGGTACAGCAACCCACTAGAGACAGGGCTATCCTAGATCTAGTACAGACTAACAAAGAAGGGATCACAGATCTCCAGGTAGAAGGTCACCTGGGGGCCAGTGACCATCACATGGTATGGTTCAATTTGGCTACTACATCTAAATCATCCCATTCCAAGGCAAAAATATGGGACTTCAGAGGAGCTGACTTTGATAAGATGGCCAACAGAGTTAAGCTAGCCCTGGCAAAAAGAAACACAGGTGAGGAGGTACAGGCAAAGTGGGCAAGCATTAAGGATACAATACTTGAAGCAACATCCCATTGTGTTAGACAGAAAAGGAAGTGCAAAGAAGAAGGAAACCACTTTGGTTCTCAAATATAGTAGCAGAAAAGGTCAGAGCCAAAGGGCTGGCCTTCAGAAAATATAAGGAACACAGCGGGATGAAGATAGGGAGGCATACCAAACTGCCTTAAGGGAAGCAGGTAAGGCAGTAAGGCAGGCAAAGTCCCAAACTGAGGAAACACTAGCACGAACAGTAAAAGAAGGTGACAAGACTTTCTATAGATACATTAGTGAAAGGAGAAAGTCCAGAGGGGTATTGCTAAGCTTAATGGAGAAAAGGAGCATGTGAGGAGGAGGACCCTGTAAAGGCATCTATCCTAAATAGATACTTTTGCTCAGTATTTACTGAAGAGAAGGTAGGGCAGGGCCCACAGCTCAGCATCATGGACACAGGGGAGGGAGGTGAGCACTACTCCCTTCACAAAAGAAAGGGGTCCTACAAGAGCTTGCTAAGCTCCAGGGTGGATAAGGCAATGGGACCTGATGGCATACATCCCAGGGTACCTAGGAGCTAAAGGAGGAACTGGCAGAGCCATTAGCAGAATTGTTTAGTGAGTCTCTGAGCACAGGAGGGTCCCAGAAGACTGGAGAAAGGCTCATGTGATCCCACTCCACAAGAGTGGTAGCAGGGAGGAGGCGGGGAACTACAGACCGGTCTGTCTTACCTCAGTAGTGGGCAAGATTATGGAGGCACTCCTTAAGGAAAGGATAGTGCAACACCTGGAATCCATAGGGCACAGGATCCAAGACAGCATGGGTTTACAAAGGAAGGTCCTGTCAAACTAATCTCATAGATTTCTTTGACTGGGTAACCAGAGTGGTGGACCAAGGGGAGCAGTGATGTCGCCACCTTGACTTCAGCAAAGCTTTTGACACTGTTCCACATAGAAGATTGATAAATAAGCTAGGTAGGCTCGGGTGGGTGAAGTTGGTCAACTGGGTGGCAAACTGGTTGACTGGCAGAAAACAGAGTGGTGGTAAATGGTATACAGTCAGAAGAGATGCAAGTCACAAGTGGGGTACCTCAGGGATCAGTCCTGGGGCCAGTCCTATTCAACATCTTCATTAGTGACCTGCATAGATGGACTAGAGGTAAGGCTTGTCTGTTTGCAGATGACACCAAGATCTGCAACAGAGTAGATGATCCAGATGGGGTGGGCAGAATGAGAAGAGATCTGGATAAACTAGCAGAATGGTCAGAAGAGTGGCAACTGGGATTTAATGCAAAGAAGTGCAAAATCATGCACATAGGGAAGAGAAACCTGAGCCACTTATAGGCTGGGAGGAGTTGCTAGCAGTCACAAAGGAAGAAAGAGACTTGGGCATCATCATCACTGATGACCTAAAATCATCCAAGCAGACCTCTAAAGCAGTAGTGTAAGCTAGGGGGGTGTTAGGTGTATTAGTAGGGTATCACAAGTCGTAAGAGGGAGGTAATAATCCCTCTGTACAAGACATTGGTTAGGCCTCATCTGAGTACTGCGCAGTATTTGAGGCCACACCTTCACAAGGACATTAACCAAATTGAGGCAGTCCAGAGAAGGGCAACCAAAATGGTGCAGGGACTGCATCAGAAGACATATAAGGACAGATTAACGGAGCTCAATATGTATACCCTTGAGCAAAGGAGGGAGAGAGGTGATATGATCGAGACATTTAAACACCTTAAGGGCATAAACAAGGTGAAAGAGTCTAACATGTTTAAATATAAGAAAAATAGCAGGACAAGAGGACACAGCATGAGATTAGAGGGAGGCCGATTAAGGGGAATGTGAGGAAATCTTTTCACAGAAAGGGTGGTAGATGCATGGAATGGCTTACCACAAGAAGTGGTGGCTATGAATACAGTGCAGGGCTTCAAACAGGCATGGGATAGGCATAAGGGAGCAATACAAATGACTATGAATAGATAGGTCACTGACAGAGCAAAGGCCGATGGTACATTTATAAGGTAGAAAAAGAAATGGGCAGACTGGATGGGCCTTGCGGTCCTTATCTGCCGTCAACTTCTATGTTTCTATGTTTCTACTGTAAAACTGATCCAGCACTGGGGTTTTGTCAGACATGTTATGAGCTCTGTGTAAATGAAGAAACATTACCAAAGAATCATATCTGTAAATGTAATAGTACATTCTTGAGTAGCTTTTTATTTAATAACAGCAGTCCCCATACATTTTCTTACAGTACTTACAAACAAATATGTTTCTTCAGCAATATTGTTCATTTTAATAAAAGTAGTCTCCATACATTTTCTTACAGTATTTACATACAGATATGTTTTTCCTTTACACAGAGTTTTTAACGTCTGACAAAATGACAATGCTGGAATAGTTTCACAGTATGTGATAGGACAGGAGGGAATTTAATTTATTATTTTTTTTTTTTACCCACTGTATTGTTTGAAGTCAAAGTCTGAGATGGACTGGGTGGTTGTATGATGGTACATGAACAAAAATATATGTAGTTTAAACTGAGTGCAGTGGTTGCGGTGGGATTTGAAACTACAAGAAAAGTATTTCTGTCAGCTAGACACCACAATCACGATTCCCTCACACTCCTCATTCACAAGAGGTATGAAAGAAATGATGAAGTGCTCCTATGGTGAAACCTGATTGGCTGCTTGTTAGACAGGCTGGTGTCACCATTGGGTCATAGCGTTGTTTCATTCTTACCCTTTGTGACCAAAGAAGAGCAAGCTGTTCCCCCACAGGACCTCAGTCCAGAATGGGATGGCCTTTATTTCTGTGGGTTCTGTGAGGAAAGGGGTTGTAGGGAAGTTGGTGCTGACTGCCAAGCACATAGCAACCCATCCCCCACTCAGCCCTTACCAGGAGTGCCTGTTGTCATGGTAACTGACAGCTCTTATCAAACACACACTGCTATTAAGGACAGAACAGTGGGTATGAAGTCCATCCCCCCCCCCAACTTGCTTTGTTTGTTTGACCAGTGAGTTTGAAAGGCATAACAGACAGACTCCTCGTAGAATAAGGGGCTTAGTGTTAAATGTCATTTCTAAAGAAGAACAAGTCTGTAACATTAATGCCTGATATTATTTTGTGCTTACAGTCCCCACAGTTTAGTCACAGAAACCATTGATAAAGTTGTAAAGGTCTCTTTAAGATTTCAGCTGAGTTCTTTGCACAAAAAAAGCTACAAAAATTGCAAATACTTTTTACAGTAAACAGAGCACCACAGCAAACCAGAAAAGTGGCACACATGCAAGCAAACATTCAAAGTATGCTTCGCACCAATAAGACACTGAATAGTAAATCCATGCTCCCCTTCAGTTTGTACACTCCTTATTACTCACCTGAGTATCTGTAAGCGAAAAATATGGCTTGAAGATGGGGTGGTTTTGTCTAGTTAATATTTAATATTTATAATTAAGTAAGAGATACCATTGGTCAGTGCTGATTCAGATCAATGCACAATATAGCACTAATAGAAAAAAGGTTCTATTAAGAGACATGATTCTTTTTTTTAATTCACACTAGAAAATGTGTGGAATGGGGAGTGGACAGAATTCAGTATTCTGCCAACTTAACCCCCCTCCCCCAACACACACACACACACACACACACACCACACCCCCTACCACCACCCATTATCTAGTATCACTTTTTAAGAAAGAACCCTATCTTATTATAATTGTGTGGGTTGGGGTGACCTCATCTTCATACATTTTAATGTGAAACATCTGTCTGAACAGCTTACTCTGGTGTTGTTTATATTTTTGTTGATACCTGCTTAAGGGGACTACAGCAATATGTTTTAACAAGAGAAATTGTCTAAATTAACTATTAATAAAACATCATGAACCCAACAGGTATTATTAAATGGTACCTGAATGTCATTTTCTTCTTTTTGTATTGTAATAAAGTATACTGTGAATCAAAGCATGTCTGTGTCGTGTTAATTTGATGTGTTGAACTCACATTTATACTACTTTGGGCACAAAACACTCTTTTTTAATTGAAAGCATTTTTAGACTGAGGTGAGTGACATGCTGCATTAGAGAAGGGAATGCAAATGTCTATCAATATTTTTACTTCATTGCTGAACAATGCCAGGTGTCTTAAAAAAGAAAATCCTGATAGATAGATAATGGACACTATCCCCTTTCCGAAAACATGCCTGTAATCACAAAAAGCCACATATCACCTGGTGGCTAGTGCACTCCCAGACTCACTCCACCCTGGCAGGTACCATCCCTCCCCCAACCACACTCCCACTGTGTTTTCGGTTAGCGGCACAGCTCACCCCTGTCCTTCACTACTGCCCCCCTGACGTAGATGTCACTGAATGAATGAGCATGCTTTCACTGAATGCCTTTTGCAAATATGCATTCATTCATTCATTGACATTTCATATTGGATACAAGCTTGTTGTCTGCTCTCACTGTTGCTATGGAGTGGGGGGTGGTGAGGGGTGTGTGTGTGTGTGGAGGAAGAACCTGACAGGGACGTGTGTTCAGTTGGTGGATGGAGGATGTGATTAACATCTGGTGCATCTGGCTTTACTACAGGGTGGAAGGAAAACACAATTATTTAATACTTTCCTTGTGTGTAGTATAATGGCACCTACCCCCAACCAGTGGCAAACTGCCACATATTATCATAATTCCTTCCCCTACCAAAACCGATACCAGGAGACCAACCTGAACTAGGAATTAAATTAAATGGCAGCTAGCGGTCCATAACTCTACCCGATCACCCACACCATGTCTATAAAATAAGTTTGCATTTTTTGGATTGCAACATTAATTTTTTTAAATACTGCTGTGCATGGTGGAATCTTTGTTGGCACCTTTCCACCTTCAGCTCTTTATATTCCTTTACTTCTGTTCACACTTTTTCTTCATAATGATAAATGATGGCCATTGCGCTATAATAGTGTGGCCAACACCTCACACCAATTAAAGCCCCACCAGAACCAGAAATACAAATTAAATCATGGCTAGTGGTTCATACTTCTGCACCATCACCCACACTATATCTGTAGCACATTTTCAGGGAGGCTAGTGGTAACACCGCCAACCAGAGCACCAACTTCAATTTACAATGTCTTCAAAAATACAGTGCCTCCCCATTGGATAACAGTCTTTCCACATATCAGATCACCAACACTACTACAGTATCTGTAAAAACATTTCCATCTAATCATATGTTGGATATCTATAAAATATTTCCCTGATCTCTACCAGTTGCTCACCACACTCGATTACACAACTGATATCAGTACAAAATGTATTCCTTTTCTTTTTTGGAACCCAAATTAGACTGTCCTTGCTGGTGACTCATATGGCCTAAGATGGGATAGGGATAGGGACAGGACATGGCTGTAATGGAGATGCCATAAATTATAAAAACTATATTTTTTGACAAATACTTCAAAAATTCTGAACGTATCAACTTTGAGGTAGCTGCACAGTTTTGTGGCATTGTGTTTAACACTGAATAGGCATTTTTGATTGCTATAAGAATTTAACTGTATGTATATGTTTTTCTTTATTTAACTCCCACCACAGCTAATTAAAGAACCAGTAATAATGTGTGTTTAACTAAACCAGCTGGGTTTGAGCTACAGCAAGTCCTGAAGAGTAGTATAAAGGATGGGAGGTCCTCTAATCAAACCAATTCCTCTGACAAAGACTACCATCAAAGCACTGGGGCTTTAATCGAGATTGATAGGAGCTCCCTGCAAGTTTGCATTTTTGGGAAATAAAAAAAAAATCTCACTATAATTGATGTCCTTGCCAGTCTGGACAATATTTATTCCTTTTTTGGAACTAAAATTAGTTCCATATTCATGTTTTAAATGATGAGCAAGAACACTGGTTCCCAAGCTCAACTCTGCAAACTCTAACTGATCTTTGTTTTCTTTGTAATACTCCCACACCACATAGTATATGTTTCTTTCTTCAGTGGCAGTGGAGTGATGTTCTGTGTGAGTACTTTTGGAAGAACTGGGCAGGATTGCAACAGTATTATTATTTTTTCTATTATTTCTCACTGTGCATGGCTGAATCTTTCTCAGCACATTGTCATTTATTTATTTAAAGTTTAAGCATTGCATGGGACACTCCATATCTGTTGCCTGCTACCATAATGTTAAGTACAGTATGGGTGAGATATTCAGACTGCACCAGGCAGGGGCGCAAGCCTGGGCGCAGTGCAACTGGGTTAAGCCAGGTCATGGTCCAGGTGATATTCAAAGGTGCTGCGCCATGGCTCAACACCATTGAATATGGCACTGAGGGTGCACACACTGCGCACGGCACAATGGCACTGTGCCAGCACGAGTGGCAGAAGGGGAGCAGGGGATGCACCAGCACAAGTGTGGTTGCGCTGGGTTCATCTACCATAATATTCAGTACCGGACATGCAAATGAGGCCATTATGCATGCAAGGCACAAATGGGGCCATTTGCATGTCATTATGGCCCCATTTGCATGCTGTGTGCTGATCCCCAACTTGCACCTGGCACCCTGCCAGGCTGCAGCCATCAGGGACCTATGCCCTCCTGACCCTCAGCAGGCTCCGCTCCCCTTCACCCGATCATGGGCACGTGAAAGTAGATGCCCTGGTGGTGCAGTGGTCCAATCCCGATCATGGGCATGAATTGAAATTATCCCTGGTGGTCCAGTAGACCACTATCCCATGCCAGATCACGGGCGTGTAATGAAATAGTCCCTGGTGGTCCAGTGGACTGAACTCCCTTGCCTGATTGCAGGCATTTGTCAAATGCCCCGGTGGTCAGTGGAATCCCCTCCCCACCGCCACTGAGTCCCACCACCCTGCACCCCCAGTCAGCGGAGGTGGCGGTGCCCACCCGACCACCTGTTGACTGACAGCACTGCAGGGGCTGTACACCTGTTGGTCCACTGCATGGGCCAATGGGCATGCCGATTGTGTACTACACAGTCCCGAATTGTGAATGAGCATTCATTCACAATTGGACTGTGTAGTATATTATGATCTGCATGCCCATTGGCCCACACAGTGGACCACCAGGCATACAGCCCTACTGTATGCTGTCAGTCAGCAGGCAGCCGGGCAGCTTGTGGGCAGGAGCTGCCACCCACCGCTGACTGGGGGTGCAGGGTTGCGGGAACCCAGTGGGCGGGTGGGAGGGAGATACCACTGGACCACCAGGGCATTTGACTAATGCCCATGATCGGGCAATGGGGATCGGTCCACTGTACCACCAGGGAGGTCCTTTACTGATGCCCATGATTGAGCGATGGGGCAGGGGGGAACACTGCTCCCTGGGCAGGGGGCATGGGGTCAGTCATTTGGGAGGTCAGGGGCCACCCACGGCAGACGGCTGCCGTGTTGCACCCAGCAATATGGCAGCCAACCTGTGGGTGTCCCCAACTTGTTCCCTGTTTGTATGGGCACAACACTGCTCCCCCCTGAGTGGCGCAAGGCAGGGTTGTGCCTGCATATGCGCCGCACACCCCAGGCTGAATATCAGGATGTGCTGCATATGCATAGGCAAGCCCCCCCCCGCACTTGCGCTGCATACATTGCAGGTGCACCCCGGTGCATTGGGGGTTGCGCAGCACAATCCGCCCATTTGAATATCGCGCCGGGGCACATTGCTGGGTTGCACATGGTGCAACCCTGTTGCGCCATGCACAGTTCCTCTGAATATCTCACCATCTGTGTACAGATAGGTACAGAATATCCTCTATCTATCCTGGCTTCTGTTTTAAAAGTTTTATTTTAAAAAAGGGAACATATTGCCAAAACTAGCTTCATCCGTGGAATTTTACAGTGATTGAAAAACTGGTTTTTGAATTGTGCCAGCTACCTAAATCCAAATAACCTTTAAACTGTCAATGATCAGCTTAACAAAGAAAAAACAGCCCAATGTGATTACCGGCACATTTACATTTTACTTTTTTTTTACTCTGGTTACCGTATGCTTACCACCTCTGATTTAGTTCAGTTACTATTTATGTCCACAATGACAAAGGAGATCACTTTAATTTAGGACTCAAAAAAAAACCAAAAACAAGGCAACACACATACAGTACAGTACATAAAAACATTTATTCCAAGTTTTTACAGCAGAAACAATTTCTCCAGACATGGTTTTGACTTGTCCCTTTAATGCCATTCACTGTACTGACTGGTGATTATAGGCATCAACAAAAGCGTATTGCTGTGGGAGACTTGTCTTGATATACAGTATACTGTAGCACTGCTAATGTTATATCACATCTGTCCTGTATTATTACATTGTCTAAATGTACAGTATTAGCTGTTTTATCCCCTGTATAAATGTCTTGCAGGGTCAGTGGGACCAAGCAGCCACGTGCAGCTGAGTGTAATAGTCTGTAAATGTTTAGTTCACTTTACTATTTATCATTCAACGTTGTAAGGAATTGTGGTGGAACTCCAACCTAATTACATTCAGCTGACCAAACATTTCAGTGCCTGTAAATAGAAGTGTGTGTCGGGGTGGGGGTGTCTGGCTAGGACTCCTTATTAAATAAGTAATCAGGGCACCTTTTTAGTTCAGTTACTATTTATGCCCTCTTGTCTTCTGGTCAGCACCCTTCTGACATCCCCTTTCAGCCCCAACACTCTGCTATTTCTGAGAATCACTGCTCCTTCACTCTCTCTCTTCTCCCTTGCGCTTTTTATTTTGTCTTGCTCTTATCATGGTCCTTCATGCTCTTTCTCTCTCTCTCTTTATTTATCCAGCCCGCTGTCTTGCACTTTTTCATTTTGTTCCTGGCCACACATGATGGTGAAGATCAGTGTAATGTAGTTTTTTACAAGTCAGTGAATTAAATGAATGGGAACTAGTGTGGATGTACAGTATCAGTGTTTGAATGACTCATAGAAAATTACATGCCTGCATTCCAGCCTGGTTGCATTGATGATGAATGGTCATTCAGGTTTAAAAACCTCATATGTGTATGTTCACACTACTTCCCACCTCCAAAACTCCCTAACATTGCTGCCCATCCATCCCATATTGCTGTCATTGAGTTAACCTGTTGAGTCATCATTCTGAGTCATTATTCTGCAATGTATTAAGCAATTGTGACCTTTGAATCTCAGGAGCTCACATTGCAGTCAGCATCACTATTGTTCTGAAGTGCACCAGCTGGCAATTTCCCACTCAGACTATTTTTAGCCAGAAAATTAAATATGACTACCATATTTGACATCAAGTAGCACACTGCTGAACTGACATTCAAGAGAAGTCTTGTCTTTAAAGTATCATACTTCTAGCTTTCTCCATCAGTTAATTACCATCATCCAAGAGTGCTGGCATTTACTGAGGATTTGCTAGTAAGGCAAAATAATATTTGAAACATTCCCAGAAATATGCATCAGAACACTAATTTTATTCCATTATATTTTATATCATACATTTATCATAGTACAACATATTTTAATGGATTTCAAGAATCAAAACCAGCTACATGGATGATGATGAACTGGTGGCAAAACATGGATTATGTTCGTCATGTTATAGATTTTATTCCCCTGCATTTCATCCCTTGAGTTACTGTACTGCAACACGTCTTACAGCAGTCCACTGTAATTCCTTAAGAAAAATGGAAAATCAGGCTGTAGAAAGAGTCAAGCTATGTAACATGTCCTCTATCAACATGAGTGGTTTCACGCACAGAACCGCATGAATTATAACTTGCAGCTAGCTCAAATCAGGACCTAATGATGCAGACTGTGGGGACACCTAGAGGAAATGGCAAACTGAGAAGATAACATTAACTACAAACAGCACCACCTGGTGCATTTAAGCTACCGATAATTGTAAATCAATTGTATTTGAACTCCGCACACTTAGCACATTACCTCCCCCTTAATGAGGTACATCTCGGTGCTGTTAGGTATGCCAGTCGCTATGATGCTCGGTTGTACCACACCTAACAAGGGATGATGCATTGCAGGCAAACTTTTCTATGATCACCACTGTATAAGTGCAATAACCCACTCCAGGGTGTGTGATTATTGGGGATTAATCAACATCCCAGGTGCTATGAGAACACTCGGCCTGCGGCCTCATGTCTCACAGTGCATCCGTGCTATTGATTAATCCCCAATAACCGCACACCTTGTCATGGGTTATTGCTTACTAAAAGAACTATACACTTAAGTAGGTTGTTTCAATGTTAAAATGTGTTTTAAGAAATAAAAATGAAAAGAAAAACTGACTTTGGGGCCAGATATTCAAAAGTGTGCTTGTGTGCAAAGCCTAGTTTTTGTGCACAAACCCTGATTTGCACAGATATCCCATATACAAAAGCCCTGTTATCATGGAATTGGGTTGTATTGTGCCTTGATTTTGGACAGGATTGCTGATATCACATCAGCAAATTTATGAGGACTGTTTGGCAATGCGTTTATGGATCTTGAAATTGCTTTCTTCCTAGTAGATGGGGTAGTGAATGTTTTTTGTGGTGTATCAATGACAGCTGAGGTGTCATCTGATGCCATATCCAAACTGGGTGAAAGCACACTAGCCACCAAATGTATGTCTGAATGTTCCATGTGTAACCCATAGGCAGCGCTATCCCAAGGGATACTACCCCTGCCTGTGTAACTAGGCACAGGTTGAGGGGCCTGAGCTCGGTGAACGGGTACCTCCACCTGGAGGGTGGGTTTAAGGGTAGTGTAGCTGCTCAGGGTACAGCCCTCTGGGACACTGATACCCCCCTCTAGTGGTATACACTGGTCAGTAAATAGACAATCTCAGTTAACGTCAGAATACAATAATGAACCCACTCTTGACACACTTGCCACCAGGGCTGGATCAGCTGCACTGGCCCTAGATACCCCCTGTAAAATAAAGCCTGCAATAAAATAGTGCAATGGCAATGCAGTATCCCTTCCACAAAGGTACACAACAACCAGGTTAAATGCAGAAAGAATAGAATCTGATTTATTCAGGGGACGTGAACAAGGGTGGGGCAGCAATCTGGTATTTGATTTCAGATCTGATTTAGTCAGGTTAAACATGCATGTACTAAGAGTCCCTCTAGCACAGTCACACACTCTGGGTACCCAGTTGTTATTCAGGCTAGCCTGAAGCATTGCCTGGGGTAGGCCAGCGTTGCAGCTGTTGTTGGGGCCCTTAGGAAAGAAACAAGAAACATGCACTTTAACCCACAATTTGTATTCTAGAGCTGGATGGCTCAGTTCGTTATGATCAACCAAAACTATTAAATCAGATGACACAATAATTTGAGCTTTGTTGCAGGGAGCTACCCTGATGTTTACTCATGCTACCCAGACCAGAAGGCAGGATTGATGAGATGACGACCTCAGGATGGTTTGCTGGTTTGCCAGTGGAAGCAGTGCCCACACGATGCACTGTGGTGGTCAAATCCTGTTCAATGATGTTGGGCAGGGAGCTGAATCCTCGAGCGGATCTTTCGTCGGATGAATCTCTGTGGCATGAGTAGCAATCTAGGCCGAGATGGTGAGGCCCAGACAATGCAAACAATTCAGATGGCAGTCTGTTTAGGTGCTGGATGCAGCGTCCAACTAGCGTGACACATTCAGGGGTGTGGGGAACCAGATCGTGACCCACACTACACTTTCAGCACAATTATAGTAAGAAATACCAGATACCACAATTCGGATGACAATCCAGTAGCAATTAGGCAGTGTCTCTATGCAAACCATACACTCTGAAGTTCTCTCCAATCTCCTGACAGGCAGATCACTCCAGAAGCAAGTCTTCTGTCAACGCTAGGCGAAATTCACTCTCTCGCTATAGGGCACTCACATGCAAGCACTTTTAACCTGTTGAACGCAGAACACCAGCCTGGCATCAGTCAAGCCCAGGAAGATATTTTAGGAACCCCCAATTGTAGGGGGGGTTACATGTGCATTCTGCATTTTCTTCTTCTTCTGTGTTATGCTGTGGATGTGTGCTTTTCTTTTTCTGCACATAAACTAAAAATCTTTTTTCATTTATTCGCTATCTCTTCTGTGCCATCAGATTTTTTCGCTGTTCCCTTTTTTGCTCTCTCCACTGTGATCACTTTTTTCCATCTCTGCTCTTGTACTTTTCTTCCTTTCTGCACATTCACTTATGGGTGCTTGCCTTTTTCTTCCCCTATACTGCCTCATACATATTTTTGTCTTTTCTCTGTATTGTGCTTTTTTGACTTCGGACATACTCTTCCTATATAACTTCACCCTTTCAGTTTCATGATCAGAGAGCACAGCATATCTCTCATGGTCTGCTTTAATTCTTGCCCTGTATTCTTGCATTCTTTGCTTACTGTTCTTCACTGTTTTCTCAGTCATTACGCTAAAAGATTCAATATTATGCATCCTAGTCTCCTCACCAGCACAACCACTACAGATAGCAACTGTTTCATCATGCTGAGTTGGTTGCTATTCTCGAAGTGTATGTCTCATGACATTCAGCTAGCAAAGGAAAAATCCCCCCAAAAATAAATCATAGCATCAGCAGTCTCCTTTGAATCTCAAATAACAAAAACCAAAACAATCATCACATCAACACTGAGGTGGCACGGCAGCTCACGTGAATGTTCATTACAAAGACATCAAGCACAGTGTTGTTCCTGTGATGAACATTCAGACAGTGGCTCAATGCAGACTGATGGCATAAAAGGTTAAGACAAATGCAACTTACACACCTGCGCTGTCTGTGGCAGGCCCCGTAAGCAGTGCCTCCTAATACAAAATGTTTGCATAACCACAGTTCTAGTCAAAGTTCATAGCTCAGGCCACTGTTCAGCAAATGGCTCAGCAGGACAGGCAATAGAAAAAGTGGCTACCACTCACCAATTTTAACCTAAGGAGGCTTAGTTCTAGTAGGCGTGAGAACTCATGACATGTGCAAGGAAGCCTCAGCCACACTCAGAGGAAAAACAATTCCAAATCAGCACGGAGGTGGCAGAGCAGCTCATGTGAATGTTTATTACAAAGATGTCAAGCACGTTGTCTTCCTTGTGATGAGCATTCAGACAGCTGCTCAATGCAGACCGATGGCATAAAAGGGTAAGATAAATGCAACAGGAGTACTTACACACCTGCGCCGTCTGTGGCAGGCGCTGTAAGCAGTGCCTTCTGATACAAATTGTTTGCATAACCACAGTTCTAGTCAAAGTTCATAGCTGATGCCAGAAGAAACAAAATCTTGTCAGATCCACTACTGCTGCATAATAAGGTTAGTGAGATTGTGTGGAATGGTTAAGGAGACATGGAGAAACAACACGATGATTTTTAACTAGTAACATTATTAGGAAAAGATATGCAGGTGTAGATTTCAATGGAAGGAATGATGAGCAATATAAATTTGACAGGTAGAATAGGTGACAGTACATGAAAAAGTAATGGCTGTCATATGTTCAGTCTTGGTATTATTTACACAGTTTTACAGAGAAAAACAGAGGGTTTGTCACTGTGGTGATATAAGTTATATTTAAGTAGTGTGGTGATGTCAGGCAGTCAGGTGTAATGATGGACTTCATTAGGAGAGAAAATGTGATAGTAACTTTTATAAGGGGTTGACCTGAAATCATTCAAGCAGGCCACTAAAGCAGTAAGTAATGCTAGGGGGATGTTGGGGTATATTAGTAGGGATATCACAAGTCGCAAGAGGGAGGTAATAATCCCTCTTTACAAGACACTGGTTAGGCCCCATCTGGAGTACTGCATACAGTACTGGAGGCCACACCTTCATAAGGACATTAACCAAATTGAGGTAGTCCAGAGAAGGGCAACCAAAATGGTGCAGGAACTGCATCAGAAGACATATGAGGACAGATTAACAGAGCTCAATATGTATACCCTACAGCAAAGGAGGGAGAGAGGTGATATGATCAAAACATTCAAACACCTTAAGGGCATTAACAAGGTGAAAGAGTCTAACATGTTTCAATATAAGAAAAATAGCAGGATAAAAGGACACAGCATGAGATTAGAGGGAGACCGATTAAGGGGTAATGTGAGGAAGTTCTTTTTCACAGAAAGGGTGGTGGATGCATTGTAACGGCCTACCTCAGGAAGTAGGGGATATGAATACAGTGCATGGCTTCAAACAGGCATGGGATATGCACAAGGGAGCAATACAGATGAGTATGTATAGATAGGCCATTGACAGAGCAAAGGCCGATGGCACATCTATAAGGTAGAAAAAGAAATGGGCAGACCAGATGGGCCTTGCTGTGCTTATCTGCTGTCATCTTCTAAGTTTCTATGTTTCTAAGTCACTGTTGATAAAGTTAAGGTAGTTATGCCTGTGATAATGGGAATATCAGGACAGTACGAGGTCTATACAGGAGTAGAGTACAAATATGCACTGTATCATAAGTACGTGTTCAGAGTGCAGGCAAATGCGATATGCAGGTTTATTTTACATATACAGTAGGTAAAAATAGGAATAGATGGAATTGATAGAAATATAGATAATTACATAGATAGACATATAGATAGACAGACAGACAGAGGGAGAAGTTATAGTCATGACAGTCTTTGGAGAGGCAACTGCCCTAGAGTCACAGTCATGTTCACTAATTTGGGTTGAAAAACTTTTCAAGCAGCACTATTTTGCTGTCAGTAATCGCCTCTGGGTTTAAGCATGTATTGGAATCTCTTAAAACAGTTATAGTACAGGAAAAACAATGAAAGCAACTGTCTTACAGTTTAGCACTGAAACATACATGTCACATATATGTTGCCACCTTGCTCCAATGAGCACCCTCCCCCAAGCAGAGTGGCAGTCTTAAAGGACAACTGACACCTTTCAGATACGTGAAAGAAAACATAATATTTAGGCACAGATCAGTTTATATTTCACATTAGTTCTGTATTTTCCCCCCATTATTTTTTACTGAGGCCATTTGCATGAAAAGAGGACCACTGCTCCTGAAGTGTTTATGTATTCCTGGTGATTTCTCCCTACCTGAGGTTATAATGCATGGCTTGTGACATCGTAGTTACTCCCATGACAGCAGACTGTGATGTCACAACATAGCATTATGACTTGAAGTAGGGAGTAAGCTACAGAGGCAGATGAACTCTAACAGATAAAGATCATATATTCATCCAAGTTTCCTCTGTAATAAAAGATAGGCAAGCAAAATCTACAGAATATATTTAAAATGTGAGCTGAGTTGTACCAAGTTATTAGTTTTTTTCAAAGTTTTCACTGTGGCATCAGCAGCTCTGATTATAAAGAGGAGAGCTGAAAAAATGTGTCTCAAAGTAAGTGCAGAATATTTTTTCTTAAATCTGTTTCAAGATATTAGGCCTTTCCTCTTTTTTATTTAATTTAATTTAATGATAAAAAGAAGTAACACCTTACTTCTGACTGGACTAATGTAAATTATGACAGTCAGTAGTTTGGAATGTGCCAAGTGTTCCCAGGAGCAAGGTATGCTCCTTCACTGGCTAGATAGTAGGCCGTTATAAAAAAAAAAAAAATGAAAAAAACACAGAGATCAGCATTCTACCAATGAGACATGCAGAGGTATAACAATGGGGGGGGGGCAAGAGTTGTTTGGGACTGCAGTTCCATTTTTGAAACGGAAAAAAATTCATGTTGATCTTGTCATCTGTTCTAGCCTGAAAAGAATATATATTTAAATGCCTGTTTTAAGGGTGCATAATGGACTGTTTTGCCATTTAGGAGTCAACGACTGAATGTGTAACAGGTGACGTTATGGTTACCTAGCAATTGTATGCCAAAGCAATGGAGGCATGTAATTAAGAACTGGATCAATGGAAGGCCATTGCCAGGATATTATACCCACTGGCAGAACTTAAATTATAGCTAACAAATTGCTGCACAGTACTTTGAGGATGTGCAAAGTGTAAAACATCAGTTGGGAATTTTAACAGCTGGATGCTGAGCTGGTGTCTTAAACAAATATGTAAGAATTCTACATGGATGTCATTTTTTCTAGCTGCTCTTTATCATCTTGTATTGAGACACCTATATTTTCAATAAAGAGCTGTCTTAGCAGTAGTATCTCCAGCACTTCTATGCGCTAACCCCCTCATGCTGTTGACAACTAACAGGCTCCCTGTTGGGCACAGTTATTTAGTCTGTTCCTGTATGTAGCTGACTGTGTTTACCTATTCCAGTTTTAGTTTTCACTGTATTTTTTGCATTCCTTTGTTTAAAGACCAAATGTACCTAAATGTTCTCATTCTAATTCTATTGCCTTGTTTGTCTCAATCCTCTGTATAATCACCTACTTGTTCTAAATGTACTAACGTGGAACCTATGTAAAGAGCTCTGAGCTCAAATGGTTAACCTGAGATCAGAAATAAATAAATAAAAAAGATGTGCCAATGGTAATCACTGAACCCACATAAATGGAAAGTGAAGGAGGTCTGCTTACTCCATTGAAATGAGATGTGTGCTGTCCCATTGTGTGTCATAGCAGTATTTCTAATTTTGAACTTGGCACCACCACAACAGGGAGTTCTCTATTTCTTCAACAACAAAAAATAAAAACATACTTTATCATCAAAGTCTGTGTTTGCTAAGTACTGTGTGTAGGATCAAAATAATTTGAACCCCCTTCCCCCGAAAATGTGCCCTGACATGAAACTGCATGTTTAACTTAAAGACAATTAAAAAATGTATTTCTAAATGCATTACTAAAACCAATGCATCATGACTAAAATAATTTGGACCCCCTTCCCCAAAAATGTGCCCTGAAAAACTGCACTCTGGGAAGATTGTCTGGGACAAGATACAATAAAAAAACCTGAATAACAGGTTCCTGGGAGTAAATGTTGACATCCTGTTTCTAGCGGCCCTGATAAAATGAAAAAAAGAATACAGCTGAGATTTTTTTAATGTCAGGTCTGATCAGAATAGCTTTTTTTTTTTGCAAATCTCATTTTTATTAAAATAAATTTTCACAATATTTTCAACTGTTTGATAGCCACATTACATCAAGTTTGTTAAAAACATTTCCTTATTTATACAGAGGTACAAATCTGTTGGTAAAATTCCACAGGATTATCAAAGCAATCATCATAGTACAATAGTCAATGCCCTGATTTCAATCTACAGACATTCCCAGGGTAAATTCATCCAGCATTTCTCTACGCCACATTTCCTCCTCACCTCTCCCCCTCCAGTCAACTCCCTGCTTAACAAATTGTGCTTATACTGCTTAAGGTCCAGACTTGGACCAAAGGCCCAGCTACACTGGTCTAGAATAGCTTTTAAAATCACCAAATGTTTTCTTGTTCAATGTTTTCTAATACATACTTCTCAAACTTAAAATAAAAAACACACTTTATCATCAAAGTCTGTGTTTATCAAGTACTGTGCACAGGATTAAAATAATTTGAACCCCTCCCCCCAAAAATATGCTCTGACATGAAACTGCATGTTTTTAAAATCACCAATTATTTTCTTGTTCAATGTTTTCCAATACATACTTCTCAAACGTAAGATAGAAAACACACTTCATCATCAAAGTCTGTGTATAGAAACATAGAAACATAGAAGTTGATGGCAGATAAGGACCGCAAGGCCCATCCAGTCTGCTCATTTCTTTTTCTACCTTATGAATGTGCCATAGGCCTTTGCTCTGTCAATGGCCTATCTACTCATATTCATCTGTATTGCTCCCTTATTCCTATCTCATGCCTGTTTGAAGCCCTGCACTGTATTCTTATCCACCACTTCCTGAGGTAGGCCATTCCATGCACCCACCACCCTTTCTGTGAAAAAGAACTTCCTCACATACCCCTTAATCGGCCTCCCTCTAATCTCATGCTGTGTCCTCTTGTCCTGCTATTTTTCTTATACTGAAAAGTTAGACTCTTTCACCCTGTTAATGCCCTTAAAGTGTTTGAATGTTTCAATCATATCACCTTTCTCCCTCCTTTGCTCTAAGGTATACATATTGAGTTCAGTTAATCTGATCTGTCCTCACTGTTCTCCTAGTCCTTAACAAAGGCATTAAGTATCTTCTGTTCTCCTAGTCCTTAATAAAATGCAGGGGCTCCACAACTTCACAGACTTGTTTTGTTGCTTGATACAGGTCCCAAACTAGTGTGTCTTGCTACAGTATGATAGAGCCACCTCATACCCCTCCCACATGAATCAAAAAAAAGTTGGGGGTGGATCTTTAGGAGCTTCTCGGGTGGAGGTGGTGGTGGATCTTGCTAAAAAAAAAATATGGCTGCCTACCTCTACTCAGGTTCCAGTTCTTGTACCACTTATTTAAGAAAGACAATAGTACCCTACAACCATTGACTAACATGAAAGCATATTTATTTGAGGGAGGAAAACATTGCTTGGAGGGGGGTAAGGTGGAAGAGACTATTTACACCTTCAGTCAGTTCCACAGACAGAAAACATGACATCACTCCTTTTGTACATGCAAAAACGTCTGCAGGCTCAGCCTACTGCAGCCATAAAAATGGCAGAGTGACAAAATTGTCTAAGACAATCAGGAAAAGCTACAAGGAGCACAACGGCACAAACTGAGGAAAGATTAGTTCAGTTAAAAAAGGGAACAAGACATTCAACAGGTGTGTTAGTGAGGGAAGAAATTGCCACTGGCCATCCTGTTCCATGATTCCATAAACACTGGTGGTGTCCCAAGGAATGGAGAAGTGCACATGTGGTCCCTCTTCACAACAGCAGCAGGAAAAATGAGGGGGGGAACTACAAGCTAGCAAGTCTCACATAAGTGGTGGGTAAGATCATGAAGACACTCCTTAAGGAATGAATTGTGGAACACCTGGAATCCATGGGGGAGCAGGATCTGACACCACATGGATTCACATCAGAAAGTCTCTATCAAATCTAATTGATTTTTTTGACTGGGTGACAATGATAGTGGCTCAAGGGGAAGCAGTGGATGTCGCCTACCTAGATTTCAGCAAAACCTTTGATACCATTCCACATAGAAGGCTGGTCAACAAGCTGAGTAGTCTGGGATTGTGCCACAATGTGGTGAACTGGATTAGTAACTAGCTCAGGGACAGAAGGCAGAAGGTACTAGTAAATGGAACCCAGTCTTAGGAAATGGAGGTGACCTGCAGAGTACCACAGGGTTCAGTTTTGGAGCCAGTCTTCTTCAATGTCTTTATCAATGACATTGCAGAAGGGATGCAGAGAAAGGTTTCCCTGTTTGCACATGACACCAAAATCTGCAACAGGGTTGAGAGGAGGGAGTGGTAACAATGGGAAAAGATCTACAGAAGTTGGAAAGATGGTCTAAGGTGTCACAACTGAAATTCAATGCTAAACAATGTATGCGCATGAGGAGTAGAAACCCAAGAGAAAAATACAGAATGGAGGGAGCTGTTGTTAGTTACCAAGGAGGAAGGAGATCTGGTGGTCATAATCGCAGATATGCTGAAGGCCACCAGCCAGGCAGCAAAGGTAGTGGGGAAGGCCAGTGGGATGTTGGGGTGTATAGGAAGGGGTATCACAAGCTGAAGGAGGGAGGTACTAGTTCCACTCTACATAACTCTGGAGAGGCCTCATCTGGAATATTTTGTTTCATTCTGGAGTCCACAGCTTTGTAAAGACATAGACAGGATGGAGAAGGTGCAGAGGAGGGCTACTAAGATGGTGCAGGGATTACAGCATAAGAGATAAGAGAATAGGTTAAAGGACCTCAATATGTACACACTGGAACAGAGGAGGGAATGGGGGTGGCATGAATGAAACATTCAAGTATCTCAACGACATCAGGTGCGTATACCGACCATGCAGTGACACTCCCATGACGAAGACCATCACAGCGACATTGTCAGCAGCCATTGTGATGGCCTCCACTACCCAACACTGGTGCCGGGAAGGTGTTTTCCCCCATCCCTGAACCAACTCTGACTGGAGTTGGTAATCTATAGTACAGGGGGCAGAGCCCCCTGCGTGGATGGTGTGGTGGGTGAAGACCCCCACAGAAAACACTTGCACCAAATCCCAAGTGACAGCACAACACCACTTGGTTGTGTTGTGCTGTTGCTGTGTCTTCGGTCGACATAAAATGTGTTGCCGCAGCATAGTGGAACCCATAAGGTGAAAGGGGAAAACATCTTCCAGAATAAAAAAAGGGTACTAGAACAAGGGGTCATGTCATAAGATTAGAAGGGGACTGCATTAGGGTTAATAGAAGGAAGTTCTTTTTAACTGAAAGGGTGATAGATGCATGGGATGTCCTGCCCCAGGAGGTAGTGGTAATAAGCACTGTGGCAGTATTCAGACATGTATGTGACAGGAATAAGGGGGCCATGAAGATGAAAAGGAATGGCTTAAGCAGGTGACCAACTACTGGCACCAGCCATCTTTACAGGTAGGGAAAATGGAGAGACTGGATGGGCCTGGGGTCCTTTTCTGCCAACAACGTCTATGTTTCTATGTAGGGTATGGTATTATAGGCATTTAATGCATGCCTGGCATACTGTGAGAATGCTGCCTGTGACCTTGTGCCTCAACACACAACAAGCATGCATTAAATGTCCATAAACCCACACCCTGTCATTGGTTATTGCTTATATGTCTGCCACGAGTTTTGTGCTATTAAGAAATGTATGCTGAGACTCTGTGGCTGCATAACCACAAGACCAGTGGCTAACTGCCTACAGTAAAGATAAATTTTTGCTTAGAAATCATATCTACTGGTACGCAAGTCAGAAATATATACTGCGTCTCTGAGGCTGCATAACTATGCCATACGGCCATTGACTGGTTACGCTAAAAAATATAAACATTTTGCTCAGAAAAGAATAAAATCTTTTATTATGCAAGTAAGAACTATATGGCCCGCTAGCCAAATGCTGGTAGATTTTGCACTGAGCTAGTAAAAACATTCATTTAACTAGCTCTGTGGGCTTGTACTGGGGAAAGCAACACTTTAAAATGTTCTTGTTCAAAAAAAAATGTTGCATACACACTCTCCTTGCAATGAGACACTGGAGCTTAAATATTGTATAATTCGGAGCTTTATTACATCAGAATACTAGATACACCCTAATGTGTTTCGGATATACAAAATCCTTTATCAAAAATTAAAGAATTTTGTATATCTGAAACATGTCAGGCTATTTCTGGTGTTTTGATGTAATAAAGCTTCAAATTTGTGTACAGTATTTAAGTGCCAGTGTCTAATTGCAAGAAGTGTGTGTGCAACAGCTTTTTTGAAAAAGAAGTGATTTTACTGTAAAAGAGCAGGTGCTCACTGTATTTTCATTTTTTTTTCTAGGCTCAGAAGACTCCTGTTCAATAAAGAATTGTCTCCTACCTCTGTTTATGTGTGTTACTCTTGGATTAATTACACCAGGATCCCTCATCATGTGTAATTGGATTCCCCTGGTTGCAGCGAGTTTTCAGATTTTAAATAAAAATCACTATAGCGTGGAACACTTGAGCCAGAGTCAAACTGGCTCTGTTTTTTTTTTTAATTTTAATTAATCTGTCAGTAATAAACAAAGCCCTACAGTGGAAACATACAGAGCTCATATAACTCCTCACCAAACATACTAATTGCTCCTCCTCACATCTTAATTTAAACAGGACTACTGCCTTGTTTTCATGTTTGCTTGCCTAAGAAACATCTTGGAACAATACGACTTGCTGGAGGTGTGTGCCTGTCCTTGCCAATGCAGTTCTTAGGCTGTGGGGAGCATCCCCTATGCACCAATGGAGATGCGAGCTGTGTATGACAGCACATTCAGGGCACTGTTCTTGGCTTCAAAGAAAAGGTCCACTTCAATCAGCCATTGAAAAGTATCTTCACTTTACATACATGCTGTGCTACGGCTTCCTTTCCTCAGCGTGCTCCCCCATGACAACTACACACAGCGGAGTACACACAATTCGTTCTGTGGCTGTGCTGTGTGAGAGAGAAGACAGTGGGAGACACACAGAGATGTTGCCAGCACAGTCATTGGCACCAGTAACTTGCCTCAAGAGACGTATTCTTTATAAATTAATTGAATGTGTTTTTCTGAGTGGTAACATATAAGGCATTCCTAACCCTTACCCAACAAATAAAAAGATCTGGTAAGTCAGACTGTCAGTGCCCGCCCCCGTCCCCCTTTCAGAATGTGCCACATTAAACTAATTGAAGATGGTTTTCCACATGGGAATCTCCATGGCATTACTGATATGTGCTACCAATTGCTTTTCCTGAAATTAACAAGCAGTAGCCTTACGGTAGCCTTAAATATATATGTACCCTAAAACTTTATTGCCAAGTTTAAAGGTCTTTTTTTTCCTTTTGGCTATAAATTGAAGCCTTGAAAGGACTTCAGAATGACGGATATTTCTAATTTTACAGATGCAGCTGAAAGTATTATCGACCTGGTGTCAGTTATTTGGCCTATGGACTCCTGTTTGAGGAAACGAATGTTGAATTTTCTACATGGCTTGGAAAAGTGTCTTTAAAAAAAGTGAAGACCCCTGATTTATATATCACAAATCTGTTGACACCCCCCACCCCCAAGTCCAGTACTGCACCAAAAGGCAACAAGTTCCAGGGGCAGTTCAAGAAAACATCCAGCCATGCCTGCAAAACCGGAGGTGACAAAAAAAATTGGAGGAGCTGCACAGACAGTTAACAGCCAGCCATGCATACAGTGGTTTCTTTATACAGCTTTTACTTTTGTTTTTACCCCTCCCCCATTAAAGACACTTTCATTTGTCCATCTAAAATGAAAAAAGAAACTGGCACACGCTAGTGAAAAGCAACTCCTTCAAAGCTGATCAGGAGAAAAAAATCCTCAATACCTGTTTTCACGCAAAGATACCACACTGTATTTGTAGTGATCGCCGTCAATGCAAGTCTGCATCGCGCTCTGGCTGTAATGTGATTCAGGTCCCCCATACAGACTACAAACTGTTCAGTTCAACCTATTAAAGCAGTGTCTCTACAATTAATTAATCAATGAGGGAGTACATTGTCTGAGTTTGTATCAGTACTACCTTTGATGTACAGTATGTAAAATTAATGCATCAGTCTTTCAGGATTCGTTCTCATACTCTTCATTTATGGTAGTGAGATTTTTTACATTGTACTAGCTATACTTGACGCTGCTTTAACTGTTGTAAAACGTGACATAACACAAGAGATGCAATTTGAAAAAAAATGAAATTAACTGACCAACTGAAGAAAAAGACATGCTCACTATAAAGATTTTTTTAACGCAGCTAGTTGTTTTTTATGCAAATGCTGCCTTAAGTGTAATAATTACTTTCAAAATTTCTTTTAGCACCCAGCGCTTTCATTTAAAGCCACAAAGCTAAGCAAACCCTTTTTAGGTTTAAAGAGAAAACTAGCACTTTTTAAACTAGTAACCTGTCCTCTAAACCACTTTAAAGACTTGAAAAATGTAATGTCACTGGGGGCGTGGCATACTTTTTGCGGTCCCCTGTCTGTGGTGTGCTTTGTGTCACAGTCTCCACCCCCCCCCATAATAAAAACTGTCATGCTAACATACTAACTACCAGCAGATTAGGCCTTACAGTCTATCGAGTCTGCTCAAACCTCAGATCCCTAGTTGGGTGCCGAGGCCCCATCCCCTTGTGTTGCAGAAACCCCTATCATCTATCCCCACCCCCCTGGGCCAGGCCATCATCTGATACATCCACTTTCTGTGTCTGTCCCACCCTCTCTTGAAGCCCTCCACTGTGGATGTCCGAACCAGCTCTCCAGGCAGCGCATTCCAAGGGTCCACCACCCTCTCAGTGAAAAACCTCCTCCTCCTCTTCCCCCCAACCCTTCCACCTTCCAGCTTCAAACCATGCCCTCTGGTGATACCTCCCTGCTTTAGTCTAAAGATCCTCTCCATGTTTACCCTATTTATTCCCTTGAGGTACTTGAAAACCTCAATCATGTCCCCCCTGTCTCTCCTCTCCTCCAATGAAAACAGGCAGAGCTCCTCAAGTCTGTCCTCATACGTCAAATCCCCTAGCCCTTGTATTATCTTAGTTATCCTCCTCCTCTGTACCCTCTCCAGGAGCTGTATGTCCCTCTTCAAGTGTGGTCTCCAGTACTGTACAAAGTACTCAAGGTGTGGTCTAACCAGTCCATTGTACAGCGGCAGAGTCACTTCCCTGCTCCTAGAGGTGATACCCCTTATGATGCATCCCAACATCCTGTTTGCCTTGCTAGCCGCTCTCCTGCACTGCTCAGAGTTATTCATACATGCATCCACCATAAACCCTAGGTCTTTTTCCCCTGTTGAGGCCTCCAGCGCCTCCCCTTCCTGAGTGTACCTGTGTTTAGGGTTTCCCCACCCAGGATGTAACACCTTGCACTTGGTGATATTGAAATTTAATTTCCATGTTTGTGCCCAGCTTTCCAGGGTGTCCAGGTCCCCTTGCAGTGCCAACCTCCCTTCTCCCCCCCTACTACTGCTCCCATCTTGGAGTCATCCGTGAAGAGACTCATTTCACACCCTATACCCTCCCTGATGTTCAATATGTATGCATTAAACAGGATCGGACCCAGGACCGAGCCCTGTGGTACCCCACTACAGACATCTCTAGGGTTTGAGAGCTCCCCACCGACCACTACTCTCTGGGTGCTTCCAGCTAGCCAGTTTTCAATCCATCTGACCATCAAAGGGCCTACTCCCAACCCTGTCAGTTTCTCCACCCGACCATTGTGGGGGACAGAGTCAAACACCTTGCTGAAGTCCAAGAATAATACATCCACAGGCTTTCCTCTGGCCAGTTCTGATGTTACCCAATTGTAGAACTCCGCAAGATTGGTTTGACATGATCTACCTGGCACAAACCCATGTTGCCGACTATCCAGACCTCCCACCTCCTCCAAGTACACCCACCATCATTCCTTTAGTATACGCTCCATTAATTTTCCCACCACCGAGGTCAAACTGATGGGTCTATAGTTACCTGGTACTTCCCTCGACCCCCCCTTGTGGATTGGCACCACATGTGCCTCTCACTAATCCCTAGGTACCCTCCCTGTCTCAAGTGACCTGTTGAAGAGCTCTCCCAGGGGTGCAGCCACTATGTCCCCCAATTCCCATAGTACTCTCGGATGAATGCTATCCAGCCCAGGAGATTTATCTGTCTTTGGGGCCTTGAGGGCTAACCACACCCTTTCGTGGAGATAGCATCATCCGCCCTCTCCACCTTACTGGCCTTTTCATCCTTATCCTGATGTGACACCCCTGGGTACCTCTCCTCCTCTTGCTCCATTTCTGTTGCTCCCTGATCCCACTCACTCACCGCCTATCCCAGTGTGCCTTGCTTTGTAGATATCCCATCCTCCCTAGTGAATACAGAGCGGCAAGTACTGCTTAATACCTTCCGCCTGGTCCCTCACCTCTTCCACCCACCTTCCTTCTGACCTCAATCTGCTGAGATGGCCCTTAGTTTTTCTCCGCTCCCCAATGTACCAGAAGAACCACTTTTCCTCTCCATGTATTCCCTGTGCCAGCCGCTGCTTTTTACTGGACTTTGCCCCCCTCACCATCCGGGTGACTTTTCTAGATACAAGATGGTACATTTCCTTTTCCCTAGTCTCTCTTGTTGTTTTACATTTTTTATAGGCTGCCTTCTTTTCCCTGACTGCTACCTGAACCTCACTGGACCACCAGCATGGTTTATGTGACCTTGCTCCCTTACGTTTCACCTTAGCACAGGTCCTGACTGCCTCATTAAGTCCCTGTTTTATGACCTCCCATCTCTTTTACACATTTGTCATTGATGTAATCCCCTTCAAGTGATCCTTGAGAATATTTCCCATGCCCACAAAGTCTGGCCCCTGAAGTCCACTGCCAGTGTCCTAGATCTCCCCTCCTCTCCCATGCTTATTTGAAACCAGACAGTATTGTGGTCGCTCCCAGTCAGGATCCTCACAACCAGGTCCCTTACCAGATCCCCTCTGCCAGAACCACATCCAGGACATGACCCTCCCTTGTGGGCTCCATCATGTGCTGTGTTAAGAACACATCCTGGAAGCCATCCAGCAGCCTCTGCTCCTTGGCCACCTTAGAGGACATGGCTCCCCAGTTAGTACCTGGCATATTAAGGTCCCCCATCAACACCACTCCTTCCCCTTTTGGTCCACACTGGGTAATGATGTTGTCCAGCAAACCATCCTCCAGAACATCACCCATCCCGGGGGGCCTATATGCTACACCCAGCTTGACCTTACCTCCTGCTGGGGTTCATAAGGTGACCCATAAGGCCTCCACGTTTCCCTCTGTCTCTTCTACCCTAGCAATTTCTATGTCATCTCTAATGAACATAGCAACTCCACCCCCTCTGCCCTCCTTTCTATCCTTCCTAAGCACAGTGTACCCCTGCTTTAGGTCCCAGTCTATGGTTTTGTTGGCCCATTTCTGTGACCACCGCCACATCCACCCCCGAACAGCATGGCCTGGAACTCTGGCAACTTGTTTCCCAAGCTCCTGGCATTTACTAACACCACCCCACCCTTATCCCTGATCCCTTTGTCGAACCCCACCCAGGTTCCTTGTACTTCCATCCTCCCTCTGCTCCTCCTGAAACCTCCTCCCCAGTCTGTTTCCCCCTCCCCACCTTGGGTTTGAAGGCTACACCCCTCATCTGGAAGAGAGGGCTTCTGGTCAACCCCTCCCTTATCCCTCCTCCCCCACAAGTTTAAACCCCACCTTTCTTGAATGTAGTCAGCCACCCCCGTTTAAGGACTTCCTTCCCTAATGGGGCAAGATGAAGCCTGTCCTTGGCATACAGTCCCTTATCCTTCCAAACTCCTTTCCAGTTCCCTAACACCCCCCCCAACCCACTCTCTTCATCCCACTTCCTGAGCCAGTCATTAACCTCTGTGATCTTCATTTTTTTCTCCACTGAGGCCTTTGGTATTGACAATATCTCCGAAAAGGAAATGTTGCATCCATTATCCCGACAGACTCTGGCAAGTTCTTGGATCCTTGCTTGGATTTCCAAAATGCTATTTCCCTCTAGATCGTTAGTTCCCAAATGCACCAGGAAATCCGGTTTCCCTCTACAATCCCTAACCAGTTCATACACCATGAACTTTGCTCTGTGCACTGTCAGCCCAGAGATACTCACTACCTTCACCTGGCTATGGCATCCACCCCTGTCCCTCCCACTGGATACCCTAATCATTGAGTCTCCCAACAACAGAATCTTAACACCACCATCATCCTTATGGTTACCTCCACTCATGCGCCTCCCAATCCCCATCCCCCTTTATTCATGATCTCAATTCCATGGGAGTCTTCCTGCCTTATTAGAGACCCCTGTCACCCTCTCCTTTCTGCCTCCTTGTTATTTTGCCCACTTAACTCAGACCCCCCGAATAGGTGTCCCTTTAACCCTCTCTTATCCGAACCATTTATCCTGGCCCTGATGCCTTCCCCTTCCCTTCCCCACACCACCATCCTCCCCCTTGTAATAGTACCCTACCTCCAGAGACCCTCTGTGGGTCCCTTTACCTAGGGCCCCATCCTTGGTACAGCCCCCTGCTGAAGAGAGGCCCTCCCACCTCCTTGTCTCCCAGTTTCTCTCCAGTCATGCTCTCCTCCCTCATGTCTGCACTATGTTGCATCTCCCCATCTGCTTAACATTTATGTTTCCCCTTTTCTCTCTCTGGGACTATTTCTAGCCTTTCCATTGCTGGTCTGTGATGCCCTATGGGTATCCGACTCCCTCTCCCTGGCCTCTGTATCAGTTTCCTCATTTCCACCAACCCCTTCCTCCCCCTCTAGGTTGCTTAGTAGCTCAAATTTATTGTAATACTCTATGCCAGCCTCCATCAAGTAACCTGAGTTTCCCCCGACTGCCCCTCTAAACTGCCCCACTTCCTCGCCTCTTGCCCTGTTCTCCTTAGGAGCTCCCTTCCCACAGTCTGCTCTTTTAGGCTTCCCCACAACAGCCCCTCCCTTCTCACTGTCTGCTCTTCTAGACTTCCCCACAACACCCTCCTGACTCTTCCCCCTCCACTCTCTTTATATTTGGAATGTTTACCCCATCGCTTTCCCTTAGCATCAACATCTCTATCTAAGGGCCTCTGTCCCTAATATCCCCCCGCTGCTGTATCATAATGTCCTGTAATTTCTGAGCATTGCCCCAGCTTCCCCTCAGCCCCACCTTTCTGCCACCCATATCCACACCCCTTATCCTTGGACACCCCCCCAACTCCCCCAACTTACTCCTTAACGAATATACTTCACTCCTGATACAAGATAGCTGTCTACAGAGTGGGCAGCCTCCCTATTTCCAGGCTCAATTAAGAATTATTGCCATCCCACAGCTTGTGCAGCCTACAACCCTTCTGAAAATGATTGCCATGGTGGAATGTGACCACCCTGTTTGTCCCTCTCTGCTCATAATGGCTCACACCCCTTTTCTCAGTCCCTTGTGGTCGCAGATTCTCTTTACTGTCTATACTTTACCTTATTTCCTATGTACTCAATAACCACAACCAATGATTATTCCAATAAAGCTCAGTTTATTGTCTGCACATATATGTGGGAGTCTCAGCTAAAGGAGAGAGCTCCCTGAACAAAGGTTTACACAGTATTTTATAACACTCTTAGCACGTACACATTTTTGTTACAGCAAATAGCATTATGAGTCGTGGTACTGTCTCTAGACCCCCACTCTAATTTTCACATACCTTTCCCATATATAGAGTTGTTTTTCTCAAACCTTGCTTCTTCTTATCTCAAACCTAAGGAGCTGGTTTCAGCCAGCACGAGTTAGTGTTTTTTCTTCTTGCCTTGCGATTCATATGAACTTGCAATGACCCTTAGCTTTCACTCAGACTTGGCTAATATTTAACTACCCCAGCAGCTCTACCTTATAGTACACTGTAACACACTTTGCTTTATATGTATACATGCAATTAAGATATATAAAAGAAAGACAGATACATAAAAGAAATTCCTCCACACTCCCCCCTTTTGAGGCTCTGCCTCAATTACACTTGAGTGAGATCATCTAAGGATGAGAAAGGGAAAGAGGGTTTTTCAGTTCCCTCACCCAGGAGTGATAACTGAGCCATGGAGGACATAGTTGTGGTACGCACTCTTATGATACAGACCCTTATGATGGTGATAATGAGCCATATGCTCAATAGGATTAGAAAGCCTACTGCAACCCAGTGTAGAAGCGTGGCTCCCCAACTACCAAATAAACCGGAGAGCCAAGACCAGGGATCCCAGCCCTCTTCCATAGGTGCACGTTCCCCCAGTACCCGGTCCTGCAGCTGCTGTACGCCTTGCAGGACATGATCTAGAGCTTCTGAATTGTCAGGAATATAGGTGCAACATTTTTCGTCAATAATAGCGCATACCCCCCCTTGGGCCGCTAGGAGGTAGTCTAAGGCTGCCCTATTTTGTAAAACCATTAATCTGGTGGCCCTCATTTCAGCATTTACTAGAGGCAATTCTGTCTTAGTACTGTTTATGAGAGTTTAAATTTCATAACTTAACTGGTCTATGTAGTGCATTGCCTGTACCACACCCCACCAAGGAAACACTCCGGCTCCAAATTTTTCGTACCAGGGTACGCGAACCGATTTAGGTGGAATAGGTTCACCCAAATTTCGTTTAACCCTGACAGTGCGGTTATTTGAATGTATCATACAGAAAGTCCGTACTACTGGATGCAATGTTGCCACATAGCAGCATCCAGTCCACTGCAGCCTTACTTCCACATACCCAATATAAACCGGTTAAAGTCCCAAAGGGAGCGCTACCCTGGTCCCTCCAAATTTTTAGATCAGTTATAGCAACAGTAGTAGTACAGTTAGATGAGCCCAACCCTGAACCCCACCTTACTGCTACAGAGACAAGTCACTGGCTGGGACCTCGAACCCGGGCCATATGTGTAAGAGCTCACCAGTTGTGAAGAAGGCTACGTGTACCATGTGATGAAGGTCCTTCCTGCAAATACAGTCACATTACTAAGGACACGATCTACCCAAGGACCCAGTTTGTTATAAGTACTGTTTCTAGGCTCATACCAAGAAACTGATGCCAAAGTCCGTAAAGTAGGGTGGTGTCATTTTCAGGAGGGGTTCGGGTATAGATGGAGTCCGACCTTTGCTGAAACAGGGAGGGGCACACATAACAATCAGACAGATTAATATTTTCTGCATGCAACTTCATTAAAGTCCACCAGGTATTTGCACAAGTAGGGTTCTGCACTTTTATGTTTCTCATTAAGAGAGTGCGAGGAAGCAAAAGTTTGTTGCAAAATACCACCAACACAATGGCTGTCAGAACAGCAAGTCCTTTGAACATTAGTCGCTTTTGGTGTCTGCAATCCCGGATGGGTCCGCCTTCACCAGCCGGCAATGTGATGCGTGAATCCATGTCTCCCTTTCTGCAACCTTTACTGCTGTTGCCGTTGTCAACAGGACTTGGTACGGGCCACACCACCTTGGGGAACTCCATTTTTTCCTTCGGAAGTCCTTCACCAGAACAAAATCGCCAGGCTGTATCTGGTGCAGGGATATCTCAGTAGGCACTGGCAACGCTGCCTTGACCCTAGGATAGAAAGACCTCAAGACACCATTAAGGGATAAACACAGTAACCATTTCCTCATCCACTCCATGCAGGGTGATTCGACTTTGGGTAAGGGCATTTGGCATTCGAATGGCCGTCCTAGTAAGATTTCATGTGGGGAGAACCAAGACACCCACCCGCCTCATAGCCATGAGGGCAAGAGGCAAAGCAGTCACCCAAGTTAGACTGGTCTCTGCCATGATTTTGTTATTTTGAGTTTTAGAGTCTGGTTTGCTTCTCCACTGCCCCACCCGATTGGGGATGGTAAGCGCAGTGCATGCGGAGGTCCACCTGCAAGGCCTCACACAATGATTTTATCACTGCTTTGCAAAATGAGATCCATTATCGCATGACAAGCGGCTGGGCAATCCCCAGCGAGGGATAATTTCTCGAATTAAAGCTTTTACCACAGCGCACGCAGTCGCCCTCCGAGTTGGAAATGCCTCTACCCATTTTGAAAACATATCTACAATAACTAAGCAATATTTATAACCTTGGCATGGCGTAAGCTCTATAAAGTCCATCATAACATGCTCAAATGGACCAGCAGGAATCGGGTGGGCAGAGGGGGTTAGATACTGTCCTCTGCCCACATTGTTCTGATGCAAATCACACACTTGCTACAAAACACTTCAGCATAGCTAGTAAATCCAGCAACGTACCAATACTTATTTGCAAAATCTACCATGCCCGTCTTTGAAACATGATCGGCTCCATGAGCCAATTTTGCCAAATACGGAAATACCGATCCCGGTAAGCATGGTCTCCCATCCCCAGACACCCACACCTTTAAATCAGAATTAAATGCACACTGCTGTTTCCAATGGCGCTTTTCTGCCTCAGTACCATTATGCTGGAGCGCCACTAAGTCCTGTGGAGAAAACAAGTTACAGGCTTCACTATTTACAACAGTTAACTGGTAGACTGAAGCACTCATTGACTGAGCCGCTGCCTTTGCTGCGGCATCCGCTACAGCGTTACCTGCAGGAGACAAAATCTTTGTTAGACGTGTGCGCTGCACATTTTACAATTGCCAAAGCTCTAGGTAGTTGGATAGCAAACAGTAAATCTTTTACCAATTTCGCATGCGCAATAGGCTTACCCGTAGCCGTAAGAAAACCTCTATGCTTCCATAATGTCCCAAAGTCATGTGCCACACCAAAGGCATACCGACTGTCTGTGTACACATTTACTGTCTTTCCTTGCACAAGCGTGCAAGCCCTCGTCAGGGCTACCAACTCTGCAGCCTGGGCAGAGACACTGGATGGCAATGAACTGCTCTCTATTACCTCGGACACAGTACATACTGCATAACCAGCTTTGGTCACCCCCCTTAGGTCCTTAAAAGCTGAGCCATCCACAAAATACTCAACTTCTGCATTTGTCAGAGCTACATCTGTTATATCGGTCTAGGTTTACTGTCACAGTCAATCACTTGTCCACAGTCGTGCGGTTCGCCATCGTCGGGGGAGGGCAACAGGGTTGCCGGATTCAGGGTGGTGCACCGCTTGAGAGTAATGTTTGACATTGTGAGCAATACATTCTGGTACTGCAAAACTCTCGCTGGGGTCAGATGAGCTGTGCAAGCTTGTAACAATATAGCTTGCACTGCATGGGGTACATACACAGTAAGGGGACAAAATCCCACCAAATCCACACAAGACAATACTGCCTCCGTGGCTGCCGCCACGGACTGTAGACAGGAGACCATGCCTGCACTACTGAATCAACCGCTTTGAATAATAAGCAATTGGCCTCTGGCCCCCATGATCTTGTGCCAAAACTGCAGACATGTAACCCTTGGCCATTAACAAACAGGTTAAAACCTTTTCATAGTTTGGGAGTCCCAAACATGGTGTGGCCAGTACCTCTTTTACTTTAGCAAATGATGTATCTAACCCTGGGGACCACTGCACTCATCAGTCATTTTCATTTTTGTACGTAGATTGCGTCATGTAAGGGCTGGATGATGTAAGCATAATCCATTATCCAGGCACGGCAGTAACCTGCCATTCCTAAAACGACATCATTTGCTGCTTAGTTACAGGACGGGCCATGCAATAATTGTTTGGATGCGCTTGGGATCTAACTGCCTTCCCTCTGCACAGAGTATGTGACCTAAGTAATGTACCTTAGTAGCACACAGTTGCAGTTTACTCTTTGAGACTTTATGTCCATTTTGGGCTAGAAAAATCAGCAGAGCTCTAGTGTCCTCCTCACTTGCTTCCCTGGAAGGGCTGGCAAGGAGTAAATCATCTACGTACTGAATTAGGGTGCTGCCCTGTGGGGCAACAAACCCCTGCAAGTTCTCTCGCATCTGAGCAGAAAACACAGCAGGTGACTCCGCATAGCCCTGCGGCATGAGAGTCCAAGTCCATTTTTGACCCTTATACGTAAATGCAAACCATTCCTGGCTAGCCGGGTCTACAGGTATGCTAAAAAATGCATTTGCAAGATCGATCACTGAAAAATGTGTGGCAGTGTGGGGGATTTCTGATAAGATAGTTGCTGGGTTTGGTACCACTGGGTTCTTACATGCACTGCCTCATTCACTGCCCTTAGATCTTGTACAAAGCGGTAATCCCCATTTCCTTTTTACTGGCAATATTGGTGTATTTACCACCCTCGGACATGGAACAATGACCCCTTTCCACTAATGCTGCATGTACGGGTGAAATTCTTCTTCTGCTTCCTCCCAATGGGTACTGGTGCCGGTTCGGTCTGTATGGACCCTTTGGTGTTACCATCAGTGGCTGCGCTCCCTTCATTGACCCCACATCGTATTTTGATGTTGCCCACAACACTTCTGGTATTTGGTCTAGCCAGTCAGGGACTGACTCTTGCTCCATCTTCCTTTCCCATTCCCTTTGCACATTCACTTCCCTCTCTGTAGCACATGCTCGTACCCATCTCCTCAAACTTATTTTTTTACATTGTCCTTCCTTTGAAAATTGTCCCCCCTCCCCATCCTTCCAGTCCTGTAGTTTCACCATTTTTAACATCCAGGCACCTAAATCTTTCCACGCGAACTGAGGTTTCTTTGCCAAAGAAATGTGTGGTTGAGAGCCCATAACCCTAAACATTCCTTGCTGCTCTCCTGTTAGTGACACTGATGCCCCTACCATGTCCCGTCCCACATACAAATCCTCTACCCATAACCATTGTTCAACTTCTTGCCTACCCCAGTCTCCACTTTCATAATCATAATCCCTATCCCCCTCCGAATAGTGTGCAGTACAGTGCAAATTAACTGTGAATTGCATATTTCCTTTTGTTACACTTTCCGCCCAGCCCTCCAACCAACATTGATCATTTGAATCTACAAGTTCCCAGCTATACAACCAATCCCCTTCCTTACTGCAAACATAAATTCCCACTGTAGGTGCTTCAATAACCATCCCCTTAAAAGTACACTGAATTTTGGCACTTACCTTTGCCAGAGATCCCGTCCCATAAGGTTCACTGGGCAGTTGAACTGCTTAGAAAGGAGTGTTTCAACAATGTATTTCCGCACTTACCGCAGGGGTAATGTCATTTGTTCCTTCTGTGGTACTCCTGATGCACGATAGTCGTTATCAGTTTTTCAGACAAGGGTGGCACAATTCCTGTTGTTTTATGACCGAGACAGAAGCTCCAGTGTCTATGAGAAATGTCAAAGAGGTGTCCATTACTGTCAAGTTCATTAAAGGGCTTCCAGCCGGGGTGGCTGAAACCCGTACCATCAGCGAGTGTTCCTGTAACCATCAGCTGCTATTTCCCATGTCATCCGTCCAGTACTGTGCGTGTTGCTAGCTGCCCCCTCCATATTGTCCTCCCTGTTCCCACCGGGTTGGACCCGACGGCTCCGACCATTGTCGTCCTTGCTGTTGCAGCGGTGGTGGAGGGGGCTGCCATTGTCGTTCATTCCCTGATTTTGGCTGACCGTAATGTGGGTTCTGTACTCTGGGGCAAGTTCGGGCTATATGACCTCTCTTGACACGCAAGCAGACGCATGCCCTGCCCTCTTGTTGTGGGGGCCCATAACCTGTCTTGTTTGTCAGGCAGGGCTGTTCGGCTGGGACTGGTGGTATCCTACAGTCGTCCCTGGCCCTTGTCCCCGCCGAGGGTCCTCTGCTTCGCCCCTAGCCCTATTATCCTGTCCTCCACCTTGCGAATAGTACATTAACTGCGCTTGTTCCAGCTTTTTCTTTTCCGCCTTTTCTGCCCCCTTTGCTTGCCTTTCTACATGCTCAGCATACCTGAATATTTCCTTCAGGGACTGTGTCTCCCATCCGATGCAAACTGTTTTTACCCTGCCTGGATGGCCTCCAGTAGTCCGGCACAGAAAGCCATTGCTAGCTGGCTGTCATACGCTGGATTTTCTGGTTTTAGTCCAGAGTAATGGCGGAAGACCTCTTCCAGTCTTTCTCGATAGTCCCTTACTGTTTCCCCCTCCGTTTGCCTGGCGTCTCGTATCTTTTCCCAATCTACTTTGGCCATGTACACCTCCCTTAATTTGGCCCAAATTGTATTTAAATGGGCTGCTAGGCCAGCTCTGGGGGTATCGGAATTCCAGGACACTTTAACTTCCCCCCACCGCCCCTTTAGGGTGCGGCGCAGCGCCTCTTCCGCCTCCTTTGTCGAGAGTTCGTAAGTTTCGATTAGGTTTTTAAGCTCTGTTATATATTCTTCAATGTTCTCATGGGGCTTTGGTATTTCTTTTAAAGCCTCCGCAACTCCTCGGGGTGCCAAGGCCGTTCAACCGATAAGCGTTCCCGCCTGCAGGGTTTGGGTTGGGATATCTTACCAAAGGTAACTGCTCTGTCACATCTGCAAACTTGTCCATGGAATGCACACATCGTCCCTCTCGGACGAGCTGGGCATTTCGCCTGAGCGCCCATGCGCTGCCTGCCGCGTCCGCACTCCTGTCCTTTTTGAATTGTACCGGTTTCAACACGCCTCCTCCCTGAACTATCTGCCTGGGCCACCCGCACAGCCCCAGCCCCTTGTGCCGGAGTTGTCGCCGCCTCTCCCCGAACTATCCATGGGCCACGCCACAGCCTCCGCTGGGGAGGCGGGGAGGATATCGGGATGGCCGATATGGTGGCGGGTATCGTGATGTCTGAACTGCCTCCTGTGTCTCCCCTTTTCTCCTCTTCCTCCTTTACCAGTAATCCTTCTGTTGGCTTTCAAATCTGCGTCCCGCCTCTCCTCCACATCCTAAACGCTTGCCATTTACCCTCTGTCCCCTTTGTTTCTCTTTTCCCATTCCTCGAGCCTGAGACGTGCCTCTGTCAACACATCTATACTGAAGGTCCCTATCTGAGGGAAAACCCTCTGTCCATTTTTCCATTCCTTATTTGACAGACCGAGTCGGCACCGCATTTTTCCACCATGCATTTTGCTGGGCTGACCCCTATTTCATTTACCGGTTTTCCCCCTTTATTACCCATGTTAGTCCCATCTACTGGCACCTCTTCTGTGCAAAAGTGTCAACCTAACACTTTTTACCTGGACGTCCCTGACGTCGAGTGCCCACCTAGCACTTTGAGTGCCACCCTAGCACCGGAACAGTAAACGATGGCTGCCGCCGCTCCCTAGGTGTCACGTCTCTGTGGTGGGACTAAAATCCGGGGCAACCTTCCCCAGAGACCGGGACTTGGTAGTCCGATCACAGCGCAACACGGAGAAGTGAAGCCATCCTGCCGACTACGCCAAAAACTGTGGTCGCAGATTCTCTTTACTGTCTATACTTTACCTTATTTCCTATGTACTCAATAACCACAACCAATGGTTATTCCAATAAAGCTCAGTTTATTGTCTGCACGTATATGTGGGAGCCTCAGCTAAAGGAGAGAGCTCCCTGAACAAAGGTTTACACAGTATTTTATAACACTCTTAGCACGTACACATTTTTGTTACAGCAAATAGCATTATGAGTCGTGGTACTGTCTCTAGACCCCCACTCTAATTTTCACATACCTTTCCCATATGTAGAGTTGTTTTCTCAAACCTTGCTTCTTCTTATCTCAAACCTAAGGAGCTGGTTTCAGCCAGACGAGTTAGTGTTTTTCTTCTTGCCTTGCGATTCATATGAACTTGCAATGACCCTTAGCTTTCACTCAGACTTGGCTAATATTTAACTACCCCAGCAGCTCTACCTTATAGTACACTGTAACACACTTTGCTTTATATGTATACATGCAATTAAGATATGTAAAAGAAAGACAGATATATAAAAGAAATTCCTCCACACCCTTCCCCGAATACAGTCTTTCTCTATACTGACTGCAGTTATTTATGAACCCAATTTCAACCCCACCAATAAAGTTCTCAAGTTTCACAAACACATACAGTCCAGTGTGTGTCCAGTCCCACTAACAGGTGTGTATGCAGACATCAGGTACCGTATGATGTCACAGGCCCACCAGTTCCTGTTGCTTCAAATTTCAGTCACAAACAGAAATGCACGGCCCTTCAATTCCAACCCCAGTGGCTTTTCAGTATTTAAGAAAGCCTACAAAACAGGGTGGGTGGGAAGGCTCTACCACCAGGCAAACATCACATTTAAATTTCACTCTCATTATCACTGCCAAGCAAGTGTTCCCACACCCAGCACACAAGCCCCAATAGTTACAATATCACAGCCCAAGTAACAGTTCTAACTCAAAGTAGTAATTTTTAACACACAGAACTAATTTCAAGTACAAAACTATTCAAATATTTGAGTTAAAACAGAAGATAAAACCAAACCTCTTTCCTGAACAACCTCATACTTCTGTTCCCAGGTCATATCTCAGCTCCTCCATAATAAAATAAAAATCCTATACAATCCTCAATCCCTCCTGTAAATATTTATTTTTCTTCTGTTGCAGCCCTTGCTTCTACGGAATAAAACAAGCAAAAAAAAAAAAACCTGGCTGAGCAAATGCTTCTCTCCCACTACTGCAGGACCAAAACAAACTCTGGCCAAGCAACTGCCAAAACAAATTCCAACTGAGCAACTACTTCACTGTAGTGTAGAGTGAAATGCATACCCACTAGGTTATACCTCCATGCTCCCACGATCAAGTAGTGGAGATACAAGATCATGAATCACTTGTGGGGGCTATTCAAAGATGAGAGCCCACAACTGTTGCCCTGTGCTGTCTTCAGTAATGTGTTGGAGTCCTTACGTAGAGTTTGTGCAGTATGAGATGCAGTGTCAGAAGTAGCTATCACAGGTACATCACTTTTATCTCTTACACAGAGGTGATGACAGAAGTAGAAGCAGTTGCAATAATTTGTAAAGATGGTAGGTTCTTTTTTTTTTATCTTGGGACAATAGAACATTTTGGAGGTGTGTGACGTTCCTGGCCAATGCAGTTGTCAGTGTAGGGGGCACAACCATAACACACCAAAGGATCGGGAGCTGTCTATGACAGCAGTGGTCTTCAGTTCAAAGAAAAGTTCCGCTGCAATCAGCCATGTTAAGGTGTCTGTAGTTTACATATATGCAATGGTAGGTCCCCCTTGTCTCCGAGCCTGCTCCACGCATATGACAGCAGTTTCACAGCACTGCTCAGGAGTTCAAAGAAAGGTTTTGCTGCACTCACAGATGGTCGCCTGTGTGTACACACATGCAGTGGTATGCACCGTTCTGTCAATTATCAGCTGATGCCTAGTATTACATCCCAAGAGTGAGAAACACCTACTCAATCTGTGTGGTAATGGGGTAGTGCAACAATGGTGGAACTAAAGAGTTTCGTCTCGGGCTACTGCTTAGTGTTTACATTCAGAGAGGAAAACCAGTGTTAATGCCTTGTATGTGCCTCATGAAGTAGCCAGACATTAAATTGGACAGGAATTAGGCATTTTTTATGAGTGTAGTGCTGGGATGCCATCGAATAATGTGAATAAGCATATTGTTCCTGAAAGCCAGTGTGTGTTATTGAGATGTGTGTGTTATTTGGAATAATTGTTAAAGCACCTATTGTAAGGAAAACAAAGATTCTGAGCATGAATGCGAAGTCTCAAGGAATGTGCAGAAACACCGTGCCTCTGTTCCTACATGCTGGCTGTTGCCGATTTCTCCAGTTTGAAGCTGTACAGAGTGTGTAACTGTACAGTTTTGTTACAAGTAATTTGAGTATCAGGGTGTATGAATTGGCATGTAACCACCATGTTCTATGTATTGACATGATTCTCACTGCTTTGCGATATAGTTACATGTAAGTGTAATACACAATATATTCCGTAGGTTTCTGTTTCGATGAACTTCGGTTTGTAGCCCACAGCCCTCTGAAAACCTGTTTTCTCACAGCAGCATTTCTCTTTGCTTTGTACTGAATTAGTGTGATCTGTGACCAGTGATCAGTTTGCATATCAGTCCTGAAAACATAAGACTGTTACCACTCATGTGAGGTCAGGAGCTTTCCATCCCAAACCCTTAACCTGCATTGATGATTGTAGTCAGGCTGCCTCAAAATGCAAACAGAAAATTGAAATGAGGACACTTACTGTGCATCATACTCAATGTCTTGAAGTAATGATCTGCTTTGCATTTCTCTAGATCTATCCTGTTAACATTTGCATATTTTATAATTTTTACTGAACATCAAATAGAGTTGTGTTACACTATGTGCCAGCGGCTCTCCCACTTCAAGGTTTAAATATGTAATATTTGTTAGCTGTGATTTTAATACATTCTGTGGTTTGAGTCACTCATGTGTTGTTTGTAATATTTTATAGATGTTCGGCAACAGTATTTGCAATTTGCCACTCTGTGTTCTCTTCTGTATATTTTACCCCGGTTCCTGAACCACACATACAAGATCCTAGTCTTGCAATTCAAAATGAAGGCTGAGCTTATGCCATATTGGCTACGTTTAATCCAAAGGACCTTAAGAGCTGAGACACATGGACTTCTTGCCTAGGACTCTGGAGCAATTGAGACAGGATTATGTAATTAGCGAGCTGTTTGTTTGGATTGAATGAAATGACAAAGATGGAGCAATCTGATCCTGTGAGAAGTGACACTTTCTCCCACTCAAGTTCAGTAGTACCGTGCAACTTATTCTATAAAGCTCAAGTTACACTTTTTGTTGCTTTATCCAGTATGGGACAAAATAAGTTCATGAGGTACTGTATTAACAGGGCTTTTAGCATTTGGGGTGGGTGTGATGACATATAATTTGGGTAGCTGATCTATGCACTGGATAGGTTGTATCAAATTAACTCATTGCATTTGTATCAAATTATACAGAAGGGCACGTTGATATGATGTCAGCATACCACAGTTATTAAAAATCCCATAATGTAGATATTGTAGCCCTTGTTAAAGCTCCATGTATGGGAGTGAAACACAATCAGATGTATTATTTGTGTGGTGGCATCTACTGAGCTCTTTCATATCTGTTTGATATGTAGATATTTATAAATGTGTGTTTTATTTCTACATATCTGCTATTGTTTCCACTATTTTGAACATCTGTTGGGGTGAGTTGCAAGACTTTTCAGTTTTGCATTTAATGTGTTTAGCCCTTTGCAACCGAAGCCGTGGGATCTCACTTTTCAGTTTAGCCAAATTTAAAAATGAATGGCTGACTGCCCACTTCAAATAAAGGCAATATAAAACTCTTAACTATGGGCACCTAGTAATCTAATGTATGCTTTTGAGGCTCCCTCACTAAAATGTATAAGGAGCTACAACAAATGCTGGCCATGGCTCTACATTTCTTCAATATAACGAAGCAGCAACATACTACACTAAACAGAAAAAAAAATGCAATGAGAAGATTTTTTAACCAGGAGTGGCACACTAAACTGAATCTTGTTTGCAGATGTGACCTAGGAGCACAAGGAAGTTAAGTGACTTGCTCAGGATCACACAGTATGCTAGACGACTGTGGGATTCAAGCCCAGGTGTTCCGATCTGCAACTCAGAGCCTTAACCCACTGTGCTATACTGCCTTCTAGTGTACAATGATAAGCACTATCAGCACTCAAACCCTCTGTCACTGCAGAGGCAAAACCAATGCTCACACTATATAAACAAAGGTATATGATAGTTGCAATGGAAAGAAATATCCATAGAACGAATATTTAAAATACATTCACGCATCACTACTGACAGAGAGAACTGTGTGACTGGAGAATCTCTGCAGCAGATTAATGATTTGGCAAACTGTCCTACTGCTGGGTATAACATGAGCAACCCAAAAGTACAATACTAGGACACTATTCAGAATTGAATTAACTTTGCCAAATGCTGAAAAAAGAAAACAACTACTTACAAAAAAAAAAAACAAAGATTGAGCACTGTAAATGGATAATTGCAGCAGATTACGTAGGAGTCAAGGTGTCACACTGCTCTCTAAAATACAAGCAGAATGAAAGAGGCAATAAAGTAAAGAAAGGAGCACACAGATATTCAGTGATGAATGAGAAAAAATAGATATTAGGCAGACATAAATATCTAACTTAACAGAGATTAATTAAGAGTTCCTACAGTGAATATCTGAGCAAGTAATAGAGCTCTCAAAGGGAAACACTGTTATTCGGTACTTAATTAGCAGCAACTTAGCCAAGACATGATTTGCGTCACACACAGCTGGTGTCTACTTCCAAATGGGAAAATCATGGAGCTCAAAAGTAAACAAACCAGGATGGAGACAGAAAACAGAGTGATAAAGGTAGGAAACACAAACGTGTCTGGTAAAAAAAGCTAGCATACATCTGCTGACTATTACCTAACTATGTTAGATAAAATAAAGAAAATACATCCATGCACACTTGATCTTTAAAAGTAGGAAATTAATTACATGATGCTCAATCACACTTGAACTTTGCCCAAATAAAGACATAGCTCTTAACTCTTTCAGACCCTGCATCTCCATGACGTGCCCCAGAGAATACTATCCACTTTCTCACATTTGAGGGCCAGCATTGTTCCCATTTTCCCTTACGTTTATTTCCCCATATGAGATTCAGTGTCCCACAGAGTTAAACTGTGTGTGCCTATGGGTCTGTGCTCTACCCCTTATCAGTGCCATAAGATGACTTGACAGGTAGAACCCCATAGATGGGGGTTGTTGTAGAGGAGAGGGTTTCCACTGTTTATTGTTAGTTCATTATAACTCCTACTGTTAACTAACAGATAAACACAGAAACAGGCAGGAGCATTCACGTGGAATCAGTAACTTATCTGCTGCCCTCCTCACAGGTCAGAGCCAAGCCAACATATGGCAAGGGTGGAGGTCAGAGAGATAAACATGTCAATGGTTAACAGCATGTAAATAAAATTCTAACACAATGTAAAACATACAAAGCAGGTTCTTAGAGGGAAAAAAAAACACAGCTTTAGCCAGATTAGGACATCAGTTCATTACAGTCATTGTAAGAAGAAATTGATGTTTTGTCCCGGTGATTTGTGCCATCTTCCAGTAATCTGTGCATCTTTTCCAACCAGAGTTCTAATGACTTTCAATGATTATTTAGCAGGCTTTGACTATTGGAGAGCTAAAATGAGTTTTTTTGTTTCCTCTGAGCCTCCCCACAAAGAAAAAAAGAAAAAAATCACAGTTAGCAGTATCGCCTACTTCTGTCTTATGCAGGTTTCATGGCTCCCATTGCTGTAGCTGGGTGCCTCCCTACCAGCCCTGGTCAGGTCAGCAGATCAATGTGGCCTTAAGAACACATCTCAGCAGTTGAATACTTTAGATCAGCAATAGGATTCATAGCAGTTTATAACTGTGTTGGTGGGTGGCAGACCACCCACTTCTTAAAAAATAACAATGAATATAAAATATGTATGTAATTCTGAGACCACACACACACACACACACACACACACACACACACACACACCCACACACACACACACACACACACACACACACACACACACACACAAGGCCAAAAGATGAAGAGGTTCAAAATAACTTTCTAGTTTGCTAGCAATGACTTGTTTAGCGACTGATGCTAAGTTGACAATTCCACAGGAATGCCATGGAATTTACATTTCTATTGGAAAGATATGACATCCGTTCTCATTGTCCACCTTGCAATTATCAAATGTTGGTTTTCTTTCTCATGAAACTTTGTTAATATAATGAAATGTAAATGGTGCAGTATACTGCAAGTATGCATTTTCTAATAAAGTTCACTAACTTGCACGTTTGCAAATGCCTTCTTAGTAAAACTCCTGGTACTATTTTGTGAACTGTGTTTTTTTCTCCCTCTCATGTTAACTACAAGTAACATTTAGTTTTCTGTTAGTACATTTATATTAGGACTCTCTTAAGCTTTCAAATATTACTAAAATGTGAGCAAAATACTACTGCTGCTCAGCTATTTCAGTCAGCCGCTCTGCCCCCCACCATGGAATTCTTTCCAGAGAAATACATTTACCATACTTTTATACTAGATGTGCTATATTCAAATCCTTAATCTTATGATGTCAATATACAAATGAGTCCCAGCTTATTTTTATGTTTGGCAGGAATGATTTTTACTGCCATGAAAGTGTCAGTTTCATCCCAACATTGCGGGCCCGCCCTCATTCCCTGCTATGGTTGCCCTTATTTAGGTTTTAACTTCCATAAGCTTTCATAGCAGTTGTAAAATTTAAATGGTGATACATAAGTTTGCATTTTAATTATAATAAAGCTCACTTGCATGTTGTCACTTGCTTTCAAATAACTATTTTGATAACAATAAGCTACTTTTTTTTTTACTAAGCTCTCAAACAAGAGTTCAATGTTAGAGCAGTTACTAAGGAAGAGAACAAAAACAAAAACAAGTAGCTAAATATTAGCAAAATACTTATTTAGAAACCTTATACAGGTACAACTGTTTGTAATGCACTGTCAGTATGGAAACAAAACAGCAAAGTCCTACCAGCTTAGTGCACTGCTATTATTGTCTATTCAGACTAGGAAGGCTGCAGTTCAGTTCTTGGGATTTTCTGACAAATTGGCTGTGTTGCCCTTGACTTTACAATTTTCTTTTATGGCTCACATATTTTAACTCAGCAAACCATGGCTTATGGAAAAAAATGTTTGGCCCAAACTTCTGTGCAGAAACAGGGGTCAGTCTTTTTGGACCACTCTCTGCCTTTCCTCATTGCAGGATCTGCAATATTTTACCTTAATTTTACCCTCCATTTCTGATCCAGGATGTAGTTTACTGCATTACTTATTTCAGAGTTAGGCACTGCATTTGTTTGAGTACATCTATTTCTGAATACTGCCCAGAGTGTTATTTTATCAATTTCATAGACCATAGCTACAGTATACATAAATGAGTGAATGCCTTCACAGATACACCCAATGTCTCTGGATTGCCTGAATAATCATTTTTATGTTGGCTTGCCTCAGGCTTGCCAACATATTGGGAGAGTGCAGATTTGGGGGCCCAGCCGCTGTTGGGTGAATGCAGGGCACGCATCAGTAGGTGCGTCCCTTATTCCCCAATCAGCCTGCATGCTGGCACCACACCATGCATATATAATGGTGCGAGCACATCTAAGCAAAGGTCTGCTGCAATCCGAGCAAAGCCCGTCAAACACAGCGGACCTTTTCCTCGCGTGCTCGCCACCATTATCAGCATGGTCGGTGAGCGGCTTAACTCCCCCATTTAACTGTGCCAACGGGGGAGCCCACTCCCCATCGGCATACCCCCCAATCTGGAATGCGAGGGGGGTGCCCAATCCCCCTCAGCTGGTGCCCCCCGCTGTGTTTCTACACCGACGGGGGCCCACTCCCGCCGGGCATCACCTCCCCCAATTGTTGAATGCTGGGGGTGCCCAATCCCCTGGCTCACGTGACCCCACCGCTATCTTTGTTTGCTGATGGGATGCCCAATCCCTGTCGGCACTATTCCCCTCTGCTAGAGCCAACGAGGGTGCCCAACCTGGCCGCTACTGACCCCCCAAAAATAGGTGGGTGGCACGCTGGGAGCCCACCCCAGCATGCCAAATGCCCTGCAACAGGAAAACTGTCCTGCAATGGTTTCTTTGTTGTTTTTTCTTTTCCTGTAAAACTAAAACCGTCCCTCATAGTGTCAATGCCCCTCCCCCACCCGCACTCCACCCACTGCGCACCTTGTCCCCTCACCCCCCATACTTACCTCCAGAGTCGCGCGGATGATCTTCAGTGGACTGGGAACACATCTGCACTCTTCAAAGCCGACCGCGAACTGAGAAATGCTGGTAAACTGTATAATGGGTGAATAGGGTTTTTTCAACTTTGCTGCTATCTCAGGCATTTCTTGGAATTTTGGCACCAAATTTTCAACATGGGGTTTTGGGGCCCCTTCCCATGAATTCTGTCACTGGTATGGCATTACTCGGCCTCGAAAGGTGATTTCACAGTGACTGCCAGAAATCACCTTTGGGGCCCATTAACAAAATGACAGTGGCAGTGTTCATGAGGTGCCCTCTTAAAAAGCCTAAGTTCCAAATTTGGTGGAAAAAAATCCTACAAATGCCTGTTTTATGAGCGTGCATTGCGAGGTTGCTACGCAGGCTCGTAGTATCTGCGACAGTCAACAATATTTTACTGCTGGATTTTCAGCATTGTTATTTTGTACACCTCCTGTGAACAGTACAGCTGTCATTTTCCACATCCGCTGAAATGTGTTTCCGCACTTCTGGCTTACAGCACAGTCGCTGTGGGAAATCAGTGTTTGGGCCAGATTATGAAAATGACAGTGACACAGTTCATGAGCAGAGGACCTAAAATGCCTATGTTGAAAATTTGGTGATGATACTCCATAAAATAACTGTGTTACGAGGCGTTGGCAGATTGCATGCACGCTGCGCTCGTCTCCATTTGTGATATTTTCAATCTGGATTTTCACCATTGCCATTTTTCCACACCTCTTGATGAACAGTACAGCCATCATTTCACATATCCTGCCCAAAATGTGTTTTTTCGTACTTCCGGGGCAGAATAGCGTGGTCGCTGTGCGAAATCACTTCTTGGGACACTTTGAGGAAATAACAGTGACATTGTACATCAGCAGAGGTGCTAAAATGCCTATGTTGAAAATTTGGTGCCGAACGCCCATAAAATGGCAGTGTTGCAAGCGTGCATTGCATATTTCCCCACGCACCCTAGTAGCTTCGCAAAGTTAGTATATTTACATGCCACGTTTTCAACACTGGCATTTTTTTTCACCTCCTTATGAACTGTGCAGCTCTCATTTTTCACATTCTGCCCGACATATTTCCTGCACTGCACTACACTACCAAACACCCAAAGGGACACCCTAATGCTTGTCACTCTCTGCAGGGTGGGGTGGGTTGGCATCAGTTCAATACTTCACTGCCATTCCTATGATGCATCTGTCTAACTCCTGCACTACCAATGCCAATGCCAGCAAGCCAACATTCGGCATTGACAAATGCTTGTTTACTGTAGTTTAGAAAGACAACTTCCTGGTATGCCCTTTTCTAATACCCTTATTACATCCTAGGTGAAGTAAAATGCTGCATAGTACTTTAGTAAGGTCAACACTAACTAGAACTGGTACATCTTTATATACTTGGTGTAACAGTTGATACTGTACTATGCCATGCCAGTTTCGAGGTTGGGTAGGGTAGCAGAACCATGTGTTTCAGGGTGCGACTTATCTCTCCATATCAACCTTCATATGTGCAAGCAATAATACCCAACAGGGTGGGCAGCAGAGCAATACCAGCCTGCCCTGGGGCATAATGAGGCCCAACGCTGCAGAAGGAGGGCCTTATAGCTCCTGGAAGGTCTGGTATTGAACATACCACCCACCCTGGAGGGTATTATTGCACTTAGAAAATGGACTATCTCTAAAATTATTTTATAATACTAAAAAAAATTGTAAAAAAAAAGACTAAAATCAACTTATTGCTGGTTTTGTTGGTCAAGTAGTCCCTCTACTGGCATTCTTAGCAGTACTTACCAGTAGAGGGCAGTGCAGCATTTCACCACTGTTGTGTGGGTGTTTACAATGTATTCGTCTTTGGCTGATGAAGCTGAGCGCACCCCCCCCGTCTTCCTTCTGTTTTGTGTTTTTGTCCAGTTTGAGAATGTGAGTGGTAGTAGCTGCCATGGATGAGATAAGAGAACTGAGCGGGTCTTGGAGTGGGAGATGCTCTTTAAGCAGTAGAGATGTTGGACAGCGTTTGAAAAATGAGCACAAGGCAACAGAGCGGAGACTGCTACGGTGTAAAGTAAGTGCGGTTTGGAAATTGTTTCTGTACTCTTTTTATGTTGGCTTGCTGCAGGCTTGCCAACATATTGGGAAGAGTGCAGATTTGGGGCCCGCCGCTGTTGCGTAATGCAGAGCATGCATCAGTAGGTGCGCCCTCATTCCCAATCAGTCTGCATGCCGTGCCACACCATGCTTATATAATGGTATCAGCACATCTAAGTAAAGGGTCACTGCAATCTGAGCAAAGCTCGTCATACGCAGCAGACCTTTGTTTGCATGCTCGCCGCCATTATCAGCATGGTCGGTGAGCGCTTAACCCCCCATTTTATTGTGCCAATGGGGGAGCCTACTCCCCAGTGGCATACCCCCAATCTGAATGCCAAGGGGTGCCCAATCCCCGGGCTGGTGCCCCTGCTGTGTTTCTATGCCTGCACGGGCGACGCCCACGCGGCATCACCTCTCCCCCAATTGTTGAATGCCAGGCGACAATCCCTAGGCTTGGCGTGCCCCCACCGCTGTCTTTGTTTGCACGACAGGAGTGCCCAATCCCCGTCTGCATTATTTCCCTCCCCTGTTGTGAGCCGACGAGGATGCCCAATCCCCCGTCGGCTACTGACACCCCCAAAAAATACAGGTGGGTGGCACGCTGGGAGCCCACCGTAGCATACCAAATGCCCTGCAACAAGAAAACTGTCCCACGATGGTTTTCTTTGTTGTTTTTTTTTTTCGCCTGTAAACTAAAAACCGTCCCTCGTAGTGTCGATGCCCTCCTCCCCACACCCACCAACTGCGCACCCTGCCTCCCTCACCCCCATACTTACCTCCGGAGTCTGGGCGCGATGATCTTCAGTGGACTGGGAACACATCTGCACTCTTCAAAGCCGACCATGAACTGAGGAAATGCTGGTAAACTGTATAATGGAGTGAATAGGGTTTTTCAACTTTGCTGCATATCTCAGGCATTTCTTGAATTTTGGCACCAAATTTTCAACATGGTGTTTTTTGGGCCCCTCCTCGTGAATTCTGTCACTGTCATGGCATTAATCAGCCTTGAAAGGTGATTTTGCAGTCACTGCACGAAATCATCTTTCAGAGTCCATTAATGAAATGACAGTGGCAGTGTTCACGAGGTGCCCTCTTAAAAAGCCTAAGTTCCAAATTTGGTGGAAAAAATCCAACAAATGCCTGTTTTACGAGCATGCATAGTGCAGTTGCTATGCACGCTCGTAACTTCGTGCATTCACGATATTTTATTGCTGGATTTTCAGCATTGTCATTTTTGTACACCTCCTTGTGAACAGTACAGTTGTCATTTTCCACATCCTGCCCGGAATGTGTTTCCACACTTCCGGCGCACAATAGCGCAGTCGGCGTGGGAAATCAGTGTTTGGGCCAGATTTTGAAAATGACAGTGACACAGTTCATGAGCAGAGGACCTAAAATGCCTATGTTGAAAATTTGGTGATGATACTCCATAAAATAACTGTGTTACGAGTGTGCGTTGGCAGATTGCATGCACGCTTGTACCGTCATGCACTTGCGATATTTTCAGTCTGGATTTTCACAATTGCCATTTTTCCACACCTCTTGATGAACAGTACAGTTGTCATTTCACATATCCTGCCCAAAATGTGTTTTCGCACTTCTGGCGCAGAATAGCGTGGTCGCTGTGAAATCACTTCTTGGGACACTTTGAGGAAATAACAGTGACACTGTACATCAGCAGAGGTGCTAAAATGCCTATGTTGAAAATCTGGTGCCGAACGCCCATAAAATGGCAGTGTTGCAAGCATGCATTGCATATTTCCCACGCACCCTAGTAGCTTCACAAATTTGGTATATTTACATGCCACATTTTCAACACTGGCATTTTTTTACACCTCCTTATGAACTGTACAGCTCTCATTTTTCACATCCTGCCCGACATGTTTTCCCGCACTGCACTACACTACCAAACACCCAAAGGGACACCCTAATGCTTGTCACTCTCTGCAGGGTTGGGGTGGGTTGGCATCAGTTCAATACTTCACTGCCATTCCTATGATGCATCTGTCTAACTCCTGCACTACCAATGCCAATGCCAGCAAGCCAACATTCGGCATTGACAAATGCTTGTTTTTTAACTCTAATAAGTGCCTCTTCTAAAATATGAGCAATTTACTGACAGTAAATGCCAGTCAGTCAGTAGAGGAGCTCAGTGGAGCTGACTGACCGCATCAGAAGCTAGGACTGTAGCGGATTGGGTAGAGCAACTGATGAAGACGGAATAAATCCATAGATGCGCATTGAAAAGAGTAACTGCACAAGCCAAATGCCATTTTCCTCTATTAAATAAAGTCCTGTTTCATTTACTTTTGACTTCGTGGCAGGGTTATCCAAGCGGGAGCGAGCAAGTAAAAGGATTCGGAAACATGTCCCCCTGTGTGTGTAGCGCTCAAAGCAGGTGTCTCTGATAGCCTTACAAATTAAGGGTAAAAAAAGATACAAAAACTTCTTTTTTTATGTGCGTGTGTGGTGGTAGTGGGATTTAAATAGAAATTAACCAATGTGTGCAACTTCAGTACAGAGACTGCAGTGTGTGTGTGTGTGTGTGTGTGTGTGTGTGTGTGTGTGTGTGTGTGTGGGGGGTCAGTTACTTGTTAAGAAAAACATGGCTGCATTTTCAAAATGAATGTTCTGCTGGCACAAGGATTTCAAACCTAATCAGGCAGCAGAGACAGGGACTCATTATTTCCTGGTCTCTATTGCCTGATACCGGACTAGCTGGTTGGTGGCCATAGCCAATCAGCCTTAAAGGATTTCCCCAGCCCATTTTCTGAAAGCAAATGAAACACCACATTCACATTCCGAAATTGCCTATATTTAAGTTTTTTTATCACTTGTGTTTGCAGCCTGGTTTTGCCCTCCGTTGACTGTTTTGATGTGCATTAGCTGACAGCAGGCTGCCATTTCTGTTCAGCACTGGCAGTATTGTGGCCCTACCACACACACACACACACACACACACACAATGTTGTTATGTCCCTGACATCTTATTTATTTAGCTTTTGTTGACGAGGTAAGTGCACTAGACAAATCCTGCCTATTTTCAGGCACGACCGGGGGGAAGGGATACAGATGAATGCTAACTGACTTTGAACCAGATTAAGCTGTTGGTGGTATTTTTAGTGAATGAGGGAAATTTGCCTAGGTCACCGGGAAATTCTCACTTCTTTTCGATAAGTGCCATGGGATCTTTAACATCCATCTGAACTACCACCAATCCAGGCAGATGGCACCTCAGTTTAACGCCTCATCCGAAGACGGCACCTCAGAAGTGCAGCACCCCTCTCATGCTGCACTGCAGTGTCAGTACTGGGATATTAACCCAAGTGCCAGATGTGGGAACTGAACCAACAGCCCTCTGATCTCCCGGCCTCAGAGGCAAGTGTGCTACCTACTGAGCCACTGACACTGACATCTTATACATACACATAAATTAAAATGTTTCTTACAAAGTGGGAGTAGTCTTACAAGGGCACAAAAACACCCACAAAAAACACTATGATAAAGCTGGCTACCAAACTGCTTGGGAGAGGTTAGTATTGGTTGAGATAATCTGGAATTCCTAATCTGTGATGTCAGCTAAAGGAGCTTGTGAAGAGTGGAGCTTGTTTAAAGGGGCACTGTCAGCTTTACCCCTCCGTTTTCTCTACATTCCATCAGTGTGCATCTTGTCACTCTCCTATGAATTACTCTAGAATGCCCCTCTGTGTATTAAAATTTAGACTTTTACCTGTTTTGCTGTTTTGTACATCAAATGTTTAGGGTTCGGGACAAGCTTAAATCGCATGACTACCGGAAGCATAGAGAGTCAGGAATGTGCATCTTCCACGAGCGCTGTTCCAAACTGCATATTTTTCACAAGTGTGGTTTAAAAACATGCTCTGCCAGTCTGTCACATTTATCCAAAGTGTTCTTGGGGTTACCAAAAAGAAACTGAGCACTGGAAGTTCTGCAAATAACATCTGAAACTTGGGGCCGAAATCCCACTCACGCACAAGAGCAACGCGCTCTTGCACATGTTCGGGATCACTGGCAAGGCTTCTTCTGCACATGTGCGGGATTTCAGCCCCGAGTTTCAAATGTCATTTGCAGAACTTCCAGTGCTCTGGTTCTTTTGTAACCCCAAGAACACCCTGGCCCTTCCTTTACCTGGGGAACACTCCAGTTGGAAACTACTTATAACATTGATACATGCTACTCTATTAGTGTCTGCTTAAAAATATTTTAATATAAATAATCTGTGAAGGAGGTAGGGGTGTAGTATGGTGAGTGATGCCCTTACACTAGGAGCCACTTTATTAACATTAACTTTTTTGCTGTATTTTGATTTACTTTTGCTATTTTTAGCACGTCACAGACAACTGGAGATGGTGTTTTAAGTCTGCTGGCCGAGGTTCCTTCAGTCCTCTATATTACCTATCCTACAAACCAAATAACAGGGATGTTTCTAATACTGTAACAGAAATGCTATGGATAATGGCTCTTTATTGAATTGGGTGAAAATAATCCTGAGGCTTCTGTGAGCTGAAAGATATGAACTCTTTTGTCAGGACCATGGAGGAACTAAGACAATGTTGCATAATTGGTTATTTGTCTTTTTATGTTGGCTTGCCGCAGGTGCAAGCCAACATATAGGGAGAGTGCAGATTTGGGGGTGTGGCCACTGTTGGGCGAATGCAGGGCATGCATCAGTAGGTGCGTCCCTCATTCCCCAATCAGCCTACATGCCGGTGCCACACCATGCATACATAATGGTGCAAGCACATCTAAACAAAGGTCCGCTGCAATCTGAGCAAAGCTCATCATATGCAGCGGACCCTTTGCCTGTGTGCTCGCTGCCATTAACAGCATGGTCAGCGGCTGCCACGCTGAGCCCAATCCCTGCTGGTAACCCCCAGCTGTTTTACTGTGTCGACTGGGGAGCCCACTCCCCTGTCGGCATACCCCCAATCTGGAATGCCAAGGGGTGCCCAATCCCCTCGGCTGGTGCCCCTGCTGTGTTTCTACACCGACGGGGAGCCCACTCCCCATCGGCATCACCTTCCCCCAATTGTTCAATGCTGAGGGGTGCCCACCCTCGGCTTGCACGCCTCACTGCTGTCTTTGCCGGATGGGGTTCCCAATCCTCGTCGGCATTATTTGCTCCCTGTTGGTCAACGAGGTGCTCAACTCTGTCGGCTACTGACACCCCACAAAAATAGTTGGGTGGCACGCTGGGAGCCCACCCCAGCGTGCAAAATGCCCTGCAATAGGAAAACTGTCCCGCGGTTTCTTTTTTTTCCCTGTAAAACTAAAACCGCCCCTCGTAGTCTCGATGCCCCTTCCCCAACCGCACCCCCCACTGCGCACTCTGCTTCCCCTCACCATCCCACCCATACTTACTCCGGAGTCCGGCACGACGATCTTCAGTGGACCGGGAACACATCTGCACTCTTCAAAAGTCGCAGCAAACTGAGGAAATGCCGGTAAGCTGTATGATGAGTGAATAGGGTTTTTCAACTTTGTTGCTATCTCAGGCATTTCTTGGAATTTTGCACCAAATTTTCAACATGGGGTTTTGGGGCCCTCTCATGAATTCTGTCACTGTCATGGCGTTAATCGTCTCTAAAAGGTGATTTCGCAGTCACTGCGCAATTCACCTTTCAGGTCCATTAACATATGACAGTGGCAGTGTTCATGAGGTGCCTCTTAAAAGCCTAAGTTCCAAATTTGGTGGAAAAATCCAACAAATGCCTGTTTCTGACGTCGTTAGCGCAGTTGCTATGCAGGCTCATAACTTCGCACATTCACAATATTTTACTGCTGGATTGTCAGCATTGTCAATTTCGTACACCTCCTCAGAACAGTGCAGCTGTCATTTTCCACATCCTGCCTGAAATGCTTCCACACTCGCCATTGGCCAGCGCAGTCGCTGGAAATCAGTGTTTGGGCCAGATTGTGAAAATGACAGTGACACAGTTCATGAGCAGAGGACCTAAAATGCCTATGTTGAAAATTTGGTGATGATACTCCATAAAATACTATGTTACGAAAGCGCATGTTACAGATAGTACATCGCCTTGCACTGGGCCATGCATTTGTGATATTTTCAGTCTTGGATTTTCACCATTGCCATTTTTCCACACCTCTGATGAACAGTACAGCCGTTATTTCACATTTCCTGCCCAAAATGTGTTTTGCACTCCGCGCAGAATACATACATAGATACATAGACAGTGTCGGCAGATAAGGGCCTATGGCCCACCTAGTCTGCCCATTTGAGCTTGTAAGTTCAGTTTGTTTTCCTAGAAATCTATTTCCCTACCCCAACCTCTAGAATTCTTTTATGTCTATCCCATGCATTCCTAAATCCGTGATTGTTTCAGCCCCCACCACTTCCTCTGGCAGGGTGCTCCACTTGTCCACCACCCGCTCTGTGAAGAAATTCTTTTCATGTTTCCTCTGAATCGTCCTCCTCCAACTTCATCCCATGCCCTCTAGTCCTGAAACATCTTTTCGCTTAAAATAGTGTTTTCCTGCACCCTGTTCCTCCCTGTAAGATACTTGTATGTCTCTATCATATCCTCTCTCCCTCCTCTCCTCCAGGGAGTACATGTTCAGTTCCTTCAACCTGTCTTCATAGGATTTGTGATGCAACCCATGCACCATCTTTGTTGCCCTCCTCTGAACCTTCTCTACCCTGTCTATGTCCTTACGTGGTATGGTCTCCAGAACTGTACACTGTACTCCAGGTGAGGCCTCACTAGTGTCTTGTAGCGGAATTATGATCTCCTTTTCCTGCTGGTGATGCCCCTGCTCATACATCCCAGCATCCTATTTGCTTTACCTGATGCCTTGTCACACTGTTTCCTACCTTGAGGTCATCAGAGATGACAACCCCAAGATCCCTTTCCTGCTTGGTGCATGCTATATCCTCACCCCCAACTGATATATTGTGCCAGGGTTTTGTGCCCCATATGCATTATCTTGCACTTCTTTGCATTGAATTTCAACTGCCAAACCCTTGACCATTCTTCAAGTTTCTGCAGGTCCCTTCTCATTCTGTTTACACCCTCTGGTGTGTCTACTCTGTTACAGAGCTTTGTGTCATCAGCGAACAGTGAAATTCTGCCTTCTATATCCTGTGCAATGTCACTGATGAAGATGTTGAATAGGACCGGTCCAGCAATGATCCCTGTGGCACCCCACTGGTCACTCTTCCTCTGTGGAGTGACAGCCATTTACCACCACCTCTGTGTCCTGCCACCCAGCCAGTTACCTACCCACCACACTACTGTCCTGCCCACACCCATATTCCCCAGTTTGTGTAATAGTCTTCTATGTGGCAATAGCATGGTCGCTGTCCGAAATCACTTCTTGGGACACTTTGAGGAAATAACAGTGACACTGTACATCAGCAGAGGTGCTAAAATGCCTATGTTGAAAATTTGGTGCCGAACGCCCATAAAATGGCAGTGTTGCAAGCGTGCATTGCATATTTCCCACACACCCTAGTACCTTCGCAAATTTGGTATAGTTACATGCCACATTTTCAACAATGGCATTTTTTTACACTGCCTTATGAACTGTACAGCTGTCATTTCTCACATCCTGCCCGACATGTTTTCCTGCACTGCACTACCAAACACCCAAAGAGACACCCTAATGCTTGTCACTCTCTGCAGGGTGGGGGTGGGTTGGCATCAGTTCAATACTCACTGCCATTTCTATGATGCATCTGTCTAAATCCTGACTACCAATGCCAATGCCAGCAAGCCAACATTCGCATTGACAAATGCTTGTTATTTTTGTTGTTTCTGTCACTATCTTTATCCCCCATGGTCAGCCCACATCCGCCACTGTCCTGGTGCATCCTGGCTCCTATTGAACGCCTTACCTCCAGTGAAACCTCCAGGGCTTGTCCCTGAACTGATGTTCCAAGGAGGAGTTTTATCCTGTGAGGAGTGGGGCTTACAACGAACTACGCAATTTACAACTAAAACCATCTTACTTGAGGCTTTGATAAATATGGGACCCTGGAGTGATTGGGTTTTTGTGGTGTGCATTAATTGATATTTTTTAGTGATCTGAGTTGTGCTACGAGGTTACAGTTAGACAGTTAATGAAATGTGAAGTGCCTAATACATTGATTACCTTATTTATTTATTGAAATGTTTCTCCGTCTGTTTAACTGTTTACCTGTCTCAATATAACCTCATACCACCAATACAAGGCACTAAAAAATACAAGTAGTCCTTACTACAAAGACTCAGTCACTGTAGAGTCCACTACGCAACATCAAATAGAGAAACATGATTGAAGCTTATAAAGTGCATAATTAGTTATAAGTCTCATTTCTCACAAGATGAAATGCCTCCATGAAACAACAGTTCAGTGAGCCAAAAGACATTTAGTCAGTTCATCAATAGCTCAAGTAAAAGAAGAACCCCACTGAAAATGAGATATCTCTCTGGTTCCCCTGTGACATTTCAGAAATGCAGTTAATATATTGGTGGAGGAAGATACATAAATGTCATTAGTGCCCTGAGAAAATGTTGTTATAAGAAAACTGTCCTGAAAATAATGTCTACTTGTTGGATACCTGATATGTTTGTGTATAGCAGCATAGATTTTGTTTTCCCGTATAACATGTAAGCATCGGATGGAAATTGAGGTCTTGCATTTTAGCTTGGCTATGAGAAGTAAATATATTGCAAATTGCATGTAAAAGCAGGCCTACACTGAACATGAGGCAGTGCCTATCAGCCAGACCTCTCAGAAGCCGCCTTACAGCCCAATTACTGAAATCAAACAAATAAATAAATATGCAAATGAATAAAAGAGATAAAGTGCTATAAATAACCTCAAAGTGCTATTTCTGTAGAGACCTGTACAGTTCCAGGCTTCCTTTACCAGCTTAAGTGCGTCTGAGTTGTTCCTTTGGTGAGCTATGCCTTGCTGAGCCTCTCCGGTCAGATAATGAAGTTTTATTGATTTCTGCCAGTTTTGGGAAAACAAATGATAAAACAATAATAAAGAACAATGTTCAAGAATTCCAGTCTCTGTATCACTAATCATGTTGTTATAGTATACCTTAAACTATAATGCTTACTAAGTGCTAGTATTGCAAAAGAATGAAGAACATTCACATACATCCAATTGTGCAATGACATCTCAGTTTCTCCCAGGTCCTATAAAACAGTTTATGTCTTGAATAAAAGTAGAACCCCACTGAAAATAAGATGTGTCAGGTTCTCTGTGACATTTCATAAATTATGTTAATACAAAGGTGGGGGATTACGATGATGTCCTAAGTGCCTACAGTAAATATTTTTAAAGAGAACTGTCCCAGGTAACATCAGTTAAGCAGGGTATTCCAACATTACACAATAGCCACAGATATTAAGACACATATAGCAAGACGCTACTGAAACTCGGATATTGCATATCTGATTGGCTACTCTTCAGTACTCCACTGTTGAATTATTTTATAGTTCATTAATATCAATGCATGCTTGTAAAAAAATTGCCAGGCAAAGCACCTAAAAAACAAGGATTAAAACAATAAAAAACAGTAAAAAAGGTCACAGTCCCCTCTCTGTCTCTGTCCTCTGTGGTGCTTCAGTTAAGCCATGTGTACATAAAACATTTGCCATTGTCCACCAAATGGTGTGAGCCATTCAATATGTTCATGACTGGAGACCTTTTAAAGCTTAGATAGACAGGAATCAATGCCTTTTTACGCTATAATAACAAGTCCTGGTTTTCCCTTGCATCCGCCTTTAATTGCTGTCCGTGTGATGTGATCCCTGACATCAGATAGTGCAGAAAGCAATGCTGTGCCATTACAGGGTGTCGTCTTATTGTGATCTTGATTTCAGACTTACTTTTTCCCTGGACGAGATGCTTACGCCTTGTGATAACTGCAATTTTTTTTTTTTACTTTAATATAGCTGCATGTGATTCCATGCTACTGGGGCTTTCAAATGTAAAAGATTTAACCCAGGTCCCATATCTTCCTCAAAGAAACTAAGTGCACTACCACAGATTGTCTGAGGGTGCAGCCCAGAATTAAAAAACCAAAACACACACACACACACACACACACTAACAAGCATTTGTCAATGCCGAATGTTTACTTGCTGGTATTGTCATTGGTAGTGCAGGAGTGACAGATGCATAATAGGAATGGTAGTGAGGTATTGTAGTAATGCCAACTGCCACCTTGCAGAGAGTGAGAGGTGTTGGGGTGTGTGCCTTTGTGTCATGAGCTATAACAGTCATGGCAGACAGTTTCAGGTGTTCATAGGTGCTGGGAGATAGTAACAACTGAGGGGGCGGGTGGTGGGAAGGGTACTTATGAGGGGGAAAAAGGGAAGGGTGTGCACAGTAGGGCTTGCCATAGAAAGCATAAGGATACAGAGGTATGACAAAGAGAGTAATGTTAAGAATGTAGTTATACCATATAGACATATTTATTGCAGTATATGGTGAACATACAAACCTATGAAAGTGTCAGCAGAAACAGATCACCTGGCCTATCTAAGTCTGCTTCAGTGTGCAGGTATAGTAAGAGATCAGCCGTCAACCCATTCCCTCCAATACCTGCATGTGAAGTGTGAATAACAGAGTTAGACTGCAGTCACTATTGGTGGTATTTACTTGGGAAAACCATTGTAAACATTTATATTGTAAATTAAGGAAAACATTGCTCCAAGTTCTAAAAGAATATACTGTTTACATTAAATGGTTTCACAGCATATGCAGTTCAAGAACCTATGCTATGCTATATTTATGATTACATTGTTATACACTTTAGGTTCACAATGTGTATATAAAATATATATCTGTTAGAAGACGTCCCATGTAATATAGCAGTCTTAGCAGAAATGCAGTATCATGCCTTATCAATTGATTTAAATAAGCAGTTATGTTAATTGTATTGTTTCTATTTCTAAAAGAAATACTAAACTCCAAGTGCAAAGTGTAGTAGTATAAGGCCACTAATTCAATTTGCTAATGTGTCAGTGAATGGGCTCACCCATGACACAGTCAGACTGCACTCATTATTGACAGTATTTACTCGCTGAAATGAATCATGCAAATTTTATCCAAGTAATTTTCAGCCCATAATGAAGGCTTCAGATTTATAGTTATTGATCTGTCATCAAAGCGACAGTTGCTAGGGTGTAGTGTGGCTCTAGTACTATTCAATGCATAGTGTTCGATTATGCTACAATTGCTGGACAATTAACTAAATTGCCAAATATACAAATAACTAGTTTACATTGGAGGCAGTATAGCACAGTGGATTAAGGCTCTGAGCTGCAAATCTGGAGACCTGGGTTTGAATCCCACAGCCCCCACTTGCATACTGTCTGACCCTGAGCAATTCACTTAACTTCCATATGCTGTCAAGTTGCATCTATAAACAAGCTTTTAGCTTGCTGTGTCTCTCCTGGTTAAACAATTGGGGAAAAATCATTTTTGTTTTTTATTTTCAATAAATCACATACAATTTAGTGTAGAACTGAAGCATAACATGTAAAATGCAAGACATACTGAACATTGGATCAAATCGCTTTATTGTCATCCTGTATTACTTCTGGCTGTCCTTGTTCTGAGTTTTTTTTTCTGTTGCTGTTAAGATCAATAAATGTTAATTTGAAGCCTTAATTCTGGGCTGCAAAGGAATTGGATAAGATTTGCATGTGACTCGTCTTAGTGAGTAAATAGCATGAATAATGAGCACAGTCTGGCTCTGTTATGGGCAAACCCATTCAGTGGTGAACATCAGTAAATTGAATTGAGTGGCAGTTATACTGTGATACTGTGAATTTAGAGCTTAGTATTTGTTTTAGAATTAGGAACAATAGAATTAACATAGCTGCCTATTTAAATTGATTGATATGGCATGGCACTGCATTTTTGTAAGAGGCTATATTGAATGGGACGTCTTGTCACACATATATATTTTTATATACACATTGTGAACCTAAAGTGTGTAACAATGCAGTCATACATATAGCAGAGCATAGGTTCTTGAATTGCATATGTTGTAAATACATTTAATGCAAACAGTCCATTATTGTAGAACTTCGAGCAATGTTTAAATTTATTTGCAATAGAAATGTTTTACATATAAATGGAACATACGCTTCAATGGCCACTTTGTTGATAAATTTAGTTGCATTTAAGTGATTAAGGTAGTTGTTAAATTGTAGGATTTTCTAATTATGTTGCACATGCCCTTTGAGTATTGAAGAATGAAGGGGATATGGAATCACAGCCCCACAGGAAGCTGCAGTAGTGAAGCGCAGGGGTGAGTAGTGTGGCTAGTGCTTAGATGCCCTGGACTCAGGTGGGGCATATGTATGGTAGGAGACCGTACTTTTGTAATACATTGAATTGGTGTAAGCACTTTATTGCAATTTGTAGTTAAGTTGTTGGAAATAAATCATTTTTGCATTATTTAAAGTGCTATGGAATGTTTTTTTCTGGGTTCCCCCCACCACCACCACCATTTGACCTCCCATGAATTTGCTCACCATTAACACAGTTGGCAGTAGTATTTATTAATAAAAAGCACTGAAGCTGAAGCTCTTTTTTGTGGCTGAGCAGCCCTGTGATTTAGGGTAGCGGATTTTCTTTTCTGTTTTTGGAATTTTAAGTTTGCAAACATGGTTTGAGACCAGTGGTGTACGTTGATGTGTCTTATCTGTAGAATTGTTATTGCTATAGAGCACTTTGTAGCATTGAAAAGCAGAAGTGATACTTTATATGTTTTATGACATGCTATCAGACAGGCAGTCTATGGCTACAGTGTTTCTATCTCCTGTTGGATCTCTTGAGGTCTGCATTTGACACACAGCAGGGGATCTCTGTCTTAGCCTAGTGCAAAACATGAATAGCATTAGTAAGTCAGGAAGACATAACAATCACAGAAGAGATGCCATGTACTCTAATGGTTTTGATGTATTTTATATCTATTGAACAATGTATTGAAGGAGGTGTACAGCAACAGTGTGGAGTGGTGCAACATTAGTATGACAGACATGTCTTCGCACAGGACATAGTGACAGTAGAGGTAAGTAAGACAATTAGCAACATGTCATATTATCAGCCTATAGTGTGGCTTATATATTTCTCAGACTCATTACTGTGAATACACAATGTATGTAGGCATGAACAAACAAAGAGTTACTAAAGCTACCGGGCTGTTTCTACCACTGGTAAACTGCAGGTATTCTACTGCATTTTAGAGTAATGCAAAAGATGACATCATTGCTGTTTTCATGTCTTGACTCTTTATTGTCTACTAAAATTAGAAAACCTTGGCATGGTAGTACAAAGAAAATTAAACAATATAAAGCATGCCTAATATGAGTTGCTTGCAGAATTCTCACAATGGCTACTTGAAGGTCCAAATGAAGTAGGAGGCAGTATAGCATAGTGGTTAAGGGCAGTGAACTGTAAACCTGAGGCGCTTTTACACACAGGGTTTAGAAACGGAGCAAGCGTTACCTGTGTAGTGCCATTGTACTTTATTGCATTCCGTGTTCCTTTTACACTTCGCGGGTATTCCGGCAACCCCTGCCTCCATTTGTTTTGGCTCCCCCTCAGAGTTTGCCTCTCTATAGGCTGTTTGTGCAGTGCTACCAGAAGGGCTGTTTTACACAGCCAGTCAAAATGGAACACATTGGTGCAAACCGCAAAAAGCAGAGATTGCGGTTTGCATGAATGTTCATGAAGAGAATGGAACGGATGCACTTTACACACAAAGGATATAATGGAATACTGTTTCCGTAACAGTTATTCCATTACAGAAACCTGTGTGTAAAAGTGCCTCTGGAGAAGTCGGTTTGAATCCCATTAGCTCATTCTTTGCATACTGTGTGACCCTGGAAGCAAGTTCTGGCTTGTGTGCCTTTTCTGGTTAAACAATTTCCCCAAATATAAACTTTAAGAATGGCAGGGTCCTGGCTGTTAAAATACCAAGTCTATCTATTTTTTCTCTTTTAGTCTCTTTTTGTCTTTTTCGGCTGCCACCTCCTATCCTCTCACCCTTTTTCTCAGATTTCTTGTAGGTTTCTGAAATGATTCTTTGTATGTGTTATTCATGTATCCTGTTTGCCATGTTGCCATATCCGAACTGATGAATATGGTTGTATGCTCCTTTAATGCTGTATGCCCTTGTTTAACATGTTTAACATATATGTACTCTTCTGATGTGGAACCTTTGTAAAAGAGCTTTGGCTCAAAGGTAATTGTAGTCCTAGACTCCAATAAATAAATACATTTAGCAAATGAAACCCAGTTTTGCTCCTAGGTCATTATTATAGCATGTACCCTAATGTGCAGCACTGAGCATAGAAGTTTGCAAGTAGTGGAATAGCTAGACTGCTATGGTGGTCTGGTCATTTACTGCAATTGTCAGGTAACTGTGACATAACAAAGGTGGTATTTGCAGCCATCTGTCATGTCACTGAAATAAAAAAACACACGGGAAAAAACATTTGCTACCATAAAGTGTGAAATCCTTAACTGTTATTTATTACGCTCACTTGCGCGCATGCGCAAGGAACGCCTTGGGAGAAATAGGGACAGTTTGAGGTGTGTGACTGTCCCAGTAATCCACTGCTCCATTGAGCAGGTGTGGTGGTCCTGCACCAATGGATGCGGTGTTGTGTATGACAGCGGTGGTATTCATTTCAAAGAAAACCACCGCTGTGTGCTGGCAGTGTCTCATGCCCCAAAGCTTTGTGCTGCCACGCTGGGAGCCCACCCAGTGTGGCAAATCTTGTTTGCCTGACGGGTGCTCAATCCCCATCAGCTCCACGTCCTCCCAAACAGCTTTTCTGCTGCCACGCTGGGAGCCCACCCAGCATGGCAATGTCCCACGTTGCACCGCTTTCGTGTGCTGGCAGCGCCTCATGCCCCCAAAGCTTTTGGTGCCACGCTGAAGCCCACCCAGTGTGGCAAATCTTGTTTTGGCTGATGGGGTGCCCAATCCCCATCGGCTCCACATCCCCAAACAGCTTTCTGCTGCCATGCTGGGAGCCCACCCCAGCATGGCAAACATCCCGCGTCATCTGAATAAAAAAACTGTAAATAAGAAAACATTCCATTGCTGTCTCCCCATCCCTTCCCACAACCTGCACCCACCCACTGTGCACCCTGCCTCCCCACACCCACCCTCACCCCATACTTACCTCCGGAGCTCGGTGCGACGATCTTCGCTGGACCGGGAACATGTCTGCACTCTTCAAAGCCAACCGCGAACTGAGGAAATGCCGGTAAACTGTATAATGGGCTAGATGGGTTTTTTCAACTTTGTTGCATATCTCAGGCATTTTTTGGAATTTTTGCACCAAATTTTCAACATGGGGTTTTTGTGACCCCCTTCTCATGAATGATGTCACTGTCATGGCGTTATTTGGGCCTGAAGGGTGATTTTGCAGTCACTGCGTGAAATCACCTTTCAGGCCTTATTACACAAAATGACACTGCCAGCGTTCATAAGGTGGGCTCTCAAAAGCCTATTTTGAAAATTTGGTGGAAATTCCTAAAGTTACCGCTTTTACTTAGCCGTCCGCTGCACAGTTCCTACGCAGGCCTGTGACATTCACGAATTTTCAATATTTTCACCCAGATTTTCAACATTGCCATTTTACCACACCTTCTTATGAGTAGTACAGCTGTCATTTTTCACATCTCATCCAAAATGGTTTCACTCATGTAGCGCATAAAGGCTTAGAATGGTGTGCTTAACTCAATGTATGGGACACATTAAGAAAATCACAGTGACACTGTTCATGAGCAGAGGTCTTAAAATGGCTATGTTGAAAATTTGGTGAAAAATTCTAAAAATGACTGTTTAACGAGCGTGCGTTGCACAGTTCCTACGCATGCTCGTAAGTTCACAAATTTTCAATATTTTCACTCCAGATTTTCAACATTGCCATTTTACCACACCTTCTTATGAGTAGTACAGCTGTCATTTTTCACATCTTGCCCAAAATGTGTTTCTGCTTATGTAGCGCACAATGGCGCAGTCGGTGTGCGAAATCAATGTATGGGACACATTAAGAAAATCACAGTGACACTGTTCATGAGCAGAGATCTTAAATGGCTATGTTGAAAATTTGGTGAGAAAAATTTACAAAAATAACTGTTTACAGCTTCGTTGTGCAGTTCTATACTGCAGCTCGTAAGTTTCTTGAATTTTCAATATTTTACTCCAGATTTTCAACATTGCCATTTTACCACACCTCCTTATGAGCAGTGCAGCTGTCATTTTCACATCTTGCCCAAAATGTGTTTCCGCCCATGTAGCGCACAGTGGCACAGTCAGGTGTGCAAACTCAATGTATGGGACACATTAAGAAAATCACAGTGTCATTGTTCATGAGCAGAGATCTTAAAATGGCTATGTTGAAAATTTGGTGAAAAATTCTAAAATAACTGTTTTATCGAGCGCGCTGTGCAGTTCCCACGCACGCTCATAAGTTTCATGATTTTCAATATTTTCACTCCAGATTTTCAACATTGCCATTTTACCACACCTCCTTATGAGCAGTACAGCTGTAATTTTTCACATCCTGCCCAAAACGTGTTTCCACCCATGTAGCGCACAGTGGCACAGTCGGTGTGCAAACTCAATGTATGGGACACATTAAGAAAATCACAGTGACACTGTTCATGAGCAGAGGTCTTAAAATGGCTATGTTGAAAATTTGGAGAAAAAATTCCTAAAAATGACTGTTTTACGAGCATGAGTTGTGCAGTTCCTACGCACGCTCGTAAGTTCGCGAATTTTCAATATTTGCACTCCAATTACTTCCAAATACCTAAACAGCACATAGAAGCAAGCAACATTCGGCATTGACAAATGCTTGTTTATTTTTGCATTCGCTTGCATGCATGTGCAAGGAACGTTTTGGGACAGTATGACTTTTTGAAGGTGTGTGATCCTCCTGTCCAGTGCAGTGCTCAGTATAATGTGTGCAACCCTACTGCACCAATGGATGCATGAGCTGTCTATGACAGCAGTTTGGCTGCAGTGGTCTTCAGTTAAAAGAAAAGCACCACTGCAATCAGCAGTGGTAACGTGTGTGTTTTAGCATATTGACGCCACCCTTTTCCCCTCTGGCTGCTAATAAAATCCTCCCACTTCCTCCCTCTGCCGCTCACCCTGCTCCCTTGTTATTGCCCCCACCAAACACATTGTATGTGCAGACGGAGTGCCCAGTCCCCATTGTCTCCAGGCCCCCAACAAACACCCAGGTGGCATGCTGGGAGCATGCCCATTGTCCCTGTAAATGGGAAAACTGTCCCGAACATCTTTTGTTTTTAAAACCTATGAAAACAGAAAACCATCCCTCGCTGTGTCTTGTGCCCCCTCCCTGAACCCATACCCACCCTCTGCATACCCCACCTCCCTCTCACCCCATACTTACCTCCGGAGCCTGGCGCAATGATCTTCAGTGGAGTGGGAACACGTCTGCACTCTTGAAAGCCGAACGCAAACTGAAGAAATGACGGTAAGCTGTATAATGGCATAAATGTGTTTTTCTTCAACTTAGGTGGCTATTGCGGGCATTTTTGCAAATTTTGGCACCACATTTTCAACAGGGGGTTCTTGGGACCCCACCTCATGAATTCAGTTACTGTCATGTAAGTTATTCAGTCCCCAAAGGTGATTTCATGGTCACTGCACAAAATCACCTTTTGGGATTGATTAACTAAACAACAGTGTCACTGTTAATGAAGTGGGCTCCCAAAAGCCCATGTTGCAAATTTGGTGAAAAAATGTCAAAAAATGACTGTGTTATGAGCGTGCATTGCGCAGTTTCCACGCACACTTATAACTTCGAGACTTTGAAATATTTTCACTCCAGATTTTCAACACTGCCATTTTTTCACACCTCCTTATGAACAGAGGAAGGGAGGTAAATGCAAATCTAGGGACTTTCATTATTACTTCTTCGCATTGATATTGCATTGGGGAAAGGAGGAGTAGGAGTTTGAAGAAGGTTGTGCAATTGCTACTTAAAGTGTCTTTTTGAGTGTGGATAGGAAGGATAGGAATATAAAATGCAGTTGCTCAATATATCTAAACGTGTGCAACAAAGGAGGTAAGGAAATAAAATGTTTGCACTGATAGAGGGGAGAGGGAGACTTGGGGGAGTGTTTGGTATCCTGCATCTGGAAGGGTGGGGGGTCACTGGTGGGCAACAACAGCAATGGGTAGGGTGGTAGGCTGCAACAACTGGGGTGCACCAATGTTTCTAAAAATTGCCTGGACTGTGGGAGGATGTTTAGTGTGCAACCACATAGAAAAACTTAGAAAGGAGATTGAGGGTCTGCAGGAGGAACTAAGACAGGCAAGGCAGATTGGGGGGGGCCGGTTAGCCCAGTACTGGAGGGAGGAAGAAGAGATGAGGGAGGAGATTTAAGCCAACAGTGGTGAGAAGAGGGTCAGAAGAAGGGAAGCAGAGACAAAGGGCCCAGGCCAGGAAGAACGCTTGCTGGGAAACCAGGTCAGAGACAAAAGACAAATGGAAGGAGGAGATAGGGACTTGTGAGGGGAGGCGAAGAAATGGCAAAGTCATGGAGTGGAAAGAGAGAACAGGTTACTAGAGAGGAGTGGGCATTTGTGAAGGGTCTTCAGAAAATAGTTGTGCACTTCTAGAAAGGAAGAAGGTGGAGGAGGAAATGATGAAATAGAGGAGTAATTGATAAATGCCTGGACCAAACTGGAGCGGGGGAAGTTCTGCTGGGAGAATTGCAACAGGGGAAATAATGTGAGGAGGAAGAGGAGATGGAAATGAGAGAGGAGATGAATGGAAGCAATCAGGGAGTAAGAGGGGTGGAATCTTAGTGCTGGGGGACTCAATACTAAGAGGAGTCAGATGGGGTAGCAAGGGGGAGAGGCATAGTCGCATTTGGGTGGAGGCCATGCCAGGAATGACAGTGGAAAGAGTGGGACAATCTGTTCTGAAATATGCTAGAAGGTGTAGGGACAAGCCTCATTTAATTATACATCTTGGGACAAACGACCTGGCTGACAAGACAGTAGATATAGTCCAGAGGAGGTTTGAGGAACTAGCACAATTGTGTGAGGGGGCAGAAAGATCAGTAACTTTTTCAGAGATACTTCCAGTGCCAAAGCAAGCAACAAGAAAGCTGCTGAGAACAGAGGAATTTAACTGATGGCTAAGAACCTGGTGTTGTGCTAAAAGGTATGGGCTATTGAGGGGGTGGGAGGGACCTTGGAGGACAGTAGTCTCTATGCCAAGGACAGACTGCACTTGAGTGAGGAGGGAAATAAAGTGTTGAAACAGAGGATGGAGGAGTACATAGAGGAAGTTGGGAATTTAAACTAGGAGTGGGGGGGTGGCAGTTGGGGAATAGATATGCAGAGACCACATTTTGGGAAACCATATGAGCTTACCCCCCCATAACAGTGACAAAGGACAAATGGCAAGTACTATTGGTGATGCTAGGAAAGGAGGACAGGATGGGAGGGGGGGAAGGGTGGAAGGTGGTTACCTTAATGCTAGGGAGCCTTGAGAGGAGAAACTGCAGAGTTACAGGTTCTCATGGCAAAGGGAGAGGTGGACATTGCAGCCATCACAGAAACATGGGCCACCCAGTACAATGACTGGGACCTGTCTGTACCAGGGTACAGGTTATTTCGAGGGACAGGGTGATTGGGAAAGAGAGGGTGTGGCACTATATGTGAAGGAAGGACTGAAGTGTGTAAGGGAGGAAGGGAGCAGGGTAGTAACGGAGTTACTTTGGATGCAAATTCAGGATTCCAAGAATAGATTCTTAGAATGGGAGTGGTGTACAGACCACCATCTCAGACGGAGGAGTTAGACAGGGAACTAGCGGGACAGATCAGGAGGACCCAGAGAAGGGTAGTGTGGTGATTGTGGGGGACTTCAACATGCCAGGAGTGGACTGGAGGACCCCAACAACCAGGAACAGAAGGGAGCAGGTACTGCTGGATGCCTTCCAGGACAGCTTCCTGCTGCAAATGGTCAGTAAACCAACCAGGTTAGGGAATACCCTTGACCTTGTGCTGGCAAATGGGGACTTTGTGAGAGAACTTACAGTGGAGAAACTGCTGTCAGGGAGTGACCACCACTCAGTTTGGCTCACATTGGATATGGGCAAGGATGGAGTGGAATCTGGCACAAGAATGCTGGACTTCAGGAGGGCCGACTTTGGGAGGATGGGGGAAGTGGTAAAAGGGTACCTGGCTGGAATTCAATCTAGTATGGATACTAACCAGAGGTGGGAGCTCATAAAGCTGGGGATAGTGGAGGCAACCACAACCTGCTGCAAAGCCCAGAGCAAGAAGGCTAGGGCTAAGAAACTGAGCTGGTTGAGCAAGGAGGTCATGGAAAAGGTAAGGAGGAAAAGAGCTGCCTTTACGAAGTACAAGAAAACAGGGAGGAAGAGGGGAGGACAGGGAGGAGTACTTGACAGAATCGAAGGAGGTGACAAGAGCAGCAAGGGGAGTCAAAGTGTCTACGGAACTCAGGCTGGCACAAGGCATTAAGAAGGGGGAGAAGGACTTCTTTAAGTACATCAGGGAGAAAAGGACCTGTAAGGACCACATAGTAAGGATTAGGAAGGAGGGGGGTTGGGTGGAAGCAGGGTGCGATAAGGCAGAAGCACTAAATGAGTACTTCTGCTCAGTATTTACTAAAGAGAAGAGGGGGGTGACACCCAAGGGGGGAGAAATGGCAGAAGCAGGGGGGGAGGGGGAAGTGGTGACAGATGGGGAAATCAGGGAGGGCAGAGTTCGAAAGGGTTTGAAGGCACTGAGGGTGGACAAGGCGCTAGGCCCAGATAGCATCCACCCCAGGGTACTGAAGGAGCTGGCAGAGGTCCTTGCAGGACCTTTGGCAGACCTATTTAATGCCTCACTGCTTCTGGGGTGTGTACCTCAGGACTGGAGGATGGCTCATGTGGTGCCCCTCCACAAGAGTGGCCCCAAGGATGAACCGGGAAACTACAGACCAGTGAGCCTCACATCCATCGTGGGTAAGCTAATGGAGACTATCCTGAAGGAGAGGCTGGTGATCCTCCTAGAGGACAAGGGACTACAGGACAGCAGACAGCATGGCTTCATACGTGGCAGATCCTGCCAAACCAACCCGGTAGAGTTCTATGACTGGGTAACTAGAGCAACTGGACAGGGGCCATGCAGTGGATGTCCTGTATCTGGACTTCAGTAAAGCATTTGACCGGTGCCGCATGGAAGACTGGGAAGGAAGTTAGTAGGCACAGGGGGTGGCAAAGCTGGTGAGATGGGTAGAAACTGGCTTCAGGAAGGCAACAGAGGGTGGTGGTGGTGGGGAGCTCTCACACCCAAGGGCAGTGACAAGCGTGTGTTCCACAGGGCTCGTGTTGGGACCAGTGTTGTTTGGGATATTCATTGCAGACATATCATGGGACATCAAGAGCAAGATCAGTCTGTTTGCTGATGATACCAAGGTAGGCGTGTGGTGGATGACCTAGGGGATGGCAGGGGTTGCAGGATGATCTGGCAAAGCCTGAAACCTGATCAGTGAAGAACCCAAGTAGAAGTTACCAGCTAGGGTGAAGTGCAGCTAGCCCAGACAGAGGAGGAGAAGGATCTGGGTGTGCTCATTACAGGGTCAATGAACAACTCTGCACAATGTAGGAAGGCAGCTGAAAAGGCCAACAAAATGCTGGGTTGTATTGCAAGGGGTATATCCTCGAGGTGGGAGGCGGTGATTCTGCCACTGTATAGGTCATTAGTTAGACCACACCTGGAGTACTGCGTGCAGTACTGGTGCCCGTATCTGAAAAGGAATATTGTTACTGGAGGGGTGCAGCGCAGGCGACAAAAGATGATCAAGGGCTGGGGACTTACCATACGAGAGGAGGTTGAAGGAGCAGAACATGTACTCACTGGAGGAGAGGAGGACAGGGGTGACATGATTGAAACCTTAAATACATGAAAGGAATAAACAAGACGAGTACAGAGGGGCTGTTCAAAGTAAGGGAGGGAGGGCCACCAGGGGCCATGATATGAGACTGGAGGAGGAAGGTTCAGGGAGGAGATGAGGGCACTTTTACAGAGAGGGTGGTGGCTGGGTGGAATGTTACCTGCAGAAGTGGTATGCAGTAGAACAGTGGACTGCTTCAAAGGGATGGGACAGGACAAGAGGGAAGGTTAATGAAGGGGAGAGGGTGGAAGGGAGGGGCAGCTGCAGAATGGGGTGCTAGCTGCACATTCCAGCAGACATGATAGACCTCTAAGCCTTTATCTGCTGGCAAATTTCGTATGTTCGTATGTTGTAGTACAGCTGACATTTTCACATCCTGGCTGAAATGTGTTTTGCACATCCAGCACACAATGGTGTGGTCACAGATGAGAAATCAATGCTCAGGACAGATTATGAAAATCACAGTGACACTGTTCATGAGCAGAGGTCCCAAAATGCCTATGTTGAAAATTTGGTGACAAAAGTCCACAAAATAACTGTGTCATGAGCGTTCATTGCGCAGTTTCCATGTACGCTCGTAAGTTCGAGAAATTGTTGTATTTTCACTCCAGATGTTCAACATTGCCATCCCTTCACACCTCCCTATGAATGCTACAGCTGTCATTTTTCACATCCTGCCTGAACTGTGTTTTTGCACATGTGGAGCAGAATGGTGTGGTCGCTGTGGGAAATCAACTTTCAGGACAAATTAACAAAATAACAGTGGTACTGTTCATAAGCAGAGGTCTCAAATGCTTTTATGAGGTGGGGGTAACAAAAAGGTCATGCTGAAAATTTGTAGTGCAAATATCAGCAATCGCACAGGGCATTAGGGTAAAGCACCATACTTGCCAAACACCACTGCAAATACCTGCAAGCGAACGTCCGGCATTGACAAATGCTTGTTTGTTAATTGTGCATCACTGACCTAACAGGGAAGGGAACACTAAGATAATCTGTATTGTAAACTTCAGGTCCATTCAGAAAGGAATGCATTGAACTTCTCTCTGTTTCTCTGTCTCAAGCACCTTGCAACATGATATGAGAGAGAGAGAGAGAGAGAGAGAGAGAGAGAGAGAGAGAGAGAGAGGGGGAGAGAGAGAGAGAGAGAGAGAGAGAGAGAGATTTCCATAGTAGTAAAAAAAGGCATTTGTCAATGCCAAACTTTTGCTTGCATGGTGTATGTGTCAGGGGTGTAGTAAAGTTATGAGCCTGTGTTAGCAAAATGCAACATAGCCTGATAACTTTATTGGGTTTTATTTTGCCACATGTTCAACATAGCCTTCTTATGACCTCGCCTCATGAGCAATGGTAGAGAAAATGTTCAACTTCTGCTTGAAAGGTGGTTTAGTGCAGTGACTGCGAAATCATCTTTCAGGATGGTGTGAGAACACATTTGAAAAATGACAGCTGTCACATTCATGAGGGGCTGTGAAGAAATGGCTATGCTGAAAATTTGGGGTCATAACACACGCAATCTGTGTTTATATTTCCATCAACATGTACCTGAGCAGAACACCTGAATGTAAGTATGGAATGTGTGTGAGTGTAGTTACGTGGTCCTGTTAACTTTGCATGTCTCAAACAATTACAGAAGTAGAAGGGTTAGTGCACTTAGTACTCTGACAAGCCTTCCTGAAGTCCTCACCAGCCACAAGCAGAACCAGGACAGAGAAACAGCAACAGAGGTGATATAGGTACAGACACCTGTTGCAGTCAATCCACCCAAACTAAGGTTAAATAAAGGGACTTACCCGCTGCAGGGTGCCTGGGAAGATGTCCAAAGCGGTAACATCAAGGTACCTGTAAAATAAAGCATGAAAAGGGTCACAAAGGATCCACAGGTGTTAGGGGGTCCATCAGAGCAGAAGGGATAGGATAGAAATAAAGTAATACTTATCTGATTAAGGTAGAAGCCCTCGTTTGGTCAGACCTGCAAAAAAAAGAAGAGAAATAGGTTAGTTAGATAGAAAAAGCAGTAAGAAAGCAGAAAGAGAGAAAAGGGAGTGAGGTTAGGGAAAGGGGGGATCAGCTGTGACCCTTTGCCCCTTGTGGTGGTTGGAGTGGCGGTAATTTTTTGGTAGCCCAAGTGGGCTACTGGAGGCTAGTAGCCCTTCTGTACAAATACAATTACTATTGGTGATCAGTGGGGCTTGGAAATCGGATGTAAAAGGAGGGTACAAAATAAAGATAGCCCTGGTGTCTTAGTGGATAGTCCCTATGTTCTGAGGCCAGCATTTATGTTAAAATAAATTGTAAACCCTTCCTGGTCTAAGAGGGCTTCCTTGAGCCCTAGGTATGCTGCGGACAGTGATGGGGGGGGTTATTTGTGGTGGCAGCAGAGAAGCAAGTTGGAGTGCTGGGCAGCCTGCCGATAGTGCGACCCCGCTACACTGAGAGTGCCTGCTGGTGCTGTAGAACTCCTTGCCTTTACAGAACTTAGGCTGCAGCCTACTCTGCAGGGGTGGGAGACAGGAAGGTGGAAGAGGCATGTAATGAAAGTGCCTCCTCCACAACTTCCTGATTGCCGCCTGCAAGGCATTTTTTCATTAATGTGGCTGCCCTCACGGGGCTTAAGAGGAGGCAGAAGGGTCACAAATGAAGCCTAGTAAGGTGGAGGCCTGTTAGAAAGCGACTCCTTCCCTCTTTTTGACCACTGCTCTGGCAGCAATTCTTTTATTAATTTATGCTCTGTGGTAAAGGGCTTAAGAGGAGGCAGAGGGGCACGGGTGTGGGAGGTGGGGTGAGCAGAGGGTGGATTGGGAAGGTGGACCAGGGAGATGACGAGGATCTTTTAATTTGTTACAGGTTAATGCAGTGGCAGTGTTAACTGTGTGGGTAAAAGGGGTTACAGGGAGGGAATGCATGGGGAGGAGGGTGGTAAAGGAAGGAATACATAGACTGGAAGGGGTAAGACTTGGGATCGTTGGTTTCAATGCTCATGCCATTCCACCCCACCCACCCTGCACCAGTGACAGGCATTGAGGTGCACCTTGGACTTTTGGCCCCAGAGTTCACACCATTCTCCTATACTGCACCCATTTCAGCTTATTTTTATGGAATGAGGTGAGTGTAAGCCCGAACACCCTAAGCTCACCTCAACACTTGTCAGTGTCTGCAGGGTAGGGTGAGGTGAAATGTCGAGACCCTTATGGGTGATGACCCAAAGGCATACCCCAATGCCTGTCCATCTCTGCAGGGTGGGGGTGGAGTTACGCCAATTCAATACATCACTGCCACTCCTATACTGCATCTGTCTAACTCCTGCACTTTCACTGCTAATGCCTGCAAGCAAACATTCGCATTGATAAATGCTTGTTTAGGCTGTTACAGCGAAACCATCAGTGTGAAAACCCAGCAGGTACTGATTGTAGCTGACAGATGGTAGCACCTCCTATTGCTGAAAATGTTTCTGGTAAACTAAGGGTATAGACAAGCTGACAGCTCCAACAGTGCCAGTCCACATGTTTCCAGCACGTCCCTGCTGCTACCCACTAGACAACAGCATTCCTGCTACCGTCCATTCACTGGATCACATCAAGGTATGCCGACAGTCTACTTAGTCTTCCACTGTCTCTATTACAAAATTGTGCTTCAAGATTTATGTACATTATTTATTCTTAGCACTATGTCCGTTATGGTAGTGAAACTGAAGGGGCCACCAAGAAAGTACTCCTGCTCGCATGAAAATGACAGTCACTGTAAGGGGAAGGCGAGGGATCACTCCTACAATCAATCACGCTTCCTTAAAAAAAAAAAAAAAAACCACAGCTTTATGTCCCACCGCCCTCAGCAGTTACCGTTCCAGTTTAAACACTGTAATTAACATGGGGGGGGGGGGCTTCCTGGCTCACAACTTGTGAAACCCCAGTAGTAAACCTAATGACTTTATTTAATACATTGGTGGAAGGACTATTTTATCAGAAATGCTGATAATAATACAGTAGCCTCTCTCTATATATATATAGACTTGAATTTTTCAAACTTTTTAAGTATCCCATGTTATAAGCACAATAAGACAGTCTGGGGTGTGCATTGAACAGCTAGTACCACACGCCTAGGGTCTGAAGGCACTCGGCAGCCTTACTAGGGCCCTGGGCCTGCGGTAATATCAATTCAATGCACACTGTGTCGTGTCTTACTGCTTATCTGACTGACAGTCTACTATGCCCAGACCCTTATACTCGCGCATGCGCACATTGTCTTGTGCGCGCCAACTTAAGTATAAATTTCTCGTTTACACAGTGCATTTAATCCCCAGGGGAGACTCCACCCCAGGAAACGAAGTCTCAGCCTTGGAGTTTGTCAATTTTCGGTGGGTGGCGAAACTGAAGGTGCCTTTTGCACCGCGACTTTGCTCCGCCATCGACTAGAACTGTAGTGAGGCCTCAGGAGTTTCCTTCAGACTACGCCCATGTAAATCATAAGCTTCTGACATCACAACCAGACCTGCTGTCACAGAAACTGCTCTGATGTCACAAGCAGAGGACTCTGTTTTGTGGCAGGCAACCTTGCAGTGACAGTCCAATGGGGAAGTAAGTATGTTAGCATTCTAATTGCTTAGTAAAGGAAACAAAATGTCCTGACATTCAGTTGGTGGTGGCGGATGTATAAGATTAAGCCGAGTCCCGCTGAGACCAGCAATATTTCCGGCAGCAAACTGGCACTCACTTTAAAATATTGGTTCAGATATTCAGCTACTGCACAGTAAATGGTAAAGTGGCATATCCTTTTGCCAAGCCAACATTACTGACACATTGCGGATTCATAAAATGCAGCCTGAAATGTTAATGTAATCTCGTTATAGTGTGCAGAGCAGGCACCCCAGTCTCATTCTCATCTTTCACTGGTCCCCAACGTTGCTCAGAAATTCAATCAAAAAGAAAGCTGACCTCAGTGTTGCAATGCATGAAATGACAACAACATAGCAATTTTTTGTTTTGTGTTGTTTCGCAGCGGTTTACCAAAACTTGCAAAGTTCTGAACATTTAAAAGGTGGCTATAAAGGAGGAATGAAGTAAGTATTGAAATGAACCACTACAGGGTTGTGTCATTTTGTAACTGTTTCTAGGGCGTTTTTTTTTTTCCAGTTTCGTCTAAATTGATCAGTGTATGTAAATAGTGTCATAACAGGCAGGTAAATTCTACTTGTTTTCTCTTATCCACGTTTGCTCATGAAATGTTCCGCTCGCTGTTTGATTGAGGAGTTTTAACGTTATTAAAACAAGCACCGCAGAACATTGTTCCCTTCATATGTGGCAGGTAAATTCTACTTTTTTTCTCTTATCCACGTTTGCTCATGAAATGTTCCATTCGCTGTTTGATTGAGGAGTTTTAACATTATTAAAACAAGCACCGCAGAACATTGTTCCCTTCATATGCTGTGTACAGACAGCATGCCGCTCCAGACTGCAGCGGCTCTTTCCTTTCAAGTGAAAGCCACTGCAGCCAAGATGCTGTCATCCAGAGCTCGCCCATCCATTGGCGCATCCCAGACATGCCCGCTCCAACAAGCACTACATTGGCCAGGTCACGCACACGCCTCCAAGAGTCGCATTGTTGCAAGATGTTTCTTGCGCATGCATGCAAGCAAACATGAAAATGGCACAATGGAGAGAGGGGAGCGATGACTGAGGAGGTGGGGTGCAGAAAGGGGAGGGCAAAGTGAGATGGGATGAGCACCTAGAGGGAACATATTAAAGCTCAATCTGCTTGAAGCCAATTTGTTTTCTAGACCTACTTCTGTTATACTCTACAGGATCGAGCACTCATGTCACTTGACGCGTGTAGGAGCTTGTCACCAGTCAATGCCAGCACATGAAAAATAGACACAGTACGCCCCCATGCGCGACATCACCTCCACACGCCGCAGCAGACAAGTAACATGTAACTTCAAAACAGATGGAGAACTGGGGAGGGAGGAGAGGATCACCTTTACCAAAAGACTTTATTTTACCACAAAAAAAAAGCTGCAGAAATTTGGGTTGAGCTGCAGATTTTTTTTCCATCAGCTAGCACATATATATTTATAGTACCTGAAACGCTATGTGCAACTTTTATTATGTACTGCATCAATGCCGCTGCCAGACTGCTGCTGCCTACGTTTATTAATAATTGACGTGAGCTGGGCTTTTTTTCAGTTTCAGACTGAGGCAGCAGCGGGTCGAGGTTATTATTATAGTAGTCGGTCCCCTTGTACTGGTGATCTCATGGCACTGGTGCTGTGGGCATTACGAACATGGCACACTATACCACCCAGTCAGACATGGGGGTGGAGCCTCTACTGTTGTATGGCACCGCCCACAGCCAGCACTGAGGTTCGAGAGGTTACTGCGGACAGTTGCGCCCTCTTGACCAGGTAGGGTGTCTCCTTTGTCTCCGCCTCCCAGACCCTGTTCAGCAGGTCTCCCCAGGGATATAGGAATGCTTGAGTTTCTCCTAGGGTCAGGATGAGGGGCGGGATAGGAGAGGGAGGCTGGTGTTTAAAAGCATCCTCTTCCCTCGTAGTTACACAGACCTCTTTAATCCTTTGACTGCTGAATGTGAATAGAGAGCCGAGTTGGATGTGCACTGTAAACCGCATGGTTTCCTCACTGCTCAGAGTTCCTGGCCCATTTTTCCCCAACTTCGACTTCTGTACTTTGTTGCAATGGTCTCTAGAAGTTTGACAACTTCTGTCTGATGTTGTTTGAATAAAAAGGGTAGCAGTTTTTCCTTTTTTTTTCGTCTTCAAAACTCGCCTTTCCTGGGGAAGAGAATGCCTCCACAGGAGCTGCTGGATTACTGAGCTGGTTTAATCGCGACGCCCATGCCCCCGCATCATGCCAGGGAAACAGCAGCACAGCTGCCCATGCAGGAGGAGTGCAGCCTCAAGTGTGTGCTGCTGTGGGGTGGCACAGTGGGCAAGACAAGCTTACTGGTGAGCTACACCACTAACGGCTACCCAACCAAATATGTGCCCACCGCCTTCAACAACTTCTCAGGTATGCTAGTGGGTCATCCCATCTAACCCACCACATGGTGAGTTGATATTGTAATACAAATACAAACCATAGGTGCTGGAAGATAGTAAAAGCTGAGGGGGCGGAGGCTCAGAAGGGCACTTATGAGAGTAAAAGGGACACTTTTTCTACGCTAGTCTTTGCTATACAAAAATACAACAAATGTACACATATGATGATCGTAACGTTAAGAATGCAGTCTCATATAGGAATATTTATACAGTACATTACAGACATACAAATGTGTCAGCAGAAATAGACCACCCAGTCTAAGTCTGCTCAAGTGTGCAGCTATATTAAGAGAGCAGCTGTCAACCCATTCCCTCCAATAGCTCCACATGAAGTTTGAACCATCCAATGAATCAGACCAAAGGAAATCAAAAGCTATGTGCTGGGTTTCATTTCAGTCTGTCCCAGGCTGAAGTCACTATGTAACCATGCAGAGACTAGAGCAAGTGCGAAGCACCATATATTTACTGGGGACTGAGGACAAGATGGGTACCAAATCCCCAACATGATGACACTTTACTGGTCCGTCCAGATGCTGGTACTAACTGTGTGGGTTGCCTGCCTCATCCAGAGAAAGAAACGATGCTGAACTTGTAACTTTCAATATAAGGTAAGGGAGACCAGCTCCTGAAAACTCCTGGCTTTAATTAATTGAAATATAAGGAGACACACTCTGAGACCTGCTGCTGTAAAGCCCGATCAGTGAACTTGACTTCTCGGCTGCAGACAGCGCGGCCTTTTATTCTGGGCACTTAACTCCCGTCTGTGCCCGAAACACTCACAGCCAAATGGGACCAGTCCTGCATCATGGATTATAACAAATGGCAAGTCTGTTTCTTTTATGGCTAGCCCTCCCACTGCAACAGGCAGCAGAGCAGAGAAAGAAATGGAGCTGAACTTGTACATTTCAATAAAGAGAACCACGTCCATTCTTGAAAACTCCCATTTTTTATTCATTTAAATATATATAAGGCAACTCCGCTCCAAGACCAACTCCTATAAATCCTTAACACGACCCCCCAAGCCAATTGAGGCAATAAATGGCACTGGCAGGAGTGAATGTGCATGGAGGGTGGGGAGTTGCCACTGGGGTAGTTTTGCAAGCTTAGCACAGGGTAATGGTAAATTCTGAGCAAAGCTCACTAATTCAGACTGAACTGAGCTGAGCAGACTGAAAGATTTAATACACCACAGTCTCAGTCAGTCCACACCGACTGCAGCCATCAAGGGGTCGGAGAGCCCGGCAAATCGATTTGTCCGCGTCCCCCACCCAACCAAAACAACCAGTTGCATATTCTAGAATATCATCCTTATTCCTTACACACGCTTTGCTCACATTACGACCTTTAGTTTTCGAGTTGCTGGCAATGAAAACGGTTTCTCAACCAGTCAGTCTGAGATGCAAATCCTGGTTACATACAACAGAAAACACATCATAACAAAACACCTGCACATTATTTTATGTTTATAAGGACTGCAGGTCCCTGTGACACATCACTTGAGGCATATGAACGATACACATGGGACTGGTGGTAGATGTTAGTTCCACATTTCCACTGCAAGCAACCGAGTTTTTAGAATTATAATAAAAATGCATGTTGTTGAATTAAAAAAAAAGCCAAGAAGGGAATGTTCCAAGTGAAATGACCAGCAAGGGAATTAAAAAATGCAATAAAAAGGAGAATGGAAAGAACTAAGGAAGCCGTGCAGAAGAGAAGAGAAGAGAAGAAGTACTTACCCCCTTTCGGTGCTGCGGCTTCAGTGGCCATAGTTGTGTGTAGATCAAAATTGTTTTTACTGCCCTTCCACCTCTGTGTATGCAGTCAGTCAACCACTAATGTGGTGCAGAGAAAGAGAGGTAGAGGGAAACTGCTGCAGGTAGGAAGGAACTGGTCTTTCTTGCAGCCAGGCAGCACAGACCCAGCACCAGTCCGGCAGTCCCAGATTCAGAAACAAACAGGGCTGAGTCCTGAGTCTGAGGTCGCAACGTGATCGGCAGTCAGAGGACAGTGTGGTGGTGGTGGGGGGTTTCAACAACAAATCAAAAAAAAAAAAGTAAAATAAATATAAACCAACACAAAAAAATAAAGTAGTGGACATCATTTGATTGGACTTACTCACTCTAGTCTCTCAGTTAACACAGCACAGCGGAATAGCGGTCCTCCGGATTCTTCTCCACAGCAGCAGCCAGTCACGTCAAGGGTCAGTGACTTGTGAATTAAATTAACTAAAAAAAAACTTAGTTAAACTGAAGTTGAACTCGACTCGAGAGAAAGAAATCAGCAGCCAGGCCAGCGCAACTTCGCAAGTTAGCAAAGTCCTCCACAAGTCAACACTCAATCCAACCCCAACAAGGAAAGCAAAAGCCAGGAAGTAGAAGAAGTCAGCAGGAGAAATGTTGGATTTGGGGATATGTGTGTGTGAGTGTGACTACCCCTTATACTCCCTGGCTACTAGCCCTGGCACATGGCTTGCTTCATCATTTGCTTTCATCGGATCACTTCACTTCTCATTCTCGGGGGGGGCAGGGTCGCTTGACTCGGAACTTCCGCGGGAGTCGGAACATTAAAAAAAAAAGGACTACTTTAATTTCAATTTATTTTAGTAGACCAAGAGGTGCCAGTGAAGCGGAGGCAGGGCACATTACTTGAGTCTTGATGCAGTTATCTGGCAGCTGGCTTACGGCTTATGGCTTACTGGCTAACTATGTGTTAAGTCCTCCTCCTGAAACAAAGTCCCAAAAACAAAGGGGAGATGAGACGGAGGTGTTAATGCTGCCTAGCCAAGCTGCTTGAATGAACAGTTAAGTTCAGGAGTTGTAAGTAGAGTTGTTATAATAACGACTCTACTTTACAACTTTGCTGGCTGAGGCATTTAACACAGCAGGTGTTTCTTTTGTTTTGTTTAGTGGCAGGGCAGCGTGGGGGTGTGGCGGCAGAACAGATTCCACTCCAGCCAGGCACCACAACACTGTCAGGCAATGACAGTCACAGAAAAAATTTTCATAATAATCGCTGCAGAGCAGGGGCAATCTCCTAGTACACAAAAATAGTGGTAGCTATCGCCTCCCCCATTCCGGCGCTTATGATACAAACACATGCTACTACTGAACATAACTGCACTACTACCAGCTTCTCAAAAGAAATGGACGTCCCTGTGGAGGGTGAAAATGGGCAGGTTAAAAAGACTCCACTCTCTCAAATATTGTGCTATGTTTATAAACTGCAGAACATTGTTCCCTTCACATGCTGCGTACAGACAGCATGCCGCTCCAGACTGCAGCGGCTCTTTCCTTTCAAGTGAAAGCCACTGCAGCCAAGATGCTGTCATCCACAGCTCGCCCATCCATTGGCGCAACCCAGACATGCCCGCTCCAGCAAGCAATACATTGGCCAGGTCAAGCACACACCTCCAAGAGTCGTGATTGTCTCAAGATGTTTCTTCGATGCCCGCAAGCAAACATAAAACGGATTGCACACAAGACTGCTTAATAAGCCTAATATATGTCAAAGGAATCAGTCAGCTCTGAATGTGCTTGATAATCAGTTACAGTGTTTGCTATGCATTGATGCACTTTTGATTGTGTCATTGCACTTTACACATTTATTCAGCGCTCCTGTGTATAGTCTGTTGTTGTGTTCCCACATCTTTCTCAGACTGCACTGCAGACTTAGATTGTGTAGTATAATGTCACACACATTTTATCACTATTTTCCTTACACACTGAACTTTCTAATATCGTTATATTATTTAACATTGGATGATCAAGTAGCACATTTTTTAATTTTTATTTAATTCTTTGGTAACCAGGTAAGTGCCTGTTTTCAAGGGTGACCAGGAGTGCTTGGGAGGTTAAATTACTTATTCAGAATCACACAGTATGCAAGTGGAGGTTGTGAGAATCAAAGCCAGGTAAATCAGCCAGCTAAGTATGCAGGTGAAAACTGCATACTGTCATCGTAATCTTATGCGCTATGCCCTTGGCTGTGTTACTAGCAAGTACTTGCTCAGCAATATGACACTAACTTTGGGTCGCCCTGAAAAAGGACCTTGGGGCCTAGTGATTACTCGGTTAACAAAATGTAATAAATAATTACTAAATACGCCTACTGGATTTACCAAGCTCATTTATAGCATGTTACTCTAACCTCTAGACTATAGTGTCAACCCTATTTTAGCTTTTAGTCAGTCATTTGAATGCCAAAGGTGAGGCATGTCTGGCAAATTAATGGGGGGTATACAATACATATATTAATGCACGAGGAGATAGTCTTGTCAAACTTGCTAAGATATGATCTTAGGGTCACTTCCCTGACTTTTTCTCACATACTGTCTGTAATTTGTCAATCTCTGCAAAGTCAGTATTAGCATTTTCCCCTTTTCACAGTTACTGTTCAGCTCATGTGTCGGCACACAGTGTCCTGCAGCTCGGGTAGGTTTTTATGGTTTTTTTGTCAACATTTTATATAGGTACACATCTTTCCCCTTCTACTGTGTTTTTTTTTTTTCAAATTTGAGAGGTTTAACCCAGGCCCCATATCTTCCTAAAAGAAACAGCTAATTGCACTACACAGCTAGTCTGAACGTGCAGTCCAGGTGTTCCCTTCCTAGATACCTGGAATCGCTCACACTGCAATGATTGCCTCTGAACATTGTGGTTCAACTACTTGGGTTATCTCTCTTCACTCTTCCCACCTTCACTTCTCTCTTGATTCAAGCTCTTTTTCCATTTTTAGATATAAAACCTCCTCTGAGCAACCTGCCTTCTTCTACCTTTTCCTCATCTGTAACAATCTCCCTTCTGCTTTCTGCTCCTCATCTTACTTACTTACCAGCAGATACAGGCCACATGGTCTATGAAGTCTGCTAGAGTGTGCAGCTAGCACCCCACTTTGCAACTACCCCTCTCCCTTCACAATCCCACACAGATTTATTTATTTATTTATTTAAGAGATTTACCAGGAAGGCATGCTGAGCGGAGTACTGCTCGATTCCAGATGCGCCCTGGGGGGAGGGAGTTACATAGGTGCAGTAATTAGATGAAACAGTTCATACATAGTGTGAAGATTATTACAGACTGTGGTACAGCAGTATAGAAGAAACAACAAATACATAGTGAGACATTGTTACATACAAAAATGGGTAAGGCGTACATACAATTCACAATACAGTAGGTTCAGTATTAGCATTTAATAGCACTAGGTGAAGACTGGGAACGGAGTCCAGACTGATGCTAGTAGCCGATAGAATGGATAGGAGTTGTGCAGGGAATTCTGCGAGGGGGAAAGCATGAGCAGTTGGTAGCGAAGTGTGATTTGAGATGAATGCCAAGTGAGATCTGAACCAGATTAAGCTCTGATTGTGGTATTTCTAGTGAATGGGGGAAATCTGGCCAAGACACTAGGGAAAATTCCATTACTCTTTTCAATAACTGTCTGCCATGGGCTCTTTAACATCCATCTGAGCTACCACTCAGTCCAGACAGATGGGACCTCAGTTTAATGTCTCATCTGTAAGACAGCATTTCAGAGTGCAGCACGCCTTATGCTGCACTACAGTGTCAGTATTGGGATATTAGCTCAACTGCCAGGAGTGGGCACTGGAACCCACAGCCCTCTGATCTCCTGGCCTCAGAGACGAGTGTGCTACCTACTGACTATCCTCTTTCAAAATCTTACTCCAGGATCTCATTACACAAGGCTGCTCCAGTGCATAGACAACCTTCCCCAACCCAGTTCTGCTTTGGCCTCTTCTCATACCACTCATTTTCACTCCTGCACTCTCTGGTTGTTACAGTTTGTAATTTGTCCTTCTGTGTCTGCCTTTTCTCTTATTTTCTCAGCCCCCATTCCCACCTAACTTATATGCAGTCAGTTTGAATTTACTTCACCATACTAATCCTCCCCATCTAATGTGTATACACCTCAGGCTTCATATAAAATCTTCACTTTTGTAGCTCTAATTTTAGGAATTTTTCTTTACTACTCACTTTTTTCTAGTGAATAATTTAGAAACAACTTTCAGAAGGCTAAACTGGTTTATATCAGTTTATAGTTTACACTGAAACTGGCGTTAGATAGTTGAACTTGTTATTTTTTAGAAAACTCTTTTCCATTGTTTTACATTGCATCTGTTTTTTAAACCTGAATATTTTCAGGGTTTTCAAAGATGCTGTTGCCCCAGTACAGGTCAAGTATCTGCCCCCAGTTTTGTATGTACCGTCCCTTTCTCTTGGCACCAGGATGTGTTGAGGGGTATGATCTGTGGTGATTCTTATCACTTAGGGAAATGTAGCAGTTCACTTGGAAATGGCTAGTATAGATTATTAATATTGCCTTTTGCAGGGAAATAGTTTAATGTTGGGCTCCTTTGGAGCAAGTTACAGGACTGCTACTCCATATCAAATAAACACTGTCTAGGGATCTGTGAACCCCTGTTAACATCCCCCTAAACTGAGTTCCTGGGAACCAGGCTGCTGGTAAACAGACCACACCTAATCTGACCCTTTTGGTGTCTTTGTGACTGCACCTTTCACACAGGCAACATCAATAGGATACATGCAGTTTACCAGTGGCAGAAACAGTCTGTTAGCTTTACCAGCTCTTTGTATGTTCATGCATATACACATTGTGTATTCACAATAATGAGTCCGAGAAACATATAAGCCACAATATAGTCTGATAATATGACATGTTGCTAATTGTCTTACTTACCTCTACTGTCGCTATGTCCTGTGCAAAGACACTTGTCCTACTAATGTTGCACCACTCCACACTGTCATTGTATACCTCCTTCAATACATTGTTTAATAGATATACAATACATTAATCAAAACCATTACAGTACATGGCAGCACTTCTGTGATTGTCATTTCTTCCTGACTTACTAATGTTATTCATGTTTTGCACTAGGCTAAGACAGAGAACCCCCTGCTGTGTTTCAAATGCAGACCTCAAGAGATCCAACAGGAGATAGAAACACTGTAGCCATAGACTGCCTGTCTGATAGCATGTCATAAAACATACAAAGTATCACTTTCTGCTGCTTTTCAATGCTACAAAGTTCCGTATAGCACTAACAAGTCTACAGATAAGACACATCAAAGTACAGCACTGTTCTCAAACCATATTTACAAACTTGGAAATCCAAAAAGAGAAAAGGAAATCCACTACCTTAAATCACAGGGCTGCTCAGCCACAAAAAAAGAGCTTCAGCTTCAGTGCTCTTTATTAATAAATACTATTGCCAACTGTGTTAATGGTGAGCGAATTCATGGGTGGTCAAATGGTAGGGGGGAAACCCAGATAAAAACTTTCTCTAGCACTTTAAATAATGCAACAATTATTTATTTTCCACAACTTAACTACAAATTGCAATAAAGTGATTACACCAATTCAATGTAATACAAAAGTACGGTCTCCAACCATGCATATGCCCCGCCTGAGTCCAGGGCTTCTAGGCACTAGCCACACTACTAGCCCCTGTGCTTCACCTCTGCGGCTTCCTGAGGGGGTACGATTCCATATCCCCTTCATTCTTCAATACTCAAAGTGCATGTACAACATAATTAGAAAATCCTACAATTTAACAACTATCTTAATCACTTAAATGCAACTAAGTTTATTAACAAAGTGGCCATTAAAGCTTATGTTCCATTTATATGTTAAACATTTCTATTACAAATACATTTAAACATTGCTCAAAGTTCTAAAATAATAGACTGTTCACATTAAATGTATTCACAGCATATGCAATTCTAGAACCTATGCCCTGCTATATGTATGATTGCATTGTTACACACTTTAAGTTCACAATGTGTATATAAAATATATATGTGTAACAAGACGTCCCATTCAATATAGCTACTTACAAAAATGTAGTACCATGTCATATCAATCCATTAAAATAAGCAACTACAGTATGTTAATTCTATTGTTCCTAATTCTAACACAAATACTAACCTCCAAATTCACAGTATCATAGTATAACTGCCACTCAAGTCAATTTAATTTACTAATGTTCACCACTGTAATGGGCTCACCCAAAACAGTCAGACTGCACTCATTATTGATGCTATTTACTAGCTGAAAAGAGTCACATGCAAATCTTATCCAATTCATTTGCAGCCCATAAATACAGGTAAGGCTTCAAATTCATATTTATCGATCTTGACAGTAAAAGAAAAATAATAAGAACAAGGACAGCCAGAAGTAATACAAGATGAAAATAAAGTGATTTGATACAATGTTCAGTATTTCTTGAACTTTAAATGTTATGCTTCAGTTCTACATTACATTGTATGTGATTGACTGAAAAGAAAAAAAGAAAAATGTTTATTTCCGCCCCCAATTGTTTAACCAGGAGAGACACACTAAGCCAAAAGCTTGTTTACAGACGTAACCTGGCAGCACAAGGAAGTTAAGTGAATTGCTCAGGATCACACAGTATGCAAGTTGGGGCTGTGGGATTCAAACCCAGGTCTCCAGATTTGCAGCTCAGACCCTTAAACCATTGTGCTATACTGCCTCCCATGCAAACTCTTTATTTGTATATTTGGCAATTTTAGCATAATCGAACACTATGCATTGAATAGTAACAGAGCCACACTACACCCTAGCAACTTCGCGCTTTGATGACAGATCAATAAATATAAATTTGAAGCCTTAATTATGGGCTGAAAATGAATTGGATAAAATTTGCGTGTGATTCAATTTGGCGAGTAAATACTGTCAATAATGAGTGCAGTCTGACTGTGTCATGGGCAAGCCCATTCACTGACACACATTAGTAAATTGAATTGAGTGGCACTTATACTATTACATTTTGCACTTGGAGTTTAGTATTTCTTTTAGAATTAGAAACAATAGAATTAACACAGCTGATTATTTAAATTGATTGATATGGCATGATACTGCATTTTTCTAAGAGTGCTATATTACATGGGACGCCTTCTAACAGATATGTATTTTATATACAGTGAACCTAAAGTGTATAACAATGTAATCATAAATATAGCATAGTATAGGTTCTCGAACTGCATATGCTGTGAAACATCTAATGTAAACAGTCTATTCTTTTTAGAACTTGAGCAATGTTTAACTTAATTTACAATATAAATGTTTAACATGGTTTTACCGAGTACATACAGTCAATAATGACTGCCGTCTGACTCTGTTATTCACGCTTCACATGCAGGTATTGGAGGGAATGGGTTGACAGCTGATCTCTTACTATACCTGCACACTGAAGCAGACTTAGATAGGCCAGGTGATCTGTTTCTTGCTGACACTTTCATAGGTTTGTATGTTCACCATATACGCAATAAATATGTCTATATGGTATAACTACATTCTTAACATTACTATCTTTATCATACCTCTGCATCCCTATGCTTTCTATGGCAAGCCCTACTCTGCATGCCCTTCCTTTTCCCTGATAAGTACCCTTCCCACCCTCTGCCCCCTCAGTTGTTACTATCTCCCACACCTATGAACACCTGAAACTCTCTGCCATGACTGTTACAGCCCATGACACAAAGGCACACACCCCCAACACCTCTCACTCTCTGCAAGGGGGTGACAATTGGCATTACTACAATACCTCACTGCCATTCCTATTATGCATCTGTCGCTCCTGCACTACCAATGACAATACCAGCAAGCAAACATTCGTCATTGACAAATGCTTGTTTATCTTCTACTTTGTTTTCAGACTTAGCACAATCATTCCACCTCACTACCGAGGGCTTCTGGCTCTGTGATATAGATACTACAGTTTGAGTTCCAGCATGAAGAAATTAGACTGTATTGATCAAATTATGTCTTGCTACCAGCATGTAACATTATTTCCTTTTGTCACTCACTGAAAAATGCTCACGAGTAAAAGTCAGGCTATTTAGACAAAGCAGATGCAGCTTCAACTAAACACAGATCATTGCTGCACCGTGTCAGCTGAGCCACTTTCAACAAAGTTATCATGGAAATCAGTAACTTTTAAAAACAAGGAGTGATTGCAATTTGTGCTTTGCCATGTACTTGACTGCAAATCTGCATGCCAGGAGGGAGGGGGTAGAAAGGCAGAGGGCTGAAAATGAGTATGTGACAAAATAAATAATCAAAAGAGTTACACTAAAATTGTGAGATAATCCGAATTAATTAGTTCTCAAAACTGTGTCAAATATGAACTCCCGCTGTGAGTTTTTTTTTTTTATATCAAACACATTCAAACACGGATAGCTTCACACTAGGTTAAACAACTGATCAAACCTTTTTATGATACATTTTTCTTTTATTTGAAACGCAATCTCCTGACAGAACTACTTCTTATTATTTCAGCCACTATTTTTTGGGAAACATCAAAATGAAATTCAGTCCTGGTTTTGGATGTGAATGAGTACTGATCTGTGACAGCAGCTTGTAAGACAAACTACACTCATGCTGACAATTTCATCGCTGCAATCTATATGCTGTCACTCAGCCACACAGGAACATGCACGTCTGTGTGCATTTGGGTGACTGAAACATGCGCAGATGAAATGACAGCAGGAGCCTGAGTCAGCAGTCTTTAACCGAAGTCAGTTTGACTCTGGTTCAAGTGTTCCATGTTGTAGTGATTTTTATTTAAAATCTGAAAACTCGCTGCAACCAGGGGAATCCAATTACACATGATGAGGGATCCTGGTATAATTATTCCAAGAGTAACACACATAAACAGAGGTAGCAGATGATTCTTTATTGAACAGGAGTCTTCTGAGCCTAGAAAAAAAAAAGAAAATACAGTGAGCACCTGCTCTTTAATGCACCACAGTCCCTGTGCAATACCTTTTGGGAAGCTGACTTTAGAATGTTCATCAGGCTGGCCCAGTGGCACAGAGGGCTGAGGCGCTGGTATCTTACCTCAAAACATACTGGTGACCCGAGTTTCTGAACGGACTCGGGCGCTGAGGATCGATGGGTGAGGAGAGGATTGAGCATTCGAAGGACTGCTCTCCTCTCCTGCGGTGGGTTGGGGAGATGCTTCACTCTGTAGCAGCCCCTGGTGGAGACCAGAAGCACTACAGATGTGGCACAACAAAGGAAGTCTGGAGAAAAAATAAGAAATCAGTGCCTTGATTGGTCTGATGATGGCCACCTGGACCCTCGCCTCCACAGAGCCCCGAACAAGCCAACCTGACCTCAGCAGCACCCAGGGCCAAGAAGGTCAGCTGTAAGGCACTTTCTCCCCTGAAGGAGAGAACACACCTGATGAAGGGATACGTTGGGTTACCCTGGGCAGGCGTGATATGAGGTCAAGGGTTGGTGACTGGGTCCCGGGGGAGGATCCTTGGCAATGGCCTGAAGGAGAGGCTGATCAAGACATGGGGGAGATATACAGATAACACACAAAAAAAAAGAATGTCCACCAAATGGCCCAGTGGAGAAGTCTGTGGGGCTAGTGAATTTTTCTAAGTCAGTAGCCCTGCTGGCTAATGGCTGCAAAACTTAATTTCGACCCCTGAATCAATTATTTATTTATTCGTTTAAGGGTAACATGGGGTTGCAGCTGAGACCCCCTATGATTTCTGTGCAACTCTTACACAGTATGTGTCCTGCAACCCCTATGAACCACTAAAACAAGGACTAACCATAGGTGCTGGAAGATAGTAAAAGCTGAGGGGGCGAAGGCGCAGAAGGGCACTTATGAGAGTAAAAAGGGCACTTTTTCTACACTAGTTTTTGCCATACAAAACTACAATAAATGTACACATATGATGATCATAATGTTAAGAATGCAGTCCCATATAGGAATATTTATACAGTATATTACAGACATATGAATGTTCCAGCAGAAATTGACCACCCAGTCTAAGTCTGCTCAAGTGTGCAGCTATATTAAGAGTGCAGCTGTCAACCCATTCCCTCCAATAGCTCCACATGATGTTTGAACCATACATTGCTTAACGTGATACAATGGCTGCCCAGGTGAAACAGAGAGATGGCACAGTAATATGTGTATCACCAGTCCGAAGCATGCAGTCTTCACACAAATGAGTTTGGAGTTTTTGGTTCCACCTTCAGGATAGAAGTTAGCAGATAAGCCCAACCACCAGCAACAAGGTAAACTCCGGAGGCTGGGGAAATAATGACACAGAGCCATTAAGTTTACACAGCTTATTTATTAATGAATCACAGTGTACAATGTAAAGTGTATTTATTAATGAATCATAGTATACAATGACAGTAGTTTGGTGAACCCATCTGGTTACCATCTTCTGACAAGGCACTGCAGCATGAACATTATTAAGCACGCTAGCAATGAAGTGCAAATGGCAAAAAAACATTTTTATTTCTTGCCCTTCCTCACCCTCCCCCCCCCCATCTTTGTCAATAGTTAATATTAATCCTCAACTACTAGGGTACTTTAATTAGCCATTCTTGGCTAGTGACCCATGCATCGAAATGCCTGTGTACTGCACCACTATTGTACAACACATATGGGTCCAATAACATTTATAATGCATGATTTGCTGTTACTGACAATGAAAGTATTATTTTGTATGCCACTGTGTTTGCTCAGCTCAGCTGCCCAACAGTTACAACGGCAGGGCTTTTTGATCATTCAATACTGGGACATTTGACTCCTCCTCCCATATGTCACACATCAGCCAGCCTCTATCAGCAACTGCAACTCAGAATTTTCAAATGCACCCCCAGCCTCCCCAACTCCTTCTCTGAAATGCATTATCCCCTTACTGCTGGGTCCACTATTCACTATCACAGCCTGGCTCTTCAACCAACAGTGGGGATAGAGAAAGGCCAAAGTTCAGTGCACACAAGCACTATACGCTCTTCACCCAACACTGAATTGTTTTAATAAGAGGATCACATCATAAACGGTGCCCACAAGGAAGACATAGTGGCATTGCTTTTTACCACTGCTCCCTATACCACTCACAGTGGTTCTATGTCACATAAGTCAATCATGCAGAGTGCCAACTTAATTTACCACCCCCGAACACATCAGTGCCATACTCCAGTGCAACATGCTGCATGCAAGGCAGATTCCTTCTGTGTCATTATCTGCCACCACAAACAAGTGACACACAACGTAAATAACACCACATGGGCAGTATAACAGCAACAATACCAGACTTGGCTATAGAAATAAATACAGTCACTAAACTGAAACTTTAAACATTACTGCTGTCTGGAACCTGCATGAACTGGAAGCATTTAGAATCATTTTTATTTTGCGCAGCAATAAGCACACTTACTTATGGTGGCACTGATGGATATGTTTTGATGCCTAGATGCCTATTATAGCTTAGGTGAGCCTGAGATGTTAATACTTTGAACCAATCATATTACTTAATTTAAAAAGTTCATGCCATTCTGGTGATATCTAGGTGCACAAAATAGGTGCACATCTTAATTTGGCCATGTTTATCATAGATTTGAAACAAGAGGAGACCTGCTTCAAAAGTGTATGGGACAGGACAAGGGTAGAAAGGAGGGCAGCTGCAGAACAAGGGTGCTTTGTGCATTTTGAGCAGACTTCATAGACCTCTAGGCCTTTTTCTGCTGGCAAATTTCATATGTTCATATGCTGGCTTGATATATATATATGTGTGTGTGTATATATGTGTATGTATACATTTATTTATTTATTTAGTTAAACATCAGTTTAGAAACCTTTGAGCCAGAGGCTCATTTACAAAAGTACCTGCGTCACAAAGAGGACATCAGAACAGTAGTACAAGGACACAGTACTTACAAACAAAAAAGTTACAGTTCAATTACAATTTTGTTACAATAGAATACAATCTCCAACGAAGCAAAAGATAACAAAAGGTGCAAACTTATGGTCGGGGAGCTGGTGGGAGTAGAAGGGAGGAGATAGGGAGGAGGAATTAGTAGGAAAAGGAAGGGGAGCGCTCAGTGAGCATTGTCAAACAGAGTATATATATATATATATTTTTTTTACACTAGGCTAGCGGCAGTTGCATTTACAGAGCTAAGAGGAAGTTTCTGAGCCTGGGCTTAAAGCAAGCTAAGGTTAGTGAGTTTGAGACACTGGCAGCGAGGAGTTATACCAGTGGGGCGCACAGTAGGGGAATGCCTCTGACCTTGAGAGGTCCTGGCCTCGAATAACTAGTGTAGCTCTTGACCAGCCGCGTGATCAGGGTCAGTGCAGTACGGGCTAATGGAGTTGATAGGCCTATGGGGGATAGGCCATGCAGGGTTTTAAAGGTGAGCTGGCATGTCTGATACATGAGTCGCTTCCAGGTTGAGTAGGGTAGCCAGGGTGTACAGCTCCACATGTGTGAGTGAGTCTGGGAGCACCAGTGATAAGTCTGAAGGCCTTATTAACTGTGAGGTGAACCTTGTTGAGGGCAGTCTGATCTGCTGAGCCATAGACCGGAAGGCCATAGTCAATGAGAGACATGACAGAGGAGGTGACAGCCAGGCAGAGGGCATCAGGAGGAGGCATTTCTTGTGCCGGTAAAGAATGCCTAGCCATGAGTTGGCTTACAGAATTTAGGGCAGATATATGTCCATGGAATGAAAGTGCAGGGTCAAAGGTTATACCAAGATATTTATAGGACTGCACCTGGTCAATGACGAGATTGGTGTGGAGTGGACAGCTAAGGGAAACTTGCTGTACTTATTTTGGGGTGGGAGAAGAGCATCGCTTTTGTTTTCTTAAGGTTGATAACAAGTCGGTGCTCAGTGAACCAGGTAGCTCCAGAGTCAAAGACTAGTTGGAGGGAGTTCTGCAGCAGCATGGGGTCATTGTGGGAGGCAACGAGAACAGCATCATCAGCATAGAGAAGCATCTTACTGTACAACTGCTGGGTAGGGAGTTAACAAAGAGTGAGAATAGTAGGGGTCCAAGAATTGAGCCTTCACGGCACCCAGAGCAACTGGGGCATGTTTCAGAGAGAGTACCGCTGACTTTCACACATTGGGAGGGCAGAGAGATAGCTGGTGCACCAGGAAACAGGTCCTGAGCAAAGCCTATTAGGTCGAGGGTGGAGAGCAAGAGGATGCGAAACTGTATCGAATGCTTTAGACAGGTCAATGAATATAGCACCAGCCAGGCACCAGAGTCCAAGGAGGCATGGAGGAAGTTGGAAAATTCCAGGAGTGCTGAATTGGTACTATGACCTGCTCTGAACCCGTGTTGTTCAGGGCAGAGAACATTGTACTTACAGAGGTAGTCAGAGACTTGGGATGCTACAATTTCTCTAACGCCTTAGAGAGGGGGAGAGGATTGAGATGGGTCGAAGTCATTCGAAGAGTCCTGTCACCACCTTTATGGACAGGGGTAACTGTGGCAATCTTCCAGGCAGAGGGGAATTGTCCGAGACAGAGTGATTTGTTGAAAATGTACGTAGTGGTGAGAGGACCTGATCCAGGACCTGATGTAAAAGGCAGGGGATCAAGTGAGTCATTACCGATGGTGTTACCTTTTAGGGCTTTTAGCAAGTAAGGCCTAGCTTCTTGCATGGTGATATTTAATGCAGGTGGAAAGAGGGCGGCAATGGGTGGTGGTACAGATGGAGGAGGTGGACTGAAAAAGTTACCAGGAAGTACTGAGCTAAGGTCGGTAAAGGAGTTATTGAGGTGGGTGGCAATGAGGGCAGGGTCAGAGGAGACGGTACCATTGATGTTGAGAAGAGAAGGAGAGGGGACTGGGAGTGACCATTCAGTTGCTTGATGTTGTCCTAGAAGCACCTGGGGTTCCTCCAGAGGAGGTAAGAGAGGCTTGGTAGTATTCCGCCTTTGCTTTTATGGATGGCCCAGGTGCACTGGTTGCGGCGGCAGCATAGGACTGCCTGTCAGCTGAACGGCCAGTAGCAACAGCAAGGTGCCAAAGATTGTCACATTGCTTAAGTTGCCACAGTAGGCAGGGTGATCCAAGGGCATGTTTCACTTTGGACCCCTAGCAGTTATGGAAGCAAAGATATCACAGGCAAAGTTGAAAGTGCTACAAAGAAGGCCAGGGCCAAGTCAATTTTGCCGTTCTCCGCCAGAGGGGACCAATCTGTGTGGGCAAGGAAGCGCTTAAGGCCTATGAGTCCCCCAGGCCTAAGCAGCCTTGAGAGGTGGTTTTGACCGGGATGAGGGCCGAGGGGTTTCTCAGCTGAAAAGCACAGGGGAGTGGTCACTGAGGCAGTCAGGGAGGATTTGATGTTGTGGATGCGGATTGGCCTGCTGGTGAGGACCACATCCAGGAGGGTGCTTGTCCCCCCACAGGGTTTTTCTAGTAGGCTGTGTGACCAGTTGAGTTAGGTCAATTGAATCGAAAGCCCTCACGGTGGAGGAGAGACGAGGGGCAGAGCCAGTTTATATTCAAGTGGCCCACAAGATTTGGTCCGACGACAGTTGGGTAGGGAGGTGAGGTGAGTCAATTAGTATGCCCAGGGCCTGGGATTGCTCCTTGGGGTGTAGGCTACGGTTAGAATAATGGGCCTCTAGCTGGGTCAGGGGACAGTTTAGAGGTGCCTGGGCCTTATGGTCGAGGTCAGGCAGGGAGTGGTAGCCCCATGAGAGAATCCTTCAAATAGAAGACACACCCCACCTCTCCTGCCGACATGGTCCAACTGGTGGAGATGTAGGCGGGGAGAGAGACATGAGAGTTAGGAGTGGAGGGAGACAGCCAGGTTTCAACCAGGGCAACAACATCAGGTTTATGAAGCGTCACCCAGCAGTGTAGAGAGTCCAGTTTATTCAGGAGGCTACAGATGTTCATAGAAGCAATGCGCAGCCCAGGAGATTTCAGGGGGAGGACCAGTGCTGCCAGGCCCAGGATTGGGGTGGACATTGCCTGACAGGAGCAGGAGGAGGAGGGCTGATCTGGAGAGTGCACAATGGCGGGATAGCTTTCGACGATTGGAGAGGGGGTGATGAGGGGGTGATCACCAAGTGAAAACAGCTACTAGAGAGCAGTAAAATGTGACAAGTGAGGTATTGGGAGCAAATTGTTCAAACTTAATCAGGCTCCCTCTAGTGGCAAAACAATATAAGGAGCTAATGGAGAAGTTGGGTGCCATTGCTCTTCTGGAGAGGGTCCAGAGGAGGGTGACCAGGGTGACACTGGGACTAGGGGACAGGCACTATGAGGAGAGGGTGCAGGAGCTCAACCTGTACTCACTGAAGGAGAGAAGGAACAGAGGAGATATAATGGACTGAACCTCATGGAATTTTTAATACCTCTCAACACTGACTGAAGCAAGTAAGCTAGCATACATGTTTGGGAGGGGCTGGAAAAATTACAGTGCACACATGATCTTTAAACACTTGGATGAAACATTTTCCCCCAATAATGTGTCTCATTTCCTTTAGCACCATGCCCTTGGAAATACTACAAACTCAAACTGTAATCTTTTCCTAAAATAGCATCCACAGGGACAACATGGATCAATCATTCTAAGCACTCTTACTGCTGCCTCCTTCATACCCAGCTCAGCTCACATTTGCACAGCATCACTTCTTCTTAATGCAAATAAGGCTCCCTAGTTTTCTGAGATGTTAGTCCTGGCAATCCAAGCAATTAGAACAATTAAAAAAACACTTACTTGCACAATCTCCTAGTAAATGCCATGCTTTCAGTTTTTAACTGAAATATTATTTTAATCAACATTTTCAGAGGTGTGTATATATATATATATATATATATATATATATATTTGTAAACATCTGTACATAACTGGCAGTATTTTTATTATAAGCTGTGTCAGCCAGCGTGAACTGTTCATTGTCTGTTTTGATGTCACACCTCAAAATAGGTCCTTCGCCTAGTGTGACTGATCTGTTAACTAAAACTAAATAAATAACAAATTGTGTTATATTGGTCTGCAAAACCTAGTGCTCCCAGATGCCAGATGTACAAGGATGCCTATATTTAACAGGGAAATAGGCCAATCAACAGGAGGAATAGTTACCACTGACTTACATGGTGTTATACAGCAGCAAACTAAACTAGAACTCATGTTCCACAAGAAACAGGGCTAAAACATACTCCTTATACACTGCTGGTTATGTTTTCTGTGAACTGCACATCTATCTCCTTTCCCCCAGGACACACAAGGAAACAAGCTGCAGTCTGCCTTTCTTGTAAAGACTACGTTGTTAGCTAGGTCTCTCTCTCTCCCCTTTTCTCAAATTATTGTAGCTTGTTACAAAATTAATCCTACCCCCACCCCCCAAACATTATCTAATTATAGTAACATAGTATAAAGAACATATTTGGGAGCAAGAGAAGAGTAAAAGTAAAGTTCTGATGGGTAAAATAATAATTGGTTTTACATAATAGTGTACAACAAGGTATACTATACAACATAAACAACTTAAGGAGAAAGAATATGCTGCAACTGTGAAAGGTATAATGTTATTGGGCAAAACCTGAAAATAACATATGTATATGCTCCTAATCAAATAGCATCGCAGAGCTCAGACCAGGACATAACAACAATACATAAGACAGGAGTTATAGGAATTAAATAGTACAACTTTTGAGTAGCTACGGGTCACAACTTGAGTAGGTACACACACACTTTCACGTCATAAATTATTCCCCTTGTAATCATGTTTACACTCTACACATTGCTGCTGTTAATAATACAACCTAAAAAAACTATGAAAGTGCTTTCCTGCTTACCCTGTTGTGAACTTACTCTCCATCCTAAAGGAAAAGCTCTACAGTAATGAAAATCAAAGATTTTCTTAAACATGAAACTGTAGGAGTTATAATACTTATGTAACTGGTTTCTATTTTTTAACATAGGAAAAGCTGGTTATAATTCTGTCATTATAACCACCTGGTTATAACAACATTTTCTTTTCTAAGTAAAACTGTAAGTTGCACAGGCAAAAAATAGAAACCAGAAATTATACAAAATAAACCATGGTAGTCTGTTAAAATTTGGATTTTACACACACCTCAGGGTGGGATGACTTAATAAACCCGGTGTGACATCTCACCCCTCTCGGTGTATACAATTTTCATTATAACTGACTACCCACTGGCCTGGTGGTGCTGTGGGCTGAGGCACTGGTTGCCTTACCTCGCACTACACTGGTGACCCGTGTTCAGGAACAAGCCAGGGCCATGGGGGGCTAGCAGGGAGGAGAAGGATTAAACATCTAATGAACTGCTCTCCTTCTCCGGGGAGGGGGGGACACTAGCTGTTGGTGTATGATCAGCCCCTAGTGGAGGCCTGGGTCAGGCGCACAAATGCTTGATGTGTGAGAGATGAGGCAGGCACTTGGAGCATGGCATGCAGATGAGTGTGCACTGTCTCCTGTGGTGCCATTGCATGCCTCGTCTTGGGAAGAAACTGAGAAAAAGGTGGCTGGTTTGCAAGAATGAAGGTGGTCCCTGCAAGACACCACCACTTATAAATGGTGGCCTCCAGCACTGGATTTGTGTGGTCAGTGGGTTGAGGGATCCCCGCCACCCCACCACGAGGTATAGCCATGGGAAGCTGGTAAGGTTGCTGCAAGTGGGGATGGGGCTGGGGACCGCGAGGATGAATAGCCACCATCTGGGGGGGGTGTATAAAATGACTAACTGCAAAAATAAATAAATAAATAACTGGCTACCAATCCATTATTCTAATCTCTATATACATATCCTGGCTGTTAACTTGTAATGAAGTGCATTTTTAGCTAAAAATAGATACATAAAAACAACAGCACAGAACTGAGCAACCCTTGCCTTGCAGAATATGCAGTTAGCTATGTAGCTACAGAAAAAAAACTGATGTTATTCGTTTTACCTGTAATACTAGAACAGCAGCAGACAGAACAGGTCTGGTCCAGGCAATGCAGCCTATGTGGATCAATGAATTTGGATCTTCTTCTCCTCGAGTCCCCTGGTTCGACAGACAAGGGTCAGGTAGGTAATCGAAATCAAGGTATCCTATCTCAAAACCCTCCTAGTAGAACCTGACCCCATTTGTTACAGTGTGTTACATACCAGATTCCCCTAAAGCCCAGCCAACATGTCAAATCAAATGACAGCTAAGCTAACATCACCTGGCTGCCTTAGTTTAACTCAACCAGGCAATATTTTTAGCTACTCCAGGCTAAAAGCCCTGCATGAAAACAAACTCAGAATTGCATAATGCCTGAATTTAAGAACATGCGTCCATAACTCTGGCCAGTATTACTCATCCCAGTCCCAACAGGCTTCAGTAAATACTCAGTTCTCACAGTTGTTAGAGACCAGACCAAAGTTCCGAATGACCTACAGTTACAGTCAGTCCTGTGACTGGCAGTCCCTCAAACATGGGTCACAGGCATCCAGGACAAGGTGTGGACGAACATTACTATTTGGACCATGTCCACACTGGGCAATAAAATACTTTCCGCAAGCTAGCAAGGCGGGGGGACAGATAGGCAGCTGCAGAAACTCAGAACTGCAGATGAATAAATGAATAAATAAATAAATTGGGCTACTCTGCATTATTTAATTTAATGTACTGAAAATATAAAATATAACATTACGCAAGATAAGTTTTTATATTAAAATATCTCCTTATCCCCCTTCAGCCAACCATGAAATATGAATTTCATGACATCTTTTTGCTCCATTCACCTAATAAAATATATGTTAGTGTACAAGATTACAGAACACCTTAATGTGCCCTCTTCAGCCAACCATATGAGGTATATGTGTGTGTTTGGGGTGGGGTACGCCAGTGTGAAAGTACCATAACTATCATGCCAGTCCCCTAGTACCTGAAACAGAGAATGTGCTTTATACATTCCGTTAGGTATTATAATGGAGGTGGTCCACAGTGGAAACCTTAAAAGCAAATGAAATGGGTCTGGAAAATGGACTACACCGGTACAAGCAAATCTACCCAAAGTCAGTGTAGCAAGAGACTTAATAGATGGTCACACAGACACATATGTGCTTCTAAGGGTGACTTTGCAGGCTGGGTCTCTGGCCTTTTAAGGTGTCAATTGGCCATTTTAGATGAAGGAATGTTAAAGTTAAGATTATGATAATACTGCACCCTTAGCCTCTATGGACCAGACCGACTAGTCCAGGACCCACTAAAACACTTTACTGGTCTGTCCGACACGGCACAATGTGAATGTACTAACTGTGAGTTGGGTCATGGGTCATGGGTGTGCCTGCCTCAGATTGAACTAGTTGGCTCACAGCTCAGCCAGGCAGCACAGTCAGCATAAGCAGCCACCCAACCAGATTCAGAAACTGAGGCAGATGCAGACCTGCTGACAGTACCACTCCTTCCCTCCCGATCCATTCATAAATAATAAAATTACTGACTCATTCACCGCTGCTCTGATTCCTGCTTGGAAGTGGAGGTGGGGGATGCATGGACTATTCTCTGCTGTGATATGGGATGGAACCCCTCCCAGCTTGGGGCGTGCATAGTAGTAGCAGCACCCAAACTCACTTCCTATGCTGACGAAGTAAGACTTGTTATCTTGCCTGCGGTGCAGTGTGCAGCTGCAGCTGGAAGATGCTTATTATTTCATCTAGAACCGTCCGCTGAAAAAATAGTCAAGTCAACTTTTTCCTTGCCTTTTTTTCATTTTTTATGATGACTACTTGGCATTGGCTGCAAAAGAAGATCTTACGCCAACCGGGCTCAAGCTTCTCGGCTGCGGCAGCATCAGAGCCTGGGCGGCAGTGGTCAACTGACTGGGGGCAAGCAACAACAAGAACAAAAATAAAAAATTAAATAAAGCAATACAAAAATTTGAATAAAGTACTGTAGTTAGATAGACATAAAAACATACTCACTCAGTCAACAACACAGCAGATTCTTCTTCACAGCAGCCAGCTGAAGGCCACACTCGAATCAAATTCCTGGTTTTACCCAAACAATAAAAATGCTTAACTTAAAAAAAAAAAATACTGTCTGAACTGACGCAAACAGTGGCAAGTGGCGAGCAAACAAGCAAGCCAGGCAGCCAGCGAAAGAAATCAGCACAGCCCAGTAGCCAGCAAGTCAGCAAAGTCGAGTCCAGTCCACAAATCAACACTCAATCCCAAGGAAAAGCCAGGAAGGAAGGAGTCAGAGAAATAGGATTTGGGGATGTCTGTGTGTGTGACTACTACCTTTTATACTCCCTTGGCTACCCCGCTCTGTTCTCTCTCTCTCTCTCTCATTTCTCGATTCTCAGGCTGCAGACAGAGCGGTTGGCTCAGAACTTCCTGGAGACATTAAAAAGCTGAATTTCAAAAAAGATCTAATTTATTTTAGACAGAGTGACAGACCTAGAGTGCGCACCAATGTAGTGCTAGGACACATATAAAGATAAGAGTAGTTAAATCATGCAGTTATCTTGCAGCTGGGTGCCACCGCCAGCTAATGTGGCTTACTGGCTATTGTGGCTAACTAGGTGCTAACTGCTAAGTCCTCTCCTCCCGACTCCGAGTCCAAGAACAAGGTGGAGATGAGACAGAGTTGTTAAAGCTCCTGAAGCCGAGCCAAGCTGCTTGAATCTTAGTTCGGAGACAAGTTGTAATAGAGTTGTTATAATAACGACTTACTTTACAACTTTGCTGGTGGCTGATGCATTTAACACAGCAGGTGTTTCTTTGTTTTGTTTTGTTTAGGAGGAGGAGGGGTGGGTGGGGCGGCAGAGCAGATTCAGGCATGGAACAGCCAGGCACTGGCAGTAACTATCAGCAATGACAGAACATGTGCATCATAATTCATTCTGCATATAGGGGCAATCTCCTAGTGCACAAAAAAACTGGTGGGCTCACGCCCTCCCCGCCTACCCTCACGGTTCCGGCACCTCTGGGACTAACTGCACTAGCCAAACAAGCCTAAAAGAGCACAAAATCACACAAAAGTGATGCAAGGTCACTGGAACTGAGGTAACTCAGTGGCAGTCACCACCAGCATAAATACCAGTAAGAAACTATTTTCTCACTGGTGGTGAAACTAGTGGTGACTGCCACCAAGTCACTTCCATTCCAGTAACTTTGCCTCATGGAGGGTGAACTTTTAGGCTTGTTGTACTGTTGCAGTGAATCTCAGTAATTGTTTGGTGTATCATGTGCTACACAGTTAGGCCTGCATGATGCTTCTGTGGGAGTAAACATGAAGATGTGTACTCCCACAGAGGCCATGCTGGGCTTAACATGCAGCACATGGCACACCAAATAATTATTGAGATTCACTGCAACAGCCAAACAAGACCAAGAGTGCCCCCCGAATGAGGGAAAGTTACTGGAGACAAGGGTAACTGGGTGGCAGTTACCACCAGCATCACTTCCAGTAATAAAATATTATTTTACATTACGTATACTCCCACAGAAGTCATACTAGGCCCTAGGCCTAACATGCTGCGTGTGACACACCAAACAATTGCTGAGATTCACTGCAACAGCAAAAGGAGCCAAAAGTGCACAAAAAGACACAAATGATGCAAAATTACTAGAACCAAGGCCAGCCTAGTGGCGCTAAGGGTTGAGGTGCTGGATGCCATGCCTCACATCGTGCAGGCGACCTGGGTTCAGGAGCAGACTTGGGTCACGCGGGCGTTGGCCAGGGTGAGGAAGGATTGGGGGTCTGCTGCCAGTTCTCCTTCCATGGGGGAGGGAGGACAGTGCAGCACCCTATAGACTGACACCCAGCAGTGGCTGGGTGTCGGCAGAGGCATGCTGCAAAGAATGGGGATGGGCCCACATCCAGAGAACTAGACTGCCTCCATTGAGGCAGAGACAGTCCCGCCCATTGCACATTCATGGGTCCTGGGACACAAACAGAGGAAAAGGCAGAGCTGGCAGGCTCCATGATCACCAGCTGTGCCCATGCCATCCCAGCAATCTAGATGTTGGCTTCAGGGGTGGGGTGGCTGGTGCCTTGCTACCAGCACTGTCATGGGGATAACCCTGTGGGGAATGACCAGGTGGGCTTGGGGAGGAAAGCTAGGCTGGAGAAATAGGTCTCCTCTGATGGAGGGGCCGGGAGCTGCCTGCCCACTCTGAGGAGGAGCAGATAAAATGTATATATGAAAAAAAAATTACTAGAACCAAAGGAGCCGCTTTGGCAGTCACTGCCAGCAAACACTACAATAATAAAAAAAACAGTATTTTACATTTCATGTATGACCACAAAAGCCATGTTGGGCATACCATGCAGCACATGGCCCAAACAATTACTGAAATACACTACAACAGCCAAACAAGCCTAAAAGTGGACACAAAAACACCAAAAATGATGTACAATCACTGGAACCAGGGATGACTGGGTATCAGTCACCACCAGCATCATCCCCAGTAAGAAAAGATTTTCTTACCAGTGGTGATGCTGGTGGTGACTGCCACTGAGTCATCCTCAGGTCCAGTAACTTTGCTTCCTTTGGGGGTGGGGTTGGGCACATTTAGGCTCATTTGTGCAGTTTTCAATGTCTGTTAATGAAGTTGACAATGTCCTTTCTAAACCTCATGCTAATCTCCCTCAGGGTTCTAGATAGTCTGGTGTGATTAACAGCTCATTAAGAGCTACAATTATCTGGCAGTTTAAGAGGGGTAGTCAACTAAAGACTCAGTGTGAATCATTATCACTCCATTGTTAGGACTTTCAGCTAGTGTCCAGGGTGTAATCAAGCATAGAGTGCTAAGTCACTAGCTTCCAGTTTTCTGAATGTGTGTCTGGCAATTTGTCCCACATTATTGAGACCAGTACCCTTCATTTTCCTAAATTTTTAATTTCGGTATCCAACATTTCAGCTGGCCAATGCAAAGAAAGATTAAGGTTAACCCCTGACATGTGCTGCATAGTAGGCCCAACATGGCTTCCATGGTAGTACACGTAATGTAAACTAATGTTTTCTTGCTAGGGGTGATGCTGGTGGTGACTGTAAACCTCAGTTCCAGTAACTTTGCCTCATCATGGGGAGTTGTGCACTTTTAGGCTTGATTAGCTGTTGCAGTGAATTTCAGTAAATGTTTAGGCCATGTGATGCATGGTAGGCCCAACGTGGCTTCCGTGGTAGTACACATGATGTAAACTAATGTTTTCTTGCTAGGGGTGATGCTGGGGGTGACTGCAACACAGTCACCATCAGTTCCAATACTTTTACATCTATTTTTGGTGTTTGGGCACATTTAGCATCGTTTTGCTGTTGCTATGCATCTCAGTAATTGTTTGGTGTGCCATGTGCTGCATGGTAGGCCTAGGGCATAGCATGGCTTTTGTGGGAGTAAATGTGATGTAAAATACATTTTTCCTAATGGGGGGGGGGTGATGCTGGTGGATACGGCCACTCAGTCACCCTCGGTTCCAGTAACTTTGCCTCATTTGGAGGGGGTACATTTTTAGGCTTGATTGTTGCAGTGAATCTCAGTAATTGTTTGGTGTGCCATGCAAGTCCCTAGACCTAACATTCAGCACATGGCACACCAAACAATTACTGAGATTCACTGCAACAGAAAAAGGAGCCTAAAAGTACACAAAAAAATGCCAATGATGCAAAATAACTAGAACCACGGATAACACTTTGGCAGTCACTGCCAGCAACCACCCTAGTAAAGAAAAACATATTTTACATAATTTGTACACCACAGAAGCCCTGATTGTAGGATACAAATGCAGCACATGGCCCAAACAATTACTGAGATGCACACAACAGCGAAATGAGCCTAAAAGTGTAGAAAAACACTGAAAATGATGTAAATTACTGGAACCTAGTGTGACTGGCTGGCAGTCACCACCAGCATCACCCCGGTAAGAAAAAATTATTTTACATCACGTTGACTCCTGCAGAAGCCATGCTAGACCCTAAGCCTAACATGCAGCACATGGCACACCAAACAATTACTAAGATTCATTGCAACAGCAAAAGGAGCCAACTGTTCACATTTTTAAGGTCTTCTAAACCCATGTTCTGTTAATATAAATGAACTCCAAGGTAGCATTTTCAGGAAGAGAAAGAGGAGGGAAAAAAATAGACTCCCAATGTTGTTAGACCAGGCACATTATACAAATTGTGGTGTAGTTCCCTCTGGAATACATTATTCTGTTGTCACCAAAGTGCATTGTCTGTGATAACATGGTTATCACCAAAGTGCATTGGTCCCAAACATAGGAAGAACAATACAGTATTTCTGTATTGCACAGGACCTTCTAGTTCTGTCATCCACACATCCTGCAAAACAGCAGGAGGAAGCACTAGATAGCAACTCTTGCAAAGGACCTTCTATTTACTTTTGTCTGCATTTCATCTCTATGTCATCTCACCTCCTCCCAAAGAACAGGAGGCAGTGCTATATATTTAAAAAAAAGATTATATTTTCTATTTAGAATTATATTTTCTAGTTCTTTTGAGAATTATATTTTTTAGTTCTTTCATCCACACTTCCTGCATAATGGCAGGAGGAGGCGCTAGATAACAACTCTTGCACAGGACTTTCTATTTACTTCAGAGAAGGTTTACTTTCTGTTTCCATACAACTACAGGTCAGATCTTTTTCTTCTGAATTCACTCTTGGGAATTTCCTTTCTCTTTCTGTCCAAAGAACAGGTCAGATCCTTTCCATCTAGCTCCATGCATGCAGAAAAATGGACATTGTGAAGTGCAGATTTTGTGGAACCTTAGTCACCAGAACATTTGCAATTCCTGTGGGGCATTGTGTTGCATGCTCTGCCCTCAAGAAACATAGAAACATAGAAGTTGATGGCAGATAAGGACCGTAAGGCCCATCCAGTCTGCCCATTTCTTTTTCTACCTTATAAATGTGCCATCGGCCTTTGCTCTGTCAGTGGCCTATCTATTCATAGTCATTTGTATTGCTCCCTTATGCCTATCCCATGCCTGTTTGAAGCCCTGCACTGTATTCATAGCCACCACTTCTTGTGGTAAGCCATTCCATGCATCCACCACCCTTTCTGTGAAAAAGAATTTCCTCACATTCCCCTTAATCGCCCCTCTAATCTCATGCTGTGACCTCTTGTCCTGCTATTTTTCTTATATTTAAACATGTTAGACTCTTTCATCTTGTTAATGCCCTTAAGGTGTTTGAATGCCTCGATCATATCACCTCTCCCTCCTTTGCTCAAGGGTATACATATTGAGCTCTGTTAATCTGTCTTCATATGTCTTCTGATGCAGTCCTTGCACCATTTTGGTTGCCCTTCTCTGGACTGCCTCAATTTGGTTAATGTCCTTGTGAAGGTGTGGCCTCCAATACTGCACGCGTACTCCAGATGGGGCCTAACCAGTGTCTTGTAAAGAGGGATTATTACCTCCCTCTTATGAAACAAGATCAAGGATCTATGATCTCAGATCCATGCAGCATGGTCCAAGATAACCTACCTCTGGGCACAGCTCAACCACTCGACACATCACAACACTTTGCCTTCACTGAGCTCTGTCTGCCTACCACCAACACCACTACCCCAGAGAACTAGCAGACCAGTGGCGGTAGCTGGTAAGAAACAACAAAGCTAAGCCCAAGAGCAGTGCCACAGTGGCTAAAAAACCAATTCACAGGTCAAATAGGTTCTCCCCACTGGCATCCATATCTACTGCTGAGGCAGGCAGTCCAGTGGAAGAGGACCACAAACATTGAATGGAGAAGCTAACCAAATCAAAGGTCACCAAAATAAAAAAAGTACATACTAATAATAGCAACTCTATGATACATGGAGAGAGTCTCACATCCACCAAAAGTGGCTGATAAGAGTTGCAGTAGATGCCTCCCAGGAACATCAGCATGGAGGACAGAGACTGCATCAAGGTGTTGTGCTCAACACCAAGCAGGACACAAACATTCTGATCCATATTGGCACAATTGACCTAGCTGGTCGGTCTGTAGAGGAGACTAAGCAAAATCTAACACAAATTAGCAAAAAACTAACTACCCTTTCATCCAGCATCACTTTTTCAGAGATTCTGCCTCTGTGGGAAAGGGGCACCAGCAGGCAGAAGATCAAAGATGGGGACATCTGCGAGCTTAATACCTGGCTTAAAAACTGGTGTCAGGATAAGGGGCATGGCTACATCGGGAACAGGCAGAACTTCTGGTAAAGGAGTTCTTTAAGTTCAATGGCTTGCACCTTACAAAGGAGGGGACATGCACTCTTGGTCAAAAATTTGATGTCTTCATTAGTCATTTAAACTAGTAGGAGGGGAAGGGGCACCAGCAACCATCACATCTGATTGATCAGCTGATGCCCCTTTCCCATCATCAAACACGTCGATGGTACCAGGATGCTACATCACAACCACCACATGTGACAAAGGTTGGGAAACTCCACAAAGATGTTCCAAATGCACTAGAAACAGAAAGTGCACTAAGGACACAAAATGTAAGCAGAGTAGTTGTGCAGCAAGCAGGACTAATCAGAGATGGAAGGCAATGTGCATTAAAGCTCATAGCCTTCCAAACAAAATCCCAGACTTTACTGCCATGATGGCTGAGGCCTCCTTGACTGGGTGACTATCATGGAGACTTGGTTCATGAAGAACCACACCTGGGCGTTACTATCTCTGGATACACTCTCTTCAAGAGAGAGACAGCAAGGAAAGCAAGGTGGGAGGTGGCTGTATATCAAAGATGGGATCAATGCAACTGAAATCCAGGGACTGCACAGCAATGCAGAGGCCCTATGGATCACTCTGGGAGTTAGTAACATTGACCCTATCCATGTAGGAGTTATCTACAGACCCCTACCAGGAGACTGAGAAGGATAAAGACCCCTGGAAAACATACTGAGGGTGGCCAACAAAGGTGAGTTACTACTGGTTGGGGACTTCAGTCTATCAGATACAGACTAGTCTACCTTCTGCCTCCTCAGAGAGGAGTAATTCCTTATCACACTACAGGGTGTGGGACTTAGTCAATTGTTAGTGTCACCCACTAGGGAATCTGCTATTCTGGAGCTGGAACTACAAACAGTGACAGGGTGTCAGACGTGCAAGTGGGGATCAACCTGGGCACCACCGCCACAGATCAGTCTGGCTGTTGATTAACACACAGAGAACCCTTGTCACACCAAATTAAGGGTGCTCAATTTCAAAAAAGCAAATTTCCCAAGAATGAGGAAAGTATTAAAATTGCTGGTAACCCGATGCCACAGGAATGTGGAGACATGGATAAAACTGAAAAAATGCTACAACTACAGTCAAGGTACAATCGCAAAACAAATAAATTCAGAAAATCAAAGAACTCACTTTGGTTTTCCAAATAGGTGTTGACTATAATTGGAGATAGAAAAAGCTTTTAGAAAGTACAAGGAGACCAAATCCAAGATGGACTGAGAAGAATACAGGATTAAACTCAGGGAAGCAGGAAGGCAATTAGGGTAACCAGGTCCAGAAGGAAGAGAATAGTGCAGGGAGTGAAGAGGGGACAAAATATTCTTTCATTATATATGGAAAAAAGAAAAGAGTAAGGGAGGAATAACCAGGTTAGCAACTAAAGAGGGACAGCTGGTGGAGAATGACAAAGACAATGCGAAGTGCTCAACAAATTCTTCTCGCTCAGTCTTTACCCATGAAGGCAAAGATAATGGTCCAGCACTAGCTAAGGCACATCTCACAACAGGGAGTAGACACCAGACCTTTTACAACAGAAAGAGTGCTTGAGGAGCTGTCTAAATTAAAGGTGGACAAGGCAATGGAGCTGGATTGAATACCCCCAAGTCTGTAAGAACTGTGAGAAGAACTTGCAGCCTCATTAGCAGAACTATTTAACAAGTTACTGGAAGATGGCATAGTGCCACAGACTGGAGAAGGGCCACAGTGTCATTGCACAACAATGGCAGCAGAGAGGTAGCAGGAAGTTACCAACAGTCAGCCTGACCTCAGTGGTGGGTAAAAGTAATGGAGACATTGCTTAAAGAAAGGAGGTAGTGAAGTACCTCAAACAAAGTGGGAAACTTCATCTGAAGCAGCATGACTTCATGGCAGGACTCTCATGCCAAACAAATATGATAGAATTCTTCTGACTTGGTTACAAGAGCAGTGGACAAAGGTGTGGCTGTGACATAGCATATCTGAACTTTAGCAAGCCTTTGATATGATTCCACACAGAAGGCTAGCAAATAATTTGAGAGCAAACAAGCATAGGTCAGAAAGTGATCAACTGGATCAAAAACTGGCTACAGGACAGGACTCAGAAAGTTATGGTAAATGGCACCTTGTTGCAGGAGGAGAGAACAAATAGGGTTCCACAGGGACCAGTGCTTGGCCAGTTTTTTCAACATATTCTCCATTGTGACATTGCTGAGGGACTGAAAGGAAAGTCTGCCTGTTTGCAGACATTACAAAAGCTCTGCAACAGTGTGGACACACATGAAGTGGTCCAAGGAATGAGGCAGATCTCAGAAAGCTGGAGGAATGGTCCAAGAACTGGCAGTTACTATTGACTACAGGAGACTAAGCAAGGCACCCCAGTTGTGCCCCAACTGTGGCACCAGCACTAGACATGCTATGACTACTAACCCTGACCAACAATGGTTTTAGTGCCCTGGTCATTTTAAATGGTTTCTGGTCATTGCCAATGGCCCCTAAAAGTCAATATAAGTTTGCCTTCACCATTGGGGGAAGGCAGTACACGCGGACCTGCTCACCACAGGGGTTCCATAACAGCCCCTCCCTGTTCCATTACACATGATGGATGCCCTTGAGAGTTGCTTTATATCCCAGTGTCTCTTGCAGTATATGGATGACCTGTTGTTGGCCACAGCCACACAGGAACAACACCTGGATCTCTTGGACAAACTACTGACCCTCATCCAGAGGGCAGGCCTCAAATGTAACCCTGCAAAAGCACAACTATGTCAGAAAGAGGTACTCTTTCTGGGTCTGAGGATAACAGACCAAGGCTGAAGCCTTACCTGGAAGAAAATACAAGGAATGCAAGATTTGCCACCTGCCCACAGCATGGCCACTCTTAGAAAGGTTTCTAGGTATGGTAAATTATTCCAGAGGATTTTATTTGTGATTTTGCTCAGAAGGCTGCCCCTCTGTATAAACTACTGAAAAGGACATTTCCTGGAATTGGGGTCCTATGCACACCCAAGCTGTGATGTCACTGTAGCAGGCCTTGGCCTCAACCCCAGCTTTGGTGAACCCCATCCAGACCTGCCATTCCATCTGGGATGTGTTACCTCTGACATTGCTATGTCTGACATGTTGGCCAGAAGTCCATGGCACCATGAGGACCCACTGCATATGCATATGCATCCAGCTCTTGACCCCAGTGGAACAGGAATTGCAGCCTTTGTGAGAAGGAGACTCTGGCCTTCTAGAGTCAGTCAAGCACTTTGTATATCATTGAGTGTCCCCACTGATCGTTAACACAAATCACATCCCAACAACCTTTTTGCTATCGAGAGAGTAAGGATGGGTCAGGCTCCAATACCAGACTGACACACTGGTCCCTCCTCCTCCAGGATAGAGACATTAAGGTCCACCAACCAAAATGCCATCCATGCTGGTTTATGTTCTCCTTTTCCAAGGAGAACCTATGACTATTACACTGCAGCCACCTGATCTACCAGATCCAGGTCCTTTCCTTCTGCTACACAACTACTTGAAAGCACCTCATTGTGTCATGCTTTTACAGACAGCTCAGCTTCCTACCACCGGGAGAACAGATAGCAGGGATGGGCATATTAGTTATTACCCTTATGGTAACACTGTTAAAATTTCTAAGCGTTGCAGTGGCATCATCACAGTATGCTGAGATGGCAGTGGTGGCCTGTGCCTCAAGTTCATCAAGAATGGAACTAAGGATACCATCATTTTCACAGACTCTAACTGGGTTTGTTGCTCCTTACAGAATTCCTTTCTTTCTGGCAGAAGAACTCCTTTACACTCCTCTGATGGCGGTCAGTGAAACACAAGGAACCAGGCCAATGTACATTCATTCACTTAGCACCAAAATTTGTGCACAAACTTTTTTGTACCTGGTAATACCCTCACACATGATCCCTATCATGCCATCAATGACACTGTTGCCACCCATGAGAAGGAAGGGGTCTGAGGGGGGGACACCTGGATGATGGACCATCCAGAGGCCAGAATGGCTGTACACATCAAAGCAGTCAAGAAGAAACTGAACCCTTTTCCCCCTTGGATTTGTCAGAAGCTCAACATGCTGACTCTGAACTCAAAGATGTGTTCAGATTCCTGGACAAAGGTACAGAGAAGAATCTACCTACCCACAACTCCTACCAAAGGCATGAAGGTAAGTTACACCTGTCCCCTGATGACAAGCTCATCTGGTATCAACCAGATGACACCCCCAACAAGTTGCAGGTGATTCCCCATCATCCTAGGCCTGAATTTCTGCACCAAGTGCATGACACCCCATCTGGTGGACACCAAGGAGTGGAAAACACACTCCAAAGGCTTAAGACCACTGCCTGCTGGCCTGGTGTCACCAAGGATGTCGAACAGTACATAGACAACTGCCTAGTCTCATGCACAAACAACCCTCATCCCTACCAAACAAAAATGCCAAACTGCTACCACAAAGGTATTCTGGCCCTTGGCATGCGTACAGATTAATTTTATTGGTCCCCAATAACTGTGAAAACAACGTCGCCTTTGTGGTCACTGATCTCTTTTCTCAAGTGTGTTGAAGCTTTCCAAAGACATGCACTGCTAAACCACTGCTAAAATCCTGGTAGAACAGATTTTCTCCAGGTGGGGTCTACCTCTCAAGTAGACTCAGACAATTGAACAAATTTTACAGGTGAATTGATGATAGGCACTTGAACTCCTCTGAGTTCATCAGTAGTTCTACATACCTTACTACACACAATCTTAGGTCAAATAGAGACAGCCAACAGATGGATTACAAATACTTTCCCAATTCATTGAGGACAATCCTAGGATTGGGATTCCCTACTGCCATTGCTCCTTACCAGCAGTGGGGCTACCCTCAATTTTCACCAGCTGACACCCTTATAGGGTGATGACTGGTAGGAATATGAGATTACCTGAACACCTGTTGTTTGACTGCTACCACCCACTACAGACCATGTGTCTGTAGACCAATATGGGAAAAACTCAGAAGACCTCATACACACTCATTTGTATGTTGCTAACTGCATGAGGCAAGGCCCAGCAACAGTCAAAAATCCAGTTTGACAAACATGCACAGAAGTTGATGGCAAGTTGGGGATCAGGTAACAGTTCTTAGATTTCGCATCACATTCTTTCTCCAATAAGGGGAAGAACCATGCCCAATTGTCAACAAGCTCAGTCCAGTAGTCTACCAGGTTAGACTAATTCAAAACAACAAACTGACTGACAAATGGTTACATGCAAACCAGCTGAAACTGTATAAAGGAGTATAATTACTTTTCCTCACCCCATTGGGTGGAATAGTACTAATTCACTAATATTTGATTTTCCTTTTCAGATACACTTGACAAGATGGCTATCTTGTTCCATCATCTCCTCATCTCAGGAGTTATCCCCTGCATCCAAGGCACGATAAAGCACCTCCTTCATCACCTTTATCCACCAACAACTACCCAGAGGAGTTCCATCAGTATCCTGACAATTTGATTACTGTCCAGAAGGTTCAGATGCCTACCTCACTGCCTCGGTTGTTGCTGACCATCAAAGGGCCTACCCCAACCCTGTCAGTTTCTCCACCCGACCATTGTGGGGACAGAGTCAAACACCTGCTGAAGTCCAAGAATAATACATCCACAGGCTTTCCTCTGGCCAGTTCTGATGTTACCCAATTGTAGAACTCCAAGATTGGTTTGACATGATCTACCTGGCACAAACCCATGTTGCCGACTATCCAGACCTCCCACCTCCTCCAAGTACACCCACAATCATCCTTTAGTATACGCCCATTAATTTTCCCACCACCGAGGTCAAACTGATGGGTCTATAGTTACCTGGTACTTCCCTACCCCCTTGTGGATTGGCACCACATGTGCCTCTCACTAATCCCTAGGTGCCTCCCTGTCTCAAGTGACCTGTTGAAGAGCTCCCCAGGGGTGCAGCCACTATGTCCCCACCCTCATAGTACTCTCGGATGAATGCTATCCAGCCCAGGAGATTTATCTGTCTTTGGGGCCTTGAGGGCTAACCACACCCTTTCGTGGAGATAGCATCATCCGCCCTCTCCACCTTACTGGCCTTTTCATCCTTATCCTGATGTGACACCCCTGGGGTACCTCTCCCTTCCTCTTGCTCCATTTCTGTTGCTCCCCTGATCCCACTCACTACCGCTTCTATCCCCAGTGTGCCTTGCTTTGTAGATATCCCATCCCCCTCCCTAGTGAATACAGAGGCGAAGTACTCGTTTAATACCTTCGCCTGGTCCCTCACCTCTTCCACCCACCTTCCTTCTGACCTCAATCTGCTGAGATGGCCCTTAGTTTTTCTCCGCTCCCCAATGTACCAGAAGAACCACTTTTCCTCTCCATGTATTCCCTGTGCCAGCCGCTGCTCTTTACTGGACTTTGCCCCCCTCACCATCCGGGTGACTTTTCTAGATACAAGATGGTACATTTCCTTTTCCCTAGTCTCTCTTGTTGTTTTACATTTTTATAGGCTGCCTCTTTTCCCTGACTGCTACCTGAACCTCACTGGACCACCAGCATGGTTTATGTGGACCTTGCTCCCTCATTGCCACCTTAGCACAGGTCCTGACTGCCTCATTAAGTCCCTGTTTTATGACCTCCCATCTCTTTTACACATTTGTCATTGATGTAATCCCCTTCAAGTGATCCTTGAGAATATTTCCCATGCCCACAAAGTCTGGCCCCTGAAGTCCACTGCCAGTGTCCTAGATCTCTCCCTCCCCTCTCCCATGCTTATTTGAAACCAGACAGTATTGTGGTCGCTCCCAGTCAGGGGATCCTCTACAACCAGGTCCCTTACCAGATCCCCCTCTGCCAGAACCACATCCAGGACATGACCCTCCCTTGTGGGCTCCATCATGTGCTGTGTTAAGAACACATCCTGGAAGCCATCCAGCAGCCTCTGCTCCTTGGCCACCTTAGAGGACATGGCTCCCCAGTTAGTACCTGGCATATTAAGGTCCCCCATCAACACCACTCCTTCCCCTTTTGGTCCACACTGGGTAATGATGTTGTCCAGCAAACCATCCTCCAGAACATCACCCATCCCGGGGGGCCTATATACTACACCCAGCTTGACCTTACCTCCTGCTGGGGTTCATAAGGTGACCCATAAGGCCTCCACGTTTCCCTCTGTCTCTTCTACCCTAGCAATTTCTATGTCATCTCTAATGAACATAGCAACTCCACCCCCTCTGCCCTCCTTTCTATCCTTCCTCAGCACAGTGTACCCCCTGCATGCTTAGGTCCCAGTCATAGGTTTTGTTGGCCACATTTCTGTGACCACCGCCACATCCACCCCCCGAACAGCATGGCCTGGAACTCTGGCAACTTGTTTCCCAAGCTCCTGGCATTTACTAACACCACCCCCACCCTTATCCCTGATCCCTTTGTTCGAACCCCACCCAGGTTCCTTGTACTTCCATCCTCCTCTGCTCCTCCTGAAACCTCCTCCCCAGTCTGTTTCCCTCCCACCTTGGGTTTGAAGGCTACACCCTTCATCTGGAAGAGAGGCTTCTGGTCAACCCTCCTTATCCCTCCTCCCCCACAAGTTTAAACCCCATTTTCTTGAATGTAGTCAGCCACCCCGCTTTAGGACTTCCTTCCCTAATGGGGCAAGATGAAGCCTGTCTTGGCATACAGTCCCTATCCTTCCAAACTCCTTTCCAGTTCCTAACACCCCCCAACCCACTCTCTTCATCCCACTTCCTGAGCCAGTCATTAACCTCTGTGATCTTCATTTTTCTCCACTGAGGCCTTTGGTATTGACAATATCTCGAAAAGGAAATGTTGCATCCATTATCCCGACAGACTCTGGCAAGTTCTTGGATCCTTGCTTGGATTTCCAAAATGCTATTTCCCTCTAGATCGTTAGTTCCCAAATGCACCAGGAAATCCGGTTTCCCTCTACAATCCCTAACCAGTTCATACACCATGAACTTTGCTCTGTGCACTGTCAGCCCAGAGATACTCACTACCTTCACCTGGCTATGGCATCCACCCCCCTGTCCCTCCCACTGGATACCCCTAATCATTGAGTCTCCCAACAACAGAATCTTAACACCACCATCATCCTTATGGTTACCTCCACTATGCGCTCCCAATCCCCATCCCCCCTTTATTCATGATCTCAATTCCATGGGAGTCTTCCTGCCTTATTAGAGACCCCCTTGTCACCCTCTCCTTTCTGCCTCCCTTGTTATTTTGCCCACTTAACTCAGACCCCCCCCCGAATAGGTGTCCCCTTTAACCCTCTCTTATCCGAACCATTTATCCTGGCCCTGATGCCTTCCCCTTCCCCTTCCCCCACACCACCATCCTCCCCCCTTGTAATAGTACCCTACCTCCAGAGACCCTCTGTGGGTCCCCTTTACCTAGGGCCCCATCCTTGGTACAGCCCCCCCTGCTGAAGAGAGGCCCTCCCCACCTCCTTGTCTCCCAGTTTCTCTCCAGTCATGCTCTCCTCCCTCATGTCTGCACTATGTTGCATCTCCCCATCTGCTTAACATTTATGTTTCCCCTTCTCTCTCTCTGGGACTATTTCTAGCCTTTCCATTGCTGGTCTGTGATGCCCTATGGGTATCCGACTCCCTCTCCCTGGCCTCTGTATCAGTTTCCTCATTTCCACCAACCCCTTCCTCCCCCTCTAGGTTGCTTAGTAGCTCAAATTTATTGTAATACTCTATGCCAGCCTCCATCAAGTAACCTGAGTTTCCCCCGACTGCCCCTCTAAACTGCCCCACTTCCTCGCCTCTTGCCCTGTTCTCCTTAGGAGCTCCCTTCCCACAGTCTGCTCTTTTAGGCTTCCCCACAACAGCCCCTCCCTTCTCACTGTCTGCTCTTCTAGACTTCCCCACAACACCCTCCTGACTCTTCCCCCTCCACTCTCTTTATATTTGGAATGTTTACCCCATACGTTTTCCCCTTAGCATCAACATCTCTATCTAAGGGTCCTCTGTCCCTAATATCCCCCCCGCTTGCTGTATCATAATGTCCTGTAATTTCTGAGCATTGCCCCAGCTTCCCCTCAGCCCCACCTTTCTGCCACCCATATCCACACCCCTTATCCTTGGACACCCCCCAACTCCCCCAACTTACTCCTTAACGAATATACTTCACTCCTGATACAAGATAGCTGTCTACAGAGTGGGCAGCCTCCCTATTTCCAGGCTCAATTAAGAATTATTGCCATCCCACAGCTTGTGCAGCCTACAACCCTTCTGAAAATGATTGCCATGGTGAATGTGACCACCTGTTTGTCCCTCTCGCTCATAATGGCTCACACCCTTTTCTCAGTCCCTTGTGGTCGCAGATTCTCTTTACTGTCTATACTTTACCTTATTTCCTATGTACTCAATAACCACAACCAATGATTATTCCAATAAAGCTCAGTTTATTGTCTGCACATATATGTGGGAGTCTCAGCTAAAGGAGAGAGCTCCCTGAACAAAGGTTTACACAGTATTTTATAACACTCTTAGCATGTACACATTTTTGTTACAGCAAATAGCATTATGAGTCGTGGTACTGTCTCTAGACCCCCATTCTAATTTTCACATACCTTTCCCATATATAGAGTTGTTTTTCTCAAACCTTGCTTCTTCTTATCTCAAACCTAAGGAGCTGGTTTCAGCCAGCCGAGTTAGTGTTTTTCTTCTTGCCTTGCGATTCATATGAACTTGCAATGACCCTTAGCTTTCACTCAGACTGGCTAATATTTAACTACCCCAGCAGCTCTACCTTATAGTACACTGTAACACACTTTGCTTTATATGTATACATGCAATTAAGATATATAAAAGAAAGACAGATACATAAAGAAATTCCTCCACACTCTCTTTGAGGCTCTGCCTCAATTACACGTTGAGACATCTAAGGATGAGAAAGGGAAGAGGGTTTTCAGTTCCCCACCCAGGAGTGATAACTGAGCCATGGAGGACATAGTTGTGGTACGCACTCTTATGATACAGACCCTTATGATGGTGATAATGAGCCATATGCTCAATAGGATTAGAAAGCCTACTGCAACCCAGTGTAGAAGCTGGCTCCTCAACTACCAAATAAACCGGAGAGCCAAGACCAGGGATCCCAGCCCTCTTCCATAGGTGCACGTTCCCTCAGTACCCGGGTCCCAGCTAGCTGACGCCTTGCAGGACATGATCTAGAGCTTCTGAATTGTCAGGAATATAGGTGCAACATTTTCGTCAATAATAGCGATACCCCCTTGGGCCGCTAGGAGGTAGTCTAAGGCTGCCCTATTTTGTAAAACCATTAATCTGGTGGCCCTCATTTCAGCATTTACTAGAGGCAATTCTGTCTTAGTACTGTTTATGAGAGTTTAAATTTCATAACTTAACTGGTCTATAGTGTATTGCCTGTACCACACCCACCAAGAAACATCTGCTCCAAATTTTTCGGACCAGGGACGCGAACCGATTTAGGTGGAATAGGTTCACCCAAATTTCGTTTAACCCTGACAGTGCGGTTATTTGAATGTATCATACAGAAAGTCCGTACTACTGGATGCAATGTTGCCACATAGCAGCATCCAGTCCACTGCAGGGGCAGGAATGTATAAGCCTTACTTCCACATACCCAATATAAACCGGTTAAAGTCCCAAAGGGAGCGCTACCCTGGTCCCTCCAAATTTTTAGATCAGTTATAGCAACAGTAGTAGTACAGTTAGATGAGCCCAACCCCTGAACCCCCACCTTACTGCTACGGAGACAAGTCACTGGCTGGGACCTCGGAACCCGGGCCATATGTGTAAGAGCTCACCAGTGTGTTGAAGGCTATGTACCTATGTGATGAAGGTCCTTCCTGCAATACAGTCACATTACTAAGGACACGATCTACCCAAGGACCCAGTTTTTATAAGTACTGTTTCTAGGCTCATACCAAGAAACTGATGCCAAAGTCCGTAAAGTAGGTGGTGTCATTTTCAGGCAGGGTTCCGGTATAGATGGAGTCCCACCTTGCTGAAACAGGGGAGGGCACACACATAACAATCAGACAGATTAATATTTTCTGCATGCAACTTCATTAAAGTCCACCAGGTATTTGCACAATGAGGGGTTCTGCACTCTTATGTTTCTCATTAAGAGAGTGCGTAGGAAGCAAAAGTTTGTTGCAAAATACCACCAACACAATGGCTGTCAGAACAGCAAGTCCTTTGAACATTAGTCGCTTTATGCAGTGCAATCCGGATGGGTCCGCTCACCAGCCGGCAATGTGATGCGTGAATCCATGTCTCCTTCTGCAACCTTACTGCTGTTGCTCGTTGTCAACAGGACTTGGTACGGCCACACCACCTTGGGGAACTCCATTTTTCCTTCGAAGTCCTTTCACCAGAACAAAATCGCCAGGCTGTATCTGGTGCAGGGATATCTCAGTAGGCACTGGCAACGCTGCCTTGACCCTAGGATAGAAAGACCTCAAGACACCATTAAGGGATAAACAATAGTAACCATTTCCTCATCCACTCCATGCAGGGTGATTCGACTTTGTGGGTAAGGGCATTTGGCATTCGCAATGGCCGTTCTAGTAAGATTTCATGTGGGAGAGACCAAGACACCTCACCCGCCCTCATAGCCATGAGGGCAAGAGGCAAAGCAGTCACCCAGGTTAGACTGGTCTCTGCCATGATTTTGTTATTTTGAGTTTTAGAGTCTGGTTTGCTCTCTCCACTGCCCCACCCGATTGGGGATGGTAAGCGCAGTGCATGCGGAGGTCCACCTGCAAGGCCTCACACAATGATTTTATCACTCGTTTGCAAAATGAGATCCATTATCGCATGACAAGCGGCTGGGCAATCCCCAGCGAGGATAATTTCAATTAAAGCTTTACACAAGCGCAGCATATGCGCCTCTGAGTTGAAATGCCTCTACCCATTTTGAAAACATATCTACAATAACTAAGCAATATTTATAACCTTGGCATGGCGTAAGCTCTCTAAAGTCCATCATAACATGCTCAAATGGACCAGCAGGAATCGAGGTGGGCAGAGGGGTTAGATACTGTCCTCTGCCCACATTGTTCTGATGCAAATCACACACTTGCTACAAAACACTTCAGCATAGCTAGTAAATCCAGCAACGCACCAATACTTATTTGCAAAATCTACCATGCCGTCTTTGAAACATGATCGGCTCCATGAGCCAATTTTGCCAAACACGGAAATACCGATCCCGTAAGCATGGTCTCCCATCCCCAGACACCCACACCTTTAAATCAGAATTAAATGCACACTGCTGTTTTAATGCGCTTTTCTCCTCAGTACCATTATGCTGGGCGCCACTAAGTCCTGTGGAGAAAACAAGTTACAGGCTTCACTATTTACAACAGTTAACTGGTAGACTGAAGCACTCATTGACTGAGCCGCTGCCTTTGCTGCGGCATCGCTCTAGCGTTACCTGCGGAGACAAAATCTTTGTTAGGCGTGTAGCTGCACATTTTACAATTGCCAAAGCTCTAGGTAGTTGGATAGCAAACAGTAAATCTTTTACCAATTTCGCATGCGCAATAGGCTTACCCGTAGCCGTAAGAAAACCTCTATGCTTCCATAATGTCCCAAAGTCATGTGCCACACCAAAGGCATACCGACTGTCTGTGTACACATTTACTGTCTTGCCTTGCACAAGCGTGCAAGCCCTCGTCAGGGCTACCAACTCTGCAGCCTGGGCAGAGACACTGGATGGCAATGAACTGCTCTCTATTACCTCGGACACAGTACATACTGCATAACCAGCTTTGGTCACCCCCCTTAGGTCCTTAAAAGCTGAGCCATCCACAAAATACTCAACTTCTGCATTTGTCAGAGCTACATCTGTTATATCCGGTCTAGGTTTACTGTCACAGTCAATCACTTGTCCACAGTCGTGCGGTTCGCCATCGTCGGGGGAGGGCAACAGGGTTGCCGGATTCAGGGTGGTGCACCGCTTGAGAGTAATGTTTGACATTGTGAGCAATACATTCTGGTACTGCAAAACTCTCGCTGGGGTCAGATGAGCTGTGCAAGCTTGTAACAATATAGCTTGCACTGCATGGGGTACATACACAGTAAGGGGACAAAATCCCACCAAATCCACACAAGACAATGCCTCCGTGGCTGCCGCCACGGACTGTAGACAGGAGACCATGCCTCTACTACTGAATCCAACCGCTTTGAATAATAAGCAATTGGCCTCTGGCCCCCATGATCTTGTGCCAAAACTGCAGACATGTAACCCCCTTGGCCATTAACAAACAGGTTAAAAACCTTTTCATAGTTTGGGAGTCCCAAACATGGGGTGCTGGCCAGTACCTCTTTTACTTTAGCAAATGATGTATCTAACCCTGGGGACCACTGCACCTCATCAGTCATTTTCATTTTTGTACCGTAGATTGCGTCATGTAAGGGCTGGATGATGTAAGCATAATCCATTATCCAGGCACGGCAGTAACCTGCCATTCCTAAAAACGACATCATTTGCTGCTTAGTTACAGGACGGGGCCATGCAATAATTGTTTGGATGCGCTTGGGATCTAACTGCCTTCCCTCTGCACAGAGTATGTGACCTAAGTAATGTACCTTAGTAGCACACAGTTGCAGTTTACTCTTTGAGACTTTATGTCCATTTTGGGCTAGAAAAATCAGCAGAGCTCTAGTGTCCTCCTCACTTGCTTCCCTGGAAGGGCTGGCAAGGAGTAAATCATCTACGTACTGAATTAGGGTGCTGCCCTGTGGGGCAACAAACCCCTGCAAGTTCTCTCGCATCTGAGCAGAAAACACAGCAGGTGACTCCGCATAGCCCTGCGGCATGAGAGTCCAAGTCCATTTTTGACCCTTATACGTAAATGCAAACCATTCCTGGCTAGCCGGGTCTACAGGTATGCTAAAAAATGCATTTGCAAGATCGATCACTGAAAAATGTGTGGCAGTGTGGGGGATTTCTGATAAGATAGTTGCTGGGTTTGGTACCACTGGAGTTCTTACATGCACTGCCTCATTCACTGCCCTTAGATCTTGTACAAAGCGGTAATCCCCATTTCCCTTTTTTACTGGCAATATTGGTGTATTTACCACCGCCCTCGGACATGGAACAATGACCCCCCTTTCCACTAATGCTGCATGTACGGGTGAAATTCCTTCTTCTGCTTCCCTCCCCAATGGGTACTGGTGCCGGTTCGGTCTGTATGGACCCTTTGGTGTTACCATCAGTGGCTGCGCTCCCTTCATTGACCCCACATCGTATTTTGATGTTGCCCACAACACTTCTGGTATTTGGTCTAGCCAGTCAGGGACTGACTCTTGCTCCATCTTCCTTTCCCATTCCCTTTGCACATTCACTTCCCTCTCTGTAGCACATGCTCGTACCCATCTCCTCAAACTTATTTTTTTTACATTGTCCTTCCTTTGAAAATTGTCCCCCCTCCCCATCCTTCCAGTCCTGTAGTTTCACCATTTTTAACATCCAGGCACCTAAATCTTTCCACCGGAACTGAGGTTTCTTTGCCAAAGAAATGTGTGGTTGAGAGCCCGTAACCCTAAACATTCCTTGCTGCTCTCCTGTTGGTGACACTGATGCCCCTACCATGTCCCGTCCCACATACAAATCCTCTACCCATAACCATTGTTCAACTTCTTGCCTACCCCAGTCTCCACTTTCATAATCATAATCCCTATCCCCCCCTCCGAATAGTGTGCAGTACAGTGCAAATTAACTGTGAATTGCATATTTCCTTTTGTTACACTTTCCGCCCAGCCCTCCAACCAACATTGATCATTTGAATCTATAAGTTCCCAGCTATACAACCAATCCCCTCCCTTACTGCAAACATAAATTCCCACTGTAGGTGCTTCAATAACCATCCCCTTAAAAGTACACTGAATTTTGGCACTTACCTTTGCCAGGAGATCCCGTCCCATAAGGTTCACTGGGCAAGTTGAACTGCTTAGAAAGGAGTGTTTCAACAATGTATTTCCGCTCTTACCGGCAGGGTAATGTCATTGTTCCTTCTGTGGTACTCCTGATGCACCGATAGTCGTTATCAGTTTTTCAGACAAGGGTGGCAACAATTCCTGTTGTTTTATGACCGAGACAGAAGCTCCAGTGTCTATGAGAAATGTCAAAGAGGTGTCCATTACTGTCAAGTTCATTAAGGAGCTTCCAGCCGGGTGGCTGAAACCCGTACCATCGAAGTGTTCCTGTAACCATCAGCTGCTATTTCCCATGTCATCCGTCCAGTACTGTGGTGTTAGAGCTGCCCTCCATATTGTCCTCCCTGTTCCCACCGGTTGGACCCGACGGTCCGACCATTGTCGTCCTTGCTGTTGCAGCGGTGGTGGAGGGGCTGCCATTGTCGTTCATTCCTGATTTTGGCTGACCGTAATGTGGGTTCTGTACTCTGGGGCAAGTCTGGCTATATGGACTCTCTCTTGACACGCAAGCAGACGATGCCCTGCCCTCTTGTTGTGGGGGCCCATAACCTGTCTTGTTTGTCAGGCAGGGCTGTTGCGGCTGGGACTGGTGGTATCCTACAGTCGCCCTGGCCCTTGTCCCGTCGAGGGGTCCTCTGCTTCGCCCCTAGCCCTATTATCCTGTCCTCCACCTTGCGAATAGTACATTAACTGCGCTTGTTCCAGCTTTTTCTTTTCCGCCTTTTCTGCCCCCTTTGCTTGCCTTTCTACATGCTCAGCATACCTGAATATTTCCTTCAGGGACTGTGTCTCCCATCCGATGCAAACTGTTTTTACCCTGCCTGGATGGCCTCCAGTAGCCCGGCACAGAAAGCCATTGCTAGCTGGCTGTCATACGCTGGATTTTCTGGTTTTAGTCCAGAGTAATGGCGGAAGACCTCTTCCAGTCTTTCTCGATAGTCCCTTACTGTTTCCCCCTCCGTTTGCCTGGCGTCTCGTATCTTTTCCCAATCTACTTTGGCCATGTACACCTCCCTTAATTTGGCCCAAATTGTATTTAAATGGGCTGCTAGGCCAGCTCTGGGGTATCGGAATTCCAGGACACTTTAACTTCCCCACGCCCCTTTAGGTGTGGCGCAGCGCCTTCCGCCTCCTTTGTCGAGAGTTCATAAGTTTCGATTAGGTTTTAAGCTCTGTTATATATTCTTCAATGTTCTCATGGGGCTTTGGTATTTCTTTTAAAGCCTCCGCACTCCTCGGGGTGCCAAGGCCGTTCAACCGATAAGCGTTCCCGCCTGCAGGGTTTGGGTTGGGATATCTTACCAAAGGTAACTGCTCTGTCACATCTGCAAACTTGTCCATGGAATGCACAGCATCGTCCCTCTCGGACGAGCTGGGCATTTGCCTGAGCGTCCATACGCTGCCAGCGCGTCCGCATCTGTCCTTTTGAATTGTACCGGGTTTCAACAGCGCTCCTCCCTGAACTATCTGCCTGGGCCACCCGCACAGCCCCAGCCCCTTGTGCGGAGTTTCGGCAGCCTCTCCAGACTATCCGTGGGATCCGCACAGCCTCCGCTGGGGAGGCGGGGGAGGCGGGGGAGCCATCGGGGATGGCCGATATGGTGGCGGGGTATCGTGATGTCTGAACTGCCTCCTGTGTCTCCCCAATTTTCCCTCTTCCTCCTTTACCAGTAATCCCTTCTGTTGGCTTTCAAATCTGCGTCCCGCCTCTCTCTCCCACATCCTAAACGCTTGCCATTTTACCCTCTGTCCCCTTTTGTTTCTCTTTTCCCATTCCTCGAGCCTGAGACGTGCCTCTGTCAACACATCTATACTGAAGGTCCCTATCTGAGGGAAAATCCTCTGTCCATTTTTCCATTCCTTATTTGACAGACCGAGTCGGCACTGCATTTTTCCACCATGCATTTTGCTGGGCTGACCCTATTTCATTTACCGGTTTTCCCTTTATTACCCATGTTAGTCCCATCTACTGGCACCTCTTCTGTGCACGAAGTGTCAACTAACACTTTTACCTGGACGCCCCTGACGTCGAGTGCCCACCCTAGCACTTTGAGTGCCACTCACACCGGAACAGTAAAACGATGGCTGCCGCCGCCTCCCAGGTGTCACGCCTCTGTGGTGGGACTAAAATCCAGGCAACCTTTCCCCAGAGACCGGGACTTGTAGTCCGATCACAGCGCAACACGGAGAAGTAGCTATCCTATTACTACGCCAAAAACTGTGGTCGCAGATTCTCTTTACTGTCTATACTTTACCTTATTTCCTATGTACTCAATAACCACAACCAATGGTTATTCCAATAAAGCTCAGTTTATTGTCTGCATCGTATATGTGGGAGCCTCAGCTAAAGGAGAGAGCTCCCTGAACAAAGGTTTACACAGTATTTTATAACACTCTTTAGCACGCATACAATACTTTTTGTTACAGCAAATAGCATTATGAGTCGTGGTACTGTCTCTAGACCCCCACTCTAATTTTCACATACCTTTCCCATATGTAGAGTTGTTTTTCTCAAACCTTGCTTCTTCTTATCTCAAACCTAAGGAGCTGGTTTCAGCCAGCACGAGTTAGTGTTTTTTCTTCTTGCCTTGCGATTCATATGAACTTGCAATGACCCTTAGCTTTCACTCAGACTTGGCTAATATTTAACTACCCCAGCAGCTCTACCTTATAGTACACTGTAACACACTTTGCTTTATATGTATACATGCAATTAAGATATGTAAAAGAAAGACAGATATATAAAAGAAATTCCTCCACACCCTTCCCCCGGAATACAGTCTTTCTCTATACTGACTGCAGTTATTTATGAACCCAATTTCAACCCCACCAATAAAGTTCTCAAGTTTCACAAACACATACAGTCCAGTGTGTGTCCAGTCCCACTAACAGTGTGTGTATGCAGACATCAGGTACCGTATGATGTCACAGGCCCACCAGTTCCTGTTGCTTCAAATTTCAGTCACAAACAGAAATGCACGGCCCTTCAATTCCAACCCCCAGTGGCTTTTCAGTATTTAAGAAAGCCTACAAAACAGGGTGGGTGGGAAGGCTCTACCACCAGGCAAACATCACATTTAAATTTCACTCTCATTATCACTGCCAAGCAAGTGTTCCCACACCCAGCACACAAGCCCCAATAGTTACAATATCACAGCCCAAGTAACAGTTCTAACTCAAAGTAGTAATTTTAACACACAGAACTAATTTCAAGTACAAAACTATTCAAATATTTGAGTTAAAACAGAAGATAAACCAAACCTCTTTCCTGAACAACCTCATACTTCTGTTCCCAGGTCATATCTCAGCTCCTCCATAATAAAATAAAAATCCTATACAATCCTCAATCCCTCCTGTAAATATTTATTTTTCTTCTGTTGCAGCCCTTGCTTCTACGGAATAAAACAAGCAAAAAAAAAAAAACCTGGCTGAGCAAATGCTTCTCTCTCCCACTACTGCAGGACCAAAACAAACTCTGGCCAAGCAACTGCCAAAACAAATTCCAACTGAGCAACTACTTCACTGTAGTGTAGAGTGAAATGCATACCCACTAGGTTATACCTCCATGCTCCCACGATCAAGTAGTGGAGATACAAGATCATGAATCACTTGTGGGGGGCTATTCAAAAGATGAGAGAGCCCACAACTGTTGCCCTGTGCTGTCTTCAGTAATGTGTTGGAGTCCTTACGTAGAGTTTGTGCAGTATGAGATGCAGTGTCAGAAGTAGCTATCACAGGTACATCACTTTTATCTCTTACACAGAGGTGATGACAGAAGTAGAAGCAGTTGCAATAATTTGTAAAGATGGTAGGTTCTTTTTTTTTTATCTTGGGACAATAGAACATTTTGGAGGTGTGTGCGTTCTGGCCAATGCAGTTGTCAGTGTAGGGGCACAACCATAACACACCAAAGGGATCGGGAGCTGTCTATGACAGCAGTGGTCTTCAGTTCAAAGAAAAGTTCCGCTGCAATCAGCCATGTTAAGGTGTCTGTAGTTTACATATATGCAATGGTAGGTCCCCTTGTCTCCGAGCCTGCTCACGCATATGACAGCAGTTTCACAGCACTGCTCAGGAGTTCAAAGAAAGGTTTTGCTGCACTCACAGATGGTCGCCTGTGTGTACACATGCAGTGGTATGCACCGTTCTGTCAATTATCAGCTGATGCCTAGTATTACATCCCAAGAGTGAGAAACACCTACTCAATCTGTGTGGTAATGGGGTAGTGCAACAATGGTGGAACTAAAGAGTTTCGTCTCGGGGCTACTGCTTAGTGTTTACATTCGAGAGGAAAACCAGTGTTAATGCCTTGTATGTGCCTCATGAAGTAGCCAGACATTAAATTGGACAGGAATTAGGCATTTTTTATGAGTGTAGTGCTGGGATGCCATCGAATAATGTGAATAAGCATATTGTTCCTGAAAGCCAGTGTGTGTTATTGAGATGTGTGTGTTATTTGGAATAATTGTTAAAGCACCTATTGTAAGGAAAACAAAGATTCTGAGCATGAATGCGAAAGTCTCAAGGAATGTGCAGAAACACCGTGCCTCTGTTCCTACATGCTGGCTGTTGCCGATTTCTCCAGTTTGAAGCTGTACAGAGTGTGTAACTGTACAGTTTTGTTACAAGTAATTTGAGTATCAGGGTGTATGAATTGGCATGTAACCACCATGTTCTATGTATTGACATGATTCTCACTGCTTTGCGATATAGTTACATGTAAGTGTAATACACAATATATTCCGTAGGTTTCTGTTTCGATGAACTTCAGTTTGTAGCCCACAGCCCTCTGAAAAACCTGTTTTCTCACAGCAGCATTTCTCTTTGCTTTGTACTGAATTAGTGTGATCTGTGACCAGTGATCAGTTTGCATATCAGTCCTGAAAACATAAGACTGTTACCACTCATGTGAGGTCAGGAGCTTTCCATCCCAAACCCTTAACCTGCATTGATGATTGTAGTCAGGCTGCCTCAAAATGCAAACAGAAAATTGAAATGAGGACACTTACTGTGCATCATACTCAATGTCTTGAAGTAATGATCTGCTTTGCATTTCTCTAGATCCTATCCTGTTAACATTTGCATATTTTATAATTTTTACTGAACATCAAATAGAGTTGTGTTACACTATGTGCCAGCGGCTCTCCCACTTCAAGGTTTAAATATGTAATATTTGTTAGCTGTGATTTTAATACATTCTGTGGTTTGAGTCACTCATGTGTTGTTTGTAATATTTTATAGATGTTCGGCAACAGTATTTGCAATTTGCCACTCTGTGTTCTCTTCTGTATATTTTACCCGGTTCCTGAACCACACATACAAGATCCTAGTCTTGCAATTCAAAAATGAAGGCTGAGCTTATGCCATATTGGCTACGCTTAATCCAAAGGACCTTAAGAGCTGAGACACATGGACTTCTTGCCTGGGACTCTGGAGCAATTGAGACAGGATTATGTAATTAGCGAGCTGTTTGTTTGGATTGAATGAAATGACAAAGATGGAGCAATCTGATCCTGTGAGAAGTGACACTTTCTCCCTCAAGTTCAGTAGTAGTACTGCAACTTATTCTATAAAGCTCAAGTTACACTTTTGTTGCTTTATCCAGTATGGGACAAAATAAGTTCATGAGGTACTGTATTAACAGGGCTTTAGCATTTGGGGTGGGTGTGATGACATATAATTTGGGTAGCTGATCTATGCACTGGATAGGTTGTATCAAATTAACTCATTGCATTTGTATCAAATTATACAGAAGGGCACGTTGATATGATGTCAGCATACCACAGTTATTAAAAATCCCATAATGTAGATATTGTAGCCCTTGTTAAAGCTCCATGTATGGGAGTGAAACACAATCAGATGTATTATTTGTGTGGTGGCATCTACTGAGCTCTTTCATATCTGTTTGATATGTAGATATTTATAAATGTGTGTTTTATTTCTACATATCTGCTATTGTTTCCACTATTTTGAACATCTGTTGGGGTGAGTTGCAAGACTTTTCAGTTTTGCATTTAATGTGTTTAGCCCTTTGCAACGGCCGTGGGATCTCACTTTTCAGTTTAGCCAAATTTAAAAATGAATGGCTGACTGCCCACTTCAAATAAAGGCAATATAAAACTCTTAACTATGGGCACCTAGTAATCTAATGTATGCTTTTGAGGCTCCCTCACTAAAATGTATAAGGAGCTACAACAAATGCTGGCCATGGCTCTACATTTCTTCAATATAACGAAGCAGCAACATACTACACTAAACAGAAAAAAAAATGCAATGAGAAGATTTTTTAACCAGGAGTGGCACACTAAACTGAATCTTGTTTGCAGATGTGACCTAGGAGCACAAGGAAGTTAAGTGACTTGCTCAGGATCACACAGTATGCTAGACGACTGTGGATTCAAGCCCAGGTGTTCGATCTGCAACTCAGAGCCTTAACCCACTGTGCTATACTGCCTTCTAGTGTACAATGATAAGCACTATCAGCACTCAAACCCTCTGTCACTGCAGAGGCAAAACCAATGCTCACACTATATAAACAAAGGTATATGATAGTTGCAATGGAAAGAAATATCCATAGAACGAATATTTAAAATACATTCACGCATCACTACTGACAGAGAGAACTGTGTGACTGGAGAATCTCTGCAGCAGATTAATGATTTGGCAAACTGTCCTACTGCTGGGTATAACATGAGCAACCCAAAGTACAATACTAGGACACTATTCAGAATTGAATTAACTTTGCCAAATGCTGAAAAAGAAACAACTACTTACAAAAAAAAAAACAAAGATTGAGCACTGTAAATGGATAATTGCAGCAGATTACGTGGAGTCAGGTGTCACACTGCTCTCTAAAATACAAGCAGAATGAAAGAGGCAATAAAGTAAAGAAAGGAGCACACAGATATTCAGTGATGAATGAGAAAAAATAGATATTAGGCAGACATAAATATCTAACTTAACAGAGATTAATTAAGAGTTCCTACAGTGAATATCTGAGCAAGTAATAGAGCTCTCAAAGGGAAACACTGTTATTCGGTACTTAATTAGCAGCAACTTAGCCAAGACATGATTTGCGTCACACACAGCTGGTGTCTACTTCCAAAATGGGAAAATCATGGAGCTCAAAAGTAAACAAACCAGGATGGAGACAGAAAAAAACAGAGTGATAAAGGTAGGAAACACAAACGTGTCTGGTAAAAAAAACAGCTAGCATACATCTGCTGACTATTACCTAACTATGTTAGATAAAATAAAGAAAATACATCCATGCACACTTGATCTTTAAAAGTAGGAAATTAATTACATGATGCTCAATCACACTTGAACTTTGCCCAAATAAAGACATAGCTCTTAACTCTTTCAGACCCTGCATCTCCATGACGTGCCCCAGAGAATACTATCCACTTTCTCACATTTGAGGGCCAGCATTGTTCCCCATTTTCCCTTACGTTTATTTCCCCATATGAGATTCAGTGTCCCACAGAGTTAAACTGTGTGTGCCTATGGGTCTGTGCTCTACCCCTTATCAGTGCCATAAGATGACTTGACAGGTAGAACCCCATAGATGGGGGTTGTTGTAGAGGAGAGGGTTTCACTGTTTATTGTTAGTTCATTATAACTCCTACTGTTAACTAACAGATAAACACAGAAACAGGCAGGAGCATTCACGTGGAATCAGTAACTTATCTGCTGCCCTCCTCACAGGTCAGAGCCAAGCCAACATATGGCAAGGGTGGAGGTCAGAGAGATAAACATGTCAATGGTTAACAGCATGTAAATAAAATTCTAACACAATGTAAAACATACAAAGCAGGTTCTTAGAGGGAAAAAAAAACACAGCTTTAGCCAGATTAGGACATCAGTTCATTACAGTCATTGTAAGAAGAAATTGATGTTTTGTCCCGGTGATTTGTGCCATCTTCCAGTAATCTGTGCATCTTTTCCAACCAGAGTTCTAATGACTTTCAATGATTATTTAGCAGGCTTTGACTATTGGAGAGCTAAAATGAGTTTTTTGTTTCCTCAGCCTCCCCACAAAGAAAAAAAAGAAAAATCACAGTTAGCAGTATCGCCTACTTGTCTTATGCAGGTTTCATGGCTCCCATTGCTTGTAGCTGGGTGCCTCCCTACCAGCCCTGGTCAGGTCAGCAGATCAATGTGGCCTTAAGAACACATCTCAGCAGTTGAATACTTTAGATCAGCAATAGGATTCATAGCAGTTTATAACTGTGTTGGTGGGTGGCAGGCAGACCACCCCACTTCTTAAAAAAATAACAATGAATATAAAATATGTATGTAATTCTGAGACCGTTACCACCACACACACACACACACACACACACACACACACACACACCACACACACACACACACACACACACACACACACACACACACACACACAAGGCCAAAAGATGAAGAGGTTCAAAATAACTTTCTAGTTTGCTAGCAATGACTTGTTTAGCGACTGATGCTAAGTTGACAATTCCACAGGAATGCCATGGAATTTACATTTCTATTGGAAAGATATGACATCCGTTCTCATTGTCCACCCCTTGCAATTATCAAAATGTTGGTTTTCTTTCTCATGAAACTTTGTTAATATAATGAAATGTAAATGGTGCAGTATACTGCAAGTATGCATTTTCTAATAAAGTTCACTAACTTGCACGTTTGCAAATGCCTTCTTAGTAAAACTCCTGGTACTATTTTGTGAACTGTGTTTTTTTCTCCCTCTCATGTTAACTACAAGTAACATTTAGTTTTCTGTTAGTACATTTATATTAGGACTCTCTTAGCTTTCAAATATTACTAAAATGTGAGCAAATACTACTGCTGCTCAGCTATTTCAGTCAGCCGCTCTGCCCCCCACCATGGAATTCTTTCCAGAGAAATACATTTACCATACTTTTATACTAGATGTGCTATATTCAAATCCTTAATCTTATGATGTCAATATACAAATGAGTCCCAGCTTATTTTTATGTTTGGCAGGAATGATTTTACTGCCATGAAAGTGTCAGTTTCATCCCAACATTATGGGCCTCCTCATTCCCTGCTATGGTTGCCTTATTTAGGTTTTAACTTCCATAAGCTTTCATAGCAGTTGTAAAATTTAAATGGTGATACATAAGTTTGCATTTTAATTATAATAAAGCTCACTTGCATGTTGTCACTTGCTTTCAAATAACTATTTTGATAACAATAAGCTACTTTTTTTTTTACTAAGCTCTCAAACAAGAGTTCAATGTTAGAGCAGTTACTAAGGAAGAGAACAAAAAAACAAAAAAACAAGTAGCTAAATATTAGCAAAATACTTATTTAGAAACCTTATACAGGTACAACTGTTTGTAATGCACTGTCAGTATGGAAACAAAACAGCAAAGTCCTACCAGCTTAGTGCACTGCTATTATTGTCTATTCAGACTAGGAAGGCTGCAGTTCAGTTCTTGGGATTTTCTGACAAATTGGCTGTGTTGCCCTTGACTTTACAATTTTCTTTTATGGCTCACATATTTTAACTCAGCAAACCATGGCTTATGGAAAAAAATGTTTGGCCCAAACTTCTGTGCAGAAACAGGGGTCAGTCTTTTGACCACTCTCTGCCTTTCCTCATTGCAGGATCTGCAATATTTTACCTTAATTTTACCCTCCATTTCTGATCCAGGATGTAGTTTACTGCATTACTTATTTCAGAGTTAGGCACTGCATTTGTTTGAGTACATCTATTTCTGAATACTGCCCAGAGTGTTATTTTATCAATTTCATAGACCATAGCTACAGTATACATAAATGAGTGAATGCCTTCACAGATACACCCAATGTCTCTGGATTGCCTGAATAATCATTTTTATGTTGGCTTGCCTCAGGCTTGCCAACATATTGGGAGGAGTCAGATTTGGGCCTAGGCCGCTGTTGGGTGAATGCAGGGCACGATCAGTAGGTGCGTCCCTTATTCCCCAATCAGCCTGCATGCTGGCACCACACCATGCATATAATGGTGCGAGCACATCTAAGCAAAGGTCTGCTGCAATCCGAAAGTAAAGCCTGGCCAAACACAGCGGACCTTTTCCTCGCGTGCCGCCACCATTATCAGCATGGTCGGTGAGCCGCTTAACTCCCCATTTAACTGTGCCAACGGGGAGCCCACCCCCATCGGCATACCCCAATCTGGAATGCGAGGGGGTGCCCAATCCCCTCAGCTGGTGCCCCGCTGTGTTTCTACACCCCGACGGGGGCCCACTCCCGCCGGGCATCACCTCCCCCAATTGTTGAATGCTGAGGGTGCCCAACCCCTTGGCTCACGTGACCCCCACCGCTATCTTTGTTTGCTGATGGGGATGCCCAATCCCTGTCGGCACTATTCCCCCTCTGCTAGAGCCAACGAGGGTGCCCAACCGGCTGCCACTGACCCCCCAAAAAAGAGGGTGGCACGCTGGGAGCCCACCCCAGCATGCCAAATGCCCTGCAACAGGAAAACTGTCCTGCAATGGTTTCTTTGTTGTTTTTTCTTTTCGCCTGTAAACTAAAACCGTCCCTCATAGTGTCAATGCCCTCCCCCACCCGCACCCACCCACTGCGCACCTTGTCTCCCTCACCCCCCCCATACTTTCCTCCAGAGTCCGCTGGATGATCTTCAGTGGACTGGGAACACATCTGCACTCTTCAAAGCCGACCGCGAACTGAGGAAATGCTGGTAAACTGTATAATGGGTGAATAAGGTTTTTCAACTTTGCTGCTATCTCAGGCATTTTCTTGGAATTTTGGCACCAAATTTTCAACATGGGGTTTTTGGGGCCCCTCCCCATGAATTCTGTCACTGGTATGGCATTACTCGGCCTCGAAAGGTGATTTCACAGTGACTGCGAGAAATCACCTTTTGGGGCCCATTAACAAATGACAGTGGCAGTGTTCATGAAAGGGTGCCCTCTTAAAAAGCCTAGTTCCAAATTTGGTGGAAAAAAAAATCCTACAAATGCCCTGTTTATGGCGTGCATTCCTATGCGCGGTTGCTACGCAGGCTCGTAACTGTCGACAGTCACAATATTTTACTGCTGGATTTTCAGCATTGTCATTTTGTACACCTCCTGTGAACAGTACAGCTGTCATTTTCCACATCCTGCCGAAATGTGTTTCCGCACTTCTGGCGCATTAACAGCACAGTCGCTGTGGGAAATCAGTGTTTGGGCCAGATTATGAAAATGACAGTGACACAGTTCATGAGCAGAGGACCTAAAATGCCTATGTTGAAAATTTGGTGATGATACTCCATAAAATAACTGTGTTACTGGCGTCGTTGGCAGATTGCATGCCGCTCGTCCTCTCATTTGTGATATTTTCAATCTGATTTCACCATTGCCATTTTTCCACACCTCTTGATGAACAGTACAGCCATCATTTCACATATCCTGCCCAAAATGTGTTTTTTGCATTCGGCGCAGAATAGCGTGGTCGCTGTGCTAAATCACTTCTTGGGACACTTTGAGAAATAACAGTGACATTGTACATCAGCAGAGGTGCTAAAATGCCTATGTTGAAAATTTGGTGCTGACGCCCATAAAATGGCAGTGTTGCAAGCGTGCGGTATATTTCCCCACGCACCCTAGTAGCTTAGCAAAGTTAGTATTTACATGCCGTTTTCAACACTGGCATTTTTTCACCTCCTTATGAACTGTGCAGCTCTCATTTTCACATTCTGCCCGACATATTTCTGCACTGCACTACACTACCAAACACCCAAAGGGACACCCTAATGCTTGTCACTCTCTGCAGGGGGTGGGTTGGCATCAGTTCAATACTTCACTGCCATTCCTATGATGCATCTGTCTAACTCCTGCACTACAATGCCAATGCCAGCAAGCCAACATTCGGCATTGACAAATGCTTGTTTACTGTAGTTTAGAAAGACAACTTCCGTATGCCCTTTTCTAATACCCTTATTACATCCTAGGTGAAGTAAAATGCTGCATAGTACTTTAGTAAGGTCAACACTAACTAGAACTGGTACATCTTTATATACTTGGTGTAACAGTTGATACTGTACTATGCCATGCCAGTTTCGAGGTTGGGTAGGGTAGCAGAACCATGTGTTTCAGGGGTGCGACTTATTATCTCTCCATATCATACCTTCATATGTGCAAGCAATAATACCCAACAGGGTGGGCAGTATGGAGCAATACCAGTCCGCCCTGGGGCATAATGAGGCCCAACGCTGCAGAAGGAGGGCCTTATAGCTCCTGGAAGGTCTGGTATTGAACATACCACCCACCCTGGAGGGTATTATTGCACTTAGAAAATGGACTATCTCTAAAATTATTTTATAATACTAAAAAAAATTGTAAAAAAAGACTAAAATCAACTTATTGCTGGTTTTGTTGGTCAAGTAGTCCCTCTACTGGCATTCTTAGCAGTACTTACCAGTAGAGGGCAGTGCAGCATTTCACCACTGTTGTGTGGGTGTTTACAATGTATTCGTCTTTGGCTGATGAAGCTGAGCGCACCCCCCCCGTCTTCCTTCTGTTTTGTGTTTTTTGTCCAGTTTGAGAATGTGAGTGGTAGTAGCTGCCATGGATGAGATAAGAGAACTGAGCGGGTCTTGGAGTGGGAGATGCTCTTTAAGCAGTAGAGATGTTGGACAGCGTTTGAAAAATGAGCACAAGGCAACAGACGGAGACTGCTACGGTGTAAAGTAAGTGCGGTTTGGAAATTGTTTCTGTACTCTTTTTTATGTTGGCTTGCTGCAGGCTTGCCAACATATTGGGAGAGTGCAGATTTGGGGGCCCGGCCGCTGTTGGGCGAATGCAGAGCATGCATCAGTAGGTGCGTCCCTCATTCCCCAATCAGTCTGCATGCCGGTGCCACACCATGCTTATATAATGGTATCAGCACATCTAAGCAAAGGGCCGCTGCAATCTGAGCAAAGCTCGTCATACGCAGCAGACCTTTTGTTTGCATGCTCGCCGCCATTATCAGCATGGTCGGTGAGCGGCTTAACCCCCCCCCATTTTACTGTGCCAATGGGGGAGCCCACTCCCCAGTGGCATACCCCCAATCTGAATGCCAAGGGTGCCCTAATCCTCGGCTGGTGCCCCTGTTGTGTTTCTATGCCGCAGGGAGCCCACCCCGTCGGCATCACCTCTCCCAATTGTTGAATGCCGAGGCGACAATCCCCTAGGCTTGGCGTGCCCCCACCGCTGTCTTTGTTTGCGACAGGAGTGCCCAATCCCCGCCTGCATTATTTCCTCCTGTTGGAGCCGACGAGGATGCCCAATCCTCCGCCGGCTACTGACACCCTAAAAATACAGGTGGGTGGCAGCTGGGAGCCCACCGTAGAGCATACCAATGCCCTGCAACAAGAAAACTGTCCCACGATGGTTTTCTTTGTTGTTTTTTTTCTGTAAACTAAAACCGTCCCTCGTAGTGTCGATGCCCCTCCCCACCCACACCCACCAACTGCACGACCTGCCTCCCCCCCCCATACTACCTCCGGAGTCTGGCGCGATGATCTTCAGTGGACTGGGAACACATCTGCACTCTTCAAAGCCGACCGCGAACTGAGGAAATGCTGGTAAACTGTATAATGGAGTGAATAGGGTTTTTCAACTTTGCTGCATATCTCAGGCATTTCTTGGAATTTTGGCACCAAATTTTCAACATGGTGTTTTTTGGGCCCCTCCTCGTGAATTCTGTCACTGTCATGGCATTAATCAGCCTTGAAAGGTGATTTTGCAGTCACTGCACGAAATCATCTTTCAGAGTCCATTAATGAAATGACAGTGGCAGTGTTCACGAGGTGCCCTCTTAAAAAGCCTAAGTTCCAAATTTGGTGGAAAAAATCTAACAAATGCCTGTTTTACGAGCATGCATAGTGCAGTTGCTATGCACGCTCGTAACTTCGTGCATTCACGATATTTTATTGCTGGATTTTCAGCATTGTCATTTTTGTACACCTCCTTGTGAACAGTACAGTTGTCATTTTCCACATCCTGCCCGAAATGTGTTTCCACACTTCCGGCGCACAATAGCGCAGTCGGCGTGGGAAATCAGTGTTTGGGCCAGATTTTGAAAATGACAGTGACACAGTTCATGAGCAGAGGACCTAAAATGCCTATGTTGAAAATTTGGTGATGATACTCCATAAAATAACTGTGTTACGAGTGTGCGTTGGCAGATTGCATGCACGCTTGTACCGTCATGCACTTGCGATATTTTCAGTCTGGATTTTCACAATTGCCATTTTTCCACACCTCTTGATGAACAGTACAGTTGTCATTTCACATATCCTGCCCAAAATGTGTTTTCGCACTTCTGGCGTAGAATAGCGTGGTCGCTGTGAAATCACTTCTTGGGACACTTTGAGGAAATAACAGTGACACTGTACATCAGCAGAGGTGCTAAAATGCCTATGTTGAAAATCTGGTGCTAACGCCCATAAAATGGCAGTGTTGCAAGCATGCATTGCATATTTCCCACGCACCCTAGTAGCTTCACAAATTTGGTATATTTACATGCCACATTTTCAACACTGGCATTTTTACACCTCCTTATGAACTGTACAGCTCTCATTTTCACATCCTGCCCGACATGTTTTCCGCACTGCACTACACTACCAAACACCCAAAGGGACACCCTAATGCTTGTCACCTCTGCAGTGGGGTGGGTTGGCATCAGTTCAATACTTCACTGCCATTCCTATGATGCATCTGTCTAACTCCTGCACTACCAATGCCAATGCCAGCAAGCCAACATTCGGCATTGACAAATGCTTGTTTTTTAACTCTAATAAGTGCCTCTTCTAAAATATGAGCAATTTACTGACAGTAAATGCCAGTCAGTCAGTAGAGGAGCTAGTGAGAGCTGACTGACCGGCATCAGAAGCTAGGACTGTAGCGTGATTGGGTAGAGCAACTGATGAAGACGGAATAAATCCATAGATGCGCATTGAAAAGAGTAACTGCACAAGCCAAATGCCATTTTCCTCTATTAAATAAAGTCCTGTTTCATTTACTTTTGACTTCGTGGCAGGGTTATCCAAGCGGGAGCGAGCAAGTAAAAGGATTCGGAAACATGTCCCCCTGTGTGTGTAGCGCTCAAAGCAGGTGTCTCTGATAGCCTTACAAATTAAGGTAAAAAGATACAAAACTTTTTTTATATGCGTGTGTGGTGGTAGTGGATTTAAATAGAAATTAACTAATGTGTGCAACTTCAGTACAGAGACTGCAGTGTGTGTGTGTGTGTGTGTGTGTGTGTGTGTGTGTGTGTGTGTGTGTGGGGGGTCAGTTACTTGTTAAGAAAAACATGGCTGCATTTTCAAAATGAATGTTCTGCTGGCACAAGGATTTAAACCTAATCAGGCAGCAGAGACAGGGACTCATTATTTCCTGGTCTCTATTGCCTGATACCGGACTAGCTGGTTGGTGGCCATAGCCAATCAGCCTTAAAGATTTCCAGCCCATTTTCTGAAAGCAAATGAAACACCACATTCTACATTCAAATTGCCTATATTTAAGTTTTTTATCACTTGTGTTTGCAGCCTGGTTTTGCCTCCGCTGACTGTTTTGATGTGCATTAGCTGACAGCAGGCTGCCATTTCTGTTCAGCACTGGCGGTATTGTGGCCCTACCACACACACACACACACACACACACACAGTGTTTTGTCCCTGACATCTTATTTATTTAGCTTTTGTTGACGAGGTAAGTGCACTAGACAAATCCTGCCTATTTTCAGGCACGACCGGGGAGGATACAGATGAATGCTAACTGACTTTGAACCAGATTAAGCTGTTGGTGGTATTTTTAGTGAATGAGGGAAATTTGGACTAGGTCACCGGGAAATTCTCCTACTCTTTCGATAAGTGCCATGGGATCTTTAACATCCATCTGAACTACCACCAATCCAGGCAGATGGCACCTCAGTTTAACGCCTCATCCGAAAGACGGCACCTCAGAAGTGCAGCACCCCTCTCATGCTGCACTGCAGTGTCAGTACTGGGATATTAACCCAAGTGCCAGATGTGGGAACTGAACCAACAGCCCTCTGATCTCCCGGCCTCAGAGGCAAGTGTGCTACCTACTGAGCCACTGACACTGACATCTTATACATACACATAAATTAAAATGTTTCTTACAAAGTGGGAGTAGTCTTACAAGGGCACAAAAACACCCACAAAAAACACTATGATAAAGCTGGCTACCAAACTGCTTGGGAGAGGTTAGTATTGGTTGAGATAATCTGGAATTCCTAATCTGTGATGTCAGCTAAAGGAGCTTGTGAAGAGTGGAGCTTGTTTAAAGGGGCACTGTCAGCTTTACCCCTCCGTTTTCTCTACATTCCATCAGTGTGCATCTTGTCACTCTCCTATGAATTACTCTAGAATGCCCCTCTGTGTATTAAAATTTAGACTTTTACCTGTTTTGCTGTTTTGTACATCAAATGTTTAGGGTTCGGGACAAGCTTAAATCGCATGACTACCGGAAGCATAGAGAGTCAGGAATGTGCATCTTCCACGAGCTGTTCCAAACTGCATATTTTTCACAAGTGTGGTTTAAACATGCTCTACCTGATCTGTCACATTTATCCAAAGTGTTCTTGGGGTTACCAAAAGAAACTGAGCACTGGAAGTTCTGCAAATAACATCTGAAACTTGGGGCTCGAATCCCATCACGCACAAGAGCAACGCGCCTTGCACATGTTCGGATCACTGGCAAGGCTTCTCTTGCACATGTGCGGGATTTCAGCCCCGAGTTTCAAATGTCATTTGCAGAACTTCCAGTGCTCTGGTTCTTTTTGGTAACCCCAAGAACACCCTGGCCCTTCCTTTACCTGGGGGAACACTCCAGTTGGAAACTACTTATAACATTGATACATGCTACTCTATTAGTGTCTGCTTAAAAATATTTTTAATATAAATAATCTGTGAAGGAGGTAGGGGTGTAGTATGGTGAGTGATGCCCTTACACTAGGAGCCACTTTATTAACATTAACTTTTTTTTGCTGTATTTTGATTTACTTCTTTGCTATTTTTAGCACGTCACAGACAACTGGAGATGGTGTTTTAAGTCTGCTGGCCGAGGTTCCTTCAGTCCTCTATATTACCCTATCCTACAACCAAATAACAGGGATGTTTCTAATACTGTAACAGAAATGCTATGGATAATGGCTCTTTATTGAATTGGGTGAAAATAATCCTGAGGCTTCTGTGAGCTGAAAGATATGAACTCTTTTGTCAGGACCATGGAGGAACTAAGACAATGTTGCATAATTGGTTATTTGTCTTTTTATGTTGGCTTACATGAGTGCAGAAGCCAACATATAGGAAGTGCAGATTTGGGGGTGTGGCCACTGTTGGGCGAATGCAGGGCATGCATCAGTAGGTGCGTCCCTCATTCCCCAATCAGCCTACATGCCGGTGCCACACCATGCATACATAATGGTGCAAGCACATCTAAACAAAGGTCCGCTGCAATCTGAGCAAAGCTCATCATATGCAGCGGACCCTTTGCTTGTGTGCTCGCTGCCATTAACAGCATGGTCGGCGAGCGGCTCACGGCTGAGCCCAATCCCCCTGCTGGTAACCCCCCCAGCTGTTTTACTGTGTCGACTGGGGAGCCCACTCCCTGTCGGCATACCCCCAATCTGGAATGCCAAGGGGTGCCCAATCCCCTCGGCTGGTGCCCCTGCTGTGTTTCTACACCGACGGGGGAGCCCACTCCCCATCGGCATCACCTCTCCCCCCCAATTGTTCAATGCTGAGGGGGGTGCCCAATTCCCCTCGGCTTGCACGCCCCCACTGCTGTCTTTGCCGATGGGGGTTCCCAATCCCCGTCGGCATTATTTGCTCCCCCTGTTGTGGGCCAACGAGGGTGCTCAATCCCCTGTCGGCTACTGACACCCCCCCAAAAAAAAACAGTTGGGTGGCACGCTGGGAGCTCACCCCAGCGCGCTAAATGCCCTGCAATAGGAAAATTGTCCCGGCGGTTTCTTTTTTTTCCCTGTAAAACTAAAACCGCCCCTCGTAGTCTCGATGCCCCTTCCCCAACCGCACCCCCCCACTGCGCACTCTGCTTCCCCTCACCATCCCACCCATACTTACCTCCGGAGTCCGGCACGACGATCTTCAGTGGACCGGGAACACATCTGCACTCTTCAAAAGTCGACCGCAAACTGAGGAAATGCCGGTAAGCTGTATGATGGAGTGAATAGGGTTTTTTCAACTTTGTTGCATATCTCAGGCATTTCTTGGAATTTTTGCACCAAATTTTCAACATGGGGTTTTTGGGGCCCCTCCTCATGAATTCTGTCACTGTCATGGCGTTAATCGTCCTAAAAAGGTGATTTCGCAGTCACTGCGCAAATTCACCTTTCAGGGTCCATTAACATAATGACAGTGGCAGTGTTCATGAGGTGCCCTCTTAAAAAGCCTAAGTTCCAAATTTGGTGGAAAAAATCCAACAAATGCCTGTTTTCTGACGTCGTTAGCGCAGTTGCTATGCAGGCTCATAACTTCGCACATTCACGATATTTTACTGCTGGTTGTCAGCATTGTCAATTTAAGTACACCTCCTTGTGAACAGTGCAGCTGTCATTTTCCACATCCTGCCTGAAATGCTTCCACACTTCGCCATTGGCCAGCGCAGTCGCTGGAAATCAGTGTTTGGGCCAGATTGTGAAAATGACAGTGACACAGTTCATGAGCAGAGGACCTAAAATGCCTATGTTGAAAATTTGGTGATGATACTCCATAAAATACTATGTTACGAAAGCGCATGTTACAGATAGTACATCGCCTTGCACTGGGCCATGCATTTGTGATATTTTCAGTCTGGATTTTCACCATTGCCATTTTTCCACACCTCTTGATGAACAGTACAGCCGTCATTTCACATTTCCTGCCCAAAATGTGTTTTTGCACTTCCGGCGCAGAATACATACATAGATACATAGACAGTGTCGGCAGATAAGGGCCTATGGCCCACCTAGTCTGCCCATTTGAGCTTGTAAGTTCAGTTTGTTTTCCTAGAAATCTATTTCCCCTTACCCCTAACCTCTAGAATTCCTTTATGTCTATCCCATGCATTCTTAAATCCCGTGATTGTTTCAGCCCCCACCACTTCCTCTGGCAGGGTGCTCCACTTGTCCACCACCCGCTCTGTGAAGAAATTCTTCTCATGTTTCCTCTGAATCGCCCTCCTCCAACTTCATCCCATGCCCTCTAGTCCTGAAACATCTTTTCGCTTAAAATAGTGTTTTCCTGCACCCTGTTCCTCCCTGTAAGATACTTGTATGTCTCTATCATATCCTCTCTCCCTCCTCTCCTCCAGGGAGTACATGTTCAGTTCCTTCAACCTGTCTTCATAGGATTTGTGATGCAACCCATGCACCATCTTTGTTGCCCTCCTCTGAACCTTCTCTACCCTGTCTATGTCCTTACGTGGTATGGTCTCCAGAACTGTACACTGTACTCCAGGTGAGGCCTCACTAGTGTCTTGTAGCGGAATTATGATCTCCTTTTCCTGCTGGTGATGCCCCTGCTCATACATCCCAGCATCCTATTTGTTTACCTGATGCCTTGTCACACTGTTTCCTACCTTGAGGTCATCAGAGATGACAACCCCAAGATCCCTTTCCTGCTTGGTGCATGCTATATCCTCACCCCCAACTGATATATTGTGCCAGGGTTTTGTGCCCCATATGCATTATCTTGCACTTCTTTGCATTGAATTTCAACTGCCAAACCCTTGACCATTCTTCAAGTTTCTGCAGGTCCCTTCTCATTCTGTTTACACCTCTGGTGTGTCTACTCTGTTACAGAGCTTTGTGTCATCAGCGAACAGTGAAATTCTGCCTTCTATATCCTGTGCAATGTCACTGATGAAGATGTTGAATAGGACCGGTCCAGCAATGATCCCTGTGGCACCCCACTGGTCACTCTTCCTCTGTGGAGTGACAGCCATTTACCACCACCTCTGTGTCCTGCCACCCAGCCAGTTACCTACCCACCACACTACTGTCCTGCCCACACCCATATTCCCCAGTTTGTGTAATAGTCTTCTATGTGGCAATAGCATGGTGCAGCTGTCGAAATCACTTCTTGGGACACTTTGAGGAAATAACAGTGACACTGTACATCAGCAGAGGTGCTAAAATGCCTATGTTGAAAATTTGGTGCCAGCATACATAAAATGGCAGTGTTGCAAGCGTGCAGTGCATATTTACACACCTAGTACCTTCCATAAATTTGGTATAGTTACATGCCACATTTTCAACAATGGCATTTTTTTACACTGCCTTATGAACTGTACAGCTGTCATTTCTCACATCCTGCCCGACATGTTTTCCTGCACTGCACTACCAAACACCCAAAGAGACACCCTAATGCTTGTCACTCTCTGCAGGGTGGGGGTGGGTTGGCATCAGTTCAATACTTCACTGCCATTTCTATGATGCATCTGTCTAAATCCTGCACTACCAATGCCAATGCCAGCAAGCCAACATTCGGCATTGACAAATGCTTGTTATTTTTGTTGTTTCTGTCACTATCTTTATCCCCCCATGGTCAGCCCACATCCGGCCACTGTCCTGGTGCATCCTGGCTCCCATTGAACGCCTTACCTCCAGTGAAACCTCCAGGGCTTGCCCCCTGAACTGATGTTCCAAGGAGGAGTTTTATCCTGTGAGGAGTGGGGCTTACAACGAACTACGCAATTTACAACTAAAACCATCTTACTTGAGGCTTTGATAAATATGGGACCCTGGAGTGATTGGGTTTTTGTGGTGTGCATTAATTGATATTTTTTAGTGATCTGAGTTGTGCTACGAGGTTACAGTTAGACAGTTAATGAAATGTGAAGTGCCTAATACATTGATTACCTTATTTATTTATTGAAATGTTTCTCGTCTGTTTTAACTGTTTACCTGTCTCAATATAACCTCATACCACCAATACAAGGCACTAAAAATACAAGTAGTCCTTACTACAAAGACTCAGTCACTGTAGAGTCCACTACGCAACATCAAATAGAGAAACATGATTGAAGCTTATAAAGTGCATAATTAGTTATAAGTCTCATTTCTCACAGATGAAATGCCTCCATGAAACAACAGTTCAGTGAGCCAAAAGACATTTAGTCAGTTCATCAATAGCTCAAGTAAAAGAAGAACCCCACTGAAAATGAGATATCTCTGTTCCCCTGTGACATTTCAGAAATGCAGTTAATATATTGGTGGAGGAAGATACATAAATGTCATTAGTGCCCTGAGAAAATGTTGTTATAAGAAACTGTCCTGAAAATAATGTCTACTTGTTGGATACCTGATATGTTTGTGTATAGCAGCATAGATTTTGTTTTCCGTATAACATGTAAGCATCGGATGGAAATTGAGGTCTTGCATTTTAGCTTGGCTATGAGAAGTAAATATATTGCAAATTGCATGTAAAAGCAGGCCTACACTGAACATGAGGCAGTGCCTATCAGCCAGACTCTCAGAAGCCGCCTTACAGCCCAATTACTGAAATCAAACAAATAAATAAATATGCAAATGAATAAAAGAGATAAAGTGCTATAAATAACCTCAAAGTGCTATTTCTGTAGAGACCTGTACAGTTCCAGGCTTCCTTTACCAGCTTAAGTGCGTCTGAGTTGTTCCTTTGGTGAGCTATGCCTTGCTGAGCCTCTCCGGTCAGATAATGAAGTTTTATTGATTTCTTGCCAGTTTTGGGAAAACAAATGATAAAACAATAATAAGAAAGCAATGTTCAAGAATTCCAGTCTCTGTATCACTAATCATGTTGTTATAGTATACCTTTAAACTATAATGCTTACTAAGTGCTAGTATTGCAAAAGAATGAAGAACATTCACATACATCCAATTGTGCAATGACATCTCAGTTTCTCCCAGGTCCTATAAAACAGTTTATGTCTTGAATAAAAGTAGAACCCCACTGAAAATAAGATGTGTCAGGTTTCTCTGTGACATTTCATAAATTATGTTAATACAAAGGTGGGGGGATTACGATGATGTCCTAAGTGCCCACAGTAAATATTTTTAAAAGAGAACTGTCCCAGGTAACATCAGTTAAGCAGGGTATTCCAACATTACACAATAGCCACAGATATTAAGACACATATAGCAAGACGCTACTGAAACTCGGATATTGCATATCTGATTGGCTACTCTTCAGTACTCCACTGTTGAATTATTTTATAGTTCATTAATATCAATGCATGCTTGTAAAAAAATTGCCAGGCAAAGCACCTAAAAACAAGGATTAAAACAATAAAAACAGTAAAAGGTCTAGTCCCTCTCTGTCTCTGTCCTCTGTGGTGCTTCAGTTAAGCCTATGTGTACATAAACATTTGCCATTGTCCACCAAATGGTGTGAGCCATTCAATATGTTCATGACTGGAGACCTTTTAAAGCTTAGATAGACAGGAATCAATGCCTTTTACGCTATAATAACAAGTCCTGGTTTTCCCTTGCATCCGCCTTTAATTGCTGTCCGTGTGATGTGATCCCTGACATCAGATAGTGCAGAAAGCAATGCTGTGCCATTACAGGGTGTCGTCTTATTGTGATCTTGATTTCAGACTTACTTTTTCCCTGGACGAGATGCTTACGCCTTGTGATAACTGCAATTTTTTTTTTTTTTTACTTTAATATAGCTGCATGTGATTCCATGCTACTGGGGCTTTCAAATGTAAAAGATTTAACCCAGGTCCCATATCTTCTCAAAGAAACTAAGTGCACTACCACAGATTGTCTGAGGGTGCAGCCCAGAATTAAAAACAAAAACACACACACACACACACACACTAACAAGCATTTGTCAATGCCGAATGTTTACTTGCTGGTATTGTCATTGGTAGTGCAGGAGTGACAGATGCATAATAGGAATGGTAGTGAGGTATTGTAGTAATGCCAACTGCCACCTTGCAGAGAGTGAGAGGTGTTGGGGTGTGTGCCTTTGTGTCATGAGCTATAACAGTCATGGCAGACAGTTTCAGGTGTTCATAGGTGCTGGGAGATAGTAACAACTGAGGGGCGGGTGGTGGGAAGGTACTTATGAGGGGAAAAGGGAAGGGTGTGCACAGTAGGGTTGCCATAGAAAGCATAAGGATACAGAGGTATGACAAAGAGAGTAATGTTAAGAATGTAGTTATACCATATAGACATATTTATTGCAGTATATGGTGAACATACAAACCTATGAAAGTGTCAGCAGAAACAGATCACCTGGCCTATCTAAGTCTGCTTCAGTGTGCAGGTATAGTAAGAGATCAGTCACAACCCATTCCCTCCAATACCTGCATGTGAAGTGTGAATAACAGAGTTAGACTGCAGTCACTATTGGTGGTATTTACTTGGGAAAACCATTGTAAACATTTATATTGTAAATTAAGGAAAACATTGCTCCAAGTTCTAAAAGAATATACTGTTTACATTAAATGGTTTCACAGCATATGCAGTTCAAGAACCTATGCTATGCTATATTTATGATTACATTGTTATACACTTTAGGTTCACAATGTGTATATAAAATATATATCTGTTAGAAGACGTCCCATGTAATATAGCAGTCTTAGCAGAAATGCAGTATCATGCCTTATCAATTGATTTAAATAAGCAGTTATGTTAATTGTATTGTTTCTATTTCTAAAAGAAATACTAAACTCCAAGTGCAAAGTGTAGTAGTATAAGGGCCACTCAATTCAATTTGCTAATGTGTGTCAGTGAATGGGCTCACCCATGACACAGTCAGACTGCACTCATTATTGACAGTATTTACTCGCTGAAATGAATCACATGCAAATTTTATCCAAGTAATTTTCAGCCCATAATGAAGGCTTCAGATTTATAGTTATTGATCTGTCATCAAAGCGCAAAGTTGCTAGGGTGTAGTGTGGCTCTAGTACTATTCAATGCATAGTGTTCGATTATGCTACAATTGCTGGACAATTAACTAAATTGCCAAATATACAAATAACTAGTTTACATTGGAGGCAGTATAGCACAGTGGATTAAGGCTCTGAGCTGCAAATCTGGAGACCTGGGTTTGAATCCCACAGCCCCCACTTGCATACTGTCTGACCCTGAGCAATTCACTTAACTTCCATATGCTGTCAAGTTGCATCTATAAACAAGCTTTTAGCTTGCTGTGTCTCTCCTGGTTAAACAATTGGGGAAAAATCATTTTTGTTTTTTATTTTCAATAAATCACATACAATTTAGTGTAGAACTGAAGCATAACATGTAAAATGCAAGACATACTGAACATTGGATCAAATCGCTTATTGTCATCCTGTATTACTTCTGGCTGTCCTTGTTCTGAGTTTTTTTTTCTGTTGCTGTTAAGATCAATAAATGTTAATTTGAAGCCTTAATTCTGGGCTGCAAAGGAATTGGATAAGATTTGCATGTGACTCGTTTTAGTGAGTAAATAGCATGAATAATGAGCACAGTCTGGCTCTGTTATGGGCAAACCCATTCAGTGGTGAACATCAGTAAATTGAATTGAGTGGCAGTTATACTGTGATACTGTGAATTTAGAGCTTAGTATTTGTTTTAGAATTAGGAACAATAGAATTAACATAGCTGCCTATTTAAATTGATTGATATGGCATGGCACTGCATTTTTGTAAGAGGCTATATTGAATGGGACGTCTTGTCACACATATATATTTTTATATACACATTGTGAACCTAAAGTGTGTAACAATGCAGTCATACATATAGCAGAGCATAGGTTCTTGAATTGCATATGTTGTAAATACATTTAATGCAAACAGTCCATTATTGTAGAACTTCGAGCAATGTTTAAATTTATTTGCAATAGAAATGTTTTACATATAAATGGAACATACGCTTCAATGGCCACTTTGTTGATAAATTTAGTTGCATTTAAGTGATTAAGGTAGTTGTTAAATTGTAGGATTTTCTAATTATGTTGCACATGCCCTTTGAGTATTGAAGAATGAAGGGATATGGAATCACAGCCCCACAGGAAGCTGCAGTAGTGAAGCGCAGGGTGAGTAGTGTGGTTAGTGCTTAGATGCCCTGGACTCAGGTGGGGCATATGTATGGTAGGAGACCGTACTTTGTAATACATTGAATTGGTGTAAGCACTTTATTGCAATTTGTAGTTAAGTTGTTGGAAATAAATCATTTTGCATTATTTAAAGTGCTATGGAATGTTTTTTTCTGGTCCCCCCACCACCACCACCATTTGACCTCCCATGAATTTGCTCACCATTAACACAGTTGGCAGTAGTATTTATTAATAAAAGCACTGAAGCTGGAAGCTCTTTTTGTGGCTGAGCAGCCCTGTGATTTAGGGTAGCGGATTTTCTTTTCTGTTTTTGGATTTTTAAGTTTGCAAACATGGTTTGAGACCAGTGGTGTACGTTGATGTGTCTTATCTGTAGAATTGTTATTGCTATAGAGCACTTTGTAGCATTGAAAAGCAGCAGAGAGTGATACTTTATATGTTTTATGACATGCTATCAGACAGGCAGTCTATGGCTACAGTGTTTCTATCTCCTGTTGGATCTCTTGAGGTCTGCATTTGACACACAGCAGGGGGATCTCTCTGTCTTAGCCTAGTGCAAAACATGAATAGCATTAGTAAGTCAGGAAGACATAACAATCACAGAAGAGATGCCATGTACTCTAATGGTTTTGATGTATTTTATATCTATTGAACAATGTATTGAAGGAGGTGTACAGCAACAGTGTGGAGTGGTGCAACATTAGTATGACAGACATGTCTTCGCACAGGACATAGTGACAGTAGAGTAAGTAAGACAATTAGCAACATGTCATATTATCAGCCTATAGTGTGGCTTATATATTTCTCAGACTCATTACTGTGAATACACAATGTATGTAGGCATGAACAAACAAAGAGTTACTAAAGCTACCGGGTGTTTCTACCACTGGTAAACTGCAGGTATTCTACTGCATTTTAGAGTAATGCAAAAGATGACATCATTGCTGTTTTCATGTCTTGACTCTTTATTGTCTACTAAAATTAGAAAACCTTGGCATGGTAGTACAAAGAAAATTAAACAATATAAAGCATGCCTAATATGAGTTGCTTGCAGAATTCTCACAATGGCTACTTGAAGGTCCAAATGAAGTAGGAGGCAGTATAGCATAGTGGTTAAGGGCAGTGAACTGTAAACCTGAGGCGCTTTTACACAGGGTTTAGAAACGGAGCAAGCGCTTACCTGTGTAGTGCCATTGTACTTTATTGCATTCCGTGTTCCTTTACACTGCGTGGTATTCCGCAACCCCTGCTCCATTTGTTTTGGCTCCCCTCAGAGTTTGCCTCTCTTATAGGCTGTTTGTGCAGTGCTACCAGAAGGGCTGTTTTACACAGCCAGTCAAAATGGAACACATTGGTGCAAACCGCAAAAAGCAGAGATTGCGGTTTGCATGAATGTTCATGAAGAGAATGGAACGGATGCACTTTACACACAAAGGATATAATGGAATACTGTTTCCGTAACAGTTATTCCATTACAGAAACCTGTGTGTAAAAGTGCCTCTGGAGAAGTCGGTTTGAATCCCATTAGCTCATTCTTTGCATACTGTGTGACCCTGGAAGCAAGTTCTGGCTTGGTGTGCCTTTTCTGGTTAAACAATTTCCCCAAATATAAACTTTAAGAATGGCAGGGTCCTGGCTGTTAAAATACCAAGTCTATCTATTTTTTCTCTTTTAGTCTCTTTTTGTCTTTTTGCCACCTCCTATCCTCTCACCCTTTTTCTCAGATTTCTTGTAGGTTTCTGAAATGATTCTTTGTATGTGTTATTCATGTATCCTGTTTGCCATGTTGCCATATCCGAACTGATGAATATGGTTGTATGCTCCTTTAATGCTGTATGCCCTTGTTTAACATGTTTAACATATATGTACTCTTCTGATGTGGAACCTTTGTAAAAGAGCTTTGGCTCAAAGGTAATTGTAGTCCTAGACTCCAATAAATAAATACATTTAGCAAATGAAACCCAGTTTTGCTCTAGGTCATTATTTAGCATGTACCCTAATGTGCAGCACTGAGCATAGAAGTTTGCAAGTAGTGGAATAGCTAGACTGCTATGGTGGTCTGGTCATTTACTGCAATTGTGTCAGGTAACTGTGACATAACAAAGGTGGTATTTGCAGCCATCTGTCATGTCACTGAAATAAAAAAAACACACGGGGAAAAAAAACATTTGCTACCATAAAGTGTGAAATCCTTAACTGCTATTTATTACGTTCACTTGCGCGCATGCGCAAGGAACGTCTTGGGAGAATAGGACAGTTTGGAGGTGTGACTGTCCTGTGCAATCCACTGCTCCATTGAGCAGGTGTGGTGGTCCTGCACCAATGGATGCGGGTGCTGTGTATGACAGCGGTGGTATTCATTTCAAAGAAAACCACCGCTGTGTGCTGGCAGTGTCTCATGCCCCCCAAAGCTTTGGTGCCACGCTGGGAGCCCACCCCAGTGTGGCAAATCTTGTTTTGCCCGACCGGGGTGCTCAATCCCCCATCAGCTCCACGTCCTCCCAAACAGCTTTCCCTGCTGCCACGCTGGGAGCCCACTCCAGCATGGCAAATGTCCCACGTTGCACCGCTGTGTGCTGGCAGCGCCTCATGCCCCCCCAAAGCTTTGGTGCCACGCTGGAAGCCCACTCCAGTGTGGCAAATCTTGTTTTGGCTGATGGGGGTGCCCAATCCCCCATCGGCTCCACATCCCCAAACAGCTTTCGCTGCCATGCTGGGAGCCCACCCCAGCATGGCAAACATCCCGCCATCTGAATAAAAAAACTGTAAATAAGAAAACATTCCATTGCTGTCTCCCCATCCCCTTCCACAACCTGCACCCACCACTGTGCACCCTGCCTCCCACACCCACCCCTCACCCCATACTTACCTCCGGAGCTCGTGCGGCGATCTTCGCTGGACCGGAAAATGTCTGCACTTTCAAAGCCAACCGCGAACTGAGGAATGCCGTAAACTGTATAATGGGCTAGATGGGTTTTTTCAACTTTGTTGCATATCTCAGGCATTTTTTGGAATTTTTGCACCAAATTTTCAACATGGGGTTTTTGTGACCCCCTTCTCATGAATGATGTCACTGTCATGGCGTTATTTGGGCCTGAAGGGTGATTTTGCAGTCACTGCGTGAAATCACCTTTCAGGCCTTATTAACAAAATGACACTGCCAGCGTTCATAAGGTGGGCTCTCAAAAAGCCTATTTTGAAAATTTGGTGGAAAAATTCCTAAAAGTTACCGTTTTACGAGCGTCCGTTGCACAGTTCCTACGCAGGCTCGTACATTCACGAATTTTCAATATTTTCACTCCAGATTTTCAACATTGCCATTTTACCACACCTTCTTATGAGTAGTACAGCTGTCATTTTTCACATCTCATCCAAAATGGTTTCCACCCATGTAGCGCACAAAGGCGCAGTCGGTGTGCGAACTCAATGTATGGGACACATTAAGAAAATCACAGTGACACTGTTCATGAGCAGAGGTCTTAAAATGGCTGTGTTGAAAATTTGGTGAAAAAATTCCTAAAAATGACCGTTTTACGAGCGATCGTTGCACAGTTCCTACGCATGCTCGTAAGTTCACAAATTTTCAATATTTTCACTCCAGATTTTCAACATTGCCATTTTACCACACCTTCTTATGAGTAGTACAGCTGTCATTTTTCACATCTTGCCCAAAATGTGTTTCTGCCCATGTAGCGCACAATGGCGCAGTCGGTGTGCGAAATCAATGTATGGGACACATTAAGAAAATCACAGTGACACTGTTCATGAGCAGAGATCTTAAAATGGCTATGTTGAAAATTTGGTGAGAAAAATTTACAAAAATAACTGTTTACAGCTTCGTTGTGCAGTTCTATACTGCACTCGTAAGTTCTTGAATTTTCAATATTTTACTCCAGATTTTCAACATTGCCATTTTACCACACCTCCTTATGAGCAGTACAGCTGTAATTTTCACATCCTGCCCAAAACGTGTTTCCACCCATGTAGCGCACAGTGGCACAGTCAGTGTGCAAACTCAATGTATGGGACACATTAAGAAAATCACAGTGACACTGTTCATGAGCAGAGGTCTTAAAATGGCTATGTTGAAAATTTGGAGAAAAAATTCCTAAAAATGACTGTTTTACGAGCATGAGTTGTGCAGTTCCTACGCACGCTCGTAAGTTCGAGAATTTTCAATATTTGCACTCCAATTACTTCCAAATACCTAAACAGCACATAGAAGCAAGCAACATTCGGCATTGACAAATGCTTGTTTATTTTTGCATTCGCTTGCATGCATGTGCAAGGAACGTTTTGGGACAGTATGACTTTTTGAAGGTGTGTGATCCTCCTGTCCAGTGCAGTGCTCAGTATAATGTGTGCAACCCTACTGCACCAATGGATGCATGAGCTGTCTATGACAGCAGTTTGGCTGCAGTGGTCTTCAGTTAAAAGAAAAGCACCACTGCAATCAGCAGTGGTAACGTGTGTGTTTTTAGCATATTGACGTCACCCTTTTCCCTCTGGCTGCTAATAAAATCCCTCCCACTTCCTCCCTCTGCTGCCGTCTACCCTGCTCCCTTGTTATTGCCCCCACCAAACACATTGTATGTGCAGACGGAGTGCCCAGTCCCCATTGTCTCCAGGCCCCCCCCCAACAAACACCCAGGTGGCATGCTGGGAGCATGCCCATTGTCCCTGTAAATGGGAAAACTGTCCCGCAACATCTTTTGTTTTTTTAAAACCTATGAAAACAGAAAACCATCCCTCGCTGTGTCTTGTGCCCCCTCCCTGAACCCATACCCACCCTCTGCATACCCCACCTCCCTCTCACCCCATACTTACCTCCGGAGCCTGGCGCAATGATCTTCAGTGGAGTGGGAACACGTCTGCACTCTTGAAAGCCGAACGCAAACTGAAGAAATGACGGTAAGCTGTATAATGGCATAAATGTGTTTTTCTTTCAACTTAGGTGGCTATTGCGGGCATTTTTGCAAATTTTGGCACCACATTTTCAACAGGGGGTTCTTGGGACCCCACCTCATGAATTCAGTTACTGTCATGTAAGTTATTCAGTCCCCAAAGGTGATTTCATGGTCACTGCACAAAATCACCTTTTGGGATTGATTAACTAAACAACAGTGTCACTGTTAATGAAGTGGGCTCCCAAAAGCCCATGTTGCAATAGGTAGTGAAAAAATGTCAAAAAATGACTGTGTTATGGCGTGCATTGCTAGCAGTTTCCACTTTACACTTATAACTCTCGAGACTTTGAAATATTTTCACCCAGATTTTCAACACTGCCATTTTTTTCACCTCCTTATGAACAGAGGAAGGGAGGTAAATGCAAATCTAGGGACTTTCATTATTACTTCTTCGCATTGATATTGCATTGGGGAAAGGAGGAGTAGGAGTTTGAAGAAGGTTGTGCAATTGCTACTTAAAGTGTCTTTTTGAGTGTGGATAGGAAGGATAGGAATATAAAATGCAGTTGCTCAATATATCTAAACGTGTGCAACAAAGGAGGTAAGGGAAATAAAATGTTTTGCACTGATAGAGGGGGGAGAGGGGAGACTTGGGGGAGTGTTTGGTATCCTGCATCTGGAAGGGTGGGGGGTCACTGGTGGGCAACAACAGCAATGGGTAGGGTGGTAGGCTGCAACAACTGGGGTGCACCAATGTTTCTAAAAATTGCCTGGACTGTGGGAGGATGTTTAGTGTGCAACCACATAGAAAAACTTAGAAAGGAGATTGAGGGTCTGCAGGAGGAACTAAGACAGGCAAGGCAGATTGGGGGGGGCGGGTTAGCCCAGTACTGGAGGGAGGAAGAAAGAGAGATGAGGGAGGGAGATTTAAGCCAACAGTGGTGAGAAGAGGGTCAGAAGAAGGGAAGCAGAGACAAAGGGGCCCAGGCCAGGAAGAACGTTTGCTGGGGAAACCAGGTCAGGAGACAAAAGACAAATGGAAGGAGGAGATAGGGACTTGTGAGGGGAGGCGAAGAAATGGCAAAAGTCATGGAGTGGAAAGGAGAGAACAGGTTACTATGAAGAGAGAGGGAGTGGGCATTTGTGAAGGGTCTTCAGAAAATAGTTGTGCACTTCTAGAAAGGAAGAAGGTGGAGGAGGGAAATGATGAAATTAGAGGAGTAATTGATAAATGCCTGGACCAAACTGGAGCGGGGGGAAGTTCTGCTGGGAGAATTGCAACAGGGGGAAATAATGTGAGGAGGAAGAAGAGGAGATGGAAATGAGAGAGGGAGATGAATGGAAGCAATCAGGGAGTAAGAGGGGTGGAATCTTAGTGCTGGGGGACTCAATACTAAGAGGAGTCAGATGGGGTAGCAAGGGGGAGAGGCATAGTCGCATTTGGGTGGAGGCCATGCCAGGAATGACAGTGGAAAGAGTGGGACAATCTGTTCTGAAATATGCTAGAAGGTGTAGGGACAAGCCTCATTTAATTATACATCTTGGGACAAACGACCTGGCTGACAAGACAGTAGATATAGTCCAGAGGAGGTTTGAGAACCAGCACAATTGTGTGAGGGGCAGAAAGATCAGTAACTTTTCAGAGATACTTCCAGTGCCAAAGAGCACAACAAGAAAGCTGCTGAGAACAGAGGAATTTAACTGATGGCTAAGAACCTGGTGTTGTGCTAAAAGGTATGGGCTATTGAGGGGGTGGGAGGGACCTTGGAGGACAGTAGTCTCTATGCCAAGGACAGACTGCACTTGAGTGAGGAGGAAATAAAGTGTTGAAACAGAGGATGGAGGAGTACATAGAGGAAGTTGGGAATTTAAACTAGGAGTGGGGGTGGCAGTTGGGGAATAGATATGCAGAGACCACATTTTGGGAAACCATATGAGCTTACCCCCCCATAACAGTGACAAAGGACAAATGGCAAGTACTATTGGTGATGCTAGGAAAGGAGGACAGGATGGAGGGGGGAGGTGGAAGGTGGTTACCCTTAATGCTAGGAGCCTTGAGGGGAAAACTGCAGAGTTACAGGTTCTCATGGCAAAGGGAGAGGTGGACATTGCAGCCATCACAGAAACATGGGCCACCCAGTACAATGACTGGGACCTGTCTGTACCAGGGTACAGGTTATTTCGTAGGGACAGGGTGATTGGGAAAGGAGAGGGTGTGGCACTATATGTGAAGGAAGGACTGAAGTGTGTAAGGGAGGAAGGGGAGCAGGGTAGTACGGAGTTACTTTGGATGCAAATTCAGGATTCCAAGAATAGGATTCTTAGAATGGGAGTGGTGTACAGACCACCATCTCAGACGGAGGAGTTAGACAGGGAACTAGCGGGACAGATCAGGAGGACCTGCGAGAAGGGTAGTGTGGTGATTGTGGGGGACTTCAACATGCCAGGAGTGGACTGGAGGACCCCAACAACCAGGAACAGAAGGGAGCAGGTACTGCTGGATGCCTTCCAGGACAGCTTCCTGCTGCAAATGGTCAGTGAACCAACCAGGTTAGGGAATACCCTTGACCTTGTGCTGGCAAATGGGGACTTTGTGAGAGAACTTACAGTGGAGAAACTGCTGTCAGGGAGTGACCACCACTCAGTATGGCTCACATTGGATATGGGCAAGGAAGGAGTGGAATCTGGCACAAGAATGCTGGACTTCAGGAGGGCCGACTTTGGGAGGATGGGGAAGTGGTAAAAGGGTACCTGGCTGGAATTCAATCTAGTATGGATACTAACCAGAGGTGGGAGCTCATAAAGCTGGGGATAGTGGAGGCAACCACAACCTGCTGCAAAGCCCAGAGCAAGAAGGCTAGGGGCTAAGAAACTGAGCTGGTTGAGCAAGGAGGTCATGGAAAGGTAAGGAGGAAAAGAGCTGCTTACAGTACAAGAAAACAGGGAGGAAGAGGGAGGACAGGGAGGAGTACTTGACAGAATCGAAGGAGGTGACAAGAGCAGCAAGGGAGTCAAAGTGTCTCACGGAACTCAGGCTGGCACAAGGCATTAAGAAGGGGAGAAGGACTTCTTTAAGTACATCAGGGAGAAAAGGACCTTAAGGACCACATAGTAAGGATTAGGAAGGAGGGGTTGGGTGGAAGCAGGGTGCGATAAGGCAGAAGACACTAAATGAGTACTTCTGCTCAGTATTTACTAAAGAGAAGAGGGGTGACACCCAAGGGGAGAAATGGCAGAAGCAGGGGGGAGACAGATGGGGAAATCAGGGAGGGCAGAGTCGAAAGGGTTTGAAGGCACTGAGGGTGGACAAGGCGCTAGGCCCAGATAGCATCCACCCCAGGGTACTGAAGGAGCTGGCAGAGGTCCTTGCAGGACCTTTGGCAGACCTATTTAATGCCTCACTGCTTCTGGGGTGTGTACCTCAGGACTGGAGGATGAGCTCATGTGGTGCCCCTCCACAAGAGTGGCCCAAGGATGAACCGGAAACTACAGACCAGTGAGCCTCACATCCATCGTGGGTAAGCTAATGGAGACTATCCTGAAGGAGAGGCTGGTGATCCTCCTAGAGGACAAGGGACTACAGGACAGCAGACAGCATGGCTTCATACGTGGCAGATCCTGCCAAACCAACCCGGTAGAGTTCTATGACTGGGTAACTAGGCAACTGGACAGGGGCCATGCAGTGGATGTCCTGTATCTGGACTTCAGTAAAGCATTTGACTCGGTGCCGCATGGAAGACTGGGAAGGAAGTTAGTAGGCACAGGGGCGGGTGCAAAGCTGGTGAGATGGGTAGAAAACTGGCTTCAGGGAAGGCAACAGAGGGTGGTGGTGGTGGGGAGCTCTCACACCCAAGGGCAGTGACAAGCGGTGTTCCACAGGGCTCGGTGTTGGGACCAGTGTTGTTTGGGATATTCATTGCAGACATATCATGGGACATCAAGAGCAAGATCAGTCTGTTTGCTGATGATACCAAGGTAGGCGTGGTGGTGGATGACCTAGGGGGATGGCAGGGGTTGCAGGATGATCTGGCAAAGCCTGAAACCTGATCAGTGAAGAACCCAAGTAGAAGTTACCAGCTAGGGTGAAGTGCAGCTAGCCCAGACAGAGGAGGAGAAGGATCTGGGTGTGCTCATTACAGGGTCAATGAACAACTCTGCACAATGTAGGAAGGCAGCTGAAAAGGCCAACAAAATGCTGGGTTGTATTGCAAGGGGTATATCCTCGAGGTGGGAGGCGGTGATTCTGCCACTGTATAGGTCATTAGTTAGACCACACCTGGAGTACTGCGTGCAGTACTGGTGCCCGTATCTGAAAAGGGACATTAAGTTACTGGAGGGGGTGCAGCGCAGGGCGACAAAGATGATCAAGGGGCTGGGGGACTTACCATACGAGAGGAGGTTGAAGGAGCAGAACATGTACTCACTGGAGGAGAGGAGGGACAGGGGTGACATGATTGAAACCTTTAAATACATGAAAGGAATAAACAAGACGAGTACAGAGGGGCTGTTCAAAGTAAGGGAGGGGAGGGCCACCAGGGGCCATGATATGAGACTGGAGGAGGAAGGTTCAGGAGGGAGATGAGGGACACTTTTTTACAGAGAGGGTGGTGGCTGGGTGGAATGCGTTACCTGCAGAAGTGGTATGCAGTAGAACAGTGGACTGCTTCAAAAGGGGATGGGACAGGACAAGAGGGAAGGTTAATGAAGGGGAAGGGTGGAAGGGAGGGGCAGCTGCAGAATAAGGGGTGCTAGCTGCACATTCCAGCAGACATGATAGACCTCTAAGCCTTTATCTGCTGGCAAATTTCGTATGTTCGTATGTTCGTAGTACAGCTGACATTTTTCACATCCTGGCTGAAATGTGTTTTTGCACATCCAGCACACAATGGTGTGGTCACAGATGAGAAATCAATGCTCAGGACAGATTATGAAAATCACAGTGACACTGTTCATGAGCAGAGGTCCCAAAATGCCTATGTTGAAAATTTGGTGACAAAAGTCCACAAAATAACTGTGTCATGAGCGTTCATTGCGCAGTTTCCATGTACGCTCGTAAGTTCGAGAAATTGTTGTATTTTCACTCCAGATGTTCAACATTGCCATCCCTTCACACCTCCCTATGAATGCTACAGCTGTCATTTTTCACATCCTGCCTGAACTGTGTTTTTGCACATGTGGAGCAGAATGGTGTGGTCGCTGTGGGAAATCAACTTTCAGGACAAATTAACAAAATAACAGTGGTACTGTTCATAAGCAGAGGTCTCAAATGCTTTTATGAGGTGGGGGTAACAAAAAGGTCATGCTGAAAATTTGTAGTGCAAATATCAGCAATCGCACAGGGCATTAGGGTAAAGCACCATACTTGCCAAACACCACTGCAAATACCTGCAAGCGAACGTCCGGCATTGACAAATGCTTGTTTGTTAATTGTGCATCACTGACCTAACAGGGAAGGGAACACTAAGATAATCTGTATTGTAAACTTCAGGTCCATTCAGAAAGGAATGCATTGAACTTCTCTCTGTTTCTCTGTCTCAAGCACCTTGCAACATGATATGAGAGAGAGAGAGAGAGATAGAGAGACAGAGAGAGAGAGAGAGAGAGAGAGAGAGAGAGAGAGAGAGAGAGAGAGATTTCCATAGTAGTAAAAAAAGGCATTTGTCAATGCCAAATCTTTGCTTGCATGGTGTATGTGTCAGGGGTGTAGTAAAGTTATGAGCCTGTGTTAGCAAAATGCAACATAGCCTGATAACTTTATTGGGTTTTATTTTGCCACATGTTCAACATAGCCTTCTTATGACCTCGCCTCATGAGCAATGGTAGAAAATGTTCAACTTCTGCTTGAAAGGTGGTTTAGTGCAGTGACTGCAAATCATCTTTCAGGATGGTGTGAGAACACATTTGAAAATGACAGCTGTCACATTCATGAGGGCTGTGAAGAAATGGCTATGCTGAAAATTTGGGGTCATAACACACGCAATCTGTGTTTATATTTCCATCAACATGTACCTGAGCAGAACACCTGAATGTAAGTATGGAATGTGTGTGAGTGTAGTTACGTGGTCCTGTTAACTTTGCATGTCTCAAACAATTACAGAAGTAGAAGGGTTAGTGCACTTAGTACTCTGACAAGCCTTCCTGAAGTCCTCACCAGCCACAAGCAGAACCAGGACAGAGAAACAGCAACAGAGGTGGCTGTAATAGGCACAGACACCTGTTGCAGTCAATCCACCCAAACTAAGGTTAAATAAAGGGACTTACCCGCTGCAGGGTGCCTGGGAAGATGTCCAAAGCGGTAACATCAAGGTACCTGTAAAATAAAGCATGAAAAGGGTCACAAAGGATCCACAGGTGTTAGGGGGTCCATCAGAGCAGAAGGGATAGGATAGAAATAAAGTAATACTTATCTGATTAAGGTAGAAGCCCTCGTTTGGTCAGACCTGCAAAAAAAAGAAGAGAAATAGGTTAGTTAGATAGAAAAAGCAGTAAGAAAGCAGAAAGAGAGAAAAGGGAGTGAGGTTAGGGAAAGGGGGGATCAGCTGTGACCCTTTGCCCCTTGTGGTGGTTGAGTGGCGAGTAATTTCTTTGGTAGCCCAAGTGGGCTACTGGAGGCTAGTAGCCCTTCTGTACAAATACAATTACTATTGGTGATCAGTGGGGCTTGGAAATCGGATGTAAAAGGAGGGTACAAAATAAAGATAGCCCTGGTGTCTTAGTGGGATAGTCCCTATGTTCTGAGGCCAGCATTTATGTTAAAATAAATTGTAAACCCTTCCTGGGTCTAAGAGGGGCTTCCTTGAGCCCTAGGTATGCTGCGGACAGTGATGGGGGGGGTTATTTGTGGTGGCAGCAGAGAAGCAAGTTGGAGTGCTGGGCAGCCTGCCGATAGTGCGACCCCGCTACACTGAGAGTGCCTGCTGGTGCTGTAGAACTCCTTGCCTTTACAGAACTTAGGCTGCAGCCTACTCTGCAGGGGTGGGAGACAGGAAGGTGGAAGAGGCATGTAATGAAAGTGCCTCCTCCACAACTTCCTGATTGCCGCTCTGGCAGCATTTTTTTTTCATTAATGTATGCCCTACGGGGCTTAAGAGGAGGCAGAAGGGTCACAAATGAAGCCTGCGTAAGGTGGAGGCCTGTTAGAAAGCGACTCCTTCCCTCTTTTTTGACCACTGCTCTGGCAGCAATTCTTTTTTATTAATTTATGCTCTGTGGGTACGGGGCTTAAGAGGAGGCAGAGGGGGCACGGGTGTGGGGAGGTGGGGTGAGCAGAGGGTGGATGTGGGAAGGTGGACCAGGGAGATGACGAGGGATCTTTTTAATTTGTTACAGGTTAATGCAGTGGCAGTGTTAACTGTGTGGGGTAAAAGGGGGGTTACAGGGAGGGAATGCATGGGGAGGAGGGTGGTAAAAGGAAGGAATACATAGACTGGAAGGGGGTAAGACTTGGGATCGTTGGTTTCAATGCTCATGCCATTCCACCCCCACCCCCACCCTGCAGCCAGTGACAGGCATTGAGGTGCACCTTGGACTTTTTGGCCCCAGAGTTCACACCATTCTCCTATACTGCACCCATTTCAGCTTATTTTTTTATGGAATGAGGTGAGTGTAAAGCCCGAACACCCCAAAGCTCACCTCAACACTTGTCAGTGTCTGCAGGGTAGGGTGAGGTGAAATGTCGAGACCCTTATGGGTGATGACCCAAAGGCATACCCCAATGCCTGTCCATCTCTGCAGGGTGGGGGTGGAGTTGACGTCAATTCAATACATCACTGCCACTCCTATACTGCATCTGTCTAACTCCTGCACTTTCACTGCTAATGCCTGCAAGCAAACATTCGGCATTGATAAATGCTTGTTTAGGCTGTTACAGCGAAACCATCAGTGTGAAAAACCGCAGCAGGTACTGATTGTAGCTGACAGATGGTAGCACCTCCTATTGCTGAAAAATGTTTCTGGTAAACTAAGGGGTATAGACAAGCTGACAGCTCCAACAGTGCCAGTCCACATGTTTCCAGCACGTCCTGCTGCTACCCACTAGACAACAGCATTCCTGCTACCGGTCCATTCACTGGATCACATCAAGGTATGCCGACAGTCTACTTCAGTCTTCCACTGTCTCTATTACAAAATTGTGCTTCCGCATTTATGTACATTATTTATTCTTAGCACTATGTCCGTTATGGTAGTGAACTGAAGGGGCCACCAAGAAAGTACTCCTGCTCGCATGAAAATGACAGTCACTGTAAGGGGAAGGCGAGGGATCACTCCTACAATCAATCACGCTTCCTTAAAAAAAAAAAAAACCACAGCTTTATGTCCCACCGCCCTCAGCAGTTACCGTTCCAGTTTAAACACTGTAATTAACATGGGGCTTCCTGGCTCACAACTTGTGAAACCCCAGTAGTAAACCTAATGACTTTATTTAATACATTGGTGGAAGGACTATTTTATCAGAAATGCTGATAATAATACAGTAGCGCTCTCTCTCTATATATATATAGACTTGAATTTTGCAAACTTTTTTTTAAGTATCCCATGTTATAAGCACAATAAGACAGTCTGGGGTGTGCATTGAACAGCTAGTACCACACGCCTAGGGTCTGAAGGCACTGCAGCCTTACTAGGGCCCTGGGCCTGCGGTAATATCAATTCAATGCACACTGTGTCGTGTCTTACTGCTTATCTGACTGACAGTCTACTATGCCCAGACCCTTATATCGCTGCATGCGCACATTGTCTTGTGCGCGCCAACTTAAGTATAAATTTCTCGTTTACACAGTGCATTTAATCCCCAGGGGAGACTCCACCCCAGGAAACGAAGTCTCAGCCTTGGAGTTTGTCAATTTTCGGTGGGTGGCGAAACTGAAGGTGCCTTTTTGCACCGCAACTTTGCCCCGCCATCGACTAGAACTGTGCGTGAGGCCTCAGGAGTTTCCCTTCAGACTACGTCCATGTAAATCATAAGCTTCTGACATCACAACCAGACCTGCTGTCACAGAAACTGCTCTGATGTCACAAGCAGAGGACTCTGTTTTGTGGCAGGCAACCTTGCAGTGACAGTCCAATGGGGAAGTAAGTATGTTAGCATTCTAATTGCTTAGTAAAGGAAACAAAATGTCCTGACATTCAGTTGGTGGTGGCGGATGTATAAGATTAAGCCGAGTCCCGCTGAGACCAGCAATATTTCCGGCAGCAAACTGGCACTCACTTTAAAATATTGGTTCAGATATTCAGCTACTGCACAGTAAATGGTAAAGTGGCATATCCTTTTGCCAAGCCAACATTACTGACACATTGCGGATTCATAAAATGCAGCCTGAAATGTTAATGTAATCTCGTTATAGTGTGCAGAGCAGGCACCCCAGTCTCATTCTCATCTTTCACTGGTCCCCAACGTTGCTCAGAAATTCAATCAAAAAGAAAGCTGACCTCAGTGTTGCAATGCATGAAATGACAACAACATAGCAATTTTTTGTTTTGTGTTGTTTCGCAGCGGTTTACCAAAACTTGCAAAGTTCTGAACATTTAAAAGGTGGCTATAAAGGAGGAATGAAGTAAGTATTGAAATGAACCACTACAGGGTTGTGTCATTTTGTAACTGTTTCTAGGCGTTTTTTTCCAGTTTCGTCTAAATTGATCAGTGTATGTAAATAGTGTCATAACAGGCAGGTAAATTCTACTTGTTTTCTCTTATCCACGTTTGCTCATGAAATGTTCCGCTCGCTGTTTGATTGAGGAGTTTTAACGTTATTAAAACAAGCACCGCAGAACATTGTTCCCTTCATATGTGGCAGGTAAATTCTACTTTTTTTCTCTTATCCACGTTTGCTCATGAAATGTTCCATTCGCTGTTTGATTGAGGAGTTTTAACATTATTAAAACAAGCACCATGAACATTGTTCCTTCATATGCTGTGTACAGACAGCATCCGCTCGAGACTGCAGCTCTCTTTCCTTTCAAGTGAAAGCCACTGCAGCCAAGATGCTGTCATCCAGAGCTCGCCCATCCATTGGCGCATCCCAGACATGCCCGCTCCAACAAGCACTACATTGGCCAGGTCACGACACGCCCCAAGAGTCGCATTGTTGCAAGATGTTTCTTGCGCATGCATGCAAGCAAACATGAAAATGGCACAATGGAGAGGAGGCGACACTGAGGAGGTGGGGTGCAGAAAGGGAGGACAAAGTGAGATGGGATGAGCACCTAGAGGAACATATTAAAGCTCAATCTGCTTGAAGCCAATTTGTTTTCTAGACCTACTTCTGTTATACTCTACAGGATCGAGCACTCATGTCACTTGCAGCGTGTAGGAGCTTGTCACCAGTCAATGCCAGCACATGAAAAAAGACACAGTACGCCCATGCGCGACATCACCTCCACACGCCGCAGCAGACAAGTAACATGTAACTTCAAAACAGATGGAGAACTGGGGAGGAGGAGAGGATCACCTTTACCAAAAGACTTTATTTTACCACAAAAAAAGCTGCAGAAATTTGGGTTGAGCTGCAGATTTTTTCCATCAGCTACACATATATATTTATAGTACCTGAAGCGCTATGTGCAACTTTATTATGTACTGCATCAATGCCGCTGCCAGACTGCTGCTGCCTACGCTTATTAATAATTGACGTGAGCTGGGCTTTTTTCAGTTTCAGACTGAGGCAGCAGCGGTCGAGGTTATTATTATAGTAGTCGGTCCCCTTGTACTGGTGATCTCATGGCACTGGTGCTGTGGGCATTATGAACATGGCACACTATACCACCCAGTCAGACATGGGGTGGAGCCTCTACTGTTGTATGGCACCGCCCACAGCCAGCACTGAGGTTCGAGAGGTTACTGCGGACAGTTGCGCCCTCTTGACCAGGTAGGGTGTCTCCTTTGTCTCCGCCTCCCAGACCCTGTTCAGCAGGTCTCCCCAGGGATATAGGAATGCTTGAGTTTCTCCTAGGGTCAGGATGAGGGGGCGGGGATAGGAGAGGGAGGCTGGTGTTTAAAAGCGATCCTCTTCCCTCGTAGTTAACAGACCTCTTTAATCCTTTGACTGCTGAATGTGAATAGAGAGCCGGTTGGATGTGCACTGTAAACCGCATGGTTTCCTCACTGCTCAGAGTTCCCGTCCATTTTTCCCCCAACTTCGGACTTCTGTACTTTGTTGCAACTGGTCTCTAGAAGTTTGACAACTTCTGTCTGATGTTGTTTGAATAAAAAGGGTAGCAGTTTTTCCTTTTTTTTTCGTCTTCAAAACTCGCCTTTCCTGGGGAAGAGAATGCCTCCACAGGAGCTGCTGGATTACTGAGCTGGTTTAATCGCGACGCCCATGCCCCCGCATCATGCCAGGGAAACAGCAGCACAGCTGCCCATGCAGGAGGAGTGCAGCCTCAAGTGTGTGCTGCTGTGGGGTGGCACAGTGGGCAAGACAAGCTTACTGGTGAGCTACACCACTAACGGCTACCCAACCAAATATGTGCCCACCGCCTTCAACAACTTCTCAGGTATGCTAGTGGGTCATCCCATCTAACCCACCACATGGTGAGTTGATATTGTAATACAAATACAAACCATAGGTGCTGGAAGATAGTAAAAGCTGAGGCGGAGGCTCAGAAGGGCACTTATGAGGTAAAAGGACACTTTTCTCGCTAGTCTTTGCTATACAAAATACAACAAATGTACACATATGATGATCGTAACGTTAAGAATGCAGTCTCATATAGGAATATTTATACAGTACATTACAGACACATGAATGTGTCAGCAGAAATAGACCACCCAGTCTAAGTCTGCTCAAGTGTGCAGCTATATTAAGAGCAGCTGTCAACCCATTCCCTCCAATAGCTCCACATGAAGTTTGAACCATCCAATGAATCAGACCAAAGGAAATCAAAAAGCTATGTGCTGGGTTTCATTTCAGTCTGTCCCAGGCTGAAGTCACTATGTAACCCATGCAGAGACTAGAGCAAGTGCGAGCACCATATATTTACTGGGGACTGAGGACAAGATGGGTACCAAATCCCCAACATGATGACACTTTACTGGTCCGTCCAGATGCTGGTACTAACTGTGTGGGTTGCCTGCCTCATCCAGAGAAAGAAACGATGCTGAACTTGTAACTTTCAATATAAGGTAAGGGAGACCAGCTCCTGAAAACTCCTGGCTTTAATTAATTGAAATATAAGGAGACACTCTGAGACCTGCTGCTGTAAAGCCCGATCAGTGAACTTGACTTCTCGCTGCAGACAGCGCGGCCTTTATTCTGGGCACTTAACTCCGCCTGTGCCCAAACACTACAGCCAAATGGGACCAGTCCTGCATCATGGATTATAACAAATGGCAAGTCTGTTTCTTTTATGGCTAGCCCTCCCACTGCAACAGGCAGCAGAGCAGAGAAAGAAATGGAGCTGAACTTGTACATTTCAATAAAGAGAACCACGTCCATTCTTGAAAACTCCCATTTTTTTATTCATTTAAATATATATAAGGCAACCCGCTCCAAGACCAACTCCTATAAATCCCTAACACGACCCCCCCAAGCCAATTGAGGCAATAAATGGCACTGGCAGGAGTGAATGTGCATGGAGGGTGGGGGAGTTGCCACACTGGGGTAGTTTTTGCAAGCTTAGCACAGGGTAATGGTAAATTCTGAGCAAAGCTCACTAATTCAGACTGAACTGAGCTGAGCAGACTGAAAGATTTAATACACCACAGTCTCAGTCAGTCCACACCAGAGCTGCAGCCATCAAGAGTCGGGAGAGCCCGGCAAATCGATTTGTCCGCGTCCCCCACCCAACCAAACAACCAGTTGCATATTCTAGAATATCATCCTTATTCCTTACACACGCTTTGCTCACATTACGACCTTTAGCTTTCGAAGTTGCTGGCAATGAAAGCGGTTTCTCAACCAGTCAGTCTGAGATGCAAATCCTGGTTACATACAACAGAAAACACATCATAACAAAACACCTGCACATTATTTTATGTTTATAAGGACTGCAGGTCCCTGTGACACATCACTTGAGGCATATGAACGATACACATGGGACTGGTGGTAGATGTTAGTTCCACATTTCCACTGCAAGCAACCGAGTTTTTAGAATTATAATAAAAATGCATGTTGTTGAATTAAAAAAAAAAAAGCCAAGAAGGGAATGTTCCAAGTGAAATGACCAGCAAGGGAATTAAAAAATGCAATAAAAGGAGAATGGAAAGAACTAAGGAAGCCGTGCAGAAGAGAAGAGAAGAGAAGAAGTACTTACCCCCTTTCGGTGCTGCGGCTTCAGTGGCCATAGTTGTGTGTAGATCAAAATTGTTTTTACTGCCCTTCCACCTCTGTGTATGCAGTCAGTCAACCACTAATGTGGTGCAGAGAAAGAGAGGTAGAGGGAAACTGCTGCAGGTAGGAAGGAACTGGTCTTTCTTGCAGCCAGGCAGCACAGACCCAGCACCAGTCCGGCAGTCCCAGATTCAGAAACAAACAGGGCTGAGTCCTGAGTCTGAGGTGCATAGCGTGATCGGCAGTCAGAGGACAGTGTGGTGGTGGTGGGGGTTTCAACAACAAATAAAAAAAAAAGTAAAATAAATATAAACCAACACAAAAAAATAAAGTAGTGGACATCATTTGATTGGACTTACTCACTCTAGTCTCTCAGTTAACACAGCACAGGGAATAAGCGGTCCTCGGATTCTTCTCCACAGCAGCAGCCAGTCACGTCAAGGGTCAGTGACTTGTGAATTAAATTAACTAAAAAAAACTTAGTTAAACTGAAGTTGAACTCGACTCGAGAGAAAGAAATCAGCAGCCAGGCCAGCAACCTCGCGAAGTTAGCAAAGTCCTCCACAAGTCAACACTCAATCCAACCCCAACAAGGAAAGCAAAAGCCAGGAAGTAGAAGAAGTCAGCAGGAGAAATGTTGGATTTGGGGATATGTGTGTGTGAGTGTGACTACCTTATACTCCCTGGCTACTAGCCCTGGCACATGGCTTGCTTCATCATTGCTTTCATCGGATCACTTCACTTCTCATTCTCGGGGGCAGGGTCGCAACTCGGAACTTCATGAGTCGGAACATTAAAAAAAGGACTACTTTAATTTCAATTTATTTTAGTAGACCAAGAGGTGCCAGTGAAGCGGAGGCAGGGCACATTACTGAGTCTTGATGCAGTTATCTGGCAGCTGGCTTACAGCTTATGGCTTACTGGCTAACTATGTGTTAAGTCCTCCTCCTGAAACAAAGTCCCAAAAACAAAGGGGAGATGAGACGGAGGTGTTAATGCTGCCTAGCCAAGCTGCTTGAATGAACAGTTAAGTTCAGGAGTTGTAAGTAGAGTTGTTATAATAACGACTCTACTTTACAACTTTGCTGGCTGAGGCATTTAACACAGCAGGTGTTTCTTTTGTTTTGTTTAGTGGCAGGGCAGCGTGGGGGTGTGGCGGCAGAACAGATTCCACTCCAGCCAGGCACCACAACACTGTCAGGCAATGACAGTCACAGAAAAAATTTTCATAATAATCGCTGCAGAGCAGGGGCAATCTCCTAGTACACAAAAACAGTGGTGGGGCTATCGCCCCTCCCCCCCATTCCGGCGCTTATGATACAAACACATGCTACTACTGAACATAACTGCACTACTACCAGCTTCTCAAAAAGAAATGGACGTCCCTGTGGGAGGGTGAAAATGGGCAGGTTAAAAAGACTCCACTCTCTCAAATATTGTGCTATGTTTATAAACTGCAGAACATTGTTCCCTTCACATGCTGCGTACAGACAGCATGCCGCTCCAGACTGCAGCGGCTCTTTCCTTTCAAGTGAAAGCCACTGCAGCCAAGATGCTGTCATCCACAGCTCGCCCATCCATTGGCGCAACCCAGACATGCCCGCTCCAGCAAGCAATACATTGGCCAGGTCAAGCACACACCTCCAAGAGTCGCATTGTCTCAAGATGTTTCTTGCGCATGCCCGCAAGCAAACATAAAAACGGATTGCACACAAGACTGCTTAATAAGCCTAATATATGTCAAAGGAATCAGTCAGCTCTGAATGTGCTTGATAATCAGTTACAGTGTTTGCTATGCATTGATGCACTTTTGATTGTGTCATTGCACTTTACACATTTATTCAGCGCTCCTGTGTATAGTCTGTTGTTGTGTTCCCACATCTTTCTCAGACTGCACTGCAGACTTAGATTGTGTAGTATAATGTCACACACATTTTTATCACTATTTTCCTTACACACTGAACTTTCTAATATGCGTTATATTATTTAACATTGGATGATCAAGTAGCACATTTTTTTTAATTTTTTATTTAATTCTTTTGGTAACCAGGTAAGTGCCTGTTTTCAAGGGTGACCAGGAGTGCTTGGGAGGTTAAATTACTTATTCAGAATCACACAGTATGCAAGTGGAGGTTGTGAGAATCAAAGCCAGGTAAGTCAACCCAGCTAAGTATGCAGGTGAAAACTGCATACTGTCATCGTAATCTTGTACGCTATGCCCTTCGCTGTGTTACTAGCAAGTACTTGCTCAGCAATATGACACTAACTTTGGGTCGCCCCTGAAAAAGGGACCTTTGGGGCCCAGTGGGATTACTCGGTTAACAAAATGTAATAAATAATTACTAAATACGTCTACTGGATTTACCAAGCTCATTTATAGCATGTTACTCTAACCTCTAGACTATAGTGTCAACCCTATTTTAGCTTTTAGTCAGTCATTTGAATGCCAAAGGTGAGGCATGTCTGGCAAATTAATGGGGGGTATACAATACATATATTAATGCACGAGGAGATAGTCTTGTCAAACTTGCTAAGATATGATCTTAGGGTCACTTCCTGACTTTTCTCACATACTGTCTGTAATTTGTCAATCTCTGCAAAGTCAGTATTAGCATTTTCCTTTTCACAGTTACTGTTCAGCTCATGTGTCGGCACACAGTGTCCTGCAGCTCGGGTAGGTTTTATGGTTTTTGTCAACATTTTATATAGGTACACATCTTTCCCTTCTGTGTTTTTTTTTTCAAATTTGAGAGGTTTAACCCAGGCCCCATATCTCCCTAAAAGAAACAGCTAATTGCACTACACAGCTAGTCTGAACGTGCAGTCCAGGTGTTCCCTTCCTAGATACCTGGAATCGCTCACACTGCAATGATTGCCTCTGAACATTGTGGTTCAACTACTTGGGTTATCTCTCTTCACTCTTCCCACCTTCACTTCTCTCTTGATTCAAGCTCTTTTTCCATTTTTAGATATAAAACCTCCTCTGAGCAACCTGCCTTCTTCTACCTTTTCCTCATCTGTAACAATCTCCCTTCTGCTTTCTGCTCCTCATCTTACTTACTTACCAGCAGATACAGGCCACATGGTCTATGAAGTCTGCTAGAGTGTGCAGCTAGCACCCCACTTTGCAACTACCCCTCTCCCTTCACAATCCCACACAGATTTATTTATTTATTTATTTAAGAGATTTACCAGGAAGGCATGCTGAGCGGAGTACTGCTCGATTCAGATGCGCCCTGGGGAGGGATTATATAGGTGCAGTAATTAGATGAAACAGTTCATACATAGTGTGAAGATTATTACAGACTGTGGTACAGCAGTATAGAAGAAACAACAAATACATAGTGAGACATTGTTACATACAAAAATGGGTAAAGTATACAATTCACAATACAGTAGGTTCAGTATTAGCATTTAATAGCACTAGGTGAAGACTGGGAACGGAGTCCAGACTGATGCTAGTAGCCGATAGAATGGATAGGAGTTGTGCAGGGAATTCTGCGAGGGGGAAAGCATGAGCAGTTGGTAGCGAAGTGTGATTTGAGATGAATGCCAAGTGAGATCTGAACCAGATTAAGCTCTGATTGTGGTATTTCTAGTGAATGGGGGAAATCTGGCCAAGACACTAGGGAAAATTCCATTACTCTTTTCAATAACTGTCTGCCATGGGCTCTTTAACATCCATCTGAGCTACCACCAGTCCAGACAGATGGGACCTCAGTTTAATGTCTCATCTGTAAGACAGCACTTCAGAAGTGCAGCACGCCCTATGCTGCACTACAGTGTCAGTATTGGGATATTAGCCCAACTGCCAGGAGTGGGCACTGAACCCACAGCCCTCTGATCTCCTGGCCTCAGAGACGAGTGTGCTACCTACTGACTATCCTCTTTCAAAATCTTACTCCAGGATCTCATTACACAAGGCTGCTCCAGTGCATAGACAACCTTCCCCAACCCAGTTCTGCTTTGGCCTCTTCTCATACCACTCATTTTCACTCCTGCACTCTCTGGTTGTTACAGTTTGTAATTTGTCCTTCTGTGTCTGCCTTTTCTCTTATTTTCCTCAGCCCCCATTCCCACCTAACTTATATGCAGTCAGTTTGAATTTACTTCACCATACTAATCCCCTTCCCATCTGCGGTATACACCTCAGGCTTCATATAAAATCTTCACTTTTGTAGCTCTAATTTTTAGGAATTTTTCTTTACTACTCACTTTTTTCTAGTGAATAATTTAGAAACAACTTTCAGAAGGCTAAACTGGTTTATATCAGTTTATAGTTTACACTGAAACTGGCGTTAGATAGTTGAACTTGTTATTTTTTAGAAAACTCTTTTCCATTGTTTTACATTGCATCTGTTTTTTAAACCTGAATATTTTCAGGGTTTTCAAAGATGCTGTTGCCCTAATACAGGTCAAGTATCTGCCCCAGTTTTGTATGTACCGTCCCTTTCTCTTGGCACCAGGATGTGTTGAGGGGTATGATCTGTGGTGATTCTTATCACTTAGGGAAATGTAGCAGTTCACTTGGAAATGGCTAGTATAGATTATTAATATTGCCTTTTGCGGGAAATAGTTTAATGTTGGGCTCCTTTGGAGCAAGTTACAGGACTGCTACTCCATATCAAATAAACACTGTCTAGGGATCTGTGAACCCCTGTTAACATCCCCCTAAACTGAGTTCCTGGGAACCAGGCTGCTGGTAAACAGACCACACCTAATCTGACCCTTTTGGTGTCTTTGTGACTGCACCTTTCACACAGGCAACATCAATAGGATACATGCAGTTTACCAGTGGCAGAAACAGTCTGTTAGCTTTACCAGCTCTTTGTATGTTCATGCATATACACATTGTGTATTCACAATAATGAGTCCGAGAAACATATAAGCCACAATATAGTCTGATAATATGACATGTTGCTAATTGTCTTACTTACCTCTACTGTCGCTATGTCCTGTGCAAAGACACTTCTGTCCTACTAATGTTGCACCACTCCACACTGTCATTGTATACCTCCTTCAATACATTGTTTAATAGATATACAATACATTAATCAAAACCATTACAGTACATGGCAGCACTTCTGTGATTGTCATTTCTTCCTGACTTACTAATGTTATTCATGTTTTGCACTAGGCTAAGACAGAGAACCCCCTGCTGTGTTTCAAATGCAGACCTCAAGAGATCCAACAGGAGATAGAAACACTGTAGCCATAGACTGCCTGTCTGATAGCATGTCATAAAACATACAAAGTATCACTTTCTGCTGCTTTTCAATGCTACAAAGTTCCGTATAGCACTAACAAGTCTACAGATAAGACACATCAAAGTACAGCACTGTTCTCAAACCATATTTACAAACTTGGAAATCCAAAAAGAGAAAAGAAATCCACTACCTTAAATCACAGGGCTGCTCAGCCAAAAAAAAGCTTCAGCTTCAGTGCTCTTTATTAATAAATACTATTGCCAACTGTGTTAATGGTGAGCGAATTCATGGGTGGTCAAATGGTAGAGGAAACCAGATAAAACTTTCTCTAGCACTTTAAATAATGCAACAATTATTTATTTTCCACAACTTAACTACAAATTGCAATAAAGTGATTACACCAATTCAATGTAATACAAAAGTACGGTCTCCAACCATGCATATGCCCGCCTGAGTCCAGGGCTTCTAGGCACTAGCCACACTACTAGCCCCTGTGCTTCACCTCTGCGTTTCCTGAGGGGGTACGTAGAGTTCCATATCCCTTCATTCTTCAATACTCAAAGTGCATGTACAAATATAATTAGAAAATCCTACAATTTAACAACTATCTTAATCACTTAAATGCAACTAAGTTTATTAACAAAGTGGCCATTAAAGCTTATGTTCCATTTATATGTTAAACATTTCTATTACAAATACATTTAAACATTGCTCAAAGTTCTAAAATAATAGACTGTTCACATTAAATGTATTCACAGCATATGCAATTCTAGAACCTATGCCCTGCTATATGTATGATTGCATTGTTACACACTTTAAGTTCACAATGTGTATATAAAATATATATGTGTAACAAGACGTCCCATTCAATATAGCTACTTACAAAAATGTAGTACCATGTCATATCAATCCATTAAAATAAGCAACTACAGTATGTTAATTCTATTGTTCCTAATTCTAACACAAATACTAACCTCCAAATTCACAGTATCATAGTATAACTGCCACTCAAGTCAATTTAATTTACTAATGTTCACCACTGTACGGGCTCACCCAAAACAGTCAGACTGCACTCATTATTGATGCTATTTACTAGCTGAAAAGAGTCACATGCAAATCTTATCCAATTCATTTGCAGCCCATAAATACAGGTAAGGCTTCAAATTCATATTTATCGATCTTGACAGTAAAAGAAAAATAATAAGAACAAGGACAGCCAGAAGTAATACAAGATGAAAATAAAGTGATTTGATACAATGTTCAGTATTTCTTGAACTTTAAATGTTATGCTTCAGTTCTACATTACATTGTATGTGATTGACTGAAAAGAAAAAAGAAAAATGTTTATTTCCTCTCTAATTGTTTAACCAGGAGAGACACACTAAGCCAAAAGCTTGTTTACAGGCCTAACCTGGCAGCACAAGGAAGTTAAGTGAATTGCTCAGGATCACACAGTATGCAAGTTGGGGCTGTGGGATTCAAACCCAGGTCTCCAGATTTGCAGCTCAGACCCTTAAACCATTGTGCTATACTGCCTCCCATGCAAACTCTTTATTTGTATATTTGGCAATTTTAGCATAATCGAACACTATGCATTGAATAGTAACAGAGCCACACTACACCCTAGCAACCAGGCTTTGATGACAGATCAATAAATATAAATTTGAAGCCTTAATTATGGGCTGAAAATGAATTGGATAAAATTGCGTAGTGATTCAATTTGGCGAGTAAATACTGTCAATAATGAGTGCAGTCTGACTGTGTCATGGGCAAGCCCATTCACTGACACACATTAGTAAATTGAATTGAGTGGCACTTATACTATTACATTTTGCACTTGGAGTTTAGTATTTCTTTTAGAATTAGAAACAATAGAATTAACACAGCTGATTATTTAAATTGATTGATATGGCATGATACTGCATTTTTTCTAAGAGTGCTATATTACATGGGACGTCTTCTAACAGATATGTATTTTATATACACAGTGTGAACCTAAAGTGTATAACAATGTAATCATAAATATAGCATAGCATAGGTTCTCGAACTGCATATGCTGTGAAAACATCTAATGTAAACAGTCTATTCTTTTAGAACTTAGCAATGTTTAACAATTTACAATATAAATGTTTAATATGGTTTTACCGATACATACAGTCAATAATGACTGCCGTCTGACTCTGTTATTCACGCTTCACATGCAGGTATTGGAGGGAATGGGTTGACAGCTGATCTCTTACTATACCTGCACACTGAAGCAGACTTAGATAGGCCAGGTGATCTGTTTCTGCTGACACTTTCATAGGTTTGTATGTTCACCATATACGCAATAAATATGTCTATATGGTATAACTACATTCTTAACATTACTATCTTTATCATACCTCTGCATCCCTATGCTTTCTATGGCAAGCCCTACTCTGCATGCCCTTCCCTTTTTCCCCTGATAAGTACCCTTCCCACCCTCTGCCCCCTCAGTTGTTACTATCTCCCCACACCTATGAACACCTGAAACTCTCTGCCATGACTGTTACAGCCCATGACACAAAGGCACACACCCCCAACACCTCTCACTCTCTGCAAGGCGGGGGTGACAATTGGCATTACTACAATACCTCACTGCCATTCCTATTATGCATCTGTCGCTCCTGCACTACCAATGACAATACCAGCAAGCAAACATTCGTCATTGACAAATGCTTGTTTATCTTCTACTTTGTTTTCAGACTTAGCACAATCATTCCACCTCACTACCGAGGGCTTCTGGCTCTGTGATATAGATACTACAGTTTGAGTTCCAGCATGAAGAAATTAGACTGTATTGATCAAATTATGTCTTGCTACCAGCATGTAACATTATTTCCTTTTGTCACTCACTGAAAAATGCTCACGAGTAAAAAGTCAGGCTATTTAGACAAAGCAGATGCAGCTTCAACTAAACACAGATCATTGCTGCACCGTGTCAGCTGAGCCACTTTCAGCAAAGTTATCATGGAAATCAGTAACTTTATGTTAAAAACAAGGAGTGATTGCAATTTGTGCTTTGCCATGTACTTGACTGCAAATCTGCATGCCAGGAGGGAGGGGGTAGAAAGGCAGAGGGCTGAAAATGAGTATGTGACAAAATAAATAATCAAAAGAGTTACACTAAAATTGTGAGATAATCCGAATTAATTAGTTCTCAAAACTGTGTCAAATATGAACTCCCGCTGTGAGTTTTTTTTTTTTATATCAAACACATTCAAACACGGATAGCTTCACACTAGGTTAAACAACTGATCAAACCTTTTTATGATACATTTTTCTTTTATTTGAACGCAATCTCTGACAGAACTACTTCTTATTATTTCAGCCACTATTTTTTGGGAAACATCAAAATGAAATTCAGTCCTGGTTTTGGATGTGAATGAGTACTGATCTGTGACAGCAGCTTGTAAGACAAACTACACTCATGCTGACAATTTCATCGCTGCAATCTATATGCTGTCACTCAGCCACACAGGAACATGCACGTCTGTGTGCATTTGGGTGACTGAAACATGCGCAGATGAAATGACAGCAGGAGCCTGAGTCAGCAGTCTTTAACCGAAGTCAGTTTGACTCTGGTTCAAGTGTTCCATGTTGTAGTGATTTTTATTTAAAATCTGAAAACTCGCTGCAACCAGGGGAATCCAATTACACATGATGAGGGATCCTGGTATAATTATTCCAAGAGTAACACACATAAACAGAGGTAGCAGATGATTCTTTATTGAACAGGAGTCTTCTGAGCCTAGAAAAAAAAAAGAAAATACAGTGAGCACCTGCTCTTTAATGCACCACAGTCCCTGTGCAATACCTTTTGGGAAGCTGACTTTAGAATGTTCATCAGGCTGGCCCAGTGGCACAGAGGGCTGAGGCGCTGGTATCTTACCTCAAAACATACTGGTGACCCGAGTTTCTGAACGGACTCGGGCGCTGAGGATCGATGGGTGAGGAGAGGATTGAGCATTCGAAGGACTGCTCTCCTCTCCTGCAGTGGGTTGGGGAGATGCTTCACTCTGTAGCAGCCCTGGTGGAGACCAAAGCACTACAGATGTGGCACAACAAAGGAAGTCTGGAGAAAATAAGAAATCAGTGCCTTGATTGGTCTGATGATGGCCACCTGGACCCTCGCCTCCACAGAGCCCCGAACAAGCCAACCTGACCTCAGCAGCACCCAGGGCCAAGAAGGTCAGCTGTAGGCACTTTCTCCCTGAAGGAGAGAACACACCTGATGAAGGGATACGTTGGGTTACCCTGGGCAGGCGTGATATGAGGTCAAGGGTTGGTGACTGGGTCCCGGGGGAGGATCCTTGGCAATGGCCTGAAGGAGAGGCTGATCAAGACATGGGGGAGATATACAGATAACACACAAAAAAAAAGAATGTCCACCAAATGGCCCAGTGGAGAAGTCTGTGGGGCTAGTGAATTTTTCTAAGTCAGTAGCCCTGCTGGCTAATGGCTGCAAAACTTAATTTCGACCCCTGAATCAATTATTTATTTATTCGTTTAAGGGTAACATGGGGTTGCAGCTGAGACCCCTATGATTTCTGCAACTCTTACACAGTATGTGTCCTGCAACCCTATGAACCACTAAAACAAGGACTAACCATAGGTGCTGGAAGATAGTAAAAGCTGAGGGGCGAGGAGCAGAAGGGCACTTATGAGAGTAAAAGGGCACTTTTTCTACACTAGTTTTGCCATACAAAACTACAATAAATGTACACATATGATGATCATAATGTTAAGAATGCAGTCCCATATAGGAATATTTATACAGTATATTACAGACATATGAATGTTCCAGCAGAAATTGACCACCCAGTCTAAGTCTGCTCAAGTGTGCAGCTATATTAAGAGTGCAGCTGTCAACCCATTCCTCCAATAGCTCCACATGATGTTTGAACCATACATTGCTTAACGTGATACAATGGCTGCCCAGGTGAAACAGAGAGATGGCACAGTAATATGTGTATCACCAGTCCGAAGCATGCAGTCTTCACACAAATGAGTTTGGAGTTTTGGTTCCACCTTCAGGATAGAAGTTAGCAGATAAGCCCAACCACCAGCAACAAGGTAAACTCCGGAGGCTGGGGAAATAATGACACAGAGCCATTAAGTTTACACAGCTTATTTATTAATGAATCACAGTGTACAATGTAAAGTGTATTTATTAATGAATCATAGTATACAATGACAGTAGTTTGGTGAACCCATCTGGTTACCATCTTCTGACAAGGCACTGCAGCATGAACATTATTAACACGCTAGCAATGAAGTGCAAAAAAAACATTTTATTTCTTGCCCTTCCTCACCCTCCCCCATCTTTGTCAATAGTTAATATTAATCCTCAACTACTAGGGTACTTTAATTAGCCATTCTTGTTAGACCCATGCATCGAAATGCCTGTGTACTGCACCACTATTGTACAACACATATGGGTCCAATAACATTTATAATGCATGATTTGGCTGTTACTGACAATGAAAGTATTATTTTTGTATGCCACTGTGTTTGCTCAGCTCAGCTGCCCAACAGTTACAACGGCAGGGCTTTTTTGATCATTCAATACTGGGACATTTGACTCCTCCTCCCATATGTCACACATCAGCCAGCCTCTATCAGCAACTGCAACTCACAGAATTTTCAAATGCACCCCCAGCCTCCCCAACTCCTTCTCTGAAATGCATTATCCCCTTACTGCTGGGTCCACTATTCACTATCACAGCCTGGCTCTTCAACCAACAGTGGGGATAGAGAAAGGCCAAAGTTCAGTGCACACAAGCACTATACGCTCTTCACCCAACACTGAATTGTTTTAATAAGAGGATCACATCATAAACGGTGCCCACAAGGAAGACATAGTGGCATTGCTTTTACCACTGCTCCTATACCACTCACAGTGGTTCTATGTCACATAAGTCAATCATGCAGAGTGCCAACTTAATTTACCACCCCCGAACACATCAGTGCCATACTCCAGTGCAACATGCTGCATGCAAGGCAGATTCCTTCTGTGTCATTATCTGCCACCACAAACAAGTGACACACAACGTAAATAACACCACATGGGCAGTATAACAGCAACAATACCAGACTTGGCTATAGAAATAAATACAGTCACTAAACTGAAACTTTAAACATTACTGCTGTCTGGAACCTGCATGAACTGGAAGCATTTAGAATCATTTTTATTTTGCGCAGCAATAAGCACACTTACTTATGGTGGCACTGATGGATATGTTTTGATGCCTAGATGCCTATTATAGCTTAGGTGAGCCTGAGATGTTAATACTTTGAACCAATCATATTACTTAATTTAAAAAAGTTCATGCCATTCTGGTGATATCTAGGGTGCACAAAATAGGTGCACATCTTAATTTGGCCATGTTTATCATAGATTTGAAACAAGAGGAGACCTGCTTCAAAAGTGTATGGGACAGGACAAGGGTAGAAAGGAGGGGCAGCTGCAGAACAAGGGGTGCTTTGTGCACATTTGAGCAGACTTCATAGACCTCTAGGCCTTTTTCTGCTGGCAAATTTCATATGTTCATATGCTGGCTTGATATATATATATGTGTGTGTGTATATATATGTGTATGTATACATTTATTTATTTATTTAGTTAAACATCAGTTTAGAAACCTTTGAGCCAGAGGCTCATTTACAAAGGTACCTCGTCACAAAGAGGACATCAGAACAGTAGTACAAGGGACACAGTACTTGCAAACAAAAAAGTTACAGTTCAATTACAATTTTGTTACAATAGAATACAATCTCCAACGAAGCAAAAGATAACAAAAGGTAAAACTTATGGTCGGGGAGAGCTGGGGGAGTAGAAGGGAGGAGATAGGGAGGAGGAATTAGTAGGAAAGGAAGGGGGAGCCGCCAGTGAGCATTGTCAAACAGAGTATATATATATATATATTTTTTTTACACTAGGCTAGCGGCAGTTGCATTTCAGAGCTAAGAGGAAGTTTCTGAGCCTGGGCTTAAAAGCAAGCTAAGGTTAGTGAGTTTGAGACACTGGCAGCGAGGAGTTATACCAGTGGGGCGCACAGTGGGGAATGCCTCTGACCTTGAGAGGTCCTGGCTCTCGAATAACTAGTGTAGCTCTTGACGCAGCCGCGTGATCAGGGTCAGTGCAGTACGGGCTAATGGAGTTGATAGGCCTATGGGGGATAGGCCATGCAGGGTTTTAAAGGTGAGCTGGCATGTCTGATACATGAGTCGCCTCCAGGCTGAGTAGGGTAGCCAGGGTGTACAGCTCACATGTGTGAGTGAGTCTGGGAGCACCAGTGATAAGTCTGAAGGCCTTATTAACTGTGAGGTGAACCTTGTTGAGGGCAGTCTGATCTGCTGAGCCATAGACCGGAAGGCCATAGTCAATGAGAGACATGACAGAGGAGGTGACAGCCAGGCAGAGGGCATCAGGGGAGGCATTTCTTGTGCGGTAAAGAATGCCTAGCCATGAGTTGGCTTACAGAATTTAGGGCAGATATATGTCCATGGAATGAAAGTGCAGGGTCAAAGGTTATACCAAGATATTTATAGGACTGCACCTGGTCAATGACGAGATTGGTGTGGAGTGGACAGCTAAGGGAAACTTGCTGTACTTATTTTGGGGTGGGAGAAGAGCATCGCTTTTGTTTTCTTAAGGTTGATAACAAGTCGGTGCTCAGTGAACCAGGTAGCTCCAGAGTCAAAGACTAGTTGGAGGGAGTTCTGTAGCAGCATGGGGTCATTGTGGGAGGCAACGAGAACAGCATCATCAGCATAGAGAAGCATCTTACTCGTACAACTGCTGGGTAGGGAGTTAACAAAGAGTGAGAATAGTAGGGGTCCAAGAATTGAGCCCTGCGGCACCCCAGAGCAACTGGGGCATGTTTCAGAGAGAGTACCGTTGACTTTCACACATTGGGAGTGGGCAGAGAGATAGCTGGTGCACCAGGAAACAGGTCCTGAGCAAAGCCTATTAGGTCGAGGGTGGAGAGCAAAAGAGGATGCGAAACGGTATCGAATGCTTTAGACAGGTCAATGAATATAGCACCAGCCAGGGCACCAGAGTCCAAGGAGGCATGGAGGAAGTTGGAAAATTCCAGGAGTGCTGAATTGGTACTATGACCTGCTCTGAACCCGTGTTGTTCAGGGCAGAGAACATTGTACTTACAGAGGTAGTCAGAGACTTGGGATGCTACAATTTCTCTAACGCCTTAGAGAGGGGGAGAGGATTGAGATGGGTCGAAGTCATTCGAAGAGTCCTGTCACCACCTTTATGGACACAGGGGTAACTGTGGCAATCTTCCAGGCAGAGGGGAATTGTCCGAGACAGAGTGATTTGTTGAAAATGTACGTGATTGGTGAGAGACCTGATCCAGGACCTGACGTAAAAGGCAGGGATCAAGTGAGTCATTACCGATGGTGTTACCTTTTAGGGCTTTTAGCAAGTAAGGCCTAGCTTCTTGCATGGTGATATTCAATGCAGGTGGAAAGAGGGCGGCAATGGGTGGTGGTACAGATGGAGGAGGTGGACTGAAAAAGTTACCAGGAAGCACTGAGCTAAGGTCGGCAAAGGAGTTATTGAGGTGGGTGGCAATGAGGGCAGGGTCAGAGGAGACGGTACCATTGATGCTGAGAAGAGAAGGAGAGGGGACTGGGAGTGACCATTCAGTTGCTTGATGTTGTCCTAGAAGCACCTGGGTTCCCCCAGAGGAGGTAAGAGAGGCTTGGTAGTATTCCTGCCTTTGCTTTTATGGATGGCCCAGGTGCACTGGTTGACGGGCGGCAGCATAGGACTGCCTGTCAGCTGAACGGCCAGTAGCAACAGCAAGGTGCCAAAGATTGTCACATTGCTTAAGTTGCCACAGTAGGCAGGGGTGATCCAAGGGGCATGTTTCACTTTGGACCTCCTAGCAGTTATGGAAGCAAAGATATCACAGGCAAAGTTGAAAGTGCTACAAAGAAGGCCAGGGCAAGTCAATTTTGCGTTCCCCTGCCAGAGGGGACCAATCTGTGTGGGCAAGGAAGCGCTTAAGGCCTATGAGTCCCCCAGGCCTAAGCAGCCTTGAGAGGTGGTTTTGACCGGGATGAGGGCCGAGGGGTTTCTCAGCTGAAAAAGCACAGGGAGTGGGTCACTGAGGCAGTCAGGAGGATTTGATGTTGTGGATGCGGATTGGCCTGTTGGTGAGGACCACATCCAGGAGGGTGCTTGTCCCCCCACAGGGTTTTTCTAGTAGGCTGTGTGACCAGTTGAGTTAGGTCAATTGAATCGAAAGCCCTCACGGTGGGAGAGAGGACGAGGGGCAGAGCCAGTTTATATTCAAGTCGCCCACCAAGATTTGGTCCCACAGAGTTGGGTAGGGAGGTGAGGTAGTCAATTAGTATGCCCAGGGCCTGGGATTGCCCCTTGGGGTGTAGGCTACGGTTAGAATAATGGGCCTCTAGCTGGGTCAGGGGACAGTTTAGAGGTGCCTGGGCCTTATGGTCGAGGTCAGGCAGGGGAGTGGTAGCCCCATGAGAGAATCCTTCAAATAGAAGACACAGCCCCACCTCTCCTGCCGACATGGTCCAACTGGTGGAGAGTGTAGCCGGGAGAGAGACATGAGAGTTAGGGAGGAGGAGACAGCCAGGTTTCAAACTAGGCAACAACATCAGGTTTATGAAGCGCCACCCAGCAGTGTAGAGAGTCCAGTTTATTCAGGAGGCTACAGATGTTCATAGAAGCAATCGCAGCCCAGAGATTTCAGGGGGAGGACCAGTGCTGCCAGGCCAGGATTGGGGTGGACATTGCCTGACAGGAGCAGGAGGAGGAGGGCTGATCTGGAGAGTGCACAATGGCGGATAGCTTCGACGATTGGAGAGGGTGGATGAGGGGTGATCACCAAGTGAAAACAGCTACTAGAGAGCAGTAAAAGTGACAAGTGAGGTATTGGGAGCAAATTGTTCAAACTTAATCAGGCTCCCTCTAGTGGCAAAACAAATAAGGAGCTAATGGAGAAGTTGGTGCCATTGCTCTTCTGGAGAGGGTCCAGAGGAGGGTGACCAGGGTGACACTGGGACTAGGGGACAGGCACTATGAGGAGAGGGTGCAGGAGCTCAACCTGTACTCACTGAAGGAGAGAAGGAACAGAGGAGATATAATGGACTGAACCTCATGGAATTTTTAATACCTCTCAACACTGACTGAAGCAAGTAAGCTAGCATACATGTTTGGGAGGGGCTGGAAAATTACAGTGCACACATGATCTTTAAACACTTGGATGAAACATTTTCCCAATAATGTGTCTCATTTCCTTTAGCACCATGCCCTTGGAAATACTACAAACTCAAACTGTAATCTTTTCCTAAAATAGCATCCATAGGGACAACATGGATCAATCATTCTAAGCACTCTTACTGCTGCCTCCTTTCATACCCAGCTCAGCTCACATTTGCACAGCATCACTTCTTCTAATGCAAATAAGGCTCCTAGTTTTCTGAGAGATGTTAGTCCTGGCAATCCAAGCAATTAGAACAATTAAAAAAACACTTACTTGCACAATCTCCTATAAATGCCATGCTTTCAGTTTTAACTGAAATATTATTTTAATCAACATTTTCAGAGGTGTATATATATATATATATATATATATATATTTGTAAACATCTGTACATAACTGGCAGTATTTTTTTATAAGCTGTGTCAGCAGCGTGAACTGTTCATTGTCTGTTTTGATGTCACACTCAAAATAGGTCCTTCGCCTAGTGTGACTGATCTGTTAACTAAAACTAAATAAATAACAAATTGTGTTATATTGGTCTGCAAAACCTAGTGCTCCCAGATGCCAGATGTACAAGGATGCCTATATTTAACAGGGAAATAGGCCAATCAACAGGAGGAATAGTTACCACTGACTTACATGGTGTTATACAGCAGCAAACTAAACTAGAACTCATGTTCCACAAGAAACAGGGCTAAAACATACTCCTTATACACTGCTGGTTATGTTTTCTGTGAACTGCACATCTATCTCCTTTCCCCCAGGACACACAAGGAAACAAGCTGCAGTCTGCCTTTCTTGTAAAGACTACGTTGTTAGCTAGGTCTCTCTCTCTACCCTTTTCTCAAATTATTGTAGCTTGTTACAAAATTAATCCTACCCACCCCCAAACATTATCTAATTATAGTAACATAGTATAAAGAACATATTTGGGAGCAAGAGAAGAGTAAAAGTAAAGTTCTGATGGGTAAAATAATAATTGGTTTTACATAATAGTGTACAACAAGGTATACTATACAACATAAACAACTTAAGGAGAAAGAATATGCTGCAACTGTGAAAGGTATAATGTTATTGGGCAAAACCTGAAAATAACATATGTATATGCTCCTAATCAAATAGCATCTCAGAGCTCAGACCAGGACATAACAACAATACATAAGACAGGAGTCACAGGAATTAAATAGTACAACTTTTGAGTAACTACAGGTCCCAACTTGAGTAGGTACACACACTTTCACTGTCATAAATTATTCCCTTGTAATCATGTTTACACTCTACACATTGCTGCTGTTAATAATACAACCTAAAAAAACTATGAAAGTGCTTTCCTGCTTACCCTGTTGTGAACTTACTCTCCATCCTAAAGGAAAAGCTCTACAGTAATGAAAATCAAAGATTTTCTTAAACATGAAACTGTAGGAGTTATAATACTTATGTAACTGGTTTCTATTTTTTTAACATAGGAAAAGCTGGTTATAATTCTGTCATTATAACCAGCTGGTTATAACAACATTCTCTTTTCTAAGTAAAACTGTAAGTTGCACAGGCAAAAAAGAATAGAAACCAGAAATTATACAAAATAAACCATGGGTAGTCTGTTAAAATTTGGATTTTACACATACCCTCAGGGTGGGATGACTTAATAAACCCGAGTGTGACATCTCACCCCCTCTCGGGTGTATACAATTTTCATTATAACTGACTACCCACTGGCCTGGTGGTGCTGTGGGCTGAGGCACTGGTTGCCTTACCTCGCACTACACTGGTGACCCGTGTTCAGGAACAAGCCAGGGCCATGGGGGGCTAGCAGGGAGGAGAAGGATTAAACATCTAATGAACTGCTCTCCTTCTCCGGAGAGGGGGACACCAGCTGTTGGTGTATGATCAGCCCCTAATGGAGGCCTGGGTCTGGCGCACAAATGCTGATGTGTGAGAGATGAGGCAGGCACTTGGAGCATGACATGCAGATGAGTGTGCACTGTCTCCTGTGGTGCCATTGCATGCCTCGTCTTGGGAAGAAACTGAGAAAAAGGTGGCCGATTTCAGCAGAATGAAGGTGGTCCCTGCAGACACCACCCCTATAAATGGCAGTAGCCTCCAGCACTGGATTTGTGTGGTCAGTGGGTTGAGGGATCCCCGCCACCCCACCACAGGAGGTATAGCCAGGGGGAAGCTGGTAAGGTTGCTGCAAGCAGGGGCTGGGGCTGGGGGACTGGCAAGATGAATAGCCGCTCATCCAGGGGGTGCATAAAATGACTAACTGCAAAAAATAAATAAATAAATAACTGGCTACCAATCCATTATTCTAATCTCTATATACATATCCTGGCTGTTAACGTGTAATGAAGTGCATTTTTTAGCTAAAAAAATAGATACATAAAAACAACAGCACAGAACTGAGCAACCCTTGCCTTGCAGAATATGCAGTTAGCTATGTAGCTACAGAAAAAAAACTGATGTTATTCGTTTTACCTGTAATACTAGAACAGCAGCAGACAGAACAGGTCTGGTCCAGGCAATGCAGCCTATGTGGATCAATGAATTTAGATCTTCTTTTCCTCGAGTCCCTGGTTCGAACAGACGAGGTCAGGTAGGTAATTGAAATCAAGGTATCCTATCTCAAAACCCTCCTAGTAGAACCTGACCCCATTTGTTACAGTGTGTTACATACCAGATTCCCCTAAAGCCCAGCCAACATGTCAAATCAAATGACAGCTAAGCTAACATCACCTGGCTGCCTTAGTTTAACTCAACCAGGCAATATTTTTAGCTACTCCAGGCTAAAAGCCCTGCATGAAAACAAACTCAGAATTGCATAATGCCTGAATTTAAGAACATGCGTCCATAACTCTGGCCAGTATTACTCATCCCAGTCCCAACAGGCTTCAGTAAATACTCAGTTCTCACAGTTGTTAGAGACCAGACCAAAGTTCGAATGACCTACAGCTACAGTCAGTCCTGTGACTGGCAGTCCCTCAAACATGGGTCACAGGCATCCAGGACAAGGTGTGGACGAACATTACTATTTGGACCATGTCCACACTGGGCAATAAAATACTTTCCGGCAAGCTAGCAAGGCGGGGGGGGCACAGATAGGCAGCTGCAGAAACTCAGAACTACACAGATGAATAAATGAATAAATAAATAAATTGGGCTACTCTGCATTATTTAATTTAATGTACTGAAAATATAAAATATAACATTACGCAAGATAAGTTTTTATATTAAAATATCTCCTTATCCCCCTTCAGCCAACCATGAAATATGATTCATGACATCTTTTGCTCCATTCACCTAATAAAATATATGTTAGTATACAAGATTAAAGAACACCTTAATGTGCCTCTTCAGCCAACCATATGAGGTATATGTGTGTGTTGGGGTGGGTACGCCAGTGTGAAAGTACCATAACTATCATGTCAGTCCCCAGTACCTGAAACAGAGAATGTGCTTTATACATTCTGTTAGGTATAATAATGGAGGTGGTCCACAGTGGAAACCTTGAAAGCAAATGAAATGGGTCTGCAAAATGGACTACACGGTACAAGCAAATCTACCCAAAGTCAGTGTATGAAGACTTAATAGATGGTCACACAGACACATATGTGCTTCTAAGGTGACTTTGCAGGCTGGGTCTCTGGCCTTTTAAGGTGTCAATTGGCCATTTTAGATGAAGGAATGTTAAAGTTAAGATTATGATAATACTGCACCCTTAGCCTCTATGGACCAGACCGACTAGTCCAGGACCCACTAAAAACAATTTACTGGTCTGTCCGGACACCGGTACAATGTGCAATGTACTAACTGTGAGTTGGGTCATGGGTCATGGGTTGGTTGCCTGCCTTGGAATTGAGCTAGTTGGCTCACAGCTCAGCCAGGCAGCACAGTCAGCATAAGCAGCCACCCAACCAGATTCAGAAACTGAGGCAGATGCAGACCTGCTGACAGTACCACTCCTTCCCTCCCGATCCATTCATAAATAATAAAATTACTGACTCATTCACCGCTGCTCTGATTCCTGCTTGGAAGTGGAGGTGGGGGATGCATGGACTATTCTCTGCTGTGATATGGGATGGAACCCCTCCCAGCTTGGGGCGTGCATAGTAGTAGCAGCACCCAAACTCACTTCCTATGCTGACAAGTAAGACTTGCTATCTTGCCTGCAGTGCAGTGTGCAGCTGCAGCTGGAAGATGCTTATTATTTCATCTAGAACCGTCCACTGAAAAATAGTCAAGTCAACTTTTCCTTGCCTTTTTTCATTTTTTATGATGACTACTTGGCATTGGCTGCATGCAAAGAAGATCTTTACGCCAACTGGGCTCAAGCTTCGGGCTGCGGGCAGCATCAGAGCCTGGCGGCGGTGGTCAACTGACTCGGTGGTGGGGGGGCAAGCAACAACAAGAACAAAAATAAAAAAATTTAAATAAAGCAATACAAAAAATTTGAATAAAGTACTGTAGTTAGATAGACATAAAAAAACATACTCACTCGGTCAACAACACAGCAGATTCTTCTTCACAGCAGCCAGCTGAAGGCCAGCGTCTCGAATCAAATTCCTGTTTTTTACCCAAACAATAAAAAATGCTTAACTTAAAAAAAAAAAATACTGTCTGAACTGACGCAAACAGTGGCAAGTGGCGAGCAAACAAGCAAGCCAGGCAGCCAGCGAAAGAAATCAGCCCATAGCCAGCAAGTCAGCAAAGTCGAGTCCAGTCCACAAATCAACACTCAATCCCAAGGAAAAGCCAGGAAGGAAGGAGTCAGAGAAATAGGATTTGGGGATGTCTGTGTGTGTGACTACTACCTTTTATACTCCCTTGGCTACCCCCCACTCCCTCACTCCGTTCTCTGTCTCTCTCTCTCTCTCTCTCACTTCTCATTCTCAGGCTGCAGACAGGGCGGGCTCGGCTCAGAACTTCCGTGAGACATTAAAAAAGCTGAATTTCAAAAAAAATCTAATTTATTTTAGACAGAGTGACAGACCTAGAGGTGCCGCACCAATGTAGTGCTAGGACACATATAAAGATAAGAGTAGTTAAATCATGCAGTTATCTTGCAGCTGGGTGCCACCGTCAGCTAATGTGGCTTACTGGCTATTGTGGCTAACTAGGTGCTAACTGCTATGTCCTTCTCCTCCCGACTCCCGAGTCCAAGAACAAGGTGGAGATGAGACAGAGGTGTTAAAGCTCCTGAAGCCGAGCCAAGCTGCTTGAATCTTAGTTCCGGAGACAAGCTGTAATAGAGTTGTTATAATAACGACTCTACTTTACAACTTTGCTGGTGGCCTGATGGCATTTAACACAGCAGGTGTTTCTTTTGTTTGTTTTTGTTTAGGAGGAGGAGGGGTGGGTGGGCGGCAGAGCAGATTCAAGGCATGGAACAGCCAGGCACTGGCAGTAACTATCACGCAATGACAGAACATGTGCATCATAATTCATTCTGCATATAGGGGCAATCTCCTAGTGCACAAAAAAACTGGTGGGGCTCACGCCCTCCCCGCCCCTACCCCTCCCCCGGTTCCGGCACCTCTGGGACTAACTGCAATAGCCAAACAAGCCTAAAAGAGCACAAAATCACACAAAGTGATGCAAGGTCACTGGAACTGAGGTAACTCAGTGGCAGTCACCACCAGCATAAATACCAGTAAGAAACTATTTTCTCACTGGTGGTGAAACTAGTGGTGACTGCCACCAAGTCACCTTCCATTCCAGTAACTTTGCCTCATGGAGGGTGAACTTTTAGGCTTGTTTAACTGTTGCAGTGAATCTCAGTAATTGTTTGGTGTGTCATGTGCTACATGTTAGGCCTAGCATGGCTTCTGTGGGAGTAAACATGAAGATGTGTACTCCCACAGAGGCCATGCTGGGCTTAACATGCAGCACATGGCACACCAAATAATTATTGAGATTCACTGCAACAGCCAAACAAGACCAAGAGTGCCCCCCGAATGAGGGAAAGTTACTGGAGACAAGGGTAACTGGGTGGCAGTTACCACCAGCATCACTTCCAGTAATAAAATATTATTTAATCAGTATACTCCCACAGAAGTCATACTAGGCCCTAGGCTAACATGCTGCGTGTGACACACCAAACAATTGCTGAGATTCACTGCAACAGCAAAAGGAGCCAAAAGTGCAAAAGACACAAATGATGCAAAATTACTAGAACCAAGGCCAGCCTAGTGGCGCTAAGGGTTGAGTGCTGGATGCCATGCCTCACATCGTGCAGGCGACCTGGGTTCAGGAGCAGACTTCGGTCCGACGCGTAGCCAGGGTGAGGAAGGATTGGGGTCTGCTGCCAGTTCTCCTTCCATGGGGAGGGAGGACAGTGCAGCACCCTTAGACTGACACCCAGCAGTGGCCTGTGTGTCGGCAGAGGCATGCTGCAAAGAATGGGGATGGGCCCACATCCAGAGAACTAGACTGCCTCCATTGAGGCAGAGACAGTCCCGCCATTGCACATTCATGGGTCCTGGGACACAAACAGAGGAAAAGGCAGAGCTGGCAGGCTCCATGATCACCAGCTGTGCCCATGCCATCCCCCCCAGCAATCTAGATGTTGGCTTCAGGGGTGGGGGTGGCTGGTGCCCCTTGCTACCAGCACTGTCATGGGGATAACCCCAGGGGGAATGACCAGGTGGGCTTGGGGAGGGGAAAGCTAGGCTGGAGAAATAGGTCTCCTCTGATGGAGGGGCCGGAGCTGCCTGCCCACTCTGAGGAGGAGCAGATAAAATGTATATATGAAAAAAAAATTACTAGAACCAAAGGAGCCGCTTTGGCAGTCACTGCCAGCAAACACTACAATAATAAAAAACAGTATTTTACATTTCATGTATGACCACAAAAGCCAATGTTGGGCATACCATGCAGCACATAGCCCAAACAATTACTGAAATACACTACAACAGCCAAACAAGCCTAAAGTGGACACAAAAACACCAAAAATGATGTACAATCACTGGAACCAGGGATGACTGGTATCAGTCACCACCAGCATCATCCCAGTAAGAAAAGATTTTCTTACCAGTGGTGATGCTGGTGGTGACTGCCACTGAGTCATCCTCAGGTCCAGTAACTCTGCTTCCTTTGGGGGTTGGGTGGGGCACATTTAGGCTCATTTGTGCAGTTTTCAATGTCTGTTAATGAAGTTGACAATGTCCTTTCTAAACCTCATGCTAATCTCCCTCAGGGTTCTAGATAGTCTGGTGTGATTAACAGCTCATTAAGAGCTACAATTATCTGGCAGTTTAAGAGGGGTAGTCAACTAAAGACTCAGTGTGAATCATTATCACTCCATTGTTAGGACTTTCAGCTAGTGTCCAGGGTGTAATCAAGCATAGAGTGCTAAGTCACTAGCTTCCAGTTTTCTGAATGTGTGTCTGGCAATTTGTCCCACATTATTGAGACCAGTACCCTTCATTTTCCTAAATTTTAATTTCGTATCCAACATTTCAGCTGGCCAATGCAAAGAAAGATTAAGGTTAACCCCTGACATGTGCTGCATAGTAGGCCCAACATGGCTTCCATGGTAGTACACGTAATGTAAACTAATGTTTTCTTGCTAGGGGTGATGCTGGTGGTGACTGTAAACCTCAGTTCCAGTAACTTTGCCTCATCATGGGGGGAGTTGTGCACTTTTAGGCTTGATTAGCTGTTGCAGTGAATTTCAGTAAATGTTTAGGCCATGTGATGCATGGTAGGCCCAACGTGGCTTCCGTGGTAGTACACATGATGTAAACTAATGTTTTCTTGCTAGGGGTGATGCTGGGGGTGACTGCAACACAGTCACCATCAGTTCCAATACTTTTACATCTATTTTTGGTGTTTGGGCACATTAGCATCATTTTGCTGTTGCTTTATGCATCTCAGTAATTGTTTGGTGTGCCATGTGCTGCATGGTAGCCTGGGCATAGCATGGCTTTGTGGGAGTAAATGTGATGTAAAATACATTTTTCCTAATGGGGGGTGATGCTGGTGGATACGGACACTCAGTCACCCTCGGTTCCAGTAACTTTGCCTCATTTGGAGGGGTACACATTTTAGACTTTTGTTGCAGTGAATCTCAGTAATTGTTTGGTGTGCCATACAAGTCCCTAGACCTAACATTCAGCACATGGCACACCAAACAATTACTGAGATTCACTGCAACAGAAAAAGGAGCCTAAAAGTACACAAAAAAATGCCAATGATGCAAAATAACTAGAACCACGGATAACACTTTGGCAGTCACTGCCAGCAACCACCCTAGTAAGAAAAAAACATATTTTACATAATTTGTACCACCACAGAAGCCCTGATTGTAGGCATACAATGCAGCACATGGCCCAAACAATTACTGAGATGCACTACAACAGCGAAATGAGCCTAAAAGTGTAGAAAAACACTGAAAATGATGTAAAATTACTGGAACCTAGTGTGACTGGCTGGCAGTCACCACCAGCATCACCCCTGGTAAGAAAAAATTATTTTACATCACGTTGACTCCTGCAGAAGCCATGCTAGACCCTAAGCCTAACATGCAGCACATGGCACACCAAACAATTACTAAGATTCATTGCAACAGCAAAAGGAGCCAACTGTTCACATTTTTAAGGTCTTCTAAACCCATGTTCTGTTAATATAAATGAACTCCAAGGTAGCATTTTCAGGAAGAGAAAGAGGAGGGAAAAAAATAGACTCCCAATGTTGTTAGACCAGGCACATTATACAAATTGTGGTGTAGTTCCCTCTGGAATACATTATTCTGTTGTCACCAAAGTGCATTGTCTGTGATAACATGGTTATCACCAAAGTGCATTGGTCCCAAACATGAAGAACAATACAGTATTTCTGTATTGCACAGGACCTTCTAGTTCTGTCATCCACATCCTGCAAAACAGCAGGAGGAAGCACTAGATAGCAACTCTTGCAAAGGACCTTCTATTTACTTTTGTCTGCATTTCATCTCTATGTCATCTCACCTCCTCCCAAAGAACAGGAGGCAGTGCTATATATTTAAAAAAAAGATTATATTTTCTATTTAGAATTATATTTTCTAGTTCTTTTGAGAATTATATTTTTTAGTTCTTTCATCCACACTTCCTGCATAATGGCAGGAGGAGGCGCTAGATAACAACTCTTGCACAGGACTTTCTATTTACTTCAGAGAAGGTTTACTTTCTGTTTCCATACAACTACAGGTCAGATCTTTTTCTTCTGAATTCACTCTTGGGAATTTCCTTTCTCTTTCTGTCCAAAGAACAGGTCAGATCCTTTCCATCTAGCTCCATGCATGCAGAAAAATGGACATTGTGAAGTGCAGATTTTGTGGAACCTTAGTCACCAGAACATTTGCAATTCCTGTGGGGCATTGTGTTGCATGCTCTGCCCTCAAGGATCTATGATCTCAGATCCATGCAGCATGGTCCAAGATAACCTACCTCTGGGCACAGCTCAACCACTCGACACATCACAACACTTTGCCTTCACTGAGCTCTGTCTGCCTACCACCAACACCACTACCCCAGAGAACTAGCAGACCAGTGGCGGTAGCTGGTAAGAAACAACAAAGCTAAGCCCAAGAGCAGTGCCACAGTGGCTAAAAAACCAATTCACAGGTCAAATAGGTTCTCCCCACTGGCATCCATATCTACTGCTGAGGCAGGCAGTCCAGTGGAAGAGGACCACAAACATTGAATGGAGAAGCTAACCAAATCAAAGGTCACCAAAATAAAAAAAGTACATACTAATAATAGGCAACTCTATGATACATGGAGGAGAGTCTCACATCCACCAAAGTGGCTGATAAGAGATTGCAGTAAGATGCCTCCCAGGAACATCAGCATGGAGGGACACAGACTGCATCAAGGGTGTTGTGCTCAACACCAAGCAGGACACAAACATTCTGATCCATATTGGCACAATTGACCTAGCTGGTCGGTCTGTAGAGGAGACTAAGCAAAATCTAACACAAATTAGCAAAAAACTAACTACCCTTTCATCCAGCATCACTTTTTCAGAGATTCTGCCTCTGTGGGAAAGGGGCACCAGCAGGCAGAAGATCAAAGATGGGGACATCTGCGAGCTTAATACCTGGCTTAAAAACTGGTGTCAGGATAAGGGGCATGGCTACATCGGGAACTGGCAGAACTTCTGGAAAGGGAGTTCTTTAAGTTCAATAGCTTGCACCTTACAAAGGAGGGACATGCACTCTGGTCAAAAATTTGATGTCTTCATTAGTCATTTAAACTAGTAGGAGGGAAGGGCACCAGCAACCATCACATCTGATTGATCAGCTGATGCCCTTTCCCCATCATCAAGCTACATGTCGATGGTACCAGGATGCTACATCACAACCACCACATGTGACAAAGGTTGGGAAACTCCACAAAGATGTTCCAAATGCACTAGAAACAGAAAGTGCACTAAGGACACAAAATGTAAGCAGAGTAGTTGTGCAGCAAGCAGGACTAATCAGAGATGGAAGGCAATGTGCATTAAAGCTCATAGCCTTCCAAACAAAATCCCAGACTTTACTGCCATGATGGCTGAGGCCCTCCTTGACTGGGTGACTATCATGGAGACTTGGTTCATGAAGAACCACACCTGGGACGTTACTATCTCTGGATACACTCTCTTCAAGAGAGAGACAGCAAGGGAAAGCAAGGTGGGGAGGTGGCTATGTATATCAAAGATGGGATCAATGCAACTGAAATCCAGGGACTGCACAGCAATGCAGAGGCCCTATGGATCACTCTGGGAGTTAGTAACATTGACCCTATCCATGTAGGAGTTATCTACAGACCCCCTACCCAGGAGACTGAGAAGGATAAAGACCTCCTGGAAAACATACTGAGGGTGGCCAACAAAGGTGAGTTACTACTGGTTGGGGACTTCAGTCTATCAGATACAGACTAGTCTACCTTCACTGCCTCCTCAGAGAGGAGTATATAATTCCTTATCACACTACAGGGTGTGGGACTTAGTCAATTGTTAGTGTCACCCACTAGGGAATCTGCTATTCTGGAGCTGGAACTCACAAACAGTGACAGGGTGTCAGACGTGCAAGTGGGGATCAACCTGGGCACCACCGGCCACAGATCAGTCTGGCTGTTGATTAACAACACAGAGAACCCTTGTCACACCAAATTAAGGGTGCTCAATTTCAAAAAAGCAAATTTCCCAAGAATGAGGGAAAGTATTAAAGAATTGCTGGTAACCGATGCCACAGGGAATGTGGAAGACACTTGGATAAAACTGAAAAATGCTACAACTACAGTCAAGGTACAATGCGCAAAACAAATAAATTCAGAAAATCAAAGAACTCACTTTGGTTTTCCAAATAGGTGTTGACTATAATTGGAGATAAGAAAAAAAGCTTTTAGAAAGTACAAGGAGACCAAATCCAAGATGGACGGAGAAGAATACAGGATTAAACTCAGGGAAGCAGGAAAGGCAATTAGGGTAACCAAGGTCCAGAAGGAAGAGAGAATAGTGCAGGGAGTGAAGAGGGGGACAAAATATTCTTTCATTATATATGGGAAAAAAGAAAGAGTAAGGGAGGAATAACCAGGTTAGCAACTAAAGAGGGACAGCTGGTGGAGAATGACAAAGACAATGCAGAAGTGCTCAACAAATTCTTCTGCTCAGTCTTTACCCATGAAGGCAAAGATAATGGTCCAGCACTAGCCAAGGCACATCTCCACAACAGGGAGTAGACACCAGACCTTTTACAACAGAAAGAGTGCTTGAGGAGCTGTCTAAATTAAAGGTGGACAAGGCAATGGAGCTGGATTGAATACCCCCAGAAGTTCTTAAGGAACTGTGAGAAGAACTTGCAGCCTCATTAGCAGAACTATTTAACAAGTTACTGGAAGATGGCATAGTGCCACAGACTGGAGAAGGGCCACAGTGTCATTGCACAACAATGGCAGCAGAGAGGTAGCAGGAAATTACCAACAGTCAGCCTGACCTCAGTGGTGGGTAAAGTAATGGAGACATTGCTTAAAGAAAGGGTAGTGAAGTACCTCAAACAAAGTGGGAAACTTCATCTGAAGCAGCATGACTTCATGGCAGGACTCTCATGCCAAACAAATATGATAGAATTCTTCGACTTGGTTACAAGAGCAGTGGACAAAGGTGTGGCTGTGGACATAGCATATCTGAACTTTAGCAAAGCCTTTGATATGATTCCACACAGAAGGCTAGCAAATAATTTGGAGCAAACAAGCATAGGTCAGAAAGTGATCAACTGGATAAAAAAACTGGCTACAGGACAGGACTCAGAAAGTTATGGTAAATGGCACCTTGTTGCAGGAGGGGAGAGAACAAATAGGGTTCCACAGGGACCAGTGCTTGGCCGAATTGTTTTCAACATATTCCTCAGTGACATTGCTGAGGGACTGAAAGGGAAAGTCTGCCTGTTTGCAGACATTACAAAGCTCTGCAACAGTGTGGACACACATGAAGTGGTCCAAGGAATGGAGGCAGATCTCAGAAAGCTGGAGGAATGGTCCAAGAACTGGCAGTTACTATTGACTACAGGAGACTAAACCAAGGCACCCCCAGTTGTGCCCCAACTGTGGCACCAGCACTAGACATGCTATGACTACTAACCCCTGACCAACAATGGTTTAGTGCCCTGGTCATTTTAAATGGTTTCTGGTCATTGCCAATGGCCCCTAAAAGTCAATATAAGTTTGCCTTCACCATTGGGGGAAGGCAGTACACGCGGACCTGCTCACCACAGGGGTTCCACAACAGCCCCTCCCTGTTCCATTACACATGATGGATGCCCTTGAGAGTTGCTTTATATCCCAGTGTCTCTTGCAGTATATGGATGACCTGTTGTTGGCCACAGCCACACAGGAACAACACCTGGATCTCTTGGACAAACTACTGACCCTCATCCAGAGGGCAGGCCTCAAATGTAACCCTGCAAAAGCACAACTATGTCAGAAAGAGGTACTCTTTCTGGGTCTGAGGATAACAGACCAAGGCTGAAGCCTTACCTGGAAGAAAATACAAGGAATGCAAGATTTGCCACTGCCCACCAGCATGGCCACTCTTAGAAGGTTTCTAGGTATGGTAAATTATTCCAGAGGATTTTATTTGTGATTTTGCTCAGAAGGCTGCCCCTCTGTATAAACTACTGAAAAAGGACATTTCCTGGAATTGGGGTCCTATGCACACCCAAGCTGTGATGTCACTGTAGCAGGCCTTGGCCTCAACCCCAGCTTTGGTGAACCCCATCCAGACCTGCCATTCCATCTGGAATGTGTTACCTCTGACATTGCTATGTCTGACATGTTGGCCCAGAAGGTCCATGGCACCATGAGACCCACTGCATATGCATATGCATCACAGCTCTTGACCCCAGTGGAACAGAAGTACAGCCTTTGTGAAAGGAACCTTCTGGCCACCTACTGGGTGGTCAAGCACTTTCTGTATATCATTGAGTATCCCCCACTGATCATTAACACAAATCACATCCCAACAACCTTTTTGCTATCAGAGAGAGTAAAGGATGGGTCAGGCTCCAATACCAGACTGACACACTGGTCCCTCCTCCTCCAGGATAGAGACATTAAGGTCCACCCAACCAAAATGCCATCCATGCTGGTTTATGGTCTCCTTTTCCAAGGAGAACCCTATGACTGTACACTGCAGCCACCTGATCTACCAGATCCAGGTCCTTTCCTTCCTGCTACACCACAACTACTTGAAAACACCTCATTGTGTCATGCTTTTACAGACAGCTCAGCTTCCTACTACCAGGGAGAACAGATAGCAGGGATGGGCATATTAGTTATTTACCCTTATGGTAACACTGTTAAAATTTCTAAGCATTGCAGTGTGGCATCATCACAGTATGCTGAGATGGCAGTGGTGGCCTGTGCCCTCAAGTTCATCCAGAATGGAACTAAGGATACCATCATTTTCACAGACTCTAACTGGGTTTGTTGCTCCCTTACAGAATTCCTTTCTTTCTGGCAGAAGAACTCCTTTACCTCCTCTGATGGCAGTCCAGTGAAACACAAGGAACTGGTAATGTACATTCATTCACTGGCACCAAAATTTGTGCACAAACTTTTTGTACACAAAGTTAATGCCCACTCCACACATGATCCCTATCATGCCATCAATGACACTGTTGCCACCCATGCGAAGGAAGGGGTCTGAGGGGGGGACACCTGGATGATGGACCATCCAGAGGCCAGAATGGCTGTACACATCAAAGCAGTCAAGAAGAAACTGAACCCTTTTCCCCCTTGGATTTGTCAGAAGCTCAACATGCTGACTCTGAACTCAAAGATGTGTTCAGATTCCTGGACAAAGGTACAGAGAAGAATCTACCTACCCCACAACTCCTACCAAAGGCATGAAGGTAAGTTACACCTGTCCCCTGATGACAAGCTCATCTGGTATCAACCAGATGACACCCCCAACAAGTTGCAGGTGATTCCCCATCATCCTAGGCCTGAATTTCTGCACCAAGTGCATGACACCCCATCTGGTGGACACCAAGGAGTGGAAAACACACTCCAAAGGCTTAAGACCACTGCCTGCTGGCCTGGTGTCACCAAGGATGTCAAACAGTACATAGACAACTGCCTAGTCTATGCACAAAACAACCCCATCCCTACCAAACAAAATGCCAAACTGCTACCACAAAGGTATTCTGGCCCTTGGCATGCGTACAGATTGATTTTATTGGTCCCCTGACCAACACCAGCAGAAACAACAAATACGCCCTTGTGGTCACTGATCTCTTTTCTAAGTGTGTTGAAGCTTTCCCCACAAAGACATGCACTGCTAAAACCACTGCTAAAATCCTGGTAGAACAGATTTTCTCCAGGTGGGGTCTACCTCTCAAGGTAGACTCAGACAAAGGAACAAGTTTTACAGGTGAATTGATGATAGAAGCACTTGAACTCCTCTGAGTTCATCACAAGTTCTACATACCTTACCACACACAATCTTTAGGTCAAATAGAGACAGCCAACAGATGGATTAAGCAAATACTTTCCCAATTCATTGAGGACAATCCCAAGGATTGGGATTCCCTACTGCCATTGCTCCTTATGGCAATTAGGGGCACACCCTCAGCCACCACCCAGCTGACACCCTTATCGGTGATGACTGGTAGGAATATGAGATTACCTGAACACCTGTTGTTTGACCTGCACCACCCCACTACAGACCATGTGTCTGTAGACCAATATGTGGAAAAACTCAGAGAAGACCTCATACACACTCATTTGTATGTTGCTAACTGCATGGGCAAGGCCCAGCAACAGTCCAAAATCCAGTTTGACAAACATGCACAAGAAGTTGATTGGCAAGTTGGGGATCAGGTAACAGTTCTTAGATTTGCACATCCCACACATTCTTTCTCCAATAAGGGGAAGAACCATGCCCAATTGTCAACAAGCTCAGTCCAGTAGTCTACCAGGTTAGACTAATTCAAAACAACAAACTGACTGACAAATGGTTACATGCAAACCAGCTGAAACTGTATAAAGGAGTATAATTACTTTTCCTCACCCCATTGGGTGGAATAGTACTAATTCACTAATATTTGATTTTCCTTTTCAGATACACTGACAAGATGGCTATCTTGTTCCATCATCTCCTCATCTCAGGAGTTATCCCCTGCATCCAAGGCACGATAAAGCACCTCCTTCATCACCTTTATCCACCAACAACTACCCCAGAGGGAGTCTCCATCAGTATTCCTGACAATTTGATTACTGTCCAGAAAGGTTCAGATGCCTACCTCACTGCCTCGGTTGTTGCTCCTGATGAATGTACCCTGCAAATTGAGTGGCACACCACGTCTCAAGGACAAATAATCCCTGTGGCCAAGCTCTCCAGGGGAACTTTCCATGGTCGGCCCAATGCAAAATTATCCCAAGTGGTTCTTTGTCTTTGCTCCAAACCTCTCTTAGACACTCTGGTTTAAATAATATTACTGCCTTAATTGACCCCTCATATTATAATTCCTTGTCTAAAGACTCTGCCAGGAAATTTTGTGCTGTACACACAATGGCCTCTGCTGCTATGTATTTATCTGTGTTACCCCCTACTGACAAACAGCTTTTGGAATGTCCAAAACATTGCCCTGGTCCTCGTAGTGGTCTCACAGCCACTGCTTTACCTGGTATATGTATTAACAACTTACAATTTATGCATATACTTGTTTTGTTTAATTTGACTTAATGGAATATGAAAGAATTTGGTATGTGTCATACTACTAATACTTCATTGTTTTATAGTACTTTGTAACTTGATAGCTTAGCAACTTTTTAAATCCATAATCAAGACCCTATTGCTAGGGTACACACCACCGAGCATGGAGGCAATTTTAGAAGAAAATCTACTCCTGATGATCAAAGTCATAAATGTAATACACGTGATACGTCTGATGTCGCTGGTGCCACAGGCATAGTCACTGGTGTTTTTGGTACAGCAATGTCCATCTGGAACAAGGCCAACATTGTTACTATCATATCATATTCACAGAAATTCCAAACTGGTTTGGTAAATGATATTATACCCCCATTATTGCATGGGGTGGATGGTCTTAGTCAGGAAGAAAGATACACTGTATACAATATGCACGTCATTGCTAAGGCATTTTCAGATTCTAAAGATCAAATTAATGTACTCATTGCACAGAACAATAAAGAAGCAGATAAGCAATACATTGCCAGTGAGATATTATGCTCAGCCTATGGCTCCTACATTATCACTACCATTAACAATCTCTTCCATGATCTAGAGTCTGGAAGAACCCCTGATATTATATATGATAGACGTATCTCTAAATAGAAACATAGAAACATAGAATTTGATGGCAGATAAGGACCGCTTGGCCCACCCAGTCTGCTCATTTCCCTACCTAATGGATAAGCTGCAAATCCTAGTTAACCAATAGCCTACTTTTTCCTACCCCCACCCACTGGAATTGCCTTATGACTGTCCCATGCATTCTTGAAATTCACCACTGTTTTTGACTCCACAACCTCCTCAGGAAGGCTGTTTCATGCATCCAAAACCCTCTCTGTGAAAACATACTTCCCCACATTACCTCTGAGGCATCTGCCCTCAATCTTCAAATTAAGCCCCCTTGTTCTTGCACATCTCTTTTTCTGAAAGATGTTACCCTCTTGGACTTTGTTGATTCCCTTGAGGTACTTGAAAGTTTCTATCATGTCTCCCTTCTCCCTCCTTTACTCAAGGCTATACATATTAAGCTCCTTAAGTCTCTCTTTATATGTCTTCTGGTGCAGACCCTGCACCATCTTAGTTGCCCTCCTCTGGACCGCCTCCATCCTGCCTATGTCTTTGCGGAGATTGGGTCTCCAGAACTGCACACAGTACTCCAGATGGGGTCTTATCAGCTGTCTGTACAGAGGGATAAACAACTTTCTGTTTTCTACTGCTGATGCCTCTCCCTATGCATCCCAGTATCACCCGCAGCCCTCCTTACTGCCCTCTCACATTGCTTGCCCACCTTTAGGTCATCAGATAAGACTACCCCCAGATCCCTTTCCATTTTTGTTGTTGTTAGTATCTCACCCCCCAATTGTGTACTCTTCCCTTGAGTTTTTGTTTCCCAGGTGCATTACTTTGCACTTCTTAGCATTGAATCTAACTGCTACACATCTGACCATTCCTCCAGCCTTGCCAAGTCCCTTCATCCTTTCCACGCCACCTTGTGTATCAACTCTGTTGCAGATCTTTGTGTCATCTACAAAGAGACATACTTTTCCTTCCAGTCCCTCTGCAATGTCGCTTATAAAGACATTAAAGAGGACCGGTCCTAGTACTGAACCCTGTGGTACCCCACTAGTAACCCCCCTTTCTTCAGAGTGGTCTCCATTTACTATTACCCTCTGTGTCCTGTTCTCCAGCCAATTTTTTACCCAGGCTAATGACTTGGAACCCACTCCCAGGCTGGCCAACTTGTATATTAATCTTTTGTGCGGAATTGTGTCAAAAGCCTTGATAAAGTCTAGGTAGGCCATGTCCACAGCCGATCCTTGATCTACTACTTTGGTCACCTAGTCAAAGAAATCTATTAGATTCATCTGACATGACCTTCCCACTGTGAATCCATGCTGCCTTGGGTCCTGTACCCCTCTGGTCTCTAGGTACTCAACAATTCTTTCCTTCAGAATCACTTCCATCATTTTCCCAATCACTGAGGTTAAACTAACAGGTTGGTAGTTTCCTGCTTCTGCCCTGCTCCCACTTTTGTGAAGTGGAATAACATCTGTCCTCTTCCAGTCCTCAGGAACCACCCCATCCTCCCATGATTTGTTAAAGAAGGTGGTCAGTGGTTTCACTAGTTCTACCCTTAGTTCTTTTAGAATTCTGGGATGAATCCCATCAGGCCTCATTGCCTTGTCCACCTTCAGTTTTAAGAGTTCTTTCAGAACCCTTTCTTCTGTGAATGGGCTGATATCAACCCCCTTATCTAGAGTGTTTCTACTGTTTGGTTTAGGTACCTCCTCCTCTATATTTGTGAATACTGAACAAAAATATTTGTTTAGTAGCTCTGCCTTTTCACAGTCACCCTCTGTCCACCCCCCTCCCCATACCTCCCCTGGTCTTCCTTCACGCCATGATGTACCTACAGGTATAAAAGGTTTTATTCCCCTTCTTAACTGAGTTGGCTATCTTTTCCTCGGTTTGGGCCTTTGCTGTTCTGACTGCCTTCCCAGCTTCCTTTTGCTTTAATTGATACAATTTTCTGTCCTGCTCCTTCTGTGATTCCTTGTACTTCCTGAATGCTTTTTTTCTCCCTAACCTTCCCTACCACCTCCTTTGAGAATCATAGTGGTTTCTTACATTGTTTTGTTTTATTTGCTTCACACAAAGGCTTGTTGCCTCTGTGGTGGCAGTTTTGATTATTCTCCATTGTTCTTCCACCTCTCCTTCCTACCTATTTACTAGTGCATTCCTTAGGCACTCACCCATTTTGGCAAAGTCAGCCCTCCTAAAGTCTAGTACCTTTGCCTTTGTATAGCTTGACTCTACTGCTGTGTTTATTGTGAACCACACTATTTGATGGTCACTAGTTCCCAGATGGCTACCCACTTCTAAATCTGTGATCCCCTTGCCATCTCTATTTGAGAGTACCAGGTCTAAGACTGCTCCCTCTCGAGTGGGTTCCAATACTAGTTGTCTAAGGCATGCCCCCTGTAGGGCATCTAGAATGACCAAACTCTTAGAAGTGGCTGCTGCAAATGTACTCCAATTAACACCTGGCATATTCAGAGCCCCCATCAGCAATATCTCCCCTTTTTCTGCCATTCTAAGGATACTCCATATAATTTCCTTTCCATATCCTCCCCTGAGATGGGGGTCTGTATACAACCCCTGTGTGGATTGTGGTGCCATTGCCTGTCACCAAATTAACCCACAGTGCTTCCTCTACTCCCTGTTTGCCCTTTTGTTCTGTTGCTTTGATTCCTTTCCTTATGTAGAGAGCTACTCCTCCTCCTCTTTTACCATCCCCATCCCTTCTGTAGATAGTGTATCCAGGTATGTTTACATACCAGTCATGGTTCTGTGTGTACCATGTTTCTGTGACTGCCACGATATCCAGATGTTCCTCCTCCATCAAGACCACTAATTCAGGAAACTTGTTACCCAGAATACAGGCATTAGTACTCATTGCTCTCCATTTTTTGATGACTTTATCTCTGGTAGCACTATCCCTATCCTCATTGACTTTGCTTTCTCCATTCACCCCTGTCCTGCTCCCTACTGAACTTTGCACCTTGGTCTTTCCCTCATTTAGTACCCTGTTTTGTAGGGGGAGGCTGGGAATTCCCTGTTGTTTATCAGTGCCTCCCCCCTTGACTAGTTTAAAAGCTTGTCAATGAAGCATTTAAACTGATTGTTCAGAAGACTCGTTCTCTTATTGGACAGATGCAGACCATCCTGCCAGTATAGGCTGGTATCTCACCAGGTGGAACTCCAGTCTCCAATGAAGCCAAACCCCCTGTGCTCTGCACCATTTTCTTAACCATCCATTGACTCAAATGGTGTAAAGTACCCTCACTTCACCCTTGCCATAGACAGGCAGCACTTCCGAGAAGCATACTGTGTGTGCTACTTGCCTTAGGCCCCTCCCCAACTCCACAAACTCCTCCTGCATTGCTCTAATCTCATGTTGAGTCAAGTCATTTGTCCCTAGGTGGAAAATGATGTCCAGATCAATCTCCTGTACAGCTGTTCTCGTGATCCTGAGGATGTGCTTCCTGTCCCTCCAAACCATGGCACCCAGCAGGCACCTTGCTTCAGTTTTCCCTGCTCCCCCTAGTTCTATCCCCCTAATGATTAAGTCCCCCCACCAGGAGCTGCTTCTTTTCCCTGTGGTGTCCTCTGCTTCCTTCCTGTGGGGCTCCCTTGCAACAGTTGTCCACAACCTCCTTAATCTCCTCTGTGGATGCATCCATAGAGGAACTATGCTCCATCAGAATGGTGTATGGATTGTGGAGTGGTACAATTGACTGGGTATGCCTGTGTTCCACCACCCTCACCCTCCCTGAGCACACTGTGGTCCAACTGCTATGTTTTCTTCGCAGCCTCTGAGGTAGTGGTGGTGGTTCTGGTGTTCCAATGAGGGAAGTTCCCTTACTACTGTCCAGTGTGGCCTGAAGATGGGCAACCTCCTCCCTCAGGGCAGAGAGTTGTCTGGAAATAGGACAGCATCACAGCCTCCAGAAAGACTCCCAGAAGACTGCTGCCCCACAGCCATTACATTGCACTACTCCCCACATGTCTGTCTACCTTCTTGTTTATCCTGTTTAAATTTTTTGTGTGTGATTGTTTTGTTATACATATATTTATATATATATATATATATATATATATATATATATAATATATATATATATATAATATATATATATATATATATATATATATATATATATATATATATATCTATATATATATTATATATATATATATATATATATATCATATATATATATATATATATATATATATATATATATTACAATGTGTATGCTTATATTGTCAGAGTAGTGTATTGGAAAGGATATGTCAGTGATATGCACCTTGCCCTCTTGAGAAATGATGTCAGAACCCCAGGTATAAAGGAAATGTTATCAGGGGTGGGTGGGGTGAGGGGTGGGTGGGGTTTGGGCCTAAACTGTGTCCCCAGGAAACAATCAGCTAAATACTTTGACCCACCTCTACGATGAGTGTTGACCTTCCTGTCAGCAAGATGCCCTACATGACAATTTGACAGAGAAAATACCCTGCTAATCAAACAGAGAAAAATCCAAACATCTGAGTCAGACACAGGTAAACCTCCCCAGCCCCAATACAGCCTGGTGATTTGTGTTCTGAAAGCAATCAGCCCCAAAACAAGTCAGCTGTGCACAAGGACAGACACAGTAAACAGCATTTCAATCCCTCTGGGTTTAAACTCCCAATCTGCAAAGCAGTATTGCAAGTCCCTGCACTGAAAACAATAATAACAATTGTAACAAGTAAAGTAAGGTACACCTCCCTCTGCTGAGAGCAAGACTGTCTTTCCTGATAATTCTAAGTTCCTTATTTCAAATAGAAGTAGCCTCCACCTGAAGAACATTATCTTTTCTGATGAATATGCTACAAACCAAAGAACAATTGTAAATTGTAATGTAAGGTTCACCACCCTCTGCTGTGAGCATGACTTGCTTTCTTGCAGATCCTAAGTTCAGTATTGCAGCTTTCAGCCAGAGGTAGCTTCACCTGAAGAATATTAGCTTTTCTGATGAATCTGCTATAAACCACTTTCTTATAGTAATGTTGTTATCAAATGATATTGTCCTCAATGCAAATACTCTAACTGTGTTGCCATGTATATGCCACAGACTCTAACTATTCCAATTTCTACTGCTAGGAATTTGGGTTTTGTGACCAGGCACCCTAACACTGGTTCATGTTTTACTTCTAAGAAATGTTCCATTAAGGATACTATGTTTTTGCCTTTCACTGTTTCTTTACCACGTTTTGATCCTACTACAGCTATATTTGATAAACTCACATCTGTACACTCCATTTGGGCACCTTGATGAAGACATCTATGGAGAACGCCTTGATTTGCCTCCTCTTTTGGTTTTCCGTCCTCTTTGGGACGTGTGGGTCTCACCGCAAATGGACTGATGTGCAAAGAAAGGGTATATTTATTTGTGTCGATGTGATGTGTTTGATGTTATTAAACCTGTATGTGGCTATTCCCCAGACAGTATCGACTGGTCCTTTTCCATGGACGATGACATCACCACTAATGGCACAGAATACCAGGACTCAACATCTGCTCCAGATGATTCCAAGTTATACCAGTCTTACCAGGAGGAGGTTTGCCGCCTGTCAACATGGATTTCAAAACAGACTTACACTTACCCAGTACAGCTGGAAAAATGGAGACTGCCTACAGTGAAAATGCAATATAATTCAGATGGTGAATATTGTGTTGTTACTAATTATAAGTCATACGCCTATGGTTTAAAGACATGTTCTAGTGATAGTTCTAACTTTTGCTTCATGCCCCATCAGAAAACAGTTATTGGGCACACAGTTATTACCCCGTCCCCATTATGGATGCTGACATCATTGATGATAACCCTGATTATCTCCTTACTCTTTCAGAGTATTTACCTTACTTTAATGTACACATTGATCCTCTCGCTTTGACATTAAAATCACTTTTAAAAAGAAAAGGCACCAATCTCATCCACATCAGCAATAATATTTCCAAAGCTAACGAAACTGTCCTTGCACTTATTAATGATGGTGACATGAATAGTGCTCTTACTAACGCTTGGTGAGAGATTACCTTTAAAGGTTTTGTTATCATACAAACATTTTTGATATTTTTTCTCATTATTATGCTTTGCTGCCTACAGCATGCATTATGCCAACACCGTGAGCAGCTGGTGTTCCTTTACAGGGCTCATGGGTCAGTTTATAAATGACCCCTGCTCCAAATCCACTTCCTTACTCTTGTTGAGTTGCCCCCTTGAGAGGCAACAAGGGGGGAATGTTACACAAGGTTCCTGCACCCTAATTGGTACCCCAGAGGTACACCGTAGACAGCATTTAGGCATATGTTATACTAACATGTAAGGCATAGGGCATCCACTGTATAAGAGTAGATGTCAGGATATGTATGCACATTATTGTTATACACTTTACTTTTTAATATACACATGTATTTCTCACTTATAAGATGTTAGGACATCTGTGTCCTTGTAATGATTATGATATATGAGTTGGCATTGCCATCTTATGATGATTTATATTATTACATGGGTATGTACAAACTGTACCTCTTTGTTTCTACAAAGTGATGACTATTACAAAATTGCATAACATTATCTTGGACTGAGGAGCCACCTCTAATTTAGCCAAAATGGCTCATCTCTGTAACTAGAAATGATTCTATCTTACAGTAACCATGGTAATTATCATAGGTACATAATGTAAGACATTGTGTCTTCTACCTCAGAGACCCCAGGAGACACGGAGATTCCTCAAGGTACAGGGAACACTTAGCATTGGCTCCCAGTTTTTATTGGTAAGAACTGCTTAGTGCAACTATGATTATCCTTTTGGTAGTAATAAACAAGCTTCATTACTCTTATGCAATATGTCTGTAATTCCTTGCATGCCCATTATTGCCAAGAACCTGAGAGTGAGGTTTAGACCTCCTGACACCTCCATATATTTCCTAATAATGCGTATGCCTTTCTTAGAACAGAAACTAAAATCTTACTACTTAAATCATTGTGTTGTTTCTCCATACCTCCTTAACAATTCCACACAACTTCATTAATTTCATTAGGCAACCATGGTGGATCTGACCAGATTTTGTTTATAGTTTCCATGTGCAGTCATCAGGAGCAAGTGGGTGAGGTTACAGGTGAATTGTGGCACCACCTGTTTCATTATTTGAACTCCCAGTGCACTGCAAAGTGAGGTCACTGATTTGAAAGTGACTGGATCCCCCCATGTGCACTCCCTCACATGAAAAGAGCTTTTTTTAACATACGGGAGAAATGGCAGTGTGTGGTAAAGGGAGTACTAACAGAATGACCTGTGTGACAGAAGTGTTTCGAATGATGCATGTTAAAGGAAAAGTATTAGCACAAAGTAGTTTTGAGCTCCAAAACCATGGCAAGGGCCTTTTCCATATTTGGAGAAGATCACATAGCATATGGTAATATTAATGGCCTTTTGCTTATAACATATACTGCCATGTCAGTGACTGTATATGTTATACTTGCTTTGATGTATTCAAACTTATTAGGGCTAATAGATCAGGCATCTCTTATGGTATAAGACAGTCCGCTTATGAGGTTTTGGCAAGAGGAGCGCAAACAGAAAAAGTGAGCAGTTCTGTATAAATCACTGAAATTTACCATGAGTGATTTATGATACCATATTTATATATATATATATATATATATATATATATATATATATATATATATATATATTATATAATGCAAAAAACTTAGTTCATGCATCATTTAGGGTTAAAATGCAAAAAGTAAGGAAATTAAACTTTTAGGGTTCACCCTCCCCCTTGGACCTGCCTATCATCCCAAGATTGACATCTGATGGGGTGTGTCCTTGGGGTTGTGAAGCATAAATCTCACCCCATTCCATGTGTAATCATATTCACAAGCCACAGAAAAGAAGAATGGGGTGGGATTTAGGCCTCACAACCCCAAGGACACACCCCATCAGCTGTCAATCTCGGATGATAGGCAGTCAAAGAAGAGTCAACCCTAAAAGTTTCATTCCTACTTTTATATTTTAACTTCCTAAATGATGCATTAACAAAGTTTTTGCATAGAATTTCCTTACTTTTTGAGAAAGAATGTAAAAGTAAAAAGTCATGGAGGTTGGTGGGAACACAGGCCCTTTGGGCCCTACGCTCCCACCAACTTCCAAATTAATTAAAAGAGAAAAGTTACACAAGTTGGTGGGAGCGTGGGCCCTTTGGGCCCTGTGCTCCCTCCAACTTATACATTTCTGCACAAGATAAGCCTACAAGTACTGAATATCATATGTATTGCTGGGAGCACATATGGGTGGGAGCATGGGGCCCGAAAGCTCCCACCACATTGAAAGAAAGCAAAGTGTCAGTCATCACAGTGGCATAATTCAACACCTGTTTACATGTCAGACACATATCCACTGGAAATTACCTCCATGGCAGTATCGCTAGACACCCTATAAATGTGAACCCAGTACCACAATGCAAAACGCCATACACAAAACATACAGTGTGTCACACAATATGTCCACAGCAAATTAATTTTCCAACACCTAAACACCATTATTCACATGAACAGGACATCTCCTGAAGACCCTCCAAATTTCAATATAAAAGACGAAACCATTTCCGAAATACAACATGAGAAAATTTGAGATTTTCATTCTTTGGAGTGGCAGACTTCTGCACCTGTTAAGATTTTAGACACCTAACAACTGAAAAGTAGATCCATGGCAGTAAGGCTAGGTACCGTATAAATTTCAAGCCAGTACAAGAATGGAAAATGCTGTCTGCCAAATGTAAACTGTGCCATGCGATATGTCCACAGAAAATGCATTGTCTGACATGTAAACACCATAATTCACATCTACAGGACATGCCATCAACACCCTCCAAATTTCAAGTAAAAAGACCAAACCGTTTCTGAGATATTTAAAGTTAAAGATGGTTAAAATTGGCCTATCTGTTGCATTAAAATCTGGCTATCTAGTCCCTCCCTCGTGATCAAAGATCATGATCAAAGAATCTCGCAATCAAATAATTTGCAGGCTCACAATCAAATCATTTGCAGGCTCATGATCAATGATTAAAAAATGAAGAAATTCAAATTTTAGACATAAATGCATGAAACCACTGGCATAGTTCAGTAAAATGAAGCCCCCCAAGCAAAACCCACCCTCATTTGTGTTAATAACCCACTCCTGAGCTGAAAAATTAGCTTTTTTCAACTGGCCATCTTATCCCTCTCTCACAATTAAAGATCGCAATCAAAGAATCTCATGATCAAAGAATTTGCAGGCTCGCAAGCAAAGATCATTAGCGAGTCGTGATCAAAGAATAAAAATGTGTGAAACTCTATTTTTTGACCATTTTGAACAAAACCAAAGGCATGCTCGATAGAGCGAAGCCCCCTGAGCATAATCCATCTAAGTTTTGCTTCAAGAGTCACTCCTGAGCCGAGATATTTGAGTTTTTCTGTCCAGAGCCTTAAAACAAGATGGCGGCCGTCTCAATCAAAGAATTCTCTGGGTCAAAGATTCTTTGACCATGAGCCTACAAATTCTTTGATCATGAGGAGGGACCAGATGTCCAAAACCCCATTCTTTGTTCACAAAACAACCATATAAATTTTCCCATTGACTTTTAATGGGAAATTAAAACTGCAATACCTTTTGAATGGATTAATATTTTTTCACGAAACGAACAGTGGCGTGTTCAATGACCAAAGCTCTTTCAGATGAGCCCACTTGCAGAGTGATATGCCATATGATGGCCATGCAGTGCCATGGACAAAATCCCCAAAACTGCCCACATAACTGGCGAAAAGTGCATTTTCCAGCATTTTGGTGTGCAAAGACTGTAAGCCCGACCGAAACAAAATTTGGCAGATCAAGAGATCTACCATGCCCCACTGTGCATACCAAATTTCATACAAATCTGTTGAACGAGTCCAAAGTTATTAACATGCTAAATTTTGAGTTTAACATAGAAGCGGCTTCATAACCCTAAATATAGGGGCATGACCACGCCCCTATAATATATATATATAGCTATTGGAAGGGGGCACGTAGGTTATTAGTGGCAAAAAGCATGAAGACATTGATTGGTTGGATCCTGCTAACTGACCACCCCAAATTGATGAAAAATTACAACTGATATTAATTGAACAGGGACCATATCAGGTATTAAAACATTGTTTCCCATATGATGCTCAGCACCATTGATTCAACCCAATATTTAATAAAAAAGAAGGCTTTCTAATGGTGAAACTGTGACTAGGGCATGGTTAATATATTCATTCACAATTCAGTTTTCTGTTTCTGTTGCAAACTGTTCACTTGTGCACATAGTGGTAAGGTGTATGCCTGTAGTTCTGTGGGGAAGAGCTCCTCCCCACATCCTACTTAGTTAGCAGGCTACTGCTGCTCTGCTTAGAGCAAGTCGCACTCACTGCCATGCTGCTGCTGCTTTCCAACTGCCTTCTTGTTTTTTCCTCCTTCTTGTTGGGCTTCCTGTCGCCCCTTCCCTTCCCTCGTTTGCTTTCTCTGTTTTTTCCTTTGTCCGTTTGTGTGCTGTTTCCTCTCCATTCTGCTTCCCGCTGTCCTTTCCCTGTGTCTTCTACCCTGTTTTCTCTTTGGGGCTTTCATCTGCGGCTCACTCCTGCCGCAGCGCCCCGTGCTCCACATTTTCTAGCTCCACACTGCTCCCTTCCTGGTCTGCTACTGCCCCTTCTCTTACCTGCATTCATTTCTGCTTTTCTCCTCTCTTCTTCAGGCAGCCGCCATTCCGTGCACCAGCTTAGTTCGCCGCCACCTGGGCCTCGCTTCTGTAGTATGCCAAGCTCCAGATTGCTACCACTACCCTTTGCTGCTTACTCAGTGCTTTTTCATGGCTGACCACTGCCACCACCACATTTTGCTTCTCCTCCTGTTATTCCAGTTGGCGGTTCTGTAGTGTACTCTGGCCTTCGGTGCTTCATTCATGTCAAACGCTACATCTATTGCAAGCCAATATGACTATGTATCTGCATGTTTAACCCCCGTGTATGATTCCACTGTTTCACGCAACTATGGACCTTTTGGAAGCCGGGCTTTGTCTGCTGGCATTCGCAGACCTCCATACACAACCATCCCTACTATGTATACATGCTTCATGATTTTCCAGCGCACTGTATCATAAACTGCCTAACCCTCCAGGTGAACGCATGAGACTGTTACTGCCATTGGGCATTCTAGGAACTCTACTGGATCAGACAGATTACTGCAATTCAAGACAGTGTGGCTCAGTGGCTTATTTGGGGTCACACAGAGACCAACAGGCAGCTGTGGGATTCCATCCTGATTTCCAGGTTTGTTGCTCTGCATTCTATCCATCAGACCACCTGCCCCAGGCTCTGCTCCTGCCTACCTGCTTTCTCAGCTATTGCATGACTGCCTCCTTGTTCTCCTACACCTGCATTCTGTGCATGATGGCTGGGTCTGGCAGCAACTTTGTTCTGGTTTTTCACATCCACATGCTCCGTGCATGCCCCAGACTTCTCAGTGTCAGTTTGAATGTACTCTGCTGCCCTGTGCTAGCACCTTGTCCTTTCATCAACAAGGATGTCTTCCCATTCCAGGCTTTCCCTGCAGTTCTTCACTTTGAGCATCCTCTTTCAGTATGACCTGTCCATCATCACTGGCTCTGTTCCTCCAGCCTTCTCCTTTCGCTGACTTTGGTGGCTGCCAGTTCCAGGCTCCCTGCTCTGATGTACCTGCTTTCCTATGGTTCCTTCTGGCATTTACTCCATGACCTGACCTGGCTGCTCCACTGCCACCTGTGGTCAACTTGGTGCTCTTCTGATACTGCCTATGTGCAAGTCCCCCATTGCTTACACACTCTTCGCTGTATGTCTACTGCCATCCTCAGCTTCAGCCTCTGGAATGTTAGCTGCACCAGGTGGCCCTCCATGGTGGTGTTCCCGGCTTGCTAGCCTTCAAGAGGTCTGGTTTGACTCACTTTCTCCCCTTTCCACCTGGCCTACATGGGGTCCGGCTGTTCTGCTAGCCATGCGGGGGCCTAGCCTGGCATGCTTTCACTGCTCCTTGCAGTCCTTCATGAGGATTTTGTGGTTCTGCTAGCCTTTGTGGGCCCTAGCTTGCCACTCTCTACTCTACAACTGCCTCACCCTGCATCGGGCCTGGGGGTTTGAATATTTCCGCTCTATACCTGCCTCGCACAGCATCAGGGCCTGGAGGTTCGACTATTTCTACCCTACACCTGCTTCCCCCACCATTGGGGCCTGGAGGTTCGACTATCTCTACACCTGTCTCGCCCAGCATCGGGGCCTGGAGGTTAGAATATTTCTCTGCTACACCTCCCTCACCGATCATCGGCCTGGAGGTTCCATTGTTTCTACTATACTCCTCCCTCGCCCAGCTCGGGGGCATGCAGGTTCTGTTCCTTACCTTACTTACTTGGCTGGACAGGTTGGAGATTTTCCAGGCTTTCTGGCCTAATGCCCAATTACTGCTTTGCCCACTCAGGACCAGAGGTTCATTTGCTCTACCTTCTTCAGCTTCACAACTGTATTGAGCTTACTCTCTGCTTCCATGAACTCGCATATAGGAACTCGGACCAACCCTTCAGGATCGAGCCTACATTCAACTGGATTCCAAATTACCTTCCATCTGTATTTTGCCCTGGACTTCAAGATCTCAGATGAGGAATTGCTTGGGATCTGCTACTTTCCACTCGCTGGACATTCAATGTCAGTACTGGATTCCATTTGCTCTTCCCAGCCTTCTGGTCTTCATCTCTTGGGGTTTTGGACTAGCCGAAAATATGTTTATTGATCATTTAGGATTACTCTTCTTTAGTATGCCCAGAAGGACGGGCAGGTCAGTAGCCATGGGTCCTCAGAGATTCCCCCCAAGGGGGTGTTTCCTCTCCTGCATGCTACTGGCCACACTGTCTGGAGTTGGAGGAGATAATTGTACTTGCAATCATTATTTCTTTTGGGGGGGTCTCATCCTACTCGACTAAGCATCCTTCCTAAGGTGGAATACAGAGAAAGGCCAAAACAGCAAGTCCTAACAAGTTGTTATTCATCAGTTTAAGCACCTAGCACTATGCATATACAATCCAGTTCATATGTACTACAATCACTGACTTGCTCATATCTATGCTGAAGTATCTAAGCACTAATCATTTCCTATAACTCACATACCTCGCAGGCATTGTCCTACTTACTTGTCTGTCTTATGTATCCAAGCATAACCTACATCATTCAGCTCTACTGTACATAGCACAAGCACTGAGCTATGAACCACACACAGAATAATGCATTATGTGACAGATGCACAAGTGATTTGAAAAATTTGGGACAGAAATTGAAAGAACACGAGTGCCCAGTCAAACATAAAGAATGCACAGCTAAATGGATGGAATTGTCTACAGGACGTAAATAGTGTTCAGCCCACATGAGTAGTTTATCCAGTTGGAGAAAATGTGCTGGAGTAATGTTTTAAAATGATTGATTGCAATCACACAGTTCTTAGAAGAACACAACTTGGCCTTTAGGGGAAGTGTAGATCATGGTGTTCAACAGAATAATGGAAATTTCCTAGGTCTGGTAGAATGTCTTGGAACATTTGATCCAGTCACACAGGAGCATCTATGTTGCATCTCTACTGATCAGATCCATGATCACTATCTAGGCAAAAGGATTCAGGATGAGTAATACTGTTGATTACTAACAAAGTGAGGGATAATATTTTAGAAAAAACAAAATATTATTCAATTATTTTAGGCTGTACACCTGATGTGAGCTGTCAAGAGAAAATGTTCACTGTCTGAATCATTGAGACAAATGACACTGTAGACATAACAGAATGCTTCTTGTCATTCTTACAAGTACATGAATGCAAGGGCAAGGCAAGGCAAATTTTATTTAAGAGACGCCCATCTCGTGGCTCTGGGCGCCTAACATTTAAACAAGAATAAATACTATACATTCAAAATAAACCAAAACATAACAATTTATCAAAAATAAACACAATAAATATATACAATAACTTAGATAATGGAAACCAGTGCCTAAAAGGCAATACTAGCCTAACAAAATTTCTAAAACAGTAAGGACTATAGTACAGAATCTGTGAAGGCCTGATTATACAGGAAGGCCCTGAGGCGGGCTTTAAAATCCTCCACAGAAGGGGCCTTACTAACAGCTAGTATAAGCGAATTCCATAGGATGGGAGTGGCGACGCTAAATGCTCTGTCTCCAGATGTTTTTAACCCCATCCTGGGAATGGCGAGGAGGCCCCTAGAGAAGGAATGGAGGGGGCAGGTTGAGACAGCAGGAATGAGAAGATCCTTCAGATAGCCTGGGCCCAGGCCATGTAGGGCCTTAAAGGTGAGTAAACCCACTTTAAAAAGGACCCTCTACCTAACTGGCAGCCAGTGCAGTTGACACAGGACCGGAGTGATATGACAGTACTTAGACTGTCCAGTCAACAACCTTGCCACTGTGTTCTGTACTAGCTGCAGTTAGCTGCGCAAGGTACCCTCCGAGACCCCGAGATAGAGTGCACTACAGTAGTCCAACCTGGATGTCACGAAGGCATGTACCAAGGTGGGCAGGTCCTCCGGCGGAACTAGGGGCTTTATCCTGGCGATATTCCTCAGATGATAGAAACTGGTATGGACAGTGGAAGACACCTGAAACTCAAGTGTCAATCCACTATCCAGAATAATGCCAAGATCCTGCACCCTAGAGGAGGCCTTCAGTGGTACAGAGCCAAGAAAAAGGCCTGTCTCCGCACCAGAGGCCAACCTATCTCGCCCTCTGTTCAACTCTACCACCAGTACCTCCATCTTATTGGGGTTCAGTCGCAACCAGCTGGAGGTCATCCAGTCATTAATTTCTGCAAGGCAGCTATTAAGCACTTCCATTGAGTGAGTTGTTCCAGGGGCAAAGGAAAAGTACAGCTGGGTATCATCAGCATAGCAATGAAAATCCAGACTGTACTTCCTAATGAGTTCTCCCAGGGGCAGCATATATACAGCAAACAACATTGGCAACAAGACCGAACCCTGGGGAGCCCCACACAGGAGGTGGCCAGGGGAAGAAGAAAAATTCTCCATCACCACCCTCTGTCTCCTGTTAGATAAAATGACTCAAGCCAGCAGATGACTTTGCCGGTGAATCCACAGAATTCCCTTAGGTGGTCAAGCAATACCCGATGGTCGACCGTATCAAATCCTGAAGAGAGAGATCAAGGAGAAAAAGAATTGTCCCCTCTCCTCGATCTCTAGCCCTAAGATGGTCATTATGCACCTGAACCAACGCAGTTTCTGTGCTATGCTTTGCACAAAATCCAGACTAGAACGATTCGTATAAATCATGGGCCATGAGATGCTTCTCCAGCCGAAGCACCACCACTTTCTCAGCAATCTTACCCAGAAATGGAAGATTAGAGATAGGACAGTAATTTGCCTTGATCTCAGGGTCCAATGATGTTTTTTTCAGAAGGGGTCTTATCAATGCCTCCTTCAAGACATCGGGGAAGACCCCCTCCAACAAGGAGCACCGGACAATCAAGGCAAATACCGGGCCAACAGAGTCAACACATCTCATTAAGAAACGAGCTGGCACCGGGTCCAGTTCACAAAAGGTGTGCCGGAGCTTGGAAGCAATCTCAATGACCTCAACCACCTCCACCAGTATAAACTCACCCCAACCAGGTGGAGAGCTCTCCTGACACTCATGGTGACCTCTGTCGGCCAAACTTTGACCCACTGGCAGAGCTCCCTGCCTGATGGTGGACACTCTGTCTGAGAAGAACCAAGCAAACTCTTCACACAATGTATTAGAAAAGGCTACCTTCGGCTGTAGACAGGAAGAATGGAGAAGCCTGTACACTGTCCAAAAGAGCATAGTTGGTTGGTTCTTCCAGGCAGCAATCTCCCGAAACAGGAACTCTGCCTCCTTACGATTGATTGAAACATAGAAACATAGACTTTGATGGCAGATAAGGACCGCTTGGCCCATCTAGTCTGCCCATTTCCCCTACCTACAGGATAGGCCACAGATCCTAGTTAACCAACAGCCTATTTCTTCCTACCCCCCACAAGAATTGCCTTATGTCTGTCCCATGCATTCTTGAATTCTCCCACAGCTTTAGACCCCAAAACCTCCTCAGAAAGGCTGTTCCATGCATCCACTACCCTCTCTGTGAAATAATACTTCCTCACATTGCCCCTGAACTGCCCCCCCATCTTTAAATTGTGTCCCCTTGTTCTTGCATGTCTCTTTTTCTGAAAAATGCTATCCTCTTGGACTTTGTTGATTCCACTGAGGTACTTAAAAGTTTCTATCATGTCCCCCCCTCTCCCCTTCTTTCCTCAAGGGTATACATATTAAGCTCCTTTAGTCTCTCCTCATACAGCTTCTCTTGCAGACCCTGCACCATTTTAGTTGCCCTCCTGTGGACTGCCTCTATCCTGTCTATGTCCTTGCTGAGATGGGGTCTCCAGAACTGGACACAGTACTCCAGATGGGGTCTCACCAACTGTTTGTACAGAGGGATAACAACTTCCTGTTTTCTGCTGCTGATGCCTCTCCCTGTGCATCCCAGTATACCCCCAGCCCTCCCTACTGCCTTCTCACATTGCTTGCTAACCTTAAAGTCATCTGATATGATTACCCCAGGTTCCTTTCCTTTTTGTTGTTGTTACTACCTCCCCCATTGTGTATTCTTCCCTGGGTTCTTGTTTCCCAGGTGCATTATTTGCACTTCTTTGCATTGAATCCTAGCTGCCATACTTCTGACCATTCCTCCAACCTTGCCAAGTCCCTTCTCATCCTTTCCACACCTCCTTGTGTATCAACCCTGTTGCAGATCTTTGTGTCATCTGCAAAGAGGCATACTTTCCTTCTAGTCCCTCTGCAATGTCACTTATGAAGACATTAAAAGGACTGGACCTAATACTGAACCCTCGGTTCCCGCTAGTAACCCTCTTTCTTCAGAGTGGACTCCATTTACAATTACCTTCGTGTCCTGTTGTCCAGCCAATGTTTACCAGGCTACCACCCTGGGACCCACTCCCAGGCTGGTTAAATTGACTATTAATCTTTTGTGGGACTGTCAAATGCCTTGCTAAAGTCTAGGTAGGCCATGTCCACAGCCCTCCTGGTCTACTACTTTGGTCACCCAGTCAAAGAAATCTATTAGATTCGTCTGACATGACCTTCCACTGTGAACCCATGCTGCCTTGGGTCCTGTGCCCCACTGGCCTCTAGGTACTCGACTAGTCTTTCCTTCAAGTGACTCCATCACTTCCCTACCACAGAGGTCAAACTGACAGGTCTGCAGTTTCCTGCCTCTGTCTTGGTCCCACTTTTGTGAAGAGGAATCACATCCGCCTTCCTCAGTCCTCAGGTACCACACCATCCTCCCATGATTTATTTAAAGAGTAGCCAGTGGTTTCACTAGTTTCCCCATAATTCTTTTAGAATTCTGGGGTGAATTCCATCAGGCCCCATTGATTTGTCCACCTTCAGTTTTAGGAGTTCTTGCAGAACTTTCTTCTGTAAAAGGACTGGGATCAACCCCCTTATCAAGAGTGCTTCTGTTAATTGGATTAGGCACTTCCCCCTCCTCTTTTGTGAATACTGAGCAGAAGTATTCGTTCAGTATCCTTGTTTTTCACTGGCCCCCTCTGCCACCCACCGTTCATTCGATTCAGCCTCACTATCCCTCCCTTTGTCTTTCTACGCTCGCTGATGTACCTATAAGAGCTTTTATCCCCTTCTTAACTGAGTTAGCTATCTTTTCCTCAGTTTGGGCCTTTGCTATTCTGACTTCCCTCCCTGCTTCCTTCTGCCTTAACTGGTACAGCTCTCTGTCCTGCTCCTTCTGTGTTTCCTTATACTTCTGGAATGCTATCTTTTTCTTCCTGACTTTCACAGCCACCTCTTTTGAGAATCATAGTGGCTTTTTCTTTCATTTTGATTTGTTTATTTGCTTCACACAAAGGTTTGTTGCCTCTGTGATGGTAGTTCTGATGATTCCCCATTGTTGCTCCACACCTCCTTCTAGCCTGTTTGCTAGTGCTTTTCTGAGGCACTCTCCCATCTTGCCAAAGTCAGGCATCCTGAAGTCCAGTACCCTCACTTTTGTATGGCTTGACTCGGTAGCTGAGTTGAATGTGAACCACACTGTTTGATGGTCACTTGTTGCAGATTGCTCCCTGGTATGCATGGTAGCGTGCACACAGGGCCAGTCTGTCCACCTCCAGGCCGGACTTCTGCCAGCAGCACTCTAATCTCTGACTCAAGGTCTTAAACCCCTTGAACTCACCATCATAACAAGGGCATCTCAAGTGAGAAGACCTGGGTCATACATGGACTGGTGTGAGGGAGTTGAGTGCGCCAGCAAGCGCCTTATTATAGGCATCCACTGCCGCACCCACACCACCAACATATGCACTATCCACACTAGATAGGTCAGCTATCACTAAAAAACCCTCAGGGGTCAACCCCCACAAAGGGCGATAGTTGACTATTTCAGCAGGGGGAGGGCTACCGGGGGGGCCCCCGAAAGAGAACTTCACCATACAATGATTGGACCAAACAACCCGATCAGTCCTGAGACAAATAATCTCAAGCCCTAGTAAGAACACCAAATCCAACATGTGGCCACCCAGGTGGGTTGTGGAGGACACAGCCTGTGCAAAGTCCAGGGAAAACATCAAAGGGAGGAAGTTGGAACCAAGCTGAGATGACTCGTCATTGGCCCAGACGTTGAAGTCCCCCTGCACTAAACATCCAGGGGCCTCCAACGTCTCACCAACCACAAAATTGGCCACCTCCTGGAGGAAGTCCTCCACTGTCCCAGAAGGGCGATAAGTCAAAAGAATCAGGCAACCTGTGCCCGGACCCCCATGGATGGCCACACATTCAAATGAATGAGGCGTTCTCACTGGGTGTAGTGTAAAGCCAAGTTTTGATCTAAAACAGATGTCCAACCCCCCTTCACTACAGGTGAATCTTTGACTAAGTCTCTTTTAAAGGAATTTGCAAATTTGCGACTTTCATTAGAGAACTGCAGAGGGCAAGACTATGACAATGGGTCAAATATGAAAGGGAAAAAGAGTTGGTGTACAATAGGAAGGATTTAAGCCTGAGGCTCAATTGGCAGAGCAACTACATCTCTGCCCCCATCAGGCTTTAAAAGGTCAACCATCCTGGACCTTCCCAGGATTTGTTTCTTGTTACAGCTGGAGGCACTGCTTTCTGCCGCTCTCTAGTGATTTTGCTTGCATTTGCTTTTCCTCCCTGTTTCGGCAGCCTCCTCCAGCTGCCTGTTCATTCCCTCTGCCTCATTAGTGCATTTCCTCATATTGCTTCTCCCTATGGTCTCCTAGTGCCCCCCCTCCATTCTTTCTCCTTTCTGTTGGCCGCCTCTCGTCCTGTTCCTCGTAGCTTCCTGTTACCTGCTCCCCGGTTCAGCATGGAACACTCACCCCTGATTTTCTTTTGGCCATCATTTCTGCTCCTTGTTCTTTTGTCCATTGCTCACTTCCCTCACTCAACCCAGCTTCCCCTTCTTTCTTTTGGCTTCCCCTTCATTCAGTGGGCATTCGTGGTGCCTTGATGGCCTTTCTTGCAACCATTTCCTCCTCCCATGTGTCCACTTTGTGTCCACCTCAGGGTCCAGCAGCTGACTCATGCCGGATATTCAGATTGTGGCTCACAGTCCATTCGAGCTCCTGGACTCTGTCATGTTTGCTGGCTTGGGTCTTCTGGGACTGCCCATCTCTGCAGCCATCCACTTCTGTTTTCCTGCTCCCTGCTCCCATCTGTCCATTACCCGACAGCTCCTGGTTTCTTCTGCTGTACCCTCATTCCCACTCCATCTACCCATTCTGGGATTCTCCTGGATCTGTCTCATGTCTTCTCTTCCTGCCTCACTCATTTAGGGGTTTTGCCTGCCATCTCATGCTCCCTCGCTGCTTCCAACTCCTGGCATTTGGTCTGTCCCTGTCATCTAGGTGATTCCCTCTGTCCACATTGCTCCTTCATTTCCACTTGTCACAGCTTGTGGCGGCTCACCTACCAATGTTCCTCCTGCATTTCTCTACCTCCCTTGCCCATACCTTCTGGTGCCTCCACTCCTGGCTTTCTGGCTGCTGGCATCATGGCCTTTGTTAACGGCCCTTCGCTCATGCTTTTTCTGTATCCATTGGGTGCTGGGCTGCATCTGTAGGATGGTGCTCTGCCATCATCACTCAATTTTCTCCTCCCCTCCAGCCAGTGTGTCACCTGGGACTGCTCCGTGCTATCAGCTTCTTCATATCACCTTCCCAACCCCAGTTCCATCAACCTAAGGACTTGTGTGTATGTGAGCATTTTGCTGTCTCCGTGGTGTTTGGACATTTTTCATACCTCCTTTCCCGCTCTCTGTTTCTGTACTATGTATTGCCATCTTTCAATGCATCAGGGGTGTCTAGCCCCATCGAATCCCCTTGTTGCCTTCCTCCTCCTCCTCCCATTCCCTCCTCCCTCCATGTTGTTCCTACTCTATCTTTTGCTTTCTTTTGGGGTTTTCTCTACTATCACTCTCCCTCTCATATTCTCCTGTCCCCAGTCCATCTGGCCCTATCCTGCCTTCACCTTTCTTATTCGTATCTTCCTCTCACTTTAGTCCGTGGGGTGTCTAGGTGCCAGAGTCCTGTTCTCATTCGCACAGTCTGACCCCAGGTTCTCAGTCTGATCTCTGGGCCTATTCATTTAATCTCGGTGCTCCTCCCTCCATTATGCTCCTTCTCTGATCTGTACTTTCTTTTGTTTTTTTTTCCCTATCCTGCCATTACCTTCCTTACTCGTATCCTTCTCTTTAGCCCGTATGTGTCCAGGTGCATAAGTCTGGTTATCCTTCAGTCATTCTGATGTCATGGTTCATCTTTTTACATCACTTAATCAAGCTTACCTCTCATCAAACCCTATGCTATCTCATTGAACCACTGCTCTCCTGAAGTTATCATCATCATTAGTCTTCTCATGCCCACATCTGGGTATCCCTCGCTCATCCAACACTCATGTAGGTCTATTCCATCACATCAACTACTCAAGTATAACCCTCTTGGGTCTATGCTACCTCGACTCAACTGCTTTCCACTCAGACATGCCTTCATGTCCATTGCCCCTTTGCTAGGGACCGGCAGGCTGCTCTTCATCATTGTTCAATGTTTCATGGCTTATCTTCAACCTTTTAAGCCTTATAGGCTTCTCTCCATCATCGTACTTCCTTGCTGGCTTTTGAGCATCTAGTTTCAGACATTGCTCGCATTCCTAGACAGCTGCCCATTTAGAAGGTCAGAGCGAGAGCTTCATCTACAATCAGAAGAAATTTCCCTACTTCCTAGATCTCTACTTTAAATTGCTGTAGCGGTGCCGACAGATGTCCTTAATCAAACGTCTTTCAGCCTGGAGGGAAGGTGACCTAGGCCTTGGATCCCCAGAGGTTTCCTCCTCAAAGGAGGGTTTTCCTCTCCTCTGTGCCAATGGTCATAATATTAATTAGGTTTAGTGCTTTCTTAGGTTCCTTAGTTAGGTTCTGCTGTTGGATGGAGTCGGATGGTGGCCCCGACTGTTCCCTCTCTCCTTAGGAAATCTGCCCTTATTCATCTTCTCAGAATTCCTTTCATTCATCATTCTCACCTTTCATCATTTTCTCCTGTCACTCCTACCTACGTCTGTCACATTTATTTCCAGCCAACATATCTCCTACTTCTTCCTTCTTCGATGCTCGACACCTGATTTGGTATTCTTTTTGGGCTTCATCCTAAGCTACCTTTAGCCAATGGAATTATTCCCGTGGAACCTATGGGGGGAACCCTCCTCTAGGGTTCCTTGCATCGTACCCCTACAGGGTGGTATATCCCATGGATAGAGAGGCGAATAGCCACAATGTAATCAAGTCACACAAGTATCATCTCATCCAGTTGCGTAAGCACAATTGAATGGGAATGCTTTAAGCCTGAGCTTGAAAGGGCAGAGCAACTATGTCACTCACCCCATCAGGCTTTAAAAGGTCAATCATCCTGGGCCTTCCCAGGATTCGTTTCTCATTGTCCCACCATCCACCCCTAATCCTCCAGTGGCTCGTCTCTCTTATCTGTAGGCTTATTCCTAAGCTACCGTTAGCCAATGGAATTATTCCTGCAGCTCCTATGGGGGGAGCCCTCCTCTAGGGTTCCTTGAGTCATACCCCTACAGGATGGTATATCCCATGGACAGAGAGGAGAATAGCCACAATGTAATCAAGTCACAAAAGCATCATCTCATCCAGTTGTGTAAGCACAATTGAAGCTAGAATGTTAGAATTGAGTCCAAGAGCATTTTTTGTGCCTTGCAGTTGTCACAGACTTAATATGGTTATTGGTGGGTCTACAAAATCTTCAGTCAATGCAGTTTATTTCTTTGGAAAATACAAAGTGTTCGGTGATCATGTTATTGACGTATCTGTCAAACCATTGTGTGAAACTAGATGAGAGTGTACAGTAGAAAGTATGAAGGCAGTGAAATATCACCTCGGTGATGTTTATGATGATGCACTAGTAGCATTAACAGAGGTCTCAAAGGGAAAGGATCCAAAGGCATACTCAGAGACTTCCTCATTGGTAAATGTTATTAAAAATGCAAAGTTCCTGATATCTGTAAAAGTTTGGTACGACATTCTTGTAAAGACTGGTCAAATAAGGAAACTGATGCAAAGCTCCTCTATGCAGATACATCAAGCAGTCCTTTTGTTAAATGAAGTGAAAAAATGTTTGGTTGAATACAAGGCCAGTGCTTTTGTCAGTGCCAGATCAGCAGCCAGAGAGTTGGCAGAGGAATTGGTGTACAGCTGTTTTTCCTTCACAAAATGATGTACAGCCTAGAAGACAAAAGAGGGAATTCCAATACAAGGCAGTAGATGACCCCGTAAATGATCCTGAAAAAAAATGTGAAGTGAAATTTTTTCACGTTGCGGTTGATACTGCATTGGCATCAGTAAATGAAAGATTCGAACAACTTAATGAACATGCCTAAAAATGTGGTTCCTTGTACAGAGTTAATCTCGTAATAACAGTAGATGACAAACACCTTTTAAAGCAATTTAAGGGATCTACAGATTGCACATACCCACAATGACTCATGTGATATTGATGGACTTGAACTCTTTGAAGAGTTAAAAACACTGGGCTCAATTTTCAAAGCCCCGAGAATGCCGCAAACCATTTGGCACATGGGGCTTGCGGCGTTCTCCTGGCTGGTGAGCTGGATTTTCAATCCCAAGCACCAAATGCTGCAAGTTAGACCAGCCTTCCCTGGTCTAACTTACACAATTTGGGGGACCCTTTTTTCAGGGGTTGTGCCTAATCTTTGGAGGCAGTATAGCATAGTAGTATAAGGCTAAACCTGGAGACCTGTTTTTTTTTATTCTATTTTTATCTACCTAGTTCCACAGTGCCCCCATTCTTCTGGGTCTCAATGTAGACCTGCCCCAGAGCCAACCACAGATCATCCTCGCATATGGATGCCCCACTCCATTGACCCTAGGTTCCAGATTACCCCCTTGAGGGATGGAGGAGCCCCAGACCTTCCTTCTAACAACAATTGGAGTGTGCACCTTGCATGGACTTACATGAGCCTCCTGAGTGCCGTCCCCCAAGACCCCTCTACTGGTGCCACTGTGGAAACCATTTTCTCCTCCGTGTTTTTTCTCCACCCCTGAGATGCTGACATGCAATGAGGGCCAAGGAGACAGGAGGTGCACAGAGACATGTCTCCCACTCAAGACCTCTGCTGGCATTTGATGCCCCTCTTCTGCTTCCTCCCTATACCACACCTACCACCTGAGCTCCCCCAGGTGGCGGTATTGTGGCGGGAGCTTGCAGATGCCCTCCCCAGAGAAAGAGAGCAGTCATCAAGTGCTCCATCCTTCTCCATCCCTGCTGACCCCCCAGCAACCTGTGCTTATTCCCAAACACAGGTCGCTGGCATGGAGTGAGGTAAGGTGTCCAGCGCCTCAGCCCTCAGCACCACTGGGCTGGCCCCTGGAGACCTGGGTTTGAATCCCACAGCCCCCACTTGCATACTGTATGACCCTGAGCAAGTCACTTAGTTTTCCTGTGCTCCCAAATTGCACCTGTAAACAAGCTTCAGCTTAGTGTCTCTCTACTGGTCAAAAAACCAAAAATAAATAAATAAACAAAGAAAACTGCAGCAACTACTCCCAGCAATAGAAAATCAAGTGCAGTTGTGGCACAGAAGTTAGGCATAGCTGCACCAAAATAATGACGTTGACTGAAGCCCTGTGTCAGCCTTTGAAAATTGAGCCCACTGTGTCAACATATTTCAAATGAAAATTCTTTGCTAGATAACCTAAATTTCATAAAAAGCGGAAGGATTCTTGAAATTTTCCCACAGATAGGAGTTGCTCTGAGATTTTTTTTTATATATAGATTTATAGCCCCATTTTTTTCCCTGTGTTTTTACCCAGCCCCTGTCCTGGCCATGCGCACACATATGGAGGCACGCTGAAGCCATGATACTGGGACACCCTCCCACTACTTTGCCGCCCACCTACATTTAACCTTGTACCTCCATCTGGGGGCAGTGGAACTACGGTGGATGACAGGGTGACTCCACAGGAGAGGAGAGCTGTCTTTTGGTTGCTCAATCCTGCTCCCTCCACCACCCCCCCGTGCTGGCTCACTGACGACCCAAGCTCGTTCCCAAACCCAGGTCTCTGGCATGATGTGAGATAAAGCATCCAGTGTCTCAGCCCTCTGCACCACTGGGCCAGCTACTGAGAATTTTAACTTTACCAGTCACTGTGGCATCTAGAGAGTGCAGTTTCTCACAATTGAAATTGATCAAAACATACTTAAGCACAATGCATCAGGAAAGGCTAGTGGAGTTATCAGTAGTTTCCATCAACAAAGAGGTAGCATCCCAATTAGACTATACAAAATTAATACAAAAATGTTCAACTTGTAAAGCACAAACAGAGTCTAAGAAGTGTAATATATTTTGGAATTTTGATAAAATTGGTAAATACTGGAATAGAAACAGCTCATATTTACTGTGGTACACTGCTTTATTACCCAACATACAGCTGTAAATGTAGAGGTTGTCTTTCTATAGAATACATATTCTATAAATAAATATTAAAGTTAGAGATTTTGATGTCTTTCAGTGGGGTTTTGATTACTTCATGGTCATTGCAGAACGTATGCACAATGGAGCCAAACAAATGTTTGGACCATGTTCTTTTGTCATTTATGTGTTGTGCTGGCACATGGATCAGTATTTCAATGTGATCAGTAGTATAGAAACACAGAAACTGTTGGCAGATAAGGACCTCTTGACCCACTTAATCTGCCCATATTTTCCTTACATACATGGACACTGGTGACCATACTCAGTCTCTAGGCCCCCCTGACTTTTAATATCCCTCTGTGCCTATCCTATGCATTCTTGACTACTGTAACTGTTTTAGCCCCTACCACCAACGCTGGGACGCTGTTCTGCGCATCCACCACTCTCGCAGTGAAGAAGTACTTTTTTCATTACCTCTGAGCCTCCCCTTTCTATCTTCATAGTGTGACCCTTTGTCCTCAAGCATCTTTTTCTTTGAAATGTGCTTTGTTCTTGTACTGTGTTTATACCTGTGAGGTATTAGAATGTTTCTGTCATATCTCCCCTTTCCCTCCTTCCTTCCAGGGAGTACAAATTTAATTCTTTTAGCCTTTCCCTTTAGGACTTTTGATGCAGGCCATGCACCATTGTTGTTGCCCTTCTTTGTACTGTCTTCACCCTGTCTATGTCCTTGTGAAGATGGGGTGTCCAGTATTGTACACACTACTTAAGGTGCGGTCTCACCAATGATCCATACAGGGGTATTATTACCTCCTTCTTCCCCTACCTATGCATCCCAGTATCCCACCTGCCTTCACCACTGCCTTGTCACACTGTTTCGCTACCTTTAGGCCATGGAAAATTATCACTCCCAGAGATCACGTGATGCCTTCTGCCTGAGAGGATGCACTGCACCCAGCTCCCACTGCAATCCTTAAAAAAAGGGCTTCTATAACAGAAGCATTGAGAATTAAATACTTTTAGAAGACACTTTGCACTTCACCCACTACTTGGACAACACAGTGAACATCCATCAAAAGGGAAGAACTACATTTAGCTTACCAAATGGAAGCCAACATGCGCCAAGCCCTCTCGGCCCGCACACCACCCCAGACACTGGAAAAGACTACAAAGCACCCCAAGTCTTGGCTCGCAGCCACGAACAAAAGCTCTGCTCCTCTGTCGGAAGATAAATTCCTTGCCAAAATGGCACCACTTAAAGCAGCCTTCTTGGAGTTTTCCTCTGATCTCAAAATCATACAGACAGATCTCAAGGAGACCAATAAAAAAACATCCAACATTGCAGCATGCACAACCTCACTAGAAAGCTGGTGAACTTGCCTTGACCTGGAGATGGTATCACTGAGGCACAAGTTAAATAAAGTTAAGCTTAAATTGGAAGATCTTGAAGGCAGGAACCATAGAAATAATCTTATCATCTTTGACTTACCTGATGAAGCTGAGGGGTCCTCCCCAATACTGTTTACACAAACACTCCTGGCGAAAATTGCAGGCCCACCTCCACACTCCACTAGCTATCAAGTTGAAAGAGCGCATTGCTCATTAAAACCTCAGCCTCCACCTAACACTACACCTAGGCCACTCATCATTCACCTCCTGAGCTACATCAACAGGCAGCATATCCTAACAAAAGTCAAGGAGCTGCAGGATCTTAAATGGGAGGATGCTCACCTTCGAATTTCACAGGATCTGCCAGTGGCTACCAAACAGAAATGGGCTGCGTATCATGCTTCGGTCACCAAACTAATCGCTGTCAGAATTAGGTTTAAAATGGTATACCTGGCAAAACTATCAGTACAGTACCAGGGTGGCTGGAAATCATTTGAAGATGCTGAACAAGCAGCCGGAAAACTCTCCATCATGTATCCAAACTTGTTTGCTCATCGCTGAACTGCAAACCACGTAATTAGAGCAACAGTGCCTGGTATATTAAGGATCATGCTTCAAGTTTCTAACAGGTTTTTTATTGTGACTGTTTTTAAGAAGATATCTGTCTGACCTCCAAGAGCATGGCTACACTGCCTTTTCCCCCTTCTTCCTTTTCTTTTTTCCCTTCTATCTTATGCTTCTTTTTCTCCTTTTTCCCTCTCCCTGATATCTCCTAATCTAACTGTGCTCTGAATAGATCCAACATGCCAGAATCCTGCATCCTGAAGGAGTAAACTTTACACAGTGCGTGAATCTCCCTTCATTTACCAAACTGTTTCATGAATCCACATTATCCATCCCTTCTTATCCTCGAGGCTTGTGGCTCCAGTTGTTATTCACGAGGCTCTGCCCACTAGCTCACTACCTCTGAAGTACCCGATTGTCCACCTGCTTCCAATCTGGTGAAATGTTATGCTACTCAACTGTGCACATGATCGCAAAGCTTCCTGCAATATCATGCAATCCTCACAGCTGGCGCTGGCTCTATGAATGAACATCATTAAAAATGGACTTGGCTTTTCTTAAGAAGAACACTCCAGGACATTTCAGTTTCACACCAGCATGCTTCTTCAACCTTCTTTTTCCCTTTCATGCCTTATCCCCCTTTTTTTAATGTTATTTTTCTCATATTGCAGCATAAATTGGGCATGCCAAGGCCTGACACATACCCATATTTCAATTTCCAAAATTTGGGTTTGTCATCCAGCAAGTGGATTTACTGTGTCATTATCCTCCCTTATTAGCCCTTCCTCACCCTTTTTTTTCACAAAAACAACTAACACTTCAGATCTCTAGGAGGTCAATGTATGCGTTATGTTTCAAGAAGCCTAAGCAGATACACACTTATTGTGTACGGGCTTTACTGTTCAATATTACTGCTGTAAATATTCAAGCTAATTTTACAGTTGTTTGTGCCCTTTGGCAATGTTTATAACAATGCAGGTTGGGATTCACTTCCTTTTTAAGGTGATGTTTAAGTTAATTAGTTAACGATCAACGTTTTTTGACCTGGGTGGGAGTTTGAGGGGTAGTATTGTGTTAGCATAGGGGAAGCAGTCATGTCTTTGTTAAAGGGTTTACGACCCTCATTATTGTCTAACCCCTTTTGGGCTTATCTTTTCATGTTTATCAATGTAATTTTGAGGGGTTCGAGAATATATTATTATTATGGGTTTCTTCTTCCATATTATAGGCTTTTGGGGTTTAAGGGGGGGGCAGCAGTTGAGGGTTTTAAAGGTTTTTGGGTAGGAGGGCACCACTACTGGTAAAGGGACCATTACTTCATCACTCCTTCTGGGTCTGACTACCTTTCTAAGTACTAGGCTTGTATCAGCACTTACAAAACTAAAATGACAAGATGCAACTTTTGAACATGGAACATTAAAGAGACAGAGACTCCTGCTAAAAGGATGAAAGTCTCACTACACTTATGAAGCCTCCAGACAGACATAGTCTTTCTACAAAGACACACCTGCTGCCTTCCCAAGAACACTACTTTCGTAAAGCTTGGGTGGGACAAGTGTTTGGCTCTGGATTCAATTCCTGCAAACATGGTGTAGCCATCCTAATTGCTCATAGAATACCATTCCATTTGATTCAAGAGATTTCAGACCCAGAGGGTCATTATGTTATCTTCAGGGCCATTTTAGGACATTCAGATATTATGCTTGGCTCTATTTATGGACCCAACTCTGATGAACAAGAAATTTTTACTAGCTTAATGACCATACTAGTTTCTCAGACTACTATTCCAATAATTCTAGGAGGGGATGGGAACCAAGTTCTTTCTAACCAACTTAACAGATCAGGCCTAACCAAATCTTCCTTATCACCAGCACAAAAAACTTTGCTTTACTAATGCACTCCTTAGGTCTTTCACATCCCTGGAAAATAGCTTATCCTGACAGAAAAGAATATTCCTTTCATTCCGGCCCCCACCAATCATTTTCACTCATAGACTATTTTCTCCTAAGTGTGGACCACCTTCCTGGGGGTCACATCAGTCTTCTATTTGTCTAAAGTTTTCTTAGACCATCACATTGCCCAGTCATGCCAAAATGTCCTACCTAATGTTCAAAGGGACAGAATCTGGACACTTAATAATCAAATCCTAAAATCAGAAGAATCTTTGCAACTTCTGCATACATTTATATCTAACTTTATGGTAGAAAACTCTTCCTCTATGCCCAAAATTGATATATTATGGAGCTTACTGAAATGTGCTGTAAGAGGGGAATTAATTTGCTTGGCATCTAAATGCAAGAAGCAGAGAAGTCAAGCCCTCTCCTCCCTCTTTGAGCAAATTACAGAAGCTGAAGCAAGTTTGTCAGTGGCATCCCCTGCAGGGGACTGGGAAAAGGCCAAAGCTCTTAGAGACCAATATAATCAATTACTGGTGAAAAAAGACAAATTTCTCATGCTCTGATCTAAGACATCCTATTTTGATCAAGGTGAGAGGGCCAGTAAACTCTTGACCTTTTGGCTTTGGACACAGGCCTCTGATAGGGTTATCACCTCGACACATTCCCCATCCGGGGATCTTGTCACTTCTCCCAGGGATATCTGCGAGACTTTTAAAGACTACTGTAGTAGCCTATACTCTGCATCTACCCTGTCATTCTCCCCACAAATGTTGGAATCCTTCATTAAGGATATCAATCTCCCAACACTATCTGATCCCCAATTTATCACATTAAAAGCCCTGATTAAATTGTAGGAAATACTTGGCATCATTGACTCCCTCCCATTGGATAAAGCACTTGGCCTGGATGGTTTCTCCCCTAACTTTTACAAATGGCTGAAGGATACATTGGCCCCCATTCTTTTAAATACATTCCAATATGTTTTTGAAAAGGGTATCTCAGATATCTCCTTAACCCAGGGCACTATTGTAGTCCTCCCTAAACCCGGCAAGGACCCTTTGTTTACTTCCACCTATAAACTCATCTCATTAATCAACATAGATTTAAAAATCTTAGCCAATATTTTGGCTACAAGAATAAGTCGGGTCTGGGACTCGTCACTTAGTGCAGAACAAGTTGGTTTTCTCAAAGGACATCTTTCTTCTGATCACCTTAGAAAAATAGCTTATCTATTTTCTGTGTCCAAGGATTCATCCATTCCTGCCACTCTGGTTTCTTTAGATGCAGAAAAGGCATTTGATAGAGTTTTCTGGAATTACTTCTTCTCTCTGCTCCCCAAATATCGTATCCCCCCAAATTTTGTAAATTGGGTCAAAATACTATACTTCTCCCCCTCAGCACGTATTCAGTGTAATGGCATGCTCTCTACACCTTTCTCACTACATCAAGGGATGTGCCAGGGTTGCCCCCTATCAACCAACCTATTTAACCTTTTCTTAGAACCTCTAATTAGAAAACTGAATTTGTTGCCACTTATTACTGGTCTTACAACTGGAAAGCAGGAATATAAAGTTTCCGCATATGCAGATGATATATTACTACATATCACATCCCCCTCTCAATCTCTCCCAGCTGCATTTCAGATTATCGCGCAAATTGGCATCATCTCTAACTATAAGCTAAATCTCAAGAAAACTGAAGCTTTTCCTCTCAACAAATATAGCCAGAAAATGGAAATAGAAAGTCTGGGACTTCAATGGAGTACAGATAAACTTAAATATTTAGACATTAATCTCCACCCTTCCCTAAAGTCATGAAAAAACTCAACCTAGACATAATTATAAACACCCTAAAAGAGGATACAAAGTGTTGGTCCCAGATATCACTATCTTTGTGGGGTCGTATCAGTATTGTGAAAATGTATATTCTGCCTCACATTTCATACTCCTTGCAAATGTACAACTGGGCACTACCATTATCGTGGTTTTCCCACATTCAGAACATTATTAGCTTATTTTTGTGGGCTGGGGAAAAATCTAGACAAAACCATATAAAACTTACCCGACACAAAACAGATGGTGGCTTACAAGTTCCTAACTTTTATTTACACTACCTAGCAATACATCTAACTAGGACTCAGTTCTGGCTGCTCTCCTCAAGTAACTCCCCCACCTTCTCCTACAGAACCCTCTGGTTAGAAACTGAACAATCTTTATGTCTGGTGAAGGGGGTAAACCCAAATGCCCTTCCTTTCATAAAGAAAAAAAAATCTTCCAAATAAGTTGAATGAATCCCCCATTAGGTTTTGTTCTTCATACACAACATCAACTTAATACTCTCCTAAAAACTGATGGTTACAGGGAGGTAGCGCAACCACTTTTTAATAATCCTAACTTCTTAATTTCTGGCAAACCCCTTAAAGACAACCTCTTTTGGCCCAATATGGGAGTCAAGACTGTTGAGGCTATAGTTAACAATCATAAATTAATGCCTTTCTAGGTAGCTTGTGCCCTTTATAACTGGCCCTCCAATCAGGTGTTCAAATATCTACAGATATCCCACATGTTAATGAAGTATTTTGGTACTGGACAGTGGCACAAAACATTGCCATCCATTCTTGCCCCCTATGTCAATTCTCTCCCACCATCCCATTTAACATCATATACATAAAAATTCCTGCAAGTCACAGTCTCTAGACTAGAGGGCCAAAGATGCTATTGGTGGGACCAGTCTTTACTATCTACTGCTTCTCTTAGACCCTGGCCAAGAATCTGGAAACATCTATATAGATATGTTAAATGGGACCGATATATGTACAGTACATGCAATTTCAGATTAATCATAATTTATTTTATACCCCTACTAGATTACATTGTATGGGGTCTCTATCATCCAAACTCTGCACTAAATGCTTAAAGGTCCCAGAGGACTTACCATATATGTTATGGTATTATGATAAAATTTCCCCTTTCTGGAATTGCATCAAATCCCATCTGAACCCATTACTGTCTCTGTCAGATAAGTTTACTCCTGAGATTTGTATTTTTGGGGATTATCCAAACCTCCAGGGTCGCACATAAAGGGCACACATGGCTTTAATTTCACCTTGTGCCAAAAATGTTATATTGAGACATTGGGTGGACACTATCATGCCTTGTCAAATGGAATGGTATAGGGAGATCATGTTTGCTATACAGGCTGAACGCATCATAGCTGGTATGTCAAATGGGTTGAAAAACTATAAATGGGTCTGGGACTTACTTTTTAACCTACTAATGATTCTGTCTAGTCACGATACTCCCGGAGTCAGTGTCCCCTTTTAGGCTGGCTTTTACTAAGACTAGTATATGCCCAATACCCACAAAGATCTGTGTAATTCACCCTAGTGACAGTGGAGGGGGGATAGATGAGTATAAGGGAGGGTTGGAGGGGCACAGATATCTGTCTATATTCTATGTTATATTTTTTGACATCGCTCTCCTTTAACAATTTAATGTCTTTATTATGAATCTGTTAAATTGGAGGCATATGGCTATAATACCTGTATGATGTCTGCGCATAATGAATTGCAATCTTCAATAAAGCATATTTAATGGAAAAAAAATGATCACTCCCAGGTCTCTTTCCTGTTTTGTGACTGTTGATACCTCTCCCCCCATTTGATATGTTGCCCCCAGGTTCTTGTGCCCCATGTGTATTATTTTGCATTTTTTTGCATTAAAATCCAGCTGCCAGACCCTTGACCATTCCTTTAGTTTTTTTAGATCACTTCTCATTCTTTCCACCCCTCCTAGTGTGTTCACTCTGTTGCAGAGTTTAGTGTTATCTGAAAATAGGCATACTTTCCCCTTCAGTCCTTCTGCAATGTCACTAATAAAAACATTGAACAGGACCGGCCCTAATACTGATCCTTCTGGTATCCCACTGGTCACTTTGCCTACCCCAAAGTGGATGCCACTTACCATTGCCCTCTGACTCCTATTGCCCAGCAAAATTTGCCACCCAGTTTACAATTTTAGAACCTACTCCTAGTCTCTTCAGTTTGTTAAACAGTCTTCTATGTGGAACAGTGTCAAAGGCCTTGTTAAAATCCAGGTAGGCCATGTCCACTGCTCCTTCCTGATCTACCTCTCTGGTTACCCAATCAAAGAACTTGATCAGGTTTGTCTGGCAAGACCTCCCCCCCCCCATGAAACCATGCTGCCTTGCCTCTAATCCTGCAGATTATTGGTCACAAGGTATTCCACAATCCATTCCATCAAAAGTGATTCCATTACCATGCCCACCATCGGCATCAGGCTTACAGTCCAGTAATTCACTACCTCCTCCCTATTTTCACTGTTGTGAAGTGGGACCACATCTGCCCTCCTCCAATCCCCCGCAACCCCCACTGTTCTTAATGACTGGTTGCAAAGGGCTGTCAGAGGTACAGCCAGCTTCTCTTTCAGCTCCCTCAGTATCCTGGAGTGCACCCCCATCTAGCCCCATTGCCTTGTCTACTTTTAACTTTCTTAATTCCCTAATCACTCTTTCTTCTGTAAAAGGGCTTGTGTCCATTTCCCGTCCTCTTATAGCTTTGTCCTTAATCCTTGGCCTGTTTCCTATCCCATCCTCTGTGAATTCTGAATAGAAGTACAGTATTTGTTCAAAATATCTTCTTTTTGGTATTCCTCTTCCACACTATCCCCTCCTTCCCCTTTAAGTCTTACTATCCCTCCCTTTGTCTTTCTCCTTTCACTTATATATCTAAAACATTTTTTTAACCCCTTCATCACCAATCTGATGATCCTTTCCTCTGTTTGTGCTTTTACTCTTCTAATTGCCTTCCCCACCTCCCTTTGTTTCTCTTGGTACAGTACGTCTCCCTATCTCTCTCTTTTTGTGTCTGTTTGTACACTCTAAATGCCCTTTTATTTGTTCTATTTCCACTGCCTCCTTTGAGAACCATAGTGGCCTCTTTTCTTTTGTTCTTGCTAACCTGTCTGACACAGAGGTTTGAGACTTGCACAATGCCCTCTTTTTTTTCCCACCATTCCTCGACTTCCCTCAGTTCTTTTAGCCATGCCAGGGTGCTACTGAGACATTCTCCCAATTTCTTAAAATTAGCCCTTCTGAAGTCCAGGACCCTCACCCTTGTGTGATTTGACTCTGTCCCAGTTTTAATGTCAGACCACACTGTACGGTGGTCACTGGTCCACAGGTGGTCCCCAACCGTGATTTCAGCCACACTGTCTTTGTCAGCACTAGGTCCAGTAGTACCCCTCATGTGTGGGTTCTAATACAAGTGGCCTGAGGAATGCCTCTTGCAGGGAGTCCAGAATGTACCTAATCCTAGCTGTAGTTGCAGTGTGGATGATCCAATCCACATCCAGTAGACTGAAGTCTCCCACTAGTATTACCGATCCTTTGCTACCCATCCTCAGGATTGCATCCATCATTTCCTTGTCCACCTCTTCCCACTGCCCTGGTGGTTTTATATTAATGGTTTTACAGTCTCTCAGACCTATTTGGGGGTAACATTTTAACCTAACTCAGCAGCCATTTGCTAGTCATCGTTTGAGCTGGATTGTTTGGGAATAGGCTATCCTGCACTGAAGACAACACTGCTGAAACTGCTGTCTTTATTACTTATATTATCTTAGAACAGAATGTCTGAATGCCCAAGTGTATTGTTTTTCTACTGCTGTAGCGGTACCCTGTCACAATACTCTGGTGTCTCTCCTTGTATGATCTTGCATTTCTTACACCAACAGTATTTCAGCAAGAAATTGGTGTCAATGGTATTTCAGTATTTTGTTAGGCAAGCCTTCACAGGCAAAATATCTAGCTATCATTTGGACACAACTGTGTTGCCCTAACCGTTTGTACCGGAAGAGTCCCAGTGTACTTATAACCCTGACTACTATCACTCAGTGTTTATTTATGAGACAATGTGGAGCTCAACATTGGGGGTGGGGTGTCTGCTACTGGCACTGATCTACCTGACAGACTCCATAAATAGTACACCAGACATGAATGGAGAAAGCAACGTGAACTATGATTCCTCCTTTGTCTACTCGAACAGCGTGGCTGTGGCGGAGAAGTCACTTAATTTAAACTGGTACTTAAAACATGCACAATTTGCCTATATTGCTCACTACCTATCTACCTCCCCACTCCGGGTCCCAAGGAATCATGCCTTACTAAAACTCTTCAGCAAAGTCTGGCAGTATATAATAAGACTTTCTCAAGCAAGAGACATTGAATCGAATCCAGGTACCCCGTGTGGCCAGCCCTGCAGCCTTTCCTCAGTGGTTCTCAACACGGGTCTTAAAATTGCTCAGATGAATGTGCATAGCCTCACAGCAGATTCTAAGGAATTGGAACCCTTGGAATCTCACTATTATCTGAGCATTCTTGGGCTCTCAGAGACCTGGCTAAAGCCACAGGTCCCTGACTCTCTGTGCGGACTCAAGGACTATAGGCTGCTCAGTGCTCATAGAAGCTTGACAGCAGAAAAGGGCCATGCTGGCCCATCTAGCTTGCCCTATCTCACCCCCTACACCCCCCCTCCAGTCCCCCCTCCCTGACTACTCAGGCCCATATGCCTGTCCAATGTCCTCTTGAATCCATCTACTGATTTAGACCCCACCGCTTCTTCTGGCAGCCTGTTCCAGGGCTCCACAGCCCTTTCTGTGAAGAATCTCCCTCTCACATTGCCTCTGTATCTATTTTCCTGAAGTCTGAGGCTATGCCCTCTAGTTCTTGCCCCAACTTCTTTTTCAGTAAACAGCTGTCCCCTACTTTATTGAGCCCTTTTACATATTTAAAAGTTTCAATCATGTCTCCCCTCTCCCTTCCAGTCTCCAGTGTGTGCAGATCCAGCTCCTGACACCTTTGTTCATATGTCTTCCCTTGCATACCCTGTACCATCTTGGTTGCCCTTCCCTGCACCCCATCTATGTCTTTGTGGAGGTGTGGTCTCCAGAACTGAGCCCCTTACTCCAGGTGAGGCCTCACCATGGCTTTGTAGAAAGTCATTATTACCTCCCTCCTTCTACTAATAATGCCCTTGCCGATGCATGCCAACATTCCATTGACCTTTCTCACTGCCCTGCTACATTGGTTTCCTACCTTAAAACTGAAAGAGACTATGGTCCCTAGGTCCCTCTCCTGTTCTGTTACTTTGGTTTCTTCCCCTCCTAGGGTGTATTCTGCTCATGTGTTCCTACTCCTAACATGCATCACAGTGCACTTCTTAGCATTAAATTTCAGCTGCCACATCTCCATCCACTCCTTGAGTGCTTCATGTCCTCCACCCCCTCCCGAGTGTCCAACCTATTGCAGATCTTTGTATCATCAGCAAATAGGCACACCCTCTCCTGAAGACACTCCACTATATCACTGATGTAAATGTTAAAAAATAGAGGTCCCAAGACTGACCCTTGGGGCACTCCACTCTTCACCCCCCATCCTGGTGTAGGCGGTGTGGTTCAGCACCACCCTCTGGGTTCTTCCCACTAACCAGGCCTCCACCCACCTTGTTATTTTCCCACCCACCACTAGACTTTCCAGTCTGCACACCAACCTTCTGTGGGCGATAGTGTCAAAGGCCTTACTGAAGTCCAGATAGGTCATGTCCACTTCCACACCCCAGTCAATCACCCAATTCACCCAATCAAAGAACTCAATCAGGTTAGTTTGGCATGATCTTCCCTTTGTGAAACTACCCCTTCCCTTCCACCATCCCTCTTCCCCATTGGCATCCTCCTCTTAGGGGGTTCTCTGCCTCCAGTGCTGTCTCCTCTTATGCTTCTTACCTTTCTCTCCTCCCTCTGTCTTCTATCATCTTATTATTCAGCTATGTATGTATTTGACCATGTGTGTATTTTTCCTTTTATTTACCAATTCTGGATCCTGATACATAATGAGTACTTCTTTAAACCTAGCTTGTTTTTATCATCATGTGTTTTACCAAATTACTGTTGATTTACTGTAACTATGTATGTCATTTGTGTCCAGGACCATCTTGCAAATGAGCTTGCTCAATTATGTTAACTGCTTGGTTAAATAAAGTTTGATTGATTGATTGATTGATGTTGTCTGCTGTCCTGCAAGTCACTCTCCTCCAGGTAGCCCACCAGCCTGATTAGTGCCTCCATTACCTTCTCCACCACTGAGGTGAGGCTGACAGGTCAATAGTTCACCACCATCTCCCTTCTTCCTCCCTTGTGTAAAGGCACCACATCGGCCCTATTCCAGTCCTCCAGCACCCTCCCTGTTTCCAATGACAAGTTGAATAGCCTTGTTAATGGGGCAGCCAACTCCTTCAATTCCCTGATCACCCTGGAGTGTGACTCATCTGGCATCACTGCCTTGACCACACTTAATCTTTCTAGTTCTTCCCTAACCCTATCCACAGTAAACTGGCTCTGATCCACCCATTTGCCTTTCTTCCCCTTCCTCTTCAGCTCAGGTCTCCTTCTATCTTCCTCTTCCATGAATATCAAGCAAAAGTACTTATTTAGTACCTCTGCTTTTTCACAATCCCCTTCCAACTGTATCCTACCTTCCCCCTCAGCCTTGCAATCCACTGCCATGCCCTCTTCCTCCTCCTCTCTCTCACGTATCTAAGAAAAGGTTTGCCCTCCATTTTGGCTGTTTTAGCTATTTTCTCTTTGGCATCTGCTTTTGCCCTCCTGATCTTCTGCCCTGCCAGTCTCCTCTTCTCTATATACACTTCCCCATCTTCCTCATTGCGTGACCATTTACATTTTCTGAATGCCTCCTCCTTTATACTGGGTGTTTATACTGGGAATAGAATAGTAAAAGGCTATTCAGCCCATTATAATCATTCCCCACATTAGTGGGACCACCTGGGACCATTCTATACTAACCAACTTTCCCTGACTGCCTCCGCTGCCTCCTTAGTAAACCAAAGTGGTCTCCTCACCCTTTTGCTCTTCTTAACCTTTTTTATGCACGTTTCCATGGCTTTCAGTATTCCCCCTTTAATAGATTCCTATAACTCCTCCACTGCCCTATATTCTTCATTCTCTCCATTGCCTCACTTGCTATCCTTTTCATCTTGTTGAAGTCTGCACATCTGAAGTCCAGGAGTGTTGTACTGGTCCAATTTGTCTCCCTCCCTGCTCTCACCTTGAACTTTATAGTCCTGTGATCACTGATACCCAAGACTTCTCCCACTTGCACCTTCTCCACATTCTCCCCATTTGTCAGGACCATGTCCAGCAGGTTGTTGCCCCTTGTTGGCTCCCTGGCTAGCTGTTGTAGGAATGCCCCCTGCAGCACAGCTAGGACCTCCCTGCTCCTAGTCAACAATGCTTCTGGGATTCCTGAATCTATATTTGGGAGGTTTAGGTCCCCTACAAGTAGTATTTCTCCTTTGAGGGCCATGCCCATGACTGCCTGAATTAGTTGTCTATCCCCCTCCTCCCCCTTCATAGGTGGTCTCTATACCACTTCCAACCACATGGATTCTTCAGTCCCCCTGTCAGTGTTACCTACAGTAGCTCAGTCTTCCCATCTTCCTCATGTGCCCCAGTTACTTTTATGTCATCGTTGATGTATAACGCTACTCACCTCACCCTTCTTGCCCTCCCTGTCCCTTCTAAACAGTCTGTAGCCCAGAATAGTTGTCTCCCAGGTACGATGCTCTGTCCACTAAGTCTCACTTAATGCTGCTAAATCCAGCCCTTTGTCCCCCATGATGGCCTCCAAGTCCACCATTTTGTTCTCCAAGTTCCTGGCATTGGCAGCTAAACCCTTCCACTAAGCCCCCCCCCCCCATCATCCCTTTCATTTGATACCCTCTTTCTCAACATTCTATCTCTATCCTGGGGGGAAGCTGGTAGCCACCCATTTCTTCTGCCCAATGGTGTGGAATTTCTCCACACCCCCAATTTAGTTTAAATTATAGGTTCCTTCTATGAGCTCTCCTAACATGCTCTTTAGCACCCCTCCTCCTGTTCAGGTGCAGTCTGTCCAAAGCAAATAGACTCTCATTCCCACACATTGATCCCCAGTCCCCTGCTAACCCATACCCAATCTTTTCACACCATCCTTAATAGCTATTCATTAAACTCCTCATTCCTCTGTCTCCTTTCAGTGCTTGTCTTTGGTACAGGCACCACCTCAGAAAAAGCCACCAATTGGAACCCCAGACTGCCGCAGCATTTAGCAAGTGCTCTGAATCTTGCTTGCACCTCCAGCAGGCTATTTACCCCTAGATCATTTGTTCCCCGGTAGAACATCAGGTGTGTTTTCACATCCTGCTCTTTCCCCTTAGAGGGGATATAGTGAATGACTTTGGCCGCCATCATACCCTGCAGGCACTCAACCCATACTGCACTGCTGTTATCCCCCCAGCTCCCCATTCACAAAACCTTTTATTACTGAGTCTCCTACAAGTAAGACCCTGCTCTCCTTCACCTTCTGCTTGTCTTTCCCTTCCATCCTTCTTGTAGCCCCTTGCATTCAATTTTTTACCTTATTCTCACTTCCCTCTTTACCCATTGCATCTTCAGCTAGACCCCCCCCGGTCTCACCATCCGCGAGACCTATCCCTCCCCTTTGTTCCATCCTTTTTGGCACCCTGACTGAATTTCCTGGTGGTTGGGTTGCTTTTCTATTCCCATCTTGTTTTAGTCTCTCTCTAAGCATGTCCTCACTGTCTCCTCCCCTTGAGTGTCAGCCCTTTCTGAGGTGTGTGCAACCCTGTGCCCTTATCATTATGTTTGCTACCTACTTGGTGCTTTCCCGAAGGGGCTATCCCCTTACTGAGCCTTCCTTCATGTTTGCTTCTCCTATTACCCCTGAGTCCTCCTCAAAACCACTGCCCCACTTTTATCCCTCATTTAGTGCCCCTAGTGATACAAATCTGTTTTTCTTCTCTATGCCCACTGCCTGTATCCCTCTGACTGGGGCTCCTCCCCCTGATTTCTCATCTTCCCTTCTGTGCTGGCTTTGGACCTTATCTCCTGCCATTCCCCCTGGTCACTCTTGTGTCCCATGCCACCACTACCTGAGCCCCTTGAAGCCCCCCTTATGCCCTCCTCAACCCCTCCTTCCCTGATAGCATACTCTTTTATCTTCTTCCATTTTCCCCTCACTTCTATCCTTACCTAATGCTGTATATGCTTCTTGTCCCCCTACAGCTCACCCTTTGCTCACTCTTGTTCCCCATCCCATCTTTTTCCCGCAGTGGATCCCCTCCTGTCCTCCCCTCTACCCCTCTCCCTTGCCCATACTAGCATCCATCTCAACCACCCCTCCTCCTCCCTTAGCTGCACCTGCTGCTTACTTACCATGCGACCCCCCATCTTCCATGCTACAGCCAGTGCTATGGCCGACCAACAACTGGTGCACCCTACCACTGTACCAAAGATGCTCCCTGCCCTTGCAGTCTGGGGACCGCGCCCCAGACCTGCCCCCCTCTCTGCACCATTGGCCTCTCCAATTTGGTTGTCACTCCATTTCACCTATGGTCTAGTGCCTATAACCCATGTATCCTATGGTTACTTTAACAGTTTAAGGTAAACCTAACCAGAGCAATTGTTCCTCTAAGGCCTATAACCCATACAGTCTATAGCCTAAAGTTACAGTGTAAGCTATTTGTAGCCCACCTAGGAATGTTCTGCTAAATATTTCTTTAAACACACCAAATGCCCCAACTTCCATATCCCATGCAGCCATAGTCTAAATTAACAGGTTTAGCTAAACCTAACCAGACCAATGTTTTTCTAAAGTTCCCAACCCATACAGGCTACAGTTTACATTCACAGTTTAAGCTGTATATAACCAAAGCAATGCTCCTATAAATGTTTTCCCTAGATACCCCAATTATCCTTAATACCAGGGAATACACTTAGCACTTTAACAACAAAATGTATTGGCAACCTAGATACAGCTATTTTCACGCAATTAGCACTTAACAACAAAATCTGTTGACAACCTAGATATAGTACAGCTATTTTCACATGACCGTCATTTGCTAAAAGCACTTTGTAGTGACTGCTCAGCCCCAATACAGTACCGGCTGTTTCAGAGTCCCTGAAGCACCCTTCTTGAGTCCCATATCTTTAAACGTCCCACAATCAGGGACCCATATGTAATATCCCAATAAGAGTTCCATATGCAATTTCTCTTTAAATGATCCGCTACCAGTTCATGAGTCCTTCTTCTTTAAGTCAGATTTCTGTTTCTTGGTGAGCTGCTTTGCCTGCCTTCTTCCTACTAAACCCTTCCTCTTGGTCCATATTTATTGGTGAGGGTTCTACTGGAAAAAGCCCAGTGACCCTATTTAATATGAAAGAGGTGTGGGGTGGGTGAGTGGGTGAAAGAAAAATCTGGAGAAGATCCCCTCATCCAAGCAGCTACTGCTCTTAGCCGCTGGCTGCGGCTTTTATGTTCTCCTGGCTACAGACTGCAGCTCTGAAGTTCTCCTGGCCATGGGATGCGGTGCCAACATTGCCCTCCTGCAAGTGGTGGCATCCACTACTTTTCCTTGCCATGGATGCAGCATTTAAATTAGCAACTCTCCCCTGGCCATCAGATGCAGTGTTGAAGTTGCCCTCCTGCAAGTGGCCACTACTTCTCCTTCCTGGGGATGCAGCATTTTAAAATTAGCAGCTCTCCTTGCTTTATTTTGTGGCTGGGCCTTGCCCTTTATGGCCCAGCTGCACAGTGGCAAATCTGGATCCTTTTTTACTGGTGTTCTCGATTGGCTCTGACAGGAGTCTACTTCCTCGATTGGAGCAGAGCTGCAGAACCTTCAGCTGATTGGTTCCCCCACTCCAGCCACAGAATAATCCACAGAAGCTCCCCTCCTCCAAGCGACAACTGCTCCTAGTCATGGGCTGTGGCTCTTATATCCTCCTGGCCACAGGCTGAGGCTCTGAAGATCTCCTGGCCATGGGATGCAGCACTGAAGTTGCCCTCCTGCAAGTGGCGGCAACCACTACTTCTTCCCACGAATGCAGCACTTTAAAATTAGCAGCTCTCCTTGGTTGACAGTCTTGCACCCAAAAGAGGGGGTGGGTTGCACTCTATATTAAGGAAAACCTAAATATCACTTCCCTCTCTGCAACAAGTAATTCTGCCTGTGAAATACTCCATGGTGTTCTCATCTTTGGGAACTCCAAAAAGCTTAATATTCTATATGTTTACAACCCTCCTAAGTGTGGCTTAAATGGTCTGACTGCAGTCATGACCTACCTGGCATCACTTAAGGGGAAGAATGAACTTCTCTTGCTAGGGGATCTCAATCTGAATTGGTTGAGGAATGATATGGGCAAGCTCAACGCTGAGCTAAGAAAGCTCAGCGTGTCGCAACCACTTTCCTGCCCTACACAAATGTCACTGCCAAGCAATCATCAGTCTCTCCTGAACTGGATTGTGACAAATAGAACTGAGCATGTCCTGGCTGTTAGAGCTCTACCAGACTCAGTCAGCAACCACTCGCCTATGTTCTGTATCTGGAGGGCACCTGCCCCTAAGACGTCGCCCATGGAAATTCTCTTTAGGAATTTCTCCAGTCTCGATGTAGGTGCCCTGTTCACCAACTAGATCATATGGATTGGTCCCCTCTATACAGGACATTGGATATAAAAAAGGCATCTGATTTCTTTGTAACTACAGTGCAAGCTCTTCAAGACAAACATGTCCGCCTTAAAAAAGGAAGAGTCAGAGGTACACTCACGAGAAGGATGCACAGTGATCTCCTAGCTTCCATCAAAAGGAGTGCTAAATCCTGGATGAAAGCCAATCACTCACAGTCCCCAGTGGAATGGGTGGAATACAAAATGTTGTGAAATGATTGTACGCAAGCCACACAAACTGAAAAAAGCATCTATTGTAGACAACTTCTGAAAGCATCAGTCAGTGACTCTCGAGGCTTCTGGAATGACATTAAGTCTTTTATGGTCAGGATAAAAGTGCAACTGTAACTGACATGACACTGGATGGGGTAAACTGCAACAACATGGGCTGGATTGCAAACACACTAAACAAACACTTCTCTTACCTCAAGAAGTATATGCAGCAGACAGGTCAGTCCTCAGCTACCAAGGAGTGCACAGATGATTCAGTCCCCCTTCCTTTCAAACTCAGGACTGTCTCCATAGTCAAAGTTCTACATCTCTGAAAATCAGTCTCAGCCTATGGGTCTGCAGGCTCAGATGGGCTACTACCAAGATTTATGAAGATGGCTGCCCCGCGACTAGCTGCTCCAGTCACCAGACTTTTCAACATGTCCCTGGCCATAGGGACTGTCCCAAAACTCTGGAAAACTGCCAGGGTGGTTCCAATCCACAAAAAAGAGATGCTAAGAATATTGAAAATTGCTGTCTCATACCCATCCTATCAGTCCTTAACAAACTGCTGTAGAAGGACATAGTCACTCAGGTAACAGAACATCTGCAACTAAACAACCTTCTATCACAGGCTCAACATGGTTTTAGGAAGGCACACAGAACATCAACTGCCCTTATTCAGTTCATGAATGATGTAAAGATGGTCATGGACAATAGCATGTTAACAGAAGCAGTCTTCATAGACCTCACAAAGGCATTCTACCTTGTGGATCACCCTCTGCTGTTAGGAAAAACTTACTTCATTGGGTTTCTCTCCTACAACTACCTCCTGAATGGCTAGCTACTTATCTGGACATCAGCAATTTGTACAGATTGATAAAACCAAATCAGAACTCACCCCCACCAATGTGGGGGGCCCTCAGGGATCAATACTAGGTCCCTTACTGTTTTCCCTATTCATCAACAAGTTGCTCACCCTAGCTGACCCATGCTCAGCACTTCTCTACGCAGATACTATGGTGCTGTATAGATGTGACAAGGACCTATCAATCATTAACTTGAGACTGACCAAGGCTTTTGATGACACATAGTCTTGGCTTAAGGAAAACAGACTACTTCTGAACTCAAAGAAGATGGTCGCCATGATTTGCAGCTCTGCGTCTACACTCAAAGCCTTTTCTTCCTCAGTTACCATCCCTGGTCTACATGGAATACCACTTGAGGATGTTCAGTCCTCAAAATACATGTGAATCACCCTGGACCCATCCCTGAACTTCAGCCTCCATATGTCCATTATCTTCAAGTTGGTTAATATAAAATTGGGACTAGTCTTTAAAATTAGACTCACCTTCACTGCATCTGCTAGACTTGCCATTGCACAGGGTGTGCTGTGTCCTAGCCTTACTTATGGTCTCATCGCCTACCTGAAAGCCAATAAGAAAGTCCTTAGCAAATGGAATGTGTGTTATAACAGCATTTGCCACTTTGCCCTGTCTGCACCCCACAGGGCCCGTCACTGCCTCCTTTACTCCACTCTAGGATGGCTGTCTCCGTCTTCCTATAGAACCTACATGGCAGGCTGCACAGATCACAGTATTATAAGATCTGGCACACCACCTGCAATTGCATATTTGGTAAGATGTGCCCCACAGGCATACCTGTTAAGTTCTGCATGCAGACCACTCTTAGATGTCCCTAAATGTATCACAAAGATGGGTGAGCAGGCATTCTCAGAGTTTGCACCCAAACTATGGACTTCTATCCCTGTAGCAGTAAGTCTCTTTCAGTCTCACCAGGTCTTTAAGAGTGACCTTCATAAACATCTCATGAGCACTGATCTATGTGCATGCAGCACAATCCCACCTAGTACTACCTAACCAGGCCTTACCTATTTGTCAACAAGTTTAAATGCACTTAACCAATTTTTGTATCCAACCTGCTATTATGTTACTATGTCCAAGGTTAGCTATCCTAACCTCACCAATGTTAATACCTTGTTGTATTGCATCCTCCAACTTCTGGTGTGTTGTATTGCCTGATATCTATTACTTACACTGTCTGTAGCTGCAAATTGTTGGTGCACCACCGGCCATGCTGTGTGGAGTAGAGTTTACCTGTAACTGTGTCACTATATATTGTATCACCTCTGTTGTCTGTATTTCTCCTGGGTCATACCTAAAAACAGGCAATGCCTTTGCCTAGTGTACCTACTCATTTAACAAAAACAAATAAATAAACAGATTACTCCTGTTTGAATAGTGGCCCCTTTCTTTCTCTCCAGAGTGACCCACAGTTTCTCCTCCTCTCCCTGCTCCCCATGCATTTCTGTGGCTTTTATGTTATACCGTGGATAAAGAGCCACTCCTCCTCCTTTTCTACCTCCCCTGTCCACCCTGAGGAGTTGATATCAAGGTATGGCCACCTCCCAGTTCTGGCTTGCATTGCACCAGGTCTCTGAGATGGCAACTAGGTCTAGGTATACTTCTGCCATGGTAACCTCTAGATCTGCAAGCTTGTTGTTCAGACTTCTCACATTTTCACAATGGTTCTCCAGCCTGTGTTGACACCCATTACTCTTTTCTCCTTTTTCCTTGCCTTATTGTGTCCACTATGCTTATTTTAAGAAGAAATTGATGAGCTAAGTGTACATCATATAATTCTTACATATTAATTTCCAGTAAAGATATATACAGTTTTACAATAAGAATCCATTAATAATGCTTTACAAAGGTGCAGCCCACTAACCCACATGAGTGTGATATCCAACCCTAAGGTAGAACTTTACTTGATGCCTCGCCTCAGCATCCAGGGTATTCATATGCTTCCTAGCCATGGTGACAGGTCACCTGAGAAGATGAAGAGCATTCCCTTTATGTGACTGAAATAACTGTCTTGCCCAACTGATAGAGGCTGCCTTTCAACCTATAGGTACTGCTGATTATGCTATGTCACATGAAAAACAAGTTTCATGATAGCCATGACACCTTCCAGGAGGGCTGGGCAAGTGAGATGTAAGCCCTCTGTGGATACAAAGTACAATGTTTTGCACATCGATAAGGTAGTGCTAGGGACAAAGTGAAAATTTCTTACCTAAGGTGGTGTTGGACTTCTACTTGAAACAGTCAGTTACCTTCATGTTCTCTATCCTGAAAATTCTTCCTAGTATGTAAACAAAAACTGTACTGTCTGGGTGTAAAAAAGGGCATTAGGTCACTATGTAGAACAGACAAGGGATATCAGACCACTGAGCACACAGCTTTCTGTCCCATGAAAAGGTTGGCAAAAGTAAGCCAGCAGTTAGGAGAACAAACTGTCTCTCATTGGATAGCTTCCTGCATACAGTTCTGTTATAAAAAAAGCTGGTAGAAATTCTTTCAAGATGCCTATGGGAAGATTCCATCATGGGCACCTCTGCCTTTGTGGCACCTGTAAGTGGCGCCTTACAGTAGATATTGTAACATATCTACATAAAGGAGACTGCACACCTTCACAAAGCATCACTGCCAGGAAATAGTCGGGAGGGATGTCAGTTTTGGAACTGTTGTCTTGAGGAACCTTTTTCATATATACTCTAGATTCTACACCCATCAGCCAAAATACTGCTTGAATGTCTTCACTTTTGTGAGCAACATTGATGGATTCCTCTTGTTTGTAGTAAAAATAACACACTATGATGTTGTTTGTTGTCATACAGAATGTAAGTTTTGAAAGATACGGTTCTTTGACATCTTTCAGACACGATGAAACAGGCAAAATATGGAATTAAAAAGAACAAGGCAAAGTATCCTTAACTCTCTTACCATCTTAAAGATATATATATACACCACTGATAGACTGACAGTGCATGTCTTCATGGATTTGATGGTAATGTATTAAACACTATTTTCATGATTTATAAAAATAGTATTTACACCATCATCAAGGGCTTCAATATTTGTAAAGGGTGTGCTTTAAGATATCCATATTAGGAGTCAAGCAGGTGTGCAGTTTGCATGGGCTACTTACTGTTTAATGAAGCAGATATCTTAGGTGAACATGATGATCAGAAAGGAAGGAATAAAGCACATCAGTGTGTCATGTCTACCCCTATACATATGATAATGTAAGTGATAGGTCTATTATGCATGGTGGACTCATTAATCTTTATTATTCACAGTGGGCTGATTAAAAGTGATTTGAAACAGTTTTGTATGCATCTTTAGGCCTTCCCCATTTCCTTTTAGTGCCTATCAAATATTCTGATATGTTTGACCTTTTTGGGTTAAATAAGTAATATATTTTTTTTACATTTTGTAACTGACCAGTATCCATCTCTCCTCAGCACTTGTTGTTCTCTCACTTTTCATACTGCATTAGCATCCCATGACCTTAATAACATAGTTCGAGGCCATTCAGATGAACAGCATGAAGGATGTAACTGATGTCATGGAATGTCTTAGAAATAGGAGAAGAAAGAGCAGTAGCAGCTGAGGAGATGAAAATATGTAGATCTGAGGACACCAAAGCTAGATGAAGAGTTTATCAAATCATTTCCTATCACTTTTCATCAAAATAATATAAAGACAAGATGCAGCAGACAACTGTATTCTTTAGACTTTCAATAAATTACTATTTCTGGTCATGTGGACAATTCCACCCTCACAATTTGCAAAAACGCAGTACTGCTAATTATATGATGCCATCTTTTCTAGTGCTAACCACTATTGCTGCTTTAATTTCACAAAAAGTAGTATTTTATAGAGTTAACTTTCTGTCTTATGTGTGCAATACTGTAGTGGTTATGATGTAAGACAGTTACATGTCTTTACTTACTAGGGGAAAACTATTGCACTCAGTCATGAAATTGATAACCATTGTTACATATTCATTCCATATGACCATTCTGTAATCCCACATGCTAGTGAGTCCTTTGTTAAACAAACTCTGGTCAGAGCCGATAGGGCTGCAGCTGAGAAATTGGGGGTTAACATACTGCAAATTACTAAAGTCACATGTGTGCATTTGTAAAATGTAACATAGGCTCATAAATGTGTGATTTGTAATATGTTTACATCAAATTTTCAACATAGTCTTATTATGACCCTGCTTCATGAAGACGGGTAGAAAAAGGCCCAGATATTCAAACTGCACCAGGCTGTGGTGCAAGCCTAGGCGCAGTGCAACTTGGCTGTGCAGGGGCATTGACTGGGTGATTTTCAACAGAGCAGCACCATGGCACAGCATCATTGAATATCGCACCCTGGCCACCCGCAGTGTGCATGGTGCAGTGGCACTGTGCCAGCGCAAGTGGCCAGAGTGGAGCAGGGGGATGCGCTAGCGCAAGTTCCATTGCGCTATGCTCAGCAACCATGATATTCAGAAGTGCACATGCAAATGAGGCCATAATGTATGCAAGGTGGAAATGGGGCCAATTGCATGTCATTATGGCCCCATTTGCATGCAGGTGCACCGATCTCTGGCGACTTGCGCCTGGCACCCTGCCAGGCAGCAGCTGTCGGAGACTGACGCCCGCTGCCCAGCGCGGCAATGTGCCCCACAGCCCGATCGCAGGCTTCAGTATAAATAAAATTATTTCCAATATCCATGGTGGTCCAGTGGACTGCTGTCAGTCCGATCGTAGGCTTAAGTATGAATAATATGATATCCTATTTCCCTGGTGGTCCAGTGGACCGCTGTCAGCCCGATCATGGGCTTTTGCAATAAAAAAGAATTACGTCCATTATCCTGGTGGTCTGCGGTACCCCCTCCACACCCACCCACTGATCCCCACCACCTCCCCCATGTCAGCGGCGGATGGCAGCACCCACCTGCCTGCCACGCTGCCCACCCGAGTGACACCATAGGTGGGCTGTACACCAATTGGTCCACAACATGAGCCAATGGTGTGCAGTCCGTGCTCATACTACACATTTCAGATATGTGTATGGATCCATTCACATATCTGAAATGTATGATCTGATATGGGCTGCATGCCCATTGGCTCACACTGTCGACCAATGGGCATCAGCCCTACCTGACAAGGTCGATGGGTGGCAGGACAGCAGGTGGGTGGGTGCTGCTACCCACCACTGACTGGGGGAAGCGGGCGGTGGGGCCCAGTGGGTGGGTGGGGAGGGTGCCACTGAACCACCAGGGATATTGGATGTAATTCTTTTTTTATTACAAAAGCCCACGATCAGGCTGACAGCATTCCACTGGACCACCAGGGATATTGGAAATCATATTATTCATACTTAAGCCCACAATCGGGCTGACAGCAGTCCACTGGACCACCAGGGATATAGGATATCATATTATTTATATTTAAGCCCACGATCAGGCTGACAGCAGTCTACTGGACCACCAGGGATATTGGAGGTGATTATTTGAACAGATGCCCGTGATCAAGCATGGGGGGGTGCTGCCACAGAGGTGCAGCTGGAGCTTGGGTGGCTACCCACAGGTAGCAGCTGCTGTGTTGTGCCATGCAATACGGCAGCTCACCTGTGGGTGGCCAGCCGTTGTTCCCTTTTTTTTTTGGATTAACTTTGTGCAGAGCAAGTAGGGGTTGTGCATGCATGGACTCAGCACATTCTGGGCTGAATATAGGGATGTGCAGAGTATGCATGGGCACCCCTCACCCCACCTGCGCTGCATACATTAATGATGCACTCTGGCACATCAGGATTTGTGCAAGGCACAATTCCCATTTGAATATCGCACTGGGGTGCAACCCTTTTGAATATCTGGGCCACAATGTTTAACTCCTGGCTTAAAGGTGTTTTTGTACAGGGACTACGAAATCAACTTTCAAGGTGCAAAAACACTATTTGGGCAGGAGTTGAAAAATGGCAACTGTCACATTCATTAGGTGCTGTAAAGAAATGGCTATGTTGAAAATTTGGGTTAACATATTGAATATTACTGAACTTACAAGCCTGCATTCACAAAAATCAATATAGGCTCATAACTTTTTGTTTTTTAATGTTTTTACACCAAGTTTCCAACATAGCCTTCTTATGACCCCACCTCATTAACAGGGGGCAGAGAAAATGTTCAGCTCCTGACTGAAAGGTGATTTTGTACAGGGACCACAAAAACATCTTTCAGGATGTAAAGAAACCCACACTGGCTAGGATTTGAAAATGACACTTTTCACATTCATGAGGTGCTGTAAAGATATGGCTATGTTGTAAATTTGAGGTAAAAATATTGAAAATCACCAAAGCTATGAACCTGCATTCACAAAATTCTACTTGGGCTCATAACTTAGTGTTTTTCAAAATTTTTGCACCAAATTTTCAACATAGCCTTCTTATGACCCCACCTTATGAACAAAGGTAGAGAAAATTTCCAACTGGTGCCTGAAAGTTGGTTTTGTGCAGGGACCACAAAATCGCCTTTGGGGACAGATCTGCCAAACAACATTGACAATGTTCAAGAGGTGGGGTCCCAAAGAAGGCATATTGAAAATTTGGCTACAAATATTTAGAAATGCCCATGTTAGGGCACTGAGTTCAAAATCCCATTGAAATACATTGGACTGCATACCTGTGTCTTCAGTTCACAGTCCAGCTTTGAAGAGTGAAGACATGTCTGTGGTCCAGTGAGGATTATGGTGTTGGACCCCCAATGGGTAAGTAAGGGCTTGGGGGATGCAGGGTGGTGGATACTCAGTGAGAGGGTTGGGTGGGGGTAAGGAATGGCTACAAAAAACATAGATGGACCATTTTTTTTTACAGGTAAAAAAAAGAGAACAATGATCCCCAGTCATGACACTGGGGGATTAGGCACCTCCAGTGTCACAGTTTTGTGGGGGAAGACAATGATGAGCCATTTTTTTTTACAGGTGAAAAACAAAACAAAAAACAAAAAAAAAAAGACAGATGATCCCTGATTGCGACACTGGGTGATTGGCACTCCCAGTGTCAGAAATAAAACTGACGATCCCTGATCATGACACTAGGAGATCTGGCACCCCAGTGTCATTTCTATGTTTCTGTGGGGGTGGGGTGGTAAAAAAGGACCAAGGATCCCTGATCATGACACTGGGGGATTGCGCACCCCTAGTGTCATAGTTATGTTTCTGGGGGCTGATCATGACACTGGGGGATTGGGCAATTGCAGTGTCATTGCTGTGTTTCTGGGAGAAGCATGGGGTGGTGGGTGCTGAGAGGGAACACTGGGTGTGGAGAATTTCCATAATATAAAAAAAAATAAATAAATAAGTGCTGGCAGTCACGGCAGACTACAGCCCATTCTGCCACTACCAAGATGGCCACTGCATGCTATTGCGCATGCATAACTGCTAGTGCATGTGCATTACAGTGCAGTGACCATCTTGTACATGACAGAGTGTGCCTTGTTCCACCGTGACCACTGGCACTGTGAAATAGTGCAGTGTTGTGGTCCAAACAGAAAATATGGGTGGACTGTGACGCAATCTAACATGTTGTTTGTTTAGAAGGAATGCTGAGGCCTTTTTCTCAGTGCTCATAAAAGATCTACAGGGCTCCTCCCACTACAGCCCTAAAATGTTATTGCTTGATATAGATACATAGAAGTTGATGGCAGTAAAAGGATCTTGGCCAAACCAATCTGCCCATCCTACCTAATTATTCTGTCTTGCCCTTGTGGAAATTCTCCATTTTCCTACTGTCACCCTTTTTTTCTAATGAAACACAGGAGCTTGTCTGATTCCTGCTTGAAACTGCTGCTTGATTTGGCTTGTGATACTTTTTCAGTTAGCTTATTTCACTTATTCACCATCCTTTCTGTGAAGAAGTTTAATTAATGTCCTTTTTGACTCTCCCATGTGCCAACTTCAGTGAATTCACTCTCATTCCTGTGTTTAATCTCAAAGGGCCCTATGCATGACCTATTTGGACATGGGTATGCGCAAAAGGTACATTCCTGGACTGTGCAGACCCACACCTGTGGACAGGCCCACACTGGCCAGTATTCACTGATGGCAGATGCCTATCCACACCCCAGGCATGCAACAGCATGGGAGTGGATCATGACTGTGCATGTGGACATCCAGTTGGATGCCCATCTCAGGTCTCTGAGTGGATCTTCTGCTTTACACATGCAGGGCATCCACAGATGGCACAGACCCCAGGCTGTGAGGCTGTGTAAACCAATTTTCTGGCAGAATGGCTTCCTAAAGCCATCATTGAAAGCCCAGTGGGCTGGAGCAGCAGTGTACACTGGAATCCCATTACTGCCATGCTTGGCTGGTACCATTGGGGGTGCATAAATGTTAAAGGCAGGGTCCCCGATTGTGTACCATTTTCCATCCTGGCCTGGCATGCAGCTCCTTCATGGATGGTGAAGAGCACCCTCAGACCATCCCAGCAAATGTAATTCAGTGCACATCTGTGGTTAATGCTGCCATGGGTCTGCTGAACCCCACTGCACAGCTTTCTGGTGTAGGATTACCTACATACCTCAGATACATGGCACATAGGCATTAATGTGTAAGGCCCAAAGTGACTAGTTCTATGAGTTTATCTATATATGATAGCAAGTATTTGTATGTTGCAATTATATTGCTTCTTTCTCTACTTTTCTCAAGGGAGTACATGTTTAAGTCCTTCAGCCTCTCCTTGTACAGGAGGGCAAGAGAACCTTGATAAGAAGGCATTACTAAGAACTCTGAAATAAGTGGCAGAGGAGTATGACCCTGGAAAAACTTGTGGTTGCCCTTAGTCTGAGCTTCTCAACATCAGATATGGTGCATTGCTTGGCTGGTACTTCCAAATGGATTGCAAAGGTATTAGGGAGAGCCAACTATAGCCACCAAGGTGTGACCAACCTGTCTCCAGCCACTGCAGCTGAATGGAGTGAAGGAGGGAAATAAGCAGCACAGGATGATGAGAAGTGGGTGTCTGGACTGCCAATTACTGATTTTGGAGAAGCGTACACTGTACCAAGGGTGCCTCATCCAGTGCTTTTGAATCTGACACTCAACTGGGTGTCAGTGAATGAGGAAACAGAGAATGAACTGGATTACACTGGCACTGAGGGACCATGTTGGTTACCACCTGTTGACCATATCATACCATTTTGGGAACAACATCACAATTACATTAGGAGGTGACAAAAAAGGTGGATCATCAATGGTAGTGGAACTACCTTTACTTCACCAAGTAGGTGATGGACATCACCAAAGAGCAGTGCAATGTACTGTATTAAGACAAAGCAACATGGCACTTCCCCCTTACAACAGTATCATTCAAGGTACAACATAAGCTGAAGCATTACATTGTTGTTCTTAGTCAGCACATTGATTTACTGTAAAAATTAAGTTAATGGAATAATTTGAGCACTACTACCATAACAGGAAATGTTGTGTTGCACTACTTTAATGTAGTACACCTTTTTGTATGTTACTGTGAATGCGCAAGGCCCACAGGGCCCTGCACTTCCATTTGTAAGACAGCAGCCAAATTGTTAGCATAGCCTTCTTATTACCCTACTGTACCTCATGTAGGCATTAGTGAACCTTTCAAAATCCCCAGCAAAATGTGACTCCATGCCACAGCAATGTCTTTGCACACCACATGTGTGAAAATATTGCTTTGACAGGATTTGAAGAATGACAGCATGAGGTGGTTTAATAACATGGCTATGTTGTAAGTTTGGGGTCAAAATATTTAAATTTGCCATAGTTATGAGTGTGCATAGCAAAATTAAAATGTATAGTATGTGCATAACTTTGCCTTTTTTTTTATATTTTGAGCCCAAATTTTAAACATTCACTTCTTATGACCCCACCTCATCAACTAGGGCAGTGACAATGTTCAAAACATTCATGGCCATAAGGTGATTTTGCCAAGTGACCACAAAGCAGGCAGTATAGCAAAGTGGTCTAAGGCTCTGAGCTGCAAATCTGATGACATCCAGCAAACCAGACTTGGGTTTGAATCCCACAGCTTCCACTTGCATACTGTGTGACCAAAAGCAAGTCACTTAACCTCCTTGTGCTCCCAGGTCACTTCTGTAAAAAAGCATTCAGCTTAGTGTGCTATACCTGGTTAAACAACTAAATTAAAAAAAATAACCTTTTGGGATGGATCTGTGTAATTCCACTGACATTATTCATGAGGTGGGGTCTCAATAAGGACAGGCTGAAAATTTGGGGTCAAAATATTCAAAAATATCAAAGTTAAAAACCCTACTAAAATACATTATGTGTGGTTCATAGATCAGTGCTTGTGCTACGTACAGTTACTGAATGTAGGTTTTGTACTTGGATACAGAGGCCAGACCAGTAAGTAGAACAATGCTTCCAAGGTTTTCGTAGTATGGAATGATTAGTGGTTAGGTACTTCAGCATGGACTTGAGTAAGTCAATGATTATGGTATATGATGAACTTGGTAGTACTGGCAGGTGCTTAGATGCTTGAACTGATGAGTAACTTATGACTTGATGTTTTGGCCTTTCTCTGTATTCCACCATAGGAAGGATGATTAGTCGAGTAGGATGCCCCCCCCCCAGTGGGATAAGAGTGCCGGAGAAGGAGGAGTAGGTGCAAGGGGAGGATGGAGGGTGAGTGTGACTCACTATAAGCAGAGCGGTATTTGCCTGCTTGTTTATGTAGGACGTGGGGAAGGAGCTCTTCCCCCACATAACTACAGGCATAGCCTTTCAATTTGGTGTGGTTCATAGCTCAGTGCTTGTGTTATGTACAGTAACTGAATATAGGTTTTGTGCTTGGTTACAGAGGCCAGACCAGTAAGTAGAACTATGCTTCCAAGGTTTTCGCTGTATGGAATGATTAGTGGTTAGGGACTTCAGTATAGATATGAGTAAGTCAGTGATTATGATATATGATGAACTGGATAGTATAGGCAAGTGCTTAGATGCTTGAACTGATGAGTAACTTATGACTTGATGTTTTGGCCTTTCTCTGTATTCCACCATAGGAAGGATGATTAGTCGAGTAGGATGCCCCCCCCCCTCAGTGGGATAAGAGTGCCGGAGAAGGAGGAGGAGGTGCAAGGGGAGGATGGAGGGTGAGTGTGACTCACTATAAGCAGAGCGGTAGTTGCCTGCTTGTTTATGTAGGACGTGGGGAAGGAGCTCTTCCCCCACATAACTACAGGCATAGCCTTTCAATTTGGTGTGGTTCATAGCTCAGTGCTTGTGTTATGTACAGTAACTGAATATAGGTTTTGTGCTTGGTTACAGAGGCCAGACCAGTAAGTAGAACTATGCTTCCAAGGTTTTCGCTGTATGGAATGATTAGTGGTTAGGGACTTCAGTATAGATATGAGTAAGTCAGCGATTATGATATATGATGAACTGGATAGTATAGGCAAGTGCTTAGATGCTTGAACTGATGAGTAACTTATGACTTGATGTTTTGGCCTTTCTCTGTATCCCACCATAGGAAGGATGGTTAGTAGAGTAAGGTGACACCCCCAAAGAAATAATGTGTATCATGCAATTATCTACTCAACTCCAGAGAGTGTGGTCAGTAGCTTGCTGGAGAGGAAAAAAACCCTTTGGGGGAACCTCTGAAGACCCATGGCTGCCAACCTGCTCGTCATTCTGGGCATACTAAAGGAGAATAATCCTAATGTAATGGTATTACGATATCGGCTAATCCGAGGTCCAGAGCTGTAGATTCTGATCTAGCAAAGCTTGAAGCTGAATCCAAGTATTAAAGTTAGAGTGTCGGGTGATGGTAACAGAACATCCTTCTAGTGAATACCTAGTCCAGGAATTCCGTAATGAGCGTAATAAGTCGAAGCGTTGACAGTAGCATTAGTCGAGCAATCCAAAGCAAGGATGTCTTCTCCTAGAACATACATCTAAATGACTAAAACTCTATGCCCAGAACATGAAAACTCATAGTTGCTGATCCGATGGCAAGCTTGCAAAAGGAGGCTGTGGTGAAGAAGCATGGAAGCTGAATGCAAGCTACGTGATTGGGAAGGGCGTAGTGGAAACCTCTGATCTGGCGTGGGTGAAGGAGGTGAAGTAAAGTAGCAATAGAGTTCCACACGAATAGGTAAACATAAGGTATGATGGACCTCCAGGCCCCGATGGGTGAAGCAGGTTGTAGAAATAGGCAAGAGTCTGTGGTATACCTCCAGATCTTGTACGGGAGAGCAGATAAATGTGCACTGATGAAGTATCCAAGTGGACCTGCATGGAGGCAGCATGTAGTATCGATCTGCATGCTGTAGATGTAGCACAAGGAGCAAGATTGAGTAGATTGTACACTGTACACAGCGGAGAGTGTTAAGGGAATGTAAATAAGTCTGTACAACAAACAGCTTGTTTGCTGGATCATGCTCAATAGGGCATGCAAATATATATGGTTAGGGAAGCCAAGACGGTACAATCAATGAGAGCAGAAAATCTTGTGAGCAGAAAGAGCTGGAAGGGGACAGGATCAGTTGTGTTCCAGGACAGTAGCTGCTGCTGTTGTTTTCACAGGGTTCTTGTGGATTTTACTTGGTAGGTTAGTTCTTTTCTTTCTTACTTCTAAGGGGCTAGCAGGGTACTGTTTTGGGGGCTGCTGGATGTTTGTAAACTGATTTGGTGGCTGTAAGTGGGGCTCATTTTGTGGATGTTTCACTGTGTAACAGGCTGCCGCTGGTAGAGGCCTATTTCTTCTGATTTAAAACCAATTTGGTGGGATTTGCTTGGGCCTGGTTCTTTGGCTGCTGGGCTTGGAGAGGAGACACAGGGCTGATACACTCTGTCTCGAGTCAGGTGTCTGCCCAATCCAGCCCTCCCCACCCTCCCTCCCAGAAGTCTCTGAATTTATAGAGACACCTGCCCTGCAATTGGAGGAAAAGGCTGCAGGTGCAGCTCATGTAGTTCTAGCCACTGGGGGTCAGATTTAAAGGCTGGGAGAGAGGAACTTAGGGAGTTGTTCATTTCCCTTATAAGTTTAATGTGTTGTACTGCACCTAGTAACAGGGTTACTAGTGTACAGTGGGACTGTCTCTAAGATTAGTGGGTGACCTGATTAGGCAGTAGGGGTATCTTGGACTAGGGGAGAACCTGCTGGCTCACCCAAGGAAACCTATTTGGAAGGGGATGGAACCACACATCATTAGGGCCGGCATCTTTGGGAGGGTGGTGGGGTGCATAGGGTGTGGAGCAGCCATGATACTGGACTGGGCTTGGAAGTTCGGTGGTTGCCCAGTGTGCTACCAGCTAGCACAACAGGGAGGAGGTTGCAGGATTGGGAAAGCTGGGGAAGGGGGGGTGGTATGGTTGGGGAAGGGGGCTGGGAATCTCTCACAGGGTTGCACCAAGCACTGGGGGTGGGGGCATAGGGAAAGAAGTGCAGGAGAATACTCAGGGGTCACATAGGGACCCTGGCAGAGGGGGTCCAAAAGGATACTACCAAGGAAGCAGGCAGGTAAGTAGGGACCCTCATAAGGGGGGACAGAGGGACAACATTCTCAGGGAAGTAGGCAGATGGCCAGGGCTGGACAGAAGGAAGCAAGGCGGGGAGGTGGATCAGACCTTACACTCAGTAACCGCTTCAATTCTCTTCTTCTGCTCAAGGATGAGGGGGGTGATGTAGCCACGACAGGGGTGGTTAGAGACGGAAAGGGAGTGGGAGGGGAGGCAGGGCCAGATAGCAGGAAGAACAGGGGGACCTGGAAAGCAGGAGAATGGGGAGCAGTGAATTGGAGCAGGAGGGCAGGGGAAGAGGGAGGAAAGCGCAAGGAGAAGGACCAGTTGGGAGGAAAGGTAAAGGAGAAGGACCAGAAATACAAGGAGGATTCAGTAAGGGAGCTGAGGGTTTAGGCCAGGGGAGCACAGCAGGCAAGGAGGAACTAAATGGAGACAGGAAGGAAGGGAGGATGAGCCAGGCTAGTTTAGCAGATGGGGAGAAGGACCAGTTGTGAGCAGTGAGGGGAATGTAAGGTACAGAAGGATACTCAGGAGGAGGAGAGGCATAGGATTGGAGGAGGGGGGTGGCCATGGTAAATAAGGAGGGGGTGGCATGTGGCACCCAGATGGGGGAGGAACAAGGAGCCAGCTGGGTGGAGGGGCCGGTAGAAAGGATGAGGGACATGGAAGGGGAATGGAGGAAAAGGAGTGGTCAGAGTGCTCCTGCTGGGGGATTCTATGATCAGGGGTATCAAATGGGATAGGGAAGGAGAAGCCTGGCCAGTTAGAACAAGATGCTTCCCTGGACTAACGGTGCACAGGGCTAAGCACGAGGTATATCAGCTGGCAAAGGATTGTGGGGGTTCCCCAGACATACTGGTCCACCTAGGTAAAAATGACATTGAGGGAAATAGCGAGCTAGAGATACAGGCAAGATTCAGGGAGCTCGCCAGGGTCTGTCATGACATAGGATGCACAGTTTCCTTCTCAGAAATCCTGCCAGTGCCAAGGGCTAGTGGGGAACACAAAGGAAAATTAGGAGATAAACCAGTGGCTCAGGGAGTGGTGTGAGGCCAGAGGGTATGGGGTTGATGGGGGATTGGGGGAGACCTGGGAGGATAAGGAGCTGTATGCTAGAGATAGACTACATCTCAATTTGGAGGAGGGAATCCTTAAGTTGAAAATGGAGGAGTTCATTGGTGAAAAGTGGGGTTTAAACTTGTGAAGGGGGGTAGGATGGGAGAAAAGGCTGTCACGGGGGTGCCGATAAAGGAGGGACTCTGTCTCCACCCCCCTGGGAACCAGGAGGATTGCAGGAAAAGGCCGACTGGCAAAGTGCAGACCAGGGGAAAACAGAATCCCCATGGGAACACGAGCAGGGGAAATGGAACTGTAGGCAAAGGGTGGAAGGTAGTCCTGCTAAATGCCAGGAGCTTGGGCAATAAAATGCCTGAGCTCCAGGCGATGCTAACTGAGGGAGCAGTGGATGTGGCAGTGGTCTCTGAGACTTAGGCCACTGCAAGACATGACTGGGACCTGAACCTGGAGGGTTACACTATGTTCAGGAAGGACAGGGGGGAGGGAAGGGGAGGAGGGGTAGCAATGATAGTCAAAAACCGCATTGGCATAGGGGAGTAGAGGAGGCGGAGGGAACCGTGGAGGCAATTTGGGTCACCCTGATAACGGGGGGGCAAGAGTAAAAATAGGAGTGGTGTATAGACCCCCTGCCCTGGCGGAGGAGCTGGAGGACAGTCTGGTGGCAGATGTTAGGAGACACTGCAGACTGGGCAGAGGAACGGTGGTGGTGTTGGGGGACTTAAACATGCCAGGAACAGACTGGGAGACTATGACATCCTCTGTGACCAGGGAACAGAGATTGTTGGATGTCTTTCAAGACGCGTTCCTAACTCAGCAGGTGAGGGAACTGACCAGGAGGCATGGGTACTGGATGTGGTCCTGGCAGACAGTGACCAGATTGGGGCCTGGAGGTAAGGGACCCATTGGCGGGAGTGACCATGCCACGGTCTGGTTCTGCCTGGACCTAGGATGGGTAGAAGGCTTCACAAGGCGGAGTAACCGACTTCAGGGGTGGATTTTAAGGAAATGGGAAGGATCCTTAAGGAGCATTTGGATGGGATTGGGTCAGACATGGACGCTGATAGTAGGTGGGAAATCAGCAGGAGAGGGTGCAGGATGCTACCAGCACCTGTGCAAGAGTAAGGAAATGCGGTGGGGCCCAAAACCCTGTTGGTGGACCAGGGAGGTCCAGGAGGTGGTGCGAGGAAAGAAAGCAGCCTATAAGCAATTCCAAGTGCTCGAGGAGAAAGGGATCGAGGGAGTACGAGCTGATGGCTAGAATGGCCACTAGAGTGGTGAGGGCGGCTAAGGCAAGGAAGGAGCAGAACCTGGCCAGGGAAATTAGGAGAGGGAACAAGGGGTTCTTTAGATACATTGCGGAAAAACGAAGGGTGAAGGGGCAGATTAGCAGGATTAAATCAGGGGAGAGATGGGCACAAGACCCGGGGGAGCAGGCTGAGGTACTAAATGAGTACTTCACCTCAGTTTTCACCAGGAAAATGGGGGTGCTGCATCATACATGGGAGGAGACAGAGATACTGAGGAGGGGGGGACCCTTACCGATCTGCAGGTCTGGGGAGAGGGGGAGGCATCACTGGCAGGTGGGGGGAGGGCTAAGCAGGGAGAAAAGGTACCGGAAGTGGAAATCACAGCAGAGAGAGTGAGGGAAGCCCTCAGCTCCCTTAAGACGGAGAAAGCACTGGGGCTGGATAAATTACATCCCACAGTGCTGAAGGAACTTGCGGATGTCCTATCGAAACCCCTGGCAGAGCTTTTCACCATCTCTCTGGGGACAGGGTGGGTGCCGCAAGACTGGAAGGTGGCGCATATAGTGCCTATCCACAAGGGGGGATCAAGGGAGGTGGCAGGGAACTGCAGGCCTGTCAGCCTGACATCGGTGGTGGGCAAGGTGATGGAGGGCATTGTCAAGGAGAGGCTGGGGGGGACTTGGATAAGTCAGGGTGCCTGGACGATAGACAGCATGGATTCATCCCAGGGAAATCGTGTCAGACAAACCTGGTGGAGTTCTATGACTGGGTGACAAGTGCCTTGGACCTGGGTAGACCAGTGGATGTCCTCTTTCTAGACTTCAGCAAGGCATTTGACTCTGTTCCTCACGTGGGCCTGTTGGATAAGCTGGGAGAAATGGGGGTGGGGAACCAGATGATCAGTTGGATAGGCAATTGGATCCAGGGCCGGACCCAGAGGGTCGTAGTTGGTGGGATAGTCTCATCCCCAAGGAGGGTCATTAGTGGGGTCCCACAGGGATCAGTCCTTGGGTCCCTTCTGTTCAACGCCTACGTATCTGACATAAGGACAGGAATCAGGAGTGAGATGAGTCTCTTTGCAGATGACTCGAAACTGGGGGCGGTAGCGGATGGGGAGGAGGGGAGGGTGGTCCTACAGGGGGACCTGGAGGCTCTGGAAAGATGGTCTAGAAAGTGGAAGCTGAAGTTCAATGCAGGCAAATGCAAGGTACTCCACCTGGGGGCCAGAAACCCAGGCCAAGTGTACACCCTGGGGAAATGCTACAAGTCTCGATGGCTGGGAGGGATCTGGGGGTGGGGGTGGATGTCACAAGAACAACTCTGAGACTTGGGAGGCAGCAGCCAGGCCAACAGGATGCTGGGATGCATCGCTGGGGATCACCTCAGAAGGAGGAAGTGATACTCCCTCTGTATAACTGCTTGGTGAGGCCGCACCTTGAGTACTGCATACAGTTTTGGAGGCCACATTTAAAGAGGACATTAACGTCCTGGAGAGGGTCCAGAGGAGGGCAGCAAAATGATTTGGGGCTTGGGGACAGGACCTATGAGGAGAGGCTCAAGAGCTAAATATGTACACATTGGAAGAAAGAAGGGACAGGGGACATGATAGGGGTCTTCAGGTACATGAAGAGGGTAAATAGGGGAGGAACAGTCAGGTGCTTGAAGGAAGGAGGAAGGGGCCACTAGAGGGCATGGGTGGAAGCTGGAGGGGAAGATTCGGGGAGAAGGAGGAGGTGCTTCTTCACTGAGAGGGTGGTGGAGCCATAGAATGCACTGCCTAGGGGGCTGGTGGAGGCAGAGACAGTGGAGGGTTCAAGAGGGGGTGGGACAGGTACAGGGGAAGGGTTCTGAAAGCAAAATCCAATGCAGCAAGAATATCCGGAACTGGGAAGGGAGAAGCCAGAGAAGGCGAGGGGGACAGCAAGGTCAGCACCCAGGGTGGGGGCTGACCAAACGAGCAGACACGAAAGACCGTTAGGCCTATTCTGCTGGCATTTTAGTATGTTAGTATGTTACAATGAGCATGATGTGCTGAGATCGTAGTGAGCATTGAGTGCTGAGACTTATGCAAGGTCAAAACAGACTTAAAGGAGGAAGAATTCCAGAAGCTGAAGCAGAGGGATGGCCATAGGCAGTAAACGATGGTTTGCATAGCAAAAGCAATGATTATGTAAGTGACAGGGAGCAAGCATCCAAGGATCAATGGCAATATCCAGCCAATTCAGATGTAGGTCCATAGGGGACGAGGAGCTCCGGGAAGGCTAGCAGATGGTGGCAGGCATACAGTAGATTAGGCGTATTTCTGGGTACCGATGCAGGGCAAGGCAGGTATGTAGGAGACATAGTCGAACATCCAGGCTCCGATGTTGGGAGACAGGAACTGGAGTGGAGTAGATCCAAATGAATTGAAGCATCTCGGAAGAAGCGCCCAAGGGAATGAAAGGGAGTGAAGCCCATATGAAGTGTAGGACATGCGGCTGGACCACACATAGTTCAGCCGGTAACGTGAGTGGAGAGTGATAGCTAAACCCCACGAAGGTTAGCATGCGCGGCAGGAACACAATAAAGGGGAGCAGCCGCACACCAGCAGTGTCACCAGTGAGTACTAATCGCTCTAAGCAGAGCGGTAGTTGCCTGCTTGTTTATGTAGGATGTGGGGAAGGAGCTCTTCCCCCACATAACAACAGGCATAGCCTTTCAATTGAACTGTACTTACCTTACTTTCTCACATAGCAATCAATGGTTCCAGCAGCAAGATGTGTCTTCAGTGGGAGAGTGATCTTTACACTGGGAACTTTTTGGGTGAGTAAGGGCATGTGGGGCATGTGGGAGCGGTGCTCAGTGAGAGGTGGGGTGGGGCAGATTGACAAAGGACTTTTTTTTTTACAGATTTAACAACAAATAAAGACATTGAGGAACTACTGACTTTATTATAGGTGCATGAATAGGAGAGAGGATTGGAGGGTGGGGGATGCCACTGGACACCAGGGACCCAAACAAATATTAGAGTGACAGTGATGGGAAGGTGGGGAGGCACCACTAGACACCAGGGAAATAATAAATAATTATGGGGTGTGGTGATTGGAGGGTGGTGGTACCACTAGACCCTGGGAAAAAAAACAAATAATTAGAGGGGCAGCGATCGGGGGGTGGGGGAACCACTACACACCAGGAAGAAATATATATAATATTTAAAAAAAATATAAGGAGGGCAATCAGTGGTGGGGGACACCACTAGATACCAGGGAAATACAGTGGTAACATAGAAACATAGAAACTTAGAATTTGATAGCAGATAAGGACCACTTGGCCCACCCAGTCTGCCCATTTCCTTACCTAGTGGATAAGCTGCAGATCCTAGTTAACCAGCAGCCTACTTCTTCCTACCCCCAACCCCTAGAATTGCCTTTTGACTGTCCCATGCATGCTTGAATTCCACCACTGTTTTTGACTCCACAACCTCCTCCGGAAGGCCGTTCCATGCATCCACAACCCTCTCTGTGAAAAAATACTTCCTTAAATTACCTCTGAGCCGAACCCCCTCCATCTTCAAATTGTGCCCCTTGTTCTTGCACACCTCTTTTTTTGGAAGATGCTACCCTCTTGGACTTTGTTGATTCCCTTGAGGTACTTGAAAGTTTCTGTCATGTCCTCCTCCCTCCTTTCCTCGAGTTATACATATTAAGCTCCTTAAGTCTCTCTTCATATGTCTTCTGGTGCAGACCCTGCACCATTTTAGATGCCCTCCCTCTGGACAGCTTCCATCCTGTCTATGTCTCTTTGGAGATTGGGTTCCAGAACTGCACGCAGTACCCAGACAGGGTCTCACCAGCTGTCTGTACAGAGGGATAATAACTTCCTGTTTTCTACTGGTGATGCCTCTCCCTATGCATCCCAGTATCCCCCAACCCTCCTTGCTGCCCTCTCACATTGCTTGCCCACCTTTAGGTCATCTGATATGACTACCCCCAGGTCCCTTTCCATTTTTGTCGTTGTTAGTATCTCACCCCCCATTGTGTAGTATTTTAATTGTGTAGTTATTTAAATGTTCAGTTGGGACTCAGTATACCGCTATAGGTACAGTAGTCTTTAATGCACCTTTAATGCATTAAATCTGTGCTAATGGTATGCCAAGTTCCGAGTATAATGACACCTTTATTCCCCAAAGCTGAAATGCACCAGGTGATGCTGTTTGCTCTGTAAATTAACCTGCTAAGTCATGATGTCCAGCAGATGTCCCCATAGTCCACACCTCCTTCCTTCTGCCCCATACCATGAAAGCATTTTGATTGCAGTAACTTTTAAAACAATACAGAAAACAAATCTGTATCTGTTTTACTACTAAAATAAGCATTTACATTCTAAAACAATATGCCTGTGTCCTTTATTATGGTGCACTACCTTTACAGTAAGTTTCCCATCAGTTTGAAAATATGACACTCTAAACATATCTGTAAACTGAGAACTAGGTTTTTGTCTGCCTTATCTCAGTGCAATCATGACTTTTATTTCTGATGTACTGTAACGCATTCATGACTTATGCTCGCTACTGCTTACAGTAGATGTGAAAGCTTAGGCAGTTCTACAGGAAATTTCATCTATATAATATAAATACTATATGATCAGACTGAAGCAAGCTTTATGTTAAATATGGTTTACAGATATTGGAATAGCAGGTATTATATTTGGGGAGTTGAGGTTCTTTTGTACAGTCACTGGCAGTCTAGGTTTTATTAGCATGAACACCTACTGTACTGCAGTGGCAATCTGGCTGTTTCTTTTCCTTTCAGTTAATACCAACATTTGTTTCGGTCTGTTATTAATAGTTTATGTAACTAGAATATTTAGCGAATCTCTTGTCTCGATCTATACCAGACAGAGTGTAGTGCACTACATACTGGTTGATGGGGGTACATTAGCATGATTTTCTGATCCCATTGATGTAGGATTACTCCACTTTCATCACTTTCTGACCCTGCATTTCTACTACTGTCATTATCACCATTTTTTATGCAGGCTCATGCTTGCACACCAGTCAACATATTGCATTAGGAGCAGATTTGGAGGTGCAGTCACTGTGGGCAAATGTAGGGCACGCATCAGTAGGTGCGTCCCTCATTCCCCAATAAGACAGCATGCAGGCACCATACCAGCAAGATGTAATATGGCGACCACATCTAAGAAAACGTCCGTTGCAATGAGAAGCAAGCTTCTCATTGTAGTGGCACAGCCTCCCCATGTAAACATGGTGACAGCAGTGCCCCATCACTCTGTCGCATTCCCTGACCCACTTCATTTGCCGATAGGGGAGCCCACACCTGTCGGCAAAATAACCAGTGTGTGCCAGGGGTGCCCAATCCCCCTCGGCATCATGCGCTTCCCCAACAGTCTTCCTTTGCTGACGGGGGCGGGACCATTCCCCACTGGCTACAGTCACCCCATCCTTGTTTATTTAGCCAATGGGGGAGCACACTCCCCATCAGCATAATGTGCCCCCCCATCTGTTGTGTGCCAGGGGGGTGCCCAAACCCCCTTGGCTCTTGCTCCCACCAGCCGATGGGGTGCCCAATCCCCCGTCAACTACAGCCACCCCAAAACAATCAGGTGACATGCTGGGTGCCCATCCCAGCATGCCAAATGTGCCTGAAAAAACCAAAACCCTCCCATGATGTTACCTTTTTAATTTTTACTGTGTAAAAATGAAAATGGTCCCTCACGGTCTCCCTGCCCCCTCCCAAAACCCATTCACATCCACTGCGCACCCTGCCTCTCCACCCCCACCCCATACTTACCTCCAGAGTCCGGCGCGATGATCTTCAGTGGACTGGAAACATGTCTGCACTCTTCAAAGCCAACCACGAACTGAAGAAATGCCAGTATTCTGTATAATGGCATACATAGGGTTTTTTCAACTTTGGTACATATCTTGGCATTTTTTGGAATTTTTGCATCAAATTTTCAACATGGGGTTATTGGGACCCCTCCTCATGAAGTCAATCACTTTAGTGGCGTTATTAGGTCCGAAAGGTGATTTTGCAGACACTGCGTGGAATCACCTTTTGGGACCGATTAACGAAACAACAGTGCCACTGTTCATGGGGGGGGGGGGCTTTCAGAATGCCTATGTTGCAAATGTGGTGGAAAAAATCCAAAAATGGCTGTTTTACAAGCTTGCGTTGTAATTGTTTCCATGTACGCTGTGAATCGTGAATTTGCAATATTTTCACTCCAGATTTTCAAAATTGGCATTTTTCCACACCTCCTCGTGAACAGTACAGCTGTCATTTTGCATTCCCTGACCAAAATGTGTTTTTGCACGTCCGGCGCAGAATACCATGGTCGCTGTGCGAAATCAGTTTTCTGGACAGTTTGAGGAAATGATGGTGACACTGTTCATGAGCAGAGGTCCTAAAATGCCTATGTTGAAAATCTGGTGATGAAAGTCCATAAAATTACTGTGTTACAAGTGTGCATTGCAGTTTCCACCCACCCTTGTAACTTCGCAACTTTGCAATATTTTCATACCAAATTTCCAACACTGGCATTTTTTCACACCTCCTTATGAACAGTACAGCTGTCATTTTTCATATCCTGCCTAAAATGTGTTTTCGCACCCGTGGCACACAGTGGCATGGTCGCTGTGAGAAATCAACTTTTGGGACAAATTAACAAACTCACAATGCCACTGATCATGAGGGGAGGTCCCAAAATGCCTATGTTGAAAATGTGGTTAAAAAAATTCCAAAAATAATTGGGTTACGGGCGTGTGTTGCACGCTTTCTATGCATGCTCATGACTTCACCAAGTTTTAATATTTTCACTCCAGATTTTCAATGTTGCCAGTTTTTTTACACCTCCTCATGAACAATGCAGTTGTCATTCTTCACATACTGCCCAAAATGTGTTTTCATCTCTGTGTCACCAAATGGCATAGCCACAGTGCAAAACCACCTTTCAACTAACACACTGATAGTGCCGCTCTTCATGAGGTGGGGTCACAAAAAGCCCATGTCGAAAATTTGGAGTGAAAATACCAACACACGCCTACGGTGTTAGGGTTTCCAACTGTAACACCCCCACCCTGTATAGACTGACAGGTTTCAGGGGTGTGACTTGGGATCATCGGCTGTAATGCTCACACCATACCACCTCCACCCCCACCCTGCAGCCAGTGACAGGCATCGTGGTGTGCCTCAGAGTGTTTGGACACAATGTTCACCCCATTCTCCTATACTGCACCCACCTCAGCATATTTCCTTATGGAATGGGATAAGTATAACGCCCAAAGATCCCAAAGTACACCACCACAACATTTGTCAGTGTCTACAAGGTAGGGTGAGGTAAAATGGCATGAGCATTATAGCTGATGACCCAAAGGCACACCCCAATGCCTGTTGGTCTCTGCAGGGTGGCATTGGCATCACTTCAATACTTCACTGCCATTCCTATTATGCGTTTCTAACTCCTGCACTACCAATGCCAATGAGACAAAATTCAGCACTGACAAATGTTTGTTTTCTGGTAGCCAGAATCCACCAGCCATAATCTGTCATGTCACATTCGGTATAATTTACGGCAGCAATAATGTGTCTCACAGAGAACAGTTACATGCTCTTGAGATTAGGCACATTTTTCCTGTCTTCAGGTGCTCAAAAATCAGAAACTGAAGCTGTGAGAACTACAGAATGTGCAGCTGAACAGGGTTCTAGCCAGGGATTTCAGATCTGCACACCAAGTGGACTCACTGCTACGCCCCTCCTTTGTTGGGGTGAGCATCCCCCCCCCGGGTGTAGCCAGACAATATACAAATGTATCCCAGGACTGTGTTTGTTGCCTCATTTGGCACAATAAATACAACTTTTGTATCTCATGACAATGGTTGTTACCATGCATGGGTAAATACAAATGCCCAGAGCCTGTAAAGTTGTATTGTCCTTCGGATGCAAAGAGAGTATTAGTGACCAGTCCTTCTAGTTTCAATTCCTATGAATAAAATTACAGAAAGGTTCAGTATTTTCTTTGTTAGTTTTCATGGAAAAAGGAAGCAGTTCAGAGCTTATTTGTTAACCCCCCTTAAATAAAATTGCACACCATTTAGTGCTTGGAGTATGCCTGCCTAAACCCATGCAGCTGAATATGGGAAGTTCTCAAGCAACATAAAATTCATTGAAAGCACAGATGGGGGAATGAGCAGTGTGGGTTTTCCTGCTAAATTACCTTGTGATTGCCATTGAGTTGTGCTTAAAAACTGCATACATATCCCTAAATTGAATGATACAGCAGGGAAAAAACATGCAGGAGCCCTCACAAATTAAATTTGCAATTATTAAGTCATTGTATGTTATTTTAAACACCTGTGGCTTAACTATTTGAGTAATTATCAGAATGTGGTTTGTCACACTCTATAAGGAAGAGGTGTTTAGTACCTTGAAACACTGGGGTGTGTCAGGTTGTGGTTTTTGGTCCTATATGCATTTTATTTAAGATACTGTATTAGCATATTGTATCTGTACTATGCACTGTGCACTTTACAAGCACAAGTAAAAAACATTTAACGATAGATTGAAGTGCTTGCTTCTTTTTGCTTTGTGTGACATTGGTTTTGTAATCACCCAGTCTTAACTAAGAGGGCAGCCTTCTTTCTGTTTAATCTGTATGAATTGCCTGACATATTTGTACTGAGTTTAGTCTTGCTCTCTGCATATACAACATATACTGCCAGTGTTCATTTACTTCTTTTTGTTTTTTAAGTTAGGCACCACTCAGGAATGCTGAGAGCTGAGTAAAGTACTGTACTGTTCATTGTACTCCAAACTAAAACTGCATGTATTCTGCTAAAATTAAACAGATGAGTTAAATACACATTTTATACTCCCTCTCAATTGACGGTGGGAAACATGGTTCTTTGCCACCACTGGTCTGAGAAGTGTGTGTGGGTAGAGGTGGATTTGTTGCACCTTGGTATTGCTGAAGAAGATCTGGAAACTAACTGATATCAGCTCAGTAGGGTTTTCCTGGTCTGCTGTTTATAGTCATTTATTTTTATCAGTTCTAGCCATTTCCATTTCTTTCTGAGCACCCTGTCACTCTAATCAGTTAGCAATTCAAAAAGTTAAAAATACGAAATGGAAAAGGATTCAGATCACGCAAAAAAATAATAATATTTAAATTGATTTGAAAATGAGCTAATTAGAGTTTTTTTCCTACACCCACTCTTTTCTCGACACACAAGCGGGCACCCACCGCATCCCGTTTACACATTCTGATGGTTAAAATTGTGCTATAATACTTACAAAATCATATTCCTTCTGTCAGTCGAGAGACTGTAAAAGGGGAGTCTAACTCATCTGCTTTATCCTGTCAGAATGCATGCAGTTTTAGTTGAGGGGACAATGAGTAGTACTAATACTCAGTCTCACTTGGAAAAAAAAACAAGTATGATTGTAGTAGTGTACCTCTCAGAGGGGGGGGGAGCTCCTGTTGTTCACCCACTCCTGGCCAGGCACTGGCTCTTTCCCCAGTCAGTTTCCCAGTTCCTCCTGGTGACATGAGGAATATGTTTTTTTCAGTTTTTTATTTTATTGAAATCTAGGATTACAAGTACCTTTGAGCAGGAACTGCTCATTTACAAAGGTTCCACTTCGAAGGAATGAGGGGTATACATACATACAAAGGTCAACATAATAATACATAGTTACACAATAAAAAGAAGTAAGAGACTGAGGCTTAGGAAATTCCATTAATTCAAAATGTGCTAAATGTTAAGTAGCCGAGGTATGCACTCAGTATAGTAAAACAAATCATCCCACTCCTCAAAGGCATCAAATTGCAGTGCTTTAATGCTCGTTTTTAAAGGAACTGTACAAACGGACATCAAACCGCACACCAACAAACATTAACAAGCATTTGTCAATGCCGAATGTTGCTTGCTTGTATGTGCTGTTTAGGTATTTGGAAGTGACAGTTTCATGCCTTCCTCCCAAGACATCCACTGTGTCTTTCCGTTCAGTATTCACAGAAGAGTGGGAGGGGCAAGGGCCACAGCAGTACAGCAGTTGCCAAGGGGGTGAAGAGGTGGAAAATAGTCCATTCAAAGGCAAAAGAGTCCTGCAGGAGCTCACTAAATTGAAGGTAGACAAAGCGATGGAACCAGATGGCATACGCCCAAGGATATTAACAGAACTACGGAGGGAGATAGCAGTACCTCTGGCAGCCATGTTCACGGAGTCATTCAGCATGAGTGAATTGGAGGAGGGCACATGTGGTCCCTCTACACAAGTCTGGCAGCAGGGAGGAGGCAGGGAACAATAGGCCATTCAGCCTCACTTCAGTAGTAGGGAAGATCATGGAGACATTGCTTAAAGAATGGATAGTGGGGCATCTAGATGCCATCGGAGACCAGGACCATAGACAACATGGATTCACAGTGGGGACATCATGTCAGATAAATCTGGTTGATTTATTTGACTGGGTGACAAAGGAAGTGAATCAGGGTGGGGCAGTGGACAACGCTTACCTTGATTTCAGCAAAGCCTTTGACACCATCCCATATGGGAGGCTGATAAACTAGCTGGGTAGGCTGGACATGGGGGAAAGGGTGGTAAACTGGGTTAGAAACTGGCTAACAGACAGGAGGCAGAGAGTGGTGGTAAATGGTATGCAGTCTAGGGAGAGGGGCGACCAGTGGGGTGCTGCAGGGATCGGTCCTGGGGCCAGTTCTGTTCAATGTCTTCATTAGTAATATTGCAAAACATCTGAAGGGAAATTTTTCACCAGATTTTCAACATAGCCATTTTAAGACCTCTGCTCATGACCAGTGTCACTGTGATTTTCTTAATTTGTCCGTACATTGATTTCACACACGACTGTGCCATTGTGCTCCATAGGCGGAAACACATTTTGGGTGAGATGTGAAAATGACAGCTGTACTGCTCATAAGAAGGTGTGGTAAAATGGCAATGTTGAAAATCTGGAGTGAAAATATTGAAAATTCGGAACTTACGAGCGCATTTTAGAACTGCGCAATGCCTGCTCGTAAAACAGTCATTTTGAGGAATTTTTTCTCCAAATTTTAAACACAGCCATTTTAAGACCTCTGCTCATGAACAGTGTCACTGTGATTTTCTTAATTTGTCCCGTACATTGAATTCGCACACCGACTGCGCCATTGTGCGCTACATGGGTGGAAACACATTTTGGGTGAGATGTGAAAAATGACAACTGTACTACTCATAAGAAGGTGTGGTAAAATGGCAATGTTGAAAATCTGGAGTGAAAATATTGAAAATTCGCGAACTTACGAGCCTGCGTAGGAACTGCGCAACGCACGCTTGTAAAACAGTCATTTCTTTGAATTTTGGCATCAAATTTTCAACATGGGGTTTTTGGGACCCCTTCTCATGAATGATGTCACTGTCATGGCGTTATTCAGGCCTGAAGGGTGATTTCGCACAGTTACTGCGAAATCACCCTTCAGCCAGTCTTGTCATGACAACTGACAGCAATCATGAGAAGAGGTCACAAACCCATTTGATAATGTGAAAATTCCGAAAAATGCCTGAGATATGCAACAAAGTTGAAACCCCTATCTAGCCATTATACAGCTTACGGCATTTCCTCAGTTCGCGGTCGGCTTTGAAGAGTGCAGACATGTTCCGGTCCACCAAAGATCGTACACCAAGCTCCGGAGGTAAGTATGGGGTGAGAGGGAGGTTAGGGAGGCTGGGTGCGCAGTGGATGGAGTGCGGATTGTGGGAGAGGTGAGGCGACTCACGATGGGACCGTTTTTCTTTAGAGAAAAAAAAACGGACAACGGATGTTTGCCACGCTGGGTGGGCCTCTGCATGGCACAAGGACATTGGGAAAAGCTTAGCCAACGGGGATTGGGCACCTCACGGCCTAGTGATGTTTTTTGCCATGCTGGGGTGGGCTCCCAGCATGGCATTCTCAGAAAGTTTGGGGGGGTAGGGGAATGCAGCACAGCCGGCGGGGATTGGGCACCCGTCGGCTATACATAGTGCATGCATGCATGCAGCTGCGATGCCTGTGTGGGCTTCTTGCCCGGGGGAGCTGCACGTGAGCAGCCTTATCTTATCGCTACCATCCAAGCATAGCTCCCCTTTCATCCGTATGCCACTGCATTTTGGAGCGTGTCATAGACAGCTCCAGAATGCACTGGCTTACAGGGGCCGCACCTGCCTAGTGATCTTTTGGGACTCCTGGTAACATACCTACGCTAACCCAACCTAACCTCCTCAGTAATGTGTGCAGACTTCCAGGTGTAAGACTCACAGAGCGTCAGATGAATGTTGCTGATTTGCAGCCACTGCCCAGATTACTCTGCACAGCTGCCGATTATGGTCACTGGATATGATTGCTAGCTCATATCTGTGAACTGAGGATAGTGCGTGTGATTTGGCAGTGGGGGGGGAAGCAGATTAGTGAGGAAATATGTGCAATGTGCACAAACATGCACACAAAATAACTTGCTGGATATGGCTACTAGTTCATAGCTATACATTGAGAGCTGTGTGTGCAAGTGGGCAGCGGAGGGGAAGACCACGGAAGATTATATAGGGAATCTGTGCAATGTGCACACACACAGACAAAAGAACTCAGAAAAGCCCCCACCCCCAGGAAACAAGGTACTACCCACTGCCATACTTTGCTTAAATATAAATCCAGCCCTGGTTCAAAAGGCTGCCTCCGGCCCTGGATTAAAAGGCTGCCTGGCTGTCATGCACAGTAGAGTTCATCTGCCTTTTGTTTTTTAGGGCTGCCAACTGTCATTTCTGTTTTTGTGTAACTAGAGCTATTCCTTCTCCACCTGACCCCCACAAACACAAAAGTGACACTGGGGTGTCCAATACCCAGTGTCATGGTCAGGACACCCCGATGTTTCTTCAAGTAAGAAACAGTGTAGTGCAAACGGAGTGCTCCAGGGCACTCCATCATTTTAATTCACAAAGAATGTGAGGAATGTAGAGTCATTTTCTCAAAGCATAAGGTCTGCAGCCTTAAAAAAATTGCTTTCTGAGCATACTAATGGCAGTACATAAAGAAATGAAAAAAGATCATCACATTAATGATGTTTTTTACATGTTTATTTACAATTAGCTTTTTGATACAACCTACGCAGTGATATCCTTTATCATGCTAGCTAAGCTTAAGATAAGCAATCTATCTAGAGGCTGTGTAATTTGTCTCGGCATTGGCAGAGAGCAGAACCAATTGAAAAGCATTTTTCCATTGTTATTAATATAGCAACAAATGCATGTTCAGCACTAACATCAGAAAGTCATGTCATGGGAAAAAAATGTAAATCACCCACCATTATGAATGTCATTCCTTTGGGTGAGTGGGTGGATGAAGATAATTATAAAATGGCAACAAAATTTCTAGTGTCCTGATTGGTCAATGTGTGCCTGGGACAGTGATGTTATTGAACAATAACATTACTATGTGCACATCATGGCTGCCATTACTTCTTTATTTCAGAAACAAAGATATATTGTCACACTAATAATCTACTAAAACCTTTCTTAATTTTTTTTTTTTTTGTATAACATCGAGCCATTGTATAATTGCAAGAAGGCATTCCAAGGTGTGTGTTATCGTATAATAATTACCGGCTCTGCCTTTTTCCCATAGGGAAACCATGGCATAATTTGCCGTCACAAAGGAGTGTTTATAATGGCAAACATGCACACGATTTCCCTTCCTCTGCGCATGCTCACGCAGCAGCGCAACCAGCCAAGAGCACTCATTGCTTCCATGTTACCGAAATAGAACTGTCAGAACAACTCAGCGGGAAGTCCTCTTCTTTTCTCCCCCCTTATACCCTGCACAGAAAGACCTGAAGAAATGGAAAAAAAAAATTTAAAATGTAAAAATCTCGGCACCGGAGTAAAAGGACTGACCTTGGCATACAGTGGCAGAATACACAGAGCTATTTATTTTATATAATTGCTGAGGCAAAAAAGGCAAACCCAGCAATTATATAAAATAAAAAATTGGTCGGGGTATCAAACTCAATTTTACACAGACCCTCGTTGTGGGATGCTTTTCACAAACCCCTCAGGCTTCGCCCTCTGGGTTTATGTAGCATCCCACAACTCGGGTGTGTGTAAAACCTCATTACACACCCGACCCATATTTATTATATATAGCGTCCACCCTGGGGTGGTGGAAACACTCGGCTTCACCTCGTGCTTCAACCCACCCCAGGAGTGACGTTAATAATGATAACACACACCTTGTCGTGCCTTATTGCTTAAACAATTACAGGGTAAGGTTCCATTGTCAAGTTTGCCTAGGAACACCACATTCCCTATAGCTAGCCTTGCCTGGTAACAAGAATTTGTCTTTGTAATTCTTACTGTGGTATTTCCTGTTGGTCTTCTAAAAAAAGGGAATTGTAAGAGCTTTTTGCTTAAGTCTCACTGATGTCTTTTTTTTATTTTTTTTTTATTTGTTAGACTCTAAGATTACAAATACTGCTCATTTACAAAGGTTCCACATCAAAGGATGGAGGGAAACATACATACAGAGGTAAACCATGGTTACAGGTTTAACACAGTGAAGGCTAGGCTTTAAATTTAAAGTACATAATGGGGAGACATAATAAGCCAGTTTATGAGAAAAAGACATTTCGGAGCAAACAGTACATTAGTCTGCTCCATATCCAACTCTGACATATATTGATTTCTTGTCAGGATGCCGTGGGGTATGTAATTAACTTTCTTCCTGTCCTTCTTGTTTTTTCCAACTAATACTTGATGTAGTCCACCTTGTCTCTGGAATTGTTGGGGTCTTTAGTGTTTTGAGATCTTTATTTTAATTTAGCTATTATTTCTTGAAGTCTTTGATTACACCAATCAAATTCACTGTGCTCTACAAATGAAATATGTTTGTCTTCTTTCAGTTACTCTCTGCTGTAAGGAGCTTGTGTTCTTCCTTACCTTTCTCCAGTAGACTATCAGTTTTATTAAAGCTTCATGGAAGATGGTGTGCCACCTGATAATGAATTTGGGTTTTTCTTGCCCATGTGCAGGAGTTTTTTAGCCTGAGTCCTTATGGAGCTCTTGATAATTGCAGGTAAGCTTCAAGGCCAGTTTTGTTCCGGTAGAGTTGTCAGGCCTTTGCCACAACTTTTTTCCAGCTCTCTGAATGCTTCGCAAGTTGGGGACTCAGACACAGGGACCCTGCCCCTTACTCAGCTGGGTGCAGGGTCCATGTCGCAACTGCTTCCCTTGCATGTCACAGTTTATGACATGCGTACGGGTGCTTATAGAATCGGACCCAATGATTGCAGAAAAAGACCAGAGGTCCATCCAGTCTGCCAAAATTCCCTATAATCCCTGAAACCTTCCATAGAACCTTTTGTTACTCCAGGGTTCTAGTCCTCTCTGTCCTTTCACCCTGGTCAACCACTATTACCTTCATTTTATCCCAGCCCTGCTTGAATCCCCCACTTTTGCACCCACCACCTCGACCAACAGACTGTTCCAAGGTTCCACCACCCTGTACAAAAAAAAGTACTTCCTCACATCCCTCCTGAATTTTCCACCAGTTCATTTCCACTCATGTCCACATGATCACGAGTTGGTATTCAGGCCAAATAATTCCCTGCAGTTCACCTCATTAATTCCTTTAAAGAACTTGATGGTCCCTGTCATATCTTCCCTCTTCCTTCTGGGTTCCAGAGAGTACATATTTAGTGCCTTGAGGTATTCCTCATTGGATCTGCCCTGCAGGCTCTGAATCATTTTTGTTACGCTGTGCTGCACTGTCTCCAACCTATCCTTGTCCTTTCTCAGGTGAGGACACCAAAACTGGGCACAGTACTCCAGATGAGGCCTCATCAGGTTTCAGTAAAGGGGAATTATTACCTCTTTTGTTCTGCTAACGGTAACCCTCCTGATACATCCCAGCATCCTGTTAGGTTGCTATAGGCCTTGATGCACTGACTCATTTGTTTGTGTGAGTTACTGATCATAACTCCCAGATCTTGTTCCTCAGATGTGGTGCTAAGTCTCTCCCCTCCCATCGAGTACTCTGGCTTGAGGTTTTTTTTCCCTAGGTGCATTACCTTGCACTTCTTGTCATTACATTTTAACTGCCAGACCTTTGACTACCCCTCTAGCTTTTGTAGGTTGCTCTGCATATCCCTTATTCCCTCTTCACTAGCCATCCTCCCACTTAGTTTTGCATAACTTGTGAAGAGATACAACCTGCCCTGGATTCTGTCCCCAGTGTCACTAATGAACATGTTAAAGAGGACCAGACCCAGAACATATCAGGGATTTATTTAACTCTAAAAATTGATTAGCATTTTGCTCATAAAAGTGCTAAATCTTTGTGAAAATGTATAGCTTTTGCCTCACTGTGTTTAACAAACACAGCACTTCTAGAAAATCTATATAAATTCTTTCTGTACAGTTAGTATAGTCCCAAGAAAAAAACTGCTAATCAATTATTTAAAACCCTGCATATCCCTATGGAACCCTTCTCATAACCTCCCTCTCCTCTGATTTAACCCCATAGACCACCACCCTCTGCTTCCTCCCTTGTAGTCAATTATCCACCCAGTTCGATATGTGTTTAGTTCCACCCAGGTCTTCCATCTTTTGAGCAATCTTTTGTGTGGTCCTAAATCAAAAGTCTTGCTGAAGTCAAAATACAGTAGAACCACAGCAAGTCCCTTGTCTTATTCCTTTGTCACTAAGTCAAAGAAACTATTAAGTTAGTCTGACAAGACCTTCCTACCATGAAACCATGCTGTTCACTATCCTGAAGTCCATTGCTTTCCAGGTAGTCCATGAGGTCCTCTTTGATTAATGATTCCATCAGCTTCCCCACAATAGAGATCAGATTGACAAGCCTATAGTTCTCTGGTTGCTCCTTATCTCCCCCCCCCTTACAAAGAGGTACAACATCTGCCACTTTCCAGTCCCTTGGAACTTTCCCAGAGCTCAGTGACCAGTCAGTGGCTCAGCCAGCTCTGCTGCTAATTGCCTATATATCCTTGGATGTAACTCATCTGGTCTCAAGGCTTTATCTATCTTAAGGGCTGCCAGTCATTTTGGGACCCTTTCACTAGTCAGCAATGTCTGTCTCATTTCCAGAACTTCCACAGTGACTGCTTTGATGTCTTTCTCTGGCATGAACCCACTGTCATCATTATTGACTACTGAGCAAAAGTAATCATTCAGGATGGCAGCCTTTTGCCCATCCACCTCTATCACCCTACCCCCCAACTAGCAGTAGAATTCCACCCTTTTTTCCTTTTTTTACTAATGTATCTGAAAAATTGTTTTTCTCAGTTCTTAACCCCACTGCAGTATGTAGCTCTGTGTCTGCTTCAGGCTGTCTAACTGCCCTCTTTGTCTCCCCTTTTTTCTGTAGATTTTCTGTTTTCTTCATTATTAGAAAGTGATAATAAGTTCATAGAGCACATTAGTAATCTTAACCCATCTGACAACATAGTTATTATGGGGGACTTTAATTTGCCCTGCATAAACTGGATAACACAAAATGGGATTAGTAAAATTGAACAAATACACCTGGATACATTTGTACAAGTAGGGCTTGAACAAATGGTAGCATGTGCAACCAGGAATGATAAGATATTAGACATCATATTAACTAACATGTGCAATGGTATCACTGATGTTCATACTTCAATGCTCTTGGGAAATAGTGACCATCTTTGTGTAAATTTTAGGATGTTACGACAATCAGGACAACCAGGGATGGGAACTACAGAAAAACTTCAATTTAAAAAGGCAAACTTTAATTCCCTAAAAGAACAAATAGCAAAATGGGATTGGGAAGAAGACTTCACTAATGGATCTGTCGAGTGGAAATGGGATTTATTGACTTCAAAGATAAAAAAGTGATTCGGGACTATATACCTACCTCAAAAAAGTTTACTACAAAAAGAACACTACCGTGTTGGTTGAAACCCTCTATAAAGAAATTCATAAACAAAAAGAGTAGAATGTTTAAAAACATTAAAAAAAGCAACCAGCATTTATTACTAGTATATTAAGCACTGACAAAAAAAAAATCTAATTTAAAATAAAACAAGCAAAATCTGACCAGGAAATATTCATGGCAACAAAAGTAAAAGACAATAAAAAACGTTTATTCTCACATATCAATAGTATAAGGGTAATTCAAATGTAGTGGGACCATTTGCTGGAAATATGGGAGAACCTACCAATAATAAGGAAACAGCTGATATTCAGAACAAATATTTTTCCTCAGTATTCAATAAATCTGATCTTACTATGCTTAAGGATGTGCAACTATCCATACCTGGGACAGTAAAGATTAGTCAAGTAGAAGTGCTTAAAAGGCTAAAATCAATGGATATTAATAAATCTCCAGGCCCTGATGATCTCTACCCTAGAGTTTTGAAAGAACTTGCAGACTACATTTATAAACCATTAACAAACATATTCCTACACTCCTTAGATTCTGGTGATATCCCACTTAGTTGGAAGGTAGCAGTAGTTGTACCACTTCATAAACAGGGACCTACATCAAAACCTGAAAACTTTAGACCAATAAGTCTGACTTCCCTATTGGGTAAAATCTTGGAAAGGATAATTAAGGACTACGTCCAAGAACATTTATCAACTATAGGTGCAATAGACGCATATCAGCATGGGTTCACCAAGAATAGACTGTGTTTGACTAATCTACTGGGCTTTTATGAAAAAGTAAATTAAGAGATTGACAACAAAAACCCAGTTGATATAATATTCTTGAACTTTGCAAAAGCTTTCGATAAGCTACCTCGCTTAGAATTAGCTAATTCACTAAGGAATCTTAAATTATGTTCTAATATTACAAATTGGATTGTAAATTGGTTGACGGGGAGATGGAAGAGGGTGGTGGTGAATGGAGTTTTTTACGATTGGGCTGGAGTTACAAGCAGTGTTCCTCAGGGGTCAGTGTTGGGGCTGGTCTTGTTTAACATGTACATTTCTTCATTGAAAATAGATTTACCAAAGGTGTGGTTGTCCAAATGTGCAGATGATTGTCAATTGAGAACAAGGTTAATGCCCTTGAAAGCTGTACAACTTTACAGGAAGTCCTGTACCATACCTATGCCTGGATGACACACAGTAGATTGGAAATGAACATTAATAAATGTAAAGTTATGCATTTGGGAATCTAAAATAGACAATGTGACTATACCTTCAACAGTAAAGTACTAACTGTAACTACAAGTGAAAGTGATTTGGGGGTGACTATAAGTAATGATCTCAAGTTTAATATGCATTGTAGAAATCAGGTAAAAAATGCAAATCAGATGCTAAATTGTATTACTAAACATATTTCTAGTAGGACTAAGGAGGTATTACTTCTAATCCATATAGCATTGGTTAGGCCACAGTTGGAATACTGTGTGCAAATATGGTCTCCTTTTAAAAAGAAAGACATAAATAAGGTCGAATCAGTCCAGCACTGCTTTACTAGACTCAGAACAGGCTTTAAACAGATACCATATGCTCAAAGATTGAAAACACTCAATTTGTACTCACTGCAATACAGGAGAATAAGAGGGGACATGTGTATGTTGCACAGGGTAATGGGACAAGATAAGTGCATGTCAGAATTTGGTGCAAACTTTAACCAAGATAGAGCTAGTGGAAGAAGACATTCCTTGCAGATACGCTACAACAAATGGAACATGCTGTGTAGGAAGCATTGGTACAGCCAAAGGGTTATTACTACGTGGAACTACCTCCCCTGAGAATGTAATAGCCAGTAAAAATATTGGTGTCTTTAAAATAAGCTGGACAATGCAATGAGAGATGACATTAAAGCTGTGTAATATATATAAATCCAACTAGCAAGCATAAAGGACGCAAGTCTACAAAGCTTGATTTTACCTATGATACTTATGATAATCCTCCCATTCTACCTCCCCCTGGTTTTCCTTGTATTTATTTTATTTTTTATTTTTTTATTATACTTTTTGCACCCCCTCCTCCTCTTCTTAACTGCCAAGCTATCCGCCCGGTCATGGATCCCCCCTGCTACGGCATCCCCATTCCGCTGTACTCCCTATTATCCCCTGGCTTGCCCCCCAGGGCGGGGACATGGCACCCCCCCCCGGTTAGGTGCCACGAACGAAGGGTAAGGGCAGGAGTCAGGTTGAGGAGCCTATGGCAGCCTGAGGGACAGGCATCACTAAGGCGGTGGGAGGAGGCTAGGATTTTTCCCCTTTAGAGGGGCGGGAACGTGCAATGATGCCTGCGTCCGTCCCGCCTCTTAGTAACTGTTGGCCCATATGCTTGAAGTTCTCCTGGTTTCCACCAGGTGTCCCTCTTGCAACAGTGACATTCCATGCCCTCCTCCCGGAGAAGGAGAGCAGTCATGGGATGCTCAATCATTCTCCCCCCGGCCGGCCCTCCAACGAACTAAGTCCATTCCCGAACCCAGGTCGCCGGCGTCGCAAGCGGAAATCCCACTGCTGTGCCGGCGGGCTGGCCTTCCTAGTATTTATACAAGGCCTTCTTTTTGGCCTTTACCACATCTCTGACCCTTGCTGAGAACCTCCTAAATTTGTTTTTCATTGATACCCTCTTTATACATACCTTTGGTGCCTTGAGAATGAATCGCTTAATTGCCCTCATGGCTGCTCCACCCCACCTATGCCACCTACCCCTATTAACTTGTTATTGACTATCTCCCTCAGTCTATCGGAAGTCCGCCATTCTAAAGTCAAGGACTCTGGATCTCAGTTATGGCTTGCTGGCCCCATGGGCCAATTCAAACCAAGCAGAGTTATGGTCACTGTTCCCTAGAGGCTCCTCTACTCCCACAGCAGCCAACATCTCTGAGTTGGTGAGCACCACATCAAGGATTGTGGTCTGCCTTTGAAGGTGTCCAGTAGTGCCTGACTCCTAGTGCTCTTGGCCACCAGGCCTCCCAATCAATGTCTGGAAAATTCAGGTCTCCCACCACCACTACTTCCCCCTTTGCTACTCCTCTTTCAAGTTCCTCCTTGAGTTCACTGTCCCTTTCCTCCACTTGCTCTGGAAGCCTATAGATGACCCCCAAGTGCACTATTCTGCCTGAGGCTGGCATGAGTTGCACCCATACTGACTCAGCCTCCCCATACATACATATTCAAGTGGATCTGTCGGGCGCTGATTAGGGGTCAGCGTGGTGTTGTTTAGATTCAGCATCCCTTCGAGAGATGCACCATGCCTCTCACAGCATATTGTAATTCTGCTCACTGCAAAAACAGGATTTATTCCACAAAGCATCCCCTGCGAACTTAACAAAAGACTATTGAGGCAAAAATAAATAAATAGCATTGGGAATTGGATGGTCATGGTCAGGATGCAGATTTCATTACTTGCAATATTACAGGTGTTATTTATCTGTTGACTTGCACCTGTGGTGCCTATAATATAATCAAAACCATCCTGCAGTTTTGAACTAGAACTGGAGAACTCCATAGGGCTAGTGTGGGGATAACCTTTCTTATGCAACAGCACAACATGTATGGGGAGCAGATATTCTACAGGATAATACTTTTAATTTCTGGAGGACTGAAAAAAAAGGAACACCCTTGTTGGGGGTGGGAGAGACACTAGGACAATGCTGTCCTTAGAAAGCAAACATTTTAGATTTACACAATGGGAGCACATGAATGGCCCAAGTTAAATGATAGCTTCGACCTAGCATTTGTTTTTGAAATATTGAAATAATGTTTAAATTATTGTTATTAATGTAATGTTTTTCTGTCCATTCTCTGTTCTCTGTGCAATATACATTTCCACAAATCTGACTTTGGTTGTGTTTGAAACACAGGATTTCATCACATAAGAGTCTAGTCTTGGAACCAGAAGCTGCATAAGTCACAGTCTACTATGTGAATATGCTATACTAACTGTATTCCCATTTTGGATGATGACGTTTTAAAAATAAGATTTTTTTATTTTTTTTAATTTTTAGTGAGTTAAAGTGCACCTTTCACATGATGTATTAGTGATGTCAGAACACTGGGCCTACATAATTAGTAACACCATCTCTTTAATCATATTTATGATAATTTACTAGTGTGCTGTTGTCTTTGACAAAGCAAAGGGTTTTAGCAAAACGCTTCAGGTGTAAGTCATTCTCACGGGATGTCTTTGATAAGCTCTCCCCTTCCCCTCCACCCAGACACTTGATGGTATTGTGATTGAGGCTGTCTCCTTTAAATACCTCAGAGTATAGTTGGATTGTCATCCAGACTTCTCTACTCATGTAGACGCCATCCACAAGAAGCTGCACCATAAACTTAGAGCACTTTACAGGAGCATAGCAAGTATCCCACTTCCTGCTGGAAGAGATCTCACAAAGATGATTCTACCTATCTTTGAGTATGGTGACATAGTATTGCCAGGCTGGACCCCCTCTTTCACTCCTTCTGCTGCATTGCCCTGGCTTGCCTCCCCAGAACCCACCAGTATTCCCTGTATTCGTCCCTTTCCTTGCCCTCCCTCGATGTCAAATTCCTAGCTAATTGTGTCACCTTTGCCTACAAATTCTGGCTAGGCTCCCCCCCCCCACCTTTCTTCCTCTCCTTCCCTCCTTCCACTTCCTACTTCCTTCACAGCTCTGAAAGCCTTTCTCTCACTCTCCCCTCTGTAAAATCCTCTGTTGGTCAAGCTGCTCTCTCCTCCTGCTTCCCCAAACTTTAGAGCATCCTCCGTGTTGCTATTTGCAATACTCCCTCATCCCTATCACGAAATTCCCTCCTCTGTGACTTCCAGATTCATTTCTGCAGTTGCCGCTGATCCTATGCTAATCCCACTGCTCCTCTGTTCATACTGCTCCCTCTGTCTGCTGCCCTGGTTTATTCATCCACTTCTCCCTCTGATTAATCCCCGTTGTGCTCAAAGTCTCCCTTCCCACCTTTTTTTTTTTGCTGCCAGTCACATTTTGGGGATTTGTTGCTGTTGATGTGTTAATGTTTTGTACTACTTACTTTGTGCTTTCTTTCAACTGTTGGATCCATGACTGGTCATCGACAACATTTTTGTTGAACAACGAGACAAAGAACCCATCAAGTTGATCGCATTTCACAGTCAGCAGATGGGTTCCTACGGGGCAACATGTTTTTATTGGGGGGGGGCAAGCCCTGAACCTCCTACTTGGAGGGATGTGCCCCCGCCCCCACTAAATAAAATTAACTCTGAGTCAGCTGATCGGGAAGGGTACAAGACCCCCAAAAGACAGTGCCGGGTTCCTGCACCAACACTACAGTGACCTGGCACTGTAGTCACTGTAGTGTTGGCCGCTGTAGATGTGTGCTGTCAGGTGGGTATATGTCAATGGTCTACTGCAGAATTTTCACTTCTTATTATTGTTATTGTTTTAGGATTGTCACATTACTGATGTAACACATCCCTATTCCCCCAGAACACATTGGGAAACTAGCTGTTAGCTCAGTGTGTTGTTCCTAGTAAACCTCTTGAAATAAATAAATACATTAATATGTACTGGCACTGTGTTTAAAATAAAAGTTATATCCACACCAACAGAATAGCCTGCATCTCAATGTGCTTGGTGGAGAGTGCCTGGTCTTCCTCACCCTTCATCAATCTAACTGCCATGTAACCTCATTTAATATGCACTTGGTATTTATACCTGGTGAACGACTAGCATAAAACAAATGAACTCCATTTGTGGCACCATAGGAATTGGAGACCTTGAGTTTGGCAGGGGGAACTGAAACACCCTTTCTATGTTCATTACCTGCATTCTAATGAGAATTAATGGTAATCATCCTAGATTATTTTGCCACAAAAACTTAAAAACTAGAGTTTGAAGCACAGCCTTTGAAAGTGAGGCTCTGTGAGCTCCCCAATACATAATTACAGCCACTGCTTATATTTTTAGCCCAGAAACAGTAACTTATTTTACCTTGATAGCGAACATTCCTCCTCACTGGTTTGCTGGGTATGAGGACAGAAGTAAAGGATATATTTATTTATGTAATAGGTGTAAGTGGATAAACCATTACATAAATTCATTTATTCTCACTGGTGTTGAATAAATGGTGATTCTAAGATTTATCCAACAGACTAATGTCAATCAACCACCATTTATTCAACACCCTGCCATCAATCATCTCCCCTCCTGCCGGCATTACTTTAAAGTACTCTCACTTTCAATTTCACTACCACCCCAAGGCCACCACTAGTTCCCAACTTACAGCACAGCTCACTAAACACAGACATAAACACTCTTCACTGCTTCTCACTTGCAGCTACATTGCTCTTTCTGCCTACCCATCCACCTCTGCCACATTTAACCACACACCCAGAACCTCTGCCACAAAAACAAAGCCATTTTTTAAACCAATCTCTTCCTCTGCCCCCCCCCCACATACCTAACTCTCTCATACCCCGACCACACAATGTACAAAGAAAGGCAGGATCAACCACATATACAGGAAAACAGCTGCATCTGAAAACACTAATGGCTCCACAGAAGCATTTTGCTTACCCGATGCACAGCAGACATGCTGCAGCTCCCACTCCCACTTGCTCACTATGCAGCACAGACTCAGTAATGAAAGCAGGATCAAACAGATAAAAAAATACTCCAAGGAGATAAACACATATAAAAATAATTTAAAAAGGCAAGGCAAACAAAAAAAGGAAAAGGAACAGCAGCACTCTCATGGTTACCCTCTCCAGCCGGCATCTCTCTCACTCTCCATACCTCTCTTCACCTTTGGTGGTGAACCGCTCCCACTTGCTCACTTACTATCCAGAACAGCCTCATAAATGAAAGCAGGATCAACCAGATAAAAAATACTCCAAGGAGATAAAACACCAAAAAAAAATACTTTAAAAGACAGGAAAAAAGAAAAGAAAAGGAACAGCAGCACTCCCTGGGTAGCCACTCTAGCCTGCCACTCTTTCACTCTCCATACCTCTCTTCACCATTGGTCGGCAAACACAGGAACAACCAGATGACATGCCCCAAATGCAGGATCAACCAGATAAAACAAAGAATAATTATTCCAAAAACTTTCCATAACATTTAGGAACAACAAGATATTTTAAAATTAAAAACTAAATAAAACATGCTTCACCATAACTGACTCCTCACTTACTGAAAAAAACAGCCACCATCTTTTTTTCTTTTAAAAATCCCTCCTAAAGGCACCTCTAGAGCAATAGAATAAAAGTAGGGATATCACTTCCCTAATAACCACATTACCAGCCATGACAACCAGCCCTGAACAGACCACAAACAATTCCCTCTTTTATAAAAAAAAAACAAAAAAAAAAACAAATCAATTAAAAAAACACGCAAACAAATCCATACCTATTGCATAAATCAGATATGCTATGGAGAACGAGTGTAATACATGAATTATCTGCTCTTGGGTGCTTTGACCTCAGCCACCCTCATTTCAATTGCATATCCCCTGTTTGTTGTTTGTTTACTTTGATGGTATCCCAAGAAGGCCTGCTGAACTGAGAAACAACAAATCTCTAGAGGCTAGTTTAGCGAGGTTAGTACTACCATCAGTTCTTGCATGGCACAGGAAGGACTGTGCGGGGGCTGTACTAAAGTCATATTTTAAATAGTATAAATTAAACAAAAATCAAATTATGGCCAGCAATAACAACATTGTCAATGATGCTCAGCATGAAAAGTAATCCAGTTTATAGAGATTTAGGGTGAGTTTTCTGCACCTGGGTAGTGGGGAGTGGGAGGGTTGTCAAAACATTTCTACAAACTGTTGGGTTACTTGGGGCTGGTTTTCAGCAGCTAGGCTGTGAGTGGTGGGGTTTGTTAACACTTAAAGTGATGAGACACTTGGGGTTGTTTTTTTCTGCAGCTAGACTGTGAGTGGTGGGGTTTATTAATAGTTAAAGTGCTGAGGCACTTGGGGCTGGTTTTCAGCAGCTGGGCTGTGAGTGGTGGGGTTTGTTAATAGTTAAAGTGCTGAGGCACTTGGGGCTGGTTTTTCTGCAGCTAGGTGGGCAGGGGGTATTATTTTGTCATTCAGGAGGTGGGCTCATGATAGCAGGGTAGTTGAAGTGTGGGGTTTTGATTAATATTTAAAAAAAGAAATGGGGCATGGAGGCAGCTGAGTGGTGGGTTGTCATATTAAATTTAAAATGACCAAAATCTGGCTTTTACAGATGTAGGCCCGAAAAGGGTTTTTCTTTTTATAACGTGCAAAACATTAGTTGCAAGCCTTGGAGACTATGATAAAAGATTCCAGTAAAGGCAGAGTGACATTTGCACCAGCACTTTCATCTGTCTAATGTGTTATCACGAATGGAACTGCCAAAACATTGTGCCATTTTTGCAAACTCAGATGAACTTATGGCCAACCTGTTAAAATAGTAATTAAGCCAAATGGGTGGCATATTGAAAGATCTGTGAGTCATAAGCAAGCAATAACACACAATGAGGTGTGGGTTATCGCCTGATAAGAGCATGCCCAAGGGTGTACTAAGGCATGAGGCGCTTGCGCCGAGTTCTTTATGCGCCTGGGCGTGCTCTTATCAGGCGATAACCCACACCTCGGAGTGTGTTATTGTGCTTTTAAAATGGGTCCCCTTAAATCTTTACCCTGGAAATTAAGTTAATAAATAAATTCAGTCTGAAAACTGTTATAAAAATAGTTTAACAAAAGTGGAAAAAAATAGTCCCAGCATCTGTACTGCAAAAGATATGTAAAATCCCTTCCAGACCAACACAAACATACAGACACACATTGTTTTTTAACCCCACCACACTTGATTGTTTTTTACATTTTGATTCTAGCTTTGTTTTATGTATTTGTTTTGCAGGTTCTCATTTTGTCTGGTAGCTGCCAGTAGCCGAGGACTGGCTGGAGTGATTGGTAGCAAAGGTTAGGATGTGTGCCAGATATATGATTTTGAATTTTACTACTCTGCTCTGCTACACACAGACATTTAATTGTATTTTGTCTGCTGAGAATTTCTCTTATATTTTTGGTTTTTGCAAGCTGCGAAATTACACACTGTTTTTTGTGTGTTAACTGTATTTCCTTTGCCTCATTTGGATCGGGAGCGAGCATGTCGCTTATCGGCTTCTGTAGAGAGCGGTCTTGCCGGTTTTGTGAAAGGGACAGAAGTCAGAAGTGTGTTCGCTATCTGCAGTTATTTAAATATCTGTGATCTTTCTGGTGACAAGAGTTGTGGCAGCACAAGTGTCAGTTTTGGTTTAAAGGGAATTTCTTTAGAGCATGTGAGGTTACTCGGTGGATCACAGAGAGCTCATTTTGAAGTCGGGATTGTGAGAGGTTTCTTTGTAGAGCTTATTTTGGAGTCAGCAGTGTGAGAGACTTTTTTTTTCTTGAAACTTTGAGGAGTACAGGTCAGACTTTCTTTTTTATATTTTACTTGATTTCACTTTCGCACTTCATGGGGGGGTGGGGGAGTCAGATAAGCCAGTACGGTACAGGTTCAGCACAGTGTTTGATTGCCTGTGAAAGCAGTTTAGAGCTATCACAGGTTATTGATATTTACCTGTTCTGAGGTCGCCCAGGGAAGAAAAGTGCTGGTTGGCATAAATATTGGCTGATAAGGACACGGGTGAAATGTAATTTCAGCCAATCAGTTTAAAGGATTTTATTGACTCATTTTATAAGCTGTATTTGTGACTCACACACTGTAAAAGCAAGTGATGAGTCAGCGGTTTGTGAGGTAATGGCTATATTGGATGCCTGCCTTTTGTGAATAAACTCCTGTTTTCTCTACTCACAAAGTTAGGGCAGTAGCAGATGTAAAACAGATGCACTGTATTCTATTTTCTTTAGTGCTATATTACTCTGAACTATTTTTGGTAGTGCAATGTTACTATAGTATGTGTTAAGCTGTATACCTGGCAAAAGAGATAGAAGTCTTTTCCTCAAGGCAGAGGATGATTTTTCCAGGCAAATCTTTCTTGCTTGACACAAGTAATATGTAATGCCCCAAAGTTGGTCATTACAGAAAAATAAAATAAAATTAAATAAAAACAGAATACACAGGAGCTTAGAGTACCTGCTGCAGGGGTAGGCAGCAGGGTACTGTACGAAGAGGCCCCTAGGAATAAAAAGTCAACCTCCCTACACACACAAAACACTGTAAATAATAGAAAAGTGCCCTGTGCACTTACAACAGGTCAAAAGACAGATTGTAAAAAGCAATAGGTGTCATAATGGCCTGGATGGAATGTTGTGCTGAGTGGCTCATGCACAGCATTCCACTCAACCAATCTACAACCAGGAAGTTCAAGTTTAAAGATAATTGTTCAGTTGTTCAGTTTTCTGCTAGCTGTGGAGAAAAGAGGACACAGAAAGTTAAGGGGAACCAGGAAGGCTTACCTGGTGGGTTGAAGCCGTTCCCCGAGGACTGTTCTGTGTGCCTGCTCGAGCTCCAGCTAGTGAAGACGTCCAGACTCCCTGCTTTGTCCAGTGCTGCAGTCAGTGGTGCCATCGAGGCACCATGAAGAAAAAAAACACTGTTGTTCCCGCGTTTTAGGGCTTAAAAGCACTCCGTTTTATTATTTTAGCCCCCCGAGGTATTTTAAAAAAGTTTTCTCGGTCCCACGTCGGCAGCAAGCAAGCTGCATCTTCCTTGGCTGTTGGAGGCCCCCCGGAGCTGTCCCTCTCATTGCCTGACGTTTCCCTCCCACTGCAACTTTCCTCCCGCCTCCCGGTTGCCTCCTGCCTTCCCCGGAGAACACAGAGCAGTGAGTCGGCGGCAGCACATGTTGTGCTGACCACCAGTTTGTTTTGGGGAGCTGTGGTGGTCGTATAAGCACAGTAGGCGCTTGGAAAAGGTGGCCTAGCGCCGCAGGGGCATCGGGTCATTAGGACCCACGATTGTAATATTAAAGAGGGAGGCGGGGCTAGTGACGCCCATGGGGAGGGGCCAGGGTAGCAAGGCCAAAGCAAAGGCCTATAAATATGCATTAGGGGGCGGGATTTAAGGTTGGATTTCACCGGATAACTGACTGCAGGCACTGGGAGCCTGTGATTTAAATGGGCAACAGCACTTAAAAGGGCAATCCTGGCCCAAATTTGAAGTAGAGCACCAGGCTTATTGTGAAGTGGGGCATCAGGCCCAAAGTGTAGAGGGGCATTAGGCCCATTATAAATTGGGGCACCAGGCCCATTACAAAGTGGGGCACCAGGCCCAGTATAAAGTGGGGCACCAGGCCCAATATAAAGTGGGGCAGCAGGCCCAGTATTTGGTGGGGCACCAGGTCCAAACCAACGTGGGGTGCCAGGCCCATTACAAAGTGAGAAACCAGGCCCAGTATTTTGAGGGGCACCAGGCCCATTGTAAAGTGGGGCACCAGGCCCAGTATAAAGTGGGGCACCAGGCCCAAGGTAACGTAGGGCTTCAGGCCCGAAGTAAAGGTAGGGCAGTAGGCCCGAGGTAAAGCCTGGTCTATAGGGAGGCCCCGGCCTAGCGGAATAGGGCAAGCCAGCCTAGTGGTACTGTAGGGAGGCCCCAGCCTAGTGGAATAGGGCAAGCCAGCCTAGTGGTACTAAAGGGAGGCCCCAGCCTAGCAGAATAGGGCAAGCCAGCCTAGTGGTACTAAAGGGAGGCCCCGGCCTAGCGGAATAGGGCAAGCCAGCCTAGTGGTACTAAAGGGAGGCCGCGGCCTAGCGTAATAGGGCAAGCCAGCCTAATGGAACTATAGGGAGGCCCCGTCCTAGCGCAATAGGGAAAGCCAGCCTAGTGGTACTATTGGGAGGCCCCAGCCTAGCGGAATAGGGCAAGCCAGCATAGTGGTACTAAACGGAGGCCCCGGCCTAGCAGAATAGGGCAAGCCAGCGTAGTGGTATTAAAGGGAGGCCCCAGCCTAGCGGAATAGGGCAAGCCAGCCTAGTGGTACTAAAGGGAGGCCCCGGCCTAGTGTAATAGGGCAAGCCAGCCTAGTGGTACTATAGGAAGGCCCCGGCCTAGCGCAATAGGGCCAGCCAGCCTAGTGGTACTAAAGGATTCCCTAGCCACAACTTACAGTAAGGGATCCTATTCCAGAATACCCTACCTATAGAAACAGGGGTTCATTTTAGAGTGTTCTATTTGCCTATACTGTGAATTTACTGTGATTACTGTACTGCTTATGCTGAACTATTGTCCTAAGTACCTGAACTATTGTCCTAAGTACCCGGACTATTGGTCCAAGTACCTGAACTATTGCTCTAAGCACCTGGACATTGGCCCTTATCAGTAACAATTACCCCTAAAGTTATAATTTGCTTTCCTCTGGCAAATTATTGTACTGTTCTACAGTTCTTTGGGCATTCTTCAGTTATATGTTTACTACTGCACGAGGACAGTCTCAATCTTCTACCACACTGCAGTCTCCCAGTGTAGTCTGTTACACCACGTGCTCAGAATCAGTCTCTACTCAAAAGAAGACATCCTTCCAACATTCTTCACTTCAGGAAGATCATCCATCAACTCATCCCATCCGTTTGTGTCATCCGCCGAAGTCGAAGTCCGTCATCAGTCGTACCAGTCACACCCGTCGTTTTCTTGTTTTCACAGCTTGAAAGTACGTCCGCCGAAACACAAGATGACAGCCGTGCCAGTGTCGTTCCGTATGGTTCCTGTTTCAGATGTCCCGAAGTTGGTCGCCCTCTACAGAAGAGAGAGAGCTCATCTTGGAGAACCTGTTCTGTGCCCCACGTGGTCATTCACCAAAAGTCAAGTCCATCGAAGCCCAGTCCGGGACGCGTCCGCCGTTTTTTTGTTTTGTGCTAGTTCCTGATCCTAGGATTGCAGAGTCAACCATCATCTCTTCAGATTCTTATGGTTCCTGGTCCTGTCAGAGTTTCTTCCGAGTCCAGCTGGCTCTTGGAGTGCTGCAGCATCAGTCAGATCGTGGTAGTCCTCCATTGGATTCATCACCACGCAGATCTTGGTCTTTCTTCATCCTTGGCAACCCTAGAAGTGGGTTTTGGCCGAGGAACCTCTTGATTCAGTGTGTGTTATTTCAGGAACCAGTTGCTTTGGTTCTACATTCCGGCAACCTCAGAGAGAGTGGGCTTTTGCCAGAGATATACAGTCTGTTTACCAAACCTCTCACCACCCTAGTGGCCTTATCTAGATCCTTGCTGGGAATTGAGATTAGGGTTCCATAGTTCTGTTTTATTTCCCTTGTAGCTACCAACGAAGAAAGACAGTGTGCATCAAGATGACAGACATTTGGACTTTGTCAGAATTGGATGGTCATTGTAAAACCAAATATTGTATTGTGGGTAGTGAAAAACACCTGATTTCTGTCTATGTACTAGTTGCTCTTACAGGATACTGCTAAGGAATTTTAGGAATATAGTGGCAATAGGCCGTGGTGCACCCATAGAGAATAATAATCTAGAGTTTAGACATTTTAGAGTTTAGTTGTTACGGTTTAGATATCCATAATGCTGTCCATACTCCCTACTGTTTTTGTGGTTGGTATGTTTCTGTATGACCATGTCCTCCGTCTCTTCCTGTCTAATAAACATCTTTGCTTCATCCAGTCTCTGTGTACGACTCCTGCCTCTCCTTGCCGGGTGATTCCACCAACCCAACCCCATTCGGACCTCAAGCGGCCCCTCGCCATCCCACCTGCTGAGGTTGTCGCTGGCACTGCTGGTAGTGAGACAGTTCCCTTCACCACTCTGAGTGAAGAACCCCGAGGTATACCAGTGCAGCGACCATCACAAATACCTGGATAGAGCTATTTTTTTTTTCCTTTTGAACCATTAGGTTCTGAACCTTTTGTGATTCGTATGTTTTCTGTAAGGCCTTGTTTTTGTTTTGTTTCTTTATTTGATATATGTTGGAGAGATATTTGATTTTTGGTTTCTTTTAAACAAGATTCCATTACTCTTCTTCGATAAGTGTCGTGAGATCTTTAACGTCCCCACTGACTGTGACCAGAGCTGGGAGAAGGAAACTTATCACAACATTTCATCTGAAGAGCGGTACCTCAGTCATGCAGCCTCCTCCCCATACTGCACTACAGTGTCACTTATGCGTATGACCCCAAGTACCTAGCATGTGGCGAGATCCCATGACATTGAATCTGCAGGCCCCTAGAGGCAAGTGTACTACCTACTGAGCCATTGGCACTCACTGCAGTTTAAACATCAGACAATCATAGCAGGCAATAACATATTTGTACCTAGTCTGTTATTTTTACAGATTAAGTTAAAGTTTAACTGTCTTGTCTTTGCACTTAATAAACTTTTTTAAAGCTTTCATTGCCGTATTACTGTATATTTAATGGCACTTAAAATATTTAAATTTTTACATATAAAAGGGCTGCACGTGCAGAGACCAGATACACCTGGGAGGAAGCCTAGTACATTCTGGATGAAATGACGGGTGCATTCTGTATCTCTGGGATATGTGTACTTTGTGCTGCAGTGAGACCATGAATGTTTTGCATTGTCTGGCAGCACAATAAAGGTATGTAATCCAATGTTATGCTGTGCCTTGTTGTTTGGCATATTCTGTGGCAGGTACACTACTGCTTGTATATGCTTACTGCGTTATAGTAGAGTGCATCAGACTGATACTGCTGACTTCTCAGCTGGCATTACCGTACCAAAAAAAACAAGCATTTGTCAATGCCAAACATTTGCTTACTGGTATTGGCATTGGTAGTACAGAAGTTAGAGAGATGCATAATAGGAATGGCAGTGAAGTATTAAACTAAGGCCAGCCCCCACCTCCCACCCTGCAGAGACTGACAGGCATTTGTGGGTGTGCCTTTGGGTCATAACACTCATGCCATTCCACCTCACTCCACCCTGCAGACACTGACAGGTGTTGAGGTGTGCCTTGGGGTCTTTGGCCCTTATGCTCACTCCATTCCATAAGAAAATAAGCTGAGAAGGGTGCAGTAGAAGAGAATGGTGTAAACATTGGGGCTGAAGACACCAAGGCACACCTCAATGCCTGTCACTGGCTGTAGGGTGGGGGTGGAATGAGGTGAGCAGGCCGACAACCCCAAGTCACACCCCCAATACCTGTCATTCTCTACAGTGTAGGGTGTTAAGGTTGGAAACCCTAGTGCCCCAAGCATTTGTTGGTATTCTTGCTCCAGATTTTTAGCATAGGCTTTTTGGGACCCTTCCTCATGAACAGTGGCACTAACATTTTGTTATTCAATCCCGAAAGGTGATTTCACACAGCAACTGTGCCATTCAGCACCACAGGTGTGAAAACACATTTTGGGCAGGATGTGAAAAATGACAGCTGTACTGTTCATAAGAACGAGTGAAAAAATGGCAATGTTGAAAATCTGTAGTGAAAATATGAAAAATTGGTGATGTTACAAGCGTGCAGAGAAACTGCAAAATGCATGCCTGTAGTGCAATCATTTTTTGGAAATTTTTTCACCAATTTTTCAACATGGGCATTTTAGGACCTCTCCTCATGAACAGTGCCACTGTGATTTTGTTAATCTGTCCCAAAAGTTGATTTCCCACAGGGACCATGCCATTCTGCACCACAGGTGCGAAAACACATTTTGGCAGGATGTGAAAAATGACATCTGTACTGTTCATAAGGAAGTATGAAAAAATGGCAATTTTGAAAATCTGGAGTGAAAATATTAAAATTGGCGAAGTTACGAATGTGTGTAGAACTGTGCAACACATGCTCATAATAATGCAGTCATTTTTGGGAATTTTTTCACCAAATTTGCAACATGTGTTTTTTGGGGCACCACCTCATGAACAGTAGCATTGTCATTTTGTTAATTCATTCCAAAAGGTGATTCGGCGCAGCAAACACAAAATCACCTTTCGGCACCGGGTAACCAAATGACAGTGACAGTGTTTATGAGGTGGGGTCCCAAGAACTCCATGTTGACAATTTTGGGCCAAAATTCTTAAAAATGGCTGAGATATCAACCTAAGATGAAACCCCCATTGACTCCCATTATACAACTTACCATCATTTCTTTAGTTTGTGGGTCGGCTTTGAAGAGTGCAAATGTGTCCTGGTCCATAGAAGATCACTGCTTCCAACCTCCGGAGGTAAGTATGGGGTAAGGGGAAGTGTGGAGAGGTGGGTCCCCAGAGGGCGGATGGGGGTGGGGGAAGGGGGAATGGAGAGATGACGAGGGACCATTTTCTTTTTTACAGGGGGAAAAAAAGACTTTGGGATGGTTTTCTTTATTTTACAGGTTACCAAAAATATTTAGGCATACTGGAGTGGGCTCCCAGTGTGCCACAATTGTGTGTATGTGTGTGTGTGGGGGGGGGTTTGCATGCTGATATGGGGTTGGGCACCCTGATGTCAGCATTTGAAATATTAGGGCGGGTGGTGGGAGCTCACCTGGCACTGGGAGTGGGCACCCAACATCAGAAAAATAAATAAAAAATTATTTTGGCACACTGAGGTGGGCTCCCAGCATGTCACATTAATGGGGGGATACATGCCAACATGGGTACTGGGCACCCCAGTGTTGGCTTTCCAGGGAGTGTGTGGTGGGCTGCAGGAGTTGCCAATGTGAAAAGGTTGCCATGGCTCATTTATCTATTTATTGAAATGGTTTACCAGGAAAGGCACACTGAACAAACAAGTTGCTCGTGGAACAAGGGGGACAGAGTGCTTGATGACAGGAGCTGACAAAAACTGTAACTCCAGCCATGCACATTACTGTGCACTGTAATGCGCATGGCCAGAGTCTTGTCAACTGCTGCCAACAGACATAAGGTATGTCTGTGTGCCTGGTTACGAGGGAAGGGGAAGGTCCCACTGCAATGAGGAAACTGTCTCACATTACAGCAGCAGATTTCTTTCAACTGTGGTCCTTTCTCTCAATCTGCTGTCATAGATAGCTCGCTGATTCATTGGTGCTTGAGAGACGAGCCCCCATAAAGTGTCAACTCATAACCATCCCTGACTGGAGTGACACTTTTCTTTCAAGTGACGACTGCATCTCTCAAACTGCTGTCATAGACAGCTCACTGATTCATTGGTGCCTGAGAGATGAGCCCATAAAGTGTCAATTGCATTGGGCAGAACACTCACACACCTCTAAAATGTTGTACTGTCACAAGATGTTTCTTGCGCATGCACGGCGTGTATGCATGCAAGCAAACATGAAAAACAGAATCCCATGCAGCTGACATCAGATCAGGGATCATGCGGTGGGAGATTTAAAACCTGCAGTGCATGTTATAGAATTTATAAGCACAGATCCTATGTTTGCTGGCCCTGCTGCTCTCTAGGTCTAAGCACAGTTCTCATGCACATACAGTGTCACTTTCATTCAATCCACACACATGCAGTGTGGCCAGCCACATTCATGAGTTGATACCTCAGATTCCCGCACATGTGTGGTATCACCCCAACATTCCCCATATGAACTGTTATCCTCAGACCCTCCTACACATGTTCTCTCACCACCACTCCCCTGTACACATGCTCTATCCCCCACAAAGTACACAGCACTCGATTCCTGATGAAGCCCCATATGTAGGGTGCTATATAGGGTATTTTCTGTGTCACTATTGGCTCTTGCTGCTGAATAGATCTTTTTACCTCTCGCTGGTGAGTGCTGCATTTTTTGTTTTTCTACAGTGCTGTGGTCATAAATGGCAAATATACACAGGCACCTTTGGAGACTGGTGTGCACTTACTTTTTTGTTTTGTGTCTGTCCCCCACAAACCCATATACACATGCATTGTCTCCAACCAGATCCCTAAACACATGCATTCTAACTCCTAAACCACCCACATACATGAACTATTACCCTCAGACCTCCCACACACATCCACTGTCACCCACATACCTCCCCAACATTCAATATTAGCCACAGACCCCTCCCCACATTCATAACTCTTCAACTAAAATGTTACATTTTTAACTTTTCTGCATTACTCACAGTACAAACAAATGCCACAATAAAACCATGCAAATAAACATTGTTCACTGTAACCAGCTCGTCTTTGGGTTCACAGCATTGACTTATTAAGAAATCTCATATGAGTGCCAGCTTCCTAAAGTAAGTCAGCAAGAAAAGTAATTGATAATGATGAATTTTCCTGGAATTGCAGGCTTATTGTGTAACAATGAGAGTTAGAGATGCATAATAGGAATGGCAGTGAAGTATGAAACTGATGCAAACCCCACCCCCCACCCTGCAGAGACTGACAGGCACTGGGGTGTGAATTTGGGGTGTGAGCTAAAACGCTCATGCCATTTTACCTCACCCTACCCTACAGACACTGACAAGTGTCATGGTGTGCTTTGGGGTCTTTGGGCCTCATACTTACCGCATTCTATAAGGAAATATGATGAGACGGGTGCAGTATAGGAGAATGGGCCTCACCCTACCCTATAGGCACTGACAAGTGTTGTGGTGTGTTTTGGGGTCTTAGGGCCTTATACTTACCCCATTCCATAAGGAAATATGCTGATATGTGTGCAGTATAGGAGACTGGGGAGAACTTTATGGCCGAACACTCCAAGGCACACCTCGATTCCTGTCTCTGGCTGCAGGGTGGGGGTGGGTGTGGAATGGCGTGAGTGTTGCAGCCAATGATCCAAAATCACACCCCTGATGCCTGGCAGTCTCTACAAGGTGGGGTGTTACAGTTGGAAACCCTAATGCTGTAGCCATTTGTTGGTATTTTCACTCCAGATTTTCAAAATAGGCTTTTTTGACCCCACCTCATGAAGAGCGGCAGTCAGTTTGTTAGCTGAAAGGTGGATTTGCATGGTGGCTATGCCATTTGGCAACACAGGGAGAAAACATTTGGGGCAGGATGTGGAAAATGACAACTGTTCATGAGTAGGTGTACAAAAATGACAACGTTGAAAATCTGGAGTGCAAATATGAAAAATTGGTGCAGTCATGAGCATGCATAGAAACTGAGCAACACACATCCATAACCCAATTATTCTGGGATATTTTTAGCCACATTTTCAACATAGGCATTTTGGGACCTGCCCTCATGAACAGTGGCACTGTGATTTTGTTAATCTGTTCCAAAAGTTGATTTCCCACAGCGACCAAGCCATTGTGCGCCACAAGTGCGGAAACACATTTTGAGCAGGCTGTGAAAAATGACAGCCATACTGTTCATAAGGAGGTGTGAAAAAATGCCAGTGTTGAAAATATGGCATGAAAATATTGCAAATTTGCAAAGTTACAAGGGTGCATGGAAACTGCGCAACGCACGCTTGTAACACAGTCATTTTATGGACTTTCGTCGCCAGATTTTCTGCTCATGAACAGTGTCACCATCATTTTCTCAAACTGTCCCGAAAACTGATTTCACACAGTGATCACACTATTCTGCACTGGACATGTGAAAACACATTTTGGCCAGGATATGTAAAATGACAGCTGTATTGTTCATGAGGAGGTGTGAAAAAAATGCCAGTTTTGAAAATCTGGAGTGAAAATAATACAAATTCACAAAGCTATGAGCGTGCATGGAAACAGTGCAACGCACGCTCATAAAAGAGCCGTTTCTTTATTTTTTTTTCACCAAATTTGCAACATAGGCTTTTTGAGAGCCCCCCTCATGAACAATGGCACTGTCATTTCATTACTCAGTCCCGAAAGATAATTCCACGTAATGACCGCAAAATCACCTTTCAGGGCCGAATAATGCCATGACAGTGACTGAATTCATGAGGAGGGGCCCCATAACCCCATGTTGAAAATGTGGTGCAAAAATTCCCAAAAATGCCCGAGATATGCACCAAAGTTGAAAAATCCCTATCTTGCAATTATACAGCTTACTGTCATTTCTTGAGTTTGCGGTCAGCTTTGAAGAGTGCAGACATGTTCCAGGTCCACCGAAGATCGTCGCACCAGAATCCAGAGTTAAGTATGAGGTGGGGGGGTGTGGGGAGGCAAGGTGTACAGAGAGTGGATGTGGGTTGGGGCAGGGAGCTGGACAGACCGTGAGAGACTGTTTTCTTCTTTCACAGGTTAGGAAAAAAAATCACAGGACATTTTTTTTTACAGGTTTACAGGGGCAGCCTGCCACCTTCTAATTTCATATCATGCCCCCACATTCTTTTACATCTCTTGTATTGGAAGATGTCTCCATCTGAAGCTTGTTAATGCCCTTAAGGTACTTGAATGTTTCTGTCCTGTCCCCCGATCCCTACTCTCCTCCAGAGAGTACATATCAAGGTCCTTTATTCTCTCCTCATGTGGTTTCTGGTACAAGCCCCATACCATCTTAGTCGCCCTTCTCTGGACCGCCTCCACCCTATCAGTGTCCTTATGAAGGTGCGGCCTCCAGAACTGCACACAGTATTCTAGCTGAGGCCACACTAGCATTTTGTATAGTGGCATCACCACCTCCCACCTTCTGCTAGTGTTACCTCTGCCTATGCACCCCAGCATGTCATTGACCCTCCTTGCAGCCTTTGTACTCTGCTTTGACACCTTTAGGTCATCAGAAATGATAACCCCTGGATCCCTTTTTTCCTTGGTGATAGTCAGCACCCCCCCCCCATCCTGTAGCGCTCTGCAGGGTTCCCTCTTCTCAGGTGTATTATTTTGCACTTCTTGGAATTTAACCTTTGTTGCCACACTTCAGACCATTTTTCAAGCTTTTCCAGGTCCCTCCTCATTCTCCCTTCCCTGCCCAAAGTATGCACCTTGTTGCAGATCTTGATGTCATCTGCAAACAGGCAAACATTTCCCTCCAGTCCTACCGCCATGTCACCAGGACTGATCTCTGAGGTACCCCGCTGGTCACCCCCCTCTCCCCTGATTGGATCCCATTTACCGCCACCCTCTGCTTCCTGTCCATTAGCCAGTTCCTAACCCAGTTTACCACCTTTTGCCCCATACCCAGCCTACTCATTTTGTTGACTAGCCTGTTATGAGGGATGATGTCGAAGGCTTTGCTGAAGTCGAGGTAGGCAATGTCTACTGCCCCCCCCTCCCGATTTACTTCCCATGTCACCCAGTCAAAAAAATCTATCAGATGCGTCTGACACAACCTTCCTGCTGTGAATTCATCTTACCTTGGATCCTGGGCACCACTGGATTCCAAGTGTGCCACTATACTTTCTTTAAGCAGTGCCTCCATGATCTTACCCACTACTGAGGTGAGGTTGACAGGCCTATAGTTCCCTGCCTCCTCCCTACTGCCACTTTTGTGTAGATGGACTACAGTACATGTGCCATCTTCCAGTTCTCTGGAACAACTCTTGTGTTGAGTGACTCTTTTAAAAGGGCTGCCAGAGGTGCCACTAGCTCTCTTTGCAGCTCTCTTAACATAAGGAATGGGAAATTGTTTAACCAGGAAAGGCATACTAAGCCAAAGCTTGTTTCCAGGCACCACCTGGGAGCACAAGGAAGTTAGGTGACTTGCTCAGGGTCACACAGTATGCAAGTGGGGGCTGTGGAATTCAAACCCAGGTCTCCAGGTTTGCAGCTCAGTGCCCTAAACCACAGTGCTATAGTGCCGCAAGTGTATGCCATCTGGTCCCATTGCTTTGTCTACCTCCAGTTTTGTGAGCTCCTCCAAGATTCTGTCCACTGTGAAAGGACTTGTGTTTACCTCCCCCCTTCATGTCTGTTACCCAGCTGTGGTCCCTGACCCTCTTCCTCTCTGCTGAATACTGAACAGAAGTATTTGTTCAGTATTTCTGCCTTTTCCATGTCTCCCTCCTTACACTCCCCTGTATCTCCTTTCAGCCTTACAATCTCTCCAATCTTCTTTCTTTCACTAATGTACCTATAGAATGCCATGTCCCCTTTCTTCACTGTCTGTGCTAAGCTTCCTTCAGTCTGCACCTTTGCTCTCCTAACAGCCTTCCCTGCTTCCCTTCGATTCCTTAGGTACACCTCCCTGTCCTCCTCCTCCTTTTGTCTCCTTATATTTCCTGAAACCTGCCCTTTTGGCCCTTACCTTGTCTACCACCTCTCCTGGGAACCATAGTGATTTCCTTCTTCTCTTGCACTTATTTACCAGCCTGATGCATTGGCTAATCACCTTCTCTATAGCTTCCTTTATTTGTTCCCACTGCTTCTCACCTCCCCTTCCTGTCTCCCTTCTCACTAGTTCCTCTTTGATACAACTCCCCATTTTAGCATCCTCCAGCCCCCTTTCTGCTGCCCACCTGTCAAGCCCCATCACCCACTGTCCCTAGGACTTACCCACACTGTTAATTCCCCATGGATTGCCGCCCCTCATGTTAACTTGAGGGAAGGGAGCACTGTCTTCCCCACCCTCCTGATGTCCCCATCCAGATGTGGAGCTTTGCCTAGTAGGTGTGTTTATATATTACTATGTACACACTAATGAAGTTTTGTTTTTTACTGGCCTTCTGTGCCATATGCTGATTTACTTATATAATGAAATTCTTATTGCTTTGACACATATTATGTTCAAAATGGTGGTACGAACCCATCTGAAGTACTGCGTGCAGCGCTGAGACTCCATCTAGAATACTGCATGCAGTTTTGGAGACTCTGTCTCTGCAAGGACATAGACAGGATGGAGGCAGTCTAGAGGAGGGCAATTAAAATGGTGCAGGGTCTGCAACAGGAGCCAAATGAAGAGAGACTAAAGGAGCTTAATATGTATACCCTCAAGGAAAGGAGGGAAAAAGGGACATGATAGAAACTTTCAAGTACCTCAAAGGGAATCAACAAAGTCAAAGAGGGGAGTATCTTTCAGAAAAAGAGATGTGCAAGAATAAGGGGGCACAATCTGAAGATGGGGGGATGGCTCAGGTGCAATGTGAGGAAATATTTTTACACATAGAGTGGTAGGTGCATGGACTGCCTTCCTTAGGAGGTTGTGGGGTTAAAAATGGTGGGGGAATTCAAGAATGCATGGGACAAACATAAGGAAATTATAGTGGGGGGTAGGAGGAAGTAGGCTGTTGGTTAACTAGAATCTGCAGCTTATCCTCTAGGTAGGGAAATAGGCAGACTAGGTGGGCCAAGCAGTCCTTATCTGCCATCAAAGTCAATGTTTCTATGTTCTATGTTAAATGAAATGTCAGAAACTTTTGGTTAAGTCTGTTAAGCAGCAGATAGCAAAAACAAAATTCTGTGATCTGCAGAAACTGTAAAATGCTGCTGAAGCCGTGGTGGTTTTGTACAGTTACCATAGTCATGACATTACTTCATGTGATGACTTGCTACAGGGAAGAGCAAGGGTCAAAAGCACTTTTTTTTCTTTTTCTTGTTTATCTCTGTAGAGGCTCATATGGTTGTAACTGATTGGTTCACTTTGTTTTATCTTTGGAAGCCAGCTTGTCATAAACTCATGAGTCAGCAGCTATGTACGGGAATGCACGTGCATGCGCACACACACACACACACACACTATATAATGACCCATGATCTGCTTGTCTAAAACTTCTGTCATGCTTTAATAAACATTTAGCTACACCAGAAGATGGTAGCAGTAACCAGTAGCATAGTGACATCTGTGTGCCCCCTTTTCTTGAAAAAGAAAATACATGCACCTCTTTATAAGTAGTAGTTGTTTTTGCATAACTAACAATAGCATGAATGCAAACATTACTGGGGTTTTAGTCACGTACTGCTTCACTTAGTTTCATTGATTCTAATATTTTAGGCTTTATAATAACTAACTCGATCCTTGGGCTTGCCCTCCCCAACCCCGAGCTTAACCATGGGGCGCAAGCCATTACCTTAAAAATCACCCCCTACCCTGGACGCGGTCCGCTCTATCTAACTGCGGCTTATCTACTCCAGGGGTCGAACAAAGACTCTGCAGCCACCTCTCTCCTTGACTACCTGGCTACCTTACCCCCGACAGCTGAACAGTTAATTATGGGTGACTTAAATTCCAATTGGCTCAGCCCGTCGGCAGATAATCTGAAGAATGAGCTGCAGCCCTTGACCTGTCCCAACTGGTCACTCAGCCCACTAGACTTAACAAAGTAACAGGAACTAGCTCCTCCTGGACATCATCCTCTCTAACCGACCTCATAAAGTAGTCTCCGTTGATGTCCTTGCGGACTCACTCAGTGACCACTCCCCAGTCATCTGCTTCTGGTCCTCCCCCAACCTCAGCCCAGGGTACAGCAGGACCCCTCGCCGCCAGTTTCTCCCTGGAGGTCTCGCCAACCTCAAACGTCACCTTGCCCAAATCGACTAGTCCCCATTGGCCAGCGCTCCTGATGTTAACTATGCCCTTACCTACCTCTCCACGGCCTTCAACCACGCCTGTGATCTGTATGCACCCCTCAACACTTGTAGGATAAAAAAATGGGCTGCTGCATGGATCACTCCTGCGCTGATCTAACAACTAAAAAAGAGAGATAACCTCTGGCACTTAGCTAATGACTCCGGCAGGGTTGCTGACAGGCAAGCCTACAGGGCAGCCCGCAATCAATGCACCTGGGCAATCAAGCAGGCTAAAGCTAAATTCTACCAGGCCACATTGTCATCCTCCTGGGGCTCGTCCAGAGCCTTCTGGGACAACATTAAAGATTTAAACGGTAAGACCTGCTCCCCCCCTCCATCCCAGATTGTCATAAACGGGACTGTCTCGACTGACCCCACCTGTATTGCTAACTGCCTTAATAAAACCTTCACTGACTTAAGTGCCGTCCTCCCGGCCCATTTCTCAGACCCGGTTGCCAAACCCACCCATGCTCCCATTCCCAGGCCGCAATTCCACTTCCGAATGATCTCACCACACGATGCCAAACCTTTCTTAATAAAGGCCCTTGCCTCTCAGAACCCCACCAATGACCCTCTCGACTCCAGGATACTTCGCCTCATGCTGGATGTCATGCTCACCCCGCTGACGCTTATCATTAACAAATCCCTATGCCTCGGCCAATTCCCTAAGGCTTGGAAGCATGCAGAAGTAACCCCCATCCATAAGTCTGGGGACCGCACTCTGCCTAATAACTACAGGCCCATCTCCATCCTTTCCTCCCTATCCAAAGCCTTAGAAAAAATAGTAAACACACAGCTCTCGGAATATCTCACCAACTACAACCTTCTTTGTCCGGAGCAACACGGGTTTCGCCCTGGCCATAGCAAATCCACTGCCCTTCTGGAATTCTCCCACCACATTCACTCAGCACTAGACAAAGGTCATCTTGCAGGGGCGGTCTTTATTGGCCTGTCCAAGGCCTTCGACACGGTGTGCCATCCCCTGCTACTAAACTCCCTCAGTATACTAGGTCTCGCAGCCGGCCCCCTGAAGTGGTTCACAAGCTACCTACACAACAGGTCCCAAAGAGTCAAGCTAAATGGGACCCCCTCCTACCTTCCTGTACACTCGGGTGTCCCCAAGGCTCCATCCTTGGCCCGACCCTTTTCAGCCTATTCCTGAACACCCTCCCCAGCTCCTGTTCCAGTAAAATACTACTCTATGCTGATGATGCTGTTATCCTTGCATCACACCCTGACCCACTCCCACTCCAAATCATACTGCAAAGCACCTTCCTCCAAACCGAAAAGTGGTTCAACAATCACCACCTAGTCCTGAACCTAAAGAAAACTAAGTCCATGCTATTTTCTCATCGGCAAAATAATGCCAGGGACTTTCTCCTCCACATCACCACCAGCACACCCCTTCCTCTGGAGCAGGTTTCATCCTACAAGTACCTGGGCATCACCTTCGACTCTGGCCTTACTTTCCACGCCCACCTTAAAGCTCTGTCATCTGCAATGAACTCCAGGATCGGTCTTCTCTACCGCCACAAAGATTGTCTCCCTGAACCCGCCTTAAAACTAGCCATCACCTCATCGGTATTATCGCTGGCTGACTACGGTATCCCTGTTTACGCTGCCGCTGATGCCTCTGCCTTATCCAAAGTCCAGACCTCTATTAATAAAGCATGTAGGCTCCTTACCGGTGCCCACAGCAGAACCCACACCTGTTTGCTATACTCTGCCACAAAAATACTCACTCTTGAGGAAAGACTGAAATATCAAACCTGCCTACTGGCCAAAAAATCCTTGTCAGGTCTCTGCCCTCCTGGGGTCTCTGGACCTTTGCAGCGGGCTGCTAGGTCCCTGCCAACCCGATGCCGCCACCGCCACCTTCAACGCTCCCAGAGCGAGGACCTTCACTGCCAAAGATCTTTCCATCACCAAGCCCGCCCTGGTTTAACTCCTTCCTGAAACTATCTCCAAGATCCCAGGTATTGGCCACTTCAAAATTGCCCTCCGCCAGCATATTATTGACAGCCGATGTTGTGAATGCCTGTAGCTACCCTATGCCAGTCCCTACTGCCCTATGCCGGTCCCTACTAACCTTCTCAAGCCCCTCGCCTACCAGACTTATAACTCTACATATCAGCTTGTGACATGTTCAATTTGAATAATGTATCTCTTATTATTTTACCAATGTTAGTACCTATTAGCTTGTGACTTGCTGTCAAATTGAATATGCATCTCCTGTTGTTCCACCAATGTAGTACCTTACGCAAGCTTTAATCCAGCGCAGCTCGCTGCCTGCTCTCTCTAAGTGTATATTTTTATAATTTACCTGTTCGTCACTCTATGTCCTAACCTCGCACTATTGTTGTCTCCCCCCCCCCTTTTTGACGAGGTACCTTTGTAAATGAGTCTTTGACTCAAAGGTTATAAAACTGATCTCTACAATAAATAAAAAATAAAATAACTGTTGTCATTAGGAGTTCTTATGCTACTGCACCAGGTGACCATGATTAATTGTAAGATCTATAACAAATCTTTGAAACATTAACTATAGTAGACATTGGGCAATGATCTGTAAACAAGACTGACTTCTATGTTAATAGATAATGAGATAATTACAGAGCTTCACCCGAGGGTCGGGGGGGCAGCAGGAAACACTTAGCATGCCCCATCTGAGTGCTATTTATACCATGCATGCTCACTCTGTTTTTTTATTGTATCTCAGTGGCTGCTGTTCTCCCTCCTACCCTGCCTGTACCTCCTGCAGCAGTGTGGCTCTTCCAGCCACATCCTTGCTTTTGTTTTCTAACCTCTTGTGTGTTTGACTCCCATTATATACTGCTTGTGGCTTGTTACCCTTTTTATGGCAGTAGGCAGAGCCTATAGCTGTTTTGGGATTGTTTATAGCTTAGAAAAACAGCCGATCATGGAACCTTCCATTGGACTTTTGGAAGTATCCTTCTGAAAGCCCAATGGAGCTTGAAACACTCCACCACGATTGGCTGCTATGGAATAACAGCCACACTATTTTAGCTGTTACTTCTGCATTCTGGGGAAAGAACTACACATGTTCAACTCACACACATGCATAGTTCCACTGCCGCCGCCATGTTGTGAATGGCAAAATGGCATTCACCACAACTACGCATGCGTGAGTGCCATGCATGCGCAGTTGCGTCACCACCGCCAGCACCAGCAGGAAAGAAAACCCTTCCACTATTGCTGTCCTCCCCGCTCCCTCTGTTCCCTGTCCCCGCACTGACATCGGTGTCCCCAATCCCCATGTTAGCATTATGTAGCCCCCAAACTCATGTGGCACACTGGGAGCCCACCCCAGTGTGCCCAAATGTGTTTATTTTTCCTGCATTGACATCGGGGTGCCTAATCCCCGTGTCAGCATTATGTGCCCCCCTCAACTCATGTGGCACACTGGGAGCCCTGCCCAGTGTGCACAGATGTATGTTTTTTTTTCTTTTTTCCCCCTTGCCAAAACCAGGGTGCCCAATCCCCATGTCTGCATCATGTACCCACCCACCCCAACTCTTGTGGCACACTGGGAGCCCACCCCAGTATGCCCAAATGTATGTTTTTCTCCTGTAAATAAAGAAAACCATCCCCCAATGTGTATTTTTTTACCTGTAAAAAAGAAAATGGTCCCTTGTCATCACCCCAGTTCTCTCTCCACCATCCCCACCTTCCCACTGAGTACCCACCTCCCCATGCCCCTCTCACCCCATACTTACCTCTGGAGGTTGGTGCTGTCATCTTCTCTGGACCAGGACACATCTGCACTTTTCAAAGCTGAAACCACAAACTGAAGAATCAAAGGTAAGCATGCTATAATGGTATTTAATGGGGTTTTCAACTTATGCTTATAAATTGTAAAAAAATAAAGACAAGGCGCTGCGTCAGCATGTGGTCTAAAAGCAAAACAAAATGGTTATATTAAATGCACGCTGAAAATAGAAAATAGAGTTAAAAATCTACGTTTCGACCTTAGGTCTTCTTCAGGAAATATCTAAAAGAGAAAAAAAACAAGTTAGTGTATAAATTAGCTGTTGTTTGGAATTTTGGCCCCAAATTTTCAACATGGAGTTCTTGGGACCCCACCTCATGAACACTGTCACTGTCACTTTGTTACTTGGTCTCAAAAGGTGATTTCAGGGTCGCTGCACAGTATCACCTTTTAGGACTGATTAACGAAACAACAGTGCTACTGTTCATGTGGTGGGGTCCCAAAAAGCCCATGTTGCAAATATGGTGAAAAAATTTCCAAATATTAGTGTGTTACATGTGTGCATTGTGCAGTTTCTATGCATGCACCTAACTTCAACAATTTTTTATATTTTCACTCCAGATTTTCAACATTGCCATTTTTACACACCTCCTTTTTAACAGTACAGCTGCAATTTTTCAGATCCTGATCAAAATGTGTTTTTACACCTGTGGCACAGAATGGTGTGGTCGCTCTGTGAAATCACCTTTCTGGACAAGTGAACAAAATGACACTGGCACTTTTCATGAGGAGGGGTCCCAGAAAAGACATGTTGAAAATTTGGTGCAACACTGCCAAAAAATTGCCAAGTTACACCTGGTTGTTCAGTACTTTCTATGCAAACATGTAACTTTGGTCATTTGGCTACTCATCACAGCCATATCAGCTCTGGCTAGATCTTGTCTCTCTAGTCTCTCTTGTTGTCTCTGTCCATGGCCTGTCAGCAGTCTTCCTGACTACTCTGCGTCTTTGGGATCTTGATTCTCCAGCATTTGTCCTCACTGAGTGCAGTCCATTTGTTAAACCATGCTATTATTGCCCTTAGTGCTTTATCTCCTATTCTGTTTTTTTTTTTTTACCCTATGCCCTCCACCATGTTGGTCAAACAGCTGCTTGTCCTAGATTTTTTAATGCTAGCCTACTATTAGTGTATCTGGTATTCTGTATTCCTTAGAATGCCATTTGCACTGTGTTTTGCCTTCCTGCCCCTGCCTCTAGATTACCACATTGTCAGCATCATGTATTGTTGTATGCAGAATTTCCCTTCAGCCACAGTCTCTTTGCTCTTTCTACACCTCTAGTTGGGGCTTCCCTGCCCACATTCCTTTGGGCACCTCACCCTGGTCTTTTGATCAGGCAGCCTGGCACATTCCTGGTGCCTGTCAAGCTCAGTCCTGGGTATAGGGCCCTTTCTAGGTTGGGAACCTTCTGACCATGCAGATTGACTCTCTGCACCATATAGTGTTGTATTCATGGCTTCTGCTTCATGAGGGTAATGCCCTGTTCATGGGAGTCTCTTCAGTCATGTGGATCGATTCAGCAACACCTCTTGATGAATTCTCCTTGTATTTGCATAGAAGTCACCTGGTCTATCTCTGTTCCTCTTCCCTTTAGTTTCCATTCAAGGATAGGCACTCACAATGCTGAGGCTAGGTGGCTTCAGTTCAGTATATGCTGCTCTCCTCAAATCACCCCTTGTGGGTGGGTGCTTCTTCAAGAGGATTGAGGCCCCTTTTGTCGTATTCAAATACTTGGCCAAAATGTTAACATCGGTGTTAATCAAGAAATTGGTCTATAGTTTTTATTATCTGTTGATCTTTCTCATTTTAATAAAGTAAAGATGTAAGACACAGGGTAATATTCTGGTAAAGAGTACCTTTGCACAAAACTTTTTTATATACCTTAGCAAGTATGGGACTGATTTTTCCAACCTATGTTACTTATCACAAACATTTACAGAATGTGCATCCAGACCAGAAGCTTTGTTCTTTTAATGTTTTGAATAACTGAGACAGTCTAATTTCTCATCACATCTTGTTTAAGTATTCCTTTAAATTCATTAGTTAAATAAGGGTACAGTTTTATGACTCTACCTCCCATCCATGCTGTATAGTTTTTTCTAGTATTTACAAAATTCATCATTAATATTTATGTGGCCAACTATTAGTGAGTTATTCTTGGTATCACGTAATGTGAGCAAATGCAAAAGTACAAGCCCACATTACAGCGAACGGAAAATGGTGAGTACTGGAAGGGCAAAACTGGTATTGACTCACCCCAAGGTGCTACAACTTCTTGGTTTGATATTTAATAAAGGAGGTGGTGGGCAAAGCCCTGCAATGGGGGGGTGGGGGTCAAAGCCCCCCCTCCACAGGAAAAGCACAGTCATCTTTCTGGTCCTTGACATTTTCCTTTCACTGATGTGTGCTCGCTCTTTTGGAGTTGCCCGTATCACATGGAACTGTTATTCTTTAGATCTTTAATAGAAATTATTTTTGTGGGACTGTTGTTTTGTTTCAATCTAATGGTTAATATTTAGTCACTTGGGGTCCAGAGTCTGCATAATTTAATTTGGATTTCTTAATCCCAAATTCCACCTCTCTTCTAATAATTTCATAGTATTCAGATTTTAGTCTAGACCAAGTTGCCCAAATTTCTTCTGAAAAGTCTAGAAGGAATTTACTTCAATATCCCTAAATTTATTTAGTAATTCCTCAGTTGTATTTTGCTTTTGTTTTTTTTAATTGCCACAGACAAGCTAATTAGGAAAACCCTTATGCAACACTTTAAGTATTTCCAGTTATTAGGGAATTTAACAGCCACACATTCAAAGATTCTTCAGCATGAAATTCTTTTACTTTTCTTAGATTTCATGTCTGGGCTTTTTACCAACATTTTGCCTTTAGGGATTCCTCAGGGAATCTGGGCCTTTAGGTCAAATTTATTAAAATGCATAATGACAAATTGTACAAAGGACTTCTTAATAACAGATATTACATTGAAAGAATAAAAAAAAAATCAGAGCTCATCTAATACTGTGTACCTCCTTCTACGAGTGAAGAAGTGTAATTTAGTTTTATAAGCTCTCTTGAAATACTCCTTAACAGAACAAAATGATTTGTAAGAATAGAGTTCACTGTTTGAATAGCCATGCAAAATATTTTTACTATTTCATATTGACATTTCCTACATATCCTTGTAACTCACATAGAACACATTATTCAAATGTAAAACAATTTACACATCCCACCACCATGCATCATATTAAAGCTTTATTCATAATATATATATTTTTATTTTAGCTACTAGTTTTTCTACTTTTTCTGGCCACTTAGTCTGCTCCACTCTTATTCCCACATCTGGTATGGGGATTCCGGCCACCGTCCACCTGTACCCAGTCAGTTCCAGGCACCCGTATGCCCCTGCGGTTGTATCCTCTGCAGCAGGGCTGCAGGGAGCCCCCCCCAGACTCCCCACGGAACATGGATCCAGCTTGGGTGCCTGGCCACTGGGCAAAGTTCATGGATGGCCATCAAGCCACTCAACTGGCTGCCCAATTTTTTCGCTCCTCAGAGCCGAGGGTGTGCAATGATGTCACTGGAGGGGGATGCACATGCATCTGCATGTGCTCCCTCCAGACATCTGCCCTCAACTGTACCCCTGTGTGTAATGAGCATGTAGTCTCACAGCCTCTGCCAGGAGGCAACCATGCACCGACTGTCCTGGACCCCCCTCCCCGGAGAAGGAGAGCAGTCCTTCGGACGATCAATCCTTCTCCTCCCCATCTGACCCCTGATGACACGTGCTCATTCCCAAACACTGGTCGCTGGTGTGGAATGAGGTGTGGCGACCAGTGCGTCAGCCCTCAGTGCTACTGGGCCAGCTTTTATTCATAATATTTAATACATTTTCAGTTTAAAGAGTGGCTGATGCTTTCAGGAGAACATTAACAAACACAATATTTAGACATCGTTCAGCTTGTAATTCACATTAGTTCTGTATTCCTCTTCCCCATTTATTACTGATATAATTTGCATGAAAACAGGATCATTGCTCCTAAAGAGTTCATCTGTTCCTGTTGCTTTCTCCTTACCTGAAGTCACAGAGAGAGAGAGAGAGAGAGAGAGAGAGAGATAGATAGATAGATAGATAGATAGATAGAGATATATACTTTATTTATAAAGTGCCCAATTCCTGGGACTCTGGGTGCTGTACAATAAAAACAACAATACAACAGTCCAACTATTTAAGATCAAACCACAAACACACATATGTAATAAAATCATTATAAATACAGACATCATTCTATCTGTACTGCATAAGAGAATCAGTCAATAAAAGCCTGTTGGAACAGATATGTTTTTAATCCCTTTTTAAAGGGATCTACTGAGGGAGCTCCCTTCAAAAAATCAGGTAAGGAGTTCCACAGGGTAAGCGCAGCCACCGCAAATGCCCTATCCCCCTGAATGCCACAGCCAAACCCTGGGAACCCCAAGGAGGCCTCCCTCAGCAGAACGGAGTGCCCAGGCTGGACGGTAAGGAACAAGGAGATCTTGTAAATAGAAAGGATCCCCTTCATGCAGGGTCTTGTAGGTAAGGAGCCCTATCTTTAAGACAGTCTTCCACCTGACCAGCAGCCAGTGCAGTCCACAGAGGACTGGGTAATATGCTCACATCTCTTTGCCCCAGTCAGAAATTTTGCCACCATATTCTGCACCTGCTCAGCCTGCAGTGGTTGCCTCCAGATAACCCAAGGTACAGGGCATTACAGTAGTCCAGCCTGGAAGTGACAAAAGCATTTGCCAGTGTGGTCAGGTCCCCAGAAGGAATCAGGGCTTGGATTTGGGTGATGTTTCTAAGATGATAGAATCCACTTTTGACCATGACTGACATCTCAGCATTGAGTGTCAGGCTGTCATCAAGGATCACACCCAAATCCTTCACCTATCTAGAAGGGACAGGAGGAACACCCTATAACACTAGGCTGTCATAATGCACTGCTTGGAACATCACAGTTACTTCCATGGTGACAGATTGTTATATCACAATAGAGGACTATGACATGAAGTAGGGCATAAGCTATAGAGGCAGATGAACTCTGCAGTATAAAGATTGTGTATTTATGCAAATTTACTCAGTAATAAATAATGTGCAGGAGAAATCTATAGAATATATATATATGAAATGCAAGCTGCATTGTACAGTGCCTAAATACTGTGTTATGTTTTTCAACATTTTCTTTGAGGCATCAGCAGCTCTTTAAGAGTATAAGTATTTAATCAGGTATATCATTTGAATAGTGACGCAAATACAGTGAAGACCATTACAGTGACAAAATCGGCAGTTTGCTGTAACGGTCTGCGGTACACTTACACTGTTGTCTCTGGTGATTTTGGCCCTTTCTGACACAACTCTGACTCAGAGTTGATTATTTTGAAAATGTGAGCGGTTGGGGGGCAAAGCCCCCTTCAAAAAACATTTTGTTTTACTGATGACACAATGCCGACTGTTGGCTTTGTACCATTGCTGTAATGCCATTTGACAAATTAACTGTTGAACCGGCTTGGTGGAACCATTCAAGTCTCTGAATTTGACACACAATGTCCTTTAAACATTAGACCCTGTGTTGTGAGACATCAGTATTCTCCATATAGAAATATAAACACGGTAGTGATAGCAATGAATATGTATGAGAGAAATACAGTATAGTAAATAAATATATGCATGTCCTGTGGTCAGGAACATTTCATGAAACACAAGCAGTATTTGAGAAAAGATTTTCCTAGAGAATTTTTCAGTGTAAGAGGGAGAAAAACGAGTTCGTCCCTTGCTGGGGACTGACAAATGCCCCATCTCTTCCCCTTTAGGAGCGGCTGATGTTTCATTGGTTATCAATGGCCATGGTGTGTACAAGGGATGGAAAGACATCAGTAGACTGGTATGGGTGATGCCCAGGTAGGTTGAACTCCATTGGTTCACTGTGGTTTCCTCCCTCCCACTCCAATGTATTTAAAGACAGCAGAAATGATGGATGGTGCACAGGGGGAAACCCTTCTGCTGGGTGAAATGCACCATTCTGAATGGTGATAAGAAGCTATTTTTCTGCCTTTCTTCAAACAAAGATTTGTATTGAAATATTGCAGTTTTAAGAAAACTCTTATACTATAGGGGCCGGATATTCAAAAGGGTTGCGCCATGTGCAATAGGGTTGCGCCTGGGCCAGTCCGAACTTGCTCCATTCTGCGATATTCAGCAGGAGGCAGTTGCACCACAGAAAACATGCTGAGCAACAGCACAATGCAAATGAATGCATGCTGAACTGGAGGAGGATCACATGGAAACTGCACAGCCCGATATTCAGCGGGTATGAGAGTGTGCAGGCGCAACCTCAACCCGCCTGCACAACTTTTGAGCCAAAAAAAAGGCTTGGTCGGCCACTCCACAGGTGAGCTGCTGCATTGCAGGGCGCAACACAGCAGCTGCCACCTGTGGCTGGCCCCCAACCCAGTCCCTGTGCCCCCCCGCAGCCCGATCGAGGGCAGACGACTGTGAATCCCCCCCACCACCCCCCACTGGCCCGATTGCGGGCATAGCTAGTCCCTCCACCAGCCCGATCGTAGGCAGCAATGTGGCTCCCCTGAATGTATCCCTGTTGGTCCAGTGGACCGAAAGCCCAATCATGGGCAGTAGTTGTGTAAACCCCCCAACATATCCCTGGTGGTCCAGTGGACCGAAAAGCCCAATCGAGGGCAGTAAGTTGTGTAACCCCCCGAACGTATCCCTGGTGGTCCAGTGGACGAAAAAGCCCGATCACGGAAGTAGTTGTGTAACCCCGAGCGTATCCTGGTGGTTCAGTGGACGAAAATCGATCGAGGGCGTGGTTATATAACCCCCTCCCAAAATCATCCCTGGTGGTCCAGTGGACGAGAAAAGAATTCAATCATGAACAGTAGTGTAGAATCCCCCTCCTGAATTCATCCCTGGTGGTCTAATCGGCACATTCCGATCGCGGATGTAAATGCTGCACAAATCCCCTCAACATTGCCCTGATGGTTGCCTTCTCTCCCACCCACCCACGGCCCCACCAGCCTGCTCCCCTCACAGCTGGTGGCGGCAGCATCCCTCCCTCCTGCGCCTGCCACCCACCGACTGACTGTCCTGGTAGGGCTGCATGCCCATTGGTGCAGAGAAAAGCTACTGGTGTGCAGCCCCTTACCGCATATGACAGTCGGCGGGCGGTGGGGCGGCAGGTGGAGGGATGCTGCCGCCCGCCGGCTGTGGGGGAGCGGGTGGTGGGGCTTCAGTGGGTGGGTGGGGAGGGGGGGACACCAGCCATCAGGGCAATGTTGGGGTGGATTTGTGCAGCATTTACATCCCGCAATCGGATGTGCCACCAGACCACCAGGGCTGAATTCGGAGGGGGATTCTACACTACTGCTCGCTGAGCTTTTTCGGTCCACTGGACCACCAGGGCTGATTTTGGAGGGTTTAAATAACTACCGCCCGCGATCGGGCTTTTTCGTCCACTGACCACCAGGGATATGTTCGGGTGGGGAGCCACATTGCTGACCGCGATCGGGCTGTTGGGGGAGGAAATTAAACCATGCCCGTGATCGGGCCAGTGAGGGGGGGTGGGGAGGATTCTACACTGTTTTGCCCACGATCGGGCTGCAGGGGGCGTCTGTCCCCGACGGCTGCTGCCTGGCAGGGCACCAGGCGCAAGTCCTCAGGGATCGGAGCACCTGCATGCTAATGGCATGGAAATGGGGCCATAATCAGATGAAAATGGCCCCCACTGTGCCTTGCATGAATTATAGCCCCATTTGCATGTCACCTTTTGAATATCGGGAATTTGCACATGGCGCAATGGTACTTGTGCCACCGCAAGTTGAATGCTCCACTCTGTCAACTTGCGGTGGCGCAAGTTCCACTGCGCCATGCACAGTGGCTGTGACTGGGGGGTGATATTCAAAGGAGTTGCTCAATAGTGCAACTCCTTTGAATATCGCCCCGGACACACCCCTGCACAACTATTTTGCGCAGCGCAAGGGCTTGCGCCTATGAATGGCGCAGTTTGAATGATGTAATCCACTACAATGATGTTTAAATACAGGCTGAAATGAGCAGTATTACAAATTATTCAAAAGTTTAAAAGGTAAAATTGTTTTTTTAAACTGAAATATAATTAGTTATTTAAAAATGCAAGAAAGCAAACTAATAATGTCATTTTTTTCTAATTGTACCTATATAAGCATGTGAATAATTAAGAGAGGAAATGAAAAAGAAGATACATACAGGCTGAAATGAGCAGTAGTAAAAACACTTTTATATTGATTTGTAATAAGCCATTTCCATTTTTAAGGAAACAGATTAACAAGTGTTATTTCTATTTCATTATAGCTATGACAGCTAGTGACTGATTAAGGAAGCAATAATTGAAAATTGATAGCTAGCCAATTTACAGGTGTGCTTTTGTGTAATGAAATTCCTTGAAGTTGCTTCTATAGGCTGTACCTGCACATACAAAACTTAGAATTGTAATAATTTGTAAATTATTAGCATCTAGCAGGTAAGGACTATTTCTTTCCAACCACTGCCAATTGATATGCATAGAAGATGAAAAATGGGTAGGTGGGATTCAAACCGAGAACCATTGGCCTTATGTACTAGATTAAAAAACAACTGCGCCATTAACAACATAGCACAAATAATTAGTGATTCAACAGCATTTAATTTGCAAAATATAGTATAAGTCAGATGCAGAGACTATGATGTTGGTTAGTTGGATACTTTTGAAAATGCTTATTGGTTAAATACCTACAGTATACTCTTAAACCGAACAGTCATTAAATATTATGAATACAGCTTCAATATGATGTATGGTGGTGGGATGTGTTAACTGTTTTACATTTGAATAATGTGTTTTATGTTAGTTATGAGGTTATGTAGGAAATGTCAAAATGAAATAGTAAAAATATTTTGTATGGTGATTCAAGCAGTTAACACTAGTCTTATAAATGTTTTTTGTTCAATTTAGGAGTATTTCAAGATAGATTATAAAATAAAATTATACTTCTTTACTCTTAGGGCCCAATTTTCAAGATCCTGAGAATGGCGCAAAAGCCTTGTGCGCTGAACATACGGCACAGGGGACTTGTGGTATTCTCTTGGTGCTTATCCAGATGTTCAGCCTTGTGTACCAAATGCCACAAGTTATATCAGCTTCTCCCTGGTCTAGCCTATGCTTTTTGGGGGACCCTTTTACGGGGCTTGTGCCAAAGATTTGGTACAAGCTGCCAAAAAGTGTGAAAACTGTTACAACTGCACCCAATATACTGAAATTGGGCACAGCTGCATCAAAAGAGTTTAGAGCAGCTGTGCCAAACAACGGGGTTGACATAGGGCTCTATGCAAGTCCTGTGCCAACCTTTGAAAGTTGAGCCCTTAGAGTAGGTAAGAGGTAAGTAGTGTTAAATGAGCTATGTTTAAAACAAATCAAGTTAATATTAGTTTTTAAAAAGTCCTTTGTATAAATTTTCATGATGTATTTTAATAAATTTGTCCTATAGGCCCAGATTCCCTGAGGATGCCTTAGAGGCAAAATGCTGGTAAAGTGCCCAGGCAAGAAATCTAAGAAAAACAAAATAATATCATACTGAAGAATTTTTGACTGTGTGGCTAGTGAATTCCATTGTTTCTTGGTTATTCTTTGCATCCATATGTGTTGCAGACAGTTCCTCCCCTTTCACCAACCTGCAGTATGCCACCATGCATGGTGCCATGTGTCCCCATTGTGTCCGTGAAGTGCTTCTGAGCACCACTCCTCAGGGTAGGCAGTCCCTCCCCTTTCACCAACCTGCAGTATGCCACCATGCATGGTGCCATGTGTCCCCACTGTGTCCATGCAGTGCTTCTGAGCATCACTCCACAATGCAGGCAGTCCTTTCCCTTTCACCAGCACATAGCACACCATGGTTAGGGTGCCATGGTGCCCCACTGTACCCGTGTGGTGCTTCTGAGCATAAATCCATAGTGCAATCAGTCCTTTCCTTTGGCTTTCCTTCCATTGCACCAACCCACAGTACTCCTCTGTGGTGGGTGCCATTTATCCCCACTGTGTCTGTCTGGTTATTCTTTGCATCCATACCTGGTGCAGACAATCCCTCCCCTTTCACCAAGATGTGGTATGCCACCGTGTGGGTGTCATGTCACTCCATTGTGTCCATGCAGTGATTCTGTGCATAACTCCATAGTGCAGTCAGTCCCATCCCTTGGTATTCCCTTCCATTTCACCAACCCGCAGTACTCCGCTCTGGTGGGTGCCATTTATCCTGACTGTGTCTGTCTGGGTATCCTTTGCATCCAGACGTAGTGCAGGCTGCCTTTCCACTTTCACCAACCCACAGTACTCCACTGTGGTGGACATCATGTCACTCCACTCTGACCATGCAGTGCTTCTGAGCATCACTCCTCAGTGCAGACAGACCTCCCCTTTTACCAGCATGCAGTACACCACCATGGTGTGTGCCATGTTGCCCCACTCTGTCTGTGTGGTGCTTCTGTGCATAACTCACAGTGCAGGCAGTCTCTTCCCTTTGGCATTCCCGTCCCTTTCTCCAAACCCCAGTACTCTGCCATAGTGAGTGCCATGTATCCTAACTGTGTCTGTGTAGATATTCTTTGCATCTGTATTTGGTGCAGGCAGTCTCTCCCCTTTCACCGGCATGCAGTATACCACTGTGGTGGATTACATGCCCCACTGTATCAGTGCAGTGCTTCTGTGCATCAGTCCACAGAACAGGCAGACCCACCCCTTTCACTAGCACATAGTACACCACCGTTGTGGATGCCATGACACCCCATCATGTTCATGTGGTGCTTTAGTGCATAACTCCATTAGTGCAGGCAGTCCCTTCCCTTTGGTATTCCCTTCCATTTCAACAATCCACAGTACTCCACCGTGCTAAGTGCCATGTATTCTGTGTCTGTCTGTTTTTTTTTTATCCATACCTGATGCAGGCAGTCCCTCCCCTTTCATCAAAACATAGTACACCACCATGGTGGGTGACATTTTTCCCCACTGTGCCCATGTGGTGCTTCTGAGCATCATACCTCAGTGCAGGCAGCACCTTCCCTTTCATCAACCTGCAGAACACCATGGTAGTGGGTACCATTTAGTTTGTTAGTTATTTAATTTGTTAATTGGGTAAGTACACTGAGCCAAAGGCCCGTTTTCGGGAACAACCTGGAGCCACTACAAATGAAGCTAAGATGGCACAGCAATACACAACACAAAATATATAACATACAATGTATGTACAACATACAGCATTACAAACATTCACAATTAGTTGTTGCAGCAAATAGGATTTTAACTGAATTTTAAAATTGACTGCTTGCATTAAGGTAAGATGGAGGTAGTGTATTCCAAAATGTAGATGCCTGCAAAGAAAAAGCAGGCTCCCCTATAGAAGTTGAGAGCCTTAGAATTTGTAAATCTGAACTAGAAGACAATCTAAGTACTCTGCTCTCTTTCCTAAACTCAGTTCAACTAAATAGTGGGCATAGATGTTTTATTCTTAATATGCTATCAAAGGAACAGCCAAGACTGTACAAGAAATGTAGCTTTGGTGGTAACCAGTTTCACTGTATAATAAACAATAATGAGTATTGTATGGCTTAAGTGTAGCAAATCAACAGATAGCATTAAATGTCCTAGTTATTAGGTTTAAATCGGTACCTGACAACATTGTAAATAAAAATGAGTTATAATATAAAGTAGGTAAAAGAACACCTTTAGAAATTATAGCCCTGGCTTCCCTAGGCCTAATTATAGCCCTAGCCATGTATCCCTGCTGTGTCTATGTGGTTATTCTTTGCATTTATATATGGTGCAAGCAGTCCCTCCCTTTCACCAGCACACAGTAAGCCGCCGTGATCATGTAGTGTAACTCTGCTGTGTTTGTGTGGTGTCTCAGTGCATCACCCATCATGTACAGCCAATCCCTTCCCTTTCACCAGCACGCAGTACACCACTGTGGTGGGTGCATTGTAACCTCACTATGTATGTGTGGTTCTTCTGTCCCTACATTGTTCAGTGACTTCTTATGATAATCCTGCCAAAATTCAGACAGCCCCTTACCTCTCACTGTCACATATTTGACCACCATGATGGGGTTATTTATTTATTTATTTAGTTGCTTTTGGTAACCGGGTAAGTGCACCAGACAGGCTTGCCTATTTTTAGGCATGACTCAGGAGATTACAGTTCAAACATGTTACAAACAATAGCACAGGGAGGAGCTGATACAATAAATTACACAAAGAAATCAACAACCTTACATGACAATAGAAGTACTTAGCATGAAAGTGATGGCATACATAGCATAAACATTACGGTACAAAAGAGATAAAAACAGCTTGCAGAGATCAGTAACACAAGTGCATAACAGCAGTGCTTGTGGCATAGGATGAGGGTATAGGACAGGGAAGGGGATAGTAGTGCAACGGCAAGTAAAGAGGTATGTTCCATGAACTAGAGCAAGTAGAGGTGTAATACATGAACTAAAGACAGTTACATGCATCTAGGGAGGTGATGTAATTAAAGAGTGCATGCTTGAAGGCAGGGTGGGAACTGAAGCTTCTAAGGGAAAATGGAAGGGAGTTCCAGAATTTGGGAGCATAGATGGAGAAGGCAAGTTCACCCATTTTGGTGGAGCAAATAGGGACAGTGACCAGAGCTGAAGCTGAAGACTGGAGATGTCGGGGGCAGTCAACTGGGGTGAACATAACTGCAAGGGAGGAGGGGAGAGAAGAATAAATTATATTGTCCGTCAGGCAACCTATGGAATATAAACTCCGGGAAGAGGGGTATAACCATTGGAGGTCAGAGTAAAGTGGGCAGTGGCATTTAAGCCAATGGCAGACAAGGCAAATCTGCAAACCTTGTTACAGGCAACATCCCATGCTTGAATGACATTTGCCTGCACTTGAGCAAAGATCGGCAGTGCATAGCAATGACCAGTGAGCAGAAATCCTTGAGCAACAGAGATACTAGCGGCCAAGGTCAGGGCATGGGGGACACGATAAGTAAACCTAATTTTGGCATTGACAGATTTGCATACTGCATTGACATGGAGTGAGAAACTGAGACACGGATCCAGAATGACTCCTAAGCATCTGAAGGAGTCAGTAACTTGTACCGGGGAGCCATCGAGACAAGAGACCAGAAATGAGAAGTTTAGGGCACTGAGCTTCCTGGGAGACCTGAAGAGCATGACCAGGGTCTTGGCAACATTTAATATGAGGTGATAAAATGTGAGCCATATTTTGACTCATTGGAGGTCAGAAGAGAGGTGGGAATTAATGTCAGAGATGGAGCTAGAGAAGGTATAGAAGACCAAGTCATCAGCATACAGTAAAGTATGACAGTGGGCAAGAATGGTAGGTAGATTGTTTATAAATATAGAAATAAGCAGGGGTCCAAGGATGGAACCTTGTGGAACACCAGTGGATAGAGGGGCAGGGTAGGAAAGGACTCTATAGTAGGAGACAGACTGGGTGCGATTGTGCAGGTAGCTGGAGAACCAGGCAATAGTGGACTGGGAGGCACCTTGTGAACCTAGCTGACGCAAGAGCAGTGAATGGTTCACCTAGTCGAAAGCTTTCATTAAGTCAATAAAAACAGCCCCCATAAGTTGGCCTCTATCCATGGTGGTCAATGTGTTGTTAGTGAATTCGCTAGGGCAGTCGAGGTGCTGTGGCCTGGTCTGAAGCCATGCTGAGCAGGAGATAGCAGGTCATAGTTGGCTACAAAGTCTGACACCTGATGATGAATAAGTTTCTCCAGAAGTTTACTAAAGGTTACATATCATACGACTGTATGAATGTGGCTATTCTGACCACGTTTCTCAAAAAAAGCTATATGAGGTTCAAAAACAGACATGTAACTATATAATGCTACATTTTATTTGGATCTTGGCTATCAATGATGAAATTACATGTGATGAGACCTACTTTTATATTACATAATATATAAAAGCTGTGTACAGCTTTACTGGAGCTTTAGTGGAGTGACAGTATTAGTTTTATTTTTACGTTATAATAAAAAAATAGAAGTACATGTATTTAGTATAGAATTTGATTGTGAATACCAACATAAAGTTTCTTTACATGATTCCACATTTTGAAATCACTGCATATGTAATCTATCATAAAGAGACCACTAACACTGACATTGTATTTGTTTCCTGTCTTAGTTCAAGGACCTACAGTACTTGCAATGTTCTTTCTAGTTACATTTGTTGACCTTGCAATACACTTCCTTCCTGTTTCACTTCCTGGTTATCCTGAGAGGGATTTCTGAGGCACTGTGGAAAACTGTTCTTTCTAAACAGAAAATAAACATAAACTTGAGAATCAGTGACCTAAATGACGTCCTTTAGATAAAGAGAACAAAACTATACACAAAAAAATGACAAGGGGGGTTATTAAAATGCAATGACTGATATCAGGACCAAAAAACAATGTGTTCCGACTGACAACATCTGAGAAAAATAACAAAACACAAATTTATACATGAACAAATATTTTTTTGTACATTTTTATGTTGATTGAGCACATGCGCAAGAAACATATTGCGGCAGCTTGCTGCAGAAGCAGGTTGTGGAGGCGTTGCACTGCTGTGGCCAATGCCCCCACAGCCTTTGGAGGCTTGATCTGCTGTTGCCAATGGAGTGGCATGCTGCTGCTGACACTAGTTCAGCCAGCATGCCACAACCTTGTAAGGTTTCAGCCGCTGCAATCAGGGGCCTCCTCGTCATTGCAGCGTAAGCCATTCAGCTGCAATGAGGGAGCGACCTGTCATTGCTGAGTGGAACCTTGGTACTGTGATATCATTTGCGAACATGGTGGCAGCTTGCTGCCATGTTCACAAACAATATAATGTATCCCCACTACCAAGGGGGTGCCCAATCCCCCTCGGCAGCATGTTCCCCCCCACCACAGTGTTTGTTTGCGGATGGGGGCCCCAATCCCCGTCGGTTTCAGTGCCCTGAGTTCATGTTGCTGATGGGGGAGCCCACTCCACATGGGCATTATTTCCTCCTTCACAGTTTAATTTGCCAACGGGGGAGCCCACTCCCCATCAGCATAATTCTCCCCCATACACCCAGTGCAGTTGTGCTGAGGGGTGCCCAATCCCCCTTGGCTCTTGCGCCCCCCCCATTTTGTGCCGACGGACGTGCCCTATCCCCCATCAGCTAGAGCTGCCCCCCCAAAGAAACACTCTGTTGGCACACTGGAAGCCCACCCCAGCATGCCAGATAGCCCTGTAAAAAAAGGAAACCGTCCCACGATGCTTTTTATTTTAACCTGTAGAGAAAGAAAACGGTCCCTCACTGTCTCCCTACCCCCTCCCACAACCTGCGTCCACCCTGTGCACACTCTGCCTCCACACACCCCCTCTCACCCCATACTTACCTGCAGAGTCTGGCACGATGATCTTCAGTGGACTGGGTACACGTCTGCACTCTTCAAACCCGACCAAGAACTATGGAAATGCTGGTAAGCTGTATAATGGCATAAATAGGGTTTTTTTCAACTTTGATGCATATCTCAGGCATTTTTTGGACTTCTGGCACCAAATTTTCAACATGGGGTTTTTGAGATCCCTCCTCATGAATTCAGCCACTGTCATGGCATTATTCAGCCCCGAAAGGTGATTTTGCGGTCACTGCACAGAATCACCTTTCAGAACTGATTAACGAAATGACAGTGCCAGTGTTCATGAGTTGTGCTCTCAAATAGTCTATGTTGCAAATTTGGTGGAAAAAATCCAAGAAATGACTGTTTTACGAGCGTGCATTGTGCAGTTGCTACGCACGCCTGTAACTTCGCAAATTTGCAATATTTTCACTCCAGATTTTCAACATTGCCGTTTTCCCGCACCTCCTTATGAACAGCAGAGCTGTCATTTTCCACATCATGGCTGAAATGTGTTTTCGCACTTCCGGTGCAGACTAGCACGATCGCTGTGGGAAATTAGAGTTTGGGACACATTACGAAAATCACAGTGACACTGTTCATTAGCAGAAGTCCTAAAATGCCTATGGTGAAAATTTGGTGACTAAAGTCCATAAAATGACTGTGTGTTTCCACGCACGATCATAACTTCACCAATTAGCAATATCTTGACTCCAGATTTTCAACATTGACATTGTTCCACACCTCCTTATGAACAGTGCAGCTGTCATTTTTCACATCCTGGCCAAAATGTGTTTTCGCACTTCCGGCACAGAATAGCGTGGGCGCTGTGGGAAATCAGTGTCCGGGATGCATTATGAAAATCACAGTGACACTGTTCAGGAGCAGAGGTCCTAAAATGCCTATGTTGAAAGTTTTGTGATGAAACTCCATAAAATGACTGTGTTACGAGTGTGTTTTGTGCAGTTTCCACGCACCCTTGCAACTTCGAAATTAGTAATATTTTCACGCCAGATTTTCAACACTGGCATTTTTTCACACCTCCTTATGAAGAGTATGGCTGTCATTTTTTACATCCTGGTCAAAATGTGTTTTTGCATTTCCGGTGCAGAATACCGCAGTCTCTTTTGGAAATCAGTGTTTGGGACAGATTAGGATCGAGCGACTGAGAGAAGAGGAGTGACCGAGCTCAACTGAGCTCTGTTGGAACTGCTGCAGATTTCTTTCTGAACAGAAAAAGGCACCAATGCAGGCAGGAGCCCAGTACAAAAGGGCAGCCTGCAGCACCAGGACAAGCAGAACAAGTGGGTGAGGGAGGGGGACTGAGCGAGCTCAACGGAGCAAAGCAATCAACATTTGGCATTGACAAATGCTTCTTTTATTAGCAACAACAACAAGTATTTGAATCACTTTTAGCATTCATAACATACTTGACTGTGGCTAATTTAGCCAAACATCAGGGGAATTTGTTAAAACAACCTGCCACAACAAAGAATACTCTCAAATGAACCATACAGAGCCACTATCATTTTCAAGATTATTTTGTTCTGAACAAAGTTACTTTTTACAGTTTTTTAAAATTGGAATTATAGTTTTTAAGATACTAGGGTTTAGAGGAGGTGTATGTATAGTGTAAGCATGCTGTAGTTCTAAAAGACATTCAGGAAGATATGTTCCAGCAGCAGGCAGAGTCACAGTGAACATTCACAATGGAATTAGGATAGAATGAATTATGCAACATGATCATGGTCAGGTAGATATGGATCCTATACCAAACAAATACGGGGATTTCTTTGGTGACCGGAAAAACTGGACTTGTACACTTGCAAGCTGGAAGTACTTCTAGGTGGTACATGCAAACATGGAAACATAGAATCTGATGGCAGATAAGGACTGCTTGGCCCACCTAGTCTGCTAATTTTCCTTCCTACCTAACAGATAAGCTGCAGATCCTAGTTAACCAACAGCCTATTTTCTCCTACCACCCACTAGGACTGCCTTATGTCTGTCCCATGCATTCTTGAATTCACCTACTTTTCTTGACTTGACAACCTCGATTTCCTTGCTCTTTTTTCAGTACATCCGCCCTTGGCTAGTTTAAATGCTTGCCAATGAAGCATTTAAACCTATCACCTAGGATCCTGGTCCCCCCCCCCCGGACAGATGAAGACCATTGCGCCACTATAGGCCTGTATCCCTCCAGGTGGCTCCCCAGTCCCCAGTGAAGCCAAAACCCTGAGTTCCACACCAGTTTTTCAACCATTCATTGAATTCCATGGTGTGGAGTACCCTAGCATCACCCTTGCCATAGACAAGCTGCACCCTCCAAGAAGGTTACCATATACGCTACTTGTCTAAAGCCCCTTCCCAACTCTACAAACTCCTCTTGCACTGCTCTGATCCCATTCCTAGCCATGTCATTTGTCCCTAGGTGGACAATGACATCCAGCTCCCTCTCTCGTGCAGCTGCTCCCACGATCCTGAGGATTCGCTTCCTGTCCCTTCAAGCCATGGCGCCAGGCAGGCATCTTACCTCCCTCTCCCCTTCCTCCCCCACTTCTAACCCCCCAATGATTGAGTCCCCCACCAGAGTTGTTTCCTTCCCTTGTGGGGTCTCATGCCACCCTCCTGTGGGTCTCCTTTGTGGAGGTTGCCAACATCCTCCTTGGTCTCCATTGCAGGTGCCTCCATACAGGAACCACTATCCACCAGAACAGTGTATGAATTGTGGAGAGGTACAGCTGAAGGGATGCACCTCTGTTCCACCACCATCTCCCTCCCTGAGCCTACCTTGGTCCAGCCATTCCTCTTCCTTGGCAACCTCTGAGGTAGCAGCAGTGACCCTGGTGGTCCCTGGGTGGGAGAATAGGTTTCACAGATTCTAGCCTGGTCAGCCTGGAGACAGGCAACCTCTTCCCTCCGACCAGAGAGGTGTCTGCAAATAGGGCAGCATTGCAGCCTCCAGAATGTTTTCTGGAACACTGCTGCTCCACAGCCATTGCACTGCACCACTCCCATCATGTCTTATTTTGTGTCCCCTCTCCTGTTTCTCTGTATGCTTGCTCTCTCCTCTCCTTACAACTCTCACCCTTCCTGTTCTGGGACAGCAACTTCCTATATTCTTCAGTAGTCTCCTTCTTCCTTGCTCAGAGTCAGACCACCAGCAGCTGGGTTGGGGGTGAAGAGCTACTTTTTTCCTTCAGGGTTGACAACACTAATTTTCTCTATGATCCTTCCCTTCCTACTGCCAAACAGGAATTTCCTGTTGTCAGTCAAATCCAGTGGCTATAAAAGTAGAACTGGCTTAGGTGGAGGGTGGAGGGTGGGATGGAGGGCAATTAGTAACAAAAATGGTAACTTTTTTAGTTAGCTGCTTGCTGCTCTACAAGCAAGATTTCTGTCTTCCAAAAGCTAGCAACAGGAAGTTGCTTTTCCACTGCCTAAGCCACACCATCAATTAACCTCTCCCCTCTCCTACTGATTTAGCATAATAAGCTGATACAGTACCCTTCCCAACACAGAAACACACACTGACTTTCTTTCTTTTAACCCTAAATGAGACCCCCTCTACTTCTAATAACATATCAGTTTGCTTAACCCCAACAGACACTGACTCCTGCTGAGATAGAAGTGTTAAATTAGTAAGAAAAATTGTATCTTTTTTAGTTAGCTGCTTTCTGCTCTACAAGCAAGATTTTTGTCTTCCAAACGCTAGCAGCAGGCTACAGCATGTACGCATCAATATTATATATTTTTGTCTACTTGCCAATAGTATCAAATGTTTTGAAATGCCCCTTAGCATGGTCTGAGATGACTGATGCTGCAGTTGTCATTACTGCTGTCCAGGATGCAGCTGCTGCTAAGGGGATCTAATTCGACACTCTGATAGACTTGATGGTGGCATCAGGGCCACACGGGGGATTAACGGCACCCTGGAGCTTCAAGGCTGCTAGTTGGCAGATATTTTAAGGTAAGCTTCATAATATGTGCTGAGCAGCCTGTGCAGGCCTCATCTGATGCATTTTATTGGCAATATTGATTTATGGGGGCAAAAAGAACAAGCTGGTAAATTCTGATGCACTCTGCACTCATGGTACAGCATTTACCAAAAAGAGAGGCAAATGTACAGCCTACCTACTTCTCTGTCTAACCTCAACAAAATAACCGGTGGCCCAGGGGCACTGGAGTGAGGAATCTAAATAAACTGCAATTAAATATTTAGTCATCTGGAAAAATTCAGCTTGCACAACATAGTTGCTGTGTGCAAATGGGAACTTTCATGGTTCTGGAGGGGATGGCAGCTAAAATGCCTATATTTCAGAATTGTACATTTGAAAAAATAATGCACTTGTTAGACACTCGTCTTTATTTTTTTTTGTTTGTGATAGGAGAGTTCTTTGCTTCAAATCGCACATAAGTTGGCAGTGTTTAAAAACACAGTGGTTGTGTTTTCTGATTAGTTTCAGATATCTCACTGATCATTATCTGACATGGGCAGGTAGTTTCTTTTGTAGTCAACAAAAGTGGTTGCCCTAGAGTAAACTCTGGCAAAGCAGAAACTGACTGAAGTGTTTAAAGTGGTTTCCATGGGTACCTGGTGGGTTGGTCTGTATTATAGTTTCTTCTGCAAAGTTGTTCTTCAAAGAAACCATTTGCTGTATAGAAACAAAAGATAGTGTGATTGAGATTAAATGAATAATTTGTCATAACTACAACTAATTATATGTAATACATTATAAATTTTATTACTATTTCATAAGGAACTGCTGAAATTGCTGACAGTAAAGAGAGTAAGCACCCAGTTTTACCATTTTATTTCTGCTTTCAGAAGCAGTGCTTTAGGGAGAGCAGAGAGGTACAGTCAGCTAAAGATCATGAGCTTTAGGGAGAGCAAGTCAGTTGCAGGAACTGTGGGGCACTGTTTTCCAAGGTTATGCTGGGGGGGGGTCACTGCCCTTTCTGCAGGATCATTGAGGAGCTCCATGCTCAGCTGGCTGCAGCCAGTGAGGGTGTGGATATGTCTCCTGTAGCACCAGCTCAGCTGTAGCCCACAGCCCATGCCACCACTCATCTCATAGGCCTACTGGTCCTGGGGGTGGTGAGAGGTGGGATGGAGGAAGGTGGCAGGGGTAGCCACAAGGAGGTCAACCACCCCTGTATCATCCCAATGTCAAATCACTTGGCACTCTTGGAGGAGACTCAGGTACCTAACTGCATGTGGAGGGGAACTTGTATGAATCGGGAGAAATGGGAGTGACAACCTGGTGGCATCCAGAGGTGAGAATAAGAAAAAAGGCTGCTAGGAGAGTTTTAGTGGTCATGGATTCTGTCATCAAGGGAGTAAATGGTAGTGTGTGGGGAGGAGGGGTGGCAGATGGTCTGGTGTCTTCCTGGTGCATTAGCCATCTAGGACATAGACAGAATAGGGAGAATAGCAGAGAGGGAGGGCTGGGTGTGCAGTTACACTTGGTTACCAAGGATCTAGAGAACCAGCCTGTGGAGCAAGTGAAGTGGAATCTATGGAGACTGGGGGGGCAGATTGCAGGCACACTTGGCCTTCCTGACCTTTTCTGATGTCCTCCCTGAGTAGTGTAGAGGGATAGAGCACAGAGGGAAGTGACAGAGGAATTAAATGAGTGATGAAAAGGATAATAATAACTGGGTCTTCATTTCCTGTAGAAAACCGTGGTGTTATTTGCCATAATAAAGGAGTGTTTGTTATAGCAAACATGCACACAGTTTCCCGCGGTCTGTGCATGTGCCCACCACAACTCAACGTCCCAGACCCCTGGCTGCCTCCTCTTTCCCATCGGAGACGGAATCACCATCCGGACTCAGCAGTAAGTCACTACAAAAAAACTACAAATTATAACATAAAAATAACCTTCAGCTCCAGGAACAGCTAAATAGAAACATAGAATTTGACAGAAGATAAGGATCACTTGGCCCACCCAGTCTGCCCATTTCCCTACTTATTGGATAAGCTGCATATCCTAGTTAATCAACAGCCTACTTCCTCCTACCCCCCACCAGAATTGCCTTATGTCTGTCCCATGCATTCTTGAATTCCCCCACTATTTTTGAACCCGCAGCCTGCTCAGGAAGGTCTTCCATGTGTCCACCACCCCCTCCATGAAAAGATACTTCCTCATGTTGCCCCAGAGCCATTCCACCTCTATCTTCACAATGTGACCACTTGTTCTTGCACATCTCTTTTTCTGAAAGATGCTACCCTCCTGGACTTTGTTGATTCCCTTGAGGAACTAGAAAGTTTCTATCATGTCCCCTTCTCCCTCCTGTCATGGAGGGTATACATATAAACCTCCTTTAGTCTCTCTTTGTATGGCTTCTGGTGCAGACCTTGCACCATTTTGGTTGCCCTCCTCTGGACTGCCTCCATCCTGTCTAGGTTCTTGTGAAGATGGGGTCTCCAGAACTGCATACAGTACTCCAGATGGGGTCTCACCAACTGTCTGTACAGACGGATAACAACTTTCTGTTTTCTACTGGTGATGCCTCTTACTATACATCCCAGTATCCCTCCAGCCCTCCTTACTACCTTCTCACATTGCTTGCTTACCTTTAGGCCATCTGATATGACTACCTCCAGGTCCCTTTCCATTTTTGTTGTTGTTCTTAGTACCCCCCAACCCCGTTGTGTACTCTTCCCCTGGGTTTTTGTTTCCCAGGTGCATTACTTTGCACTTCTTTGCATTGATCTAAGCTGCCATACTTTTGACCATTCCTCCAACATTGCCAAGCCCCTTCTCATCCTTTCAGCCCCCCCACCCGTGTATTGACCCTGTTGCAGATCTTTGTGTCATCAGCAAAGAGGCATACCATTCCTTCCAGTCCCTCTGCAATGTCACCTATAAAGACATTAAAAAGGACCGGATCCAGTACTGAACCCTGTGGTACCCCACTAGTAGCCCCCCTTTCTTTGGAGTGCTTTCTTTATACTATTAACATCTGTATCCTGTTGTCCAGCCAATTTTTTACCCAGGCAACCACCCTGGGACCCACTACCAGGCTGGCTAATTTGTTTGTTAATCTTTTATGTGGGACAGTGTCAAATGCCTTGCTAAAGTCTAGGTAGGCCATGTCTACAGCCCCTCCCTGGTCTACTACTTTTGTCACCCAGTCAAAGAAAACTATTAGATTTGTCTGGCATGACCTTCTCGCTGTGAATCCTTGCTGCCTTGGGTCCTGTACCCTGCTGGCCTCTAGGTACTCAACAATTCTTTCTTTCAGAAGTGATTCCATCATTTTCCCTACCACTGAGCTCAAACTAACAGGCCTATAGTTTCCTGCTTCTGCTTTGCTTCCACTTTTGTGAAGGGGAATCACATCCACCTTCTTCCAGTCCTTAGGAACCACTCCATCCTCCCATGATTTGTTAAAAAGGGTACTCAGTGGTGTTTCTAGTTCTCCCCTTAGTTCTTTTAGAATTCTGAGGTGCATCCCATCAGGGCCCATTGCTTTGTCCACCTTCAGTTTTAGGAGTTCTTTCAAAACCCTTTCTTCTGTGAATGGACTGGCATTGACCCCCCCATCCAGAGTGCTTCTGTTGATTGGATTAGGTACCTCCCCCTCCTCTTCTTTTGTGAATACTCAACAGAAGTATCCCTGCTTTTTCAATGTCACCCTCTGCTCACCCCCTTCCCTTTTTTCAAGCCTCACTATCCCTCCCTTTATCTTTCCTTGCTCTCTGATGTACCTATAAAAGGTTTTATCCCCCTTCTTAACTGAGTTGGCTATCTTTTCCTTGGTTTGGGCCTTCACTATTCTGACTGCCTTCCCCGCTTCCTTCTGCTTTAACTGGTACAGTTCTCTGTCCTGCTCCTACTGCATTTCCCTATACTTCCTGAATGCTACCTTTTTCTCCCTAATATTCCCCACCAACTCTTTTGAGAACCATAGTGTTTTTTTTTCTTCATTTTGATTTGTTTATGTGCTTTACACAAACGCTTGTTGCCTCTGTGATGGCAGTTTTGATGTTTCTCCATTGTTCCTCCACCCCTCCTTCTTGCCCGTTTGCTAGTGCTTTTCTGAAGCACTCTCCCATTTTGCCAAAGTCAGCCCTCCTAATGCCCAGTACCCTCACATGTGTATGGCTTGACTCTATGGCTATGTTTATCATGAACCACACTGTTCGGTGGTGACTTGTTCCCAGATGGCTACCCAGTTCTGAATCTGAGTTCCTCTCTCCATTACCATTTGATAGTACCAGATCTAAGATTGTTTCCTCCTGAGTGGGTTCCAACACTAGCTGTCTGAGGCATGTTCCCTGTAGGGTATCAAGAATGATCCTGCTCTTAGATGTGGCTGCAGCAAAGTTGCTCCAGTTAACATCTGGCATATTCAGGTCCCCCATCAACAATATTTCCCCTTTATCCACCATCCTAAGAATGCCTTCTGTCATTTCCTTGTCCATTTCCTTCCCCTGAGATGGGGATTTGTATAAAACACCTGTACAGATTGTGGTGCCATTTTCTGTCTCCAGGGTGATCCACAGTGCCTCCTCTCCTCCTGTTTACCCTTTAGTTCCATTGCTTTCATCCCTTCCCTTATGTAGAGAGCTACTCCTTCACTTCTTCTACCCTCCCTGTCCATTTTGTCGACTGTGTAACCTGGTATGTTGACATCCCAGTCATGGTTCTCTGTGTACCATGTTTCTGTGACTGCCACAATATCCAGGCATCCCTGTTCCATCAAGCCACTATTTCAGGGAGCTTGTTACCCAGACTATGGGCATTGTTACTCATTGCCCTCCATTTTAATGGCCTTACCCCTTTTAGCTCCATCCCTGTCCTTATTGCCTTTGCCTATTTTTCCATTTACTCCTTCTCCCTGTTGAGTTCCATATCTTGGTGTTTACCTCACTAACTACCCTGTTTTTTTTTCGGGGGGAAGGCTGGGATTTCTCTGCTCCTTTTCAGTGCCCCCCCAGCTAGTTTAAATGCTTGCCAATCAAGCATTTAAACCTATCACCTAGGATCCTGGTTCCCCTCCTGAACAGATGCAGACCATCACACCAGTATAGGCCTATATCCCTCCAAGTGGACCCCAGTCTGTAATGAAGCCAAAACTCTGAGCGCTGCACCAGTTTTTCAACCATTGATTGAATTCCATGGTGCAGAGCATCCTAGCCTCACCCATGCCATAGACAGGCAGCACCTCTCAGAAGGTTACCATGCATGCTACTTGTCTAAGATCCCTCCCCAACTCCACAAACTCCTCATGCACTGCTCTAACCCATTCCCAGCCAAGTCATTTGTCCCTCTTGCACTGCTCTGATCCCATTCCCAGCCAGGTTATTTGTTCCTAGATGGACAATGACTTCCAACTCCCTCCCCCATGCAGTTGCTCCCAGGATCCTGAGAATTCATTCCATGTCCCCCCAAGTCATGGCACCAGGCAGGCACCTTACCTCTGTCTTCCCCCCCAGTTCTAGCTCACTAACAACTGAGTCCCCCACTAGGAGTTTTTTCCTTCCCCTGCGGGGTCTTGTGCCACCCTCCTGTGGGTCTCCTTTGTGGAGGTTCCCAGCATCTTCTTTGGTCTCCACTGTGGGTGCCTCCATAGAGGAACCATGCTCTGCAGAACAGCATATGCACTGTGGATAGGTACAACTGGAGGGATACGCCTCTGTCCCTCCACCCTCATCCTCCCTGGGCCCACCATGGTCCAACCACTCCTCTTTCTTGGCAACCTCTGAGGCATAAGCTTTGGTCCTGGTGGTCCCTGGGTGGGTGAGGAGGTCCCTCGAATCCTGGTCAACTCAGTGTGGAGACAAGCAGCCTCCTACCTCAGCCCAGAGAGGTGCCTAAAGATGGTACAACACTGTATCTTTCAGAACATCTCCCAGAAGACTGCCGCTCCACAGTCACTGCAGTGCACCACTCCATCATGTCTTATTTGTGTCCCCTCTACTGTTTTTTTTGTATGCTTACTCTTTCCTCTCTCCATTTACTTTTTTTGTTTCTTTGTTTTTTTGTTTTGGTTTTTCCTCCCTACTTTTCTACTGCCTCCATGTCTTTACAGCTCCAGCCATTCCTTTTTTGGGACAGGAAGTTCCTGTATTCCTCAGCAGTCTCTTTCTTACTTGCTCAGAGACAGACCTCCAGCAGCTAGGGGGTGAGGGAGAGCTATTCTTTTCCTTCTAGGATGGTGAGTTTTTTGTGCCTCTGTGATTATTCCCTTCTTTTTCCCAAACAGGAAGTTCCTGTTGTCAGTCAAATCCTGTGCCTACAAAAGTGGGACTGGCTAAGGGTGGGGGGTTGGAGGAGACGGAGGGCTGTATAGTCCCAGTAGAAGAGTTCTAGCATCTGCCTCCTTCCTCTTGCTGCTCTCTGCCAAAAACTAACTTGGGAAATTTTAAATACAGACACCTGGCTTTCTGTTGGGTAAGCCACACCCCCTAATTTACAACTCTTCTCTTCACCTAGCTAACAGCACAGATAACAGTTCCCTTCCCCGAACTCAGACAAGCACACCAGCTCTTGTTTTTTCCCCCTAATTGGAGGTCCCAGTAGTAGAGTTCTAGTTCTTTAGTCCCAGTAGAAGAGTTCTAGCATCTGCCTCCTTCCTCTTGCTGCTCTCTGCCAAAAGCTAACTAGGGAAGTTTTAAATACAGACACCTGGCTTTCTGTTGCTTAAGCCACACCCCCTAATTTATTGCACTTCTCTTCACCTAGCTAACAGCACAGATAACAGTCCCCTTCCCCAACTCAGACAAGCACACCAACTCTTGTTTTTTTTTACCATAATTGAAGGTCCCAGTAGTAGAGTTCTAGTTCTTTATTCCCAGTAGAAGAGTTCTAGCAGCTTCCTCCTATCTCTTGCTTCTCTGATGTATAAAAAAAGTGTAAATAGGTGCATAGGTTTATAGGTTTATAGGTGTTGTACGAGCTGTTAAAGGTCAAAGAGCTATATGATGCTTGCCACTTTTCAGTGGCAACCTCTACAGTTTTCAGCTCCCATATATACACCTAATAATTTCTTGAACTCAAACATAGTTTTACTATTAACAATTACCTCAGGTAATGAATTCCATATACTGACAACTCTCTGGCTAAACCATTTACTTCTTTTAGATGTTCTACTAACTTCTTTTGTTAGTGTCTTATTATGAGACCTTCTATTCCTTTGACTGGCATGTCTAGCTAGCCCAATAGTTTCCCACATACCCTTATTCCTACTAGCACTAAAAACCAGGCACAGGTCCCCCTGTATCCTTCTATACTTCAGTGAATAGAGTCCCAATTGAGTTAATCTCTCTGGATAAGTCATGTTCTTCATATTCTTTACCCTCTTAGTCATTCACCTCTGAACCCTTTTAACAAGTCTGTCTCCACCCCTACTTTGGGGAGCACATAATGGAGAACAGTACTCCAGATGAGGTCTAACCAATGAAGAATAACGTGGAATCAGTGTGGTAGACTCTCTGTTCTTTATGTGTCTCAAAATACAAGATATTATTCACTGACTTTTTTTAACCATCTCCTTGATATGGATGTCAAATGCCAGGGAATTTGTAACTGTAACACCTAAATCCTTTTCTATTTCAGTTGTCTGCAGGATATGGTCATTCAGTTTGTAAGAAAATTGTTTATTTTTCTGCCCCAAATGCATCACTCTACATTTTTCTTGGTTAAACCTCAACTTATTTCTACATGCCCACTGGTCTAGTCTCATTAATTCCTCCTGTAGTTTTTTTTTGCTGCTTCTTCTTTATTAACTACAGCTCCCACCTTGCTATTGTCAGTGTACTTACATACCCAGACAGAGCTGGAGGTTTCCTTTTCAGATACAAATATATTGAACAAGATGGGACCCAGGACAAACCCCTGGAGCACTCTGCTGGTCACCTCTCCCTATTCTGAAAAGTACCCTGTGATTCCAACTCTTTTGATGCCTATCATACAACCATTTACTCATCTTACTATACTAAGGTGAAGCTGTAATTTTGCTAATTGTTGTAGTAGAATGTTATGTGAAACTGAATCGAAGGCTTTTGAATAGTCCAAAAATATTATATCCACTGATAAACCTGCATCAAGTGCAGCACTAATAGGTTCAAAAAAATGTACCACCCTGTCTTAGATACACCAACAATAACATCCAGCACTACAAGACCCAGGACTTAAAGATCTACCTGTGAAAGGACCAAGAATGTCCTATAGGAAAGGGACATGTTTAAAAGACAGGTTGGTACATTCTGTGCAACCATTAGCCCCTAACCCCTGCATGTGGCTACCAAGCAGAGCAAATGGGAGCCACACATGTGGGAATTGCAAATTCTGCCCTCAAGTACGTAACACAAAAACATTCAAACCCTTTCTTACTCAAAAAGAATTTGCAGTAAGAGGTTTCATGACATGTGCCATGTGTGGCCTTATTTATCTGGCTACCTGCAAATGTGGGGCCTTTTATATAGGGAAAACCAAGTGGGCATTAAAAACCCACATTGGCGAACACAATAGGGCAATTGAGAATAAAGACAACAAAAATGCTTTAGTGGTACACATGATGAGGACTAATGATATAGCCAATCATGGCTGTGCTGTCACAGAGGGGCAGAGATTATGATAATCTTCTGCTCAAACATGAACAATATTGAATTTATTCTTTCAAAGGGATGGAAGGTAAGGGTTTGAATGGTAGGCTTGAGATCAAACCCTTCCTTAAACAAGCACTGGCAGAGTCACTATGGTTGCAAATGCATTAACTAGATAAGGGTGTTTCATGGGCTTATACATGAATTGCCATTGCATACACTAACTGAATCAAAGTATGGTGCATTGAGAAAGGGCAGACAAAAAAATAATGTCACCATCTGTATCAACTCAACAGAACTGGGCCATAATATATATTAAGGTACTGTACCTTAACTGTAAACACTGCTGAGACAGCTATATGTTGTAACAAGGTGGAAGCTAAACACAGTGTTGAGACATGTTTACAAAGACATTTGATGTGTTTGGTTGATTTTTGTTAGAGATTGTTATACAGTACACACACACACACACAAAATTAGTATTATATAAAAGTGCATATACCCAAATGTCAATGTAAATCATACACATTTCATTACAGGTTGTTATCCTGAAGGAAGATCTTACTGTACAAGGCCTAAGAAATGTGTATTAGGTAAAAGTAAACTGGGGTAGGTGAGTTACTGAGGGCATTGCATGGTTTATCTTTTATTGCTGCTCCACCCCAGGCACACACAATACAAAAATCAATAGCCCCTTGATATGAAGCAACAGGAATTAATTAGGACAAGGACATAAATAAGTAGGAGACTGAGAATGTGGGTAGACAAGCATGAGGATGGTAAGCCAAATAAAATTTCAAAAAGTCTCACTATTATAATTCATTTTTTAAAAATGTGTCTGCACAGTTGACAATTTTTGTAAAAAATATAATAACAATGGGAGTTATTCCACATAAAACATAATTTAAGTGAGAGGAATGAGGTTAATAAAAATAAAAAAAGTGGAATGGAAGATCAGTAGCTACAAAATGAAAGGGGGGACAAATACAGAGTTATTACAGCGGCAATAGGTGATGTGTTTAATTGCTCTGCATCTCAGGTAGGTGCACAAGAAAAAACAACACAACATATACGGTAATAAAGAAAAATAAAATACAGCTCACTGCAGAGCAGATATGCAGTCATATATGAGCCAAAACAAATTACGAGATCAAGTGCCCTGACTTATGGAGAGTAGCACTTTCCAACGTGATACCACATGAAACAGGAATGGAAAATTAAGTCACAGCCGGTGGCAAAAAATTCCAATTGGCTTAACACTTGAACTGCAGAAAAAGAAAAACAGTAAAACTGCATCAGTAACAGTATTAGATAATATTATAAAATGACAAGAAAAAATCTAGAAATCTCATTGCCCAAGAGATGTCAGCTGACCATACATTAAATCTCTATAAACAAACAGTCATCCTGGTCCTAAGCCACATCACAAATCAGTCCTCCAACAACCAGAACTATCTCCCATCAGTCCCCCTACAACCAGAACTGATCTTCCATCACAAACATGGCTGCTACCTTTACAATGTAAAAACCTTCAACTGGGCCCTAAAAATAATACTACCTTAAATAAAAGATAAAACAAATTAATTAAATGCTGTTTTTTTGATTATCACACTCTCCTTACAAACATAAACAAATTAGAAACATTAGGAATTGTTAATCGATTTTATTACAACTGTTTCTTTGCTGACAGTGAAAATTCCCCCTTCTGTTTTTACCATGCTCACCAGGGAAAGCTCTTCGTCTTGCCCTGACAGTGAGATAAATTGAGTCGGTGGCTGTAGAAGATGCCTTTGTTATGTGTCTGTGTGTGTACAGTATGTTAGAAGAAGAACATTCCACCAGTAGAACAGAGCATTTTGAATCCCTGTGTTCCATGGTAAACATTCCATAATAAAATTCAATATCTTGAATGTGGGGAAAAACTAAAAAAAAAAACAGGACGAAGAAGAAAGTAGGCAATAATATTTTATTATCAAAGAGAAATGGTGGCAAATATAGGATAATGTATGGTTCTATATCTACAACTAGCATGTGTAGCTGTCGAGAGGTTCCTATGGTGACCATTTAAACCTCAAGAGTGAAGCTCGAGAGGTTTTGGTCACCATGGGCAACCTCTAGATGGCGCACATGCTTGTTGTTGATACAGAACCATACATTGTCTTGTATAGTGTATGGTTCTGTTGTGGCACAAGTATGGACTTTTTAAAATATCCTCGTCTTACTTTATCATTTTTTCCCCTGTACGATGCTCTCCTTTCGAGCTCTCACTGCCACGGTTGCTATTGAAATGGAAAGTTCATGCATGTGTGACCTCATTCTAAATTATTATGCTGCACTAGCTACATAGCTAGTGCAGCATAGCAAACTAGCTGACGTAGCTAGTGCAGCATAATGTTGATGAAGGGATGGATTTCCATCCTCAACAACATTCCACCATACAATATAACCCAGTTATATAGGCAGAGGCAGACCCAAACTGCTCAAACACATTCCTAAAGTTTATAAAAGCATGTACATTTGAATCATAAATGGGTATTTTCAGGTAAAATCTATCAACCGCCCACCCCCCATCTCCACCACCACCAAAAAAGGCAACTTGACAGGTTTAAAGTTTGGAACACATTTCCATTAAGAGACAGTACTTGTACTGATTTGAAATGCAAGGTAACTTGTTTTTTCTTACCAACATTATACCTCAGTCCTATAAATAAGAATAAAACAAAATAGTTATATTAAATGCACGCTGAAAATAGAAAACAGAGTTAAAAATCTATGTTTCGGCCTTAGGTCTTCTTCAGAAAATATCTAAAAAAGGAAAAAAACAAAGTTAGTGTAGAGGGGAGGTAAAATGAGAGAGCTATATATATATACATGTGGGGAAGAAGAAAGGGGAGGCTCAGGGAGAAGAAGTGATAAATGATAAGATTAAGAGAGAATCTGTGAAACAAAAAGGCGATGATGGGAAAGATAAAGCATAATAGGAGTGAAAGAGCTAGAGAAGTTCCCACGTGAGGATTAATCAACAGCGCCTAGTAAGAAGGCTGAAATGTGACAAATGTGTGGGAAGGAGACAGAGATGGAGACTTATGGTGAAAATGAAAAATAAATTAAATGAGTACAAAAACAAATAGACTTCAGGAGAAAAAAAGGGATGGCTGAAAGATGTTACTGGAAAATAAGTTTATCATTTAAACCAGAGGGCTGCTGGGAGACAATGTGGATGATAAGCTTGGCTTCCATGTTTTTTCTGTACCTACAAATAAGAGACTGTTGCCATCAAATAAACTATATTACAACAGTGCAATCAAAATAGAGTTTTAAACACTGCTTATTTTTACACATTTACAGATGTTACAGTGCATTCATATGAGAATTTACATATTACAGAGAAAATATATCTTCAACTACTAATAAATACTTTTACTTCAAAGTACTAAGCTATTGCTGAAATATGCTATTTATGCATTAATAGGGACTACTTTTTCAATTTTTCAACAGTTTTAGAGTTAATGTATTGTACACTTGTTTGAAAATAGTGAAGTTTTAATCCCTACCAGAGAGACTCAAACTAATTCTTTTATGATGGTGGCCCGTTTTATAAGTGTGATAAGCCACTCCAGGGTGTGCATTTCAAGAATTTTAATGCACTTCTCGGGGTGTAAAGACACTTGGCTTTCAGTCTCATGCCTTAGAACACCCCAGAGGTGTACATTAAAATCCTTGAAATGCACACCCTGTCGTGGCTTATTACTTACTTATATATTTAGAACTAGAGCTTGGAGGTCATGGGAGTAACAGTGACCTAACGTAATACTGTTAAGCTATTAGTACAGTTGTAGCTGTTCCCTTCTGTTACAATATCAACTGAGTGCCAATTTATTTATTTATTAATTTATTTAGCTTTTGTTGACCAAGTAAGTACACTAGACAAAACATATGCCTATTTTCAGGTTCGTCCTGGGAGAGTGCAGGAAATTAATAGAGCATACAGAGTACAAATTGAAGCAAGTAAGGCAGATACACTGAGGTCAGGAGAAGCATAACATATGTAAGTAGATAACTTGGGTTGTAACAGTGGCACAATCAAATATAAAAAAAGTACAGTTGTTTGGTATACAAAAAAAACAAACAGGAAAGTAAGGGCACTTTACACACAATCCTAACAGAACAACTATTTAATAAAACTAAGTTCTTCATTTTGCTGGTCATAATTTTAACCCATATCTGTCTATTAAATCTAGGTGCATATTCACCAACCATATAAATGGGAGGTCACATTGGTCAAGTGGCGCTAATATGCTCTTATCAGATTATTGTTTTATCTAACTGTGTTGCAGTTTTTCAATTGCCTGTTTTTTTTTTATTACATATATACAAACATATGAAGAAGCCAGCAGAAGAAGGCCATTTGGTCTATCAAGTCTGCTCATATTGCAGGGTCCATAGCTTGAGCTAATGTCCCTGCCCTCCCTCCCCACTCCTCCCATCCTCCCTACTCATAACCCTTAACCCCCATGCCTGTCCCAGCCTCTCTTAAAGCTGACCACTGTCATCAATGAGATTACCTATTTTGGCAGCGCATGCCAAGTGTCCGCCACCCTCTCTGTGAAGAAATGCTTTCTGACCTCCCTTCTAAACCTCCCAACCTCCAGCTTAAGACTGTGTCCCCTCATGTTATGATCATCACTCAGCTTAAAGAGACTCTCCTTATCAATCTTATTTATCCCTGTCAAGTACTTGAAGGTCCCAATCATGTTCCCTCTCTCCCTCTCTCTCTCTCTCTCTCTCTCTCTCTCCTGTCTTCCAGGGAGTACATGTTCAGTGCCCTCAACATCTCCTCATGTGCCTTACCCTGCTGATCGGCTATATTCTTTGTAGCCCTCCTCTGGACCTTCTCTAGCAGGTTAATGTCCTTTTTGAGATGTGGGCACCAGTACTGAACTCCATACTGTAGATGCGGCCTTACCAGTGACCTGTACAAGAGCAGTATAACCTCCTCTCTCCTACTATTGATCCCCCTAGATATGCATCCCAGCATCTTGTTTGCCTTTGCTGCTGCTTTCTTGCACTGCATGGAGTGCTTCAGATCACTAGTAATTATCACTCCCAGGTCCTTCTCCTCCTCTGATGCAGAAACTCGGACTCCGTCCAGGTACTACTCTGTTCAAGGATACTTGGCTCCAATATGCATAACTTTTCATTTCTTGGCATTGAAGCCAAGCTGCCACATCCTGGACCACCCTCCTAGCTTTTCCAGATGTTCCTGTAGGTCCTGTATCCCTTCAGCTGTGTCCACTCTCCCACAGCGTTTGGTGTCATCTGCAAATAGGCAAATTTTACCCTTAATGCCATCTCCAATGTCATTGATGAAGACTTTGAATGCCGGCCCCAGCACTGAGCTCTGCAGAACCCCACTGGTTACCTGTCTGGTGCCAGATAACTATCCCCCCACAACTACCCTCTGGGTTATGTCCTTCAGTCAGTTTTCCACCCATCTGGCCATCTTTTCCCCAACCCCGAGATCCACCAACTTCCTAATCAACCTTTTGTGGGGTACAGAGTCAAAGACCTTGCTGTATATATATATATATATATATATATATATATATATATATATTACTTGCTATATAGAGAATAAAGGATGGTGCGGTGTATGTTACAAGATTTTACACACACCCAAGGTGAGGGATGCAACATAAACCCCAAGAGTGAAGCCTGAGGGGTTTATGAGAAGCATCCCACACTGAGGTTGTGTGTAAAATTGAGTTTTACACACCGCCCCATCTTTTATTTTATATAATTGCTGGTGGGTACTTTTTCACCACAGCAGTTATATTAAATTAAAAAAAAATAGATCTTTGGTTTCACTAACCGCCGAGTGGCAGTTATGGCAGGTGTTCCGCACAAGTAAAGGAGAGAACAGCTAGCACGTGTGCGCAGTCAGGAAAACCCAGCACATGTTTGTCATAATAACCAGCCAGTTATTATGGTTACTATCAACCTGGGTTTTCTTAGGGAAAACGTGCCTGCCAGTTATTATAATACAGTACCAAACATCAATTCATACTATTATTATAAAAACAATCAAACGTATTCCTAACACAGACTCTCAGGCTGCAGTGCCCCACAGATGACTGAGTCAGAACCATGCTCCCTTTCATGCATCAGCCACATGAATCTGCTGTGTACTCAAAAAGAGATGCAATTTCTTTCATGTAAGGCAATAAAATATTTCTCACAGATCAGCAACCACATTCCATTGCTCCAGTCAATGGGAAGTCAATGAGGTCAAAGGAAACCTGTATCCTCTTAATGAAAATGTAATTATTTTTTCCTTAAAAAACCCCCCTACACGTATCACTGTTACTATCACTATTTTGCACCTGGCTTCGAGTTCCTACACTTCTGATTTCACATAACCCTTTACAACATTGTCCCATTAGCACCCTTTGCAAACTGTGTGAGAGGCCTTTCGGCACCATGCAATTCTGCTTAAAGTTGAACCAGCATAACATTCTGTGGTGATTTGCATATGCAGCCCATGATGCTTTGCATTGTGTGGGCATGTGTGATTTTGTATTTTCTTGAAACTTGGCTTCCCAGCCAAATGCCCTTTGGGGTAACCCTTGCCTCAGTTTTTGCGCACAGAGGTTCATTGTCCCATTATTATGCTTACAGTGGCCAACACTATGTAACTTAAACTGCTCTAGCTGTGTTGTTCCTTTAGCAATAGAACACAGTTCACTGTAAAAGGGGCATATTAATACTATATGTTACAATATTGTTAAGAAAAGTGCCACAGTATATACCCTTATAAAGGTATAGGACTTACACTAAGTACTGTCACACAATTACTCACTAGCTGAAGAAATGTGAATTGCTTGCAAACAGACTGTCTGACAAAGAAATGAGCATTCCATATCTCTACTGAAGGAATCGCAGCTCCACTTGGGACCTCCGTGCAAGGTATGACATCTCTGATTGCACACTTGAGTTTTAGGTAACTTTATTATAGTGCCTTTAAAAAACAAGCCACGTGATAATGACAGCACTGTCAGCACTCCTGTGTAAATTTCTCTATCCATCCCCCCCCCAATATGTCTCACAATATTCACCAAGAACGTCAGGAGTGGAAATAAAAATAGTATTTATAGTGCAGAATTGTGCCACTCCAAATGCATTAATCATCAAATTGAAAGGCACAGTTACATATCCGTCATCTGTACATATCTTGCAGAGATTTATATATTTTTATTATTGATTTCCACACAGAAATTCACAAACAGCTATACTGTCACATTGAGATATATATACATGAATGAAATCTACTATTTTTTTAAGTGCCTGACATTCGAGGTGTTTACTATGTGAGGTGTGGAAAGACAGAGACAGACAGACAAAGGGACAGTGGGATGGAGAGAGAAAATTACAGAGTTGCACTGACAGTGCTGTCATCATGTGGCTTGTGTTTTTTTTAAAGTAACAATAACAAAGGACACCAATAGTGTACTGTGCAGTCATAGTTATCACACCTTGCACGGAGGTCCCAAATGGAGCTGTGACTCACCGATGCTACCTTAGTAAATTTTTCAGTACAGACTGCGTTACATGGAATGATCATGTCTTTAGCAGTCTGTTTTCAAACAATTCATATTTATTCAGCTAGTGAGTCATTGTGTGACTGTTTATCTGGCATAGCTGGTGGTGTTTTATAATGCATTGTTGGACTGTGTTACAGATTGCTATTTTTTGCCTCTGAATATGTATGTATTGATGTTTATTTTCCTTTATCCAGCTGAGGTGTGTAATGTTTTAAATGTGCTAAATTGTAAAGGCAAGTCCAAAGAAATAAAAAATGTATTTCTCTTTTTTTTGCGGGGGTCACCTATGAAACAATGTCTAGCTTGCTACATATGGAAGAAAAAAGAAAGTCAACTAGTTCTAACTGTTCAGTGAACATCTGTTTATGGGGCTAAATGTTCTCTTTTTATGCTTTACTGGATGTTTATGTAAATGGGTATTTTTGCTCACATACCTTTCAACATAAAATAAGATTGACTGATTGATTAAAAACTTGACTGACAGACCTGAACCACAGCAGTTCTGTAAAAATCCAAACTGGTCAAACTGGGTGCAACTTGCACAAATACTACTGGTCCGTTCACTCTGGCTGCACTGTTCAGTCCTCCTTTTATGTATCTGGTCCACTCCTGGAAGTCTGTTTTTCAACCCTTCCTTGGCATAGTTGAAAACTGAACCATCAGGACCAAACCAGATAGATAAAAGTCAGACCAGATCATCTGGAGATAATGGATCAGCAATAGTTGCACAAACTGTGCCCAGTCCAGATTTTACAGCTCTTGCCTCGGTCTGGTGATCTGGTTTTTACCCATACCCTACTGCATGTGGCTTAGTGACATACTGTACAGATGGATGCAGAGTCTAACCCAGTGAAGGTTGAAGTTTCAGAAAACCATTATATTAAAAATACCAAGACTCACTCAATTCCTGATGATCTCCCACCCCCAAGTCACACTTAGTCCTCTACCAAAGTCATGCTCAGATATTGGTGCCTCTACACCCACACCATTAAGCTTTTAATGCCATCATGCATCTGGGATGCATAGGAAGGGGCATCACAAGTAGAAAAATGGAAATGGTTATCCCTCTGTACAGACAGCTGGTGAAACCCCATCTGGAGTACTGTGTGCAGTTTTGGAGACCTCATCTATGCAAGGACATAGACAGGATGGAAGCAGTCCAGAGGAGGGCAACTAAAATGGTGCAGAGTTTGCAACAGAAACCATATGAAGAGAGACTGAGAGAGCTTAATATGTATACCCTTGATGAAAGGAGGGACGGGGGGACATAATAGAAACATTCAAGTACCTCAAGGGAATCTACAAAGTCCAGGAGGGTAGCATCTTTCAGAAAAAGAGATGTGTAAGAACAAGGGGGCACAATTTAAAGATAGAGGGGGGATGATTCAGGGGTAATGTGATGAAATTTTTTTTCACGGAGAGAGTGCTGGACGCATGGAACCGCCTTCCTGGAGAGGCTGTGGGGTCTAAAACAGTGGAGGAATTCAAACATGCATGGGACAGACATAAGGCAATTATAGTGGGGGTGGCAGGAAGTAGGCTGTTGGTTAACTAAAATCTGCAGCTTATCCATAGGTAGGAAAATGGGCAGACTGGGTGGGCCAAGTGGTCCTTATCTGCCATCAAACTCTATGTTTCTATGTTTCTATGTTTCTGCTGCAATGAGCTCCCCCTCCTTGAAGTCCCAGTCTACTTGTGGCAGCCCCCCCCCCACAACCAGATAATTTCCCAGGGAGCAGCTTTTTACACCACATCAACTAAATTACTGCTCAACTCCTCATTTTTAAACATTTTGTAGAGACATTTTTATTTTAGTATAGCCATGGGCAGGGAAAAAAATGAATTTGTAAAAGAAACCAAAGCCCCCATTTATCAGTTCATTTATTTACAACACAGCATGTTATGAACTGATCAGATTCTTTGTGTCACTTCACAGCCTAAGTCAAACAAAAATCAGACACACACATGCCTACTAGTGTCTCCCCAGCACTGCCTGCCTGAGAAAATAAAGTTGCCATTTAACACTTTAAATGTGTTTATTTGGGAACAGGCATCACTGAAACTCTTTGCAATGGAATGTGTTACAAAGTAGCAGAATGATTGCTATTAGGATGGAGGTGTCAAATAGTTTAATGAGGTGTTCACAGAGGCTGAGGGCACGCGGTGTTTGTTATGCAGAAAGCTCCAGGAAGTGTTTAACCCATTCTACTTCCAATAGCTTTGTATGATATCTACTATCCATTGGTAACCTGACACAAAAGGACTGCCAGAAGATAATGAGTTAACCTTCTGTGTTTCCTGACTGTAGTGTAGAATGTCTGACACTCTGCTGAGGGAGGGCTCAGTAAACTCCTCAAGCCAGCGGAAAAATAGTGCTCTCCAGCTCCTATACACACACAGGCAGCATAGTAATACAGTTCCAGCGGAGGACTCTATTTTCAACATTTATCATTTTGTTTGGTAGCAAAAATTACATCAGCCCTTTCCTGAATGCAAAACGTCTGCAGGGCTATGCCCACTGCAGCTGTAAAAATGAATATGAATTTTTAATTGATGTATAGAAATAGACTGAATGTTGGTGTATCTAATTCTTGGTATTGGTTATTAATTTATTTGTTTCTGTTTGTTTTTCTTGCAGATTTGCACCAGCACCATGTGTTGAGGTTTTAACAAAAAATACATGCAATACTTTCATTTTACCACTAACAGGTCTGACACTCATCTAAACTGTATACATGCCCATTTGTTTTAAAAAAAGACTTGGTAGCACTATATTATGTGAGCTACAGTTCTTGGGAGGACTTTTGTTCTCCCTTACAATAATGGATTTTGAAATAACTGGATTACCTGTTTTTAGCAATATTTATGTGAAATAATGTTGTGGGACATGATTATACAGGATTGCTTGTTTTAACATTAGCACTTGCACTTTAAGGGGTTAGTACTTATAAGATGCCATTTACTTTGCATGCACACCTTTAAGAAAGCTCAAGAGAGTGAAACATGTCAGGTGGCTGACATGCTGTTGTGCTGATGTCACACTGGAGCAGGTGGAGCAAGAAGAATTTGGAGTTTTGGTATGCATAAGACACGGACTTTGTATGCTGTTGTTCTGCACTTTTTGCACCTTGTATATCTTTTGAAACTATTCTGCACCTAATAAGAGGACTTTGCACCATTAACAGATTGGTGAGTGTGCTTTACAGCTTACACATTTTGGGAAGTCTTAAACAAACTATTGGCAAGCCTTAGCGTAGTGCTGGTCTCCGGGACCTTTTGGTCCACCCTGACATAGCTAATGTTTATCTGACATGGCACAGCTTATCCGTGGTGCAGCAGTACCCCTAGCTATCCTCAAAATAAATAAAAGTGACTGTGGACCACATACTTAAACCTAAGTAGACCACAACCACACAGGGATGTCTTTTTTATTTTATGTAATTGCTGTGGTGAAAAATGAAAACCCAGCAATTATATAACATAAAATATGGAGGAGTGTTAACTTGACATTTACACACGCACTCAGGGTTAGATGCTTTTCATAAACCCCTTGAGGTTTGCTCTCGGGGTTTATGTAGCATCTAACCTCTTGTGTGTGTGTAGACTTCTTGCTACACACACCACCCCATACTTTATTCTATATGTGTCAGAAGAAAGGGTACCACTTTGTGGGTGACTGGGGGAACTTCTGGGACAGAAGGCTTTTCAGAGGTGATGGCCTTCACCTGACAAGAGAGAGGACCAGTGTGCCCGGGGCAGCCATTTGACATCTGCATTAGTTAAACTGATTGTGGGGCACACTTAGGCTAGGAGAACCATGGTAAAGGGAGTGAGGGAGCAGAACCTAGCTTGTACTCCCCCTATACTGGAGACTGGTAGCATCATTGTGTATAAAAATAACTTTGAATTTCAGAAAGGAGTAGTGGAAGTAGCAAAGTGGAGAAGGCTGTCAGGGGTGGTAATCAATAGGAAAAATAACAAAGTAAGGAGAATGGGATTGAATGCCAGTGTAAGATCACAAAACAGAAAAATAGGATCTGGCGCTAGCTGGAAGGGGGTCTGCCTTAATGGTAAGAGTCTGGGTAATAAAATCAGAGCTGCATGCATTGGTGGCAGACACTGAGATGGAACTTGTAGCCATCACTGAAATTTGGACCACAGAGAATAAGGACTGGGACTTGTCAGTCCCAGATTGCACAATATTTAGATAGGATAGAGGGTAAAGCAAAGTGGAGGCATCGCCTTATATGTCAGGGAGGGCATGAAGGCTGTAGGGGATGGACACATCAAGGTAAGTGAAGTGGAAACAGTCACTGTGAGTTCACCTCATGACACCCTCCAGCAGGAAAACATGAGGGGGTGATGATCTAGGACTACAGGGAAAGGGGGAACAGAGTGATAGGGAGCTCAGGGAGGAGCTGGCAAAGGGAGTAAAGAAGGGAGAAGTGGTGGTGGTGGGTGATCTTACCCTGCCAGATGTTGACTGGGACAAATGCATAAAACTCCTGGCACTGTTTTTTCTATAGAAAGTGATTCTATGTTTAGCCCCCGAAGTATTCAGGACATTTTTCCAGAATCAGTTAATAGATGGACCACTAGATCATCTGAGGGCCGTGCTTTTCACACCCCAAGAATGAATAGTAACCTGAGTCACTAGTCTACAGAGTCATGAGTTGGTACAACAAGTTGAATATATCTGTAACTGCTCAGAAATCTATTCACAGTTTTAAAACAGCCTGTGCACAGAATTTATCATAACAGTCTACTTGCAACTGCTATTAATTAACTCATCCTCTGTATATATTTATTGTTATTTATCTGTTTCCTCTGTTGATACTCACTGGGCACTTATGAAAAAGGGTCCCTGCCCATTAAGATCTTACCAATATAATAAATAAAAATGAAATGAAATGACATTCTAGCAGGCAGGTGCCCCAGAAGTTGGGCACTATTGGTTAGATTGCAGGATTGCCTGCTAGTGCAGCTGGTAAAGGAATCCACTAGACAGGTGGCCATTCTCAATTTTGTGCTCACCAACTCAGAGATGTTGAGCAAAGTGAGGGTAGGGGAGCAACTGGTGCCCAGCAATTGTATTTCCATTTTAGTTTAGGCTGGCCCTCCAGGCCAGAATGCCCCTATCAAAAACTGAAGCCCTAGACTTCAGAAGAGTCGACTTCAATCAGATGAGGGAGCTGATTTGAGAAACATTAACCATAGTGGACAGCATCAGTGGTGTAGGAGAATGAAAGGGGGATGAATGAGACCATTCTTGAGGCAACAAAGTCATGCACATGGATTTGTACAAAGAAAAACAGGTACAAGGGACTAATATTGTTCTCAGAAAGAGTCAGAGACATGGCGAGGGTCAAGAAAAAAAGCTTTCACCAGTTACAAGGAAAAGTGGAAGAAGAGGAATGGGAAGAGGAATGGGAAGAGGAATGGGAAGAGGAATGAGAAGAGGAAGAGGAATGGGAAGAGGAATGGGAAGAGGACTGGGAAGAGGAATGGGAAGAGGAAGAGGAAGAGGAATGGGAAGAGGAAGAGGAATGGGAAGAGGAATGGGAAGAGGAATGGGAAGAGGACCAAATAAAAACTAGGGAAGCAAGGAGGGCAGTAAGAAAAGGCAGACAGAGCTGCATATTGTGGAGGGGGTCAATGGTGGATAAAAACAATTCTTCAGATATATTAAAGAAAAACATAAGCAGGGAGGGGTATTGTTAGGCTACAGAGCAGGAGGGTACTAGAGGAAGATGAAAAAAAGCAGCTGTCCTTAATGATTTCTTCTGCACTGTCTTATCAAGGGAAGACAGTGTGTCCCTGGATGAAAATGGCATCAAGACAGCTGTTAGAAGCATTCCTGCAGTGGGACAGCCAGTATTTACTAGAGAAAGGGTCCAGAAGGGGTTTAAATCCATAAAGGTAAATAAAGCCCCAGGTCCAGATAGGATACACCCAAGGGTGCTTAAGAAATTGACTACAGAACAGGCTGTACCCCTAGTAAGCCTATAAAATAGCTTAATTCAGACTGGGGTAGTTCCAATAAACTGAATAATAGCGGACATAGTCCCACTACACAAGGAGGGGGCAAGGAGCACCAGAGGATTTACAGACCTGTCAACCTTACCTCTGTAGTGGAAGAAACTGATGGAGTCACTGATCAAAGAGGACTTTGTGAACTATCTAGAAAGCAATGGTCTACAGGATAGTAAACAGCATGGGTTTGTGGCTGGGAAGTCTTGTTTGTTTTGTTTGTCTGGGTACCAAAGGTAGTAAATAAGGATCACACTGTGGGTTTGCCCTACTTCTATTTCAGCAAGGCTTTCAACTCTGTGACACACTGAAGATGGCTTAAGAAGCTGGAGAACCTGGGTGTGGCTAGGGACATTGTTCGATGGGTAGGAAACTGGTTGAAGGAGAGACAGCAGAGGGTGGTGATAAATGGAATTGAATCAGAAGAGAGGGATGTCATGAGTGAGGTGCAGCAGGGTTCTGTCCAGTGTCCTGTCTTCTTCAATATGTCCATCAGCAGCATTGGAGAGGGCATGTTGGGCAAGTTGTGCCTCTTTGCATATGACATGAAGCTCTGTGGTAGGGTAGATAAAAACGAAGGGATCAGTGAGATGCAAAGGGGTCTACAAAAGCTAGAGAGATGGCCTAAGGTTTGGCAGTTGAAATTTGACACCAAAAAATGCAAGGTTATGCACCTAGGGGGAAAATGTGGACAGAGTACTAGACAAGAAGGGTTTAACTGAGCATTACAGCAGAGGAGATGGACCTGGGAGTCATCATTAGTGACACCCAAAAGCCTATAGTAAGACTAATTGAATGCCTGGGGCATATCAGAAGGGCATACTGTCATCAGGAAAAAGGAGGTACTACTACTTCTATATAGGTCACTGGTAAGACTGCATCTAGAATACTGTGCTCAGTTCTGGAGTTCTCACCTTAGGAAGGACAGGGACTATCTGGAGACGGTGCAATGCAGGGTGACCAAAATGAATCAGGGCCAACAGGCAGATCTTACGAAGATCATCTGAGGGTGATGAACATGTACTCAGCGGAGAGCAGGTGAGAAAGAGGAAATATGAAAGAGAGCTTCAAGTTCCTGAAGAGGATTATTAAGGTGAACTGTGCAGAACTATTTAGCAGGAGTACAGAATCAAGAACCTGATGTCATGAGTGAAAACTGATGTGGGGGAAGGGTTCAGAGGGATGTGAGGCAGTTTTAGTTTACAGAAATAGTAGTGTAGCTGTGGAACAGTCTGCCAGTGGAGGCAGTGGGCACCAAGACCATAAATGGTTTCAGACATGGCTGGGACAGAGTGAAAGGTCTGGTGGTTACTCAGATTGGTAGCAGAAGAGAAGGGAAAGGAGGGTGGACTAGGAAGGATAAAACCCCAAATGGACAATAAGTACTGGGGCAGATAGGGAACTCCGGGCAGACCAGATGGACCTTTGCTTTTGCTTTTTTGTTTTTTGTTTTCTGCTGTCATTTTGTATGTTTCTATGAATTTTCAAGAATGTGTTCATTGTTTTAAATATGTAATTTTTGGAGGGTCCACGCCTCTCAACCATGTAGCCCACAACTGACAGATAATATTTTTAAAAATCAGGGAGAAATGCGAAAATTAGGGACACATCATAGAAAGTGTAAATATGAACTCAAACAGCTGTCATAGTATGTCATTTAGGAGTGACAGACACATTTTTTGAGGCTAAAATCATGAACTTCCCTAAAAATAAGGGGTCAGTTGAGAGTAATGGGTCTTGATGGCATTTGTGACTGGTTATACTCATGGTTTATTATGTTTTTAATTTTTTTCTGCATTGCTGTTGAAGTATGTTGCTTTGTCTTTTTGTTTAATAATAATTTACTGTTCTTGTGGTGTTTGCAATGTTTTTATATTTTTATATTACTGTACACTAGGATTACAATAAACATGTAAATAACACAAATATTAAACAGAGTTATTTTATTTATTAAATTTTGTTGACCAGGTAGGCCCACTGAGACTAGAAGTCCCTTTTTCAGGTGTGACTGGGGGGATACAGATGGCAACTAACTGAAACTGAACCAGATTAAGCTATTGGTGGTATTTTTAGTGAATGGGGGAAATTTGGCCAGGGCACTGGGGGAATTCCCCTACTCTGCTTCCTGTGAACAGGGGGGACCCTTTTGTCGGTGACTCCAAGATGGCCACCTCCATGGCTGGTGAGGAGCAGCAGATGATTGTTGAGGACCATGTTTCTATCTTGAATTCACCATGGGCTGTGTCAGATTTGTGTACAGTGGATCCTGCTATTGGAAATGTTCTACTTACCACAGACTCCAATGTGGTGGAGATGGAGAACCTTGAAACACCGATATCAGCTGTTCTTGCTGAGGAAAGTCCTGTAGATGAAGAGGAGGTAGAGGAGGATCATTCAAGTGACAAAGCGGTGCCTATAGCGTCTTCTTCTCAGGAACAGGCTTTATCAGAGCAGCTCCTGGCTGCAGAATAGCAATATTTTTTTACGAAATCCCAACTTCAGCAGCAGATTAAATTGATTGATCTGGTACTGGGCCGTGTTTTGATCCTTGATGTGATTATTCTGCACACTACATATAGGTTGATCAATCTCTATGCCCCACAAACTAAGGCCAACCATATAGCTATCCTGAAAACTATTCAGCCCTTTTTGTATACTTCGGCTTCTGTTGTTTTTGCTGGTGATTTTAACCGCAATATTACAGCTAAATTGTTACATAAGCCTTCTCAAAATAAAATATAGTGTGATACAAATTTCTTACGGGATACTATCTCCAGAGCTAAACTCACAGATGCCTATTTCACTAAGACCAAATTGCTCACTCCTACCTTTCATAAAGGTAGTCTGGCTACTCGCATTGATTATGTTTTCATTTCAAACTTTCTCTCTGTAGGACTAACTGCCTCACACCCAGCGGAATTTACAGATCATGTCATGATTTCCTTTTCTTTGTGTCATACTTCACATATCATTAAAGGTCCAGGTATATGGAAAATGAATGTCTCCTTTTTGCACAAGGAATTTATGGTGACAGCTATCCAAGATTTCATTGCAGCCCAGAAGACCATTTTTTTTTGATGACCCCACCCAGTGGTGGGAATATACAAAATTTGATCTACAGATTTTGTATAAACATCTTAGTAAGGGTCTCTGTCATAATCAGTATCTTTCTTACTTACATAATCAGTCTTGTTTTCATTATTTACTATCATTGGCGTATGAAACTGAACAAGATATGACCTCACAAATTTCCTGAATTAAGTCAGAATTGCTAGCTTATCATGATCATAAGTTTAAGGCTTTATCTTATCAGCAAAAATATGGTGTTCAGGGCTCTTCTGCAATGATTTACCCCTTTGACAGCTGTTCTCAAAAACTAGCAAAAACTGAGATGACCTGTCTCCTTTCCCCTGATGGACATTTATGCAAGTCTCATGTTGAGATTATGGATGTAGTTACTTCTTATATGACCACAATGCACGGGCCTTTGGATGCCCAGGTGGATGTGGCATGTGCTTTCTTGTCTGGTTTAGATATTCCAGTGGTGGACCCCATCTCACTGCTGAATATCTCTAGTCCGATTACTGTACAGAAATTCTTAGATGTATTGTCCTATCTTTCTATTGGGAAAACACCTGGTCCTGACGTGCTGTCTAATGAACTATATAAACTTATTGGGCCTGTTCTTAAAGAGGAATTGACCATGATGTTTAATGAGATCCTACACACGGCGCAGATCCCGCTTAGTATGAATATGGGAAATTTAACTTATATTTTAACTTAACTTTATCTTTAAAGAAGGGGATAAGACTGACACCCTTAACTGGAGACCAATTAGTCTCTTGAATTATCTTTGTTTGCTACTAAGGTTATTTCTGCTTTTCAATTTTGCTCTGTACCTGGGAAGCGTATTGAAGACCTATTGTTATTGATTAGGAAAATTGTTGAATATAGCAAAGTTGGGGAAGTAGAGGGATATTTAATTTCCTTGGACCAAACAAAAGCTTTTGACCTGGTCTCCCATGATTTTTTGTGGTCTGTTCTGGTTTACTATGGAGTCCCTTGGATTTTTGTACAGTGGCTCAGTGCTATCTTTAAGATGGCTACAGTTATTCCTTTGGTTCATGGTAGAAAAGGCCCAATGATTCATATGCAGAGGGGGGGTTAGACAGGGCTGTCCTCTCAGCCCCATTCTGTATGCCTTTTTCCTAGACCCCCACTTCAGAAAATTGCGGCTCATGTGAATATTAAACCTTTGCTTGTTAACACCTATAGTATCCAAACCTCTATAGTCGCTTATGCGGATTATATGAATTTATTAATTTATTGTGAGGGTCCTTAAAGAACTAAGAGAGGTGGTGGCTGAACCTCTGGCTATCCTGTTTAGCCGATCACTGGAAACAGGGGAGGTACCCAAAGACTGGAGGATAGCAGATGTAGTCCCCTTATACAAAAGTGGGAACAAAGAGGAAGCGGGGAACTACAGACCAGTCAGCCTCACCTCAGAAGTGGGAAAGATCATGGAAGCACTACTGAAGGAGAGATTGGTGGAACATCTGGTTGTCAATGGACTACAGGACCCAAGGCAGCATGGTTTCACCAGGGAGGTCATATCAGACCAACCTCATTGAATTTTTGACTGGGTGACTAGGAGGTGGATCAGGGAGGCAGTGGACATGGCCTATCTGGACTTCAGCAAGGCCTTTGACACTGTGCCACATAGAAGACTATTGCACAAACTGGGGAATATGGGTGTGGGCAGGACAGTAGTGTGGTGGTTAGGTAACTGGCTGGGCAGCAGGACACAGAGGGTGGTGGTAAATGGCTGTCACTCCACAGAGGGAAGAGTGACCAGTGGGGTACCACAGGGATCAGTGCTTGGACTGGTCCTATTCAATATCTTCATCAGTGACATTGTGCAGGACCTAGAAGGCAGCATTTCATTGTTCGCTGATGACACAAAGCTCTGTAACAGAGTAGACACACCAGAGGGTGTAGACAGAATGAGAAGGGACCTGCAGAAACTTGAAGAATGGTCAGGGGTTTGGCAGTTGAAATTCAATGCAAGGAAGTGCAAGATAATGCATATGGGGCACAAAAACCCTGGGACAATAAATCAGTTGGGGGTGAGGATATAGCATGCACCAAGCAGGAAAGGGATCTTGGGGTTATCATCTCTGATGACCTCAAGGCAGGGAAACAATGAGACAAGGCAGCCGGTAAAGCAAATAGGATGCTGGGATGCATAGGCAGGGGCATCACCAGAAGGAAAAGGGAGGTCATAATTCCACTATACAAGACACTAGTGAGGCCCCATCTGGAGTACACTGTACAGTTCTGGAGACCTTACCTACATAAGGACATAGACAGGGTAGAGTAGGTTCATAGGAAGGCAACAAAGATGGTGCATGGATTGCATCACAAGTTCTATGAGGACAGGTTGAAGGAACAGGGTGCAGGAATACACTATTTTTAAATGAAAAAGATGTTCCAGGACTAGAGGGCATGGGATGAAGTTGGAGGTAGGACAATTCAGAGGAAACGTGAGGAAGAATTTCTTCATAGAACAGGTGGTGGACAAGTGGAACACCCTGCCAGAGGAAGTGGTGGGGGGCTGAAACAATCACGGGATTTAAGAATGCATGGGATAGACATAAAGGAATTCTGGAGGTCAGGGGTAAGGGGCAACAGACTTCTTGGAAAACATAAACTGAACTTACAAGCTCAAATAGGCAGACTGGGTGGGCCATAGGCCCTTATCTGCCGACACTGTCTATGTATGTATCTATGTATGTATCTATGTATTAGTGGTAGATGAGGACTCCGTCCAACTTGTTGTTTCTGTCTGTACAGATTTTGGTCTCTGTTCTGGTGCATCTCTGAATATTCCTAAATGCTCTGGGTGTAAGTTGGGTTTTACCCTTATGCCCATTGCTTCTTTGGCTGGTATCACTATTCGTCAGGATTCTATTGTTATTTTGGGGATTTGTTTTGGACTAGGGGAATTTGGATGAGTTGAATTGGGATCCTAAATTGGAGTTGGGTAAACAGAAAGTTGCTCAATGGAATAAATGGAAGCCGAACAAGAAAAAATGGATTTATTTAATTAAATCTTTTTTGATCCTGGTTTTTTCATACGTTAGTTATGTTTTTCCATTGCCAAAAAAGTATGAAACTGTTTTATGGAGTATTTGTTCTTCAAGCTCTATGTGGAAGTCGCCTTAACCCTATTAAACAAAATATTACTTATTTACCTATCAATCGTGGAGGTTTAAATATGGTTAACCCGATTTTGTTTTTTAATAGCATTTTTTTTTCACTCTAATATTAAACCTGTTTTGCTTTTTAAATCTTCGGGTTGGGAAATTTTACTATGTAAAAGTTGCCAGGTTTGGTTTGACCAATGGACTTCAGGATGCCTAGGTGTGCTTCGAAAATCGTCTACCATTTCGAGCTATCTTAGAGAATCTTTTCTGAGATTGAAACAATGGCATCTTACAGGAGATCAAGTTGAAACTTTCCACAGAAATCAACTTTATGCCCATCTTTTACATTCTCTTTGTTTTGTAGATCAGGTTTTTGATAAATGTCCTGCTAATAAATTGTCTGCTTTGCAGAAATTACTGATTAATCGGAGAATTCCAGTTGCCATGTGGGATGTGCACTGGTTGGCTTGTCATGAGAGAATTAATATTGGTGCTAACCATAAACATAAGCAACTGTCAGACAGACTTTGTCATAGATCCCGGTGTATTAACAAAGAAGAAACTATTGCACATTTATTTTTTGATTGTTCTTTCATCTTTGATTTTTGGGATTTTGTGGCTCAGGAATGGGGTGTATCAATACTTTCCACAATGTCTTATGATATCCTCATGCATGGTGCCTTTCCGCCTACTTGGCGGATCTGGCATATCAGTACCTTATGAGTACTAATCACAAGTTTTAAGTGGCAGATCTGGTTGGCTAGATGTGGTTTTACATTATAGCAAAAAGTGGAGTCACATATGGAAATTTTGAGAAAGGTTGAGCTGGATTTGAAGCAGCTTTTTTTGAAGGAAAGAAACATCTTTCTGAGGAATAAACTGCTCTCATTGTGGAAAGATCTCCCTTAGGTTATGACCACGGATGCACCAATTACCTGAATCTATTTTCCCTTTTTTTCTCTCCCCTTGATTTATTTTTCATTTATAGAGTTGTATGATATAATGCCATTTTTTTATTGTTTTTGAAAATTTCCCCCACCCTTTTGGTGGGGGGGGGGTCTCTGTTATGTTTCGGGTGTTTGCATAATATGATATTTCTTTTACTTTCTTTTTTGCTGATTTTCTTTGTTATGAGTTGTATGATGTAATACTGTGTTGTATTTATTGTTTCAATAAAAAATTCCCCTACTCTAAACAAGAGGGAGCCTCACCTTCAGACTGTAGGCAACATTTTCCCATACCGGGTACCTTATAACCAGTATGTTACACTGATCAGGATGGGGAAGGGAAAACAGACCAAGGAAACCAAGTATTTGATGTTGTTCTACAAATCCCTAGGAGATCAACTAGAAGTACAACCCCCCCCCCACCCATGTAACGAACCTCCTAAAACTAAAGGGCAAATTGAAACTAAAAATTCATTTTCAGTTTTTGCCCAGGGGAAGACATGGAAAGTGAACATGAGAGTCAGACACCCAACATCCAGATACAGGGGATCCTGGTAAAATAGAGATATCAGAAAATTACAAAACTAAGAAAAAAAAGAAAAGGAGAAAGATGACCTAAACTCAAACAAAATCCTAATAAATGCAGGATATCAAGATAGAATCTGTGAATGTTTACAGCTTGATGAACCCTAATAAAAGACATACAATCTTTCAATTCATTAAAAAACTCAGTTAACTGTTTGTTTTGTACAGGAAACCTGGATGTACACCATAGAACAGGTCAGGCTTTACCAGAATGAATGGACCATCGGTCCATCTTTTTGGTCCTTTGGGCTAGATAAGGCAGACGGCCTTCGTATATTGTTTTCATCATTTTCATTTTCAGTGACCAAACTAATCGATCTCATCCCAGGATGGTTACTAATTATAGATGGTTATTTGGGAAATAATTAGTATAGGTTCATAAATGAGTATGGGCCCCAATCAAAGGCTAATAGAGTGACTCTATTGCAGACTGTACAGCCATATCTTGTCACATCGAAATATATAATGTTTGGGGGTGATTTTAATTGTGAACTTCCAGATGTCTCTAGAGGTAGAGAAACGAAAAGAAAACATACTGTAATTCTATAGCACTCAGGAAATGTATAGCAACAGCAGATTTGAGGGAGTGTAAGATTAATCCTACACAAGGATCACAGTATACCTACAATAGGGGTAAGTATTTTACCACAATTTATTATTTCTTCATATCCAAAACTTTACCTATTCCCAAATATTCTATAACACCGGTTGAATTTTCTGATCACTGTTTTTTACAGATTAGTTTCCAAGGCACTAAAAAGAAATGTCACAAAAAAATAGATAGAAAATGAATGTGGGAGTTTTAACTGATGAAATAGTACAGGTGGAAGTTTACAAATTATTATGGGCAAGAACATCAGTGAGCTTTTTATATCAAGATCTGGGGATTTGGTGGGAGGACACTAAAAAGGATATTATTAAACTTTTTCAACACCATGGGAAGAAAAGAGGGACAGAAAACTTTTTCAAGTATTTAAAGCTAAGACAACAATTGCAATATTTATATACAGTGGCTTCCACATTACAGAGGGAATTTTCTTCACAAATAGAACAGATAAAGACGGAAATGAAAACATATCAGTATGATAGAGCTCAGCCAGTGAGATCCATGCTTCAATATGGAACACAAAAAACATCTGTAGGGGATCCCTATGAAGCACGTAAAAACAGGAAAGATAAAATCACTATGGAAGCATTAATGAATGAAGCAAGTAACTTAGAAATCTCTCTTGTAGGGATGTATGACATAATCCATGCACATATTAGATCAGAAGAGATGTTCCCCTCCCACCACTTTAAGGCTAAAGCTTTTCAACAATACTTTAAGGACATCCAAATCCCTAAATTTCCAGAAATCTCAGAGAACATGGTTAAATCTATCTCACCCTTAGAAATTGAACTGGTATTTAAAAGCCTAAAGCTAGGTGTATCCCCAGGACCGGATGGAATTCCTTATGAAGTCTATCAAACCTTTGCAAAAGAACTGATAATTTGTCTTACAGTGGTCTTTAACTTTTTTCTCTCTAATCTCACGTGGCCTCATTCATTTACAGAAGGATTGATAATGTTCATTTATAAGAAGGGAGTCAAATATAATATACAAAACTGGCATCCTATTTCTATTTTAAACTCAGATTTTAAGATTTTGTCACAAATCCTGAATAATAGGCTAAAACATTTAGCAACCTTAGTTATCTCCCCAATGCAATTGTGTGGTATACCAGGACAGAAAATACAACAGGCCCTTATGATAATAAGAGATACAATAGAGTTTTCAGAAATTCAGAGTAAAAATCACTATAACTTATCTTTAGATAAAAAAAAGCTTATGACAGAGTTCATCACCCTTTTCTTTTATTTTTTTTTTGTATTGCAACACTATGGTGTACCAAATAAATATATTAAGTGGATAAAATTACTATATTCTACAGCAACAATGCATCCAATAATATTAAACCAGGTAACAAGGGGTGTGAAAATGACAGCAGGAGTGAGGCAGGGCTGCCCCCTAAGCCCCTTATTTTATATATTTTCACTAGACCCCCTAATTAGAAAAATGAACAACCTTTCCCTTTGGCAAGGTATTTCAAATGGAGACCTGGCAGTGGTCTTAGAACTTTAGCTTATGCTGATGCCATTTGCTTATTTTTCTCAGACATACAGGACTTGACAATGGTTTTAAAAGAAATGAAAAACTTTACTACAGTGTCTAATGCAGAGTTAAACCTCAAGAAAGGTAAGGGGTTAATAGTTGGTTCAGGGGAAACTTTTGAGTTTGAATATAATGGTATTTCTATTTCAACTGAACTGTTAAAAATTTTAGGGATGGTTTTTGGACCACAAAACTTGGCCGCACATAACTGGGAGATAGTATTGAGTCAGATAGAAACAAAAGTCATGAGATGGAAATCATGGAAGTTATCTAAACTGAAAAGAATTCAAATAATAAAACAATTTCTGATACGGGGGCTACTATATATAGTTATGATCTATCCCCCCCACTGATACTGGAAACCAGATTATATAATTGTTTTTTTCAAATGTTGTGGGGTTCAAGATTAAATCCAGTGAAAAGGTGCTTTACGTATCTCCCTAGACAGAAAGGGGGGTTAGGGATGGTGGACCCCATTGTTTTCTTTCACTCAATCTTCTCTTCCCAGACTGTTAAAATAGAGTTGTCCCCAGTAAAGTCATTAGAAGGAAGATGGATCAAACAAACCATTGGACAGTACTTTTCTCACTGGGATTCAAATCCTCCCACATTACATAAAAAGCTTAAAATACAACTGTTTTTTAAACATGCAGTGCAAAAACTATGTAAATGGAAAATGGCTATTAATGACATTAAGGAAACTACAGCAAAACAACTGTATGTGATCATTATATCTTCTATCCATCCAGCAGATCCTATTTTTAAGAATTGTCCTCCACAGAATAATAGTTTGGTTATTGCTCAACTGAAAAACACAAGAATTCCCTCCCATATGTGAGAAATTCTATGGTTATCCATGTTTGGCCACCTAAACATAAGAGGGAACTTAAAACATAAATCAATCAAAGAAAGGACTTGTCCTTATAATGAATGCATAGGAAAGGAAGAAACTATGCAGCATTTTTTATTTGATTGTTCTTTTGCATCTGCTTTATGGAAGGAAATAGCAATAAGATGGAATACAGTATGGTTAAATCAACAAAATTATGACTGTTTGATTTTAGGTTTGTATCCTTCTACTTTAAACAAATTTCACACTGAAACCCTGGTGGTTTTCCTTTGCATTTTGACATTTTATTTGTGGCAGGCCAGATGCCAGTGGGTGATTTATCAGAGATTAATGACCTGTGACACATAAGCAGTGTTAGTGGGTCAAGCAATGAGGCAGGTATTTCATAAAGATAAGACAATATATAATTCATCAAAAGTTCAAAGATGGGGGAAAGGATTTTCTGTATTTATTAAATATAAATAATGCTTTGTTCTCCAGGTTTTGTAGTATAAAATATATGGTAGTAACTTTTTAGTTTTTTCCCCAAAATAGATTTCTGTATTTCACATGTATGATGGCACATCCTAAATATTTTGTATTGTTTCTTTTGCTCCTTTCCCCATTATATGATTTGTAAGCTGTGTTAAGATTTCACACATTTTTCAGTATGATGTAATACTGTTTTTTGTTTATGTTGTTTATGATGTTATTTCAATAACAATTCCCCAACTCTTGTGGTAGGGGGCACTGTGTCACTCTGGATGGAAGGATGGCTGACACTATGGAGGTGGAAGAGGTGGATGGAAGTTCTCGGAGTGAGGAGCTCCCTGTAGTACCCAGCATAGACTTTCAGTGTTTGATGGATTTTCCGGTAACTTCTGCGGGAGCTGTGATGCCGGATTTAATGGACACTTCAGTCGCAATAGATATGGTCAGAGACTCGGTGGACTTGGTTTCCCGGGTGTCCTTACAACCGGTATTATTTCCAGGATTGACAGCCACTTCAGAAGGGCATACCTCGTGGCAATCAAATACTATTCTCAGGAAAACTCAGCGCAAGTGAGTGGGAAATCACCCAGAGCACGGAGGCATGAAGTTGAATGGAGAGATGGATCCCCTAGATGGGATGGAAGGATGGTATCACAGGATCCTGGTATGGATGGCTAGTCCCGGACACTGCATTACAGATGGATGGCTGGTTGCACACTCCCAATGGTAAGAGTTGGCTCCCGGGGATGCACCAATATGGGAGTAGATTATGTCACCTCCTCGAGCAGTTGTTACGGACATGGTTTTTCCAATTGTGACTGGCTACGTCTCCCCAAGAGCCCCAGAGGGGACGGTGGATTTGGATGTTTCAGATCTCGGGACACGGATGTCACATATGCCTATTTTAGGCCAAGGTACTGTGCCTTTTGTTTCTTCTACTGTTTGTCAGCCGGCTATTACAGATGTCACTCCTCATTTGCTGGGTTTGGAGGAGTTCAGTTACCGGCTAGGCCGGTTAAAGGCCAGCTAATGGATGGTACGATTTCTCCTGCAATGGTTGTACAGCATACAGATATGGGGGATGCACAGCTTAAACTAAGGCCTTCTTGGGCTGAGGAGGTGGAACAACAGATAGGAGCGGAGAAATCGGACGTCTCCAGACCTCCCGAGCAAGAGGGTAGAGGTACTCCCTCTTCCCCCCCTCCCACCTCACCCTCAGTAAAATCCTAGATGAAGGATGGCAGACTTATTTGTGAATCTAGGTAAACCTAGAGAATACAGAAATGCTGTCCGTATTAAGTACAGGGATGGTCTAGAACAGTTGCCAGACAGGGTTTATGTGGCTGACGGCTTTTGAAGGAATCCATGCACTTCCAGGCAAGGGATGTTTTTGCCCTGATCCATATGTCAGGGGATACTGTGTTTGATGTCTTTTAATATGCCTGTACACCTTGAAAAATTCTGGATGCAGTGTGGTTCCTTGAAGCAATCTCCATTATGGGGCCCATTTGTGACGATTCCCCTCACTCGGCCAGCTGTGAAATTCATTACTAGCTTATTTCGCAATGAAAATGTACATGTTTCTGACATTCTATATTGGGTTAAACAACATGCAGATGTCTTGGATCGACCTGCACCCATCATTGACATTGAGCATATCTGGACTGGAGGGTGGAAAATTAAAATTAAATTACAGATGACTGAGGCAGGCCCAGTACATCTTCCCAGCTGTTTCTCTGGGGCTTGATAGAGGCTTCTGCTTCTATCCGGGCCAACCCAAAACTTGTCATCACTGTCGATCTTTCTCACATTTGAGTAAAGCATGTGAGGCTTTAAGGTGCAATTTCTGTTTAAAGATGGGGCATCCCAGCAATCAATGTAGGGATCCACCCAAATGTAACCTCTATGAAGAACATGGTCATTTCTTTTTACAATGTCCCTGGGCAGTGGATAATAAAGGCTCCTTCTGGGACCAAGATGATATTGTGTACTCAGCACAAGAAAAACAGTCAGGGCAACTGCATAGTCTTCAAACTGTACAAAGTACCATTGCCCCAGTAGACAGCCCCCTCTGACACATGCAGAGGTTGTGGATCCTTCTACTAGAGCTACAGCACCTACTACCGCTATGGTACTTATTGACATTAAGCAGGAGCCTGGTGAAGAGGGTCAGGATATAGCTGTGCCTGTCATAGATAAAGCTGACACCTCTGAACCTTCTCTGCCACCTGTGGAAATGCCCCCCTTCACTCCAAGGGATGAAGGCTTTACTGTGGTACAAGGGAAAAAACGCTTGCCGAGGATTGCTCCAAAGGCCAAAGTATCCTGTACTGTGTCTTCCACTGTTGGCAACAAATTTGCTGTACTTACGCCTTCTGTTGAAGAGGAGGATGAAGCTTCCTCTCTTGTCTCCTCTCAGAAGGACACATCAGATATGGAGGAAGAGATAGGGGAATGGAAACGAACTCAGAAAAGGACTAGAAAGAAAAAAGATGTGCCTTAACCAGATTATTCCTTTTTGATTTTCTGACTTTGCTATGTCTTGTTCAGTTGCAGACAGTATCACAGTGCATTCCCTTAACGTCAACAGTATCAAGAATTTTAAGCATAGGGGTGTTACATTCCAAGCACTGTGAGACTCACAGGCCGATATATGTCTGGTGCAGGATACTAGGCTCCATTCAGAGGCTGATATTTATCAGGCACAAAAGGCCTGGGTCTGGGATTCCTTGGTTTGGTCACTGGGGGAGGAGGCCTGCTCTGGGGTGGGTATTCTATTTCAGAGTTCGGTGCAATCTTACCAGACTCTATGAAGTGGCTCCATGAAGGGCATTATTCTTGGACATCACCTATCATTCTCAAGATTTGAGGATAGGCATTATTTATGCCCCACAAACAAAACTGGCTAGGGTACAGCTTTTTCAATCCCTACAAACTTACCTTCATACACATAGAAAACTGATTTTGGGTGGAGATTTCAATTGCCCGCTTGATTTTCAAGATAAGACAGGTACTACCCCCAATTTATACTGTGATACTAATCATTTAAAATATCTTCTGCGAACTGCAGACTTGAGAGACACATTTCAGACTTTACATAGCAGGGGGGGCACTTACCTATTATAGGGCTTCCCTGTCCTCAAGGACTGATTATATTTTTGTTTCTAAACATTGGACTATTTTGCAGACTGCAACTATTCCTTTGGCTTCCTCAGATCATTTTGGGTTGGAAACGAAGTTGGGTCAAATGAAGTCTCAAAATATAGGACCAGGGTACTGGCGTCTTAATAATTCACTCTTGACTGACTCAGACATTCACCGCAATATGACACAGCATTTAATGGTCCGAGCTATGTTAGTAGCCTGGTATGACTCAGTGGGGGATTGGTGGTTGGATATGAAGCTTAAGATTTGTCAGGTATTTAAAAAATGGGGAAAGCAGAAAAGACGCTCTGCTTATTTTCAGTACCTTACGCTTCGTAAACACCTCTATCAGCTTATTACTAGGTAAAATATTGATCAGGTTGATAATGATTCTCAAATTTCCATTGTCAAACAGGAGATGTCTCGCTATTTACAGACTAAGGCACAGTCCTTACGGATGGAGCTATCCACAGGTACATATGTCAATCCCAGGTAACACAGAAAGTATGGAGTGCAGTCAGGGATGAGTCTGGGTGTATACATATGGAATTTAGTGAGATTTTGCATACCCTGGAAACACATTTGCAGTCTACTTTTGGAACTTCCTTGCCTATTGCAAAACACTTTCACCAGTTTTTCTCTTCGATTAATTACCCAGAGATTGACCCTAGGGTAATTAGTAGGATGGAGGGTCCGATTTTAGAAGAGGAAGTCCGAATGGCTATTAAAAATTTGAAAGTTAATACGGCTCCTGGCCATGATGGGTTGAGTCCACAGTTTTATAAAACGTTCCTGGATACACTGATTCCATTGTTAGTGGAAGTGTTTAATGATGTTTTGTTTAATCTGGAATTACCTGATGAGATGGGAAAAGCTTTTTTGATTTTCTTACATAAGAAGGGAGATCGTTTGGAGATTCAGAACTGGAAGCCAATTTCCTTGTTAAATGTTGATTTCAAACTGCTGTCCATGATACTGAGCATGAGGCTTAGCACTGTAGCTCAGACAGTGATTTCCCCTTCTCAAAAGTGTGCCATTCCGGGCCGCACTATGAAAAATAATTTACTGTGTCTCCAGGAAGTTTTTGCATGGGCGATTTTGGGGCAGTTACATGGTTATGTTATTACTTTGGATCAAGAAAAGGTATCTGACCGCATTTCCCATACTGTTGTATTTTCCCTGCTGCAATTTTTTGATATTCCACAGCAGTTTATTGCCTGGGTATGCACTTGATACCGCTCTGCACATTTTCATGTACTTGTGAATGGGACCTTGGATACTCATATTCTGCTGCAGAGGGGAGTACGTGAGGAATGCCTTTGAGTCCCCTGTTGTACGTTTTCTATATTGATGTCTTGATAAAACATTTGGACCATTCTTGCTCTATCATTGGCTTCAATCTGTTCCCCCAGACAGCTCCACTGAAGGTCATGGCATATGCCAGCGATCTTTGTTTATTTTCAACTTCCCAGGAAGATGGAGATCAGGCACAGGTTTCTTGGGGGTGTATTCAGAGGTGACAGGGGCCAAAATAAATTTTCATAAAAGTCAGGCATTGATGGTAGGGCACCCTCCCCTGTTGATTGGAATTTGTAATATTCCTATAGTCTCAGAGGCTACTATATTAGGATTACAATTCAGCTGGAAGGATATGGACATGGTAAATTGAGAGGCTAAGTTGCTCATGTGTGGAGCTTGGATAGGGGCCTGGCAGAGTCTCTAAATTTCTAAGCTTAAACAGGTTTACCTTTTGAAGACCTTTATTATCCCCATTTTGTTATTTGTATGTTCGGTATCCCCCCCCTCCCCGATACCCTTGATACTAGACTGTACAGTGTCTTTTTTCAGGTGATTTGGGGGAGTCGATTAAACCCTGTAAAATGGAACACTCTTTATAGAGCTATCTCTTTGGGGGGTATAGGTATGGTTAACCCATTGGTTTTTTTCACTCAATTTTTTGGTTTGGAAATATAATACCAGGTTTTAGGAATGAGACACATAATTTGGTAGCATGGGGAAGGGTTTGATTTTCTCAGATTATGCTGATTTGGGAACAACATAAATGGTCCTTTAAGTTTCAGACTTTGACTACATCTGCTTATATTCGGTATACTTCTAAGAAAATTAGGATTCGGAGAATAGCAATCTCTGATTTTCAAACCATTTCAAGATCTCTGCTGTATCAACAGATTATATGGGAACATTTTACCGACCCTTTTGTTTTTCCCGGGGGGGGATAGCACAAGATATAGAGACCACCACCTGTCAGTTGTTAGATCCTAAAATTCCTAAATGTTTATGGGATGTTGCATGGCTGGCCTGTCATGATAGACTGGGGGTGTGGGATAACCATAAGCATAAATGCCTAGCTGACAGGTATTGTCTGCGGGATACTTGCAATCTGATCCTGGAAACTCAGGAGCATTTCTTTTTTTCCTGTCCATTTGCAATTTCCTTTTGGAACATGTTAGGTAGTATGGTCCAGGACATTACTGTTATGACCATGACGTATGAGGTTCTTATTTTGGGTATTTCTTAAGGGCCTTGGTTGAAATATAGGGTCAGCACTCTTAGATTGATATGTGGTATACTTAAGTACCAACTTTGGCAGGCTAGATGCCAGTGGGTTCTACAGAATCAGCATATTACTCAGTATGAATTGACTAGGATAATTAAGGCACAGATGCAGCAAAGTTATATGTTTGATCACGCCCATCTTTCAGCCTCAGATAGGATTTCCATGTGGCCTCACTGTTTAGGGTGGGTAGACTGAAGAAAAAAAAAGTTATTAATAAAAACAATAGGGAGTATATTTGGGTTGGGTGGGGTCAGAATATGAGAGACTTTTCCCTGTGAGGAATGTGGTTTGGAGGTCTGCTGAGTGTGTTGTATGAGGGTTTCTAGCTCACTTGAGCAGTGATGGCACATAGTGTAGTTTTTTTAGTGCATTCTATGTTCCTTTCAGGACTCCCTGGGTTCAGGAGCCCATACAGCAACCGTGAGTTGAATTTTTCCCCCTATACATTTTCTTTTATTACTTTCATCAGTTTGTTCCTTAGTATTGTCTGATTTTCACAATACAAAACTTCCCTATCTCTGACATTAGAGGGACCCTTGTCAGCCATTTGGCAAGATGGCTGACATCCAAGATGGCAGACGGCAGGATGATGGAAGAGCTGGAAGGTCTTACTCCAGCCAGTCTACACCTTTAGAACCTGATTTTCTGGATTCTACCACAGAAAGGTTACCAGCTACAGAAGACATTTTTGTTTCTCCTAAGGAGCCTCATACCCAGGTTGGAAGAAATGTACAAGGTACTATTTTACATGGTACTCCTGTATCGCCACATGGCTTAACACAGGAACATTTGCATGAAGTCTAGCATGCATAGGCAATTCCTGATACAATTGGTTCAAGAAGACTCTTCTTTGCACCCTGATATACCAGATGCTACCTATCCTGCAGCTGCAGGAACCTCTGCTGATATTGTTCCCTCTTCTCACACTGCCATTGAACTCCCTGCTACTGTAGATGCACAGTTACCTGCCTCGCTAAACCTCAGACAAACATCTAGACCTTCACCCGACTTCACCTCTAATTGGTCTCCTGAAGCTGCATTAAAAGCTGCTGGATGGCAGCGTATCACAGAGAATGATCCCTGGTCTTCTCCTGGACCTGTCAGTGCTGCACAGATTATTTCCTTGACAGAAACATCACTACACCCAACCACACCTTTTTCGCAGGACTCTGGTGCAGTTCCTGAGGATACGAATGCCACTACTACATCTGGCTCCCAGTCGCAGCAAGTCTCTCTCCCCTCTCATCCTATAGGCCCCAACAATGCACAGAACTCCAACATCTCTTCTTCTGAAGAAGAGCAGCCCCCTGCTGCACTACAAAATGACTTGATGCATCGGGATGGTAACACTAACTCTGACAAAGCATTTAAACTGAGTGATCTTTTTGCTGCTGTTTGCCAACTTAATCAGCACCAAAATGCTTTTCAGCTGAAATACCTTGCTGAAGTATGTACTGCTCCAATTAGAAAAAATGTTTTGCATAATATGCTAAAAAACACTATTGGTATAAGCCCATCTGAGTTATTTGCTTTTATACATGTGCATGGGGAATTAACATGATATCAATTTTAAAAACGTGTCTACTCTAGAGTCATTTTGGGCCAAATATGAGATGGTGAAGAATTCCCCTCTTTGGGCTTCTTTCCTTCTCATCTCCTTAACTAAACCCGCAGCAAAAGTCATCACCCCTCTCTTTAGGAGTGAAGGGGTCAGTATTGCAGATGTGCAATACTGGCTGAGCCAGAGGTGTGACATTTTGGATACTCCCCGCCCAATTCTGGATGATGATTTTGTGTGGACTGGGGGCTGGAAAATGAAAGTGCAGTTACAACAGACCAAAAAAGGTATTTCACACCTTCCTAGTAGTTTTTATATTGGAAGGGATAAAGGCATCTGTTTTATCTGGGGCAACCTCACGCTTGCCACAAGTGTGGGTCCAGGACCCATCTCAGTTACACTTGTGATAAGCCCCACTGTACTTTGTGCCTTGCTTATTGGCATGTGAGTCTTGGTTGCCCTAATCCCTTGCTTTGCAATCTCTGTGATGAGCAGAGTCATACCTATCAGCAGTGTCCCTGGGTGGACCATAATAGGCTGGATTGCCCCCCCCCCCCACAGGATCAAGTTGCCCTTATTGCAGACTCCCAGATGCAGGCCCTTAGATGCAGAGAAGAAATCCCTCTTCTAGCACAATTCCCTTCAGGTCATTCAGAACCAGTGGTACCTGACACTTCAGCCCCTAGCTCTGAGATCTTACTCTCTTCCTTTCCTACAGATTCACCTGTTACCACATAGACTACTCTTCCCTCTTCTGATTCAGTAAGACCCAGAGCAGAAGGTGCTGCTTTAGTAATTGTACCAGTTCAGGGAACCATGCAACCTCCCTCCCCTGCCCCGGAAGTTCATGAGTTTATCCCAGCTCAGAGTTCTCAGAGAGGTAAGGGAAAAAGAAAATCTGAATTTCATACTCCCACAAAGATTATTCTAACTAGGAATAAATTCCAGGCCCTGGCTAAGAAACAGAAGCATTGGAGGGATTCTGAAGAAGAATATGCAGATTCTGATTCTTCCACGGCATTGTCTTCAAAAATGGAGGTTTCTTCCGATGGTCAGTATAAGCCTCCATATACTGAAAAAAAATTACCCCAAGAGATGATTTAATAGTTCCTCCTCCCTTTTGCTTCCCCTCTGCTTGACTTTCATGCTTGCTGCCATTAATCTACATTGTCTTACATTAAATGTATACAGCATGAAGTCCTTTTGTAAACAACTAACAACTTCACAGTTTTTGGCTGACCTGCACCATGATATATATTTGTCACAGGACACCAGAATGAAAACTAGACATGAAATTAATCAAGCAAAAATAAAATGGTCTAAAGGCCCATAAGTTTGAACCCATGGTGAAGACCAATGTGATGGGTTAGGCATCCTTTTTGGGAGTTTAATTTCCACATAACTAAAGTTATTGGTATAGTTCCTGTATGAGCTATGCTTATTGATTGTCTCTTTCAGCAACTCAAGCTTCAAATCATCAATTTATGTGCTCCTCAGAGCATTGCTGCCAGATCAGAACGGTTTCATTTAGTTCAACCTTTTTTACATACTGCTAGGCAGATATATTTCGGTGGAGATTTTTAATTGCGGTTTGACTCTGGCTGACAAAGGGGGCAGAATGAAGAAAATTTTCGGGGACTCCACTGCACTCAGTAAAATACCCACAACCACAAAGCTAAAAGATGGGTTTTGTACCATACATTCTCAGGGTCACAAAACATATTATAGGGGTACCCATGCAACACGACTTGATTATATTTTTTTATCAAACAATGTCAAAGTATTAAATGCTGCTGTCGTCCCTTGCGAGTCCTCCGATCACTTGGTAGTTTCCTTAACTTGTGGTCCTGCAAATGGCCCTCTTCCTTACACCTTTTACCTCCTGTTGGAAGCTAAATAACACCTTACTAACAGACCCTGGTATATCAGATGCAGGTTTAGATTTTCTAAAGGCCCGATGCTCTGTTATTGATGCCTACCACTCTCCTTTGGGCTGGTAGGAGGATACAAAAATGGAGCTAAAACACTTTTTTCAACAAAAGACTAGAACTAAAACTTTGTTTGCCTATCTCACATATACTAAATTAAGACACAAGTTACTAGATTTAATTTCCTCTTCCTATGAATCTCAGTTGGATAACTCCCATGCCATTAAACAACTCAAAATTCAGATGGCGACATTCCAATATAATAGGGCTATGTCTCTCAAATTAGAAGCACAATGCAGCACTCAAAATTCAAAACCCTCCTTAGACATCTTCAAGGGCTGTGCTGATAGAGTAACTGCCACCCACACAGGAAAGCTGATGGATCCAGAATCTAATACATTCTGTACCACTCTACCACACATTAAAAATATAGTACAAAAGTATTTAGAATACATGTTTGGGACAACAACACCCACTAAGGGATCTCCTGATTTTCTTACAGAGACTATAACACCTAATATATCTCAGGAACAAGTGGATTCTCTAACCTCCCCTATTTATGTGGCAGAAACCAGACAGGCAATACCTTGTTGGAAAAAAACATACTTCTCCTGGTAATGATGGGCTCATGGCTGAACTTTACCGGCACTATGAAGAAATATTTTCACCTATTCTAACAATAGCTTTTAATAGCATCTTAAACTCATGTTCCATTCTGCAGAATTTTTCTGATGCTATCACGATCTTGTTATTGAAAAAGGGTGATAAAACGGATATAAGGAATTGGAGACCCCTGAGTCTCTTGAATGTAGACTATAAGATTCTTGCCTCCATCTTGTTGAGCAGACTATCCCTGGTGGCTCCATACCTCCTTTCAGAGACCCATACATGTGCAGTACCCTTTAGGTCAATAAAACATAATTTATCCCTACTGAGGGATATTTTCCATTCCACCTCCATTAGTAATTCTTCTTTGTTAATCTCACTAGATCAAGAAAAAGTATTCGACCGTGTCAATCACAAATATCTATTTCAGATTCTACAATATTGTCACATTCTGACAACATTTATTCATTGGGTTAAGCTGCCATACCATACTGCTTGGATCACTCCCCATATTAATGGTTCTCCTGGGACTTCCTTTCTGTGGTGGAGGGGGGTAGGACAGGGGTGACCCCTCAGTCCTCTCCTTTACACACTGCAAATAGACCCACTATTATGTAAAATATTGCAACATCCCCATATACCCCGTATTACATTTTCTATGGGTTCATCAGTCCCAGCCATCAATGCATAGGCAGATGACTTATGCATCTGTACCACCCCACCTCCTTCAAAAAACTGATCTGACAACAATCATCTCTGAATCTGAGTACCTGTCCGGGTCAAAACCTAACTATACTAAAAGTTCTGTTCTTTATTTACCACCTGAGGCTGCACCTCCTCAGCCCACTTCCAAAGCTAGGATTCCTGTTGTCACTGAACCCACTAAAATACTGGGGCTATTTTTTGGTATTAAAGATGATGCTGAAAAAAGCAGACAGGATAGTACAGTCATGGAAAGGACGGTCCATCTCTAAAAGGAAGTGAGTTTTTTTTATTAAAAACCTTCATGCTATCCCAATTTCTATATGTTGCTTCCATTTATCCACTACCCTTTTCACTAGAAACCAAAGTATGTAATGTGTTTTTTCAGGGATTCTGGGGTAGCAGATTAAATCCTGTTAAAAGACTCTACACATACCCAGATTATTGCTTTAGGGGAGTGCAGATGCTGAATCAGCTAGTTTTTTTTTCATAGTTTATTTTTTTGCATGGAATATTGAATATGTTAAATGCCTTCCCCTCATTTTGGTACTCTAGAGCCAGGAAATTGGCTGCTCCTTTACTTTCAGTTTGGAACCAGGCACACGTTGAAATCCTCAGAAAGTTTAGGAAATTTAACCTTCCTAGTTAACCTTCATATTTAATACCTGCTTTCCTTAAGTTACGAGTAGCATAATACCCCTGACAAACTGAAAACTTTAACCGGAACGCAAGTCTATTTATATATACTTGAGAACAGCTTCTTTGATACCCCGTTATTTCAGGATGTACAAGGGAATAACCTAGGAATAACCTAGGCTCTAATATAATATTCCAGCAGCTAACAGATCATAGGATTCCCTTAAAACTGTGGGATGTCACATGGTTGTCCTGCCATGGGCACCTTGGAGTTCAGGACACTCATAAACACAAGCCTCTGGAAGAACAAATGTGTCCCCGGAACACTTGCCCCAGGACCATCGAAACCATGCATCATTTATTTTTAGACTGCCCTAGCAGCACATCTCCCTGGGTTTTACTGTTACATAAATGGAAAGGAAAACTTCTTTCAGCCATTTCCTATGAGATTTTAGTCTATGGCATCTATCCCCTGTTCTATTTAAATATTACTCAAGTACATTGAGACTGATATTTGCATTCTGCAGGTTTTATTTGTGGCAGGCACATTGTGCATTTTTGCTGCAGCAAAAATATTATACTCCCACAGAAGTATTACTTCTGATTCAATCTCAATTATGTACTATATCAATCTGAACAAAATAAGCTCTCTACTAGTGTACATACAACTTATTGGAAAAACTGTGGTTGGATTATGGGATTGTCTTCTTAAAAGCTTAAGTATCTACCTGTTTGCCTTCAGGTTATAGCTTTTTTACAGTACCTCTCTAGATGTACATTTTTTTTTTACTATACCGCTTTGTATGTATGTGGTAACAAATAATTTGTTTACTTCATCTCTCTTATGTTTTGTGTGAAGAAACACTCTTGTGATTGTACATTATTTTTATGGTTCAATAAAAAACATTCCCCTACTCATCAGTAGGGGAACCTCTGGCAATCCTGCCAAGATGGCCACCGTGGAGGCTGCAAGAGAGAGGATGGACACCACAGAGACAGAAGGGATTGCAACCCCCCCCCCCCATTCTCTCAATGCAAGAGTCAGCAGAAAATGCAGTACTTGTCATGGAATTACATGAGGAAGATGCTGGTATGGAGATTTTTGTTTCAATGGAGGACTTATCAACTGCAAATGATGTGACTGGACAGCCAATGACACAAGGTACTGAGTTTGCTATGCCTAACACTACTGCTATATCTGAACAGGAAAAACAGTGCATGAGTTGCTGTTGGCTAAATGAACTGCTTAAGAACATAGACACTCCTTAGAAAAGCACAAAAATACAATGTGAACTGTTGAAGCTGCAATCAGCTGCTTTACCTGTCAACAGCGACAGCACCCCTGTCACAGTTCACTCTCCAAGTCATGATGTGGCAGCATCAAAGGGTGCCGCACAATCTCCTTCTGCCTCACATACTCCTGCTCCAGTTTTGACAGATGCAGAGGACACAGCATGAAAAACAGCTGGTAGGGAAAACAACCCTGAGGTTGTGTGCCCAGAGCCGCGTGCGGCTGCAAAGAAAAACACTCCTGTAGAGCAACAGGGGAAAATAAAAAAGAATCACCTATGACTTGGTCCACAGCAGCCTCCCACTGCACCCTTTGACTCCCAAACAAACCTTCAGAACTCGCATACAACAGCTCAGTCTACCAAGCAAATAGACTCAAACCCCAATTCGGGCCACTCGTTCATAGATAAAAAAGTGTCCGGTTACCTTGCCTGGTGTGCCAGAAGAGACGCTGCCTTTAAGAAGGGGGCCCCATGTACTCCTGCAGTATCTTCTGAAAATTGGTCCCCACAAGATGCAGGCTAGATTCAAACCACAGAAAGCTGATGGATTCCAGACCCCTCAGATACTACTGTACAAAGATATCAGAGCTTGAGCAATGCACATCAGCCTACAGATATACCATAGTAGTTAATATGTCAAAAGACTGAAAATGCTGACATACCTTGGGGTAATGTTCAGTCGCAGTAGACTGCAAATGCAATTACTTCTGTTTCAGAACCTGCAAATATACAAGAGGCCTTGCCGCCAACAGATCACCCAACTGAAAAGGCTTCAGCTAGGGCAGAAGAGGTACCTTTAAGACTTGGCCCTACTGACTCAAACCTTAGAAATCCAGGCCAGAGGGCCTGCTTGGATCCACTATTCTGACTTGCAGCTCTTTTCCAGAATAAAGGTAAACCAGCTCCTAGAAAGAATGCTGCAAGACTTATCAATAAAGGTGGTCTTGAAAATTCACTGGACAGATTGAATATTTATTTATTTATTGTACAAATCGGAATTGTCCTTTGAGTCATAGACTCGTTTCCAAAGGCTCCTCATCAGACACATGCAGTTTACAATAAACAGAACATCACAATGTAGCAAGGGAGTATAATAACAAGCTACATACAGTAGAGTAGTTACATGAGTCAATGTAACAGAGGTATAACACAGAATAACTTCAAGTAACAGAGGTATAACCTAGAATAACTTCATGAGGATACGGGGTGGGGGTGCATTAGTGGCCATTGCTTTGGGAGGGAGATAATTGCTTAAATAGTGACTGAGGGACAGTCTAAAGGGAATAGGGGGTGGGTAGGGAGGAGGAGGGGGGAAAGGTGGGGATTATCAGGGAAGAATATAGGCGGTAGTGCTATATGACGCACTCTTGTGGAGGAATTAGCTGTCCAGGGGACATTGTTGGGGATATTGTAGGGGAGGCTGTGTGCTAAGATTTTTTGAAAGGCTCCATGAAATTTTTCTCTTCAGAAATGTTTGCATTAATACATATTGGCAATGCAAATTTTTATGTGAGTTTTAAGAATGTAGCAGGTTTAGACAGGGTTTTGGGCCCAATATCAGGATCTTAAAAATTCCCCCATTTGGATTCCATTCCAAGCTGCACCCCTCACTAAGCCTTCTATTAAATTTTATCACCATTATGTTTAAAAATGAGGGGGGGGGACAATGTTGAAGACATTCTTTTAAGGTTAAGGCAACATTGTGAGGGACTAGACAGGCCTGTTCCTATCCTAGATAGTGAGCAAATATGGAACTGAGGGTGGAAGATCAAAGTAAAACTGTTTTCCACCAACAGTGGCTCCATCCACCTTCCAAATTCCTTTTTGGGGGGAAAAGATAGGGGATCTTTATTTTATGTAGGACAACCTAAATCCTGTTTCAGATTCAGTTACCGCTGTCACCTAAGCTCACCCTGTGATACTTCCAGGTGTAGTCACTGTTTAGAGTATGGCCATGCCTCGACCAACTGCTTGAATTTATTTAAATGCAACCTTTGTGAGCAGACTGAACATGCATATGGCAATGGCCCCTGTACTTCCCATAACAAGGATGACGTCCTTCACATGAAGGTTTAATCAATTATTCTCAGCAAGCGCAAGCAAAAAGAGTGGCTGAGCAGGATTTGAGAAATCCTACAGATGCATTACCTGAAGGTATACAGGATCATTCTGTCCCCTGTCCCCTTCCCCGATGACCTTCTCCCCTTCAGGAAGTCCCTGCACAAATGGAGATAACTCCCCCAGAAACACTTCAGAAGGAGACAGAGAAGGAGAATGACAACCAGGATAGCAGACAGATAGCTCTTCTTGACTCACAAAGCACTGCTGCCAGAGATATGCCTCGAGCAAACCCAAACACTGCATTCAAAAAGGTTACATAAAAAAGAGCTCATGGTTAGGGAAAATACTACCCCCAACTTTACACTAGCAAAAACATCAAAAGTAAATATGTAAAGTTCAGCTCATGGGCCACAGGGAATACATATGCTGCTTTATCCACAGACTCCACATTAGATGGTTCCAATGAGGAGTCTGACATCTTCTCCATTGCCTCAACAACCACAGAAACAGAAGAGGGAGTTGGGGATGACTTTAGAGCAAAATGCACTGGGCAGAGAAAACATTCTAGTATGCTTTAAAATGGTTGCACCCTGCTTTCCTTCATAATGAAATGCTTTCTCTAAAAATAACTACGCTTAATGTTAATAGTATTACGAGCATAAGGAAAAAGACAGGGGCTCTGCTTTCTCTTCAAGAAGCTGGAGGGGGTATCTTTTTCTTACAAGACACTAGACTTAAGATTCACTTTGAATTGTGCCAAGCTCCTCATGCTTGGACAAAAGGTCTCTCTTTCTGGTCCACAGGAGAGGATACCTGTGACGGTGTCAGTATACTTTTTTCTAATCCCGTATTAAAAGTTTCTAGATTACTAGGTACTTACCCTGGCAGGGTTTTGATGCAAGACATTAACCATGACCAAGAAAGGTTTTGATTAATCACAATATATGCTCCTCAAACTAAAGCTCAGAGGGTTGCACTATTTAAGGTGGTGCAGCCCTTTCTACATACCTCTCATTTAGTTATATGGGCAGGTGATTTTAACTGTAGATTAAAGCAAACTGATTGGGGACTTCAAACAGATTAGTTATTTTGTGACTCCATTGCCTTGCAAAATATAGTTTCCACAGCAGGCTTCATAGATTCTTATAGGGGCAAGTCTTCTTTAGGAGGCCATACATATTTCAGAGGCCCTATATCCACTCAAACAGATTTTGTATTCACTTCACCTGCTCTCTCTATACATGGACATGAATGTGTGAATTTTCAGACTGTATGTCTGTTTCACTTTAGGTAGCGTGGGGCACTTTTCCAAGATGCAAAAAGAATAGTTAGAAACTGAATGAGACCATTTTGGAGGACTCCCAAATCCAGAAAGCATGGAAGAGAGAATGGGCAGCTAGATTATCAGTACTAGAGTGCTATAATGAATTAACAGATTGGTAGGCGGACACAAAGAAATCTTGGCAAACATTACTCCAAAATAGATCTAGGAATAAAATAAACAAAGAATACACATGCTATTTGCATTTAAGAGGCCAGTTACAACATCTCATTTCTCAAACTGAAATCAACAAAATGGATTATAATGCTCAAATCAAATTGATTAAAAATGAAATGTCTATGCTTCAGTATGACAGAGCTAAGTCTTTAAATCGAGAACTTAGATTTGGAACACAGGTGAAAAAGGGGGTCTATCCGTCTATGGACCCTTTTAAAGGATCCAAATATCGAGCTGACCCCAGGATCATCTCTGAGCTTAGAACAGCTTCTGACCAGACAACATCCTCCCCTTCTGGTATCCTCAGAGAAGTAGAAGTACACATGGACTCCTTGTTTGGTACTTTAACATAAATTTTATTTTCTAAAGGAAGATCTTAAGGCATTGAACTTCCCTCAAGTCTCAGAGCAAAACTTACAGGAATTAACTAAAGACATAACACTAGAGGAGGTACACGTCACTATTTCAGCACTTAACAACGACACAGCCCCTGAGTCTGAAGGTATAGGGTCTAGGTTCTATAAAATATTTTGTGATCAACTTGCTCATGCCATGGCTGGATCATACAGTCACATGCTGCTGTTGGCAAAGTTTGCAGACTTTATGAATGTCTCTATTTTAATATTGTTGTACGAAAAAGGAGTACAAGAAGATTTAAATAATTGGAGGCCCTTGAGTTTGTTAAACACCGATTTTAAAATACTAAGTAAGATCTTACTTGCTAGACTAACTACAGTGGCAAGCAAAACTAATAAGTCTATCTCAGACCTGCGCAATACTTGGCAGACATCAACAAGATAAAATAATAGTGCTAAGAGAGCTGTTTCAAAAAAGCAATGCAGGTGGAATACAAGAGTCTGTGCTAAGCTTGGACCAGGAAAAAGCTTTTGATAAGCTGGCACATTGCTTTCTATTCTCTGCTTTAGAAGCCTTTGGGACTCCACCTGTCTTTGTGATATGGCTCAGGCATATGTACAATAATGATGTCCTTATCCCCAACATTAATTGCTGGGTGGGAAGGAGAATTGTGGTGAAGAGAGGAGTCAGACAGGGATGTCGCCTGCTATATGCCTTTGGCATGGATATTCTCATGAGACTGATATTAACACAGGACAAGATTAAAGGCATCTCCTTGGTATGTGTGGTTCCCCCCTATCAAAGTACTAGCATATGCAGAAGATATTACTGTTATAATTGCACCTGACACATGTGGGGACACATTGGTAAACACATTGCAGAAATTTTCCATTATGTCTAGTTCAAGAATAAACTGTACAAAAAGCAGAGGCATCCCTTAGGAGATGCTCCCCCCGCCTACTGATATTTCCTTTTGGCTTTCAAATCTCTCAAGACCCAATTACTATACTGGGAATAAAGTTCATCTCTGGGGTCATGGCCCAAGGCAACTGGGAATCAAGCTTAGTTAAAGCTAATAGACTGGTATCTAATTGGAAGGGACAACAGATTTCCAAAAAGAAAAGAATAGTTCTTATTAAAACCCTGTCGATCCCCATTTTTAGTATGTAAGCTACATATTTCCACCACCTCAGGAACTGGTGACTGCTTTATTTAGTGTTTTCTTCCAGGCTTTCTGGAGGAGTAGACTTAACCCAGTAAAAAGAGAGTTGACATACAGACCGTAAAAGAAGGAGGCATGGAGGTATCCCGTGATAATCTCAACTTTATAATCATGACTGATAATACTGCGGCTGCAAAATAGTGACCACATAACAGCGCACAAGCCATAATAGTGATTAAATATATCACTCCAATTACAAGTATCGTGTCTGGTAAATTAGCGATCAAGAAAACAGCACAGAGAGCAAGCACTTCAACTTGAAATCACTGCAGTAAACTTCAAATAAAAACTCTAAAAACAACAGACCTCCTGATTCCACTATGATGCTTACAGCACCAGTCCAACCTCCAACTTGAAACCCCTTCCAGCAGCAGCAAACTTCCAAGCACAGAAAAGTTCAGCAGAAATCCAAAAACAACTGACCTGATTCCCTGCTGATGATTACAGCACCAGTCACAGAGCTCCACAATATTTCACTCGCGCAGCAGTAGAGTAGCCGAAGTCGCAGCTTACCGCATCATGACTCGCTACCTCCCGAGCAACCAGACAACCATGACAACCACAGCACAACCATAGCAACTAGAGCACAGACATGACAACCAGAGCAACCAGGATGTCAAAATAGTGACTTTTCGCTTTGCTGCAATTCAGTGCTGTTCAGCACTTAATCCTTTATTAATGCATTAAGAATATGTATAATTGGTTCTTGCTATGGAGACACAGTTTTTCAAACTTGAAACTAGAAACTGTAGGCAAGTCCTTGGAGATAGTTGTACCTACTCCTGTGTGGGTATTCACTGACAAATGAGCACACCCTTTCATCCATGTCGTTGTACTTTTTATTATTTTTGGACACTGCTGCAGCCCCAGACACCATTTGCTCTATTTTTATTTCTGTTAGTCACTGCTCTTCCTTTAGGCACTGGATCAGTTTCCAGATACTGGGGTGACAGGCTCCTATGTGACAGTTAAATCTGTGATGCCACCCCTCAACAGCATTGTTAGTTCCTGCAAGCCCCCTCATGGTGGAACCATAGCAATTTCATTGTTCTTGGGAAATGCTGCAGTTCTTCTTCCAGACCTGCCCCTGCATTTTCCAACCCATGTGGATTCATAGTAGTCAAGTAGTGGCTTTAATAACACTGCATGGTTAGAAAAGAAGTCCCACTCCAGCATTGCATCAAAGGTACAAACCACTTCTTTGGTTGGGACAAAGGCCAGAGATAGTAACATTCGCAAGTGCAAAGAGAAATCTGGGTCTGAGCAATACTTCTCTTGCGCTACAGGGTACTTTTGGATATCGCGCCAGATTGTTTGGGCAAAATGAAAAAAGCAGCCACAAACTTCAGTGTCAGGGAAAGCAGAGTGAAATGCATGCCAGGAGGACTTCTCAAAGTCCATTAACACTGTTTCTGGTCTTAAGTTGGGGCACAATTCATTCAGCTGTGTAAACAACCTGTTGTATAGAAACGTAGAAACATAGAAGTTAATGGCAGATAAGGACCACAAGGTTGCTCTGCTACACATCAGCACACACACTGCAGTTAGAACTTGCCCTGCTTTAATGCAATGCACAGTGTACAATTGATCAAAAAGTAATGGGCATGATTTAAAAGCGCCATCAAGTAGCCAGTCACTACTGTCCTGCAACATTTTTAAATTATCAGCTGTTGCAAAGACACCCAGTCTGTTCCTTGCCGCTGTCAGACACTAAGAATGACTGTCTTGCCAATGTATTTCTGAACTCTTCTGGTATTTCTTGCTCCTCAACGGATGTAGGGGCTGCTGGACAACCATGCTCTATCTGCATTATCTGTTGTATGGTCCTCTTCATAAGAGACATAGCAGGCAGACACACAGTGACAGCATCAGGTGCAGACTTAGTATACTGCACAAGTACCTGCATGGTGGACTCTACACTTGACCAAGCTCGTTCTCTAACATTGGTGATCACCTTCTGTACTCCCACATCACCAGCATCAGGAACATGTGTGTGTTCCTTGACTTGAGCAAGCACCTTGTTACCAGCCGTGTGCATTCTGGCAAGGCAGCTAAACTTATGAGAGTATGCACAATGCTAGTATACCTTCTCCCCCTTCTCTTTATCTTTCCTGTAGGTGTACCCACAGTACGCTGCCAAAGGCTTGCCTTTCTGGCTGGTCACCAAATCAAAATCCATGGTTATGCTATGCTGGGGGTGATCCAAAGTGTTCCTTTAAATGACCATAGGGCTAAGGTGGGGAGAGGGAGCATTGAATTATGGGTACCAGGAAGTGGTTTCAGGGAAAACAAGATGTGGACCCAGCAGATTCATTTAAACACTGTACCTGCTTGTGGACACATATTAAGGAGAGTCAGTAGAGGCAACTGCATCGCTTGGGGCTATTGTGACTCTTCAGCGAAATATGCAGCTCTATTATGCCTGATCGCTAACTTGCCAGTCGCCATTTTGAATCTTCTGTTGTTTAAGGCGCTATTATGTGGTTGCGATTTTAACATGGAACCAGCAAAGATATGGTGCACCCCGTGGTCTTTTTTAATAGCATTTTTGCCACATTCAATATTGGGCATCCTTGAAGCCAGGTGAGAAGCTTTGGAAACCATTAGTCTTAACCTGGCTGGATCCCTGCATTCCTCTATGGGCACAAATAAATACTAGTTTGATCAGCAAAATGTCATATTTACCTAAATATGGCACTGATATTTAAAAAAAATCATATTAGGTGGGGCCTTTCAGCCATGCAGTTGCAGACAGTAGACAGGAAAACTATCTATATACTCGTGATTTTAGCAGAAAGAAAAGAGGAGGCTTCTTTCCTGCAACGTCCATTTAACAGGACCCAAGGAGTTATTAGTTATCCAACTAATAAAAGATTGCCAACATATGTATGGGACCTCATATGGATAGTGAATTTTGGCAGGCTGAGTGTCAGAAATAATAACAAACACAAACAGTTGTCTGACAGATACTGCCCTAGAGACTCTTGTACCCATATACTGGAGACACAAGAACATTTCTTCCTGGACTGTGTATTTATTAAAACATTATGGAATCAAATTGTTACGAAATGGGCAGAACCCTTATTCATGAATGTCACTTACCTTGGTTTGTTTTGTGGTCTACTCCCCTCAGGGTGGAATAAATACCATGTGGAGACTTTATATATTATACTTTCCATACTGCGATATTATATTTGGCAGGCTAGATGTGTTTGGGTAACACAGCAGAGATAGGTGTCTAACACAGAGATACTAAGTAATATAAGTCTTGCTTTGCGAAAAGTTATGCAAAAAGATTAAAATTGCTTCCCTTTGGAAAAAGGTAAACTATTATAGGTACATTGTGAATATTGGGCCACTTGATTTTGTCTGCATATAGAAATTTTTTTAGTAAGATTAAGCAGATATAAAACTTAGTAGTTGAATTCTAAATATGGCGTGCTCCATTAGATAGGAAGCCTTGTACAAAAGCTATGTCACTAGAAAATTGTAAATACTTTATTTTTGTTAATTATGTTGACTATTTTTCTTTTGGAAATCTGTATATTTTTGCTGTCTGTAGTCCTTTTTTCAATAACAATTCCCCTACTCTTGGGTAGGGGTGCTACTGTGTGAATTCCGTCTGTCATTGCAGACGGAGGATTGGAGCGAGCATAGATGGCTGGTGTACCTGCAGGGGAGCTGATCTCTGACCTTCCAGGTCCAGCACTGGAGATCAGCAGAGAAAATCTAGTAAACTGAGAAAATGAGGAGACAGAAATGGAACTGACACGCTTGGAAAGCGGACCACTGCCGATAATGGACGAGCAGTGGCTCTGAACACTGAGCGCAGCTAAGAGGTCCGAAATCCTAATAATTTTACAAGAGCCTGAGAAAGGTTCAGTTGATGGTATAACTAAGGAACAAAGGCCACAAAATGAGAAAAACACCAAAACAAAAACTGACAAGGTAATAGAGACAGAGGAATAAGAAAGCACAATGCCGCTTCAGAATGACAGGCCGAGCCAGAGTGAAGTATTTATTTATTTATTTATTTACGAGATTTACCAGGAAGGCATACTGAGCAACATGCTTGATTCCAGATGCGACCTGGGGGCCTAGGCCCAGTACTTGGCAAATTATAGTGCATGACAAGACATAGCATGAGATTTTGTACAATTATAATACAGGAATTTTGTAAGAAGTACAATAGTGAGTAGGTATGACAAAAGACTCCATGCAAAGCAGTACAGGTGAGTACTTCCAGGTATATGCTGCAGCAGCAAGTATGTGATGCAGCAGCATCAAAGGAGCCAGCCGCTTTGGGGCCAATGCCCCTGTTTTTCAAAACAATGGCAGAAATTCACAAAGGAGTAGAGAAGGAATTGGCTGAACAAAAAGTGAATACTAAAACTTCTTTTAAACAAATGAATACTGTAAACAGAAAGGAACAAAGAGACAAAATAAAATTAAGAAAGGGAAAGGATAATGTCCCTATACAACAAATGGGGAAAAAAATGGCCTGTGACACCAAAAGTCACTGAAAAATCTTTAATTGATGTAGAGTCATGCCAGACTGTGCAGAGACAATGGGTTCTGGAGCCTACTCATAGCCCAATCCCAGGCAACCCAGAAACACCCCCTGTATGGACTCCTGAGGGTGTGCCTCTCCAAACTACTGATACAAATAACTTAGTCCTACAGGTCATCACTGTAGAAGGAGAAGTTCCATTTATTAACAACTCTGATACAGAGTTACATGCAGAGCATGTAGTTTATACACTTCAAACCACCAGGCCCAGATTCCACTCCCCCCCCCACCCAGCAACAGTAAATAGTGATTCTGACTCCCTTGGAGAGGGGCCCAGTGCTCACCATGAAAAGTGGGGAGAACGAATGGATATGGAGCAGCCTACACCACAAATCTCCAGAGCCGAGGAAATGGCACAACAGATTTGGACAAAATTTCACCAAAAGGGACCAGCTATTTCAAAATGCCACCCCTGCACGAAGGTGAAATGCTGTCCATCTACAATATCTGGGGGGCTTAGAAACTGCACCAGACAGAATCTATGTAGGGAGAACATTAATAAAAGAATCAATGTTTTTTTTTTTCTAATGAGATTTATGACCTGATACATGCATTAGGGAATACTATATTTGATGTCAGCTTTAAAACACCTATGGGACTGGATAGATTTTGGGCCACATACGAGAAAAAAAATATTCTGCACTTTGGTTGCCATTCAGGGCTATCCCCCTAATGAAACCAGCAATTCACCATGTGACTATCTAATTTCGAAATGAAGGGGTGAATATGCAGGACATTAAGCGCTGGCTAGTCCAACGATGTAATATCAATGGGGATCTACAACCTATTTTGAATGAGGAGCACATATGGGTGGGGGCGGCTGTGTGGAAATTTAAGGCGAAACTCAGATTAACTTAGCAAGGCCCCAAACATCTACCGAGCTGTTTGACACTGTTTTTTTTTTTTTTATCAAGGGCAGCCTAAGACATGTTTCAAATGTGGCTCCATGACACACCTCAATAATGCATGTGATAAAATAAAGGAATAATGCATGACAGGGTGTGTCTCATGCTGGGATAACGTCACGCCTGGGGTGATTAGGCATGAGGCAGCAGGCTGAGTGCGACTAATCACCCAAGAAGTGACATTATCCCAGCACGACACACACCCTGGAGTGCATTATTCCTATCATACAATGGCTAATGTTTAAGTACAAGAAAGAAAATAAAAAATAAGTATTTTTGTAAGTTTTTCTTTGTGTTTTTGTGAGTGAAGTGTATTTATAGAAAAAAAGTTCATTTTTATGTCTATCCAATAGGTGGCGCTGCCTGTACAGTAAATAGATTTTGTTGTGTTTTGTATGCTTGTCTGTTTTATGTGTCACTTCCTTTAATATGGTCTGTGTCCCCCCCCCCCCCCGCCAACTCTTTCTTGATCGGTGTTCTTCCGGTACAGTGTGCAATTTAATGTTGTACCGGGAGATTATGAGAACAGATAAAATGTTTGTTTAGAGTTGCTGTTCCTATAAGCTTCAGTCATTGTCTGCCTGCTGCCACAGTTTAGACGTCCCACATGGTTAACGTTTAGCCCGCTCAGTGTCTGAAAAGTGGATGTGAGGTGAAAACGAAGCGAGGAGAGCAGCCCCACAGTCACCGTTCATGGATGATATTTCCTGAGAAACGGGTAAGGCTTGAGGTGCACTTGGGAGCGAGCATGAGCTGCATGCAGAAGCGGCTGTTTTTTCCATTGAAATACTTTTATTAAAAAGTATTAGAAATGGTGGGAAGGAGGATGATTTTTACAGGTTTGTGCAGATGTCAGTAGGAGTTTGTAGCAACAGGGATTTGGGTAGCCGAGCGAGGTCACTGAAGTTGGCTGGTGAGAGGGAAATTTGAAACTATAGTAGGGCACTACTGTCTGAAGCCGATCGCGATGCCAGCTGTGCTTCCTTTTGTCTTTTTTGAATTATAAATAGTGCAAGTAGTACAAATAATGGGTTTTACTAAGTTTTGTGATGTAGTGCTTTAGGATTTTGTCATTTGGGGCTGTATTTGTGAATGTGGGAGGGAGGTTTTTTTTTGGAAAAAAAAGATGAAGTTCTGGCAAAGTGTACAGTGGCAATGGCAAATGTGGGCAGCTTGGACATGGCAAGTGCAGGGATTCATTTTACTTTTGATGTGGTCTTGTTTGTGTTGAGACTAGATCCGTGATGTTATGATAGCATAACATCACTGGTCGAGTCCTAGATTGACCAGTCAGAGTGCAGGAAATTTTCTTGCCGTTGTATAATAAAATGTAACTTATGCCTGGAATATGTACATGCAAATGCAGCCTGTACTAATGAACTGAAATGTAACCTTTGTGAGGGACAGGGACATGCCTATAGAACGTGCCAATCAGCATCGCACAATCAGAACTACAGCCCAAATCAGAAAAGGATCCTCACCACTGCACAAAAAAAAACAGCATTGAAAGGAAAAGGCAAGAACAGGAGCAGAGGTCACACACAGAAACAATAAACAGGCTAGAAGATCCCCCCTTGACTCGAAGTCAGACAATGGCAACAGCACACCTAGATGTAGAAAATGTGCCTACTTCAAGACCAGAAAATGAGCAGAGACAGAACATAAATATAAACCAACAAGCACAAATGGGAATCCCAGCTCCTCAGCCTGACACCAACCAGGGAGCACAATCGGAAAAGGATGAAGCCATGGGTATACAGGCCATGCCACCTCCAAACATGACAGTGGTAACTTCTAAAAAATGTGGGCTAAAAAACAGCAACCAAAAGCAAAACTTTTAAACACAGCGCAGAAACAATGACAAGTGGAGACCACTAACAGATATGAGGCCCTCCAGTCCCAAGATTCAGATCCTGGTGAAGAATTAGGAACTTCCTCCACAATATCATCTCTACAAGCAAATACCTCTGATTCAGAGGAGAACTTGGCAGTTAAAGTGCAAGTAGCGAGATTAAAAGGACAAAAAAAATCTGGGTATACATCTTAGAAGAAGTGAAAGATTGGGGAAAGGCATCTGGAGCAAACCTTAAATGGATTGGCCACACACCTACAAAATTACTTCACTGAATATTAACAGTATCAAAAACCCCAGAAGACATTTGGTGACATTTTCCATATTAAAGGATTTAGCCCAGGATATTTGTTTTTTTTTTTTTACAAGATACCAGACTGGATACAATATCTGAAATTAACGCAGCCTCCAAATTATGGTGCTGGGGTCCATCCTTTTTTTCCTATGGAACAGAAAGATGTGATAGGGTGGGGGTGTTATTCAGGGATTACAACTATACTATCACTAAAATGGTGGACCTTTGCCCAGGTCGTGCATTGTTACTCGACTTCACTCACAATAATACTATATGGAGGGCTATTAACATATACACACCACAAACAAAAAAGGGCGGGTGGAATTGATTCATTTGATAAAACCCTACTTATTCACATCCCACAATATGATATGGGCAGGGGACTTTAATTGTGTATGACAGTCTGTAGATAAAGGGCTAAAACTCTTAAACAGTTCTGTGACACAAATGCTTTGAATAAGATTGTTTCAGATGCAGAGCTGGTAGACTCTTATAGAAGCATTCACAACAGTGGAGGGCATACCTTTTATAAGAATAATCTAGCAATCAGGATTGATTTTGTGTTTCTTTCAAAAGGACTTAAAACAGATGCAACCAATATACACCCAATAGAACATTCAGACCATATGCTTTTAAGTGTTACGATCAGCCTTACAGATAGTCAGAAAATAGGAAGGGTAAAGGGAATTGGAAATTGAATTCAGCATTAATGGAGAATCAAGAGATTTTGCAAATGGTAAGAGAAACTCTGACCACAAGAAAAACAGTGGCATGCTTAAAGGACGACATTAGCAGATGGTGGGTGGAGACAAAAATAGAGATAGAGGAGCTAAACATATGGCTCAAGGGCCGATGCCAGGAAAAAGGACACAATTATTAGGTAACTGGCAACAGTTTCAGAAGCAAAAGTTCTTTAAATCTGGTGGACTGCATCTAAGGAGGGAGTCAGTGCATTGGGGCAGAAGTTTGATGTCTTTGCAGAATATTTAAACTAGCATATGGGGAGAGGGCTGCAGCACCCAATACATCAAATGGGAAGAGGACCCCTCCCCCTTCAGCTAGTGATCAACCAGGAGTTCAGCATGTTTGTAGATCATTTGCATCACCAGGTGAGGAAAAAGTTCCGGCTCCCCATACGACATGCAGGGGAAAAGCTGGACCTCACCCCACAACTAACACACTGAAATCTGGCCAATGGAAAATTATGTACACAAATGCTTGCAGTCTGGGAAACAAGATCCCAGACCTGGAGGCAATAATGATGGAAGCTAGACTGAACATAGTAGCCATTAGTGAGACATGGTTCACCAGTAATCACATGGAGACTACAGTATCCAGCTATGTACTGTTCAGAAGAGAGACCGAGGTGAAAAAACTGGGGGGAAGGAGGCTCTTTATGTCAATGAAAATATCAAAGCTACAGAAATTCACAATACACATAAGGAGACAGAAGAACTGTGGGTCTCCCTTGAAACAGGAAATGGGACAGCCTTATGAACTGGGGTGGGGTACCTCTGGGATCAGTCCTGGGACCAGTCCTCTTCAATTTCTTCATCAGTGACATTGCAGATGGACTGGAAGGTAAGTTTTGCCTGCTTGCAGATGACACCAAGATCTGCAACAGAGTAGATGATCCAGATGGGGTGGGCAGAATGAGAAGCGATCTGGAAAAACTGGTAAAATGGTCAGAAGAGTGGCAACTGGGGTTTAACGCAAAGAAGTGCAAGATCATGCACATAGGGAAGATAAACCCTGAAGCTACCTATATGTTAGGAAGGGAGTTGCTGGCAATCACAAGGGAAGAAAGAGACTTAGACATCATCACAGATGACCTGAAATCATCAACGCAGACCACTAAAGCAGTTGGTAAGTCTAGAGGGATGTTGGGGTGTACTAGTAGGGGTATCACAAGTAATAAGTGGGAGGTAATAATCCCTCTTTACAAGACACTGGTTAGGCCCCATCTGCAACACTGTGTGCAGTACTGGAGGCTGCACTTGCACAAGGACATTAACAAAATGGAGGCAGTCCAGAGAAGGGCAACCAAAATGGGGCAGGGACTGCATCAGAAAACATATGAGGACAGATTAATGGAGCTCAATATGTATACTCAAGAGTAAAGGAGGGAGAGAGGTGATATGATTGAATCATTCAAATATCTTAAGGGCATTAACAAGGTGAAAGAGTCTAACATGTTTCAATGTAAGAAAAATAGCAGGACAAGAGGACACAGCATGAGATTAGAGGGAGGCCGATTAAGGGGTAACATGAGGGAGTTATTTTTCACAGAAAGGGTGATGGATGTATGGAAGAGCCTACTTCAGGAAGTGGTGGATAGGAATACAGTGCAGGGCTTCAAACAGGCATGGGATAGGCATAAGGGAGCAGTACAAATGAGTATGAATAAACAGGCCATTGACAGAGTAAAGGTAGAAAAAATGGGCAGACTGGATGGGCCTTGCGGTCCTTATCTGCTGTCAACTTCTATGTTTCTATGTTTCTATCAGGAAGTTGATACAGCAACATGTAGGCCAAGTACATACTGAACAATATAAAGTAGAGAATAATGGATGGCTAGGTGGTTATGACAAGGATTATACATCCCCTGAGGGGTGGGATATCACATAAATCCCGAGACTGAAGCTTGAGGGGTTTATCAAGGCATCCCAACCTGAGAGGGTGTGTAAAATCCAAGTTTGTAACCACCTAGCCATCCTTTATTGTGTATAATTACTGACTAACATGTTTTCACCTGAATGGAATAGAGTCTGTGTGTGTTGTTTTGTGCTGGTTTTATTAAGATTCAACAGTAGCAGAATAGCAAAGTTTGGTTGAGAACAGTAACAGATAACAGTAACAGATCTTTTCTCATTAATTTTTTTTACTTTGTGAAGTCATTTTTTAACTTACTTTTTGTGCAGAAACTGCCAGAAGTAATTAACTGGATCGTTACGGCAAAAATCAGTTAAATTTAAAAATGTGATCATTATGGAGAAAATAATTACAACTTTAAAGCTTGAGTAATATGCATGCAATTTGTTTAAAACTTTTAGTTTTTGTTAGTATTTTTCAGTCTTTTTGATGAATGAGTGTCTTTTCGGTCTTGTGGTTTGTGTTTTTGTTCTGCTGTTCCACTATGAATTGTTCTCTGATAACCGAGCCAATTAATTGGAATCAGGCATCCATTTTATATTTATGTAGTGGCTATATAAATTTTTTTCTGTACCTTTTTTACAATCATTTTTTCTTCTGTTTGCAGGGTGTCAAGAATGCAGCTGGAAGTCTTTGAGAGGCAGCCCGAGCGAACGTGCGAGAGAGTGGGGTTTTACTGAAGGAAGCACATTCTGAGGTATAGTATCTTGCACCTCCTCATAGAGAAAGCTGACGCATGTTTGTCGTTATAACCAACTGGTTATAACAACAAAATTATAACTGGCTTTCTATATGGGGAAAAAATGTTAGCCAGTAATGATAAATATTTAACACTAAGATCACAGCTATATAAAATAATGTCTTTAGTTAACACAGGGTATGCACAATATGCAGAACAAATATAGGTGTTGAAAACAGATATTGAAAAACTACAATATTCAAGGGCTAACTCTTTGTTTAATGAACATAGAATATGTACCCCTGGCAAAAATACAATAGGGGACATATTTGAAAGTTGCAAGCAAAGAATTAAGAGCAAGGTAACAGACAAACTGGTTACTACAACATTGGAAGTTAAGGATGCTAACAAGGGAATACTAAATACAGTAGCAGCATTTTTGAAAGACCTGTACTCAGAAGCTAAAATTTCAGAAACTCAACTAAAAAGATTCTTGGACCCAATACAGGTGCCTACCCTCCCAAATACAACCACTCAAGCTTTGATTGCTCCTATCATGACAGCTGAAGTGACACAGGCTATAAAAAAGCCTAAAAAATAATACATTCCAAGGCCCAGATGGTCTTACCACAGAGTTTTACAAAAAAAACATAACTCAGATTTATCAGACATTCTGACAGTAGTCTACAATGGCATGTTAGAGGATGGGAATATTGCACTGCAACTAGGAATGTCTTTGCAAATATTTCTCCACAAAAAAGGAAGCAGGGAAGATCTACGGAACTGGAGGTCAATAAGCCTCCTAAACACAGATCAGAAAATATTAATGAAAATACTGGTAGCCAGATTAGCTACAACAGCATCAGCCTTGATCTCAGAAGGGCAGACGTGCTCGGTAGTTGGCAGAAGTATCCAAGATAATCTTCTGTTAATCAGAGAAGCAGTGGAAATGGGGGTACAAAACTCTACTTCTGGATACTTGTTGCCATTAGACCAGGAAAAGGCCTTTGACAGGGTATCACACACACATATATGGGAGAAGATTGAAAGAAATATGATATTCCACCAACCTTTTGCACATGGCTTATGGATATTTATAGAATAACAGCAGCTAAATCCTTGGTGAATGGATTTTAGGGTCCTCTGGTAAAGATTGATAGGGGGGTGAGACAAGGCTGCCCTATGAGCCCTTTATTATATGTATACTGTATAGATCCACTCCTACAGTCCATACAGCAAGACTCCCAAATTTTAGGGGTACCAGTGCTCCCTGCAGACCGTTCAGTGGCAGTAACTTCATATGCATATGCAGACAATGTCTGTTTATTAGTGGCTGATGAAAAAATAGGAAAACAAGTGATAGCTTTAGTCAAAGAATATACAAAAGTAGCATGAGCTAAGAATAATCCTCTAAAATGCTCTGGATACAGACTTAATAACAAAACAAAAACAGTGGACTCCATAGAATATATTTCTGTTTCAGATAACCCCATCAAAATCTTAGGAGTGAAATTTGGGAGGGGAGAGATGGCATATGATAATTGGAAAGAAAAAATAGAGGAAGGTACAGAAAAGGTGAAAATTTGGAAAACATGGCAATAAAGAAAAAAAGTAGCTATTGTAAAAACTTTTCTTCTTCTATTATTTACATATGTAAGTAAGGTATTCCTTCCCCCGAACTGTTTTGAGATGACCATCTTAAGCTTAGTTTTTAAAGTGATATGGGGGAGTAGGTTGAATCCTGAAAAAAGAGAGATCCTATACCATCCATATAAGTCAGGAGACCAAAACTTAATCAACCCCATAAGCTATTTATATAGTATATTTATCCACACTAACATCCCAAAATTTACTTTGTCAGATGATAAAATATGGAAGAAGGTAATTTAAACATGGCTTTCCCCTCTCCTAGCACAATGGTACCAATCCCCATGAACACTATGGAAAAATAAAATGCTTCCACAGTATGTTCAGCCTGTATTAGAAAAAACAAGGAAATGGCAATTGATTGTACCACAGGCAACAGTATCTAACAGAGTTATGGTTTATAACACCATACAGGAATTAGGGTATGCAGAATGTGAAAATGTGTCAGATGAATACTATTGGAAAACAGAAATCTATTTGGCAGACAAAAGAACCCCACCTAGGATTTGGGATGTGGTTTGGCTTAGTTGCCATGGTAGACTGGGGGTAAAGGGGAATGCAAAGCACAATAGTATGGAAGGGAGAATGTGTCCCAGATGCTCACAGTTGGAAGAATCCATGCAGTATTTCCTAATAGAATATTCACATACTTACCCAGCATGACAGCTATTAGTCATTAGATGGAAAAATTGGCAGTGGGGTAAGGTCACTTATCAGGATGTTGTAACAGGTTACACAGGATGGTTTGCAGCTATAGAGGAAGGTGCTTTGAGACTAATATTTACATGTATTAAGTTTATCTTATGGCAGGCTAGATGTAAGTATGTACCACAACAAATAGGAGATTACCCCTTTAGCTATAGTTTTACAAATTGAAAAAGAAATATGTTTGCTGTATAAGTATGACAAACAAAATCTACCAGAGCAAACATGTAACCAGAGATGGGGAGGAGCCCATCTTATACTTACCCAGCAGGTATAAAACAAAGTTTTGTTTCTTTTCTTTTGTTTTGTATGTTGTTCAAGTTTAAGAGTCTACATTTACCAATGACGCTAGAAGGGACACTGATGATATAGATACTGATGTAAATGTAGAACAGGATTTAGGATTGTGAATAATGGGAAAGTGGGGTTGTTTCTTTGTTTTGGGGGATTTACATGCTATGCAGTACACAGTACCAGTATTGGTTTGTATATATGATCATTGTAACCTGTGTTCTTTTGTTTATATTTACTTAATAAAACAGTCTAGGTTTACTAGGATTACTAGGTTTTTATAAGAAAAAAGAAGGCTGAGGCCCATCTAGATTTTCCCCCACAATTGTGTGAGCAAATTTATGTTGTTTGATTTTGGTTTGACCAACAATCAAGACCCTTTTTGAATGAATCAAAATTACTGCAGTTGACCAATTCCTGTGGTAATATATTCCAGAGTTTTGGTGCCCATACTGAGAGAAAATTTAGTATCAGATTGGTCCTGGCTCTGGGGACCATGAGTTGTTTAGTGTGGTGTCTAGGAACAGTTCGACTGGTGGTGCAGATGAGACCACATTTGTTCATAAGGTCTGGGGATTTCAACAACTTATATAGGAAAAGTAGATCCCCTCTATGTCTCCTATTCTGAAGAGAATTTAAGTCTGTTAATTGAAGTCTAGACTGATAGGTGTTTGCTGATAATCTAGGGACCATCTTAGTTGCTCATCTCTGAATCCTTTCTAGCCTATCAATATCTCCTTTGAGATATGGGTTCCAGAATGGTGACCCTTAGTCAAGTAGTGGTCTGACACAAGCCCTTTAAAGTGGGATCAAACATTGTTCAGATCTCGAGACAAAGGAACGCTTTATCTCTCTGAGTAGCCCATTGGTTGTATTAGCCACTTTTGAGCAGTGGTCAAAAGATGTGAGTTTGGTGTTTACCAATATGCCCAAGCTCCTGTCTTTGCTATTGGCTTTGTGCTGGATGTTGTTTCTACAGTAGATGTTTTTTGGGTTATGTATGCCAAAGTGCAAGACCACACACTTGTCCATGTTAAATTCCATTTTATTTTCTTGGGCTCACCTTTCAATTTGTTTAAGTCTGATTTAAGTGAATTGAGGTTGTGTTGACTGTCCACCATTCCCCCAAGTTTAGAATCATTGGCAAATTTAGATAACCAGTTTTGGGTACTTTTTTGCATGTCACTTATGTAGATGTTGAATAATATATGGCCAAGTACAGAGCCCTGTGGAACCCCACTTCTGACTGAGCCCAGGTTGGAAAGGTTGTCATTTATGGCAACTCTCTGGGTCCTGTTTGTCAACCATGCATTTACCCAGTTGACTAAATAACTGGAGAAGCCCAAAGAATATAGTTTTTGATGAGATACCCATGGGGGACCTTGTCAAAGGCCTTACTATAATCATGTAAGATGGCATCCATTTGTTTTTTATTATCCAGGCCCTGTCTGGTATTATTATAGAAGGATAATAAGTTAGTTGTACATGAGTACTCTGATCTAAACCCATGCTGAGTATTGTCTGTAATTTTTAATTCCCTCATTTCTTTTTCAAGTAATGATTTGATTATTTTTTTCATAGTTTTACAGATGATAGATGTGAGGCTTATGGGATGGTAATTCTGAACATTTGATCTGTTTTCTTTCTTATGTATGGAGGTAACTGATGCTGTTAACCAATCTAGTGGAATTGCTGCTTCTTGTAGAGATTTATTAAATATTATTTTTAAAGGATTTGCTATTGCTTCTACTGTTTCAATTAGAAATCTAGCACTGAATTGATCAGGCCCTGGACTGGTTGATTTTTTGATGATTTGAGAAGTGGGGTAATATTAGAAGATGTGATATTGTAAATATGTGAAAGTTTGTAATTTATACTAGATCAGCTTGGGGGGCATAGGTATCTTTTTTTGGAAAAATGAACAAAAGTAGGTGTTAAATAGGTTGGCTGCGTCTGTGTCTGACTGCAAAACATCACTGTTGTGTGCAATTGGCCTTATTTTACTGGAGTTTCCCTTTTCATTGTTTAGGTAGGAGAAAAGTGATTTATATCCATCATTGGTATGTGTTAGTTTAAATTATATTTTCATTTTGGCTTGTTTGATCATATTTTTTAAAATGTGCAATGATTTTTTGTACTTAATGTAAGCAGTAGTTTTGTCCATAGGCTGACTTGATTTAAGTTTTATGAAAAGGTTTTTCTTCCATTTGATTTGAGTCCTAATGTATTTGTTTAACCATCTTGGTATCCTGCCCTTTTCTGTTATATTTGTTTTTTACGGGTACATGGATTTCCTCTAACTTATGGCTCATATTTTTTAATTTGTTCCATGGCTCATTTACTGAGAGTGAATAGAGGGCCTTTTCCCAATGGGTTTGGTTGATTATTTTAATAATGTTTTAAAGTTAGCACCATCATAGTTCTTATATGTTGTCTTTTTTTTAGACTGAGATGCTCTCCTATTAGTTCAAAAAGAATAGAATAATGGTTGCTGTTCCCTAAAGGATATAAAATCTGAATGTTTAGGAGTTTTTGACTCATGTTAGTAATAAGATCAAGAATATTACTGCCTCTAGTGGGTGAGGTAATAAGTTGCGATAAACCATTATCTGTTAATGTGGACAGGAATTCTGTATCATGTCTACTGCTACTTGTAAGGGAGGGCCAATCTATATGGGGCATGTTAAAATCTCCCAGAATTATTATACTTTCTGGTTAGACAAACGGGCAATATCCATCAGCAATTCTGCTTATAGTTTGAATCAGAAGCTGGGGGGTTGTAACAGTTACCTATAATTATTTGTGAGAGTCTCTTCAACTGTACTGATACCTAAACACTTTCAGAGTTGTAGTGGGATGGGATTTCGTAAGAGGGGCTATCTTCTCTAATGTACAGACAAACTCCCCCACCTTTTTTATCAGTTCTGTTTTTGTGATATAGTTTGTAACCCTTTATTTATTGGTTCCACAATGAATTAGAATCCCACCAGGTTTCTGATATTCCTATAATACCCAGGTTTAACAGTTTGCTTTTAGCCTGCAACTCCATCAGGTTGGACAAATTCAGGAATCGTGCATTTAGTGACAGTATTCTATAGGTTTTTTGGGGCTGATTTGTAGTTGGTGCAAGAGACGTGGGACTTTTCCCATTCTCCCCCTTCATATTAAATTTAAATGGTTGTTGATGATGTATAGTAAGGATTTCCCCAACATGGTACTGCTTCTTCTGTTAAGGTCCAGACCATCCCAGCTGAATAAGGGAGGTTTGTCTACGAAGTCTTCCTAGTGTATTATACAGGAGATGTTTTGTTTAATGCACCATTTATGTAACCATTAATTTGTTTGTTTAATCCTTGTAGTTATGAACTGGGTGGCTCTAGAAATGGGTAGAATCTCTGAGAAACAAACTATACAGCCTTTATCAATGAGCAAGTTGTTGACTGCAATATAATCTTGTTTTAGTTGTTCATGGCATGTACGTTGTATATCATTTGTTCCAGCATGTATAATGAAAAAAGGATCTATGCCTGAATTTTGCAGAATACTGGGGATCATGGGAGTGGTGTCCGATACTTCTGCCCCCCAGAAGCTAGAGCAGGTGTGAGTAATCTTATCAGGGTTGTAGATAGCCCTGTCTAGATGTTTTGTTGTAGAGTCACCCAGAACAAAAATCTGTTTGGTTTCAGATACTGGTATTGGATTAGTGGGAGATGTTGGGGATTGTATTTTTTGAAAAGCGCCATGGGATCTTTAATGTCCACTTGAACAACCACCAGAACAGGCAGATGGGACCTTGGCTTAATGTCTCATCTGAAAGACAGCACCTCAGGAGTGCAGCATCCCCCCTTGATGCACTACAGTGCCAGTACTGGGATTTACCATAAATGTCTGGTATGGGGCTAGAACCCACAACCTTTTGATCTTCTGGCCTCAGAGGTCAGTATGTAACCTGCTGAGCCACTGACACTGACAGGCAGAGTTGGCTTATCTTCAAAAATATGTTATGGTCACTGAGAGATAAATATGTACCTCAGAAGAAAAAAACTATATCAAAAGAGGGGAAATCCCATTATGGTTCAATAAAAAAGTTATAATAGAAATAAGACATAAAGAACAAGCATACAAAATCATTAACAAAACATTACAGATAAACATGAGTACACAGCGGCTGTTAAAAAGTAATAAAAAAAGGATAAGGAAAGAAAAACAAATATTAGAAAACAAATCAAATGGGGAAACCAAAATGGTTCAGCTTTAAAAACTCACAAAAGGCAATATAGTGTATTGGCTAAGACTCTGGGCTATGAACCTGGAGACCTTGGTTTGAATCTCACAGCCCCCTGTGAATATGGTTAAACATTTTTAAGGGAGGGTTAGTAAGGCTGAAAGGAGAAGGATGGATGTGCATGGCAAAGGACCATCAAAAAACAGACACACTGAATTAATACTTCTGTTCATTATTTATGGAAGAGATAGTGTTAAACAGGAGACTGATAAAGGACAAGGGCATTAAGCGATGGGAGGATAGAGTCCTTAAGGAACTAGCATAATTAAAACTGGTCAAGGCAATGGGACCTGATGGGATACACCCAGAGATACTGAGGGAACTCAGTGAGAAGCTGGCTGCACCTCTGCCAGCCCTGTTCAAGCTGTCATTGGAAACAGGGGAGGTACTGGGAGACAGGAGGAGGGCAGATGTAGTCCCACTCCACAAAAGCGGAAATAGGGAGGAGGCTGGAAATTACAGGCCTGTCAGCCTGATGTCAGTGGTGGGCAATGTAATAGAATTACTACTGAAGGAAAGAATTAGGGAATACCTTGTTGCCAGTGGTCTACAGGATCTGAGGCAGCATGGTTTCACAGGGGGAGGTCTTGCCAGACTAACCTGATCAGGTTCTTTGACTGGGTAACCAAGGAAGCAGATCAGGGAGGAGCTGTGAACGTAACCTACCTGGATTTCAGTAAGGCCTTCAACACTGTTCCACACAGGAGACTGGTAAACAAGCTGTAGAGCCTAGGAGTAGGGACTAAAATAGTTAAATAAGTAGAGAGTTGGCTAGGAAATAGGAGTCAGAGGGTGGTGGTAAATGCCATCCAGTCTGAAGAAGGCAAGGTGACTAGTGAGGTGCCACACGGGTCAGTACTAGGCCCAGTTCTCTTTAATATATTTATTAGCAACATCACACAAGGACTGGAAGGAAATGTACTGTATGCCTGTTCGCAGGTGACACAAAGCTCTGCAACAGAGTAAGTAAGTAAGTAATAATTTATTTGTTCGGCATTTTGCAATTACAATACGAATAAAACAATCAATAAGTTACATACTACATACAACACATATTACAAACAATCATTATAAAAGCTTGCACTACATATTCCACATATTTCCTACTTTCATCAACTGGGTCCTGTCTTAAAGTCACACTATTGTTTCTTATTGCACAATGAATCCGTGAATACGTTTTTCCTTAACTTTTTAACTTCGATGAGGAATATAGCCAGTTCATTTAGTATTACAGAGTTTTCTGAGTTGAACAGAAGATCCAGTATAAATTTGTTAGGCATATATAAAGAACCAATATATTTTCCTAACCTTTTGCTGCGAAGGTGTTCATACCAAGGGCGTCTTAGTACTACATGATTCAAATCTTCCAGTTCCTGTAACTGGCAATAACATTCACAGGAATTATTTTCCTCTTTGTTATTCCTTGCCTAAATGACATTACTCGGAAAAACTTCAAACCTGAATTGAGCAATCACATTTCTAAATTCAGGATTCTTAACTATATCTAGATAAGGTTTTAGGGTGTGCTCTCTTGTATTATTAGTAAGCCAAATGGCCACTTTTGATTTTTTATTGTTTCTAAATCCTTTTTCTGTGATCTTTCTTTTAAGGTGCTTGTTACAGTTTTTGAATAGGCCTTATTAAGACATATTTGCTTTTCAACCGAGTTCATCATATATTCCAGATTTACATTCTGCAAGATAGTTTTAACATTCCCCAGCCATTTGCTTTTACCATGCGCCAGGTAGTGCATTTTTTCTTTAAGACATTCTCCCAGTATAGAGTTCTTTCTTTCTTCTGTTAATTTAATCCAATAGTTTATTTGTCTTATACATATCATATCCAAGAGTTTTATTTGCCCTAGCTCTGCTCTGATGAGTGCACTAGGAGTACCATTGGGAATCTTTATTAGTTGTTTGTATGTTTTATTCAATATGGCTTCCATCTTGATTATACTTTCGTTCCCCCAGATTTCTGCAGCATATAAAACCTGATTAATCATTTTTGCATTTATAGCCTTAATCATTGGGAGAATGGTGTTACCTCCATAAAGGTAATTAAATCTCTTTAGGGCATCCAGTGTACTCTGCAGTTTTTTTGTACACATTTCCCTATGCTTATTCCATTTGAGTTTTTTTGGTAGTATTACTCCAAGATAATTATATTCATTTACAAAGTCCAAGGATTTGTTCATGAGCTTTAGTGCTCTATATTTTTTCTTAGTTCCCAACACCATTACTTTAGTTTTTTTTTATATTTGGCTTTAAATTATGCTCCATACAGAGCATTTCCATTTTATCAAGAGCCCTCTGTAGGCCTAAACGGCTTGTAGATATTACAACTAAGTCATCAGCATATGCCAAAAAGGGTATTCTAATTTTTCTCACTCTAGGAGGATAAAAGTCTAGGTTGCCTAGAGCTACAATGATTTTATAAATATATATATTAAAAAGGGTTGGGGCTAAAACACACCCTTGTCTAACGCCTATGTTAGTTTGCACTTTATTAGTTAACAATCCTGTTCCTGTGTATTTGATTTTTGCCCAAGTATTTCTATATATTCTTTGTACTAATATAATTAGATTCTTATCTATTCCCATTTCCCTCATTTTTTTCTATAGCAATATTCTCAATATTGTATCAAAAGCTGATGTAAAATCTATAACTGTGACAAATAAGGTTTGCCCTTTTATATTACAATATTTTTCTATAATATGATAGAATATGAAAATCTGGTTCACAGTTCCTGTTTTTTTCCAGAAACCAGCCTGCAAGTCAGATATATTTTTATTTAGAAACATATAGAAACATAGAAACATAGAATCTGACGGCAGATAAGGACCGCTTGGCCCACCCAGTCTGCCCATTTCCCTACCTAATGGATAAGCTGCGGATTCTATTTGACCAGCAGCCTACTTCTTCCTACCCCCAACCCCTAGAATTGCCTTATGACTGTCCCATGCATGCTTGAATTCCACCACTGTTTTTGACTCCACAACCTCCTCCGGAAGGCCGTTCCATGCATCCACAACCCTCTCTGTGAAAAAATACTTCCTTAAATTACCTATGAGCCACCCCCATCTACAAATTGTGTCTCCTTGTTCTGCACACTTTTTTTGAAAGATGCTACCCTCTTGGACTTTGTTGATTCCCTTGAGGTACTTGAAAGTTTCTATCATGTCCCCTCTCCCTCCTTTCCTCGAGGCTATACATATTAAGCTCCTTAAGTCTCTCTTCATATGTCTTCCGGTGCAGACCCTGCACCATTTTAGTTGCCCTCCTCTGGACAGCTTCCATCCTGTCTATGTCTTTGCAGAGATTGGATCTCTAGAACTGCACGCAGTACTCCAGATGGGGTCTCACCAGCTGTCTGTGCAGAGGGATAATAACTTCCTGTTTTCTACTGGTGATGCCTCTCCCTATGCATCCCAGTATCCCCCCAGCCCTCCTTGCTGCCCTCTCACATTGCTTGCCCACCATTAGGTCATCTGATATGACTACCCTCAGGTCCTTTTCCATTTTTGTTGTTGTTAGTATCTCACCCCCCATTGTGTACTCTTCCCCTGGGTTTTTGTTTCCCAGGTGCATTACCTTGCACTTCTTAGCACTAAATCTAACCTGCCACACATTTGACCATTCTTCTAACCTTGCCAAGTCCCTTCTCATCCTTTCCACCCCACCTTGTGCATCAACTCTGTTGCAGATCTTTGTGTCATCTGCAAAGAGACATACTTTTCCTTCCAGTCCCTCTGCAATGTCGCTTATAAAGACATTGAAGAGGACCGGTCCTAATACTGAACCCTGTGGTACCCCACGAGTAACCCCCCTTTCTTCAGAGTGGACTCCATTTACTATTACTCTCTGTGTCCTATTCTCCAGCCAATTCTTTACCCAGGCTGTCATCTTGGGACCCGCTCCCAGACTGGCTAACTTGTATATTAATCTTTTGTTTGGGACTGTGTCAAATGCCTTGCTAAAGTCTAGGTAGGCCATGTCCATGGCCCCTCCCTGATCTACTACTTTGGTCACCCAGTCAAAGAAATCTATCAGATTTGTCTGGCATGACCTTCCCACTGTGAATCCATGCTGCCTTGGGTCCTGTGCCCCTCTGGCCTCTAGATATTCGACAATTCTTTCTTTCAAAAGTGATTCCATCATTCTCCCTACCACTGAGGTTAAACTAACAGGTCTGTAGTTTCCTGCTTCTGCCTTGCTCCCACTTTTGTGAAGGGGAATCACATCTGCCATCCTCCTGTCCTCGGGTACCATCCCATCCTCCCATGATTTGTTAAAGAGGGTGTTCAGTGGTGTCACTAGTTCTACCCTTAGTTCTTTTAGAATTCTGGGATGAATCCCATCAGGCCCCATTGCTTTGTCCACCTTCAGTTTTAAGAGTTCTTTCAGAACCCTTTCTTCTGTAAATGGGCTGGTATCAATTTTTGCATCCAGAGTGTTTCTACTGTTTGTTTTAGGTACCTCCCCCTTTTCCTTCATAAATACTGAGCAAAAATATTTGTTTAGTATCTCTGCCTTTTCACAGTCACCCTCTGCCCACCCTCCCTCCCCTTTATTAAGCCTCACTATCCCTCCCTTGGTCTTCCTTCGCTCCTGGTATGCCTATAAAAGGTTTTTATCCCCTTCTTAACTGAGTTGGCTATCTTTTCCTCGGTTTGGGCCTTTGCTGTTCTGACTGCCTTCCCAGCTTCCTTTTGCTTTAACTGATACAGTTCTCTGTCCTGCTCCTTCTGTGATTCCTTGTACTTCCTGAATGCTTTCTTTTTCTCTTGAACCTTCACTGCCACTACCTTTGAGAACCATAGTGGTTTCTTACATCGTTTTGTTTTGTTTATTTGCTTCACACAAAGGCTTGTTACCTCTGTGATGGCAGTTTTTATTATTCCCCATTGTTCTTCCACCCCTCCTTCCTGCCCATTTGCTAGTGCATTCCTTAGGCACTCACCCATTTTGGCAAAGTCAGCCCTCCTAAAGTCCAGTACTTTTGCCTTTGTATGGCTTGACTCTGTTGCTGTGTTTATTGTGAACCATACTGTTCGATGGTCACTAGTTCCCAGATGGCTACCCACTTCTACATCTGTGATCCTCTCTTCATCTCCATTTGAGAGAACCAGGTCTAAGATTGCTCCTCTTGAGTGGGCTCCAATACTGGTTGTCTACAGCATGCCCCTGTAGGGCATCTAGAATAACCCCACTCTTTGAAGTGGCTGCTGCAACTGCACTCCAGTTAACATCTGGCATATTCAGATCTCCCATCAGCAATATCTCCCTTTTTCTGCCATTCTAAGTATACTTTCTATCATTTCCTTGTCCATTTCCTCCCCTAGGAAAGTCTTTCTCTAACCCTGTCGGATTGTGGTGCCATTTCCAGTCTCAAATTTACCCACAGTGCTTCTTCTCCTCCCTGTTTTCCCTTTTGTTCTGTTGCTTTGATTCCTTCCCTTATGTAAAGAGCTACTCCTCCTCCTCTTTTACCCTCCCTGTCCCTCCTGTAGATCGTGTATCCTGGTATGTTTACGTCCCAGTCATGGTTTTGTGTGTACCCTGTTTCTGTGACTGCCACGATATCCAGATGTTCCTTTCTAACTCTGTCATTATTCTATTTAAAATTACTTTAGCATAAATTTTAGCAATAGTGTCAATAAGGCCAATAGGTCTATAATTTGCTGGATCAGCATACAAACCTTTTTTGTGTATAGGAACTATGTGGCTCCCTATCCAACTATCTGGTGTAAATGCATACATGACCATTAAATTATATAACCTGGCGAGTGTCCTCACCCACCACTCATCATTTAATTTTATAAAGTCAATAGGAATTTTGTCAGGTCCTGGTGATTTGTTGTTCTTAAAACTCTCCAGAACTACCTTGATTTCAGCTTCTGTGAACCAGATAAAGCTGTCATCAATTTCATTTATAGTTATGTTTTGAGTGTCTTCCCCTAATGAGAATATATTTTGAAAATAACCAACCCGTATTTCTGGCCCTATGTAGTAATCAAATTGTTTTTTAAATGTATTTGTTTCTTTAGCCACGAGGGTCCAATAGGTTTTGTCATCATTTTGATAAATTGCCTTCTGCATCCTGTCCCTCAATTCCAGCTGATGTCTATATTTTTGTACTTCTGTCTCACTGGGGTGGGGCTGAAAGAATGAGGAATGATCTAAAAAGTTGGAAGAATGGTCATGGGTCTGGCAGCTGGGTTTCAATGCAAACAAAGTGTAAAATCATGCACGCAGGGCATAGAAACCCAGGGGCAATATACCAACTGGGAGGAGTGGAATTTGCAGTCACAAGGCAGGAAAAGGACCTGGGATAATCATTTCTGATTACCTGAAGGTAGCTAAACAGTGTGACATAGCAGTGGAGAAGGCAAATATGATACTGGGCTGGATAGGCAGGGGAATCACCAGCAGAAGAAAGGTAGTGATAACCCTGTATAGGTCTCTGGTAAGGCCACACCTCAAATACTGTATCCAGTTCCTGAGGTCCCATCTCTAAAAGGGACATAGTTAGGGTGGGGATGGTACAAAGGAAGGCAACCAAAATGGTTCCAGACTTGCATCACAAAATCCTATGAAGGAAGGCTTAAGGAGCTGAACTAATACTTCCAAGAGGAAAGGGGGAAAGGGTGGGATATGAAAGAAACATACAAATACCTTACAGATAAAAATGGGGTACAGGAAGATAGTATTTTTCAAAGAAAAAGATGCTCTTGGTCAAGGAGTCACACTATGAAGGTGAGAGGAGGGAGGCTCCGAGGAAATGTAAGAAAGTACTTCTTCACAGAGAGGGTGGTGGACGCATGGAGTAATCTCTTGGCAGAGGTGTTGTAGGCTAAAATGGCTACAGGATTCAAGAATGCATGGAATAGATACAAGGGGATCCTGGAAGTATGGCGGGAGTAAAGACCAAAGACTCAGTAGGGTCTGCAGTGTGGCTGTAGGTAGGGGAAAATAAGGCAGACTGGATGGTCCAAGAGGTCCTTATCTGCCAACATCTTCTATGTTTCTATGGTTGTGAAAATACCATTGGGCTACTAAATATCAACAACATTATAGCAGATGAGCAGAGACTAGTATTTTGCAACAATATTTATTTATAGTGAAACTGTATCTATTCCAGCTTTTCTGTACAAGGGAGTCACCAACTCAGAGCATACTGGAATTACAGAAGAAGAAATAATTGGAAAATTAAACAACTAGATGGAAATAGAGCAATGGGACCAGGCCAAATACCTACTGTCTTACTAAAATCCACTCTTAATGAAATAAGTAAACCACTAACATTAATATTTGTTAAATCTGTACTGGAGGGAGTGGTACTGAAGGCCTGAAGAAGGGCTAACATACCACCTATCTTTAACAAGTTCTGGCCAGAGCTGATAGGGCGTCAGGTGTACAATATACTGAAATGTATGAGTTAAGCACACTGTGTAAGCAAAAGCATTAATTGTACAGTGTGTGAAACATGGGTGGACTTCCAGACTTGAACGGTATAGTACTATTTACTCAGCTCTCAGCATTCCCAAGTGGTGCCTCACTTTAAAAAAAAAACGTAAATGAACACTGGCAGCATGTATTGTATATGCAGGGAGGAAGACAAAACTCAGTACAAATATGTCAGGCAGTTCATACAGATTAAACAGAAAGAAGACTGCCCTCTTAGTTAAGACTGAGTGCTTGCAAAACCAATGTCACACAAAGCAAAAGAAGCAAGCACTCCAATGTTTTGTAAAAATGTTTTTACTCGTGCTTGTAAAGTGCACAGTACAGATACAAAATGCATATAGGACCAAAAAACACAACCTGACAAGCCCCAGTGCTTTGAGGCACTAAACACCTCTTCCTCGGTGGGGGTGGCTAACCACATTCTGATACAGTAAGTGTTTAAATAGTTAAGCTACAGGTGTTTAAAATAAAACAAAATGACTTAATAATTACAACTTTGATTTGTGAGGGCTCCTGCATGTGGTTTCCCCACTGAATCCCAGTATCATTCAATTTAAGGATATGGCTGGAGGTATAGCCTAGAAGTTAGAGTAACGAGCTATGAATAAATGAGCTTATCTCAGCAGACATGAGTTTGATTCCCCCAACCTCCACTTGAGTACAGTGTGACTCTAAGCAAGTCACTTAACCAGCCTAAAGCACCCAGTTCACCCCTGAAAACAGACAATTGTGCCTAGTGGGCCTTACCTGGTTAACAAAGAATAAAAAAAAATGTACTCCAATTTAAACCATAACTGAGTGGTAATCACAACGTAATTCATCAGGAAAACCAACAATGCTAGTTTCCCTATCTATGCATACAGTGATAAAAACAGTGGGACAGAAAAAAAGTATCAAACATTTTTTTAGCTTTAAAAATACCTGTTGTCTAGCTAATAGTCATGTATTTTATTAGAATATTTCTTTCTTGTTTAGTGCAACATATAATCCATTAATGACTGTCGCTATTTATTCACATAAGCTTAAAGGGGTAATAGACACATTGAATATGGTGACTATATGAACAAATATATGATAAGATAATATCTAAATGCTTATTGGCACAATAAGAATTTATAATACCCAAACACATTTTTACTATTGGTGTCTAAAATCACATTCCTTAATTCTGTGCACCGAAATAGTTAGCCATACTAGATAAGAAACTGACTTGAATGCACACTAATTGTTATGGGCTTGAAAAATACAAATATTATTAGAAGAATTAAATTTGAAAAAACCTACTGCTCAAGCATGTAGAGTCACTGATCTCAATAAACAAATTCAATATCAGATATCAGGGAAGGAGGGGGGAGGAGATAATGGAGGGGGGACAAATGAGGCAAAATTTGAAAGGCCAGATTTCATAAGAAAGTCCCTCAATCCATGTAAGCATTGAAACCAAGAGGTTTCAACGTCTTTAGTTTAAAAATGCGCATTGATTCTTTCTGTGACACACTGTTCTATCTCCCTCCCTGGAATTATAAGGAATCCCCTCAATCCCCATGCACTGGACAGGCGTACCTCCTTCATGAGCCTCTCTTATGAAATCAGTGCCTTTTGAATCCTGCTTCCTTTGCCCCCCCCCAATAGCTTCACCACCCGTGCCCCTTCCCTGATACTCCAATACTAAATTTGTTTACTGAGATCGGTGACTCTACATGCTTTGGCAGTAGACTTTTTTTTTCAAATTTAATTTTTCTGTTAATATTTGCATTTTTGAAGCACATATCAATTAGTGAACACTCAAGCCAGTATCCTATCTAGTATGGCTAACTGTTTCTGTGCAGGGAATTAAGGAACGTGATTTTAGAAACTACTACACACTTGTTTTTTTCAGTGAGGCTGAGTATTAGTACTACTCATTGTCCCCCCAACCAAAACTGCATGCGTTCTGACAGGATAAACCAGATGAGTTAGAAGCCCATTTTATGCTCTCTCAACTGAGAGCAGGAATATGATTTTGTAAGTATCATAGCACAGTTTTAACCATCAGAATGTGTAAACGGGATGTGATGTGTGTCAGGTTGTGTATCGAGAAAAAAGTAGGTATAGGGAAAAAACTAATGAGCTCATCTTCAAATCGATTTAAATATTTTTTTTTTACATGATCAGAATCCTTTTCAGTTTTGCATTTTTAAATTTTTGACTTGCTGAGTGAGTAGAGTGATGGGGTGGTCAGAAAGAAACAGAAATGGCTAGTGTTAATTGTGCGGTTTCTCTTCTTTTCCATAGCTTCACATCCTTTTAAGCACCCAGGTCTGTCTCATCATAGACTGAAGCAAAAGAAAAAAAGTTTGCCTCCTTCCTGCCTCATCTCTTGTCCTGGTCTTTGCTGCTTTCCGGGTAAGGACTACTGTAGCTGCTGCTTGCAGAAGTTCTAAATTTCACAAACTCAAACTGGCCAGAGTTCTGTTGCACAAACTCACACTGGTTCCTCTAAATGGGCCCTATGCACAAATGGGTGGGTAATATGTGCTAGAGGCATGTTACCTGCCCACAGAGATCCGCACCTGTGGACAGGTGTGCACCGGCTGGTATTCACTACCAGCTGAGACCTATCCGCAGCCCTACCCCACAGCACACTGCAGGACAGCTGTGGGTGGGGTCAGAGACCTGGCTGGGCATCCAATCAGATGCCTGGACTGGGCCACAGAGTGGATCCCCTATGCAGTGGGGCACACGTTGGCAGAGCATCCCTCAGAAGACCAATGGCCGGCAGCTGTGGCAGTAAGAGGAGGGCAATGCCACCAGCCCTTCTGTGATGCAGCCCCAGAGTGGGTCACAGTGACAGGGTAGGGGTCTGTTGGTGGTGTGGGAAGCACTGTACCCCACCACATGCCTAGGAGAACTGGTGGTGGGGGTTGGCTGGCAGTGTCATTTGGAGGGGGGCAGCATCCATGGGCTGGTGCCCCTGTGAGGTGGGTGAGTCTAGTGAGGGAGCACCTGGTAAGGGCTTCACACCGATGTGTGCTGGGTGGTGCAGGGTGTCCATGGGGTGGTCCAGCTGCAGTGGTCCCAGTGGCAGTGTGGGCTATCCAGCCTGTCCAGTTGGTGACAAGTTGTGTGAGTGGGGTGTGTAAGGGGCATACAGCAGGGATCTCCCTGTTGTAACCTGCACCCTCCTCCACACCTCTGCGGCCAGCACTATGCACTGCTGTGCATGGTGCATAGTGCTGGCATGCCCCTAATCCACCCACCCCGCACAATGTGATCTGTAGACATGGGGGATCGGATGCATTGGGTCTGCATGCCCCCCTTTCTGCATCCTGCATGGGAGCACAATTGGTATGGAGAGGCTATGCACCACAGATATGCAGCACATGGCCACTCCGCCCATTAATGCATAGGGCCCAATATGAATTGTATACTGTGTGAGTTACAGAAGTATACTCTTAATATAACTTTCTGGCTGGAGTATCTGGCCAGAAAATTAGCTTAACAGTATACTTCTGTAACTCACACAGTATACTATTCATATTCAGAGGAACCAGTCTGAGTTTGTGTAAGTTAGACCTCCAGCCAGTCTGAGTTTGTGTAATTTAGAACTTCCATAAAGCAGCAGCTACAGGAGCCCTCACCCAGAGAGTGCAGCAAAGACCAGGACATGAGATGGGGCCAAAAGGAGGTGAAATGTTCACATCACCGGCTTCATGGGGAAAACGTGATAAGCACAGGGACTCAGGAGAGCCAGGATCTGATGGTCACCATCACTGAAGGGGGGGACATCTACTCAGGCAAGGAGAACAGAAGCACCAATGTGGCCAGATCAGACCTAGGGAGAGGAAGAGGAAGAGGCCAGGATGGACTATTAGCCTGCCTGCCCTGTTCCCACGAAGGACTGAAGTAAGGCTTTGTTGTCACGTTGTTTTACTGGGCTGACTGAAGCTTTAGTCAAATGTTGGATGTGAAAATTGGAACTGATTTTCAATTTTGGAAGCTGATTCTTAAACTCCATTTTAGAAATTAGGAATTTCTGCATTACTGTAGCACTCTATCCAGAAAGTTAGCTCAACAGTATACTTCTGTAACTCGCACAGTATACAATTCATAGTTGGAGTAACCAGTCTGAGTTTGTGTAAGTTCGTACTCCGGCTAGTTTGAGTTTGTGTAATTTAGAACTCCAGATAGATGCTGTATATTGTTTTGTTGACTATAATGCTATGGACTGGTAATTAGATGCAGCCTCATGGAGCTTAAGAGATGTGGCTTGAGGGAGCACTACCATAAGTAACCTATGCCAGAAATGCACGCAGCATCTGTGGATGAGGTGGTACTGCACGTGTTGGAATCCAGATTTGAAATTAATCAAATTGTGGTCCAAACTCCAGAATTAGGAATTCCACATTCTGAGGCAGAAATTCCAGTCATACTGCTGTGCAAGTTATAGAAGTATGCATGCAGAGTCCTCTGATCAAAATCACAGACAACAAGGAGTTGTCCGATTGCTACTGTGAAGAGTCAAAGGGAAGTTTTTTTAAAGTTTTTTTTTCTCATCCCACCCCACGCATCTGCTCAGCCACTCAGCTGCTGAGCCAGTGGTGGGGCAGAAAGAGAACAGAAAAAAAGAATGAGACAGAAGGCGAGTGTGCTCAAAATAGTGCAGTGCTGCAGTCAGTAGAGACAACATGGGAGGACTGTTTCACAGACGTAGAGGCGACTGTGACTCAATCCAGCATGTTGTTCATTCAGAAGGAATGCAGAGTCCTTTTTCTCAGTGATCGTAATAGGACTGCAGGACTTTACCCACTACAGCCCTATAAAGGGGCACAGGTCAAATGTACAGAACTATCAACCTATAAGTCTTAAATCTATTTGTAGTATAATTATGGAATCAATAATGGAAAGAACAGAACTGCACATTAAGAATAATGGTATAAAATATATATCACAGCATGAATCCAGGAAGGGCAGCTTCTGTATAACAAATGTTTTAAACTTCTATGAAAAAAATAAGTTACTGCATGGACAATGGTAGCCAAACTGAGGTAATACTGCTAGACATTAGTAAGGCGTTTGATGTCAGCCCCTCTTGTTGGTATAATAAACAAACATAAATCACTCGATCTGAATAATACAATACTTTTGTTGTTTAACATTTTTATTATTGTTGTTCTTGGGCAGAACACACACACAGAGGCAGAGTATTACACATACAGATTCGACTCATACCGCAACATTTGTTATGACCAGTTGATGCAGTTGACAAAGCATTCTGTCAGTTAACTATAGCCTTGCAGGGTATAACTTAAAATATTCTTCATATTACAGACCTGGTAGCCAGAGGATAGTAAGCAAATGTAATGTCGCTTCCCCCAAGTGGAGGAGAGCCTAAAGCTATTTAGATAAATTACACAGTAAAGAAGGATATAACAAAAAGGGGTCAGAGTAATATTTGACTACTCTACCTAGGGTATGTCCTATTACCATGCAGATTGTAATATCAACTATATACAGCAACGGCAATCTTTCTTTTTATTTTTTTTTTATTTCAGAAAGTATAGATAAGATCGGTATGGAGAAAGGGAAAGGGGGGGACTACAAAAAAAAGAACAGTATCCAGACCTTTATCGTGACGGGAAAGAGTCTAGGAAGTGGAACTGGAAGGAGTATTATGGCAGTACTTGGACCTTAAGTAAGGTTGCCAGCATTTGTCATACCAGGTTAGAGAGCCTTGGGCAAAACTGGAGATCCTCTCAAACGTGGCCCCTTGGGCTAAAGCCAAAAGGAACTGGTGAAAAGTCAGAATTTCTGAGGTTCTCCATCTCATCCGTATGAGTCTCTTGGCCAATGCCCTGGTCAAGGTGATCCATTGTGCCTCTGGACTGCACTTCGGCATCTCAGGACTACCACAGCCAAGAAGGAGTAAAGCGGGGCAGGGAACAATATTAGGGAACAGTTGTTGGCACATGTCCTGGATGGCTTGCCAGAACTGCTGAAGGTTGAGACAGTCCCAGAGTGTATGAAACAGATGAGCACCATGGTTACCACATCTCCAGCAAGTGTCAGCCAGGATAAGTCCCATCTTAACTAGTTTAGCCGGGTCTCTATACCATCTATGGAGGGTCTTATTCATAATAAGTCTTATACGCCTGTCCCGGCAAGCCAAATAGATTCATGTCCAACCTTGTTCCCATTGTTGTTCTGAAATAGAGACCTGTAGTTTTTTTTCCTATTGCAGTCTGGCTTTCTGGGTGGGATCTGGGGTGGAGTCTCTGAGGGCATTATATATGTTGCTAGCTTTGTTCTTGGTAAGTTTACTCCATAAAAATATAGGATGAGTTTTTTTTGTAATGAATTATTATGGGGAGAATTTGGGAGGTGAGATATAGCATCTCTTAACTGAAGGTATCTCCAAAAATGAGAGGCAGGGAGATGATATCTTGCCCTTAGAGATTCAAAGGAGTCGATAACAGTGGTCCCAGGGAGTAGGAGATCCTGTATTAGGGAAATGCCCTGTACCTTCTATACTTTCCAGTGCAGGGTAGAGTCCCCTATTTTCAGGGCCTGATTGTCCCATAGAGGCATATATTCCCAAGGGGCCAGGTCATGGCCCAGCAGAGCCATTGCTTGTTTCCAATATTTTACTGATAGTAATATAGAAGGAGAAAGGCCCGCAGAAAAATTCTTCTTACTATATAGGATGACCGCTAGAGAGGGAGTGCGAGTTAGGGAGGCTTCTAACTGGAGCCACTGCGGAGAGGCCTGTCTGATTTTAGCAAACCATCTAAGAGTCTGAGCCAGCACAAAGGACATATGATACCGCTGCAACCAGGGGAGTGCCCAGCCACCCCTTTTCCAGTGCTGCCGAAGTTTAAGTTTGCTATATCGGAGGGGGGTGCACCCTCCCATAGAAAATTACCCATCAGGGTCTCCAATTTCTGAAACCACTTCTGGGGTACAGACAAGGGTAGATAATCCAATAGATAAAGCATCTTGGGAGCAGCCATCATTTTGATCGAATCAATTTTCCCAGCAAGTGAAAGCTTTAATGCTTTCCATCTTTCTATGTCTACCCTGAGTGAATCAATCAGGGAATTGAAATTAGCTGCAAGCATTTTAAGCGGATCCGGGTGTAGGATAATACCCAGGTATTTTATACCTTGAGGGGACCATTTTAGGCCCAAGGCGATAAAATCTGCTCCAGAGGCTGAGGAATTCAATGGGAGAATTTCAGTTTTGGACTGATTTAATTTTAGACCTGATATCTTAGTAAACTCAGTTAGAGTTCTAAAGATTGTCTGAATCCCTAATTGGGTATGTTCCGTAGTAATAAGCAGATCATCTGCATATAAGAATGTTTTATAGTTGGCATCACCCACCTGAATCCCAGGAATAGAGTTGGAGGACCTAAGTGTAATGGCCAGGGGCTCCATAGCAAGAATGAATAGAAGGGGAGAAAGAGGGCATCCTTGTCTCGTACCCTTCTGTAATTGGAAGGGCCGAGACATGGTGCCATTGCTCAAAACCGAGGCTAGGGGGGCAGTGTATAGCAGCCTTATCCAGGCAATATAGTGAGGGCCAAAACCCATAGTGGAAAGAGTATGAAATAGAAAGGCCCATTCGACCGAGTCGAAGGCCTTTTCGAAGTCAATGGCCAAAGCTACTGAAGGGATTGGTGAGAGTTTGACACATTGCATTAAAGACCCTAGGGTTCTGTGGTGATCCGACCCCAGACGGCCCTTGACAAAGCCCGCTTGGGATGGACTAACCAAGCCCTGAAAATGGGGTTCAAGCCGGCCAGCAAGAACCTTGGCCAGTATCTTGGCATCTGCGTTTATTAGAGAGATAGGGTGATAACTGCCTGGAGACAGTGGGTCTCTCCCTTTTTTGGGAAGCACTGTAATAGTGGCTTCTCTCATGGAGGGGGGTAGCTGTCCATTAAGTAAAGAATGTCGGAATACCCGAACCAAGTTGGGGGCCAGGTTAACACCCCAGAGTCTATACAAATCAATAGGCAATCCATCTTTCCCTCAGGTTTTACGTAGGTTCAGAGAGTGGATCACCTGGTTAACTTCTTCAACTGTTATCGGGGTTTCTAACAGTTTGGTATCACGGCCGGAGACTCTAGGAATGGGTAGTGAGGATAAAAAGGCTTGGATCTTAGCTGGATCAGGGGGGCTTGGAGAAGCATATAGGTTTTCATAAAATTGGGACATGATTAAATTTATCCCTGAGTTTGTATGACATGGGATCCCTGTTGTGTCAACCAGTGCATGTATCACCTTAGAAGCTTGCTGACATTTAAGATGGTAGGCCAATAACTTACTGGCCTTTTCTCCCCCTTCCCAGTAGGCATGACACATGCGTCTAAGGTTTAGCTCAGCCTGCTGAGATAGATGAGTGTTAAGAGAGATTCGTGTGCTGGCTAATTGCGCTAATAGAACTGGAGACGGGGATTGGTTTTTCAGGGCTTTGTATTGGGATTCCAAATTGTATAGCTACTTCTCCAAGGCCCTCTGATCGGCTGCCCGACGATGTCTCCTGGCCACAGCAAAAGCTATTATCCTACCCGAATAGTGGCTTTAAAGGCCTCCCATAGGGTCGAGTCAGATACCTCTCCATTGTCATTATCTGTCCAGTATTCTGATACTGCCTGGCCAATCCAATCTAAAAAGGTTGTATCTTCTAGCAGGAGGGGGTCTAAATGCCATGCATGAGACTGGTGGGGATCATGTCCCCTCTTGATAACTAATTCCAGAGGAGCATGGTCGGAAGCATAAATTGGGTGAATCAAAGCCCTAACCACCTTTTCATATAACCCAGAAGATATGAGCCAGAGATCTATCCTGCTGGAAGAGCCATGGGTTGGGGAAAAACATGAGTAATCATGCATTCCTGGGTGTAGTGTCCTCCAGGCATCCAGTAATCCGAGTTCGGACATTAGTTTCTCTACTGCTCTCTTAGCCTGTCTATGGGGTTCAGGGGATTTATTGCTTCTATCTGTAGTATGATCTAATGTTAAATTAAAATCCCCTCCTAAGAGTATTGGGGCTCTATTTTTGTTGAAATCCAGAATGGCCTGATTAACTGTATGAAAAAATTGCAGGCAATCCTGATTGGGGGCGTATATGTTAGCCAGGACCAAGGGGCCCTCAGGGGTTTCAACTTCAGCAATAATCCATCTCCCATCTTAATCTCGTATGAAGTCCTTCACCTTCCATCCCAAATTTTTATGAAGAAGTATGGAGACCCCCCTTTTATGAGTGGGTGCTGCACTATGAAGTTCTTCAATCACCCAAGCTTGTTTAAGCTTTATGGCTTCCTTAGAAGAAAGTTTAGTCTCTTGTGAGAAAGCCACCATAGCGGCTAGTTTTTTTAAGTGAATTAGAACCTTCTTCCATTTGATGGGTGAATTAAGCCCCCTCACATTCCATGTAATTAGCTTAGTCTCCATTTAAACCAGCAGTAGAACATGTCAGCAGGAATATATGGTCGGAAACAATATGGAGAGGGTCTGAATCTAGCACCCTTCCCCTTCTTACTTCCCCATCTAATATTTGTGGGGCACATCCTCGCCCCATTAGAAAGATTGCCATAAAGGAGTTAGCACAACACCATAATACCAACATTTTAACCTGACATAGAAGAATACTAACATGCACATTCCCTAATAACTGAGGGAGGTTTAAACCATTTTTATTGACAATACCCAACCCCCCCATTCATTACTCTGCAATCCCACATAAGACCAGCATCCACTGTATGTGTCGACTAAAAAAAAGCCCAGACACCAGTAGGAGTCGCTGGCAGGTAAGCGGCCCCAGGAACCCATCTTAGACACAGTAAAACAGTTCTCCTTGTAACCCCCGGTAAAAGAGACATGCATGGGGAAGAAGAAAGAAAAAAAAAACAAAAAAAAACTTCCAAGCAACAACGGCCTAATAGGCTGTCATCCATTAAAATAGTAGAAGAACGTAGTAAGGGCTGAGCCTAGTCCCCCTAGATACTTTGAGGTATTGCCAAGGACAGGTGTGCAAGGGTCCTAAATTAAGCTATGGGCAACACCCTGCATCTCCCAGTTCATTCAGGCATCCCAGCCAAGGCAAACACACAAAGAGCCTGATCGGCACCATGAACTTCAGGGGACAAGCAAGAGCCCAGAGTAACTGATCAGGTATGGACCTAAGGGCCCATCATAGCCATCCTCTAAAGGGATAGGTCCCCTTTAGCTTGGGGCACATAGGTCTCATCCCTAATCAGAGGAGAGGCCTGTTTTATCCGTAGACAGGCTTAGCATTAAAAACAAAAAAAAATATGGTAACAGCAGTCAGACAACTGATTCAACAGCAGGAGTGGAAGTAGCCATGTTGCCTGAGATTAGTTCCAAAGCTGGCCCAGCTGCCATGGTCCCAGAGTCTTCCAGAGAGGTACCAACTGATTCCTCGGCCCAGAGAAGATGCTTTGCAACTGAGGATTTCAAGCCTTTCGAGCAGAAGCGTCTGGGAGGGAGAGGCAAGTCACGGGGAATGTCTTTGGTAGGGAGATCCATCAGTACTTTATATTGATTGTTGCTCATATCCGGGATTAGTGACTCCTGAGAAACACTGGGATCTGGGCTACAACTTCGGCTTCTACTTCTAGAGTGGAGCCACGGAGTTTTATCTATGTGCCCTCCTTCAATCCTTGCCCTTCTTCTATTCTTTTTCTTACTGCCAGGGGATTTCTGAAGAGATGTCCGAGTGGAGGTCAAAAGTTGTTTGACTGCATGGGAAGTTGAGGCTGCTAGAGCATTAGGGGTCATAGGTCTGTCAGTGTCCATCGGGGCACCGGGGCTGTGGGTTACACGTAATTTGCCCCAATTCAGTTTAGGAGCTTGAGATGCTATAAAGTCCTCGGCAGATGCTGGGTTGTCAAAGACCCATGGTGACACATTAATCACAATTCGGAGAGACGCAGGCTAGCGCAGAGAATATTCAAGACCCAACTCAGCACACACCCTACGAGCAGCTGTAAAGTCCTTCCACTTGTTAGTAACCTCCAACGAGTAGTCAGCAAAAATTTGGATTTTGTGCCCTTTCCAAAACAGTTCTTTCTTCTGCCATGCCAGCTGGGTGATCCGTTCACGGTCCTGGAACCCGGTCGAATAGAATAGTACAAAGTTGCCCACGAGAGCATCCCGCGAGCCCAGGGTTCTACGCGCTCTGTCCAACTCCCAAGGGTCTCACACTGACAGTCCAACAATGGGGCAGCACGTGTTGTAAAAGATAGCATCATTTCCCCCTCAGAACCCAACAAACCTGAGGTTGTTCACGCTGCGATTTTCAAGATCTTCCACCCGCCCAAAGATGATGAATTAGCTGCTCCTGTTCATGTAGCTTAACCCCGGCCTTGCGCCAGCCATCTTCCACCTCTGCTAGCTTATGCTCGGAGATACAAGCCCATTGTGAAAGATCAACAATATCTTCGGTGTTCTTTTTTGTGGCTACATCCATTCTGTCCATGCGATGCAGGATTTCAGCAAACATTTGCCGTATTTCTGATAGATTGTTTTCGGCTGCCGTTGGCGATGGTGTAGAGACAGGCTCCATGTTGCAGAATTTTTTTGGGGCCAGTAGCAGAGCGGGACCCAAGTAATGCGGCTGTAACTGAAAACGCGTTTGTTGTTTTATGCGCCGGTCAGGAAGCAGGTATCGGGATGATCACTGGTAAGTTCTGAATCTAAATTTTATGCCGTCGTGCAGGAACGGGTCCGTGGGCGCAGGATTTTGGGGGTTACATTCGGGAGCAAGACGTCTAGGTGTCCATTTGGTTCGGCTGTTGGCCACGCCCCCGAATAATACAATACTTGAATGGGTTACTGCATGATTAATGAAAAGAACTCAAGCAGTTTAAAGGGGCACACATCAGAGGAGTTTCCAGTCACAAGCAGGGCCCCACAGCGCTCTGTACTTGGATTGATCTTATTTTCAGTCTCTGCTATGGACATGGAATTGGGAATACAAGATTAGTGTACCCACTATATGGTTGACACCAACATCAGGAATATCACATGACCAACAAATGCATTACCATTCAAAACAACCTGAACAAACTCATGATCTGGGCACAGACTTGCGGCATACAATTCAATGTATCTAAATGCTCAGTTATTTATTTATTTATACATATTAGCAATAACAGTCCATTAACTTATCACATTCTTGGTAATAACAAACTAACAAATAAGGAGTCAACTAGGGTTCTAGAAATAAAATAGGGAAGAATGGATGGGTAGATGGCAATAATGAAGATTCTACACACCCCGAGGTGTGGGATGCCACATAAACCCCGAGAGTGAAGCTCAAGGGGATTATTATGGCATCCCACACCAAGGGGGTATTTAAAATCTGAGTTTTGACCACCTACCCATCCTTTATTTTATATAATTGCTGGGGATTGCTTTTTCACCACAGCAGTTATACAAAATAAAAAGATCCCTATAGAGCCGCGGACTTGGTCAGGTTTCAGCGCAGTCCAGGGCTCATGTTAAAAATCTTTATTTATTTTAGGTAGTTTAAGCAGCATTTTGTGGTACAGTTCTTTGTTTGCTTTTTTAAATTAACTTATCATCGATTCCAAGTGGCAGCAAACTGTGTACATATGAACATACAAAATTACCAGCAGATACAGGCCTGTCTATCTTGTCTGCTCAAGCGTGCAGCACTTCAGTATTTCAGTGTTGGTAGTGGTGGGGAATGGCACCCAGCATTGTGTGACGGGGATGTGACAGAGAAGAGGAAGATCATGGCTGGCGCATGCACCAAGCTAGGGGAAACAGGCACGTATTTGTCATTTTAAGCAGCTGATTTTAATGGTGGAATTACAACCCAGTTTCCATATGGGGAAAAATGACACCCAGTAATTATTAACAGATAAAGAATTAAGCCTGATGAATAAATGTGGACTATCCTATGTCACAAGACGTATTGTTCCAAGATGTCACACTAAACAACTTATGGTTCCCAAGGCTAAAACCAATCTAAGATTCAACATTTTCTCACTACGGGCACTAAGACTATAGAACAGACTTCCGCAGAAACTGGTTGATTCAGCTAACATTGAATCATTCAAAAAGGGTGTTGATATTTGGTTGACCGAGTAATATGTTATGTGAAATGTTCCCACTTAGTGTGGGGGGGGGAATCTAGATGGGCCTCGGCCTTCTTTTTCCCAAACAAACCAAGTAAACCAAGTAAGCGTGCAGCCACATTTTAATACCATCACAGGGAAAGCAAGCTATCTTATTCATAAAGTAAAAAGAACAATCAAATCTAGAAGTCCTAAAATATGGGGTGGTATATATCGGGCACACATCAGACCGCATTTAGATTATAGATCGCAGCTTTGGTTGTCACACAAAAAAGGTGGCATAGTCCAAAAAGTCCAATACAGATTTACTAAGACAGCACTGGATCTGAAGAATACATCATATGAAGATAGCTTAAAACATTTAAGCCTACAAAGCCTAGAGGACAGAAGAACACAAGATGACATTCTGTTCATGTAGAATATTACACAAAATGAATCTCTCCTTAATCAAATGGAAATTTCAATAAATTGTACCATTCATAAACTTAGGAGTCGTAACAAGCAGTTGAAGGGTTCACATTTCAAAACAGACAAAAGAAAATGCTTCTCCACCCGAAGAATCACCCCAAAGAAGAAAAAAATGTAATTCATTACCTGAAAACTTAAATCCAGAAGCAAATGATTTGATACCTTTCAAATCATTTGCTTCTGGATCTATTCTTGCAAGGACCAATACGGCAACTACTAAATCTAGATTTCTGAAAACTTAAGCAACAATAAAAATAAAGGTAGCTTCAAAATCAATGTGGACAAAATAATGGAACTAACAAATCTCTGCCACTGAGATGTGTAGGCTAGTATCTATGGGTCACATGGATTTACAGTGCCCTAACAGACATTCAGTAGGACTTTTACTATGACATTCAAAATGACACTTGCAGGTGGCACCGGGTACACATGTTTATTTGGAGTTGAGGGGGAACACATGTGGTCTTAAAGATGATGAGTTTTATGCTGCTGCTGTTTGTTGAGTACACATTACAAATTGTCACACCTGGTGTTACTAAAGATAAGTATTAATGTTACAGCAGTCTTAGAAGATACACAGGGAATACTGGGGGGGGGGGCTGGTTTTAGGGTAAGGTGGTTAAATGTTTTCATTTGGTGCACCCATCAGTTAAATGGTCTGCATTGGTGTTACAGAAGGTAGGTATTTATGTTACAGCACACTTGGAAGCAGCACTGGGTATGCTTGGTGGTAAGGGAAGAATACATGTGTTATGGCAAAGTGGTTGAATGTTGCAAAATATAGAAGTCATTAGGACAATATTGTCCCCTTTGTCCATGGGTTTAATAACCACATTGGGCATGTTCTTTCATTCCTGTAATGCACCCAGCTCAGTCGGTGTAAGATTTTTAAAACTTAAGCAGGTCTGCTCATTAAAAACCATGACAGTTTGTTCTCCCAGCTTTAACTGTGGTATGTCTGGTATTTTTTGAGCAGATGTGAGAATGAGAGAAGGAGAGGGGGGGTTGTTCTTGGAGGCAGTGTTTCCTGTAGCAGGAGAACAGGACATTTTTGTAGAAACAGAGGGGAACAGTGGCATCACAGACTGTTTTTGGGGAGGCTGAAGCCCCCCTAATGTAAGCTCAAGCCCCCCCAATCATTTTCCCTGAAAAATGTTAAGACTCACAGTTTCACTGCTTGCTGATGAAAAAAAGAAGCCATGGTTTAGAGTCAGCACTTTATAGCTGTACCACATAGAGTGCACTTTCCTTTTTCTTTGCCTGGCCCGGACCCTCTGGATCCTGCTGCAATCGTTGGTGGTGCTGGTGGTGGAAGTCGAAGAGCTTTGCTCCCACCCAATGCTTTGGTTGCCCCTGAATAGTGGCAGGGTGGAACTTTAGTGGTCTGGGTGCTGGTTTCCTCCCAGACACACTTTGCTGCTGCACCTCATGGTCCATCTGCCCAAACTTGTCCCCTCTTGGTGAATGTCGCATGGACCGCAAACAGCTGGGTGCCCAGGTCTGCGACTGCAGTGGCACTTATTTTCTTTGGAAGGGAGGAGGGAAGAGAGTTAAGCAGGGGAACTCCACTACCAATGACCACCAAAACGAATGCTGTCACTTCATTCGGTGGGAGGGGACAGGGGTTCAAGGAGTCCACAAAACAGATAAACATAAAAACCAAAAAATGGCAAAACTGAAGGCAGAAAATAAAGAGGACCCCCAAAAGGGCACCACACCTCGCAACCAGCTCAGAAAGCCAGGCAAAGTGATGGGAAGCAACTTGGAGCCCCCACAAAGGGCAAGAGAAAGACATTTAACAAAACAAAGAAGGGAAAAAAATAACCACTCCAGCAAAGCTGGGCAGGGCAGCAGCCTGCCAACCAACAAGTGACACTAGAGGCAGTAAACAAAGGGAGAAAGAAAGGGGACTGCAATGGCAACCCCATGTGTGGCAACACCCAATGTCAATGCCAGAAAAAAAACAAAAAACAACTGCAATGGCAGCCCCCCAAAAAACACAAACCATGCCACACTTATTCTGCAAAATAAAAGGAAGAAAACTAACAGACTTGCCAAGCCATATTTGTATTCGAACAAAAGAGAACCTGGGTGAGCATTACCCTCATCACTTTGCATCTGAAATGTGATGCTTGTGCTACATGCACTACTAGGCACCCAGAGTCAGACACCCCAGAAACCCCCAATACAAAAACTGCAAATTGAGGGAGCAGACAACTGAAGGGAGCTCATCCTATGGAATTAACTGCTGCTGGCCATCAGAACTGCTAGTCCTTTTCTGGAGCTAAGGTGTGACTGCTGCTGCTGTTCAAGACCTCCAAAGATCACTGGCTATAGAGAAGCAGGCAACCAGGAGCTATGAACCCAAGCTTCAGGTAAGCCTCCAGCCATCCGTACTCCTGTGCTCTCTACTCTGTCAGTCACCCAGTCCAGAACTGCCACTGGCTAACAGGAAAGACCCTTTCTAGCCTAGAGGTGGACCTGGCTTTTGGACAGATGATTGGGTATCTGGGGCTAAGATCAGCCCATTTGGCTGATTTATGGCCTCTTTAGGCACTGGCTGGAGATCTGGCTGACCAAGACAAAGGATCCAGTGGCAGAAGGCTCCAGGAGGGGAGGGGGGAAGGGGATAGAGGCAGGAAATGGTCAGCCAGCCAGTTTGGTCAATAGGCCAGCTGGCTGTGCATGGGGTTGGCGGGGAGATAACCCTTTCCCTCCTTGAGTCCTCTTTGGTCTTCTTGCCTGGCGAACTTTGGGGCACTGCATTCGTCCACTCCCAAATCTGATGGAGAAAAAAGCAAGTAAGTCTCATGAGTGAACTAAGTGCACTGGTGACTGGCTGCTGTGTACTGTGCTGTCAACAAAGAAAACATTGGGACAGGAGTCAGGTCATCACCATGGGAGAGCTCAGAGCTCGGGGCAGGGATTTTTCATTATCACTCCCAGGTTAGTTGGATCCTAATCTGACAGGGAGCACTGGGGGGGGGTTACAACAAATGTGCTCTGCCTCCGCTAGTCTCTTGGATTATGTTCAGTGGGTTTAGAAGCATTAGAGGTTTGGCATGCCTTGCCTTGTAGGAGGGAACACCTGGACAGGACTGTGATCGATTGACATAAATTGGGATTGAGATTGGTGACCACCTTTTAGTAACTGCCATGCCAACACAGTCAGCATTGCTTTCACATCAGGTATATTTTTCAGACAGGCACAGATGTGGTACACTTCTAAAAGGCTGTGCAGAATGAGTCTTTACATAGTTGTTTGGCAGTTTAGAGAAGGAAGATCTGTGCCTGTGGCTTGTGTGGAAATAAATTTTGATTTATATAGCACCTTTCATACAGACTGTATTCCTAAATGCTTTACAGTCCAAAGAGGGAAGGAGAGAATGTTGCTGTCTTTTTATATAGCAACCTACATAGACACAATCATACAAGTCATCCCAAACTCCTTAGAATCCAGGAAGAGGGGGAAGGGAGAGATAGTTTGCAGCACACAGGGAGATGCAAAGACTACAAAAATTGACAACAGAGAGAGGGCATGCAGAGAGATTAAGGGCAGGAATGTTGAGTGACTTGTTCAGACTTATGCAGTGTGGAAGTGGTGTCTGTTTGCTCTGGGGTCCTGTAACCTTCCCAGCAGATCTGCTGGGATAATGGCATCTGGTTGGTCTCTTACTTGCTCTGGGTCCAGTAACCTTCATAGCAGATCTACTGGGATAATGGTATCTCTCTTTCCATTGTTTTTACTGGTCCAGTAACCAAATTTTTGCACATGCTCCATTTAATAGATGTCATGATAACCAAGCTTCTCAAATGTATATTTCAACATTAAAATGCAGGAAAAGCCACCATTTGAAGGTAAAAATCTCAAAATTTTCTTGGGGAGCATGCCCCCGGACCCCCCTAGATTTTGACTGTGGGGCATTAGCCCCCCCAGATTTATACCCTTGGTGACACTCCTGGAGGGGAATGCAACTAAAACTACTGCAGCCACTAGCAGTGCTACTACACGTAATGCTGAAGAAACACATGACATTAGAACAGCTTTTGTGAAGTGGAGAGTTTTTTTTTTTCCTTTGTTAGTTATTTAACCAGGACTAGCACACTAAGCTGAAAGCTTTTTTTTACAGGTGCAACCTGGGAGCACAGGGAAATTAAGTGACTTGCTCAGGATCACACAGTATACAAGTGGAAGCTGTGGGGTTCAAACCCAGGTCTGGTCTGCTGGATGTCACCAGATTTGCAGTTCAGAGCCCTAAACCACTGCACTATACTGCCTCCCATTACCTTAAAAGCAAGGTGCCCTTACTAGAATAAGACTTCACTGGAAGCCCACATTAAAGTAGGCAGAAATCCATGTGGGTTGAGAGTCACTAAATTCCTTGGATATGGACAAGAACATGAACAGCTCATGACCAATTGGAAACAGATCTATTAGACTGCTTCCGTTCAATTTGTCCCAGCCATCGTTAATGACTATCAGGTTCAGCAACCAGATGTTTTACAGGAACTGAAAACCAAAGAAGTTAAAGTAGCTAAATTTAGAGAGCACAGTGATTCTGAGGACTTGGAAAAGTGCCTCAAAGAAACAATTCAAAGACAAGATCAGATGATACAGAAAAAACAAAATAAGAAAATATGAGCATGACAGGCAAGATCATTTTTGGCCCTGACTGCCACCTGCTTTTGCCATTGTGCCCCCTACCAAGCCCCAGCTGCTGCTCCCCCAGCCATCAAGGCCAGCAGGGATCTGCATGGAGCTGAACCGAGGACTGCAGGGATCATCATTCTTGATGGTCCGGGTACATAGGGTTTTACATTTTGCTCCCTACTTCCTGTTTCCCAACCACCACCCTATGATGTCAGGTGTAGTCTCTGGCAGCCTCAGCCAGCAGCAACATGCACTGATCTGATGCCACCCCCCATAAGGGAGCAAGCTCCCTGGCTCACCATGGGGGGGGGCACTGCTGTGTCTGGTCCTAGCTGTCTCTTTCCCCAGCTGACTCATGCCCTCCTTGGGAGCACTCCCCAGCCTGGCTGCCAAATCCTGAAATACATGGGGGAACTATTGAACCCAAGTCACCAGTATAGAAGTGCAACGTGCTCCATTTGAGGCACTGGGTAGCCCTGACAGGCAAGGGATTATATGCTTGATTGTGTCTTTACATGGAAGAAAGGAAACAGCAACAACAGCAGACAAAGGGGAAATACCCAACAAGACTACACTCCATCCTCAGAAGAACAGAGTCAGCAGCCTATCATACCTCAACAAGTGAGTCCTGGAATGGGAGATCACGTGATGCAGAGTGCTGAGTAGAAGCTCCTTCAAGAAACTCCTGCCTCCCAATCACTAAATCATCTTTTTTGGATGTCCAAACTCCTTAATTTCTTCTGGTTTCATGATTCAGTGCTGTCTAAGTACTTTGGAAGTCTGGTTTGAGTGTAATTTCGGCAGATGGAGGCTTACATGAAGAAAGCCCCGTAGAGAGCACCACCCCCCCAGCTACTCCCGAAAAGGCCTCTAAAAAATCCAGGGCTTCGGGTGGGCCTGGGCCGGATCCTCCGAGTCAATTTGGAGAGCAGGAACCTTTTACGCTTTCTAGGTTCCTTGAAGAGTTTAAGACCTTTGGTGAGGAAATGAAAGAAATGGCAATGAATCTGAAGTCTCTTTCTAGAAAACTGGATGAAGTCTCATTACCGTTTCTGATAATACAGCTTGAATAGTCTCAATAGAGAAAAAGTTGGGAACTCTCGATCCTGATCTGGTCTCTATGCGTCAGAAACTATCTCGTTTCGAATCCAAGCTCGAAGATCTAGAGGGCCGCAGCCGCAGAAACAAAGTTGTGATTCTCAGGTTACCAGAGGGAGAAGAAGGTCAACATGTTGTGACATTCGTCCAGAAGTTGGTAAAGCGGGTAGCCGGCCCATCTCCCTTTGGCCCTGGCTATATCATAGAGCAAGCTCACAGGTCTCTTCGGCCTAAACCTTCTCCGGAGGATCCCCCTGCCCCATTATCTGTCGGTTTTTGAACTACTTGGAGAGGCAGCATTTTCTGCAGAAAGTGAGAGCTTTGCATGAGGTTTGCTGGGAAAACATGAAACTGAGAATATCACAAGATTTGCCTGGCTCGGTTCGCATGAAGCGATAAGCGTTCCATCCTATTGTTTCCAAGATAATTGCGGCAGGCTTGAAGTTCAGGATGGGATACCCGGCCAGGCTACAGGTTCTAATAAATGGATCCTGGTGTAACTACGATGATCCTGCAGTTGCCCTGATGAGCCTTAAGTCTACATTACCAGACCTATTTAAGGATCCCTGAGATGTTGTGCTTCTAGAACGGAATGCTGTGTGAAGCGGAGAACTGGAACTCTCGTTTTTTCCTTTTTTGGGAAACCGTTCAGTGCGAAGGCTAGGGGAAATTTTCCCTGTTTTGTTTGGACTGGGGGGATCAGCGCAGGCCCTGCTGGCTACTAGTTTTTTTTGGCTTCATTCGCAGTGGGCCCATGCTGGCTAAAAGCAAAAGACACTTAGGGTTTCGGGTCTGATCACGGGGGGAACAATATATCAAGCTTTAGTATTTTCAGTGTGATTAACATAACAGAGAGGGGAGTTAGCTTTCCTGAGATTTAGATTTGATGCTATTTCATTAGGATTGGTATTGTGCGGTCTTGGACTTTCTCAATAATTAGTTTTCACTCTGTCATGACCTGGAACTGGTCACTAGAGGGCATGCCAAGCATAGGTGATTTGCGAGGATGCAGCCCACAATTCGAGGGGGAATTAGCCGGATTTTCTCACTAGACCTGAGTGCAGAATTGTTAACTCTCATACAGAGAGCCAGTGCACTTGGAGGTGGGTTATTTACGGGAAGATGCGTTTTTTCTGCCTTCCCCTCCTGTGATGTGATTACAATCCTTTCTTTTTTTCTCGACTCCCGATCTCAATCTGTGGTACAGTTCACTCCACCTCACTGGGTTTCCAATCTGGTTTTGGTTTCTCCAGGGTTGCCTTGTGAGGCAAAGACGATTTCTGCTTTCTCTCTCGGTTTTGTTTGGGTTTCCATGGTCACCTGAGTGGTACATGGATCTCGCTGGGGCCCTTTTCTAATAGGCTCCCAATAGATTTATACTTTGGTGGGATTGTGGTGAAAGCCCAGGACCGTTTCTCTTTTTGGGAATAACCAGCACTGTTTTGTTTTCAATGTGAAGATAATTCTATGTAAAAGTTTCTATTAATAAGGAGACATTATCGAGGGACAGGAGAGGAAGGAAAAGCACCAGTACTGTGCTGAACATTACTTGTGACAGTTTAGAGGGTGGGGTGGGTGGTGGGGATTACTGGAGGGTAGGGGGTGGGTAGGGGGATGGAGGGACTTAATTGTGGGGGTTAGGAGGATGGTGGGCTTTACTGCAGTAACCTTGGGGGTATGCTTACAGGGGTTATGTATCCCGTGTGCTGAGCTGAATATATTAAGTTTAATTACCATTACTGGATGGCTAATGAGATAACTTTTGCGACTTGGAACATTAAGGGGATCAGAAAGAAGCACAAACAATACCAGGCTCTCAAACATTTAAGCTTACTTAGCTCTCAGATAACTTTCCTACAGGAAACCCACTTATTAGAAGTGGAAGCTTTTCAGTTAAGGAGACAGCAGGTGGAAATGATCTACAGCGCCCAGGGATCCACAAACAGTTGTGGGGTCATGCTCATGATTAACAGGGGTATTCCCTTCATTTCCACACAGGTTATTAAAGACCCTGAGGGAAGGTTTATCCTTGTTAAAGGTACTCTCTGGTCTGTTCCAATAGTATTGGGCAACATTTATGGTCCTAACATAGATGACCCAAGATTCTTCATGAGACTTATATCCATTATTCTTCCAATGCTTCCCATCAGGATTATTTTAGGGGGGATTTTAACCAAGTACTTAAGCCTGATTTAGACAGATTAGGTAGAGGTCTGGGAGGGGTCACTCTGGGACAGAATGCTTTTAATGATCTATTGGACCAATGCGGGCTCTGTGATGTCTGGCGTGTTTTACATCCCGATTCTAGGGAGTTTACCTTCAGGTCAATGACACACGGTTCGCAGTCCCGCATTAATTATATACTTATTTCTCAATGCCTACTACCCGGAGTTAAGACTTCCTCAATTCAACCTGGCCCGATCTCTGACCATTCACTAGTATTATGTAATTTGGTACTGCTTAATTTACCTAACAGGGAAACCAGATGGAAACTTAATGAACAACTCTTAAGGATGTTAAATACTGCAAACTTATAAGGGAACAAATTGAATCCTTTTTTTCATCTAACCCATTAGACAGTGCAAAGCTGGATATTTTGTGGGGGGCCTTTAAGGTTTTCATGAGAGGGATCCTTATCAGTATGGCGGTTGGTAGGAAAAGGGCACAGGAGAAGGAATTAAAATCTTTATTATACCAAATTAGATCACTTGAAAATAATTTCTCTATTAATCCTCTAGATGAGGATATGAGGAAACTTCTAGTGCTGAAAGAAAGATAGATAGATACTTGGAGTTACTTCGTGATAAAGCAGAATTAGCTATTATTTGTACAAGAGCTAGTTACACCAATCAGGGAAAAAAGGCGGGGCGCCTACTGGCACTCCGTATTAAGCAACAAGAATCAATGAGATTTATTCCTCCTATCAGGGCAATGGCTGATGGATCTTTAAAAGTTTCCCCCATTGAAATTGTTCAAGAATTTGCCAGTTACTATACAAATCTGTACAGTGATATGGAGCACCCCCCTCGCCCTGAGAGTACACAGAGTTACTTGAAAGATTCTCATTTGCCCTCTCTCTCGCTCTCTGATTGACACAGGGACTTTCTGGTTGTTCCTATTTCTCAGGAGGAAATTGCCAATGTTATTAGTGAATTACCAGCAGAAAAGGTCCCAGGCCCCGATGGCTTCTCCTCCTTATTTTATAAAGTCTTTTGGGACCTTCTATTATCAGTACTTTGCCGTTTATTTCAGCATATTTTAGCTTGGGTGGAGACCGATTCACACCTTTTTGAGACTTTGATTATTTTGCTCCCTAAACCTGATAAAGATCCTGAGACGGTTCAAAGTTATAGACCTATCTCACTTTTGAATCAGGATATTAAAATTCTCTCCAAAATATTAGCCAACAGATTAACGGTAGTTCTTCCTGAGTTAATAAGTATAAACCAGGTAGGTTTTATGAAAGGGCATTCATCCTCTGATCACTTACGTACCTTATCGCGTGTCTTCTCGGCTACCAGGGATACCGAGTTCCCTGCAGGATTGGTCTCCCTGGACGCCGAGAAGGCATTCGATCAAGTGAACTGGAACTTTCTGTTCTGAGCTCTGGAGGTTTTTCATCTTCCCTCTCTGTTTATTTCCTGGATTGCCACACTTTATAAAAATCCCACTGCAAGAATCTCTGTGAATGGGGCATTCTCTAAGCCCTTTTCGCTTCATTCAGGTACTAGGCAAGGATGCCCCTTATCTCCTCTGTTATTTAATTTATATCTGGAACATCTTATTCAAAATATTCTCAACAATGTTTCTATACAGGGTGTGAGAGTTGGGTGACATGAAATTAAAGTCACTGCATACGCGGATGACCTGTTGATACACTTTTCTCACCCTGTATCTTCAGTTCCGGCTTTGCTAAGCGAAATAACAAGATTTAGTGACCTGTCCAATTACAAACTGAATGCTAGTAAATCCCTATTTTTCCCACTAAACCACAAAGTTTTCAAAAATGACATTAGCCCTTTTGGTTTAGGTTGGACTTCTGGGTCATTTAAGTATTTGGGTACTAAACTTTCTCGTAACCCTAAAACATGGTTTAAAGAAAATCTGGATTCCCTATCGCAGGTGATTACTCACGACCTTGAGAGGTGGTCTAAACTTCCTATTTCATTATGGGGCTGGATCAACATAATTAAGATGAACATATTTCCTAGAGTCTTTTATCCATTATCTCTCCTTAACACCTTTATTCCTTTACTCTGGTTTAAAAAGACACATGGTATATTCATTAGATTTATCTGGGCTGACAGATATCCTCAGCTGGCTTATCATAAACTGGCAGCCCCGAAATTGGAGGGGGGTTTACAAATTCCCCATCTGACCATATATCACTGGGCTAGTCATCTTGAGACATGTTTGAGATGGATATCTCCTGGCCCAGAAGAAGAACAACCAGTCTGGCTTAAAATAGAACTGGATGCAATTAAGGCCAAGAACTTGGACCCTCTAGCATTATTTTTCCTTGAGTTTTCCCAGGTACGCAAGACCGAAGAGTGTCCCATAATAATGACCTCTTTAAGAATTTATTCTCAATTGTGTTCATTTTTACAATATTCCCCTCATCAGGACCTGGCTTAGTCTATTTGGAACTCTCCTTCATTCACTATTAATAAGAACCAGATTTTCCATCAATAGTTGCTCCAATTGGGAGAGGAGAAGCTTTCCTCTCTTACGGATAGAGAGGGGCGTTGGTTATCAGTGGAAGATATTATTAAGAAATTTCTCATTCCGGTTTCTTCCGATTTTAAAGTTATACAATTAAAGCATTTACTTGTAAATACCTTGGGTAATACTCCTCCCTCCCAGACTGTCTCTTCTCTGATACCTAAGGTTTCCCCACTATCTGGATCTTCAGGTATAATCTCTAAATTATATCAGGTTTTGTTTTACAAAAAATATGGGGGTCCTTTTGGGCCTTCAAGATTCTGGAATAATTTTTTCCCTCATCATTACTTGGATTGGCACTCCCTGTGGAGATCATGTCATAAATTTATTTCTCAAGATAGATTGCGCCTCATGCAATATCATATCTTACATAACTTGTACTATACCCCGGTTAAACTACAGAAGTGGGGTTACTTGAATTCTAATATATGCAATAAATGTTTGCAGGAAGAGGGTACACTTTTTCACATGTTTTGGTCCTGCCCTAAAATCTCCCCCTTATGGGACTCAATCAAAACTTTCCTCAACCCCCTGCTGGGCCTCCATGAATACTTCACTCCCGAGATCTGTCTGATGGGGGACTTATCAACTATTAGAGTTAAAGTACGAAAGTTCCACATTTCTATGATTGCCTTATTGGCTAAGAAGATTATTCTTCGTCACTGGAAAGATAGGTCCTCCCCCTCTGTCCAGGAATGGGTAAAAGAAATGTTGTCTAATCTGCGCACTGAAAAAGCGATTGCTAGTCTCCATAATAGAATGGCAGCATATACTAAAATCTGGGATCCCCTTCACTCATTAATTTCTCTGGTGCAAGTCTAAATCTATCTTAGGTTATATGGTCATGTAAGACTTTAAGTAGTGTGCTTGGCATTGACGGGTACTAGGTTGGGTTACTGCAGTAAGGGGAGGGTAGGGTGAGTTAGGCAGTTAATCCTTCACATTGTATCAGAGGGTCATTGTCACTGTCACTTAAACTGCCTTTTATTGTGGAAAATGTATTAATAAACTTTAAATTGAAAAAAAAAAAAACCGACCTGGAATGAGATGCTTTTTTTTGTGCCCCTCAGGCCCCAGCCCTGCTACTCCTTCAGGATCGCATAGCTCCCTGTTCCTGCTGTCTCACCTCCACTACCTCCCCTCCATTGGTCATGGTCCTGCATTCCCCTCGCCCGAGGGGGGTCTGGCACTAACCCTACTGAAAGGGCCACTCCCCGGGAGAAATAGGAGAATTTTATTACGGTGCTCCCGGGATAGGAGCACACAGGAAACAGAGGAGGAAGTGTGCTGTGGGGATTATTGTGATGGGAGGAAGAGTGGCTGTCATCCAATGAGGCTGGGCCATTTTCCCATTTTCTCAGGAGTGTGACATGCCATATGACATCATGGCCAAAATCCCATGATGTCACTGCCAAAGCCCAATGTCCACCACACTTCCCTCCCCACAGTGAGGCTTGATGTATTGCTGTGCTTCCAGCCTCTGCCAGGGGCCAGCAAATGCTGGGCCTCTTAATCCTCTTTCTCCCTGGAGGAGGTGAGCAGTTGTGGGATGCTCAAGACTCCACCCCTCAGCTGGCCCTCTGACTCCCGGGTCCATTCCTGAACCCAGGTCGTCAGTGCCACAGGCAGAAATCCAACCACTGCTCTGGTGGGCCGAGAGGGTTTTTAAGAAGAGGTGGAACCCCCAGCAGCACCACCACTTCACCACAGCAAGACAGTGGTGAAGTTCACCAACATGGGAAGAGGGTGAGGAAGGGCAGGATAAAGAGGTGGACAAGGAGGACCACAGGACAATAGAGCCCCTGAAAAAAAATCCAACAGGAATTAAATGTGATCAAGTTACTGGAACATAGGAGTCGCGTGCATGGTGACTGTCAAGTGGGTGCAAAACAAAAAACACAAATCATGAAAAACAAATAGTTTGCATTCAAGGTACAGATGAAAATAGCACAGAGGTCCAAAATGCAAGGTAACCCAATAACACCAGTGACTGAAAAGATAATTGCATATATTATTTAATTGACAGAACTGCAGCATAAAAAGATGAGCATGGTTGAACTGAACCCTGACACTTTGCATCCTAATACGCATTGCTTTTGAAACTATCTTTGCAGACACTGGTGTTACTGCGGTTATCTTCCATTTTGGACTTCAGTGCTATTTTCAGTATCCGTATCTGGAGTGCAAATTGTGTGTTTTTTGTTTTTCACTAAAGAGCAATTTCTATTTGTTTAAAATTCTGCCCCCCAAAACATATGAAGAAGTTTACATAGTCCCAAGTCTATAAGAGAGTATGATGTGTGTACTGAGGAGTAAAATGTATACTTTCACTCCTCTGGGTGCATAATTCTTCATGGGTCACACCAACTCCCCCATGTCCATAAGCTCCTGCAGGGCCAGTTGGGTGGGAGAAGGGTGCACAGACTGATGGCTTGACCTGTCAAGATCCAAGGTCAAGGTCACATTCCAATCAGCTGCCAGAAGAATTGGCAGGTGGGCATAAGGGGCAATTAGAGTGACAAAATGTGAGAACAATTCGGGCGATGGCATATTATGCCCATATATGCTTCCCAAAAGCATTTCAGATTAGTCTAGTATGCCATGGAGCAGTATGTAGCATCCCGTTGGGTCAGCAATACTGTGTTTTATACTAAAATTGACTCCTTTGAAAAATAGTATTGCCACACCTCTTTGCTGAGTGGAGTTTCCCGCAGCAAAAACCTGGCCCACATTCTGCTGGCAGAAAAGTAAGTTTTCCATAGACAGGAGGTGGGTGTCTTGTAGGAATGCTACCCTGCACTGAAGGATCTGCAGGTGTTTAAGGATTTGGTACCTTCCCCCTTGCCCTCGCTCCTTTAGTGTTCCATAATACGTATTTCGTCTATAAGGAATATTATTCCTTATATTATATTATATTTATTACAGCATTTTGGGACCTCCGATCATGAACAGTGTCACTGTGATTTTCTTTATCTGTCCCGAACAATGATTTCCCACAGCGACCACGCATCTCTGCGCTGAAAGTGTGAAAACACATTTCAGCCATGTTGTGAAAAATTACAGCTGTACTGTTCATAAGGAAGTGTGGAAAAATGCCACTGGTGAAAATCTGGACTGAAAACATTACAAAGTCATGAACTTACGAGGGTGCGTGGAAGCTGCACAATGCTCACTCATAACATAGTCATTTTATGGACTTTTGTCACCAAATTTTCAACATTGCCATTTTAAGACCTCTGCTCATGAACAGTGTAACTGTGATTTTCTTAATCTGTCCCAAACATTGCTTTCGTACACCGACTACACCATTGTGCGCTACATGGTGTGGAAACACATTTTGGGCAACATGTGAAAAATTGCAGCTGTACTGTTCATAAGGAAGTGTAATAAAATGGCAATGTTGAAAATCTGGAGTGAAAATATTGAAAATTCTCAAACTTACTAGCATGCGTAGGAACTGCGCAACGCACGCTCGTAAAACAGTCATTTTTAGGAATTTTTTCACCAAATTTTCAACATAGCCATTTTAAGACCTCTGCTCATTAACAGTGTCACTGTGATTTTCTTAATGTGTCTCATACATTAATTTTGCACACCAACTGCGCCATTGTGTGCTACATGGGCAGAAACACATTTTGGGCAAGATGTGAAAAATGACAGCTGTACTGCTCATAAGGAGGTATGGTAAAATGGCAATGTTGAAAATCTGGAGTGAAAATATTGAAAATTCGTGAACTTACGAGTGTGCATAGGAACTGCACAACGCACGCTCGTAAAACAGTCATTTTTAGGAATTTTTCCACCAAAGTTTCAACATAGGCTTTTTGAGAGCCCACCTTATAAACAGTGGCAGTGTCGTTTCATTATTCAGTCCCAAAAGGTGATTTCATGCAGTGACTGTGAAATCACCTTTGGGCCTGATTAACTCCATGACAGTGAGAGCATTCATGAGAAGGTGTCCCAAAAACCCCATGTTGAAAATTTGGTGCAAAAATTCCAAAAAATGCCTCCGATATGCAGCAAAGTTGAAAAAAAACCTTTCTATCCCATTATACAGCTTATCAGCATTTCCTCAGTTCGCGGTCAGCTTTGAGAGAGTGCAGACATGTTCCCGGTCCACCAAAAGATGAAGTAAGTATGGAGTAAGTCTGGGGTGAGGGTGTTGAGGTAGAGGCAGTGGGTGGGTGCGGGTGGGGGCAGAGACAGCGATGGACCATTTTGTGTTTCAGGTTTTTTTTTTAAAAGACGACGACATGGGACATTTGCCACGCTGGGGTGGGCTCCCAGCATGGCATCTCGGCGGGGGGACAGTGGAGCTGATGGGGGATTTGGCACCCCCGTCGGCTATACGATGTGTAGCCATGCTGGTGTGGGCACCCAGCGTGGCATGTGGAACTCTGGGGGGAGCGCAGCACAGCCGACAGGGGATTGGGCACCTCCGTCAGCTATACAATGTGTGTGTGGGAAGGCCAGCACGCAGTATGCATGCGTGTGTGTGTGTGTGCGTAGGGAGAGTGCGCATGAGCAGGCGATATCTTATCACTGCTCACTGAAGCATAGCTCCCCTTTCAACTGTACTCCACTGCATTTTCGACTGCTGTCATAGACAGCTCCAGCAGCCATTGGAGAACTGCGGCCACGCCTGCAAACACACTGACTGAATTAGAAGAGGGCTGCCACACCTCTGAAAACTCAGATGATGGCACTATGTTTCTTGCACAAGCATGCAAGCAAACATAATAAGCTACCTGCTGTGAGGGAAGAGGGAGTGGTATTGTCTGTGTGAGGCCCTGAGACTCCTCAGCGTCTCACCTTGTGTGCAACTCTTATCACATAAAAATGCCATTTATGTTGCCATGTTTAGTTACCTATGGCTGCCTACTAACAATATACTACCTCTTGTCTGAGAGGTGAGGGCATTGCCTCTCTCAACCACTGCAATTCCTCACTGTCCTAATGTGTGTGCAGCTGCTATCAGGTAGGTATATAGTACATATCCATGACTTTACTTACTCTATGGCGCTGCACTCAGCATCCAGTGTCTCTTGTTTGCATGTGGGACCATTGCCTCATTGAGGCTGTTGAACTGTTCAGTGTCTAAACTTGTGTGTACCTGGTATCAGTAACCTTTGCCGTTGATGCATGCTGGTTTACTTGGCCTGTTACTCTGCAGTAATTATCCCCACCAATCCGGGGGGAGGCTATCATCTGTAAGAGTCCTTAAAACCACTCAGTGCCCCAGTTTGTCTGCATGTGGTAACCCATACTTATACCATTGATGTCCACATATTAGGTAGCCTGTGGCTATCCACTCAAGATACAGTACTTGTTCTGATGGAGGTGGGTGTATTCCCTGCTTGACACAGTACAACTCATCACTGTACTAGCATATGTGCAACCCGTATCAGGAAAGTATTACATCCATATCCATACCTTTACTTTGTGTGTCTCTCTGCATTCAGCATGCACTAACTGGTGTTCATAGCTAGGAGTATTGACTGCCTGTCTACATGCAACCCCTCAGTGTCATGATTTCTGTATACATGCAATCAGGAAAGTATGCTGTTGATGTCCACAGCCTTACCTTTCCTGTACCACTGCACTAGGGATACAATACTTAATCCGAGGAGCTTGTGGTGGGGGTGGATGGGGAGTAATCTGTAGTTGACCCTTTTAAACTAGTTGATACAATGGGGAGAATGGTCAATACATTGTCTGCAGGAGGCCTTCAAACTCCTCATCATCTTACCTTGTGTGCAGCTACTATCAGGGCAGGAATACCATTGATGTCCACATCTTTAGTTAACCTGTGGCTGTCGACGCAGGATACAGTAACTGTTCTGATACAGGGATGGGGGTGGGGTGCATTGGGTATTCCCTGCTTGATTCTATTGAACTACTCAGAATTTACAATTCAGTACAACTGGTACTACAGAGGTATACATACACATCATGACATCCACAGACAAGTAATGTTTCTTCTTTTACAATGTTTTTTATAGAGGACAAATCATCTATGGAAGGTGCTGCTGGAGGAGCAGAATCCACAGAGGAGGTTGAGATTCTAGAGATTGACCCCTCTGTGGAGGAAAGAACACACTTTCCAGCAGCGGGTCATCCACCATGTGCTGCAGGTCTGCCTGGGCCTCCAGCTGAGAAACGTAAATAACTTCTATCATAACACAGACATAGTTGAATAGTCAATCAAAAACATTTAAATACTAGTTTCCTACTATTCTAAATCCTCTGATAACCAAGTACTGCCTATGACAATGGCATGTATTGCATGTAGAGAATAGAAAATAATACAATTAATAATGTGTATACAACAGTCACCTGTCAGAGATGTGATTTACCTACACAACTGCTCTTTGACGTCAGATAGCTGCACAAGTGTGTGCAAGCCACAACTGAGATGTCCGAGGTTAATCAGGACAAGTGTACACAAATTATTAATCTGACACATCACCAGTGTATTTATTATTTATGCAACAGAGATGATTTCTGCCACTGAAGTGACATTTGTTGTTCGTTCTTTATGTTTTGTGCATACGTCTGTCAAAAAAAGTGAAAGAAAAATGTTATTTCTGCTCCTTTTTGCTATTTGTAACAACATATGCCACATAATCTTGACTACAGGTGGGTGGGGATCCAGGCTCACTGTATGCTTGTGGACGATGATCAGGGTGGGCAGGTGGCCACTCACAGCTGGACTGCTGTGTTACATCCTGCAATACTGCAGCCTGCCATTCGGTGGTCGGGTGTTGATGCTACTCTGCAAGGGCTGAGCTTTGAGCCCTCATATTCAGAGAGATGCAGAGTTGCATCACCATATCCAACATGCATCCCATGCTGAATATGAGTTCTCAGGAAGATTACTATGGCTGACAAATATTTACCCACTGAGCTGCACCTTGTATACAAACCACTGTGGTCGTGGTGAATCACACCATATCTGATAAAATAGAACACACTGGGTATATTATAAATCTTTAAACATCATCATTGCATTTCTCAGCAACAAGTAGTGCTTGAGTGTGGTTTGTTTAAGCAAGATACTATGATAGACAGTATGTATAGTTAAGTAATAAGCCATGAGGGGGTGTGGGTTATCGGGGGTTTACCACGGCTGGAGTGGTTTGCCATGAGGCGCAGGCCAGTGGGTAAATCCATGCCAGTCGTGGTAACCTCCGATAACCCAGATCTCAAGTGGTTATTAGATTATATTAAGTACTGCTTTTTATTATTTAAAAAAAAGCAGTACTTGGTATAATGTTTAAATAAGCCACTCAGCAGTACAGTAGTGTTTTTGCTTTGTTTTGTTTCCCTGATGTACGGAGCTGCAGTTTTACAGTCTCTGCTTAGCAGGGAAACAAGATGGCTGTCACAGTTCCGTGATTTCACCGTCAGATTGCTTTTTTTCAATATGCGGATGGCTGGCACCTTTTGCAGTGATGATCAGAGGATTTACAATGGAAGTAAGGTGCCAGCCTGCCGTTCTCATTGGCCAGTGTCCGAGGTCCATAGTATAATTAAGCAATAAGGCACGACACGGTGTGATATATCTTGGGATATCATCACGCCTTGGGTGGTTGGGCAGGAGGCTGCAGGTCGAGTGCGTCCAACCACCGAGAAGTGATGCTATCCCATTATATACCACACCCTAGAGTGACTTATTGCTATTATGAACTGAGTTTCAATTTTTTTAAATAAAAAAAATAAAAGAAACAGGTTTTAAAATGTTTTATGAATGAGTTTTTGGGTGGTGTAGAAGTACATTTTGAAAAAAAATAGTTCTCAGACAGTAGAGAGCAAGGAGACTGGTGGTGCCAGAACTTTTTTGAAGCCATGATGATGTAGCCCGATATCATCACAGCTTCAAAGAGCTCTCGGCCAATCAGATTCCTCTATTTACGATCCTCAGTTCATAATATTGGATTTACTACGTCTGGTGTGTTTTGTACGCAAGTCACAGCAGAGTGTCTTAACCACACCAGAAGTGGTGAATCCAACCATAGACCCAGTTTCGTTCGTAGTATCTTGGTATCTGGGTGGGAGTGGGGTGTACCAGCATCTTGCTGTTCTACAGTTTTCAAGTCTTTTGTTTGTTTTAATAGTCATATTTACCTTTAACAGTGGGTAAACCGCAGGATTTATCAAAGTCATGTCATATGTTTTGACCAATGAATCTACAATATTTTCATGTGGCATTGTATTAAACAAATGTAACAACAGCTACTTAATTTGTTCTATTTTGCTGTACTTCTGTTCACAGGTATGACAGATAGTGATTCTGCAGATAAGAGCAATCTAGAATACTACTGTTCATGTTGTTCAATGACAAATTCACTGTTGAGGCAGTCTTTGTGCATATATACCAGGGATATGTGTCCTGTACTTGTGTCACCATCAACTTATTTGAACAGCAGCCTCTCACGTTGAGAAACCTCATGAGTGGCAAAGAGATCACACACTACTGGACAAATAACTTAATAATCACACAACTGCACCGTGCATATGTAGTTTCAGTGACTCGACTTTTCCACTTGACTTCTGTTATACATTATTGAGCTCTTGAGTTTGTGGGACTGTGCTGAGGTGCGGGGAGACAGTGGGTTGGGGGAGTACCCGGGTGGGGGGTCATCTTTTATCATTGTCCAAGTTCTGTGGAGGATGGCATACACAGGGTCTTCAGGGCTTTGGAAGAAGCAGCATTTATCGGAAGCTAGAGGGGGGGTTCATACTGGCAGATTGTGCCGCAAGGAGTGGCAGGTTACAGGAGCAGAGGGGGGCATAATGTGTCAGCAACACAGTTTAATTATGATATGATAAAATCAACACAACTATACTAATCTACCATAGATGTTAATACAGTTTGTCTCTCATCAATAAAAAAAATAAACCTCACTACACTATATTACCATAAGAGTACAGAACAGCTTACTTTACTGACATGTCTCTTCTTGTCATTTTTCTCTCCACAGGGCATCTAGCTGTTCTGAAAACCATCAGCAGCACTCTCAGCCAGCTGCTCAAGGCTGTGGAGGGTGGTAACAGGGCTGCAGCCCAGCACGCCCATGACACTGTAGCAAAAATAGACCATATTATTAACCAAAATGACGAGATGATAGATTTGCTACAGCAACATGGGCATGTAGGGCATGTGGCCTTAATTGCCACCTGTGGTTTGGAGCAGAGCAACAGGGGCCTCACCCAAGCCATTCAGTCACTAAGGGAGATGGAGGAGACCTTTGTTGCTTCGCTCAAGACCGCCCACAGTCTCATGGTGCGGCTGGTTGAGAACCAGCTGGAGGCCACAGAGGTAATCCATCATCTCCTCCAACAAGAACTGCAGCATGTAGAAGATGACCCACCATCCACAGCTCCTCAGCAGCAAGAGCCCCTTGAAGGTGCCCCTCCCACAACACCACCTCCACCACCACCTGCAGATGAGGAGCACCAAGACCCACCTGCTGCTGCACAGTCTTCATCTTCCTCGTCCTCCTCTCCCCAAGGCACAACAGTCTGAATGGCCAGCACCTCCCTATCACTCCTGGCCATTATTTTAAATATTTTTCAGTAATTTTTTTTTTCCTATTTTTTTTTTACTTATATCCTCCCACTCCCAGTGTGAAGCAACACTTTTATTTATTTAACTACTTTTCTTTTATTTATGTTTTATTTATTATCCCTTCCCCACCCTCATGTGAAGAAACACATTTATTTATTTTACTGTTTTTATATGATAATTGAGAAAATATTTATTTTTATAAAACGATTTATACTTTTATAATTAAACATTATTGTTTCATAATGATGTATTTGGCTCCTTCTTACAAATACATGTGTGCTACTGGTATAAGGGAAGTATTCCGTTGATGTCTATCACTTTAGTTGGTCTCTCTCTCTCTCTCTCTCTCTCTCTACACCTATGATCCTGTGCCTGATTTACAGGGCTGGGGGCATTGCTTGGCTCAGCCCATGCAACTCACCAGTGTTCTAATGAGTGCAACTTGTATCAGCAATGTATCTCGTATATGTCAACAGCTTTAGTCGAGCTCTAGCTCTGCACTGAAAATACACTAAGTTATCTGGACACGTATGGGGCATTGACTGATTGGCGCCATGCAACTACTCAGTGTCCTACCATGTATGCAGCTAGTATTGATAATGTATACAACTGATGTTCACAGCCTCACTTCACTTGTGGTTCTGTATTGAACATTAAGTACCTGGTTTCAGAAGGGGCGGGGCATTGCCTGACTCACGCCATCTAACCCCTCTGTGTCCTAACAGGTGTACAGCTGCCATCACACTGCTTATACCATTCATATTCATGGCCTTAGTTGGTCTGTGGCTATGCACTCATGATACGGTACCTGTTCGGAGGGGGTGCATTGGCTGGCTGACACAGTGCACCTCATGAGTGTTACAGCTAGTCTGGAGTTTGTATCAAAGAGGTATACTGTAGCTGTAATGGGTTTAGTTAGGCTATGTCTCTGGACTCAGCATCTAGTACATGGTCTCGAGGGTGGTGGTGACATTGCCTGGCTGAGTCCGTGCAACTCATGGCTGTCATTACTAGTCTGCATTTGGTATCACAGAGGTATGACATTCATGTCCATGGCTTTAGTTGGGTGTGGCGCTCCACTCAGGATACAGTACCTGTTTGGGGGGGCATTGCCTGGCTGAGGCTGTCCAACTCATGAGTGTCATAACTAGTCTACAGTTGGTATCACAGAGGTATACTAGTGAAGTTCATGTCCTTAGTTGGCCTGTGGGTTTGCACTCAGGATCCAGTACCTGTTCGGGGGGAGGGCAGAGCATTGCCTGGCTGAGGCCATGCAACTCCTCAGTGTTCTAACTTGTCTGCAGCTTGTATGAGGGAGGCATACTGTTTATGTCCATGGCTTTAGTTGGGTTGTGGGCCTGTACTCAGGATACAATTTTTGGTCGGGGAGGATTGCCTGGCTGAGGCTGTGCAACTCATGAGTGTCATAACTAGTCTACAGTTGGTATCACAGAGGTATTCCGTTGATGTTCATGCCCTTAGTTGGGCTGTGGCTCTGCACTCAGCATCCAGTACATGTTCAGGGGGGAGGGCAGGGCACTGCATGGCTGAGGCCGTGCAACTCCTCAGTGTTGGGCAGTGTTGTTCCCTCCAAATTTGAGCCCAAAAGACCAAACCGTTCTTTTGCAGCAGGGTGGCAAAGAATTCCTGTCATTTTGGCCATAGTCTGGAAAAGTAGTGTAGCAATTTGCAAAAGCTTTCGCAAAATTTGTGAAAGTGTCACATGTGCGACACTACTTTGTGACACTACTTTTTCAAGAAATTTTAAAAATATATTTCTAGGGTGTTTAACCCCAAAATAAAGACATGGCTAGCATCCTGCGAGTCCAACTAGGTGAACACAAAAATAATTGTGTTCCTAGAGGGTCCCAATTTTAAATGCCAAGCATTTTTCTGATCAGTAACTGAAAACAAAATGGTGGATTTGCAACACTATTAGGGCCATTTGTGACACGAAAACGTGCATTTGTGACACTTTTTAACTTTTTTTTAACTTTTCCCATTGACTTATAATGGGACTTGTTTTTTGAATAACTTTTGAACTGTTTAATATTTTTTCACAAAATCTTCAAAAGGCACATCAGGGACCCTGGCTGCACATTTCCTAAAGTTTTTGGAATGGTTGTGCAAACTGTGCAACCTGTAGACATGAGCAAAGAATTTGCGAAAAAAGTAATTGTGCACACAGATATTGCTTAATAACTCTGCAGCTGCATATCTGACTGGTATGAAAGTTGGCAGATTTCAAGATCTATGGTGCCCCTCTGTGCTGGCCAAATTTCAGGCAAATCCGCTGAATGGTGGCAAAGTAATTAAGGTGCAAAGTTTCACCCTTTAACCTTAAAAGTGCTACTCAACCCTAACTATGGAAGCACTACCGTGCTACCATAATATATACATATATATATATATATATATATATATAGGCCCAACATTGATACTCCCAATGTTTTTACTGTCATCCATGGAAATGATAGGGTTTGAGGGCCCATGGGTCCTAAATGGGGACTTTAATTGTGTGCTTGCTAATATAATGGACTGCTCCCCATGAGCAGAAGGCCTCCTTCATGTAGTACCAAGGCATTACTGACCATGACGAAGGACCATAAATTGCTAGACTCCTGGAGTCTTCTAAACCCTACTAATAGGCAGTATGTGCATTACTCACACTCTGCAAAAGCCTATGCTCATTAGACTTGACACTGATTTCACAGATGCTGATTCCTGCCTTGCAGTCTGCACAACATGGTGCCATGATTCCTATAGATCATGCCCCTGTGTTGGTTACCTTCTCAGAATGGGAACTCAAATCACAAATAGAGCCTGGAGATGGAGTCATGTGATGCCTGCGCCCTGAACGGACATGTTCAGATCTACTCCGGTGAATCTAGTTTAGTACATGGCTTTTTCAGTGTCCAACCTGGCTCTTTTTTCCTTTCTTGGTGGTGTATTGGGCTCTCTAATTCAGAGGCAATTGCTTTCAGTGTTGTTTTTGCTATGACTTCTGAAATGGCATCTGTGGAGCTGGAATCCTCAGAGGTCCCCCAGCTCCTATCTTGGCTGCCTCCAGTGAAGCATAGGCCATTACCTGATTCTGCGGGTGAACCTGAGCTTGAGGGGCTGCACAACCACTAAGATAAGTTTTTTGCAGAGTTAGCCTCTATCAAATTGACCCTCTTAGCGGTAACAAAAGACTTGAAGTCTCTGAAGCCATCTCTTGAGCAGTTAGCACTCCAAATGGGGGATGCAGAGACTTGGATTAGTTCATTAGATAACATGCAACTCCACAATGAGAAGGAGCATAAAGAATTGCACCAAAAAGTTGAGAAGCTGGAGGACCGCATAGAAGATCAAGAAAACCAGAGCTGATGGAACAACTTAATCTTTGTCAGCATTCCAGAGAAAGCAGAGGGGCCGAACATCATGAAGTTTATCCAGGATCTCTTACTTAAAGTCGCCGCCCCCCCACCCCCATGATCAGTACTATTTGGAGAGAACTCACCATTTATTTAACCTGATGCCCCCACCCAATGGAAAATCCAAAGCCATTATTATTCACTGACTCAATTACTAGCAAAAAATATATATTCAAATGAAGGTTAGAGAAAGGAGCCCCTATTCTGGAATAAGCAACATTACTACATGTTCGGTGATGTGACACCTCAGGTTCGGGAACGGCAGATGACTCATCGGAATGTACAGCAGGCTTTACACTCTGCCAAGATGCAATTTTGCATGCTTTACCCTGCTCAACTTGTGGTGTACACTGCCAATAGACCCATGGAGTTTCAGTCGACAGCTGCAGCATGCCAAGGATTGCCTCAACTTGTCCCAGGATTTAAGTTGCCCCCCACCATGACCATTGGTGGGTACCACACCTTCAGCTGTCTAAATTGGTGGAGTTCTGCTATATTGATCAAGGACATGATAGCTCAATGGACTCCCCTTAATGTTTCTTTTTTTCTCCTTTTTTCATGTCAGTGCTTCATACAGGGAGCAGCATTGTTTTGCTTAAACTACTCAGTTATGCTTTGTACTTGTTTAAGGTGTCAGAAACCACCTTGACAGTTCTTCAAGCTTGATGGTGTAATTTGTGCTGTTCGAGTATGTGATTCTGTGAACATCTTGAACAGCAGTGGCCTGCCCTTTGATGGCTCCAACTCCTCTGCCCCTTTTCTATTCCAGTGTTAAACATCGGCCCCAGGTTTAATGGATGTGACTCTGTTTGGCTCCTGCAGACTAGACTATAGCCAAGGGTCTCAGAATGTGGACCCTACTTTTCACATGTCTTTGTCCTACAGACTTCCTTATTTGCTTTGCAACCAATTATCTTGGGTTTGCTGGATTTTCTTTGTCCTGGACACAGTCACTCTTTTTTTTTTTTTTGGCATTCCTTGGGGAGTCTTTCTTTTCTTTTTCTCTTTCTTTTTTACTGACGTCCCATCTTAGTGTTTTGGTTTGCTGCTCCCCTTTCCCCATCAGAGGGATTAATGGCAGGTTTTTTTGGGGCTCTTGGCTTCAGGGATGGGGGAAGGATAACATTGCTGATCTAGTTTGGCTTTTTATTTTCTTTGGTATCTAGTGGGTCAGAGAGTTCAGTTCTAGTACTCGTCCCATTAGTAAAGTCTGAAGTGTTACCGGACGTATGTCTCACAGACCATTTAGGAGCTCTGGGTGCTTGTTCACTCACACTAATCAGTGCCAGGCCAGCCCTCTGTTATTCTCAGGGAGCAAACTGTGCACATGAACTGTGGCCCTCATTAATTTTGAGGTTACTCTCTTTGTATTTGCAAATTTCAGGTTGGAGGTTTTTTACCTCCCTCACTCTTTGTGGGTTGTATATAATTTCTGGGTTTGATGGTGTTGTTTCTGTATTTTCTATTTTTAGCTGAAGAACCGTTCCTGGGATTTTTGGTTTATGCTGTTTGTTCTTTTGTTTCTATTATTTAGGGTATGTTAGGTCTTGTATCTCTTTATTTGAGGGGTTTTCTTTGAATCTCTTTGATGTTCTTTTTCTCTTAATTTATGTAGCTTGTTAAGAGGTTGGGGTTTTTACTGGGTTTTCACACACTTCTAATTTAAACAGATTGGTTATTTATATTATGATTGTCTGGATGTTACCAAATTCTACCATGTTCACTTCACAGTATAAGTTTTTGTCACTTGGAATGTTAAGGGTGCCCAAACCCCAGAAAAAAAGGCATGTGATTCTCCAGCATTTACAATCCTGGGGTGCAAATTGCCTTTCTTCAGGAAACTCGTACTAAGTTCCAAGATGGTAATTTGTGACTATGAGCCTGAGTGGCCCAGGTATATGTCACATGGGCTAGTAAGCGCCATGCAGGTGTGGCTATTTTGTTCACCAGATCTGTTTTGTTTCAGCATATTCGTTATTTTTCCAATTTGGAGGGATGGTATTTGATTCTGCATGGCTCCTTAGGAGGTTCCCCTATCATCCTGGCCTCCATCTATAGCCTCAATGGTGATAATCCTCCCTTTCTTGCCACCTTATTAACCCATTTGACTCCTTTGGCTGATTACCTGGGGATTTTGAAGGGGGGAGATTAGAATCTTATTCAAGACTCCCTCTTGGATAGGTCACCCACACGGTAGGTCCGTTTGTCTCTGACTCAAACAGCCTTATTGGAGTTAACCACTATATTGGAGTTGACTGATCCCTGGAGGGTGCTCTATCCTGGCCAGAAGCAATATACTTTTTATTCTACTGTTCATAATTCTTTGGAATTAGACTACTTCTTGGCCTCACTTTCTCTTCATAACTCTGTTTCTTTATGTGAGATAGAGGCCACGATTATCTCAGACCATGCCCCCATGATTTTAACTATTGTGCCTGGCCTTTCTTTAGTTTGGGATAAAATTTGGCATGTTAATAATCGCTTATTGCAAGATCAAGAAAGTTTGCTAAGTGTTCGTGCTTATACTGACTATTATTTTCAGTCCAATTAGGGTTCGATAGAGGATTTTAGTATAATTTGGGGAGCTTATAAAGTGGCTTTCTTTCATATTTAGTAAGCTTTATTAAGTTTACCAAACAACAAACAATCCATAATTACATTACATAACATGGCATAATACACCACGACAATAACTTAAGCTATGTAGCTGATCAGGGCTTAATGGTGTATAAAGGCAGTCTGTCAAGTAAAAGAAAAAGTAAAAAGAAATCAATAAACAATAAATATATAAACCACCCTCCCTCCTCCCCGCACTCCCTTCCCACGCCTCCTTGTCCCTGCCATCAGGAGAAAGATAGAAAGAGAAGGAGAAAGAAAAGGGAACATAAATCAAGAGAGAGAAGCTGGATCCACAGGAAACAGCCACTTATTGCCAGTTTTACCCGGGTATTTTAAGGTAAGTTCCTAGAGCCAATACGGGACTATTAATTACATAGCAGGGTATGCAGTGGGGCCCAGGTCTTCTGATATTTTTTACTATTTCCAGAGTAGTTTGCTATAGTGTATTCTGCTTGCAGAGCAAAGAGAATTTCTTGAAGCCATTCTACATATGTGGGAGTCTGTTGATCCAGCCAGTGATGCAATATCACTTTCTTAGCACATAAAGAGATTAGTATCATATGTTTCCTTTGGTTACCAATAAGGATATCACTTGAATCTCCCAAAATAAAAATTCCTGGTTGAAAGGCATTTTGCAAGCCTAGCAGTGGGATAAAGCGGCTTACAGAGGAAGTTGATTCAGCATGCTACAGTTCCTAAGAAGGAACGGCTGTGAACTGGCAGGCTGCTCCTATCTGACATTCAGCAGTGTGAGTGGGCTGTCTCTGCCTAATCACCTGAGAAGGATTGGTTGGCTTTGGCGGTTGCTAGAGAGAAATACATTGAACGTCTTAGGGAGAGGGCAGAGAGAGCTATCTTCAAGGCCAGGATGAAACATACTGATCAGGGGGAAAGGCTGGAAATTTACTAGCTCTGCGGTTGCAACAGCAGGAGTTGGCCCAGGTTATGTTGATTGTTAGGCTAGCCTTTCCAGAGACACTTTCCTGCATGTGAGTTATCACCAATTTGGCCAATGCCGTATGTTTCTGTTCAGAGACAGTTTCTTCAGTGAGAGACCCATCCTAGGGATTCAGCCCCTGTGCAACAGATCAGTACAGGTTGTTGCCACCTATTGGGAAAGGCCATGAAGCGGAGGTGAGTCGTGTCAACCCAGTTTCCCCAAGCAAGGCAAATCCAAGCCAATGATCTTTATTTCTCCAGTCCTTAATCAACTTGTAGGGAACAGTGAGTAAATTCAGGGTAGCTCCCTGCAATAAATGTGTTTGATTATAAATGGTACCACCTGATTGTATTCTGCCAGTGTGTAAGTGTTTCAATAGACCAGGCCAGTCTGCCGCAGATACAAATCTTTTAATCTGCTTTTACTGTTAATGTTGCTTGTCTTTCCATCAAGGGCCCCAATGACAGCTGCAACCCCGTGCAATGATTCTGGCCAGCCAGCATTACATTCTGGGTACCCAGTAGTTGCGAGACTGTTTAACAGAGGGATGAAATTAATTGCATGCCAAATAACCTGGCACAGACCAGAGTAATAATCATTTGCTTAAGGCAGAGACCAGAACAGTAATCATTTGTTTAAATTTATACCCCCTTCTTGTTCACATCCCCTTAATAAACTTGATGTACTTTTTTTAACTTTGAACCTAGCTGGTAAGTATATTATTACCTGGCTTTATTAATTTATTTATTTAAGCGTTTTACCAGGTAGACATACTGAGCAGAGTACCATTCGATTCCAGATGTGCCCTGGGGCTTAAAGTGATAGACTGTTTACTGAATGTGTTGAAAGTGCATGCAGAATTGCAAAACTGTCTTTATAGGGGGTTGCAAGGTGTACACCAGGACCCAAGGCCCTGCTGGTAAGAGGGACAACCGTGAGCATATCATTAATGCTTATTGCAAACTGTCTATTGAATACTGCTAATGGTTCAAACTTGTTCGGTCATAGGTACTTGGTCACTAGATGGGATTTGGGTGGTTATAGCTTCTCAGAGGGCTGTACCAGTCTGGATAGATACCCATGCAAACTGTACTCTGAGTGGAGGAACCAAACTATTGTATTTACAGAGGGTAGAGACACTTCCAATTCTTTCCAATTTGGAACCCAGACCCCTCAACCTGTTGTTTGGAAGACAGGCAGGGATAGTAGTCCTTGGAGTAGCACTACCTAAGGGATACATCTAGATAAGGACCTGGGCCCAGATGAGCTTTCCTCAAATATCTATAAAGCTCTTAAGGATCAATTAGGTCACCATCTAAGCATCTTTTTCAATTAGGTTTTTACTATTGGTCAGTGACATCCCTCCTTCTAGGAGGCGTTTCTCACTCCTTTGGAACCTGGAAAAGACATTGAATTCATAAAAAATTATAGACCTACAACTTTGTTAAATATAGATGTTAAGTTGTTATCTAAGATTTTAGCGATTAGGATCTTGTGGGTCTACCAGGATTTGATTGGCCCTGAGCAGAATGGTTTCTTACTGGGCCACCATTCCAGAGACCATTTATGTAACCTGACATACCTTATGTCTGCATCGAAGTGTAACCTCCCCCCACCAGCCCCCCTTTTTTTTCTGTCAGAAGGGCTGCTCCGCTCACATCTAGGTGCCACCGAGAGGGGTGGGGGTAGTTACTACAAATTTATCTTTTGCAGAAACTGTGGACCCATTACTTCTACTACGGAGCCTGCCATCCTTCAGATAGGCAAACCAAGTGTGGTAACTACCTGGCTCACACCTGGGGGGACCATTTAGCATGGCCATAAAACTAGGTGCTTGGGTGAAAGCAGTTTTTCAGCATTGTGCTAGGTTTGTACTTCTTGACAGAACACCAAAGTAAATCTGGACACAGGAAGCAATAACTGAAATGTCCAAACCAGGAATGGGATTCTAGAGTGTGTCTTTTACTCACATAATACAGAGAATAACAAAGCAAAGGTGGACCCCCACAGGGCTACACTCGCTGGTAATGCAGATTACAGAGGTACAGAGCACACTTCTTCACTACTAACCCTCAGGTTCTGAATGGATCTGGGCACACATGGCCCGAGCTGGTACACTTCTCTTCTATTCCTTGACATGGTACCCCAGCCAGTACTAGGACACTTTTCCATATGGCATGGAGGTTGATGGTAGCTCCCTAAACCACCCATGAGCACTTTCTAGCTCTCAGGGAAAATACACAATCCCACGTCTGGGTGCTTTCTTCAGACACTGGCCAAGTGTCTGAGAGAAAAATAGGTGCCCAAACTGAACCCAGAGAGGTAAACCTGGTTACTCCAGATGGGAGGTCTCCCTCCTCTTGCTCCCAAATCTATACTCGGCCATTCATTTGGTTACAACACCTTTCTTCAAACTACTGGTTGTAGATGCTTTCTCGAAATGTTTAGCACATTTAACATTTTTCATTTCACTCTGGAGATGTCCTGACTTTAAAAGTTCTGTAAGTGGCTATGTCTTTACCCTAGACCCCCCACTGTTGCAGGTGCTTCTAAGTCATACAGAAACTAAAATATCTGTACTTGGCAAGTCTTCCTTTGACCCCACAGTAGGCAGACACTTTTACTCTAAATTTTGTCTCAGTGAACATTGTCTCTATATCAGAGTAGAACTCACCACTGTATGCAGGTGCCCCAGGGCTTCTTCCCATAAATGTCTCAGATACTCACAAACAAATCAATTCTCAGGCAGCTTCTCCCTGTCCAGGCTGGCACAGGGGCTTGCCCCTGGACCCCGTGAATCCCCCCATCCCTCCAGGGATGGGGCACTGGAACAATTCTAGAAACGGTCTCTACCACTTTCTTCTGGTCTCTTCTGTGTTCTTTTCTAGGGTGAGAACACACAACCCCTTCTTTGTCTGGTAGCTCTATATCAGAGCCTGGCTCTGAGGAGCTGCACAATACAGCAATTCTCTCTCTCTCTCTCTCTCTCTCCCTCATCTCCCCACAGACTGCTCTCTGAAGACTGAACTTGAATTCCCCAACATTCTACTGCTAAACCCTTGCAGCTAGCATTACATTGTAGCGTATGCTGCTGTGAGAATTCTGTGGTGACATCATTACTCCAGCTCAGCTGAAACTGAGAACAGAGTGAGACAATGTGAAATCCATTTAACTGGCATCTCACAAGCTGCCTTTCCCTGCCTGCCACTGGTACTAAGTGGGATTCTAGTAACCCCTGGGAACAAGGGGGTTACAGAAGAACTCCTGGAAGCCAGCTGTTCTGGTGTCCTTCAATGCAGGAAAAAGCTTTTGACAGGGTCTTCTGGGTATATTTATTTGATATCCTGGCTCAGTTTGACTTCACTCCAGAATTTATTACTTGGGTGAAACTTCTGCATTCCCAGCCTTCTACTCATATTTACTGTAACGGTTTCCTATCTCCCTCTTTTTCTTTGAGGAATGCACAGTGCTAATGCTCCTCTCCCTTCTTATTTAATTTATATTTAGAGCCCCTTACTCACACCATTAAGTCACTCCCCCGCATTTATGGGATTAAGGTGGCCAGACATTCTTATGCTATTTCTGCCTATGTGGACAACATTTTGCTTCACTTGTAATTGTCATCTGTTTCTCTTCCAGTGGTCTTTGAGGTCTTGCATGTATTCATCGCCATACCATCTCAGGATACAAATTAAATTTAGATAAAAATGTTAATATGCCCTTAAATTCTTGTACTTTTTGATCAGAAATTATGCATTGGGGGGGGCGGTACTTAGAACTCTGATGCCCTTGATTATTTGGGCATTAAAGTTTGCAGAACCACTCACACAATGATTATGCATAATCTTATGAAACTGGTCACCACAATAAAGCAAGACCTACTGTAGATCATCAGCTGAAACTTCCGTTAACTCATTGGATGCAGATTAATGTTGTTAAAATGAACATTCTTCCCAGAATACTATATCCTCTCATTATAACTGGGGTCTTTTTTGTAAAAATATGGCTCCTTTCCTTACACACTGTGCTCACAAAATTTTTATGGACAGAGAAGCACCCCTGGGGGTCATATGCCAAGTTAACTCTGAGTGAGGAGCTGGGTGGACTTAACTTACCAGATTTTTATTTATATTATCTAGCAGGCCATGCCTCTCATTTTTCATAGTGGGCTCAAGCTTCTATACTAGATGCTTAGTTTGACAATCTTCCAGCTTATCAGGTTACAGAACTTGCTTTGGCTAAAACTCACCACCTGGAACTTTGTTCTTTAACTTGTTGTTCCCTTCACCAGCTTCCCCAATTTTACAGAACTTCCCAGTCAAAGAATTCCATCAGCTGCATAGTTTTTTGGGTACCCCCCAAGATTGGTCCCAATCGATTAGGTATAATCCAAACATTTGCACTGGAAATATGCCAATTAGGCATGCCTTTTTGCAGGATGTAGATTTTCCACCCTTGCTTCCTTTGTCCAGAATGGTACTTTTATATCCCTTAACACTTTTAAAAATTGCTTCTTAGATGCAATTGCACCATGCAGTCTTTAAGGCTTTAGGACTTCCTCCCTGGTCCCAATGAACTACAGAAATGTGGGATGAGCTATATCAGGACTCTTCCCAGAGTCATATTATTTTTCAGCTTTACAAGAGACTTCAGTCTCATGCTTCTGCCAAGCAAGATCTTCAGTTTCCTTACTGGGCCTCTGTTTTTAAGGAATTGGAGGACAAGGCTAATTGGCTCACTCTTTTAAAGTACGTATATCCTTTTTGAAGTTTGACAGCCTTAAGCTATCTCAATATAAGCTTCTCTACAATATGCTTTACACCCCACCTAAACTGGTTTCGGTTTTTGGATAATGATCTATGTAAGAAACGTCGGGTGGCTCGAGGAACCCTTAAGGATATTTTCTGAAATTGTGAAAAGGTCCAGCACTTATGGCAAGAAATACGGACCTGCTTAGATCTGCTTTTGGGCCTACAAGATGCTTTTACCCCTTTGTTATGCATTAGAAGCTTGGGGCTGGAACAGCCTTTAGGCCAGCAGCGTTTTCACATGGCTTTGATTACAGCAGTGGCCAAAAAGATTATTGCAAGGCACTGGATAGATGATTCTCTTCCTACTTATAATGAATGGTTAACGACTACACTTGAGGCTTTGCATACAGAATGTATGCTTGTCAGTATTAGAAATAATGACAAACCTTACTGCTCTCACTGGCAAACCCCTCACATATTGTTGCAACTACCATAGCTCTTTTGTTCTTGCTTGAGGGTGCTTCTCCTTTATTGGATATGTTACTGTTTTGTTTAGACCTGGCATACTCAGGGTAATAGTTTTTTTTTCTTCTTTTTCTTCTTTTTCTTCTTGCTGGCCTTTGACTACTTTTTGGCAAGATCAAACTACTTTGTTCCTTGCTTTCCCAACATGGCCTTCCTGGCTTAGTTTTGTATTTTTAGTTTATTTATTTATTTATTTTTGAAAGTCAGATTCACAACCTTTGAGTCAGGGACTCATTTACAAAGGCACCACATCACAGGGAGGGTAGACATGATTACAGTGTGAGATAGAACAGTGGTAACATACAGGTGCAATACAGATAAAAGAACACAATATAACAGTAGTTTACGGAATAAAGTTACATGCAGTAAATAGCAATCATATAAAGTATAATAATAGTAGAGGTCACAACCCTGGTCATACCAGGGAAATACCTTTGTGGAAGGGTGGGGTGGGGAACAGGGGTGAGGAAAAGGAAAAAAAGGGGGGGAAGTAGTCCAACAGACATTATCAAGGCTATGGGCCAGAAATGGGGAAGGACCCCAACATTAGGTTGATTAAGGGCAACTACAGCTTCGGGTGCCAAAGAGGTGGTTACAGAGAGCAACTTTAAAATGACCAATTTTGGAAGGTTAGTCACAGAGAGTGGGAGAGAGAGTTGAACCATGTGGGGGCACTGTAGTAGAAGGACCTTTGGGCTAGGGAGGTCTTGGTACAGGGCACCGGAAATGTGGCCTTAACTGAGTTACAGGTGGCAACAGATGGGTATGCAAGCCACAGGGACACGGTGACCCCTGGAGTGAGAGTCCTAACAGGGATTTTTTGTCAAGTAAGCAGGTTTGGTAGCACAGGCACTCCTCCAAGGTGAGCAGATTGGCGGTGGAATACAGCAGGCAAGTATGGGTGTGGAGGGATGCACTGGTCAGGAGCCTGCAGGCCTTGTTTATCGAGGTCTGGATTCTGGTAAGGGCGGTTTTGTCAGCCACAGCATAGATAGGTAGGCTGTAGTCCATGAGGGACAGGACGGAGGAGTTGATGGCCAGTCAGAGGGCGGTTTGGGGGAGGCAATCTCTGTGGTAACAGAGAAGGCCAATCTGAGAGTTTATGGCTGAGGACAGGGTATTGATGTGGGTGTGGACTGTAAGAGCTGAGTCAAAGGTGAATCCCAGGTACTTGTAGGATGGCACCTGCTCGAGAGGGTGAGCATTACTGGGGAGAATGCAGAGGGGGGCATTTTTGGCCTTATTCTGGGGATGCAAAAACGCATAGATTTGCTTTTTTTTTTGAGGTTAATGACCAGCCGGTGGTCAAGGAACCACTTTTTGGCTTGGTTGAATGTGTGCTGCAGGGATTTCTGTAGAGATGCAGGGTCAGGGTGGGAGGCAAGGAGAATTGCATGATCAGCATAGAGTAGCATATTGCCCAAGCAGGAGCTGGGGAGGGTGTTGAGAAATAGGCTGAACAGAACAGGGCCCAGGTTGGAACCCTGGGGGACCCCTGAGTGAACTGGCAGGGTATTGGACAGGGTGCTGTTTACCTTCACACGCTGTGATCTGGAAGAGAGGTAACTGGTGAACCAAGCCAGTGGGTCAGGGGAGAAGCCAAGTTGGAGGAGGAGTCAAGTAGGAGGGGGTGACAGACAGTGTCAAAGGCCTTGGAGAGATCAATGAACACTGCACCCGCAATATGACCAGAGTCAAGAGCAGAGTGGAGGTGCTGGGAGAACTCCAGGAGGGCTGTAGTGGTGCTGTGTCCAGGGTGGAATCCATGCTGTTCCAGACACAGCAGGTCATATTTGGTCAGATTCTCAGAGAGCTGAATGGCTACTATTATTTCTAGTGCTTTGGAGCGAGGGGGGAGAATGGAGATGGGCCTGAAATTGTTAGGGGAGGTTTTATCTCCACTCTTATGGATGGGGTGATTTCTGCAATTTTCCAGGCACTCAGAAGTTGACCAAGACATAGTGACCAGTTTAAAAGGTTGGTGAGAGGGGCTAGTACAGTATCTAGGACTAATCGGAGAATCAGGGAGTCCAGGGGATCCCAGCTGGGGTTGTTGCTAGCTAAGGCTTTTTGCAGATGAGGCCTGGCTTCAAGGGGTGATATGGCATGTAGGTGCAAAGGGGGAAATCTGAGGTGGGGTGTGTAGGAAGGGCTAGAGTTGAAAAAGTAGTTGGGGAGGACAGAGCTTAGATCTGAGAAAGCCATATTGAGGCATTCAGCTATGCGGGGAGGATCAGTAGTGACGTTACCGTCTATGGAGAGTAGTGATGGTGGGGGGGAATGGGTCTTTCCATTGAGCTCTTTCATATTGTCCCAGAAGGTATGGAATGAGCCCCAAGTGGAATTTCAAGGGTGGCTTGATAGTATTCGGCTTTAGCGTGCCTTATAGTCCAGGTACACTTGTTAGGCGCTACATTATAGGCTTGTCTGTCAGCCAGTTTACCTGTCTTGACAGCAATATGCCAGAGATTATCTCTTTGTTTCAGTGTTTGGATAAGGGATGGGGAGATCCATGGGGCATTGTGTTTCTTGGTATGGATTCTGGTCAGCTGGGTGAAGAGGTTGCAGGTCTTGCTGAAGGCACTGGAGAAATAGGTTAGGGCAGAGTCAGTATTCATTGCAAGTAGGATTGGGGACCAGTCAAGCTGGGCTAGGTGAGTTTTTAGTTTTTTGAGACCTCCAGGGTGAAACACTGGCATGAGGTGACCTGGGACACTGGTTTTGGTGTGGGGGATGACCAGTGACAGAGGACAGGAGAGTGGTCACTAAGAGAGTCTGGTAGTACATTAATATCCCTGATTTTATGGAGGCGGTTTGACAGAATTACATCTAGGAGGGTGCTGGAGCCACCTGACCGGTTAAATCTAGTGGGCGAGGTAACTAGTTGGGTCATATCTAGGGCAGTGAAGGAGTCCCTGATATGTGGGGCAGTGGTACTCAGCCAATTGACATTAAGATCACCTAGGATGAGCTGCTCCGCCTTGTGTGGGAGTGTAGTGAGGTAATCAATGAGGATGTGGGCAGCTGGTCCCTGTTCCCTCAGGGGTATGTAATAGACTGTGAGAAAAAGAGGGCCCTTGGATGGGTCAGGGGTAACATTAAGGGTGAGGGCTTGGGCACTAAAACTGAACTTGGAGGCAGGGAAAGCATGGCTTAAAAGTGTGTCACACATGAAGACTGTACACCCGACACCACATTTGCCTATATGGTCTTCTCTGAACAGAGTGTAGCCAGGGAGGGAGATAACTGAGTAGGGAGTTTTTCTTGAGAGCCAGGTCTCAACTAGTGCTATAACATCAGGACGGTGTTGTACAGCCCAGCACTGGAGAGCGGCAGATTTTTTTAGAAGGCCGAATATATTCATGGATGCAATGCTGAGGCCAGTACCAGAGTGGGGTGTAGTGTGGCTAGTTGACAGCTGCCCAGGGTTGGGGTGTGTGTTCCCAGAGAGAAGAAGGAGTAGAGCAATTAATCTGATGAGTGGTCTGTGGTGACCAGGACCCTTAGCCAGGTACTGATGTGAGGTCCTACTAGTGGGGGTACAAGGGACGGGTAGGGAGTGGAGGGTAGGTATGGAAAGGAAGGGGTGGGCCCAGGGTGTCCCTTGGGGAGGGGGTATTGGTTGGAGGTGGGTGCCATGGAGAAATAGGTATGTCCAGGGTGGTGGGGCAGCTGGCTGCTGTGGGGTGGTAGAGGTGGGTGGGGCTCAGGGTGGAAGTAGGGGGCAGGATGGGACATGGGCAGAACAAAAAAGGTAACCATGAGTAGGCTGAGTGTGATAGCCAGGGTGCCCATTGCTATTCCTTATTGATGGGGTAAGGAGAATAACTGACCTTCAGTGAGGGTGGCTGCCGCTGTGGAGCAGTTCTTTTTTTCTTCAGAGTACAATATGCTAAAAGTGAGAACAAGGCAGGGGATAATGGTGATTAGAACAGGAAAAAGGCAGAGGCAAGTCTGGAGGATTAATAAGAAAAATAAGATGCCTCTAGTGGCAGATCAGTATAAACTGCAAATGGGAAGAAAAATATAACCTCTCTCAAAACTTATATCAACTCTAAGAAATCTCTACATCAAACTAAACATTACTTAAAGTGAGAAAACAAAACATTAAGAAGAGATTAGTCCTAGCATTAATTTCTTGGCAGCAATTCCTAGAAGACTTCTGAATTGCTGCACATAATGTGAGTAACACTGGCAAACAGGAGCAAGTGAGATTCCTCCAGGGGTAGATGCCAAAATTTAGAGTTCCAACCCATACCTTGCTTGGAGGGTGAACTTCAGGCAGCTTCTCCTTAGGCAGGTTCTCAAACTGCAGAATGCAGTTTGCTTGAGAGGAAACTGCCCGAAAGGGCACAGTAGTCCCCTTGCTTGGAGGGTGAGCTTCAGGCAGCTTCTCCTTAGGCAGGTTCTCAAACTGCAGAATGCAGTTTGCTTGAGAGGAAACTGCCCGAAAGGGCACAGTAGTCCCCTTGCTTGGAGGGTGAGCTTCAGGCAGCTTCTCCTTAGGCATGTTCTCAAACTGCAGAATGCAGTTTGATTGAGAGGAAACAGCCCGAAAGGGCACTGTTTTTTCTTGTACCTGTTGGTATTTTTAGAGTTTTTGTTGTTCTTCTGCTGTTAATGGTGTTTTTCTATATATAAGTTACACTTTTATAGAGGTAACCTTACACATATTTGTACTTTGTTAGAGTACTTCGATGTTGTTCCTGGTTGTTGTTACTGTTGGGATTGATTGTTTCATTCAGTTTGTTTTAATAAAGTTTCCTCAGTTCAAAAAAAAAACAGACAGAGCCTAGAAACTTGACTCAACATTGTTGAAAAAAGCAGACTTTCAACAAAATGTAAAGAAACAGATAGTAGAATACCTATCTAACAACCCCAAAAGGAAAACATGTGCAGAACTGAGCTAGGATGCCTGAAAAGTCATATTAAGGGGCGCCATTATCTCATTTGCTAGTCATAAAAAGAAAACTGGGTTGGCCCACTGGTGCAAGCAGTTGGATTTCTGCTTGTAACGCCAGTGACCCAGGTTTGGGAACAGACCTGAGCCATCAGAGGGCCAGCTGGGGGTAGAAGGATTGAGCAACTGACGACTGATCTCCTTCTTCATGGGGGAGGGGTATATGTTCGCACAACGCGAGAATATTCTTAGTGGTGGCTGGGTGTTTTGTCTACACCAGCACCACAGGTAGACTCAGGGGAAGGGCAGATGCCAGCCATCTTTGCACATCCCTACTCCTACATAAATGGAGAGAAAATAACATTGCCATCTGCCCTAGATGAAGCCCACCCTCAGCTTCAATTAGCCTCCAGAATGGCCCCTTCGACCTACCTGTCATGTGGCACCTTTGAGGGAAGGGTGCCACACACCACCCTGGGGGGCAAGCCAGGGGGTATTGAAGGGGCACATCTGATGTGGAGGTGGAAGTGAGGGTCCATTATCGGGCAGAGGTTCCGGGCAGCTGGTGGCAACAAAAAGCATAATAAATAAAAAAAAAAGAAAAAAGAAAACTGATGAATAGTATCTTACTGATCTTGAGAAAAAGATAAGGGACACCAAAGAAGCACACATGGAGCACCCCTCTAGGGGAAGTATATCACACTCTCCAATGCGTACAATGGGAATACAATACTGCACATAGTATTAAAATTGGGAGGGCGATGCTCCTTACACAAGCAGATAACTACTTTGATGGAGATGTGGGGTGAGCGGTCCTGGTAACTACTGTCATAGCAAATTGCTAATTATAAAATATATTTTGTTATAGAGAATGGTTATTTGGGTGTCATGTGATACTGAGACATTGTTGGCTTGTTTAAAACTCCAAATAGTTTTATGTACCTGAATGAACTCACAAAGTCTTTGAAGTGTTACAGAAATGTCCTTCCAGAAGAAAGGGTGGCCTCATGGAATTCAGTGTGAGCTAACTACAGACTGATAAAGAGGTCAAATGTGTGAATTTTAGCCTGAGTTGGTGAAGTTATTTCCATGGTAGCCTGCTCACAAGTTACCACAGAACTGATAACATCTTGTAACAGCTAAGGACCTAATGCTTGAAATAAAAAACGACTCAATGTTCTTTAATGTTGGACATATATTATTGTTTTTTTCTAAAAAAAAACCAAAAAAACTAAAAGTGCTACAGATATGGAAACAGCACTGTCTGGCAGCATATATTTTCACCTGACAGTGAAACAATTTTATTTATTTATTTAGCTTTTGTTAACTGGGTACATGTACTAGCCATAAAATGACTATCATCAGGCACAACCTGGGAGAGTACAGACATGTAGAAACTTACAGGATAACAATTTATAAGTGCTTTACATACAATGAGTTAAGAGGTTACAATATATCAGAACATACAGAGTAGACCATTTGTAAGTTCATAAGTGCCTAACTATGCAATGAGTAGAAAAGACCTTGGACAACAGATTATTAGGTAACATATCGTATGAACAGAACAAGGTGCACAAAAACCAAAACAAGTAATACAAAAAGAGAAGTAGCCATTGAATGCAGGGGTGTCATTGAGTAAAGGGTCTGTAAGTGAGGAAGTGGGGAGCAGACCATGAAATTAGATTATATGAGTGTATGTATGTAGAAGGGAGATGCCTGCAGTGCAATATTTTATATGAGCAGGGAAAGGGAGCCAGGGCAGGCTGTGACAGTAAGTGGGTTATATAGAGGTGAGGAATACTAGTGTATGCCAAAAACATCAGTCATTAGGTAAGGTGAAAGCAGGAACAGGTATCAGCAAGCAGCAGATTTGAGCTCAATTCTCTCCTGAAGCATATGTGTGGGAGCTAGAAAGTCTAATGTCAAGGGGAAGGGAATTCCACAGCTGTGGAGCTGCATGCTCAAATGCAACAGTTCCTTTCCTAGTGCAGCACCTCGGCAAATTCAGAAAGGATTTGTCAGCTGATCGTAGAGCACGGAGTATGGCCTGAGGAACAAGCATAGCCACAAGAGACCAACAGGTTCATTCCGAATTGTTAAGTCAATAAGTGAGCCAAGGTAATATTTCCTGCTAGCAGATGAAAAGAGCCAACCAAGGTTATTATAAACTTGACAATGGTGTTTAAAGTGATTTACCAACTTCCCCCGATGTCATGTTTGCAGATCACCTTCCCTTCATTGAGTGATGCAAAGCTCAGCTGCCCTGAAGTTAAGTATGAAATATATTCAGATGCTTAGTTTTTTAACGTTTTTGTGCCACAGTTGTCTCTGCATGTTTTTTTCTTTGTTTGAAGTTCGCACATGAGCAGTGCATCCACATGCATGAGTGACATTAGCACAGGGAAGGTGTTCCCACTGCACCTTTCTCACCGCTTGTTCATTCATCTTTCCTGGACCCAGCCTCAGTGAGTGCAGATCCAAAACTGAACTGGCAAACATTACATCACTGATGACTGAAACTGTTTGTTATATTGGCAGCTGTTATACTTGCTTTTGGGATTGCAGAAGTGGTGATTTCTCCTGATTTTCAATTTTACTCATCTGACTGAGCTCTGTGTCCTAGGTCCATCGGTTCTAGGAACATCACAATCTGCATTGCTTGAGTACAGTGTTACAGTTTTAATAAGTGCTGCAAGTACATAATTATAACAGCAAGTCTGTATAAAAACTAAAAATTTTTAACTGAGTGGAGCTGTAATCTGTAACATATTGGAACACAAAAGGACGACTTTTGAACTGGGCAGATCTATAAATTGAAGTAAGCTTTTCAGTATTGGGACATAGAGGTCTGTGTTAAATGGACGACTTTTTAAACAGTTCAGAATTGTAATGTGCAGTAAGAGTATAAGCACTGAGCTGCATAGTCCAATCCCAGGAGAACAGTGCAATAAACTGTAAAATTTTGCAAGTGCTGCTTCCAGTGTGATTGCTTCAGTAAACTGCCTTTGCTATTGCATTTCTGATTGTCACCATCATTATAGACAGTTTATAGTTTTTCTTGTACTCCTGTGTTTTCTTGGGCTCATTTGGTGTTCTCATGCAAGCACCATAACACTGATCACCAAAGTATGCTTAGATGTGCATGAATAAAGAGACATGGTGCACTGAATTGTTTCTCCAGCTTGCCAGCTCCTCGCTAAGTTTATAAATGAATGCAATAAAATCAGTTATATACTGTACATAGTTATACTTTACATAGTTTACAGTGTATCTCAAAATTAAAAACCGTTAGTTTTTTAACATTTTAACATACAGTCTTTATTTATAATTAGGATTATAGCATCATTGTATGTGCTCCGGAGCATCAGCAAAAGAGGAGACTGCAGTTGCCATTCTCTCCCGACACTGTGGTACCAATGTACGGCTTCTATGGTGTTATACTGCAAAGTGTGCTAGTCAGTTCGGCATACTTGGGGAATAATGTCTGCACCAAAATATGGGCTACACAGCAATGAATGCAGGGAGTCTACACAATGCACCATGACATCGGTAAGGCATGGGAGACAGTATAGTGCAGCATCTGTTGTATTTGCTGTACACTTTACGCATGTGCATCAGAGATCCACTGTAATGGAAAAAATAGGAAAACACAAACGGCTTGACACAAACCGAAGTGGTAATGAAGTATGGTAACATAAGTGAGGAAGGGTGGTTCAAATACAGTCTTTAACACTTGAGTACCTACCGCAAGGATATGTCCCTTTTTGTAGTGGACCAATCAAATGGTACTTAGGCTATCTAAACATAAATGTAATCTCTTTCTCCATGAGAAAGGTATTGGCAGTGTCATTTTTATCCTTGGGGGGTTGGGGACGATCACCAACTGTATTGTGTATTTTTTGCTGAATTCATAATGCACCTGGAGGCACACATGTAGGGGCAATAACCCAATGCCAGGCCAGGATGGTGGTATGTAAGCATTAATCACTGACAGAGGAGGCTCTGCTGAGGTAGTTTATGCCCACTGGGGGTTACTGGAGGGAGCCCAGGGTCCAACTCAGCTGGATAACCACCAGCACAGCCCGATGCTGGAGGGATTATCGCGCTTGTAACATAGGCTCGCTGTGCCAGCGACAAGCCTATGTTACCGGTGTGTGTCCCTCGGTGCCAGAGACCCTATGGGGAGACAGAGACAGTTTAGACAGCGGCAAGGGTTTTGCTGCTTGAAGAGGGCCTGGCTGTGACTGCCCCCCTATTAGAAACAGCAGCCCCATTGCTCTCCAGTTCTACACTGCCTGGGTTCACTGTCCTCCACTTGTACACTGCCTGTGCTCCATTTTTCTTCAGGTATGCCGCAGCTTTAATAATTAACATGGAACACTTTCAGTAATGAGTCAGCAGGGGGCTGTGGCTCTCAAGCGCCGCGGGTGGCCTCAGAGGGTGGTGACGGAGAGGGCGGCTCCCCTCTAATGCCGCAGTGGTGACAGGTGGTACTAACCGAGCGGGCGTTAACTGTGGGTTAATACCCGCTCAGTTTCTGTCACCTGTGCCACTTCGGCCAATGCGGCTGCTCCATTTCACTGCTCTCTGGTATGCCATGTTACAAAGATGCTTATGCAGACACTAATGACAGCTGCAGTCTGTATAGTTCCTGAGTGCTTAGAGGTAACACAAAGCTGGTGCAATAATTTGTAGTTTTACAGTAAATTTATAACATGCCATAAACAGGGGAACTGGTGACTTCAACACGTTACTCAATCACTGATACCTCTAAAGGGGAAAGTACAAGCAGGCCCCCCACCCCCAAACACACATACACAGAGAAGAAAGCTATAGCGTAGACCAGTTGGCACTAGGGCAAAGACAGACCCACACAGTATAAATAATTTACAGATAATAAAAGTTCTATGCTGCAGCATTTTTCTAAGTGTATGTGTGCAGCTCGGGGGTTTGAAGTGGTTGGAGTACAAGGTGCCTGCTTGTAATTTCTACCCTGTGCTCCATCAGAGTGAGTGACTGATAAATCAATTGGCAGGAGGTCACTACTAACTAGTACCAGGTGAGGAATTTGGACAAATTGGGTTTGGACAAATTGTGAGCCATTTATCCTGCTCAAACAATGCCACCAGATCGAGCTGTGCTCTCAGTGTCAAGCTGGAGTGGCCAACAACTCATTAGCATAGGGAAAGCAATCCCCCCCAAAAAAAAAGAAATATAAAAACCCAGGGTACTATCACCAGCATTTGTGTGGGCACATCGATTCTGGGAGTAACAGAACACACACCATACCTCGATTTTGCACAGTAAAATGACAGCAATGATGGGAACCAAACCGTAGCACTAAGTAGCAAAATATCATATTAACAGTCCGTGTTGCTAAGTCTGCTCTCACTGCTGTACTGGAATGGATCGGGATTACTGCTGCGACTGCCTGAGCTACTACCCACATCATTCTCGCTGCTGTCATAGGGTCATCCTTATGGGGATCTACTATGCAGTGGCTGTCAAATTGTGGCACTATGTCAGTGTCTGAAAGATCACTGTTAGTGCAGGACAACATAATGCTTTCATCATCGGATACTGAAAATGAACTGTTTGACATTGCTATTGTCATGCTGCATGCTGCAACCAAGAGCTCTGTTATCAAGACAGAACTGCTGTGACCAAGAACTAATTTTAATTGCAGAGCACAGATCTCCCTGTAGTGACATTGCAAAGGTAATGAGTGTCAGAGGTCACCAAATACAGGCTCCAATACACAAAATGACACTTCCTGATTTGTGAGGGTGGAAACCTGATTTAATTTGCTAAAACAGGCTATGCATCTATCAAAATACATTGTGAATCAGTTCTATATGTAGTCACCTTGCAGTATATGCGTTCATATATCAAAACTTGGTAAATCGCTTTAAGCCAAAGAGTGGAAGAGGCGTAGCAACATATATTGTTATACATAATATCCCATTTGAGTAGGTCAGTTTTATGAGCAGCCCCCAATAAGGGAGCCCTGTATGTTAGGGTGGAGAGCAGAATCCCCCTAGCAATGGCCAATTTAGTCGATTGCGTGAGCATATAGCTAGTCTTACATGCAACACCCAGTTTAGAGTTGACAGCTCTACAAACTGACTGCACTAAGATTGATCTAGAATGATGCCCAGGTACATGAAAGAAGTCATACATTCCAGAAGTGAACCTTCTAAATCCTGCACTGTCAGTGCCATTGTGCAAGCCCAGAGCTTCGGGGCCGATCCAAGCAGCATGGCTTTAGTTTTGCTTGTGCTGAGAACCAGTTTGTGGTCATATAGCCAGTTTTGAATATTGTTAAAGTCAGAGGAAAGGGTTGTATTGATACTGTCTATATTAGCAGAACTTAGAAACATAGTAACATAGACTTTGACGGCAGATAAGGACCACTTGGCCCACCCAGTCTGCCCATTTCCCTACCTACTGGATAAGCTGCAGATTCTAGTTAACCAACAGCCTACTTCCTGCGACCCCCCACTTCAATTGCCTTGCATCTGTCTTATGCATGTTTGAATTCCCCCACTGTTTTAGCCCCAACAACCTCCCCAGGAAGGCAGTTCCATGCACCCACCACTCTCTCCCTGAAAAAAGATTTTCTCATTACCCCTGAGCCACCCCTCTATCTTTAAATTGTGTCCCTTGTTCTTACACATCTCTTTTCTGAAAGATGCTACCCTCCTGGACTTTATTGATTCCCTTGAGGTACTTGAACATTTCTATCATGCCCCCTGTCCCTCCTTTCATCAAAGGTATACATATTAAGCTCTTCATTTCTCTTCATATGATTTCTGATGCAGACCCTGCACCATTTTAGTTGCCCTCCTCTGGACTGCTTCCATCCTGTCTATGTCCTTACGTAGATGAGGTCTCCAAAACTGCACACAGTACTCCAGATGGGGTCTCACCAACTGTCTATACAGAGGGATAACCACTTCTCTTTTTCTGCTTGCGATGCCCCTTCCTATGCATCCCAGTATCCCCCTGGCTCTTCTTACTGATTTCTCACATTGCTTACCAACCTTTAGATCATCTGATATGACTACCCCCAAGTTCTGTTCCATTTTTGTTGTTGTTAGTACCTCCCCTGCTACTGTGTACTTTCTCCTGGGTTTTGTTTCCCAGGTGCATTACTTTGCACTTCTTTGCATTGAATCTAAGTTGCCATATGTCTAACCATTCCTCCAACCTTGCCAAGTCCCTTCTCATCCTTTCTACCCCCCCTTGTGTATCAACTCTGTTACAGATCTTTGTATCATCTTCAAAAAAGCATACCTTTCCCTCCAGACCATCTGCAATGTCACCTATAAAGATGTTAAAGAGGACTGGACCCAGTACTGAGCCCTGAGGTACTCTACTAGTGGCCCCCTCTTTCTTCGCAATGTGTTCCACTCACTATTTACCTTCTGTGTCCTGCTGTGCAGCCAGTTTGCAACCCAGGCAACCACCTCGGGACCCACTCCCAGACTGGCTAACTTGATTATTAATCTTTTGTGAGGGACTGTGTCAACTTGTATAGATGTCAAGATCATCAGCATATAGGGTAGCAGAGCAGGATTTTAGAGCAACTCCAATGTTATTAATATAAAGAGATAAGAGAAGGTGTCCTAGGATGGAACCCTGAGGTACACCAATGTTAATGGTGGTACTGTTCAATAGAGAGGAATTAAATTTCACCGATTGAGTTCTGTTTGTCAGATAGCTTCTATACCAGTCAACAACAGAGGAGAAGAAATGCAGGTGTCGAAGCAAAGAGAGAAGTAAAGTGTGGTCAACAAGGTCAAAAGCCTTTGTGAGGTCAATAAAGACAACCCCAGTCAGATTGCCAGTATCCATTTTTGAAAGAGTGTCCATAGTGAATTTAAGGAGTGCAGTCGTTGTGCTATGTCCTTTCCTGAAGCAATGGTGGGTATCCGAGAGCAGGTTGAATTCAAGTAGATAGTCGGTTGTCTGAGTTGCAACAATTTTCTCCAGTATTTTGCTCAGTAATGAGAGAATGTCACTTGGTCTGTAGTTTATGATAACCATTGGATCCCCTTTTTTAAGTACAGGCATAATCCAAGCTGCTTTCCAGAGGTCAGGGACCATTCCACTTGAAAGTGATAGCGTATAAATTTTTACCAATGGTAATGCAAAAAGGGGAGCAGCAAGTTTCAATGCTTATGAAGAAAGTTATCATACAAAAGGAGTTATTTACAAAAATGTTATGAGCTAACAGTTTAAAAGTTTAATTACTCATGTTTAGTTTCTTTTCATGCTCCCATCATGAAACATTCAGATATACATCTTTCATGTGTTTATGTGGGTGCTGAAATAAGTTTTATTTTTTAAAACAATCTGCTATAGCTGCTTAAAAGTTTTGTGACATGTCTGGGATTTACGAACTGCCATGCAGCAGTAGTTACAAACAAAGAAAATTCTGCTAAGATGAGATTTTTTCACTACTGGCCTATTTCTAAAAGTTTATTTGAAATAAAAAGTACCTCATTCTAGGCTACAGGAAAATGGGGTTAGGAAGATATATTTTTTTAGAAAGATATTTGCTTGGAGGCAATGTTTATGACTTATCTTGTGAACTATAGGCTTTAGAGGCATGGGACTTACATCAAATCCCTTCTAACCAGCTACTGTCATGGTTCACTTCTAAGATCACTGTATTCAAGCAGAAAAGCCCTTCCAACAAGACTTTAGCCTGTTTCTGCATGGGTACCAGAGGTTTGCCATGCCAGTGTGTGAGAAGAGATGCTGTACTTCTAGCAAGAGCCAGCATCACCAGAGTGATGTCAACAGCAGAGAAGCAGATTCTCTATTATTTTTGCATCATGAGGAAGAACCCAGATTTTGTAAAAATGCCAAGGGCTCAATTCTCAAAGATCAGTGCAAGCTGCACCAAAGGCTTCTTGCACTGATTGCTGGTGTGCCAGGGACCCTGCACCCGATTCACTATTAGGTAGGATCCCAGTGGCAAAGTCCCACAGTTTGCAGCAACTATGGCCATACATCAAACAGACAGCACATCTGCGAGGTTTGCCACAAACTGTGGGGTAGTTGGGTGGCTGCTGCACCTATGGACAGTGACCAGTACACGAAGTGCAAAACACATCCCCACCCTAGTAGTTTAGCAGATCCCCCTCCCAACCCTTGATCTGCCCGTAGGTAAATAAATGTCACTGTCCCTGGTGGTATAGCAGACCCCCATCCCCAATCTGCCCATATTTAAATAAATAACACTGCCCATGGTGACTTAGTGGACCCCCCTCCCTATCCCCAATGTGCCTGTATTTAAATACATGTCACTGTCCCTGGTGGTCTAGCAGACCCCCTTCCCATCCCAGATCTACCTGTAAGTAAATACATATCACTATCTGTGGTGGTCTAGTGGCCCCCCAGAAGGCAGTGCCCCACCACCCTGCTCCCCTCTCATCCCATCCCCAAGCCAGTGACCAGCACATCCCTCTGCTGTCCAACAGCCAGCCACCGACTGAGCAGTCAATAAGCATGTATTGTATACAGTACACGCTCACTTACAGTTCAGTCAGCAGCCAGCCATGATGGAGAGCAGACTGCTGTCCCAGTCACTGGCTCAGAGATGGGACAGGGGAGCAGGGAGAAGGGATACTGCCTGCTGAGATGGGGTGCCACTACACCACCACAGACAGTCATGTGTATTTTATTATGGGGAGATCGGGGATGGGGTCTGCTAGACCACCAGGGACAGTGGCATTTATTTAACTATGGGCAGATCAGGGATGGTGAGGGGGGTCCACTAGACCACCAGGAACAGTGACATTTATTTAACTATGGGCAGATTGGGGATAGGGAGGGGGGTCCTCTAGACCACCAAGGACAGTGACATGTATTTCAATATGGGCAGACTGGGGAAAGGGAGGGGGTTATGTAGCACATGTCCCTTCCCACCTAGGGAGGGCTCTGGGTTAGTGCACAGTCTCCAACTATCCCAGATGACACACTTCTAAGTACCTTACAGGGGGTTTAATGAATCTCGATTTAGGGGATATGACAGCTTGCATCTGCCACAAGCCCCCTAGTGCCATGCTGCATCTCATTTTATGGTGCAAGGCTGTCACAAACCCCTTTGGTATACACGACCTGCCTTTGACACAGGCTGGTTTTCTGAATTGCTTTTGGTACATCTTTTGGTGCAAGTCACACTTACACCAATTCTTATGGCTCAAGCCCCTTGTACCATTCAGAGGAGCTTTGTGAATCAGGCCCCAAGTGCCTAAGTACCACTTTAATAGTTTTATACTTTTAGTGTAGCTTAGGAAAGGGGTGGTTACATAAGGAAATCTTCCAGCATATACAAAATATATGGGTATGCAAGAATAATGTCACTATTTTCAGAACTTTACTAAGACTACACACTTTGTTTACTTTTGTTTGTTTTTCTTGAAAGCTCTATTACTTTGTATTTATTCTGTCTTGTGTGTTGTTTACAAAATTTGATATCTATGCAGTAGTGTTAATAGTTTTTATTAGTTTATACTGTACAGGAAAAATAAAATCTATTTTTATATCATTCTGAGGTCGCCTCATGCCGCTTTCATTTTCAGATTATAAGGACCTTGTATATACCATAGGTTTTGAATGAACATTTGAGCTGTTTTCATTTGTCTCACATGATCCATGAAGTAAGGGGGAAAAGTCTGAACCTGAGCTCAGCGGACATAATAAATAACTAATATTCCAGCCTATTGTTCTGACACTACATAGTAGGGAGGGAGCAAAAAATATTGCCCAGATAAGGATAATTGATGTGCCTCTAAAGTAGGGGGATACAGAGATAGGGGATTGCTTGGAAGAGCCTTTCATGAGAGGTTATGTACATCTAAAGTGTCCCCCACAACAGGGTAAATAGATACCTTTTTTTTCAAAGGCCCCAATAAAAACTATAGACAATGAAAATAAAATGCAGTTAGAAGAACCATTACAATGGGAAGAAACAAAAAGAGCTATCTCTCATCTCACAAGGGTAAAGCCCTTGAGCCAGATGGTTTCTCCATAGACTTCTTCAAAGTCTTTCAATAAAACCTGCTGGCCCTTTTCATGACATGATTGAAGAGTGCTTGGAGCAGGGTTGCATGCTCCCTCCATGTGGTCAGCCACCATCACTATTCTACCTAAGCCAGGCAAGGATCTACAACAATGCATATCCTACAGGTTGATCTCTCTATTAACATCTGATTACAAAATTGTAGCTAAAGTGATCGTTGGCTGTCTTGAAAAGATTCTCCCTACCATAATTCATGAGGACCATACAAGTTTTATAACAACAAGGCAATGGAAATTAAACATCAGACATACTTTAAACATAGTCTGGAGATGGGTGGGGTTGATCAGGTGGGAACAGAGCTATGGCCCTTGCCCTAGACTTATAGAAGGCTTTTGACCACATGGACTGGGAGTATATGTTTGAAGCCCTCTGGAAGTTTGGAATGGAGGAACAAATGCTTAGATGGGTCCATTTCTTATACAGTCAACCAACTGCTCAGATCTTGATCAATGGCATACTGATGAAACCTTTCCAGTTATCTAGGGTACCAGACAGGGATGCTCCCTGCCCCCCCCCATGCTATGCCACTAAAACCATTGGCTATGGCAATACATTCTGACAACTGCATTGTGGGACTTCAAGCAAGCAGGGCACATCATAAGACAGCCTTGTTTGCCAAAGATTTGTGGTATATCTACAGTCACCCAGAATGAGCATCCTTGCTCTACAGGAAATCCTGACAGAATACAGGGCTCTGGCCAGTCACAAAATAAATAGGGCAAAACATGAGGTGATGGTGCTGGGAAAGAGGGATTTCAGTTTTCTAAATATGCAAAACGTAACATCCCTCAACTACTTTATACTCAATAAACCTTCCCACTTATATAAGAACAATTACAATGTCTTGCTTACAAACATCAAAATGGACTGTGACAGGTGAAGGGGACTGCCTATTAATTTCATTGGAAGGGACAATACCATCAAAATGACTATCCTACCTGGATGCTTATATTAATTCCAAAATCTGCCTATTAGAGTTCCAGAACTCTTTTTCAGGCAATTTAATAGTATATTGCATAGGTTCTTCTGGGGCTGGAAAGCAGCACATTAAAAGTGTAGTATATTGGAGTTTCCCTTGAGGGAGGTGTTTAGCCCTGCCCCTTTTAAATGTTGCTATTGGGCAGCACAACTGGCATTCCTTTGTGATGGCACCACCAAGGCAGTTCATTTGTGGAGGAAAACAGAGAAAGAGTGTATTCTAAGTGGTCTTTTCCAGGGACTTTTAGCCACCTGTTTGAATCAACAACCCCCCACCCCCAAAAAAAAGCAAAAATTCCTTCACTCAACAACTAATAGTGGTGTGGATGGGAGCACATAAATGCATAGGGCAGCCCTGGGGTTTCTCCCCAAATGTGGCATTACGTGAAAGCTTCAAAGGTATGTCATGCCATGCTATAATGTATCCCTACACCAAGCCCTGTTAAGATGGGCAAGAGACAAAGTTACTAGTGTTGGAGATCTGTTCTACGGTGGTATCCTTTTTGAATGCCAGAAAAAAAAAAAACAGCATTAGATCAGCGATAACCCCCTCAGCATAGCCCACTTGCTTAACAACCTTGCCACGTGTATGAAACTTGAATGCTACCAAGAATGTTTTCCAGTGTCAACTAATCATTTAACTATGTACCTTGGCGTAGCCACTCTCTAACATTGCAAAGTCTCTTTTCTCTTGTATCTGATCAAAAGCCAGAGGCATTATAAAATGTATCATGGGTCTGCAAACATGGAGTGAAAAGGAAATACTACATATTGATCTGTCAGAAGCTATTCAATGAAAACTGTTTACAAAATAAAACTTAAAACTTCTACGTGTTCCTATCAGGTAGAACAGATGCTAGCTGGTTCTAGTAGGTATAACATGGTTCTTCCTTATTTACATGTTTTGATATGTTTGTACTAAGTAGGACTTGTTCTACAAACTTGTACATTTTGATAGTCATTCTGCAAAACAGTTCCTTGCAGAGCCACGGAGCTATCATCCCCACAGGAGCTTGCTAGTTATAAAAAACTATGATAAAATAATTGTTAAAGGGGAACTAGAGTTCAATCAATCAATCAGTCAATCACTCTTTATGTTACCAGGCGAAGCACCATTGAGCCAGCTCAATTACAATGTTGACCTGGACAAATGCACATAAAAGTAAACAATATAGAAAGGAAGAAGATGGGTGTACAATTAAGGAATACAATGTGGAAGGTGACATAAAACATAGTTTAGAGTTCTGCCTGGCAGTTCTTAAAGGAGAACTGCACTCAATCTGCACGTCATTTTTTCCCAGTAGATACTTTTCTGATACATCTGATCCATTTCTGATATTGTTCCATCTTTACTGGACTTTTAGCAAATACAGTGAGTGTTTCTGATGTGCACTCTACTGGTAAGTGCCATTTTAGAACCGCATGATGTAGTTTATGTCCCCTTTCAACAACAGAAATTCCAGGGCAGAACATGAATGCATTGTGAAGACACTGTACATTCTGTAACAAGGACATAATGTACATCAAACGGCTCTAAAATGGTACTGCCCACCACAGTGTAAAGCAGAAACACCCAGTGAATCAACTAAAAAGCCAGTACAGATGGAACAAAAACAAAATGTGTACCTGTATTGAAATGCAGTTTCTACAGAAAACACAGACTTGCAGATTCAAGGCAGTTCTCCTTTAAGTCCCCCTTCCATATTACAGAAGTTGGTCCTAAATTTTGTTTATAGACCAGTATCTCAACCTTGTTAATAATGTTTGTTTTATCTCTGTAAAAAAGAAATACCCACCCCGATGATGAATAACATCACCTCAGTCCACTGTATGTAAATGAAGAATGCAGCATGCCTTTAACTTGTAACCACTCTGAGAGTTCCTAGGCCTGTTTATACTACTTGCCTGTGTTGTACTGCAGTCAGCTGCATTTTCTGCCACTCCTCTTGCATCACTTCTGACAGCTGTTTACACAGCCGACACTGTATGTACCACTGCAGGGTCAGTCTTGTGGTTCAGCCTAACTTCCTGTGCTGTGACAGTACATTTCTTTTGGTAGTCAGGGATCAGGCTAGCAGCCGAGAATGCTGGCGAATGGCAAACAAAACCAGCAGTGTGACCAGCTGTCTGTTTCTCTCCCTTCTGCCCAGATCTGCACTGTAAGCTGCAGTCAGTGACCACAAGATTTACCTGTGCAAGCTGCTTCAGGGAATCAAGGCCTTTCTAATGTTGTTTGCTTCGCTGTGCTGACTTTCTTCCATTGGGGAAAGTCAGGCTAATGCTGTCTTACTCATGAGCAGACACTTTCCGATGGCTGCAAGACACAGAGTGATGTGAGGCTGCACCACTACAGGCAGTGCAGTGTGTTTATAGGCTGGCAAAAAAAACACCTGCACTGGTACAGGAACCCACAAAAACACCAGTCATGCTGCACTTCAAAAGAGTGGCTCACAGTGCTCCACAGGCTCTTTACGTGGCCTGGCCTGCACCATTTGCAGCCGTGTGGATCAGGCCATATAAACGTACCTCGCAATTTGTGCCTCACAGGATTGCTAACACCTAAAGGAGCACTGCACACTTTTACATTTAACAAATGTGCAGCTCAGCATGGCATGGGAGTTGAAAGATTTTACCAACAATGGTGACAGTAAATGAAGCATTATTATTAATGCACCTGGCAATATAAATTTTTTGTACAAGCACCGTTTTATAGAATGGGGCAGGGGGTGTGAAGAACTGGCCACCAGTGATTGTCACAGTTCTTAAAGGAGTTTGTTAAATTGGCCCAATGAAAATAGTCAGCTGTATTACCCTCCTCTGAAATACCCAGCTGGCCACAAAGCACTACATGATAAAACAGCTATCAGCTAATAAATCAATTGTAAAAATGGATGAGCCTGTGAAAGACTTCCCTTCAACAAAATCTCTCGGATTGGTTTGCATGGCAACAAATGCTAGAGCTCTTCAATCTGCCATTACATCATTTTAACTTAAGGCTTTCACAAAGATTAGGGAAAAGTTGTAGTAAGAAAGCAGTGTAGTGTACAACCGATTTCAGCCATTAACGCCAGTGTTGGAATTATGGGGGTGCTTGCCAGTGCAGTGACGTGACTCCCGATAGCTCACGCATCACTGCCATTGACTTATAATGAGCAGTGTTGCTCAATTTAAGGCATAACCCTTATGGGTCCCCCCAGCTGTAAAGTTTAATTCCAACACTGGTTAACACCTCCCTCCAATTTTTTTTACAAGCTAAAGGTTTCCAATCACTAGTAGCTACAGTAGGTAGCTGAGTGTTGCCTTATAAAAACTTTAAATATAACCAGACCCATTTTTTTTTTAAATCAGGAAGATTTAGGACTGTAACTCTGAGCAACCAGCAACAGGACTCATCCTGTCACCAGCATTCTACTCTCTGATTGCAGTGCAAAAGTGAGCTCCCAGCCCAAGGTTGAGCTAGCAAAAATACCCAACAGGGTGGGTGCTATTGGGCTATACCAGACCACCCGGGGCATACTGAGGTCCAGTGCCACAGGTGGAGAGCCTTATAGCCCTTGGAAGGTTCTGTATAGCCCATACTGCCCATCCTTGCACTTAGAAAATGGGGTTTTGTTACATTTTAAATAAAATGTAAATAAACAAGAATAAACAGAGCATTTCTGTAAAATAGTGCCTGCACTGCTGCATCTGGCAGCAGATGGTACTGTTGTATGGTATCCTTTGTTTTTGTAGCATATTCTTCCAGGAAATAGAACTCTTGTGTGGCCCAATGTAGACTGTTTTCTGTCGAGATAGTGGCCCCACCACCAAGCACTGCCAGTAAGAAGTAATCAACGTAATCAGTAGTTACCATTTTTGTTACAACTGAATTTAATAAGGGCAAGCGGAACTGCAGTGTGGTGTGCAGTTCATAAGGGCAAGCAGGACTGCCACATTGTGTAAGCTTGAGTGTAATGGCAGTGTGCTGGAACCCCAGAGTTAAATACCTCCCACTTCACCCACCACCATGGAAACAGAACAGACATTGTGGCTATTTTTTTATTTTATTTTACCAGTTGTGAGCAGGATGATTCTGTGAGCGTGGTTAGGTTGACTAGAAGAACAGAGTCGACAAGGTCTGGACTGTGTAGCACTAATAGTTAAGTACAGCCTGTGCTTGCACCACAAGTAATAGTAAAAATAGTGTGTGTGTGTGTGTGTGTGTGTGTGTGTGTGTGTGTGTGTGTGTGTGTGTGTGTGTGTGTGTGTGTTTGTGTGTCGAGGAGGAGGAACAATTAGAACATATTAACATGGTACAGTCTGTGGCACTCCATGTAGAGAGTGCTGAGGCTGGATGGTTACTCATTAAGCAAGGAAAAAATGATGGACTAATGTTTTTCAAAATTCAATAGGGCACATTGATATTTTTGGTGTAAGGATAGGCTGACACTGGGACTAGTTATTTCCCTATCTCTGTTGGCACATAAATGTATTCCTTGCAGAGGGTCTGTGCCAATCAGAGTCTGGGAAATGTCTTGTCTATTTTTTAAAGCTGGCCAAACAATAACATTATTTCACTGGGTCAGTGAGTTTCTAATTATGGGGTGAGAAATTGCTTGCACAGCTTGAAATGTTATTCTGTTAAAATGAATGTCACTGTTGTTTGATTGATTGATGGCAAGTAGTCTGAATACTTATGCAATGTACAGTACAAGTCACATTAAACTGTTCCCCCAGCTCATTGGTTTAGCATTTTTCAGTGAGTTGCTCAATGTGTGCACTTCTGGCTGCAATGAATTATAAAGAGTTTACTAACGGTTTGTCTGTTAGCTGCTAATCAGTTGTAGCTCACTGAAAACTCTTATTTAATGCAGTGCACTACTGAGTGCATGCATTAAGCAACTCAAAAAATGCTGTACTGTATAACTGGAGCCCAAGTTCACTGCAGTGTGACACTGCAGTGAAATCAGGCTCCAGTTCTCTAGCCATGTTTGAAATTCTGCCTGCTCTTCACACTGCTTTATCTGCTGTCACAAGGACACAATCCCCGCCCCAAATAAATCCCTGGTGGCTAGCCGTACCCCCCCATCACCTGCCTGTCAAAGGTAAAGAAAGGAAACCACCTACCCGCCCATATCCCATATTACTGTACACTTTATAGTACCCCGCCATCCCTGAATCCCGATCTTTTATTCTGTATAGTAAGGTGCATATGCTTAAATTCATGGTTGTCTAGTGGTCCCTCCCACAACCCCTCCACATCCCGACAGTTACTATCCCACACAGCTCTCCCCATCCTCAAAGGAGCAGGCCACCAGCACAGCCCACCTCTTCTCTCTTCCATGGCCGGTAGCCTGCTGAGAAGTTAATGAATGAACGCTTGCTGGCTCTGCATGTGCCCATTCATTAAATTCCTAGCAGGCTGCTGGCCATGGAGGAGAGAAGGACTGTACCAGCAGCCTGCTCCTTTTGGGAATGGAGAGAGTGGGATGTGATATTACCTGTCAGGATGGGATGGGGTTGTCGGAGGGACCACTAGACCACCAGGAAATTTAGTAAAAAGTACTGTACAACATTGAAGACCAGGATTCAGGGATTGTGGGGGGGGGGGGACTAGTGTACAGTACCATTACCACTAGAAAATATATATACATTTTACAGTACATTACAGTACTTTTAGGGTAATTGAAATGGGACTGACTGGGAGGAGGGGGTCGGCTACAAAGTACAAGTACTGCATCTACAGTACAGTACTATACAGTATAGGTACTTCCGGTTTGCCATTCTCGGAGGTGCCTCGCTATACTGTACTGTCAATAAGCAAATAAAACATGCAGTACATTAAACATACAGTACTGAATAAATAAAGTACTTTACAGTAATCACTGAGTAAGTAAGATGTGGGTTAGTGGCATAGACAGTCAAAGTTCAGAGCTAAGCGAGAAGCAAGATGGCGGATACTGTAGTGCTGAAATTATGTACAGCACAGTACTGCACCGTAAATGCATTTGGGAAAATGCATTGCATGACTACTGGCGTGGGAGCTGAAGTGGACTGTATAGTGGCTGGAAATGCATTGCATGTGAGCTGGTGACTAGTTGAAAAAGTGTTTTTGTTTTAAGCATTTAGAACTGCCACTGCATTAGCAGCACAAAAAAACAATTCCAGAACAGTGAGCTTAAGGAACAGTTTAATGTGACTTGTACTGTACTTGTGTCCATTCATGATCTCTGTCCCTTACAGGATCTACCATCTTTAGTGGTATCTTGAAGGTATTACAACCCTCTTGAGGTGAGTTTCACTCTTAGAGGTGCCACAAGAGTAAAGTTCCTTTAGACTAAAGAGACCTTAGAGAAGGATCACCCCAGGAGAGAGGCAAGCTGCCAGAGGAGGAGGAGATGATGGTGAAAGCAAAGAAAAATGAGTCTCTCAAGGAGGTTTGAGCATGCCTCCACCAAATAGCCCTAGCAGGGGGTGGTGTGGTTAATCACACACTGCTCTACCAAACCTTAGGCTATAGCCTTTCAATTCACCTGACCAGCAAGAAACATAGAAACATAGAAATTGTCAGCAGATGAGGACTGCTAGGCCCATCCAGTCTGCCCATAAGCCCTACACTTGTTTGGGCCTCTAACCCTACATGGTGAATGGTTTTTCACCTTTCCTTCCCACCTCTAACGTTCCCTTATGCCTATCTCAGGCATATTTAAATCCCTCGACTGTGCTGGCCCCCACCACCTCCAGTGGCAGACTATTCCATGTGTCCACCATCCCTTCCATAAAGAAAAAGTTCCTCACATTTCCCCTCAACCTGCCCCCTTCCAATTTCATATCATGCCCCCTCATTCTTTTACGCCTCCTATATTGGAAGATGTCTCCCCCTGCACCTTGTATATGCCCTTAATGTAGCTGAATGTTTCAATCATGTTTCCCCGATCCCTCCTTTCCTCCAGCGAGTACATATTGAGGTCCTTTAATCTCTCCTCATATGTTTTCTGGTGCAAACCATGTACCATCTTTGTCGCCCTCCTCTGGACTGTCTTCACCCTGTCAATATCCTTACGAAGGTGCAGCCTCCAGAACTGCATGCAGTACTCCAGGTGAGGCCTCACTAGTGTTTTATACAATGGCATCACCACCTCCTGCCTTCTGCTAGTGATGCCTCTGCTTATGCTCCCCAGCATGTCACTGGCCCTACCTGCAGCCTTTGTACTCTGCTTGGACACCTTTATGTCAACTGAAATGATAACCCCAGGTCTCTTTCTTCCTTGGTGCAACTAACTATAGGGGTAGAACGGTGTTTTTGAAACTTTGTATGTTATTCTGAATAGCATACTTATGTAACCATGTCACCACTGATGGTGCAACTACTGTCTTTGCTTGGGCTCAGACATCATTGAGGGGCCTGGATTCTATTTTTTCCTGATTGGGGGGTTTGGATCCAGTCTTTTATTTGTGCAGTGCCTTCACCCAGAGCATAAACTTAAGCAGGCCTGGTGTCAGGGTGGTACAACCCCTGGGATGCAGTACCTCCCCACCTCCCCACAGTGTCCCCCTACACATGAAAAATCACAGTGCAAACTTAAAATCAACAAAAATGCAATTAATTACTTACTACTAACAATATGCTCACATGACAAAATATAAAATAACAATGAAATATGTATTAGGAAATACTCACAAGGGGCAGGGGAATGCAATGCAAAACTCTTTTTAGTGATAACTCATGATCTGTAAATGCAAAGCTGAAGCTAGGTGCTTGACTAAGCTTGACTTATTGACACACTTTCAACAGCAGTAATAACATTATCAACAGCAGTAATAACATTATCAGCAGCAGTATTAACATTATCAACAGCAGTAATGCCCACTCCCACCCAGCAATACAATAGACTGGCAATATGAGTATTGTAACCTTTGTTAGTATAGGCCCACCTGTACTGTGGGCAATACCCACTTCCCACTGGTGCCAGTGTAAACCCCTTTCAACCTTATGGTAGCTGCCAGTGCTTCACTGGGTACCCAGACAGAGAAATGGTGCAGGCCTGTAGAGGTTCCAGCTGGATTGCCGGTAGTGGTGCACTTTAAACAGAATAAACATATTTGCTAAACCCAAACCCCACAGGCCATTCAATTGCTTAAATGGCAAACCTCAAATAGCACATGCAATAACATTTACAGAAATTAAATTGTTAGCATCATTCATTAAATATTGTTATAAAAACAGTGTCTGCCTGGTGCGTATTATGAAAATCTGCCATTTCATACCATTTGTAGCCATTTATTGTGTAGTCTGCTTCCGTCACACTGCTTGATGCTGAGATTTGCTGTTCCCTGTGGTAATCAGAATGTCTCCACCCTGGTGACATCATTTGGGGCATTATTCTTAGTCATGTATAAATAAGCCAGAGAGGGCATGGAGGCAGTATAGCACAGTGGTTTAAGGCTCTGAGCTGGAGACCTGGGTTTGAATCCCACCCCCCACCCACCACTTGCATACTGTATGACCCTGAACAAGTCACTTAACATAGAAACATAGAAACATAGACTTTGACGGCAGATAAGGACCGCTAGGCCCATCTAGTCTGCCCATTTCCCTACCTACAGGATAGGCCACAGATCCTAGTTAACCAACAGCCTGTATCTTCCTGCCCCCCACAAGAATTGCCTTATGTCTGTCCCATGCATTCTTGAATTCTCCCACAGTTTTAGACCCCACAACTTCCTCAGGAAGGCTGTTCCATGCATCCATTACCCTCTCTGTGAAATAATACTTCCTCACATTGCCCCTGAACCACCCTCCTTCTATCTTTAAATTGTGTCCCCTTGTTCTTGCAAGTCTCTTTTTCTGAAAGATGCTACCCTCTTGGACTTTGTTGATTCCCTTGAGGTACTTGAAAGTTTCTATCATGTCCCCCCTCTCCCTTCTTTCCTCAAGGGTATACATATTAAGCTCCTTTAGTCTCTCCTCATACTGCTTCTCTTGCAGACCCTGCACCATTTTAGTTGCCTCCTCTGGACTGCCTCTATCCTGTCTATGTCCTTGCGGAGATGGGGTTTCAGAACTGGACACAGTATTCCAGATGGGGTCTCACCAACTGTCTGTACAGAGGGATAACAACTTCCTGTTTTCTGCTGCTGATGCCTATCCCTATACATTCCAGTATACCCCCGGCCCTCCCTACTGCCTTCTCACATTGCTTGCTAACCTTAAGGTCATCTGATATGATTACCCCCAGGTCCCTTTCCTGTTTTGTTGTTGTTACTACCTCCCCACCCATTGTGTATTCTTCCCCTGGGTTCTTGTTTCCCAGGTGCATTATTTTGCACTTTTTTGCATTGAATCCTAGCTGCCATATGCCTGACCATTCCTCCAACCTTGCCAAGTCCCTTTTCATCCTTTCCACGCCTCCTTGTGTATCAACCCTGTTGCAGATCTTTGTGTCATCTGCAAAAAGGCATACTTTTCCTTCCAGTCCCTCTGCAAATCACTATGACGACATTAAAAGGACTGGACCCAATACTCGAACCCTCGCGTACCCCACTAGTAACCGCCTTTCTTCAGAGTTGACTCCATTTACAATTACCTTCTGTGTCCTGTTGTCCAGCCGATGTTTTACCTAGGCTACCATCCTGGGACCCACTCCCAGGCTGGTTAATTTGACTAATAATCTTTGTGTGGGACTGTGTCAGATGCCTTGCTAAAGTCTAGGTAGGCCATGTCCACAGCCCCTCCCTGGTCTACTACTTTGGTCACCCAGTCAAAGAAATCTATTAGATCGTCTGACATGACCTTCCCACTGTGAACCCATGCTGCCTTGGATCCTGTGCTCCACTGACCTCTAGGTACTCAACTATTCTTTCCTTCAGAAGTGACTCCATCACTTTCCCTACCACAGAGGTCAGACTGACAGGTCTGTAGTTTCCTGCCTCTGTCTTGGTCCCACTTTTGTGAAGGGGAATCACATCCGCCTTCCTCCAGTCCTCGGGTACCACACCATCCTCCCATGATTTATTAAAAAGAGTAGCCAGTGGTTTCACTAGTTCCTTCCTTAATTCTTTTAGAATTCTGGGGTGAATTCCATCAGACCCATTGCTTTGTCCACCTTCAGTTTTAGGAGTTCTTGCAGAACCCTTTCTTCTGTGAAAGGACTGGGATCGACCCCCTATCAAGAGTGCTTCTGTTAATTGGATTAGTACTTCCCTCCTCTTTTGTGAATACTGAGCAGAAATATTCGTTCAGTATTCCTGCTTTTTCACTGTCCCTCTGCCCACCCAATCGCTCATTCTATTCAGCCTCACTATCCCTCCTTTGTCTTTTCACGCCATGATGTACCTATAAAAGGTTTTATCCCTTCTTAACTGAGTTGGCTATCTTTTCCTCAGTTTGGGCCTTTTGCTATTCTGACTTCCTCCTGCTTCTTTCTGCCTTAACTGGTACAGCTCTCTGTCCTGCTCCTTCTGTGTTTCCTTATACTCGAATGCTATCTTTTCTTCCTGACTTTCACAGCCACCTCTCTTGAGAACCATAGTGGCTTTTTCTTCATTTTGATTTGTTTATTTGCTTCACACAAAGGCTTGTTGCCTCAGTGATGGCAGTTTTGATAATTCCCCATTGTTGCTCCACACCTCCTTCTAGCCTGTTTGCTAGTGCTTTTCTGAGGCACTCTCCCATCTTGCCAAAGTCAGCCCTCCTAAAGTCCAGTACCCTCACTTTTGTATGGCTTGACTCTGTAGCTGAGTTTAACGTGAACCACACTGTTTGATGGTCACTTGTCCCCAGATGACAACCCACTTCTAGATCTGAGATCCTCTCACTGCCCCGTTTGAGAGTATGAGGTCTAAGATTGCCCTCATGAGTGGGTTCCAAACTAGCTGTCTAATGCCTGCCACACCTGTAGGGCATCAAGAATGGCCCTGCTCTTGGATGTGGCTGCAGCAAATGTGCTCCAGTTAACATCTGCATATTTAGGTCTCCCATCAACAGTATCTCCCTTTCTCTGCCATTCTAAGAATGCCTTCCATCATATCCTTGTCCATTCCTTCTCCTGACATGGGGTCTGTACACAACCCTCAGTGTGGATTGTGGTGCCCTTTCCAGTCTCCAAGGTGACCCACAGTGCCTCCTCTCCTCCCTGTTTACTCTTTTGTTCAGTTGCTTTTATCCCTTCCTTTACATAGAGAGCTACTCCTCCCCCTCTTCTCCTCTGCCTGTCTCTCCTGTAGGTTATGTACCCTGGTATGTTAACATCCCAGTCATGGTTCTCTGTGTACCATGTTTCTGTGACTGCTACTATATCCAGGCATCCCTCTTCCATTAAGGCCACCAGCTCAGGGAGCTTGTTGCTCAGACTACGGGCATTGGTACTCATTACCCTCCATTTCCTGATGGCCTTACCCCCTTTTACCCCATCCCTGTCCTTCTTGCCTTTGTCACTTTCTCCATTTACCACTGCCCTTCTCCCTATCGACACCTCCATGTTGGTGTTTGCCACACTTACTACCATGATTTTTTGGGGGTAGGATTTTCTTGCTCCTTTCCAGTGCCTCCCTTGGCTAGTTTAAAAGCTTGCCAATGAAGCATTTAAACCTATCACCCAGGATCCTGGTTCCCTCCCGGACAGATGCAGCCCATCATGCCAGTATAGGCTTGCATCACTCCAGGTGGACCCCAGTCCCCAATGAAGCCAAATCCCTGAGGCTCCACACCAGTTTTCAACCACTGATTGAATCCCATGGTATGGAACACCCTAGCCTCTCCTATGCCATAGATGGGTAGCACCTCCAAGAAGGTTACCGTGCGTGCTACTTGACCTAGGCCCCTCCCCAATTCCACAAACTCTTCCTGCACTTCTCTAATCCCTTTCTTAGCCAGGTCATTTGTCCCTAGGTGGACAATGATATCCAGCTCCCTCCCCTGTGCAGCTGCTCTGGCAATCCTGAGGATTCGCTCCCTGTCCCTCCAAGCCATGGCGCCTGGCAGGCACCTTACCTCCATCTCCCCTTCCTTGTCCAGTTTGACCTAAATTCAGGCTCAGCTATTCTGTACTCCACATTAACATGATCTTTTTACTTAACTTACTTGTGCTCCAAGGCTGCACCTGTAAACAAGCTTTCAGCTTAGTGTGTCTCTCCTCGTAATAAAAAAAAAAAATTGTCACATTGCTGAGGTCTGTAGAGTTTATTGTTTTCTTGCTTTGTGCCTGTTGCAAAAAACTGAAAGACAGTGAGCTGCATTATGATTTTGTCATTTTTTTATATTTGTTTAACCAGGTGTAGCACACTAAGCTGAAAGCTTTTTTACAGGTGCAGCCTGGGAGCACAGGGAAGTTAAGTGACTTGCTCAGGGTCACACAGTATGCACGTTGAAGCTGTGGGATTCAAACCCAGGTCTGGTCTGTTGGATGGCAACAGATTTGCAGCTCAGAGCCTTAAACCACTAAACTATACTCCCTCAATGTTAGTGTATACTGTTTTAGTGCTTTAGTTTAACATGATTAGTGCTATCAATGCACAAAAAACTGTTTAAATTGATAAAGTTAGCCTGTTCAGAAGTCAGGGAGAGTATCGCACTGATGTAAGGTTTGCAAACTCTGTAACTTTCTGTTGTTGTGAAAGGCAAGAAGTTTTATTGCCATGTTAGAGATTGCCATGTTCATTCACAACTTGCATTTAGTACAGATGATTTATCAGGATAGTAATAAAATAATTATCCCACCCCCCTGTAAACAGAGGTGGGAGAAGTAATGCTGTTTTGAAACGTTACTAAGAGTTTCTGTGCACTAGTCAGCCCAGTGTTTACTCCTTGGCAGGTTTTTATTTGACCTAAATTCAGGCTCAGCTGTTCTTTACTCCACATTAACATGATCTTTTTACCAGGACTAACTCACCCATCCCTAGTAGGAATTATTACAGATAAGGTCCCTATGAAATCTAACTTACTGTAAAGCAGACACTGACATACAGCAGTGAAGTTACGAACATTACAATATCAGTAGCAATACAACTTCCTAACTAGGCATGGGATACCTGCTGAGTAGGTGGGTCGGGTAGTGCAGATATCACCTAATTTGGGCCAGGGAGGGTAATTTGGACAATGTACAATCCTACTCAGCATAACAGTGTGTAATTCCCAGGTTGGGTAATTTGACATGGGTAACAGATAATAAGTAAAGGACTTGGAAACAAGCATTAAGAACAGCCTGTGGGGTTCTTCATGCAGCTTACAGCAGAATAGGAGCAAATAACATTGGGCTGACACCTGATTGGGCAGTGGTGTCTAAAGGGCTATACTCCATCTGCTGTGAGCCTGTGTGGCACAGAATCAAGCCAGCAGTAGTCTTGGAAGCAGCTCCATGGGCTCTCACTCTGCAGCACAAATTGTGGGAAGAAAGAGTCAAGTTGCCTTGAAAAGTTGATCAAAATTAAAACCTACACTAACACTGCAAGAACAAAGGAGCAAAGGGAGAAATAGTGGGGAGGGGGGACTGAAATGATCTCAGTCAGATGGAGGGAGGATCAGCATCAGTCAAGGAGGTGGGGTGAGAACAGAGAAGGAGCAACATGGTTGGAAAAGACAGACAAAAACAAAAGGCAGCTGGTTTGAAATTAAAGTATTACACTGTTTGTTAGGTACCCCTCAGCCCTGTCATTTGTTACTGTAACATAATCAGCTACACTGTGTGTCTACTCTATGAAGCATAGCAAAATCCTTTTATGGCTACATTACACTATTTGTGAGGTGCCCCCTCACTAAGGCTGAGCCCTGTCATTTATTACCATGACGTAGTCAGCTACACTGTCTGTCTGTCTCTTCAGTATAGTGAGATCCTTTTACAGCTGTACACTGTTTGTGAAGCCCCCCCATCAAGGCCCAAGCCCCGTGATTTATTACTGTGACATAGTCAGCTACACTATAACCAAAAAAGCTTTGCTTATAGCATAAGCTCCAGTAGGTGCACTCTCTACATGTTGTTCTTACCAACTGAGCCACCACACCTGTGATTGCATCTTTCCAATAATCAGCTACACTGTCTGTTTATGCAGCATAGTGAAATCCACTTATGTCTATACACTGCTTGTGAGGTGCCCCTCACAAAGCCCAAGCCCTGTCATATATTACTGTGTCATAGTCAGCTACACTGTCTGTCTCTGCAGCATAGTGAAATCCCTTTACAGCTGTACACTGTTTGTGAGGTGCCCCCCCCGAGGTCCGAGCCCTGACATTTATTACTGTGACATAGTCAGCTACGCTGTCTGATTCAGCAGCAGTACTTCTATGGCTGCATTACACTGTTTGTGAGGTGCTCCCCCAAAGCCCAAGCTCTGTCATTTATTATTGTGACACGGTCAGCCTCACTGTCTGTTTCTGCAGCAGTTAGTGAAACAATCTCTGTTCACAGCTGTGTCTATTATGTCTCATATTTTCCAGTCTAAGTCTACTAAAAGGAAACACAGTGCTGCTGCACATGCAACTGTTAATGATATGAACAATATGGATCATACCACTAATGAAGATTATAGCAACAATAATAACATCACCAGGACTGGCACAAAATGTTCTGGACAAAAAAAAGCATGTTAGCAATGACATGATAGTAGAGTTTCAGAAAGAAATTACTGGAATTACTCATAGAGGTACTGAACATTTTGTCACATGTACCAGAATACTTCCACCTGCTGAAGCAGCATGCAAGAAGTCCTCCTCCTCAAATATAAGCTCAGATGCTGAGATAGATAATGCTAATAGAGATGGTGGTGATAGTGGTGACTGGGAATGGGATTGCCTAGGCTATGTTTGACATAATGATGATGACACTTCCAGTTCTTCTAAATCTTGTGGCAATGAGGTCAGTAGTTTCAATGAGGGGGTAGGAGAGAATGCCGCTTTAAGGCATGAGAGGCAAGTGCAGAAAAAAAATCATTATGCTAAAAGTAAGAATAAGAAGATGAGTATGAATAAGAATAACTCATCTCAACAAGGAAATGGCAGTCTGGGTTTCCTCCAGGTCCATTGGCTGTACAAGGAACAGTGCCAGGCACCATGGCACAAAAGTAAAAAAGGTAAATCTTTAGTGTGGAATTTATTTTATATTGACCCAGCAGACAACTCTCGAGCTGTATGCAGTCTGTGCAAAAAGAGCATCAATCGTGGTGACAAAGCAGCAAATTTTGGAACATCAGTAATGATGCGACACGGAAAGGCAAAACATCAAACTGAGTGGGGCAGTGCAAGGGGCAGTGTGGTTAGTATCGGCAGTGGAGGTGGAGGTGACCATAGTGACAATGAACTGGAAGCAGGAAGTGATGCTGAATCAGTTGATGAGTCATTGCAGTCTTCCCAGACAAACATAGATTGTTTTCTGATACCATCAAGAACTGGAAAATCCCACAGTAGTACTACACGTAAAAAAGACATGAAAAATACATTCCCCCAAAATTAAAAATATCTCATCAATTAACATAACAAGAAAGAGTTGCAAGAAGATCAAAATTTACCCGCCAGCATCCAACATGCCAGCTGTTAAATACAGCCATTGCAGAGCTGCTGGACGATTGTCAACTCCCTTTTGTTTTTGTTGCCCCAAAAGGTTTCCTCAAGTTTATGAACTGGATTGAACCACATTACACCATTCCTTGGCAAACATATTTCCTGAAAAAGGCTGTTCAACAGTTGTATGACTTGGTGTGTACTGAAGTCATTAAGTAGTTGAAACTTTCTGAGGTGAAGCAGGTTCACATAACTACAGATATATGGACCAGCAACCAAACAAATGACTACATGACTGTTACAGCTCATTGGGCAAGTTTTCAGTCAGAAAGTAATAATCCCCACTCTGCTGTAAGCGGTAGGAAGCAGGCTGTATTATGTGTTACCACTTTTGAGGAAAACCACACTGCTGTAAATATTTTGCAATAGCTGGAAAAACAATTCCAGAAATGGCCTACTCAGCATTCCTTATCTCCAGGGTTCATAGTGTCCAATAACAGTGCCAACATAGTCAAAGCTGTTAGAGATGGCAGCTACCAATGCATACCTTGTTTTATACATTGATCAAATCTTCTCAGCCATAATTTCTTAAATTGAAACAGAAATGTTGAAAACCTGTTAGGTCTTGCTAGGAAAATATGTGGGCATTTCAGTTATTTTGGGAAAGCACAAAAAATCCTGAAGGGGCTGCTGAAGTCAAACAACTTACCACTCCGTACATTAAAGCAGGAAGTTCCAACGTGCTGGAAGTCAACATTTAACATGTTGGAAAGGCTTGAATAGAAAAAAGCTATACATGACTACACTATGCAGAATCAAATAGGTAAAGTATACATCATGCTCAGTTCCAGCAGTTGGAGTCTACTTGAATTTTTGGTTACCTTATTGGAGCCATTTGAGGCTGCCACACGTGATGCAAGTCTGAGTCACATTCTTCCTCAAATAAGATTTCTTCACATTTTCCATGATGACATAAAGAAAGACTTTCAGTTAAAAGAAGACACCACCACTGTTATGCTGGCAGATGACTTGAGTCTCAGACTGTCAACTAATCGGAGAATAAATGCCATGTTTAAGAATGACACCTATGTGCTGGCTATGCTGCTAGATCCTTGCTTTAAGGGGAACATTGAAGCTATCCTTTCTGTAGAGGAAGACACTGAGTATTGAAGAGATCTTCTGCTAATCAAATGTGACATTGCCTCACCAACATCATTAACTGATGTACAGCAGTCAAATTCTGCCGAACCATCAGAGTGCACCTCTGGAGTAGACAACAGCACATCTATAAATTTCTTCACAATTGCCAGTGTCCTCAACAAGGGAAAGGACATCTGCAGCTACTTCTCGGGTATCCTGTTTTCAGGATCAGAAAGGCAAATCAATTCTGATTGCCCTACAACAACATGGACTAATGTCCTATAAAGGAAGTGCAGCTGGTTCATGTGCTAGACTGGTAACCTTGTCACACAGCGCAATGATCCTGGAGTACTTTGTAGATCATACTGTGATCGGTCTCGAGGAAGATCCATTACTCTATTAGAAACAAAACAGAATGGTATGGCCAGATTTAGCATATCTTGCAATAATGTACCTCAGTTACACACCTTCAAGCATATATTCAAAATGCATATGTAGTGCAGCTGGAGGAATAGCCACTGACCAAAGAACACTGCCAATGCTAAGTCCTGTAAATGTGGAGCGGTTTACATTTCTAAAAATGAATTCTGACAATTTCCCAGTTGTCCCAAACACTGAATTATGTGATTCTGGCCCTGAACATGAACAACAGCCTCTAAGCAGTGATACTGAATATGACCTGGTTGTGTAAGAAACAAATAGAAAATCCTGTGTGGAGTGGTGTACTGCCAAATTTGTTAACTTAACATTGCTAACACATCTCTCAGCAGTTGTAACTGTCCCTCTGAAATAAATCCTGCCATGGTCACAGACAGTTAATGGACAAACAGGTATGTTTGCCATTTTTCTGACAATGTTGGCACAGTCATTTAAATTTTAATTCACTTCCTTTTTTTTAATTTTTACATTTTGTCATCAGGCATGTTCCACATGTCACATACTGTTCCAGTCCTGCTGTATTTGAGCACTACACAAATTCTCAAAGGACTATGCTAATGACTTACTGGCCTTATATAATAGTTGTTACTGCAGTTTCTTCCATTGGCATCACTATCCCTCAGTTGTACTGACATCCTCCTTAGACATGTACTACTGACGAAATATGCCATCACCACTGCCACCAGGACTGCCGCATGTGCCCCACTACTCTTAGTTTTGCCAGTCATCAGTTTATTATGTGTAATGCCCTCCATGACTATAATTTCTGGAAACAGCAGCAGGATCATTCAGAGTAGCTGCACTTCTCACATCTGCCTCATCAATGGCCACCATCAGTGTCATTTTTGGAAACAGCAGCAGGCTCAATCATAGCAGCTACACCTCTCCTACCTGCCTCAGCAATGCCCACGATGGGTGTAAATTTGGAAACAGCAACAGGCTCACTCACAGCATCTGCACCTCTCATACCTGCCTCAGCAGTGTCCGCCATGGGTATAATTTTTGGAAACAGCAGCAGCCTCCCTCAGAGCAGCTGCACCTCTCGCATCTGCCTCAGCAATTCCCACCATGGGTATACATTTTTGGAAACAGCAGCAGCCTCCCTCAGAGCAGCTGTGCCTCTTGTACCTACCTCATTAATGCCTGCCATGGCTATAATTTTTGGAAACAGCATCAGGCTCATTCAGAACAGCTGTACCTTTTGCATCTGCCTCATCAATACCTACCATAGGTGTCAATTTTTGAAACAGTAGCGGCCTCACTCAGAGCAGCAGCACCTCTTGTATCTACCTCAGCAATCTCCACCATAGGTATACTTTTTGGAAACCTATCAACAGTGTAATACAGCTGTCTTTCACATTTTTATTATGGTCAGAGTAGGGTAATAGTTTCATGGAATGGGTAGGGTAGTAACTACCTGCCCATAACCAACTACCCATTTTGCATTAGGGTACTTTTATGGTAATTTAGGGTAGTTTGGTGGTACCCACAGTAGTGTTTAGGGTAGGGTATTTTTACTAGAGTAGCACCCCAAATGACATCAGCAGCCTGGAGGCATGTTGACTCAGCATACAGCCTCAGCAATGCCCCTCCATGGGTATACATTTTTGGAAACAGCAGCAGCCTCCCTCAGAGCAGCTGTGCCTCTTGTACCTACCTCATCAATGCCTGCCATGGATTTAATTTTTGGAAACGGCATCAGGCTCATTCAGAGCAGCTGCACTTGTTGCATCTGCCTCAGCAATGCCCGCCATATGTATAATTTTTGGAAACAGCAGTAGGCTCAATCAGAGCAGCTGTACCCCTTGTACGCAACTCAGCAATTTCCACCATGTGTATAATTTTTGGAAACAGCAGCAGGCTCACTTACAGCATCTGCACCTCTCATACCTGCCTCAGCAATGCCCACCATGGGTATACATTTTTGGAAACAGCAGCAGCCTCCCTCAGAGCAGCTGTGCCTCTTGTACGACAACAAAAAGTCACTTAAAAAGCATGATTTTTTTTCCTTTTTACTTTTGTTTAAAAACATGGAATACACATAGTTTTTATATCTGTGTTTGCTGAGTGGTGCTGCCTGTTTTAGTTTTGAAAACCATTGCATATGATCTCAAATGAGGTTTTTGTAGATCCTGGCCTGATAGTCAAAGCTGAAGCTTTGGTGGAAAACTTTATATGCAATCCCAGCTGCAGGGTATGCCCTGAGATGACATATGGTTCCAATGTTACCAGTTTCCATGACAACTTGGTCTCCTCTTCCTTTTTCTCTGTAGGTGCGGGTCCTCTCAAGCAGCCGATCAGCTGTGCAGTGGGGGGACAGCTTGATAATATAGGTCTCTGATGCTTGTGGGTGTACTGGATCAGGCTTTCTGCCTGGCAGTCATCTGTACCTGTCTAGCTCCTCTCTCCTTCTCTGAGGAACAGACCAGTATATTCTAAGGTTCATACTAAGGTACTAGTGGAGTGAAAAGGTCTTAGTCTGTGAGTTCTCTGTCGAATTACCCATATTGTAATAGCAAATGTGGTTGTCAAGTAGTATGTAGTCATCCAGTTTTCTTTTTAAATTTTGTTATAGAATTGCTGATAGCGATATTTAATGAAAGCATGCTCCATGGATCACTATTTTTTGAGTAAAATAGTATTTCATTTTTAATGTCTGAAATCTTTCTGCTGATATTTGTAGTGGGAGACCTTTAGTGCCTATTTTCATTTGTTTGAATTCAGGCCCTAACTCACACGTAATCATAGCACAATCACTGCACTAGCAAAAGTAACCAATGATTGGATCTCTGCTATAGATGCTAAGAAGGTAACTGGCACAGTCTTTTTGGACCTCAGCAAAGCTTTTAATACTGTTGATCACAAACTATTAGTCAATTGCCTTGCAAAGTTGGGTGCCACATACCATACCACCCAGTGGTTCTCTAGCTACCTAACTGGAAGATCCCCAAAAGTAAAGGCGGAAGGCTTTTTTTCTGCTGCCTTGCCAGTTGCAAAAGGAGTCCCCCAAGAATCCATCTTAGGCCCTATCTTGTTTTCTTTGTACATTAATGACTTAGATGCTAACATATCTACGTCCAATCTGCACTTTTTTGCGGATGATACTGTGTTGTATACTTCTGGCTCATCGTTATCTGAAGTCAAGGGAGTGCTTCAAGCGGACTTAGCACAACTTGAGCATAATCTAATAAAGGCAAAGCTTCTGCTCAATGCTAAGAAGACTAAAGTGATAATATTCTCCTGCAGTGCTGTCACAGGACCCCCCAATACCCTTGCCCAAGACTTCATTGTCACCACGCTAAACGAGCCTCTGGAAGTTGTAACCAAATTTAAATATCTGGGTATCTGGATCGACAATAAATTATCTTTCAATGACCATGTCGAAGATGTCTCTAGAAGGTTAAAAGCAAGGTTAGGTTTCTTCTACAGAAATAGGCCCCTTTTTCCCCTTGAAACTCAAACAAGCCTGTACTGGTCGCTTTCTCCCTACTACTATGGCTATGTAATCTATCTCTCCACCACTCTTGCAAATCTAAGTAAACTGGACATCCTTTATCACCTGCAGTTATGGTTCATTACCAACTCCTCACTGCTCACATCACTGTGACTTATATGTAGCTGTTGGTTGGACATCCCTTACTACTAGACGCCTGCTCCATGCTGGGCTACGGACTCTTAAACTGCTCCTGCAGAAATTGCCAAGCTATCTCTCTTCCCTTATTAGTATCTCACATACTGCATACTCGGTAAGAAAATCTGACTTTATTATGCTTGACATACCAAGGACGCGGACCTCCTTTGGTAAATGTGCTATTGCATATGCCCTTCCCTCCATTTGGAACCAATTACAAACCGTACTGAAACTAACTAGCACAGTTTCAATAAACTTCTACAAATCATTAAGTTCAGCCAAAATAAAAGACACCTGTAACTGTCATTAAGTCTCTTCCTTCCCCATGTGTGCCATATTTATCCACTGGTAAGGTATAATTGCTTTGTCATATTAACTGCTTTCTCTTCCCCTTCTACTCCTGGCTTTATCTATGCTTACGCTCCACTGCTACTCTATCAAATCACTCCTCCCCTACCCCATATCAGTTGTAGTCTGTTGTTTGTTCTAGCTGCCAAAATATATGTATTGCACACACCAGTCATTATGTTTCATTTATCAGTATGCAACCTGTAAGTTGCTTTCCTGTGTCATATTAATGTTTACCACCTGCGGTCACCCTATGTGGCACCCTTGTATGTATATCCAGCCTGTATCATGTAACGTGCATTTCATGTATATACTGTTATTACCTATCTATGTTTGTACTTTAAGTGTTTATGTCACGGGACCTCCTTGTGAATGAGCTTGCTCAATGGAGTTTTCCTGCAATAAACTTGAAACTTGAACTTGAACACATCAGATATGGGTCATTAATAGTATTGAATGTTAAAAGTAAGTCCTCTTTAATCTTTCTTATTTCCAACTGCATACATTTTAGGTGTCTTAGTCTGTCCTAATACATTTTTTTTGTTTTCAAATTGTTTAACCAGGAGTAGCACACTAAGCTGAAAGCTTGTTTACAGCTGCGACCTAGGAGCACAGGAAAGTTAAGTGATTTGCTCAAGGACACACAGTATGCAAGCAGAGGCTGTGGGATTCAAACCCAGGTCTCCAGATTTGCAGCTCACAGCCTTAAACCCCTGCGCTATACTGCCTCCCTCTTATATATATATCTCTATTATCTACATCTCTTAAGCCTATAATCTGTTTAGCAATTTTTCTTTGCAGTACAAGGATCAGGGGCCATATGCCACACACACATCTAGGCTTCTGGATCCCAGTGTAGTATTCTAGTCAATGCCTAGTAGTAGAACTGATCACCCATCTCCCCAACTGTCTGCAGTCTTAGTGCAGGCTTTGACACAGCAGTTCTCACAGACAGTCTCTGTCCACACTGCAGGCTGGCAGCTGTACACAATTACTGTATTGGCACACTTTAACCTTCTTTCACCAAAAAGACAGGGATAGTCTCTTTCACCAAAAAGTGTCACTATGACACAATCAGCAAACACACAGTTCAGTCATTGCACTTTACAAGTTCAAGAAACCTCAAAGTCAACTCCTGCTGGATGGCTGAAGAAGCCCAGGCAGGCTTCCCTCAGTGGCTTCTGGCCAGCAGCATAAAGATCTCCTCACACTTTGAGAGCTCAATGCCCACTGCCTAGTCATGGATCTGCCTCAGACGTCCTCTGGACATTCTGTGGACAAGGGCAGGAATCTGATTTCACTTGGATCGGGGGTCGGAGGGTTGTACCTGACTATTTTTTCACTGCCCTCCCCCTGCATCACAGACACAAGACTGTTGCTGAACAAATCGGGAGACCCGCTCTTGAGTACCGGAATCTGCCAGCTCCATGAAGGGGTCCATGGCCAGTAGCCAGCAGCCAATCAATTTCATCAGGGCAAAAAAGCACCTAGTTTATACAAAAACAACTGGGTCCTTAAATTGCTGCAGCACCCATATGTGCCACCAGAGTTTCACTTGGATCGGGGGTCAGAGGACAGTACCTAATTATTTTTTCACTGCCCTTCCCTGCACCACAGGCACAGAACTGTTGCAGAACAAACCAGGAGACCCATTCCCAAGTGTCAGAACCTGCCAGTTCACCGGAGGGGAGATTTTTGCTCTCCCTCCCACCCCACCCAATTCAATGCTGAATAGTCCCAGAACCTGATTGACACCTGTTTTGGTAAATGGTTATGGGAGCCCAGGGAGGAATGGGTGAGAAGGTGGGCTGTGTATTCTGAGAGACTAGGTTCTATGGTGAAAGAACCACTTAACATTAACAAAGCAAAGTTACACAAGCAATGATACCTGACAGTGTGAACAGTACTGGGCTATACCAGAACGCCCAGGGGCGTAATGAGACACAACACTGCAAGCAGAGGGCCTTATAGCCCCTGGAAAGTCCAGTATTGCCCATACTGTCCAGCCTGGAGGATGATTATTGTGCTTAGAAAATGGGCTTTGGTGTAAATTTTAATTAAGAAATAAAATAGTACAGGAAAATAATTTCAAAATGAATAGAAAGACTACAAAAACCCCTTTTTGGTAAAGAAGTCCCTCAGTTTGTTGTGCTGTTCCATCTGCTGTTGTCCCCCCAAGAGCCATTCTCTTCTATGTATCTCCCTCCTCACCCTGCAGCACAACCTGTAGAAGAGATGTCGTTTGTTTTAAAGTTTCCACCTACTTATACTGTCTGATCTGGGGGGTTGTTTTTTTGTTTAGATGTACTCTCTTGCAGCTTGGTGCAGATGGTTAGCAGTGATCTTTGCAGTTGAGGGGGGTGTCATGTCATCATGAGATCAGAATTTGCATGGAGACCAGGTAATCCACAAGAGCTGACTACGGTGGGTATGGTATGGCAGAAACAGGGGGCAAAGGATGGTAACTGATTTTCTTTTTACAAAAAAAAATGTTCCTGGTGTTTCTCTGTGTGAACGTGAGTTCAGTCAGTAAGCAGCCCAGAGTAGCACTGAGCACATGACCTGCTAGCAGTACTATTTTTGATTTCAAAAGCCATTGTTTTTTTTTAAGGAAAAAAGCCTTCATTGTGTTGGAGGACAACAAATGGTAATGAAGTTATCATTGTCACGTGGCTGACAGGCTGTACTGAAGCAACAGATAATCAGAATGGTGTGGAATGGGAAGGGGGGGTGCCGTTTGATGAGAAATGGATCTCACAGCTATCTGGACTGCACTGCTCTGAAAAAAATATGTGTGCATTTTCCAAATGATTCACTACACAAGGCAGAGTGTTTTGTCTCTGTTTTGACTTTGTGTCCAGAGTGGAGGAAAGGATCTTGTTCCGGGTATGTGTGTGGGGGGTGTCACGTCCCTAACTAACTGAAGAGGAAAAAATGACAGCTTCCGTGTCTGAAAATCAGCACTGGCACCAGGATACCAGTGATGGGGTTCGCATGCCTGGCACTTGTTTTTACCAGGGCTCGAACTGCTAGTTAATGTACTTCCCACATGCCTGGCAGCCAATCAGACTTCTTACATTCTTAAGCCAATTTTCTAATTAAGAATATGGTAAGCCGTAAACTCTCTACCACTTAAAGCAAAGCAAGAGATACCTAAGGTTATCTTAAACCGCAAACTTTTTACAGTTTAACGTGCATATGTTGTCACTGCTGTTATCCAGTCATTAGCTTGTTACAGTTGAAAGCAAAGCAAATTTATTTAAAGCTGTGGTAAACCATTAACTTTTCACAGTCTAAGGTGCATCTGTTATCTCTGCTGGCAGAATGCATGTGCTGTGGTGAAGAAACCACTTAATATAAACAAAGAAAATACAATTAAGATTATGTTAAGCCACAAGCCTTATACACTACAAGTGCATTCAGTTGTCACTGCAGTTTTCCAGCCATAAACTTTGCACAGTGTAAAACAAAGCTAAATTAATTAATTGGTATGGTAAGTTACAAGCTTTTTTTCCTATAGTCCATAGCGCGTCTGTGGTCACTACTGATATTTAAACATTGTTAGAGGGCTGGCTGAGTGTTTTGAGATGGAAAATAACACAACATATAAACAAAGCAGAGTTATTTTAGGTTATGGTAACCCACAAGATTTGTACAATTTAACTATGTCTGTTGTTGCTGCTGTTATATAGCCATACAGGAAGGAGCTGCACCGCAAGCTGAAACTGCTGCTCCACACTCCCGCCTCCCTCGCCAGCTTGGGCTGCTTGCTCCACTGTCAGGTATAGCTGCTCCTCCAGATCAAAGCCTGTCATTACCATTGGTAGACTGACTCTGCAGACACAGCCACTATTGGCTGCCATCGTACTGGCCCTTCGCTGATTGGACACAGCTCCTGCTTTGAAATTCAGCTCTGCGGGGACCTCTTTCAGCTTCCAGCCTATTCTACTGTCTGTGTAGCACCTAAAGAAATATTCCCTCCCTCTCACCCCCACCCGCCGTCCCTTTTAAATACACCTTCTCCATGCCCTTCTGTCAATAGAGGCTGCCTATTGGTTGTCTCTCACTCCTGAACTACTCAACTTCAGATGGCACCAGAACTGCCCATAAAAATTGAACTCAATGTTCCACCCACTCCTATACTGCCAGCTTGCTGGCATGTACTTTATTCTGCTCAGTTATGGCACTATTCCTGCACACACTCCTCAACCGGACTCTGCAGAGTGTGGCGTCACCAGCTCCCCCTTTCCTAAACAACTCCTGCAGATATGAGTTTCCTACACTGAGTATCCTACAGCATTATGGGTGCATTACATACCTCATCTGGCAGAATTTTGTACCAGTAGCTCCAGCTCGCTATATACAGCCGTCCCTTAACTTCAAGGCTAGGATAATCCTGCTTGACTCCATAGGTCCCATTGGACTCCACCCTCACAATTCCCCTAATCACTCCACTCTCAATCTTAAAAGGGGACACTCGAGAACTGTGAGAATGCTCCTTGATGCATTAGAAAAACTACTACTGATCTTCTTACTTTGCGTAGGTGACATTGAATTGAGCCCAGGTCCACTTGCTCAGATCTCTGCACCTGTCGATCTAGCAAACTTAAAGGGGATGAGCTTGCTACATGTGAATGCCCACAGCCTCACAAACAAATTTGATGCCACATATAACCAGCTAGATCATACCTCCCAAGATATATTGGTGGTCACCGAAATGTGGCTAAAACCATCTACCGAGGATTCTGAAATTCACATCCCTTCCTACAAAATTTTCAGAACAGACCGACAGGCCAAAGGAGGAAGGGTAGCTATCTACCTCAAGGATAAATTCCCTGAGTCCGTTGCCTATGCTGCCACTGAACCTAAGGAGTTTGAATGCCTTGCAATTAAGGTTCAAATCTCACCATCACAATCCTTAATGGTACTAGGATGCTACAGACCACTCTCTGCTGGGCTTAGGCCCTTAAACCATCTGAGCAACATACTGGATACTTCCTTTTCCAAGACTATTATCCTGGGTGACCTAAACCTTGACTGATTATCCCCCTGCTCTAAACCTCTTAAGGAGTTCTGTGACACTTTCAGACTCTCACAGCTCATTACAGAACCTACCCGTCCCAACATGAAAAATCCAGCCCATAGTTCTCTGCTTGATATTGTATTAGTAAATAAATCCCACCTGTTTACCCATTCGGGTGTTTTTTTCAATGACCTAAGTGACCACTGTACTATTGCATGTATCAGGTCCCTGCTGAAACCCATTTCAGCCTCTACATTTATTTTCAAGAGGTGTCACCGCAACTTCAACCCCTATGCCTTCGCATCTGACTCGCAGCATGCCTACTGGCAAGATTTTTATCTTGCACCTTCCGTCCATGAAGCATATGATATGTTTCACAACATACTCCTAAATGCTATAAATCAGCATGCACTCCTTGTGAAAATACTAACAAAAAAGACTTTGTGCTCTTGGTTCTCTTCAAGCCTTAAATCTGAGCTACTCCAAAGAGATGCCCTATGAAAAAAGGCCAGGAAGACTAAAATACCTGCCGATTGGGCAGCCTTTAGAGAGGCTAGAAACCGGTACACAAAAATCATAAGAGCCGCAAAAATCAGCTACTATAACAATAAACAACACTTCTTCTAACTGTCCCACCCAATTCTGGAAAACTCTAAGAGAGATAGAGGGTCATAGATCTCCCAGCTCTCTTCCCCCCAAAAAAAACACGGCTGGATGTTCCACCCACACAGACAAGCTCGAGATACTTAACTTATTTAACAACCACTTCGCTACCGCAGGACTGGCATTTGATACAGCCCCTGCCAACAACTTATGCAATCAGTGGTGTAGACAGGACATGTCTGCTGGCACTGCTGCCACTACTGGACCCAAACCAGTATTCTCCTTAAGCCCTATATCTCTGAAACAAGTTGAGGATCTACTCCTTAAATTAAACACTAGGAAAAGCACTGGAGCAGATCTCATAGTCCCACACTTTTTAAAAGTAAGCCACCACGTTTTGGCTGTTCCTATTACCCATCTTTTTAACCTGTCCCTCACTCATGGTTCCCTTCCAAATATTTGGAAAGCCACCCATGTCATTCCCCTTTTCAAATCTGGTGATCTGAGTGGTCTCAACAATTACATGCCTATTTCTCTGCTTCCTGAGCTCTTCAAGGTGCAAGAAAGACTTATAAATGTACAGATTAGGAATTACCTAGATGCTTGTAACCTACTCTCTCCAGTACAATCGGGATTCAGACCTCACCACAGCACAATCACAGCACTGGTTGGCTCAATGCCTTGGGTAATAAACTCTATGTGGGAGCCCTGTTTTTGGATTTAACCAAGGCTTTGACACAGTGGAACATGCCATACTCCTAGACATACTCCATGACTTTGTCCTTGAAAACATGGCCCTCAAATGGTTCAATAACTACCTTATAGGCTGGACCCAACAGGTGAAAGCAGAAGGAGACCTCTCCCTCCTAAAAACACTGCCAAGAAGTATCCCACAGGGCTCCATATTGGGCACCATCTTGTTTGCCACGTAACCTTTTATAGGTACATTAGGAGCGAAGAAAGACAAAGGGTGGGTGGGCAGAGAGGGACAGTGATAAAGCAGGGATACTGAATGAATATTTCTGCTCAGTATTCACAAAGGAAGAGGAGGGGGAGGTAACTAATCCAGTCAATGGAAGCACTCTGGATAGGGGGGTCAATATCAGTCATTTCACAGAAGAAAGGGTTCTGAAAGAACTCCTAAAACTGAAGGTGGACAAAGCAATGGGGCCTGATGGGATACACCCCAGAATTCTAAAAGAACTAAGGGGAGAACTAGTAACACCACTGACTACCCTTTTTAACAAATCATGGGAGGATGGTGTGGTACCTGAAGATTGGAGGAGGGCAGATGTGATTCCCCTTCGCAAAAGTTGGAGCAAGGCAGATGCAGGAATCTACAGACCTGTCAATTTGACCTCAGTGGTATGGAAAATGATGGAAACCCTTCTGAAGGAAAGAATTGTTGAGTACCTAGAGGCCAGAGGGGCATAGGACCGAAGGCAGCATGGATTCACAGCAGGAAGGTCAAGTCAGATGAATCTAATTGATTTCTTTGACTGGGTGACTAAAGTAGTAGACCAGGGAGAGGCTGTGGACATGGTCTACCTAGACTTTAGCAAGGCATTTGACACAGTCCCACACAAAAGATTAACAAATTAGCTTGCCTGGGAGTGGGTCCCCGGGTGGTAGCCTGGGTAAAACATTGGCTGGACAACAGGACACAGAGGGTAATAGTAAACAGAGTCCACAGTGAAGAAAGGGGAGTTGCTAGTGGGGTACCGCAGGGTTCAGTACTGGGACCGGTCATTTTTAACGTCTTTATAAGTGACATTGCAGAGGGACTGGAAGGAAAATTATGTTTCTTTGCAGACAACACAAAGATCTGCAACAGGGTTGATACACGAGGTGGGGTGGAAAGGATGAGAAAGGACTTGGCAAGGTTGGAGGAATGGTCAAATGTATGGCAGCTTAAATTCAATGCAAAGAAGTGCAAAGTAATGCACCTGGGAAACAAAAATCCAGGAAAGAGTACACAACTGGGGTGAGATACTGACAACAACAAAAATGGAAAGGGACCTAGGGGGTAGTTATATCAGATGACCTAAAGATGGGCAAGCAATGTGAGAAGACAGTAAGAAGGGTTGGGGGGATACTGGGATGCATAGGGAGAGGCATCACCAGTGGAAAACAAGAAGTTGTTATTCCTCTGTACAGACAGTTGGTGAGACCCCATCTAGAGTATTGGGTGCAGTTCTGGAGACTCCATCTCCACAAAGACATAGACAGGGTGGAGGCTGTCCAAAGGAGGGCAACCAAAATGGTGCAGGGTCTGCACCAAAATACATATGGAGAGAGACTAAAGGAGCTTAATATGTATACCCTCGAGGAAAAGGGGGGGGGCATGATAGAATCTTTCAAGTACCTCAAGGGAATCAACAAAGTCCAAGAGGGTAGCATCTTGTGCAAGAACAAGGGGGCACAATTTCAAAAAAGAGGGGGGACGTCTCAGAGGTAATGTGAGGAAGTATTTTTTCATGGAGAGGGTTGTGGATGCATGGAACAGCCTTCCTGAGGAGGTGGTGGAGTCAAAAACAGTGGGGGAATCCAAGAATGCATGGGACACATATAAGGCAATTCTAGTGGGGGGTAGGAGGAAGTAGACTGTTGGTTAACTAGGATCTGAAGCTTATCCATTAGGTAGGGAAATGGGCAGACTAGGTGGGCCAAGCGGTCCTTATCTGCCATCAAATTCTATATTAACAACATCCACACAGGACTAAAATCAGTGAAAATTCACCTATTCGCCAATGACACTGTATTGTACGTGTCTAGGCCCACCCTCGAAAATACTTGCCTTGACCTGCAACTGAAATTCAACTGTCTCTAGAAAAACCTGCTCCAGTTAAAGCTACTCCTAAATGCAAAAAAAAACCAAAGCATTGCTCTCCCTACTGTATTCCAAGAACTCTGTTGCCACTAACCTGAATCCTGTACCCCAGATCTCCACTTCCTTGGTGAACCTCTAGGCGTTGAGTCAAAATTTAAATACTTGGGGGTCTGAATCGACAGCAAATTGTCATTCTCTGACTACATAGATGAACTGGCAAAAACACTGAAGCATAGACTCGGCATGTTCTTCTGGATCAAGCACTTGCTCATGGTGGAAGCAAAGACCAGACTTGTTCAAACAATATTCCTCTCCTTACTGGATTACACAGACCTCCTATATGGTCAAGGCACTAGCTCAGCCTTAAATAAACTAGACACCTTATATCACTGGGCACTAGGATTCATCACAGGGCTTCCTATTCCACTCACCACTGTGACTTATACAGTTTAGTAGATTGGACATCCCTTACCTACAGACAACAAAAAAACGCAGCCCTTTGGACCTTCCGAGCCATCACTAAGAAACTTCCCACATATATCTCTGTCTCCACATATGTTCTTCTGGAGCTACATCTTGAGAAGTCTTACTTACATATCTCTTGATATTCCTAAAGCCAGAACTCGCTTTGACAAATCGGCTTTCAGCCACTGCCTTCTGTCCTTGTGGAACAAGTTGCAGAAAACCCTTAGAATAACTGCTCCGATTAAACTGCCCACCTTCAAGACATTGTTCACCTGAGCCTTTTCTGAGCCCTGTAACTGCAGGAACTAAGGCTTGGTGTATTGTACCCTGATACTCGTCTCCCTCTGGCACTCCTCCTTCCTGTACAAACCTACTGACATCTTCCGTCTCCTCTCGCATTTATCACTCTATTGTTTCCACAATTCACATTATATCCTCTTTTTCCATATCTAGACATGTTAAGTTGCTTTATTGGGCCGGCCCAGTGGTGCTGAGGGTTGAGACACTGGATGCTACACCTCACGCCATGCCAGCTACCCGGGTTTGGGAACAAGCACTGGCCATTGGGAGTCGGCGAGGGCGGGAAAGGTTTGAGCATCCAGAGGACTGCTCTCCTTTCCTGGGGAAGGGGTTAGGCTAGCCGCTGTTCTTGGGGCTCCTAGCATTGGCTGATGGTCACAGCAACTAGCAGCTCACAGTGCAGGGAGGAGCTGTGGCAAACATCTTACAAGGGTGCGTGGAAGCACACACACTGCATGCAGGATGTCATTGCACATCCGAGCTCTAGGGGAAACAAGTTAAGGAAACTCCCTGATCCCTGATAGGTGATGGTGGGGACCAGGGACCACCCCCCATGCCCAACGTCAAGTGCGTCGACTGCCCCCGTGCTCCCTCCACTCTCGGAACATCCACCCAGATTTCAGAAAGGTCATCAGGAGGAAAGTGGCAGTCCTGCCCCGGGGGGCTTAATTCCTGGGGAATGGGCACCAGATGCAGAGGAATTGGAGCTGGGGAAACCGGATGGCAGGACTGAGCCTTCAGATCGGATGGGATGGAGTTGAGTCAAAAGCCCCCACTGGAAAGAATCTGGGGATCGGCATTAGGAGTGGTAAACAGAGTCCATACAAAAAAAAAAGTTGGGTTTATTGTTATATTTTGTCGTATGTTGTATACCATGTGTATTGATGTGTTGTATCTTAGTCCCTTCCCCTAGTTGCCCTACTGTTGTTTTGTCATTGTTTGTACGTGCAGCTCCATCTTGTAAATGAGTTCTTCTCAATGATGTCTCATCTGGATAAATAAAGATTTTGATTGATTGATTGATTGATTGATAAGCCTTTTACAGCTTAAAGCTAAGCTATTTAAGGTTATGGTAAGCCACAAGCTTTTTACAGCTTAAATTGCATTTTTGTTGTCATTACTATTATCTAAATATTGTGTGAGAGTGGGCTGCGGGTTGAAAGATTAGGTTTCCAAGTTGAAGGAACTAGAGGTGTGCCACGCCCCCTTCATGGAAACCAAGCCATTCCAAACCCATACAGCTCAGTTTCCATGTAACCCGAGTTGAACCTGGTGGGCTTGGCTTGGATCTGTTTGTGAATTTCAGTTTCCATGGATACTCCAGTTTGCTCATGCGCAAACCAAAGTATCCCTGCAAGAACTCTCCTCCTTGGCACCATTTCACTTCAGCCACCAAGTAGAGAGGAGCTGTTGTGAGCGGATCCCCAGCAGTGGATGAACAGGTGGGAAAAGGGAGTCTGGGAAGCTGCACAGAGGAGAAGGACTGGGGAGGACAAAAGAAAACTAAAACAACCAAAACAAAAAAGTATTCGGCTGGCGATGGGAGAGACATGGGTCAGAGACTGGGGAGTGAGGCTTCCAGGCAAGCAGCTGACTCAGTCTCATTACCACCAATGAAAAAAAAATCATTGGAGAAAATAAAAAAGAAAAGAGAGGGTCACTCGGGACTCACATCAGGGACTGACTGTGTGTGTGAGGGGGGGCCGCACAGCTCCCCGGTGAGCGGCCGAGCCACTATACCACCAACAAAAAAACCAAAAACAAAATGAGACATGAGTTGCTCGGGACTCGGTGGAAATCACTGTTTGTGTAGGGGGAGGAGGAAGCCACAAGGCTCCCAAGCGACCAACGACTGTACCACCAACAAAAATAAATAAATAAGAGAGGGTTGCTTAGGACCCGGCCAGGGACTGACTGTCTGAGTATTTGGGGAGATGGGAAGCTAGGAAGCCACAAGAGCTAACCAAAAACCACCAACAAAAGAAACAGGAGACAAAAAGAAAACAAATTGAAAGTCGGAACTCGGGCCAGGGACTGACTGTGTGTGTGTGTGTGTGTGTGTGTTGGGGGGAAGCAAGGAAGCCACAATAGCTAACCACCAACAAAAGAAACAGAAGTGGACAAAAGAAAAAAGAAAACAACAGAGAGGGCTGGGACTTGGGCTGGGGACTGACCGTGTGTGTGGGTGTGGTGGGGGGGAGTCATGGGAGCTCCAGAACAAACTTCACCCACACTACCAATGAGACAGAAATAAAGAAAAAGAAAAGAAGCTAAAAAATAAAAGAAACTGAGAGAGGAGTCAGACAAGGGAAGGGACTGACTCTGTGTGTTGGGTGGGGATGGGATAAGTGCTGCAGAGCAGACTTGCATGTGGGCTGCCTAGCCTAAGACATTCCCAGTGCTCCTGAGTCCTGGGTCTCAACCCTGAAAGCAGGTACCTGTGCTAGAAGTCACCAGCCATTTCCCACATAAGCAGGAGTTGGGACGGGAGCAGTCTTGTTTTGCTGTAGTCCTGTCAAATAAAGGCTTGTGTCAGTGTCACGTGTGAAACCTTTGGACTGGGGCAGCCCTGCCATTTGAGTAGCCTGTGTCTGCACAATCACCAGCCATTTCCCACACAAGCAGCAGGAAGGACCATTTTTTTTCTGTAGTCCTGTCAAATAAAGGCTTGCATCAGTGTCACATGTAAAACATTTTAGGGAAGGGGCAGTCCCGCAGTTGAGTAACCTGTGTCTGCACAATGTCACCAACCATTTCCCACACAAGCAGAGGCTACCATGGGAGTTTGGGACAGGAGGACTTTATTTTCTGTAGTCCTGCCAAATAAAGGCTCTGTCTGCACAGTTGTCACCAGCCATTTCGCACACAAGCAGGAGTTAGGACAGGAGGACCTTTTTTTGTGTGCAGTCTTATCAAACAAAGGTGTGAGGCCTTGCATCACGTGTGAAACATTCTTAGTGGTGGGGGCAGCCTGGCAGTTGAGTAACCTCTGTGTGCACAGTGCCACCAGCCATTTCCCACATAAGCAGGAATCAGGACAGGAGCACTATAAATATTATAGGGGCACAATTGCGCCCCTATATTTAGAGTTATTAAGGCACTTCTATGTTAAACTCAAAATTTTGTGCATTAATAACTTTGGACCTGTTCAACAGATTTGCATGAAATTTGGCATGCACAGTGGGGCATGGTAGGTCTCTTGATTTGCCAAATTTTGTTTTGGTTGGACTTAGTTTTTTGCACACCAAAATGCTGAAATGCACTTTTCACCAGTTTTGTGAGCAGTTTTATGGATTTTGTCTGTGACGCTGCACGGCTGTTCTGTGCTGTGCTGGTCTGCAACTTGGCACATTGAAAGAGCTTGGGGCAAGGAATATGCCACTTTTTGTTTTGAAAAAATATAAATCCATTTAAAAGTTATTAAGGTTTAAAGTTCCCATTATAAGTCTATGGGAAAATTTAAATGGTTATTTTGCAAAAGAAGAATGGGGTTTTGGCCATCTGGTCCCTCCTCACGATCAAAGAATTTGAAGTCTCACTATGAAAGAATCTTTGATCATGAGGAATTCTTTGATCGTGATGGCCACCATCTGGTTTTCATTTTACAGTTGGAAAAGAAACAAATATCTCAGCTCATGGGTGACTTCTGAAGTAAAATTATGATGGGTTTTGCTCAGGGGTCTTCCCTCTATCGAGCCATGGCTGTGGTTTCTTGTAATTATGTCAAAAAATAGAGTTTTAAAGTTTTAAATTCTTTGATCGCAGCTCACTAACGATCTTTGATCGCAAGCCTGCAAATTCTTTGATTGCGAGATTCTTTGACCGCAATCTTTGATTGCGAGGGAGGGAAGGGCTAGATGGCCAGATTTAAATATCAAATATCTCAGCCCAGGGGTGACTTATAAAGTCAAACTAGGATGGGTTTTGCTCAGGGGGCTTTGTTCTATCGAGTGATGCCTATGGATTAATGTATTTCTCTGAAAGAATTGAGTTTTAACATTTTTTATTCTTTGATCGCGAGCCTGCAAATTCTTTGGTCGTGAGCCTGCAAATTCTTTGATCGCAAGAGTCTTTTACTGTGATCTTTGATCGCAAGGGAGGGACTAGATGGCCAGATTGAAAACTCAAATATTTCAGCCCGGGGTGACTTATGAAGTCAAACTAGGATGGGTTTTGCTCAGGGGGCTTCTTTCAATCGAGTCATGCCTGTGGTTTAATGTAGTTCTCTGAGAAAATTGAGTTTTAACATTTTTTAATTCTTTGATCATGAGTCTGCAAATTCTTTGGTCATGAACCTGCAAATTCTTTGATCCAAGATTCTTTGATCGCGATCCTTGTTCGCGAGGGAGGGACTAGATGGCCAGATTTGGAGGGACCAGATAGTAAAATTTTCACAACTTTTAAAATTTAATATCTCGCAAATGGTTTGGTCTTTTAACTTGAAATTTGGAGGGTGTTGAGGGAATGTCCTGTAGATGTGAATTATGGTGTTGGAAAATACATTTGTTGAGGGGATATTGCATGGCGCAGTTTACATTTTGCATTGTGGTACTTGCTTGAAATTTATAGGGTAGATAGCCTTACTGCCATGGATGTACTTTTCAGTGGTTAGGTGTGTAAAATGTAAACAGGTGTGGAATTATGCCACTCCAATGAATGACAATTTCAAACTTTAAAATATAATATCTCAGAAACGGTTTAGTCTTTTAACTTGAAATTTGGAGGGTGTTGAGGGGATGTCCTGTACATATGAATTATGTTATTTAGGTGTTGGAAAATTAATTTGCTGTGGAGATATTGCATTATGTACTTTACGTTTGCGTATAGTGTTTTGCATTGTGGTAGTGGCTTGACATTTATAGGGTAGCTAGCCTTACTGCCATGGAGGTAATTTTCAGTGGTTAGGTGTCTGAAATGTAAACAGATGCAGAATTATGCTACTCCAATGAATGAAACATTGTTTTGTTTCAAGCTGGTGGGAGCGATGGGCGATAAGGACCAATATGCACTCCAACCAGTAGATATGATATTCAGTACTTGTACTGTTAGGTTAAGCAGAAATTTGCAAGTTGGTTGGGAGCGCGGGAGTTTGTGTGTGTGTGTGTGTGTGTGTGTGTGTGTGTGTGTGTGTGTGTGTGTGTGTGTGTGTGTGTGTATTCCTATCAAATAAAGGCTTGCGTCAAGTGTGAAATGTTTTGGGGATGGGCAGCCTGGCACTTGAGTAGCCTGTGTCTGCACAGTGTTACCAACCATTTCCCACACAAGCAGGGGTTGGGACAGGAGGACCTTTTTTTCTGTAGTCCTGTCAAATAAAGGCTTGTGTCAGTGTCACATGTGAAATGTTTGGGCTGGGGCAACCTGGCAGTTGAGTTTCCAACACAAGCAGAAGTTGGGACAGGAGGACCCCATTTTTTTGTGTGTAGTCCTGCCAAATAAAGGCACGCGGCCTTGCATCATGTGCAAAACATTTTGGAAGGAGGGGACAGTCTTGCAGTTGAGTAGCCTCTGTCTGCAGAGTGTCCCCAGCTATTTCCCACATGAGTAGGAATCGGGACAGGAGGAGCATATTTGTGTGTGTGTGTATTCATATTAAACAAGGGCTTGCACTAGTGTGAAATGTTTTGGGGATAGGGAAGCCCGGCAGTTGAGTAGCCTCTGTCTGCACAGTCTCCAGCCATTTCCCACACAAGCAGGAGTCTGGACAGGAGGAACATATTTTTTTCATATAATCCTATCAAATAAAGGCTATTTTTCTTCAGAATTTAAGTTATTTTCCTTTACATTATACTATAAAATGACATTACAGGCCACGTTTTATGTTGAAAGAATATTGGCAGTGAATCCAAAAAAAAAAAAACAGAACCAAAACCAGGGGTGATTTGCAAAACCAAAACCTCCCCGGTTTTGCACACCTCTAGAAAGAACCACAAAACCCTAATAATTCCTCCAGAGTTCCTCATCTCTCCCTGGCAGTCACACAACCCAATTTGACACTTATTTCCAAGGAGCTGATCTGATTCCTCTCCGGCATGGCTCTACTAGGAGCCACTATAGTCTCAGTACTCAATGTATCCTTCATCTTAGGTGATTTTCTTGCTGCTAAATATCCAACCCCTGACCATCTGACTGAGAAATTCGATACCCTACTGAGGCCTGGGTATCTCATGGTCACAAAAGACTATACCTGTGCTGCTATACTTATTCATGGCTTGTACAAAAATGACACCTGCTATGAGCTTATGGCTGCTATTAGACAGTACTGTATGACTATTCAGCCTGCAAACCTAGGGATTTACTCCTGGTTCTTGTCCTTCTTTGGCATGTTACACCTGTCCAGTGACATTGAATTAAACCCTGGTCCCAGCATTGCTAACTCTAGGGTGTTTTCACCTGCAGTCCATGGCTGGTCCAGCACAAAAGGACTAAAAATTGTACACATGAATAGTCACAGGCTGCAGCCCAATCTACCTGGACTTGAGGTTTGGTCACTTTACCATGCCCCTGACATCACTGGAATCTCAGAAACCTGGCTGAATACTACAATATAATCCTAAGAGATTGAGCTACAGGGATGCAGTCTTTAGATGGGACCAGATCTTAAAACGGGGTGGTGGTGTCCTCCTTTATGTCCACTCTACTCTCTCTCCACCAAAGAAATAGATATATCCATCCTAAAGAACTTCCCTGGTGAGTCTCTATTCTTATACATTACTCTGGGCATGATCAAGACTCTTCACGTTGGCTGCCTCTACAACCACCCCTAACAGTGCTTCCCAGATACTAACCTCTCTCACCTCCAGTCTGAGATGTCCCATAGTGAAGTCATAGAGTGAGGTGACTTTAACCTTTGCTGACTTGGCCCAAATCATAGTCTTACAATCAACTCTAGATGATGCTCACCTCACTCAATTAATTGAAGAACCCACCAGACCCAACTGCAAAACAGGAAATTACATACTTCTGAACTGGGTCCTGGTGAGTAGGGTGGACAGCTGCTGGGATTCTCCTTGATTTCCTCAGTGATCATTCACCTGTGTACTGTATATGGAGAAATAACTACCCAGTCCTTCTCCTCCTAAATTTATTGAAGCTAGAGACTTATTCCACTTTGAGGAAGCAGCTTTCCTTGGCAGCCTCAATGAAGTATACTGGAGACCCATAATTAACCTCCCTAATCTGGATCAAGCCTTAGAGTATTTTATACATAACTTCAACAATGTTGTTAATAAGCACTCCTCCATAAGATGCCACAGGGCTAAGGGTCTCTGTGCCACATGGATTGACAGTGACCTCAGAAAAGCATTAAGATACATGAATAAGGCCTGGGTGCAATGTAAGCAATCTAGCCAATCCTCAGATTGGCAAACCTATAGATGCCTCAGGAACACCTGCAAAAATAATCTGAGAAGTACTAAATGGTCCTACCTTAAATCACTCTAAACCAAAAATCTCTCACATCCCAAAAATGTCTGATCCCAAATTAACCAATTGCTCAAAGGCAGGTCCAATATTTCCTCCAGGGAAATTCTCACTAATGGACAGGTTCTCACAGACCGCCTATCCATTGCCGTTGTATTTAACAACTTTTTCTCTGACCTAGAGATGTTTAAGCCCCTCCAGAGTGTCAGCCTTGATAGCTCTAATTCCTCTCTGCCACAGCAGCCACCTGAACTGGTGCCTCTACACAAATTTCACCTTAGATTGGTTACCAGGAAGGAAGTCCTCAAGCAGATTAAGAGTATAAAATGTGAAGGCTCCCCTGGTTTTGATACCCTTGAATCCAGGTTTCTGGAAATTACTACACCCATAATTACCACCACTATCATGCACCTCATTAATAAATCTTTCCTGCTGGGCACAGTCCCAGAGAAGTGGAAAGTGGCTATTGTGGTTCCTATCCACAAAGGGGGCAGGAAGATAGGACTGAGAATTATAGACCTATCTCCCTCATCTGCACAGTTGCAAAAATTCAAGAGAGGATGCTTTATAATCAACTTCAAGCCTTCCTTGAACACAACCACTCCCTAACAGCCCTGGTATGTGTTACCTCTGATATTCTTAATGCCATGGATCTGGGCATGGCCATGGGAGTGATCTTCATCAACCTGACAAAGGCATTCGACCTGGTCAACCACGACTTGTTACTTTCAAAACTAAGAGGCATAGGACTACGAACATACAAAGAATACAAGCAGATACAGGCCTGATGGTCTATCTAGTCTGCTTGAGTGTGCAGCTAGCAGTCTGTTACACTGCAGCTGCTCCCCCCTCCTACCCACATATCCAATGTCATGCCCATATTAGCTGTTACCCCTCTCCCCAGTGCCTCATTGGTGACCTTTCCCCCTTGTCCCATCCACTCTTAAAACTGCCCACCATCTTCAAGGATACCACCTCCTGAGGCAATGCATTCCACCTTGTCATCACTCTCTCTGTGAAATAGTGCCTTCTCATTTCCTTTCTGAATCTACCACCCTCCAAGTTTAGATTGCGGCCCCTAGTGTCCTTCCCTCTCCTTAATCTTGAAACTCCCTCTGTATCATCTTTATTTATGCTTTTCATATATTTTAAGATCTCTATCATGTCCCCTCTATCACTCCATTCCTCCAGGGAGTAAATGTTGAGCTCCCTTAGTCTCTCCTCATAGGATTTGTCCTCCATACTGAGGATCATCCTGGTTGCTTTGTGTTAGACTGGATTACCTCTCTTGCCAATGGTTTCAAAACTACCTGACTGGGTGGAAACAGTGTTAAATGGAAGGGCAGCACCTCTACTCTTAGGCTGATTACTGATGGGGTACCCCAAGGATCCATACTTGTTCCCCTTCTCTTCTCCCTGTTCATTAATGATCTACCCCTTAACTGAGGTTGGCACCTCAGTTCAGCTGTATGCATATGATGCCGTATTATATATTATATACATCCTCAACTGACTTAAACCTGATCAATACCCATCTGGAAAATGGCTTTCACATTCTAGAAAGTTGGTTCCTGGAAAACAGACTAGTGCTTAACACCAAGAAAACCAAATCAATGCTCTTTGGCCACAAGAACCTAGACCTGGGCAAACAACACCTTTTTAACCTGTCTACCAACAATGGCATCAATCTGGAGGTTGTACAGTCCTTTAAATACCTCTGCATTGTGCTGGACCAAGCCTTGACCTTTGAACACCATGCGGATGCCCTGGTTAAAACTTTAAATCTGAATGTGGCCCCCTTAACTGACTTATTCCTTTCCTATAAAAAGTTGCTTGTCTAGCTATTGCTAGCAGCAGCCTCCTACCAATTATCTTCTATGGTGCCCCAGTGCTACAGTCGACTTGTGAATCTTTCCTATTTAGACTTAAGACTCTATATCCAGGATTAGGTATTTTGCAACCAGTGCCCACTCAGAAGCCTACCACTGTTCGGTACTTGCAACCCTGTGGTGCCCTCCTTTGAGAATAAACTGTATTATCCCCTATACTGCCTTACCTTCAAGTTACTAAAACCCTGTACTCCACCCACTATCACTGGTATAATCCAATGCCAACAGTGTGCTAGATTCCTGAGGTCTGCAGCCTGTCAATTACTGGACATCCCCAAGGTGCAGTATGCAGACTGAAGGAGATGCCTCTTTTGCAGCCCCCTCTCCATGGAATTCTCTGCCTCTTGAGGTCCTCACCTGCCCCACTCTAACACAGTTTAAAAAGAGACTGAAATCACTCGCATGGGCTACATCCCCCCATAATTGTACTCACTATCCCTTTTTTGTCTCATGGGTGCATCTCATTTGCTGCTATGCACTTCTTATGCCATCTAACTATTCTGTTGCTGTACTTTATTTATATTTGTATTACACATTGTTCACCCTTATCTACCATGTTTGTCACTCTGTTTAGTGCATTTGCCTGCTGTATACAGTATATTAAACACATTTTTGCCTAATGTTTGTAAAATTCTCAATCCAATGTTTGTAACTAATTACCTTGTCTCCGTATGTATTTCACCTGGCATGTGTTTTTGTTTACGATGTTATTTTTTTACCTACTGATTGTAACTAATTCTGAGTTGCCCCTGAAAAAAGGACTGTTTTTGTCTCAGTTGGCCTACCCTGTCATCAAAATTCAAATAAATAAATAAAGGGCTGTCAATTACCTAAAAACATTCCAAGATGTCAAGGTGTTCCCTTTAAGTTATGGAGTCCCTATCTTTGAGGTACTGTACATCTCTCTGTAGAGTGTACTTCGATAAAGCATCTAGTATTTTTCCATGTTTTGTGAGAATTATATTAACTCCTTCCTTCCCCACACTGGCATGCTCATGCCTTAAACTGTTTCATTTCCAAGCCACAACGTACAGTAGCCAGCCAGACAGGGAGGCTGCAGCAAGAAAAAATGGAGAGAACAAAGGCAGCACTCAAAAATAAAAGTAAAACAAAATATTGAGCACAAAGTTGTAGGTGATATAGCCCAAACCAAACGTTTATTCCAAACTAGAGACCATGGCACAAAGGTCTATATGCACGTGTTTTTGTCTCGCCACAACAAGAAGAATGCTTCTCTGCTGCTCACACAGGCTGCAGTCCCAGGGCCAGGAGAGCAACAAGCAAATGGTGCCACACAGTCTAAGTGGCCAGTTCATGGTAGTAGAGGTAGTAAAGGTATGCCCTTCCATGGGGGGGTAAACTTATAACTAAAGCTTGTTTGATTGACAGCAAGCAATCTGAATGCTTAGCTGCAATGTACCTTTGATTGTTTAGAATCTCTAGTCCCTTACAGGGATTAACACCCTTTATTGGTACCATAAAGACACCAGAAGCCTCGTGTGGAGGACTCCACCCATAGAAGTGCCATGGGAATTAATTTCCTTTAGGTTATTTCATTTCATTTTCATTTTTATTGGTTATATTGGAAAGGCATGTGAACATTGCTGCCTGATTACACACACTTCCAGTTACAAACAACAATCATGAGACATGACATAGGCTAAAACATTTAACTTACAGCATGGGTTAATACAATGGTACATAGAATCAGAATAATATAGACTATAGGGCAAACCATGAACTGGCCTTGGTAAATTAACAAATACAAGGTGACATTAAGCATTCATTGAGGGTTTAACAATAATATAGCAGCGGAAAACAAAAAATGTAAGTGCAATCTAAAAACTAGCCTAGGTGGATTAACAATATTATAAGTGCTAGAAAGAGAGGGTAAGTGCTAGAGGTGGATAACTAGAGGGTGAGGGGAAAAGAGTGCAGAAGGGGAGCTAGATTAGGGCTGCGAGCAGGTGCAGGTGAGGGAGAAATGTCTCCTGATATTGTGTTTGAAGGCATTTGTGGAGGGATAGAGTTTTAGTTCCAGAGGGAGAGAGTTAAAGAGCTTGGGTCCCATAAAGGAGAGTGTTTTCTGACCTTGAGTGGTCCGGCAGAAAGAAACAGTGAAAGAGAGAGAGAGAGAGAGAGAGAGAGAGTGGAGGCAGTCTACTGGTCCTGGTGGTGGTGCCTGTCTGGAAGAGAAAGGTGAGGCAATCAGGGAGCAGCCCACAGGAGAGTTTAAAGAAGAAGAAGGTGGCCATCTTGCAGTTGAGGCAGGCCTCAAGGGAGGTCTGACTGGTGAACTTATTAAGGTCACAGTGATATGTGAATTTAGGGAGACCAGAGGCAAAGCGGATAGCATTGTGATAGGAGCTTTGAAGTCTGGAGAAATTTTTGATGGAGAGGTGGGGGAGGGAGACAAGTAAACCATAGTCAAAGACAGGAAGGTGGAAGCTGGAGACTGAGGGATTTAGATTCCCTGTTAAGGTAATGCTTGGTTCTGTGGAGGATACTAAGGCGTTGGTGGGCTTTTTTGATTGTGAGGCTAGTGTGAGCATCGAAGTTGAGGTGAGGTTAATGGTATTTTAAGGAAGGAGCCCCAAAATAGCAGTGTCAAAGGCAGGAATGAAATGCTCACTGACTTGAGGCATGATTTTCAAAGGGAAAGAGGGAATGATGAATGATGAAGATTAAAGTTATGGCTGAAAATATGTGATGGCACAAACACAAAGAAACCATAATGGGAAAAGTACCACAGACCTGACTGACACTCTCTGTGGAAAACTTTAATTGTATTATGGCCTTTGGCATGAAGGAGAGGACCACCCTCCACCTCATGGAGGAAACCTCTGGTTAACCAGGACCTAGTTCACCATCCCTCCTGGTTTTGGGTAGAATTAGTGACGGCTTGAATGCTGCTTAATTTAGAACCCAATTGGGGAAAAGTTTGAAGGGAAGGGCTTTTACTCTAGCTCTCTAATTTTGCTGCTGATTGTTTAGACTTGACTAAAAGGGCCCTTCCCCCTCTCAAAGAGTAACCTGATCTTCAAGGTGTAAAAGAAGCAGAGAAGCAGAGTAGTGTATGCTGAACAGCAGTCACCCGTTCTAAATACCGCAAAAGCCTGTCCTATTATTGAGATAAGGGAAACCAAAGGAAAGAGGAGCAGGATGAGACCAGTTGACTTGTTGGCAAATGCAGGAATGATTGCTTCAAGAGATGTCACTGAGTTGATCTGCACAACTGAAGAGACCGCCATGCAAAGATCCCACCATCAGAAAACAGGAAGCCATAAATGTAACATCAGGTGGTGCCACAAAGTGAATCTGCATGGTTTATGGAGTCCCCATGTTGAGAATCCTACTCTCAAAATGCTGATGTCAAGTTGATTGACCTGGCCAAAATGATCTCCACTCAGACAGAGCTCCATCCTCCAGAAGCAGGCTTCACAAGGCAGCAGAGACATGTCAGGTCTCTTGGTATATGTGTAAAGGATGGCCACCGAGAAAGGATAAGGAAATGAGATAGAGTATGTCAAAGGGTGAACCTCCAAGAGAGCAAGGGGAATAAGGCAGTGAAACAGCTGGATTGCAAAAGGGCAAGTGCCTGGAGGCATAATCATACACCAGCAGAACAGGAGGATGTACCTAATAAGAAGCTGAGTTTGAGGACTTACCTGGTAGGAGTCTAGACAAACAGCAGTACATAAGCAGGACTGAATGGACAAACACAGAATTCAGCATCAGGAAGGAAGGGAATCTTGTACTGGATTTATCTAGATCCTAGTGCTGGGGAACAATGTGACTCAGATCTCAGGTGTTCGGTGACAGAAAAACAAAGAAATGGAAACAACTGAAGCAGACCAGAGGAAGAAACACAGATGTGGATCTGATTAATGATGCTGAATACAAACAGACAGGCAAATGTTATATTTCTTCGAAGCTGTGCAAACTGCAGCAATTGGGGGTTTAGAATGCTGACTGCAAATAATTGTTCAAAAGTAAATGGCAAACCCAACGAGCTAACTAGAACAAGAAGGAAACAACTGTAGATAAGCATGTGGTTAAGTTGCATAGAATACCAAGAGCTTGACTGCTGTAAGTGAAACTGGTAAGCACTGATCATGTTTAAAGTAAAATGTGACTGAAGAGAGAGTGAGACTGACAAAGGAAGGTGGCATACTACTGTAGCCACAGTTAAGTGCTTCATTCTTCCTCTGCCTGCTTCAGGCTTAAGGGATTGCAGTGCCTCCTCCCAAGGACAGTAGTCAATCAAAAGGCTCAAATCTGTATCATGGGTGGGGCTACAGAGCCCACCAATTTTGAATCTCAAGTACAGTCACCAGCTATCCGTTTTTCTTGCACAATGATACAAGGACTGAAAGAGGCCAGAGGGTGAGCTGTTTTGTCATCTAGCAACTCTCCTCTCCTCTCCCCTCTGATCACCATCTGCATCCTCAATTCTACTTCTGCTTGCTCCAAGCTCAAGGGGATTTCCGTGTCTTCTACTGAGGGCAGCAGTCAATCAGAAGCATACCTCTCAACCTTTTGTCCCCCAGATGTGGAACATTGTCTCTCAAAATGTGGAACAAATGAGCAAAATGTGGAACACTTAATCAAATCTTTACCTAGGAAGCTCAGAACACTTAAAATGTTTGCATTTATGTTCAGAAAGTCTGTTATTACTTGAATAATATAGTTTTTACATCATTTACTATACATTTTTGCTTTAAAATGTTAATACTGAATGTGGGACAAGTCCTCACAATGTGGAACAGGGAGCTTTTGTGAAGTACAATGAGGAACGTTCCTCATAATGTGGTACAGTTGAGAGGTATGATCAGAAGGCTTGAATCTGCAATAAGGTGGGGCTGCAAAGCCTGATGATTATTGAAGCTTCATCTTTTAATTCAGTTCATCCCTAGTAGTTATCCATGCTGTGGTCTGAGCACCAAGAACTATAGGACAAAGGACAGAGTAGGAGTCTGCCAAGAGTCAGCCATGGAGGCAGTCAGCAGCCATCCATGCTGCCCAGTCTCTGTCTGCCTCAACCTAAGGACATGTGAGTACATACAACTAAGAATCTGATACCAAGGTTAGGATACTGAACAGATAATTTTTTTTTTTTAAGTCATTGGTAACCAGGTTAAGCCCACTAGGCACAAGTGCCTGATTTCAGGGGTGACCTGGGAGCACTGGGCGGTTAAGTGACTTGCTCGGAGTCACACAGTATACAATCAAGTTCTGGTCTGCTGGATGCACCAAGCTCACTCGCAGCTCATTACTCTAACCTCTAAGCTATACTGCCAGCCCGATGTTGTTATATAATTGTGTTTGCATTTTGAATGCATCTGTAGTCTGGCTTGGGATTTTGCTTCTATTTTACTTATTGTATTGGCTGTTTGCTATAATAACTAATTACCCTATTCAGTCTACATCTTAACTGGGTGGGCCTGTACTACACTTCTTTGCTTCTGTCTCTAGAATTGCTGAGTTGCCTCCAGGACATTGAATCTGTAGTTAGGATTTGTTATAACCATCCACTTCTTAACCTACTGCTAACTACCCTGCTACAACCTAGAAGTTGTTTTTAATACCTGCTTCTCTGACTACACCCTAACAGAGTGGTCCTAATTATTTTACTTGCTAGTTGTTGGGTGTTGAAATCATTCTTTACTGCTAACAAACTAATTTAGAGCTAATTATAGTGTATAGTAGAGCATTGTTCTGTACAGAATTCCATCCATTTAAAAATGCTGTTGTACCACAGTTCAAAGGTCATGGAATGTGATTTTACCCTTCTGTGGTACAACAGCATTCTAAAACCTCTAGAGTCTGCACAAATGTGTTTCATTCTGAAAGCAAAAGAACTGCTGCAGGCCCATTTCACATAATACTGTACACTATAAAAATACAGGATGAGCAACTTTATGCACAACCAGTGTGTTCTGCCACCTCGGGGTTCTGATTTCCATGGACCTCTCGAGCTTCACTCTCAGTGTCAGAGAGAATCAGAACCCCTCTGTGGCAGAACATACTGGTTGTGCATAGTTGCCCATCCAGTATTCTCTATGTACAACCTGCTGGCTGCTAGTTCCCTGATCCTATTGAGGCATTGCCAATAGCCTATTCTGATGTGGTCCGAATTTCACAAATTGCCTAGAATCTGCTTGTACTGTAACCCTGCCTACACTGAAGCATCATCAACACCCTGTTTGGGCAGACTGAGTATTCTTTCTAGCCAGTTGTCCAACCCTGCTTGTACCATGACCCTGTTCATACTGAAGCCTTACGTATTACACTATTTGGATGAACTGCATTTTTGGCTTAACTAATCGACCTTTACCTGCCTGCTTTGATGCACTGCTTTTGTTAAAGTTTAGTCAACACCCTAACTGGGTGGACTGAGTGTCCTGTTGCCTTTACTCTGCCACTACTGAGGCCCTGCATCCCTTCTACTATCTTGGTGGATCTGATTTCAATAACTATTGGGACATAGTTTCTATCATTATCATGTTTATCTCAGTGTTACTACTGTTGACCCACCTACTTACTATACTGTACTGTTCCATGAATCTTCCAGCCTCTGTGGCTAAGGTGGTCTTCTTACTGGACTTCTTGCTGAAACTATGTCCACATGATCCTCCTGAACTGTCCTGCAGTTCCAACCCCCCACAGCCCTAGGCCCACTGCAAATTTGACCTATCACAGGTGATGTTAGGGGAATGTGTTGGGATCATATGCAATGACCGTGTCCCTGGGACCTCTGGTAAGTCCTTTCTAGCTAAAAGAAAAACTTGGAGACTGAAACACTACTTAAGAGCCTCCAGGGGTTTTAATGCTAGTCCTGCTGACTGGCTATGTCCACCCCAACCCGGGCCATGCAGATAGCTCTGGGCATGGCTCTAGGAGTCAAGGGAAACTGAATATAGTCTCTCTATCATTGTTAGTCTCATACCTAAATTTGCTCAATTCAAAGTCTGGGTAGTGTTTGTGCAACAGATATTATTTCTCTTACCACAACCTGGCTTAACTCCCAAAATACTTGACTCCACCATCTCATTACCAGGTTTTAATATCTTCAAAGAGGACAAACAAAGCAAGAGAGGTGAGAACTACCTGATCAATCCCAGACCTGACCTGCAAGCCTCAAAACTTGAAATCAGAAACCTGACAAGGGACTGTGAAGGCCTGGCTATTAAACTGCTGCTGGGGCGATATCAAAAATCTCTTGGTCACCTGATGGCCTATATCCTACTTGGTGAACAACAAGTAGGTATGGAGTCCCTCTCTAACTATGTTAAACAATTTAGCCAGAATTGGGAATTCATAGTAATTTTGGATTTTAGTATTAACTGGACTGCAAAATCCAATATCAGGCACAGAGATAAGATATCCTGTCTATTTCTAACACAAACGATCACTGAGCACACCAGAACTACTGTATATCTTTGATTAGAAGCCACCCTCTAATAGAAGTTTCCCTCTGTTACAAGCTGCACTGAAAAAAAACTAGACCTTTAAAGAAGCCACCCTCTATTATGAGCCATGGCTTGTACTTGGGAGTACTGCTCTGGTCACTAGTTTACCACACCATTATTCCACCCTAGTCAGACCACCCTCTTTCCCCTTCCTTAGCCCACACAGATCACAGATGAAGCAAATAAATAAAAAAAAATATGAATGGAGGGGCCCTGATGAGCACCCAACATAGCGGCAGCTGGATTTTAGTCTTCTGAAGTGATCCAGTATTACTCTTGCTTTATCACTGTTAAATCAGACTGGAGAGAATTTTCAAATGCAGTGGTGTTGAACGGAGCAACTAGAGCCTGCAAAATGAGCCCTAAACATGAGAACAAACAACCAGCGCATAAACTGGATGCCTACCTTTTCTCACCAAAGGGCCTGTGAGAAGCTGGAGCCACATCTAGTTCAGAAATGGAGAATGAGGTCCCGAATCCCCAGATAATGGCTATCCTTCAAAAGATTCAAGCGACTGGGGAGGAGACAAATTGTCAGATAACAGCAGTTGAAGCCCGGTTTGTAGAGCTCTATCAGAAAGTCAAGACGAACGCAACCAGCATTAATGAGATCTGAGCTGAAGGTGAGCAGCAACAGGATCAGAATGCAGCATTTGTGAAAGATCTTAATTTTCTTAGGGTGAACATTGAGGCCTTAGAGAATGTTCAGAGGCAACCCAATGTTTGAATTGTCGGCTTAACCCCTAGATTTGCCAACAATACTGGAATCCTTGCAACAATTACCAAAATGATTTTTTCGGATCTAGTTTTATTACCTGAGGACTCTAGAGTTACAGTGCTCAAGGCCTTCGGAATTCCTATGCGTTCCAGATGCCGAGACTCTGGTAACTCTTGACCCCTGACTGCCATAGTTACCCTTTCAAGCCCTGATGCATGAATTCCCTTACTCTGGGCAGCAAGGCAATGAGGAAAGATCATATGGGAGGGCAGTAAAGTGGCTTTCTTTCCGGACATTTCATCCCAATCACAGAACAGGAAAAAGGCTCTCTAACTAATAAAGAAAAATGTGCTAGAAAATGGAATTGCAGCCCAGCTTCTGTTTCCAGCTCGGCTCCAGGTTCATCACGCTGGTTAGACCCACATTATGTCCAACCCTGATGCAGCTGCTGCCTTTGCATCTAAGCTAGTTGAGGCTCAGACATCTTTGACTGCACAAGAAGGAGAGCCTGAGTCAGATTCGGACACAAATGACTGAGACTATTGTAGCCTATTGCAGTTTCTTAGTGGCATTTTGCTCTTAATTCCAGTTAAGTCTTCTGATGGGGTCTTTTGAACCTTCCGGAACTGGACTTACAGTATTCAGTGACTTTAACTTTGCTTAATCTAGTCCTTCTCCATTTTTGTTTTGTTTTATCCTGTTAATGTCATGTTGGTTATAATGAATATACTGATCATTAATCTACTGCCTATAAGGAGGTTTGCTATTATTAGGGGATAATACCCCACTCAATTTGTAAACTTTTATGTACTCTCCTTAGATTGTTCCTGTCTTCCTACCTGTCAGCAGGTTTGACTAATGTGGTAGGTGTGCAATGCAACTTAATTGAGCCAAGGTTACCCGGTGTGATTCCCACAGACACACTAACCCCCTTTTTAGGTTTTTTTCCAGCCCTCCATATATACACTAGTTCCTGCAGGGGGCAGAAATATTGGTACAGATCCTGCAGGATGTAGAATAAGTGAGAGTGTTAACTCCTACAGTATTATCTAGCTTTAATATACTGTAGCTGTCCTTTAACTTTACAGCAGTCCAGTCTTGGCCAAGGGGTTGTTGCCGTTATTATTACCCTGTATATCTCCTTTACTTCATGGACAAGTACCTGGCGGAGCTGTACAGCTTATACCTACTACTGTACTATTGAATGTAATATGGTGGATATTCTATTGTATCTGTAAAACCAATAAACATAAATAAAAAATATATATATATATATATATATATATATGAATGAACTTAACTGAAGACAGTTGGATGTGGAGATGCTGGAACCCCATGGCACACTGTTGTTGGTGCTGTTATGTGCTCCTGTCGCTGATTTAATCTATCCTCACCCCATCCTCTGTCAGAGTTCCCTCTGCCCCCCTCTCTTAGCCCTCAAGATCCCAGCAAAAAAAAAAAAAACTAAAATGAACTGAGATGGAATTAAATAAACTAAACTGAAACCGGCAAACTGAAGTTGGATGCAAAGATGCTGGAACCACATGGCGTGTTGTTTTTGTTATGTGATCCAGTCAGTGGTTTAACTCACCCTCATACTGCCTGCTATCTGACCTCCCTCTACCCCATCTCCCTTAACCCACATGATCCCAGCAAATTTTAAAAAAATAACGTTAATTCAAACTGGTAAACTGGAGACTGATGTGTAAATGCAGGACACTGTCTTCTATTCCTGTCAGCAAGCAGTTCATTAAGCACATCCTGCTTTCAGGTAAGAGACCTGGCATACACACATACAGTGGCAAAGCAATATTTCTTTTGTGTGTGTACAGCAGCTTGTGTTATGAGTACTTATGGTCGGGTCACAATCAGGATGGCTGTTGGGAGCAGTTTCAATAGAATAAAAAAATGCTCCTGGTTGATGGGCCTGAGGTATTTGATCCCACCAATATTACCAAAAAATTCAAGGTTTCCTTCACTGACCTTAGCTCCATCATCCCTGCTGAGACAACCCTGCCCTCCAGCAGAGATCCTGGTCCTACTGATACCAAACCACTGGACCCTGAGCCAGGATATCTGAATTTCTATTTTAAACTGGTCTCAGTAGGGGATGCCTCTAGAAATGGGCTGGATAAAACCAGAATCTGGTGTGATTAAATAGATGTCAGGCAATTTGCCCTGGTTGTTGAGGAATTCCCCTAGTACATTTCCAAAATGTTAACTTCTGTCTGTGCTACTTCCAGTTCCCCGAAAAGTGGAAATCCACACTGATTACAACAGTTTTTAAAAGTGGAGACCATTCTAACCTTGCCAATTACAAGCCAATTTCCATACTCTCCCCCTGACCAAAGCCCTCGAGAGAACAGTGTCTGACCAACTTGCCTCATATCTTGAAAAATGCAAAATACAGTGTCCTCAACAGCAAGAATTTTGGAAAAACATGGCACCAGTACATCACTAACTGAGAATTTCAGCTTTGTCTTTGAGGCCCTTGACTATGGAGATAAGGCTGGCACTATATACATATATATATATATATATGAGCTCCTTCTCAGCTACTCCATGGCCTAGGGCTGGACTAGACACAGTCACCTGATTCCACAGTTATCTCACTAGTCACACTCAATGTATGAAGATAAAGGGTTCCCTGTGAGACGTTAGGAATGTATCCATTGGTATTCCCCAGGGCTCCATTCTGGGCCCCCTACTATTTGGGTTCTTTATAAATTGCCTGCCTGATGCCTGTCAGTCTGCAAATGTACTTCTGTATGCAGATAATGTTGTTATATATTCCAGGAACCCTGACCCTGGTAGCCACTCCTCTGTCCTCCAGGGTAATTTTGAGGCTCTTGAAAGAAGATTCTCCACAAAAAATGGTTTTAAATTACACAAAACCAAAGACCATGCTCTTCACAATCCTGCAAATAAAGAAAAAGCCCCCCCCCCCGCACCATTAGCCGCAATGACCTGAGACATATACTTGAACACGTGGAAGCCTTTAAATATCTCAGGGTGGTCCTGGATGATACCTTATCTTTTGCTCCTCACAATGACCACCTTGTGTCCAAAGTAAACAGAAAACTGGGAGCCTTGTACCATAACTGGAACAACCTCACTGCAGATGCCAGATGTCTCACAGTTGTAAGCTCAGTACTATCACTTGTTGACTATGATCTCCCTGTCTACACAACTGCCTGTGACTCAATTCTCAGCAGAACAATCACGGGATTTAAGAATGCATGGGACAGACATAAAGGAATTTTGGAGGTCAGGGGTAAGGGGCAACAGACTTCTAGGAAAACATAAACTGAACTTACAAGCTCAAATGGGCAGACTGGGTGGGCCATAGGCCCTTACCTGCCGACACTGTCTATGTATCTATGTATCTATGTAGAATAAATTTGCTCTGTAATAAGGCTTGTCACTTTGTGCTTGGGGCAGATAAGCACACCCATAGCTGCAGTCTCCACATCCAAACAAACTGGTTACCTCTACCTTGCAGAATTAAGTTCCAAATGTGTCTGCTAGCCAAGAAAGTGCTACTGGGCCTATTGAGTATTCGAGCCAATGATTACACTGGAAATGAGGAATTGCACACCACAAAGCAGAGTTTATTGAGCTAATACACATATATTACATTATCACCGACAGCCCAGCTTTCAAGGTACGAGTAATGATCAATTGCTTTCCCCTGGGAGAACAAACCAGACAGGTGTGGAGGCTTCAGCACTTCATTTCAGAGTTCATAGTTTCTCACCCTCCACCTCTCACAGTCTATCTTATATACACTTTCCACTAGCTGTTATTCTTTACAGAACTCAGCATATGTCCATAGAAGGTAATCTTTCGCTAGGTACATTTCCTTATTGTACAGCCTTACACCAGCCCTTGCTATCTCTAATTTTGCTTCTACAGTATGTTCAGCATTTAATCATAGTAACAAGCTATGCATAGTTATAGTCAGCACTCAAATATCAGTGTCAGTGGCTCAGCAGGTTGTATATTTACCTCTGAGGCCAGAAGATCAGAAGGCTGTGGGTTCTATCCCCACATCAGGCACTTGGGTTAAATCCCAATAGTGACACTGTAGTGCAGCATGAGGGGGTGCTGCACTCTTGAGGTGCCGTCTTTCAGATGAGATGTTAAACTGAGGTCCCATCTGCCTGTTCTGGCAGTAGTTCAGGTGGATGTTAAAGATCCCATGGCACTCCTCGAAGAGAGTAGGGGAATTTTATTGAAAGAAAACATCATAAATAACATACAGGTAATCAAGTGACATTAAGAAGAAAAAAAAAAGTACAAACTGCCATCATAATAGAAGAAAAAAAGTCCCGTACTTCAAATACAAATTTTTTACTTTCAGCCCTCTTTTTTTTCCCCCGGTCCTATCCTTCCTGTCAGTGCACTGCTGAAGTTTTTAAACTAACTTATTTATATTTAATGAAAACAGAAAATCCTTTCCACCACTTAAATACCTTGGATAAAGGATGCTGGTCTGCATTTTTGTTATACATTGATAACATACAGTAGCTAATTCACATTAGATGCTAAAGGTTTCATGTGTCATTATTTTTTGTCTTAAAACCCACTGGCATCTTGGTTGCCAAAGGAAAAACTTCAAGCAGCAAAAAAATATTTTTTAGGGTTTCTCTACAGAATATCTTTGGAAGAGAAGAATAATCTCCTAAAACCAGTATAGCATAGGTAAGGTGTTAGCCAAGTTAGGTTCCATTTTCTTGCTAAATAATTCCAAAGGTTTTGTATATGGATGCATTGAAGCAAGAAGTGCTCCATAGTTTCCTCAAGTGCCCAATAGGTAGGGTAGGGGCAATATCTTTCCTCTTGGGCCTTATGCTTGCTGTTACCTTTTACATTAAGCCTCCCATAAGAAAACAACCATAATATTTCCCACATATGGGGAGAGATCCTAGTATTATTGAGTTGGACTAGAACTCTCTTATGCAGATGTAGAGGACAGTTTTTCAATTCAGCTTCTGAGGGATGGCAAATTCCCATAATTGTATGACAGAGGCTAGAAGTGGAGTTCTGGCCTATTTGAGATTTAGACAAACCCCGTAGTTTCAAGACAGTAGGTTTAAAAAAATCTGGAATTTTAAAACTTGGGATAAGTTTAGGAGCTTTACCTTTCAGGCCAAGAGGGAAGAACTACGATTATTATTTATCCAAAGATAGAGAGGAAAATTTGTGGGTGCAAAAGCTGTTTTCAGAGTTTGTGATAGGAAAACAGAATGAAAAAAAGAACCTGGTCTAACATTCTGAGACCACACTTGGGCCTAGATAAGTAAGTAAAGGTCCTTTTAATGGGGTTGAGTCTATGCCCCCTCAACATTTGAAAAAAACATCAATAAATTCTAGTTTCTGGGTTCACGGAGGGGGGATCATAGCTACATACAGGAAGCAGGGCACTAAATTTTTTTTGATAATTTGGATACTTTTTAATTTGGATGTTTCCAACCCTTCCATACGTGTACTTTAAATTCACAGCTTTTTAAGGTTATTCTTCAAACTCCTAGTTAGGGGGTGTAGGGAGAAAATGTAAAGTAGAGGGCTGGGCGGACATCCCTGTTGGACCCCCACTGTGAGTTTTATCTTTTGGGTGAGGTTACCCATGATGATGGGCTGTACCACAGCTGAGGAGTATAACATATATAGCCATTGAATAAACTTAGGGGAAATACCATAGGCAAAAAGCATATTCAATAAAAAGGACTGGTTAACCCTGTTGAACGCCTTCCTCTGATCTACAGATAAAATCAATCTGGCTTTCTGCTTAGAGTTATGGTGTTCCACAATTTCTCTGAAAATCATAAGTGGGTGTTGAATTTTATGTCCAGGGAGGCCACAAAACTGATGGGGTGAATGAGGATATTAGCTATATTTCTTAAATGGATATTCAACAGTTGGGTTAGGATTTTGTAATCAGAATTTAGGATACTTACAGGTCTCCAGTTTTGTAGCTGGTGCTTGTCACCTGATTTATATAAAAAGGTTATAAAGCCTGTAAAGAAATCCACAGGAGGAAGGTCTTGTTGCAAGATAGAAGTGAAAACTTTTCCAAACAAACAGATTGAATTTCCAAAAAGATTTTATAAAATTCATATGGTAAGCCATCTATTCCAAGGGAGGGAACCAGTTTTTGTTTTTTAATAACCATCTCAATTTCCATTGCTGTAATATGGGATTCTAATAACACCTTGGTGTCACAGGGAGGGATTAACATTTTTATTTTATCTAGTTAAGTGATTATTTCTAAATTTAAAGGTGGAGAGGAGAAGTAAAGCTGCTGAAGTGATCAGTGATAATATTATGGAGCTGGTTAGTGGAGGACAACAAAGTACCATTTTTATCTGTTAAACAAGAGAAGGTGGTATTTTCTCTCCTTTGTTTACATGCTTCATATGGGTTACCTGTGAGCATTTTTTGAGTGCCATAACTAAGTTCTGCATTTATTGTGTGAGCTCTATTATACTGGTACTGTCTCATCTGTATTTTAATATTATTGATTTGGTCTGAGTAGTCATATCTGGAAGTTGACACTAGAGAATACAAATATTGTAGTTGAGAACGAAGCTTGAGGTAATGGGAAAATGTTTCTCTTTTCTTCACCCTGCCAAACTTCTGATACCACAGCCTAAAATCTTTCTTGGTGTCATACCACCAAGCTCCAACTTCTTTGTACAAATCAAATGCAGAAGTTCTTGCCCATGATAGGTTAATTATGTCTGCTATGATGAATGAATGTGACAAAACTGAGGAGATAGGTCTCCATCGGTTTTGCTTTTTAATATTATTTATTTATTATTTAGTTTTTGTTGACCGGGTAAGTGCACTAGACAAATCCTGCCTATTTTCAAGCACAACCCAGGGCAGGGGGATACAGATGAATGCCAACTGACCTTGAACCAGATTAAGCTGTTTTAATATTGTTTAGGGGAGGTTGAAATTGTACTTCCAAAATTAAAGGATCAGAAAATTCCATGGATAAAATAGAAAATGAGGAAATCTGCATATTTTTGGATGTGAAGATGTGATCTACTGTTGTGACAAATTTACCTCTTTTATAGGTGACTTTAAGGCCCAATGTTTGGAAATCCACACTGTTCTGAAGATTTGCAATGTGAATGAATTTTTCTAGAGCATTCGAGTCACAACATTTTTCTTTCCCCATGTTTGTCATAGCTATATTGTGAAACCCACAGTTAAAGTCACCTCCCAAAAGAATTTGCCTAGATGTAACCAAGTGTGGTTGCAGGGCGGTCAGAAAGTCAACTCTCTCAGCTTTTAATTGAGGGCCATAAACTACTATAAATCTGGAGGGGTTACTATTCTAGTTCCCATCTATAATTAGTAACCTACCTTGAATAACATCTATAAGTTTGGAAAGATGGAAAGAAAAGCCCTGAAATAGAATGACTACCCCATCGGCCTTATCTAGCCCAAAGGACCAGAAAAATGGACCACAGATCCATTCTGATGTAAATAAATGGACCTGATCAGGTAAAAACATCCAGATTTCCTGTAAAAACCAAAATGACAGGGACATGAGAATCATAAAAAAACTGAAAAATGGTATGACGCTTTTTGTAGTTTAGTAAACTACAAACATTTAAAGGTACTAGACCTCATTTAGACATTTAAGCAAGTAAGGAAACCATATCAAGAAATCTTAGTTTTTATTTTCCTTTTCTTTCCTTTATAATCAATAATGTCTGATTGGGGACCGGAAGTCCCTAGAGGGTTGGGTGCAGGGTCAGGTTCCTCGATATCCATTTCTGCCTCTCCCCAGTTGGTGTTGGCCAATACAGAAAAGGGGTTTTCCTGAACTAATTGTTGCACAGCAGGATACAATTTGGAATTTCTAGCAGACCTTCTCCCTATAAAAAGTAGACCATTGATGTGGTGGAGGCATAGCTGAGGGTCCTCCTTGTTCGGGGTTGACAGGCTGTTCTGAGCGGGGTCCTCATAGCAAACTGGTTGAAGGGCTGGTGGTATGTCCTTTGTTGATATGTCCAAAGTTACAAAGAGGGGCCCACATCCTTAGGTGTTGTCTCCTCAATGTCACTTTCTGTTTCAACAAGTGGAGACTTCTACTCAGTTAATGCTATTCCTGGGTCCAGGTCTTTCAGCAATGTAACCACATCTTGAGCTTTTTGAATAAGACAGTCTGGGTTAATAGTGTTTGCTTTATTCCATGCCACCCAGGGGCATTCAGAAAAGTTATTGCCATACTCCTCACTGAGGTCGCAGCAAGTATGGTTTGCACACTGGTGGAAGATATGCCCAATCTCCCAGCAGTTGTTACATCTTGGATGATTGCAGACACTGAAGAGGTTTATGCATGCAGCACATTTATAACAAGCTCGGAGTTGGCCTGCACAAAAGCAGACACCCCTATCTCTCCCCTGTAAGAATGAATTAAGAATGTGACAAATACCATCAGTGGATTGATGTAACTTAACCTTGAATTTCCACCTCCCAGTCCAAAACATTTCTTCATCCAATATAATCTCTGGGGCACTAAGTACATCACACTTCTGGTTTAACCAATACACAATGTCATCCACATGGACCCCCTCATTCTGAAACAGTATTGTTATGAATTTTATCAAGGGTTTGGTTAGAGGGATGACCAAGAAGGGGGACCACAGGAGTGAAAATTTCCCCCTATTGTATATTTGCCAAAAAAAATCCAAAGCATGGGGGGAACCCGAAACTTGTGTCGTAATTGTCCTCTCCTGAGGCATTAATGAAGGCAAAGATCTCTGATAGTGTAAAGTGAAAAGAGTCCTTGACTAGATTTTTGCCCACATACCGCCTGTCAGGCCTTTGATCCAATCCCTATTTGTACCAAATGCAGACTGCATTCCTACAGTGGGTGGCATCTTTTTTGTTTTTTTGCAAATAAATCAGATAATAGAGTTCGAGGTGTAGGATCATTATCCCCTAAATTTTGGCCTTTCGGCTGTTCAGGCCCTTGAACTCCTTCTACGGGTTGCTCAGAAGGGGGAGGGGAGGGGAGGAAGTACCTGCACTAACTTGTTTAGGATCTGTGTTAGCAGTATTTTCAGGGTGCACCACTGATGCAGTAATAGCACTGGACATTATGGGAGTATTGTGTAAGGGGAAAGGGTCAGTGACCTTGTCTTGCCCACCCTGCTGTATATTTACAATGTCATTTGCCCCTTGCTATACATTTTCCATTTCTTTTGCTCCCTTAGGAATAGCTGCACCAATGCTATCAGTAGAAGAAGGAGGCTGTTCCTTTTTATTCTCGGTAAGATTCCATGCTGGAGTATGCTGGGATAAATCTGTTGTGTCCCACGTAGGGTGAGGAGACCAGGTGCTATCTGCAGCTTGCTTCCACCCTGACTCCCGCAGGGCTCTTTTTGGGGTCCATGGAGTGTTAACATCCAGAGCGGAGGAATCTGCAAAGATGGATTTTACAGCTGCCACTGCTGTTTGCAGAGGTTTGGGAGCTTTAGTAGAAGCAGCGACTTTATCCGGAGCGGTCTCAGTTGCCGACTCTTCGTCTCAGTTTGTCTGATTCGGTAAGATATTTCTTTAGCCAAAAATTAAGGAAGTACATCTAGATTTGGCATTTTCTTTCTGAACTGTTTAGAAATCATCATAGATCGTAGATAGTTTTAGAGATTAACTAGACTTTTGTCCATGATGCTCACCTTTATCAAAAAGGTTCCCTGGTTCCCTGAAGAATCTGTCTAAATTAGTCTTAAATTGGTGCATAGATGTGCTAGCTACCACCTCAAGGGGGAGCCTGTTCCACACCTGTACCACTCTTTGGCTAAACCACATTTGATGTTTTACTAGTTTGCATCTTCTACCATTAAGTCGGAGGGGATGCGTGCAGGTATTATAGGCCTGGTCCTTAATTTCCAGTCTAGGCTATCCCAGAGGTCATAATCTGACCATGCTATATGCACTAATCACAGATCACCTCTAGGCCTTTTATATTGTAATGAGTATAGGTCCAAATCTCTCGATCTGGTCTCATAATCCTTGTCCCTGAGTTTGTTTACAGATGTTGTTGCTCTTTTTTGTACCCTCTCTATCATTGCAATTTCTCCCTTCTTGTAGGGAGACTACACTTGAGCTCCAGACTCCAGGATGGGGTATACAGAGGAACCATCATCTCCCTTTCCCTACTTTCTATGTGCCTGAAAATACTATTTAATACCCTGTTTTGCTTCTGGACTATGTTCCTGAAATATGTTTTGAATTGAAAATCTTGTGAGATAACTATCCCAAGGTCCTTTTCCTCAGTTGTCCTTCTAAGTTTATTATTATTTAAAGTATAAGAGTGTGTTGGGTTGTTTTCCCCATGTGCATCACTGTGCATTTTCCTGATTTAAGTGTAGTTTGTATTTGGAGGACCAGTTCTGAATATATTTTAATGCTATCTGGAGTGAGTTAGCACCCTCTCTATCTTGTATAATAGCTCCCAGTCTGCAATCGTCAGCAAATTATGTCAGCCATATTTTGTCATGGTCATGTTGAATTGATGACTCATAAATGTCGAACAAGCAAGGTCCCAGTACTGATCCCTGGGGCACTCCACTCGTCACTTCAGCCCAGTCTGAGAAAACTCCCATGAAACTAACCTTTTGCTTTCTGTTTGTTAACCAGGAATGGATCCAGTCTACAATATTACTATGTATTCCCATGCTTGTGAGGACATCCACTAGTTCTGGATGGTGGAGTTTGTCAAAAGCCTCAGAGAAGTCTAAAAATATGACATCCACAGAATCCCCCCTATCCAAGGCTTTGCTTGCTTTGTCATAAAACTCTTAACATATTTGTCTGGCATGGTTTGCCCTTTGTAAAACCATGCTGAGTCCTGTCTCTTAGGTTTTCCTGCTCTATGAAATTGGTAATGTGATCTTTAAGGATACCTTCCAGAATTTTAGATGGAATAGACATTGGACTGACAGGGCGATAATTTGTTGGATCAGATTTTGGCCCCTTTTTGTGTAAGGGGATCACTGTTGCCTTTCTCCATGGATCCACCACCTGTCCTGTGTCTAATGAAGTCTGAAACATATAGGTAAGGGCTGGAGCACTCATCACTCAGTTATTTGAGTATTCTAGGGTATAAGCCATCTGGTCCAGGGATTTATTTGGATTTAGTTTTCCCAATTTTGTTTTAACATCTCCAAGATCTATGTGGACCTGTGTTTTAATATTGTTTTCCTGTTTGTTGTTTGATCATGTGCTTGGCTTGATATTAAATACAGAGGGGAAATAAGTGTTTTGTATATTTGCCATTTGTTTAGTGTCAGATACTACTTGCTCAGTGTGATTTTTTAATGGCCTATGCTGCTGTTTCCACCCTTTTTATTGTTCATGTGTGCATAAAAAGCTTTGCAATTATCCTTAGAGTTAGCTGCCAATTTTAATTCATATTCTGCTTTAGCTTTTTTGATCTCATTTTTTACTTTCCAGGTCATTTGTTTGTAATGAGACCACCCCACGTTCTGTTTATTTTTCTTTATTTTGTAGTAAGTTGTATTTATTTTTTTTAGTTTCTCAAACCTGGGGATCATCCATCATGGTATACTTCCTTTTTTGCTATAATTAGCTCTTCATGAAATATTTTTAAGGATTTTCTGATTTCATATTTTACAAAAGAGATCCCACATGGTGTATAGAGATTTCTTTTTAAAATATTTTTGACAGTCCCAGTCTACTAGGTTGGGTTTCATCTTTTCGAAGTCAGCCCTCCCAAAATTAAGCACTGTAGTATCACCTGTTTTCTTTGTGTATATTTCATGATCACTGTTACTGAGAGGTGCAGTTGTTCTATAGTTTGAAACTGTATCACCCATATTAGTTAAGATCAAGTCTAAGATATTACCCCCTCTGGTATTTCCCTTCACTAACTGTTCCAGGCCTACAGTATATGATCAAATAGTTCAATAAAGTTGTTTTCGGTCTTCTTTGACCCCTGCATATTTTTTCAGTTGATCCCTGGCAGATTAAAGTCTCCTGTTAACAGTTGTCTATCTGCTGGGTTGAGATTCTGAATGTGATCTAATAAGGCTAGATCATCTTCTTTCTTTCTAGCAGGTGGCATGTAGACTACTCCTACTATAATTTTGGGGCCTTATAAGGTGTTACCTTAACCCAAATCTGTTCCAGTTCATTTGTACTGACCTCTGTTTCTACAGATTGTATGTTGTCTGCTACATAAATTGCTACTCCCCCACCTTTTCTGTACACCCTCAACTTAGTGAATAAGTTATAGCCTTCTATATTTTTATTCCATGTGTCATTTTTATCCCACCAAGTTTCAGTAATTGCACAGATCTGAATGTTTTGAGAGATTAAGATGTCTTTGAGTTCATCAATTTTTTTGATAAGCCTTCTAGCAATTTATAGTAACTCCTTCCATCCTATGCTGTCGGTAGATTTTTTTGATGCCAGGTGCTGGATCCCTTGGCTCAACAGCAGGGGTAGACCTTAACATTGTTTTACTAGCCCAAATACTAGTGCAAATTGACCAGAGCTAGTGCAGCTAACTCTCTACTTGCCTGCCTTGACTAGTACAGGTTTTCAAGGCTGTTAATGAAGTTAAATTCTCTACTTTAGCAGGCTCTAGTCCTCATGCTAATCTTGCTCAATGTTCCAGATGGCCTGGTGTGATTAACAGCTCATTAAAAGCTGCAATTATCTGGCAGTTTAAGATGGGGATCCCACAAAAGACTTAGTGTGAGTCGTTATCACTCCACCATTATGACTTGCAGCCAGTGTCCAGGGTGTGATCAAGGGTAAGAGTGCTGTTAAGTCACTAGCTTCCAGTTTTCTGAATGTGTCTCTTAGCAATTTGACTCATATTATTAAGACCAGTGCCCCTAATTTTCCTACATTTTGAGTGTATGTATCCAACATTTCAGTGACAAAATGTGAAGCGCCATACAGGGTCTGCCCTGCAGGTGGTGGGTTTTATCCCAGCCTTACAATAACTTCCATCTCCTTACCAAATCTCCTAACTCTGTTCTTTCCCTGGACACCACTGAAGACTAGACTCTGAAATAACCATCCACAAATCCATGGCTGCCATTACTGGCAAGTGTAGGGGTCCTTACTATGCCTGAGTATTGTTTCCCCTGGTCTGATGAAAGGACAATGTCAAAGAAAAATATGTTATTGTTGGGGCACAGCATATTAAAATCAATGATTTTAAAAATAATATAATTCCCATGCCCCTTAGGTTTGTGTAGCCCCCACCCCAGAGAAATCTTAGATGTGCTTCTGGCTCACTTGAGACTGTACACAAACTTCCATAACTGCAGGTCTCCATTTGACTATAGGGTGGGTGCTGAGAGTGTCTTTCTCTGCCTAACTCTGTTCATTGCCCTGTGGGTGGTGGTGACAGTGTTGTGAGGTGCAATTTGAGTATTTGTTTATTTAGATCTAGGACTACAATTACCTTTGAGTCAAGGCTCTTTTACAAAGGTTCCACGTCAGGAGAGTACATACATGTTAAACATGTTAAACACAGGCACACAACTTTAAAGAGAGCATACAACCATATTCATCAGTATAAGTATGGCATCATGGTAAATAGGATACTTGAATAACACATACAAGGAATCATTTCAGAAACCTAGAAGAAATCAGGGAGGAAGGGTAAGAAGATAGGGGGAGCCCAAAAAGAGATTAGAGCAGCTCACGGCATTGTCAAAGAGCATCAGAAGGAGGTGGTTGATCTTAATGGGGAAGGGGAAAGTTAGGGGTGTCAGTCACATGAGCTGGAGGCCATGAGATGATAATGGAGGCTTGATTTGAATATGTCCAGTGAGGAGGTGGAGGTGATGTGAGTGCTGAGGGCATTCATCCAGCTGGGTGCACTGTGTGCAAAGGATCTTTGGCATGATGATGTTGGCTATTCTGTGTGCAAAGCTAGGACTGCTTCACTGAACATTTGCTGTTGTGATATCCTCTGGTTTGGTGGGGGGGGGTGGGAGTGGCAGAAAGAGGAAGACAGGAGGCCATGGTACAAAAAATGGGAGGGGGGACTCACTGTGTGTGATGGCATTGCAGTCTTTTTTTCTGCTGGGGAGCTGCAAGCAATATGGGAGCAGGATAAATGTGCAATAATCAGAGTATTTCTTGGCTTACATTGTTTCCTGTATAAGTTATCAAAACTTACCATTAAAATTGAGGGCTAGTGCAACCATTTGCGGGCTAGTGCAATTTTGAATCAACTTGTCCTGCTGGCTAGTGCAAAAAAAATTAAGGTTGACCCCTGCTCAACAGCCACTTCTTCCTTAGCTCCCCCCCCCCCCGTTTGTCAGTTTAAATGCTGTGCTATGAAGTCATTAAACATTCTGTCTAGAAGTCTGGATCCCATTTTGTTTAGATGGAGTCCATCTGGTTTATATAGCTGCTCATCCCACAGTGGATCCCTGTTGTCTATAAATGTATAATATGTTTTTTCCTTAACCGTCCATTTAGCTTGTTTATTTCCCACATTTTGTTGGACTGATACCCATGCACCAAAAGAATGCCAGATGTAATGATGTCCCCTTTTTTCTTTCTGATGCTATGAATTCAGAGTTTTTAAATGTGTCTTGCAGCTTCCTTTTGCCTATGTCATTAACTCCGGCATGCAAAATGACTAGAGGTTTGGCTGAATTTTCCATTAATCCATCTAAAAGTCATCTTACATCACTTACTCTGGCTCCTGGAAGGGTACTAACAGTGGTGCACTCTTTCCATCCCTTGCAAACTGCTATGTCAGTTCCCCTTATAATGGAATCCCCCATTATTATTAGATCTCTGTGTGCTTTAGGTAGTGTAGTATTTCTCCCCTTGTCCGATTTAATAGGACGTGTCACTTGGATTTGTACTGTTTCTTTATCTATAGCTTTTTGTTTATCATTTAACCCATTTGTCTAATTTTTTTTTAGTTTTTGATTTTGCAATATGAGCTTCTTTCTGTTTATTTGTTTTATTTTTCTCTTCCTCAAATGCTTGTTCTGTTTCTGCTGAATGTTTAGTTAGTAGGCTATAATGATTTTGCAGCTCCATTTGGGGCACTATTATAAATTTGACCTCCCCTTCTCTTCTTTGTGTTTGGTTCCACTAAAGACCATTTTTCAATCTCTGGTTCCACTTTGTGTAATTTGTTTGCATCCATGCAGTCTTTCTCATGGCTAGTACCAACCCATATTTCCTTATCAGTTTGGGAGGGGGGTGTTACCTCTGTGGCCATTTTATCTATAAGTGTGTTTCTTTTTACTTTGAACTGACGTGGAGCCTTTGCAAAAGAGTCTATGACTCAAAGGATTGTAATTCTGATTATATTCAATAAACAAATAATAAACAAACTACTCCAATATGCCTATTTCATTATGAACTGTGAGTCTATGATTTAAAATTCCAATCTCTTGTTTTAAAATCTAAATAAGTAAACACTTACCACAAATAAACAGAGAAAGCAGTTCCCCCTGGGTTTATATACAGCAATGATTGCATTTCTTCATGACCCCCTCCATTTTGCCTTCCTACAGCTCACTGGGAAAATACTTCCTTATTAGCCTGCTGTGTGCCATGTAAACTATATATAGCAAGTTCAGAGTGTGCTTACTTATGTAATTTGTTCCAACAGGTGTTAATCAGTTGCCCTGGTCCCCTGCATCCCCAGCGGACACAGCAGACAAGTGCAGAACTGCACATGTCTTTGCATGCAGCCATGAGCACTCACCCGGCTTGGGCGCTCCCCATTCACTCAGGCTGCTGGATTTTATTTCAGAGGACCACTTCCAGTTCCTTGTCCAAGCTAGGTACTAAATAAAATTTGTTAAAAATAGAAACACAAGCCACCTCATGTGGTGGACTTATGCAGAACTACAGTAGCCCATAAAAGGACAGCAGAATAGCAGTAGGTGACAAGGCTGTTTCCCCTCACCTTCTGTAGACCGAGGAGCACAGAAGCCTCCTCTATTATCCTGCAGTCCCCTGTTGTGGGAAGTGAATCTGTAGCTGTTTGCCTTGGTTGCCAGGCACCAATCTGCAACCTTCTCTCCCCAGAGGTAGCGCTTGTAGAGATAGCTGGAAATAAGTACTGATGCATGCAGTCCTCCTGCAAACCAGTGTCCCTCACCAGAGAGACTATAATACTGCCTATTATCCCATAGGAGGAACTTTTGCAGTAAAGAACACAGTAGTATTAGATTGTTCACCAGCATTAGTCTGTTAGATAATTGGGGGAGCGGTCATATCAGGACCTGACAACAACATACTGGGTATCTGGCACTCAGAGGATGATCTGCCTACATTACTACCAGAGCAGGATTTAGTATCTGAAGGGCCCGAAGCCTCTGACACAATGTTTCTAGCATTTTGCAATTTTAAAAGTGCTTCTATTGCCTCTTTCTGTCTGGCTGCCAAGCACTGGACAGCAAGCTCTAGGTCTGCTTGGGAAAATGAACTTGTTATCTGAGAATCCATAGAAACTGGGGTACTCACAGAATTTGGAGTGTTTATCAAGAGGTTAGGTGAAGCAGTATCCACAGTGTGCAAAATGACATCTCTCTCTCTCTCTCTCTTCCTTCTGTTTCTGCATCGGCATCAAAAACTTCTTCAGTCTCTAGCAAAGCAGAAGCCAGGGAGGAGACCAGCTCCCTGCCTCCTGTACATCCATACCCTCCAGAGGATCACCCGAACTGGCCATCCTGAACCCAGACAAAAGATCCCCCTACTGCAGAGTAGGGGAATTTTTATTTGGAATAGAAACACAAAAGATAACATACAATCAATCACTGTATACAAACAAAGGAAAAATAAACAAAATAAATTATAAAAAAGGTCTTAATTAGTAGTCCATTACTGGAGGCCTGACACATTCTTCCATCAAGACTTCCATAGTTTTTTTTCAAAACATGTGCCTTGTCATATTCATATTGCATAGCCAATTCATGTTCCACAGTCATAACAACAGTTAAAGGAGTAAGTTCAAGTTGTCATAATACATAGTTACACCTGGTTTGGCAAAGAACAAATTTAATACATGTTAAAATCAATCTCAGAGTTCCCTTATCTAAAAGCTGCAGTGAGAAGGAAAATCCTCCAACAATTTCCTCATACAGTAGGTCAGTTGACCTCAGACTGGGTTTCTTCATCTAGTAGCTAATAGAGTCAAAATGCCACTGTATAAGGGTAAGACACAAAAAAATGTTCCATCAATTCCTCCCTTAATGCACAAGTAGGTCTGGGACACAGCCTTTCTGCCTGACATTTGTGTTTGGCATTAGCTTTCACACCCAGTCTCCCATGCCAACTGAACCATTGAACATCCCACATCCTATGGGGTGGGTGTGATCATCCTATAATAATTTATGTATCAAGGGGATATGATGTGCAGTGATACCTTTAAATACTGGTGAAACAATGAAGGCCTGTGTTTGTATATCAGAATACATTTGGGGCCTGCTTTTGGAAAGTACCCTGGTCAGGGTCAATTTCCATTTTCTCAATTTAACAAGTATAGGCTTAATAAAATTCAGAGCTTGGTGGTAAGTATTGAGTAGCACCGAAGAGGCAGTCCAACACATTAGGAGATGCCGAAGCCATGGTTCCTAGAACAACAGCCAAATCGCTCCATTGGTGTGTCTACCTTTGAAAAATTAGTAGAAAAATAGATACTATATAAAAAAGAAATAGGGTTTAGTAAATTAAGCCCACCATCCTTGACAGGCAAATATAGGCTCTTCCTCTTAACGGGGTTCAACTGGCTACCCCAGATTACTTGAAAAATTAAACTCAGTAGGGTAACTTCCAGCAGTAGGGGGATAGGGTAAATAGCACTAAGAAAAGCAAAAATAGGTAAAATAATGTTTTTTACTAAGTGAATCTTTTTTTTTGTTGCCAAACTTTCCATTGGGCTACCTTCTGTTTCCCTATAGAAAGTTTTTCCACCCAGTTTAGTAATCCCATGTCCCCCCTACCAAACAGTATTCCCATGACTTTAAGGGGTTCTTCTGTTGCTGGAATCTCCAAAAATCTGGAACCAGAGGCATGGAAGCACTCAAGAGGTAGACTCTACATATATGTTAATGTCTGCTTCAGCAATTTTTGAATACTGTTCAACCTTGTGAATAGCATGTATCCCTGAATCATAATCCACAATTAAAAGACACAGATCATCAGTATAAGCAGTTGTTTAAACTTCTAATGCAAGCTGTGGGGGGTTGTAGACCTCTAATGGTGACATCCTGTTCAGGAGTGCGTAGTAAAGGGTCCAAGCAAAAGATATAGAACAAAGGGCTCATGGGACAACCTTGTCTCATCCCCCCATGAATGCATACTGATCCCAAAAAAAAACATTAACTAAAGGAACAGCCATGGCTGCATTATAAATACAAGACATCCAAGTCACAAATTCCTGCGGAATCCCATAAGACTGTAATGTTTGTTATAAAAATACATGAGAAACTTTATCAAATGCTTTCTCCTGGTCCAGTGAGAGTACATATGCTTGTAAATCATCTTGTTGACCCATTTCAGTAAGTTCCTATAATTACCGGTGAGCAATTTTTTCAATGGACTTCACCAGTTAATATTTGCCATAATAACCAGTCAGTTATTATGCCATTCATGGGCTCCATTTGTCAAAAGTGAGCGCTCCCTCACTGGCTCCTGTTCTCTGTGTGGGCGGGCTAAACAACTTCAAAAAACATGGTGGTTCTGTATCTTTATTATCGAGAAGCTGCCACACAATAAGACCCTAACCTTCTGTTAATCTTTTTTTTTTTTAGCTATCTGCTTGATCCTACCATTAATCCTACCATTATCTTAAAAAAAAAGTATCTGGTCAGTCATCTGGTTCATGATCTTCAGGCAGCTAACAGTGGGAGTGGTCCATGGCTGATTACCCACATGAAGAGGTAAGCGGGAGTGCAATCACAATTTCAACTGTCTCAAAAAAAAAATTAATTACTTAAAGTGGGAGCTGACAGAGCTGGAGGCTGCTGTGCTTGCTGTCCTCAGGCTGCTAAGGGGCAAAAGGGAGAAGTACAGGGACTGGGTGGGGACTGCTTCACAGCTCTGGAATCTGAAGTGGGAGCTGAAATTACAGTACCTGTTGCATTTAGAGCTGTTGTGTTTGGGCTTCTGCAGTACTGTGTGCCCCACAAACAGTAGACTAAAGATGGCAAGTGAGGGTGGTGGATTGAATAGGAGGGAGGAAGGGAGAGATGGAGAAGACAGTGTGTGTGTGTGTGTGTGTGTGTGTGTGTGTGTGTGTGTGTCTGTGGGTCACAGTACTTGGGCAGGAAAAAATTGTTCACCAGCAAATTAGATAAAATAAAAGGTGAGGAAGCATGCATATGAGAATTTAATGCACACCCTCAGTGTGGGATGCTTTGATAAACCCCTCAGGCTTTGCCCTCCGGGTTTATGTGGCATCCAACACCTCGGGTGTGCATTACATTCTCATACCACACACTTCCCCATCCTTTATTCTATATGTAATAAAAGCAGATTATCAGTAATGGATCTCCCATTAACTGTACAAGTTTTGATAGTAGTAATTAAATCCAGAGCAAGTGTGGCTAATCTAGATGTTAATATGTTCATTAATATCTTAATGTCTGTGTTAAGTAGGCTTAAGGGATGCCAGCTGTTGATATTCCTTCTGTCATTTTTTTATAGATAAAGATCTGGATAGCCGTCCCTAGTCTGGGGTCCACTTTATTATGTAAAAAGATCCAATTAAAAACAACTTCTAGGACCTCTGTCAAGTCAGTGATACATGTTTTATAAAATTTGGAAAGGAGGCCATCAAGTCCAGGGGCTGTGTCAATTCTTAAAGATTTGATTGCTGTCTATATCTCTGATTTCTGTATGGGCAATAAGAGAGGCTTAGTAAGTAAGGAATCTACCTGTGGTATCCTGATTGAGTCCAGGTAAGCTCTGGTATGTTCATTGTGAGAAGTAGTGTCTGAAAAAAAGCATTGACATGTGTTTATCAATTACATCAACAGTCTGTTTGATATTTGTTGTCACGGCCCCAGTGTCAGTGAGGAGGGAGTCCATCATCCTGGAGAGCACACAAGATTTGCAGCTTTCAAAGATGTCCCTCTGGACTCCCTTACCTGGGGTACATACCCTATGTTCTTTCAATAAAGAGGTCACTCTAGAATACTGCAATTGTTCCATCTCTTTCCTAATATTGTTAAGTTGAATAGTATAGTCACCTCTTCCCTCATTGCTTAAAGACATGAGTGTAGATAGGTGTGATTTCAAAGTGAGATATCGTTTGTACTGTGTTGTATGTAAACTGGAAGTCTGTTGCTGAAATACATGTTTCAAATCAGTTTTAGTATCTGCCCACCAGATACTAAGGTCATCCTCCAAACACATTATAGTTTTTCTGGCATAGAGGGAGTCAAAAATTAAAGCACGTATCTCAGCATTGTCCATTAAAGTACTGCTTAACTTCCAATAACTCTTTCCACTAGGTTATTTGTCCTGCAATCCAATTTCAATAAAAAGTAAAGCATAATCAGATGTCTCAACAGGTCTAACCTGTACAGCATGCACTTTAACATATTTAGAAATAAAGATGAAGTCTATATGGGTGGCCAAAGTCCCTTTCCTAAATGTCTGGCCATCTGCAGAGTGAAGTGACCTACAGGAATCCATCAAACGAGCTAATGACAGAATCGGTTTTAAGGCAATTGGTACCACAAGAATCCTTCACAATGTTCTGACCCCTGTCACCTTTACCTAAGGAGTAGTTAAAATCCCCCCCCATAAGACATGTCTGAATGTCATCAGGTATGGTTTTACAAGTGTAAAGATGTCCACCCAGTCTTTCTTTTTCCGAGGGGCATACACATTAAGCAACCTCCAGGGAGAATTACTGTAAAGCCTGTCCCCCGAAAGGGCTCACCAACCCCATCACATGTCTCCAAACCAAAGGAAAAAATGAAGACCCCCAATACCACAGTTTTTGTGCACTGGTAACTAAGGATTTTGTTTTAAGCCTAGTATCTTGTAACATACATATGTCAAGATTAGATTCCTTTAGAATAGAGAGAGAGTAACCAGACATCTTCGAGCTGCTTTGATGCTATTTGCCTTCAGGGTTGCAACCTTTAAAGTTAGGGAAGAAGACATGAATTAGGTGAGAAGTTTTTCCTGGAACTTCTCCTTGTTTGTTCACTCAGCCTCTTCTTTTTGCCCGCAGATTGTGACTGGGCGACAGGGATGTCTTCTTCATCAGAGTCAGTGGTAACCATTAGTTGAGAAGAGATCGTGGAAGAGGTATTAAGGCATCCTCTATTTCAGACTCAGGAATGTCACTCTGCAAGGCTGTGAATTGGTTCGCCAAGGGGATAGTTGAGGCTTTTTTGAGGTTTTAGAAGGTTTTGATTTAGATTGAGCAGATTTTAGAGGGTGTTTTTTTTTGCTACAACAGTCATCTCAGGGGGTGGCATAGTGACAGAATTATCATGTTGTTCCAATTCCATGAGATCCATAGGATCTGACTGTATTTCAAATGCATTAGTATGTGACTCATTAGGAGGTGCTGTCTCAGGGTTTGAGATAGCAGGCTCTGTAACAGTGACCTGTGGAAGCGATGGCATAGAAGCAGCAGACCGTGATGGTGCTACTGAATCCCGTGACTCACTGCCATGGGGCACAGTAGACTCCTGTGCAGCAGTTGCAGAAGTAGTAGGCTGATCACTGGGATGCTGTTGAGTTCTGCCAATATCTTTCTTTTGTGCCTCTGTTAATATGTTGTCCTGCTGTTGCTTATCTGTCCTATTATGCATATCCCAAGGGCAGGCTCTATAGGTATGTCCAGTTGTTTCACAAAGATGACACCTCATTTCATTAGTGCAATCTAGTCCAACAGGTTCAAATTCCATGCAAAGATTACATTTCAATATGTCACAGGCACAGCTCAGATGTTGGAAAGATCCACACTTAAAGCATGTCTTCACTGGCCCCAGATAAAAACAATGCTCCTTAAAAAAGGCTGCTAGGAAGGTGTTTGGGGCCTGATCCTTCATTTTTAGTTTCACTTTATAAGTCCATCCACTAATCCATATATGTTCTACATCATAGATGGGCTATGGTGGACTCATCAAATCACACCTCTGTTGAAGCCAATGTGTGATGTCATGTACTGACACACCCTTGTTCCTGAACAGGATAGTTACAGTCTTAAAAGCAGGTTTAGTCAAGGGGATAGCCCTGAAGGGCAGCCAAAGTTCAGAGTATTTAAGGTTATTATATTTCACCCCAAATCTGTCCAGGCTCTGTGGAGTCTTAAAACTAACATCGAAGATGGTGTCACCAGAAGTATGAATCAGGGTATTGATTTTATTTGAAAAGAAACCCACTGAATTTTTAATCAGGATATGACCCACATAGATCCTATCCAGGGGTATTTTCAGACCCCCTAAGTATTGCAGCCAAACTGCATTCTTCCTCTGAACAGGTAAAGGATGTGACTGAAACTGTTCCCTTTTACGAAAATTAGCCCGTCATTCTGGCTTTGTCTGCTGCAGTCTGCATAGAACCCTGTACACAGTCTGCCGTGTCAATCTTTTCCCCCCAGGTATGGCCTGTGGCTCCCCAGCATCCTCCTCCATACCAGCAAGTAGGTTCCCAGAGTTTGGTCAAGGGGGGGAACACAGACATCCTCAGAGTGTAAGTATAGGTCAAAATCATCAGCAAACATTTGTCTCAAGTAGATTTTACAGGATGGGGGGTGGAGGAGGCCCAGAAGATAACTCCCGCTGATTTCCCATAACTTCACCCATCTAGGTGCCTGGAATAGGTAATTTCTCAGGATCAGGCAACCATTGTCCCTTCCCCATCATTTTCCACTCTGCGTTCTGTAAAGAAGTTTCAATTGACCAGGCCATGTTTTTTTCCTGAAGTCCCATCAATTTCTGAGAGGGGTTCGAACACCCATTCTGTAAAAAAGTTTTAGTGTTAGAAGCGTGTGGGGCAGAGAAGGAAATATCACTTACAGTTAGCTAGTCCAGTTTTACCAATAAAGGAGTGTCAGACATGCAGTCCAAAGCTTGCGCTGAAACAGGGAACTCTAGAGGAGCAACAGTAGTGGAAGCAGAAGCACCTGACCTGTCTATTGTAGGCGATGCCTGTTGCAATGCATCAGATGCTATCATTGATTGGGGATGACAGATGGGCAGCAGTCCATTTGATGCTATGATCCTATGTTATCCAGACCAATTTCACTGGAGCTGTCATTCGAAGTGAGCACTCTCAACTCGGGAGAAATCGCTACCTCAGACACTGTAGTTGTTGAATCACTAGAAAGCAGAGCAGGTACAAAACTTTCTAGAGAGGCTGTACTACATGTGTTAACTACTGATAGCACCAAGTCTCTTCTTTGCCTTAGCAGAGACAGTAGCCAGTCTTCCTCTGTTTATCCACACAAAACACTATCAGGCACAGTAGGAAAATTTGTATCAGCGACCGTCAGAAACGGAATACATCACTGACCTCCATCCAACAAAGCACAATCCATTCAATCTCCATCGCTGGACCCGCAAGGCTGGAAATCAACTCCCCTGAAGGTACACCAGCAGTGTCCATCCTCTCCAGCTGACCATCCGCCATTACTGACGAGACTGCCAGCAGCAGCGCCCCCTACAGAAAGAGTAGGGGAATTTCCCTGGTGTCCTGGCCAGATTTCCCGCATTCACTAAAAATACCACCAACAGTTCTGGTTTAATGTCAGTTGGCATCCATCTGTATCCCTCTCCCCAGGAATAGGCTAAACATCGGCCGAATTGTCTAGTCTTCCTTTCCCGGTCAACAAAAACTAAAAAAAAAAAGTTATCGGATCCCATCCTTTCCCTTTGCTATAGATGGATATCTAAGTGTGATGGTTATCTGAGTGCTGATTCTATGGCAAACATTGCAAAAGCTAGCTCAGTCACACAGACAGAAAAAGAGTGTGACAGATAAGTGAGAGGTAGACAAAGGGGTGCTGACTGTACTAAACTAGCAAGTATATTTTTGCAGTAGCAAGAACATTAGCAAGAAAACATTAGAACAGAAAATATTCTCATTAACCCTTTTGCCATCTCCCGCCAGCACTTTGCAATATTTACATGATACCAAACTGACATATTCCTACAACTCCCCCCAGCCCTAACTCACTACTTCCACCTTGTTGCCAGTCTTTACAACACCATGGTATGGCTCGGAATTGTACTCATCTGGGCAAGTATTCATTAGTTGTTAGGGCTACTGGCTGGTTAAATAAGCTACCTGAAACCCTGATTAATCTACCAAAGTGTGACCAGTTTAATAGATCACTGTGGACCACCCTTAAAGTTCACTGCAACTGTAACTGCTACTCATCCTAACCAGGCCTGTAGCTACGGGGGGGGCATAGGGGGGCACAGCCCCCTTGTAATTTGTTTTGCCCCCCTGTAATTTTCATCCACAGGCCAGACTTTGTACTTATGCCCCTGAATACTACTGACACTGTGTGTTATGCTGCACTGAGAGAGGCTAAAACAAATCTTCAGATGATCCAAGTTTGCACTGCAGATGCAGTACTACGCTTCCTCCAGTAGAGGGCTCATCTGACTCGCTCGCTCCCTCTTGTTGTACTGCTCCAGCCATCCTGTTGTCATCTGACCCACCAGATCAGTACACATGTGATCATGATGGACATGGTCGGGGGTGAGCCAGTGAGCACAGCAAACTCTGGGGGTTGGAATGAGTGGCGGCCACAAGGAGGAAGGCAAATCCATCATTTGACTGGCATGTGCCACACTGAATCGGTGGTCACACAGGGTAAAACCCAAATGAGTAAGTCATACCTAACTGGCCGTGTTGCAGCAGTGGATTCATTTTCAAAGTTGGCACTCATTGGTTGGTAGACAGTCCTCCAGACTCAGACAGAGATTACGTGCTCATGCCCAAGCCCATCACTAGTCACAGTATGCAGACTTGCAGAGAGAGAGGACGTGGTATCTCTGGTGCACTCAGCACTCATCTCATCATCATACATTTTCTCTTAATTCTGTTTTCTAAGTTTTCTGTGTGGGACTGTGTTTGGTGGTTGTCAGGGCCGTCGTCTCCCCGGGTCTGACTGCCAGTAGCGCAAAAACACAACTTAAAAAATATTTTTCCACCAGGAGCATAAGGGAGCCGTGTGGCAGGCTGGAGGGCGAGGAGGCAGCAGTTTTATAACTTTTAACCACAAATTGAAAGAAGAACACAACCACTGCCACTGCCTCGATGTTTTAGCCAGTTAGCCTCATTATCATCATCAAACGAAACTATAACTTTACAAGACAAGTCATCATCTTTCATAATTCTCTTCTCCCTGCCAGTGCCAATGCCAAAAGTAAACAGTATGTAGAAAAAGGTGACTCAGACTATAGAAGCCATAGCCAAGGAAAGAATTTAAGAAAGAAAGGAAAGAAAAGACCTGACAGGCTGAGCTGAGGGTGTAGGATGTAACTTGGTGTTATATTTTGTGTTACCTTCCCTAAGGCCCTTAAAGGCATCTGATAATAAGCCACAAGCCAGTAGTACTACACTAGTAGTACAAATAAAGGGAGGGGGTTGACAAACTAGAAGTCACTGCTGCCAAAACTGACTGCACACTATAGTATAGTAGTCACTCACAAAAGGTGACTCAGACTAAATCAGACAGAAGGAAAGAAAGAAAGGAAAGTACTGACTGGCTGAGTGTGTAGGAATTGGATGTAACTAGGTGTTTAAACATTTTGTGCAGCATGATAAGCTGATAAAGCCAGTAATATTACACAAGTAGTACAAATAAAAGGGAGAAGTCCCTGCCAAAACAGTGCACAGACAGCACAGTATAATATAGAAGTCTAAAAAGGTGAGGTGACTCAGACTAAATCATAGAAGCCTAAAGGAAAGAAAGAATGAAAACAATGACAGGTTGAGGGTGTTGTGTGGATGTAACTTAGTGTTTGATTGTGTGTTGCCTCCTTTATTCCCTAAGGCAGTTAAGGGTATGATAAGCCAGTAGTAGTACAGTATTATACTAGACTGGTACAAATAAAAGGGAGAAGGGGTATGCAACCCTAACAACAAATAAGAAAAAAGTGTAGTGTAACAAATAATTATACAAAACCAAAAGACACACTAATAAAGACACGGAAATAACTGACCCCTGAGGGTGTAATGTAACTTGTTGTTTGTGTTGTATAGTGTAACAATTATACAAAAGACACACTGAAAAAGAAAGGCCTAGATCTTACTATAAAGATAAAGAAGGAAAGAACTTAAGGACTACTAGTGAAGGAGGATGAGAGTAAGAGGGCAAAAAGGCTTCTGCTTTTTTGTGTTAACCTTAAATAAAGTGCAAGTTTCACTAAATTGACTGACTGTTTGCCTAAGGGAAAAAAATAAATAAAGAAGAAGAGAACAAGGGGACTAGGCTTGTGTTCAGTTCATTTGTTGCCCACATAAGTAAAAGGTGCAGCTGTGCAAGTAACTGCCTAGTTGTCTAAGATAAAAAAAAAATAAAAAGAGGAATATAGAGCATTAGAGCAAGGGGCTGCGAGTGCAAGGCTTCTTTTTGTTGTGGTTACCCATATTTAAAGCCAGGGCAGGGTACACACTATGCAAGCAATAATACCAGACAGGGTGGGCGGTGTTGGGCAATACCGGATCGCCCAGAGGCGTAATGAGGCCCGATGCCACAGGCCACCTGATTATCAGAACTAATCTCCCCCCTCTCTACCCTCTGTCTCCTCCCAGTCCCCTTATATGTTAGGCTCCCTCTCTATCTCTTTACTGTTTTCTGGTTTTCTATTAACAACAGTACAGTGGTGTTCTGGAATTTTCTTGTCTCTCTGACTGTCCTCTCAGCCTAGTCTCTCTCTCTCTCCCCCTCCTGATTCCTTTACTCCTTTACATTTAGCACTCTCTGATGCACAGTGCACACTGTATTGTACAGACTAGCCTGGAAAATGGGCAAGGACAATTCTCTCTTCTGATTGGCTGAGACACTTCTTTTATATTCTGTGAGTAGTAAATTTTCCTATATGAGGTGGTGAGTGCCCAATTTTTTAGGAGTCTTTCACAACTTATTTCATGTTGCTGTTGAAGTGAAACCCACTTTTAAAGTACTTTGCAGTATGCTGCAGCAGACCTACTGAATAAAGCAATGTAATTTCAATGGCAATTAATCCCGTCATGACATTTCAGAAATTTAAATTCTGTGTCCAGTTCCATTCCAGCTCCAACTGTGCCAGTGACATGGAATTGGAGATGGAATCAGAATTTTCACTTCTGCATCCTTGAAGTAGCTCTATCTCCCCCTCCCCAGTTCACAAAATAAAAAGGGGCTTTAAAAAAATACCTGCCTGAGACCTCCCTTTCCCCATCCTTATGTCTTCCTTCCCCTCCTCTCTACCTGGTCTGAGTGATGATCTTCAGTGACTGATGGTGGCCAGCTGCTGCTGGGAAGTGAAGGGGTCTGGACTGGTCCACTTCTGACTACTCCCACCTCCGTCTTGTGAGGCCACTCTGGTGATGGCAGGCAAGGCAATCGTCCATGGTAGTGAGCACTCATCCACTGTCCTCCTTCCTAAGCCCACTTCAGCATGTCATGTCTGGCAATATATGCAGTGGCCCACAAGCCCCTGTGATTAGGATCAATGGAAGTAGGATGAAGAAAGGACTGTAGAACAAATATTTCATGGTGCAGGATGCAGCAGCAGGGTCTGAACTTTAGGAAGAACTGAGGAGCTTAACTGCCTCTTGTTGCTTTTGACTTCATCTAGTGCTCTGCTGCACCCCAAACTTTAAACATTAATGGCACCACACTAACCAACCTATCCAAGCTCACCGCTGGGCTGCAGGGAACATCCATCTGATAGTTTTGAGCATGCTGCAGGCATCCATTCCAGAGGACATGTAGAGCTGGGAGCCAACAGCTTCTGCATCCCCTTGGAAACAGGACATGACAGGCAAAATTTCCTAGATACTCTGTAGGCAGCTGCAGTGGCACTGGCAGTTGGTAAGGGCCTGCCTCCATTGTGCAGAGGTGCCTCATTGTCAATAAGTGACTTGTCCCAGGGACTTCATAAGGGCTGCTAGTGGCAAGCAGTTTGGTGGATTGAGAAATGCACCCATAGCATACTTCACTTCCCCAGTCACTGTGAAGTTCTGTACAGTCTAATGTAATATTACAGTAAGTAATCCCCCCACCCAGTGCCCTCCATATACTGTACATATAATACAAATTAGCCAACCCTTCCCCCCCAATCTGACCCAGTAAATACATAAACACCACTACCTCACCACCCTCTGGTATCCAACCACCCTTTTCTCCCCTTCATCACAAAAAGGGAATACTTTGAAGAAAATCCAGTACCACAGAAGGTGACCAGCACAGCCCTCTCTCCACTTCCACTCCATAGTAGTGCTGTATGCTCTTCAGAGTGTGCCCGGTTTCATTGATTAGTCACTTGCTGTCCTTGGCGGAGGAAGGGCTGTGCCGGTCACCCAATGTGGGATCAGATTCTATATGGAGCACACCCAGTTTCACTGATGAGATGACAGATGATCAAAGTGGAGGGTGGGCTGTGCCAGTTACCTGCCCAAGGATCATAGTCATATGTGTAACCCCCTTGTTACCCGGGGTTACTAGAATCCCAGTAAGACCTAGTGGTAGGCAGGGAAGGCAGCTTGTGAAACTCCAGTTAAATGGGTTTCACACCGTCTCACTCTGTTCTCAGTCTCAGCTGAGACTGAGGGATGACATCACCAACAGAACTTTCGCAGCTGCATAAGCTACATTGGAATCTGCAGCAAAGGGAGTTAGATAGAACGTTGGGAATTTTAAAGGAGAGTCTGCAGTTGGTCTTGAGTAAGTGAAGTTGGAAGTAGGGAGCTTGCTGTTAAGCAGCTCAGTAAAGGCTCTAGGAGCCTCAGCCCTGACAGAGGGCTACTTTTCAGTAATAGGGTGTGTGTGTCTCCACCTTAAAGAGAGACACAGGAAGAGTACTCATATGGTGGAGATCGCTGTTTTCGGGTCTCAGTGACCCCTCCCTCTGGGGGGGGGGATGAGAAGGATTCCCTGCAGATTCCTGGGGCAATCCCCTGACTTCTGCTTGTGGAGGAGAAGCTGCCTGTTCATTCCAGTATTTATTTTGGGAGAAAAGAAGATTTGTGAGTCACCTGTGGGGCACCTGCAATGTAAGGGTGAGTGTCTGCTCTGGCTAAAAGGGCGTATGTTTTCACCCTGGGACTTGTGTGACAATATGGGGATTGAACTACTAAATATTGGGAAGCCTAGAGAAATGGGCCAAGCAAAGTAAAAGTAGTTTCAAGTTCCTGAGTTTGTTGGGATGCAAATAATATGTAGAGGAGATGTGACAGACATCTACCCTTAATCTACATTTCAAAGTTCAGTAAAGGTGTTATTCAGTTTTCCAGAGAAATGGCTGGGTATGGGCTGTGGGAGCTGGAGGTGGGTGGCCCCCCATCTTTAGTGACCAGGTCCACCTCAACGGATTTCTTCTGTGGTTTTCTACTTCGCCTCAGGCACTTGGCCAGTGATGGGGGAAGTACCCAGACGTGGGATTGTAAGGAAAATTCTCTCTAGGAGTCGCAGACTCTAGTGTGGTGTGGGGAGCCACAACAGGATAATTGGTTCATTCCTCAAATGGACTGCGGATCAAGTGGCCGGCAGGGGAGCCGGGCCAGTGGGGAAAACTCAAGTGTGTACAAGTCGGGCTGTGTACCCAAAGCTGCGTGCAAGTCCGGGCTGTGTGTCTGGTGGGTTCAGAGCCTGAGGGCTGGAAATGGTGATAAAGTGCTCTGTAGTCTCTAATCTGCATTACCAGGAAATGTAGCCCCATGGGTATCCATCTATGCTTTGTTTGTTCAGCTAGTATGTGAATAAAAGCCACACTGAAGAATCCCATTCCTGGTTCTGGACATTACAGTTATTGCTTCCTGTGTTCGGATTTACTTGGGTGCCCCTGTGCAGAGTAGCCAAACCTAGGACCCTGTGCCGAGTAACCTCATCCTCCCCGAACCCAGTCCCCACCAGGTACTGCTGTCAGCTTCAACAGCATGCCACCTGTCATTTTGGCAAAAAGGCAGGGGTGAGGGGTTACAAAAATAAACATACATACAAACATACAAAGAAGTCAGCAGAAGAAGGCCATTTGGTCTGTCAGGTCTGCGTGTATTGCTGGGTCCACAGCTTGAGCTTATGTCCCTGCCCTCCACCCCACTCCTCCCATCCTCCCTACCCATGAGCTTTACCTTCCCACTATTTTACTATATTTTATTTTATATTTAAATTATATTTTATTATAGTCTCCATTCCACACCAGGACTGAGCTCATATATTAAATGCTGGCACCTGAGTACAGTACTGGGGGGATGCTGTACTGTTGAGGTGTGCAATCCTTTGGATGAGACATTTAACTGAGGTCCCTTATGCCCATCTCTGATGCTGTCCTAGTTAGAAGTGGGCAAGCCAGGAATTTCCTACCTAAAGCCATGCCAGAGCCAAGCCAAGGGGCAGGCTTGACACTATGAACCAAAGCATGAGTCAAGCCAGAGCTGCTGCTGCAGGCTGTGCTCCACAGTACTGAAAGTGTTCCTTGTGAGTTGTAGGAGAAGTGTGGAAAGTTTCAGACAATACTCTTAAAAAAAGCTCAGCCTAACAAATCTGTTTACTTGGACTATAAATGTCTCAGTTTGACCTTGGCTCTCAGTTGCTTATAGAACAGGAGCCAAGCCAAGCTAGTCACTAGGTTCGAGCATAGTTCAAACCTGTTCTGGCTTGCCCATCTCTAGTCCTATTGGGTGCCCAGGTGGAAGTAACAGAACCCATGGCACTTTTTGCAAGAGTACTGTAGGGGAATTTTTATTGAAACACAAAATCATACAAGGAAAACAATTATACAAAGCAAAACTGGAAGCAATACAAAATTAAACACGAAGGTACATTAATCAACTAAGGTATGGGAGGGAAGGTCAGGAGGAAAGGAAGCCCAACATGGATGTCCAGCAGGCAAGAAGAACAGATCTCCTGCAAACCTTAATGTCTGCATAGTAAACAAAAAGCAAGCCATGCTGTATCATTCTTATAACTTCTGTATGTGAAGGAGCTTCTTTTGAACTGTCAAGGCACATCTAACTTGCCACAGATGATAATTACAGATGATGAAACAAACCTGAAGAGTGCCAGCATGGAATTTGGACCACTCACCTGTGTAGATGCCCAAAACCAAAACATGATAAGTGACATGTGCAAACAAAGGTTCCTTCTAGACAAAACCCAGAGTCTGCCAAAAAAACTGGCTGTGGGGACAGTCAATGAAGAAATAACTCTGAGATTCTACTACGTTAAGGCATGAAGGCCTCGGACAATAATGCTCAGCCATAGATTTATGCATATTGAAACCTCGCACCAAAATCTTCCCATGTAGCCCAAGCTACACGAGGTCCCACATGGGGGCAAGTAGACGGGGATTAGTCAGCTGAGTCAAGGCTTCCTGAATCAAGGACATGAGACAAAACAGGATAGCAGGTGGGTCAAATTTGTTTAGTTTATTAATTTATTGAGAAATCAAAACTGCAACCTTTGAGCTAGGAGCTTGTTTACTAAGGATCCTTGTCAACATTTAGAGAGATACATTTTGTTGCAACAGCATAATTACAGCAGACAAATATGACACAGTGGTTATGCAAACTAACATAGTGTTTACATAGGAAAGGTCAGCAAATACAAGTTACAGATTACACAAGTCAAGACATAAATGAAACAGCTGGTGGCATTGTCAATTTCCCAGTAGTGGTGCATAATGAATAGCCCACTGAGAAGTTAAGTGCAGAGAGACAAGTTGAGGTTGGGGCAAGTGCAGGTTGGTGGAGGAGGGAGATGGGGGGAGAGGAAGTAGTCGAGGGACCAGGACAAGTGGTAGTGTGGGTGTACTGGACAGAGGAGGGCAGGTGGAGGGAGGGGGGCAGGGAGGGGTGGGGTAGGGGGAGAAATGGGCACAACCCGGTCAGAGCAGGGAGACAGTTAAGTGGTATGCCGATATGCCGGGATTACGTTTGACACAGGCAGTGGACTGGTGGTGAGATAGACTTCTGGAGTTTGGATTTGTAGTGCCCTAGGTGTTGTAGGCTGATGATTGAGTTTGGAAGCTCATTTAGCCGGGTGGGTGCCCTTACCATGAAGACATGCCTCCCCAGGGCCAATCTCCTGAAGGTTACAGCTAAGACATGCCTGGTGATGCTTCTTGTTGTATGCTCACCTGGGGCAGGTCTGAACAATGCCTGCAGGGAGACAGGTGCAAATCTAGTAGGGCCTTCTTTCCTAGTAGGCACGTCTGGAGCTTTATTTTATCCCAGAGGGGGAGCCACTTTCTCCTTATGTAGAGCTTACAAGTGTGTGCATGGCAATCCACATCCAGGACAACTCTGCAGGCATTATTTAGGGTCAAATGGACTTTGTGAAGGCTAGTGTCCATGGCAGCACCATACACCACATTTCCTAATTCAAGATTGGCAGGATTGTGCCATTGAACACCTGGAGCCTGGCTTCAGGGGTGAGGCAGAAGTGAAGGCTGTGGAGTGTCCCCATCTTCCTGTTTGCAGCCTTAGTGATATTACATATGTGTTCCTCAAAGGAAAGGGACTCATCGATTGTGACCCTCAGATACTGGAATGAGTGAACCTGTTCAAGGGGGGAGTCAGGGTTGTGCGCTACTATAAAAGGTGTGGTGGATTTTCTCTTCTGGCGGCTGGCAAAGAGCATTGTCTTTGTCTTTTTTCTATTGAGTACTAGGAGGTTGGTGTTAAACCATTCCTGTAGTAGGTCAAAGTTGTGCTGTAGGTTCCTCGTCAGCCTGTCTTGGCAGGAGCCTCAAAGGAATAACACTGCGTCATCTGCATTAAACAGAAATTTGACAGAGGGACACACAGCTGGAAGGGTGTTTACGAAGAGGCTAAACAGGAGTGAGCCCAGTATGGACCCTTGCAGGACCCCGACCATGACTTTCCTGGTCTCAGAGATGGCACCATTAATCATTACCTGCTGTAAATACTCAGACAGGTAGCTAGAGAACCACCCATCCATGTCAGAAGACAACCCAATGCAGGTTAGACTGTGGAGCAACAGCTTGTGATCCACAAGGTCAAATGCCTCGGCTAGGTTGATATAGATTGCACTAGCTAACTGTCCCTGATCTGATGCCTCATGAACATAGCCTGTGAATTCAATGAGGGCCATGTTGGTACTGTGCCACTTGCAGAATCCATGTTGCAGGCTGAGGAGGTCGTATTTGTGTAGGTGGGCAGAGAGCTGGTCTGCAATGATTATTCCCAGTGCTTTGGAGAGAGAAGACAGGATAGAGATGGGTCTGTAATTAGACACCAGTGAACGGTCTCCTCCTTTTAGAACATGAATGACCAGGGCAGTTTTCTAGGTAGATGGGATGGCTGACACCCAAAGTGATATTGTAACCCCTCACCCCTGCCTTTTTGCCAAAATGACAGGTGGCATGCTGTTGAAGCTGACAGCAGTACCTGGTGGGGACCTGGGTTCAGGGAGGATGAGGTTACTCAGCACAGGGGGACCTAGGTTTGGCTACTCTGCACAGGGGCACCCAAGTAAATCCGAACACAGGAAGCAATAACTGTAATGTCCAGAACCAGGAATGGGATTCTTCAGTGTGGCTTTTATTCACATACTAGCTGAACAAACAAAGCATAGACGGACCCCCACGGGGCTACATTTCCTGGTAATGCAGATTAGAGACTACAGAACACTTTATCACCATTTCCAGCCCTCAGGCTCTGAATCCACCAGGCACACAGCCCAGATTTGCATGCAGCTTTGGGTACACAGCCCGATTTGTACACACTTGGGTTTTCCCACTGGCCCGGCTCCCCTGCCGGCCACTTGATCCACGGTCCATTGGACGAATTAACCAATTATCCTGTCGTGGCTCCCCACACCACACTAGAGTCTATGACTCTTAGAGAGAATTATCCTTACAACCCCACATCTGGGTACTTCCCCCATCACTGGCCAAGTGCCTGAGGCAAAGTAGAAAACCACAGAAGAAATCCGTAGAGGTGGACCTGGTCACAAAAGATGGGGTGCCACCCACCTCCAGCTCCCACAGCCCATACCCGGCCATTTCTCTGGAAAACTGAACAATTCCTTTGCTGAACTTCTAAATGTAGATTAAGGGTAGACGTCTGTTCCAGCTCCTCTACATATTATTTGCATCTCACAAAACTCTGGGATTTGACACTACTTTTACTTGCTTGGCTCATTTCTCTAGGCTTCCCAATATGTAGTTCAATCCCTAGATTTTCCCACAAGTCCCAGGGTGAAGAAAACATATGCCCTTTTAGCCAGAGCAGACACTCACCCTTAAGTTGCAGGTGCCCCACAGACGACTCACAAATCTTCCATCTTCCAAAATAAATCCTGGACTAAACAGGCAGCTTTTCCTCCACTAGCAGAACTGAGGGGATTGCCCCAGGAATCTGCTGGGAATCTTTACATCCACCCCCCCGGAGGGAGGGGGCACTGAGACCCGTAAACAGTGGTCTCCATGACTTGAGTACAAACTTCACTCACTTCAGACAAACTGCAGACTCTTACTTGAAAACTCCCAACGTTCTATCTAACTCCCTTTGCTGCAAATTCCAATGTGGCTTATGCAGCTGCGAAAGTTCTATTGGTGATGTCATCTCTCAACCTCAGCTGAGACTGAGAACAGAATGAGACAGTGTGAAACCCATTTAACTGGAGTTTCACAAGCTGCCTTCCCTGCCTACCACTAGGTCTTACTGGGATTCTAGTAACCCCGGGTAACAAGGGGGTTACAATATATTAAAAAGCTTGGTCATCAGTATGACCACTTCAGGGAGGGCAACTGAGATAAGCTTCATATCAATTCTGTCCCCTCCCATCCTTGTTCCGCCCAGCACTCTTGTAAGATATTTAGAGGTCTCCTGGGTGGTCACCTGCCAGAAGTAGAATTTAGGGCTGGTGCTAGGATGGAGGGTCGGAGGTTCACAGGTCAATGTTTTACCCTTGTGAGCAGTTGTTTTGGGTGGTATGACTGTGCTGTAGTCTGTAAATGCCTCAGTGAAAGTATTGGCTATGTTAACTTCGTCAAGTATGACTTTATCACTGTGGTGAAGCATGATAGTGGTGGACCTGTCACTAGTCCCTACGAGGTCCTTGATGGTAGCCCAGAATTTTCTGGCATTTTTCAGGCACTGGGACTGTTGATTTCTGTGATAGAAGGCTTAGCTTGCCGTATTGCCCATGTGCACCTATTTCTAGCGACTTTGTAATTATGGACATTGTCTACTGTGCCTGATACCCTTGCTTGGTGCCATAGGAGATCACGTTCCTGCATCATACCAAGGATTTGGGGGGTAATCCAGTCCATGAACCTCTCTTTTATCATTTTCTTATGATAAGGTAGGTACTTGTCTGCAGTTGAGCTAAAATGATTGAGGAATAGCTGGAGGGCTGTGTCAACAGAGGGACAGGCATCCAAGATGCTCCAGTCTGTGTTGGGCAGGTGTTTCTTGAAGTTGGCCAAAGAACAATTTCTGATGACTGTGTTCCTCACCAACCTTGGAGGTAGTTTAGGCAGCTTGGAGGACCATTTGCATTGGACAGGGGAGTAGTCACTCACACATCTGGGAGCATTTGGACATTAGTAATTCTCTCAGGGTGGGAGGTCAGTACCCAGTCAATCATTGTACTTGTTCCCATTCTAAAGTTAGTTCTTGTGCAATTCTGGACCACCTGCTTTAGGTATAGTCCAGTTATCATGTCCCCGTGTGGGGAACTCGAGTTGGCTAGTCAGTTAGAATTGAAGTCTCCTAGCATGATAGTTTCCTTATTCTGACGTGCTTGGGTATAGAGGTTGGTGAATTCATTTTGGCCTGTTTGCTGATGTCCAGGTGAAATGTACACCAACATAACAATAAGCCCTTTCTGCCCCTTGCCCAGGAGGGTTTTTGCTGCAAGGCATTCACAGTCATTGCTGGCAGCAGCCAGCTGGACTCTATGGCACTGTAGGAGGTTGTGGGTGTAGATTAGGCATCCACCCCCTCTTTCCCCCATGCAATCAAGCCTATACAAGTTGTACCCAGGCAGGGAGATTGCCATGTCAGCTGTTCTGGGCATGAGCCAGGTTTCGGTCAGTGTGATAACATCAGACTGCACAAGTGCTACCCAGGTTTCAAACTGAGTAAGCTTTGCTAGCAGGCTGCCAACATTTAAGGGCACAATCTTTAACCTCCCTGTGAGTGACTGGGTCTGAGTGTAGGTAGGCATAGGGCTAGGGTTGGGGTGAATGTTTCCTGAGATCAGTTGAGCTTCCTAGATATTTTAGGGAATAGGCTAGTCGTCATTGCTCTCTAGTGAGTCTATGCCCTCTGTGTTGTGGGAGTGATGCTAAGGCTGCTAAATAGTCCTGGATATAAGCATAATATTGGTGTGTTGAGCCCTGGGGAGCTAGAGTACCCCACATGGGGTAGAGATGGATGGTCAAGTAGCTGGGTATTACTGCAGGTCTCCCACAGTGCTGGAGAACTCTTTATTGCAAATGCACAGCCTTGATGGGTAGAGGTGTTATCCAGGGGTGGGCCCATTATAGGCAGGGTTACCATCAGGAAAATGATAAAGTGTGCATCAAAAACTCGAGAAGCATAGCTGAATCCCATTCTGGTGTCTATTTTCAGCCAGATTCTGGTCCTTAGTCTGAGCCAGATAGCACCAGCTCATGAGCCAACCTTGGGGCTCTGGTCTGCGGTTTTAAGTATGTGAGTTTAGCAGATAGTAGCTCGATTTAATTAGAAATATGAGCTGGGTCAGCAGGTCGGTGAGATTACACCAATTCCTTCAGTTTTTTTAAAGACGTTAGGCTGGTTTAGAAATCAGCATGGTGCATTCAGGAGTTAAAAAGTGAGCTGATGTGGAGCACCTTTAAATCAAGGTCTGACAATATCAAACCAATAGGCAGGTAGGGGAAAGGTGCCAAGGCACATTTAATAGAGGCTGGGGTCAGGGAGGGTGGGCGGGAAGAAATAGTGGATAAAACAAATTAGTCCAAGCAGGGAAGCATAGCTGCCATCTCTGCAGATTACAGGATCAGCCACCAAGATCAGAGGACTGCAGCTTGAGAGAAGATCAATGGGATTTAAAGCCATATGAAGCAGCAGCCAACAGCTGTCTTTAGTTAGTAAACAGAGCCAATCCGAGTCCATGTACAGAGACTGGTGCAGTCTGATGTGAGTACCTAAGTTCAGTGAGGGTGTCTAGGCAGGTGAGGTGGTGCAGTCGGGCTGCTTTCCCCCTCCACCACCCAACGGAGGAGATCGGTGGGGAGCCTGGTCAAGGGCAGACCTGCACCTAGGGAGAGACAGAGCGAGGAAGAGGTGTTAGTGAGAGGGCTTATTGAAGAACATGGGGAAAGAGCTGAATCTGGGGGTGGGGAATCCAAAACAAAGAAAGAAAACAGGCAATTGACTAGGAGATGGTGTCTAGGAGCTGAATCGGGGTGGTGGAATCATAACAAAAAAGAGCAATTAACTTAACTTAAGGGATGGTGGCTAGACTGGAGCCAACCATTTCAGGCTATAGTTAGTAAATAAGAAAGGGTGGGCAATAATATGATTGTAAAAGGTTATGGCTAGACCTCATAGCAATGTCTGCTGGGGTCAGACTTCAAGCTTTAATCTTGTGAAAGGCAAGGAGAACATACAAGGGGTCTATTGGGAGGAGATCCATTCTATACCCTGGGAACTGGTTGCGTTCCCAAAAATAAATGAGTGGGACAACCATTCTTCCAGAGCCGGAGACCAGACTGTGTCTATCTGCTGCAGATCGAGGCCAAAATTCCAGGATAAAAGTAAACTGCAAAAACCAAAAAGACTATTGAGTGTATCATTTGAACACCACTCATACCATAAGAAAAATAGGTTACCATTTGTTTAATGGGGTTCAATCTGGAAACCCATAGACCAGGAAAAGAAATACTGTACAACCATGTCACTAGGTGTGGAGGGGAAGGGAAAACATAACTGAGAAAAAGAAAATAGGGCAGCAATAAGGTTTTAAATAAATACACTTGCTTCATCTTTGTAAGAGTCCTGCCCTTCCACACATGTAGTAAGGACTCTGCTTTAGATACAAAGTGTCACCAATTCAATAAAGCAACATCTTCACTATTGAACCAAATACCCCAAATATTAATTGGTGTCATCGGAACTGGGATTCCAGCTAAAGTTGGCAGTAAGCCAGCTACTGAGGATGGATATAGGGAATCTGCCATACTTTTATCAAAATTGATTTGAGAGCCAGATGCCTGTGAATAAGTATTCAAGACATCCTGGATGCCGTAACTCGAGGGGTAATCCCAGATAAGGGTACAAATGTCATCCACATGAGCCAGAGATGTTATAACAGGGGTTCCAGGAACTAGGGAAATTCCTTTAATATCTGGATTATACTGAAGGAGATGCAACAGAGGATTGATGGAGGAAATATAGAGACAGAGACTCAGAGGACATCCCTGCTCAATGCGTCTCCGAACATGAACAGTGGCCCCAAACCAACCATTTACAGACGGAACCACAGTGGCACCATCATACATTATAGAGAGCCAATGTACAAAAAGGTTGCAGTAGACCATATTTTGCAAGGGTGGCAAACAAAAATCTATGATCAACATGCTCAAAAGCCTTGGACTGATCCGGGGATAAAATACAGCCAGAAGTCGTGTATTTCTCTCCCCTGTCAAACAGTTCAAGTAATACAGTCAGGTTGTCCTGTATGTACCTATGGGGAAAGGCACATGTTTGGGATGGGGAGATAAGAGTAGGGGTTACTGAGGCAAGTTGGTGAACCAATATTTTTTGATCGGTGCTTAAAAGACATAATGGTCACCAGTTATGTAGGGAGGTCTTATCTCCCTTCTTATATATAAAAATCAACACAGCCTGCAACATGGAAGGGGAGAGTCAGCTAGTGTGTGGAATGTAATTAAACAAAAATTGCAAAGTGGGGCTAATGTAAGTTTGAAATGTTATATAAAACTCCAAGGGAGTCCATCTTTTCTATGAGCCACATTATTCTAAAGACTCTGAATAACGGAATTCACCTCAGAGAGGATAGGCTGAGTAAGTGAAGAGAGGATGTCCTGAGGTATGGAGGGAGGTGTTTGGAAGGAGTGTAGAACTTCATGAGTATCAGTCAAAGGACTAGGATTAACAAAGGTATCTACAAGGCAATCATGTACAATTCACAGGATATCCTCCTTGTGGGAGGTGGATACTTGTCACACCTGGACTGCTGGTTCTGATCCCTGTATAATGTTTTGTTGTAAATATAAGAAATTAATGTATGATGGACTGTGGCAGAGGGAGGTGCTTGCTACTGAAGCTGACACTTTAAACCCTCCAGGGATAAGTTCAAAGGACAGGACATAGCTAAACTGCAGATACCTGGGGTGCAATTATCTGGTGAATTTGCTTTGATCCCAGGAAATTAAAGTAGCCATTCATAACATCCTCAGGGAAATCCCTTGATCTGCACTAGATGTCCTGCGAAAAGGGACACTGGCTAGTGTTATGAATAACCTCACAGAAAACCAGCTCATTTCATCAAAGTGACCTTTAATGTGTAGATACCAAGGCCAGATGGTATTAAGGAGTCAAATACACTTTTGTTTTGAATACAGTGACCTATATCAAAGAAACTTTTGATGTCTAAGGGAATGCAGATCACAGACTGGCTTTGACTCATTACATAGAGAATAGATTTATTATGTCATCTCTTATTTTTTAAATGTAACTCCCCTGTTACCCGGGGTTACTAGAATCCCAGTAAGACCTAGTGGTAGGCAGGGAAGGCAGCTTGTAAAACTCCAGTTAAATGGATTTCACACTGTCTCACTCTGTTCTCAGTCTCAGCTGAGACTGAGGGATGACATCATTTTAGAACTGTTGCAGCTGCATAAACAACACTGGAATGTTGCAGTTGGAGGTTAGAGTAGAACGTTGGGGAATTTGAAGTTATTCTGTAGAGTTCAATAGAGTCTGCTGCAGTCTGTAGTAGAGGTGCTCTGCTGTAAGCAGGCCCTCAGAGCTCTAAGCTATGTCAAAGAGCTTTTTTTGTTTTATAGGTGTGTGTTCTCACCTGAAGAGGAACACAATAAGAGCACATTGAAGTGGTAGAGACCACTTTCAGTGGTTCAGGGCCCCATCCTTGCGGGGATGGGGGGAAGGAATCAGCCTGATTCCAGGGGTAACCCCCCGGTCTGGGTAGGAGAAAAAAGAAGCTGCCTGATTTAAGTTCGTGCTGAGGCACCAGAAGTTCTGGATGAGATTTCCTTTGAGGAGAAAAGGCCTGCGGGGCACCTGCAACCAAGGGGTGAGTTTGCTCTGCTAAAGGGCCATTGTGTTTTCACCTGAATCAAGATGAAACTAAAGTGACTGTTATTGTGGGGTCAGGAAAAGACAGCCAAGTACAGTTTGGAAGATGTGGGGATTGGACTGCTTAACTCTGTAGGGGGTCTAGAGTAATGGACAGAGCCACTTATTAAGTATGTTCAAGTTCAGCACAAATGGGATGTAAAGACAGTAGATTGAATGTGAGTACATTTAAAAAGAATCAACAGAGTAAAGTGTTTTAAAGGATGAGGTGTTACAGTCCAGAGAAACGGCCTGGTATGAATTATGGGGAGCAAGAGGTGGGAGACCCTCCATCAGTAGTAACCAAATTCACCTCTACGGGTTTACTTTGGGACACCTGTTGTTTTCTCTCAGGTTCTTGGCCAGTGCCTGAGGAAAGTACCCAGACATGCGATTGATGAGGAAGATTCCCTGATGGAGCCAGAAGTGCTCATAGGTGGTTTAGGGAGCCACCAGTAATATTCCATGCTATATGGAAAGTGTCCAAAGGGCTGGCAAGGGAGCCAAGCCAAGGAAAACCCAGAGCAGTGTACAAGTTCAGGCTGTGTGCCTAGTGTGTTTCAAAGCCTGAGGGCTAAAAGTGAATGAGGATGTGTTCTGATCTCCATAAATCTGCATTACCAGGAGTGTAGCCCCGGAGGGGGGTTACAAAAATGGAGGCACAGCTGAGGATTTGGGTTTGAAATTTAGAGAGGAATGTAAGAAAGGTCGCTCGGACAATGGCTAGCATTTTGGTTATCTGGCAGTGGGTAGCCCAAAACAACTGCAGCAACGTTTAACTAATGTGCCGCTGTGTGCTGTTGTCCATGTGCTGCTATTAAAATGCCAAATGTTTACCAAGGAGCAGTAAAGCCTGAGTGTGTATGCCCTTATCCTGCATCAAATTACAGTGTTTGCCAGCTTTTAATAGTATTTGTGACAAAGAAAAGTGTGGAAAACTGTGGGAAGCAAAAGGATAATTGTGCCCTAGCCGTTGGAAATGCTTTCTGTGTGAACTAAGAGACTTGTTGTGCTTAATGGGCATGAAAAATGATTGAAATGGGCTCCCGCCGTGGAGCTTTAATTGAAAAAAAAAAGTGTGGTTTTGCAGTTTAAAGTTGCCTGCTCAACGATCGCCGTGAGGAGAAGAGCACGCGAGGAAAGAGGCTCATTTGCATGGCGTCAAGTGATTGGTGAGACTGCAATCAGTCCTGCCCCCAAGCCAGGTCTAGAGTGACTGCACAGCATTCGAGAGAGAGTGAATGGAGTGTGTCAACTGACTTACCAGGAAGAGTGTCGCAGTGACTGAAAGCACTGTAAAAGTTTAAAAAACTGACTTTTCTGTTTAAATTTGGGCTCAACTCACATCTCGATCAAATGGACTGTGAGTGTGGTGTTCAGAGGGACAATCGGCAGGACTGCCAACCCGCTTCTTTCCAGAGGCCTCCAAGACTGGCTGCAGGCCATTTTCCATCGCAGCAAATAGCTACTGATAACAGTGAGTACCAACAGAAATAATTGCTCAAATTGTGTGAGTTCACCAAAAGCCAGCTAAATCTGTGTGTAGCAGTGTAATCACTTTGCAAAGAAGGACTGTGTCAAGTGTTACCAGCAAAAGCAAGAATTCTAAGCAATCGACTTATAGGTTCAGCGTCAGTGTAATTTTCAAAGCCACGTGAGAGACTGTGAGTTGTATCAGATATGCAGCAAGAAATACAGGCAATCCTGTGCTATGAAATACTGAGGCTTTAAGGGACTGTAAGCTACAGCAATGTCTTCAGTGAGTAAAAAGTCTGTGGTAAATCATACAAATGTGCTAGGAAAAAGAACAGTGCAAGTATGTGCAGTTTGAGCAAGGTTATCAGTAGAGTGTGTAAATCGGATGAGCAGTGGCTTGACCCAGTTACAGAATAATGATACTTAGGAGTGCTGCCGCTGCCATTACAGGGTGGGGTAGTAATGTAAACACAGCAGCAGAGGAGCCATTTTGAAAGAGAAAAAAAGTTTTCAGTGATGTGGGACTTGAAATAACAGTAAGGGTTGTTTGTTTTTTCTCTGCAGTCATGGCTTCAGGACCAGCCCACCACCCGGATCATGCCCGGGCTGTGATAGCAGTAGAAGTTAACAAGTTAAGGGACATTGAGAGATGTTACTATCGGGGATGACTGCCTCCTCATGGGCGATTCCTGGATATCCAGATGCAAGTATGTGTGATGTGCTTAAATGCTTGAAGGACGTCTTCATGGTACCTCACTGTTCTGGATGCCTGAGAAATATGGCTTGTTTAAAGCACCCAAGATTCATTTGGCTCCCACATGGACAAAAGTTCAAGAATCTGCAGTTGGCAGCACACAGCACCAGGCGGAGCCTGCTGGAGAAGGCCCCTCAGAGTGTGGCACAAAGCAAGAGGGTGCAGATTTACAGACAGAACAATGTGCTAATGTTTCAGAGTCTGAGTCGCAGAGAGACATTTCAGGAAGAGCATCAGTAGACCCCTGGAGAGAGGGGCTTAGCCCAAGTCTCATAGGTGAAGACGAGATGAGGAAGGCTTTTGAATGGGAGGTTTTGACCTCTGTGCCCAGTGAAGAGTGGACAATCTCAGGAGTGCGGATGACTGCTCACTCCTGGGCATAGATTCTCAGGGAAGAAGAAGAAAGGGGGGGCCTATGTGGCCTTGTGAAAAGGGAACTGGTACACAGCCTCAAGCTCTTGCCTCAGAGGAACACATGGAAGAGAGTGGTGATTCCACTGCCCTGGCTGTGCAAGAAGAAGCCAGGGATCCATTTTTTGTGTCATTAAGAATGTGTAGCTGGCAGAACCAGGACTGGCCACCCACAAGCCAGGCCAGAGGTCTCAGGTTGACCAAAGCTAGTAAAGAGGAAAGACTGGTTCGCAGTAAAGCAAATGAAATATATGAGATGTCCTTTCCTACCTTTCTTCAGAGAGTCTGGGAGGAGATTGAAAAAAGCAGGAAATCCTGGATTTGGGAAGAAGCAATGAAATGTGTGTATCCTGGTGCAAACAAGCATGTCAAGAACAGAATGTTTCAAGAAAAATACAACCAGTGGAAAAGAGGCAGAACACTGTTTATTGACACTGTTCGAATTATGGATGGAGAGGGACATGAAACCTTTCACAGTGTGAATTATGAGCACCCAGATGGGGTAATAATTCCAGCACCTGACCATTGAGCTATTGGCCACAATGCAAAGACCTTCCAGTGAATGTGCCCATGCCTACGAAATGGAAAGCAGAGCAGTGGTAGCCAGTGCTGCCACTCCAGCCGTTGTCTTACCTATGTTGTTCCACCAGTCTGGATGTCCAGGACTCAGGTGCCCCACATTCATCAGTTCTACAGTGTACTGGCTTTCCAGAATCCAACGACTGGCCCACCAGATGACTTCAGATCCAGAGAGGACACAATCCCAGTGGTATCCTGATTCATCGCCTAGGTATCGGATGATTTCAAACCAGCTGTTTTCCTTTTTGTTCCTGTTCAAAGGTTCCATCTCCAGAGATGACATCAACCCAGCAGTTTCCAGATGTGCCCTTCTGTCATTTCCCAGAAGATGTCCACCCAGCTGTATCAGAAGAATGCTGCCAGGGAGAGTCTTCAGCTGAGAACCAGGTGTGGTGCCATTTTCATTCTACAAGGGACTGGTAAGTCCAGACTTTCCTATTCTTATGACATTGCAGTACACACCCTACACTAGCAGACTCCAGATGTTTGAACTGTCCTCAAAGACTCACCCCTTCGGGACTTTGGCCTGCTAGAACTGTGCTTCACTGGACTCCAGCCCAGGAGAGACTCTTTAATGGACTTACCTTTGGGCACTATGGTCACTAGATGGGACTTTTAGAGCACTCTATCCCCAAATAATGTGCATTGTAAATAATGTCATCATTTTCTACTGTTTTCTAATGTTTATACTGTTTTTCTACTTTACTAAAAAAATATTTTTTTGAATTCTCCAGTGTTTGGATGGTAGGGGTTTAGATAGCCTGTGTATGCAGATTAGGAGTGTGTGTTGTCTTTGTTTTTCTTGCAGGTTTTCCTGAAGAAGATAGAAGAGAAGACAAGAAGAAGAGGAGGAGGGACTCAGCGGAGTTCCTCAGTAGTACTTTAGAGTGTAATGTTTAAAGTACTGTTGTTGTTGTTACTGTGTGTAACTTTTTCTTCCACAGGTATGGTCATGGGGGAGTGAGGGAGTAATGCATAGTGTATGGTATTAGCTCCTAGGGTGTGGTTGCATGGTGTCCAGGGTTGGGGAGGTCCCCTGTTTGTTTTGTTTTGTGAATTTTTAAGTTAGAGGCAGACAGGTTTTCCCTAGAGGGCTAGGGGGATACACAGGCTGTGGTCCTGAATGGCCATAGGGGCCACAGTACTGATCTAATAGGGCTATGCTCTGAACAGTTCTTCCAAAGCCACTGGGTACCCATAGTCAGTGGGTACAGTAGAGGTTGATGTGTCAGCCAATGGCCTCTGGGCCCTTAGTGTTGCCTGCCTGTGTCTAGCACATGGTAGGAGGGGGCCTGATCACCCTTCTCTGTAGGTAGCACATAGGGTAGGATGGCCTAGGTCTAGGATGGCCTAGGTCAGGTAACTAATGACTGCGGACAGTCATTTTCCTGGCCCAGGGTGAGTGTAACCCCCCTGTTACCTGGGGTTACTAGAATTCCAGTTAGACCTAGTGGTAGGCAGGGAAGGTAGCTTGTGAAACTCCAATTAAATGGATTTCACACTGTCTCACTCTGTTCTCAATCTCAGCTGAGACTGAGGGAATGACAACATTTTAGAACTGTTGCAGCTGCATAAGCCACACTGGAGTGTTGCAGTTGGAGGTTAGAGTAGAATGTTGTGGAATTTGAAGTCATTCTGTAGAGTTCAGTAGAGTCTGCTGCAGTCTGTAGTAGAGGTGCTCTGCTGTAAGAAGGCCCTCAGAGCTCTAAGCTCTGTCAAAGAGCTTTTTTTCTTTTATAGGTGTGTGTTCTCACCTGAAGAGGAACACAATAAGAGCACGTTGAAGAGGTAGAGACTACTTTCAGTGGTTCAGGGCCCCATCCCTGTGGGCATGGGGGAAGGAATCAGCCTGATTCCAGGGGCAACTCCCCTGGTCCAGCTAGGGAAAAAAAAGAAGCTGCCTGATTTAAGTTTGTGCTGAGGCACCAGAAGTTCTGGATGAGATTCCCTTTAAGGAGAAAATGTCTGTGGGGCACCTGCAACCAAAGGGTGAGTTCACTCTGCTAAAGGACCATTGTGTTTTCATCTGAATCAAGATGAAACTAAAGTGACTGTTACTGTGAGGTCAGGAAAAGACAGCCAAGTACAGTTTGGAAGATGTGGGGATTGGACTGCTTAACTCTGTAGGGGTCTAGAGTAATAGACAAAGCTACTTATTAAGTATGTTCAAGTTCAGCACAAATGAGATGTAAAGACAGTAGATTGAATGTGAATACATTTAAAAATAATCTACACAGCAAAGTGTTTTAAAGGATGAGGTGTTACATTCCAGAGAAATGGCCGGGTACGAATTATGGGAGCGAGAGGTGGGAGATCCCCTATCAGTAGCAACCAAATTCACCTCTACGGGTTTACTTTGGGACACCTGTTGCTTTCTCTCAGGTACTTGGCCAGTGCCTGAGGAAAGAACACAGATGTGGGATTGATGAGGAAGATTCCCTGATGGAGACAGAAGTGCTCATAGGTGGTTTAGGGAACCACCAGTAATATTTCATGCTATATGGAAAGTGTCCAAAGGGCTGGAAAGGGAGCTGAGCCAGGGAAAACCCAGAGCAGTGTAGAAGTTCAGGCTGTGTGCCTAGTGTGTTTCAAAGCCTGAGGGCTAAAAGTAAATGAGGATGTGTTCTGATCTCCATAAGTCTGCATTACCAGGAGTTTAGACCTGTGGGGGTCCATCTATGCTTTGTTTATTCTGTTGGATGTGAATAAAAGCCACTTTAGAATCCCACTTCTGCTATTGGACATTAAGTTATTGCTTCCTGTGTCCAGAGTTACTTGGGTGCCCCTGTTGCAGAGTAGTCAAACCTAGCCAATGTGCCGAGTGACATATTTCTCCCAGAACCTGGACCACCAGGTAGAGCTGTCAGGATAGAAACAGCATGCCTGGGTGGGGGTTACATAAATAGATTAGTAGGCCATCTTGGTGTTATAAAAAAATATAGATTTTGTTACACCAAGGCAGAATTTGGTGACCTCAGCGAGAAGGCCAGCTCAGGACTATCTTTAACATATTGAGAAGACCTTGACAGAGGCACTTTCATATTTCTGACTGAGGAAGAAACATCCCAGCACTGAAAGAAAGTAAGCATATATTAGATTAGACCAGTCTGAATGTATGTATTTGTAGGAATCTGCACTTTTACCTGCTTGTTTTAAGGCTGTATGTGTTGGGATATTTGGTTCTGTAATATTTTTTCTGTTTTCCTATTTTAAAGTAAAGATATATGTTTTAAAACGGAAACTGCCTGGAGTGCCTTGAAATTTCTTTTTATTTAAGTGAAGCTTTTGAAGGTTATAGTTAGCACTGTATAGGAACTTATTGTTATACCAGACTGTGAAATGGATAGAGTTCTCTAATTACTTGCATAGAGTTCTAAGGGTTCATTTTGTAGTCCTGGTTCGGTGCCCATAGGCAAAGATATCTGGTCCCCCAAAGACAGAATTATCTGAGCCTGCTAATTGGGTATGCTGACAAGAAGTTATCAGTTTGAATCCCTCCAGAACTTGAGACTAAGGTGACTTGAACCCACAAAAACAGACAAGAGGGATACCTTGTACTGTTCACTGTCCACAAATCATACACTCAGAGGTTGGCACTTTGGGAGTAGAGGGCTGACTGGCTGAACGAATTTGTGACAGATTGGCTGGCAGCGGTGGCATAAAAAGTCTGGTGGTATAAGCTTCATTGTTCAGTGTGTCAGTTTGAGACCATTCAGCTTACTTGGAAGAAAGAAAGGCAGTTTTTTTTTTTATTTAAAGGAAACAGAACTATATCCCTTGACTTACAGTCAAAGTTCCTACCCTTTTTTTTTCTAAAGTGCCAGTCAGATTAGCGTAGTCAGGAAAGATGGCTTCCAACTACAGCAGGCACCCTGTAGATCACTTGAAACAGTTGTGAGAGGACAGAGGAGTCCTGTTCAAGGTGACAGCCAGAAAGCAGAACCTCATAGAGGCCCTGATGATAGCAGATACCCAAAGCAGGGAGTCACAGACCGTGACTGAAAGGGACCAGACCTCAAGTGTTTCAGGACTAGAGGCCAGTGAGTTGTCCCGAGTTGATGAGGAGGACAGCAGGGCCACTATCAGTGAAGGGCCACAGCAGCAGAGGAAGGTCACCAGTATCCTGAATCCAGAGGTACTCAGGCTACAAATTGAGTTGCGCAGGATGGAACTGGAGGCAGAGAGACAGCAGAGGGAGGTGGATTGTGAGGCAGAGCAACAACAGAGAGTGGAAGACCATGAGGAGCATGAGCGCCAGTGAGCTGCAGAGCAGAAGAGAGAGTGAGAACAACGAGAGGCAGAGGAAAGGAGAGAGGAGCACCCGCGGCAACACAAACTGGAGAAGCTATGACTCCAACCAGCAGCACCAGGGCAGGTAAGTGGCTTGGGTTTAACTGGGACTGCAGAACAGGGTTACAAATTGAACTCCAAATTAATAGACGAGTTTAAGGAAGGAGAGGACATGGATGCCTTTTTAAATTCTTTCAAAAAAGTTTGTATTCAGGTTAAAATTCCTAGAGAGTCCTGGAGCTTCCAGCTATCCCTGCTACTTACCAGGAAAGCTCGGGATGCATTGGGTCAAATGTACAATGAGGACAGTGATGATTTCAGCAAGTTAAAAGCTGCACTGTTAAACAGAGTTTGAATTAACTGCTGAATCATACAGAACTAAATTCCATAAGCTTAGGAGAAGCCCTGATATGAGCTATGAGGAGCCAACCATGAAACAGCGTCAGTTTTTAAAACATTGGCGGGAAGGAATTGAGGCAAACTGTTGATAAAATTGAAAATGTGATTTTATTAGAACAGTTTTATTGGGCATGCCAAGCAGAGCTAAAAACCTGGATAGAGGACCGAGATCCAAAAACAGTGCAAGAGGCTGATGAACTCTCGGATCGCTATGCCAAGAGCAGACCTGCTCTGAGAATGAATGGGGCAGGCGTGGCAGTTCAGAAGGGGAAAGCACACCTTCAGGGCAGCTAAAACCCTCACTGCCTCCACTGAAACCAGTTAGCCCCAGGTTTCAACCAAAAGATTTATCTGAAGTAAGAAATGAATATTGGCTGTGTAAGGAAACTGGGCATGTTGCCAAACAGTGCCCCGAAAAGGTGAGCCATAATACACAACAGGGTGCTAGAAAAGAAGTGGGTTGTTTGTGTGTCCCTGAGAGCATATCAGTGAACATGAGGGAACACATGCACTCAGTCATAGTGAATGGTGTACAGACACAGGGGTTAAGGGACACAGGGGCATCCCAGACATTGGTAAAGGGGATCTGGTACAGCCTGGTTAGCTTATACCCAATAAATATGTAACTGTACAATGGTTTACTGGTGAAGAAAAAACATTGCCACTCGATAGTGTTCTCCTGGACTGGGGTAAAACAGGGGGAACTGTGCAACAGGTGGCTGTAGCCAACACATTAGCAGTGGATATGACCCTGGGTAATAATCTCCAGCAGGGGGGTGGTATGTGCAGTTACCCGTAGCCAATTGGCAAGGGAAAATAGTAGTTCCCTGAACCCCACAGAAACCAGTGTGGAAACCACTGAGAGGCTGGTTCCCCAGCCTGTGTCTCTAGATGGGGAGACTGATAAAAAGGGGGTAGAAATTTCCCCAGTAGCAAGTAACCACACAGCTACAGAGGGTTACTCTGAAGAGGGAGGGGTGACTCCTTGTCAGAGGGTTGGGACTGACAGTGAACCTGAGGGCTCTGACGCTAGTGCTAGGAACCCTAGTTTAGTGACTGAAGGGGACCTGTCCCATGGCTTGGGAATGTGTGAGGGGTTTGCAGCTGCTCAGAGGGGTGATGCTAGTTTAGAGAAGCTGAGGGCTTGGGCAGACTCTGATGGAAAACAGGGAGGTGACGGCAGACATAAGGTTTATTGGGAAAATGGATTTATGTATACACAGACAATACAGAGGGAGGGAAGGAGGGATGCTAGGCAGGCAGGTTGTTATTCCCCAGGGATATCGTGAGCAGTTGCTCAAGGTTGCCCATAATATTCCCTTGTCTGGTCATCTGGGAATCATGCACACAACACAGCGGTTGGCCCAGAATTTCTACTGGCCTAACTTCACCCAGTAGGTGAAGTAGTATTGTAGGTCTTGTCACCGGTGCCAAGAAATAGGGAAGGTAGGCAAGAAAACCCAAGCCACCCTGATCCCCTTGCCCATAGTGGAGGAGCTATTCCAGAGGGTGGGAATAGATATTGTGGGGCCTTTAAATGCCTCCATCTCCTCAAGGAAGAGATTCATCCTGACTGTGGTGGATTATGCCACCTGGTACCCATAGGCAGTCACCCTATCCTCTCTGAGGACAGACAAAGTGGCAGATGCCTTACTTGGGATTTTCTCCCATGCTGGGTTTCCACAGGAGGTAATCACTGATTGAGTGGGTTCCTTCATGTCAGACCTAATGAAATGTTTAAGGAAGAAGTGTGGGGTGGTACAGAGATGCACAACACCGTATCACCTACAAGCCAATGGGCTTGTGGAAAGAGTTAATGGTGCCCTAAAATCAATGCTCCGGGCATTTGCTGAACAGCATGGGAGGGACTGGGAGAAATACCTTCCCCACCTATTGTTTGCATACAGGGAGGTGCCCCAAGAGTCAACAGGATTTTCCCCCTTCGAACTCTTGTATGGACGCCAGGTACATGGGCCCCTAGACTTGATCCGGGAGGACTGGGAAGGCAAGCACACCACCCAGGGAACTTCCATTGTGGATTACATCCTTAGGCTTAGGAAAAGGCTGAAGGAGCTTATGGGGACAGCCCAGAGCATCCTGGCAGCTGCCCAACAGAAACAAAAAGTATGGTACAACCACAGAGTCAGAGCTCGTGCGTATATGGTGGGTCAGGAAGTCATGGTCCTTATTCCAGTCCAGAAGGACAAGCTGCAAGCTGAGTGGGAAGGACTGTACAAAGTGGTTAGGAGGGTAAATGACATGAACTACATTGTGGAGTTACTTGACTGTAGACAGACAGAAAGGATGTACCATGTCAACATGATGAAGCCATATGCAAATAGGGCTGACATGGTGTTCACAGTGTGTAGTCATGGGGAGGGAACAGACTAAGGAGACCCCCTTCTGGACTTGCTGGAAGAGAGTAAGTGGGAGTCCTCTGTGGAGGCAGTAAAATTGTCTCCCCAGCTGACTCCAGGCCAGATCCAGAAAGTAAGGGAGGTTTTAGCAGGCTTTGCCCTCTTGTTTAGTGCCAAGCCTGGACTAACCCCCTTAGCAACACACGATGTGGAGACAGGGACACAGACGCCCATACAACAGACAGCATATTGGGTGTCAGAGGCTGTCCAAAAGGACATTAGGTGGGAAGTGGAGGACATGCTGGATTTAGGGGTATTCCAGAGATCCCACAGTCCCTGGGCCTCACCCATAGTCATTGTACCCAAGCAAGATGGCTTGACATATTTTTGTGTGGACTATCATGGACTGAATGCAGTCACAAAGTCAGACACCCACCCGATGCCCCAGACGGATGAACTCCTGGACAAGTTGGGAAGGGCGACCTACCTTACAACCATTGACCTGACAAAGGGGTATTGGCAGGTAGAGTTGACAGACAGAGCTAGGGAGAGGTCATCCTTCATCACTCCGATAGGCTTATTTGAGTTCAAAGTAATGCCTTTCGGAATGAAGAATGCCCCAGACACTTTCCAAAGGTTGGTGAACCAGGTGTTAAATGGTGCTGAGGAGTACACCGTGGCATAACTGGATGACATTGCCATCTTTAGTACCAGCTGGGAGGAACATCTATCCCACCTTAGGGAAGTGCTGGACAGGATACAGAGGGCCAGGCTCACTGTCAAAGCAGAAAAGTGCCAGGTGGCCATGGGAGAAGTGGCATACCTCAGGCATGTGGTAGGCCAGGGACAGCTCCTTCTTAACCAAATAAAGATAGAAGTAATCCAGGCATGGCCCAGACCAGAAACTCAAAAGCAGGTCAGGAGTTTTCTCGGGACAGCAGGATACTATAGAAAATTTGTACCCAATTACAGTGCCCTGGCTGCTCCCCTATCTGACCTGACAAAGAAAAGGATGCCCAAGAAAATTACCTGGGACCCAGACTGTGAGGAAGCCTTTTCCAAACTAAAGAAGGCACTGTGCAGTGCTCCTGTTTTGACAAGTCCTGACTATAGTAAAACCTTTATAGTTCAGACTGACACCTCAGATGTGGGTATTGGGGCAGTACTGAGCCAGATATCCATGAAGGGAGGGACCACCCATAGCCTACCCTGAGTAAAACGTTGCTTCCCAGGGAGCAGTCATACTCCATGGTAGAAAAGGAGTGCCTTGCCATAGTGTGGGCCCTAAAGAAATTGGAGCCATACTTGTATGGGCAGCATTTTGTGGTGCAGACTGACCACAACCCCCTAGTATGGCTGATGCAAATGGGGAAAAACAATGGTCGATTACTAAGATGGAGTCTTGCTTTGCAAGGATATGATATGACCAATCTACAAATGGGGCTGGAGCAACCAATCAGAACTCAGATGGATTGTCCAGTGTGTATGAGGAGTGAACTGATTTGTGAAGCTCATCCCATGCAGGGGATAGACCCCCAAAATTCAGAATAGATGGGGAGGAACTGTTACACCTGGACCGCTGGTTCTGATCCCTGCATAATTTTTTGTTGTAAATATAAGAAATTAATGTATGATGGACTGTGACAGAGGGAGGTGCTGGCTACTGAAGCTGACACTTCAAACCCCCATGGATAAGTTCAAAGGACAGGACATAGCTAAACTGCAGATATCTGGGGTGCAATTATCTGGTGAATTTGCTTTGATCCCAGGAAATGAAATCAGCAATTCATAATGTCCTCAGGGAAGTTCTTTGATCTGCACTAGATGTCTTGAGAAAAGGGACACTGGCCAGTGTTATGAATAACCTCATAGGAAACCAGCTCATTTCATTAAAGAGACCTTTGGTGTGTAGATGCTAAGGCCATATGGTATTAAGGAGTCAAATACACTTTTGTTTTGAATACAGTGACTTATATCAAAGAGATTTTTGATGTGTATGGGAAAGCAGATCACAGACTGGTTTCAACTCATTACATAGAGAAGAGATTTATTAGGTCATCTCTTAATTTTTAAATACCTTAGTAGGCCATCTTGGTGTTAGAAAAAAAGATAGTTTTTGTTACACCAAGGCGGAGTTTATTTATTTATTTATTTATTTAGTTAAACATCAGTTTAGAAACCTTTGAGCCAGAGGCTCATTTACAAAGGTACCTCGTCACAAAGAGGACATCAGAACAGTAGTACAAGGGACACAGTACTTACAAACAAAAAGTTACAGTTCAATTACAATTTTGTTACAATAGAATACAATCTCCAACGAAGCAAAGATAACAAAAGGTGCAAAACTTATGGTCGGGGAGAGCTGGTGGGGTAGAAGGGAGGAGATAGGGGAGGAGGAATTAGTAGGGAAAGGAAGGGGGGAGCAGTAAGCATTGTCAAACAGAGTATATATTTTTTTTTTTTTTTTTACACTAGGCTAGCGGCAGTTGCATTTCGAGAGCTAAGCAGGAAGTTTCTGAGCCTGGGCTTAAAGCAAGCTAAGGTTAGTGAGTTTGAGACACTGGCAGGAGGAGTTATACCAGTGGGGTGCAGTGAGGGAATGCCCTCTGATCTTGAGAGGTCCTGGCTCTCGGAATAACTAGGGTAGCTCTTGATGAGCTAATGCGTGATCAGGGTCAGTGCAGTCAGGCAGAATGGAGTTGGATAGGCCTATGGGGGATAGGCCATGCAGGGCTTTAAAGGTGAGCTGGCATGTCTGATACATGAGTCACTCTTCCAGGTTGAGTAGGGTAGCCAGGGTATACAGCTCACATGTGAGTGAGTCTGGGAGCACCAGTGATAGATCTGCAGGCCTTATTAACTGTGAGGCGAACCTTGTTGAGGCAGTCTGATCTGCTGAGCCATAGACCGGAAGGCCATAGTCAATGAGAGACATGACAGAGGAGGTGACAGCCAGGCGGAGGGCATCAGGAGGGAGGCATTTCTTGTGCGTAAGAATGCCTAGCCGTGAGTTGGCGACAGAATTTAGGGCAGATATATGTCCATGGAATGAAAGTGCAGGGTCAAAGGTTATACCAAGATATTTATAGGACTGCACCTGGTCAATGACGAGATTGGTGTGGAGTGGACAGCTAAGGAAACTTGCTGTACTTATTTTGGGGTGGGAGAAGAGCATCATTTTGTTTTCTTAAGGTTGATAACAAGTCGGTGCTCAGTGAACCAGGTAGCTGCAGAGTCAAAGACTAGTTGGAGGGAGTTCTGTAGCAGCATGGGGTCATTGGGGAGAGCAGAACAGCATCATCCGATAGAGAAACATCTTACCCAGTACAACTGCTGGGTAGGAGTTAAGAAAGAGTGAGAATAGTAGGGGTCCAAGAATTGAGCCTCAGCGGCACCCCAGAGTGAATGGGGCATGTTTCAGAGAGAGTACCGCTGGACTTTCACACATTGGGAGTGGGCGGAGAGATAGCTGGTGCACCAGGAAACAGGTCCTGAGGCAAAGCCTATTAGGTCGAGGGTGGAGACCAAAAGAGGATGCGAAACGGTATCGAATGCTTTAGACAGGTCAATGAATATAGCACCAGCCAAGGCACCAGAGTCCAAGGAGGCATGGAGGAAGTTGGAAAATTCCAGGAGTGTTGTATTGGTACTATGACCTGCTCTGAAAACCGTGTTGTTCAGGGCAGAGAGCATTGTCCTACAGAGGTAGTCAGAGACTGGACGCCCACAATTTTCTCCTAACGCCTTAGAGGGGGAGAGGATTGAGATGGTTGAAGTTACCGGAAGAGTCCTGTCACCACCTTTATGGACAGGGGTAACTGTGGCAATCTTCCAGGCAGAGGGAATTGTCGAGACAGAGTGATTTGTTGAAAATGCACGTAATAGGTGAGAAGACCTGATCCAGGACCTGGCGTAAAGGCAGGGATCAAGTGAGTCATTACGATGGTGTTACCTTTTAGGGCTTTTAGCAAGTAAGGCCTAGCTTCTTGCATGATGACACGACGCAGGTGGAAAGAGGGACGGGCAATGGGTGGTGGTACAGATGGAGGAGGTGGACTGAAAAAGTTACCAGGAAGTACTGAGCTAAGGTCGGTAAAGGAGTTATTGAGGTGGGTGGCAATGAGGGCAGGGTCAGAGGAGACGGTACCATTGATGTTGAGAAGAGAAGGAGAGGGGGACTGGGAGTGACCATTCAGTTGCTTGATGTTGTCCCAGAAGCACCTGGGGTTCCCCCAGGAGGAGGTAAGAGAGGCTTGGTAGTATTCCGCCTTTGCTTTGCGGATGGCCCAGGTGCACTGGTTGCAGGCGGCAGCATAGGACTGCCTGTCAGCTGAACGGCCAGTAGCAACAGCAAGGTGCCAAAGATTGTCGCGTTGCTTAAGTTGCCACAGTAGGGCAGGGATGATCCAAGGGGCATGTTTCACTTTGGACCTCCTAGCAGTTATGGGAGCAAAGATATCACAGTTTGGTGACCTCAGCAAGAAGGCCGACTCAGAACTGTCTTTAACATATTGAGAAGACCTTGACAGAGACACTTTCATATTTCTGACTGAGGAAGAAACATCACAGCACTGAAAGAAAGTAAGCATATATTAGATTAGACCAGTTTGAATGTATGTTTTTGTAGGAATTTGCATTTGTACCTCTTTGTTTTAAGGCTGTATGTGTTAGGATATTTGGTTCTGTAATATTTTTCTGTTTTCCTATTTTAAAGTAAAGATATATGTTTTAAAATGGAAACTGCCTGGAGTGCTTTGACATTTCTTTTTATTTAAGTGAAGCTTTTGAAGGTTATAGTTAACACTATATATGAACTTATTGTTATACCAAACTGGGAAACTGATAGAGTTCTCTAAAGTCTTGCATAGAGTTCTAAGGGTTCATTTTGTAGACCTGGTTCAGTGCCCATAGGCAAAGATATCTGGCCTCCCAAAGACAGAATTATCTGAGCCTGCTAATTGGGTACACTAACAAGAGGTTATCAGTTTGAATCCCTCCAGAACTTGAGACTAAGGTGACTCGAACCCACAAAAATAGACAAGAGGGTTACCTTGCACTGTTCACTGTCCATAAATCATACACTCAGCGGTTGGCACTTTGGGAGTAGAGAGCTGACCGGCTGAGCGAATCTGTGACAGATACTTTGTCCTCGGGGGAGGAGAGATTATACATAAAGCATGAGTCATGCCTTTGACAACTAGCCTGAAAGCAATCCCGGGACTGTTTTTTTACTGAGTGCTGCACTTCATTTCAAATAATAAAGAAGAAGCTCTGTTGTACTGAAAGTCCTTTATAGCTGATTTAGTGCTATTGATGGATTCAGTCAGGTCAACCCCAATAGTGTACATTGTGGAAATGAGTTTGTGCAATTTAGATATCAAGCATAAAATCTTTAAATACTGTCAATTTTTTCTCCTGGCCACCCAAAACTGAAAGAGAAATTGAAAGTCATGTTTAGTATCTTCCCACCATTGAGGAATGTCATCATAAGCGTTGAACACTGACCAACAGTCATGAATTAGTTGCTTACACCGTGCCTCCACATGGGGATCATCCAGGAGAGAGGAGTTCAGACGCCAAGTGGACTTAGTTCTGGGGAAGTCCTATGTCAAAGTGCTGTCACACAAGACAGCAGAGTGGTTGGATGTTTCGACAGGTACAGTCCTATACTGATTTGTAGTGAGAGTGGAAGAAAGAAAAAAAAATTAATATGGGTGACCAGGGTGCCCTTACGGAAAGTGGGGGAAGCATTAGGGAAACCCATTGCCCCATCCATGAGAGAAGCCATTGAAATTACATCCTGCAGGAATACAGAGTCACAGTAGGTTTTGGTGGAGGTACATCGGGACCCGGGGAGACTAAATCAAAGCTTTGTGCGAAACTAGCAACTTCCAGTAAATGTGACTGCGGGATCTAACCATCTCCTTTCCCTCCTCATCTTGACTGTCATCAATCAGTTCTTAGGTCAAACTGTCCCTCCCCCATCCCCGCTGTATTTAGGTCCCCCTCCTCCTATCCTAATCAAACCAGGTTTGTCCTATTCTACCTTAACTATTTTAGTCACCTAGTACTTCCTTCCCTCACTACCTTTTAGCACCTCCTCCCCCCGCTCACCCCTCAACTTCTCAGTCATAGATCCCTCAGCCCATGGCTACCACTGCCCTCTATTCTACCCTATCTACCTATCACATTACCCCATCCTTCCAATTCATTTCTGTAGCTATCCTCCTTCTGCCTACCCTACAACTGCCCCCCCTCTTATCTTTCCATAGGACTAACTCCACTCCCCTACCATTTCTCAGTATATGACTACCCCTATGCACTTTCCTCTCTGGATTGTTGACTTATTGTATTATTTAGCTAAAATGTGTTTATTGGCTAAAATGTGTCTATTTAGCTAATATATGTTCGTATTGTCCAAAAGGCACTTAGACAAATGAATCTGTTTTGCAAAACATATTCCTGCTTGTTTGTAGTCTTTTATATATCCCCATTATATATTTGCCAATTATTGTAACTGCATTCCTTTGTTGTTGCTATTCTTTCTGACGTGGATCCTCTGTGTGTCTGTGTATATGTGTATATATATATATATATATATATACACACACACTAATAATTGTAACTGCATTACTTTGTTGTTGTTGTGTCTGATGTGGAACCTCTGTAAATGAGCCTTTGGCTCAAAGGTCTTTCCAAAATATGAATAAATAAATAAATACAATTAAAATCTCCAGCCAACACCATTAGGCGACGGGTATGAATGTAAGGACATAGTTCGGTAAACAAGGCAGTTCTGCCTGACTTTGTTTGAGGCGCATAAACGTTAATGAGGCATGGGAAAAGTGGTTGTATAACACATCCAACAATAAGGCATGACCAGGAACAATATCCAGCAAATATTACACCTGACAGGGAAAGTAGAGGAAAAGAATGCCCACCCTGTCACTTTGGTCCAGGCCAGGGGACCAGAAGGAAGAGCCATGCTCCCAGAGTTTCTTAGTAATAGTCAGGTCATGCAAAGATTTTAGTTGTGTGTCCTGTAAAAAAAATAATTGTACCTGGGAGTGTGGGCAGAACTGAGAGAGTGGTCAAACATCTATTATAATTTTTGATACTACTGGCATTTAAAGAGACATAGGAAAGGTGAGGCCCTGGACACGTGGGGAAGATTAGGTAGGAGGGTCAGCCTGTCTCTTAGTCTGAAACCTGGTTTGGCATCATTTGGAAGTGTTATCCAAACCAGCGATCTCTTGATCTGAGTCAAGGTCTCAAATAGAGGAAACAAGGGAGGAAACCTCTGAGTGCATAAAATCTTCATCAGAATTACCCCATTAGGCAGGGGTGGATAGAACTGCAAACTTATTCTCAAGAATGGGGAGGTCAGGAGGGGTCACCTTCACCTTAGGGGTAGGACAACAATGTCTTTTATGGGGTTTGACTAGTACCAGCAGGGGTTCCTGCGGGAGGGGAGGAGGAATCATGACTAGAGTAGAAGCATCCAGGAGTCCCACAGGTGGCTTGTCATCAAGCTCCATAGATGAAGAGGATTCAGGGAGCTGGACTGGGACAGTAGAGTCAATAGCAGGTGAGGGGGCCAAATCTCCCTCTCCAGAGGTATCACAAGGTGGTTGTGCAACAGGAGATAGAGCCGAATCTCCATCAATGGCCACAAGGTCCCGACAGGGGGTGGGGACTGCCTTGGGATTGACCATGGCAGCACTCTTAACTGCTGCAGCACCCAGTGCCTGTCCCTGGGCTATGACTGCATCCTAATTCCATCCTTCTCCTGTACTGTGTGTGGCCCAGGGGTACTTAAGAAAGGAGTGACCCTGTTCTTCACAGAGGTTACCGTGAAATGGGTTTGAACAGACATTGCTAGAATGACCAAACTCCAAACATTGATAACATCGGTCTGTATCACACACAAAACTAATGTGGGTGAGGGAGCCACATTTATAGTAAGCCCAGGGCTGCCCCAGATAAAAACATGCCCCCCTGTCTGTGCCAATGTAAAAGCAGTTAGAAAGATGGCAGATGCCATTATTGGTATACTGTAGCTTGATCCGGATCTTCCAACTCCCAGTCCAAACCTGCTCACTGTCTATGATCAGAAGAGGCCTATCCTGTATATCACATTTCTGTTTCAGTCAATAACAAATGTCAGAGACGTACACTTTCATTACAAAACATTGTAATGGTGGTTTTCCTAGAAGGTTTAGAAAGGGGGATGGCTTGAAACAGGGCCCATTGGGGAGTATCCTTAAAAGAATCATATTTAGACTAGAAATCCTCCAAAGGTGGCGTAAACCGGAAGTTAATATTGTAAATGGTATCACCTGAAACACGTAAAACAGCAAATAAGTCATCAGGGGAATACCCCATGGAGTCCTTTAACATGGCACAAATTACAGAGTCTATCTGGTGGGCACTCCAAGCCACCAGTGTATAAAAGGCATACAGTGTTTCACAGCTGAGGAGGTTCCTTCTTGGAGAAGAAGAGTTGAGACATCTGGAATGGCATGAAGGGAGGATGGGGGTAGCAGAAGTTGTGGTGCCTGTGTCAGGAATGTTCATAGAGATGGGCTGCTCTTGACTGCATGTGGGAAGTGGAGTCTTTTGCATGGGCTGACATCCAGAGGGGGCTGGAGGTGGCCAAGCACTGTCATTAGGCCCCAGAATGCCAGCAAGTGTACACAAAGCTAAGAGATTCATTGAAGGGGGAAATGAACCATAACAAGACTGTCCAAGGGTTCTGAGGAGACTCCATCAGCCACCTTTCCCCAACCAGCAGCCAACAAAGAAGCTTCAACAGACCATTTGTTGAGCTGCTTGTGGGCCAAAATAGGACCTCATCTAGTGCCCAGCATTCCACAAGCAGTGAGTGCAGGCAGGGTTAAGCATATGTGTCAGTAAAAGGAGTCGCAGCAGATGGCAGGGAGAGGGTTTTGAAGTAGGTGCATTTGTGGTGGCAGGAGTAGGAGAAACAGATGAAAACAGGGTTGGAAGGGTCTCAAAATCATTCAGAAGAAGAGAATGTGGTGCCCCCAGGGTGGGCAGCAGATACTGATGAAAAGTTTGTTGAGCTGATAGTGTCCAGGACCACAGCAGTAGAGCCCTCATCCAGCAGCTCAACACTGTGTAGAACCAAATGTGGTGTTTCAAAGCCTTGGGAGACAGTAGCAATGTCATGGATCTTCAGATCCGAGGGTGCCGCAGTTGCCAATACACCTAGCCTGTGTCAGGTCCTGAAGAAGAGGCTAACACGGTTGGCAGAAAGGAGTCAGCTTTTCTGGACTGAGAATAGTCCTGGGATGATGTGGAATAGAGGAAGACAAAGTCCTCCTCCAGCTGGTGTAGCAGCTGGTATTGTCGCGTTAAATAAGTTTGTATCAAGGAAATGTTCCCCTCTCGGGGGGGGGAGGCAGTGAAGTGGGAACCAGTACGTCCTGGTAACCCTAAAAGTTCATGTTGTACAGCAGTGACAAAGGCTCGTACCTCTGAGGCAGTGTCAGAGCTATGGTCAAACAACGGTCCAGTGGGGCCAGAAGGGGGGAGTTGGCTTGTGATAGTTGGCTGCTCACTGTCAGGAAGAGCATGGTTCAGATCATCAAAAGATGTGTTGAAACTCACAACAGCAGGGTTTGGCCAGCTAACTGTCCCCAACACACTCTTGCGAGGCCAAAGCCCCCCAGGAAGAATTGGTCTCTGTTGCTCTGGCTGTCTACTTAGGCCTAAAACTTCCATGTGGATTGAATGTGATGAAGTAGTAGTCATGCAGAAAAGCTCCACTGGAACCAAGCCCAAGTCAGGAAGTGCAACAGATAGCTGCTGCCACCCGGCAGAGGTAGGTGTTGGTACAATGTCTTTTGATGCAGAAGCTGGTTGATAACTTGTATGACCGAAAAAGGGGGTTCGTTTTTGGCCAGGTAAACTCCCAGCTGCGTATGCAATTCCCAGCTATCCACCATCCGTAGCTGCCTCCCATCCACCCGCTAAGATGGAGGTTGAAGGTGCCATGCTTGAAGAAGCAGTCTGCATACTGGGAGAGGTGCAAAGCAAAACAGTTTCTGAAGCCTTCATTGGTCGGCCGTCACCAGGGGCAAGGGACGTTGCTTTCTGTACATCTTCAGCATCGGTAGCATGGGACAAAATCAGCAATTCAGCAGCTCGGTGGCTAAAAAGGGGTGTGATAGTGTCCAGTTTCTGTAACTCTGCCTGCAATTTACACTGGTGTTCGAGGAACAAGCATTCTTACATATCCAGACATTGTTGTAAGAGTTCCTTCTGGGACCATAGAAGGTTTGAATCCAAGGAATAATTAAACAGGGATGCATTCATGTCAGTCTGTCTGTATGGAGTACAGGTCACTTCACTTTCCATTGGTGAAATGTCAGTGCTCATAGCACAATCCATAGAGTTAATATTCAAAATAGGAACAAAAACGATGGTCTCAGGCCGTAGCAAGGCAGGAGAGGAGACCAACTCCCCAGCCCCAGTCACATCCATCAGCTCTCCTAACACACTCAAAGTGGTCAACTTGGCAAGCCAAAGATGGCCAAGGGGTCCCGCTACTGGAAAGAGTAGGGGAATTTCCTTGGTGCACTGCCCATCATTCCCCTTCCATGAGACTGGTTCAGGCAATTGTCCAAGGATGTGCAAGCATGTTGATGCGCGAATGTTTGCCACTAGACATTTAAAGTCACATCACTACCAGTCTCTCATTGCTTGTAAAGCACTTTGGGATATGGTGTGTATGAAATGTTCTTTATAAATTCAAATTCGTGTTTTTATTCTATGGAGCATGTCCAGTTTCATTGATCAGATGATGGCTGGAAGAGGTGGAGGGAGGACTGTGTTGGTTGCCTGCCATGTGATCAGATGTTTTTCAGAGCATCCTGTTTTGGACAGAGTGGGAAAGTAGTAGAATGCCAGATTGTGGTGGGGGTCAGAGAGTGAGGGTGTATCTGCAGTTACTGGGTCAGATGGGGGGGCTGGTAAACTTGTATCATATGTACTTTGAGGACATTGGGTGGGGTGATGGATTATTGTAACAAACTATGGAACTTCACTGGAACTGGGGACTGGGAATGGGGGTATGGGTTATAAGAAGGTGTGTGGGTCTGACTTTTGAATGGTTGGAGTGACTGGAGGAGGGTGTGAAATGTGACTATATGGGTGGGGGTTGTTTCCTGTCACCAGAGGCCCAGTCAGAGCTGTGACGAGAACTACTTTTAACTGGAGATGAGGGGATGCAAGCAGCAGTTATGCAATGGTGTCAATCGTATGAGAGCTATACAGTTGCAATACAGCTGTGCTGTGTTCAGCCTCCCACTGTATTATTACTCTTAAAGTTTTCAAACCAGGGTAGTTTGCTTTTTCTAGTTTAGGCCAAACCAACAACTCTGTTAACAAAAAGTCTGCCTTTAACTTCATTAAGCAGCTTTAAAAATGCAGATAGAGAAAAGGAGGGAGGGTTTGCCATTGAGAAAGTCATAGGAAGAGTTTGAGGAAATGAGCGGCACAACCTAAAATAGGGCAGACTGGATGGACTGATGGTCTTTTCCTGCTGACACTGTCTATGTTCAGTGTTTCAATAAATTCCCGCTTCAAAATGAGTATTTTAAAATAATGGCAGATGCGTGTCAGTCATTGTTGCTGCAATTCTATTTTGACAGTCATTGAATGGCTACTCACTATCTGGGTGGCCCTTATAACTAAATTTTTCGAGGGTAATCAGTACACCCAAACCATCATTAACCTCATCATCCTCCTCCATCCAAATTTGGCACTTAGTGCTATTATCTATCAGGGTGGCCCCTAAATTCTAGTTTCCCAGTACCACTCCCATGAGAACTACTGTTTATCAGAAACTGTAACAAATTCCTGTCTGGGTGGCCTTTGAAATTGAAATCTATGCTGAATCCTCACCGGGTGATGATCCTCAGCCTAAACCACTACAAAGTGCTAAGGCCCAATAGCTGTAATACCCATAAGGTTTGCTGTAGGTGTATTAGTATCTTGACTGCCATATTTCCTTCTGGTAAGCTATATGTGATTGGAACCTTTACACCTGCTGTAAAGTCTTAGCAATCAAAATGGTTTGTAAGGGTTTGACTACCACAATGGCGTGCAGACTTTTCCTTCTATGGGTAGACTTCCTAGTGGCTTCATGGTTCCCCCAACTATGAACACCAGTGTAATCCTATTCAACCCTCAGGTTTTATCATCTGCTCTGTTACTTACTCCCATCAATTGCTGGCTATGATTGGGATGTGTCAAAAAGGGCACCTTTACCTGCTATCATTCTGCCACCTAAGCCCACAGTGGTACAATTGTCCCCTATTAGTTACTGGCTCCCCAGAGCATTAGTGGTATCCCTCCTACTCTCTGCTGAGCATATTGAGTGCAATCCAGCCCCCTGAGATCTCCCATTCAGACTCATTTAGGTCTTGCTCCAGGGGCTAAAAATAGCTCATCCGAATTTTGGTAGCCTTTGGCCCAAGCTAAATGACCTGGAAATGTGGATGTCCCTCTATAGCCCCAATGCTCTAGTCATGACTGAAATCAGGCTAAAACTCTGCATCCTTCCCCATGAACTGGCCATCCTTGGATATTACACTTTTAGGAAGAATTGTCTAGGTAAGAAAGGGTCTTGCTTCAAACATCATGAAGTCTTGCTGTATTCTGACTATTGCAGTTAGCCCCAGCACTCAAACTGCCCCGGAGAGTAGAGGGTTCATTTTCTATGCAGAGCATAGAACATTGAGCTCAAGCTCAGTTCAGACCTCTGTCTGCTGCACATTGAAGCGTAACCATCAGATTCTTTACTCCGTCTAACTGAACAGTCGCTCCCGAGATTTCTTCTTTGCTCGCGGTTCTAAGTCGGTTAAAGTCCTTGGTTTCATCGATTATTTTTTCACAAGTTTCGGTTCAGATCTCTGTCTGTGGTACAGTAAGTACTAGGTAGCGAACTAGACATAGTAAACTTGTCGAAATTGTAAAACTTGATTTTTCGACCGGTTCAGCTGAACCAGACGTTTAGTGAAGTGTATATTTCTGTTTTTGTTTCTAAATTTAGAGTGTGGTTGCCAGTCCTTATCAGTTTTAAAAAAAAAAAACGTGCTTTCTTGTGTTTTTTTCCAATACCCATGACACGGATAGAAACTGATAAGGGTGTCTTGCCTGGTTGTTTGCCATAAAAAGGGTACGTTTGTTGGTTAGGATGGCTATGTCTGAGAAACCCAAAATAAAAACCAGGCCCACTGGGTTTCAACACTGCAGTGTGTGTGGAGAGGTCTTTGCTAAGTCTGATCCCCACACCACCTGTGTTTATTGTCTGGGGTTTGACCACCTCGATTCAAACTGCCAAATCTGTAGAGATTTCCCTAAGTCTACCCTGGAAAAAAGGTTAGGTAGGCTTAGGGATAAGAAGGCCGAGAAGTCCACTGACCCGGATGGCCAGCCCGGTTCGGTTCCGACCAAACCTGAGGGCTTGCCCTCTGACCAAGGCGATACTCGCCGGGCAGAGAAGAGCCGATCGAGGATCGGTTCCTACAAAAGAAAGAAAAAAAATCGGCGGTTCAGATCCAGAGACCCATTTTCCGACCACTGAAGAGATTGCCAAAGTGATTAGGATTGTGGAATTGTTTCGCCCGGTTCTGTCTGATCCGGCGCTTTCTGGCAGGTGCTCAGTTTGGTCGGTTCCTCCAGTTCAGGATTATGCCCCTGAATATTTTTATAAACCAGATTTGAAGGAGGATGAAGATTATGATGATGATGATGATGGTGATGGTGATGATGATGGTGTGGAAGGTCTGGATGAGCCCATCGAACCAGACATCTCCCCAAACAGACCTTTTGGTGTGTCCCCCCCCCCCCAGGCTTTCTGAGTCCCCTTCCCACTACATGTTTTACAGAAAAGTGGCAGAAACCCTCCAGCTCCTGTGGAAGAAGCTGTAGAACAAGAGGAACCTGATTATGTGGAGATGATGGACATCCCAGAGTCCAAGAGACTGTCTATTCCCCTTCATAAGTCCTTTGGGAAACAGACACAAAAGATTTAAAAAACTCCAGATTCTGTACCTCCTGTAGACAGAAGGATGGACAAAAGGTACACCTTATCAGGTTCAGGTACAGAGTACTTGTATCACAATGCAGCCATGTTGGGATCATGCAGGCTGCAGCATGTGATAAGGCTAATATACCCTTGGCATCACACCCCCCAGATAAAGACTCTAGGAAGCTGGATGCCATGGCAAAGAAGCATAGAACGTTGAGCTCCTGCTCAGTTTAAACCTCTGTCTGTTACACATTGAAGGTAACCATCAGATTCTTTACTATACCTAACTGAACAGTCACTCCAGCCTGGGAATCAAGCAGGCTAATTATATGGCCTATGCAGCCAGGTTCCAGAAGTCCAGGTGGGACACTGTACTGGCACTGGCTAAGCAGGCTTCCTCCCAGCTTGCCTCGGAGCTGGAGGAGGTGGCTGCTGAAGGGATTGAGGCATCCAAAGTACAATTGTATGCTGCTGTGGACTCAAATGATGTATCATCTAGAGTCATGGCTACATCTGTAGCTCTTCGGAGAATGGATTGGCTCAGATGTACTAGCTTCTCATAGGACACCCAGGCTAAGGCCATGGATTTCCCTGTGGTGGGTAATTCTTTGTTTGGGGAGCAGACAGAGAATTACATGAAAAAGATGGATGAGTATAGGACTACCTATAGGAGTGCACAGGCCAAGGAAAGGCAGGCAACTCCTTAGAAGCAGCAAGCTAGGGGCAGGGACAGGCCTTTTCATAGGCCTTTCTGCCAAGCACAGGCCTCTTCTCCTTCTCCTTTTCATCAGAGGGGGTTCTTCAAAGGGAGAGGCAGAAGGGGGATGAGCAGGGCTGCATCCACCCCTCAGCCTAAGGCTTCTGCCAAGCAGATACCCTGATGTGTCATCCCGGGTTGACCCCCCATTCCTGTAGGAAGCAGGCTGGCTTACTTCGTTCAGGACTGGATGTCTGTAACCTCAGACAAGTGAGTCCTGGAGGTGGTAAGCCAGGGGCTGGTTCTCAGATTCAAGCAGTTTCCAAAGCTGAGGGCCAGATCTTTTCCACCTGCAAGCATCTCTGAAACCATTGCCCTAGGGCAGAGGTTTCACCTCTACTGGCTCTAGCCGCTATAGAGAGAGTACTTACATTGCACAGGGGCCAAGGTCTGTACTCCAGGTACTTCCTTACCCAAAAAAGACAGGGGAATGGTGACCCATCTTAGACTTAAGATACCTGAGAAAACATTTTTTAAAACCAAAATTCAAAATGGTGACTCTGGGAATAATCCTTCCATCTCTAAGGCCAGGGGACTGGCTAGCCTCTCTGGACTTAAAAGATGCCTACTTTCTCATTCCCATCAGGTGCTCCAACAGAAAGTACCTCAGGTTCGAATTGCCTTCAGGCCATTATCTGTTCAAAGCTATGCCCTTCGGCCTGCCATCAGCTACAAGGGTATTTACAAAATGCCTAGCAGCAGTAGTGGCCTTTTTAAGAAGGAAAAATATTTCCATACCTGGATGACTGGCGCATTGTGGGTCAGTCCCCAGACCAAGTCAAGTCAGACCTGCTAGTGACTCAGCAAGTGTTCACTTCTCTAGAATTCCTTCTCAGTCTCCCCAGGTCAGTTCTCGAGCCTGTTCGGCTCCTCACCTTCATAGGGGCAGAGTTGGATACAGTCAAAGCAAGAGCTTTTCTTCCCCTGGAAAGGGCAAGGGCTATTGTGGAGCTGGATTCTTCATTCCACCTTCTGGTCTCTTGGCCAGCAAGGCATTTCCTCCAGCTTCTGGGCCACATGGCAGCTTCTACAGCAGTGGTCCAAGGGGCCAGATTTCAGATGAGGAACATTCAGTTTCACCTGAGGTCCTTTTGGTCTCATAGGAAAGATTCTTTAACCAAACTAATTCCAATGACTCAGACTCTGATCCAGGCTCTCCAATGGTGGCAGGATCAAGACAACCTCAGGCAAGGAGTCCCATTCATCACTCAGTCTCACTCTGTGGTCCTAACCGTGGATGCTTCTCTATTGGGGTGGGGATCCCATCTAGGGGCTCTCACAGCCCAGGGACTGTGGTCCCATCAGGAATCCCTTCTTCATATCAATCTCTCGGAACTCAGGGCAGTCTTTCTGGCCCTGCAAGCTTTCTCTCAGTCAGTGCAGAACAAGGTGGTTCAGGTCAGGACAGACAACACCACCACCATGTGGTACATCAACAAGCAGGGAGGCACTCAGTCCACGGCCTTGTGCACAGAAGCCATGAAATTGTGGTCCCTAGCTTATTCTCTACAGACCTCTCTGATAGCATTCCACCTTCCAGGAAAGGACAATGTGCTAGCAGATGCATTGAGCAGGATCTCCCAGGGCCATCACGAATGGTCCCTGGACCCTCTGGTGTTAAAAGTGATTTTTTCAAGGTGGGGCACTCCAGAGATCAATCTCTTTGCTGCCCCAATCACCAACTTCCTCTGTTTTGCTACAGACCCCTAGTCTTGGGCTCAGTCCCTCTGGAAGCACTGTTTTTGAACTGGGAAGGGAAATTTCTATATGCCTTCCCTCCCTTTCCTCTGCTGTTCAAGGTTCTGGTCAAGATAAGGTCACAACCCTGCAAAGTCATTCTGATTTCCCCAGACTGGGCCAGGCAGCCCTGGTGCCCCCTGTTGCTGTCCCTTGCAGACCATCTTCCCCTGTCTCTTCCCAGGAATTACAACCTGTTAACCTCCTCTCAGGGGAGGATTTGGTACCCCATTCTTTGGTCTCTCAATCTCAAGGCATGGCTCTTGAAGAGTTAGAAGATGCAGATTTGCATCTGTCTCTAGGGGTTCTGGATATTCTCAAAACCTCTCGAAAGCCTGCCACCAGAGAAACTTATAACTCCAAATTGAAGAGATTCAGCATTTGGTGTTCCAAGAAGCATATATCCCCAGACACTGCTGAATTGTCTACAGTTCTGGATTATATGGTTCATCTTAATGGCCTAGGCCTCAGACCAGCTACTCTCAAAGTACATTTGTCAGCAGTTTCTGCTTTTCTGTCAGTGGGAAAGCCTTCCTCACTGTCATCTCACCCTGTATTCTGTAAATTTTTCAGGGGATTGCTTCGTACCAATCCCCCTTTAGGGATCCTATTCCTGCTTGGGATCTTAATGTTTGCATTGCTCAGCTTATGCAACCCCCTTTGAGCCTTTTTCTTCAGCAGAGCTTAAGTACTTGACTTGGAAAACTGTTTCTGGTAGCTATTACCTCTGCCAGGCATATCAGTGAATTGCAAGCTCTGTCAGTGGAACCTGATTTTATCTCATTCCATAGAGATAAGATGGTCCTTAGAACCAATAGGAGGTTCTTACCTAAAGTGGTTTCAGATTTTCATCTGAACCAGTCTATGTCTCTCCCTGTGTTCTTCACTGATCATTCTTCTTCAGGAGAAAGAAGTTTACACAGTTTGGACATTAAAAGAGCCCTTAGTTACTACATTGAGCATACTAAGGCTCACAGGTTTGACTCCCTCCTGTTGTTTCTCACTTATGGGGAAGTGGGGAAGGGCAAACCTGCCACTAAGAGAACCATTGCCAGGTGGATTGTCTCTTGTATACAATTCTGCTAGGAGAAGCTAGGCAAAATACCACCCTCAGGCCTGAGGGATCATTCGGCTAGAGGTACAGCTGCTTCCCTGGCTGCGGCCAGGGATATTCCTTTGCTAGAGATATATAAAGCAGCCACCTGGAAAACAGTCCATACATTTACCAAGTATTACTCCCTGGGCATCCAGGCTAGGAGTGATGCTCGGTTTGGTACAGCAGTACTGCAGAGCCTATTTCCAAGGTACGTTTGAATCCCTCCTCCATGGAGGTACTGCTTGGTAGACTGCAATAGTCAGATTACAGAATACAGCAAGACTTCATGTTGTTTGAAGAAAAAATTACTCACGTTAGTAATTATGTTTCTTCTAATGGAGTCTTGCTATATTCTGACCTCCCTCTCTGCCTCCCCTCTCAGAACCTGTTTTTAGGAAGTGGGCTGGCAGGTGTAGTGTTGCACCCCAGGGGTGCATTTGGGCACTCCCTCTTTTCAGAGAGAGGGAGTGGGTTATATTTATTAATTTAATAGTCTTAAGTTGTTCACTACCTGGTTTTTGTTTTTGGATTTCTTGACTTGAGTCTTTTTGGGGATCCAAAATATTTGGTTGACATTTGGCTAGTAAAAATTTTACAATTTCCACATAGTAGTTAGTATTAACTCATAAGAATCTGATGGTTATGCTTCAAAGTGCAGCAAACAGAGGTTTGAACTGAGCTTGAGCTCAACATTCTATGCTCTGCATAGAAAATTAACCCTCTAGTCTCCAGGGCAGTTTGAGTGATGGGGCTAACTGCAATAGTCAGACTACAGCAAGACTCCATTAGAAGAAACGTAATTACTAAGGTGAGTAATTTTTTCATCCTCTTGTACGTGAAAGATACACTCAGGATGATGGAGATCCCCTTAACCTCCCTGTATCAGACCTCTTGTGAATGTCTACTAGTGAAACTTTTGCTAGGTGACATGAAACCCTTAGTCACAGGTTGTGTCTATAACTCCCCTCTGTGGCTAGAGCTGCCTTTGACATCACTGCCTGCCAGGGAACCCTCACACTTTGATAGCTCATAATCTTTGGCAATTTTAATCTCAAACAGATCAGAGGTAGCCCATGCAGCTTTAAATCCTCCCTACAAGATGTACACCTCATCCATGTTATTAATGAATCCACTCACTATAATGCTAAAACAGGTAACCAATCCTTTCAGTACTGGATACTAGTCAGCAGAAATGAAAGAATAGGGCTGCTGGAATACTAGGTGACTAGCTCAGTGATCATTCCCCAATTTATTGTATTTGGAGCAACAACTTCAAACCCCCTTCCCCTCACAAGAACTTTAACTGTCAGGGACTACTCTTGACTTGACAAGGGTGCCTTCCTTGAGATGATTTTGCCACGTCAATTGGGGTGATATTGGAAGGTTCAAAAATGTTAATGCTGTCCTTGACTTTCTGGTAAACTGCCTGGTCTCTGTAAATGACAAATTTGCCCCAATAGTTCAGAGGAAAATAAAGGACCTGTGCTCAAGGTGACTCACATCTGACCTCTCTAGACTAATAAAACAAAAGGATAAAACCTATGATACTTTTAGGGCCTCTGGTTCCTGTCATGACTGGCATAGTTACTGGACACTAAGAAACCTCTGCAAGGCTAGTCTTAAGAAGGCCAGGACAGGGGCATCCTTAACCCGGGGCCAGAGGGGCCAGTCTTCTGGCTGCCTTGCAGGCTGCCACTCCGTCCCTACCTGCCCCCTTCTGCCTCAGCACTCGTGAGTAGTTGCCGGCTGTGTGCTGCCTGCCCCATCTGCCCTTCTGCCTCAGTGCAGCGCTTATGTGGTTGGTTCTTTGAGCAATGATCGCCCACTCACCACGAGGCCACACCCACGACATGAAGAATAGACATCCAGTCATAACCCACCTCACAATACAACTCCAGGTTCTTCCATCTCTTTCAGACGTTCAGGCTGGCTTTCAGCTCTGAAAACTCCTCCTCTCACTTCCTCTAGTCTCAACCCTCCTCTGTGATGACCCGGTCGGTCTACTCCTTCAAGTTTCCCGATGATGACCCAATCATCCCGATGGTCCTGTCCATCTTCCCTGCTCCCTCCCAGCCTCCATGCCAAAGCCACTGCCAAACTGAGCCCAAGGAGAGAGAGCGGAAGACAGGAGATGTGGTTGTTGTTGTGTGAGCATGGAGATCAGACTGATTAAGTGTAAAATAAATAAAAAATCATTTTTTACCAAGTAGATTCATTAAATTGTTGTTAAAAAAAAGCCCTTTTAAGGGCTAGTAGTTGAGTTGTGTGTGTGGCGTTGTAGTAGTGGGCAACTATTTGACACAACAAAAACAACAAAATATATATAGAGACACAGGCTAGCCACAGGCAGCAAAGCGACTGCAGTTTGGTCAGATTCATTCATTCATTCTACATTCACCTGGCATTTTATTTTGAGTGGCACTCCAGATCAACAGCCAGAAATACTTTACTGTTCACTACAAAAAAAACCTTATAAGTTTTAAGGGCTACTGTGTGTGCAGTGAGCTGCTGGCCTAACAGGACATTTCTGGGCTAGATAGTGGTAGTGTGGTTTCAGGTTTGCCTGCTTAACTTACTAGGTTTGGGCTGGGCAGTAATAAGATAAACAGAAACCAACTGAAATATATAGGTCAAATAGGTGGCTATCAGGTACAGACAGACCGGCTCCAGTCTCCAGGCCACACAGTCCAGAGAGTCCCAGATCGACATACATTACTAGAAAAAGTCCTTTAGTTTTAAGGCCTTCTGGGGTACTGTGGTGGGCATCTCAGGGCCAGTTAGCAAACATTTTGTCAAGAAAATGAAAAAATATATATAATGTAGTTTGTTAGCAGGCAGATAGGCTCCAGGCCAGGCCACAGAGTCCAGAGTCCCAGACCGACATAATTTACTAGAAAAAGGCCCTTCTGGGGTACTGTGGTGGGCATCTCAGGGCCAGTTGTTACAAGTGTTTGATAGAGAGCATTTTGGCAAAAAAATTAAAAATATATAATGTAGTTTGTTAGCAGGCAGACAGGCTCCAGGCCGCACAGTCCAGAGTCCCAGATTGACATACTTTATTAGAAAAAGTACATTTAAGGCCTTCTGGGGTCCTGTGGTGGGCATCTCAGGGCCGCCAGTTGTTACAAGTGTTTGATAGCAAGTATTTTGTCAAAAAAAATATATATATATATAATATAGCTTGTTAGCAGGCTCCAGGTCACACAGTCCAGAGTCCCAGATTGACATACTTTACTAGGAAAAGTCCTTTTAAGGCTTTCTGTGGTACATGGGTGGGCATCTCAGGGCCAGTTGTTACAAGTGTTTGATAGCAAGCATTTTGTCAAAAAAAAAAAAATATATATAATATAGTTTGTTAGCCGGCAGACAGGCTCCAGGCCAGGCCACACAGTCCAGAGTCCCAGATCGACATACTTTACTAGAAAAATTCCTTTTAAGGCCTTCTGGCGTACAGACTCAGTGGTGGGCATTTCAGGGCTAGTGGGAGCCAGAGGTACTGACCACACAGTCCAGAGGATTTTTCGACTATCCTACTATTCTGAAAACAGTCATTTTAAGGGCTAGTGTGGTACTAGTGGACATGTAAGTGATAATGGGATGTATCTGTGGGTGTTTGGGGTCACAAATAAAAAAATACAAGTGACCACAGAGGCCCAGGCTCTCATATTGTACTGTTTGTCAAAAAATTAAAAAAAGAAAGAAATATATATCCAGGCAGCCACACAGTCCAGGGTCCCAGACCAGCCTATACTGTTACCAAAAAGTCCTTTTAAGGGCTAGTGTGAAACTAGTGGGCATTTTTGCCAAAATTTACAACACACAAATTAAACAGAAATATAGGCAACCAACATACAAGTAAAACAGTGTGTGTCACCAACTTCAGTGTTCTCTTTTTCCTTCTGCCTCTTTCGTACTGTTTAACTGTAAAAAGCAGTAACTTGGTTTCTTAAATATAATAAAATCTTCAGGTGGACAGACAGTACTTTGGCAGTGGTGCTCAGGGTGTGATCAATGACTATTCATCAGCTACACAGTCTCTGACAGCAAGTATGTTTAAAAATCATACCTAGAGTCACTTTTAGGGGCAACTACAGGCTTTTTATGTTTGCTTGCACGCATGTGCAAGAAACAGTGCCACCATATGAGTTTTTGTAGGTGTGCCACCCCCACTTCCAATGCCCTGCTTCTTTTTTCAGGCACGGCAGCACCGCACCAATGAATGTCCAAGCTGTCTATGACAGCTGTTCAGATGCAGTGCCATACAGTTCTGAGAAATTCACCGCTACAATCAGCGGTGATAACATGTAAGCAATTTGCATACTGTCATCGGCAGATTGCCTACATGTCAGCACTGCATCTGAATTGTCATAGACAGTTCATTTCTGATCCCCATTGGATCCAGTCCCCTCCATGAATACATAGGTAGCACACTGGGAGCCCACCCCAGTGTGCTCATGCGCTCCCCTCAACTCCCGCACACTGTATGACCAATGGGGGTGCCCAATCCCCCATCAGCTCCACTGCCCCCCCCAAAAAAAGCAAACTTCCAGGTGCCACACTGGGAGCCCACCCCAGTGTGGCAGAAGTCTGTGGCTCACGGAGGTGCACAATCCCCCTCAGCTCTATTGCCTCCCCAATAGACTTCCAATCCCAGTGTGGCAAAAGTTCCACATCGTCTTTATAAAAAAAACAACACCTAGAATGAAAGAAAGCAGTCCCTCGTTGACTCTCTTGCACCCTCCCCCAACCTGCACCCACCCTCTGCGTACCCCACCTCCCCACACCCCCCTCACCCCATACTTACCTCCGGAGGCGGTGCGATGATCTTTAGTGGACCAGGAACACGTCTGCATTCTTCAAAGCCAACTGCGAACTGATGAAATGCTGGTAAGCTGTATAATGACATTAACTTTTTTTTTCGACTTTGGTGCATATCTCGGCCATTTTGGGGAATTTTTTCACCAAAGTTTCAACATGGGGTTCTTGGGAACCCACCTCATGAACTCAGCCACTGTCATTTTGTTATTTGGTCCAGAAAGGTGATTTCGTGGTCACTGTGTGGAACCACTTTTTGGGACTGAGTAATGAAATGACAGTGTCACAGTTCATGAGGTAGGCCCCCCCAAAACCCTATGTTGAAAATTTGGTGAAAAAATTCCCAAAAATTACTGTTTTGTGAGCATGCGTTGCACAGTTCCTACGCATGCTCATAACTTCGAGAATTTTTACTATTTTCAATCCAGAGTTTCAACATTGCCATTTTACCACACCTCCTTATGAGCAGTACAGCTGTCATTTTTCACATCTTGCCCAAAATGTGTTTTCGCACATGTAGCGCACAATGACATGGTTGGTCTGCGAAATCAATGTTTGAGACATATTAAGAAAATCTCAGTGACACTGTTCATGAGTAGAGGTCTTAAAATGGCTATGTTGAACATTTGGTGACAAAAGTCCATAAAATGACTGTGTTATGAGCGTGCTTTGCACAGTTTCCACACACCCTCATAAGTTCACAAATTTGTAATATTTTCAGTCCAGATTTTTAACACTGTCATTTTTCCACACTTCCTTTTGAACAGTACAGCTGCCATTTTTCACACCCTGACCAAAATGTGTGTTTTGCACTTCTGGCACAGAAATGCATGGTCGCTATGGGAAATCAGAGTTCGGGACAGATTAAAAAAATCACAGTGACACTGTTCATGAGCGGAGGTCCCAAAATGCCTGCGTTGAAAATCTGCTGTAAAAAATCCCCAAACTAATTACATTACGGGTGTGCATTGCACAGTTTCTATGCACACTCGTGACTTCAGTTTTTTTACATCTTCACTCCAGATTTTCAACATTGCCATTTTCTACACCTCCCCATGGACAGTACAGCTGTCATTTTTCACATCCTGTTCAAAAAGTGTTTTTGCACCTGTGGTACCAAATGGCATAGTCTCTGTGCAAAATCAGCTTTCAGCTAACAAGCTGATATTGCCACTCTTCATGAGGTGGGGTCACAAAAAAAATATGTTGAAAATTTGGAGTGAAAATACTAATGAACGCCAGGGGCATTAGTGTTTCCAACCATAACACCCCACCCTGTAGAGACTGACAGGCATCAGGGGTGTGACTTGGGATTGTTGCCTGTAATGCTCATGCCATTCCATCCCACCCACACCCTGCAGCCAGTGACAGGCATCAAGGTGTGCCTTGGACTCTTTGGCCCCAAAGTTCACCCCGTTCTCCTATGCTGCACCCATCTCACCATATTTCCTTATGGAATGGGATGAGCATAAGGCACAAAGACCTCAAGGCACACCATGACTCTTGACGGTGTCTGCAGGGTAGGGTGTGGTGAAATGGCATGGGCGTTATGGCCAATGACCCAAAGGCACACCCCAATGCTTATCAGTCTCTGCAGGGTGGTGGTGGGGCTGACTTCCATTCAGTATTTCACTGCCATTCCTATTGTGCATCTCTCTAACTCCTACACTACCAATGCCAAGGCCAGCAAGCAAACATTCGGCATTGACAAATGTTTGTTTGTCTTGCCTTTGTTGTGTGGCCAAATCAACTAAATCAATCAACTGCTGAGCTGCCATCTTTATTCATTACCTGACTCAGTACACTTTAGGTTTTCTGGCTTGTACACAGTTTAATCTGATTATAGTATTGTAACATGGTGTAAAGTTAGCATACGCTGTCCTGTTCATCTGCACTGTGCTCCTGTGCAGTGTTTGGTGGTTGAAATATCAGTAGCCTTTATTATGGATATAAGAAACTATTTCAGAAAGACTAATGACCCGCAGCCAGTATCTCAATCTGAAAGTCATGGAGGAGAAGTAATCATGGTAACAGATGTAGCAGCACAGCAGTCAATGCATAACATTGTGGCATCCTTTCATGATTTCGGAAGCAGTCATAGCCAAGGCAATAACCAGCATCGTACAAAAGATGGACAGGTGGGGCAAATAGTAGAAAATATTTCTCCATTACCAATGGTAGAATCACCTGATGCAACGAATAGCAAATCACCAAATGACCTTGGCTATAGTGATTCTGGAATTGACAGCCAAATAATTATAACATCTCATCAACTTATTTTTGGAAAAACATGGATGCACACAAACGGTCATTTCAAGCTGATTGTTTTTAAAACATTTCACTGGTTGGAATACTCAGTTCATGCCAATGCAGTGTATTGTTTCCCTTGTAGAGTATTTAGTACTAGGAATGCAAGGGCATCTGGAGATGCTCTACTTGGCAAAGGATTCACAAATTGGAAAAGAGCTACTGAATCATTTAGGGAACATGATTCTTCAGTTGCTCATTTGAGCAGCATGACTAGCTAGGCAGAATTTGAACAACCAAAGAAAACTGGCACTATAGAACAAGTCATTAACAGGGCAAGTGACAAAGACTTCCATGATCAGAGAGAGTACATGAAGCGACTAGTGGAAATAACTAGACACTTGGGTAAACAGGGATTGGCATTTCAGGGACATAATGAGAGCCCAGACTGCATGAACAAGGGAAACTTTCTTGAACTCCTAGATCTCATAAGAAAATTTGACCTCTTTCTTGCAAAATATAGACCACCAGATAATGCAAGTTATACTTCACCAAATTCACTGAACGAACTAATTAGCACCTGTTCTAAAGAAACACTTGCATGCGTTATTCAAGAGAGAATCTCAGTAGAAATGTTTTCAGTCATGGCTGATGAAGCCAGAGATAGTAAAAAATGTGAACAGCTAGCAGTTTGTGTGCACTATGTAAACAGTGAGGGACAGATAATGGAAAGGTTTATTGGGTTTACTAAAATGGAGAAGTTTGATGCTGTCAGTATCACTGCTGCTTTAGAAGACTGTTTGAAAAAACATGCAATTGACAAGCTGTTGTGTGTTGCTCAGGCTTACGATGAGGTTTTTTTGTGATGAGCAGTCATATAAGTGGAGTTCAAGAAAGATTTTGAATGTTTCATGATAAGGCAATTTATGTACATTATGCCCATGAACTAAGTCCAATGCTTTGTAATACATGCAAAGAATTGCCAGAGGCATGTGACTTCTTCAAGACTCTTGAGTCTCTGTACGCTTTTCTAGTGTTTTGGTGAAACAACACCAGCAGTTTATGAATGCTCAGGGGGACCTTGGCTTAACAGCATCTGAACTTGTGCAGCTCTCAGATACTAGATGGTCTTGCAGACTGTGGTCAATCAGTGCTGTGCTGAAAACATTTGATACACTTTTAAATTGTTTGTCTATAGGGGTGTCACATGATGCAGGGCAATGGGTAACACTCTCCTGCCTGAGCTCCTCTCCTCTGCTCTGCTCTGTTTTATACCATTTATTTACGTCTTTGTAGTGGTAAATCTTTCCATCTGCTCGGTGTATCTTCACTGTAATCTGGTGTTTACACCACTGTTGGGGCTAAATGGAGATAGAGATGAAGAAAAGCCTTCCTAAACATACCCCCCCCCCGACGCATCTCCCGAGAAGGCCCTGAAGAAGACCAAGGCCTCCTCTGTAGCACAGTTGCAGACTACTGGCACTGGCAATGCGGATTCAGAGCCTCTTACCCATGCCAGATTCTTGGAAGAATTTCAGCCTTTCAAATCTGAGCTGCAGTCGATTTGGGGGGAAATTAAAAGTATTTCTAATACTGTGGAATCTCTATCTCAGAAGATCTCTGATAATGAAGCTCGTATACGCTCCTTAGAGCGCAAGCAAGATCAAGTCGGTCCAGATTTGGTGGCCGTGCGGCAACGACTAGCCAAAATGGAGAGCAAGGTCGAGGATTTGGAGGGCCGTAGCCACCACAATAATGTGGTTTTAATAGACTTGTCAGAACGAGAAGAAGGAGCTGACCCGATCAAATTTGCCAGAAACTTTGTTGCAAAAATAGCAGGTCCATCTCCGTTTGGTTCAGACTATATTATTGAAAGAGCCCACAGAGCGCTCCATCCAATGCCACCACAAGGAGTGGCTCCTAGCTCCTTTATTTTTTGATTTCTGAATTACCGGGAGAGGCAGCATTTTTTGGTTAAAGTACGGGAAACTAAAGATCTCACATGGGAAGGATCTAGGATTAGGGTTACACAAGACCTACCCATGTCAGTGCGCCAGAAATGAGCCTCTTACCATGCAATAGTTATAAGGTTAATAGCAGCAGCTATTGAATTTAGGATGAATTATCCAGCCAGACTGCAAGTGCTTGTGGTGGGCTCTTGGTGTGCATATGAGGATGCTGAGACTGTGGCTACCGATCTTAGAGCTGCTTTCCAGAATTATTTTGTGCCCCCTGAGGCAGGGGCTGGGTGTGCCTGACTGAGAATTCATATAATGGAGCGAGATGCCTGTTAAGGACTTCCCTTTTTCTCTTCTTTCTTAAATAAAAAAGATCCTGGCATTTGTAGGGGGTCTGGCCGGTTTTCCCCGGAGGGACTGTACATACCAACCATGAAGCTGGCTGGTCTGAGGCTCTGATTACCTGAAGAGTGCTGCGATCTCTTTTGTGTCAGTCCTACTAAGATAGTCAAGTGACAACAGATGGTCTCGGCTTCACTGGCAGTCCGCACTACCCGCTGAGGGCTTTCTTTATTACTGAAAGTGTATATGGGACTGATTTTAATGTGTCTGAAGAAGATCTGTGTGCGGTTTGCACAAAGTGTTTATTTATTTATTTATTTATTTATTTATTTATTTTACGCCTTTTTGATGCTGCGATTACTTCAGAATTGCTGGGAAGAACTTAGAAATGTGGGACAGTGCCACTTTTTCCACTAGAGACCCATTACTGCTCGTTTTGTCAGCCAATCTTAACTTGCAGCATGGATTGCTTATCGTTAGATGGCGCCAAAGACTGTGTATGCTGCAGTACCCCATATACCGGTCGCGCATTGGGTTTACACTAGAAAATATATTTTGCCTAATACTGTCTTAAGGGAAACACTGTTCTTAGGGGGTAATTAATGCGTATTTTGTATGCTTGGTTATTTGATGAAGGGAGATTACTTTAAAGGGAGAGGGGCGAATTAGAAGTCTCTTTGGAATTTTTTTTTTTTTTTTGCTCTTGTTCTCATTTTGATCAACAGCGCTTAGGCTTCACCTTCTCTCAATATGTTGGCATTTTTACCCTGTGACTGGGTTAGTGTTGTATGTTTTAACTGCTTTTTTCTAGCCGTATGGCTCACTAACGTTAATATCTATCATGTTTTGCAATTTTGGTATTCTGAGATACTTCATATAATTACTGTTGATTCGAAGTTAATTACTGCTTTATAACATCAGAAAGCTTTGCTTATTGTTCTAGTTATATTAGTCGTTGGGAGTGGGGGAGGGACGATAGGGAAAGTATAGGTGAGCTGTTTATCATGTACCAGGCAATATGTGGGTGGGAGTGGGAGGGGCTGGTCTTTATTCAATGTTGTTGGGGTCATTTTCTTGGGGGTTTTGTATGTGGTTACTGGGGGGTTTGGGTTGGGTTGGGAGGTGGGTGGATAAGCACAGCATATACTCAACAAGTGGTATCAGTGAGCTCATAAATAGGTTTAGGTGTTTTGTTATGATTGACCTTAACTTTCCAGAGGGTAATGGTTAGAGATATCCAGTGTATCACTTGGAATGTTAAAGGGGCTAGACTTAAGATCAAACAATATAAAATTCTGAAATATTTAAGCCATCTTAAAGCAGAAATCATGTTATTACAGGAGATGCATCTACTTAATATTGAAGCAGACAAGATGAGGCATCAGCAGGTAGGGCAGGTATTTGCGGCACAAGGTACTACCCAAAGTAGAGGGGTCATGATCCTGTTACATAGAACTATCCCCTTTCAACCTCTCAAAATCATTTCTGACCCTTATGGTAGGTTTCTATTTGTAAAGGGAAAATTATATACACTGGACATTCTCCTGGGTAGTGTTTATGGCCCAAACATGGATACTCCCGAATTTTTTGTTAAACTACTGGAAGTTTTGCATTCATTCTCTGATCTTCCCATGATAATAGGGGGTGATCTCAATTTGGTGTTTGACCAGGCTGTAGACAGGTCAGGACGATCTCGTCAAGGCCTCTTGCCCACTCAAAGGGCCTTCAGGGACCTAATGGACTCCACTGGCTTGTGCGATGTATGGCGTGTGCTTCACCCTAACCATACTGAATACACTTTTGTTTCGCTAGTACATGGCACCTCCTCCTGGATTGACTATATTTTGATCTCTCAAAAACTTTTACCAGGGGTAGTGGATTCTAATATTGTCTCGGGCCCACCTTCAGACCATTCAGCAGTCACCTGTCAGTTCTCAGTTGCATCCTTGCCCCAGAAAGGAAGTAGGTGGAAGCTCAATAATCAAATTCTGAAAGAACTGGATAAGGTTGCATATATAGCATCTCAAATACAGCAGTTTGTGGCCTTAAATAATAATTCTACGGGACAACCGACATAGAGTGGGGGGCTCTCAAAGCTTTTTTGAGAGGGATTATAATTGATATAATTTCAAAAAGGAAAAAAGAGCAGGAAAATAAAGCTTCTCGTCTGTTGTCTCAGATTAGGAGCATGGAGGCTAGACTCTCCCCAGCCTCTTCCGAGGCTTTTAGGCAGGACCTAGTTAAACTGAGGGATGCCTACCTTGGTTTGTTAAGAAAGCAAGTTGAATTTGCTATTCTGAGAACAAGTGCAGTCTATACTGACCAAGGGGAGAAGGCAGGGCAGATGTTAGCCATGCGTGTCAAACAACAGGAGTCCATCAGATTTATTGCTGCAGTTCGTTTCTTAGATGGTGATTCCCTTTGAACTTCACCTTCAGAGATAGTAAATTAATTTTCTAGTTACTTTCAGGATTTATATGGTCCCATGTTAGCCCCCCTCCCTTGGAGGAGGATTTACAGGCATATTTGAGGGACCTACAACTACCTACTCTTACGGAGCTTCAGCAAACTGCATTAACTTCTGCTATCTCTGAAGAGGAAATAGAAAGGGTAATTAAATCCCTTCCATCTGATAAGACCCCTGGTCCAGATGGGTTTACCTCTAATTTTTACAAAGTTTTTTCCAAGTAACTAATTCCCTTTTTACTTCCGCTGTTCTGTTTTCTTCTCTCCGGTCAAGCGACCGACGCCTCCCTTTTTGAAGCACTGATTGTGTTATTGCCCAAGCCAGACAAGCCATGCGACCAGGTTTCTAGCTATAGACCGATTTCCCTCCTCAATCAGGATATCAAAATTTTAGCCAAATTACTTGCGGATCAGATGAGCTTAGTACTTCCTTCTATAATAGGGGAGGAGCAGGTTGGGTTTATGAAAGGTAGATCATCAGCCGACCACCTGAGAACTCTGGCTCATGTCTTCTCGGCCTCCAGGGATGCTCCTCTCCCAATGACCTTGGTTTCCCTGGATGCTGAGAAGGCCTTCGAAGGGTGTATTGGAAATATCTGTTTGCAGCAATGGAGGCCTTTGGTTTTCCCGGGGAATTTCGGAACTGGGTTCATTCATTATACTTATTACCCTCTGCTAGAATTTCCTGCAATGGGGTGATCTCTGCTTCGATAAAGTTATCCGTGGGAACCAGCAAGGGTGTCCATTATCCCTGCTGCTTTTTAACATTTATTTAGAGCCTCTTATTCGGAGGCTGACGAAAGCTAAGGATATCTCAGGTATTTCCTTATATGGTCATGAAGCTAAGGTTGCGGCATATGCAGACGACCTTCTCCTCCAAATAGCAAGCCTGGCTACATCCATTCCCCCAATTCTCAAGATAATAGAGGAGTTTAGTAAAGTCTCTAATTAAAAGCTTAATATAGCTAAAACCCTGGTTTTTCCTCTTAATCATAGAGTCTATAAGCAAGAAATTACTACATTTGGTCTGGCGTGGAAGTCTAATTCCATTAAGTATCTTGGAATCATTCTGATACGAAACATGCTTTGACTTAAGCAGTTAAATTTAGATTTACTGGTGCATAAGATAGGCTAAGATCTTCACAGGTGATCCCTTCTTACTCTCTCTTTATGGGGTAGGATCAACTTGATTAAAATGAATGTTTTTCCCTGTCTTTTTAATCCCCTTAATATATTAAATATTGTACTCCCAATGTCTTGGTTTAAAAAAGTGCATAATATGCTTTCCAATTTTATATGGGGATATAAGAAATCGAGGACGGCATTCCATAAACTGGCTGCACCTAAGGGAAAAGGAGGTTTGAGGCTTCCACATCTTGGATTGTATTATTGGGCCAGTCAGCCCACAAATATCTTATGTGGTTGGCAATGGATCAACTTTCAGCCTGTTCTGGTTATATCCCGCTATGGTTAAAGGTGGAAATAGCCCTTATTAAAAAGTATGGATACCTTCCCAGAGCAATGCTATATTCCAAACTATGTACTCTTCCTGAAGCATTTAGTAACTCTCCCATTGCAGTCTCGATTAAGGTTCATACTCAACTATGTGCTTTTCTCAAATATGACAATATTAACAATTTGTCCCAGCCCATAAGTGGTAATCCCAACATACAAATAAACAATAAACCACTATCACCTTCTTGGCTTCCTCAGTTAGGAAATTGTCAGCTGGAAGACCTCGTTACAGCTGATATGCAGTGGTCTTCTTCAGAAGATATTATGCGCAAGTTCAGGATACCTGGTAAAAGTATATTTAAGATTTATTAGTTACGGCATCTCCTGTTGCAAGTCTTTGGGGTTATTCCACCTCCCGGAACTCCTATAGAAACATAGAAACATAGATTTTGATGGCAGATAAGGACAGCTTGACCCACCCAGTCTGCCCATTTCCCTACCTATTGGATAAGCTGCAGATCCTAGTTAACCAGCAGCCTACTTCTTCCTACCCCCAACCCCTAGAATTGCCTTATGACTGTCCCATGCATGCCTGAATTCCACCACTGTTTTTGACTCCACAACCTCCTCCGGAAGGCCATTCCATGCATCTACAACCCTCTCTGTGAAAAAATACTTCCTTAAATTACCTCTGAGCTGCCCCACTTCTATCTTCAAATTGTGCCCCCTTGTTCTTGCACACCTCTTTTTTTGAAAGATGCTACCCTCTTGGACTTTGTTGATTCCCTTGAGATACTTCAAAGTTTCTATCATGTCCCCCCTCTCTCTCCTTTCCTCGAGGCTATACATATTCAGCTCCTTAAGTCTCTCTTCATATGTCTTCTGGTGCAGACCCTGCAGCATTTTAGTTGCCCTCCTCTGGACAGCCTCCATCCTGTCCATGTCCTTGCGGAGATTGGGTCTCCAGAACTGCATGCAGTACTCCAAATGGGGTCTCACCAACTGTCTGTACAGAGGGATAATAACTTCCTGTTTTCTGCTGGTGATGCCTCTCCCTATGCATCCCAGTATCCCGCCAGCCCTCCTTGCTGCCCTCTCACATTGCTTGCCCATCTTTAGGTCATCTGATATGACTACCCCAGGTCCCTTTCCATTTTGTTGTTGTTAGTATCTCACCCCCATTGTGTACTCTTCCCTGGGTTTTGTTTCCCAGGTACATTATGCACTTCTTAGCATTGAATCTAAGCTTCCATACATTTGACCATTCCTCTAACCTTGCCAAGTCCCTTCTCATCCTTTCCACCCACCTTGTGCATCAACTCTGTTGCAGATCTTTGTGTCATCTGCAAAGAGACATACTTTCTCTTCCAGTCCCTCTGCAATATCGCTTATAAAGACATTGAAGGACCGGTCCTAATACTGAACCCTGCGGTGCCCACTAGTAACCCCCTTTCTTCAGAGTGGACTCCATTTACTATTACTCTCTGTGTCCCTATTCTCCAGCCAATTCTTTACCCAGGATGTCATCTTGGGACCCACTCCCAGGCTGGCTAACTGTATATTAATCTTTGTGTGGGACTGTGTTAAATGCCTTGCTAAAGTCTAGGTAGGCCATGTCCAGAGCCCTCCTGATCTACTACTTTGGTCACCCAGTCAAAGAAATCTATCAGATTTGTCTGGCATGACTTTCCACTGTGATCCATGCTGCCTTGGGTCCTGAGCCCTCTGGCCTCTAGATACTCAACAATTCTTTCCTTCAGAAGTGATTCCATCATTTTCCCTACCACTGAGGTCAAACTAACAGGTCTGTAGTTTTCTGCTTCTGCCTTGCTCCCACTTTTGTGAAGGGCATCACATCTGCCCTTCTCCAGTCCTCGGTACAACCCCATCCTCCATGATTTGTTAAACAGGGTAGTCAGTGGTGTCACTAGTTCTACCCTTAGTTCTTTTAGAATTCTGGGATGAATCCCATCAGGCCCCATTGCTTTGTCCACCTTCAGTTTAAGAGTTCTTTCAGAACCCTTTCTTCTGTAAATGGGCTGGTATCAACTTCTGTATCCAGCGTGTTTCTACTGTTTGTTTTAGGTACCTCCCCCACTTCCTTTGTAAATACTGAGCAAAAATATTTGTTTAGTATCTCTGCCTTTTCACAGTCACCCTCTGCCCACCCTCCCTCCTCATTATTAAGCCTCACTAGCCCTCCCTTGGTCTTTCTTCGCTCTCAGATGTACCTATAGATGGTTTTATCCCCCTTCTTAACAGAGTTGGCTATCTTTTCCTCAGTTTGGGCCTTTGCTGTTCTGACTGCCTTCCCAGCTTCTATTTGCTTTAACTGATACAGTTCCCTGTCCTGCTCCTTCTGTGATTCCTTGTACTTCCTGAATGCTTTCTTTTTCTCTTGAACCTTCACTGCCACTTCCTTTGAGAACCATAGTGGTTTCTTACATCGTTTCATTTTGTTAATTTGCTTCACACAAAGGCTTGTTACCTCTGTTATGGCAGTTTTTATTATTCCCCATTGTTCTTCCACCCCTCCTTCCTGCCCATTTGCTAGTGCATTCCTTACGCACTCACCCATTTTGGCAAAGTCAGCCCTCCTAAAGTCCAGTACTTTTGCCTTTGTATGGCTTGACTCTATTGCTGTGTTTATTGTGAACCATACTGTTTGATGGTCGCTAGTTCCCAGATGGCTACCCACTTCTACATCTGTGATCCTCTCTTCATCTCCATTTGAGAGAACCAGGTCTAAGATTGCTCCCTCTCGAGTGGGCTCCAATACTAGTTGTCTAAGGCATGCCCCTTGTAGGGCATCTAGAATAACCCCACTCTTTGAAGTGGCTGCTGCAACTGCATTCCAGTTAACATCTGGCATATTCAGATCACCCATCAGCAATATCTCCCCTTTTTCTGCCAGTCTAAGTATTCTTTCTATCATTTCCATGTCCATTTCCTCCCCCTGAGAAGGGGGTCTGTATACAACCCCTGTGCGGATTGTGGTGCCATTGTCAGTCTCCAAATTTACCCACGGTGCTTCTTCTCCTCCTCCCTGTTTCCCTTTTGTTCTGTTGCCTTGATTCCTTCCCTTATGTAAATAGCTACTCCTCCTCCTCTCTTACCCTTCCTGTCCCTCCTGTAGATAGTGTATCCTGGTATGTTTATGTCCCAGTCATGGTTTTGTGTGTACCATGTTTCTATGACTGCCACGATATCCAGATGTTCCTCCTCCATCATGGCCACTAATTCAGGAAGCTTGTTACTCAGACTACGGGCATTGGTACTCATTGCTCTCCATTTTTTGATGGCTTTACCTTCTTTTGCAGCATACCCCACTGACCTGTCTACCTCGGTCTTTTTCTCATTTAGTACCCTGTTTTGTAGGGAGGCTGGGATTTTCCTGCTGCTTATCAGTGCCTCCCCCCTTGACTAGTTTAAAAGCTTGCCAATGAAGCATTTAAACCGATTGCTCAAAAGACTTGTTCCCTTCCTGGACAGATGCAGACCATCCTGCCAGTATAGGCTGGTGTCCCTTCAGGTGGAACCCCAGTCCCCAATGAAGCCAAACCCCTGTGCTCCACACCATTTTTTCGCTTTCAATCTACTTTAGCTGAATTGGCTGGTTCGGCCCATGCTGTTTCTAAACTATACAGTCATTTTTTTATGTGGGCATATCTTGATAACTATGCCCCGGTAGCTTACTGGCAGTCCCTCTTTCCAGGTAAGGAATTTGACTGGTCCCTCCTCTAGCACTACTGTCATAAATTTTTGTTACAAGATAGACTCAGGTTAATGCAATTTAAAATTTTATATAATATTTACCGTTCCCCACAGAAACTTGCCAGACTGGGTGTTCTTTCCTCTCCACTCTGTACAAGCTGTATGTCACAGTCTGGAGACCTTCTTCACATTATTTGGGAGTGTCCTAGAGTGGTGTCACTATGAGCCACTATTAAACAAAGAGTTGATCTGCTTTTAGGGCTTTCTGATTTGTTCACGCCTGAAGTATGTTTATTGGGGGATTTTTCATCTATTTCTGTGGTGTGTAGAAAGTACTTCGTGGCTTTGATTTCTTTGTCTGTTAAAAGAGTGGTCCTTAGACACTGGAAAGACTCTGATAATTTAAATTATGTGGAGTGGCTCCAGGAACTCCTTGCTAACCTCAGAACGGAGAGGACTATTGCAAGTCTTGCAAATAAAATTAACAAATTCAATAAGATTTGGGGCCGCTTTCAAACTTTATATGCGTTACAAAACTGAAGCACATAATTTTAATAGGGTACACTGCACCCTTGTTGGTATAATGCTGTACTGTTTTTTGGGGAGGGTTTGGTGGGTGGGGGAGGGAAGGGGTAAGGGATAGAATGAACCATTAAATATTTTGTTATAAGTATATACTCAATTTCTTAAGCCTGTTGTGGTTTTGTTCTCTGTATTGTAAACTTCAATAAAAGTTGAATGGAAAAAAAAATGTTTGTCTATAGGGTCTGATGCAACCGCTCATGGATTACGAAAGAAGCTTGCAAGCTGGGCAACAGTTTCCTGTCTCTTTATGTTTCAGACACTACTGAGCACAACCAATGGGTTGTTTAATCTCCTGAAGAAAGAATTCCTTGATTTGTCAACTGCTGTAACAGCTGTTGAGCCTGTCACCACAACTCTGTCAGACATGCGAAATGAGGTATCAGCCAATGAAGTATATAATAAAGCCTGTCAGTTTTGTGAGAGACTTGGCATACCAATTTCGCAGGTTTCAGAACATCGCAAGCACAAAACCAATACCAGGTTTGATAATTTCTTTGTTGAAACAGCCTCTGGATCATGTGAAGTGACTCATAATGAAGAAAGTTTCAGATTAAAACTGTGGTATCCTTGCTTGGACAGAATGATTGCAGAGCTTGATAGAAAATTTTCTACTGTAAATAAAGACATATTAACTGACATTCAAACTTGCTCACCTTCATCATCAAATTTTCTAAACTTTTTGTCTCTAAAATATGTAGCTGATCATTATGAAACTGACATTTCACATGAAGAAGTTGTTTTTGTTAAGAACTTTGTGAAGCACTTTCAAGATGAGGTGAAAGATATGACAGCATTTTATAACAAGCTAGATATTCTGTTTCCTTCCATGAAAAAAATAGTCAAAGTTGCAGTGGCCATACCTGTCACAAGTTCTTCATGTGAACATGGATTTAGTGTTCAGACATGTCTTCACACTTGGCTTCATTCAACAATGAACCAGGAGAGGCCTGATGATTAAGCAATTATGACAATTGAGCAAGAGACATTAATGTCAATCTCTGCTGACACCATTATAGACAGTTTTGCAACAATGTCAAAGAGACAACACCAACTGACCCAGTAACAGTATTGCCATCCAGTGATCCACTATTGAACAAAATGAATTCTCTCTATCATGTCAATGCATATCTGTACCAGTTATAAACACATCAGGATAATATGTACCAATAATAAAAAGATGCAATTTATCACAGTCTCATTCACAATGAAACCCTGGATATGACCTGTTTGTTTTGTTTCTCCTCTTGGTCTGTAAACTTATTCCAGACCAATGGTGTCCCCTTTGAAAATCTGTGCCACAAGTTTGGTTCGAAAAGGCAGGATCAACCAGATTTACCTCATACCTTTATATTTCAGTATTTCCATGATCTATTTCACACAGAACTTGGAAGTTACATCCTCAACCAGTCATAAAGAAAAGCTGGACTAACCTCTATTGTTCCCTCCACCCCCAGTCCTATGCAGTGTTATATGCCTAATAATATTGCATAACATATAACATAATCTCATTCATACAGAGTACCTTGGCGCATGACATGTTCTATTTCTGCCTGCAATCTCACTCCATGCCAGTGGCGCCCCTCCAAATCTTTCTTCTATGAAATCTGTGCAACATTAGGTTTTGTTTCACCGATACACTTAACACAAGCATACAGAGACTCAGAAGTTTAATTCATAAGTTTGTATTTCTTATTAATTTGACCATATGTACAAGGTATTTCATGGAAGGTGCATGTGCATGCCCCACCAGTCACGAGGAATGCATGGGCAACCTGTATTGTCACGTCCCTAGTCCTATGCAGTGATATGTGCATAAAAGTCACAAAGAATCACAGTCTCATTCATTATGAATCCATGGACCTTGACCTGTGCACAGCCCATAATAATCATACTACACTACTATTATCAGTTATTCACTTTCTGGGTCAGTATCAGTGTGTACATATATATAGTTCTAAAAACAGGAGGAACAAGTAAATGTTGACACATGCAGCTCAGCCCAATGGCCCTTCTTATGTGAGGTGTTTAAAACTTTCCACTTTCATGAAAGGAATACACTACCCATTGTTCAAGTCCCTATTTGTAATGCTTGAGGGTTCAGGAGAGCCCAGATTTTCACTTTTATAGTATGTAACAGCTCAATGATTGATGTGTTTAATAGATTCTTTACAAATCTTGCATAGTAAAAGGCACTTCAGAATGACTCTTCCTTGAATGCTACCTTTCCCAGCCCTGCTACCACCTTGCCAACTTGTCACAAATTCCACTGTACATTATTCAGTAGTAAGGAGGTGCCAGGCCAGCTACTTAAGCTACAAGCAGACGGTTCAGATGGTCATGTCAATCTTGAACCCAGACTGCTCAAACTTTGTGCCCCTATTGAAGCTGCCCCCATTGCAGTTCTTTTCCATATGTTGCTACTGCAGAGTGACTTGCCAAAAATATGAAAAGTTGCCCATGCAGTTCCAGTTTACAAAGGGGGTGCAAAGGAACTGGTAGAACAGTGCCAGCCATTTCCACTCTCTGTACCCTGGCCAAAACATTAAAAATACTGGTCTACAACCAGCTCCAGGATTACACTGAGATACATCCTCTGTTAACTGATGCCCAACATGGATTCAGGAAGAACCAGGGAATGGATACAGCCTTGGTTCAGTTCATGAGAGACGTTCTGGATGTCCAGGAGGCTGGTCATGCTACAAGTGCTGTCTTCATTGACTTGACTAGTACACTAAAAAAATATATATAAATAAAAAAATAAACAGAGGAAAGTGTAAGTATTAAAAAAACAGTTAAGGGGCCAGAAAAAAGACATGATGGGAGTGGTGCAGTGCAGTGGCTTTGGAGCAGCAGTCTTCTGGGAGACATTCTGAAAGATGCAGTGTTGTCCCATCTGCAGGCACCTCTTTGGGTTGAGAGAGGAGGTTGCTCATCTCCAGGCTGAGTTGGCCAGGATTTTGGGGACCTCCTCTCCCATCCAGGGACCACCAGGGCCACTGCCGTTGCCTCATAGGTTGCCAAGAAAGAGAAGTCATTGGACCACAGTGGGCTCAGGGAGGGTGAGGGTGGTGGAACAAAGGTGCATCTCTCCAGCTGTACATCTCCACAATTCATATGCCATTCTGGCAATGTGTGGTTCCTCTATGGAGGCACCCACAGTGGAGACCAAGGAGGATGCTGGGAACCTCCACAAAGGAGACCCACAGGAGGGTGGCATGGAACCCAACAGGGGAAGGAAACAACTCCCGGTGGTGGATTCCATTGTTAGGAAGGTAGAACTGGGGGTGGAAGGGGAGAAGGAGGTAAGGTGCCTGCCTGGCACCATGGCTTGGAGATACAGGGAGAGAATCCTCAGGATCACCAGAGCAGCTGCACGGGGGAAGGAGCTGAATGACATTGCCCACCTAGGGACAAATGACCTAGATGAGAAATGGATCAGAGCAGTGCAGGAAGAGTTTGTGGAGTTGGGGAGGGGCCTTAGACAAGTAGCATGCACAGTAACCTTCTCGGAGGTGCATGGTCTGTGGCATGGGAGAGGCGAGAGTGCTCCACACCATGGGATTCAATCAGTCATTGAAAAACTGGTGTGGAGCTCAGGGGTTGGCTTCATTGGGGACTGGGGGTCCACCTGTAGTGATCCAGGCCTATACTGGTGTGATGGCCTGCATCTGTCAGAGGGGAACCAGGATCCTAGGTGATAGGTTTAAATGCTTCATTGGCAAGCATTTAAACTAGCCAAGGGGGAGTCACTGGAAAAAAGCAGGAAAGTCCTAGCCCCCCCCCAAAAAAAACAGGGTACTAAGTGAGGTAAACACCAAGATAGAGATGCCTATTTGGAGAAGGACAGGGGTAACTGGAGAAAATGACAACAGCAATAAGTACAGGGATGGGGCAAAAAGGGATAATGCCATCAAGAAATGGAGGGTGATGAGTACCAATACCTGTAGTCTGAGCAACAAGCTCCCTGAACTGGTGGCCTTGATGGAAGAGGGATGCCTGGATATCATAGCAGTCACAGAAACATGGTACACAGAGAACCATGACTGGGATGTTAACATACCAGGGTACACAACCTACAGGAGATACAGGGAGGGGAGAAGAGGGGGAGGAGTAGCGGAAGAGAAGGGATAAAAGCGATGGAACAAAAGGGTTAAACAGGGAGGAGAGGAGGCACTGTGGGTCACCTTAGAGACTGGAAATGGCACCACAATCCTCACAGGGGTTGTATACAGACCCCCATCTCAGGGAAAGGGAATGGGCAAGGATATGATAGAAGGCATCCTTAGGATGGCAGAGAAAGAGGAGATACTGTTGATGGGGGACCTGAATATGCCAGATGTTAACTGGAGCATCTTTGCTGCTGCCACATCCAAGAGCAGGGCCATTCTTGATGCCCTACGGGGAGCATGCCTCAGACAGCTAGTTTTGGAACCCATTTATGAGGGAGCAATCTTAGACCTCATACTCTCAAATGGGAACAGTGAGAGGATCTCAGATCTAGAAGTAGGTAGTCGTCTGGAAACAAGTGACCACCAAACAGTGTGGTTCACGATAAATTCAGCTAAAGAGTCAAGCCACTAAAAAGTGAGCGTACTGGACTTCAGGAGGCCTGACTTCAGCAAGATGGGAGAGTGCGTTGGAAAAGCACTAGCAAACAGGCTAGAAGGAGGGGTGGAATAACAACAGGGAAACATCAAAACTGCCATCACAGAGGCAACAAGCCTTTGTGTGAATCAAATAAACAAATCAAAATGAAAGAAAAAGCCACTATGTTTCTCAAAAGAGGTGGTGGGGAAGGTTAGGGGAAGGTTAGGGAGAAATAGATAGCCTTTAGGAAGTATAAGAAAACACAGAAGGAGTTGGACAGGGACCTGTACCAGTTAAGGCAGAAGGAAGCAGGGAAGGAAGTCAGAATAGCAAAGGTCCAAACTGAGGAAAAGATAACCAACTCAGTTAAGAATGGAGATAAAACCTTTTATAGGTTCATCAGGGATCATAGAAAGACAAAGGGAATGATAGTGAGGCTGAATAGAATGGACAGTGGGTGGGCAGAGAGGGACAGTAAAAAAGCAGGGGTACTGAATGAATACTTCTGCTCAGTATTCACAAAAGAGGAGGAGGGGGAGGTACCCCAATTAACAGAAGCACTCTAGATAGGGGGAAGGTCGATCCCAGCCCTTTCACAGAAAAAAGGATTCTAAAAGAACTCCTAAAACTGAAGGTGGACAAAGCAATGGGGCCGGACGGGATTCACCCCAAAATTCTGAAAGAATTAAGGGAAGAACTAATGACACCACTGACTACCCTTTTTAACAAATCATGGGAGGATGGTGTGGTACCTGAGGACTGGAGGAAGGCGGATATGATTCCCCTTCACAATAGTGGGAGCAAGACAGAGGCTGGAAACTACAAACCTGTCAGTTTGACCTAGGTGGTAGGGAAAGTGATGGAATCACTTCTGAAGAAAAGAATTGTTGAATACCTAGAGGCCAGTGGGGCATGGGACCCAAGGCAGCATGGGTTCACAGCAGAAAAGTCAGACAAATCTAATTGATTTCTTTAACTGGGTGACCAAAGTAGTAGATCAGGGAGGGGCTGTGGACATGGCCTACCTAGACTTTAGCAAGGCATTTAACACAGTCCCACACAAAAGAATAGTAGACAAATTAACCAGCCTGGGAGTGGGTCCCAGGGTGGTAGCCTGGGTAAAACATTGACTGGACAATAGGACACAGAAGGTAATTGTAAATGGAGTCCACTCTGAAGAAAGGGGGGTTACTAGTGGGGTACTGCAGGTTTCAGTACTGGGTCCAGTCCTTTTTAATGTCTTTGTAAGTGACATTGCAGAGGGACTGGAAGGAAAAGTATGCCTCTTTGCAGATGACACAAAGATCTGCAACAGGGTTGATACACAACGAGGCTTGGAAAGGATGAGAAGGGACTTGGCAAGTTTGGAGGAATGGTCAGAAGAATGGCAGCTTAGATTCAGTGCAAAGAAGTGCAAAATAATGCACCTGGGAAACAAAACCCCAGAGGAAGATTACACAATGGAGGGAAGGTAGTAACAACAACAAAAAGAGAATGTGACCTGGAGGTAATCATATCTGATGACCTTAAGGTTAGCAAGCAATGTGAGAAGGCAGTAGGGAGGGCTGGGGGGATACTGGGATGTACAAGAAGAGGCATCACCAGCAGAAAACAGGAAGTTGTTTTCCTTCTGTACAGACAGTTGCTGAGACACCATCTGGAATACAGTGTCCAGTTCTGGAGACCCCATCTCCACAAGGACATAGACAGGATGGAAGCAGTCCAGAGGAGGGCAACTAAAATGGTGCAGGGTCTACATGAGAAGCCATACAAGTAGAGACTAAAGGAGCTTAATATGTATACCCTTGAGGAAAGGAGGGAGAGGGGGGACATGATAGAAACTTTTAAGTACCTCAGTGGAATCAACAAAGTCCAAGAAGGTAGCATCTTTCAGAAAAAGAGATGTACAAGAACAAGGGGACACAATTTGAAGATAGAGTGGGGACAGCTCGGGGCAATGTCAGGAAGTATTTTTTCACAGAAAGGGTGGTGTACGCATGAAATAGCCTTACTGTGGAGGTTGTGGGGTCTAAAACTGTGGGATAATTCAAGAATGCATGGGTCAGACAAAAAGCAATTCTTGTGGGGGGTAGGAAGAAATAGGCTGTTGGTTAACTAGGATCTGCAGCCTATCCTGTAGGTAGGGAAATGGGCAGACTAGGTGGGCCAAGCTGTCCTTATCTGCTGTCAAAGTCTATGTTTCTATGTCTATTTGATTTAATAAATCACAAACTGCTCCTACTCAATATTAAGGGGTTGGGTCTTAAACAAACATGTTAGTGGTTCAGGAACTATCTGTCTGGTCACAAGCAACTGGTCAAATAGGAGGTAGCTTATGTACAATGAGAGAAACCATAAATTGTGTTTCTGATGGCTCAAGCCTCGACCCTCCATTGTTCTCCCTGTTTAATGATCTGTCTAAATATTGTGGTGGTGCCATATCCTTGCTGCCCTCAACTAATCCACCCTTTCCAATATCTCCTATCCCCCTTGAGGCCCCTCTCCTCCTCATTCAACTCTCTTTTCTTTCCCCCACTCTTATTGAACTTTGACAGAGAATTGATTATTTTGCCAAAATACTCCATTCCTTGTAACTACTGTAATTATAACTATATGTACCACTGTGATCTCTTGTATGGTCCAACTGTACCCTGTTACAATGCACTTATGATGTTTGCACTGTTTCCACTTATGTAATGTTTGTCTTGTTGTTACTTTTTTTTTCTTTGTTCTCTAACTTGGAACCTTTGTAAAAGGGCTTCCAGCTCGAAGGTGCTAATTCCTAGCCTAGGCCTCAATAAATAAAAAAAATGTGGATGATGCAGTTTTGTACAGATGCCATTTGAACCTTGAGTCAATTGAGTCAAGTCTTAACCCATTATACCCATTAATGACATATGGTATCAGAACCATCCATTGCTTAACCTGATCCAAAATGGCGGCATCTGGTAGAATCAGTTAAGGCTGATTCACATCCACTGGAATACTTGTTTAAGACCAATAAGCTCCCATTAAACTCCAAGAAAACTAAGTCTGTACTCTTTGGCTGTCAATGTTTCAGCCAAGACAGGAAGGCTCTACTAAAAATTGTATACTCAAGGGTGATTTCATTGAAACCGTTGACTCAGTTGAATACTTGTGCATTCTTCTGGATCAAGAAAGAGCTCTTTTAACCCACATATTGACCAGGTTACCAAATTGCTTAATCGAAAGTTAGATTTACTGTATCGACTCAACCCATACCTCAAAAATGAGGCAAGGCTGTATATAGCCAATAGCATTATGTTGCCTGTCATACTATATGGAGCCCATCCTATACTTATTCAAAGACACTGAGCTTTCCAAACTAACTGTAAGGCCTTGTATCATTAGGTACCTTTGTTTGTGCAGGTGCAAGTAAGAGGGATCTCCATTACTTGTTGTTACGGCGTGGAAATAACAGACACTTAGGCAGGAGGTATGATGTATAAAATAAACGCACAAATGTGTTAATGATTATTTATTCAAAATCAAATAAATTTAATATTTACAGAAATAAAAAAAAACAAGGTGTTAGTCAACACACCAAAATAAACAAAACTCTGAAGATGACTCTTCCCTAGTCACTTCTTCTTAATTTTACCACTTTCTTAAACCAATTCACTGGTGTGAAAACAGACACACCTTCCTCCTGCAAGACCAGCAGCTCACTGGCCTACCTCTCTCTAAACATCCCTCTAGGGGTGAGTTTTTATAGCCTTATGGCTGATGACATCATGGCCGGGTGACCAACATCAAGTAAACAATTAGGCTTTTATTCTTTTATTTTACAGAATAAATGAATGTTGTTCATGCTTTTCCAAGTCCCTATACTCCTTTACCTGATAACAGACTTTAGTTTAAAAATACCTTCGGGTAGGGATCAATAATAGCTCTTTTAGGCTTAATTGGGACTCATCTGGAAGCAAGCTCCTCCCTTGTTCTGATGTCACTGAAGCCTGCATCTTTAAAACCAGCCATTTTGTGGGCAGCCAGCCCTATAGCAAGAACTACAGGAAACCCACAGGTAATTACAGCATCATTACTCTTTCTGGTTTTCAGGTGTCTCTGTTTTCATAGGTATCATAGGTATCATAGGTAATTACAAGCCAAAAGATAGTATACTACCCTATAAGACTTGCCAAACATAATTAAATTAAGAATTTTCTATTACCAAAATAACGGTCGATCCCATTCTTAAATTTGGTCATAGTAATACTATCTACCAGTTCTATTGGCAAAGCATTCCAAACCCCTACAACTCTACAACTATACCATTGTTTGCGTAAATTATGCTCCCATGCATGTTGATATAGTTGTTTAGCATGTTTCCTAGTACTAGTTCTTCCACAGTTTCTTATGATCCCCATTTCTCCCATTAAATTTTCATCATTCATATTTTATATAAAAACACAGATCACTCCTTAATCTGCGATAGGATAATGAATAAAGATTTAGACTGAGTAATCTTTCATAGTAAGTTTGTTCTTTATTCCTTTATATGCCTAGTTAATTTTCTCTGAACCCCTTCTATTGATAAAATATCTGCCTTATTTTGAGGAGACCAAACCTGAGCACAATATTCAAGGTGAGGTCTCACCAATGCACTGTAAAGTGGGATCAATACCTTTCTATCCCTACTTACAATATGTTTGAGAATGCAATTAAGGTTATGGATTGCTTTCCTAATTTGGTTCCTACAGTGTAATCTAAATTTCATATCATTAGTAACTGTAATACCCAAATCCCTTTCCTCTGTTACTTCCCCAAGATGTTATTATCAGAAAATATATTCTCTCTTATTATTCTTACCAAAGTGCATTACCTTACATTTGTTTTGTTTAATTCTAACTTATTTAAGATTGTCCAATTGTATATTAAATCAAGGCATGCTGCAGGGTAGCTTTTGTTGAACATCATTAACCACTAAGCCCAATCTACAGTCATCTGCAAATTTATACATCCAGATGTTATTGTTACTTATTGCTAACAGCGATGTATATATTAAATAAACAAGGGTCCAAAACAGAGCCCTGGGGACCCACTATTCACGGAACCCAATCAGAATATTTTCCGTTAATAGCCACTCCTGCCTTCTTTCCTGAATCCAATTTGAAACCCATTTACAAATATTACTAGGCAAATTAATGGCCTCCAAAACTGTCAGTAAATCATTGTGGGGTAATTTATCAAAAGCCTTGGCGAAATCAAGGAAAACCACATCCACCGAATTTCCCACATCCATTTCTCAATTCACTTTTTCATAGAAGGACAATAAATTTGTCTGACATGATCTATTTTTGGTGAATCCATGTTGTTTAAGATCAATTATATCCTGTCTCTCCTGATGTTCTATTATGATTTCCTTTGGTTTTGGCAAAGAGAATGGGAGCTAGAGAGTGTGCTCTTCATACCCCTTCTTCTGACAGCTTAGGAGACCTGTATCCTTATTTCAGTAATTACCACTCTTTTATTTTTTTTTCTTGTAGTAACCTTAGAACCATTTTAGCCCTCATTTTGTTTAGAAATACTGTCCTTTTACTTAAACCTTGCAAGGGCTCTTACTAGGTTCCTTTAGCAGGCCCTGCCACTATGCAGCACTTTCCTTTATTGCTCCACTGGCTGAAATGTGCAGCCACCAGCAAAACATTTCATTTGGGCCTTTCCTAAACCCATTTCCAACCTTTGGCTGTTTCCTTTATCAGCCCAGATACAACATCTCTGGGCTGTTTTCTTTGTATATGAATGTTTTATTCTTTATCTAGACACTTCTGTTTTGCTCTGGGCACTACTGCTAAACTGGGAACACTCCAGGAAACTCAGGAGTGTTTTCCCTATTTAAAAGTAAAGCACTACTCATGTTTGGACATATCTTCCACTAGGGAGTGTGCTTTACACTGCACTCAGACCTATCTGGTGCACCGTAACGGGGGTTTGATAAAAGGGATAGTAAAGTTAGCAATGAGATATGTAAGGTTGGCCACCCTGACATGAAAAAAACAAGCATTTGTCAATGCCAAATGTTGGCTTGCTGCCATTGGGAGTGCAGGAGTTAGAGAGATGCAGCATAGGAATGGCAGTCAAGTAGTGAACTGATGCCAACCCGCCCCCACTCCACAGAGAGTGACAGGCATTAGGGTGTCCCTTTGGGTGTTTGGTAGTGCAGTGCGGAAACATGCTGGGGCAGGATGAAAAATGACAGCCGCACAGTTCATAAGGAGGTGTAAAAAATGCCAGTGTTGAAAATGTGGCATACAAATATCTGAAATCTGCAGAGTTACAAAGGTGCATGGGAAATATAGTACAGCAGCACAACACTACCATTTTATGGCGTTCAGTACCAAATTTTCAACATAGGCATTTTACAATTTGCTCATGTATATGTCACTGTCATTTCTCAAAGTGTTTCAAGAAGTGATTTCGCTCAGCATCCACGCTATTCTGCGCCGGAAGTGCTAAACCACATTTTGGGCAGGGTATATGAAATGACAGCTGTATTGTTCATCAAGATGTGTGGAAAAATGGCAATGGTGAAAATCCAGAGTGAAAATATCATGAATGCATGGCGGTATGAGCGTGCGTGCAATCTGCCAACACACGCTCGTAACACAGTCATTTTATGGAGAATTAGCAACACATTTTCACCATAGGCATTTTAGGACCTCTGCTCATGAACTCTGTCACTGTCATTTTTGTAATCTGGCCCAAACACTGATTTCCAACAGCGACTGCGCTATTGTGTGCTGGAAGTGCGGAAACACATTTTGGGCAGGATGTGGGAAATGACAGCTATACTGTTCACAAGGAGGTGTGCAAAAATGCCAATGCTGAAAATCCAGCATTAAAATATTAGGAATGTGCTGATTACGGTATAAACTGTAACTTCCATAGCACTCGTAAAACAGGCATTTGTTGGATTTTTCCCACCAAATTTGGAACATAGGCTTTTTGAGAGGCCTCCTCATGAACACTGGCACTGTCATTTCATTAATGGGTCCCGAAAGGTGATTTCACGCAGTGACTGCGAAATCACCTTTTGAGGCCAATTAACATCATGACAGTGATATAATTCATGAGGAGGTGCCCCAAAAACCCACGTTGAAAATTTGATGCCAAAATCCCAAGAAATGCCTGAGATATGCAGCAAAGTTAAAAAAAAACCCTATTCACTCCATTATACAGCTTACCGGTATTTTCTCAGTTCATGGTCGGCTTTGAAGAGTGCAGACGTGTTCCCGGTCCTCGGAAGATTGTCACGCTTGACTCCGGAGGTAAGTAGGGTGGAGGGTGAGGGGAGGCAGATTGCACAGTGGGTGGGTGCGGGTGGGGAGAGGGGCATTGAGACTGCGAGGGACGGTTTTCGTTTTGCAGGAAAAAAGGAAAACCATTTGGACAGTTTTCGTGTTGCAGGGCATTTGGCATGCTGGGTGGGCTCCCCAGTGTGCCACCTAACTCTTTTTTTGGGGTGTCAGTAGCCAATGGGGATTGGGCACCCTCATCGGCAAACAAAGAAGAGGGGGCACGAGGCCGAGGATTGGGCACCTCCTCGGCATTCAACAATTGGGGGTGATGCCAATGGAGTGAGCTCCCCCATCAGCATACAAAGATGGGGGCTGTGAGCTGAGGGATTGGGCACCCCACAGCAATTCAACATTTGGGGTGTGCTGGCGGGAGGCGGGCTCCCCCGCCGGCACACTAACACAGCAGGGGGGGTTACCGACAGGGGGATTGGGCACCCATAATGTTGGCAGGCCTGAGGCGCTCACCAACCATGCTCATAATGGCAATGAGCACAGCAAGCAAAGGACCGCTGAGTATGACGAGCTTTGCTCGGATTGCAGTGGACCTTTGCTTTGATGTGCTCGCCCCATTATACATGCATGGTGTGCCACTGGCATGCAGGCTGATTGGAGAATGAGGGACACACCTTCTGATGTGTGCTTTGCATTCACCCAACAGAAGCCGCGCCCCCCAAACCTGTACTACCACAAGATGTTGCTTGCGCAAGCGTGCAAGCCAACATAAAAAGAAAAGAAGAAATAATGAAGAGGATAGAACAGTGTGAGAGAAAAAAGGGGGGATCACCTTTTTATTTTAGTAGGGGAGTAGACCTTACAGGGAACAGGGACCCCGTTACACTTCTCAGTACTTGTGTAACCCCCCCATTACCTGGGGTTACTAGAATCCCAGTAAGTCCTAGTGGTAGGCAGGGAAGGCAGCATGTGAAACTCCGGATAAAAGGATTTCACACTGTCTCACTTTGTTCTCAGTCTCAGCTGAGACTTAGGGATGTCATCATTTAGAACTGTCGCAGCCGCATAAGCCACACTGGAATGTTGCAGTTTGAGGTTAGAATAGAACATTGGGGATTCAAAGTGAGTCTGTAGGAGTGTAGTAGAGTGTGTACAGTCTGAAAGAGGTGCTCTGCTGTAGGACAGCCCTCTGAGCTCTAAGCTCCATCAAAGAGCTACTTTTGTTTTTTAGTGTGTGTTTCCACCTGAAGAGGAACACAAGAAGAGCACACTGAAGTGGAGGAGACCTGTTTAAGTTCATGCTGAGGCACCAGAAGCTCTGGAAGAGAGTTCATTGAGGAGGAAACGACTGTGGGTCACCTGCAACGTAAGGGTGAGTTAGCTCTGCTAAAGGGCTATGTGTTTTCACCTCCATCGAGATGAAACTAAAGGGACTGTTACTGTGGGGTCAGGAAAAGACAGCCAAGTACAGTATGAAAGATGTGGGGATTGAACTGCTTAACTCTGTGGGGGGGTCTAGAATAATGGACAAAGCCACTTTTTAAGTATGTTCAAGTCCAGCACCAATGGGATGTAAAGACAGTAGACTGAATGTGAAACACATTAAAAAAAATCTACACAGTAAAGTATGTTAAAGAATGAGGTCTTAGAGTCCAGAGAAATAGCTGGGTATGAATTATGGGAGCGAGAGGTGGGAGACCCCCATCAGTAGTAACCAAATTCACCTCTAGGGATTTGCTCTGGGGCACCTGTTGCTTTCTCTCAGTTACTTGGTCAGTGCCTGAGGAAAGTACCCAGACATGGGATTGGTAAGGAAGATTCCCTTATGGAGCAGAAGTTCTCATAGGTGGTTTAGGGAGCCACCAGTAAATGTTTCCATGCTATATGGAAAGTGTCCAAGTGGCTGGCAAGGGAGCCAAGCCAGGGAATACCCAGAGCAGAGTAGAAGTGTGGGCCTTGTGCCCAGTGTGTTTCAGAGCCTGAGGGCTAAAATGAATGAGAATGTGTTCTGGTCTCCTTAAATCTGCATTACCAGGATCGTAGCCCTGTGGGGGTCCATCTATGCTTTGTTTATTCTGTTGTACGTGAATAAAACCACACTTTAGAATCCCACTTCTGGTATTGGACATTGCAGTTATTGCTTCCTTTGTCCGGAGTTACTTGGGTGTCCCTGTGCAGAGTAGCCAAACCTAGCCTATATGCCGAGGGACATATTCCTCCCTGATCCCAGCTTACCAGGTAGAGCTGTCAGAGAGAAACTGCATACCTGGGTGGGGGTTACAAAAATGGAGGCATTGCAGAGGATTTGGGTTTGGAATTTAGGGAGGAATGTAAGAAAGATCACTTGTGCAAAGGCTAGCATTTTGGTTATCTGGCAGTGGGTAGCCCAAAAAGCTGAAGCAACGTTTAGCTAATGTGCCGCTGTGTGCTGTTATCCATGTGCTGCTATTAAAATGCCAACTGTTTACCAAGGAGCAGTAAAGCCTGAGAGTGTATGCCCTTGTCCTGCACCAAATTACAGTGTTTGCCAGCTTTTAAAAGTGTTTGTGACAAAGAAAAGTGTGGAAAACTGTGGGTAGCAAAAGGAAAATTGGGCCCTAGATGTTGGAAATGCTTTCTGTGTGAACTGAGAGACTTGTTATATTTAATGGCCATGAAAAATGGTTGAAATGGGCTCCCACCGTGGAGTTAGTTGAAAAAAAAAAGTGTGGTTTTGTAGTTTAAATTTGTCTGCTTGACAACCTCCGTGAGAAGAAGAGCATGAGAGGAAAAGAGGCTCAATTGCATGGCATCGAGTGATTGGTGAGACTGCAATCAGTCCCAACCCCGAGCCAGCTCTAGAGTGACTGCACAGCATTTGAGAGGGGGAGTGAGTGGAGTGTGCGAACAGGCTTACCAGGAGGAGCGTCGCGGTGACTGAAAGCGCTGTAAAAAGTTTAAAAACTGACTTTTCTGTTTAAATTCAGGCTCAACCCACATCTTGATAGACTGGACTGTGAGTGAGGTGTTCAGAGGGACAATTGGCAGGACTGCCAACCCGCTTCTTTCCAGAGGCCTCCAAGACTGGCTGCAGGCCGTTTTCCATTGCAGCAAATAGCTACTGATAACAGTGAGTACCAACAGAAATAATTGCTCAGACTAAGTGATTTTGCCAAAAGCCAGCTGAATCTGTGTGTAGCAGTGTAATCGCTTTGCAAAGGACTGTGTTAAGTTTTATGAGCAAAAGCAAGCATTCTAAGCAACTAACTGTGAACATAATTATAGGTTCAGCGTCAGTATAAGTTTTCAAAGCCATGAGAGAGACTGTGAGTTGTATCAGATGTGCAGCAAGAATTACAGGCAATCCTGAGCTATGAAATACTGAGGCTTTAAGGGACTGTAAGCTAGAGCAATGTCTTCAGCAAGTAAAAAGTCAGTGGTAAATCAAATAAATGTGCTAGCAAAAAAAGAACAGTGCAAGTTTGTGCAGTTTGAGCAAAGTTATCAGTACAGTGTGTAAATCGGATGCGCAGTGGCTTGACCCAATTACAGAATGTTGATGCGTAGGAGTGCTGTCGCCACCATTACAGGGTGGGGTAGTAATGTAAAGACAGCAGCAGAGGAGCCATTTTGAAAGAGAAAGAACATTTTCAGTGATGCGGGACTTGAAATAATAGTGAGCGTTGTTTGTTTTTTCTCTGCAGTCATGGCTTCAGGACCAGCTCGCTACTCGGATCATGTCCGGGCTGTGATAGCAGTAGAAGTTAACAAGTTAAGGGACATTGAGAGATGTTACTATGGGGGATGACTGCCTCCTCATGTGGCGATTCCTGGATATCCATTGCAAGTATGTTTGATGTGCTTAAATGCTGGAAGGGACGTCTTCATGGTACCTCACTGTTCTGGGTGCCTAGAGAAATATGGTTTGTTTAAAGCGCCCAAGATTTGTTTGGCTCCCACATGGACAAAAGTTCAAGAATCTGTAGTTGGCAGCACACAGCACCAGATGGAGCCCCTGTTGGAGAAGGCTCCTCAGAGTGTGGCACAAAGCAAGAGGGTGAAGATTTACAGACAGAACAATATGCTGATGTTTCAGAGTCTGAGTCACAGAAAGACATTTCAGGAAGAGCATCAGTAGACCCTTGGAGAGAGGAGCCTAGCCTAAGTCTCATTGGTGAAGATGAGATGAGGGAGGCCTTTGAATGGGAGGTTTCGACCTCTGTGCCCAGCAAAGGGTGGACAGTCTCAGGAGTGAAGATGACTGCTCACTCCTGGGTACAGATTCTCAGTGAGGAAGAAGAAGAAGAAGAGGGAGAACCTATGTGGCCTTGTGAAAAAGGAACTGATACACAGCCTCAAGCTCTTGCCTCAGAGGAACGCATGGAAGAGAGTGGTGATTCAACTGCCCTGGCTGTGCAAGAAGAAGCCAGGGATCCATTTTTTGTGTCATTAAGAATGCATAGCTGACAGAACCAGAACTGGCCACCCCCAAGCCAGGCCAGAGGTCACAGGTTGACCAAAGCTAGTAAAGAGGAAAGACTGGTTCGTAGGAAAGCGAATGAAATCTACGCAATGTCCTTTCCTACCTTTCCTCAGAGTGTCTGGGAGGAGATTGAAAAAAAGCAGGAAATCCTGGATTTGGAAAGAAGTGATGAAATATGTGCATCCTGGTACAAACAAACATGTCAAGGATAGAATGTTTCATGAAAAATACAACCAGTGGAAAAGAGACAGGACACTGTTTATGGACACTGTTAAAATTGTGGCTGGAGAGGGACATGAAACCTTTCACAGTGTGAATTATGAGCGCCCAGACAGGGTAATAATTCAAGCACCTGACCCATTGTGGTATTGGCCACAATGCAAGGACCTTCCTGCAAATGTGCCCATGCCTACCAAGTGGAAAGCACAGCAGTGGTAGTCAGCGCTGCCACTCCAGCCATTGCTGTACCTATGTTGTTCCACCAGTCTGGACATCCATGACTCAGGTGCCCCACATTCATCAGTTCTGCAGTGTACTGGACTTTCCAGATTCCATTGACTGGCCCACCAGATGACTTCAGATCCAGAGAGGACACAAGCCCAGCTGCATCCTGATTCAACTTCTGGGTATCAAATGACTTCAGACCAGCTGTTTTCCTTTTTGTTCCTGTTCAAAGGTTCCATCTCCAGAGATGACATCAGCCCAGCAGTTTCCAGATGTGCCCTCCTGTCATTTCCTGGAAGATGTCTTCCCAGCTGTATCCGAAGAATGCTGCCAGGGAGAGTCTTTGGCTGAGGACCAGGTGTGGTGTCATTTTCATTCTACAAGGGATTGGTAAGTCCAGACTTTTCTATTCTTGTGACATTGCAGTACACACCCTACACTAACAGACTCCAGATGTTTGAACTGTCTTCAAAGACTCTCCCTTTCAGGACTTTGGCCTGCTAGAACTGTGCTTCACTGGGCTCCGGCCCAGAGGAGACTCTTTAATGGACTTGCCTTCCGGCACTGTGGTCACTAGATGGGACTTTTACGGCACTCCATCCTCCAAATATTGTGTATTCTAAATAATGTCATTGTTTTCTACTGTTTTCTAATGTTTATACTTTTGTTTCTACTTTTCTAAAAAAAAACTTATTGGGATTCTCCAGTGTTTTGATGGTAAGGGTTTAGATAGACTGTGTATGCAGATTAGGAGTGGGTGTGTTGTCTTTTTTTTTTCTTGCAGGTGTTTCTGAAGAAGATAGAAGAAAAGACAAGAAGAGGAGGAGGGACTCATCGGAGTTCCTCAGTAGTACTTTAGAGTGTAGTGTTTAAAGTACTGTTGTTGTTGTTGCTGTTGTTGTTACTGTGTGTAACTTTTTCTTCCACAGGTATGGTTGTGGGGGAGTGTGGGAGTAATGCATAGTGCATGGTATTAGCTCCTAGTGTGTGGTTGCATGGTGTCCAGGGCTGGGGAGGTCCCCTGGTTGTTTTGGTTTGGGAAATTTTAAGTGAGAGGCAGACAGGTTTTCCCTAGAGGGCTAGGAGGGATAGACAGGCTGTGGCCCTGACCTGCAGTAGGGGTTGCAGTACTGATCTATTAGGGCTATGCTCTGGATTGTTTTACCGGAGCCACTAGGTACCCATAGTCAGTGGGTAGAGTAGAGGCTGATACGTCAGCCGAAGGCCTCTAGGCCCTTACTGTTGTCTGCCTGTGCCTAGCACATGGTAGGAGAGGGCCTGATCACCCCTCTCCGTAGGTAACACATAGGGTAGGATGGCCTAGGTTGGGTAAATAAAGACTGTGGACAGTCATTTTCCTGGCCCAGGGTGAGTGTAACCCCCCCTGTTACCTGGGGTTACTAGAATCCCAGTAAGACCTAGTGGTAGGCAGGGAAGACAGCTTGTGAAATTCCAGTTAAATGGATTTCACACTGTCTCACTCTGTTCTCAGTCTCAGCTGAGACTGAGGGATGACATCATTTAGAACTGTCACAGCTGCATAAGCCACACTGGAATATTGCAGTTGGAGGTTACAGTAGAATGTTAGTGATTTGAAGTGAGTCTGTAGGAGTTCAGTAGAGTGTGTGCAGTCTGAAAGAGGTGCTCTGCTGTAGGCAGGCCCTCAGAGCTCTAAGCTCTGTCAAAGAGCTACTTTTGTTTTTTAGGTGTGTGTTTCCAACTGAAGAGGAACACAAGAAGAGCATATTAAAGTGGTGGAGACTGCTTTCAATGGCTCAGGGCCCTATCCCTGAAGGGATGGGGTAAAGGAATCAGCCTGCTTCCAGGGGCAACCCCCTTGGTCTGGCTAGAGAAAAGAATCTGCCTGTTTAAGTTCATGCTGAGGCACCAGAAGCTCTGGAAGAGAGTTCATTGAGGAGGAAATGCCTGTGGGGCACCTGCAATGTAAGGGTGAGTTTGCTCTGTTAAAGGAAGAGACAGCCAAGTACAGTATGGAAGATGTGGGGATTGGACTGCTTAGCTCTGTGGGAGGTCTAGAGTAATGGACAAAGCCACTTTTTAAGTATGTTCAAGTCCAGCAACAATGGGATGTAATGACAAATGACTGAATGTGAAATACATTAAAAAGAATCTACACAGCAAAGTATGTTAAAAGATGAGGTGTTACAGTCCAGAAAAATGGCCGGGTATGAATTATGGGAGCGAGAGGTGAGAGACCCCCCCCCCATCAGTAGTAATCAAATTCACCTCTACGGATTTACTCAGGGACACCTGTTGCTTTCTCTCAGGTACTTGGCCAGTGCCTGAGGAAAGTACCCAGACATGGAAGGAAGATTCCCTTAGGGAGCATAAGTGCTCATAGGTGGTTTAGGGAGCCACCAGTAAATGTTTCCATGCTATATGGAAAGTGTCCAAGTGGCTGGCAAGGGAGCCAAGCCAGGGAAAACCTAGAGCAGAGTAGAAGTGTGGGCCTTGTGCCCAGTGTGTTTCAGAGCCTGAGGGCTAAAGTGAATGAGGATGGATTCTGGTCTCCTTACATCAGCATTACCGGGATTGTAGCCCCGTGGGGGTCTATCTAAGCTTTGTTTATTCTGTTGGATGTGAATAAAAGCCACACTTTAGAATCCCACTTCTGGTATTGGACATTACATTTATTGCTTCCTTTGCTGTAATTGCTTGGGTGCCACTGTGGAGAGTAGCCAAACCTAGCCTATGTGCCGAGTGACATATTCCTCCCCAAACCCAGCCCACCTGGTAGAGCTGTCTCATGGAAACAGAATACCTGGGTGGGGGTTACACTTGCTACTCTAACTTGGCCTCCCTTTGAAAGGAGACTCCACTATCCAGTACTCTGACTGACACATACATTTTTGCACCCCCCCAAACATTGCCTCAAGCCTGGAGTTTAAACTGCACAGGAGGCATCTCTGGTCTTCCTCTCAGATGCTCCTAGCAGTCCCACAAGTTTCATCAGCTGCTGGTCTGAGATTCTTTGCCTCCACAGCACCCAAGATGTGGAACTACCTCCCCTGATGTCCTGGAATGCCTTAACTTTAAGTCCTTCAGAACTTCCTTAAAAGGTCTGCTTCTTGTGAGTAGCCAGTGTACATGCTTATGCTGAAGCCCCTCCTTTTGGTTCTGGGCTTGATTTATGTCCTGCCTAAATTGAATGTTTGTTGCCACAACCTAGTGTTGTACTCCTCTAACACTATTTCTGTCAAAATCAATGTCATGTAATGTACTTGTGTATTCTCACCTTCACTCCTCAAGGCTCTCCTCACTTATCAACTAAATTGTACTTTGACGTTTATGGCTGTTGCATGTATTTATTTATTAAATTTTGTCTGTTAATTTCTTTATGCTCCTCATGCCAACTGCCCCCTATTCACTCATCCCCCCAGCCCCATCACCCCAGCATCCTGATTATGGTCATTGTATGTAATTAATCCCTGGTCACTCCTGAAAAGGGACTTTTAGTCTCAAAGAGCCCACACAGTTAACAAAATCCAAATAAATAAATTGCGATCTATTGTACCTGCCATCTGTCACATACTTTCTCCCCCAGCTGTGGTACATGATAAATATAATAGATGTGCCAGCAGTTGGACCAGTTCACACCTTTTTGGGGCAGCACTGTCTTGATTGAATAGATCACCTTACACTTTGCATCATCAAAGGAGGTATTGTTTAACCCTGCCCTTCTTTGCCTCATTCAATTGCTGCAGTTAAATGCCCACTCCATGCTGGTTGTTAGTGGTTTTGTCACATTCTGCAAATACCTGTTTCACATAGTGCGCCATTGCTACCCATGCTTCAGATGTTGAAGCTGCAAATTATTTTATAAAAAAATCTGTCATAGTCATTTCTTGTATGTTTCTGTCCGCCCTCCAGTTGTCTGTGTATGGCCACACCCCTAGAATGATGTCATGCAAGGGACTTGTCAAGGTTTTACATACAGCAACAAGGAATTCTGGGTAAATTATAAAGTTGACTTAAATGTAAGTTACTCAGAGGTGCAATCCCTTATTTTGGTAGTAGGGACTGCAGAATAGCACCTAATATGTACACATATAACTTAGTTCTAGAGAAGCTTGAAGAAATTAAGTATGTGCGTACATGGGCAGACAAGGTGGACCGAAGGCTCTTATCTGCTGTCAACATCTATTTATCTATGTAGATCTATGTTGCAAGGCATTGTGAGTGCAGTACATAGTTGATTTTTCTGTCTTCCTTATCAAAGTGCAGTCTCCGATGTCAGTAGTGTTTACAGCAATACAGTCTGTAGAAAAGTTTCTGGAAAACTGTTTCTGTGATGCAGATAGGCTAAAAGATAATTTGCCAGTCTGTGTAGATGTTGTTTGACTTTTACTTCCTGCTGGTGAAGTGACAGTTCTGATGTGGCAGCTCCTGTCAGAATGTGGGAGCATGATGATACTTTTCTATGTTTATGTTATAGGGCACGAATCAGTTTCAGGTTTTATTGATCATCCATGGCAGGTTAATACCAAGGTTATTACAATATGACAGAGTTAAAATACATACAAATGTACAAATGTACAGATACAACTCAGGTTAAGCCATCAACAGTCTAGTTCAAACATTTCATATAGATTATAAAGAATCATAACTGAATTTAACCATTCATAATTTGTAACATTATCCCTTTATTTCAAGTGGGCCTTTTTGGTTAAAAATAATATCATAAGATATAAACCTCTTTAAGATTTTTGCTACTGATAGCATAATATTTCATAGTATGCTAGTAATCAAATTAGAGCTCAGACCCAGTGCCAACGATGCTGTTGGCTATTATAGGATCAGCCATATTAATCTTCCAAGACATTGACCAAATTAGGAAGCCACAAAGCATTATATTCAGTAGAACAGCCTCAAGCCCCTCACACAGATGGGGCCAAAAGCCAGACTATAGACTTCAAACCAATAAATAGGGTTACCGCAGATACTACTTTGTCCCAGTTGGATTAACCAACCTCTGTCACTGGGACTGGACTAGTCTTATCACATGTTGCTAGTCAGACATTGCCACCAGAAGGGGTCTGTAGAGAGCATCCTGCAGTGCATGTTGCCCAATACTCCCAGCTAACCCCAAGCATTATCCAGATTGGACTTACAACATGGATATCCAGAATTAGTCCACAGGCCCGAGTCAGCTCACTCTCCTTGGGGCATTTCATTCCACACTCTACCACAAAATCAGTTTGGGGTCTAAGTCTCATCCTGAATTCCTCATTCCAGTAGGGGGCAAAAGGAGTTCACTTTTGAATATGTGATAATTCCACCTTCCTTTACCATAACTGTTACAAAAAGGTTAAATTACATCAATTCCTAAATACTAACTAAATAGGTAAGGTGACCAATAAGCTCCTCACCTCAGTGATTTAACTACATGTCAAAAAAAAGACAGGGCCAGCTCCCAAGTATCAAGCCCCATACCAACAATTAAGGATATCTCAATCATTACTTTGTCCTGGTTAGATTCAACAAACCACTGCCACTGGAATCAAATAGATCCATCTATTGCTGCTAGCCTGAACAGACCATTTTAGGGGTCTGAACAAGGCACCCTGAAGCACGTACTGCTCCGTGCTCCTTTCTCTGACCACCAGGCATTTATTCCCAACTGTCTTCAGCATAGACCTCTCATACAGGTCCCTGGGACTGAACCTGATCCTTACTTTGGCTCACTTCATTTTGTGCTCTATCCTAGAATCAGAAGTAGGGCCTGACCACAGTTAAGTTTCCCACATCAGCGAAGGCAAACATGAATTCACCATTGTAGGTGCTATATAGCAACAGCACCTTAAGCACAGTAACACAATTCTTACTTTAGTGTATAAAAAGGATTGTATATAAGATAAACCATGAATAAAATTGTAAAACTATCATATCATATCAAAACTGCACAACATATTTAGGCAAATCTCGAATCAAATAACGGGATGATTTCCCACTATATTCAATTATGGCTCCAGTGAGTAAGGAGTCCATACCACTGTAAGCCCATTTAAGTTCATTGGTGACAATATCCACACTTAAAGGAGAAGACTCCCGTATATTTATGATTTGGATATGTCTGATGTATTTATTATACATTACATCAAGTACTGTACATATGTCAGTAAGAGATCAGCCATTTTTTCTGTTGCAACACATATCTAGAGTTTGAGGCTCTGACACAAGGTAGTAAAATGTCAAGCATGCCTCCATTTACATGCAAATGAGTCACTTGTAATACAGCCCCCCTCCCATTCCTTGATGTCACTGCAGCAACAATGCAGAACAAAACAGAAGGGTATCAATGGTGTCTATCCTGATTTTAGTTTAAGTTTGCAATGTCTTAAGACAGTTCTGTCATGCAACTCACACTGGGAGTGCTACTTGTAGCCTTAATACTGCATATGTAGAGCAAATAATTCATCTAATAGTATTGCATTCACAGGAAACAAAAGCTGTTCCTGTGTACTGCTCATTTCTCTCTGTGAGACAGTTGTAACATGTTGTGGAAAGCAGTAGACTGAATCAGTTAGTCAACCAATCAACCAACCAATCAATCAATCGAGCAGTCAGTCAGTCACTCTGTAGTGAACCAGGTGAACACCCTTGAGAGGATTCATTTACGAGGTAGGCTTGAGCAGTTTCCCAAAGGATCACAGAAGACTGAATTCTTCTTTTGCACAAGTTATACACTCCCCTTTCAGCAGCCTAAAAGTGGAGAGCTAGATCACTTACTTTATAAAGTGTATTGTTTTACATTTCAAATGCTCCTTATATCTGGGTTGTGATTGGAAATATTAAGACACAGAATGCACATGACATGGGAGGAATGAGCTAAGCAAATACAGAATACTACACACACTGAGACTGATTAGTTTGTTTACCTACAACAGCTGAAGTGTAGCATCTGATTTGTGAGGGACATCCTACTTCAAATGCTGGTATTATAAAGGGGGGTTGTTACAGCTTGTTTTCAGTACCTTCAAAGTGAAGTGCTGTAGCTCTCACATCACTGCTAATGATTTATAATGGGATTGGGGGCACTGTTAAAGTCATGGACCTGAGGGGCCATCACAGTTCCCAAGGAGGTTATGGGAACAATTGTTAAGGGTTAGAGAGTAAGGGACTTTAGTAGGATTTGAACCGGAGTTTCCCAGTTCTTGTGCCTGTGCTTTAACCACTAGATTACTGTTCTTCCATATGCTGCAACTGATGTCCTGGTAACCTATTTCTTGTTATAGATGAACTCTTTACTGCCTTACATCAGCCATCCAATTACTGACTGCCTAGTTACAAAGGGAAAGGGGTATTTTTGCAAGATTGTGTCTCACTGCTGGTGACAATCAAAACAGAGAATGCTAACACACACAGAACATAATAAAACAGCTATATAATGCCACTTAAGACTCTTGTTGTACCCAGAGTCATTTATTGGGTAAACTGTTTTTGCTAACAGAAACATTAACACAACTAATACAGTCATTTCCTTATAGTCATACTGTATATACATGTCAAATCAGTGCTGAATCACACTCATATGGTCCTAGTTCCTATTAGACCTGCACTTCAGGATGTGCACATCATCTAAAGAGTTCCCCCATTACTCAAGTAGGGGACCAAACATTGTGGGTTCTGTTTACTGGTGGAACAGCATTTAGTGCAGCACCATTATCTGTTGCTCTGATGACATCATCCTCCAGCAGCACTGATGGCAAAATGGAGGACAAACACATTGATAACTTCTGGGGGCTGTATATTTTTAATTATAATCTAGATTTGGACAGCAATAAGACTGCTGGCAACTAGAAGAGGAACACAACAGTTACAAATAAGGACTTGGGAAAATATGAGTGTGAAACTATGGGAAACTTCCCCTTTAACACTTATAGGCTTTCTATTGATATATACAATCAGCTCCAACTGGGGGTCTTTAGTGGCAATATCTGCAGAACACTTGTGTTTTTTCCATTTTAGCTTTCCATTAACTTTCCATTAATCAGGACTGACAAATTGTAACGTACAAAAAAAGAAAAATTACCAACTTAGCCACATGCTCCTGTCACAGGAGTCCATAGAATTTGTCTGAACCATAAACATTTCTGAAGCCATCAAGTTTTGTTTGCCACCATTACTTTCACTGTAGCAAATACTCTCCACACTGCTTTCCAGAGATACCCAGTGCTCCTCCATCGTGTTTTCCTCCTGCAACTCCAGAGAAAGAAGCACCTGTGAGAATAAGCACAAGGTCGCGCCACTGAGCACAGTAATTTTTAACAAAATGGAGCATAGAAACTAGTAACCTACACCCCTAGGCAACGTTAGCAAACCTTTGGGAAGTAGAAAGTATGCACATCAACAGCAATATAGGTCTTATCTTCAAAATCGGTCCGATAGTCGAAAACTCCCTTCTCTTTCTTCTTATTAGACAGCGGCCAGAATAAGCATGCTAGTATTGTAGGCATGTATTCTGTCTTGCTGAAGTAAGGCTTCGAGATGTGCTTCACTTAAATAGTAGCTCCTTTCCTCAAGGCAGCTAGCAGTTGGAAAGGAAAAAACACACACAGTGAGGCAGAGGTGCTGTATTGCTTTTAAACACAGCTCCCTATCATCAGGAAAACTGATGATATTTGAGACCCAAGCACAACACAAAAAAGGCAGAAAAAGCTCCACTTGAGCAGCTCAAAGCATGTCACAACACACCCAGAACTGGATGCCTACAAGTGAAGCATCGCCTTAAGTTTGGCACTCTAAACCAGGTGCAATTTGATCAAAAGTTTCATTCATCGATCTAAAACAAATCAAAAGTGTGGGTTTTTTCAGCAAAAGAAATTCACAAGTGGGCTTCTCAGTTAGAGCTCTTGTGAAGAGTGGAGCAGCGTTGCAACCATCTTGCTGCTCCGCCCCTCCCTTATTAGTTTAAAATTCAACCAGTTAGGTTTTCTAGGGCCTAAATGACTATAAGTAATTCAGGAGTATCATTATGGGTCAGGCTACTTTTCTTTTTCTTTGGTGTCCAGCTTCTTCTAGGAGTCCAAAATTGTGAAAGAAAAAAGGATGCCTGTAATACCAAGACTGACCAACAGAGGTCTCTGTATCAACACAGTGCTTAAAAACTTTGTTTCCACATGCATGATGTCACAGTTGGGGGTTGCAGCACCGAGAAAAAAGAAGCAGGGTTATGCAAATGAAGCAGATCACAGAAATAAAAGCATTGTTTTTCATGGAAAACAGCACTTTTTGGCAGTTTGAATTGTAGGAGTCCGATTCACAACTCCTACAGGTTACTACTCCCATTTGCTATGGCAAACACGGCAAAATCATTTTAAGGTACAGCTGGAAAGTCAGGAAGAGTTTCAATAACTCCTACATTTGTATTTCAGCGTAATGCAGAAAAGAATACTGTATATGATGGATGTGCCATTTGTCATAAACATGCACAACACATGACATAAACAGATGTGAGAATTTGTTACAAGCTATACATCTCTATATTTTTCTTCTTTGGTCACTTGAACTTTTTCCACTGTTCATTATAATGCATAGCAGCCAGCGTTAACCTATTACATTAATCCGTTTCCCTTACGAGGAGAACTAATCAGCACTTCTACTTCTCTCTTCCCTGCTGTTGTTTTGTAAGCAAGATCACAAGAGGCCTTGTTGGCTAGCAACAGGAGGCTACCACACCTCTCCCTGACAACCACTGTACAGATACTAGTCAGGCTGCGTTAAAGCTAGAGCCATCAGGGATTGGACATGGGGACACTGAGTGTTCTTTTCACAGAAAGCAAATAGCCTGCAAGTGAGCAAAAGAGTCAAGCACCTGAACGTATGTTGTCTGAAGTACTGACATTCCATTTTAGACTTGAGATTTTAGGAATGCACTAGTAATTGTTAGTCTAATTCTGGGTTTTACTGGGATCTTACTGTCAAATGTTTAGTATATATATAAATATTCAGAATAAAAAGAAAGCTAACTATACATCAAATTAAATAAAGCAACATTAGTACAGAAAAGAATTTACAAAAAAAATCCAAGCTCTGTAGCTTTACTTGTCTGGTTTACCAGTGTGTAGAAAGTCCAAATTATGAAATTTCACTGGGTTTTCTGGCAAAAAAATGAAAATCAGTGGAAATAAAATAAAAATTAACTTCAAAATCAAAGCTGCAAAAATCCCTCCTGTTCTGCCTTGTCCTTCTAGGCCTATGTAACTACAGCATGCAGACTCTCTGTAGAAGCAAACTTGGCTGCAAAGAAGCCACAGATTACTCTGCTCAGATCTAAAGGCACTGAGCACACACTTGCTTATAACAAAAATGATTTTCTAAGTGTTTGTGAGGAAAAACAAATGTTTTTGGATTATCTGCAAGCATGGGTATAGGACTGCTTAAATCAAGTTAGCCATGGTTTGCAAGTTGATTGGAGAGAGGCACCATTATGGGTCCTGATCATTGATCTTGGTTACTCCTACTGTCTGATCTCCACCCCTACCGGTGTCTGAATATGAATGTTGTGCTCTTTTTGAATTAAACGTAATGTTATATGCAGAAACATAGTTATTGCTGGGTGTTCTTGTTCTTATTATTTTGTTCCCAAAGTGTAATGTGTGGTGTTCAAGGTGTCTGGGTAACAAATATGGGCATGTCTACCATGGGGGGGGGGGCACAATGTGTAACCAATAGAGGTTTTGCAAATTTTTAAACTTTGCTGGTAAAGTAGCATCAAATTGGCTGAAATTTGCTTCTGCAAAGCTTCACAAAGTTTCTGTGAACTTTAGGAACTTCGACTTTGCCAAAATTAGGACTTTTTTTTACCAAAAATGGCTTTTTGTGGCAAATCGGCTACTTCATGAATGAATTTTTTGGTCACTTTGCCAAAAAAGGCAACTTCTCTGGGTAAAACTACATAAATTCCACAAATTCGTAAATTAATTTGCGAAGAAAATTTCAGCCACTTTGTCCACGCCTAATTACCAAAGGGTTCTGGCTTACAAATTTTATTTTCCAAGCTACACCACTAGCAGGAGCTTCCCCCCCCCAAAAAAAAATGAATCTAAGCATGAGCAGCAGATTATTAACATCATCATCACTGACTGACTGCAGTAAGTCATGCTACTTTAAAAGAGCTCAGTTCACTAAACTATGTGATCCCTGTACAAAAACACACAGTCTCATGTCATTGAAGTGTTAAAGTGTTGGACAGATGGCAGAAACTTTAATGAACCCTCCAACCCTTCAAGGAATGTTATTTGCCAGTTTCTGGCACGTACACATAAATCCACTACTCCACGTCAGTCTTGGCTAATCCCTAGTCTAAAGTATGAACAATACTAAAACAGCAAACATTACTACAGTGAAGCTTATCAGGGAAAACAGTAATTCTATGGCAGTTGTGAAACAGTTTGTCAGCACTGATAATATGTGAAAGAAGGGGAAAGGGGAAATTGTTTAACCAAGAAATGCACACTAAGCCAGAGTTTATTTCCAGGTATGGCCTGCGAGAACAAGGAAGTTAACTGACTTGCTTAGGGTCACACAGTATATAAGGAAGCAATATTTAAAGATGTCTGGTTATTTCATTTGTACATGTCCCATTTTTGGTGCAACTGCATCTGAAGTTTGGACCTTAGTAGACCACCTAAGAGGTGGTCTACACTGAACAAATGGAGCTTGCATAAAAAAAAACGACAGGTCATATTGTTGTCATAAGCTGCTGCTGCATATCACAGAAACTGTTACAAAAAACTCAGAGGCTTTGAAAACAGGGGGCCAAAACACCTGAATGCTGAAGCAGGGATAATTTTGCATGTGCGTCTGTGTTTGCATGTATAGCAAATCCTGCCCTTTGTATTTGACAACTTTAATTTACATAAATGAACAGAGCCCTCAGGAAGTTGACTGAAATGCAAATAAGTGCTATGCAATTTCAGGACGAATTTACATCAGGCACCTGGGTATTTGCTTGTCCTGAAATAAGATAGCACATACTTGTATTTCAGTCTTTTTCCTGATTGCTGTTTGTTCGTATAAATTGCAGTGTCGCTATAATTCTGAAATACAGCACACTGGCTGTGAGTTGAGTGAGTTACTGTGAGCATGAGACCTAGGTACAGTATGATATAATAGTTACTAGCCAAAGCAGAATAAGGAAGCTATAATACGTGAGAACTTTCAGAACATTTCACAATTAGCAGACGCAAGCCAAACTGTAAGCCAATCATGAAAAAATGCACCTACACTAATCCTTGGCTTGAGTCTGCTCCAGGACATGGAGATTCTTCTGGATAGTCCTCTGCTGTATTTTTCACGGGTTTTGGTACTAGTCAGTGTTACTGTGCTTCTGGTATTCCCCCCAGGTGGGACTGATTTAGCATGGGGCCCAATGTCTACACCATGTGCAAACTGGAATGTAAAGTTGTTTGTGCTCAAGCTACTTTGCATGTGGCACAAAAAGAGACATTTGAAATGTGCAACTTGTTGATGCTTGCCTCAGTGTTTTTTTTCCTATGTTAGGGTAGTGTTTTTTCTTTTCGCGCACTGTCCTTATTCTCAGATTCAACTAATAAGGGGTGTCCGGGTGGGGGGGGGCAAGCTGTTTATAATATGATCTCTAATTTCTCTTCACCCCTGCCTTTCTAATCAGGGTCACAACATATTTTTGTTTTGTTTTGCTTGTGGGGATTTGGGGAGGGATTATATTTGTCCCAAAAACTGTGTATTCTAATCCTCCCTGGTCCTGTAGTGTCACCCAGTTGAGGGCTCAGTTGAAAGTAGACCAGTAGCTGGATCCCCAGACTAGATCCGGTGGTTGTCAGTCATGTTCCCCTCACCCAGTGCCACGCTTGGACCCTGTTGATACCTGAGTGCAGGCCTGAGTGGTGCTAACTCCCCTAGTTCAATGCCTGAAGTAGCAGGGAATAATAGCCTAAGCAACTGCTTGATGCCACCAGCCAGCAATTGGTTTTGAGCCATTTCTAGGCTCATCTTAAGCTTTGATTTAAGCCTTAATTGGGCTGGGAAATTGTGTGCACAATTCAGGTGCTATCGAGCCCTGTAACAAGTGTATTTCCTGGGATTCAGGCCTGGAGAGCTGGCTGGAGAGAGAGAGCCTTGGGAGAGTCAGTTGAAAAATTATCTGAGTCTGAATGTGAGTAATCCAGCCCGGAGTTCAGCAGGTGGCCCAGCAACACTGACATACTGATTGCCACATGGATGACAGGACTGAGGACCAGAATCAGCCTCACTTTCTGGTAGGTCCAGGTGCTAACAGGTCAAGGTAGGCTTTACTGGTAGGCTGGGTGCTAGACCTAGTGGTAGGTCTCACATCCCTTCTCTGATTCTGTCCTGCCTGCACCATGCCCTTTCTGGAAGCCCCGTCCATAACTTTGGCCTTATACCCAGCTTGTACTTGGAGAAGTCATGCACAAAATGTGAGACAATACTATTAAACCTATAAAGCAAAACCAATCATATGTTGCACAAAAACTGCAGCCTAGATTGCAGCCATAGAAGTCCTCAAGGAAGTAGCACAGCTGGAAGCTTGTGGTAGTTTGGGTGGCAGTTTCACCTAGGGTTTCAATAGATTTGTATCTGGCCCTGGTTTGGCCTAAGATCCATAAATAGTCATTTCCTGAGTTGTTTTTGATCATTGCCAAGAACAAGGTCTTATAGTAGACCTCCTTCTGAAATTTTTTTCAGTATTTGTCAGTAAGATTGCTCTGGGGGAGCATTTTGTGCAGTCTAGTAAGCCAGGATAGTAAGATGCCAGCTACAGTGACAGCCAAGTGAGAGCAAACTACAACTGGTGTTAACGCCCTGTTTTAATATTAAAAGCAACTGAAGTAACACTCTGAGTAAAGCAGCACTGTATCAGAGAGCTCTCAAGAGTTATTTAGGTTTCAGTAACTAACTTTTCTCTTCACAGGCAACATGGTTTGTTTGGCTGGGGCAGGAGGGGACTAGAGAGAGAGAGAGAGAGAGAGAGACACACATGACAGGACCGCTTCTATGGAGATCAAGGGACAGAGAGAATGGGAGGTAGGCTTGCCTGCTTAGCAGGGCAGCACCAAAGAAACAGAGGAGTGTATTTTTGCTGGTTTCTGTGTCTTACTTACAGCTAAATAAGAAGCATACAAGATCGCAAGCCAAAAAGGACAAAGGAGAGAGATTTTGTATGCTAACTGTGTATTTTTTTAATCTTACTTCCTTAAGGTATATTTTTGCAGGATTCAGTGTTTTCTTTAGGTTAAATCAGAAGCCCATAGGACCACTAGCTTTCCTTTAAGTCTTATTTTTTTAAGATGGATTTTTGTTGGGTTTGGTGTTTTCATTAGGTAAATCAGAAGCCTATAGGAGCACTAGCTACAGTACAAGTCACATTAAACTGTTCCCTCAGCTCACTGGTGTAGCATTGTTCAATTAGTTTCCTAATCTGTGCAGGGTTTAATTCAATTAATTAGTAAAAGTTTAGTATTGGTTTGCATCTAGCTGTTATGAACTATAAGCTTTATTTTCAGCTGAGTGCTTATGAGTTTCATTTCAGAAGGCAGACTAAACAACTCTTAAGGAATGCTGTGATATTTATAAATAATGCTTTTAAGGAATGCTGTGATATTTATAAACAATGCTCTTAAGGAAATCTGTGATATTTATAAACAATGCCATGAAAATGCAGCTACTGCCATTTCACTAAACAGTTACATGTGAGCTGAATAGGCAGTGAAGAATGGTTGGAAAGAATTGAAAGCTTTAAGAGTTTGAGTTGCCAATTCAGTAGCATCACAAAAAAACAATTCTACACCAGCGAGTTGATGGAACAGTTTAATGTGACTTGTACTGTTAAAACAGACAAAGGACAGAGACTGTGTGCTAATTGTGTTCTTTTTTCTTAGCAGATTCACAAGCACAAAGGACAAAGATTTTGTGTGCTGTTCTTTTTTTTTTTTAGGGAGCTCACAAGCCAAAAGGTCTAGATGCTGCAAAAGGACAAAGGGACCAATGGAAACTGTGATGGAGGTGGCAGTCAGCCAATAGTCAGGCAGAAAAAGGGCATTCGTTTTGAAACATTGGAGTTAGCTAAATAGTGAGTCAGGGCTTTGTGAGCACTGCTAACTAACTTTTCCCTTCACGGGCAACAAAGTTTGTTTGGCAGGGGCCAGGGGGGACTAGAGAGAGAGACAGAGAGAGAGATACACAGGATAGGACTGCTACTATGGAGAACATCACACAGGGAGAACAAGAGGCAGGCTAACTGATTGGTTTTAGCAGGGTAGCACCATAACGGAATAGAAGGGGAACAGGCAGCAAAATGTGGAAGGCTGTATATACAAATGCCTGCAGCCTGGGAAATAAAATCCCAGACCTGGTGACCCTGATAGCAGAGGCTGACCTGGACAGTGTGGCAATTATAAAAATGTGGTATATTGCAAACCATAACTGGGAGGTAAACATACTGGGATATATTCTATTCAAGAGGGATAGGGAGGGCAAAAAGGGTGCCTTGTATGTCAGGGAAGGCATAAAAGCAACTGCAGTACAGGGTAGACAGGGGGAGGTTGAGTCACTGTGCATCACCCTTGAGCCAGGCAATGGCATAGCAATTTGCACAGGGCTGATTTATAGGGCTCCGGCTCTGGGGGAGGAGGTGGATAAGGTGCTAGTTGAAGAAATGCATGAGATTTCAACAAAAGGGGAGGTACTGCTGCAGGGTGATTTTAATATGCCAGACATGGATTGAACCATCCTGGTGGCTGCCTCAGCTGGAGTCGAGACATCTTGGACTCCCTGCAAGGGGCAGGTCTTAGGTAGTTAATGCTAGGACCCACCAGGGACAGGGTGATTCTGGACCTAGCACTGACCAGTGGAGACAGAATCACAGAAGTCCAGATGGAAGGTCATCTGGGGTCCAACGACCACCACACAGTGTGGTTTAAACATGGGTACAGGGTCACAATCAAGCCACACAAAAGTGAGGGTCTTAGATTTCAGGGGGGCAGACTTTGCTAGGATGGGGATATGTATCAAAGAAGCCCTGGTGAGGAGGGAGGTATGGGGGGGTTGAGAAGCAGTGGGCACATCAAAAAGGAGCCATAGTGGATGTGACAAACCAGTGCATTAGACTGAGAAACAAGGGCAAGAGAAGGAAGAAACCACTATGGTTCTCAAAAGATGTAGCAGGGAAAGTAAGAGCCCAAAGAGTAGCTTTCAGGAAATATTAGGAGACACAGAAGAAGGAGGAGGATAGAGTGGCACACCTTAACTGTCTGAGGTATGCAAGGAAAGCTATTAGGAGTGCAAAGAAGCAAGCAGAAAAGATTAGCACAGATGGTGAAGAAAGGGGACAAGACATTGTACAGGTACATCAGTGAAAGAAGGAAGTCCAGAGGCGGTATTGTAAGGTTCAGAGGGGGTGGAGGGGAGTGTGTAGAGAAAGACATGGAAAAGGCATGAGTACTGAATAAATACTTCTGTTCAGTATTCACTGAAGAAGGGGAAGGACAGGGACCACAGCTGGCATCAGAAACAAAAGGGGGAGAGGGAGATGGAGGAGGCTGCATCTCCACAAGGACATGGACAGGGTGCAGGCAGTTCAAAGAAGAGCAACAAAGATGGTGCCGGGCCTGCATCAAAAGTCATATGAGGAGAGACTGGGAGACCTCAATATGTATACCCTGGAAGAGAGGAGAGACATGGGAGATATGATAGAAACTTACAAATACCTAAAGGGCATAAATAGGGTACCGGAGGGTCGCATCCTCCAGAAAAGGAGATGTTCAGGAATGAGGAGGCATGACATGAGGTTGAAAGGAGGCAGACCAATGGATAATGTAAGGAATTATTTCTTCATAGAAAGGGTGGTGAATGTATGGAATAGACTCCCAGCAGAGGTGGTGGGGGCAAACACTGTGGGGAATTCAAAATTGCATGAAAGAGGCATAGGGGAACCCTAGCAACAGGAACATGAGGGTAAAGGCAGAGATCAAGTAGGGTCTGCTGCTTTTGCAGTAGGTAGAGAAATGGGCAGACTGGGTGGGCCTAACTGTCCTTATCTGCCATCAAATTCTATGTCTCTAGGTGGACACCAGTCCATTTACAGAAGTGAGAGTCCTAGAGGAGCTCACAAAACTGAGGGTGGACAAGGCAATGGAACCAAATGGCATACATCCCAGGGTACTAAAGGAACTACATATAGAGCTAGCAGCACCATGGGCAGCCATGTTCAGTGAGTTGCTCAGTACAGGAGTGGTTCCAGAAGACTGGAGGAGGACACATGTAGTCCCTTTTCACAAGAGTGGATGCAGGGAGGTGGCAAGAAACTACAGGCTGGTCAGCCTCATCTCAATAGTGGGTAAGATTATAGAGGCAATGCTCAAGGAGAGGAATGTGGGACACTTGGAGTCCAGTGGGGCACAGGATCCAAGACAGCATGAATTCACAGCAGGAAGGTCATGTCAAACAAATTCGACTGATTTTTTTGACTGGGTGATGAGAGAGGTGAATCAAGGGGGGGTGGCGGATGTTGCCTACCTTGATTTCAGCAAGGCCTTCAACACCGTTCCGCATAAAAGACTGATAAACAAGTTGGGTAGCCTCGTGTGAGCCACAGGGTGGTGAACTGGGTTGCAAACTGGTTAAGGGAAAGGAAACAGAAGTTGGTGGTAAATGGGATCCAATCCAAGGAAAGGAGGGTGACCAGTGAGGTACTGTACCTTAAGTATCATTCCTAGGGCTAGTCCTTTACAATGTCTTCATTGGTGATATTGCAGAGGGACTGGAAGGGAAGGTTTGCCTCTTTGTGGATGACACCAGGATCTGCAATAGGGAGACACTCTGAATGGAATGGAAAAAATGAAGAGGGACCTAGGAAAGCTGTAAAAATGGTCTGAAGTGTGGCAACTGAGGTTCAGTGTGAAAAAGTGCAAAATCATGAACCTGGCATGCAGAAACCCTGTGGAGAGCTACAGGATGGGGGGGGGGGGTTGCTGACAGTAACCAGGGAAGAAAGGAATTTGAGGATTATCATCTCAGATGGCCTAAAGGTGGCCAAGCAGAGTACAAAAGCTGTAGGGAGAGCCAGTGGCATGTTGGGGTGCATAGGAAAGAGTATCACTAGCAGAAGAAGGGAGGTGGTGATGCCACTGTACAAAACATTGGTAAGGCCTCATTTGGAATACTGCTTACAGATCTTGAGGCCACATCTTTGTAAGGACATAGACAGGGTGGAGACGGTTCAGAGAAGGGCAATTAATATGATGCAGAGCTTGCACAAGAAGACATATGAGGAGAGAGTAAAAGCAGAGGTGGGTGATGTAGCCAAAATTTGCTCAGCGAAGCAATTCATGGAGCAGTGGGGAATCCGCGAAGTACTCCACAATGAGAAGCGGAGTACTTTGCGTCATAATGAGGATCGTAAAGTCATTGATTTCATTGCACTTCGCATTACTCCACCTTCCCCAACTACTTCTGTGCCTATTTTTAGGTGAAATAAATTGATGCCAATGTACTTCACATCACTTCACCTTGTTTTGGGGCTCCAAGGCGAACTTTGCATTGATTCATGGGATTGCAGGTCACATGGGTTCTAGATTTTTCTGCACAGCCTCAGTTCTGTGTAGTGTGTGTGTAGTGGTAGCTGGAAACAGTTTGCTGTCAGAGCTCTGTGATTCAAACCCCTGTAAAAGCTGTTAAAAAAGCCATTTTGAGCCATTCTTTTGGCTCAAAACAGTACATCAGTTGTAGAAAACCCTCCTGTACTCATATCATCGAGTGTTTATTATTTGTGAGGATTTTGAACATTAATTTTGAACATTCAGTCTGTGTACTGACAGACACTTGAAGTGTGCTTTGAGGGAGGGGCATATATGTGTGGTGTAGGTAGATTAACTAGGAGAAAAAGGCAGTCTTTTTGTTTTATTTATGTTTTTGTTGTATAACTGTTAATGTGCACACAGTAATATTTTCAGTAATTGTTGACATTTTTTTTGTTGATTTTTGTGTTGCAGCAGTGCATAATTTCAGTTTGTCAAAAAGATCTGGTTATATTACTGAAGTTTTCAATTTGACACGCATTACTTCGTAGTGTGTGTGTGTGTGCGTGAAGCGTGCCATCAAATTGCAGACACATTTGATTGTGCCACAGAGTAATTGCAGCAGTGTGAACCTGGTATCCACGGTAGCTGTGTGATTTTGTACTGCTTTGTGGTTGGGATCGTGGTATCTTGATTTTGGACTGTTACTGCAGTGCACTGTACCCCCTACATCCAACCAGCAAAAGGTATTCTTTTCCATTTTGGATTTGGATTGTGACTGTTGTGAGCAGCAGTGGTTAAGGTGTTACTGTGACTTTGCGTCTGCATCTGCATCTTTTTCTTGATTGCACAGTGCAATCTAATCTGTCTGTGCCTTTGCATCTGTTTAGTTCACAGTCTACATCTGCAAGCCACATGTTGATGAATATGATGTTTTTTGGGCTTCACATCCACCAGGCCAGAATGAAAGTTCTGAAATCTAAATTGGTGATGCCTCAAAATGCCCACAAAGAGACGTGCAAGCAAAGCTGTTTCAGGCCATGGCACTGCTGCCAGGGTAAGATTGTCTGTGGGTATGGTAGTACACAGAAGTGCATAGCTGATGTGAGGAACGGGATTTCTCTATCAATGTTTTTTACAGCACAATCTGTAGCTTCACTCATAGTTGGAGGAGATTATGTTGTCCCAGCTGGTGATGTTAGTGCAGTTACTGCTGGCATGAATATTGCTGCTTCGAGTTCCACTACTGACCGGTTAACCGTATCAGAAAATATAGTTGAGTCTAAATATGTGAGTGACAGTGTAGATGATGTCATACTCCCCAGTAACATCCCAATGATAGCTGAACATGATACTGATCATGGCAACAATAACGCACAATGTCACATTTCTTCCACCGCGGTTGAGGTCATGCCTTTGCCATGCAATAATTCAAAGTGTGGTGTAAAAATATCGGGTGATGATGATGATGATGATGATGTTGCTGTGGTTGCAACATGCAATCCACATGACTGCATCCAAGCAGAACATGTGGATGTGGATGATGTTGATGAATATGATGATGATGTCAGTGATCCCTGTTGGGAACCAGAAAAAAAGAAAGTCAAGGTGGCTGTGTCTGGGTCTGTTGGTGTTAAATCCCCCCTCCTGAAAAAAGCTGTGATTTAGCGGTTCCAGTTGATGTTGATGATGATGATGACCCAGTAATAATCATAGGTAGCCGTGGTGGTGAGTTGCAGGCCATGTGTGTCCCACCTGAGAAATCATGTAGTACACCCCCATTTCATGGCTTAAAAAAACAAAGTCCAATGAGCAGCATCAGGGACATGTTAAAAGTAGAGGATCACAATCCCTTGTTTGGGATTTTTTTGTGCAAGATGCAAATGATGAGTCAGTTGCAATCTGCCAGCTTTGCCATGCGCATGTGAGTCGAGGTTAAAAGGGGAGTCATCTGGGCATTGGGGGGCCAGCATACACATCTTAAGAACAAGCGCATGGCACTGTGGAACCAGCATCACATGGTAGCTAATGCCATAGTAGGGCGTTCATCCTCATCATCAAACTTACTGAGCATGTTATCCCCTTCCATGACTGTAAGACCAAGTAGCAATGTCTGCAGCAGCGATGAAATAACAGCAGAGGATTTCTACAGGCATGACGAGGTGGAGGATAATGATTTTGAAATCTTGTCAAGTACTGGTCTGAGTAGCAGTGAGAGTGGTGGTCAATGCAGTATGTCTAGTGCAAGTGGTACATCAACCCCTGTGCGTAAATCTAGGAAAATGACTTCATTTGTGGATTTGTCACCTGTGCAGCCCTCTTCATTACACATCCACACTCCAACCCCATCCATTCGCAAAGCAGAGCCATTTGTAACACCCCCTGCAAAATGTGTAAGCCAGCCCACTTTGCAGAGTGTTTTCCCCATAACCTGAAGTACCCACCTAATCATGCAGTGTCATGTGAACTTAATGCTGCTGTAGCTGAAATGCTGGCAATTGATCTTTTGCCCTTCTCCTTCACGGAGAATTCCGGATTCTGGTGGTTTGCAGCATGCAAATGTCCAAAATGAAAAGTCCCAGCCAGGACATACTTTTCCCTGAGTTATAACATACTGTGGCCGACTCTGTAAGACATACCCTTCAACATTCCTCCTCTCCATTCATCCATTTAAGTATGGATATGTGGACAAGTGGCAAAACAGCAGGGAGTTCATATTGTGTATAACTGCACATTGGGCGCAGGTGCCAGGGGTTGTTTGTGCTGGTGGTAGTGTGAATAATCAGTGTAGTAAGGTGGTCTGTCATGGTAGCAATCTTCCAGGAATTTGACAGCATGCAACACTTGCTATGCACAGTGTGACCTGTTCACACACTGGTGAAAATATGCTGGACTTGCTACTGACTGAAACTGACAAGTGGCTGAACCCGCCCCCCCCATCCATGAGAGCTGGGTTTATAGCAAATGACAATGAGTCAAATGTGGTTAAATGCATCATGAATGGTGGCTTTGTTCGGATTCCATGCATGGCCCACTATTTAAATCTTGTGGTGCAGGAGTTTCTGCAGCACCCTGATTTAAAGAAAATGCAGACAGTTGCACGCCAAATCTGTTCTCACTTTTCATGCTTTGCAAAGGCCCGTGACCAGCTCCGGCAGTTGCAGATCCAAAATAGCCTCCCACAGCACCGCCTCAAGCTGGAAGTTGTCTGTCACCTGGTGGAACTCCACTTTAAACATGGCAGAGAGGTTGTATGAACAATACAAAGCCACCTCAGAATATCTTGTTGTGCACACAAGCCATGACACTTCTGGGGCCTCCATGTCTCTCACGACTGACCAGTGGTGCCTCATGGGCTCTGTAATAGCAATTTTGAGGCCTTTTAAACACACCACACAGGCAGTAAGTGGCAAGTCTGCCTCCACTAGCCAATCAGTTCCATTGCTGCGGGTGTTGAGGCAGACACTGCTGAATCTACAGCATAGCCTTGATGGTTCCGGAGACAGTACTAGCAGTGTGTTGCTGAAATACATGCTGACACTATTCAAGTGCAATCGGCACATCTTGAGCATTCAGCAGAGTGATGACTTTGCAATAGCAACAATGCTGGATACAAACGTGGAATTGCCTCATTACTGCAGGAAAGGCCTGAGCAGGTAAAAAATGTCAGTGGGCAACAGGTGCGCTTGGTTCATGGGGCACAGATGTCACGTGCCAAGGTCAGCAAACCTCAGCAGCATAATCAGGCTGAAGGTCAGTATGGAGTAGTATCAAGCACATCCTGTAAGGGGGGACTACAGTTCTAGGTGGGCTGTCATCAAAACTGGATGTCATTAACCCACTTTGGGGTGCTTTGTCCCAAGTCGGGATTTGTGACATAAATGATTCTGGAGAAAAGGATGATGAACCAACCACCAGATTTCATACAGCACAGCCAATAGTCGACTCATATTTGGCTGAAAACATGCATCTGTTAACTGATGATCCTCTTTTATACTGGAGTGGAAAGGTCAGTGAATGGCCAGAGCTGACCTCCATGGCACTGAAGTACCTGACATGTCCACTCTCCAGTGTAAGTGTCGAGAGGGTATTTAGTTCAGCGGGTGCAATAGTTCAAGATCGTCATACAAACCTCTCTCCTTCAAATGTCAGCTTGCTGACATTCATAAAAATGAATGAGAGGTGCATACCAGCTCGAACTGCAACCTCAGTATTCATATCCCGGCACTGTCATGGTTGGGCTGATGTTGTAGAAATGGACCATCCTGGTGACACAGGCAGCATGAAATGGCCTACCAGTGAGGTAGATGATGACACAATGGAGAAAGAATTCCCTAGTGGGCAGAATTCAGACATTGATGACTGCGAGGGCAGCTTTCTGTATGAGGATGATGATGAGGTTGATGTTGGTAGGTTTTAAGTGAAGTGGTTAAAAGGCTGTCACATTTTTTCTATGGTACATGTTTTGTTTTTAATAAAGTTAAATCCATGTCCCACTCAGAATGATTCAAATTCCATATGTCGTATTTGTAACATAGTGCACACTATATCCCGCCTGCCACCCACCTGTGTGTGTCTGACAGTGACAGTGAATGTGTTGCAGGCTGCAGCTGTTCCCCCATGACCACCACCAGAAAACTGCTGTTAGCCAAAACCACCAGATGCAGATAAATGTGAGAGAGAATGTCATCATCATCATGTGCCCATGACCATCACCTTCCACCAGTATGCCGATGTTTTCCATTCTGTGTCCTGCCCAAGCCATGGCAGACGGAGTTGGAGAGGAGACCACATACATCAGCCACAGCCACAAGGCTTCTTAGTTACTCTCAATACTTTAAAGTGAGTATGTGTACAATGTTTCATACTATGCAACTTCCTTTAGCTGTGTTATGTTTCCTGTTGATTTTATGAGATGCAGTGGTCAAACACATATGGTCAACTTGTTTTCTTTTTTTACAGGTTAACAAACTGCTCTCCTTCACTGGAGGACTATGATACTGCAGTACTGTCTAGAGCAACCTACAGGATATCCATTTCCAGACTGGTAGGTATATCAATTTTATTTCATCAGTTCTTTTTTGGTTTTCATTTTTTCAAAAGAGTGCAAATCCGACTGATGAGTAATATAAGGTAGGTGACACGTACATCACATAATATATTTGTCACGCACACCACACATTATATTGCTGCAGCAGACATACCAGTATTCAACAAAGTTTGATCCAGGTCATGACTTAACAAGATGTGTTTTTACAATGTAACTTGAGTTAAGACACAGGGACAGTGACACAGTGTATGGGTTACAGGTACTACATTTGTGATTGCAATGATTTGGTCTTCATGTGGCTTAGTGAGACAGCTTGCTATCTGTTAACACAGACAGACCATCTGCGGGCTTCCCAAGCTGCTGCTGTTGTTGTGGCCCCAGCACTCTCCAAGCCAGCCACAGCTAACAGACCACCCAACTGACCCCCATACAAATTCAGACAGCCCATCTGGGGGCTTCCCAAGCTGCTGCTGTGGCCCCGGCATTCTCCGAGCTGGCTGCGACTAACAGACCACCTGACTGACCCCTGGACAGATTCAGACAGCCCATCTGCAGGCTTCCCAAGCTGCTGCTGCAGCCCCAGCACTCTCTGAGCTGGCAGCAGCTAACAGACTGCCCGACTGACCCCCCCGGACAGATTCAGACAGCCCATCTGGGGGCCTCCCAAGCTGCTGCTGCAGCCCCAGCACTCGCTGAGCCAGCTGCAGCTAACAAACTGCCCAACTGTCCCCCAGACAGATACAGACAGCCCATCTGCAGGCTTTCCGAGCTGCTGCTGCAGCCCTAGCACTCTCTGAGCTGGCCGCAACTAACAAACCACCCAACTGACCCCCAGACAGATTCAGGCAGCCCATCTGTAGGCTTCCCAAGCTGCTGCTGTGGCCCCAGCACTCTCCAAGCCAGCTGCAGCTAACAAACTGCCTGACTGACCCCTGGACAGATACAAACAGGCCATCTGCGGACTTTCCAAGCTGCTACTATGGCCCCAGCACTCTCTGAGCTGGCTGCAGCTAACAGACCACCTGACTGACCCCCCGGACAGATTCAGACAGCCCATCTGCGGGCTTTCCAAGCTGCTGCTGTGGCCCCAGCACTCTAGAAGCTGGCTGCAGCTAATAGACTGCCCGACTGACCCCTGGACAGATTCAGACAGCCCATTTGGGTGCTTCCCAAGCTGCTGCTGCTGCTGCTGCAGTTCCAGCACTCTCTGAGCCAGCTGCAGCTAACAGACCACTCAACTGACCCCTGGACAGATTCAGACAGCTCATCTGCGGGCTTCCCAAGCTGCTGCTGCAGCCCCAGCACTGTCTGAGCTGGCCACAGCTAACAGACCACCTGACTGACCCCCAGACAGATTCAGACAGCCCATCTGCAGGCTTCCCAAGCTGCTACTGCAGCCCCAGCACTCTCCTAGCCGGCCGCAGCTAACAGACCACCCGAATGACCCCCGGACAGATTCAGGTACACACCGGACCGCCGAAACTTGTTGTTTTGAATGCCACTGTTTTGACTAGATGCCCAGTGGAGGAGGCAGGCACTGATTGGCAGTTTCTGCTCCTCGGCTGATTTTCCAACTCCTGGTGCTTCCTAATCTTGGGGAAATCTCTTTCTGTGCTGTGTTCTGTACTGAATTTTTGTTAATGTAATTTACTTATGTTATGCATCAATTGGTGTTACTTTACTTGCCAGTTTAGCTAGTCTATTACAAGCCACTAGTCTAGCCTCTCAGTGTTACTTGCTGCTGTGAGACTAGTGCTGGACAAACTGTATTGTATAGTAGCTGATGTTTGACTGCTTAGACCTAGCTACTGAGCAAGATTGCTGCAGTTTTCCATTTCTGCCTCTTCTGCCAAACCCTGTCTTCTGTCCTAAACTGGTCACTCTGCTGATTATTAATTTCTCCTCCCCACTTGCAATGCTCTCTCTCTAAACAGCTTAATTTCTTCTCTGCCTTACCTACAAACCCTCTTCTTACACCCCCTCCTGCTGCTGCTGTTGTCCTCCTCAGACATCCCAGAGCCAAAGCACAGAATCCCCCCCCCGGTTAACTCCTCATCTATCTCTAAATAATTGCCCTGCATTTGCCACCTCTTTACCACGTGCTTTGTCTTTCCCCATTGTTTGCCCCCCCACTGAGCTTGCTATTGTACTCTAGCTGTATGGAATTCTCTGTCTTTCCCCTCTTATTCCACAGACTGCCCATCTGCGGGCTTCCCAAGCTGCTGCTGTGGCCCCGGCACTCACTGAGCTGGCTACAGCTAACAACCGCCCGACTGACCCCAGGACAGATTCAGATATGCACCAGACCTCTGAAACTCATGGTTTTGAATGCTGCTGTTTTGACTGGATGCCCAGTGGAGGAGCCAGGCACTGATTGGCAGCTTCTACTCCTCAGCCAATTTTCCAACTCCTGGCACTTCTTGATCTCGAGGAAATCTTTTTCTGTGCTGTGTTCTGGACTGAATTTTTTTGTCCACCCCCACCTCCTCACAGTATTAAATAGACCCTTGCTCCACCCCTTTCCTCAGCCTAACAGCTGATTGGTCACTCCACTGTTGCACATTCTTATGGCTATTGGCCTCCCTGTCTTCAGTACCTGACTTGACCCATTTTCTTACTGCCCCTTTTTAAAGCAATCTCACCCACAGGGTTGCACATTTGCTCTCAAGTTTTTCTTCAACTAGAAGTACGTGACATTATCTGCTACATCTTGTGTGGTGTTTCTTTTCAGAGCCCTGCTACTCGCCTCTGCCCACAAATGCTTCCATGATAGCTATGGCTGGAAGAATACTGCCCCTGCTGACACTGAGCCTTGCTCTCTTTTTACTGGCTCTTCTCATTGCTAGACCTTGTTCTCCTGGCAGTGCCAAACTGACCTTCACACTATCTGACTTTACCTACTCGAACCAACTTGTCTCACAGATCAAGCAGCTGCTGGGGGCCTGAAGAAATTCTGGACACATGTAAAATCCTTCCTGGGCTCAAACCAGTCTCAACACACGAATTATATGGTCCTAAATGGTATGCACTCTAATGACTCCATCACCATTGCAAATTCTTTCAACAAATACTTTACTGATCTCACCAAATACACTGCCTCTTTCACAGCAAATTGCAACCTGATGCCCGTTACTCACACAAACCTGCAAATACATCTGCCCTTCTATTTTAAGGCTATTCAAAATGCTGATGTTCCAAAACTACTAAACTCAATCTCTGATAGTACTAGTGTAGGCTCTGAATACCTAGAGCCTAAACTCCTGAAGCTGGCTGTTCCTTTTATTGCTGCTCCATTGGCTAAAATCTTTACACTGTCTCTCTGCCATGGTCATGTTCCGGACATATGAAAATTGGCAAAAGTCACCCCAGTCTTTAAGAAAGGTGACAAGAAGGACAAAGCTAATTATAAGCCCATAGCCATTCTGTCAGTACTAAACAAAATACTCAAGAAATTAGTGACTATACAGGTCACCGAGTTCCTCTCTAAATATACCCTCCTATCACCTGCTCAACATGGTTTCCACAAGGGGCATAGCACTTCTACTGCTCTGATACAATTTACAAATGATGCCCTTACTGCTATGGATCATGGTCTCATGACTGGTGCAGTGTTCATTGACTTCTCAAAGGTGTTTGATCTTGTAGATCACCATCTTCCGTATGATTGCCTTAGCTTCACTGGTTTCTTGGAGCAAGCCACAAACAGGTTCCAGAGCTACTTAAGCAATAGAGGTCAACAGGTAAAATTTAACTCTGAGATGTCAGACTCTGCACCTATCAATATTGGTGTTCCTCAAGCCTCCATCTTGGGGCATCTTCTCTTCTCTTCTCCATTTTTATAAATGACATATCTTCTAAAACCCCTTGGTGCTCAACAATCTTGCATGCAAATGATCTGGTGCTCTACTCCTCCTCTGCAAACATAGAAGAAATAAATAGTTGACTAACATCTGCATTTCTCATAATGCAAGAATGGATCCACAACAAAAGGCTTGTCCTAAACACACGTAAAACTCAGGGCATGCTCTTCAGATCTGCAACCAAACTTAAAACAAACCACAACCTTTTCAACGTCTCCTGTGCAAATGGCTCCCCCCTTACGAAAGTAACCTCATTCAAGTATTTAGGTGTCCTGCTTGATGAAACTCTCAACTTTGAGCAACACATCATCGACACCTGCATGTCAGTAAACTCCAAACTCGGAATAGCTTACAGGACTAGTCAGATGCTTACCCCCTCAGCTAGACTGGCTATTCCTAGGGGTATCCTATGTCCATCCCTTGCTTATGGTGCTGTCACCTACATAAGTGCTTCAAAAACCACCCTAAGTAAGTAGGATACAATGTACAATAGTATCTGTCATTATGCCTCAGCTTCCCCACGTTTGAAGCACCATTGCTGCTATATGCAGACCTTAGATGGCCTTCTCCATCTGCCATTTGACTCCTTGCCCTTGGTTCTCTGCTGGACAACATCATTAGAACTAATCTACCTACCTCTCTTGCAGGCATGCTGGTGCCTCTGTTCTTCAACTATGGCCTCTGCTCTACTGGACTCTCTCTATTATACACCCCTAGGTGCAGAACCCTAAAAGGAACCTCAGCTTTCTCCTGCCTGGCCCCAAAATATTGGAATTCCCTACCTCTTGATGTTTGCTCTGCACCTAGTCATAGTGCTTTTAAAAAGATGCATCACACTCTCCTCATCAAACATGCCCTACGTTCCTGTTTTAAACCCCCAATAGGGTGCTTGACATCCCCTTCCTCAGCTCTCAAAATGTTTCAGTTTTGCTCTGACCCCTTGTTACTGTTATATGTAGCACTTACCACGGATTATGTGTTAAAACTCTACTGTACTATGATTGTATGCTTATTATGTTTTGTACTATTGTGTATTTTTCTGCCATTGTCTCTGTCACATTAGTAATACTGTTTATGTCACAGAACATTGTGTAGATTTTTCCTTGTATGGTTGTCTACCTCTGAACTATACCTGTTAGAAGGTATACCTGAGAAGAAGCCAGAAGGGGAAGGAAGGAAACATATTCAATTCAGTGCTTTAGAGTAACTGGTAATTGCTATTTTTATTTTAAACTTAGATTGTGGGCTTTTAGTGACACTGTACTTTCTTTGTTGTCTTTACTTAGAATTGTTTTTGGGCTGTTGAAAATTTAAAACGTAGTGGTGGTGTAATTCTGTGCTGTCTTTAATTGCTGCATATTTTATCTTGGCTTGTCTGATTGCCTGTAGTTGGGTGAAGGGTGTTAATTGTCGGCCTCTGACCTCAGCTACATGATAACTGGAGGTGGGGCTTAGTCAGAGTTGAGGTAGCAAGTAGAGTTTTATTTTCTCAGAAGAAGCCAGAAGGGGAAGGAAGGAAACATATTCAATTCGGTGCTTTAGAGTAACTAGTAATTGCTATTTTTCCTTTAAACTTAGATTGTGGGCTTTTAGTGACACTGTACTTTCTTTGTTGTCTTTACTTAGACTTCTTTTTGGGCTGTTGGAAATTTAAAACGTAGTGGTGGTGTAATTCTGTGCTGTCTTTAATTGCTGCAAAATGTTCACCCCCCCCTTCCTCCAACTCTTAATTATATGCCCTGTTAAATCTGATTGACAGGAGCTAAACACAGGGTATAGTAAGGGGTGTGAAGTAGGAGGGGCATAAGGGAGAAGAAGCCCACCCTCAGCACGACAAGTGTTTTGACTCATTTATTTTATTTATTTTTAAAGAAAATTATCTGAGGATCAGTAGCAGGATTTTTAGGACAGTAAATTAATAAAAAGGGAACTAGGAGAGCTTCAGTAGCAGACAAGTAGTGGAATAGCAGTATAATTGCAGTATAATGTGGGGAGTGGTGCAATGCAGTGGCTGTGGGGCAGCCATATTCAGGCAGACCTTCTGGACACTGAGGTGCTGCCCTATCTGCATGCATCTCTCTGGACTGTGGGATGAGGTAGCCAGACTCAGAGAGGAAGTAAACTGGGTCAGGAGTACCATCATCCCTATCAGAGACCACCCAGTCCAATGCAACTGCCTCGAAGGATGCCGAGAACGAGGAGCACTTGGATGACAGTGGGCTCAGGAAGGGTTAGAGTAGTCAGGCAGAGGCACATCCCAGATCCTATTCCACTCAAGAACTCATATGCCACACTGGCAAATGAGGACAACCAAATAGAGGTACCCAGAGAAGCAGAAGGAAAGGATGTGGAGGTTAGCCAAGGAGGTGACCTCAGTGGGGAAAGCAGTGGACCCCAGAGGAGGAGGAAGTGAATCCTGGTGGGGGACTCCATCATAAGAGGGATCCAGCTAGGAACACAGGAGGGGAGGACAGGAAGGTGAGGTGCCTACCAGGTGCCATGGCATGGATGGATGGAAGGAAGATCCTGGGGATCACTGGGAAGGTAAGACGGGAGGGTGAGCTGGATGTCATTATCCACCTAGGTACTAATGACCTGGCAAATGGGGAGCCAAAGGAAGTTCAGGAAGAGTTTAGGAAATTGGGGAGGGGTCTCAAGCAAGTAGCTAATTCTGTCACTTTCTCAGAGGTACTACCTGCGAGAGGTGAGGGAGAGCATAGGCGTGCATGCACCAGGAACTTTAACTCATGATTGAAGAACTGGTGCTGTGAGGAAGGGTTTGGATTCATTGGTGACTGGGGACCTACCTGGAGGGATGGAAGTTTGTTCAAGCCTGATGGCCTGCAACCATCCTGGAGGGGAATCCAAGCACTCAATGATAAGTTTAAATGCTACATTGACAAGCATTTAAACTAGCAAAGGGGGGTGGCAGGCCAGCAAGGAGGGTACCTACTTGCTCACCCCCCACAGCTAGCAGTGGAACCAGTGAACCAGAGGAGTGGCTATCTCTTCAAAGCAGTGTGCAAAAGATGGAGATTAGTGCTAAAACATGATTGGAGTGGTGCAGTGCAGTGGCTGTGGAGCAGCAGTCTTCCAGGAGATGTTCTGGAGGATGTGGTGTTGTCCCATCTGCAGGCACCTCTCTGGGCTGAGGGAGGAGGTTGCTCATCTCCAGGCTGAGTTGGCCAGGATTTGTGGGACCTCCTCTTCCATCCAGGGACCACCAGTGCCACTGCCGTTGCCTCAGAGGTTGCCAAGAAAGAGGGCGGTTGGACCACAGTGCGCTCAGGAAGGGTGAGGTGGTGGAACAGAGGTGCATCCCTCCAGTTGTACCTCTCCACAATTCCTATGCCATTCTGGCAAAGTGTGGTTCCTCTGTGGAGGCACCCACAGTGGAGACCAAGGAGGATGCTGGGAACCTCCAAAAGGAGACCCACAGGAGGTAGCAGGGGACCCTGCAGGGAAGAAACAACTCCTGGTGGGGACTCCATTGTTAGGAAGGTAGAACTGGGGAGGAAGGGAGGGAGGTGAGGTGCCTGCCTGGCGCCATGGCTTGGAGGGACAGAGGCGATCCTCAGGATTACCAGAGTAGCTGCACAGGGAGGAGCTGGATGTCATTGTCCACCTAGGGACAAATGATCTGGCTAAGAAAGGGATTAGAGAAGTGCAGAAAGAGTTTGTGTGCAATTGGGGAGGGCCTTAGTCAAAGTAGCACATGAGGTAACCTTCTCAGAGTGCTACCCATCTATGGCATAGGAGGAGGCTAGGGTGTTCACACCATGGGATTCAATCAGTGGTTGAAAAACTGGTGTAGAGCTCAGGATTTGGCTTCATTGGGGACTGGGGGTCACCTGGAGTGATGCAAGCCTATACTGGCATGATGGGCTGCATCTGTCCAGGAGGGGAACCAGGATCCTAGGTGATAGGTTTAAATGCTTCATTGGCAAGCTTTTAAACTAGCCAAGGGGGGAGGCACTGGAAAGGAGCAGGAAAATTCTAGCCCCCCCAAATAATCACGGTAGTAAGTGCAGCAAACACCAACATAGAGGTGTCGATAGGAAGAAGGGCAGGGGTAAATGGAGAAAGTGACAAAGGCAAGAAGGACAGGGATGGGGCAAAAGGGAGTAAGGCCATCAGGAAATGGAAGGTAATGAGTATCAATGCCCGTAGTCTCAGCAACAAGCTCCCTGAGCTGATGGCCTTAATGGAAGAGGGATGCCTGGATATCGTAGCAGTCACAGAAACATGGTACACAGAGAACCATGACTGGGATGTTAACATACCAGGGTACATAACCTACAGGAGAGACAGGCAGGGGAGAAGAGGGGAGGAGTAGCTCTCTATGTAAAGGAAGGGATAAAAGCAACTGAACAAAAGAGTAAACAGGGAGGAGAGGAGGCACTGTGGGTCACCTTGGAGACTGGAAAGGGCACCATAATCCGCACAGGGGTTGTGTACAGACCCCCATGTCAGGGGGAAGGAATGGACAAGGATATGATAGAAGGCATTCTTAGAATGGCAGAGAAAGGGGAGATACTGTTGATGGGAGACCTAAATATGCCAGATGTTAACTGGAGCACATTTGCTGCAGCCACATCCAAGAGCAGGGCCATTCTTGATGCCCTACAGGTGGCAGGCATTAGACAGCTAGTTTCAGAGCCCACTCGTGAGGGAGCAATCTTAGACCTCTTACTCTCAAATGGGGGCAGTGAGAGGATCTCAGATCTAGAAGTGGGTTGCCATCTGGGGACAAGTGACCATCAAACAGTGTGGTTCACGTTAAACTCAGCTACAGAGTCAAGCCATACAAAAGTGAGGGTACTGGACTTTAGGAGGGCTGACTTTGGCAAGATGGGAGAGTGCCTCAGAAAAGCACTAGCAAACAGGCTAGAAGGAGGTGTGGAGCAACAAAGGGAATTATCAAAACTGCCATCACAGAGGCGACAAGCCTTTGTGTGAAGCAAATAAACAAATCAAAACAAAATTAAAAGCCACTATGGTTCTCAAAAGAGGTGGCTGTGAAAGTCAGGAAGAAAAAGATAGCATTCTGGAAGTATAAGGAAACACAGAAGGAGCAGGACAGAGAGCTGTACCAGTTAAGGCAGATGAAAGCAGGGAGGGAAGTCAGAATAGCAAAGGCCCAAACTGAGGAAAAAATAGCCAACTCAGTTAAGAAGGGGGATAAAACCTTTTATAGGTACATCAGTGAGCATAGAAAGACAAAGGGAGGGACAGTGAGGCTGAATAGAATGAACAGTGGGTGGGCAGAGGGGGACAGTGAAAAAACAGGAATACTGAACGAATATTTCTGCTCAGTATTCACAAAAGAGGAGGGGGAAGTGCCTAATCCAATTAACAGAAGCACTCTTGATAGGGGGGTCGATCCCAGTCCTTTCACAGAAGAAAGGTTTCTGCAAGAACTCCTAAAACTGAAGATGGACAAAGCAATGGGTCCTGATGAAATTCACCCAGAATTCTAAAAGAATTAAGGAGGAACTAGTGAAACCACTGGCTACTCTTTTAATAAATCATGGGAGGATGGTGTGGTATCTGAGGACTGGAGGAAGGCGGATGTGATTCCCTTCACAAAGTGGGACCAAGACAGAGGCAGGAAACTACAGACCTGTCAGTCTGACCTCTGTGGTAGGGAAAGTGATGGAGTCACTTCTGAAGGAAAGAATAGTTGAGTACCTAGAGGCCAGTGGAGCACAGGACCCAAGGCAGCATGGGTTCACAGCGGGAAGGTCATGTCAGATGAATCTAATAGATTTCTTGACTAGGTGACCAAAGTAGTAGACCAGGGAAGGGCTGTGGACATGGCCTACCTAGACTTTAGCAAGGCATTTGACACAGTCCCACACAAAAGATTAATAGTCAAATTAACCAGCCTGGGAGTGGGACCCAGGGTGGTAGCCAGGGTAAAACATTGGCTGGACAACAGGACACAGAAGGTAATTGTAAATGGAGTCCACTCTGAAGAAAGGGGTTACTAGTGGGGTACCGCAGGGTTCAGTATTGGGTCCAGTCCTTTTTAATGTCTTCATCAGTGACATTGCAGAGGGACTGGAAGGAAAAGTATGCCTTTTTGCAGATGACACAAAGATCTGCAACAGGGTTGATACACAAGGAGGCGTGGAAAGGATGAAAAGGGACTTGGCAAGGTTGAAGGAATGGTGAAGTATGGCAGCTAGGGTCAATGCAAAGAAGTGCAAAATGATGCACCTGGGAAACAAGAACCCAGGGAAGAATACACAATGGGTGGGAGGTAGTAACAACAACAGAAAAGGAAAGGGACCTGGGGTAATCATATCAGATGACCTTAAGGTTAGCAAGCAATGTGAGAAGGCAGTAGGGAGGGCTGGGGTATACTGGGATGTATAGGGAGAGGCATCATCAGCAGAAAACAGGAAGTTGTTATCCCTCTGTACAGACAGTTGGTGAGACCCCATCTGGAGTACTGTGTCCAGTTCTGGAGACCCCATCTCCGCAAAGACATAGACAGGATAGAGGCAGTCCAGAGGAGGGCAACTAAAATGGTGCAGGGTCTGCAAGAGAAGCCGTATGAGGAGAGACTAAAGGAGCTTAATATGTATACCCTTGAGGAAAGAAGGGAGAGGGGGGACATGATAGAAACTTTTAAGTACCTCAGTGGAATCAACAGAGTCCAAGAGGGTAGCATCTTTCAGAAAAAGAGACTTGCAAGAACAAGGGGACACAATTTAAAGATAGAAGGAGTGTGGTTCAGGGGCAATGTGAGGAAGTATTATTTCACAGATGGGGTAGTGGATGCATGGAACAGCCTTCCTGAGGAGGTTGTGGGGTCTAAAACTGTGGGAGAATTCAAGAAAGCATGGGACAGACATAAGGTAATTCTTGTGGGGGGTAGGAAGAAATAGACTGTTGGTTAACTAGGATCTGTAGCCTATCCTGTAGGTAGGGAAATGGGCAGACTAGATGGGCCTAGCGGTCCTTATCTGCCATCAAAGTCTATGTTTCTATGCCCAAGAGGTGGATAGGCAGAAAAGGAGCAAAATTCAGCAGAAGGGCAGACAGCAAGGAGAACCAGGGATAAAGGAAAACCAAGGAAGGGGCTGGAGTAGAACAGCGAAACAGTCTAGGGAGGTCAAATCATGGAAAGCCATGTGTGCAAATGCCAGGAGCCTTAGCAACAAGATGGAAGATCTGGAGGCTGTCATGGTGCAGTCAGACCTGGACATTATGGCCATCACTGAAACCTGGTGTAATGATAACCACGACTTGGAGATGGCCATACCTGGCTACAACATATTCAGAAGAGACAGAGCAGGCAGGAAGGAATAGGTGTGGCACTGCATGTGAAAAATGACATAAGGGCCACAGAGATCAGGAGTAACAAAATGGGGAGAGATACTGTGGGTTAAGCTGGAAAGGAAAATGGGGACAGCCATCCGCACAGGTGTGGTCTATAGACCACCAGCCCAGGAGGAAGAAACAGATAGGGAGCTGATGCTAGCCATCCACAGGATGGCAGACAAGGGTGAGGTAGTACTGGTTGGAGACTTCAATATTCCAGATGTGGACTGGAGCATCCCAGCAGCAGCATCAACTAGGAGAAGATTTATCCTGGAATCCCTTCAGGGTGCCTTCCTCAAGCAACTGGTCATGGAACCAACTCGGCAGAAGGCAATACTGGACCTTGTGCTCACAAACAGGGACAGTGTGATGGGGGTAACAGTGGGGGGAGCACCTGGGGAACAGTGACCACCAGTCATTGTGGTTTGAAATCACAGAAAGAGCAGAACCAAACCACACAAAAACACGTATCCTGGATTTTAGGGGGGCAGACTTTGGGAAAATGGGGAGATACTTGAAAGAGGCATTAAGGGGAATGGGAATGGGTTGAGGAACAGTGGGCAGTATTTAAAATGGGGATTACAAGAACAACAGAATTATGCATTAAGCAGGTTAGCAAGAGGAAAAGGAAGAGGAGACCATTATGGTTTTCCAAAGAGGTAGCAAAGAGAAAGTGAAAGCCAAAAAGATTGCATTTAGGCAATACAAAAAGACACAGACAGACGGGGATAGGGAGAAGTACCAGGAGAAGCAAAGGGAGGCAGAGAGGTCAGTAAGGGAAGCCAAAGCTCAGACAGAAGGACACATTGCAAAATCAGTGGGTAGAGGGGACAAAACCTTTTACAGGTACATAAGTGAAAACAGAAAGACAAAGGGAGGGATAGTGAGACTGAAGGGGGAGGATGGGGGCTGCATGGAGGATGACAACAGCAAAGCTGACATATTGAACAGGTATTTCTGCTCAGTCTTTACTGAGGAAGAGGAGAGTAATGGGTCTGAAGGGTGTACAAGGGGTGAGAATGGTGCAGAAATGGACACAAGTCCCTTTACACGAGAAAGGGTCCTGAAGGAACTGGAAGTAATAAGAGTTGATAAAGCAATGGGGCCAGATGGGGTGCACCCAGGGTCCTTAAAGAACTAAGAGAGGTGGTGGCTGAACCTCTGGCTATCCTGTTTAGCCGATCACTGGAAACAGGGGAGGTACCCAAAGACTGGAGGACAGCAGATGTAGTCCCCTTATACAAAAGCGGGAATAATGAGGAAACAGGGAACTACAGACCAGTCAGCCTCACCTCGGTAGTGGGGAAGATCATGGAAGCACTGCTGAAGGAGAGATTGGTGGAACATCTGATTGTCAATGGACTACAGGACCCAAGGCAGCATGGTTTCACCAAGGGGAGGTCATGTCAGACCAACCTCATTGAATTTTTTGACTGGGTGACTAGGGAGGTGGATCAGGGGAGGGCAGTGGACATGGCATATCTGGACTTCAGCAAGGCCTTTGACTCTGTGCCACATAGAAGACTACTACACAAACTTGGGAATATGGGTGTGGGCAGGAAAGTAGTGTGGTGGGTAGGTAACTTGCTGGGTGGCAGGACACAGAGGGTGGTGGTAAATGGCTGTCACTCCACAGAGGGAAGAGTGACCAGTGGGGTACCACAGGGATCAGTGCTGGGACCGGTCCTATTCAACATCTTCATTAGTGACATTGCTGGGACCTAGAAGGCAGAATTTCACTGTTCACTGATGACACAAAGCTCTGTAACAGAGTAGACACACCAGAGGGTGTAGACAGAATGAGAAGGGACCTGCAGAAACTTGAAGAATGGTCAGGGGTTTGGGAGTTGAAATTCAATGCAAAGAAGTGCAAGATAATGCATATGGGGCACAAAAACCCTGCCACAATATATCAGTTGGGGGGTGAGGATATAGCATGCACCAAACAGGAAAGGGATCTTGAGGTTATCATCTCTGATGACCTCAAGGTAGGGGAAACAGTGTGACAAGGCAGCAGGTAAAGCAAATACGATGCTGGGATGTATAGGCAGGGGCATCACCAGCAGGAAAAGGGAGGTCATAATTCCGCTATACAAGACACTAGTGAGACCCCACCTGGCGTACAGTGTACAGTTCTGGAGACCATACCTACATAAGGACATAGACAGGGTAGAGAAGGTTCAGAGGAGGGCAACAAAGATGGTGCATGGATTGCATCACAAGTCCTATGAAGACAGGTTGAAGGAACTGAACATGTACTCCCTGGAGGAGAGGAGGGAGAGAGGGGATATGATAGAGTCATACAAGTATCTCACAGGGAGGAACAGGGTGCAGGAATACACTATTTTTAAGCGAAAAAGATGTACCAGGACTAGAAGACATGGGATGAAGTTGGAGGGAGGACAATTCAGAGGAAACATGAGGAAGAATTTCTTCATAGAATGGGTGGTGGACAAGTGGAACACCCTGCCAGAGGAAGTGGTGGGGGCTGAAACAATCACAGGATTTAAGAATGCATGGGATAGACATAAAGGAATTCTGGAGGTCAGGGGGTAAGGGGCAACAGACTTCTCGGAAAACATAAACTGAACTTACAAGCTCAAATGGGCAGACTGGGTGGGGCATAGGCCCTTATCTGCCGACACTGTCTATGTATCTATGTATTTGTTTTGTCTGCCAATTTTATATTGTAACCTCCTGGGTCATGTCTGAAAATAGTCATATTTTGTGGCTACGACAACTAAACAAAAAACAAAATAAATAAATAAATAATTAGCATATGTGACAGGATGGAACAGTCACACTTTAAACATAATGTGTTACTGCAATCAGGTACTAGTAACTCCTTCTTTGTCTCTTTTAGGAGAAAACTTTCTGATGCTGTGTGCTGTCATTGTTGCTTTCTCCAAATAACAAATTCAATATCATACCCCCCTGGCCGGCAGCCACGCAACAAGTAGTATGACTCCATGACCGTGACCATCATTACTGGACTGGAGGAGGATGCGGATAAAATCCGTGAAGAATTAACCAAACAATAAACCATGAAGGAAACTTGCTTGCAAATGACCTTCCCCCCAAAAAATACTTATCTTCACTGGCTTGACAGTATTCCAACACCACAATTCCTCATCAAGCACAGAAATGTGCACACCAACTTCTACTATGTGACCTGTGACACAAAACAAAACAATGATTACATGTATGTATATATATATATATATATATATACACACACACACACATATGGCAAAAAACTCTGTTTAATGCATCAGCTAGGGTTGTTCCACAGTGACAAAAGCAAGGAAATTCAGTGTTAGGGTTTCACCCTTACCCCACCCCAGCCGCTCCACCAACAGGCATCGGGGTGTGCATTGGGTCATCGGTCCTACTCTCACCCCATCCTATGAACAAACAAGCTGAGGTGATGCAGTAAAGGAGAATGGGCGAGAGTCAGGACTGGCGACCCCAACGCCACACCGATGCCTGTTGGTGGGGTCGGGGTGGGGTGGGGTGCAATGGGGTGGTAACCCTAACGTCGAATTTCCTCACTTTTGCCACTGTGGAATAACCCTAACTGATGCATTAAACAGAGGGTTTTGCCATGAATTTCCCTACTTTTTTAAAATGTGCACTATAGATAGTGAAGTGTGAGCAACGCAAATGCAAGTGCAAATGCTAACGCATATGGTGACGCAAATGTAAATGATAACACAAACGGTAATGCAAACACAAGTGCAAACGTTAATGAAAATAATAATAATAATAATAAATGTTATTTCACACAAGTGCCTTTCAGCCATCAAGGCGTTTTACAAAAAGGTAAAAAGATCATGATAAAACTGTAAACATAGCAATAAAATAAAACAGAAATGCAAACGCAAGCACGTAAGGAAATGCAAACCATAATGCATACGGGCATGGTAACATAATTGGAAATGCAGACACTTATGATAACATCAACAATGACACCAAAGAAAACACAAACAGAAATGCAAATGGAAGCATGTATACAAATGCAAATGGAAATGCACATGATGATGCAAAAGGAAACACAAACAAAAACTGTAATGGAAATGCAAATGTTAACAGTTACGCAAGCGCAAACGAAAATGCAAAGGGTAATGCACACGGTGGCGTTGACAGGAATAGTAACGCAAACGGAAATGCAAACACAAGAATGTACGGTAATGCAAATGGTAATGCAAATGGTCATGGCACCACAATAGGAAATGCAAATGCGAATGGTAACAACAATGATGATGCCAAAGGAAAAGCAAACACAAATGGAAGCGCGTACGCAAACGCAAATGGCAGTGCACATGGTGACGCAAAATGAAATGCAAACAAAACCAGTAATGGAAATGCAAATGTTAACAGTAACGCAAATGCAAGCAAAAATGCAAAGGGTAACGCACACAGTGGCGTAGACGGGAATGGTAACACAAATGGAAATGGAAATGCAAGCACGTACAGAAACGCAACTGGTAACACGCACGGTCACAGTACTGCAATAGGAAATGCAATTGCTAATGGTAACCACAACGATGATGCCAAAGGAAACACAAATGGAAGTGTGTATGCAAACGCAAATGGCAATGCACATGCTGACGCAAAATGAAACCCAAACAAAAATAGTAATGGGAATGCCAATGTTAACAGTATCGCAAACACAAGTGCACATGAAAACACAAAGGATAACACACGCGGTGGTGTACACAGGAACAGTAACGCAAATGGAAACACAAACGCAAGCGTGTATGGCAATACAAATGGTAACGTGCACAGTCACGGTACCGCAATAGGAAATGCAAATGCTAACAGTAACAGTAACGATGACGCCAAAGAAACACAAATGGAAGCGCGCACACAAACGCAAATGGTAATGCACATAGTGATGCAAAACAAAACGCAAACAGAAGCAGTAATGGAAATGCAAATGGTAACAGTAACACAAATGCAAGTGCAAATGAAAATGCAAAGGGTAACGCACAAAGTGGTGTAGACGGGAACGCTAACATAAACAGTTATGGAAATGCAAGTGGGAACGCTAACTGTGACAGTAACGAAAGTGCACATCCCTTTTTTCACTAACAGCTGCATAGAGAAATACAGTGAATACAAAGAATGTATGCATAATAATGGACCTCGGAACAGAAAATGAGCACTTGGAATGCTAAATTGCTTATATCTCGGGAACTCTATGACGTAGAAAAAAATGTAAATTTCATATCAATTATCACTTTTCTGGCTAGTTTTGCATTTAGCCCTTCTACCATTTTTCTGATGAAAAATCCGTAACTCGAAGCATTTCTGAGATACGGGCCCCAAAAGGCACAGCGGATGCCGTAATGTTAGTCTATAGGAAAAAGTGTCAACTTTGGAGTACCATAACTTTGCATCCCTGCAATATTTTGTCACCAAACTACCGAAAGGCACATCTGTGGGATGCTGGCTTTCTTCCCTTCAAATTTCAGCCCAAAAGACCAAACCATTCTTTTGCAGCAGGGTGGCAAAATAATTCCTGTTATTCTGGCCGTAGTGTCGCAAAGTAGTGTCGCAAATCACGACACTTTCGGAAAAAAATCACGAAAGTGTCACAAGTGCAACACTACTTTGCAACACTACAGTTTGCAAAAATTTCAAAAACATATTTCTGGGGTGTTTAAGCCTCCCAAAAAGACATGGCTAGCATCTTCAGGGTGAACTAGGTGAACACAAAAATAATTGTGTCCCTAGAAGGTCCTAAATTTAAATGATAAGCATTTCTGTGACCACTAACTGAAAAAAAGTGGCTGACTCATGGCACTACGGGGTCATTTGCGACACTAAAAACTGCATTTGCGACACTGTTGAACTTTTTGTTAACTTTTCCCATTGCTATAATGGGAAACCTGTTTTTTGAATAACTTTTGAACCATTTAATATTGTTTCACGAAATCTTTGAAAGGCGCATCGAGGACCCAGGCTACATATTCCCTGAAATGTTTGTACCAGTCGCACAAACCATATGACCTGTAGGCATGAGCAAAGAATGCACAAAAAAGCGTAAATGCGCTATGGAATGTCACTTTATAACTCCGCTACCATTTATCTGACCATTACAAAACTTGGCATATCCAGTGATCTATGGTACCACTCTGCATCTGCCAAATTTCAGACAAATCTGTCATACAGTGGCAAAGTTATTAAGATGCAAAATTTCACACTTTAACCTTAAAAGGGGTACTCAACCCTAACTATAGTGGCACTACGTGTCACTAATATATATATATATATATATATATATATATATACATATATTAGAGGCAAAAAACTCCATTTAATGCATTAGTTAGGGTTGTTCACAGCGCGACAAAAGTGAGAAATTCAGTGTTAGGGTTGAAACCCCTTGGACCCTACCCACCCCAACAGCATCAGCTAACTCTCACCCCATCACATGTGTAAATCAGCAGAAGTATAGCAGAATGGGGTGAGAGTTAGGACCGACGACCCCAATGCACACCCCAATGCCGGTTGGGGGGTGGGCAGGGGGTCCAAGGGGGGTTTTTAACCCTAACACTGAATTTTCTCACTTTTGCCGCTGAGGAACAACCCTAACTAATGCATTAAATGGAGTTTTTTTGCCTCTAATTTCCCTTCTTTTTGAGAATGATAACGAGAAATAGTGAAAGTAATGCCGCGGCGGGAGCTCGAGGCCTGAAGAGCCCCACGCTCCCACCACATGATGTTTTGTGGCATAGTAACAGGAACAGCAATGCAAATAGAAGCGCAAACAGTGGCACACATGGTAACGCAAGCGTGAATGAGAACAGAAAGGGTAACGCACACGGTGGCGTAGACGGGAACGGTGTGCCATGTGATGTGTTGTCACATAGTAACATGGTGCTGCAAATGGAAATGTCAATGGGCATGGTGACGCAAAATGAAACAGAAAGAGAAACAGTACTGTAGACACAAATGGCAAAAAATAACAGAAACGCAAGCGCAAATGAAAACGCAAAGGATAACGCACATGGTGGCGTAGACGTCAACGGTAAGTGAAACGGGCATGGAACCACAAGCAGAAAGGGCAACAGTAACAGTAATGTTAGTGCACAGGCTGGTTTTCCCCAAAAGCTGCATAGAGAAAGACAGTGAGTACAAAGAATGTATGCATAATAATGGGTATCAGAGCAGAAAATGAGGACTTGGAATACTGAATAGGATATATCTCAGGAACCGTACGACATAGAAAAAAAATTTAAAAGTCATATGATTTATGACTGTCTGGCTAGTTTTGTACTTAGCCTCCATTAGGGGCTAAGTATTTTTCTGACGAAAAGTCAGTATCTCACACCGTTTCCGAGATAAGGGCCCTGAAAGGCGTGGCGAACACTGTAATGTTATCCTATGGGGAAAAAAAGAGAAGTTCGGAGCACCATAACTTTGCCTCCCTGTAATATTTTTTGACCAAACCACTGAAAGGCACATCTGTGGGCTGTTGGCTGTCTTTCCTCCAAATTTCAGGAAAAAAGACCAAACCGTTATTTTGCAGCAGGGTGCCAAAGGATTCCTGTAATGCGTCGAGCGCCGTAATGTTATCCTATGGGAAAAACCATCAACTTTGGAGTGCCGTAACTTTGCCGCCATGTAATATTTTTTCAATACAACACTGAAAGGCACATCTGTTAGATGTCGGCTGCTTTCCCTGAAAATTTCAGCCCAAAACTCCCTACCATTCTTTTGCAGTGCAGTGCCAAAGAAATGCTGCAATTTTCCCACAGACTAGAAAACTACTGTCGCAATTTGCAAAAGCTTTTGCAAAAATTTGTGACACTTTCATGAGCACGAAAGTACTTTGTGAAAGTACTTTTTCCAGAAATTTGAAAAACATATTTCTGGGGTGTTTCACTCCAAAATAAAGACATGGCTAGCATCCTCAGTGTCTGACTAGGTGAATGCAAAAAGAATTAGGTTGCTAGAGGGTCCCAAATTTAAATGCCAACCATTTTTCTGATCACCAACTGAAAACAAAATGGCAGATTTGCGAAAGTAACAGGGCCATTTGCGAAAGTAAAAATGCATTTGCGACACTGTCAAACTTTTTGTTAACTTTTCCCATTGACTTATAATGGGAAATTGTTTTTTGAATAACTTTTGAACCGTTTAATATTTTTTCACCAAATCTTCAAAAGGCACATCAGGACCAGGTCGCACATTCCCTGAAGATTTTGGAGTCATTGCAAATCGTCGTACGACCTGTAGGCACGACCGTAGAATTCCAGAAAAAGCATAAACGTGCGCGCAGATCACGATTAATAACTCCACAGCCGTATGTCTGACTTGGCAGACCCCAAGGCCTATGGTTCTTGATCACATATTCCAAATTTCAGGCAAATCCGTCAAATGGTTGCAAAGTTATTAAGGTGCAAAATTATGGGGTTTAACATAGAAATGGCTCCTCAACCCTAACTATGGTAGCACTACCATGCTACCATAATATACACACACACACATATATATATATATATATATATATATATATATATATATATATATATACACATATATATATATATCTATATATAGATATATACAGTGTTTATATACAGTATATATATATATATATATATATATATATATATTCTATGCAAAAAAACTTGTTAATGCATAAGTAAGGGTTCTTCTACAGCGAAAAAGTGAGAAATTCGATTTTAGGGTTCCAACCCTTGCATCCCACCCCAACCCCCCACCAACAGGCATCGGGGTGTGCATTGGGGTCATCAGCCTAACTCTCACCCAATTCCATGTAAAACAAGCTGAGGTGGTGCAGTGTGGGAGAATGGAGTGAGGAGTTAGGGCCCGGCCCCAGCGCGCACCCGATACTGTATGAAGGCGGCAGGGGTTGGGTTGCAAGGGGTGGGCACCAAATTAAATTCCTCACTTTTCACTTGAAAGAACCCCAACAATGCATTAAAAGAATTTTACATAAAATCTCTTACTTTAAGAAAGAATAGAAAAGCAGAAAATTGCGCAAGTTGGTGGGAGCGCAGGACCTGCCCACCAACTTGTAAATGTCGGGCCACGTTACACACCCGATGACTAAAAAGTACATTGACAACAGCAAGGCCAGCCACCAAACAAATGTTAATCTAGTAAAGCAATAGAAAATGCTGTCCACAAAACGTAAACTGTTCCACACAATATCTCCACAAAAAATATATTGTCTGACACATAAACACCGCTATTGACATCTACAGGACATGTTGTCAACACCCTCCAAATTTCAAGTAAAAAGACTAAGCCATGTCCGAGATATAACATGTCAAAATTTGAAATTTTCTTTCGTCAGAGTGGCACAGTTCCACACCTGTTGACATTTAACAAACACAACAACTGAAAACTACGTCCATGACACTAAGGATAGGCACCCTATCAATTTCAAGCCACCAGCACAATCCAAAACACTGTCCACAACACATAAAGTGCATCACGCAATATCTCCACAAAAAAAAGGTTTTTCTGACACGTAAACACCATAATTCACATCTACAAGACATGCCGTAAGCACTCTCCAAATTTCAAGTAAAAAGATCAAACTGTTTCCAAGGTATTCAGTCTTAAGGATTGGTAGCATTTCCCTACCTATTCCATTATAAAAAATCTGGCCATCTTGTCCCTCTCTCGCGATCAATGATGGTGATCAAAGAATCTCGTGATCAAAGAATTTGTGGGCTCACGATCAAAGAATGTGCAGGGTCACAACCAAAGAATAAAAACTGTTCTAATTTAAAAAATTCAAAGAATTGTGGTAAACCACTGCCATGGTACATCAGAATGAAGCCCCCTGAGTAAAATCCACCCTCATTTGTCTTCCTAGGACACCCCTGGGCTGAGCAAATACATTTTTTTATCTGGCCATCTCGTCCCTCGCTCGGGATGCAGGATTGCGATCAAAGAATCTCACGATCAAAGAATTTGCAGGGTCACGACCAAAGAATAAAAACTGTTCTAATTTTAAAAAAATCTAAGAATTGTGGTAAACCACTGCCATGGTTCATCAGAACGAAGCTCCTTGAGTAAAACCCACCCTCATTTGTCTTCCTAGGACACCCTTGGGCTGAGAAAATTGATTTTTTAATCTGGCCATCTCATCCCTCACTTGTAATGCACGATCGCCATCAAAGAATCTCGTGATCAAAGAATTTGCAGGCTCGGGATCAAAGAAATTGCTCGCTCGTGAACAAAGAGATGAGGGGCGAGATAACCAGATTTAAAATATATTTTTCTCAGCCAGGAAATCTAAAAAGTTAAATGAGGTTGGGTTTTGCTCAGGGGGTTTCATTCTGCCCCATCTGAATAAAAAAAAATCATGTTTTAAATATCCCTGGTAGTCTAGCGGCCCCCCATCATGATAAAATAGATAATGATCTCTAGTAGCCCCCAATGTGTATGTCATAAATATTGCTTTTTTTTATCCCTAGTTGTCTAGTGGCCCCCCGCTCTGTATAAATTATAATAGTAATTCATATCCCTGGTAGTCTAGCGCCCCCCCATCATAATAAAATATATAAGCATCTGCAATTTCCTGGTAGTCTAGTGGCTCCCTAATGTGTATTTGATAAATATTATTTTTTTTATATCCCAGGTAGTCTAGTGGCCCCCCGATCTGTATTAAATAATAATTATTGTTTATATCCCTGGTAGTTTTGTGGGCCCCCCATCATGATAAAATAGAAACGGATGTGCAATTTCCTGGTAGTCTAGTGGCACCCCACCCAGCCGTGCCAGCCCACCCAGCAACCCCTACTCTTCCCCAGCTGGCGACTGGCACAGCCCACCTCTCACCTCCATGACCAGCCACCGACTGTGTGTAGTATGAGCGCTAATGCAAGAGGCGGCTCAGAAATAGTTCAGAGTGCCTCTTTGCATGGCGCTCGTAATACACACACAGTCGGTGGCTGACCCGTGGAGGTGAAGATGGCTGTGCCGGTCTCCGGCGGGGAGGTGCTGGGTGGGCTGGCACAGCTGGAGGTGAGAGTGAGCCACTAGACTGACCTGGAAATTGCACTATCCTTATCTATTTTATCGGTGGGGGCCACTAGACTACCGGGATGAACAATAATTATTATTTAATACAGATGGGGGGCTACTAGACTACCAGGGATATAAAAAAATAATATTTATCAAATACACATTGGGGGGCCACTAAATTACCAGGAAATTGCACATCCTTACCTATTTTATTATGATGGAGGGGGGATCCACTAGACTACCAGGGATATGAACAATAATAATTATTTAATATGGATCGGGGGAGCCACTAGACTACCAGGAATATAAAAAAAGCAATATTTATTTAATACACGTTGGGGTGGCCACTAGACTACCAGGAAATTGCAGATCCTTATATATTTTATTATGATGTGGGGGACCGCTAGACTACCAGGGATATGAACAACAATTATAATTTTATACAGATCGGGAAGGGGGCCACTAGACTACCAGGGATATAAAAAAATCAATATTTATGAACATTGGGGGGCCACTACAGATAGTTATCTATTTTATCATGATGGGGTGGCCGCTAGACTATCAGGGATATTCAAAGAATATTTTTTTTTTATTCAGATGGGGCAGAACGGAGCCCCCTGAGCAAAACCCACCCTCATTTAACTTTCTAGGGCACCCCTGGGCTGAGAAAAATCATTTTTAAATCTGGCCATCTCGTCCCTCGCTTGTAATGCATGATCACGATCAAAGAATCTCGTGATCAAAGAACTTGCAGGTTCGTGATCAAAGATCATTAGCGAGCCGCGAATCAAGATTTTAAAAGTTCATAACTCAATTTTTTGGCCAATTTGGATAAAATCAATTGCATGGCTCGATAGATCGGAGCCCCCTGAGTAAAACCCATCAAGGTTTTACTTCAGAAGTGACTCCTGAGCTGAGATATTTGTGTTTTTCCGATCGGAAATTTTAAAACAAGATGGCAGACCTCACGATCAAAGAATTTTTAAAATTCTTGGGGACAAAGATTCTTGAACTGCGAGGCTGCAAATTCTTTGATCACCAGGTGGGACGAGATGGCCAGAACCCCATTCTTTGTTCGCAAAACATACATATAAATGTTCCCATTGACTTATAATGGGAACTTAAAAGTGACATAACTTTTGAATGCCTTAATATTTTTCACCAAATGAAAAGTGGCATATTCGACCACCAAAGCTCTTTCAAATGAGCCATCTCACAGACCAGAACACCACACAACGGCCGTGCAGGGCCACATCCAAAATCCCCAAAGTTGCCTCCAAAAATGGATAATTTTGCATTTTTCAGCATTTTCGTACTCAAAGACTGTAAGTCCGACCACAACGCTGTATAGCAGATCAAGAGAGCTACCATGCCCCACTGAGCATACCAAATTTCAGGAAAATCCGTTCAACGTGTCCAAAGTTATTAACATGCAAAATTTTGAGTTTATCATAGAAGTGACCACTGAATCCTAACTATAGTGGTGCGACCGCGCCACTATAATATATGTATATATATCTATATATATAGATATATATATGTATATATTTATATGCATATATATATATATATATATATATGAAACAAAAAACTCCGTTTAATGCATTAGTTAGGGTTGTTCCACAGCGACAAAAGTGAGGAAATTCACTTTTAGGGTTGAAAACCCTAACTCCGAATTCACCCCCCCCAGCACCACACACACACACACACATACGCAAGTATGGGGGAGGACCAAGTCAACACAACCAATGACAGACATCCAGCAGCAGGTGACAGAAATAACAAACAATTGTCTAAATGTACTACGAGACATCCCCACCCACCTGACCAGGTACTGCTTGCTCAGTGGAGATCAACAGCAAAACTGAGGCCATGTACACAAGCGTACACATCCCTGATTGCAGCTGCACCAGCGTACCACACTTAGTAGTTGCATGGCCTTACTACCGATGCCCCACCAGACCACACCACATGTGGTGGGCCACCTGAGCAATAGAGTTCAGCAAAACCAAGGAGTTGTACAGGTATAATATCTCTGATTATAACAAGGGTTTGAGAAATACAGTTTTCTAATTGACTGTAAACATTGTAAAAGCCTTATGTTTAGTTTTTATTAACATGTATGTAGAGCCTAACCATATGATGAACATGGTTTCATGTTGTTTAAAAAACAGTTTTATTATGATAGCAATAAGCCACTCCCAGGTATTATGTTAATGGTCAGTTTATCACTGTCTAGTGACATGTGGCACTCGGCTATGCCTCATTCAACATTAAACCCCTACAGGGTGATTAATAGACCATTTAACATAACTGTTGGTCATGCCTTATTGCTTAATTGTCTTTATGAGTAGATACTCTCCCTCTGCTAGGCACTGCAGCAGCTTTGCAACACAGTGTCCCACCCAGTTACACCATACACTGTCTAGTTACTGGAGAATGGCTGTGAATATGAACTCATGAAGATGAACAGTGTAACTTGATCATTACAGTCATCGAAACCCTAGTGTGGTTATAACTGACAGAGTCAGTGATAGAGGATAACCCCTCCTGTCCTAGTACACTTACCCCATTGTGAGTTAAATCAATTAACCACAATTAACATAGTTATCACTTTGATAGCATCAGTGACAGAAGTGTGGCAAACCCAAACACTAGGCATACAGCCTAAGTATGAAACTGTTAAAAAAATTACACTGTGTCCATAAGTGGCATAGATCACTCATTGCAACAATAGTAAATGTATTACTATTTGAATAAGTTAGTCATCACAGATGCAATGAGATTGTCTTTATCAGGTACAACATACTCAGTAACTGCCTACAGGAAAATCTATCCTATATACATCTCCGATACAGGTACGTCATTGTTGGCTCAGTAGTGCTATGATATTTAGAAGTTGCTTGGCCTGATCCATGCAATTACACTGTTTCTTACAAAGAATACTACTGCATCTTTAGTATTGAAACACACTGAAGGTCTATGTATGTACATCAGCAGTACACCTTCATCAGTAAGAATGCATCTGATACTGACAGCTGCAATTCCACAGCGTTGAACAGGCAATGCTTTTCCATACGTTTACATCAGCCTCTCTATCTTGAGTAAACCATTGCAGTAAATGTACTACTATGTAAATCACATACTAAATGTAACACTACTTTTATCTTGAGCATGCTAGTGTCTTGTAGTTAATTTATGTACTTCTCTTAATTAATGTATACTCACTAGTGTTAAAACCTTTCTACAACTGTCATCATGCACCTTCAGCATTTATATTGACTAACGGCACAGTACCAGTTGTGGTGTGGTGTGGGGCATCGGTAGGTAAGGCTATGCAACTACTAAGTGTGATACGTTGTGTGCAGCTGCAATCAGGGATGTGTACATTTGGTGTACATGGCCTGTTTTGCTGTTGATCTCCACTGAGCATGCAGTACCTGGTCAGGTGGGTGGGGATGTCTCGTAGTACATTTAGACAATTGTCTGTTATTTCTGTCACCTGCTGCTGGATGTCTGTCATTGGTTGTGTTGACTTGGTCCTCCCCCATACTTGCATATGTGTATGTCTGTGTGTCTGTGTGTGTGTGGTGCTGGGGGGGGTGAATTCGGAGTTAGGGTTTTAAACCCTAACAGCGAATTTCCTCACTTTTGTCACTGTGGAACAACCCTAACTAATGCATTAAATTGAGTTTTTTGCCTCTAATTTCCCTTCTTTTTGAGAATGATAATGAGAAATAGTGAATGTAATGTGGCGGCGGGAGCGCGGGGCCCGAATGTCTTGTGGCATAGTAACAGGAAGAGCAACGCATACAGAAACACTAACAGTGGCGCACATGGTAATGCAAGGGCAAATGACAACAGAAAGGGCAATGCACACGGTGGCATAGACGGGAACAGTCTGCCACGTGATGTGTTGTCACATAGTAACATGGTGCCTGCAAATGGAAATGTCAATGGACATGGTGACGCAAAGTGAAACAGAAAGAGAAACAGTACTGTAGACACAAATGGCAAAAAATAACAGAAACGCAAGCACAAATGAAAACACAAAGGATAACACATAGGGCCCGCGCTCCTGGCACGTAATGCAGCAGCGAGGCCTTGGGGCCCCAAAGCCCGCACTCCACCACCATGATGTCTTGCGGCATAGTAACAGGGACAACAATGCAAACAGAGCGCTAACAGTGGCGCACAAGGCATAAGCGCGAATGAGAACAGAAGAGGTAGCGAACACGTTGGCTCAGAGCGGGAGCAGTGTGCCACATGATGTCTTGTCACATAGTAACATGGTGCCTGCAAATGGAAATGTCAATGGGCATGGTGACGCAAAGTGAAACAGAAAGAGAAACAGTACAGTAGACACAAATGGCAAAAAATAACAGAAACGCAAGCGCAAATGAAAACGCAAAGGATGACGAACGTGGTGGCGTAGATGTCAACGGTAAGTGAAACGGGCATGGAATCACAAGCGGAAAGGGCAATGGTAGCAGTAATGTAAGCGCACAGGCTGGTTTTCCCCAAAAGCTGAATAGAGAAAGACAGTGAGTACAAAGAATGTATGCATAATAATGGGTATCGGAGCAGAAAATGAGGACTTGGAATACTAAATAGGTTATATCTCAGGAACCGTATGATGTAGAAAAAAAATTTAAAAGTCGTATGATTTATGACTGTCCTGGTTAGTTTTGTGCTTAGCCCCCATTAGGGGACTAAGAAGTTTTCCAACAAAAAGTCTGTATCGCGCACCGTTTCCGAGATACGAGCCCTGGAAGGCGTGGTGAACGCCGTAATGTTATCCTATGGGAAGAAAAGAGAAGTTCGGAGTGCCATAACTTTGCCTCCCTGTAATATTTTTTCACCAAACCACTGAAAGGCACATCTGTGGACTGTTGGCTGTCTTCCCTTCAAATTTCAGGAAAAAAGACCAAACTGTTATTTTGCAGCAGGGTGCCAAAGGATTCCTGTAATGCATCGGGTGCCGTAATGTTATCCTGTGGGAAAGACCGTCAACTTTGGAGTGCTGTAACTTTGCTGCCATGTAATATTTTTTCAATACAACACTGGAAGGCACATCTGTGAGATGTCGGCTGCGTTCCCTTCAAATTTCAGCCCAAAACTCCTAACCGTTCTTTTACAGTGCAGTGCCAAAGAATTGCTGTCATTTTCCCACAGACTAGAAAATTACTGTCGCAATTTGTGAAAGCTTTCACAAACATTTGCGACACTTTCATGAGCATGAAAGTACTTTGCGAAAGTACTTTTTCCAGAAATCTGAAAAACATATTTCTGGGGTGTTTTACCCCAAAATAAAGACATGGCTAGCATCCTCAGGGTCCGACTAGGTGAATACAAAAATAATTAGGTTGCTAGAGGGTCCCAAATTTAAATGCCAAGCATTTTTCTAATCACCAACTGAAAACAAAATGGCTGATTTGCGAAAGTAACAGGCCCATTTGCGAAAGTAAAAATGCATTTGCGAAAGTGTTGAACTTTTTGTTAACTTTTCCCATTGACTTATAATGGGAAATTGTTTTTTGAATAACTTTTGAACCGTTTAATATTTTTTCACCAAATCTTCAAAGGGCACATCAGGGTCCCTGGCCACACGTTCCCTGAAGATTTTGGGCCAGTCGTGCAAACCATGCGACCTGTACGCGTGACCATAGATTTCCAGAAAAAGCATAAATGTGCATGCAAATCACGCTTAATAACTCCGCAGCCGTGTATCCAACCAGTACAAAACTTGGCAGCTGCCAAGGCCTATGGTTCTTGATCATGTATTCCAAATTTCAGCTAAATCTGTCAAACAGTTGCAAAGTTATTAAGGTGCAAAGTTTTGGGGTTTAACATAGAAATGGCTCCTCAACCCTAACTACCGTGCTACCATAATATATATATATATGTCTCAAACAGTTAAGGTCAGATTCTGTGGAAAACAATGATGGTGCCAAGCAGGTACATTAATCAACTTACCAAGGGTAGTATTAGTGTACAGACAAAGGGCATCCTTCCTGTTGGTGTCAGTGCAGCACTCTTTGGGCAACCAACAGCATTCTCAGTCTCATCATCTTGGATGGTTAACTCAATGGTCAGGTTATCCTTTTAGCACACCATTTGGCAAGACACTGTCCATCATCCCAATCAGGTCAACAGCAGCATTACATGTAATTCCAACAGGAACAGCAGGGCACTTAGTTCTTATTGGAGTGGTCTTGCTTCTCTTTGTCTGGAGTGGGGAATTTTATGGACACATGACAGTAGCATTTTGGGGATGCACATTAATTCTGGGGGCTTCGTATCAGCACTGCATGTCTGACTGAGTGCACCATTTATTCAGGGAGACTTTTCATTCCATGTTATGCTCTCATTTCTCTTCGTCTGGAGTGGATAATTTTCTGGACTCAAGACAGTATCATTTGGGGGATGCATATTAATTCTGGGGAACTGTGGCAGCACTGCACGCCTGACTGAGTGTGCCATTAATTGTCTGGAGTGGGGAATTTTCTGGACATAAAGCTGTAGTATTTTGGGGATGCACATTAATTCTGGGGAATGTGAGTCTGCACTGCATGCTTGACTAAGTGCGTAATTAATTCAGGAAGACTTTTCATTCCATGTTATGCTCTCATTTTTCTTTGTCTGGGGTGGGTCATTTTCTGGACACAAGACAGTAGCATTTTGGGGATGCACATTAATTCTGGGGACTGTATGGCAGCACTGCACGCCTGACTCAGTGTGCCTTTAATTAATTCCCTTCCTTGTTATATTCCGACTTAATGATGTCTATTTCCAACAATAAATAATTTTGGTGGTCTCAGTAATGTTTTATTTCTGTCTTGCTGTGTGCGTGTGTGGAAAAGCAAGATTGAGCAGTGCAATAACAATGTGCTAAACAGAATGTGTGCAGTGCACTGTCATGTGCACACACTGTCCAGCTCCTTGCAAACATGTATGATGACTTGTTCCACTGTTTATGGTATTAAGACTAAAGATAAGAATATATAACGTATATTTTATTTGTATCATCATCACCAGTGGATAAAGTCATATAATATGTTTTCATAGGTCTCAGTGGGCAGTGTGCACCTTATAGAGCACACATGCGATTTAGCAGATCATAGCACTGCTCACTCCTGCTTTTCAACAAACCCTTCCTGACAGTAATGAAATATTGCTGAGGCACCCAAAATATTTCATGGTGAACAGACATTATTAAGTCAGTATATAACAAGTCCAGTCCACTACCACGCTGCGCTAACGCTGGGGCCGGGCTGGGCGCTGGTGGAGAGCAGCTAGCTGCAAAACTGCCACTGCCAGTCTAAACCAGAAAGTCAGCACTCCAGATCAAAAAATGCAAAGAAGAAATGTTGACTGCTGCAAGTTTCTTGATGAATAGACAAGACACAGAAAAATTACCCCGTACTTCAGCACTTAGGCCTTCATTATGCGCCAACCAAAAGAAGGCCTAACCACCAAACCACAAGGGTAATTTCTGTGCTTTGTTTTGCCATTAATATATTTGCAGTAGCAGACTGTGAACATTTTTTCTTTGCATTTTTGGTCTGGAGTGCTGCCTTTCTGGTTTAGTCTGGCAGTGGCAGTTCTGTAGCTAGCTTCTCTACACCAGCACATGTCCCAGCCCCAGTGTTGGCACAGCATGGTAATGGTCTGGACCTGTTATATTCTGACTTAATAATGTCTGTTCACCATGAAATATTTTGGGTGTCCCAGCAATATTTCATTTCTGTCAGGTAGAATTTGTTGAAAAGCAGGAGTGAGCAGTGCTATGATCTGCTAAACCTCATGTGTGCACTGTTGTGAGGTGCAGACTGCCTACCAAGCACTCTGAAAACATATTATATGACTTTGTCCACTGTTGATGATGCTACAAATAAAATATACGTTATATATTCTTATCTTTATTCTTTATACTATAAACAGTGGAACAAGTCATCATATATATGTTTGCAAGAAGCTGGGCAGTGGGTGCACATGACAGTGCACTGCACACATGCTGTTTAGCAGAGTATTATTGCACTGCTCAGTCCTGCTTTATAATAAACAAACACTCCACGACAGAAAGGAAACATTACTGAGGCACCAAAAATATTTCAGGGTAAATAGACATTGTTAAGTAGGAATATAGCAGGGTCACAAGAAGCATGCTACACTGTGGGGATGGCTGCTGTTACACAGTAGCTGGCTTCAAAAGTGCAAGACAAACCCACAAAGCCACCACTCTATATGAATACATGGCAAGAAAAACTGTTCAATGCTACTGCAACTTTATTGATGGCAAAACAAGGCACACACAAATGCCCACTGAGCTTTGATGCTTAGGCCTTCATTAGGGGCACACTAATGAAGGCCTAACCGCCAAAGCTCAAGGGTAATTACTGAGTGCCTTGTTTTGTCATAAATACATTTGCACTAGCAGTGAAAATATTTTATTGCATTCTATTCCTGTAGAGTTATGGATTTCTGGTTTTATTAAATTGGAATATAATGAGGGCAAGGACAACCGTTTTTTACATAATTTTATTTCAGCTGTTTTTGGGCATGGTTATTACCATTTTTGGGAGTTAAACAAGGTTGTGCAAAACAAAAACAGAACACACACTTAACATTTTTATACACATAACGGTGCACAATGGCGGGGGGGGGGAGACAAACAACAACAATGGATAGTAAAACCTGTATCAGATTACCTAAATGTATGCAAGACAAATGCCAGAAGGAACTAGGGAGGGATGGGGGACAGGGTATACTGGGATGTATTGGGGGCCATCACAAAAAAATTAAGTCAGAAAAGGGCTGTACAAATGAGAGGAACTAAAATGCTGAAGGGTATACACCAGAATGAAGACATGAAAGATACACTAAAGGACATTACATGCAAACAGAAGGAAAGGGGAGATGCAGGATAGAAACTATTAAGTACAGAAATGGACTCAACAACAGGGTAGACACATCCAGAAGACCAGAACAAAAGATGTGCATGAAAAAGGGAACACAATTTCAAGATAGAGGGTGGAAGGGTCAGGGGCAAGATCGGGATATATTTTTTCACACAGAGGGTGGTGGTGGGGGTGGAAGCCAGGACAAACTAAAAAACTAATGGTCAATGTTGTGGTGGGACAGCAGCAGTTGGAACATCCCTATTATTTGAAGCTAGTGCCCCTCTATGCATCCCAACTGCTGCTCAACATTGGTGAGCCGGTGGTTTGCAGCATCCACCATGCTCCACAGCATGGCCAAATCAGCCTGAGTGGCAGGTAGTTCAAGAGGGTTGCCACCCTCAGCAGGAGGTGTTGCAGCTTGTGGTGGTGGTGGAGCAGCCATTTTTGCCGTGGCCCTCCCCCACTTTATGCCATGTGCAGGTGGACACCGTTCTGCCCCCTCTGCCACAGCAGGGCCAGCAGGTGCATTGCTGGCCTGTTCAGCAACCGCAGCCTGCCACTCTTGGTGGTGATGATTCTGCATATGGGTGCGCTGACCCACTGTACCCAGGTGACTTTCTCGGGGGCCACGGCACACCTCAACACCACAAAGTTTGTACCTCATTACACTCCTGCCCCCCCCCCTGCAATGTATCAAAAAAGTCCAAACTAAGGAGATGTGGGGAGGACCAGGCACAGGCGGGGGGCTCAGATGGTGTGGGAGCCAGGGGCTGTGGCTCTCCAGTTGGGGCCGGGGGTGCAGACACCTGCTGCTGCATTTACTGCTGTGGCTCCTCCTCCTCCCTCACTTCCTGCTGCTGCTGAGCCGCTGCCTCGGGGGACATGGGTGCTGCTGCTGGCACTGGTGGGGCACTGGTAGGTGGTGCCAAAGGAGTTGGTGGTTCCATGGCAGCAGCACCAATTCCCATATATCTTGCTTCGGGGGGGGCCCTAAAGATGTTACTCTGGTCCAGATGAATCTGGCCACCACGCATGCGAATGCCCACCCGATCGCCTCCACATTGAACAAACCCCCTAAAGCATCTGTCACCCTCCATTGTGGGATCAGTAAAACTGTCCTCCACACCACAACAACACACACACACACACACAGACGCAGAGAAACCATTAATAAAACAAATACTACTAAACACAAATACTGCAAAAATACAAATCCAGACAACAAATGAAATACTCAAACAAAATCACATATATAGCCAAAAAAATAAAATATTCAAAGAGTTTTTTCTAAAGATCTTCCTCTCTCACTATCAAGGTCTCCTACACACACCCTCTTTCTCCTCATGCAAGAGGAAAGTGAAACTCTCTTGCAAGCAGGAGTCACTTCCTGCCTGCCTGGATAAAGCATATGACTTACACTAGTGTAAGCCATGTGATGTGTGTGAGGGCTGCCAATAGACTTCTCACTCCACCTTAAAGCAAATTAAGGTGGAGTGGACAACGTGAAGTCATAATTACAACATGAAGTGGTAAAGTGAGGCTTTAAAATGGGTACTTCACGTAGCAGAATGCTAACGCAAAGTGGCCACTTCACGGGCGGAATTTTACTTCGCTGCATCTCTAATTAAAAGAGCTCAATATGTATACAATGAAAGAGAGGAGGTAACAGGGAGATATGATAGAAACCTTTAACTATCTTAAGGGCATAAACAAGGTACAGGTGGGCAACATCTTTTAGTATATGAGAGGTACAAGAATGAGGGGGCATGACATGAGATTGGAGGGGAGCAGGATAAGGGGAAATGTGAGGATGTTCTTTTCACGGAAAAGGTGGTGGATACATGAAATAACCTACCCCAGGAGGTGGTGAGGGCAAGCGCAGTGGGGGAGATTTAAACATGCATGGGATAGGCTTAAGGGTACCCTAGAGGTGGGAAGGAGAGGCTAACACTGATGACCAAGTAAGGTCTGAGGCCACTGATGCAGATAGGGTACATGGGTAGACTACATGGGCTTAGCAGTCCTTATCTGCCATCAATTTCTATGTTTCTATGTATGAATTTGACTATGAGTCTAAGAACAAATCATAATAGTTCAAGGACTTTGGTGGGATATGCTTTAGTACATGTCTACGGATTCAAGCTTGTAGGCACAGACATGAAGTTCAGCAATGTGGCTTTTGCCATTTGTCCTTGCTGGGGGAGGCTGGGGTTAAAGAATGTGTGTGCTGTCCCACTGGAAAGGAGCAGAGGGAGCCTAATTCACTTTTCTGTTTCATTGACTGCCACTGCCAAGATGCTCAACTTGCTGTTGAAGAGATCTGACTCTGAACTGAGAATGACAGACTTGTACCCCAGAAGGTGTAAGCAGCCAGCACTTCAATCAGTACCAGGTGGGGTGCAGACCAAGGTTTCCAAACTAGGGAACAGTCACTCGTTCAGAAAGTAGCACTCACCAACAAATGGAAAAAAGGCACAAGATAATCTTAGTTATGCAAAAACAAGTTGAATTTACTGTGCCAAAAATTCAAAATCTGTGTTCTCCAACGGAACCCCTGTACTTTGACCAGTTATGTCTTCCTTATCATGTGGATGAGATTCCCCTTCACAAAAGTGGGAGCAAGGCAGAAGCAGGAAACTACAGACCTGTAAGTTTGACCTCAGTGGTAGGGAAAATGATGGAATCACTTCTGAAAGAAAGAATTGTTGAGTACCTAGAGGCCAGCGGGGCACAGGACCCAAAGCAGCATGGATTTACAGCAGGAAGGTCATGTCAGATGAATCTAATTGATTTCTTTGACTGGGTGACTAAAGTAATAGACCAGGAAGGGGCTGTGGATATGGCCTACCTAGACTTTAGCAAGGCATTTGACACAGTCCTGCACAAAAGACTAATAATCAAGTTAGCCCGCCTGGGAGTGGGTTCCAGGGTAGTAGCCTGGGTAGCAAACTGGCTGCACAATAGAACACAGAAGGTAATAGTGAATGGAACACATTCCGAAGAAAGGGGGGTTACTAGTGGAGTACCTCTGGGCTTAGTACTGGGTCCAGTCCTCTTTAACATCTTTATAGGTGACATTGCAGAGGGTCTGGAGGGAAAGGTATGCCTCTTTGCAGATGACACAAAGATCTGTAACAGAGTTGATACACAAGGGGGGGTAGAAAGGATGAGAAGGGACTTGGCAAGGTTGGAGGAATGGTCAGACATATGGCAACTTAGATTTAAAGCAAAGAAGTGCAAAGTAATGAACCTGGGAAACACAAACCCAGGGGAAGAGTACACAATGTGAAGGAAGGTACTAACAACAACAAAAATGGAAAGGGACTTGGAGGTAGTCATATCAGATGACCTAAAGGTGGGTAAGCAATGTGAGAAGTCAGTAAGGAGAGCCAGGGGGATACTGGGATGCATAGGACGGGGCATCACAAGTAGAAAAAGAGAAGTGGTTATCCCTCTGTACAGACAGTTGGTTAGACCCCATCTGGAATACTGTGTGCAGTTTTGGAGACCCCATCTACGCAAGGACAAAGACAGGATGGAAGTAGTCCAGAGGAGGGCAACTAAAATGGTGCAGGGTCTACATCAGATACCATGTGAAGAGAGACTGAGAGAGCTCCACTTTTTAGGGAGAGTATAACCAATTGGGTATAAATATAGAAGGAAGATTGCTCCTGTGACTGTGGGGTAGGGGGACACTAGACTGCCAGGGATGAAGGTATAGCCATATTAGGAGGCTCTGACCTGCAAGTAGTGGGAGGTGGACAATAGACTGCCAAGGATGAGGGTATAACCATAGAAGGAGGACTGGACATGCAATCAGTGGGTGGGGAGCAGCACGCCACCAAAGTTACACACAATGCCTCCACACAAACATGTGCATGGTGGCATTGTGCAGAGCTGCTAATGAGCACAAAATGGCAGGTAATAGGCTCCTTAGCACAATGCATGCCATATGTGCTTCTTAGCATGCCAGCTGCTGAAAATGGCTTGCAGAAGCAAAGGCACTATCCCATTTGGGACACGCTATCTCCCTTGGCTCCTGTGAGTCACTGTCCTGCAGGGAGCTCTGTATGTGCTGCACATAAACGCTGTGTGCTATGCTCCCACATCTCCTATAGTGAGACAGGCAGTGTGTACCAGTCAGAGCACACTGTCTGTTTGTGCCCCCCAGGCTGGCCATGGGCTAGCTCATGTGCATGGAGACTAGGTATGTAGTGCTAACAGACCCCTCTGAAAATAAGCCCCATACGTTTGACCATTCCTTCAACCTTGCCAAGTCCCTTCTCATCCTTTCCACCCCCCCCTTGTGTATAGACCATGTTACAGATCTTTATGTCGTCTGCAAAGAGGCATACTTTCCCTTCCAGTCCCTCTGCAATGTCACCTATAAAGACATTAAAGATGACCAGTCCCAGTACTGAATCCTGTGGTACCCCACTAGTAACCCTCCTTTCTTTGGAGTGGACCCCATTTACTATTATCCTCTGCATCCTGTTGTCCAGCTAATGTTTTACCCAGGCTACAACTCTGGGACCCACTCCCAGGCTGGCTTCCTGGTTTATTAATCTTTTGTGCGGGGCTGTGTCAAATGTCTTGCTAAAGTCTAGGTAGGCCATATCCACAGCCACTCCCTGGTCTACTACTTTGGTCACCCAGTCAAAAAAATTGATTAGATTAATCTGACATGACCTTCTTGCTGTGAATCTATGCTGCCTTGCATCCTATGCCCCACAAGCCTCTAGGTACTCAACAATTCTTCCTTCAGAAGTGATTCCATCATTTTCCCTACCACAGAGGTCAAACTAACAGGTCTGTAGTTTCCTGCTTCTGTCTTGCTTCCACTTTTGTGAAGAGGAATCACATCCACCCTCCTCCAGTCCTCAGGTACCACACCAACCTCCCATGATTTGTTAAAAAGGGTAGTCAGTGGTGTCACTAGTTCACCCCTTAGTTCTTTTAGAATTCTGGAGTGAATCCCATCAGGCCCCATTGCTTTGTCCACCATTAATTTTAGGAGTTCTTTCAGGACCTTTTCTTCTGTGAATGAACTGGTATCAACCCCCCCATCCAGAGTGCTTCTATTGTTTGGTTTAGGTACCTCCTCCTCTTCTTTTATGAATATTGAGCAGAAGTATTCATTCAGTATTCGTGCCTTTTCACTGTCACCCTCTGCCCACCCACTTCCCTTTATTAAGCCTCACTATCCCTCTCTTCATATTTCTTCACTCCCTAATGTACCTGTAAAAGGTTGTATCCCCCTTCTTAACTGAGCTGACTATCTTTTCCTCAGTTTGGGCCTTTGCTATTCTGATTGCCTTCCCCGCTTCCTTCTGCTTTAACTGGTACAGTTCTCTGTCCTGCTCCTTCTGTGTTTCCTTATACTTCCTGAATGCTACCTTATTCTCCATAACCTTCCCCACCACCTCTTTTGAGAACCATAGTGTTTTTTTTTTCCTTTGTTTTGTTTTGTTGATTTGCTTCACACAAAGGCTTGTTGCCTCTGTGATGGCTGTTTAAATTTTTCCCCATTGTTCCTCCACCCCTCCTTCTTGACCGTTTGCTAGTGCTTTTCTGAGGCACTCTCCCATTTTCCCAAAGTCAGCCCTCCTATAGTCCAGTACTCTTGCTTATATATGGCTTGACTCTACGACTGTGTTTATCGTGAACCACGTTGTTTGGTGATCGCTTGTTCCCAGATGGCTACCCACTTCTAAATCTGCGATCCCGTCTCCATCCCTGTTTGAGAGTACCAGGTCTAAGATTGCTCCCTCCTGAGTGGGTTCCAACACTAGCTGTCTGAGGCATGCCCCCTGTAGGGCATTGAGAATGACCCTGCTTTTGGATGTGGCTGCAGCAAAGGTGCTCCAGTTAACATATTCAGGTCCCCCATCAACAATATATCTCCTTTGTCTGCCATTCTAAGGATGCCTTCTATCATTTCCTTGTCCATTGCCTCCTCATGAGATGGGGGTCTGTATACAACCCCCGTGCAGATTGTGGTGCCATTTTCTGTCTCCAAGGTGACCCACAGTGCCTCCTCTCCTCCCTATTTACCCTTTAGTTCCATTGCTTTGATCCCTTCCCTTACGTAGACAGCAACTCCTCTTCCTCTTTTACCCTCCCTGTCCCTCCTGTAGATTGTGTACCCTGGTATGTTGACAACCCATTCATGGTTCTCAGTGTACCATGTTTCTGTGACTGCCACAATATCCAGGCATCCCTCTTCCATCAAGGCCACTAGTTCAGGGACCATGTTACCCAATGAGCCTTACAATTATCAAATATCCATGAAGTAGTGATCAATATGGAGAAACAGTTCTAACATTGTCAACTAAAACTTTGGGTTACTTAGCTTTAGGTTTTAAAAAGTAGTCCCATATAGTATAGAATCTTTTTAAACTGTGATTTGCTTAGTGGGTCAGTCTATCATACTCTGCCAGTTAGCGGAGGGCTGTGAACCACTACTTGAAGTTGGTGGGGGAGTGTCAGATCTCCACTTGAGTCAGATCTGCCTCTCAGCCTCTAGTATTATAGGTAAAAGACAGAGTCTCTGAGTACCAGTGACATAAGTACCATCAATTGAACCTCACAGGAGCCAAAAGAGTGGATCTGCTGTCAGGTCAGTGCCTAGCACTCAATTGCTAAAATGCAGCAGTACCTTCTAGAAAGGTTTAAGTCTGGGACAAGAAAACAGGATGTGGGTTATTATTCCTATTTCCTGATGGCATCTTCAGTGGTGATCTGTGGACATAAGCTTTTTTAATTTTTTAGGACCTTCAGGGTTCAATACCAGCAATTAATGTTTTCTTCTGAATAAGCTGATAGTGCATGTCCCTGATGTTTGAGTGGTCATTACTAATCATCTTTGCCCATGGTATTTCAGAGATTGCCACCTTTATTTATTTATTTAAGAAATCAGAATTATAACCCTTTGAGTCATAGACTCGTTTCCAAAGGCTCCACATCAGAATACAACATAGACATTCATACAGTACATACATAGAATAAATGTGGGTGAGCAATCATGCAGCATATAAGTACAATGAGCACGGGTTAATGCCTATACATTTGGTAGCTAAAACAGGGCAGAGCTATCTTCATATTTACCTAATGAGCGGTTAAGATCTATACAACTGGTAGCTAAAGCAATGCATGATATACGTTGGTAGTAAGCCACCTCAGGGAGGCTCTGTCTTATACATAATACAATGCATTTATAGTCCAATGCAACTATACAGTAACTGAGGGAGGTGAGGAGCCTGCAGGCTAGAAATAGTGAGGGCTCCCCACTGCCTGGCCAAGCGTGGGTGCGTGGCCTAGCGGCGTGATGCAGGATCCACAAGTTACCGGTTACACTGGCATTGATGTGAGGAGAGGATATAGGCCCTTAAGGCAGCTTTTAAAGGACCTAGATTGGTGATTGATGTGACAGCCAGAGGGAGGGCATTGTACCAGAATGGAGCTCTAAGGGGGAAAGATCGATGGGCCAAGGTGGTCCTGACCCTAGGCACCTTTCAGATAGTTTTTGGGGCAGCCCATGTGGATGCTGAGATGGTGACTGCCTGAAGAGAAGCCATGACACCATTGGGGTTAAACCCAGGTGGATTTTTTGGGTGAAGAGACAGGTCTGGTATAATAGTCTTTCCTCTAGGTAGAGGATATTGGTGAGTGCATATAGGGTGCAGGTATGTGTATTTCTGTTGGCACCAGAGAGGAGCTGGCAGGCCTTATTAATGACTACTTGTATTTGATGAAACGCCGTAGGGTTGGCAACAGCATAGATTACAAGGCCATAGTCTACCAGCGATAAGACTGATGAGGTAACGGCTAGGTGAAGTGCTTCAGGTGGCAGGCAGTCTTTATGTCTGTAAAGGAGATCAATGCAGGTGTTGGTGGCGGAAGTGAGGATTTTTATATGTTCATGGAATGAGAAGGAAGAGTCAAATGTAATACCTAGGTACTTATACTTTTGGACCTGTTCCAGTGGGATGAGAGAGGCAGAGAGTATTTCCAGAGGGAAATCCTTTGATCTGTTTTGGCGGTGGGCATAGAGCATTGTCTTAGTTTTTTTAATGTTGACCACCAATCTGTGATCAGCAAACCAGTGTTCAATCTGAGAGAAGGAGTTTTGTAAGGTACTCTGGAGAGAGAGAGAGAGGATCAGGATGTGCGGCATAAAGAACAGCGTCGTCCACATACAGGAGAAGGTTGCTGGGGCAGGATTAGGCAGGGTGTTGAGGTAGATGCTGAATAGCAGGGGACCCAGGATAGATCCCTGGGGAACTTCTGAGTGCACAGGCAGCATAGTATACATGGTATTTTTAATTTTAACACATTGGGTTCTAGATGAAAGATAGCTGGAGAACCATGAGAGTGGACAATGAGAGACCCCAATTTGTTGTAATGTGTTAAGAAGGAGGGGATGAGAAACCATGTCAAAGGCCTTTGAGAGGTCTATAAACACGGCCCCTGCGAGGTCTCTTTCCCATTTTAGACTGTAAGAGCTGTGGGACAGAGGAGGCTGTGAGATATTCATAGATCTTCACCTTTATTCTAGCCAGGTAATCATAGAAACATAGAATTTGACAGCAGATAAGGACCGATAGACTCAGCAAATCTTCCCTTTTTCCCTACCTACTAAAAATGCCAGAGATCCTACTTTATCTCAGGTTTTACCACCTCTTTTGAGTCACTAGGGTCCCTCTCTGTCTATCCCATGCAGTTCTGAATTCCCTCACTAGCTTTGATCCCACCACCTCTGCTGGGAGGCTGTTCCATTCTCCACAACCCTTTTCACGAAGAAGTACTTTCTCCTGTTGTCCCCTCAGTTAACTCCCCTCTAGTCTCATGTCATGTCCTCTTGTTCTAGAGCATCTTCTTTTCTGAAAGATGCTGCCTTCCTGTATCTTATTTATTCCATTTGGGTACTTGAAGGTCTCTATCATGTATCCCATCTCCCTCCTCTCCTCTCCTCCAGGGTATACATACTGAGCTCCTTCAGTCTCTCCTCTTATGACCTTTGGTGCAGGCCCTACACCATTTTTGTTGCCTTTCTTTGAACTGCCTCTATCCTGTCTATGTCCTTTCTGATATGCAGCCTCCAGAACTGGACACAGTACTCCAAATGAGGCCTCACCAATGATTTGTACAGTGGCATCACTGCCTCTTTTCTTCTGCTAGTGATAGCTCTCCTTATGAACCCCAACATCCCATTGGCTCTCCCTAACACCTTAGCACATTGTTTGGCCACCTCTAGCTAGTTAGATATGATCACACCTAGATCTTTTTCCTGTTTGGTGGTCATTAATATCTCCCCACCCATCATGAAATCCTCCCCTGGGTTCCTGCACCCCAAGTGCATGGTTTTGCACTTCTTTACATTGAATCTTAGCTGCCACACTCTGGACCATTCCTCCAGTTTAGCTAGGTCCTTCCTCATTTTTTTCCACCTCTCCCGGAGTGTCTAACCTATTGCAGATCTGAGTGTCATCTGCAAAGAGGCATACCTTCCCCTCCAGCTGCTCTACAATGTCACTAATGAAGCCATTAAACAGTACCTGCCCAATAACTGATCACTATGGCAGCTGTCTGGTCACCCTACCTTCCTCGGATTTAGCTCCATTTACCACCACCCTCTGTGTTCTATTCCTCAACCAATTCCCAACCCAGTTTGCTACCGTGTGATCCAATCCCAGGCTGCCCAGCTTGTTTACAAGCCTCCTGTGTGGAACAGTGTCGAACACCTTGCTGAAGTCCCTTTTGTGATCAGTGAGGAGAGGGCTGAATCCTGAGACTGTTAATTATTTTGAGTTTTCCATGGGATCACTGCTGTCATCTGGAGATACCACCAAAAGTCTTTTTTTTTGATGGGGGGTGGATGTTGTATCTACTTGTTATTGTTGTTGTTGTTAAAGACTCCAACACTCCTGTGGTGGGATCTGTCAGATGTCCAGCTGTGGTAATCCCTTCAGCTTCCCAGGATGGCCAGTGCATAGTTTTATTGTTTATCATTAAGTGAGGGTTGAGTCATAGGGGCTTCCACCTATCCAAGTGTCAGGCTTTCCAACTATGCTGTTTTATAAGGGTACACCATGTTTGATGAGATTATAGTCTAACTAGTCTAAATGGAGAGGACAATCTGTCTGTCCCACATAGCAGATCTTGCTCAGAGAAATCCAGGGTAGGAATTGAGCATTGGGGGCTTATTCTGCCTGTGGGAAGTGAGCCAACACGGGTTGTGCCTTATCCCTGCTGCCTGATGATATTCCCTGAGACACGTCAATTTGCTATGGGCAATTCACTTCCAAACAACTTGCTCCAAACAATTTGCTCCCAAGGTCAAGTCACTTTTCCAGTGGTTCATTCAAGTGGCAATTGATTCCCTTCAAATTAATTCCCTGACAACTGGCTCCCTGACAAATTTGTTATATTTGACTTGCAATGCAAGTAAATCAGAGTGTATTTCCTGTTATAGCAAAACAAATATTTTCATAAAATAGTGATTAGAAGTCAAAATGTGTTTATATAATATATATTATGGAAACCAGTTATCAAGGAACGAATTTGCCAGGCTACCAATTGCCATGGGAACAAACTGTTGGGTTAGTGACTTGACCTGGGAGTGAATTGTCTGGGAGTAAATTGACACATAGCCAATATGCCCATAGCAATGATAGGGTCCATTCACCTAGCTCACCCAGTGTCTACAATTTCTGGTGTCCACAGTTTCTGGAGGCTGGATCATGATTTTTGCCCTTCCCAAAGGTTCAATGTGTGGTACATAGCTCAGTGCATTGTGGTAAGTAAGAGCTGGTTAGATATGGTTAGTGCTTAGGTACATTAGAGCTGGATTGATACATAAGTTAGTGCTTGTGGTACATAGGAGCTGGATGAGAATGCTTGATGCTTAGAACTGTAAGCTGATGATATATGGTTGCTGTTAGAGCTTTGTTGTTTGGCCTTTCTCTATAACCACCTTTGGAGGATGCTAGGGTAAGTGTAGGATTGAAGGCCCAAAGAAAATGTAATTACCAATGTGATTACCTCCTCCAAATCTGGAGAGTGTGGCCAGTAGCACACAGGAGAGGAAACCTTCCCTTAGGGGGAAACCTTCAAGGACCCATGACTACTAACCTGCCTGTCCTCTGGGCATACTAAAAGGAGAGTAATCCTAAGATAAACAATAGTACTAAGTTGTCTTCTAACTAAATCCAGAATGCTAGTCAAAGGCATATCCTTGGGTTGATTGCAGGCAGGTACTCCTGGAAGATGGGTACCGGTGATAAAGAGTCCACCATGGAGAGAATTGCTTGAGAGGTTATCGAAGCCAAGTCTGAATATCCATAGATGTAGAGGAGAGGAGTTGTGCATAGTCAGGCAGCTCAGCTAGAGGCTGATCAAGGAATGGCATCTTGGAAGGGAGAGAAGTAGAATTGGTTGATGGTCAATCCTGGAGTGTGAAGAAAGAAGTAGCCTGTAGTAGAAAATGTATTGAATTATGGTGAGCAAGCAGCTAAGCCCTCCTGGAGGTAGAGTAGGAGAATGGCAGATCGCATGTGATCTGATATACATAGTTCCAGTAGAGAAGGTGCTAGGCCTTTGCAAAGTGAAGCAGAAATATGATGTGCAGGCAGCCAGGTCCCCGTGCGGGGCAAAGTGGAAGGACTCCTCCAGGCTCCCTTGTGGGGTGAAGCAGGAGTGAGAGCAAGCAGATAGGCCCAATTAGGGTGACGTAGAATGTGTTGAGCATGTAGTCGGACATTAGCAGGGTGAAGCAGGGACCTGGCAGACATGCGGTTTGGTATAGTTTGGGTTCCAGTAGAGACAGCGAGACCCCCACATGGGTCAGCTAATAGGAGATGAAATGGAAGAACAAGCAGCCAGGTCCAATGAGGGTGAAGCCAGAGACATGGTGGGACCCGGATGGTCCACCAGTACAGAGGTTACACTATGAAGGTGACCCTATGTATGTCAGCCCAGGTATGACAGAATGCGTTGAGCACAAGCTAAGCTTCTTTTTAGGTGGCAGTAGCAGAGTCCAGGGTAACACAAAGACCATAGCCTGGAGCAGTAAGCCATAGTGGCAGAGACTCATACAGTGGCAGATGATCATCTACTCTGTTAAGAGGAAAGTGGAAGTAGAATCAGTCAACGTGTTCCTTGAAGGGGAGCAGAACTAAGTAGTCTGGTGACGGTAAGACAACTATCTACACACAGTTAATGTACAAATGTAGAAGACAGCTAAATGTCCTTGTTAGATTTGAAGTATTGGTTCCTAAGTTGACGATGGGCAGGACGTCAATGCTGAAGATGCAGTTTCAGCAGATGGAGAGAACAACTAAGAAGGATGTCCTGATGAGGGACGATGGTTAAACATGATTGAGGGAGTTGTGAGTGAAACAGCAGCAAATTGTTATGGACTGTCAGCATGGCTGAAGATGAGTGCCATTGGACAATGTAGTTAAGGATGTGGAATCCTGGAGGATAAAATGGTTGGCAGTGATGCCAGCAGGGCAGCAAAAATGAGGTAGAAGTCTATGTGAAAGGTAGGCTTGCATGATGCTGTAATTCCAGTGCGATAGGAGATTTACAATAAAGTACTTTATCAGAAGTGAGAGTCATCCTCAGATGTCCAAAGATACAGGAGCAGTCTTTGGAAATGGGTAGCAGAGATACTAGATTGGAACTGGACCTGACAAGGAATGGATTGCTATAGAAGTAGGCTTGACGATGAGTAGGGTAGGTCTGGGCAGGCTGGAGCATGGATCCCTAGAGGTGCAGAGTAAGCAGTGAGTGAATGGTAGAGCGATTGAGTAGGTATCAGGTGGTCAGCTACAGGAAGATGAGACCCTCACATGAGTCTGTGTTTGTGAAGATGGAAGCAGTTGAACAAGGAGAAGCACTGAGGCTTGATGGATTTGGAATGGCGAGACCAGCACGTGGGTTCTCCAGCACCATAATAACATATGCTCGAGTAACAGGGCAAACCCCTGGTAAGTCAGCCTTAGAGACTGAAGTACAATTGAACTAAGAAGAAGGCCCCTTCATGGGTATGTAAGCTTGGGATGGTGGGACCCCACGTAGTCCGCCATCGCCTTAGTATAGCATTTCAGAGTAAAGGATGGCATGACCCCACGGTCCTCCAGTGCAGAGTAGTGCATAGTCCAACATAAGGGAAACAAGACCCCAAGGGAGATCACCTGTGTAATGGAGCCAGTTGAGAGCGATGGGTAGATGTCCTCTTGGGGCACAGTTGACAGGGTGCAGCAGGAAGCATAGACAAATGAGCTGTTCAAGATGTCGATAAAGACTGAGCTGCATGGAGAATCCTGTGCAGAAGGCTGGATAAGCAGAACAAAATCTCGCAGGCCATAATTAGAAACAGGTGCTGTGGGCCGTAGGATTACATGATTCGAAGGAAGCACATGATGCACCGCGTAATGAAGTTTTCTGGCTAGTACACCAGCGGACCTTATGGAGGTCACATAAAGGACATGTTGAAAGGCAGTCGAGTCATAAGCTAAGCTCCCACATGGGCTAGCAAAGTGGTAGGACCCCCAAGTAGATCTGCCAGTGAGTAGGAGAAAGCTTGAAGTGATCCATTGAAACTGCTGAGAACTGCAGGCAGTACGGTGGGAGAAGGAGTTACTGTGAGCGAGAAGATGGCCTGTGACCCAGTAAGTTAGGGACTGGTGGCAGAGTGAAGAAAAACTGTGGCAATGAGGAGAGGGAATCTGGAGTCCAAGCAGCATACAGCCACACTGCAGGAGGAACAGCAGTCCAGAGAAAAGACAATCCAGGGTTCCCTGCCCACTGAGCAGTAGAGGAAGGGTGAGGAAGCATTCGCATGCAGGGCTCACTGAAGCCGGGAATGTACTCGAGCCAGGAAGCAAAGCAGCAGTGGTATACGGGAGGAAGGCAGTCATTGACGAGGTTGGCTGTGAGATGGCGGCATAAGTTGCAGTGCAGGAAGTTGGAGAGAAGCCGCGGCAAGTGAGGAGTCCAGGAGCGTGGAACAGGAGCTACTGAATCCTAGGGTGACACTGTGGTCAGGCTCAGACAGCACAGATCACCCGGAGGCTGTCAAGAAAAAAAAAAATGGAAAGGGAAACCAGGAGAAAACAGGTACAAACAGAAAAGGGGGGGCTAGGGCAAGGAGAACAGGAAGAACAAGGGGGGCAGATGAACAATGAGAGGGTAGGCGCAAGGGGGCACCAGAGGAAGAGATAGCCAGCCCCATAGGCACGCAGTGCCAAAGCAAGTCCAACTCATTAAGTAGAGGAAACAGAAGCTGAAGGCTTTTGTATGGAATGGGGGAGGAACTGTTTCCCCCCCAATGAACTACAGGCCTAGCTTTCCAAAAAGAGGTGAAAAGCTTCTCCAGAAATATGAAGGTCATTTGTGAGATGGGGGCTGGAAAATTGTTTAGGTAAAACAGAATTTTTGGAAGGGCCATCATTATGTTTGCTTGCACGTATGTGCAAGAAACAGTGCCATCATCCGAGTTTTTGGAGGTCTGTCACCCCCTCTTCCAATTTAGTCAGTGTGTTGGCAGGCGTGGCCCCAGTCCTCCAATGCATGCTGGAGCTGTCTATGACAGCTCCAAAATGCAGTGGCATCCAGTTGGAAGGGGGAGCTATGCTTCAGTGAGCAGCAATCAGATATCCTGCTCATGCGCAGCTCCCCACACACACACACACACACACACACACACACACAAACACATGCATGCATACTGCATGCTGCCCCCTATGCACACTGTATAGCCGATGGGGTGCCCAATCCCCGTCGGCTGTGCTCCTCCCCAAAGCCTTCCACATGCCACTCTGGGTGCCCACCCCAGCATGGCAACTCATGGTATAGCCGATGGGGGTGCCCAATCCCCCATCGGCTCCACTGTCCTCCCCCCGAGTACAGGGAGCCACGCTGGGAGCCCACCCCAGTGTGGCAATAGATGCTATGGCCGATGGGGGTGCCCAATCCCCCGTCGGCTCCATGTCCCCCCAACCAGCCGTCCTTGTGCCTTTCTGGGAGCCCACTCCAGTATGGCAAACGTTCTGTGTCGTCATTTAAAAAAAAAACAACCTGTGAAGAAAATACAGTCTCATGCAGTCTCCCTGCCCACCCCATTGTGCACCTGCCTCCCCACCCCCCACCCCATACTTACCTCCGGAGTCTGGCGCGGCGATCTTTGGTGGATCGGGAACACGTCTACACTCTTCAAAGTCGACCGCGAACTAAGGAAATGCCGGTAAGCTGTATAATGGGATAGATAGGGTTTTTCAATTTTGTTGCATATCTCAGGCATTTTTGGAATTTTTACACCAAATTTTCAACATGGGGTTTTTGGGACCCCTTCTCATGAATGCTGTCACTGTCATGGCATTATTCGGGCCCGAAGCGTGATTTCACAGTCACTTTGCAAAATCATCTTTAGGGACTGATTAATGAAACGACACTGTCAGTGTTCATGAGGTGGTCTCTCAAGAAGCCTATTTTGAAAATTTGGTGGAAAAATTCCAAAAAATGACTGTTTTACGAGTGTGCATTGCGCAGTTCCTACGCACGTCAGAAAGCTCGGAATTTTCAATATTTCCACTCCAGATTTTCAACATTGCCATTTTACCACACCTTCTTATGAGTAGTACAGCTGTCCTTTTTCACATCTCACCCAAAACGTGTTTCCGCCCATGTAGAGTACAATGGCGCAGTCGGTGTGCAAAATTAATGTACAGGACAAATTAAGAAAATCACAGTGACACTGTTCATGAGCAGAGGTCTTAAAATGACAATGTTGAAAAAATTTCTAAAAATGACTGTTTTACGAGCATGCATTGCGCAGTTCCTACGCACGCTCGTAAGTTCACGAATTTTCAATATTTTCCCTCCAGATTTTCAACACTACCATTTTACCACACCTCCTTATGAGCAGTACAGCTGTCATTTTTCACATCTTGCCCAAAACGTGTTTCCGCCCATGTAGCACACAATGGCACAGTCGATGTGCGAAATCAATGTATAGGACACATTAAGAAAATCACAGTGACACTGTTCATGAGCAGAGGTCTTAAAATGGCTATGCTGAAAAATTGGTGAAAAAATTCCTAAAAATGACTGTTTTATGAGTGTGTGTTGCGCAGTTCCTATGCATGCTCGTAAGTTTGCAAATTTAATATTTTCACTCCAGATTTTCAACATTGCCATTTTATTATACTTCCTTATGAACAGTACAGCTGCCATTTTTCATATGTTGCCCAAAATGTGTTTTCGCACATGTAGCGCACAATGGTGCTGTTGGTGTGCGAAAGCAATGTTTGGGACAGATTACGAAAATCACGGTTACACTGTTCATGAGCAGAGATCTTAAAATGGCTATGTTGAAAATTTGGTGACAAAAGTCCATAAAATGACTGTGTTACGAGTGAGCATTGCGCAGTTTCCACGCACCCTTGTAAGTTCATTACTTTGTAATATTTACAGTCCAGATTTACACCAGCGGCATTTTTCCACACTTCCTTATGAACAGTATAGCTGTCATTTTTCACAACATGGCTGACGTGTGTTTTCACACTTTCAGCGCAGAGATGCGTGGTCATTGTGGGAAATCATTGTTCGGGACAGATAAAGAAAATCACAGTGACATTGTTCATGATCAGAGGCACCAAAATGCCTGAGTTGACAATCTGCTGTAAAAAATTCCCAACCTAATTATATTACGGGTGTGCTGCACAGTTTCTATGTACGCCGTGACTTCACCAGTTTTTAATATTTTTACTGCAGATTTGCAACATTGCCATTTTTTACACCTCCACATGAACAGTACAGCTGTCATTTTTTACATCCCGTTTGGAATGTTTTTGCACCTGTGGTGCTAAATGCCGTAGTCACTGTGCATAAGCAGCTTTCAGCTAACAAACTGATATTGCCACTGTTCATGAGGTGGGGTCACAAAAAAACCACATTGAAAATTTGGAGTGAAAATACCAACGAATGCCTGAGGTACTAGGGTTTCCAACCATAACACCCAACCCTGTAGAGAATGACAGGCATCAGGGGTGTGACTTGGGATTCTTGCCTGTAATGCTCATGCCATTCCACACCCTGCAGCCAGTGAGAGGCATCGAGGTATGCCTTGGACTCTTTGGCCCCAAAGTTCACCCCATTCTCCTATATCACACCCATCTCACCGTATTTCCTAATGGAATGGGGTGAGCATAAGGGCCAAAGACCCCAAGGAACACTGTGACACTTGTCAGTGTCTGCAGGGTGGGGTGTGGTGAAATGGTGTGGCCGTTATGCCTGATGACCCAAAGGCACACCCCAATGCCTGTTACTCTCTGCAGGGTGGTGGTGGGGTTGGCTTCAGTTCAGTACTTCACTGCCATTCCTATTACGCAGCTCTGTAACTTCTACACTACCACTGCTAATGCCAGCAAGCAAACATTCGGCATTGACAAATGTTTGTTTTATAGGCTGCAATTGTACCTTAAAAAGTGAGTTTAAGTTTTTTCCATTGACAGAATTTTGCTTTCAATGTCAATAGAAGGGGGTTTCAGATTCAGTTCCAGAAGCAAGTCTAGGTTTGCAAGCAATTTGATACCTAGATATTTGGTGTATTATGGTGCTCATTTAAGTCCTAGATAGCTGTGAGAGTTTTCCCTAGTATGGGGATTTAAAGGGAGAATCTCGGTCTTAGACCAGTTCATCTTCAGACCAAACAACTGCTTAAAATCCTCTAGAAAGTGCAGTGCTGCTGGAAGGGATGTATTTGGGTTTGCTAGGGCTAAAAGCAGGTCATCTGTGAAGGCTAGAGTTTTTATGGTGACATCCTCACAATGGACTCTGTCCATGTCTGGGGCCTGATAGATTTACACAGCATGGGCTCCATGGCTAGGAGGAAAAGCAGCGGGAACAGGGTTCAGCCCTGCCTTGTGCCCCATTGAAAGGGGAAATCACAGGATATGCTGTCCTTTGTTAATAATCTGGCTACTTGGTTAAACATTGTGTGTGCTTGTAGTGAATCTGGGTCCTATGCACATTTCTCGCATTGCCTGGTATAAGTAGTCCAATTCTACAGACTCAAAAGCTATCTCTGTGACTATTCTCACTAGCAAGGATAGGACTTTGCTCCTGGAAGAAGACCAGATTACATTAATGTCTGTTCTAATGTTGTCGATAGTCACATGACCCTTGACAAAACTCTGCCTGATGTTGGTCAATAAGATAGAGAATATAGTCCTTCAGCCTATTTGCCATAATTTTGGCCAGTATGTTCACATCTGCATTTAGTAAAGAAATTGGTCAGTAGTTTGCCACCAGCTGAAGGTCTTTCCCAGGCTTAGGAAGCAGGGTAATTAAAGTTTCAACCATAGTGTTGGACATTTTACTGTTATTAAGTGAGTCTAAGAGTGTAGTACGGAGGGGTTTCTCCACTATTGGAAGCAGGGTCTAATAAAATTCAGTCTGATAGCCATCCAACCCCGTGGTTTTCCATTTTAGAAAGGCTTTAATAGCATCCCAAAATCCACGTGTAGTAATCAGGGAGTCAAGTTTATCAGTCTGCTCAGTTGAGAGTTTAGGCAGCACCAGTCCTTTCAGAAAGGGAGGTAGGCTGGGCACTTGTTGTCATCTTTGTGAGGTATAGAGCTTAGTATAGAAGTCCATGAAGGCTTTTGCTATGTCAGTGGGTTGAGTTACCACTTTGCCCTTTGCAAGGCACATTGACCCTACTTGTTTGCCTGCTTATTGATATTCTGTGTGGTAGCCTAATAGTCCGCCTGCCTTCTCACCTGATTCTCAATACTTATGGGAGGTTTTCGTTATTGTTTTCTAGACAGCGTTCAGATAAGGGAATTTATTTTTAACCTGAGTTGCATCATTGTCCCAGTACAGTGCTGAGGAGTGGTCTGGTAGAGAATTGTGCTCCATCTCTTTCTGCTTTAGCAGTTGTTCTAACTCTGTGAGCTTTGCTACTTTTTTTGTGCATAGACAAAATAGCTAATAATTCTCCCACATATATAGGCTTTAAGGTTATCCTACAGGACTACCTGGAAAATTTCTGAGGACTCATTTGTGGACAAGAAGAAATTAATTTAATTGAAAAGCCATTGCTGAAAATCTTTTTGGGATAACAGGAATGTGTCAAGGTGCCACCGAGGGGTGTTGGGCTGCTCAGACCTTAGGCTCAGAGTGAGGGAGATGCAGACATGGTCAGAGATAATGATCAACCCACCTGAGGAGTGTAGTACTATATGCATGCTGTGCATAAGAATCTGAAAGAAATCCTGTCTGCTACCCATGTTGTGTGAGTGCAAATGAAAGGTGAAGTCCCCTCCCATGGGATGAAGACTTCTCCAAGGGTTAGCAAGCTTATATTAAGCTGCCAAGGCATGTAGGGCTGCCCTGGATTTGGTATTCCCACAGGAGTGACCCCTGAGCCTGTCAGTGAAAGGGTCCTACACTTCACTGAAGTCACCCTCTAGGATGAGTCTGTCCCCTTCTCTGATAGTGCCTGAGCAATTTCAAGATAGAAGGTGTCTGATTCCATAAGCAGGTCATAGATATTCCCCAAGAGACAAGTAGCTGTGTTCACATGTACTCTCACTAGTATCCATCTGCCTTCCTTGGAATAGGTAGATTTTAATATCTGTGCCATTAGTTTTTTTTGTGAAAAAGTATGGCCACCCCTCTAGCTTTAGTTCAGTGTGTGGTGCATAGCATAGTGCTTGTGTATACTTCTGAACTTGAAGTTATGAAATGTAATTTGGCCCTTCTCTATTCCTACCCTTGGTAGGAATGCTGGGTAGGTGTAGGGAATAGAAGGTCCAGTGTCAAGGGTGAGAGGAGAGTGCCGAAGAGGACGGTGGGCAATTCTGAAATGCTCGAAGTGGAGCAAACGGTAGTAGCTAGGTTAAGCAGGGGATGTGGGAGGAGCTATTCCCCCCCATTGAACCACAGGCTTTTAGCCTTCCCATTCAATGTGCAATGCATAGCGTTGTGCTTGTGTATACTTATGAACTTGAAGTTATGAAATGTAATTTGGCCTTTCTCTATTCCCACCCTTTGTAGGAATGCTGGGTAGGTGTAGGGAATAGAAGGCCCAAAAAGATTGTTAACGGTTTGAGATTACCTCCTCTAATTCTGGAGAGTGTGATCAGTAGCATGCTGGAGAGGAAAAAAACCCTGTGGAGGAAATCTCTGAGGACCCATGGCTACTGACCTGCCCATCCTCTGGGCAACCTATAAGGAGATAATCCTAAATGACCGGACTGAGGTTTGTTCTGGGTGTGTTGATGAGTTATTTCCTCCAAATCCTTGACAGCTCTGAACTGTTGATAGGTTGATAAGTCATATCCTCGGAATCTTGATGATGTGAGTAGGAAGGTCGATTCTGGATGATGAAGGAGAATCCAAGTAGGAAGGATGCCCTGATGAAGGAAGAGGGGCAGTTAAATGATGCTCGGATGTGGTATTTGATATTAAAGTCTCAGAGGTATACATGTAGGATGGAGGAATAGTTACTGGAAACCTGAACAATGATGTATTCAGGGAACAGAATTGATGGATGGATGAGCACTAGGCAGTGACACATTTGAGGCTCCAAAAGGAATACAGAGGGAGGAGATCCAGGAGGCAGTCCAGAGCCAGGCCCGAGGTGAGGAAGGAGAAGGGTCATGGGTAAAACATCACTATGGTACACAAGCAGGAATCTAAAGAAAGTCCAGTCGAGGGGATGGGTGACAGCTGCCACAGAGCATGTATCAGAATGGACCATGGTGAGGACAAAACAGCTGAGTCATGGATGATGTAGAAGAGGTCAATCCAGGATGCATGATGGAGAAGTCCAAGCTGGAGGCACATCAAGATAAAGAGATAAGCTGGAGTAGAAGGATAGCTGAATCATTTTCAAGGAATAGGAATCTCAAATAAGGAGTGATGAGTGTCTGATGAACCCTCTGCTGAGTCAGGTGATGGGTTTCCTGAAGTAGTATCAGCCATAGTGCTGGGAGAATAAATAGGGCATGGAACCTGGAGGTAGATTCTGTTGCATAAGTCAGTAAGAGCTGAAGATCTTCATTCATAGAGGAGACTACCACCAAGAACGGAAGGCAGTGAATAGAGTACAGGACCTCCATGTAGGTCATGAGTGATAAAAGGCAGATGAGACCTCCACATAGGTCTATACATGATGATTAGTAGTACGAGACCCCCATGTAGGTCATCCGGTAATGTAAGCAACAGATGAGACCTCCACATAGGTCAACAGGTGATGAACAGAGTGGGATGAACAACTGCATAAGTCGACAGGTGATGAAATTAGTAAAACGAGACCCCCACATAGGTCCTCAAGTGACAAAATAGCAGTACGGGACCTCCACATAGGTCAACAAGGTTGCTCAAACCAAGTCATGTGAAATTAAGGTTGCCAGTGACATCAAGTAGTACAGTACTTGCCAAAAGGGTGAAATAACATATTGTCACATGATCCGCCCAAGCAGATGGAGAAGGATTTGGGTAGCGATCGATACAAAGTACGGTGACATAACTATGACGGTTTACTTAGAGACTGAAGTGTGATGTCCCGTGGAATTTTCTGAGCAGAAAATTGAACAGCAGGGTTGTTTCATACAGTTTTCCTGCATGAAATGAGGAGAAGGGAAGCAGAGAACGGAAGCAGTTGCAGCTGGAACTGATTTGTGTTCCAGTGATTTTGATTCAAGCATATGCACCTCCAGTGCACCATTGTGGAGCTGGATGCTGGGTGTGGCATGTGATGACACAACCTGAATTGTCAGTAGAGCAACAGAGCAGCGGCTGCCAGGGTGGCCAGAACAATCAAAAGGCAGCGAGGGGTAAAGTTTTACCAGGCATGTCCAACCTTGCCAATGAAAAGCATGTTATGCAGGCTAATAAGAGCAGGTTAGGTAATCAAGCATTAGTTTAATTAGTTATAAAGTTAAAAATTATTGTCAAAGAGGACTAGCAGAGCACACACACAGTCTGTCCACTGCAGAAGCGGACACCTGGAGGTGAAGGCAAGTGTTGGAAGGCACGGTTAAGGACATGCCAGTGTGCATGGAGAGATATTCAGCAAAGCCAAAAACACTTCCTAATGGTAGCACAAAGGGAGCCATAGGGCACCATTGGCACTCCCTGTGGAAGGCTTTGCAGTTAGCAGTTGTTCTCACTGAGTGGTATGCAGCCCTGACAGACATGGGGTAGGCAGCGACAGGGGATACAATGGTACAAACACCACAACAGCTGGCCAACTGGGATAGACGTCACAGTGTTCACAAAGTCGGAGGTGAAGGAGTCCACGAAGAGCAAAATCCCCGTAAAGGAGTAGCAGATACCCAAAACAAGAATGGCATAAACAGGGACAAGGCAAAGTCAGTGGAAATGAGACTCAGATGGTAGAAGCACCAGACCTCAGGGCAAGGCATGACCATCGTTTCAATGCACAAATCGGAGCTTTAGGGACAGGAGAAAGGAGCCAGGTGTGGCAGGTGATGTCACACCCCAGAAGTGCTGGCAGGGAATGGAGTGGCACCTGTTAAGGCGGAAAAGCCCAAAACAAAGGAAACAAGAGGAGAAGAAAAGTCAAGGACAATGGACAAAGGAGGTACTGGGGAACACCAGAAGGGAGGAAGGAGTGGGGAATGGAGCAGACCGAAGAAAACAACCAGGGGGAATCGGGAAAGGTGGGAGGGTGACAACATTGGGAGATACAGAGGCATGGGGGGAGAACAAGCAAAGAGGGAGAGAAATGGAAGAAAACACAGGAATCAGGAACAGTGGAGGAGGGGAACAACAGGAAAGAGCCAAGCCTCACCAGCCACACAGCCGCAGGAGCCTGCAGTAATTCTGAAATGTTCAAAGCAGAGCAAAAAGAAGTAGCTAGGTTAAGTAGGGGATGTGGGAGGAGCTATTCCCCCATTGAACCACAGGCTTTTAGCCTTCCCATTGAGTATGAGCTACCCATCACTTGCCTGCCCATTCCTTAGCTAGTTTTGGGAGTTTGGCCTCCAGTAAGTGCCTTCTGGAGGGAACCAGTGTAACATTTTGATTTTTTGAGGTGTGTAAGCTCTTGTTTTCTTTTTCTGCATGAACTGAGCCCCTAGATGTTCCAAGAGATAAGGTCATACAGGTTAGTCCACATTTGGCTGATGGTAAGTGCCAATGTAATGTGATCTATGTTTAAGGGGAGGGGTGCAAGGATGATAAAGCGTTGTTACTTGATTTTGTATGAGTAATATAGTCATAGTGGTGTCATAATGGCATTCCAATTTACCAAGAGATAACTGCCATCTTTAGTGGAATGAAGAGAACTAGGAAGTTGCCTAGGGTAGGCACGATGAGACTGCCTGTACTAGAACTTTGGCTAACCAACTCAGGAGTCTACGCAATACTAATAACAACAGTGGCACTAAAATGCCAGCTCTTTCAATAGGGCTGGAACATTCTAATAAATGCAAGAGTAAGAAAAAATAACAAATACCTATAATCATCATAAAGGTTTAACTTGCCAAAACCAGATGTGCCATTAAAATACATGAAACAGGTTATGCACAATAGACTGTATTTTCACGGCTGATGAGACAGCTGAAGAAATTAAACTTGCAAAGCTGATTTAAATGTTTCCCGTGGCACTGTAACAGGTTTCTTACAACACTAGATATTTGTGAATGGGGCACGTTACGATCACCATAGGAGCTGACTTTTATTTTTCCCTGGGAGGGGGCTCAAAAAATAACCAGGGGTCTGGTGGCTACAAAGGCCCCCAGAAGCTGTGGGGATTTTTGTGCTCGGTGGTGCATTCCCTTACAGAAATAATTATATGAAATGTTTTCATGCTGCACACATAAAACTACCCAAGTGATATGTGTGCGGCAAGTATGATTTAAATGTTAAATTGGAACAGATTGCATGCATATGACAAGCAAGTGTGGAAACCATGATTTTCATGTTAAATTGGGAAAGACTGCATGCATGTGGTATGCATGCAAAAAGCAAGTGGTCACTGATAACTGCACACACGTAAAAGTTAAGTGACTTGCTCAGGATCACACCATACACAAGTGAGAGTTGATGAGATTCAACCCAGATCTTCATGCTTCCAAGTCTCCTGCCTTGTAGTTCAGTGCCTTTAACCACTAAGCCATACAGTCTGCACACAGATGACTCACTTGTACTTCAATACATACTGTATCTGACTACATCTGCATGCATGTGGCATGCTTGTAGCCACTGTCATGCTTTTCAGTTTTCTTTTTCATCTCTTAATCATCTCAGTTTCACAGCTGAACTGTAGCACACATACCAATGGAAACACATGTGGTTTTTCCCACCCCAATACACAAACCTACACACAAAACCACTTAATTACTTCTGTCTGGCCTGTACTCCTACTATTTTCTCTCCATAGTTTTGAATGCTTCAACGCAAACAGACTATAAGGTGCAAACACAAAAGTGGCAATATCTTGACACACACACACACACCCACATGGCCAGTCCCCTCTCCATGCACACACACTGAAGCTAGGGAGCCAGAGACAGTAGTCTTTAAGAGATGATGTCCATAGGTCAGAGTGCTGGGGTGTATCCCCTTAAAATGAATGGAGTTATTTTTTGTTACTGTTTTATACATTATGATGATGTGTTGGAGAATAATGAAGCCACTGTTCTACTAACAAGGCCTTTGTTAGTCGAGTGGGGGCCTTCATTAATTTCCAACTCTCCATCAATAATGTATAAAACAGTAATAAGAAATAACCCCATTCATTTCAATGGTGCACACCCCTGCAGACTCATTTGCCATTTTTCATAATGTGCCTGAGCATGGGGATGTAGAGGTCAGCTTCACTTGGAGGGGGGCATAAGCCTGACTATAGTGGGGCTCCAATAGTCTGTGCATACCATACCGCTCAGCTGTCTGTGAATGCAAGGGACAGCTCTAGAATATCTGTAACGTCTCTAAAAGGTACAACTTATTTGTTTTGACTGAAAAGTGATATGCAAATCCGGAAAAATTCAAATGTATAAGATTCATCTGTATATACCCCTGAGCAGTGCATCAGATGTGGGCTTAAACCCACCCAGTTACTAATCAATTTTTTTCCTGGCTGAAGTTCTGCCCCCCTTCAAAGAACTTTGTCCCGATTTTTGTCCCTGACTCCATTCCGTTCAATACCCATCTCCTATGGATCATGAAACCGCCCAAAGGTGAAGAAATGTGAAAAACACATCAATATTACAGTCCTTCCTCCTTCGCCAAATGTTAGGGATGCTGATTCTTTGAGGTTATATAGGACTTGTAGAAATTAAGTTTAAAAGAAAATTATTGAGGCTAAAGCCTGGTATTTTAAACTTAAACAGATAAGAAATTTGAAAGACCCAAAAAAATGCTGGCATTCCTTTAAACATATTTATGATCCCCAGGAGGCCAAAGGTATTAAGGGAACTAAGGTAGATGGTACATTGATTTCAGATGGGTTAACTATGGCAAATACTACACACTAACATACTAAATTGCCAGCAGAATAGGCCTAATGGTCTTTCATGTCTGCTCGTTTGGTCAGCCCCCACTCTGGGAGCTGACCTTGCTGCCTCCCTTGCCCTCTCTGGCTTCTCCATTCCCAGTCCCGGATATTCTCGCTGCACTGGATTTTGCTTCCAGAACCCTTCCCCTGTATCTGTCCCACCCCCTCTTGAAGCCCTCCACTGTCTCTGCATCCACCAGCCCCCTGGGCAGCGCATTCCATGGCTCCACCACCCTCTCAGTGAAGTAGCACCTCCTCCTTTTGCCCCTGAATATCCCCCTTCCAACTTCCACCCATGCCCTCTAGTCACTCCCCCTCCTTCCTTCGAAGCACCCAGACTGCTCCTTCCCTATTTATCCCCTTCCTGTACCTGAAGACCTCTATCATGTCCCCCCGGTCCCTTCTGTCTTCCAATGCGTACATCTTTAGCTCTTCAAGCCTCTCCCCATAGGTCCTGTCCCCCAAGCCCCAAATCATTTTGGTTGCCCTCCTCTGGACCCTCTTCAGGAGTTCAATGTCCCTCTTTAAGTGTGGCCTCCAAAACTGCATGCAGTACTGGAGGTGCAGCCTCCCCAAGCAGTTATACAGAGGGAGTATCACTTCCCTCCTTCTGGAGGTGATCCCCCTAGCAATGCATCCCAGCATCCTGTTGGCCTTGGCCGCTACCCTCCTACAAGTCTCTGAGTTGTTAATTTTGACATCTACTACCACCCCCAGGTCCCTCTCAGCTAATGAAACTTGTAGCACCCCCCTCCAGGGTGTACACTTGACCTGGGTTTCTGGCTCCCAGGTGCAGTACCTTGCATTTCCCTGCATTAAACCCCAGCTTCCACTTTCTAGACCACCTTTCCAGAGCCTCCAGGTCCCCCCCTGTAGGGCCACCCTCCCATCCTCTCCGTCCAATAAATTTTTTATTTCTTAAACAATTAATTGTAAGGAAGTAAAACTGATTAGGGAGATTGATGAAGGTTGTGATATTGATGGGGACAGTGATCAGCCTTGTTTCTCCTTTTCTAAGGCTGAGGAATCAGAGGTTTTGAAACTATTATTAAAATTGAAGGATGGTAGAAAGGGAAGGAATGACAGGATTTTGTCTACTCTATTAAAATATTCTGCTCTCTATGCGAAAGGCCCTTTAACGATTTTGTTTAATCTCTCATTACAACAGGGTATTGTTCCAGCTCTGTGGAAGGAATCCATTGTGGTTCCTTTTTATAAGAGCAGTGATATATTTACTGTGTCTAATTATAGGCCCATTTCCCTGCTGTCTGAGATGAGTAAATTGTTGGAGAAGTGCGTTCACCAGCAACTACAGGTATATTTTCAAGAACAAGATATACTTCTTGACCAACAGCATGGATTTAGAGCTGGGCAATCCACTGAGACGGCACTGGCAGGGTTCACAGATGCTGTACTGGTGGCAGCTGAGGAGGGTAAAGCCACCGATGCAGTCTTCGTAGACCTGCCAGTGGCTTTGATATGGTGGATCACAATATCCTGTTAAATAAATTAAGAAAATTAGGAATTAGGTATGTTCAATTAAATTGGTTCTCAAGTTATTTTCTAAAATGTAGTCAAAGAACTAAAGTTAATGACCACCTGTCTCAAGTTAGAGAGATAATGGCAGGAGTTCCTCAAGGATCAGTACTTGGTCTTTTTTATTTTCAATTTTTATCAATGATTTACCTTTTTCCTTTACTAATAGTAATAGTTTATTGTTTGCAGACGATACTGTATTTTGGGTATCAGGAACAAATAGTTGCGAAATTCAGGATTCCCTTCAAAAACAATATGATGTTTTTCTAATTGGATTCAGTTAAATAAATAAGTAATTAATGAAATTAAAACTAATGTTATGATGTTTGGTTCTTCAAAAAAACTTCAGAAAATTTATCCCATTTATATAGTGGGATTTGGTGGTGACCCTCTCTCTTTGGTCACTATGGTTAAATACCTAGGTTTATACCTGGACTCAAACCTTAGTATGGTTCCTCATTTAGAAAACTGGGTGTAAAAATTCATTGTAAACTTGGTTTTCTTTATAGATATATTAATTTTTTGTCAGTAGAGGCTCATTATGCTATAGCTAAGCAGGTTCTTTTCCAACATTAGAGTATGGAAGTATTACTTTTGCATATTGTAATCAGATGTTTGAGTCAAAATTTAAAGTTTTGTACAATGATATTTGTAGATTTGCCTTGCATGTTCCATATAGAACTCATCACTGTCAGCTATACAAGGATTTTGGTGTTCTCTCTCCAGTTAATCGTTTGAAATGTATATTAGTGAACTTTGTATTTCAGATTAAATGTTTAGGAAATCCTCTGTCTTTATCTAAATTAATATTAGCAAAAGCTCATGGTAGGGGTACTAGGAAAAATTGTTTAAATCAATATATTTTTCCTGGGCTGAAAAAGGGCTGTGCCCATTCCACTTCCTGGTTAAAAATAAAACAAACAAACAATCCCCCTGTAAAAAAACCCATCTACTTTTACTTACCCGGCCATGTGGCCAGAACCTGCAGCCTGGCATAGTGTGCCACCAGCCCAGTCTTCAGTCTGCTCGCTCTCTCTCTCTCTCCTTCCACCAGAAGCTGGCTGCTGGAACCGACCATCACAGATCCCCAACATGGACTGCGACCAAGTCACCTCACCAACCGAACCCACCCAACCTGGATTGCTTACTTCTTGCTTGGTTGCTGCTGTGGCTGCTGCAGCTGCTGCACTGCACTGCACTGATCAAGGCCTATGAAGGCCACCCACACTGTTTTCACCACTGCTGCTATGCCTAGCTTGCTGCTATGGGGATCTGTACTGGTTTTTTTACATGGCAAGCCTAGTAGAGTAAGTAGGTAGCCTAGTCTTGAGTTAGTTTCTAGCACATCCTCTGCCCCTTCAGCCACCAGGGGAAATGGAGACTCACTAAGAGTAGACCAACAAAAGTATGCTGCCATAACACTGCTATTAAGAGTTCATTGCTCACAGACTCCTCCAAGCTGTTGTGTACAGTCTGTCTACTATGTGGCCAGAAAGACGGTGTCACACTTGCAAGAATCATGTGCTCTTTCTTGGCTGGAGCTCATCTACATCACATGTGATTGTGCCACCACTAACAGGTGGAGAGAGGGACAACACATTACAGACACAGTCAAGTCTGGAGAGTACCTGCAGAGTGAGCACACACAGGCCAGGTGGGCACTTATTGTGCAAAAGATTAAATCCAAATGTAATGCCATTATTGCCACACCATAAGAACAACCTAGGCACAAATACTGGGGAGGGTAACTGCCTCTGCCCTACCTAAATGGCACCACTGATTAATGGTAGAAATTTATTCTCAGGTGCTAATGCAATGGTTTCCAATGTGTTTTGAGGTACTGTATCTCCATGTTTCATGATGTGTCCTGATATTCATGTGGGTTAGTGTCCCTCATTAAAAGTGTCCATGTCCCTCATTTCAGTGACAAAATGTGAGGTATAGCACATGCTTTCAAGACCCTACTCGGCACAAAGAGTGCTGAGGATGGCCATAGTGTATATGCTAAGCACAGAATGACAAAGGGAAAGTAAGTGAGATGAAACAGTCATGGAGAAGCACATTTGTAGCACTATATATGCATAAGGGATTTGCATGGTCCAAAACAAAAAGGATAGGCTTCACAACACAGAGGCTCCTCTTCATACTTCTGGAATGGGGAATGTTGACTGGCTATATCCTAGGGCCCAGATATTCAAAAGGGTTGTGCCATGTGCAACAGGGATGCGCCAGCGCAATTCTGAAAATGCCCAATTGGCGATATTCAGCGGGAGGCAGCTGCCCCCCCAAATCACAATGCGCAAGAGTGCAATGGTAATGAATGCATGCGCAACCAAAGGGGGAGGAACCATGAATAAATGATGCAGTGCGATATTCAACAGCATGCGCCATGCACAATAGGGGAGCAAGCGGAAGTTGCGCGATAACAGAAATGATCCAAAATAAAAAGGAACAAGAGAGAGGTGCAAGAACGCTACAGGAAAGCCAGATGTGGGAATGAGCTGACTGCAACCAGGCACACAGTAGCTGTGAGCAGGACAGAGCACCTGGAAACCACCAGGAACAGGGAAGGAGTAGGGAGCCTGTGCCACTGTGCAGGAGGAAAGGGGAAGTGTCACATTGGACTGAGGGCACTGACAGTGGACAGGACATCCAATTCTGGGAGGTGTTCCCAGTGCAGGGGGAGTAGCAGAAAGGACAGTGGGGGGAACGGGAATACAGCTGCCGGGGGGGGTAACACAAGCCAGGGACATGGCCAGTGGCACCATTCAGATGGAGGCAGTAATGAGGGGTGTGAAAGGCAGGCAGTAGGGGGGCGTGGCCGTGGAAGGGCCCGTCGGTGGTATGCCCCCAACAGGCAGTGTCAGAGGTGACATGGGTACTGGCCTAGATGACCCATGGCAGGGCGATGCTGATCACCAAACTAATGTCCACCCTCTACACACAGGTGACAGTGGATACCCACTCCATCCCTGGCTGCTCACACCATACCGGCTGCCCGCGACCCCATCACAGCAACGCTACAATAAGGCACATGCCACCACATGCAATGTCATAGAGCGGGTGTTCGGGATGCTGAAGGCACATTTCTGTTGCCTGGACATGTCTGGCGGTGCCCTACAGTACAGCCCCTCAAAGGCCTGTGGGCTATTCCTGGCCTGTTGCATCCTGCACAACATGGCCAATGACTGTGGGATAGCTGTACAGGTCGAAGAGGGGGACAGCGATGGGGCAATAAGGACACTGGTGCAGATGGTGATGGGCAGCCCCCCCTTAGTCGAAGAGACCCCCAACTGATCCGGATGGCGCAGCTGCACTGGGACACCATCACAGAGGAGCACTTCAACCAACTCAGGTAAGTCATGGGGCCATGTGCAACCACCAATGGCAAGGGCACAACCCACAGACACACATGGACAAACCCCAGGGGTGCATGTCATAAAGGAAATTGGCTGAGCATGGAACTGCACACGCCATCAGGGATGGCAAGGTCTAACATGGCATGTGGTCACACACACACACACACACACACACACACCACCACCACAAGACAAGCACAAAGGGTAGGAGGCACGCCGACCCCAACCGCCACCCCTAGCCACACACACGTCCACAAACCACCATGCCCAGTGCCTGTCATTCTGCACATGTCAGATGCTGGGCACCATTGCACAGTGGTGGACAGCACAATGCAGGCATCATCATGCACATGCCACAGTGGCCAGCAGCTGGAAGGGTGTGCAGATGGAATGTCTGTGTGTTTGTGTGTGTGCAGATCGGGAATCCCACCCATGCATTGCACGTTGAATAGCACACTGCATTCAGGGCAGTGTCAGACAGAAGCCATGGTGGGAGACAGGTCAGTCACACGGCACAGTGCCACGGCCACCATGGATGTGTGGGCGGCCCCACCTAGACCTGCCAGCAGTGACAGGCTGACCAATGGCCTCATGGGGTGGCACTGACGGTCTCCCAGGGGTTTCGCTGCATGAGCGTGACCGTTCTCGAGCAGGGGTATGCAGCTCAACGAACATGCCTGTGCCAGGCATGCTTGGTATGCCCACAGTTTAACCCGTTGTCAACAAGGAGGGTGTCGCACGATGCTGGGAATGGGGGTGGACATTGCACTGTGCAGTGTCTGCGACGCATGGGCAAATAACTGTGTGCCCATTGTTTGCCATGACAACTGTGATTGCCTGTGTCTGCCTGTCCATGGCTGTGGTCACATTCTCCCGCAGCCGGTCCATCCCTGCCAGGAGCAGACTGGTGTCCCTGCTGCACTGCTCCTCTGCCTGGTACAGGACCACACTGAGTGCATCCACCGCTGTCACAAGCCGCAACTGCTGATTGACTGAATCATGGGGTATGCCGGTGTGCTCATCTAAAAGGTCATCCGCCTGATCGGCATGCTTCCCTCACGGTGTTCGTGGTTGTGATGGGCAGCACCCTGTGAGGTTGGACGCTGCACACCAGGGCCATGCCTGGGCGTGTCCACAGGTGGTGCACTGATGCCGCCCCTGACACTGTCCCCCATGGCCATTGGCCAACTGCTGACACTGCCCCTCTGGCTGCTGCTCTCCAGGGCTCAGCAGTGCTGCCACAGCAGCCGCAACAGCCCCACTGTCCTGGACACACACCAGTGCTGCCCCACTGGTGCAGACAGACACAGGCTGGGACTGTGGTGTCTGCAGGCCTCCACAGTGGCATCTCCCATGGCAATGCCCGTGCTGTAACCTGCTGTGTGGCCATCCTGCGGCCCACACTTATCACTGTCCATGATGTGAGCTCCATCATCATCAGTGATGGATCCGGCACCAGTCCGAGTCTCAGCATGCTGGCATCCATGGACGCTGGCATGCTGGGACACGGGCAGGGCCTCCTCTGCACCTGCTCCACCAACATCAGTCCAGACAGCCAGGTGGGCCCACTGTCGTCCTGACCCTCAGACACCTGTGGAGATGGATGGGCCCTCCTCTGTTTCCAGGGTATCGCCCTCAGTGGATGAGCCCACCACCACTGACCCATGTAGACACTCAGGAGCAGAAAGGGAACACAGTAGCATTAATGTATCTGCCCTACCCTGTGGCATCCCCCCCACAGTGACAGATCAGGACCTACCATGTAGTGACAGGCTACCACCCATCTGGAATCCACTACCTGGTACACCCTCGATGGCACAACAACACATGCTGCCAGCAACCTGCTCTTCCTGTGGGGTCAGGCATTGCACGGCTGGCCTGCCCCCATGGGTCGCAGCCCGTGCTGCCCTGATGGCAGCCACCTTATCCTTAATCCTCCTCCTGTCTGTGCCCACCTTCTTCTTGCACTCCTGCATGGACCGCTGGTGGCTGCCATGCTGGTTGATGGCACGTGCCACCTCTCCCCATGCAGCAGCATGGGCATGTGGTATTCCCCGCTGTCCACTGAGCAGCGGCTCCTGGTCAAGGTAGGCCTCAAACAGGGCATCTGTTTCTGCCTTGGTGAAGTTTGGTCTCCTCTTCCTCCCACATCACTGTTCCTCCTCCTCCTCCACCTCACGATCATTCTTCATTGATCCTGTGGGAATGACAGGTGTTACCTCTGACTGTGCAGTCCCATGCATCTCCCACACACCACAGTCCACACTCCCAAACAGCATGCAACTCACCACAATAGACTGCAATACCAGACTATGGCCTCTGCAGCCCAATGTCGCATTTATATAGCGCAACGCATACAAATGAGGCGAGATGCAATTTTAAGTGGATGCTAATGCAGTAGCTGTGCCATTGAATCACTGATTAGCTGATTTGCATATGCCGGCTGAATATCATGCTGTTGCGCCTTGTGCAATTGTGTTGAACGTGCTCAGGCAAGGGTGCAGTTCTGTGACGTACACAGCGGACACCGAACGGCGCATGCCTGGGGTGCTGACGTCGATGCCTGCTGTGCTGCTGACATGGTGTGCATGGGAGGCAGTGCAGGGCACAGCCACCATTGTGCCAGTGGTGCTACTGCGCTGTTCACATGTATAGCGCTCTTGCACGGCAGCACCATAGGTGCTGTGGAGCCACAGCGTGGTAAGCCACTACAGGATGTGCCACATGGGTGCCCTACTGCACTACATGCAGTGAGTACCAATCGCACTGTGACAGTCCGTGCATGACGGACCCCTGACCCTGTGCCAGCCTTTGCCCCCTAGGTGCCGTGCATCCACATGGGTGCACCTCTATCACACTGTTTGGTGACAGTGCAATGGGGAATGACAGCGCAGTACCATGCAGCATCCACACATGGTGGACGTGCACTACGGAGCACCATTTTGATACTGAATGCTTGTAAGATGTCACGGAGATGGGCACCAATCTGGAGCCAGGTCAAACTGGCCAATCTAGTGTCCCTGGTGGAGCCCCATGCTGTTGGTCTCTTTGGAGAGGCACCCCTGGACAGGGCCAGGAGTGCCATTTGGGAGGAGGTGGCGGTGGCCCTGGAAGAGGCAATGGGCATCCAGCACATGGCAGAGCAGTGCAGGCACTGGTATGGGACCCTGCAGCGCAGGGACCCAGACAGGCTTGCCGCCCTGTGGGCATGCACCAGGAGGGGCACAGTTCCACGGCCAGGTAGGTGCCCCATCCATACACTGTTTACGTCCATAAGGGTATCACGGTGGCATGTGTCCAGCACACAGGGGGCATCCAGTGTGGGCTGTGGTGGTGGTATAGGGGTGGGGGAAGATGGGTATGGCTGTGTGGGATCACACACACCCGGGGGCAGGGGGGCTTTGCTACTGGATTGTACTGATGTTCCTCTCTCCATGTTTGCACCCTAGACCCTGAGGAGCGCCGGCATGCCAGGGAGGGGAGGCTGCAGCGTGAGGCACGTCAGGATGCGAGCGCAACCATACCAGACCAGCGCCGGGACCAGCCTGATGATGGTGAGTGCCTTACATCCAGGATTTTTTGTGCATGCTGTGTAACAGGGCGGGCAGCGGGGCATGGCCACCATCCATTGACACCACTGCCATGCACACAACATGGTACAGTCAGCACTGTCCAGTGGCACTGCATGTCTGGGAGTGCATCAATGGTGGTCCATGCATGCACCAAGTACATGGCTGTGTCACTGCCTTCGCATCACATAGCCATGTCACTGTACAGCCACGGTGGTGCTGTGTGGGACTTGGGCGGTGGGTGTGTGCAGCAGTCCGCATGGCTGTGTGCGCCTGGGTGGGTAGGTCTTGTGGACACAATCACTGTGGGTGGTCGCACACCATCACAGAGGCATGTCCCAGGGTCGTATGCCATGCACAGTGGGTGGGCTGCAGGGGGCTGTGCATTCACACCTATTGACTCTGCTCTCTTGTCCTAGGTGGACAGCGGTTGCAGAACATACAGCGGGTGCTGCAGGAGACACTGCAAGTGGCCAGGGCCTCCCTGGAGATTTTACAGCGAATCGACCAGCTAGGAGTCTGAAGGAGGCATGGTGGGAGGCAGCTTCAGAGTGGGGAGCGGGGCTCCCGCTGAACATCTTTCACCCCATGATTTCTCCTACTCCCATGGACCCACCCTCACACCCCTCCTTCCCTCTACCATTTGTTCACCCCACCCCTTACCCACCCCCACCTGGTTTGTGGCCCTCACCCCCAACCTTTTGTACATATTTGTAAATAGTTGTTTTCTATCTTTTAAAATACATTTGTTTTGTTATGCCTACTGTGGTGGTTTCTGATTTGCAGCGGGCTAAAGGAGCTCAGCTGCAGTGGTGTGCATGGCATCAGGGGTGGTGCAGTCATGGGTGTGTGTGCGTGTCCATAGGGGAAGTGACTATGGTGTGGGAGTAGCTATCAGTCACTGTTTGTAGTTTGTGTGTTGTTCCCTGTGCACTTGATGACTGTGTGCAGTGGTCCACAGTGCATGTACTGTGTCCATGGCACACCTGTCAGACCGTCCATGGCCTGTGCAGCTGACACCCTTGCATGTCTGTGACCTGCACGGTCCACTGGCATGTCAGTGGTGGCTGTCCATGCTGGACAGCCACTGTACCCAGCACAATGCCGGGTTGCCTCCTGTCACTGGTGTGGTGCATGTCTGCCTCGGGTGGCACTGTAGCCTCCGCTGTTGTTGTCCCACCTCCATGCTGTTGCTTGTGTGTGTTGCAGGGGATGTGCTCCACTGTCTGTCACTTGTGCTCTGGGTGCATGCTGGTGGTGTACAGCTCCATGGTGCCTGCACAGGGTGGCTGGCACTCCTGTGCCATGGAGGGGTGCTGGCCATGTGTACACAGTTTCCGTGGCCACACACTGGGGGCTTGGTTGCCCTGCTACTGTGTCCCTGTGTTGGTGTGCCCTTGAGCATGGGTGGGTGTTTGTCCATGCACCGTGTTGCATCCTGTGTGGCACATGCTTCCATGCACCACTGTGGGTGTCTGCGCTGGCTGTTGTGGCCAGTGCTGGGTCAGGGTGTGTCCTTGGGAGGGTGTGCAGGGTGCTGTACCACTGGTGGTGGGGTCCAGGGCATGCCCTGTCATGTGTGGGGTACCTCATGTGCCGATGCATGGTCAGTATCTCAGCTGTACCTCAGGGGGAATGTGCATGGTGGCACTGTGTATGCAGTCATTGCATCACTGTCTGCTGCCACCCGCTGACGGGTGCTCATGGTGGGGCTGCCTTGCATGGTTCTGTGGTGCACAGGGTTGCATTGTCACAGTGGGGGTGGTGGCATGCATGGGGTGTCCTGCACTGGTGGGCGCTGCTCCTGGGCAGGGTGTCTGGGGATCATGGTGCAGGGTGTACTCTACATTGGTGGGATGGTGTGGCATGGGGTGGTTGGACCTCCTTGTGTGCTGGTCACTGCTTGCCAAGGGGTGTGCTGGGGCACCATGCCCTGGCTATGGATTTCTTGCTGGTATCCATGGGCTGGTGGTTATTCCAGCTCTCCCCCGGTTGTGCAGTGCATGGGGTGTGGGGGGCAATGTCTGTTCTGCTGTGTGCTCCTCTGCCCATCTGTAGCATGGCTGGTGGGCCCCTGCATCCTGTCCCTGCACATCCCTGGTTGTGCTGTTGCACTGCTGCCCTGCTCCACTGAGCATCCCTGGTTGTGCTGTTGCGCTGCTGCCCTGCTCCACTGAGCACCCCTGGTTGTGCTATTGTGCATCTGGAACTGCCTGCATCCCTGGTTGTGCTATGGCACAGTTAGTGCAATCATGTGCGCATGGGCACATGTCTTGGCTCTTGGTGTTTGATATACCGCACTTATTGTGCATGGGCGCAGTGGGACTTCTTGCTCTGTGCTGCACTTTTATGGCGCAGTTTGAATACCTGGGCCTAGATGTTTAATGCAGTAAGCAATCTATACTTTACAAATTAATGGCAATTCAATGACAAAACTCAAAAGCCATTAAACAACTTGAAAAAGGGTCAGAATTAATGACTTTACTTAATTTCTATGAGAATCCAAATAAAAATCTACTTTAATGACTCTAATTGCTAGCAGTAGTATAAGAAATAGAAACTGATGTGGTTTTAGATGAGATTTGTACCAGATTAGTTGCTGCACACATGGCAAGTGTGCAGCATGTAAACCTGATGTGATGTTTAAATGATGTTCACATCAGCTTAATTGCACATTCATGTCAAGCATGCAACATGCGAACCTGATATAATTTTTAGAGGATATACACACCAGCTTACCTGCTGCACACATGTCAAGCTTGCAGCATGCAAACCTGATTTGCTTTTTAGACCTTGTTCGCTTAGGATCACTTTGTGTATGCAAACTGCATGCAAACTCTGCACAATTAAGCATGTGGCATGCATTCTACATGTACACAGCACACCTATATTTCTGTAAGGGTGTTGAGGGCTTTACTGAAGAGATAGCACTTTTATAATCAAACACCACTGAAATCATCTGTACCCATATATAATCACAAACTACAACAATTATACGTTATACCAAATGATACATAGAAACATAGAATTTGATGGTAGACAAGGACCTCTTGACCCACCTAGTCTGCACATTTCCCTACCTAATGGATAAGCTGCAGATCCTAGTTAACCAACAGCCTACTTCCTCCTACCCCCGACTAGAATTGCCTTATGTCTGTCCCATGCATTCTTGAATTCCCCCACTGATTTTGTCTCCACGACCTCCTCAGAAAGGCTATTCCATGCATCTACAACCCTCTGTGTGAAGAAATACTTTCTCATGTTCCCTCTGAGATGTCCCCCCATCTTCAAATTGTGCCCCCTTCTTCTTGCACATCTCTTTTTCTGAAAGATGCTACCCTCTTGGACTTTGTTGATTCCCTTGAGGTAAATGAAAGTTTCTATCATGTCCCCCTTCTTTCTTTCCTCGAGGCTATACATATTAAGCTCCTTTAGTCTTTCTTCATATGTCTTCTCATGCAGACCCTGCACCATTTTGGTTGCCCTCCTCTGGACTGCCTCCATCCTGTCTATGTATTTGTGGAGATGGGGTCTCCAGAACTGCACGCAGTACTCCAGATGTGATCTTACCAACTGTCTGTACAGAGGGACACCAACTTCCTGTTTTCTACTGGTGATGCCTCTCCCTGTGCATCCCAGTGTCCCCCCAGCCCTCTTACTGCCTTCTCACATTGCTTGCCCACCTTTAGGTCATCTGATATGACTACCCCCAGGTCCCTTTCCATTTGTGCTGTTGTCAGTATCTCACCCCCCCATTGTGTACTCTTCCCCTGGGTTTTTGTTTCCCAGGTGCATTACTTTGCACTTCTTTGCGTTGAATCTAAGCTGCCATACATTTGATCATTCCTCCAACCTTGCCAAATCCCTTCTCATCCTTTCCACCCCACCTTGTGTATCAACCCTGTTACAGATCTTTGTGTCATCTGCAAAGAGACATACTTTTCCTTCCAGTCCCTCTGCAATGTCACTTGTAAAGACATTAAAAAGGACTGGCCCCAGTACTGAACCCTGTGGTACCCCACTAGTAAACCCCCTTTCTTCACAGTGGACTCCATTTACTATTACCCTCTGTGTCCTGTTGTCCAGCCAATGTTTTATCCAGGTTACCACCCTGGGACCCACTCCCAGGCTGGCTAATTTGTTTATTAATCTTTTGTGTGGGATTGTGTCAAATGCCTTGCTAAAGTCTAGGTAGGCCATGCCCACAGCCCCTTCCTGGTCTACTACTTTGGTCACCCAGTCAAACAAATGGATTAGATTCATCTGACATTACCTTCCTGCTGTGAATCCATGCTGCCTTGGGTCTTGTGCCCCACTGGCCTCTAGGTACTCAACAATTCTTTCCTTCAGAAGTGATTCCATAATTTTTCCTACCTCTGAGGTCAAACTGTCAGGTCTGTAGTTTCCTGCCTCTGTCCTGCTCCCACTTATGTGAAGGGGAATCACATCTGCCCTCCTCCAGTCCTCAGGTACCAGACCATCCTCCCATGCTTTATTAAAAAGGGTAGCCAGTGTGTTACTAGTTCTCCTCTTAGTTCTTTTAGAATCCTGGGGTGAATCCCATCAGGCCCCATCGCTTTCTCTACCTTCAGTTTTAGGAGTTCTTTCAGAACCCTTTCTTCTGTGAAAGCACTAGTAGCAACCCCCCTATCCAGAGTGCTTCTATTGACTGGATTAGGTATCTCCCCCTGCTCTTCCTTTGTGAATACTGAGAAGAAGTATTTGTTCAGTATCCCAGCTTTTTCACTGTCACTCTTTGCCCAACCACCCTTCCTTTATTCAGCCTCAGTATCCCTGCCTTAGTCTTGCTTTGCTGCCTAATGTACCTATAAAAGGTTTTGTCCCCCTTCTTAACCAAGTTGGCTACCTTTTCCTCAGTTTGGGCCTTTGCTATTCTGACTGCCTTCTTGCTTCCTTCTGCTTTAACTGGTACAGTTCTCTGTCCTGCTCCCTCTGTGTTTTCTTATACTTCCTGAATGCTATATTTTTCTCCCTAACCTTCCCCGCCACTTCTTTTGAGAACCATAGTGTTTTTTTCTTTCATTTTGATTGGTTTACCTTATATACTCGCACATAAGTCATTTTTTGGGGAGTTTTCTGAGCATGTTGAGTTAGGGGTACTGACTTATGAGTGAGTACTCGCACTGAAAAAAAAAAGCTGCTCACTAACAATGCATGTAATTCGAAAATGCTGTGCACACTCTATTTCATGCGAAGGATAATTGACTTGTGTTGAAAGACTGTTAGCACCTCTGCTGGTGCTTAATGACCTCTCATTACCTGCCTTTGCTGTTTGTGATGAAATAATTAAGCGATTAGTGTTAATCCTGTATTAAAACCATGTTCAAACTCCTGTACGTGTCAGCTCAGAATGCCCTCAGTCAAATGAAAATGGAGTTCCTATACTGCTGATTTTAAACTTTGCATTGTACAATACGCAGAAACGCATACTAATGCTGCCGCTGAAAGAGAGTTTCATGTAAATGAAAAATTAGTACGGGACTGGCGAAAAAGGAAAACTGAGCTTCAGTCAGTGGACAAAAATATGAAGAGGATGAAGATCAGCACCTCACCTGTTGCAGCAATCGAGTCTGAGCTCGGTGAATGGGTGCTTGAACTTAGACAGCAGGGGTACATAGTAAACCGCATGTGTATTCGATAAAAGGCTTTGACAACATCGAATAGATTAGGTTTCCAAGGCAGCAGCACTGGTAAATGTCTTGCTTCTGCTGGGTGGTGTACTAGGTTTATGCAGCGCCATGGTTTATCTTTGAGGCAGAGAACACACATCACGCAAAAGCTGCCAGCTGATGTGAATAAAAAAGTGAACAACTTCCACCGCTTTGTTTTGAATGAGAGAAAACAGCACAATTACCACCCCATATCAGTTAGGAACATGGATGAAACTGCGATTAGCTTCGACCTCCCCTCAAACAGAACTGTCCACATTAAGGTTGCGAAGACAGTAACTGTCCGTACTTGTGAAGCCGAGAAGAATCACTTCACAGTAGTTCTCTGTTGCCTTGCAGATGGGAGCGAGCTTAAGTCCATGACTGTTTTTAAGAGAAAAACACTACCAAAAGAAAAAAAATGCCAGCTGGAGTCCTGGTAGCAGTGCATGGAAAGGGCTGGATGGATGAGGTGCTGGTAAATACATGGGTGGACAAAATCTGGAGCAAGAGACCTGGGGCACTCATACATAAGCAAAGCCTGCTTGTGTGTGATATGTTTCGGGGGCATCTAGTAGATTCAGTCAAGCAGAATCTAAGAAAAAGAATGACACACACTGCTGTGATTCCAGGGGGCTGTACATCCCCATTGCAGCCACTTGATATAAGCCTGAACAACCCCTTCAAAGTGAGAATGAGGGAGTACTGGCATCACTGGATGATCACAGGTACACACACACTTGCTTTTCATTTTTATTTCTTAGTACATAAGGGTAAGGGAAAGGGTATTTTATTGTACTCCAACTGTGAGAATTATTTTTTTTATTTGCAGGGAACAAGGAGTACACAAAAGGAGGGAATGTAAAAAAGCCAAGTTTTGTAATGGTATGCGAGTGGGTGCGTGATGCCTGGAATGCCATTCCCTGTGAGGCCATTATAAAATTTTTTAAAAAATGTGGCATTTCAAACAGCTTGGATGGCACCGAGGACCATCTATTATATGAGGATCTAATGGGTTCTGATGCAGACTGTCCTGACGATGTTGAGGCAAATGAGATGAATACAGAGCTAGAGGACTTGTACGATGACGTTACGCTCTCTGAGCAGCAGCTGCATATTCTCTTTGCGTCAGATGACGGAGATGACACAGTGTTTCTCAGGTTCAGTGATGGGGATTAATTTCAAACAAAGAGACTTAATGAATGAAACAAATGATAGCGCTAATATTTTAAATAAAAAGGTTTTTTTATCACATACCTCATTTGATGTTCTCTTATATCTTATACACATGCACACATTTGGTATGCTAGCCGCCCCGACTTATATGCGGGTCAAAGAAAAAAGCCTACAAATTACTTTTCGAATTATACCCCCCTGACTTATATGCGGACCGACTTATGTACGAGTATATATGGTATTTGCTTCACACAAAGGCTTGTTGCCTGTGATGGCAGTTTTCATGTTTCCCTGTTTTTTTTTTTTTTTTTGGTCTTTGGTTGCTGGGTAAAGTCCACTAGGCACAAGTGCCTGTTTTCAGGGGTGACCTGGGAGCACTACTTTTGCTCCACCCCACTTTCTTGCCTGTTTGCTAGTACTTTTCTGAGGCACTCTCACATTTTGACAAAATCAGCCCTCCTGAAGTCCAGTACCTTCACTTTTGTATGGACTGACTCTACAGCTAAGTTTATCATGAACCACACTGCTTGGTGGACACTTATTTCCAGATAGCTACCCACTTCTAGATCTGAGATCCTCTCTCTGTCCCCATTTGAGAGTATCAGGTCTAAGATTGATCCCTCCTGAGTGGGTTCCAAATCTACCTGTTTGGGGCATGCCCCCTGTAGGGCATCAAGAATGGCTGTGCTCTTGGATGTGGCTGCAGCAACGGTGCTCCAGTTAATATCTGACATATTTAGGTCCCCCATCAGCAATATGACTGAAACTGATTGAAAAAACTAGCTGCTACATTGCACTTTTTTTTTTGCAATTTATGAAGTAATGCACAATGCACATACTGCAGAATTTTTAAGTTTAATCCAGTCTCAGTATTATGTGCAATATAATTGTAGTACATTTCTGAGGGAATTAACAAATTGACAATTCTTAAGCCCTATGCATTAAATCTGGATTCTCTGTTCTATACCCTGAAGAAAGAATTCACTATTAATCAGCCTTTAATTCAGGATAAAAGTGAACTAAACTAAATTAATTAGCAGTTGTTTTCTGATACATATTCGGGTCTAGCTATGCACATTAATCTCTGTCTCACTCTATTTTTAAAATACATTGACTGCAGCAGATTAAGTGCATACATTGCAGGCACCACAGGAAATGTGGGTGCATGTGAGACATTGTTCTGTCGGGACTATATCTATCATCCACTCCAGTCCTGTCTCACAACAGCAGCATTAACATTCTCAAAGAATTTGCAGTGTTCCTGTGCTACAGAAAACATGTACAGTTCAAGATGTGGTCATGCCAGACTGCCAGAGGTGTGCCAAAGGGAAAATTCATCAAGAATGTCACATTCACCCTACAGTTTGCATGCCAAACAGGCAACAACCACAGCTATAACTGACGTGGTAAAGAATGTCTGTTTTTATGCAGGCTCACTGGCTCGATGTACAATGCCCACTCCCCATGTTAAGACCTGATTTACTGTAAAGGCTGGGCACTTCAGTATGGTCCCCCACCCACCAAATAAAAATACTCTTTATAGACAGGGTTCAAGTGCCAATGAGTGGTAAAGTGTGCTATTTAAGGAATTCCCCCCTCGGGCGGGTGCATGAATGCTTCTAAGCTGTTGATGTGTCACAGAGAAGCAAGCTGTAGCTGTGTCACAGAGAAGCAAGCTGTGGATGTGTAACAGAGAAGCAAGCTGTGAATGTTTCACAGAGAAGCAAGCTGTGGACATGTCACAGAGAAGCAAGCTGTGAATATTTCACAGAGAAGCAAGCTGTTGATGTGTCACAGAGAAGCAAGCTGTGTGGATGTGTCAGGGAAGCAAGCTGTGGATGTTTCATGGAGAAGCAAGCTGTGGATGTTTCACAGAGAAGCAAGCTGTTGATGTGTCACAGAGAAACAAGCTGTGGCTGTGTCACAGAGAAGCAAGCTGTGGATGTGTCACAGAGAAGCAAGCTGTGGATGTGTCAGAGAAGCAAGCTGTGTGGATGTGTCACAGAGAAGCAAGCTGTGGATGTGTCACAGAGAAGCAAGCTGTGTGGATGTGTCAGAGAAGCAAGCTGTGGATGACTGTGTCACAGAGAAGCAAGCTGTGGATGTTTCACAGAGAAGCAAGCTGTGGGTGTGTCACAAAGAAGCAAGCAACTACTGTACTACAAGAGTGGTGCATAAAGCACAAGAAGCATTGCAGATGGGCACAAAAAGTAATACATGAACACAGGAAATTCTACGGTCATTTTCAAGCACTTGGCAATCTATTATCTACAAGCATTGGGTAGTGCAAAACAGCAACTGGACAGTAGATGGAGTAGATTTCTGATTTTTGGGTTGAGATAGATTCAGGCCAGTCAAGCCTGCAAAAGTCTCATTCTCTGTGACACCAATTCCAATATGCTTGCTTCTATGCATTATAAAAGGAAACATAAAAAGGCATGGCATGGGACTTCCGGCTGATTAGGCTGAATACATTTCAAGCTATTTTCCCCTAGACTTCATCTGCTCACATTGCCTAGTAGAGTGTTAACTGGTAACTGCTGTCTGCTGAGTCACAATTCTCTGCTATCTACTTAAAGGAAAACAGTCCAAATTAGAGGGCTTCCGCCCCCCGAAAGGCTTACCCTCTGGTTTAGCTTTATCCAGTAAAAGCTGCATTTTTCTCAGATGCAACTGAGTTTATTTTATTTATAAAAAGTCCATAACCCAAATATGGCGGAGCTGAGAGCTCCATGCTGTAATGGTGTTGCACCACACCACTAGCTTCAATACATTTGCATTGAAGTGAGAGCAGTACAGAGCCACACCATTATAGTTACTGGAGCCCCCAAGTGTCTGCCATACTTCTGGATTGCAGACTTTTAGAAAAAAGTAAACTCAGTTGTGGCACAAGAAAAAATTCTGCATTGCTAGATAAAGCTAAACTGGAGGATAAGCCTTTTGAGCCCTAATTTGGACTGTTTTTTTTTTCACAAATCCACAGCTGAGTGCTGATTAGAACTGTTTTTTTTTACTTACTGTCTGATGTGAAATGGAGTGGGAAATTATTATGTGGACTGGCTGGACCTGGCAAACTGACCTGTGCTGATTTGCCAATGAGTTTTATAATACAATCTCCTCCCTCTAAAGAATCTACAGTATAAGCCCTAAGTATGGAACTTACCCCTACAATATCTCTTTTCTTTCAGCTCTCACCTTGATTTCCTAGCCAGAAAATTATTAGCAAGAGTCTAGCAAATGAAAATGCTTTAATGGGCTGCAGTAAACTTAAGGCTGAGTTCCGTCAGGATCAAGCAAATTTAGCTTCTGATAGAGGGGGGGTAATAAAGCAACTTGGGCTGCAAAATGTTACAGATAGAAGAAGCAGACTGAAACACTGGCTGGTGTGCTTAAGTGGTATCATGAAAGGCATGCCTTTCAAGCAGTACAACAGCCAGTCAGCCAAGATGAAAAAAGGAGCTATTTACAGATGGGATGGGGTGCAAATGTAGTGCAGCTCTAAACCTTTAGCCTCTAACATTCATGAAAAGATTGCCCCCTGCAGTATGATTTATCACTCAGAGAGTTGCAAAAATATGGTATTTTCTTCATTGCTACCAATATCTCCCTACCGTTTCCTCATCTTCAAAAAGGGATAATGGCATCATGGCACAGTAAGTTAACTTACCAAGTTGTAGGAAAAGAAGGCTCCCCTCCGGTCCTGGAGCAACTTAGTTGAGAGGCCTTGTGGCATCGGAGGTGGTCGATGTTAGCACTCAAGATCGACGAGGCCCAGCCAGCAGCCACCCCAGTGGTCACTAGCCCAGCCACTCTTGAGTCCTGCCAGACCCAGGAGGTGATGCCACCACCCGTGGCCACTCAAACTAGCCAGCAGCTCTCAGTCCTGTCCCACCTGGTCGACCACCACTCTGCCACCATCCACTTCACCGACTCTTGAGGATTCTGTCCTTCAATTTAAATACTCTGAGTGAGTCCAACCATTCTCCCAAGGCACAGCAGTGACACACAGAGACTCACACCACTGCATGAGTAGCCAGGAGGAACAGCAAAAACAAATGACACCAAAATATGCTGCATGGCAGGTGCACCAGCAGTGCATGTGTCTTCGTTGTGAACCCAGCCAGTGCAGGCATCATATCAGCAACTGCGTGGTGCTGACATGGGATGTTGGCTGCTTGCTCTGTCTCACTGGAGGTCTGGGAGGGTCCGCAACTACCCACCCCCCGCAGCTCCCGTCTCCAGCCCTCCATCTGATCGATTCACACCTGGCCCTGGTAGTCTGGCCTGGCTTAGAAAGAAAATAAATTGAGCATTCTGGTCCTCCAGCCAAAGTGGGGGTAGAGCCCCTACCTTAACTTCTTGGGGGGGGTCATCTCCTCAGCACCCCCCATAGTCAGTGCCTATGACGATCTCCATTTTCTTTGTAAAAATAAATATTTGAAACTGTAATCATTGGTTGATTGCCAGCACATCAAATTTATTCATTCACTCATTTTTGCTGGAAAGTGTTTCAGTACTGCATAGACAGCATATCTTATCAGATGATATGATACTACATGCACTACAGCATAATGTTTCACTCCATGAAAGACATAATTGGAAAGTGAAGCTCAACAGAGATCGTAATAAAATTAACTGGGGAATCAGGGGTGCCAGGCTTGAAATAACAAGTCAGGGTGATTATACAGTAAAGAAAAAAGACAAAGCACACATACTGTATATTTGAGTTTATAAGACATTTTTTAATGTGTACACGATCAATATGTTCCTGAAACTTGTTTAAAAAGTAAAGCATTGTCACTGGTCTTAAAGGCCACATCCATTCCCGGTGGAGTGAAACAACTACCAATATTTTATTTTTTTTTTTGTAAGCATAGTTTATTGAAAAGCTTCAAACTTGTATAAGCATGCATAAATCAGCCGTATACAGTGTACATTTAGTCAAGGATAACAAGATGACATGGTAAACACATACAGAGCGTCTAAGTGGGTAAATTACCCACTTGCCTTGTTTACAGAAGGTGCTAAACAATGATATTATATTAATTATTATGCTTAAAGTAGAATGTCAAGTTAAAGTCTGTTCTTGCAATGTATTTTTACAAGGCTTCTACTTGCTATACTTTAGCAATAAGGCACGACAAGGTGTGTGTTATCATGTAATAATGTCACTCCTGGGGTGGGTTGAAGCACGAGGCAAAATTGAGTGCTTCCACCACCCCAGGAGTATTGATATTGCTACCTTAGATGCTGCTATTGAATGAACAATATTCAACGTTACACAAAATAAACAAAACATTACAAATATTTTTAGTAGATTTTTGTTTTTGAAGAGATAACAAATGCTCCATGTGCTCAAATAAATTCATGCAGTGATGTTATTGTGTAATAACATCACTATCTCAGGCACCCACTGACCAATCAGAATACAGGAAATTTCCTTGCCATTGTATACTATACTATACTATATTATAATATACTAGCTCATTGGGAGCATCCATGGCTTACCATAAGATCATACATTTATTATACCTTGTTCTATGTTTCCATTAGGGGTTTCCCGGTATTTTCAAATACAGATTCTTGCCCCGGGCTGTGAGTGGATATATTTATATTTTTATGCCTAATAGTAGGTTGTTGAGCCAGTGGGCTGTATTTGGTGGAGTATCACTGATCAGTGCTAAGCAATATTTTTTCTGACATTTACTAATGCAGTACTCCATAGTCTGTTTCCCTGGGGACCCTGCTGGATTGGACTTTGCTCACAGAATGAATGCCATGGGTGAGTTACTATAGGTAAGTTCATTTTCAGAATTGTATGCATCTGGTCCTGGGCACTATGCCAAAATGGAGCCACTTTGGGACATAATACAGCCACATGTATGAACTCACCCGCCCCTCCTGGTACATGGGACATACTGGGTTCCTTTCTTGATTGAACTTATGTAGCTTTGTGGGGGGGGGGATAGGCTCTATAAAGAAAATAGCATTGGATTCTACACAATATGTTGGATCTGGAGCTCTGGTGAACATGATTGATAGCCGCTTTCCAAATTGTATTGTCAAAGACAATGCACAGAGCCTGTAAAGACTTGTTAAAGTGGATGTATTTAGTTGTGACTTACAATGATTCTCTTTGATTAACAGTTTTCAAAATAAAATAGTAAAAAAGTAAAAGTCCAGTCTGGCCTGGAATTATTCTGAGATACACTGTCCATTCATTGCAGTGCAATTCCAGACCTGGTCCAAGGAAGACCCACATTAAAGGGAGACTGTCAACCCCACTTAGGGCTCCAACTGGCTCAGCCTTAAAATTCACATTTTATGATTGCCCAGTTTCTGTACAATGTGCTGATGTAGCTGGTACTTTGATTCTGATTCTTTTTTCCTTTTTACAGCATCATGGGCAGAGCCATGCTGACTTTTTTTCATGATGTAGGAGAGAAAAATGACTGTGGTAGCACATGACAGGAATGTGAGGTAGTTGTCCTATGCTTGACGTATTGGCTGGTGCTGAGGCACAAATCTCTGTCTCCTGCTTAAAGCAGCAGTACTACATTAAAAAAAAGTCAGTACCACATAGATGTCTTTCTTTTGATTTGTTGAGCAGGTAGCTATTTAGAATTCTGTTGTGCAGTGCAGTATTTGAGCCCAGTTTCATCTTTGTTTTTGTTTACATTTGTATGCCTGCCATGTTGTTCCTCAGACCTATGCTGCCTACTGCACACACACACACACACACACACTCACATGTTCTGGTTTGTTTACAATTGGTTACGCTTCCTGTGTGCATGTGGTACATGCTGCCTTCTGTGCTGCCCTGTCAATTTCTTCAAGAATGTATACTAAAGTCAGTGGTGAATGGGTTAATTTACAAAGGAACTTGAGGGGGAGTGCTTACTTCAGTTCTTCCATGTCATAGTCATTCCATTTCATAGTATTTGCACTCAGCAATTATGGTTTAAGGAGCATTTGAAATGTAAAAAAAAAACACTTTTTAAACTAAGTGATCTAGCTCTCTATTTCTCTAGCTGCTGAAAGGAGAATATGTGTGATCTGGGCAACAGAAAAATTCAGTCTTCTCCTCCCAGAAGACTACAACTGTCTTACAGTGAGATATCAGCACAACAAATAAATATATTTATATATTTGTTTGCTTGTGAATGAAATACTTTTAGATGTATTACTTGCTTTTTATTTGCTTTGCACAAATGAAGGCTACTAGTACTACACGCTGTGTGAGTGGTGTGACAGGACTGTTTTAAGCCTTTGAAAACAACACAAAATACAAATAGGAAGCATTGAAAACATTATAGACAAGAAGACACTGAAAACCTTATGCTTTCAGAGCTTCTGAGTGACATCCAAGAATGAAAGGGGTTGTATTATAAGTGCATCATTTTCATATACAATGAGATTGGCTTGAAGAGTTAAAAGCTCGTGTTACTACCTCAGAATCTTACTATGTGTTACAACAGAAACATGACTTATTGACATACTTGAATTAACTTATGTAATGTGTGAAAAATATAATGTCAGAAATATCCAGTTCATAAATAAACAGGAATCTTCTCCTTCAAAACATCTGCTACTAGCTACAGATAGGAAAGTGAAACACCAGGCTAAACATTAGAAGGGGAAATTGTTTAACCAGGAAAGGCGCACTAAGCCAAAGCTTGTTTCCAGGTGTGACCTGGGAGCACAAAGAAGTTAAATGAATTGCTCAGGGTCACACAGTATGCAAGTAGGGGCTGTAGTTACACACATGCACTGTGTTAGAACTGAGAGACACAGCACGTGTGTGTGTGTGTGTGTATAGACACACAACCACAAGAGGACTTACAAGTATGCTGAAAGTGTACAACTTAATAGGTGGTGATGGAAAGTATTTTATATTGAAAGTGTGGTACACTGCTTGGACATTTAGTCAGACTTTGTTGGGGGGGTCTAACAGTATCATACTGCAATCCATGACATGTCAGTAAAAAATGTTTTATATGAAATCAGTATGTACGGGAATACTGATTAGATATTGTTGAGAGGTACTGTGCTACAGCGCATAATAATCTATGGGGTCTAAATGTTCAAAGCTGGGAGTTCCATTCTAGGTTACTGTGCCAAGTGGATATGACAAAAGTGGCTCATTGTCAGGGACCCTATGTTCAAGTGCATTCTTCATCACATTTGTAATGCTGTGCACCACTGCCTCCCTGCATAATGCTTATAACATCAGGTAACAAGTGAGCTAGCACCATTGCAGAGCTGTACCCTCACCAAGGGATGTTTTGTACACAGGTGAAAGCATGGAGAAGGCTGGCAGCAGGCAGTAAGCTGGCAACTACAGGCCCATCAACCTGAATTTGGTGGAGGTAAAAGTAATGGAGACACTGTTGAAGGAAAGGATTGTGGAATATTTTGAATCCTGTGACTTACAGTATCTGTGGCTTCATGGATTCACTTGAGAGGATGGGGGAGCTAATATCAAAGTAATGTATTCGTTTTCTTTGAGGGGTGAGGAGGGATATTAATCAGGGTGGAGTGGTGGATGTGGCTTACCTGGATTTCAGTAAGGCCCGCGATACCTTTCCACGTAGCAGAATAGTAAAGAAGCTGGATAACCTGGGAGCATGTACTAAAATGTTAAACTGGGCAGAAAATTTGTTGGGGAGTTGGCATCAGTGGGTAGTTGGAAATGGCGGTCACCTGGTGTTGGGGGAGTGACCAGTGGTGCACCACAGGGATCAGTACTTTGATCTGTACTCTTTATTGACATCATGGTGATAATAAAGAGGGGTTAGAAGGTAAGATATGCTTGTTTTGTGGTTGAGACAAAGATCTACCACAGGGTAGACACTACCGGGGGAGGTGGAAAACTGAGTGGAACAATGAAGACAGAACTACATAAGCTTGAAAAGTGGTCTAGTGTGTGTCATTAAATATAGAATACTGGATGGGCAACTATGCACAGCCAGTGTGTTCTGCCATAGATGGGTTCTGATTCCCTCTAACCTTGAAAGTGAAGTTTGAGAAGTCAGTGGGAATCAGAACCCTGAGTCTGCAGAATACACTGGTTCTGAATAAAGTTGCTCATCCTGTATTTTATTTAATGTATATATTACTGAGTTAAATGTACATGTGGCAGTTATGTTGCTTTCAGAATGAAATTGTGGTGTGCAGTCTCTTTAGCTTTCAGAATGATGTTGTAATACAAAAGGGTTCAATCACATTCCATGACCTTTGAACTGTGGTACAACAGCATATTAAAAGGCATGGCATTCTACACAGAACAACACTCTACAATACACGATACATTCATTGTGAATAAATGAGAAATCAAGTACTTGGTGCATAGAAACCAAGGGGTGGAGTACATGAAGGGGGTACTGCAATGATGAGCACAAAACAGAAAAGAAAACTGAGGACTGTCATTTCTGATGTCCTAAAAGAAGCCAAGCAGTGTGACAAAGCAGATGGGAGCACCAGTGGGATGTTGCTGTGCACAGGTATCACCAGCAAGAAGTATGAGGTGTTTATACCACTGTCAAATTAAGTAATTGATGAATCCTCAACTAGTGTACTGTGTCCAGTTCTGGAGATCATATCTCTGAATGGACATGCACAGGTTACAGGCAGTCTAGAGGAGGGCAACTAAAATGGTGCAGTGGCACGCTATCACCACTAAACTTGCCCTGCACAAGGGAATGCCTACAGGGCACACCAGTGATATGGGTGCCCCAAGGTTTTACTTATTTGGGGATAAACATCACCACACTATGGAGGAATTTGGTTGAGGCAAACTACACACCCATCACAGCCTCCATCAGAGCGGAAACACAAAGATAAACTAAGTTACATCTATCCCTGAAAGGCAGGGTAGTTGCAGTACTCATGTTCGTGGTGCCTAAGATAGCATACCTCATGTGCAACCTACCAATCCCCAGGCAACCAAACATACTTCTGAAAATCAGCAAGGTGATAGCAGGGTTCATCTTGTAAGGCAAAGCCCCAAGATTTGGAAAAACTAGCTTACGAGTGCACTGGTCTGGGAGGAATGAGTCTCCCCTGGCTGCTGGGATACTTACTGGCATATAGGGCTGCATAAGCAATCATATGTTTTCTCCCTAAAACCCCAAATACCCCTGTATGGGTGAATCTGGAAACAAACCTATGAGATTCCAAATGGCTGGGGAACCTGCTGAGCAAAGGAGGACACCCAAGGGGCCACCTTCCTCCTGTTATCCGAGAGACAAGACAAGCCCGGCACAGGTGCAAACACCTCATTCAATGTCCAGCCCCCTTGTGGGCACCACCTGCACTGTGCAGCCCCTTATGGGGCAACCCGGATGTGCTAGTGGGGGCAAACCATCAACTGGCACTCTTAGCAGATCTTTATGCACCAGATTCTGAAGTCGTGATGTCCTTCCTGCAAATGTAGGCACGGTATCTACTACCCAAAACAGACTTCTGAAGATTTCTCCAGATCCGGGATGCAACCAAGATCCTCAGAGCCACAGCACCTATGGGAGATGGGTGGAAATGGCTGACCACCATGCATAAAAAAGGCAAAGTAAAGGGTACTGCAGGCAAGATGTATGGTATGCTTAGGAACTCCCTACCTAATACCACAATTAAGTGTATGGAGCAATGGGAGCAAGACCTATAAATAAAGGTAACAGACACCAAAGGGTGGCAATACCTCAAGGATGCCCATCTGGTCTACAGGGACTCTAGGAGCCAGTTTATACACTGTAAGGTACTGCTGAGATAGTTCTGTACCCCAGACACACTCCAAAAGATGGGACTCATCCCCCAGTCTGCATGCAGGAGGTGTCAGGCCCCACAGACCAAATTGCTGCACATACTATGGCAGTGTCCCATACTGGTGCCCTTCTTGACAGGAGTAATTCAGGACTGCTCCAAGATCCTGCAAACACAAGTCCTACTATCCTAACCCTTAACTTCTTGGGCAGTACCTCGAAGGTGCAAACTGTGCCAACCAAACAAAAAAAATGGCTCCTCGTGATACTACTAGAAGCCAAAAAGGCTATCCTAATGAGGTGGTGCCTGAATCTACCTCTCTCTCTCTCTCCTTACATGGCATATGACAATGGCTTAGTTAGCACTTTTCAAATGATTTACATGCACCACCACCAACCACACACAGGTTTACAACAAGAAATGGTACCTTTATCTCAGATCACACCTATGCTCTACCCCCACCCCACCACCTGGCAACCCACCATTCTGACCCAGACAACACTCTTACTCCACTTTAAACTTCCACCCCTGAACTGATTCACTTCAGTCATAGGCTGAAAGGTTCTAGAAAAGGTTCACTCTTAATAGTACAGGTTCAGCACCCCCCCGGACGGGTCAGCAGTGGCTGGTAATATTCAGGATTTTGCTTAGTTCCCTTCTGTAAAGGTTCAACAAGATGAGCCTACACCACTTCTAGGCTGATGTATACCCAGGCTGCATACTCCTTTATCAACTCAGGGCTAGAGGGTATGGTTCAGCTATGGCTGATGTTCTTACTTATTATGGTTAATGTAGAAAGGGACTAATCATTCCAATGTAGAGTTCTACTTAGTGTTAAATTCCTTCAGTGCATGCCTATATTTGCAAACAGTGTATCCTATAAGCAAAAGTTAATTATAAGCTGGACATCGTAAATATGGGAAGCTGATTGGCTGAGAGGTTTTTGAAGCCGTGATGATATCGGGCTACATCATCGCTGCTTCAGAAAACCTCCAGCCACCAGCCTCCTCACTGACTGTGCAGTCTTCTTCATCTCCAGCAGTCCGCAGCGAGTCAGACTTCCATTCGGCCACTATTTAAAAGAAAAAAACAAACTCCCACCAGCTGCGCACATAATAGAATTCAACACAATGGAAGCTGCTGGGAGTAATACTTTCAAAAGCATCATATCCAGCAGCATGCGAGTGGCAGCAACGGACGAATATTTATTTTTTTCTCTGAAAAGGACAAACGACAGACCCACGCATTGTAATCATTCTCACACAAACCGCGGCTCCCCCACAAAAAGAAAGCTGTCCCAGCCACATAGAAAAAACTGCCAGTCTTGTCCCAGACATTCCTAACTATTCTAATAGTAGCTCTTACAGCAACAGTCCAGAATGAATTGCACCAAGACTCTACCTTTTTCTCATTCGTTCATCGTTGGCTCACCTCTCCAACTTCTCTCTCGGCTTACCAGTCCTCAGCATCCAATTCCCAGAACAGAAATAATAAAAATAAAGTGCACTGTGAATGGAGAACACTTTAAAAAAAGAAAACTGCAAAGATAAGGAGCGAGTCACCAAGTCATAAGAGCTCCACTTCCTCTACCACGGCCAGCAGCGCCACCTGCTGCCCAGAGCCCTCCAGGAACTATTTTATTTAAAGGTATTCCTCCAACACCCCCAAAACACATTTTTAAAATGTTTTTATATTTTTTTTACTTTAAAAAATATTTAAACCACTTCATAATAGCAATAATGCACTCCAGGGTGTGGTATATCATGGGATACGTCACTTCTCGGGTTGTTGGATGCACTAGGCCTGTGGCTTTCGTTCTCAACCACCTGAGCGATGATATCACTGATACTACACACCTATCTGTATTATTAAAGTATACAACTGTTACCTACCACATTTGATGCCAAGTCATCTCTGCTTCATGTATGTTCCATTGTTCAAAAATCATTATCAAATCTTTATGATTAAAAAAATGGTGCGGTGACTGTAACATATAGAATAATGGATGGGGAAGTGTGAGTTACGAGAATATAATAACTGGTGGCCTTATTTATCAACCAGATTACCGGTCTGATAAATTGCCATAATAACTGGATTTTGGGTTATTATGCTTCCAAAAACCATAATGACCCGAAATCCAGTTATTACAGCATTCCAAAGAACTTTCAACCCAGACTTTCAATTTCCCCCGCTCACAGTAGCGCAACCGAGCGGTGTTCCTATTGTATCCCAAACTGTATAACTTTAGAAGAAACAGCACTGTTTACTATAAAATAGAATTAAGTATGCTCAAGACTGTACCTTTACTTTTTTCTTTTAGAAAGAAGCTGCCAAGAGAAGAGCGAGCAGAGTGAATCAGTCGGCGGCTTCACACAAGTGTTACACTAACACTTTGCATCGCATCTTCTGAATTCGCTGACTGACTGACTCTGCTCACTCTCCTCTTGGCTGCTTCTTTCTAAAAGAAAAAAGTAAAGGTACAGTCTCGAGCATACTTAATTCTATGTTTTAGTAAACAGTGTTGTTTCTTCTATATTTATAGAGTTTGGGGTATAATAGGATCACCGATTGGTCATGCTTCAGTGAGCAGAAAAATGCAGGCAAGGAAAAAAAACTAATCGGAACCAGCAATTATAAAAAATAAAGGGTAGGCGAATGTGAAATTATGGATTTTTTTGCACACCTGAGGTGTGTGATGACCATAAACCTCTTGAGCTTCACTCTCGAGGTTTATGGGTCATCACACACCTCGGATGTACAAAAAAAATCCATAATACACACTTGCCTATCCATTATTCTCTATTTAATGGTCATCCAATGTGTGGAATGCTACATAAACCCTGAGTGAGAAGCCCAAAGGGGTTATTAAAGTATTCCACACTGACAGCAACCATTGCATTCGAGTAGGACACTTCCCCATCTTTTATTTTTTATAATTGGTGATCAGCTAGTTTTTTTGCCAAAGTGCATTTGGTATTGCTGTGTCTCACTTGTGTCAGTCACACGCATGCACACACACACACACACACACTCACACACGCAGTCTATTTTTGTCTCCTTTGTTTTTTTTCTTGTAAAGCTTTTTTATTTAATCTGGCATTTATTTTTTCACTTGCAGACTTGCAGAGCTGGCCATTTAGATCACAATAATGATTGGGCTTACCTCAGGCACTTCAGCCTCTGAGCCGTTCTTGGTTCCTGCTGGTAGTTGTTGTCCATTGCAGGTTCCGAATGACAGGATCAACCAGATAGATTTTCGTTTGTTTGTAGGTGTTGAGCCGGTTGAAAAAAGGGAAACCGATGATAACACTCAGTCTGGCAGCTCCTTGGTATGCAGGATAAGGAGCCACCATGTTTCTGAAACTGTTTACCCAGCCCAGTAGCAGAGCAACAGCCAATCAGGGAGTGGCTTTTTTTTTGAGTGACTCAGTGCGTGCTTGCCATTATAACCCATGGGTTATAATGGCTAAGTATAACTCGGTCACCCTATGTAAAAAAATTGCTGACCAATTATAAAATAATTATGACCAGAGACTAAAGTATCTTATTATATACACTCAGGAGGGAACTAGGGATATGGTATGATATGATACGATACGATAGGGATTTTCAAATACCTCACAGTATAAATAAGGTTCAAGAGGGAAGCATACTCAGATTAAAAGGTGTCCAAGAGAAAAGGGTCATGATATGAAACTGGGGGAAGGCAGATCTAGGCAAAATGTGTGAATGTCCTTCTTCTCTAATAGGGCAGTGAATGCACTGAACACCCTCAAAGCAGAGGTGGTAGGGTCAGAAATGACACTGGCATTCACAAATGCATAAGATTTTTTTTTTTGAAATTCAAAATCTTTATTAATTTTATAATAAGCAGTAACAACAATAAACAACACACAATGGAGTATTGTGACAATATAGTGGGATAAATTAACTGTCCCCTTCCCCACTAAGTCCCCTCCACCCCCACCGTGGAATGTGCCCCTAAGGAGTTATGAGAAAAATTAATCTGGTTATGGAGTATGCATGAGGAGTCAGAGGACATGACCCTTAATGCAGATATACAGCATAAAGTTTGCTCCACTTTTTATCAAACAAAGTAAGTCTATTCTTAGAGCTGGCAAACAGAGGTTCAGTCTGGAAAAACACCGAAAGGTCATTCAGCCATTCACTGTAGGATATAGCTAACTGATCTCTCCAGTGCTTGAGTACTAGTTTTTTGACCACCATAGAAATTACAGCCATGTGATATTTCCATTCTTAGGAACACGTAAGATATGCATAATGAAACATTGATGTAGTGGAAATGGTGATAAAGTCGGCAAATAACTAGGGTTTGTTGCATTATAGTAGGTAGGGGAAACATGCTGTCTAGGTAAAGACATCCTCACCTGCCAAGAACTGATATACAGTGTATAGTAAAGCATTGCTCTGCACAGAATTCCATCCCTTTCAAAATGTTGTTGTACCACACTTCAAAGGTCATGGAATGTGATTGTACCCTTCTGTGGTACAACAGCAGCATGAAACCTCTAGAGACTGCATACAATAGTTTCATTCTGAAAGCCAAAGAACTGCTGTGTGTATATTTCACATAACTGTAACATGACCTATTGTTACAGGACATTGATACCCTGCCTATATTTATGTATATATCTTGTATAATACCCACCTTGTTTGTTGTATCTTGCACTGTGTGCTTGTATTAGTATTTGTCCACCTCTGTATGTTGCCTGACTGCACTGGATTCTGTATTTGCTTATGTATGATTCACTGCTGTTGTTCACTGTATTTTGCCATTGATTATGCCAGTCTCTGGTACAGGCCATGCCTGAAAAAGGTATTTGGACCAGTGCACCAACCCGGTTAACAAATGAATAAAAAATATAATACTATACACTATAAAAATACAGGGCAAACAACTTTATTCACAGTGTATTATGCCACCTTGTGATTCTGATTGCCATGGATCTATTGAGTCAGTGCGGTTATGCAAACTCCAGTGGACCTCTTGGACATGGTACACTTCTTTGCCATGAGCTCCATCTTCAAGGAGAACTTCATCACAGGAACTGGGTTAGGAACTGGCTGGGGGATAGGAAGCAGAGGGTGGTGGTTAATGATATCCAGTCCAAGGAAAGGGAGGTGACCAGTGGGGTACATCAGTGATCAGTCCCAGAAGGGGCCGATCCTTTTCAATGTCTTCATTACTGACATTGCAGAAGGGCTGGAAGGAAAGGGTCACCTCTTAGCAGATGACACCAAGATCTGCAATACGGTAGACACTCCGGATGGGGTGGAGAAAATGAGGAGGTACCTAGAAAATCTAGAAAAATGGTCCAAAGTGTGGCAACTGAGATTCAGTGTGAAGAAGTGCAAAGTCATGCACCTGGACTGCACCATGCTAACTAGTTATGCGGCCCTGTGAGGTCGTCTCCAACTTCTTAGAGGGACAAGTGGATTTCAGCCACGCGAGATTGAGCAATAACAGGTCTGTGATGCCCTTAGAGGAGGGCAACCATAATGGTGCTGGATCTGCACCAGAAGTCATATGAAGAGAGACTAAAGGAGCTTAATATGTATACCCTCAAGGAAAGGAGGGAGAGGGGGGACATGATATAAACTTTCAAGTACCTCAAGGGAATCAACAAAGTCCAAGAGGGTAGCATCTTTCAGAAAAAGAGATGTGCAAGAACAAGGGGGCACAATTTGAAGACAGAGGGAGCGGCTCAGAGGTAATATGAGGAAGTATTTTTTTCACAGAGAGGGTTGTGGATGCATAGAACAGCCTTCCTAAGGAGGTTGTGTAGTCAAAAATAGTGGGGGAATTCAAGAATGCATGGGACAGACATAAGGCAATTCTAGTGGGGGTAGGAGAAAGTAGGCTGTTGGTTAACTAGGATCTGCAGCTCATCCATTAGGTAGAGAAATGAGCAGACTAGGTGGGCCAAGTGGTCCTTATCTGCTATCAAATTCTATGTTTCTATGGAGTGCAGAAACCCTGCAAAGATCTACAGGATGGGGGGGGGGAGATTGCAGGCAGTTACTAGGGAAGACAGATACTTGGGGATTATCATCTTGGATGACCTAACAGAGGCCAAACAATGCATAAAGGCTACAGGGAGAATCAGTGGCAAGCTGGGGTGTACTTAAGGGTTTCACAAGCAGAAGAAGGGGAATGGTGATACCAATGTACAGAATCTTGGTGAGGTCTCATCTGAAATACCTTGTGCAGTTCTGGAGTCACATCTTCGTAAAGATGTAGACAGGGTGGATGTGGTTCAGAGAAGCGCAACCAAGATGGTACAGGGCTTGCACCACAAGACAAATGAGGAGAGATTGAAAGACCTCAATATGTATTTGCTGGAAGAGCAAAGACAAAGTGGAGATATGATGGAGACCTTCAAGTATCTTAAAGGAATAAATAAGGTGCAAGTGGGTGGCATCTTTCAGGAAATATGAGGAAGTTATTCTTCTTCACTGAAAGGGTGTTGGATACATGGAATGGCCTGCCCCAAGAGGTTGTGGGAGCAAGCACAGTAGAGAGAATCAAGCATGCTTGGGATGGACATAAAGGAACCCTAAAAGTGGGAAGATAGACATAAAGGAACCCTAAAAGTATGAAGGAGAGGCTAAGCTGATGCCCAAATAGGGTTACTAGCCTCCATTACAGGTAAGGAAAAAGGGAAGACTAGATGGGGCTAGTGGTCCTTACCTGCCATCAATTTTCTATGTTTCTATGTTTCTAACTTTCCCACAGGAGCTCCATGCTCTCCATGAGTGGTGTGAATGGCTTTATACTTCTGTGTTGGTTCTGACCAGAGTTTGTTTTACAAATTGAAAACAGTCTGATCACCATACTGATGTTAAAACCTGTTTGTTGACAATCCTTGATTAATTCCTGATGCATCTTTCCTGGACTTGGAAACACCCCCATCACAGTCTAGACATTCAAGATACAGAGGGAGGAGAAGAGACTACTGCATCAGTGGGAGGAGAAGATGCATAATGAGTGCCTGCACTTTGCTGGGGGGATTATTTCTCATGGTCAGGAATATGCAAAAGAGTAGATCTGAAACAAAACAAGGTTGAGTATAATTACACCATTAGCATGCATTTTAGTTCTTCTATGAAATGAATCAGATATTTATAACAACCAGCAACAGCCATCAATTTTATAAAAGTTAAGTAATCATTCAGTGTGGATTTTCAGCTAGAAATAATACGATGAAAAAGGGGTTGACAGTGTCCCTTTAAGCAAATCTACCCTCCCCTGCAAAGTGAAACAGTTTCCAAAATAAAATAGTAAAAAAAGTAAAAGTCCAGTCTGGCCTGTAGTCACTCAGAGAGGAGTTGTCCATTCATCACCGTATAATCCCAGGTTATGTTCAAAGGAAGCCCACATTAAGCCTGCCTACCCTCCTGCATAAACAGAAACTTCCAAAATAAAACAGTGAAAATTTAAAAGTCCAGTCTGGCCTGAAATTACTCTGAGAAGCATTGTCTACTCATTACAGTGTAATCCCAGGTCAGGTTCAAAGGAAGCCCTCATAAATTTGGACATGTGTTTGTCCTCCTGACCCTCTTGATGGCCCAAAAGAACAAAATCTGGCCAGAGCCGATAGGGCTGCAGGAGAGGAATCTGGGTTAAAAATATTGAAAATCATTTTTTTAATATTTTTAAACCAAATTTTCAACACAGCCTTGTGATAACCCTGCCTCATAAAGAAGGGCAGAGAAAATGTTCAACTCCTGGCCTAAAGGTAATGTTGTGCAAGGACTGCAAAATCAACATTTGGGCTGCAAACACACATTTTGGGCAGGAGTTAAGAAATGACAGCTGTCACATTCATGAGTTGCTGTACCGAAATGACAATGTTTAAAATTTCTGGTAAAAATATTGAATATTACCAAAGTTATGAGCCTGCATTTGTAAAATTCAACATAGCCTCATAACTTAATAGGTGAACATATTAGAATCATAGAACACAAGAATGTGCAAAGTATAATACCACCCCAGATTAAATTTATTCAAGGCCAGGGAATGCATTGCTAGTCTTTTTTTTGACATTGAAAAAGTTTCACTTGGTCCACAGGGAGGAAATTTGGATACAGCTTTACTTAATCAAGCCCTAGATATCATGATATCAGGGCAGAAAGGGGGTTAGGGTGCACTCGGATGGAAGTGAGGATAAGGTGAAGAAAATGTATTGTGGTACTGTACTCTATAAAGACCCTGGCAAAAGAATGCAACACATATGTCAAGCAGAGAAACACCAGCTTGACATAGATGCTGAATTCTTTGGTGTGGTCTTATGCTGCAGCAAGATAAATTGTGTCAGCATTCATTTCTGAGTGGGGGATTGTGAAAAATATCAGATGGTTGTCAACTCCAATGTACCTTTTTTTCTTCTTTGTTGACAAAACTGCTGCTTTAAGAAAATGGGCTCTGTAGACCATTATGATCTATCATATTTTCAATAACCCCAACACTTTACACCCTGTAGGTCACTGTCCCACATAGGAAAACTGACCTTCTCTCTCCTCGCTGAGTGCAGACCAAGCCCCTTTTTTGTGTTGACAACCCCCACTCCCCTGTCTGCCACTTGCTTAGTGGCAGTGAATTTGTGTAGCATTTTTTAATTCTGCATATCTTTGCAGTCACGTAAAATGCCTACTGGCATCTTTTGTAAGCTTCCCTCTACCAGTTTCTTCATATTTCCTCCAGTGTTTGCATTTACTGCAGCAGTAAAGAGAATGTGTTCAGTACTAAAAATAAAAACAAATTTGCTAGTGGACTTTCTGTTTATGTATCACCGTTAAGGAGAAGCTGCATTTTCAAAACAGGAAGACCTGAAAGGATCTAACAGATAATAACCACATTTATGTTTACTAGTAGTAGTTACCATCTTCTCCCTGTAGAACAGCAGGCTAAGATAGGTCATGATCTCAGTCTTCCCATTCTCAGGGGAATTGACAGGATTGAATATATGGATATATTCTCCAGCAAGACACAGGGACATGCTCTGAAGGTCACAGATGGCAAGTTTTAGGGTAACATTAGGAAGCATATTTTGTCCCAGAAGGTGGTGGCCTTCTAAAATGACCTGTCAATACAGACTATGGACATGAAGACAGTAGAGCAATCCCCAGTGTTGCCCATCCCTTAGCTTTTGCCTGTACTGAAACCATCAGTGTGAGAACCCTGCACTATCCCTGCCCACTCTGTGCCTACCCATGTGGATAAACAGAGGGCTTCAACCTCTAGTGCTGTCAGTCTGCTGCCTTTCATCAGCACTATATCTATCACAGTGTGGAAATCCTGGACTGTCTGTTCTACACTGCATCTGCCCCTGTGGATTTATAGAGGGCGTCTGTCTCCAATGTTGCCAGTCCCTTACTGTTCACCAGTCACACCCTGTACCTGTCACTGTAGATAAACAAGAGGTTTTAGTCCCCAGTCTGGCAGTCCCTCACCATTCACCAGGACTAAATGCAGACTGTGTGGAAACCAAGTGCTGTCCCTTCCCCACACTGTAGCTGTCTCTGTGGATTAGTCAGTCCCTTACCTCTTACCATCACTAAATCCATCACAGTGTGGGTAAGTTTGCACTGAGCCTGTCCCACATAGTACCTGTTGATAAACGGAGGGCTTTATCCACTTTTTACCAGCACTAAAGTCATCACAGTGGGTGAGTGGGTGGGGAGAAGCCTGCACTGTACCTGTCCCTGTTGATAAACAAAGAGCTTTAGTTTACTGTCCAGTGGTGTCTGAGCTGTAGCTTTTATGAGCATCAAATACATCAGAGTGGAAAGGTCAGCAGTGAACCCTATTCTGTGGATAAACAGAATTGTTGTAAGCCCCACCTTTCACTAGCACTGGATAGCAAATATCAAAGGTTAAATAGAAAAACTATAAAAAACAGAAGGAAATGGTATCGGAACCTAATCCATACCTTTCAACTGTCCCTGATGTTCAGGGATGTCCCTGATTTTGCCTCAAAAATTTCTTCTATCCCTCCTAAATTTGGCATTTCTGTCACTGAAGAGTAGGGATTTGTATCACAAAATAATGCCAGCCATTGGTGTTACAGTCTAGTTCTCATTAAGAAAATGCTATTCACACTAAGAAGCATGTTGTACATAGCTTCTGGAACTAATGTCACTATTTTTTCAGATGTGTCCCTGATTTTGGTCATTTGTCCCTGATCATGGTGTTTGCCATGCATGCAAGTGCAAGAAAACATGTTGGTATGAGAGTGCCCTTTGAGAAGTGTGACACTGTCTACCCAATGCAGAGTAGTGTAGCAGGGGCACAACAGTGGCAGCCCAATCAGCACTCAGGCTGACTATGACAGAGTTTCTACTTGCTGGGTGGGGATGGTCACCAACTTCAAAAGAATTTGCCATCCCTTTGATCTGTGCCACCCAGCAAGCCAGGCTGATCTGTCATGGTCAGCCTGGAATGTGTGGACTGTGTGCCTGCAACAAACAAAACCGTCAATTGACATCTGTTGCTGGTGGCCCTAACTGTCTCCCAACATGACCCTCCCTGTCAGCAACCCTCCCCACACACACACACACAAACAGTAGTGACACTGGGGGTGCTCAATCCCCCAGTGTCTTTCCCTAAAATAAAGAAAACTGTCCCTCATCCTGTTTATCTGTTGCCACCCTCCCAAAAATGATATAGTGACACTGGGGGTGCCCAATCCCCCAGTGTTCTCAACATAACTGCCTCTGAAATAAAGAAAACTGCCCCTTATAGTTTTTTTCCCTGACAAAAAGAAACCCATCCATCAATGTCTGTTGTGGCGCCCCCCCCAAACATTACTCAGTGGCACTGGGGGTGCCTGATCCCCCAGTGTCCTCAACATTTAAACAGTGTCCCTCCCAGTAACACTGGGGGTGCCCAATCCCCCAGTGTCCTCCATTACCAGCCCCATCACCAGCACTTATTTCATCCCTGTCCCCTACCCTTACCCTACTTGCACTTCTCAATCCCTCCTCCCTCCTTGACAATGGCCTCCTAGCCTGCCCACCCCAGTGGGACTACCCTCCATATGGCCCCTCCCACCATATGCCATCTCATCTAGTCTTCCGTTGCACTGCTAAGTCCTCAGGCTGAACTGGCCTGTCTGCATCAATCACTGGTTTAAGCCATACTCCTACCTTACCTATGTAGTCACGTATGGTGTATAATGATGTTCACCCCTGCTTGTTCCTTACCTTCATTATAACTACTGTATAATCCTTGTAATTATGTTCACCCTGTTTGTCAACCTACAATTTGACGTGGAACTTTTGTAAATGAGCTGTTCTTGCTCAAAGGGAGTTAATAAATAAAAAAAATACATAAAAAAATTAAAACGAAACTGTCCCTGAAATAAAGAAAACTGTCCCTCATTGTTTTTGTTTTTTTTAAAACTTAAAAAAGAAAATCATCTGTCGTCTGCTGTGCAGTAAACCACTCCCCATCCTACCCTCCCATTCAGGACCCACCCCATACTTACCCACCGGAGGTCCGTCATCATACTCTTATCTGGACTGCAGACACATCTTCACTCTTTAAAGCCCAACCATGAACTGAGGTAAGCACTTTGATGTATTTCAATGGGGAGTTTCAACTTAGTGGCATAACTTGGCTATTTTTTAATATTTTTGCCTCAAATTTTCAACATACCTTTTTCGGGACCCCACCTCATGAACAATTTAGTTACATAATGCAATTCTGTCCTGAAAGGTGATTTCATGGCCACTGTGTGAAATCACCTTTCGGGCAGGAGTTGAAAATTTTCTCCACCTTAGTTCATGAGGTGGGGTCATAAGAAGGCTATGTTGAAAATTTGGTATAAAAATTTTAAAAAACAACAGAGTTATGAGCCTGGGTTAAAATTTGTGAACGAAGGCTAGTAGTGGGTAATTTTCAATATTTTGACCCCAAATTTTCAACATAGCCATTTCTTCACAGCACCTCATGAATGTGACAGCTGTCATTTTTCAGGTCCTGGCCAAAATGTTTTTTTTTTCATCCTGAAAGGCGATTTCGCAGTCACTGCACAAAATCAGCTTTCAGGCAGGAGTTGAAATTTATTTCCACACTTGTTCATCAGGTGGGGTCATAAGAAGGCTATGTTGAAAATTTGGGGCAAAAATATTAACAAACAACAAAGTTATGAGCCTAGGTTGAAATTTATGAACATAGACTTGTAACTTTGGTAATTGTCAAACTTTTAACTCCACATTTTCAACATTGCCATTTTTTCACAGTACCTGATGAATGTGACAGCTGTCATTTTTTAGATACTGGCCAAAATATGTTTTTGTAATTGCTGGCCCGTCGGCACAGCGGTTGGATTTCTGCTTGTGATGCCAGCAACCCAGGTTCAGGAATGGACCCGGAAGCTGGAGGGCCAGCCAGGGAAGAAGGATTGAGCATCCCTTGGACTGCTCTCCTTCTCCGGGGGAAGGGAGGGGTAGAGTGTTTGGTGCTCAAGTGACCCCTGGCAGAGGCCAGGGGAACCATGAGTGACTGGTACCTACACACTTGAGGGGTGGGGCAGACACTGGACATCATTGCATGTCCCTGTCCCTGGGGCAACTCAAGAAAAATTATTGGCCGCCATGGATGATGGCCACCCCAGCACCTGGCCTCAATTGCTCCTTGCCTCTCCTTGACCTAATACGGCTCCACAAAGCATCTCCAGCCCTGAACCCACACTGGGGGGGAAGCCAGGGAGGTAATGTCGACAGCAGCCAACACCTTCCCCCATCGCAGACAGGCCTGGTAAGGTGCCATGGCCTCACCCTGGAGGGTAAGCCAGGGGGTATCCTGGAGGTAAGGCAATAAGGGAAGCGAGGTAAGTGCTAGGGGATGGTGTTGAATGAGTGGCAACCAAGGGCAAAAAGCATAGTAAATAAAAAAATATATATGTTTTTGCATTCTGAAAGGTGATTTTGCTGAAGCCACACAAAATTACCTTTCAGGCAGCAGTTGAAAATGTTCTCCACCTTTGTTCATGAGGTGGGATCATAAGAAGGCTATGTTGAAATCTGGTGTAAAAATATTAAAAAACAACAAAGGTATGAGCCTGTGTTGACATTTGTGAATGTAGGCTCGTAACTTTGGTAATTTTTAATATTTTGACCCCAAATTTTCAACATTGCCATTTCTTCACAGCACCTCATGAATGTGAGAGCTGTCATTTTGCAGATACTGGCCAAAATGTGTTTTTGCATCCCAAGAAGTGATTCCGTAGTCGCTGCATGAAATCATCTTTTGGCCAGGAGATGAGACGGGATCGTAACAACGGTGTGTTGAAAATTTGGGGCACAAATATTACCAAACAAGACAGTTACGCTGCCTAGCATCATCACTTCTACTTTGTATTCTTAATTGTTAATAATATGATTCCTTCACTGAAGTAATTTTCAAACACACACTCCCCCATGACACCAGTGCACACAGCAAACATTCGGTATTGACAAATGCTTGTTTTAAGCCTTGTCCCAGATTTGTGATGAGAAAGGTTGAGGGGTATGAGCTGGACTGTCGGTCATTTGACACTGTAGTCTGTTTAATATAACTCTGACTGCTTCAGTACTTCAATAAGGGAAATTCCAGTATGCTTCTAGATAATGAGTTAACCCCTAGGATGCAGAAAGAACTAGGATAAATCTATTTGATTGAGCTGCACAGATGCTCAGTCTGCAGCCCTGCAAGAGTTAAATTGAGGGGCTACATAACAGCAGCTTCACTTTTTTTTTTGTTTATATCCTGAGAAGTTGAGAGGCACAGTAGCATCTCCCCTCCCTTCTGATGCTTTTAACACAGAGCAGCAAATAGCAAAAATCAGAGGGGGAGGGCACTATTTTGCAGTTGTGGATGAATACTTCCAAAGTCCAAAAAGGATGTTCGATGCTAAGCTGTTTTTAGAGCTAATGCAAGAGGGCTGCAGGCTCCACCTACCTGCAGCCCTAAAAATGGGAACTGGAATTGGGCACACAGATTTCAGCGTTCGAGTGCAACCAGGTATGCACTACTGCTCACTGTTCTGTTAGGGAATAGCAAGCATGGTCTATACAATTTAAGGTCCTCCATCGGGCCTATAGAACACCTCAATGATAATACCGAATTGGCCTACTTGATAACAGTGATTGTTGGCAGGTCTCTTCTCCACAGGCCTCTTTAACCCACCTTGGTTCTTGGTACCTTGGTCCTGTCTCAATGGAGACCTTTTTTGGAGCAGAGTGTGGGCTACATGTTCTTTGGTCATTCCAAACTTTGGGATTAGGGATCTGTGCTTTGCCCTCTTAAGCCTCCCCCAGGTGAATCAGTCTTTAACTCGCTATCAAATTCTCTGGTTGAACTGTGCCTTAATAATGGCAAAGCGTGTACCGTTGCATCATTGGAAGAAGCCTGACCTTTCTCCTTATGAGGAATGGTTTAATCTGTTGTCCCGCATGGCCCACTATGAGAAAATTTCTCAGTACATTCTGGGCAAATTGTCAATATACTGTGCCAGAAGATTTGGCAATCCTTTGTGGACAAATTCTCGTGGGTGACTTGCTTTACCCACTCCCTAATAGCTAAAGGATCACTTCTATGTGACCAGGCCAAATCCCACACCAGCTGAGCTTTGTCCTACAACCCTTGATCCTGTGATTTTCTACCTTTTATCTCTGACCCCTGACTTGCTTTCTCCTCCTCCTCCCCCTTTTTCACTCACCTACCCCCTCTGTCCCCTGATGGTTATGATCCCTCTGAGTTAGTGGTATTAATTTTAATCCTTTGTACTAATTACTTAAACATTTGCTTGTTTGTGAAATGTACTTTGTTTTATTGTTCGTGTAAATCCCACTTCCTTTTACATTTACTTAAATCACTTACCTTTGCACACTAGGTTGTCCTGGGATACTTGCACTGGCTGTTTTCACAAACTACATTATTCTGCTTTTTTTTTCCTTTTTATATTACAATTTATAAGATGTTAATCTTTCCTTTTTGTATGATTAATCTTTGCTCTTGTTTATGCTGTACTGGATCTTTATTGTTCATGTTTATAACTGGAAAAAACAATAAAATTCTTATGGCAAAAAAAGGAAGCCCACATGAAGCCTGCCTACCATCCTGCATAAACCGAAACTTCCAAAATAAAATGGTAAAAATTATACAATGGCAAAAAAGAATGCTGGCCTCTGATTGATCAGTCTGGGACTGGACCCGTGATGTCATCCCAGCATAACATCATGGATCTAGTCCCAGTCCACAAATGACTGCATTAAATATTAAAAGTATTGCTCTGCGAAAGCAATGCTTTCAGTGTGATTGGCTTCACTGCCCCCTTGGCAGCCCTATTCACTGTGCACTGCTCCTCGGTTCAACTTCAAATGGCAATAAATCATAAAAAAAAAAAAGAAAAAATTGTCACAGACTTCCCCAAATCCCTTTAACCCCCTTCCCCCAAAAATGAGAGAAGTGAAAGCTGTCTTTGAGATCAGCTTTAAGCAATCCCCTGCAGTACTATTAGTGCTTGCTTCATGAAGACCATAAATCTCATGACTGTGTGTTTTTCTTATTTTGTAATGTAAGAAAAAAGAGTTACAAATAAAAGTAAAAGACAACAAACAGCCGCTTTACATTCCACTACCTCCTGCTCTTCAGATATCCTCCCTCCACCCCCCCAAAAAGTAAAAGTCATGAATACCCCTAACCATCAACTTTCTGGCAGTCCCTCACACTCCCTGTGCACCAGATGAGAAAACAGTAAGGGCGTACCTAACTTCATTAACTTACCAGGTGATGTTTTCTGCTTCAGCAAGGTCTACTGCTGAAAGTTGTGCCAGGACAAGCTTACAGCCAGCAGATCAAGACTGAGGCAAGCCAGGAAAAAACAAATCTCTGACAAGGAATGGGGCAGGCAGTGGGGAACAAAGTCATACCTAGAAGCTGTGCCAGCGTGAACAGCAAGGCATACCTCTCAAGTGTCCCTGATTTTCAGGGATGTCCCTGATTTTGCCTCAAAATTTTACTCTGTCCCTCCTAAAATTTGTGTTTTTGTGGCTAAACAGTGGGGACTGTAAGCACAAAACAATGTCAAGCATTAAAGTTAAAGACGTCTTGTTCTTTAGAAAATGCATTTTGCACTAAGCCCCATATTCTACCAGCTTTCTGGGTGGATATCTATAACTTTGAAGATGTGTCCCTGATTTTGGTCCTTTGTCCCTGATTTTTTTAAGCCTTGTCCCTGATTTATGAGGCAGGAGGTTGAGAGGTATGCAGCAAGGGATGGCAAACAGAGACAGGGACCAAAAACAGAAATTCAAAAGGAAAGAAAAAAAATCAATATGGTGGCTTTCTAATATACCAAGTGAGTACCACCAATAACAACACAGCACAAGTTGGTGCTGGGACACAGGAGTGCAGAGCCAGAGTTACAATGCTGCAGTTCCACCTTCTGGTCAAAACAAAAATCAGCACTATTTTTTTAGAAAGTAACTCCACGCATTGAAAAACAAACACAGCAAAATAATCTACTTTTAAATGTACTTTTTTCATCTTTTTCACCCTTCTAAACTCATGAGCCATTGTATAACAGGAATAATACACTCCAGGGTGTGTGTCATGCTGGGATAACATCACTTCTCAAGTATTGGACGCACTTAGCCTGTGGCCTCGCGCCCAATCACCAGAAGCATGACATTATCCCAGCATGACACATACCCTGTTGTGCAATATTCCTTTTTATGAACTAGGAAAAAAAATCTACTAATCTGATTGGTCAGTCCCTCTGTAGTAGTGTGATGATATCTAGCTATATCATCACACAAAAAGAAAAGGCCCAGTAAAACAGTAAAGCTACCAAGTACCGTATCACTATGCCCCTGACAAAAAACAGCACTTACTTCAAATGGAAAAAGAAGCAGCAGCTTATCAGGTAAACTTCAACTTGGGCATTGAACAGACCTTAAAAAGATTACAAAAAAAAACCAAAAAAACGAGTGAACCAACTGTCAAAAAAGATGTAAAACGCCATGTGCAGGTCACAGCTTAGGAACTGGATTCTATAGAAATGAGTAAAAATGAGCAGAATACCAAACACCAAACCAAGTGGATAGTTAATGTCTTTAATGACTGGCTGACAGAAAAAAAAACAGATATTGACTTTTCATCAGTGACAACTGAATATTTAAATACGGTACTTTGTGAATTTTATGGCAGTGTCAGAACAGCAAATGGGGAACAGTATGGTATTACTAGTTATAGTTATAGTCATATCAGATGACCTTAAGGTCAGCAAGCAATGTGAGAAGGCAGTAGGGAGAGCTGGGGGTATACTGGGATGCACAGGGAGAGGCATCACCAGCAGAAAACAGGTAGTTGTTATCCCTCTGTACAAACAGTTGGTGAGACCCCATCTGGAGTACTGCATCCAGTTCTGGAGACCCCATCTCTGCAAGAACATAAGCAGGATAGAGGCAGTCCAGAGGAGGGCAACTAGAATGGTGCAGGGTCTGCAAGAGAAGTCATATGAGGAGAAACTAAAAGAGCTTAACATGTATACCCTTTAGGAAAGGAGGGAGAGGGGGGACATGATAGAAATGTTTAAGTACCTCAGTGGAATCAACAAAGTCCAAGAGGGTAGCATCTTTCAGAAAAAGAGACATGCAAGAACAAGGGGACACAATTTAAAGATAGAGGAGGGGCAGTTTGGGGCAATGTGAGGAAGTATTTTTTCACAGAGAGGGTAGTGGATGCATGGAACAGCCTTCCTGAGGAGATTGTGGGGTCTAAAACTGGAAGAATTCAAGAATACATGGGACAGACATAAGGCAGTTCTTGTGGGGGGTAGGAAGAAATAGGCTGTTGATTGACTGGGATCTGCAGCTTATCCTGTAGGTAGGGAAATGGGCAGACTAGGTCGGCCAAGCAGTCTTTATCCACCGTCAAAGTCTATGTTTCTATGTTTCTATACTGGAATAAGAGCTGGACTTAACTGTTTTATCAATGAACCACCTCTCAACAGAAGTTTTTGCGTAATGACTGACCTTGCTTCATTACTTCAAACAATGTATTTATTGGAGTCATAAAAAACATCAAGCGTGAAGGAAAGGATATAACCAAACACCACCCAGCATTATCTGAGAACCATCTACTTTTAATAAAAAATTCTGCAGCCCTTAATCCAAACACAGCACCTGGTTTATTGTGAAAGGTTTGGCTAGATGAACAGCTTCACTTTGCTCGCCGAGGGAAAGAGGGAATCCGACAGTTAAAACCAACCAGTTTTGTGTTCCACAATAATGAACAGGGGCTGTGATATGTTTCTCTTGCCTGTAATGAGTGCACCAAAAACCACAATGACCCATTAGAAAGAAACAGAAAAAGTACACAAGGCTTTATGTTTGAAAACCCCACAGACCCACTCTGCCCTGTAAAAAGCCTCGAGCTCTACTTACAGAAGTTTCTACCGGACGCCCTTGCACTATACTGCCATCTCAAATGAATGCTGCAAGACTTTCTAAACACCCAGAGTACATGGTACTCTAAAGAACCCTTGGGTGTAAACTACCTTGCTTCCATGCTCCCCAGAATTTGTAAAGAAATAAATCTTGGCACAATATACACCAATCACAGCCTATGAAGCACGGCAGTTCAACTTCTGTCTAAAGCCAGACTAGAAACAAAGGAAATAATGTCCATTACTGGCCACAAATCTGAGACATCAATCCATAGCTACTGGCAACCCTCCTTAATGGACAGAGAACAGTGTAGCCAAATTCTGACCACAGTAAATGTAAATAAAGAACTGCCTGAAATATCCCATCAAGCCCTAAGTGAATTAGCCAACATCCAAAGAGAGATTACATCAGCCAAAATTCCCCCCGAAGAAACAGCTACCCCAAGCAAAAAAAAACAAAATCAACAGAGCAGCCCAGCCCATGTGAAAATGTAGAGGACAACAACTTGGTAAGACAATTACCAATATCCCTCCCCCACTCCCAATCAGTTTACCTTCATAACCCTTAACAAATTGTTTTTTGTCCTCCACATATCTCCATGGTCACAGAACAGGTGAAAAATGCAACTCCTTACCATTTGGAATCACCATCACAGCTGGTAAGCAGAATAAAGTAAAAGGAAACTTTCTGTAACTGTATTCACACCTTCATACACTTACATGCAGTGCCACCTGAAGCCCAATCCATCACATAAAATACGAGCAGCTCGCAAACACCATACCGAACAAAGCGCAGTCATCCAGCATGCCACGGGGCCCTCATGAGTGAAAGCACCAATGCTCTGCATTAAAAAATGGAGAGGTATTTTCATACCAGCAATACTAAAAAATACTAGTCCAGCTCAACACCATTCCCCTGAAAAGTCAAACACGTGTATTCACCAGAACTAGTAAAATGACAGAAACATGTAGACTATCAGGTTTCAAACCCATGGCGCCACAAACCTTCAAGCAAGAATCTGACTCTGAAAAAAAGCCATGCAGAGCCCTCTCCCTCACACCACTTACTTTCCCTAAATACTTCTTCCCAAAAAATTTTACGAATCTAATGTTGACACGCAATCTGAATCCCTTGTAAAAGTAGCCCCAAACACAGTTGCAATTCCCAATAACCCTGAACTCGTTGTATCGTGAAAAAAAAAAACAACTAAAAATGCAACTGTCCCCTCCAGCACACTAACTCTTGTTCTCTCTTCTATAGCTCCACCCACAGCAGCAAAGGCAGGATATCCCTTCAACTAGCTCAGCCCAAAGGTCAAACAAAGCTGACTGGAAACCTTAACCGACGATCTCTGTATACCATCCTCAGAGAAACCATTTTTTCCTTACATCCAAGTAGGCACAATGTCTGGCAACGTCCAGTTTAATGTATACAATTACAAAGACAATAAACAAAATGAGAAATAAAGAATAAAATAAATCTATGATTTTTGCTATTCATAAGTTACTGCTTTATTTCAAATGTTAATCTTAATACTAGTACTGCAGAAAAGTACCTAATAATTTTTTTATGTTAAATGTTTTGATGTTATCATACTGCAGAAAAGTACCAAATAAATTGTTGTTCTGTGAAGTATTTTGATGTTACCATACAAACTATAAACTACTACATGTTCCTGCTTTACTGTTTGCTTATTTTAACCTATCTCAAATTGCAAAAATAAATACAATAACCATTGCATATTAGCTCAAAAAAGGGACCATTTTTTGTCATCTTAAAAACAAATGCATTCGGACAAGAACTAAATCTTTTAAATATAAAAAATGACTCTTCATTCAATTAACTAACCATTTTCTTATCACAGCCTAGTTCATAATAGCAATAATGCACTCCAGGGTGTGGTATATCATGATATATCATCACTTCTCAGGTGGCTGGACTCACTCAGCCTGTGGCCTCGTGCCCAACTGCCCGAGACATGACAATATCTCATGATATACCACACCCTGTCATGCATTATTGCTTACATTTAAAAGTCCAATCAGGCCAGTAATCACTCTAAGAGGCATTGCCCATTTATTACACTGTAATTCCCGACCAGGTTCAAGGGAAGCCCACATTAATCCCACCTCCCCTCACTCATAAAGCGAAACAATTTCTAAAATAATGTAGTATAGTAGAAGTCCAATCTGGCCTAAAATCACTCTGAGATTTATTGCCCATTCATTACAGTATCATCACAGGCCAGATTCAAATTTAACCGACATGACCACCTCTGTTCCCCTGTCAAGTGAAACAATTTCCAAAATAAAAAAGTAAAAAAAGCAATAATCTGGCCTGAAATCACTCTGAAAGCTGTCCTCCCCTAATACAAAACAAAGTCCAACAAACACAAAGAGCCACTCAGCTACAGCATGCCTCACCAGCCATCCCCCACCTATAAACATGTTCCACACCTGCATGCTGGCACCTGGGTGAAGGGTAATCATAAACACAATAAAAGCACTGTGTTATAATCTGGGATAATGGCAAAATTGTCATGCCATCCAGAATTACACCCACGGTGTAGTGTTACAAGCAAGCCAAGGAAATAGGAGCAATCTTAATAATAATCAGAGGTGGAAAGGGTGGGGGACCAAGGGAACTTAGTTCCAGGTGTGAAATCAAAAATCTGAACTCAGTTCATCGAGGAAAATGAACAAGAACTGCACTGTATAAGATGTAGAATGTAACGTCAAGCGTGTAACAGCACAAGCTACTTTACAAAAAGCTGCACAAAAGCATATGTATGAACGGATCAAATAATGTGTAGAATCAAAGAAAATGCAAAATGCCACTGGACTCTCCCTATACCCCTGTAATAATACAGAAAGGTGGAGTCCAGTGGGTTTCATATTGCACAAATAAGAAAGTACTGTGTGTTTAAAGTTTTATAAATATTCTAGAAATATTGATATGTGAGTTTTGATCATCTGAGAGTTAATATTATGATATATGCTGTTTCTTCCTCATCAGAGTTTTCATGGGGAGAAGAAGACAAAGTAATTTTATGTTTTTATGGTGCCCAATGACAGAAGCTGTAGGGGCCTTACATAAATAAAAACAGCATTAATAAAAACAATATAAAAGATCAGGCACAAAGATTATGAATAATGAAAAAATGTCACCAGACCTACAACAGGTGTCAAACAGATGGTATTTCAAGTAATTTTTTAACATGTGGACAGAGGGGGCTCCACTAACTTACAAGGGAAGTGTGTTCTGAAGTCTCGGTGTGGCAGTCCGTAGATTTAAAGTGAGATCTCTGGATGAAGAAGAAACCCACCTCAGAAAACCAGAGAGAGAGTGGTTGGGAGCATATGGGACCAGAAGGTCTTTCAGGTAACCGTGGCCCAATCCATGCAGGGCCTTGTAGGTTAACAAACACGCCCTGAAGCTGATATGCCACTAAACTGGCAGCCAGTGCAGCTCCTGAAGCATGATATGCTAAGACCAGAATGTCCTAGCAATCAGCAGGCTGCCACATTCTGCAGAAGCTATAGGTGACCCACCAGCCTTGCAAAGGTTCACCAAGTCAGTGGGTGCTAAAAAGGGTTTCATCTGGGCAATGTTAAAAAAAGCCCTGTTCTCTTATTTAAATGCTCTTGACTCTTTTAACTGCACTTGCTACCATACCTGTATGCCCTATGCCTATGTTTTCTATTTTGGTATCTTACAACTCTGCTCAGAATTATTGCATATCCCTGCGTGGATATTTCAACTCTGATCTGTATAACTGTGTGTCCCTGAGTGGATATTTGTATTTTGTCCTACTGTTCTTGTATTATGGTTGTTATCCAACGTGATATAATTTGTACTCTCCCAGGTCATGCCTGAAAATAGGCAGGTATTTGCCTAGTGCACTTACCCAGTTACCACCAAAAACAAATAAATAAATGTTTCCCATATGGAAAAGGACAGTGCAGACAATCACTGACACCTGATGTTCTAGCGTCACCTTGGAGTCCACAAAGACCCTGAGATTTCTTACCCTATCCATAGCTCCTAGTTGGATATCATTTAAAGATGGTAGTGACACCACCACCATTCACTGCTGCTGATCCACACCAGCCAGGTTCCATCAGCAGCACCTCTGTCTTTGTGAAATTAGGACTAAGCCAACTTGCTGTCATTCTGTTTTGGATCTCCCTAAGACACCTGTGATCACAGCAGACTAGCACAGAAATAAGGCAGTATTCATTTAGTATTCAGCTAGTCTGCACCTCCTGAATTTAATAGTAACTTGCTCTCCCATCACTCCAAGTGATATAAAACAATGGCTGACCTCTGCCTCTGTCAGGCAGTCAATTCCCCAACCAGAATCGGCAAAGAAATCCTTCAAAACTCTCATAGACCAGATTCTGGCATCCCACCTGTACAGGTTCTCTCAAGTTAAGGTACTCCCAGATCTTATTATCAACCACTCCCCGATTTACTGCTCCTGATCTGCAAGGAAACCAAGGTCACCAACCAAGCTAATCCTCACCCGTCACCTACAGGGAGACAGGTTAACTGAATTTGAAAGCCACCTCTACCACGCTGACTGTCATCATCAGGACTGCATGCCAGACATTAACCCTACCTGCAACTTCTTCTCACACACCTTCCAAGCTGTGTGTGATCACTTTGCCCCCCCCCCAAAAAAAAAGATGAGACTCAGTGGAGATATGAGCCACTGGATCACCACAAACCTCCTTGCCCTCTTTAAAGAACAGGACCAACACCGGGCTTTGTTTAAAGAAATCGGCTCCCCCCAGAACCTGCAGAGATACAAGGAGCAGAGGAAGAGGTGCAAAATTTCTATTAAGAAAATGAAAGGTGATTTTTGCAAGGCTAAGCTCCAAGAATCTGGCAACAACCTAAGGAAGCTATGGAAAAATATCAATGAAGTCCTAGGGCAGAAAAGCCGTTTCACTCCCAATGTTCTGAATATCAGTGGCTCAAATAATTGTTACCCCATGGATATTGCTGAGGACTTCAGCACCTAAAGTGTAAATGTCGGCAAAGATCTACCCCCTAGGAGCCCACCTGTTGCACCTGGCCCCCATGACTTACCCAGTCACGCCCTGCTCCATGAGACCAAACTTCTATTTCAAGTGGGTAAGCACAAACACAGTCAAAAAATATCTCCAGAGACTGACATCCAAAATCAGAACTGGACCTGATGAAGTGAATATGAAACTGCTCAGAATGGCCATCGATGAGCTGTTGCTACCTATCCAGAAACTCATAAGTCTCTCCCTCCAAACTGGCTCCATCCCCAATGTCTGGAAACAAGCCAACATCATACCAGTCTTTGAATCTGAGGACTGCACACCAGTTTCCAACTACAGGCCCATTTCTATTCTCTCTCCACTCTCCATAACTCTGGAGGAAGTTGTGTAAGGTTGTCTATGACCAATTGATAAACTATGTCTCGAGTTATGTCCTCTTAGCTACCGAGCATAGATTCTGGAAACTCCACAGCACGACCACCGCCCTAAACAAACTGACAGAGGAACTCCACACTGACTTAGACAAAGGACAGTACATTGGAGCAGCTTTTCTTGGCCTCTCCAAAGCTTTAATTCTGGTGAGTCATGGCCCTTCTCATTGTAAAGCTCTGGGAACCAGATCAATCAGACAAAGCAACCGCATGATTTGTGACTACCTCTCCAACAGATCATGAAAGGCCAGGAGATGTATTCTCCTGTCAACTTCCCCTTTCTGCAGGAGTGCTGCAAGGTTTGCCACTAGGACCTCTGCTCTTCACCCAGTTCATCAATAAAGTCCCCGAGGTACGTCTGCACTATAAGTCTCTGCTGTACGCAGATGACACTGTTATCTACACTTCTCATGGAAACCTGAAGACACTGGAATACAAGCCACATGCCAACTTAAACACAGTTTGTGATTGGCTCACAACCAACAGGCTGCTCATTAATGACAAAAAAAAATGAAATCTCTTGTGTTTGGGTGTTCCCATGCCTTGAAGAAGGGACCTGTACTACGCATCTCCACCTCTTATGGAGGCACCATCAACCAAGTCCATGTCTTCAAGTACTTGAGAATGCACCAGGACCAAACCCTCTCCTTGTCTCTGTATGCTGACTCCTTGTGCCCATACTACACAAGCATTTGTCAATGCTGGATGTTTGCTTGCTGGTATTAGCATTGGAAATGCAGGAGTTAGACAGATGCAGAATAGGAATGGCAGTGAAGTATTGAACTTCACGCCTACCCCACCTCCACCCTGCAGAGACGGACAGGCATTGGGGTATGCATTTGGGTTTCGTCGCCCATAATGTTCATGCTATTTCACCTCACCCTATCCTGCAGACACCGGACGTGTTGACGTGTGCCTTGGGGTGTTCTGCTTTACAGTCACCTCATTCCATAAGAACATACAATGAAATAGGTGCAGTATAAGAGAATGGGGTGAACTCTGGGACCAAAGAGCCTATGGCACACATTGATGCCTGTCACTGGCTGCAGGGTGGGGGTGGGGGATGGCATGAGCATTATAGTCGCCAATCCAAAGGCACACCCTTGATGGATTTTAGTCTGTACAGGGTGGGACGTTATGGTTAGAAACCCTAACACCCTGGGCGTTTGTTGGTATTTGCACTACACATTTTCAGCATGGCCTTTTTGTGACCCCCACCTCATGAAAGCATTTGGGACCTCTTCTCATGAACAGTGGCAGTGTGATTTTGTTAATGTGTCTCAAACTTTGAGTTCCCACAGCAACCGTGCCATTCTGCGCCAGATGTATGAAAACACAGATCGGGCAGGATGTGAAGAATGACAGCTGTACCATTCATAGGGAGGTGTGAAGAGATGGCAATGTTGAAAATCCGTAGTGAAAATATTAAAAATGCTCGAACTTCCAAGCATAGGTGGAAACTGCACAATGCATGCGTGTAACACAGTCATTTGGTGGAATTATTTCACCAAATTTTCAACATAGGCATTTTGTGACCTCTGCTCATGAACACTGTCACTATGATTTTCTTAAATCTGTCCCAAACATTGATTTCCCACAGCAACTGCGTTATTCTGTGCCAGATGTGTTAATGCATATTTTGGTCAGGATATGAAAAATGGCAGCTGTACTGTTCATTAGGAGGTGTGAAAAAATGCCACTGTTGAAAATCTGGAGTGAAAATATTACAAATGTGCGAAATTATGAGGGTGCGTGGAAACTGCACAATGTGCACTCATAACACAGTCATTTTTGGACTTTTGTCACAACATTTTCAACATAGGCATTTTAGCACCTCTGCTCATGAACAGTATCACTATGATTTTTTCAGTTTGTCCCGAACACTTACCTCCCACAGCAGCTGTGCTATTGTGTGTCGGAAGTACAAAAACTAATTTCGGCAGGATATTAAAAATGACAGCTGTACTGTTCATAAGGAGGTGTTGAAAAATGCCAATGTTGAAAAACCGGAGTGAAAATACTACAAATTCGCGAAGTTACCAGTGTGCATGGAAACTGTGCAACACACTCTTGTAAAACAGTAATTTTTGGGATTATTTTCACCAAATTTGCAACATAGGCTTTTTGAGCCCACCTCATAAACCGTGGCACTGTCGTTTCATTACTAGGTCCTGAAAGGGGATTCCTTGCAGTGACCATGAAATCACCTTTCGTGACCGAATAACACCATGACAGTGTCTGAATTCATGAGGATGGGTCCTAATAACCCCATGTTGAAAATTTGGTGCCAAAAGTCCAAAAAATGGCCGAGATATCCACATAAGTTGAAAAAAAACTATTTATGCCATTATACAGCTTACTGGTATTTCTTCAGTTCGCGGTCAGCTTTGAAGAGTGAAGACGTGTTCTCGGTCCACCGAAGATCATTGCACCAGGTTCCAGAGGTAAGTATGGGGTGAGGGGGGTGTGGGGAGGTGGGTGCGCAGATGGTGGGCATGGGTTGTGGGAGGGGGCAGGACAGACTGTTAGGGACCATTTTCTTAGTTTCAGGGACACAACTTAAATAAAAGACATTGCTGGAAGGCTTTTTTTTTGCAGGTTTCCTATGTGCACACTGGGGTGGGCTTCCAGTGTGCCACCTGCATTTTGGAGTGGGGGGACTAAAGCCAAGGGGGATTGGGCCCCCCGTCAGCACAGAAGCACGTGTGTGGGGGGCATGATGCCAAGGGAGATTGGGCACCCCTTCGGCACACAACAAATGGGGGGCATTATGCCGATTGGGCTCCCCCCGTCGGCAAATGAACTGGGTCGGGAGCATGCCAACAGGGGGATTAGGCACCCCTGTCAGCTTTCATGGGGCTACCACTGCCATGTTTAGGGAAATGTTACACCAGGCAAGGTACCGCCTGCAATAATGGGTCGCTCCCTCATTGCAGGGGAATGGCTGACACTGCAATGACGAGGCGGCCCTTCATTGCAGTGGCCAAATCGTTTCAAGTTGGTGGCACTTCTGCAAAACCAGTGTCATCATGACACTGGGCCTGCATTGGATGAACAGTGCCAAGCCCACAAATGCAGTGCCGGAGTTGGCTGCCACAGTGCCACACCTCCACAACCCGCTTCTCTCCTAAGCTGACACATAATGTTTCTTGCGCATGCGTACAAACAAACATAAAAATAAGTTAGCAAATAGCCAATGTTTTCCTTTTCATTAAATAATGGCTTACTAAAAAGTTGAGTATTAAGCTTGACCATTGGTTAAGGAATTTTACTCAACTAATGTGTAATCCTTGCTATCTAGCGATTAGTTGAGAATTGTTTTGTTTACTTGTGCATTTGTTGAGAAATGAGACTTTGAAAATACTGTAGTTATGGACTGATTGAATTTTTCAACTTAAGCAGAATCCTGCTTGGGAGTTAGTTGTTTGTATGACTTAGAAAAATTTTCTGTTGTTAATTACTTGAAATGTAAAACAGAAAAATTCTCGGTTATCAATTACTTGAGATTTTAACTTTGATTTTTTGCAGTCAATAGTAATGGCCCACTTTGAGGTCTTCTCTTAAAGAGCCCTAAAGTAAAACAAGTGAAAGCGGGTCACAAAGAATCCACAGTTGAGGAGAACTGATCTAAATAATGAACAACTGGAGGACAAATATCTGTTAACTGCGGGACAGAACCAAACCAGTAAAACAAAAGACCAGACTAAGAATATATAAAAGTTAGAAATGCTAAACAGTATAGTAAGAGATTCCCCTTCTGCAGCATAAAGGGTTCTGCTTTGATGGGGGCGATCTGATATGGGGCTTAGGGTGTGATCCAGCTGCAGCAGGGAGGGTACACAGCTTGGCTAGGAGGCTGGTCTGTGGCTGGAAGGGTGGCCCACCTACAGGGAAGGCAGTCAGCTGTGGTTGTGAGGTTGGTTCAGCATCTGTGGATTGTCAAGCTGGAGGAAGATGTGTCAGCTGGGGAGGACAAGGCTGGTCTGTGGGTGGGAAGGGGGTTCAAATGCAGGGAGGAAGGTCAGCTGAGGGCTGACACATGGTAAGATAGAGTGGTCTAGTGACAGGAAGGTGGGACTACTAAAGGTGGGGCCACAAGCTCTTAAAACCCCCCAGCCATGGTGTCATACTCCCTATCACACCCCTCCTAGCCCTGGCCGCATTCTCTCCAGCCCCATCCCCAACTTGTTTGTTTGTTGAATTTTGTTGACCCAGTAAGCCCACTGGGACTAGAAGTCCCTTTTTCAGGGCTGACCTGGGAGGTGGGAGGATACAGATGGTAACCAACTGAAACTGAACCAGATTAAGTTGTTGGTGGTATTTTTAGTGAATGAGGGAAATTTGGCCAGGACACCAGGGAAATTCCCCTACTGTGCTGAGAAGGCCTCCTCTCCTACATTGAATATACCAGAGGCTGTGAATGTCCTGAATTTTTGGAGTTGGTCCTAGTAATATGGAGCCTGAAATGCAGGAGATTTTCCTATCTACGGAGGAATTAAGTCAGCTCCCAGCCGATTGTGAAACTATTTTGAATGGAGCTACTGACCAGATTTTTCAACAAGAGCAAGAGCTACAAGTGCAGCTAGTGGCAGAAAACAAGAGACATTGTGCGGCACAACTTCGTTTGCAAGAGGAAATTGCACAGTTACATACCTTACCCGCTGCAGTTCAACAGGCGAGCCAACCTGTCAGTGTCGGGAATGACACAGCAGCATCAAAGGGCCGAGACCAGCCGGGTGAGTCATTGCGTGTTACTGACAGCTCTATGATAAATGCTGACTCTAACCCGGTTTTTCTTGCTGAAGGGGACATTAATGTGGTGCCTTTAGTGCACAATGATCCTCCTAAGAATAAAAATGAGCGAGTGATTGCTGGTGAGGGGGAAAGTGAAAAGTGGTCTGATTCTATTCCTGTCTGCGAGAAATCTACTCGCACCATTACCGGTAACACTACGATAGCTCCAGACAAGTCATATAACTTATCTAAACAGTTGGGGTTTGTTTTTTTGGCTGATTTTAAGACTGGGCAAGGTGAGGTTCTGCAACATATACCTCACCCAACTATTTTTCCAAAAGATGACGGGCGCCAAAGCAATGTCTCTGTATTTTCCTTTTTTTCAAAAAGGGAAACAAGGTAAACCGGGTCCCAGAGAAGGAGAAAAGGGCAACTTTCACCTTTACCAACTGAAATATTGTGGTTGGCCCAACAGTTTCTATGTGCAAAGGAATGACAAGGGGGGGGGGGTTAGCTCCAACCACAGACAAGTCTGTTGCAGGCCAGTCTGTTTCTGGATGCCCCTCGGAGGAGGCCTGGTGACCTCAAAAAGCTCTGTTGGAGGCGGGATGGAAACAAACCCCTCTGGGTCATGGATTCGGGATCCCGGGTGGGACCTAACTTTGAATTTTTCTCAATCTATGCCTGAATGGAGGCTGGCCATTATGGGGACGGGGTCAACAAATCGGTGGAGGTGCAACCTGGAACTGTGAAGCTAGATAAGATCTTAACCACCCATATCCCTACTATGTCCTCTAAACCCCCAAACTCTACAGATTCACCAATGGATAAGAATTTGGTACTGGAAGAAGCTGAGGAACTTCCAGGTTTAGAAACAGATCTATCTGCAGGCAAACCATTGGATCCTCCCCAGAAACCCCTTCTATCAGACTTATTCAAGAAAACTAGGAAAGAAGCTGCTCCATGTAGGAATGCAGTCCAAATTCAGTACAAGGGAGGCCTGGAGAAGCAACTGAATGGGCTGTATGTGGGCAAACACCTTCTGAAAGAATCCTTGAACTTTTCCCCAAGGGAGGTGTATGCCTTTATTAACACCTCAGGGGAGGACAATTATGATGTTAGCTTTCGTTCTTCTTATGCTTTGGATCTGTTCTGGGAACAATACAATCAGGTGAAATTTTCACCCACATGGCCCCCCTTTTTTATTATTCCTCTCACGAAACCTTTGATTAAATATGTCACTATAATGTTTTGGAATGAGGGGGTCCATGTGGATCACATCACCTATTGGTTGTCCCAGCGATGTGAAATAATAAGTGACCCAGAGGCTGTTTTAGATTCAGAAATGTTTTGGACAGGAGGGTGGAAGTATAAAGTGAAACTTAAACAAACAGATTCCGGAATTTGTCATGTGCCTAACTCTTTTTTTCTGGGTAGGGACAGAGGGGTTTGTTTTTTATTCAGGACAGCCTCAGGCTTGTTACCGATGTGGGGCTTGAACACATTTGTTGAGCACGTGTGATAAATCCTGTTGCGACAACTGTGGGGAAATAGGGTACATTAAGTTACAATGTACCAACCACACCAGGTGTGACAGCCCAAGATCTGGTGTTAGAGCTGGAGCCTTATCCTTGCCTCCTGTTCGTTATACAGAGCCAGAGAGAGAGAACAGGCCAAACCCCCTTCCATTTGTTAGAAGATCCACTAGGAAGGCAAACTCCCCCACCCCCACCCCCTGTGAAGAGGTTTGAATCTGAGAACTCCTATGCTGCCCTCTTTTCTCAAGGGAGCGCATCAGACATGGAACAAGAAGAGACTGCCTCCCAGCATACCATCTCTGATCATGTAACACCGGATCAGGAGCTGGTAGGTTATAAAGGAAAAAACAAAAAGAAAAGGAAAAAAATCCTTTGAGAGACTTAAATTGCCCATTCTGGTTGCCTTAACGATCTGTTCATTAAACATTCACAGCATATTGAAAGCAGTGAGATGTCAGATGATTTTTTAATTTTCTCCATACCCAGGGTTTTGATATATGTTTTATTCAAGAGTCTTGGATGCACACTATAGACCAAATCTTCTCCTTTAAAGCAGAATGGTGGTGAGGGCCCTGTTATTGGTCCTTTGGAATGGAGTGTGCAGATGGGATTGGGATTTTGTTTAATGCTTATAAATTTACTTTGTTAAAATTAATTGATCTGATACCCGGGAGGGTCTTGATACTTGATGGAATATGGGAAAACTATACGTTTCATTTTATTAATGTTTACTGATTTCAGACTAAAGCTGATAGAGTCCAACTGTTGACTCTGATACAACCCTTTTTGGTGTCCTCAAATAAAATTGTTTTTGGGGGGATTTTAATTGTAATATTCTAAAGGGAAGTAAAGATCCAGTATCTCAAAAGAAAATATACTGTGGTTCTTCTACCCTAGCTAGAATAGTGGATACTGATAAACATATTAATTGTGGTTATCATTTGACCAAAGGCCCTGAATTTACTTATGAAAGAGGGAGAGTCACATCTACAATAGATCATATTTTTATTTCTTGCAATATTTTGGCCTTTCAGTTTTTTAATTAGCCAGCAGAATTTTCTGACCATTCAGTGCTTATTCTGAGGGTGACAGTCCTGCAAAAAAATCCTAAGCGTGCCACCCGATGGAAATTAAATATATCTGCTTTGGCAGATCATAAGGTGCAAACAGGCTTATTGTCCTTGATTAAGGCTCGAGAATCTATAAGGGTTCCGTATAATGATAGGCACGAATGGTGGGAGGACTCTAAAGCAGATTTTAAAGCCTGGCTTATGAAATATGGGAAAAGTAGAGAGAATTAGACATTTCTCAGATATTTATCTCTATGGTCTCATCTACAAAGAGTGTATTCCCTGGTAACCATTTCTAGGGCGGATTATTCCTCTCAAATAAAAGTGCCTAAAGAAGAAATGTTAATCTTTCAATATGATAGGGCCAAGTCTATTAATGTTATGTTGCAATCTGGTACACAAAGAACTCCAGCTGGAGATCCATACATGGCTTGTAAAGAGCTACAGCATTCAATGAACATTGATTCTTTAGTAGATCCTGCAGGGAGTGTGGCGGATACGCCTAAAACCTTATGTCAGGTTATAAAAAATTATACGATGTCCTATAACCCTTTGATAACCCCAGTAGAAGGGGATATACAAAGTTATTTACAGACAATTAAACTCCCAATAGTGCCATTAGATTCTAGGGTAATGGAGGCAGAGATTAGTAAAGTTGAGGTTTTATTTGCTGTTAAATCCTTAAAATCTGGGACGTCGTCAGGGTTAGATGGCCTTCTGGGTGAATTTTATAAATGTTTTTCAGACATATTGGCTGATCATCTGGCACAAGTTTTTCAATCATTTCTAGTTCACAATAAGATTAGAACACCCTTTTTAGAAGGCCTTTTGTTTTTTTTATATAAAGCAGGGGACAAGTCCAGTATTCACAACTGGAGACCCATCACAATTCTGAATACGGATTATAAACTATTGGCCTGTATCTTGAACAACAGAATTAAGGCATACTCTAGCTTAATTCTTTCCCCCTATCAAAATTGTGGTATTCCTGGGAAACACATTCAGAATGCCCTGATGATAATCAGAGATTTGATTGAATATCTATCACTTCATGACAAGTCAAGCACTCTTATTTCATTGGACCAGGCTAAGGCATTCGATAGAGTGTCCCATGCTTATTTATTTGCTACCTTGCAATACTATGGGATTCCACCACTCATCAGAAAGCACATTAAATTGATGTATAATAAAGCATTAGTGTTTCCAGTTATAAAGAGACAGGTTATGGAGGGGCTTCATATCTCCACAGGAGTCTGACAAGGGTGCCCACTGAGTCCTTTACTTTATCTATATACGCTGAACCCTTTATTGTGGACTGTGACTCAGGCACCATTATGGGAAGGTTTGCAGTGGGGAGATTCTGAGGAAAGTCTTAAGATACAAGCCTATGCAGATGATATCTGTCTGTTTTTTTCTAATCAGTTGGCTTTACCGGCCTTTTTTAGGGTAATGGAAAACTTCACAACAATTTCCAATGCAAAACTTAATGTGGAAAAGTGCAAGGGCTTGCATATTGGAGCAGGCACCCCCTTACCATCACAAATAGAAGGTATTCAGATCTCATCCCACCCCCTTAAAATATTAGGGATTTTGATTGGGCCTCAAAATATACAAATAGTTAACTGGGAAGCAGGAATTTTAAAGGTTGAATATAAAAGTCATAGATGAGACATTGGGAAATGACCAAAGGGAAACAAATTCAGGTTCTGAAATAATTTATTATTCCTAAGTTATAGTATGTAGCTATGATTTAACCCCCCCCCCATTACACTGGAGACCAAACTATATCGTTTGTGCTTTCAATTATTATTGGGTAATAAAGTGAACCCCATTAAACACTGCTTTACCTATTTGCCACGGAACAAGGGAGGCCTGGGGATGCTGGACCCAATTACCTTTTTTCGTACCCTGTTTTAAATTCAGACAGTTAAATGTGGGTTAATTGTTACAGAGGACCTCCACCATAAATGGGTGCAGAAGGTTTTATATAAATATTTTCAAGCTTGGACAGTGGTTCCCTCTAAACTTGGTAACCATCTCTCAGTACCGGTTTATTTTTTTTTTTTAATTCAAGTTTATTGATAAACAACGGGTACATTTGATACAAACTTGACAGGCAATTTTATGAACTTACATATATATTCCTTTACTTAATCACTTGATGCCCCTCTCCAGTCGGCAGTATCACCAGCATTAATTATTTAATTAGTGTAGGAAAGGGAAAGAGGGGAGGAAAAAAAAAAAGGGGGAGGGAGAACCCAAAGTCAGGGCCTTCAATTCATTTCCCACTCCCCTAGGTCACAGAACAGGTCATTGTAATTAGGTTCTAGGTCGGGGAGATTTGATGCCAGATTATCCATCTGGTCCACCTCCGGGTGTATAACACTGTTCTGTGGTTTATTTTATATGTTAGTTCTTCCATGTCTGCGATTCCTTGAACTATTTGTATCCAAGAGTCCATAGTGGGAGAGACCCTCTTTAACCATAATTTAGTGATCACCTTGTGGGCTGCCGCTAGGAGGAGGGACCATAAATATAATGAGTCTGCTCCAGCCAGGTTCTGAGGTGGCTCGCCCAACACCAGACAGGGCCAATCCAGGGGAGGGTCCAGGTCCAGAATTTTAATGAGAGCCTGGGAAATGTCTCCCCAAAACCGGCCCAGTCGTGGGCACCGCCACATGATATGTAAAAAACTTGCCTCACCCTCTCCACACATTCTCCAACATGAGGGATCTCTGTCAGGGTTCCTCCGACTAAGTGAGAGAGGAGTCAGGAAATATCTTATTTTTACTTTCCAGGTAAACTCCTGCCAGAAAGGAGAACTAGTGGTCTTAGGAACCAGCCCGAACACCTTATCCCAATCAATTTCCCTGATGTCCTCAGCTCCTTCCTCCCTCCATCTATGTTTGACCCTCTCCAAGTAGTCTCTCTTCAGGCCCACAAGGGCTTTATATAGTGCAGAAATTAAACCCGTGACTCTCTGCGAGGTCAAGATTGCACAGAGGCTTTCCACCAAGGGGATTGCCCTACTCTCTTGGGGGTCCAATCTACGACATTTACAAATATAGTCTCTGACTTGTAGGTAGCGATAGAAATCGGAGGAACGTGGACCATACTTATCTTTCAGGGTCTCAAAGTCCAGGATCTCCCATCTGCCATATATTGTTTAATGTAGATCAGTCCCATTCTCTCCCAGGTTCTGAATGTGTGATCTAATCGGGCTGGGGTAAAAGCAGGATCCCACGATGGCCTAAAAATCGGCCAGAGGGAAAGTTTTATTTTGTGTTTCTGCCATGCTCTGTGTGTGGCCCTTATAGTGTCCCTCACTGTGGTCAAGACAGGGGGTTGGAATCCCCCGAGATTACCCCTGTGAACAACATGGGCGCCTAATGAAGGACCCCTCTCCTCCTCCTCTATTACCTCCATGTCCTTCCAATTAGCTTTATAGGTAGAGACAGACCATTGTAACGCCCTTTTAATCTGAGCGGCCAGATAGTAGTTTCCCAGGTCCGGAAGGGCCCTACCTCCCCTCACCCTTCCGAGCTGGAGGATTCTGGCGCTGACTCTTGGTTTCTTGTTGTTCCAGATAAACTTTAAAATCATTCTTTGCCAGACATTAAATTGTGATTTAGTTATAAATGTCGGGAGACATTGGAAAAGATATAAATATCTAGGAAGAATGTTCATAGTTACCGTCTGTATTCTTAAGTATAGTGGTAGGTTCAAAAGCGACCACCTATCCAAGTCTCTCTGTACCTGGCTCGTAAGTGGGACATGGTTGGCTTTAAGGAGGCGCGAGTTGTGTTTAGTTAGGCATACACCCAAATACGACATTTTGAGTGCCAGCCAGTTCAAGGGTAAAGATTCCACAACACTATGCGAGGGAGAATAATAGAAGGCCAAGACCTCAGTTTTATTCTTATTCAGTGTATATCCCGAGTGCCTACCGAACTCTGTTAATATGGACCAGATATTGGGAATGGAGGATTCCGGATTGGACAGGCAGAGCAGAACATCATCTGCGTAGAGTGATATCTTCCTCTGCTGTCCCCCCACCTCAATACCGTGAACCACTGGGGATGCACGTATCACCTCCGCCAATGGCTCTATATATAGGGCAAACAATAGGGGGGACAAGGGACAGCCCTGACGTGTGCCCCCTACCTAGGTTGAATCGCCCTGTGAGCCCACCATTAACCCTGATATATGCCTGAGGACTATAATACAGAGACTTAATACAATCAATGAAAGCCTGCGGAAAGCCCATGCGTTCTAGGACCAGAAACAAGAATGGCCATGAGACTTTATCAAAGGCTTTTTCCGCGTCCAGACTCATAAGGCATGTAGGCTGGCGGTCACTATGTATAGCGTCTATTATGTTAATGGCAGAGCGGACACCATCTGGGGCCTGCCTACCCGGTATGAATCCCGCTTGGTCAGGGTTAATTAATTCTGTGAGGATGGCATTTAGTCGAGATGCTATTACCGCTGTAAAGATTTTATAATCCGAATTTAAGAGGGAGATTGGCCGGTAAGATTCGCATTTGGCCGGGTCTTTATTCTCCTTCGGGATAAGCGTAATTGTAGCATATTGCCAGGAGGGAGGGATCGGGCTCGCTTCCTGCCAGACCTCAGAGAAAACATTCTGTAATAAAGGGGTAATGTCTGGGAGGAACATTTTATAAAATTCGGCTCCAAAACCGTCCGGGCCAGGACATTTCCCTACTTTAAGGGCCTTTATGGTATCTATGATTTCTGTTTGGGTAATAGGTTTAATTAGAATTTGTGCCTTATCTGGATGAAGAGTTGGGAGGTGTATGGAGCCAAGGTAGGCCCTGGTATCATCAGCTGATGTTGATGTCTGAGGCGTATAAAGTTTGCGGTAGTACAAAACAAAAGCTTCTGCTATTTGTTCAGGCCTCTGGGTAATAAGGCCACTGTTCGGACAGAGTATCTTCGTTATTGTTGCTTTGGCTCTGAGTTGTCTCAGTCTAGTTGCCAACAGCTTACGCCTCTGGGGCCACCTCGTAGTATTTCTGTTTAAGGAAGAAGAGGTTCCTCTCAACCTCCTCCTCTGTAACTTTTGTATTTCTGCTTTCAGGGATTTGAGTTCAAGGTCCCTCTGCCTATCCCAGTTCAGCTTTTGGTGGGATTCTAACTCGATAGCTTTTATTTAAATCCAGGTGTCTCTGCAGTCTGTCTTTTTTTCCTTGAGGCTATACTTATTAGCTGGCCCCTAATTGTTGTCTTTAGCGTATCCCAAATAATTTGAGGCGTCACTCCAGGTGTGGAGATCACCTTAATAGTGTCTGCTATGTGTTGCTTGATTTTGTCAACTACGTCCCTATCCCGAAGGAGAGACATGTTCAGCCTCCAGTGTGTTGTTTTTTTTGGCAGGGAAATAGCAGCCTCTAAGAATATCGGACTGTGATCCGACATAGCGGATACTCCGACCCACATAGAGGGCAGTGCAGAGAGACTGTCCTTAAATGTGAAAAAGGTATCCAGCCTGGAGTAGACCCTAAACCTGGGAGAGTAGCAGGTGTAATCCTTAGCCCTGGGGTATTTCTCTCTCCACACATCTACCAGTCCCATATGATTCAGAGCTTGTTTGACTGCCCGGGCCCTACGGTATTCGGGGTTCTGAGTAGTAGATGTGGTGTCCAAATTTCTATCCCAAACCAAATTCCAGTCACCCCCCATAATCAAAAGGCCCCTAGACCTCTCCGTGACCAGGCGGGCCAATGAGACGTAAAATGAAGTTGGGGATCCCGGGGGGGCATAGACATTGACTAATGTAACCTGGGTGTCCTGTATTCTCCCTATCAACATAATATATCTAGCAGCATTATCTGCCACTGTGTCTTCGACCACAAATGGGAAGGACTCCGCTAGGAGGATGGCAACTCCCCTCCTGCGGCCCGACTCCAGTGAGGCATAATGTATCTGTGGGTAGGCCCTGGTTCTCAGTTTTAAGACCTCGGTTGGGGAAGGGTGGGTCTCCTGTAAGAAATTTACCTCACATTTCTGCCTAGCAATATATTTCTGAATTTGTTTTCTCTTCACTGGACTGGAGCAGCCATTAATATTATATGAAAGAACTTTCACATTATGATGTGCCATTGTCATGTTTCAGACAGACCCTGTCTACCAAGCTGTAGACTGTTGAGACAACTAAATATGCCTGTATATTGTAAATTGCCAGAAAAAAACTTGAGTACCCGTACAACTGAAGCAAAACTAATAACAAGAAACTTTTCAACAGGAATAAAAAAAACTGAGCGGTTTGCACCAACATGCGCCTAGGGTTAGGCCGGTATGCAAGCCTAGGCAAGTAAAGGATTGGGGCGGGAAGGCTCTTCCATAGCCCTCCTGACCCTCCTGAAAGATTCAACCTTCGACTTCCTAGGGGAAGGTGGGAGAAAAATCCCATTCAAAGGGCAAGCGCTAAAGCGCCATTTAGGGAAGTATTCCCTCCTAGTGGAGAGCGCATCCTTCTTCCCAGGGGAAAGTCCCCTACAGGGGATGCCCCATAGTCAGTGTTGGGCATTAAGCAGTCATATTCCGACTCCCTCCACGGCTCCTGTGGATTCATTTTAAACTTGTAGAATCACCTTATTTATATTATTAATCAAGGGGGGTAGATACAAAAAGGAGATACCAATTCCAACGATTAACATTCTTAAAGGGGTATAGCACCAACTATGTATCTGTGTACTGCTTTTGAGTCCCCTCAGTGTTCTACATTCAGACAGATTGGTTAAGCCAGAACGTCAGGTCACCAGACCAGCCCCCCGCAGGGGCTTAAGGTCCAGTAGCCAAAGCTGATCCGGATTAGAGAGGGCAATCGACCCCCGGTGCATGTCCCGGAAATCCCCTCCGCTTGGAATTCGGCAATGAAAAGCCCCAAGGCTTAACGGTCTTCATCATTTTTCCCCATTTAAAGATCCTCTGAACGACACAGCCATCCAAAAGCCCGCCCCAACCCCCTGCCAAACACAACGACAGTCCCAGAACAACTTCCAGTACATGTCCAGACATCTTGAGGAATGAGACTGGAAGTAGCCCCGCCGTGGAGATCCAAAACGCGTGGCTGTCACTGTGTGCAACAAGGGGGGCAGCGGGGGGAAGGGAAGACCAAACAGCGACCCCCGTCCAGTTTCAAGCAAAAAACCCGGTGGTACTTACAGCGGATTCCGCCAACAGGCCCGGGGGGGTGAGATAAATCCTTCAGACATGACAGACCCAAGATCATGACTCGATCGTTTCGTTTGGCGTGCTTCCTTCCTGTTCCACCATCAGATGAGGAGCCTTTTTGTTGAGGCCTGCGGGATCACCTAGCTGGGTTATAAGGGCAGCGACGTCCACTCTCAAGTTCTGTCCGCAAGCTCCTTGCGGGTTTCCCCTCCGAGGTGGCCCCTTCTGTGAGACGGTCCATGCTGAGGCAAGTAGATCTCTTTCCAGCCTTTCCTTCGTGAGGGGGGGGACCGATAGCCCGAGCGATTCCAGATAGGGAGTAGCAGCCAGCAGATCCTGGAATGTTTTAACCCCACTGTCTGTGTGAATTCTCAGCCTTGCTGGGTATAGAATCTGTGCTTTCAGGTCATGAGCTCTGAGCTGTTTTAGTATTGGCCAGAGCGATCTCTGGCCTCCTGAACTTTCGTAGTGTGGTCGTTGTCTAGAAACACTCGATGGCCATCAAAGATCAGCACACCTTTCTTCAAGCCAGCTTTAAGATCTCCTCTTTAGTTTGATAACTAGTAAATCTTGCAACTATTGAGCGAGGCCTCGATCCGGGTTTTAGGCGGGCAACGAGAGACCTGTGTGCCCGGTCCATAGCCAGATCAGCGTCCAGGGGTAGCGGGAGTATTTGTTTAAGCATTTTCTGTAGAAAAGTAGCCATGCTTTGAAATTTGTCTTCGGAGCCCTCTGGGACTCCAAACAGCCTGACGTTTTGTCTCCTATTGCGACCCTCCAAATCGTCTAGTTTGCATGTGAGTTCTCGGTCCCTGGCAAGTAAGTACAGCAAGAGTCTGTCCTGGCGATCTGATTGTTCAACCAGTTGACTAGCGCAAAGCTCCAGTTTATCTGTTTTATGGTCCACTTTAGCCAGGTCTGCTTTAAGGTCACTGAGCGTTTGATCAATCTTTGCCACCGTCCGTGCTGTCTGAAGAATGGTTTCTCGGAGGCTCGGTATAGTCTCCTCGGCCCCTGCTTCGGCATGTTGCAGGCCTTCCCTTGCGTCCCTCTCCTGACTGTCGGATCTTCCCTCACCCTGCATCATTTCTTTCAATTTTTGTATTGGCGTTGATGGCAACTTTGATGTTCTGTTTCTTTTGTTTTTTGCTGGCGAGGACATCACGCTTTTGAGGTGATTGAAGCGGATTGTAGCGGGGAGGGAGACGGAGTTGGAAATCTATGCTGCCATTAGCCCGCTGACGTCACCGGAAGTCAGTACCGGTTTATTTTGAACCCACTGCTCAAAAATTATTTAAATGGGGATTGAGCAAGCAACAAATTCAACAAGGAACAGTACCTCAACAATATAAAGTTGTTCTGAGCTTGATATACCCTGTGTGTCAAGAATTGTCCTACCGAAGATAATCCTAGGGCTTTATTACAATTAAATAATTGCAAACTCCCGAGTTTTATGTGGGAAACAATCTGGCTGGCTATGCATGGCAGGTTAAATGTACTGGGGAATGCCAAGCACAATGTTGTAGATGAGAGGAATTGTCGCTATCTAGACTGTACAAATGTGGAAACTATGGAACATTTTTTTTAGAATGCTCATTTTCACAGCCTTTATGGGAATTTTTGTCACTCAAATGGGAGATGAGATGGTTAACTCGAATGACTTATTAAACCCTAGTTTGGGGTAAGATCCCCATTGGGGAGTCAGCGTATGATATTAAAGCGTTTAACCTCTTTAAATGCTGTCTAATGTATATTTTATGGCAGGCAGGATGCCAGTGGGTGCTACAGCAAAAAAGGATATCATATTATGTGTTTAGTGATCTGGTGGAACAATTTATGGGTAAAGCTTATGCACAAGATCTTGCGAAGCACTCTGCAGTAAAAGTTTATAGGTGGTGGAAAGGGTTCCATTTTTTTATTAAATTTAAATAAAGAATGGAGTTAGGCCAGAATTGTGGCTATTAGCATGAGGGTGTGAAATGCCTGTTAAGAGTTTTTTTGTTTTCCTCCTCTTTTTTCCCTCCCTTACTCTTTATTTGCTTTTCAGTTTTTCCAGAGTGTAGCACCCTTGTTTTTTTTTGGGGGGGGGGAGGGTTCCATGGTGGCTAGAGTAGTTGGTGCCTTAATCTACAATTTTAATGACATGTAGTGCATATTATTCTCTTGTTGTTGTTTTTTTCCTTCCTTTTATATAACAGTATATATGATTTCCTTTTTTTGTGTGTGCTGCTTTGTACCATGTGTCTTTCAATAAAAACTCCCCTACTCTTTTCGATAAGTGCAATGGGATCTTTAACATCCACCTGAACTACCACCAATCCAGGCAGATGGGACCTCGGTTTAATGTCTCATCCGAAAGACGGCACCTCAGAAGTGCAGCACCCCTCTCATGGTGCACTACAGTGTCAGTACTGGGATATTAACCCAAATGCCAGATGTGGGAACTGAGCCCCACTGCCCTCTGATCTCCCAGCCTCAGAGGCGAGTGTGCTACCTACTGAGCCACTGACACTGACAACTGACAGCTGATACTGATACTGACACTGACAACTTTAGGCTTCTCAGCTCCCATAACCATGTTATCAGGCTCCTGACTGCCCTTGATCACCATAGGCTCCTGATCCCCCCAGTCAATGTCCTAGGTGGGGGTAGCATGGTTTGGGTGGTCCCCTAGATGGTCCTGATGGGAAAGGAGGGTGAACATAGGTGGGGGAGTCTAGTATGTGGGTCCAGTGGGAGGTCCAGATGGGAGAAGGGGGGGGCCATATCTGGGGAAGCATGATCCTGGGGGTCCCTTTGGTGATTCAGATGGGCAAATAGGCTCCGAGGGGGTCCTATGGGTGGTCTGTGGGGGCAGAGTATTGTCCCAAGGGAAGACCTGCCTGCCTGCCTGCAGCCAGTCGGGAATCCAGCCCACACTTAACCCACCTTCTCTTTCCTCAATGTCTCCCCGGGTCGGGGCAAGAGTTTGCGGCAGTTCCATAAGGCAGGTGCTGTCCACCTGAACTAATATTTAAATTAAAAAAAAAAGTAAGTTTCTTTTAATGCTGAGGGTACAATAAAGAATGGCCATGGCCATTAGTGGGGTCAGGGCAAGGTTCCGGAGCAAGGGACTTCCCAAGGGTGGATCTATTCAAATTTATTTAAATTACTCTAGAAAGGGAGCATGGGGTGAGAGGGCAACCCCATTCCAAATTATCTAAATTTATCTAAATCGCGCTCCAAGTAGCTACCGGAGGTGGAGCACAGGCAGCACAGGCCCTGAGTTAGAGAGTAAATAGGACTCCCCACCACAAGGAGCAAAGGTAGCGTAAAGCCCCAGTTATAGCCAAGCTAGCCAGTTGGGCTAGTGAATAAGGGCTGGCTGGCCCAAAAGTTGTTTGTTTCTATTATTTATTCAGAAATAAATAATAATTGGCTAGCTTGGCTATAACTGGTGCTGTACCCTGTCTTTGCTCCTTCTGGAGCCTTGTTTACTATCTAATTCGGGGCCTGCCCTGCCCTCTACTCTGCCTCAGGGAGCCACTTAATTTGAATGCCAACCACCAGAGTCCTTAAGTGATCGAACATATGGCTTTGATTAGTTATGCGTTGCCCTCTTTACCCCTTCCCCAGGATGTATCTGAAACGAGCTGCTTCTCAGCTCAGTATGTCTTTTCTCATGAAACTTTTGAAAATAAGATAAATGAAATGCCACAATTAGGAGAGAAATGATTAGAGGACATTCATAAAGGAAAATCAGGGTCAGATCCCCGAAAAATCAAGGCCAGTGCCAAACCTTCATTTTCCATTTGTTTGTTGTTCTGACTCTGTGCATAGCCAGATGGGTAACCCCTATGAATGGAGCATGTTGGGAATTTAGGTTTTCATATCCTTCAAGGCTTGGTCAAATGACATAGAGATGGAACAGACTAAAACTATAGCTCCAGAATGCATCGGGAGCATGTACGCTATAGGTGCGTCAGTTCACCATCTCCCACTGGCATAGTAGCTTGCTAGGGAGTCAAAATGTGACAGACTCTGATCTCATGCAGCATCAAATGGCAATAGGATTATGAGCCCCATAACCCCCTGCTGCCTCAAATGTTGGACTCGCAATTGAGGTGACGAAAAGGCAGCGGTTTGCCGGAAGGGCAGTGCTAGCTGCATGCAAGCTATGAGTGCCATGGGATAATCCACAACAGCAGACTAATAAAGAACTGGGAGCCTAAATCATCGGAAACCACAGGCAAAGATGGGGAAGAAGGAGGTGGTGCACATTGCAAAGAAGCTGGACAAGGTGCCAGGACTAAGAACAACAACATGGTCAATATGATGCAGGCACCGAGTGTTTTTATCTCAGGAGCACTTGAGAATGAATCTCCAGTTTTTCTCTTTCTTTTTTCCCCAGGAAAGAATTATGTCAGAGGGCCACGTGTGCAGTGAGCATTCCTCCGTGTGGCAGGAATGGCAGCACACATAGCTAGCTGCCCCTCGTGGTGCAGGGCAAGCTGAATATAGGGTATGAGCTGTGCTGATATGGCCCACCATACCTCTCAACTGACCCAGATTATGAGGACATCCTTCATTTTGGACCTCAAAACTGTTCTGTCCCTCTTTTTTAATTGGTCATGAATTGGGGACTGCTGTGAGTGCCTGTCTCATGGGTCCTGAGCTAGCTGCCCCCCCCATCTGCATTGGCCCCTCTTTATAGATTTTTAAAATGCCAAATAGGAATGGCTACAAGCCTACAAACTAGAGGGAACTAAAGTTGTGACTTGAGTGAGGGAGATGTACAGTAGTGAGATAGCTGAGGTAAATTAAAAGATACTGGGCCACATTTTCAAAGACCTGCTGAACCACCACAACTTGTGGAGATTTAGGGGCTTCACCACACCCCAGCTGTGTCAGGGACCCTGCACTGTATTCAGAAAGAGCAGGGTCCCTGTGCCAGAAATCTGGGATATGCCACAACCACAGGCATGCACACCTACTGGTAATGCTGCAGGGATTCAGCTGCCCCCCCCACCACTGGTGCAACCAAAGAAGTGCTGGGATGACTGGGGGTGGTAGGCACACACATGCCTGGCAAGTGGGATACTGGGGTGGCATGGGGAAGGGGTGGCATATTGGTGATTGGGAAAGGGGTGGACAATCAGATCAGAACAGTTGCACCCAGAGGGGGTACCAAATATGGCACACTACTTGCATGGACACAGAACGGTGAATGAGGGGTATAGCGACACAGTGCCATGGTCCCATGTTGGCACAGCTCTGGCAGCAGTCTCCAGGGCCATGCTCACCTTGGGCCATGGTACTGTGTGCTGCTATACCCCCTCATTCACCATTCTGTGTCCGTGCAAGTAATGTGCCATAGTTGGTACCCCCTCTGGGTGCAACTGCTCTGATTTGATTGCCCATCCCTTTCCCAATCACCAATGTGCCCCCATGCCCATGCCACCCCCTACATGCCTTTTACAGCCCCCTAAACAACACTTTCCACAGAGTCTGCAATGGTGCAAGGGGCTTAGATCAGGTTTTCACTGATCTATCTCCAGTCACTTGCTCCGGCCATGTTGGAGCTTCTTGCATCCCAAAAAAGGGGATGTTGCAGCGCCACCATGACACAAGCTCCCTTGTGGCATGGCACACCCTCATTTGGCCATGAGGGTGGAGCAGCACCATAAGTATGCAGCGGCGCATGATTCAGATTATGTTTCTCAATCGCTAATGCCACATCTTTTGACGATGGGTGCAGGTTGCATCACAACTGTTTGATGTAAGCACCTTCCATCCATCATAGGGCTTTGAGCCCTTCCGCCCCTGAATGCTGTTAATGTATTTCCAGTGCATTTTGAACTTTTATTCGCAACTTGGTTATTTTTTAATATTTTTCCCCAAACTTTTCAACATAGCCTTCAAGATTGGTGAAATTCTTTCAAACCTGTCCCACAAGGTGACTTTACAATCATCCCATGAAATCACCTTTTGGGCTGGATTTGAAAATGCTCACTATCCAGTTCAAGAGGTGGGAGTCATAAGAAGACTATATTGAACATTTGGGGTCAGAATTAAAATAGAAAAAAGTTCTGAAGATACACTGAAATTTCTCAACGCTAGCTCAAAATTTTTGCAATTTTCAATATTATGATTCCAAATTTTTAACATAGACATTTTTTCACACCACTTCATAGAAACATAGAAACATAGACTTTGACAGCAGATAAGGACTGCTTGGCCCATCTAGTCTGCCCATTTCCCTACCTACAGGATAGGCTGCACGTCCTAGTTAACCAACAGCCTATTTCTTTCTACCCCCCAACAAGAATTGCCTTATGTCTGTCCCATGCATTCTTGAATTCTCCCACAGTTATAGACCCCACAACCTCCTCAGGAAGGCTGTTCCATGCATCCACTACCTCTCTGTGAAATAATACTTCCTCACATTGCCCTGAACTGCCCTCCTTCTATCTTTAAATTGTGTCCCCTTGTTCTTGCAAGTCTCTTTTTCTGAAAGATGCTACCCTCTTGGACTTTGTTGATTCCACTGAGGTACTTAAAAGTTTCTATCGTGTTCCCCCTCTCTCTTCTTTCCTCAAGGGTATACATGTTAAGCTCCTTTAGTCTCTCCTCATATGGCTTCTCTTGCAGACCCTGCACCATTTTAGTTGCCCTCCTCTGGACTGCCTCTATCCTGTCTTTGTCCTTGCGGAGATGGGGACTCCAGAACTGGACACAGTACTCCAGATGGGGTCTCACCAACTGTCTGTACAGAGGGATAAGAACTTCCTGTTTTCTGCTGCTGATGCCTCTCCCCTATACATCCCAGTATACCCCCAGCCCTCCCTACTGCCTTCTCACATTGCTTGCTAACCTTAAGGTCATCCGATATGATTACCCCCAGGTCCCTTTCCTTTTTTGTTGTTGTTACTACCTCCCCACCCATTGTGTATTCTTCCCCTGGGTTCTTGTTTCCCAGGTGCATTATTTTGCACTTCTTTGCATTGAATCCTAGCTGCCATACTTCTCACCATTCCTCCAACCTTGCCAAGTCCCTTTTCATCCTTTCCATGCCTCCTTGTGTATCAACCCTGTTGCAGATCTTTGTGTCATCTGCAAAAAGGCATACTTTTCCTTCCAGTCCCTCTGTAATGTCACTGATGAAGACATTAAAAAGGACTGGACCCAATACTGAACCCTGCAGTACCCCACTAGTAACCCCTCTTTCTTCAGAGTGGACTCCATTTATAATTACCTTCTGTATCCTGTTGTCCAGCCAATGTTTTACCCAGGCTACCACCCTGGGACCCACTCCCAGGCTGGTTAATTTGACTAATAATCTTTTGTGTGGGACTGTGTCAAATGCCTTGCTAAAGTCTAGGTATGCCATGTCCACAGCCCCTCCCTGGTCTACTACTTTGGTCACCCAGTCAAATAAATCTATTAGATTCATCTGACATGACCTTCCCACTGTGAACCCATGGTGCCTTGGGTCCTATGCTCTACTGGCCTCTAGGTACTGAACTATTCTTTCCTTCAGAAGTGACTCCATTGCTTTCACTACCACAGACTTCATGTAAGTGATAGGTGTTGTTTTTTTCTAATCCTGGCAAAAATGGGTTTTCACACCTGTAGCATGATATGACATTCTGGCCAGGATTAAAACATTTTCACTTACCTGGTTCATGAGGCGGAGTCATAAGACTGTGTTGAAAATTTGGGTACAGAATATCAAAATGATGAAGTACCATGTTTGCAGGGACTGCCGTTGACCCAGTGGGAACCTTGCCTTCCCATGCCAGTGACCTGAGTTTGGGTATGATCTCGGTGAGCCAGCTGAGTAGGCCAAGGCTGGGGGGGGGCCCTGCAGTGTGTGGCACTGGCCCAAGCCTGCGGAGGGACAGAACAGGTGTACATACGATACCTTGTGGTGGGCAGGGAAGCCTTCCTTTACAAGGGATTGACATGCATGTCGAGGCCTGATGGGCCCATGCACTGCGTTGAGGCAGGTGGCAAGAAAAATGGGAAAGAGTGTACCTGGCAGGATGAAGGTCTGGTCGCTACAGGCCCCACAACAATGACAGACTCTCTACTGCATTCAGCTGACTAGCACAGTCACCCTCCATCTCAGGAACTTACTTGTACCTTTGGTTATATCCCTCACACACACACACACACACACACACACACACACACACACACACACACACACACACAGACAGGCATAACTCTCAACCTCCAGATAACCAAATCAGGGACAACCAACGAAAATCAGGGACACTTCATTAGCATAACATTTGCATAGTCGCACCCCAAAGTGGGTCACATTTCACATGTTGCCAGCTATTTATAGTTGCCTCACATGAAGCATTCAAAAAGTATTGTTCTTTATTTCTTTGCCCAGATGTTATTGTTAACTACATAGAACATTTAAGACCAGTGGCAACAATATTTATTACTTAAGATGTTATTTTATTAGCCAAGAAAAACTCAGGTATAAAATTTAAAGTGCATTACAGACATTATTGCATCAAAATGTTTTAAAACATAAAATGACTGCACCCCATCACCATTGCCACCACAAGTGCCCTCAAAGTGTTTCATAAATACAGTTACAAAATGATTGCATCAAAATGTGTTAAAACAGAAAATGTACACATCACCAAAAGCAACACATCACACAAATGTTATACTCAAGTCTCAAGTGTCTATGTGCCACTTCAATTGCCATTAAGAGTCTGTTGCTGCTTCCTGTTTTGCAGGATGTTCTTTATTGTATGCTGCTGTGGCCTTTCTTGCTGCCTCAGTTACTTCTTTTGGCTGCCGCACAGCAAAACAGTCATTCTCTTCGTTCATTTTTATAGCAAGAAGTGCATTTAATGGTTTCACATTCGTAGATTGCCTCAATTCAGTTTTTACCTTCCGAACCATGCTAAAGGCTTGCTCTGGTTCACTGTTTGAATGTGGAATGCATAGAACAGTCAGCATTAGTTTGCAAAATGCTGGCTGGTCTTGCACTTCAACACTGGAAAGAATGGTAGACCAGTAGTTCAGGAAAGAGGGCACTGTATTGCCTGTGCTGTTAGAAATCTGCTGCCATTCAGTCAACTGGTATACTGAAAATTCATCCAGGAGCTGGCTGCGTTCTTGCCCGGAGTTGCAGAGTCCCAGGCGGGTACCAATGTCTGCTGTAATTGTAGAAGATAGCTGCAGCTTGCATGCAGGATCTAGCAAAGTGCCAACATTCTTAAGTAGAGAGTCATGTGATGAGAAGTTTTTCTTCATCTTAACTAGCACTGCTGATAAAAAGCTTTTGACTTTTTTTATGAAATTTCTTTCTGCTGTTGTCCCAATGATCATCTGCATTTTCATCAAGGTAGATCTCTGCATCTGGGCCCACACGGATTTCGGTGTCTAGCAGAATATTTCCTTCATCTTCCAGTAAACAATTACTGGCAGATACAGAATGCAGAAAATCTCTGGCCGCAGGTGACTTCAATAGCTTGCTAGCATAGGTCTGCATGGTTTTCATGATGTCGTTGTTCAGTTTCATCAGCTGACTGTCCCTGCTCTGCATTTGTACATTGAATTCATGCAGAGGTTCCACTGCATACTGTAAAAAAAGGAATCCCAGCTTCACCTCAGGACTTCGCAGTCTGTCAGCAATGAGCTTAACTTTAGCTGTGCGCTGTTCGAAGGTCATAAAATAAGACTTCAGAGCAGGCCACATGTCCAACATTCTTTTAATGACCTTGCTCAGGCTCAGCCATCGAGTTGGTGCGTGCTTTATGATTTTCAATGGCTCTATTTCGACAAAAAGAGTAAACTCCTTTAACTTCTGCTGGCACTGTGTACTGCTGGAAAAATGACGGTAAATGTCAGATATTGAGTCCTCAATGGGCAGTGCCATTGCTTTCACACCCGATTTCATGCAGAGATCTGCCAAATGGCATAAGCAGCTCATGTGAATAAGACTGGGATTGAGTTCCTTCAGGCGGGATAAAACTGAATTTCTTTTGCCAATCATGGAAGCAGCATTGTCCGATGAATATGCAGCCATGTTGCTCTCAGGAAGATTGAATTTTTGCAGTGTTTCATGAACACAGTCAAATATTGCTTGCCCAGTTCTGATTACACAAAGGGGCATATCCAAGAATTGCACATTTCTTCCCAAGCTCTGGTCAAAGAAACCAATAAAAATGATGAGTAGTTTGTCATCCCCCATATCAGTGTTCTGATCTAGATATAAGCAGAACGGCAGTGTGCGACACATTCCTGCCACACCCTCTTGGTATTTTGGGCCCAAAACATCACGGGCAATGCAGGCAGCTTTTGTATCCCCACAGGTCATCTTTTTCACCACCTCTGCATCCGTGCAATATTTCTTCATATACTTCAGCAAATGATCCCCAGCAGTGAATGGCAAGTTGTGTTCTGCCAGTAGTGCAACAAAGGCTAATTCAGCCTCAACAACCTTTGTGTTCCCTAGTTGTGAGGCAATCATTTCGGTGACTTTTCTTCCCAATGCATGCTTGACACTCTGTTTGTGCTTTTCTGAATCTATATGCCTTTGTAGATCATTGCGACCTCCATGGCCAACACTGAGGTTGGTGGCACAGACTTTGCAGAAGGCAAATTCCCAGGCCGCCCTTGCTTTCCATCACTCAGTCAAAGGATACTTTCCTGCTGCTTTGAAAGGATGCCATTCTTTTTTTCTTCTCTGGTGTTTCATCTGTGGAAAAAAAGACAAAGTGCTTAGTTTATGTCCAGAGAAACACACTTGACATATTCTTAGAGTTACTCTAGAATGGTAATTGTTCCACAGAATACACCCCCCCCCCAAAATGTAACTTTATCTCCCTTGGCCTGTCACTGCAGCTCAGTAAATCAGGACTCATACCAGCTGAAGCAAAATGCAAAACTTTTTCTGGCGGGATTCCATTTTATTTTACAATACTCACTGTATACTCTACAAATTTTGTAATGCAGGACAAGTTCCATGTTAAGATATGCACTGGTTGGTGTATATTTCTTAAGTGCAAAGCATGTACCTGAGGGAGGGGTGGGCAACATACAAAGGAAATTGGCCAACATTATGTAAACTGCTTAACAGGTTTTGACCATTTTTATTTCTTTCACGGGTCATGCACCTCTAGCAGTATTCAGGAGTGGAATATATGTTTACACATAGAAAAACAGCCAACTTACCCTTCTCAGTCACTGCTGGACATTTGTCTAGAAGAACCTGTGCTGGCACTGCTACGATCTCCTAGTTCTGGGACTGGGCCATTGCCATGTTCAGTGAACCTTGGATTCTGCTTGCTTTGTGGAATCAAATGAGATGTATGCAAGAGAAAGTTAGTAAAGGTGGCAGCAACACTAATTCTGTAAATTTCAGCTAATTTACAGTAGAAGCTGACCCCCACCTGTCCAATCCAACTAAAGTCAGGAGTCCCAGGATGAAGGAGTACTTCATCACTTTGATACTGTATCCAGAACCACAACATGTCATCACATATGAGCCAGCAGAAGGTTGGATGCTATTTACCTATCCAATCCACTCAGATTCCCGAGGATGGCAGATGAAGGGTACACACAGTATCCACAGGCTGGATGGATCTCAAAGAGTGTGTGTGTGTGTGTGTGTGTGTGTGTGTGTGTGTGTGTGTGTGTGTTAAATAAATTACCAGATACATCTGGAAATCCCATGTATAAATAAAAACAATTTTCAACACAAATTTGCCTGACTTTTATTACTTTATTTTACTACCCACATCCCATTCAAAATAACCACAGAATAATAGAAACATAGAAACATAGACTTTGACGGCAGATAAGGACCGCTTGGCCCATCTAGTCTGCCCATTTCCCTACCTACAGGATAGGCCGCAGATCCTAATTAACCAACAGCCTATTTCTTCCTACCCCCCAACAAGAATTGCCTTATATCTGTCCCATGCATTCTTGAATTCTCCCACAGTTATAGACCCCACAACCTCCTCAGGAAGGCTGTTCCATGCATCCACTACCCTCTCTGAGAAATAATACTTCCTCACATTGCCCCTGAACTGCCCTCCTTCTATCTTTAAATTGTGTCCCCTTGTTCTTGCAAGTCTCTTTTTCTGAAAGATGCTACCCTCTTGGACTTTGTTGATTCCACTGAGGTACTTAAAAGTTTCTATCATGTCCCCCCTCTCCCTTCTTTCCTCAAGGGTATACATATTAAGCTCCTTTAGTCTCTCCTCATACGGCTTCTCTTGCAGACCCTGCACCATTTTAGTTGCCCTCCTCTGCACTACCTCTATCCTGTCTTTGTCCTTGCGGAGATGGCACTTTTTGAGGAGACAACTAGCGGTAACCACGAAGGAAAGTGCATGGTACAGTGCTGACTTTCTATAGCCCAGCTTCATATGCACCTTATTGCAGATTACTGCAATAAAGGTACCTTGCTGACTGCCTTCTCCTCTGTCCCCCACCTTGTAGCCGGCGCAGCCCTCGAGTTCCAGGGAGCGGAGGGGCTCCGAGCCGCCAGCGGGTCGGCGGCACCTGCATAGCCGACCGGGGTTCCAGGAGGCCAGAAGAAGCAGGCAGAAAGGTACGGGCAAAGCCGCAAACCAATCAGAAAGTGACCGCAGTCTGTGCCTTGCTTCCGATTGGTGCGCCTTCCCCATAGACTTAAACTGGGCTTCGCTACACTATTCTGGCCGGGATTTCTGCTATTTTTTAATTTCTTTTAATTCCACCTAAAAAGAGCTGTTTTACTCTTGTATTGTGCCCGACTTAAGGGTTGTTTTGCTGTACTTAAATTAAGTGTTTACAGTCTTTTTGTAATTTTGTGTGGGCTAGACGCTTAGGCGCCTAACCCCCCTACCCTCCCAGTCTTTTGTTTGTGTAAATCCTAAGTTTTAGCACCTTATTGCAGATTACTGCAGTAAAGGTACCTTGCTGACTGCCTTCTCCTCTGTCCCCACCTTGTTGGCAGGCGCAGCCTCGGAGTTCCAGGGAGCGGAGGGGCTCCGAGCCGCCAGCTGGTAGGCGGGCGCTGCATAGCCGACTGTCTCCAGGAGGCCGAAGAAGCAGGCAGAAAGGTACGGGCAAAGCCGCAAAATTTTGCCCGCCCCCCCTCTCGGTTGATTCTTTTTATACACTTTCTCCTGCCATTTCTTAATCCACGCCCACATCTATTTCCCTTCCTCCCTTAACCCATACCTAACCTCCACAATGCTACTTTGCTTCCTTTTGCTCCTGAGCCTCTCATCTCCCCCAATCCTTTATGATACTTATGATATACCCCTTGTCATGATGAATAAATTAGTGAATACGATCTGCCCACTCCTGCCATCCACAATGGACAACCACGTGTTCCTTATTCACCTCGAACCACTTTTACACTGCAACCCCTGGGGTATCCCACATAAAGCCTCTCTAACAATTCAACACTCCCCTAGCACCTTACATGTATCCTGGCTTTATATTAACCCACTATGCCTGTCCATCAGATTATTATGCTATGATAAAATTCGCACCTATATATCAGGACCGTCTCCCATCACACAGCAGGCACCCAGGAATAAGAGGAAACGCTCTGACCACTCACTATCCCTGTCCCTTGGTGCCGTCCTCAAATTAATCTTCTTCCTTCTGATCTGCATTGGTACTATTGAAATAAATCCTGGCCCCATTGAAAGTTTCTTTTCCCCTGCTGATCTATCCTCCATAAATGGCCTAAGCTTCCTACATTTCAATGCCTGCAGCCTCTTAAAAAAATTCTCCTTAATACAGGCTTGGGTGGCACATACTCTGCCTGACTTTCTGGTCATCTCTGAATCTTGGCTCAGACCTTCAACAAAAGACAGTGTTGTAAACCTTCCCAACTATCAGCTCTTCAGAGCAGATAGCCCTTCCAGGGGTGGCGGGGTGGCCATATACATTAAGGACACCATCTCTGCTACCTGCCTCATCAACACATCCGAACCAAAGGAATTTGAATGTTTGTCAATCAAAATATCCCTTCCTAACTTGTCTTCATTTAAATTGATTGGCTGCTATAGGCCCCCCCCTCTGCAGGCCTCAAACTACTATCTCACCTAGGGTCAATACTCAATCTAGGCCCTGAAGATACCATCATCCTTGGTGATTTGAATTTAAACTGGCTATCTAATGTATCTGCACCATTGGTAACCTTTTGTGACACCTATGGATTTACACAACTAATTAAAGACCCAACCAGGGTTAACCTAAAAACTCTAGCAACAGCTCACTCCTGGATATTATGTTGGTAAACAAGCCTCACTTATATTCGATGCAGGAGTACTACCGAATGATGTAAGTGATCATTGTCCTATAGCTGGCATAAGATCTACACTCAAACCACCCAACCCTGCAGAATTTGTCCTCAAAAGGTCAAAAAAAAAGTTCAACATCCCAGGATACCTCCATGACTTGAGTAATACATTATACTGGCAAGATTTCTACCTTACAACCTCAGTTGAAACAGCTCTCCAGACCTTAAAGGACATTATCACTAATGCTCTCAATATTCATGCACCAATCACAGTATCAGAACTAAAGCAAGATCCTGCCCTTAGTTCACCACTGATCTTAAAGCAGCCTTGTTAACCAGAGACAAACTGTGGAAAAAGGCAAGAAAAACAAAGGATACCAGAGACTGGCTAAATTTCAGAAAAGCAAGAAATTCATGTACAAAACAAATAAGAACTGCCAAAGCTGCCTATTATAGAACTGAACTGGATGCCTCCTATAATAACCCAATCAGACTCTGGGGAACTATAAAAGGAATTCTGGGCCAAAACTCTACTCCTGCCTTAACCTCCAAACTGCTACTAAATGATACAGAAATCACGGGCAAACAAGAAATCCTAAATACCTTCAATGACCACTTCACCACTGCTGGCCTAGCATTTGACTCATCACCTGCAAATCTCCTGAGATCTTCCTTGAACCTTCAATCCACTGTGGGACAAAAGGCTACATCAACTTTTCCTTCAACCCAATATCCTTGAAAGAAGTGGAAGACCTCTCTAATTTAGATACTTCTAAGAGTGCAGGTACAGACTCCCTGGATCCCTACTTCCTTAAAATTGCATCACACATCTTATCTGCCCCCTCACTCATCTCTTCAATCTTTCCTCACCACTGGATCCATTCCTCCACTTGGAAAACAGCTCAAGTAGTTCCATTACTTAAATCTGGTGATCCCATGGACCTCAATAATTACAGGCCCATTTCCATCCTATCAGTACTATCCAAGATGCTCGAAAAGTTAGTAAACTCACAATTAAGGGACTACCTGGACAACAATAACCTCCTAAATTCAGCACAATCAGGATTTAGATCAAGGCATAGCACCATTTCGGCCCTAGCCAAAGTAACCAACGATTGGCAGATTGCCATGGATAAGAAGAACAGTACCTGTGCTGTGTTTCTGGATTTGAGTAAAGCATTTGACACAGTGGATCATGAATCATTAATCACCTCCGTTGGATCACTAGGGCTGGATTCTCCCTCACTCAACTGGTTCAAGTGCTACCTATCAGATAGGTCACAACTGGTAAAAAATGGAAATTACCTATCCTCCTTAAAACCACTGCTAAGAGGTGTACCGCAAGGCTCTATTCTTGGCCCCATCCTCTTTGCCATTTATATTAATAATATTGATGCCAACCTCACTCAATCCAACATTCATCTGTTTGCTGATGATACTGTATTATATGTCAGCAATCCTTCATTACCTAAAGCCTGTGAACTGTTACAATCTGAATTCTCCATCCTGCAACACAATCTACTGGATAAAAAGCTTCTTCTAAATGCCAAAAAAACAAAAGCTATGTTCTTTGCCACAAAGAGTTGCTCTGCCACTACCCCATCACCCACCACCCTACAACTATCCACCTTACTTGAGAAAAGCTGGAATTTGTTGATAACTTCAAATACCTTGGAGTCTGGATTGATAACAAGCTTGACTATTCTGTCCATATTGAAGAGCTATTAAAAAAACTGAGACAAAGGCTTGGTCTATTTTTTAGAATAAAGCACTACCTCAACAGAGACTCCAAAAAAAGATTAATCCAGGCATCATTCCTATCCCTCATTGACTATGCTGACTTTCTCTATGGCCATTGTTCACTCCCCCTCTTAAATAAGCTGGACACTCTATATCACAGGTCCATCAGATTTATTACTGACCTTCCCTCCAGCACCCATCACTGCTCTCTTTATAAGGCAGTTAACTGGACATCATTACAACACAGAAGAAATAGGAATGCTGCAATCTGGATATTCAAAGCTTTATCAGGCAAACTACCCACCTATATCACAGACTGTTTTACCCGAATTACTTCTAGGCCATACAACTTAAGGTTCAGCAAACTTATCATTCTAAAGGTCCCCAATGCCTGCACCCGGTTTGGGAGGGCCGCTATCAGCTACTCACTAGCAGTTGCATGGAACTCACTCCAAAAAACCATGAAGCTAAATAGCCTCTTACCTTTAACATCCTTCAAAAGATTATTCTCCACCCTATTCCCAGAACTCTGCAATTGCTTTCACAAGGCCTAATCCCCGACCCTACCTACCCCCACCCCCTTTTCCGTGTTCCACTATGCTAGTTCTTCTTCTTTTTCCAGTCACCTGATATACTCTCATAAAAGCCAACTAGGACCTATAATTTATATATTATGCCTGCTATACCCATTGCCTCCTTTTCTTACAGGTTAAATGGTTTTAATGTGCCTTGTGTATATGTAAATTGTTATATATTATCACTTTATGTCATTGTACTACTGTTTATGTTATTCTTGTCTATGTAATAATACTTGCACTTCTTGACCACTCAGGTCCATCTTGTAAATGAGCTACGCTCAATGATGTTCGCCTGATTAAATAAAGATTTTGATTGATTGATTGATTGAGATGCACCGATACGACCAGGTGGCATTTGCCTTTCAAATTCAGTACTGTACCATGCACTTTCCTTCGTGATTACTGCTAGCTGTCTTCTCAAAAAGTGCCATCAGATCTGAGGCTTTGCAAAGTGCCTCTTGTGCTAAGCAGCAACAACCTCTACATGGAGTCAGATTCATAACTTGAAGTGCAACACTGCAGTACAAAACAACTTTCTAAGAATGACTTGAAAGTCAAAGCAAAATGACCCACAGGACCAGTAGCAAGTTTTGATGTTTCAACATCGACCAGAATTAATCTGAAGATGCAATTTTGTGAGGAAGCCACCAGCAGTAACTATTAAGGAACGTACCTCGTACAGTATTCACTTTCGTATGGACTGGTACAACACCTTTTAGGTGGTAGTTTGCATTTTATTTCCTTTGGTAACCAGGTAAGGCCCACTACACACAAGTGCCTGTTTTCAGGGGTGACTCAGGAGCATTGGGGTGGATATGTGACTTGCTCAGAGTCACACAGTATGCAAGTAGAAGTTGTGGGAATCAAACCTAGGTTTGGTAGATGTAGCAAGCTCATTAACAGCTCCTTACTTTAACCTCTAGGTTATTCTGCCAACCCAAATAAATGTCAAATGCATTTTGCATACATTTCTCATGTTATTGTGTGTAAAGAAATCCTGGTAACTGGGGAGCCCCTTTACCATCAGGAATTTGGTTACTGTCAGATGCAGTAATAATTGGGTGTAACATGCTCAGTTATTACGGTGCTTTGTTTGAGAACTGAAGCCCTATGCCAGCATCTGAGAACCTGGCATCTGACAGCATGAGCTGCAATTGACGTTTTCAGATGTGTACCACTCTGCAGGAATGTTGTCACTGCGAGTCTCACTCTGTGCTCCTGTCACACTGTAAACAGTTTAATATTGGGTAAGAAATTTATTAGGCGATAGGTGGCAGAGGGTGGAGGTAAACTGAGTTCACTCCAAGGAAGGAAGGGTGACCAGTGTGGTGCCTCTGAGATCATTGCTGGGACTGGTCCTCATTAGTATATTTATAGGTGACATTGCAGAGGAGCTGGAGGAGAAGATCTGCCTCTTGCGGATGACACTAAAATTTGCAGTAGGGTGGATACCCCTGTGTGGAAAGGATAAACAGAGACCTCAGAAAAGTTGAGGAGTAATGAAAGAGATGGCAGCTAGGTTTCAGTGCAAAAAAGTGCAAAGTAATGCACCTTGGCTTCCGGCCATCTGACAGAAGCAGGAGCTGGTGGCTTATTTATAGGGCAAGGCACATCCCCCTAAGGCGTGCCTCCCTTGACATATAAACAAGCAGCATGCTCCCTGCTTGTGTCACACGGCGGGTGCCCAAGGTGGTGTGTGGAGGGCTGTGTTGCTCACTGCCCATTGATAGCTGCACCCATGTTTGGAGGACAGGTGGGGGAGAAGGGCTGAATGTTTGCTGCCGAGGGGATGGGTGGGTCCACTACATGCGATGAACCTGGACTGTAACCTGTGGTACATTAGGGAGGGGGGAAGGATTTCTTGTGACTGGTAACAGAATACTCCACTTTGTGGCACTGCACCAGTCCTCGGTCTGCACGCTGTAGCAGGGTACAGGTTGTGGATGCTGAAATGTGGACAAGGATCATTGAGGAGAGTTCCTGGAAGACAGGGATGCTGCTACTGATACTAGTTGCAGACCATTTGGGGGGACACTTCACCTCAGTATGCCTGCCTTGGCAATCTTTGGGGGAAGACACATGAACAGCCTTTGAGCTATCACAGCAGATTCTTGGGGATGGGACTACTCGAGTGGAGAGACCACTGGACACCAGGGAGAGGGATCTTTGGTATCGGGCATGGGATCAGGTGGGGGGAACTACTGGACACCAGGGAACTTGAGTGTGTATGTCAAGCATAGTGCAGGTGGAGGGAGGGACTGCTGGACACTAGGAAAACAGGTTTCAAACATTGGACATGGATCAGGTGGGGGAGGGACCACTGGACACCAGGGAAATTGTGTGCATGTACTGTGCAAGGAATTGGGTGAGGGGACCACTAGCACCAGGCATAGCTCAGCTGCAGAAACTGGGCAATTTGGGTGGGTGGAGCTGTGAAAAATCACTCGGCTATCATGCAGATGGCTCCTTAGTGCCTTGCATGCCCAATATCACCTGCATGGATCTATTTTAATGTTGCAAATTGTACTTCAGCACAAACCATTGCATGGTATACTTTGGGAGCTATGTCAGGGCAGCACTAAGTGGCTTTGCATTGAGCCAACATGACTCTGTATCAGTCAAATTGCACCAGTGAGCTATTCCTCTAAATATAGCATTTTAAGGTATCAGAGCTATCGCAATGTAGAGCACAGACTTTTGTGCTCCACTTTGCACATTTTTAAATGAAGGGCTCATTGTGCATTAATAATGCCATTTCTATGCTCTAGTTGTGCCAAAGGTGTTGCCAGAAAAGAAGACTACCGCATGGGCTACCAACACCCTCCTTTTCCAGAGCCACAGCATATTACCTTCATATACTGCAGTGGCCCCTCTGACCTGGTGGATCAAAATCAGGATCAGGAGCTGGTCTTGGGTCTCCTACATTGTAATGTGTCTCACTATCAGCTAGCACTACTTGTGTCAAAAAATGAGACCTAACTGGAAACAGAACCCAGGCCCCCCAAGAATGCTACCCTGTGCTCTATCAACTGAGATATTAGACCCAACCTGAGCTTAACTCTGTGATTTAGGATGTTTTGTTTCAGATGCAAGTTTCTTAAAATGTTTTTCACTTGCTTTTCAGACGCACACATTAAAGAATGGTGAGGACACTTGGAGACATAACCAATCATAAATTCAATAAGCATATTTTTTACCGCATAAGGTGTATATCCATTTTTCAGTTTACTTCTCCTTTTGTTACACATCCTGCTCTCATATAAATATGGTTCAAGAGGAAAGCCTTTTTTCAGAGAAAATGATGCAAAAGAACATGGGGTCATCTGATGAAGCTGGAGGGGGGTAGAATCAGGAAAATGTAAAGAAACACTTCTTCACTGAAAGGGTGGTGGGTGCCTAAAACAGCATCCCCGAGTAGGTGGTGGGAGCAGAAACTAGTAGGATTTAAGAAGGCATGGGATAGTTGCAAGGGAAACTTTGACACAAGGAGGGGGAGGTTAAAGTCAGAGACCAAGTAGGGTCTGTGTTGTGACTGTAGGTACAGAACATGGGCAGACTAGGTGGGTCAAGTGGTCCTTATCTGCTATTAGATTCTATGTTTCTATATCTGACTTCCTCAAACACAACCAAGTTATTGTGTTCTCACAAGCCAGCTCACCTTGCACTACTGTTACACAAGCATACGGACAGTGCGACTTACCTCTGCCTCCTTCTGACACCATGGCTTACTCCCCAGGGCAGAGCCATCAGGAGGAAGCTCTACCCCAGACTGAGACTCGGTTGGTGTTTCAGAGGTGGTCCCTCAGTCGGGTGTGTGGCACCTGCATTCAGGAGTTCATGTCCTCCTGCAGCTTACCTACACTAGCTGGCCTCCCAATTGCTAGCAGTACCACTGCATCAATGAGCTGGCTAGGTATTGATTATTCTTAACTAACTATGCATTACACATGTGGTGTACAGTTAATTATCAGCTAATGCTCAACAAGTTGAGTGTTGATCATAAATACATTATTTATTACATAAGCTCAACAAGTAATTAATGAATGCCAAACTAATACTCAATTCATGGGGATTAGTTAATTCTTAATTAGTAAACAGATCAAGACATGACTAACTGCTGAAACTGTTAAGAATTATTTAGCAGTAGGTTGAACTAGAAAGGGTTAGTAACTAATTCATTTGCATGTGAAAATCTCAACCAAGGCAAAACTGAAGTTTAGTTGAAAATTTATTAATTGTTAATAATTTGAGGCAGTTGAGCATTAGGCCTATTTTTTTTGTATGGGGCACTCAAGAGAACCCACCAGTCCCTTGGCCTTCTCTACTGAAACATGATCAACCTTACCTCTGAGGTGACAACACTCCTAGTTTCCAGCCTCATCATCTCAATTATTGACTATGGTGTGGTCATCGACTCAGCTGCCAATAACTCCATCCTTGACTGAATCTCCATTGCCTTCAACTGTGCCTCCAGATTTGCACTTAAGAAGGTTAACTCCCACCATTGTGATGTCGATATCTAATGCAACTGTCTCTCCCTCCACCTCCAGGTTATCCTCAACAAAATCCTGCTATGTAAACCAGCACTTCTTGACCAATTGCCTCCAGGTGTCCACAGCCACATCTCCCCAGTCACAGTGGCTACAGCACTCATTCTGTGGATGACCAAACGTTGCTCCTGCCCCTCAGGAGACTATCATTAGGACCAGGGGTGGTTCAAGTAGCCTTATTGTGGAGGGGTCCAAACAATTTCAATAACATTTTACAATTTTTGCAGTGTTTTTGTGGCTTTTTTTGTTGTCACCAAGTGTTTACTTCATAAAAATAACTTATGTTACGGCAAGAATTTATTCCTGAATTATCAGATTGAACTCACACACACAGTCTCACACACAGAATAACAAAAACCACACACCCAACCACACACACCAACACTACAAACAAAAACACATACAAACTGAAATCCATTTAAAGCCTACCCCCAATAGCTAACCAAACAAAATCTAAAATAAGTATTAATAAAATGAGTAAATAAATACATTAAGAGTAGAATCCAACAAGCAAACCATGCACAGTTACAAAATTGTCCCAAATGATTAAAGCAGTCAGAAAAGTTCCAAAATGTCTCTTTTCTCACAAGAGGTAAAAACTGACCCAGAAAATAGAACCTTAATTTAAGACAGAACTGTTCCATGTGATTAACCCAGAATAGTCAGTAGGGCTTTTACCACTACAGTCCAATATAGCTGTGTAATGACCAGAGCAGAAAGATAAGCTGTTTCTAAACCAAGGGCATGCTCACCCCCATTGGTCAACTAAAGCAGTGGTACAGTACAAACAAAAAGTCAGTACTAGCAACCACAGTTGACACCATATTACTGGTCAGGTAGGCTCTCACAACCTACTGTACATGAAACCACAGGAGTTGCATATAGCTTTGAAATGGGTCCAGATAATAAGATATTAAACAGTGCTTCAAATGAAAAAATGTATTTTCTTGCTCCGAAGGCTCTCTCACAGCACCCAAGGGAGCCAAAACTCACCACCAGGGATGCACAAGCCAAAAGCAGTCAGCCAGAAAAGTTATATTCCAAATATTAGACACCGGGCATTGGGCAAAATCCAAATGAAAGCAGCCATCTTTCTAACACAGAGCAATCCTCTTTGGCTGATAGAAGGTACTGTGCCGGGATCAGTCCTGGGAAAGTCGGAACTTCAGTGACCTCCTGTACCAGCCATGTCCATCCAAGTTGGACCCAGCAAGAATAGGATCCAGGGGAAACTCTCTCTGCTTCTCATTGAAATCCTGATCCATTTACAGGAATAACTCCTAGCACTAGCTAGCTTCCAGCAGCTTGAAATAAAGGTGGTAAGTTGAGAACTGACTGACAAGGATCCTTAAAAATAATTAAACTCATATATGTGAAAAGTGAGCACCGATTTACTAGCAGGACTGATTAAAATCTGTCAAAAAAAAAAGTCCACCTTACACTTTCTCACTCTTGCCCCTGACTAGCGCTATCCTAAACCTATGCCTACATGCTACTTAAAATTAAAGCAGTGGTTACAACAACCATGTAAGTCTATAACCTAAAACTCAAACAGCAAAGGGGGAATTTAACAAAAATAGTATTAGAAATAGGAAAATATATATATTAAAACTGTACCTTGCAGATTCTCCTCTCTGTTGTTATTCCATCACCCCCCCCACCCCACCCGTGATGGTCAGCCCAGCATGGTTGCAATCTTAGCCACCACAAGATGTATCAAGGCAACATGGGAGTGAGTGAATCGGGGCCATAGTGACAAACCTTTGTCTCAAGTGCAAGCCCTGCAACATGGAGAGTCAGTTGCTTCTGACTGGAGTCACTAGGCATGGGCAATATGGTGGGACCTTTGTTTTAGACTAACCATACAACCATACAACATTTAAATGATAGATCCCAAGCAAACAAATAAAAATAATTTAGTTTCTAGTCATGCAGGCCTGTGTGAGTGTGACTGACCAAAACATTGTTTTGAATAGCAATAAAAATCTCTCTGTATGATCCTGATACAAATAGCTGCATTTTAATCATTCTTTCCACTGTTATAGCAAGATGTAGTGGGGAAAACAATTAATATGCAATTCTTATTTTCAATATCAGGAGATTTCCCTCACTATTCAAATGACATATGGGCCACTTACATGCACAGTAGCACACAGCCTGTGTTTGATGATGAACTAATCACCAGTCAGCATATTTTGCAAATAGCAAATAGCAAATTTCATGCAGTGATTATGTGGCAAATATAAATATTTGGTCGGTTCGCTGGATAAGTGGGTTCCCTTCCAATATGAGTAGTGTTGTAATTCGAGGGCCGGGAGGGCGAAAATGTCAATACATAAAGGTCAAAGCGCCAGCCACTTAAGTAGTTTTTCAAAAAATTCTTTCTTTTTATTTTCATAGATTTTTTCAAATAGCCACAAGATCCTTATTCCCAATGTTTCACCTGTACATCGGGCTTCTTCAGGGGAGGATCTAAATTATAAACAGTCAAAAAAAGGTTTTTAAAATACATATATTTTTTAAACAAAATAAAATACTTTTATTTTTATTGATATAATTGCACATAACACATATTATGGTGCTGGGCTTTATGATACGTTCAGCATCTCACAGACGTATGGTCTAAGTACTTTCCTATAATACAAGCAATCAGTTATCTTGTACTGTTTTCTTTCACAAGCTCAATATCTCTAACAGGGTAGCAGACATGCCCCTGTGGTTGCCTAGCAACCATCCAGCATGCACTGCTCTTAGGATCATTTCCTTGATCCTGGTACTGTTTGCTGGCCACCGCCCCTTAGCCCACAAATGGATAAATATCAACCAGTTTTCAGCTCTGTGCAGACCAGAGAGCAGCAGACAGACACACACACACCTTGAGGTAAGCCTGCATTACAGTGCAACAGTACTGATCACATTATTTGAGTTGTATCATGACGTTGTAACTAAATGGCACACTGCTTTTCCCAACAGATAGAAAGTGTTATGTTAAAACTTTACAAGCGCATTGTGATGCAGCAACAAAAAGTTAAGCACTAATCTTATAGTAAAGTATAGAGTGATACGCATTTCAAATGAAAATACGGTTTGAAAATGCGATGGTGCAAGTTTTATAATAACAGATAAAAAATTGAAACCAATGTGATACTAACATGTTGTTACAAAGCATGAGAAGCTTGTGTAAGGAAAAGGCCCCAGAAAAGTGATAAAACTTACTAAAGAAGGTTAGTTTTGTTAAAGTAATGGCAAGAAAGTAAATTTGTTTGCATAACTTATAACATGTTGTAACTTTGTGATTAAAAATTAATTTAGGGGACACACAAGCTTTGAAGTAGCAACCAGGTATTTGCACCCAGTATTTCTAACTGAACAAAGTTAAGGTTAGTGTTCTCATTAACAGAACAATATATGTTATAGATGGGAATATTCCTCACCTATAATGTAACTTCTAACTCTTTTCTATGAGACTGTTAAAAAGAAACATGGGTCCTTCAGTATGAACAAGTTACAAACTCCAAAAGGAATACTTACTAGATAAAACAAGGTACGAGAATTACACACTGAAACAGTATGATATATGAGAGAATATAACTATGTCAAGAATAAAGTAACTAGAGAATATCAAGTTTAACACTGTGAATGAAACATATTTAAGTACATAATGTATGCACTTTGTGCAAGTGATTGAATATTGGTGGTGTAGCTAGTTCCAGTGGGAACCTCCTACAGTATGCCCCCTTCTGACAATGTTTAGAACTGTAAGATATATTGAACTTCTGAAAGAAAACAGTACAAGATAACTGATTGCTTGTATTATAGGAAAGTACTTAGACCATACATCTGTGAGATGCTGAACGTATCATAAAGCCCAGCACCATAATATGCATTATGTTCAATTACATCAATAAGAATAAAAGTATTTTATTTTGTTTAAAAAATATATGTATTTAAAAAAACTTTTTTTGACTGTTATATCTCCCCTGAAGAAGCTTGATGTGCAGGTGAAACATTGGGAATAAAGATCTTATGGCTATTTGAAAAAATATATAAAAATAAAAAGAAAGAATTTTTGAAAAACTACTTGTGTGGCTGGAACTTTGACCTTTATGTATAAATATAAATATTTCACATAAAAACCTGCAAAACCCCTATGAAACAGTCCATTCTTCTAAGCTCGTTTCCTCATTACCTCAGCACCACTACAGCCTCAGGACATATGCACTCTCCACAGGCATAGCTAAGGTGGCCTAGCTAAGGTGTTTGGCATGATCTCTCATCCCCTTCTCCTGGACAAACTGTCTTCTGCAGGACTCTCTGCTGAGACCACCAGCTGGTTCCATTCCTACCTCATGGGTAGGATGCAGTCTGTGCAGATTGGCACCTCTATCTCCCCCCCAACTTCCCATCAAGACTGGTGTCCCCCAAAGTTCCATTCTTGGTCCTCTGTTGTTCTACATTTTCCTAAATGATCTGCCTTCCACCTGCCCCCACACATCCATCCATATGAATGCAGACAACACCGTCCTGTTTACTTCCGGACCATCACCCTCAGAAGTAGAAACCATACTGCAACAGGACTTCGATAACATGTGGACCTGATTTCACTCAAATCAGCTTTTCCTCAATACAAAAAAAAAATTACTGTATCTATGACCGTTGGCACCAGGCAGAGGCTCTCAGCGCCCCTCCCTCCCTGTTTTCCGCACCCTTGACCGAACCATGCTGGAAAACTGCCCCTCCTTCAGATAACTCGGGGTCAGACTCAACCAGCACCTCAACTTCTTTGTGCATCTTGAGGCTATCCATAAGAAGTTACACCCCAAACTGGGTGCACTCTACAGGAACCATGAATGCCTTCCTCTACCTGCCCACCGGGCCATTGTGCAGAAAATGATCCTCCCAATATTTGACAATGGTGACATAGTCTATGGTGCTGCTCCCAAGTCTTCCTTATCCAGACTGGACATACTTTTCCACTCCTTCTTCTGTTTTACTCTTGACTCCCTCCCCCATCGTATACACCATTGCGACCTTTACCATTCCCTTTCCCTCCCTTGCTGATAGGCGATGGTCACACTGCACCAGTATCACTGACAAATTCTGGTTCAACTCCCTTCCCTCAAACCACTCCTCTTCCATTATGATCCCCCACCTGCACATTCTCTCAGAAGACCTGACTCACGTACCCTGGCCATCCCTCACGGGACTACCTCATCAGGTCAGGCTGCTTTCTCCTATAGATTCCCTAAACTTTGGAATTCCCTCCCCTCATCCCTCCACCATGCCCCCTTCCCCTCACTCCTTCCTTACACTATCAAAAGACCACTTTCACTCTGCTTGCTTCTGTCATCAACCGTAACCTGGTCCTAACACCCAGCTCTCCTCTGCATTTCTCTGTTTCCTGCTGTCTGCCCTGCAGTCTCTCTCTCCACCACCCTGCTGCTAAATGCCAAACTGGGTGTACACTATTTGCGTACTATGTTTCCATAGGTATTCAGTAACTCTGAGGCATCTATGTTACTTACTCTTATGCCACATGATTCTAAGGTTCTGCTCACCTGCCTATGCTATGCTGGTTACTCAGTAGCTCATAATGTACTTATATTCCAATTAATGTCTACAAATCTGTACAGCAAGTGTTGTATCAACATGCTGTTATATCTGCAATCACCCACCCACCCACCCACTGTTGTACACTCCCATTGCTGTATTTTCACCCTGTTATTGGTATCTGTTTCCTCTCCCCACCTCTGCTGCTAGTACTCTGTATATAGTGTCATTTATAGCAAATGTGTTTTATAATTTATTTTTTCATAATTGCATATCTATTGGGTTTCTTATTTGTATTTTCTATGTGCCTATATGCTGTAATGGTTTGTACATACCTCCAAACCCCCTTCCCATAGGATGCATCTGGAAACGAGCTCCTGAAGCTCAGTATGCCCTCCTGGTAAAACTTTTAGATAAAATAAATAAACTACATTACCAGCATACTGCTCCACTATTAGGAATTCCCTATTTCTAATTAAAATGCAGCAGAATTGTGACAAAGGCATAATGTACCTATTTTTTTTTTTTACCTCAGACAACCGTGGTGAGGATTGCTTGTACTATACATTTACCTGACGACAGACACACACAGCATAACAACTTGAAGAGCTCCCGCTCAAAGTAGTGGCTGCTACACTCTTATGTTTGATTGGCTTGTAGACAGAATTCTTTCATAGGTTCTCCCACTATTACTATGGCAACAAGTGCATTCTGCCCAAGTCATCTTAGGAATACTACATATCTGGAAGAACCAATAGAACATTTTCAGTTTCCAGTATCCCAGTTGCATGGCAGGCAGACATATTACTGAAGTTCTGCTGTAATCAGTGATCAATGATCAATGATCACATTTTTACCGTGGTTCATTCAAGGCAAATATAAGTTTCTCCAGTGCTGCATTGCAAGATCTGTGAATATATATATAAAGGAAAAAGCTGCATCAGAAAGTGGAGAGGCCGAAATACATACATGCCCCCCCTTGAATAAAAGTGGGGGGTCCATGACCGGGCCAGCCCCACCCCCCCATTTTACCCCCCACTGATTAGGGCAGCTCTCCTTTGTATCTAAAGCAGTCTGAGCTGGAATGCACTGCCTTCAGCACTTATTGCTTTTCTCACCCTCTCCACTTTCAAGGCACAAATCACTGCCCACCTGTCCCAGCAGTTCCACTGCAATTGTGCCTAGTCCCAACCCATTCCTTAGCCCAGTCCCAGTGGGCCTCCTTTTCACCCACACCCTGCCACTTTGGTACAATTCATAACTCTGAGATCAATTAACTTCACTTATCTGTGATATTTGTTACTGCCTGCTTTAACCCAGCTATAAACAACTCACCATGCCGTCCACGCCATATTAGATGTTAAGCCTTTGAAACATGAAACTACAGTACTAGCAATGTAAAAAAACCTTTTTATTATACTGTTGTCATCTCTCCTGATGTTGATGTTATACCTCTTGCTGTTTGTAACCTTACCTGGCCTGAACACCTTTGAAAAAGGGCTCCTGAGCGCAAAGGTCTTCTGAACACAATAAATAAACAAAATAAATAAATACATATGCAGATTAAGACAGTACTTTCTGAAGATAAAATGATTACTTCTGAATTGTATAAAAGAATACCAATGAATACTAGTTGAATACTTTCAATAGTACTAAATTACTGTAGTATTAATTTAGTATTGATATGGGGCCCTATGTACTATGATACATGATTAATATATATGCATGTAGGCTGCATTACATTGTAAAGTTGTGCTCAATCCCCTAGCTGTGGGTAGTGCTGCATGTTAGCTAGTGGAGAGAGTGCCCAAGGTTGGGGCTTAACTACATGCCATGCACAGCAGTACATAGTGAAGGTTGAGGGGTGCACAGGTTATGCCTGCAGGTACCCTGACATAGCTGCTACACACCCCCCTCCAATTGGCAGATGGTGGCCTGGAGGGGAATGTGGCCACCCTTATCCTATAACCTCCCCCCAGCCTTTCTGATGTGCAATGCAGGATGGTGCTATTGGATGGCCTCTTCCCACAGTGCACTGGCCCTTAAGGTAGCACAGTACACCCACACCCACAATCCCCTGCTCCACTCAGAGCAGAGGATTCAGTCCACTAGCAGGACAGACCTCTTATTGGATGCCCACTGGTGTAATCTGCAGTGCCTACATCCCACCCCTGTCCCCACCATGCAGCTATGCATATGTGGGGAGAGGCCATGGTCAGGCTGACAGGAATAGTGAAAAGAACATAGTGTGTGCCTGTTTAAGGGTGTGGGCTGTCATGTATCAAGAAGGTGTTTTTAGGGTGCTCTAGTCATTACCCACAGCATAGGAATCATGTGTGGTAAATCAATTTATTACATGAATACTAATTCAATGTAAATTCAACACAATAGCACCCATATTTAGAGCTGGCTGTTTATGCTGTGCAGACAGTAGTGCTGCATGGCAAATAGTGCACAGCCAGCCCTGTGCTGTATTCAGACAGAATGTTCTGACAGAGTGCATGAACTGTGTGAATAGGGGGCTGTGTCAGTGCAGCACACAGTGACTAAGTGCTGCACTGCCACAGCCCCTGGCCGAATATGGCCCACAGGGGAGCCCACCAGAGATAGCGCTGCCCAAATGGGATAGCACCAGGGATCTTGTGGGCCATGTTCATCCCTATTATGCTAATGAGCCCACTGGGCATGCAAGACACTAAGTGGCTATTCACGTACCATATATGGGCTCATTAGCATGCCACGTAGCCCCATAACACCCATACTGGCCTTGTGAAACATGTATTTTTTTTTTTACTTTTTATTCAAAAATTTTAGACTCCTAGCTGATGCACCTGAATAAACTATATCACCATAATCAGTTATGGGCATTACTAAAGTTTGTACCACATGCTTCTTAATATACTCCGTCATACAGTGCCTGTTCTTATACAAAAGGCCCAAACATTTCCCCATTTTTTTCCCACTAGCTCAACATGTGAATCCCATTTTAATGCTGAGTCCAAGTGAATTCCCAGATATTTGTAATTATGTACTTGTTCTAGTAGTGTGTTATCAAAGGTCTTAATCTGGAGAGACACATCAGAGGGACTCATATTTCTCAGTCTCGTGAAAAAAAATCACCTGTGATTTCTTCGCATTTAAAACCAGCTTTGACCCAATCAAAAATTGCTGTAGCTCATCAATAGCCGTCAGCAGAGGAGGTTGAATACTATCTGTGGAGGCACCCTCCAAATAAAGGATGGTGTCATCTGCATATAGGTGATGTCTAACCCTGATATCTGAAATACAAAATTTGTTCATATAAATGTTATACAGAATTGGCCCTAGTGCCAAGCCCTGTGGGACACCTGAAACCATAGTCCTCATATCGGAGCTCCAATCCCCCACGGTTACCATCTGTTGCCTCCCTGTAAGATATTGCTGAAACCATTTAACTACTAAACTGGACATACCAATATCCCTGAGGTTGGACGGAGGATGTCATGAGCCAGAGTATCAAAGGCTTTGGATAAGTCGATAAAGACAGCTCCCATAGACATCCCCCGTCCAAAGCCTCAGTGGTATCCCCTGCAACCTTTAAAAGAGCTGTTTCTATACTATGTAATGGCCTAAAGCCAGACTAGAAACTATTTATAACATTTTTCTCCTCTGGAAAGTACTGTAATTGATTTGCCAGAAGTCTTTCAAATACCTTTGCAGTAACTGGTAATATAGGTCTATAATTTTCAATAAGTGTTTTTATGCCAGATTTATATATTGGAACAACTTTTGCTGTTTTCCACTGGATAGGAATATCCATCTGGATCAGGGATAAATTAAAAATAAAAGTTAATGGGTAGGCAATTATTTGAGCCACATATTTCAACAACACAGTAGGCAATTCATCAAGATCAGCTGCCCTGTTTGCGCAAGCAATCGAACCGTTGGCTATAGCAATTAGAGACTGTGGAAGAATACAGGGGGTGGGGGGGAAAATAAAACACAACACAAATTGGCACTATATGCGGATGATATGCTGCTGTTCTTAAAGGATCCAAAATGTTTGGTACCCCCTCTTTTGTCGTTGGTGGAGGAGTTTGAGGCCTCCTCAGGCTATAAGATTAATTTAGGAAAGTCAGAAGTAATGTGGTATAAGGGATCTGGAGAGCAGGTAAGACAATGGGGGCTAAAGATGGTGGGGACGGGTCTGCGTATTTAGGGGTCCAGGTATGTAGATCCTTGGGGTCCTTATATAATCTTAATTACACCAAATTGATAAAAATTATTGAGGTGGATTTGATGAGGTGGATGCAGTTACCCTTATCGTGGCTGGGCAGAATCAACATTATAAAAATGAATGTGCAGCCTAGGATTTTGTATTTGTTGCAAATGTTACACCTGCGGCTGACTAGGGAGGACATACATAGGATGGAGAGGGCCTTCAATTCCTTTATTTGGAAAGGGAAGCGCCCAAGGATTAGTTTGGTAAGGTTGAAGGCAGATAGAGAGAAGGGAGGCCTAAATTTTCCAGATTTGGGAAACTATTTTCTGGCCACACAGCAAAGATATGTGGCGGACTGGGTGCATAGACCCAAGGTAGCCAACTGGGTTGAACTGGAACAGGAGATGGCCCAGGGCAAGATAAATGCATATCTTCACAGCAAAGGACTAAGGGCATATAGAATGGGAAAAGAAGTCAACCCCCTAGTACTGCAGGTATTGTTAGCCTGGATGGTGCTAAGGAGAAAAGGATGGATGCAAGGTAAGGAGACACTGCTAATGCCCGTGGCAGGTAATCCCTATTTTTTACCAGGGTTAGAAGATAAAGGCTATGGGGAATGGGAACGAAAAGGAATAAGGAGTCTGGGTCATCTATTGGTAGGAGGGCAGATCTGTTCACTGCAGGAACTTCAGGAAGCAGTAGGGGGTGGTGCGAGAGATAGATTCAGGTATCTGCAAATAAGGGCATATATGGGAAGCCTGAGAAAGGAAGACAAAGGGCTATATGAGGTAGACCCGGTGGAGGCAATGATCTATGCGGCTCAGAACCAAGAGAAAGGGTTCATAGGCTGGGTGGTGAAGAGAGGAAAGCATATACTCCCCAATAGGACGGTGAGAACAAAAAAATTGTGGGAAAGGGACCTTGATAGATGCATAATGGATAAGAACTGGAAATTACTGCTCCTGATGCATTCTGGGATTATGGCCTGCAATAAATATAAGGAGGCGTACTTTAAATTTATTCACAGGGTGTACCACCCCCCCCGGTGATTGTGCATAAGGTGCACCTTGAAGTGTCACCATTATGTGGGAGGTGTGGAACGGGGAGGGGGACGTATATGCATTGTTTTTGGGAATGCCCGATATTGCAGAAATATTGGAAGGAGGTGATGTCCAGAGTGGGAAGGATTGCTGAGAGGAAGTTCCATTAGATCCCCTGGGATGTTTATTTGGTGTGGAAAATGGAGAGGAGGAAGAGTGGATGTTGCTCCCTAGATGGATTAGGGTACTATACGTTCTAGCTCGTCATGGGATTTAAAACACCTGGGTCTAACAAGTTCCACCAACAGTCCAAGTTTGGTGGAAGATGTTGCTGCAAACATTGGGGTTGGAGAGGCTAAATTGTACAATGGGTGGGAGGGAGGAAGGATTTACAAGGAGCTGGGCCCCATTCTTAGCTTCTCTATTGGGGGAAGAGAGATGGATACTATGAGAAGGTACAGTAAGTTGAAGAAGAGGAGACTGGAGAGGGATGACATATGGGTGGAAGAAAGCATGGTTTAAAATGAAAGGGAATTGCCTGAAGAAGGATAAAAGGGAAGAAAACAATAATGAATGATGTAGATGATATGTGAAAAATGAGAAAGAGGAAAGGGGAGAATGTTGAGAGCATGATTATACTGGTTGCACTATTAACTTAACTTGAATGGAATATATTTGGAAATGAAGTGAAATGGTTGATTATTATTTATTATATTTTTAGAGGAATGATTATGCTGTATATTTGCCTGTTTGTTGAACTTTTGAAAAGCAAATAAAATTATTATACAAAAAAAAAGATCAGACGCCTTTTTATGTTTGCTCGCACGCATGTGCAAGAAACATAGTGCCACCATACAAATTTTCGTAGGTGTGCCACTCAGCTTCCAGTACCCTGCTCCTTCTTGCAGGTGCTGTCTCACCACACCAATAAATGTCGGAGCTGTCTATCACATCAGTTCAGATGCAGTGGCGTGCAGTTGAAAGCGAAAGACTGCTACAATCAGCAGTAGTAAGGTGTAGGCAATTTTCATACTGCCATCGGCAGGCAAATTACATACTGCCATCGGGGCAAATTACATACTGCCGGCCGCAGGCAATTTCATACTGCTAACGGGCAGGCAATTACATACTGCCGCCGGTGCAGGCCAATTACATACTGCCATCGGCAGGCAAATTACATACTGCCGTCGGCAGGCAAATTACATACTGCCGTCGGCAGCATGCAAAGTGCCTACACTCAGCACTGCATCTGAATACAGCTGTCATAGACATCTCCCTTGTTTTCTAGTTCCCCCCCAAACACTCAAGTAGCATGCTGGGAGCCCACCCCAATGTGCTCATGTGCTCCCCCCTCCGCCACACACCCTATGGCCGATGGGGGTGCCCAATCCCCCATGGGGTCTGCTGCCCCCCCAAACAGTCTTCCAGGTGCCACGTTGGGAGCCCACCCAAGCATGGCAAAAGTCAGTATGGTGATGGGGGTACCCAATCCCCCATTGGTCCACTGGCCCCTCAAAAAAAAACTTCCAGATGCCACGCTGGGAGCCCACCCCAGCATGGCAAAAGTCCTGCGTCATCTTCTAAAAAGGAAAAAACACCTGAAAAAAAAAAAAGGTCCCTCATTGATTGTCTTCCCCCCCTCTCCAACCTGTGCCCACCCTTTGCACACCGACCTCCCCACATCCCCCACCCGATACTTACCTCCGGAACCCAGCACGATGATCTTTGGTGGACTGGGAACACGTCTGCACTCTTCAACGCCAACCACGAACTGAAGAAATGCCGGTAAGCTGTATAATGGCATAAATGTTTTTTTTTTAAACTTTAGTGCATATCTTGGCCATTTTTGGGAATTTTTTCACCAAATTTTCAACATGGTGTTCATGGGGCTCCACCTCATGAACTCAGTCACTGTCATTTTGATATTCAATCCCGAAAGGTGACTTTGTGGTCACTGCATGGAACCACCTTTTGGGACTGAGTAATGAAATGCCAGTGTTACAGTTCATGAGGTAGGCGCCCAAAAACCCTATGTGGAAAATTTGGTGAAAAAATTCCCCAAAATGACTGTTATACGAGCGTGCATTGCACAGTTCCTTCGCATGCTCGTAACTTTGAGAACGTTTAATATTTTCACTCCAGATTTTCAGCATTGCCATTTTACCACACCTCCTTATGAACAGTACAGTTGTCATTTTTCATATCTCACCCAAAATGTGTTTTCGCACATGTAGCGCACATTGGCGCTGTCAGTGTGCAAAATCAATGTTTGAGACACATTAAGAAAATCATAGTGACATCGTTCATGAGCAGAGGTGTTAAAATGGCTATGTTGAAAATTTGGTGACAAAAGTCCATAAAATGACTCTGTTATGAGCGTGCATTGCGCAATTTCCACACACCCTCATAAGTTCACAAATTTGTAATATTTGCAGTCCAGATTTTCAACATTGACATTTTTCCACACCTCCTTATGAACAGTACAGCTGTCATTTTTCACACCCTGGCCGAAATGTGTTTTCACACTTCCGGCGCAGACTAGCAGTCACTGTGGGAAATTAGTGTTTGGGACAGATTACGAAAATCACAGTGACACTGTTCATGATCGGAGGTCCCAAAATGCCTATGTTGAAAATCTGCTGTAAAAAATCACCAAACTAATTACATTATGGGTGTACATTGTGCAGTTTTACGCACACTCATGACTTCACCAGTTTTTGTATATTTTCACTCCAGATTTTCAACAATGCCATTATTTACACCTCCTCATGAACAGTACACCTGTCACTTTTCACATCCTGTTTGAAATGTGTTTTCACACCTGTCGTGCCAAATGGCACAGTCGCTGTGCAAAATCGCCTTTCACCTAATGAACTGATAGTGTCACTGTTCATGTGGTGGGTCACAAACAGCCCATGTGGAAAACTTGGAGTGAAAATACCAAGAAACGCCCCGGGTGTTAGGGTTTTCAATGATACTGCCCTACCCTGTAGGGACTTACAGGCATCAGGGGTGTGACTTGGGACTGTCGACAGTAATGATCATACCATTCCACCCCCACCCCCACCCTGCAGCCAGTGACAGGCATCAAGGTGCACCTTGGACCCTTTGCCCCCAGAGTTCACCCCATTTTCCTAGACTGTGCCCATTTCAGCGTATTTCCTTATGGAATGAGGTGAATGTAAATCCCAAACACCCCAAGGCACACCTTGACCCTTGTCAGTGTCTGAAGGGTAGGGTGAGGTGAAATGTCGTGACCGTCATGGGTGATGACCCAAAGGCACACCCCAATGCCTGTTCAGCTCTGCAGAGTGAGGGTGGAGTTGGTGTCAATTCAATACTTCAATGCCATTCCTATACTGCATCTGTCTAACTCCTGTACTTCCACTGCTAATGCCAGCAAGCAAACATTTAAGCAATAATGCCCTCCAGGGTGTGTGTCGCACTGGGATAATGTCACGCCTCAGGTGGTTGGGTACGAGGCCACAGGCCAAATGCGTCCAATAACTGAGGCACGACATTATCCCAAACGACACACACCCTGGAGGGCATTATTGCTATTATACAATGGCTCGTAGTGATACAGAATTAAAAAAAATAATTTTAAAGATGTTTTTGTGTGGAAAAATATTTTTATTTTTTAAGAGAAGATGAAACAATCAAGAAAATGCTCTATTAAAAGCTCATCTGCAGGTTCACAGTGAGGCTGAGACTAGACCATGATGTTGTGCTGGGGTAACATCACAGGTCCAGCCCAAGACTGACCAATCAGAGTCCAGGATTTTTTCTTGCGATTGCATAATCGGCATTGACAAATGCTTGTTTACATTCAATTTTAACAAGGCTTCCTATACTTCATGTGTCCCTATTTCATGAAAGGAGAATTTCTCTTTTTGTTGAAGTGGGACTGAGTTGCCTATTGTTTCTTCAGGGTCACAATAACTATTTACTTGGTTTGGTTGATTTGTTTCTCCATTTGAATTACGTTGAAATTGTGTACCCATAGAGATAAAATATCTATTAAATTCATTCACCACTGATGGGCCCAGGGGGACAATATTTTGGTTTATAATAAACTTTTCTGGCATGTTAAACTTTTTTATATTTTGAATTTTTCGCATATATTTCCAAAAATCCCCTTGATTACTTGTAACAGCGGCTAATAGTTCCCTGTTGTAGTATTTCTGCCTAACATTTTTTAATGGTTTTGGTATAAGTTTCTTGTAGTTGTTCCAGGCATACTGTGTGTTGGTTGTTTTAGCTATCTTCCAGGCCATATCTCATTGTTTTTTAAGTTCATAACGATCAGAATTATACCAAGGGGCATTTCCTGATTTAATTCACCTTGACTTCAATGGGACATGCTTATTGCATAACTCCATGAAGTCACCATGGAACAACTTCCAAGCATCTTCCACTGTGGGCACCAATAATAATCTTTTCCAATTATGACTTTCCATGTCTAGCATAAACTGAATATAATTAAAATCCCTGCAAGACCTATATTTTAACATTTGTGCCTGCTGTTTAGGTCTATTCCTATTACCTGGTGTCTAGTGGCCCCTCCCCCAATCTCCCATGCTGAGCTTTTGAAACATGCATGCCCTGGTGTCTAGTGCCCCCCCCCCAATCTCCCTTGCTGGGGTTGTGCAACATTTATTCCCTGGTATCTAGTGCCCCCCCCAACCACCAATCACTCATTCCCCATTGAAAAGTGAAACACCCCTGATAGTCTAACGGTTCCCCACCCCTTGAACAGTTGCCAAAGCCCCACCTGACCCACACAGGGGACCCATGGCCCAACACCCCCTCACCCTGGACACCAGCCAGTACCACAGCAATGGTGACCATCACAGCCCTCCACTCACTTCCCTGGCTGGCCGCCATCTGACTGTCAGAGAGCAATCATGAGACTTTACCCATGATCACTCACAGACAGTCAGGCAGCAGCCAGACAAGGAAATGAGCAGAGGGCTGTGCTGGTTGCCATCAGTGTTGTTGGTGCCTGGATGGGGGGAGGTGAGGAGTGATGGATCCTGAGCAGATAGATTAGATGGATTTTCAGCAACCATTCGGGGAGTCCACTTGACCACCAGGGGATCACATTTTCTAGTCAGGAATGAGCAATGGGGGGGGGCATCATTAGATATTAGGGAATACATGTTGCACAAGCCCAGCTTGGATGATTGGGGGGGGACAACTAGACACCAGGTTACACATGTTTCAAAAGCCCAGCATGGGCAGCCCTGGAGGGGAGACCACTAGATACAGTGAAGCCCTCTAGGATGAAGCGCAGCACTGCAGAATTCTGCAGTAGAGTTACTGCAGTAAACAATGCAGTTTCAAAGGGAGTTAATCCCTTTTGCCATGCAGTAAACCTGTGACGCTGTGTTTCATCCTGGAGGGCTTATCTGTGCCATGGCATACTTGTTTCAAAAGTGCAGCATGGGTGATCAGGGACCACTAGATACCAGGTCATAAAAGTTTAAAAGCCCAGCATGGGTGATCAGAGGGGGACCAGCAGACATTGGGGCATACATGTTTCAAAAGCCCAGCATGGGTGATCAGGGGGTACAGTGTGCTACATGTTAATGGTTGTGTTTCAGCAGTGCTTAACAGCACTGTCAGCTTTGTGCAGTGCACTGGGGGTCTTTGAATATGGCCCCTGACTGCTGGTGCTATTCACTGTTAGCATGGTGCTCAGTGGCGGAGCTGGGGGGGGCTGGGAGGGCGGTCCCCCCCCTCCTGGCTACCCCAGTGTGAGTAGTGGTGCCCCACCATCTTCATTATTCAATGTTTAGTGCCCGCTGTGGAGCTCATGATTAACTGAATGGGCCCCCCTGGCTCCCAAATGCTCCCAAACCTGGCTCTGATACTGCTAACCCAGTTAGTACTGCACTGACCGTTGGGGGCAATGAAGACTAAATAATAGGCATTTATGTAAATTATCTAGATGTTTCATATGTAATCCCCTTTTACACATTGTTTAAACATGATCATTGTCAAACTGACAATGCTAAGATATCTACACCATATAACACTCATGATGTTTTAGGCAGTCTCATGTATGATGACATCCATGTTGTTTTTAGTGCATAGATAAATGCAGCTGTGCGACTATGTACCTTAAAACAACTGTGTGGATTTCTCTCATGGAACAGCTGATATCATATTCATTTACCATTTTAAGCACATAAAAAATGTTTTGACCAGAATTTTTTACCACCAAAATGAAAGTTCTTATAAATTAAAATGATCTTATCTGCATTCACATTCAGCCAGTTTGAAGATTACAGGCAGTGTACAGCAACTGTAAGAGGGCTGGCAAATTGCTAGGGTGCATCATAATGGGGGGAGGGGGGGCTCCAGCAGGGAAGTAATTCTTCTAAGGCCCAACTTGAGCCATATTTACATGGCAGCAGCTCTATTCATTTCGGACTGCAGCAGTGTGGTCCCAAACAGCAGCAAGTGGCAACCCGCCAGTCCACACAGCGTAGTGCCTGACCCATGAAAAATGTGTGTGTTGTTCCAGTCTTTAAGAAGGGAGATCCCAAAATTCTAATTACAGGCCCATTGCTATTCTCCCTGTTTTAAACAAGATACTGGAAAAAGTTGTGGACTCGCAACTCACTAGCTGCCTCTCCACCTATGGCCTTCTCACATACAGCACTGTTTTCATAGAGGGCACAGCACCTCTACTGCCCTTCTGACCCTTACCAACAGTATCTCCTCAGCAATGGATACTGGTGACCTCACAGGCACTGTCTTTATAGACCTGATGAAAGCTTTTGATCTGGTTGATCACTCCTTGCTTACTAGCAAACTTGTTGATCTGGGTAGCTCTCAAACTACTCTCCCCTGGTTTTGTAATTACTTGGCAAGCAGAACCCAGAGAGTCATGTATGAGGCCTCACTTTCAGACCCATCCCCTACTCTGGTAGGTGTTCCCCAAGGCTCCATTCTATGCCTAGTGCTGCTTGTGTTAAACAACAACTCTGTTACTCATACCCTTACCCACTGCTCTGCCATTCTGTATGCTGACGACCTGGTTCTGTATACCTGCTCCAAAAATATTGACCAAATCAATCAAAACCTAACTGCTGACCTACAGTCAGTGCACACCTGGTTATCTGAGAACAAATTGATCCTATACATGATCCAAAATGCAATCCATGTTATTCAAACGTCCCCAAAAGTAAGAGCATGCCCACCCCCCCATCTATAGTAAATTGTGATGGTACCTTGGTTCCCACTGCCTCCTCCTTCACATACCTTGGAGTCACCCTTGACCCCCTGCTTGATTACTGAGCTCATGTCATGAGTGTCTGCATGTCTGTGAACTCTGTGTTGGGCATCTCATATAAAGTGGACCATGACCTCACCCCACAGGCATGCCTTGCCATCGCCAATGGGATGCTCCTCCCCAAGCTTCTCAATGATGCTCAAGTGTACTTGACAGCTTCTAAAGTTACTCTACTTGGATGGGATGTCAGATACAAGAGGATCTGCCATTTTGTATCTGTGTCTCCTCAGCTCACTCACCACTTCTCTCTTTATGACAAGCTTGGTTGGCTCCCCTTAGCTTTCCTACGAGATTATAGTTTTGGAGGTATGATCTCTAGTATAATGTGAAATGGACAACTGTCATACCTTGCTCCATTTATCCAACGAGGGAACAGTAGCAACCCCTTCAGGTCAAATGATAGTGCTCTGCTTGCTGTCTCTAAGGCCAGAACTCCACACTGGCAAAGCAGCTTTTGCTTATGCAGCCCCAAGGCTATGGAACTCCATTCCATCAGATATTCATCTCTGCCCCTCTGCATATACTTTCTAACTTAGGTAACATAAAAATCTCATTGGTCTGCCACACTACTCCTGCCATGGTACCTGAATAATTCCCTGTGTGGCACTCATTTCATATGATCAGTGTTGATATATTATAATTGTCCTTATATGCCCTCTGATTAACTCCATGTGGATGTATACTATTTTCTAAATGTTTCCCTTCATATGATACATAGATAGATAGAATTTGAAGGCAGATAAGGACCGCCAGGCCCACCTAGTCTGCCCATTTTCCTTACCTGCTGCAAAAACCAAAGGCCCTACTTGAGCTCTGGCTTTGTTCTCCTACCTGTCGCTAGCGTACCCCTATGCAAATCCCACTAATTTTTTTAATTCCTTACCAAATTTGCCCCCACCACATCTGCTGGGAGGTTGTTCCATGCATCTACTACCCTTTCTGTGAAAAAATACCTCCTCACATTACCCCTTAGTCTGCCCCCTTCCTGCCTCACCTCCAGCCTCATGTCATGATTGCTTGTTCTAGAACATTTTTTTTTCTGAAAAGTGCTACCCTCCTGTACCTTATGTATGACCTTGAGATATCTGAAGGTCTCTATCGCATCCCCCCCTCTATCTCTCTCCTCTCCTCCAGGGTGTACAAATTGAGGTCCTCCAATATCTCCACATATGACTTTTGGTGCAGGCCCTGCACCATTTTTGTTGGCCTTCTCTGAATTGCCTCTACACTGTCTATGTCATTACATAGATATGGTCTCCAGAACTGGACACAATACTCCAGATGAGGTCTCACTAATGATTTATATAAAGGCATCACCACCTCCTTTTGTCTTCTGGTGATACCTCTTCCTATGCACCCCAGTACCCCACTGGCTTTCCCCACAGCCTTGGCACATTGCCTGGCCACATTTAGATCATCTGATATGATTACCCCCAGATCCCTCTCCTGTTTGGTTGACATCAGTATCTCTCCCCCCATCATGTTAGCCTCCCCTGGGTTCCTTTGCCCCAAATGCATGATTTTGCACTTTTTTACATTGAATCTTAACTGCCACACTCTTGATCACTCCTCAAGTTTATCTAGGCCCCTTTTCATTTGTTCCACTCCTCCTGGAGTGTCTACCCTATTGCAGATCCTACTGTCATCTGCAAAGAGGCATACCTTTCCTTCCAGACCCTCTGCAATGTCACTTATGAAGACATTGAATTGGACTAACCTCAGAACTGACCCATGTAGCACCCAACTGGTTACCCTCCTTTCCTCAGAACGAGCTCCATTTACCACCACCCCCTGAGTTCTATCCCTCAACCAGTTTCTAACCCAGTTTACCACCTTGGAGCCATTCCCAGGCTGCCTAACGTACTTACAAGCATTTTATATGGAACGGTGTCAAAAGCCTTGTTGAAATCCAGGTAGGCCACACCCACTGCTCCCCCCGATGCACTTCCCTGGTCACCCAGTCAAAGAAATCTATCAGATTTGTTTGACACGACCTTCCCGCTGTGAATCCATGCTGCCTTGGATCCTGTGCACTGCTGGATGATGCATTTTCCTTTTTAAATTACATACGTCTTCCTGTCATGTGTCAGGTACTACAGTGAATCTAACTGAATGCACTGCCTACTGCCCCTCCAGATACAGTGCTATGTTCATGTTTTTTGGTTTTTCTCCTCCACTGTATATTGTAGAGGTATGCTGAACCTGTGGGGGTGAAACTGAGCCATCCCTAACTCACACAGCTCGGTATCCATGAGGCCGGAGCCGAACCTTGCCGACTCAGATTGGCTCGTATCTCAGGGCACTTTTATTGTTTGTTTTTCAGCTCCTACCTGTCATGTGACAGGTGAGAAGAGAGCTGGTGAGTTGGCACTCAGGGTACTTCTATTTGCGCATGCGCAAGCTGGTGTATAGAGGGGAATGCAGCCTCTCCTCGGTGCCATTTCAGTTGAGCCACCCAGGACAGAGGAGCTCCGTAACTTGAGCTAGCAGCCAGGCAAGAAGGGAAGGGTCTGTGTAGACCAGTTAACTTCCTCCACCAACACCAACAATGAAAACAAAAGAACCCCCCCCCCCCAAAAAAAGAGAACCTAAAAAAAGAAACAACTGAGACAGTCGGGAGGGGACTTGGGAGGGAGGGAGGGATGTGGGCCAGGGACTGGGGGATGGGGGAGTGAGTGGTCGGGAAAGCAGGAAAAGGGAAATGGGTCTCCGACCAGTTAACTTTCTCCACCCAGTACCCCATACATCAAATAGGAAGAACACCCCTCCCCTCTCAGCTAGTGGTCAAACAGGGATTCAGCATGTTTGCAGTTCATTTGCATCACCAGGTAAGAAAAAAGCTCTGTCTCCCCATACGATGCACAGGGGAAATGCCAAACCTCACCTAACAACTAACACACCGAAATCTGGCCAATGGAAAATCATGTACACAAATGCTCACAGCCTGGGAAATATGATCCCAGACCTGCAGGCAATAATGTCAGAGGCTAAACTGGACATAGTAGCAATTATTGAGACATGGTTTACCAGTAACCACACTTGGGAGACTTCAGTACCTGGTTATGTACTGTTCAGAAGAGACCGAGGTACAAAAAGGGGGGTGGAGTGACCCTGTATGTCAATGAAAATATCAAAGCTACAGAAATTCAGAATACACATAAGGAGCCAGAAGAACTGTGGCTCACCCTGGAAACAGGAAATGGGACAGCCATAAGAACTGGGGTTGTCTACAGGCCCCCAAACCAGGGGGAGGACATAGACACATTACTGTTAGAAAATATACAAAATATGACAGCTAAAGGGGAGGTTCTGATAATGGGAGACTTCAACATGCCGGATACAGATTGGTCAATACCAGCAGGAACATCTGCCAGAACTAGACACATGGTGGATTCCCTTCATGGGGAGGGCCTCAAACAACTGGTACACAACCCACAAAAGACAAGGCTATCCTAGATCTAGTACTGACTAACAGGGAAGGGATCACAGATCTCCATTTAGAAGGTCACCTGGGGGCCAGTGACCATCACATGGTATGGTTCAATTTGGCTACTACATCTAAATCATCCCATTCCAAGGCAAAAATATGGGACTTCAGAGGAGCTGACTTTGATAAGATGGCCAACAGAGTTAAGCTAGCCCTGGCAAAAAGAAACACAGGTGAGGGGGTACAGGCAAAGTGGGCAAGCATTAAGGATGCAATACTTGAAGCAACATCCCATTGTGTTAGACAGAAAAGGAAGTGCAAAAGAAGAAGGAAACCACTTTGGTTCTCAAATACAGTAGCAGAAAAGGTCAGAGCCAAAAGGCTGGCCTTCAGGAAATATAAGGGAGCACAGTGGGATGAAGATAGGGAGGCATACCAAACTGCCCTAAGGGAAACAGGGAAGGCAGTAAGGCAGGCAGAGTCCCAAACTGAGGAAACACTAGCATGAACAGTAAAAGAAGGTGACAAGACTTTCTATAGATACATTAGTGAAAGGAGAAAGTCCAGAGGGGGTACTGCTAAGCTCAAAGGAGAAAAGGGGGCATGTGAGGAGGAGGACCCTGTAAAAGCATCTATCCTAAATAGATACTTTTGCTCAGTATTTATTGAAGAGAAGGTAAGGCAGGGCCTACAGCTCAGCACCATGGACACAGGGGTGAGTGAGGTGAGCACTACTCCCTTCACAAAAGAAAGGGTCCTACAACAGCTCGCTAAGCTCAGGGTGGACAAGGCAATGGGACCTGATAGCATACATCCCAGGGTACTTAAGGATCTAAGGGTGGAACTAGCAGAGCCATTAGCAGAACTATTTAGTGAGTCTCTGAGCACAGGAGAGGTCCCAGAAGACTTGTGAAGGGCTCATGTGATCCCGCTCCACAAAAGTGGTAGCAGGGAGGAGGCAGGGAACTACAGACCAGTCAGTCTTACCTCAGTAGTGGGCAAGATTATGGAGGCACTCCTTAAGGAAAGGATAGTGTAACACCTGTAATCCATAGGAGCACAGGATCCAAGACAGCATGGGTTTACAAAAGGAAGGTCCTGTCAAACTAATCTCATAGATTTCTTTGACTGGGTAACCAGAGTGGTGGACCAAGGGGGAGCAGTTGATGTTGCCTACCTTGACTTCAGCAAAGCTTTTGACACTGTTCCACATAGAAGATTGATAAATAAGCTGGGTAGGCTCGGGGTGGGTCAGAAGTTGGTCAACTGAGTGGCAAACTGGTTGACGGACAGAAAACAGAGAGTGGTGGTAAATGGTATAGAGTCAAAAGAGATGCAAGTCACAAGTGGGGTACCTCAGGGATCAGTCCTGGGGCCAGTCCTCTTCAATATCTTCAATAGTGACATTGCAGATGGACTAGAGGGTAACGCTTGTCTGTTTGCAGATGACACCAAGATCTGCAATAGAGTAGATGATCCAGATGGGGTGGGCAGAATGAGAAGAGATCTGGATAAACTAGCAAAATGGTCATAAGAGTGGCAACTGGGATTTAACGCAAATAAGCGCAAGATCATGCACATAGGGAAGAGAAACCCTGAAATCATCCAAGCAGACCTCTAAAGCAGTAGGTAAGGCTAGGGGGATGTTAGGGTGTATTAGTAGGGGTATCACAAGTTGTAAGAGGGAGGTAATAATCCCTCTTTACAAGACACTGGTTAGGCCCCATCTGGAGTACTGCGTGCAGTACTGGGGTCCACACCTTCACAAGGACATTAATCAAACTGAGGCAGTCCAGAGAAGGGCAACCAAAATGGTGCAGGGACTGCATCAGAAGACATATGAGGACAGATTAACGGAGCTCAATATGTATACCCTTGAGCAAAGGAGGGAGAGAGGTGATAGGATTGAAACATTCAAACACCTTAAGGACATTAAAAATGTGAAAGAGTGTAACATGTTTAAATATAAGAAAAATAGCAGGACAAGAGGACACAGCATAATAGAGGGAGGCTGATTAAGGGAGAATGTGAGGAAATTCTTTTTCACAGAAAGAGTGATGGATGCATGGAACAGCCTACCTGAGGAAGTGGTGGCTATGAACACAGTGCAGGGCTTCAAACAGGCATGGGATAGGCATAAGGGAGCAATACAAATGAGTATGAATAGATAGGCCATTGGCAGAGCAAATGCTGAAGGCACATTCATAAGGTAGAAAAAGAAATAGGCAGACTGGATGGGCCTTGCAGTCCTTATCTGCCATCAACTTCTATGTTTCTATGTTCCTATACACTAATAATAAGACTCTCATGGCTAGGTACAATACTGTAAGAGGAGAGGTTTTATGCTTTTCCTTTGAGAATGGCACTATGGAGTAGTGGTTAAAGTGACAACTTGTGGTGTTGAGATGTGGAGTTCGATACTGGAGGTTGGAGGTATTTTTTTAATTTTCTTTCCCAGCTTTGGTTCATAAAATGCAAAGCAACACAGCAATTTCTTGCTTTAAGTCCTCCTGCCCTTTCTTGCTTTTATGCCCCCAGTCCTTCAAGAAAGAAACTCAAACAATCCAGCAGTCCATGACCGTGCAGCAAAAAGATACCAGCACTGACTACTGTGCTGTTTCACAGATGGCTATAATGCTGTTCAGGCCGGCAAGTACTTAAAATGTACCAACAACTTGGTTCCCGGTCCCGGCTAATTTTGGTGTCTCTCGGGCATCTTGGCCCCCAAAACCAATTCCATTCACAAATGGTGTTTGCTTCTATGAAAGCAAGTGAGGCAGATGCAACAACAGAGGCTAACACAGACGAAAGACCACAATCTGTCTAACAAAATGAATAAATAAATAAATTTACTTACGAAAAAAGTTAATTAGCAAGCTCATTCATTGTGTTGCTTGAACGCATGTGTAAGAAACACATTGCTTTCAGCAGTTAGGGAGAATGTCTTACTGCATCAGGAAATTTGGGCCATGTCACTATACAATCAGCTGTTTTGGTGCATTACAAGCTACCAAAACAGCTGATTGGTGTCCCCATGTAGACGGCTTCTCCGTAGGCCTCTCACATTCCCCTGGTAGCCGACGGAAAGCCACCGTCTGGCATTCAGTGTGCATTCCAGGTGAAACATTTCAATACAATAAAAAAAAAAGCAGATGGGATGCCCATTCCCCCTGTTGGCATGCCCCTTTCCAGTTCAATTTGCCAATGGGGGAACCCACTCCCCGTCGGCATAATGTCACACCTCCCAAATTTGTTGTGCGTGAGGGGTGCCCAATCCCCATCGGCTCTTGCCACCCTCCCACTTATATGTGCTAACAGGGGTGCCCAATCCCCCTGTCAGCATGCCTCCTTCCTGGCAATTTTGCTGACGGGGGAGCCCACTCCCCATTGGCATAATGCTCCTCCCCAATTTCTTGTGCGCCTGGGGGGGTGCCCAATCCCCCTTGGTTCTTGTTCCCCCCCAGCACTCGATATGTGCTGACGGGGGTGCCCAATCTCCCATCAGCTACAGCCCCCCAAAAAAACACTCAGGTGGCATGCTGGGAGCTCACCTCAGTGTGCCAAAATTAAATGCCCTTCAAAAAAGAAAACCTTCCCACAAAGATTTTTTTTTTTTTTAAATAAACCTGTAAACTAGAAAACAGTCCCTCGTTGATTCTGGTGGTCCCTCTCCCAACCCGCACCCACCCTCTGCATACCCCACCTCCTCACACCCCATACTTACCTCCTGTGCCTAGTGCGATGATCTTCAGTTGACCGGGAACACATCTGCACTCTTCAAAGCTGACCATAAACTAAAGAAATGCCAGTAAGCTGTATAATGGCATAAATGGATTTTTTTTTCAACTTTGGCGCATATCTCTGGGAATTTTTTCACAAAATTTTCAATATGGGGTTCTTGGGACCCCACCTCATGAACTCAGTCACTGTCATTTTGTTATTCTGTCCCAAAAGGGGATTTCATAGTCACTGTGCAGTACTGCTTTTTGGGACTGATTAATGAAATGGCAGTGTCACAGTTCATAAGGTAGGCCCCCAAAACCCTATTTTGAAAATTCGGTGAAAATATTCCCAAAAATGACTATTTTATGAGCGTGTGTTGCGCAGTTCCTATGCACGCTCATAACTTCGAGCATTTTTAATATTTTCACTCCAGATTTTCAACCTTGCCATTTTACCACACCTTCTTATGAACAGTACAGCTGTCATTTTTCACATCTCACCTGAAATGTGTTTTCGCACATGTAGCGCATAATGGCACGGTCGGTGTGTGAAATTGATGTTCAGGACAGATTAAGAATATCACAGTGACACTATTCATGAGGTAGGCCCCCAAAAACCCTATGTTGAAAATTTGGTGAAAGAATTCCCCAAAATGATTGTTTTATGAGTGTGCGTTGAGCAGTTCCTATGCACACTTGTAACTTCGAGCATTTTTTATATTTTCACTCCATATTTTCAGCATTGCCATTTTACCACATCTCCTTATGAACAGCACAACTGTCAATTTTCACATCCCACCTGAAATGTGTTTTTGCACATGTAACGCACAGTGGTGTGGTCGGTGTGCGAAATCAATGTTTGGGAGAAATTTAGAAAATCACAATGACACTGTTCATAAGCAGAGGTCTTAAACTGGCTATTTTGAAAATTTGGTGACAAAAGTCCATAAAATGACTGTGTTACGTGCGTGCATTGTGCAATTTCCACACACCCGCATAAGTTCATAAATTCATAATCTTTTCAGTCCAGATTTTCAACATTGGCATTTTTCCATACCTCCTTATGAACAGTACAGCTATCTTTTTTCACACCCTGGCCGAAATGTGTTTTCATACCTCCGGTGCAGAATAGCATGGTCGCTGTGGGAAATCAGTGTTCGGGATGGATTAAGAAAATTACCGTGACACTGTTCATGAGAGGAGGTCCCAAAATGCCTATATTGAAAATCTGCTGTAAAAAATCTCAAAACTAATTACATTACGGGTGTGTGTTGCACAGTTTCTACGCACACTCTTGACTTTGCCAGTTTTTTTATATTTTCACTCCAGATTTTCACCATTGCCATTTTTTACACCTCCTCATGAAGAGAACAGCTGTCATTTTTCACATCCTGTTTTAAATGTGTTTTCACACCTGTAGCACCAAATAGTGCCATCGCTGTGCAAAATCACCTTCCGCCTAACAAACTGATAGTGTTACTGTTCATGCCATGGGATCACAAAAAGCCCATGTTGAAAACTTGAAGTAAAAATACCAAGAAACACCCAGGGTGTTATGATTTTCAACCATAATGCCCTACCATGTAGGGACTGACAGGCATCAGGGGTGTGACTTGAGATTGTCAACAGTAATGCTCATGCCATTCCACCCCCACCCTGCAGCCAGTGGCAGACATCAAGGTGTGCCTTGGACCCTTTGGCCCCAGAGTTCACCCTATTCTCCTATACTGCACCCATTTCAGTGTATTTCCTTATGGAATGAGGTGAGTGTAAAGCCCACACACTTCAAAGCACATCTCAACACTTGTAAGTGTCTGCAGGGTAGGGTGAGGTGAAATGTCGTGACCATTATGGGCGATGATCCAAACACCACTATGCCTGTCCATCTCTGCAGGGTGGGGGTGGAGTTGGCGTCAGTTCAATACTTTACTGCCATTCCTACACTGCATCTGTCTAACTCCTGCACTTCCACTGCTAATGACAGAAAGCAACACTTGGCATTGACAAATGTTCGTTTTAATGTAGCCTTGCCCCCCTCACTTACACTTTAATTCCCCCAGACCTGTCCTCAATGGTCCCAAAAAGCAAATAAACTGTGGTTTTTTTTTAATTTTTGGGGTGGTGGGGTAGCTGTGTTTATTTATTCATTTTGGTTGTCCGTACTTTGCATCTTTACCCAGCGTTACAGTCTCATTCAACAACTCCTACAGTGTGCTTTATTTTGTTGAACGGAACCCTGAATTTAGCTGTCCCCCGCACCCCTACCTTTTTTCACCCAGTCCTGTCCCAGTCTTCCCAAAGTTTAATTTACCATGACTGTAGTGCAATAATAAAAATAAATAAAAGAAAAACAAACAATCCTGCAGTCCCTGAGAGGGCAGCCAAAAATTCCAGCACCGACTACCCTGCAGATGCAACATCAGGAGCTAGCCCAAACAAAAGACTGCAGTCTGCCTAACAAAATAAATAAATAAATACATAAACAGCTAATTGGCAAACTTGCTCATTTTAATGTAGCCTTCCCCCCTCACTCACACCTTTGTTCTCCCAGTTCTGTCCCAATGTTCCCCAAAGTTTATTTTACTGTGACTGTAGTGCAGTAATAAAAATAAATAAAAGAAAAACTAACAATCCTGCAGTCCCTGAGCTGGCAGACAAAAATTTCATCACAGACTGCCATGCAGATGCAACACCAGAGACTAACCCAAATGAAAGACCGCAGTCTGCCTAACAAAACAAATACATACATAAACAGTTAAATGGCAAACTCATTAATTTTAATGTAGCCTTCCCCCTCACTCACACCTTTGTTCCCCCAGTCCTGTCCTCAATTGTCCCAAAAAGCAAATAAAAATGTATTGCACTAAGCCAATAAGCCACACATTTGCAAAAACTAAGCAACACTAATGTTAAGTAATTCTAAGTCAAGTGAAGTAACAGAAAAGAAAAAACATAATGCAGTCCATCATCAGTGGATGAACCCTGCAGTTGCTTAGTGAAATTCATTAGTAAATGCACTCATTTTTAGCAACGGAAGGAGTACTCTGGGAGGTTTGGTGCTAGTGCCTTCAGACTTTGCTTCTATTTCTTGCATCATGTATTAGGTAAGTAATAAATAATGTACAAGTGCTTTATTTAAAGTTCCCCTGCCCTTTCTTGCTTCTATGCTCCCCGTCCTTCAAGAAAGAAATTCAAACAATCCAGCAGTCCTTGAGCATGCATCAAAAAATGCCAGCACAGACCGCTGTGCTGTTTTGCAGATGGCTGTAGTGCCATTCGGGCCAGCAACTACATAAAATGTACTGACATCCTGGTTCCGGTTCTGGCTAATTCTGGTGTCTCTCGACCATCTTGGCCCCCAAAACCAATTCCATTCACAAATGGTGTTTGCTTCTATGAAAGCAAGTGAGGCAGATGCAACACCAGAGGCTAATACAGACAAAAAAACATTGTCTAACAAAATAAATTTATTTACAAAAAAAAATCTAAATAGCAAGCTCTTTCATGTTAATGTAGCCTTGCCACCCCCACTCATACCTTTGTTCCCCCAGTCCTGTCTTCAATGGTCCCAAAAACAAATAGTCTGTGTTGTTTTTTTTTTTTTTTGGGTGGGAGGGGTTAGCTGTCTTTATTTATTTTGGTTGTCCGTACTTTGCATCTTTATCCAGCATCACAGTCTCATCCAACAACTGCTAAAGTGTGCTTTATTTTGTTGAAAGGAACCCTGAATTTAGCCGTCCCCAGCACTTCCTGTCTTTTTTCACCCAGTCCTGCCCCAATGTTCCTCAAAGTTTAATTTACTGTGACTGTAGTGCAGTAATACAAATAAATAAAAGAATGTATCTGAAGAAGTCCCCCACCCAGTCCTTGATTCCCTGTGTCAGTCTTCACTCTCTGGAAGCCTTGACTGCTCCGAGTAGCCTGGTTACCTCCCTGGACTTCTTTGTGTACTCATCTTTGTCCCCTTCCCCGCCTGATTTCCTAAGCCTCTGGAATGCTTTTCTCTTGGCCCTCACCCCTTCTATTACCTCCAGAGTCAGCCAGCTCAGCTTCTTTGCTCTCCCCTTCTTGCTCTGTGTCCTGGCGCAGGTCTCAGTAGCCTCTGCCAACCCTTTCTAATGATATTCCCTTATTTGCTGGCACTCATGCATGTCTGAATTCCCACCAGATGCTCAACCAAGATTTCTCCCTTCCTTTTAAAGTCCGCTCCCTTAACATTGATCACCCTGGTACCTGTTTCTCCTGTTACCCTTCCCATATTGAGTGTGAACCACACCGTATGATGGTCGCTTCCCGCCAGGGGGGTCCTCCACTCAAATCCCTTACAGCTTCCCCATTTGTAATGGAATATGGACTTTTTTTTTTCTTCATTCATTGCATTTACTTGACATGCTACTGTACAGTATATTCCACCCACTATGGGATACTACCTATGCAGCATCCATTCACCATCATTCCAAACACAGTCCTCCCCTCCACACACACACACACACACACACACACACACACACACACAGACACACACCCCAAAAATTATGCATTTAATAACTGCAGCAGTCCCTTCCATCACAGGACTCTGTCCCTTTGCTTCTATGCTGTGGTTTCCCTACCCCTCTTTTTGCCTGTGATAGTGCCCCCATCCCTGGTCTCCCCATTCAATTAAGACACAGAGCAGCAGATTGACTTTTTTATATTTAACAGATTGTTGCACATGTAATCTGCATTGATTTTCAAACAAGGACACTGTTTTATGTTTTTACATGTAATCAATTTTATGACATGAAGCAATGCAAGAGGGCTCTCTTCCATTAGAACAATAATTACATTTTATAAATGCTATCTTTCACTCACCTGATGGCCCCCCCCATTGTTTTCAATGACCTTGGGTAGTATTTTACAAGTGTGATCTATGTATCTGTTGTAGTCTTCTTGTGTTATCCTCTTAGCCTAGTAATGGTGGATTGCTCTTATCAGTTCTTGTTTAGATTTTGGCATGGTGTGCCTTCGGAGATAGTGCTTCAGTGCATGCCACACCAGCTCTATAGTATTTAGATCAGGAGACCTGTACATTGTGAAAAAACAGTGATTCTTAGATGGAGTATGAATGTTTTGTGAATACAGGATCCAACAATCAGCTACAGTAAGTAAGCAATAATATCTAATAGGGTAGGCAGTATTAGGAAATAGACGGTGGTCCAGTGGTGTAATGAGGCCTGATGCCACAGGCAGAGGGCCTTATAGATCCAGAAGGTCTAATATTTCCCAATACCACCCACCCTGTTGGGTATTATTGCGCTTAGAAAATGGCCACATGTAGCATTTTTTAAGTAAAAGAATAAAAATCTAGGAAATCATAATAAAAATTATTCTGAGGCTGGGAGATCAGAGGGCTGTGGGTTCAGTTCCCACATCTGGCACTTGGGTTAATATCCCAATACTGACACTGAAGTGCAGCATGAGGGGGCTGCTGCACTTCTGAGGTGCCGACTTTCAGATGAGACATTAAACCGAGGTCCCATCTGCCTGGATTGGTGGTAGTTCAGGTGGATGCTTAGGATCCCATGGCACTTATCAAAAAAGAGTAGGGGAATTTCCACGGTGTTCTGGCCAAATTTTTCCCATTCACTAAAATTACCACCAACAGCTTAATCTGGTTCAGGTTCAGTTGCTTACCATCTGTATCCCCCCACTCCCCCCAGTCACCCCCAAAAAGGGACTTCTAGGCCCAGTGGGCTTACCAGGTCAACAAAATTCAATAAATAATAAATAATAAATTATAAAAATGATTGCGTAGTTTATCTCTGAAACAAATAGTTCATTACTGTGCAGTCCATTGCCATATGAAACCACAAGGTCACCAGATTTTTATACAATACTGTACCACTGTAAGACCATTAAAATATCTTTTATCTAAATAAGCAGTAAGACATGGCCTTAGGTAACTATTTCCAACAAACAATTTAAGATTGCTGATTTAGAGTCATAATACATTCCCACAGTCATTCAGCCGAGTATGATATCCTACCTCTGCAAAATAATAAAGGAATAAAGCACGACAGGGTGTGTGTCTTGCTGGGATAACACCACACCTGGGGGGGGGTTGGGCACGTGGCCACAGGCTGAGTGCATACAACATCCCAGGCGTGGTGTTACCCCAGCATGACGTACACCCTGGAATGCATTATTCCTGATATACAATGGCTTGTTGTTATACAGAATAAAAAGAATAATTTTTTAAAGAATGTTTTTGTTTGTGTGGAAAATTATCTTTGTTTCTTAAGAGAAGATGCAAATAGAGTGAATAAAAATCCAAATCAATCAGTCAGGAGGTTCACAGTGCTGAAACTAGACCCGTGGTGTTATGCTGGGATAATGCCACGGGTCCAGACCCAGACTGACCAATCATAGTCCAATTGCCCTTGTATAATGTGCCATCATTATTAGCCTGTATATAACAGTGTAACAGAGATTACTGTACTGAGAAAAAAATCCTATCCCAATCAGATTTAGCCATTTGTCATATACTTTTTAACAGCGCCCTTTTTGTACTCTTGCACTACAGTGCATCATGAATTGACAGCTGTACTTACTCAGCTCAAGGGCGTTGCTACTGATACTCCAAGTACGCCATGGTGTACCAAGTTTAGTAGCAGGGGGTAGCAAACAAGCTGGCCAACACTGCTTTGCCCTCTCTAGTCCATTGCATTTAAATTTCTTTGTTTGGCTTCGCAGGCTTTTTCTTTTCTCTTTCAACTTTGTTTTGGGGGGAGGGGTGGTACAGTGGACCACGGACTTTGAAGCTGAAGGTCTCAATTAGGTCCACCTGGTCCGCCTGCATAGTGATTGGCTGTGGCATCTGGTAGGGGATATGGCAAGTCTGGGGTTGGCGAGTTTAAATACCCCAGCAAAGTTAGAAGCCATACTATTAGTTGAGTTGTACTGGGAGCGAGAGAAGCAGTAGAAGAACCAAGGAGCAGCAGTTGGAAGAACAGACTCAGAGCCAGCTAAAAGAATGAAGACTTCATGTGGAGTGGCAAGTGCAGTGAATCTGCCTGCCTGTGCGGAGAGAGAAGAAATTTCTGCCATAGTCTTGGACTCATGGTGCAGTCAGTGGCGTTTACCAGAGGGTAGTGAGCACCACACTAGCAGCGCAGACAGACAGCAGGTCTAGTGTGGGAATCATCTGATTAGAGCCAGAAACCTTGGACTGGAGTCTTGGGGGGGGGGCCAGGCACGAAGAACAGTGGGGAAGGGGGTAGCAGTGTGGCAGGTTGGTGTGAAAATCTGAAATGTCTGGCTACACCCCTGACTCAGCTGGTGTTGTAACCCAGTTTATGCCACATACAGTACCTGCAGACATCTCCAGGTGGAAGTATGCTTCGAGTCATTATCTGTTAGGGAAATTAGAGTTATGATGTCAGTACGGTTTGCAGTGAACAAGTTTTGTTTAACAAACAGGTACATACAGCACAGTTCCAATACCTATGCAGGGTCTGCACCGGAAGACATATGAAGAGAGACTTAAGGAGCTTAATATGAATAGCCTCGAGGAAAGGAGGGAGAGGGGGGACATGATAGAAACATTCAAGTACCTCAAGGGAATCAACAAAGTCCAAGAGAGTAGCATCTTTCAAAAAAAGAGGTGTGCAAGAACAAGGGGGCACAATTTGAAGATGGGGGGGCAGCTCAGAGGTAATTTAAGGAAGTATTTTTTCTCAGAGAGGGTTGTGGATGCATGGAACGGCCTTCCGGAGGAGGTTGTGGAGTGAAAAACAGTGGTGGAATTCAAGCATGCATGGGACAGTCATAAGGCAATTCTAGGGGGTAGGAAGAAGTAGGCTGCTGGTTAACTAGGATCTGCAGCTTGTCCATTAGGTAGGGAAATGGGGAGACTGGGTGGGCCAAGCGGTTCTTATCTGCTGTCAAATTCTATGTTTCTATGTTTCTATATACCTAAAACAAAATAGTACATCAAAACTCAACACACATTAGTGCAAAGGTTATTACAATTACAGTATATAATATGACCAAATACTGTAAGTCCCTGTATCTGGTGTTTCTGAAACTCTGTTGTTGCAATGGACATTTTTTATGAGCAGTTATACAGGGCCACATGCTCCAAGTACTCAGACGCTGTACATGCACAACAGCACAGTAGTACACCTTGGAAAAATCGATGCAACCTATCAGACCATCTGTCTGCAATGAATGGGATAAGCACCTCCTTCATGATATGGTCCTCGAAGAAGACACGATCCATAATGCCTGAAATATAGTACAGTGATAGAATGTGAGCATCATGATCACAGTTCTCAGCACTGCATGGTTTCCTACAGTATACATACAGTATATTGATAAACATGCTGAGCAAATTACCTCTAGAAATAACTATTGGCCCAGGACCATGATGGGATATGGCACCCCACACATGTACTTTCAGCTGGTGCTTGGGCTTTGGCTTGCACACCTATTTACCTTTCTTATGAAATGCCACAGTGGTATGGCACTCCAGCTGACATGTTGTCTCATCAGAGAAAATTACATTTTCATATATTTCACCTTCATCAATCCACTGCCTAACCATCTGTACACATAGCACCTTGTTTGCCTCTGTTATCATATGGCATGTCCTGCCAAAACAAATGGGTGAATGTTTAGTAATCATAGTATGGCAATCGATACACTTTTGTAACAGGCAATGCACTGTGGAATTACCACTGTTGGTGGTACTATGCACATCGTACCCCAAGCTCTAATTATTTAGTAATTAGGTGTTTTATATGCCTTGTTGTGTTTTTATCACTTCCTGTATGACTGTGCTGTATATTTCTCTCTACCACACCCCCTCCTGACTATCTACCTCTCTGCACCCAACAAAGAAACACACATTAGAAAGACAGAGACAGAGAGGACGGGGAGGGGGAAGGCATCTGAGACTCCCTGTTCTTGAACTTGCTGGCTAAGTGACTCATACATACATACACATAAGGTGATCCAAAACTGTATTATGCAAGCAATGAAAGCAAACACATTAGAATGACAGATTAATAACTTGGTTGTGCATTACTTTGATCTCCCAAACTTTCACCCAAGCTGCCTTCTCAGTCTGCTTACTGATGACTTGGATATGTTCAAGGAAGTTCACACAGCAAAATGTTTTCTTTCATGTGCACTTCTTTCATCACCCTCATTCATTAGTCTGTCAATAGCATCCAACACATCTCTGGAATAAATAATTCCAAACCTAATGTTACTAGCAATTTTTGGCTTACAACGTTTAGCTGTACATTACTTGTACAAAGATAAGCTACATTGCACTTTACCTTCCAAACTTAGGTAGCTTTTTGGGCCATTGTTTTCCATCCCACTTTAGGCACTTGGCCACAGCTTGTTTAGTCACATGTATTCCACTATCCTTGCAGCCGACGGCAGCCACACGCCAAGTGGATCAGCCAAGAGAAGCCCCTTGTCAGGGCGAGCCCCAGGATCCACGGCCACCGGCCCTCCAGCGACCTTGCAGCCGACGGCAGCCACATGCCAAGCAGATCCAGCCAAGAGAAGCCCCTTGTCAGGGCGAGCCCCAGGATCCACGGCCACCGGCCCTCCGGCGACCTTGCAGCCGACGGCAGCCGCACGCCAAGTGGATCCAGCCAAGAGAAGCCCCTTGTCAGGGCGAGCCGCAGGATCCATGGCCACCGGCCCTCCGGTGACCTTGCAGCCAATGGCAGCCACATGCCAAGCGGATCCAGCCAAGAGAAGCCCCTTGTCAGGGCGAGCCCCAGGATCCACAGCCACCGGCCCTCTGGCGACCTTGCAACTGACGGCAGCTGCACGCCAAGCGGATCCAGCCAAGAGAAGCCCCTTGTCAGGGCGAGCTCCAGGATCCACGGCCACCGGCCCTCCGGCGACCTTGCAGCCGACGGCAGCCACACGCCAAGCGGATCCAGCCAAGAGAAGCCCCTTGTCAGGGTGAGCCCCAGGATCCATGGCCACCAGCCCTCCAGCGACCTTGCAGCTGATGGCAGCCGCACGCCAAGCGGATACAGCCAAGAGAAGCCCCTTGTCAGGGCGAGCCCCAGGATCCATGGCCACCGGCCCTCCGGCGACCTTGCAGCTGATGGCAGCTGCACACCAAGCGGATCCAGCCAAGAGAAGGTATGGCATCCTAAGCCAACCTATCGGAATCCAGGTGCCTTTGCAACTTAGACGCCGATTGGTCCAGTCCTCGCCACAGTGCAGGCTGTCCCCTGAGGCTCTTTTCTGTCTGGTTTTTCTACCCACCCCCTCCACCCCCTCCCAGGCCTCCTTTAAGTACACTGAGGCAACGCCCCTAAGTACCACTTAGCCTTCCTATAGGTCATCCCAGTTGGCTGAAAATCGACCTCTCCTTGGCTGAAAATTAACCTCTCCTTTATCTACTCACGTGGAGTACAGTGAGTCATGGCATTCTCCTCCTTAGTCTACCTACTACTACTTGCCTGCACTCCCGGTTTATATCAGATTAATAATCTAAAACAGGGAGATAGTGCAATGAAAAACGATACTTATCTTGCTCTCGGTCACTTCACCCTTCATTATTCCTCATGCCCCACTCCCTTTATCCACTTAGCACCCTTTTCTTTTGCCCTCTCCCTCCTCTCATCCCCACTGTCCCTCAAAGCACTTCCTCTCTTAGTCCCGAACTCCAACATAAGCCTTTGTTCAACCAACACCCAGTTTTCTCCTTCTAATACAAACACTAGGCAGTCTGAAAGGAAAAAAGACACTAGGTTGCAGTTCTTCTCCATAAGGAAACTGCTTCTTCTTCTTCTTCTCTGCTCAGGCAAAGTCGAGTTAAATCCAGGTCCTCCCACATTGATATCCTCCTCATTAGAATTTGCAGAAGCTTCTGGTCTAAAAATAATGATGGTTAATATACGGAGTCTAATCAAAAAATTATCTCAGCCACAAGCCTGGGCTGCACATACCGAGCCTGATATCATCATTGTCACTGAATCCTTGCTCAACAATAATATAACTGATCAGCAAATTAACATAGTGGATTTTGTTCCTTTTAGGGCGGACAGGGGGTCAAGAGGGGGCGGAGTAGTTGTCTATGCCAAATCAAAATATATGATCAGTAACATTATTACTATGTCCAAACCTAAGGAATATGAAATTGTCTCATTAAAGCTTCACCTCCCCTCATCTGATAATATCACCATCATAGGTGGATATAGGCCACCTACTGCCGGCACTGCTATCCTTAATGCCCTCAAAACCTTAATCACTAAAGATAATACAGAAACATTAATCCTTGGTGATTTTAATATGGATTGGCTATCATCAAAATCCGCTGACCTAAAGTCTCTTTGCAACGACCTTGAATTATCCCAACTTATTAGCGAGCCAACCAGGATTAATGCCCAAAATACATCCAACAGTTCTCTGTTAGACATTATCCTAACTACTCACCCTCACAAAATTCTACAAACAGCAGTGTTTCACAATGATATGAGTGACCATAACATTGTTGTCTGCACTAGGTCACATCCCAAAGTTATCCTTCCCCCTAAATTCATATCCAAACGGTCATTCCGCAAGTTCAATATTGACAATTACTTGGCTGATCTAAGCAATATCAGATGGCAAGACGTTTTTCTTGCTAAATCAGTAGATGAGGCTGTTAGTGTCCTTAATTGTAACATGATTGCCTTAGTTAACAGACATGCTCCTAAAATTAAGGTTAAATGCAATATGAAATTCTCACCCTTGGTTCACGCCAGAACTCAAAGCTGCACTGTCTAACCGTGATAAACTATGGGCCCAGGCAAGGCGTACTAAGAGTCCCACAGACTGGCAGGCCTTCCGAGCAGCCAGGAGCATGTGTCAAATGCATTAGTGATACTAAATCAGCTACTACGTATCTGCCCTCGAGCAGGCAAATGGGAATTCCTTCAAAATTTGGAAGACTCTTAAGTCTATTGAGGGTCGTACAGCTGCACCACCCATTCCAGCAAAGATTCTCATTAACGGTACATCTATTGAAAGTTCTCAACAAATATTAGAAGAACTTAATTCCCACTTCATAGCAGCCAGCCTAGCATTTGATACTTCCTCACATGCCTCCCAAATTAGGAATTTTGATACCACGTACTCAGCAACGAACACACCAGCCTGCCCATTCCAGTTGGTCCCCCTTAGTTATAAAGAAGTAGAAGAGTCACTTATTAATTTGGATATCAAAAAAAGCACAGGAGAGGATAATATAGATCCATTATTTCTAAAACTTGGATATCCCTTTCTTACTGCCCCAGTACTCCATATTTTCAATCTCTCCATCTCAACTGCCACAGTCCCGTCGTGTTGGAAATCCGCCCATATTCTCCCCCTATTCAAGTCAGGAGACCCTTGTGATCTTAACAACTATAGACCTATTTCAATACTACCTATCCTATCAAAAGCATTTGAAAAATTGATCTACAACCAATTGAAAACCACAGCTACGCAACAGATTCTCAACCCTCTTCAATCTGGTTTCATGAAACCATGGTATACATTACAGCTCTAGCCAAAGTCACTAATGACTGGTTATCTGCATTGGACTCTAAGAAAACTACTGGTGTGATCTTCTTGGATCTAAGTAAAGCATTCGATACAGTAGACCATAACTTACTAGTTCGCAGCCTTACCAATCTTGGCTTTACTCCATCCACTACCCTATGGTTCAGAGTATCTATCGGGCAGGACTCAGAAAGTCAAATCAGGAAATTTGTTCTCTTCCGCTCTGCCCACTGCGAGGGGAGTCCCACAGGGATCTATCCTAGGTCCCGTCCTCTTCTCTTTATATATAAACAACCTTAACCATCAGATTACAAAGTCCCAGTTGCATTTCTTTGCAGATGACACCGTCCTGTATACCTCTGGGCCATCGCTAGAAGCAACTAGGGACATCCTTCAAGCCGATTTCTCGCAATTAGAAAAAAACTTAATCAATGCAAAGCTACTCCTTAATGTTAAAAAAACCAAAGCTATGATCCTATGCCCATGCGCATCATACACTAGTGCCCCTGCCTTGCCCATAGATTTCATAAATACTGCCCTAGGTGAGCAGCTGGAAATAGTTACAAAATTCAAATATCTTGGTTTCTGGTTAGATAGCAGGCTTTCTTTTAGTGATCATATTGATGATTTGGCCAAAAGGCTCAAAATCAGGTTGGGCTTCTTCTTCCGCAATAGATCTTTCTTTCCTGCTGATATTAGAACTAGATTGGTTCAGGCCACTTTTCTCCCACTCCTTGAGTATGGCGATGTAATCTATAACTCCTCAGCTTCTACTAATCTCCAAAAACTAGATGTTCTCTATCACCGCGCAATACGATTCATAACAAACTCCCCCCCCAACCCACCATTGTGATCTTTATGCCTTAGTCAGTCGGCCCTCGCTCTCCATTAGACAGTCAGCCCACGTAGGTACATGGACTTTAAAACTTCTTCAGAATAAACTACCGCAATACCTATCCTCCTTAATACTTATAGCGAGCAGTGCCTATTCTCTTAGGAAGTCCAAGTTTCTCCTGCTTGACATACCTAGGACTCACACCTCCTTTGGGAAATGTGCTATTTCATGCTCATTGCCAACTATTTGGAATCAACTACAATCATTTTTGAAATTAGCCAGTACTGTCCCGTTAACTTCTTTAAAAGGTTAGTTTTGGCTAAATTAAAAGTCACTTGCAACTGCCTTTAATGAATTGCCCTTACTAAGGACTCAAACCAGTGATCCCTTGACCTCCCAGGTTACATTCCTACACTTCTTTAACTCTATTTCGTACCACGATCAGTGTTTTAGGTGGAATCTTTGTTGAATTGTTATGAATTTACTGTTATTTTCCAATGAATGTAATGTTTTATCTTGACAAATAGTACAAATTGCTCTTCCTGAGCCGAGAGCATCTTGGGTGCTCTTTATCATTTTGCCTATTGTGTATGATGATGCTAGCTCTTATTGCTATGAACTCTGTTCTAATGATGTAAGCACTTAACTATTTGTCTGTAAGTCTGCCACAGAACTTCATTGTAATGTATGTATACCTCAGGACCTCCTTGTGAATGAGCTTGCTCAACGGAGCTTTCCTGCAATAAACTTGAACATTCCTTGTAGGTCATTCCTAACTGATATTACTTTGACAGAACTGCCAATACTTCCTTGCAAATTTTAATCATGTTGTAGGAAGCTACAGTAAGTAAACCACAGTTATAATTCAAATCCTAAACACTGAAACTGGTGATGTCAGAGTGAAAATTGTACTGTGCTTTAATGTGTCACTGAACAAAGAATCCTCGCTGATTGGCTCATACAGTGACAATTGTATCTTCCAGTCATAAACTGCATACTCCAATTACACTTGTTTGATTGGTCAGCCTTATTGTCATTCCTAATGAGCCTCTGAGCCAATCAGTGGCCATGAGTTTATACATTCATGATGCTTCAGCACACCATAAATTGCATCCCTGCAAGTCCACATTCAAACACTGCTTTTGTTAGCTTTGTAAAGACATCATTATTCAACAACCCTTTACCTTTCAAAATGATGAGCAGGAAATTATTCTCAGTGTCAAGGTATGCACTTGTTGTGTTCAAGGAGGATGGCAAGACAGAAACTGATATCGTGGAGACAGCATTCTTGAGTGGAGAAGTACAAGAGGCAGCATATTGCATGCTAATGATGAAATACCATGACAGCCTGAAGAATCAGTTCCAAGTCTAGATTGCTAATATGAATGGTTAGTATTGTTAGTTATTCAATAGATGGTTTGATGGTTGTATGCTCAGAAATGTGTCTAATGAGAGTTGTCTACAAAAATAAATGAAAGAGGATGAGGATATTCAATACTGTACAGACATTCAAACATCAGAAAGTCAGAAATGAGGTGCAGGTGGGATAACAGTTGCAGTGCAAGACCTAAGGGTATACAAGCAGAGGGCATAGTCTGCATGGAGTGCCAGTGGCATTCTGGGGTGCCTTGCCAGAGGTGACCCATGCAGAAGGCCGGAGATGCAGATGCCATTGTACAAAATGTTAGTGAGGCCTCACTTACAGGAGAGTACTGTGCCATGCTGGAGGCTGAACCAACAGTACATTTAGTAAGGCCATTATGTGAATGTATCAAACACACACAAAAGATTAGTAAGCTAGCCTTGTAGTGGGTCCACAGGTGATAGACTGGGTAAGAAATTGGCTTGATACCAGGATGCAGATGTGATCTTTATACTGTAGTTGACTGTAGCTGAAATTGTGGAAGGACTTGAAAGAAAAGTAGTCTTCTTTCCAGAAGACAGTTTGCAAATACCTAATGTACTTTATTCTCTTTCACTGGTTAACAGGTAGCAAGGCTGTCCTGGAATTGAAGAGGTCAGAACTTGAGCGGTTGATGGACAGCATGCCCAATTAACCCATTTTGAGGGAGATACAAGGAAAGCAAAAAAAAAAAAGCAACACAAATTCTAGTGGATGCACCAAAGAAAACAAAGACAGCAAAGGAGAATATACCTCCTAAAGAGAAAGCACCTCCAAAAAAGAAACCAGAAAAGAGACAAGTACAGTACATGAGGTTTGTTTGAGGTGCAGATCATTATATATATATATATATATATATATATATATATATATATATATATATATATATATATATACCACCCTCTGGTGGTGTGTGGCTCAGTGTTGGAATAATGGAACATTTGCATGTTGATATTGACATGGGTACATCATGTGTGAAACAGGGCAAAAGACAGATGAATGAAATGTGAAAAACTTCTATTGCTGGACAAACAAACTGAATGTTGTATCTTACTGCTTCATGTACAGTAACTTTATTGTAAGAAAGTATGTTTTTCCTTTGACTCATCATAAAGGCATCCACAATAGGTAATAATATTGTGCTGAATGTGTGGATCAGCTCTTACAGAACCTTTAGATCAGACAGCAGCAGGTATACTCAAGCACCTGGGACATACTGTAGAAACCTGAGGAAAGCTACAGGATGGGGGGGGGGACTTCTGACAGTCACAAAGGAGGACAGGGACCTTGGGGTTATTATTTCAGAAAACCTGAAAATGTCAAAGCAGAGTACTAAGGCAGCTGGGAGGGCTAATGGCATGCTGGGGTGCATAGGCAGGGGTAACACCAGCAGGAGGGAGGTAGTGATGCCATTATATAAAACCATGGTCTGGCCTCACTTGGAGTACTGTGTGCAGTTCTGGAGGCTACACCTCTGTAAGGACATTCACAGACTGGAGAGAGTCCAGGGAAGGGCAACTAAGATGGTACAGGGCTAGCAAAACACTAGACTTACGAGGAGAGATTAAGGGACCGCAATATGTACCTGCCAGAAGAGAGGAGGGAAAGAGGGGACATGATAGAACCATTCAAGTACCTCAAGGGTATAAATAAGGATAATTTCTGGTTATGTATAAAATTGAAACAACAAAATTATCTAATCATTTCTGTAGACTTTGTAAGATGTTTTTTATGCTATCCTTGGTCATAAGTGGAGATGTACATCCTAACCCAGGTCCTCAAATAAATGTGAACAGAGCATTTTTGAAGAAAATAGAAAGTAAAGAACAATGTGTGAGCCACGCTGATATTACAGCTGAGATATTCAAAGAGCAGGGAATCAGTGTGGTACACATTAATATTAGTATCTTATTAAACAAAATTGACCATCTTAGAGAATGGTCTATTAAATATAATCCTGATATTATTATAATCTCTGAATCTTGGCTTTGTAAAAAAATTCCCAATGAAGAAATTATGATACAGGGACATAACATGTGGAGAAAAGACAAAACTAAGAGGGGTGGGGGTGTGATAATATATGTAAATAAGTCCTATGAAGTATCAAACATAGATTGTTTAATAGACTGGGTTGGTTCTGAAGGTCTGTTATTGGAAGTAAAGTTAACATTCCATAAACCTATGTTGTTGTTGGGTATGTACCGTCCACCTAAGTGTAGTTGTGAAATATTTCACCTAGTACAGGAGCAGTTAGAAAAATATGGGCAAAGTCATGAAATACTTATAATTGGAGACTTTAATATTGATTGGAGAATAGTGGGACATGACCATCCAATAAATGATATGGCCAATACTTTAGGTCTGACTCAACTTATCCAAGATATTACAAGATTAAATAATAAACATCCTGACTCCTCTACAATATTGGATTTAATTTTTGCTTCCCATCCAGAAAGATCTGTTGCTAGTGGGGTTCTCCCTGATTCATTATCTGATCATCAAATGATATACTGTAAGATGAGACAGAAAAAGAATAGAATAGTTGGGAAAACTGTTAGTTTTAGAACATACAAGAATTTTGAGTATGTAGATTTTATGCTAGATTTAGAAAATCAAAAATGGGATAGAATGGGATTTATTCCCTCTGTAAATGAGGCCTGGAAAATTTTCTATGACAAGATTATGGAAATATGTAATAAGTATACTCCATTAAAATCAAGAAGGGTACAAAATAACAATGGCCCTTGGTACAATTCAAATTTATATAAAATAAAGAAACAACATGATAGGGCATAGCAGGAGGCCAAAGTTAAAATAATGAAAACTGGCTAAGATATAGACAACTGTGTAATCAATTTACACTAGAATTGAGGAAATCTAAACAAAATTACTATAGAAAAGAATTAGCCTCCAATGTGACAGGTAATGTCAGAGAATTCTGGAGAATCAGGAAAAAACTGCAAGGATCACAAACAATGGACCTCCCAGAAAGTTTTGAGATATGGGGTGTAAAGTTACCCACCGAGGCAGCAGATGAATTTAATGAGTACTTTATATCCATGGGTACAAAAACATCGACTGCCGTATCTAATAATTTGACTGCTAGTAGAGAAATAGAAAGGACATCCAAGGGTATTTTTTTCTTTTAAGTTAATTGATCCTAATGAAGTTCAAAGATCCCTTAGTAATCTAAACATACACAAATCGGGAGGGTTGGATGTATTGACTAATATACTGCTTAAGTATGCAGCACCTGCTATAGCTTATCCTTTAACACAATTATTTAATATGTCACTAACACAAGCAGAATTTCCCCTCGAATGGAAGATGGCAAAAGTGGTACCTATTTTTAAACATGGCAGAAAGATGTAATAGAAAACTATAGACCTATATCATTATTACCTATTGTTGGTAAGATATTTGAGAGTTTAGTAGCTAAACAATTACAAACTTTCTTAGAAAATGGGAACATAATTGACAAACATCAATCTGGTTTCAGACCATGTCACAGAACCACTTCTGCATAATTGCATCTCACGGGACATCTGTGTGAGAGCCTGGACGGGGAGATGTCAGTTGGAGCTACATTCATTGATATTTCAAAGGCCTTTGACATTTTGGCCCATGACATCCACCTGTCCAGGCTTCAGAAAAATGGACTTTCTGACAGTACTGTGAGGTGGTTTGAATCCCACTTAAAAGGTAAATTACAACTAGTGACATTAAAAGGATGGGAGTCAAGTTTGAGTCCAATTGTGTCAGGGGTTCCACAAGGATCCACTTTAGGATCAGTGTTATATAATATTTATATGAACTTGTTTAAATTTACTAATTTGTAAGTTGACTATCATTTGTACTCGGATGATACGGTTATCTATGTAAGTGGTTCCTCGAATGACCAAATACAAAAAGCTCTGCAAGAATCTTTTGATGAACTGCAGAGTTTTTTGTTACAATCTAAACGTGTCTTAAATTAAAAAAATCACAAGTTATGATATTTCATAAGAAAAGAAAACATAGGGATATAGTTGAAAAAAACTCTACAGATTAAAACATTGAAAGGTTCAGTACTTGAACAAGTCTCCAGTTATAGATATCTGCGTATGTATCTGGATGAATTACTTAAGTGGCATGTTCATGTAGGTCAAGTTGTGAAAAAAGTTAGCAGATGTTTGGGAGCTTTGTACAGAATAAAATACTGTACAACTGAGTTAATTCAAAAACATGTGATCAATACCACTATTGTTACATTACTGGAATATGGGGATTTGCTATTAATGGGTGCTAGTGACTCTATATTAAACAGATTAGATACTATGTATAATAAATTGGCACACTATATCAGTATGGCACCAAAAAGAACCCCTATAGGAGAACTGTGTCAGGCATTAAATTGGTATTCTTTAAAAGACAGAAGAAGGCTTCATGCAATAATCTACATGGATAAATGTTTTAGAAATGATGTTCCAGGTTACATTATTAATAGATTAAACTTTAGAGATATTAAGGTAGAGCTTAGATCTGCAGAGAGAATTGAATATTATCTCCCAAGGTATAATACAGAATTAGGAAGATCACATTTTTTTCTATAAAGGGCCATATTTATGGAACTCATTACCTGTTTCATTTAGGCAAAAAGATGATAAGAAACAGACTACACAGATAAAATCTTGGTTTAGGGATGAGAGAATAAAAATTAGGGTTAGTGATTAATTGGTTGAAATTGTATTTGTGCAATAGTTTATGTTTTATATCTGTATTTTATTTATATTTAAATGTGTTGTTTATGTGATTATTTTTGTATAACAACTGAAGCAATCATTGTACAATTTGGACCTCACTGAAAATGAGCTTGTCTCAGTTGAGCTTCCAATTCATGTAATGAATAAAAGTTTTTACTACTACTACATAAACAAGGTGCAGGAGGGAGACATTTTCCAATACAGGAGAAGCATAAGATCTAGGGGGTATGACATGAAATTGGAAGGTGGTAGGTTAATAGGGAATGTGAGGATGTTCTTCTTCACAGAGAGAGTGGTGGACATATGGAATGGTCTGCCTCATGAGGTGGTGGGAGCAAGCACTGTGGATGGATTCAAGCATGCTTGGGACCGGCATAGGGGAATTATAGAGGTACAGCAGCAGGTTGGTCAGAAGCAGTACTGCAGTATTGGCAGACTAGATGGTCCAGAAGGTCCTTATCTGCCAACAATTTTTATGCTTCTATGTTCTGTATCTGACCAATGTTGTGCATTCCATTTGTTGCAGGCCAATGTCCTTCTAATGGTGACTAACTCCAGCATTAAGTCCGTGTGCACCCAAACAGTTGCCGAACCACAACCTAAAGAGAATAAGGAAAGGTGGACACAAACAGATGACTTTCCACAACCTGAAGAGAATCTGGAAAGGTCCTCCATCCTGGCACATGATGTCTCTGGAATTAAAGAGATGCTGCAGAATATTTTGAAGAACCAGGAATTAATGGACAAAAGGCTGTGCAAGACAGGGGAGCGTCTGCATGCCATAGTGTGGATGGTGCCACGGCAAGTACTCCGGGAAATACTGGCCCTGGAAGAAACTGTATTGTTGGCCGACTGCAGTGTAATTGATTATGTAGAGTCAGCAAATGAAAATGAATTATCATGTGCAAATGACACACAGGACACTGCAGTGTACCCACAGGGCTTGGTGCAAGGACATGTGATTGAACCCAGGTGACCAGTGCCTCACACCTCCACACCACATAGAGGATCCAAACTGCCCAATTGTGCATTGCTGCCAATAAGCCCACAAAAAGAAAAAGAACTTTACCTAAAAAGGAGTGGGCATAGTGATCGGTATGCCGCCCAATATTTTAGGCACTTGATCACTAAGGAGCGATGCAAGGAGTGGGCCAACAAAGTAAATTTCAATGGCTCTTTTGGCATACATGCCATGCCTGACAATCTGAGGAAATGCAACAACAGTCACTCAGGTCGGTGTGTCAAAGCTGGAGCCCCACTACAAACATTGAAACTGAGTAAAGCAAAAACGCGGGCTCAACAGCAATCATAGAAGAAAGAAGTCCTCAAGCTAGGACACTATAAAACTGCCCAGTGTGCAGTCTTGATAAAGTGTCTGATTATGACGTGAAACGTTGATGGTTACTGGGGTGTTGCTACCACTTATTTGTACCTTTTACAATGTCTTGTTGTTACTGATATTTTGTAACATTAAAAGCAGTTTTATAGTGTCCTAGTGTGAGGACTTCTTTCTTCTATGATTGTTGTTGAGCCCGCGTTTTTGCTTGTACTCAGTGACAATCTGAGGAGCCATAGGCTTCAGAACACAGAATTGCGTTTTTCAAATTTGGAGCATCAGGAGAGACGTGAAATACCAATTGAATTAACGAACAGCTACACACCCCACACAAATTTGGTGCCGAGGCCCTGAAATAAATTAAACCAAGATGGCTACAACTGCTGTATATAATGTGAGGAGTGTATTTGTATCAACGTGTTGCAATGAGCTATTTTTGTAAAATATTTTAAGAATGTTTTTTTCTTTTTGTAAATAAACATGATTCCTGAGTGTATTCTCAAATTCAGCTTGAAACTGTTTTGTATGTGTAGTGGGGGGGAGGGGTCAAGTGCAGTCTCAGTCATCCAATTGCAGTTGATGTTATTGATGATATTGACAGTATACTACATCCGCCAATCCAAGACATGGAAAAATGAATTATGGCCTTATGAAGAACAAAGGCTGGGAACTGTACAAGCCTTTTTGTAACATCAGTCAGCATTTCTGCTTTTCAATCTGGTGTTCAGTGGTTCAGTTAGCTCCATTTTTGGAGTGTTTGACTTCCACAAATATGGCAAAAACTTCCAAAATAAAGGGTGAGGAAGTCATTAACTTTCAGATGTAAAAAAAATGAAGATGACTTCCAAAATTATGAATGGAAATAAGACATTACTGATGTTTCTGAAAGACGTAATTTACTATAAATATATTCTTTTAACATCAATAAATTGTTCTTTACTATAATATAAACTTCCACAAGTGGGTTTCTGGATGTATTTTGACTTCCAAAAAATTGGAATGCTTATAAATTTTAACTAATGGAAGTTTTGGATTTCCACTAAAAATAAATTAACTGAACTCACGCTGGTGTTACTGTTAGTAAGAAGAGTACTGTAGAACAGGGAAATACTGCACTATAAGCAGAGTAAAAAGATGCAGCGATGGACACTGGCATGTTGGGGTGCAAAGAGAAATTTATGACTGGCAGAATTTATCTGCATCATATAGTATGGCTAAAGCAGTAACATAATTCTAACCAGTATTTAAAAAGCAGTTATACATGGGAGAAAAGATTTATAGATTCACTGTGGTTCACCTTTAACTCACTAAGCCTCACAGCCTACAGTAGATTTCTCACATTCACAGGACTAAATGACAACACTTGACTCAAGCTTTAGTGTAATAATGAAATACATTAATGACATATTATGTGCAGCAGGTGTTGATGTGTTTCTAAGCACCACATGTTGTTGTCCCAGCTGCATTGAGTGAGAAGTGTAAACAGCTTCAGTTTGACTGAGCACATTCATATGCAAAAACAATTCATAATGCCATTCAAAGTGTGGCTAGCCAGGTACTTTCCCAGTGGGGGATGACTCAGTTCAGCACTTTTCTATTTTAGCACCGGTCATCTCAGTGCCACTGATTTCAGTGCCTTTCATGTCAGCATGAAAATCAGTGACAGCTGTCTCAATTCAGCGCCTGTCATTTCAGTGGTAAATCGTTGACAGCTGTCTCAATTCTGCGCTTACCATGTAACTCAATAAGCCTTATATCTACAAGTCTCATTCCAGTGCTCCCTTGACCTTTGAGAGTAACACTTTCACTGAGTTAGCCAGAAAAGATCAAAGTTCTTGAGCATAAAGATGAAAAACATATACCAAAGGAAGATAGAGCACACCATTTGTGTCTCATTTCTGTCCCCTGCCTCATCGACGGTTCTCCTTTGCAACTATTTTGACTGATAGCCAGAGGCCCAGATCATTTCTCTGTAGGTTTACTATTCTGTCTCCACACCACCATGAATCAAGCATTAATTTAATTAGAAATTTACAGGCAAACAGAAGGGCAGTCCGACAAGGGCACAAGGTGCATGGGCAGACACAGGCCACAACTGCAACACACACAATACATGGCCATGCACAGGACAGGGACACTGGGCACATGCATGCTGTACAGATGCGCAGTGGCCCAAGGGGATAGTGGTAGGACACCAGGGACATGACCAAGCACAGCACAACAGACACCTGCAGCATGGCTCCACATACCAGCTGCAAAGCAAACACAGGCACAATGATGTAGCAATAAAAAGGCTTTAATACAACACAGAGAACAATGGGCCAACATGGCAACTATGCACAGTGCAAAAACAGGTACAGGGGAGGGTCACAGAGTGCAGGGGACATGGTCTGGGGGCTATGCAATGGTCTTAGGAGATGGGCAGGGCAACAGGGGAAGGTCATGAAAAACAGGGGCTATCCACAGGGAAATGAGGCTAATGCCAGCCACGGCCTGCCGCCACCAGTTGGTGTACCTCCCTCTGAATGGCTGCTGTGTCCCTTAGGAGCTGCACCATCAGACCTGCCAGGCATTGCTGCTGCACTAACAGGCTCCCCAAGGCATGCACCACACAACCATTCCTCCTCAGCTGTATCCAGGGAACACCTAGAAGAAAGGACAGAAATGTCAATGAGCGACATGCCAAACTGATCCCCAGCCCACCAACAGTGTGCACTGGACAGCGGAGGCATATGCCAGTGGATGGACCACAAAGGTACCGCGCATGGAGAGCTGCACCAGCCAACCACAGAGCATGCCACACTGGTGCAGACAGGCACACAGTGCCATGCAGTGGGCGCATCAGTGCACAGGCAAGGCACACAACGTGGACTGCAGACACCCGTGGGCACACACATGGTGGATACTGCACACACACCCACACACCCTGGTGGCACAGTGCAAGCACATGCAGCACAACAGGGGCATGCCCACCGGACACCACAACAGTGTCCACACATGGCTGTGGGGACTGTGACCTACCCTGCAGCCAACAGAGACCCACAGATACACAGTACTGTAATGTGAACATGCCAACTTGCCACCACCATCTTGATGGCCCAGCTGCTGATCCCCTACCAGTGCCTTGCACTGTGACTGCCCTGGCCCTCCTGTGATCCTCTGGCCCTATGGAAGGCAAAGAGAGAGGTGGACATGAGTGAACAGGCATGCACAGACCGCTCCCCCAACACACAGCCTGCATGGTGCAGGGCAGGACAATGCCTGCCCCGTGGCCCTGGTGCCTGCACAGCTGCAACACACATAGCTGCAGTGTGTGTGTGGCAGCCATGCAGGATATGCAGTGACTGCCAGGAGTGTGCCGACCCCCAATCGGCAGCATACACTGTGCAACCATACGTCAACAACAGTCATGCCCTGTGCAAGTAAGAAACATGCGCATACTAACCTGGCTGTGGGACAGCCCCATGCTGAACGTGGACCTGCAGGCATCACAGCCTGTCAGGGTCCCTGTGACGTAGGTCACTGTATCTGTGTCTGCACTGCTGCACTGCGCACTGCATCCCTGTGCGCCTCTCCAGTTTGGTAGCTACACAGTCCCGCACAGCACTGCGTGGCTGCTGCAGGGGGACCTACCCAAACAGCTGGGGCTCATAAGGCTGGGCTAGTGCAATGAAGTTGCACATTTCTACCTCACTCCAGTTTAGTGCCCTATGCAATGCAGTGGTGCATGCAATGGCTTATCTACCCTGCATCTGTGATAGGTGTTATGGCCTACAGCCAGCACATGTTGCGGCATGCAGTCATTGTGCACAGTGCGTACCATTGTGCAGGGCCGCTACGGCCGTGGATCTGCGCAGTTGGTGTGCACCATAGGGTCCATTGAGGAGCACTGCACATGTGCACAGCGTCATGGCCTGGTGGGTGCTCAGGGTCAAGTTCATGACCCCGATGGCACAGAGTATGACTCTGCACATCAACACACTTGTACTTGGCATGTGTGGCATGTGGTATAGTGCATCACGGGCATATGCACAATAGGTGTGTGCACCATGATGTGCGCACATGCATGATTGGTGCCCTAGCACTGCATGCACACTGGGTGTGCATCGCACAATGCAGATGGTCACACACTATGCCTGCGCAACAGTGTGCGCACATGTGCACTGCAGGCCCATGCACCGTGCATGTGCTGTACTTGCACCACACGAATACTCTGGTGCAACATGATTGAGCATGGTGCAATAACATGATATTCAATTGCCATATGCAGATTGCCTACTGAGCATATGCTTGCGCAAGAGGGAGCATTAGCATATCATTACCATTGCACACAGGCTCATTTGCATGCATTGCACATTATAAGGGCCACGACACTGCACAGGCATGGACCGGTATTGTAGCCTGTATGGTAAGGGGAAGCCAGGGATTGACAAGCCAGGAAGAACACTGCAACAGAGTGCTGTAATGTGCCATGCAGCCACTTATCAGCTGTGCTATCACTGTCCATAGGTAGCAGAATGTCCGAGCAAGAGGCAGAGGAGGAGCGTGGGCCTGTCCACAAGCGCAGGCCCAATTTCTCAAAAGAAGAGCAGCAGGCTCTGTTCGAGGCCTACCTGGAAAAGAAAGACCTGCTGAGTGGTGCCATGGGTACTTCACAGGAGCAGTCTGCTGGATGGGATGCAGTAGCCCCTATGTGAATGCCCATGACAGATACCAGAGGAGTGCCCAGGAGTGCCACAAGAAGGTGGGCATAGACAGGTGCCACATGAAGGAGAAGGTGGCAGCCATCAGAGCATCTTGCAACAGAACCTGAGGAGGACCATCCACCACACCGGCACTGATGGCAACAGAGGAGATGGCGGCAGTCACCATCAGCCATGCTGCCATAGAGGGCATTCCTGGTGGTGGATTTCAGATGGGTGGCAGCCCTTCACAGCATGGTGAGTCAATGCACAACATGCTTGGGTGGCGGGTATGGGCAGTACCATGCAGGTGGGCCTGCGGCTGTGCTGCATGGCACGGGCATGCGATGCATATGGCCATGCATGGTACACCGGTGGATAGCAGTCACAGCAGCATGCACCCCTGGCTGCAGGCACCTCCTGTATGGGTGGTACAGCAATGTTGACTCTGTGTTCCTCCTTTCCAGTGCCATCATGTCTCCACAGAGTGGTCCAGGAGGAGGTGGAGGAGGAGGATGCTGACATGTGCCCAGAGGAGGTGGTTCCATTGACAATCACAGGCATCCATGGCAGGAACCAGCTGCAATGTGACAGTCAGGGGCTGTTGGACACCCTAGGGCTAGAGTTGGATGATGCACTGTCAGAGCTAATATTGGGTGACAGCCTGCCTGTGCTCTGTGCAGGCACCCCCGGCTGGGTAGTGCGTCCAACTCCAATGATGACATAAGTCTGATCCTGGACAGTGCAGGGCATGTGGCACTGGCCACAGTCCAGGGATGGGCACAGGCACCATCAGGGCCCAGTGCTGCACCTGCGGCTGCGCAGTCACCCCTGTCCATGCCAGCTCAGTGTTGTGCAGTGCTACCGTTGTGCAGGTGGGGGGGTGCTTTTGCAGTCGCAGCTGTGTTGGGCACTGACCAGCAGATGGTTGGGCAGCGGTGACAGGATGCGGTTACCACCAGGCAGTGTGCCACAAGGGCCACTGTTGGTGCGCCCGTTGGCACATTACCCCCTGTGTGGTCCCCTGTGCAGCATCCACCTGTGTGTGGGGCACTGACGTCACCCGCAGCTGGTAGGTGTCAGGGCCAGGATGTGCAGGATGGTGACCGGCTGGCAGAGCACACCCAGCTGCAGCAGGCATCCATAGAAAACCAGGCACTTCTTGCCATGGAGGTCCATACACTGCAGGCAGAGGTGCATCAGCTGGCCAAGCATCAGGACAGTGGACGTGTACAGCTTATTGATGAGCTCCGCCAGCTGCTGGAGGCCATGACCGCATCACTGGACCACATGACCGGTAACATTGCAGCTGGGTTTGCATCACTGGCAGCCACTGGGACCAGCCATGTGCATAGGACCCCCAATAGTGCATCATCAACTCCATGGTCCCAGCGTTGGGTGACCCCTGCATGAAGGATGCCTGGGTCCGATGTGGGCATTCCTGACACTCCCGGCATGGGCTTATTTGGCCGGCTCCATACCCCAGCAAGAACCCAGTCACATTCTCAGGCCTCCACCCCTGCGAGTGTGTTGGACACTTCCCCATTGGACATTGCACAGCCCACGGCTGCAGATCAGCCTGGGCATGGCCGCCCACATGACCGTGGCAGCCATGGTACCATGCGGTTGCCCTCATGTGTGTGCTGCCCTACCCTGCTGTCCACTGCTGCTGCCCAATGCACACGGGGGTGATGGTGGTGCCCCATGCATGTGGTGGTGTGCATGTGTGGTGTGGCGCATGCCTCCTGTGTGCTTGCCAGGCTGCTGGGCCTTGTGGCATGGGTGTGATGAGGGCAGCTCTGCACCTGCTGTGCCTGTGCACCGGTGTCATGCATCTGATCCATGCCATGTCTGGCAGCCCATGTGTGTGTGCCTGTACTGTGTGCTGTGTTTCTGCATCCACCATGCATGCTGTGTGTGTCTGTGTCCTTGCATAGAGCCCTGTGTGCCCGTTCAGCCCTTTGTGTGGGGTGGTTGTATGTGCAGCCCCTGCACACGTGTTGTTCCACTTACCTTCATTCTCCATAATGCTTTTGTGTAATAGTGGCCCAGTGCCTCCTGGCCTCTGTACTACCAGCCTGGGCCCTGCCTCTCACTCATGGTAGCTGCATACCCCCATCTGGCCCATCTTAATCATCTCCCACTGCTGTCACCCTCGTCCACTTGGACAGCTATCCCATGGTCAATGGCCATGTTGTGCAGCATGCAGCAGGCCAGGAATAGGCCACAGGCTTTCAATGGGCTATATTGTAAGGCACCACTAGACCTGTCTAGGCAATGGAACTGCATCTACAGCATGCCAAAGACACGCTCGATGACATTGTGCATTGAGGTGTGTGCCTCTATGTACCTCTTCTCCGCAGGGAAGGATTGTCACCAGTAGGGGGTGAGCAGCCAGGGCTGGAGCAGGTACGTACTGTGATACTTGGACAGCTGGTTCTGATCACTTTATCATTTTTTGTAATATAAAAGTGTGTTATGGACTGTCTATCTTGAGAAATGGTGAAACAGCATGTGAGTATGACACAAACACACACACACACACACACACACACGCACACACACACAGGTTTTAGATACAAGGTGTTACCTGGAAGGCCAGAAGCTAATTACAGAGTAGACCAGGCCTTAATCAAGGATCTCCTGTTTGTCTGAGTTAATTATAGCTGTAGTTGCTAAGAGGGAAATCATAAACATTTATGACGTTCAGAGGAAACACAGTTAAATTTTTACATGGTGACACAAAGTATGTAGCACCTCCGTGAGATCTGGCAGAAAGACATAAGTGCTTTGATGTCTGTGTGAGAGAGGATACTGCTTATAGATGAAAGGGATTTCTGCTGATGTAACATTAATTATCTTACCTTCTAATATGATATAATATCCTGGGTGTATGATTCGTCACAAACAGAGGAGGAGCTAGGTGACCTCATGCAAAGAGGTGGGCACAGCCAGCTTTTAAACAGAATTTTGTTTTTCTTCGGACACTTTTATCTACGCTCTGCCAAAGAAACATCTTTGAGCACTTTAAGCAGGTATTTAGAGAGAGAGAGAAACAAAATCTAAGTACTGTAGTAGGAATTGTACTGTTAAAACCTTGTTCTTTTAAAAGATTGTATGGCTCTTGTGATATAATAGTTCTGTATTTTATGTTTTACATATTTTTAATCTGTTTTAGTAAAACTCTATTATTAGAGCCTACTTGGTCTGTCTTTGAATTTCTTTCCTTTACAAGTGAAGTATATATGGTTAAAGCAGACACTGTACATAAGCTTGAATGGTGATACCAAACTGGAAAAAGGTAAGCGTTTTAATCTGAGGTCTTTATGAAAGTTTTTAAGGGTTCATTTCTGTACACCTGGTTAGGTGCCCATAGGCAAAGATATCTGGCCCCCGAAGACAGATTTATCTGAGCCTGTGCATTGGGTATGCTAGCAAGAGGTTCACGGTTTGAATCCTTCCAGAACTAAGACCAAAGGTTGATCCCAACCCACAAAACAGACAGGAGGGTTACCCCGTTTCTGTTAACTGTTCACAAGACTTCACTCAGAGGTTGGCACTTTGGGAGTAGAGGGCCGACCTGCTGAGTAGATTTCTGACACGCACTGCCACCTGTGTGGGGAGATGACATGGTTATCTCTGTGCTGTGCTTGTTCCACCCCCTGGCCCCTGCTGCCCTTTGTCCCCTGAGCCCCACCTCACCTGTGCCCGTGCCTTCCTCCCAAGCCATGCTGCACCTGCCTCCACCCCCATGCCTTGCTCACCTAACAGGTGCCCCATGAGGATGTCCCCACGCTCGAATCTCTGGCACAATATTGAACTGTCTGAGATGTAGGCATCATGTGCACTCCTGGGGTGTGTGGTGCAGACACTGATGATGCACCCTGTGGCATTGCACACCACCTGGCAGTTGATCGATGGATAACCCTTGTGGTTTATGCAGGCCACTCCCTCAGGGCCAGGTGGTATGCGTTTGGCCATGTGGGTGCAGTCTATGGCCCCTATTATGCCTGGCATGCATGCCACCTGTAAAAGTCCTGCATGTTTTCTGTACACTCTGCCTGTGTGCTTGGGAATCATATGAACTCTGAAGAATGTGGCAGCAGAGCATTGAGGAACTGTGTGAGGAGGTGGGACATGGCCGACTGGGTGATCCCTGTGGTGGAACCTGTTGATCTCTGGAAGGTGCCCATGGTGAGCAAGCACATCACTGCTGTCACCTTGGTCTCCACAGATGTGGCATAACTCCATCTGGTGGGGGCCTGTAGCTCATCACTGCACAGCTCACAGAGCTGCCTCAGAATTGCCTTGTTCAGGCGGTACCAGTCCGAAATCTCCACATCACTATAGTCCTCAAACGTGCGGCGGGCATGGTACCATCTGTGTTGGGCATACCGCTAACAGGCCCTTCATTGACCATGTTGCTGTTCCTCCCACCTCCTCACACCTCTCATTACCTGTTCCATAACAAATGGTGCTGTGTCCATGGCTTGTTCCTCTGGGTTGCACATCTGCTGTGTCTGTATTTGATCCTGTTTTTATAGGCTCAAGTCCGTCTGGCACATCCTGTGCTTTGCTCCTGATTTGCGTCATAGTTTCTGGTTGAATATGCCATTGCACCACATATTCATAGGAACACCCCCTTCCACTTGCACTGCATACATGTTTGTGCCACTGCACAATGAGACTTGCGCTACGCAGCCGCACTCGATGAATATTGCTCTGCGGTGCAATTCTGTAGTTGCACCGGAGCAACTCGGTTGCACCATGCACGACTGCTCTGAATATCTGGCCCCAAAGTACAGTTCCATTTATTTATTTATTTACTATGTATTAATTAACTGTTACAGATGCACAGCCACAGACACCGCACAATATGGCTTCTGCTTATCATAGCAAGCAAGGTTATTACCTAAAAGAGACCTTGACAGTTGTAATTAATGTTTTGTTTTATTTTTTGGCTATGGTATTTGTCTTAAGCATTACAACTCGCTGACACAGAAACACTGCTGCCGTAAAGAAAAGTACTGTAAGTGTATCTTACGTTGTTTCTTCATAGCCTAATTATAATTTTAGAGCTGAAAAGAGATGCCATAGCAATGCATCTTATTATGAGAGCATGATGCCCCATCCAGTTATTGCCTTTGTTTTTACTTCAGTGGTACTGTACAGTAGCTTTGCTTCAAGAAACATAGAAACATAGAGATTGTCAGCAGATAAGGACTGCTAGGCCCATCCAGTCTGCCCATAGGCCCTACAAATGTATGCATCCACGCACCCTAAGTGATCAATGGCTTTTTATCACTCCCTTCCCACCCAGGGTTTCTCTGTAATTGTCCCAGGCATGTTTAAACTCCTCTACTGTGCTTGCCCCTACCACCTCTTTTGGCAGACTATTGCAAGCGTTCACCACCCTCTCCATGAAGAAAAACATCCTCACGTTACCTCCTAATCCCCCTTCCAATTTCATATCGTGCCCGCTTGTTCTGGTATCTTTTCTATGCTGGAAAAGATCTCCCAACTGTACCTTGTTTTTGCCCTTGAGATACTTAAAAGTTTCTATCATGTCACCCCTTTCTCTCCTCTCCTGCAGTGAGTACATGTCGAGGTCTCTTAGTCTCTCCTCATATGTTTTGTGGTGTAAGCCCTGTACCATCTTCAGGCCCTTCTCTGGATAGTCTCGACCTTATCTATGCCCTTGTGCAGGTGTGGTCTCCAGAACTGCATGCAGTACTCCAGATGAGGCCTTTATCAATGTTTTATACAATGGTACCAACACCTCCCACCACCTGCTAGTGATACCCCTGCCTATGCACCCTAGCATGCCACTGACCCTCCCTCCACCTTCGTACACTGCTTTGATACCTTAAGGTCATCAGAGATGATAACCTTTAGGCTCATTTCCTCTTTGGTGATGGTCAGCTCCTCCCCCAACCTGTAGCTCTCCCCAGGGCTCCCTCTACCCAGGTACATCATTTTGCACCTCTTTGCATTGAACCTCAATAGGTACATTTTTAACCATCTTTCAAGCTTCTCCAGGTCCCTCTTCATTATTTGCACCCCTTCTGGAGTATCCACCCTGTTGCAGATCTTGGTGTCATCTGTAAATAGGCAGGAGTGAGGAGAAAGAGAGCTGCAGTTTGTTTAAAATCAGCAGCTTCTCTTACCAGTACAAACAGCTCTTTTTTTTTTTTTGCAGGAGTGATCAGCTCTTTGAAAGAGAAGAAAGGTGCCAAGTTTTAAACTCTTTGGAAACCTTCGTCTGGGGACAATGGGCAGGTGGGTGGCCAGCCGACCAGCAGAGAAGAGCACCACCCATTGAGGGCTATGAGATCCCCTAGGAGAGAAGGAGATAACAGATGTATTAATAGAGAGCTGAGGGGGAGGGAGCAACAAGAGGGACAGCAAGGACAAAGGCTAGGGATGGGTCGAGCTGTACGTTCAGAGTGGGGGGGCTTATCTGCAAGCAGCTGCGGGGCTGGCAGGAATTTCTGCTGGAGATGGCAGGGGCAGGGACCTGTTTAAGTGAGCACGCTGCCTGCAGCGCTTGGGAAATGCAGAAAGAATTAATTTAAATTTAAAGCCCTCTACTGATTTTGCTTGTTTATTCAGTCCTACAAAGCAAATCAAACAGTCACTGTGTTTGGATTTTTCCAATACTGAGTACCAAAATCTAGCAAATTAACTAGTAGCAGATAAAGCCCTAAGGGCACACTCTGAGAAATGAGCTCTAAGGCACTTAGTAAAACAAATTAACAGTGGTAGAGCAGTATTCAAACTTGGCAAAAAATTCATAACTGAGAGAGCTGCAAGTCTAATTAATTCAGCAGCTTCTCATGTTGGGCAGAACAGCCTAAAGTGTAGGTTTTTTCCCTTCCTGTTCTGTGTCCAAAACAGGCAGGAGTGAGGAGAAAGAGAGCTGCAGTTTGTTTAAAATCAACAACTTCTCTTAACAGTACAAATAGCTCTTATTTTTTCTTCTTGTGCAGGAGCAATTGGCTCTTTGAAAGAGAAAAAAGGCACCAGGTTTTAAACTCTTTGGATGCCTTCATCTAGGGACAACGGGCAGGCAGGTGGCCAGCCGACCAGCAGAGGAGAGCACCACCCAGTGAGGGCTATGAGATCTCCTTCATCTGGGGACTACAAATGGGTGGGTGGCCAGCCAACCAGCAGAGGAGAGCACCACCCAGTGAGGGCTATGAGATCTCCTTCATCTGGGGACAACATGTGGGTGGGTGGCCAGCCAACCAGCAGAGGAGAGCACCACCCAGTGAGGGCTACGAGATCTCCTTCATCTGGGGACAACAGGTGGGTGGGTGGACAGCCAACCAGCAGAGGACAGCACCACCCAGTGAGGGCTATGGGACAGTCTGTTGTCATGGTGAGCACAGTGATGTCAAACAAAGGCACTGTGAAGTTAATAGGGTAGAGGCAGCTGTTTGCATATATTTTCTATACAGACCTCTAAGATGGGCTACCTAGATGTGCTTCAAATCTTGGAAAGGAACATTGAGAATGAAAATTAAACTATTCTCAAGTAAATTGTTACATCTAAAAACTCTTATTTCTGAAAGCACATGCTGAAGTGAGGATGTACTCCTTAGGTCATTCTAAAATGTAAAAACATCCTCAAGCTGTACTGGTAGTTAGGAACTGAAAGTACTGCTCGCCATTGAATATGTGTTGATAATGTCATTTGTGGTACTCTGAAGTTTCACAGAAATGCCATGCAGATGGGACAATGTTGAATATATGGTCATCAAGTTAATGATAAAGTCAAAGGCAGTAAGTGTATGAAGAAGTCTGCGTGCATCAGTCTTTGTCTTTGGGTCCCAGTTGCTTCTGGTAAATGATTTTTCATATTGTTCTACATGATGACCATATGCTATTACTTCCATGGCAGTCACCATGTAAACATAATGCCTGGTAAAAATGTCAAAATGCCTCATCGCGTTCTGCCCATCTGGTGCAGCACAAATCTAATAATAGTTTCCGCAATTTTGCTCCTTCAACATGTTTGCTTATAATGCAATTTAGTAAATCATCTCTCTTTGGGCTGGGGTTAAAAAACATGCATTTTTCCTTCATTTTAACCAGTGTGTTGTGTACTGTAGGAATTTTGCAAGAATGCACAATAACAAGGTCCAGGCAATGTCCACTGTAGTGGACATATGTTGCTAAAGGTGCATGTTGTTTAATCAGAACCTGCACTCCAACTCTGTCACTTGACATTGCAGTGGCACCATCGTACCCCCGGCCTCTAATATTCTTTAGATTCAGTCCACCTTTCTTAAGGACACGGATGATTTCATTTGCAATAGCAACACCCGTTGTAACCTTTAGCTCAACAAATTCTATAAATTCCTCTCTAATGTTGTTGTTCTTGTCTACAAATTCGAATGACTAAAGGCATCTGTTCATGGTTATGGCATGTAACCTCATCGGCCACTATAGTAAAGTACTGTGCTTCCTGTACTTCACTGAGTATGTGCTTCTGAATAATCTGTAGACCAGTCACTTCAATGATCTCATTTTGTGACATAGGGAACATGTAATGTACTTGACTTAGTTTGTTTTCAATCTGTTTTTTCCACCAGGCTTCAATATATTGCTTCAGAATTTTATCCGATTCTCCAAGAAGCTGCAGTAGTGCAAGGAAATTTCCGTGATTGCCACAGTACGATAATCTCTTATTGCTACCCCTCAAAACAATGCACTGTCTTCCACATTATAACACTGCCTTGGCTATTAGTCTTAGTATATGATGATTCTGGGCAATGTTTTCCTCCCTTCGCTGATCAAGAATAACAAGAATACTGTTTTCGGGCTACTCCATTCGCACTCTGAATGCACCAGCTGCCTGTAAGGCAAATCTGTGATGGCATGTCCACTTAAGGTGTCTGATATTTTTGTCCATGTTGTAAATGGTTTGTTCACTAGAATCCCCTTGTCATCATGTTTATGAACAAACAGTACACACGGGAGGCAAAATACACCATCAGGCTTTGGACTGTACACTAGCCACTTGTAAATCTTCAGCCACTTGCTACCATTGAATCCACGGTTACACCTATTCATGTACGTTGCTGGATATAAATAGTCACTGCTTGGTTTGTAGTGGTTCCTCAACAAATGGTACTTCTGGCCACTGGATAGTGTTGCTAGTATTTTTCCCATTTCTGACGTACACCTTGTTGCTTTAATGAAGGTTCCAGTGTCCTCAATTATACGTGCCTCACAGCCACCTGACAAAGAAGAAAACCAATAATTACTGTTGATTTTTAGAAGCAAATAAAATACATTGGGTGATGTCTACTGCCCACTACATGAACAGTGGCCATTTATTCCAAGCATGCTTTCTAACAGCAATTGTCAGCACTAAGAAAAATATGCATCATTTAGTATTGTAGTTTATGTCAGTAAAGTCATAGTGATAGTCTAGTTAACATCCACTGTACATGATCTGGCCTCTCAGTAGGTATAACAAAAAAATATTAATTACTGAAGTACAACACCTCAGGGTGCTGTGTGATGTGCCCTTATTTGGCTTCCATAAAGCCGAGTTACATAGAAACATAGAAACATAGAAGTTGACGGCAGATAAGGACCGCAAGGCCCATCCAGTCTGCCCATTTCTTTTTCTACCTTATAAATGTACCATCGGCCTTTGCTCTGTCAGTGACCTATCTATTCATAGTCATTTGTATTGCTCCCTTATACCTATCCCATGCCTGTTTGAAGCCCTGCACTGTATTCATAGCCACTTACTTGTGGTAAGCCATTCCATGCATCTACCAATTCTTTTCTGTGAAAAAGAATTTCCTCACATTCCCCTTAATCGGCCTCCTCTAATCCTCATGCTGTGTCCTCTTGTCCTGCTATTTTTCTTATATTTAAACATGTTAGACTCTTTCACCTTGTTTATGCCCTTAAGGTGTTTAAATGTCTCGATCATATCACCTCTCCTCCTTTGCTCAAGGGTATATATTGAGCCCGTTAATCTGTCTCTTATATGTCTTCTGATGCAGTCCCTGCACCATTTTGGCTGCCCTTCTGACCGCCTCAATTTGGTTAATGTCCTTGTGAAGGTGTGGCCTCCAATACTGCACGCAGTACCCAGATGGGCCTAACCAATGTCTTGTACAGAGATTTTATACCTCCTCTTACTTGTGATACCCCTACTAATACACCCTAACACCCCTAGCCTTACCTACTGCTTTAGAGGTCTGCTTGATGATTTTAGCGTCAGTGATGATGATGCCCAAGTCTCTTTCTTCCTTTGTGACTGCTAGCAACTCCTCCCAGCCTATAAGTGGCTTCAGGGTTTCTTCCCTATGTGCATGATTTTGCACTTCTTTGCATTAAATCCCAGTTGCCACTCTTCTGACCATTCTGCTAGTTTATCCAGATCTCTTCTCATTCTGCCCACCCCATCTGGATCATCTACTCTGTTGCAGATCTTGGTGTCATCTGCAAACAGACAAGCCTTACCTCTAGTCCATCTGCGAGGTCACTAATGAAGATGTTGAATAGGACTGGCCCCAGGACTGATCCCTGAGGTACCCCACTTGTGACTTGCATCTCTTCTGACTGTATACCATTTACCACCACTCTCTGTTTTCTGCCAGTCAACCAGTTTGCCACCCGGTTGACCAACTTCTGACCCACCCCGAGCCTACCTAGCTTATTTATCAATCTTCTATGTGGAACAGTGTCAAAAGCTTTGCTGAAGTCAAGGTAGGCGACATCAACTGCTCCCCCTTGGTCCACCACTCTGGTTACCCAGTCAAAGAAATCTATGAGATTAGTTTGACAGGACCTTCCTTTTGTAAACCCATGCTGTCTTGGATCCTGTGCCCTATGGATTCCAGGTGTTGCACTATCCTTTCCTTAAGGAGTGCCTCCATAATCTTGCCCACTACTGAGGTAAGACTGACCGGTTCTGAAGTTCCCTGCCTCCTCCTCGTTACCACTCTTGTGGAGTGGGATCACATGAGCCTTTCTCCAGTCTTCTGGGACCTCCTGTGCTCAGAGACTCACTAAACAATTCTGCTAATGGCTCTGCTAGTTCTCCTTTAGCTCCTTAAGTACCCTGGGATGTATGCCATCAGGTCCCATTGCCTTATCCACCCTGAGCTTAGCAAGCCTTGTAGGACCCTTTCTTTTGTGAAGGGAGTAGTGCTCACCTCCCTCCCCCCTGTGTCCATGATGCTGAGCTGTGGGCCCTGCCCTACCTTCTCTTCAGTAAATACTGAGCAAAAGTATCTATTTAGGATAGATGCCTTTACGGGGTCCTCCTCCTCACATGCTCCCTTTTCTCACCAACCACAACCTTGGTGAACAGACACTTCCTGCATAACTTCTGCCTACTACATGCTAGGCATTCATTCACCACACCCTGGTTTGTGAACAAGCCTGGGTCACAGGTCCGTGGGGGGGTGAGGGAGGAACCTTGTCATCTCTTACAGTACAACTGCCCCCAGGTGGACACCTGAGGCTACTGCAGTTTGTGGTGGGGGCAGACATCAGGAGGCCACTGCAGTACTGCGACGTGCTTGTGCCTGCACCTGTTATAAAGAAAAGTGACCACAAACATGGGCCATGAAATGGGTATTGAAAAATCAAGAAATATAACAATGTTTAAAACATTCAGGGATACTGGTAGGAAATAGTTGAATCACAGCTGAATCACCATCTATTGAACTAAGAGATGCATGACAAATATTGTGTTACTTACTGTGCTGAGAATATTCGGTCATCAGTTCTTCAGGGTAATTTGAAGACTGCACTGCTGCAGTCATCATGAAGGTCAGTGAGAGTTTCATTGTCTTCAACCTGGCCAGAAACTGTTGGTTGATCAACATCCCTAGGAAGTGCAGCGTGGTCAAATGAGATGTCGCCTTCAATAGGGATGGGCCAGATATTTATTTCTTCATCCCTTCCTTCAGCTTCTGAACTGTGGCCAATGATCTTGCAAGTTGGCAATGAGTCAGGCTCCTCGTAGTGTCTTTTTTCCATTTCTAAAAGAATAATCAGGGAGTGAGGCAAAGGTAACTTGACAGTGGGGTGACATCCCAGTGCAGTGGGGTAGCATCCCAATGCAAAGTTACCATCTCCCCTTTCCAAACCATAACAATATAAAACAGGGAGCTCCTTAATCTCTTGGGGAACTACTCTATGCTGTCTTCTTGCAGTCTTTTCTTACTGCTGGCCCCAAAGAAAGAGAATGAACTGTATAATTTGCCCCAAGGGGCTGCCCGCATGATCACGTTCCCACTTCCTGATCCTGCTAAGCTTCCCCGCACTCCTTACCTGCTATGACATTTTTATAGCAGAGCATGGGCTGTGTTCCTTTTCAATGAATTGTCATTCCTCTACTTTCCTGATTGTGTATCAGGTTTTGGTATCTACTGATGGCATAGTCCGACTAACAAGAACTACGGTTAGTTGACTTCTGCCATTACCAAGTACCAAAACCTTACATAATATACAATCCAGAGAATAAATCTGAAAAAGATGCACTGTTGTAGGAATTGAGCACATCCCCATGCTCTGACTGCCGTGTGCCAAATTACTATTCCTTCCTTTCATTTTGAGCCAGTATTACAAAAAGGAAATACAACATGAAGGAGAGCAACAAGAGGTGAGGGAGCTCCATGGTTCATTGTTCACTGACTGTAGTCTAATTTTCAATTGTCACGGGGCTCCAAATAAGGTGTTTTTGGAAATACTAATCAGAAAAATGTTTTAAATGAGTACTGGGGAATACTTACCCATTTTACTCATGTCATTTTAGGATGTACTCTACAGAGAAGTGTAAATGAGGCCTGGCACACACCCACCATTTATAATGTGTCACACTACATAGAATGCTTCATTAACTAACTGGTAATTCAAAGTAGCATTTTTTTTCCAGATTTACAGCAGTCGTATGCATCTTAATTTTGTTTTATTCACTTTACTTTTAAACATGCAAATGAAAATCTCCTACCTGCCACCTTTATCAGAAGCACTGTTGGTACCTATCAATTATCTAGAAAAACAAACTACATTTTTTACAGAATGTATTCCTCACACCATCCAGAGATTTTTATGCATCTAAATTTGGTTTCAACTCACCACGATTTTCAAAATGAGGGCTCACCCCCCAAAAGTAGTTTTTTTGTGCCATCTATGCACCAGTGCATTGCTTTAGAGTGACAGGACATGCTTTGTATAATATGGGTGGGAGTGCATGGATGTATCAGGCGTGGTCCTTTTGGGGAGTTAGGTGCCCGGTAATGGCAGCTATGGGTCTTCTGATTGTCATTTCAGAGTCTGGTCTCCCGTGGCATGCAAGGAATTTACAGATGTGCGAAGCTGGGAAGCGAGAGTTGGCAGCAGTGGGAAAGTTGGAAGACAGCCCACCACCTGCAGGGTGGCTACAGGCCAGTCAGCCTCACCTCAGTGGTGGGAAAGATCATGGAGACACTGCTGAAAGAAAAGATAGTGGCACATATGGAATACAGTGGTGCTCAGGATCTGAGGCAACATGGATTCACAGCTGGAAGATCATGCCAAAATGAATCTAATAGATGTTTTGGATTGGGTGACTATGGAATTTAATCAAGGAGGGGCAGTAGATGTTGCCTACCTAGATTTCAGCAAAACCTTGGACACTGTCCCACAGAGAAGGATGAGTAACAAGGTGGGCAGTCTGGGTATGGGAGACAAGGTGGTGAACTGGGTTAGGAACTGGTTATCAGAGAGGAGACAGAGGGTGGTGGTAAATGGGGTGCAATCTGGGGAGAGGAGGTGACCAGTAGGGTACCACAGGGATCAATACTAGGACCTGTCCTGTTAAATGTCTTCATTAGTGACATTGCAGAGGTGCTGGAAGGAAAGGTCTGCCTGTTTGCAGATGACATCAAGATCTGCAACAGGGTGGATACTCCAGAAGGAATGGAGAAAATGAAGAGGGACATGGAGAAGCTTGAAAGATGGTCGAAGATTTTTCAAAGTAGGTAGTAACTCGGCACTTGTTCTCCAGCTCCCCATCTCCACCAAGAAAGAACTTCACTAATTCAAACTGTCCCCATATCAGCTTGCCAGGCAGTGCCTCTTTTTTTTAACTTCATTAAAGTATTACAGAGGATATTACAATGCACGTTTATCAGCTACTACACAGTCCAACAATGTGTGCATACATATATATTCTTTGCAAAAAACTGCATTAATGCAACAGTAAGGGTTTTTTACAGTGGCAAAAGTGAGGAAATTCAATGTTAGGGTTTTCAACCTTAACTCCGGCTTCCCCCCAATGGCACACACACACACACACACACACACACACAGAACACACAACTATGGGGGGCAGTACAAGGCAAGACAACCAATCACAGACAGACACTGTAGCGCAACAGAAATAACATACAACTTCTTAAACATACCACAATAGGCATCCATCGTCATGTTTCACCAACTGTATCACTTGTCCTGGCATCTCAGTCTGTTCTCTGCCTAGAGCAAGATGTGCTAGAAGCATATCAGACAGAGCTACCAATACATCTGCTCATCACTCATATGGTGCTGTTTAAGATAAATGGAACATTTGCTGGGAATGTAGGCCTATGTTGTTATGTACAAATACGGAGTAGGTGGCAATACATGATTTTGCTACTGATATTATGGTTCTTTGCAGAAATGGGCAAGTTGGTGACAACATGGGCTATGCCATCATGCACAAATTGGCAAGTTGGTGTAGCAAGGCAACTAAGAGGGCCCCACACTCTCACTAATACATGAGATGTACTTCTTATAGCATACTGTTATGTGGAAATGGGTAATTTTGGAAAGTTGATGCAAGTGGAATGGGCCTAAAGCTCCTGTGTTCTCACCAACTCATGTCTTTGTCTATTTTTATTATGGTGATATGCAAAACTCAAGAATTTGGTGGGAAGATTGGGCTATGCTGCTATGTGGAAATGGTAAAGTGGCTGGGGCTTTGTTCCCAGTAATACGTCTGTCTTAGCAGTTATGTTAAAGTGTTACACAGAAACAGGCAAGTAGGTGGAGTCATGGGTATACTGTTATGCAGAAATGGTGAAGTTCATTGTAGCGTAGTGTTATGCTCTTATATAGAAATTGACAAGTTACTAGGGACTAAGTACCATGTCCTTTACAATCCATGTATTAAAGTATAAATATTATTGTGTTATCCACAAATGGGCAAGTAGGCAGACACATCACGCTACCTTGTTATGCACAAATGGCAACTTGGTGATACCATGTGGCTATAGTCTTATGCAGTAATGAGCAACTTAGTGGAGGTGTATGGTATGTTCTCATGCAGAAATGCCGACATTGGTAGTAGCACAGTGTAATGCTTTTATGCAGAAATTGACAAATTGGTAACACAGCAGTAGGCCAAAGGGCTCTACACTCCCAATAATACATGTGTAATACTATCTGTAATAGTTGTTATGTAGAAGGCTGTGCACATATAGGAGACTGGAATGGCAGAAGAAGTGATACAGTTGGTGAAAAATTATGATGGATACCGATTGTGGTATGTTTAAGAAGTTGTACCTTATTTCTGTTGTGTTATGGTGTCTGTTTGTCTGTGATTGGCTGTCTTGGCTTGTACTGCCCCCCCATAGATGTACGTTTTGTGTGTGTGTTTTTTGGTGTGTGTGTGTCAATGTCTGTGCCTGTGTATGACTGTGTGTATGTGTGCCAGTGGGGGGAGCCGGAGTTATTTATTTATTTATTTGTTTTTGTTAACCAGGTAAGCACACTAGAAACGAGTGCCTATTTTCAGGTGCGACCCGGGAGGTTACAGTACAGAGAAACAATAGTACATATACAGGGTGACATACAGGCCCGCAACTACAAGTAGGCCAGAATGGAGTACAGTATCCTGTACATTGAAAAGACAAAGAACTATCTCACCCACACACAGGTGGGGGCCAGGGAAACAGCATAAGGACAATAGTACATGTACAGAGCAACAAACTAGAACACAACTTCAGGCTCAAAAATAAAAGTTCACATTGAAGCGGTAGGTGGGGAGGGGTCTGTAGCAAGATTAGCCGTGGGCAGTATAGGGCTGGAACCAGGGGGAACCACTAAGGCAGAGGCGAGTACGGCAGCAGGGGTGAACTGACCAATCCAGTGACAGGCCCCAGTAGACAGGTCTGGAGATGGTGAGGGGAACCCTCAGGAGCCCCGAGGGAGGGAGAAAGAAAGGGAAGGGGATCCAAGACAGCGTGTGGGGGGAGAGGGTGCACACCGGAGGGGATGGTGGGGCTGGGAACTGCTAGAGGGCAGGGTGGCCATGGAAGCGTTTAAGTGCAAGGGAGTAGAAGAGGTTGGGGCTGAGCCCTACAAGGTGGAAGAGGTGACAGGCAGTCAGAGGTGACAGCAACGTTTCCACATGGGCAGGTGGAGGCTCCTTTAAGGAATTTCCAGAGGGACGTTTTGGAGTCAGAGTGTGAAGGGGCAGCACGAATGGGAGAAGGAATGGAGTTCCAGAATCTGGGGGCGAAGGCGGAGAAGGCCCGATCCCCAGTGAGGGAGCGGGTCCTGGGGACTCAGCAGGCGAGAGTCGAGCTGGGCCTAAGCCGATAGGCCGGAGTGCAGTGTTGTAAGGGGAGGGCAAGTGCAAGGGGGCAAGCAGTATGGACAATGTTGTCTACCAAGCTACCAAAGACAAAAGCTCGGTGTTTGTCAGGGGGAATCCACTCCAGACGGGCATAGAGGGCACACCGACGTGTAAGGTGATGGGCCGAGAGGGCAAAGCAACAGACATTGTTATATGCCGTGTCCCATTTTGCTAGAGAGGCATTTGGGACAGGCGTGAACATGACAAGCCCATAACAGAGCGTAGGTAGGAGGATCCCCCTGGCTATGGCGAGCCGAGCAGCAGGAATGAGGCAGTCCTTGGCCCTGTAGGCTAGGCCAAGCTTACAGTTTGACGCCTTGCAAATGTTTCGGATATGCTCGGTGAAATCAAGCTGGGGGTCAAGGGTCACTCCTAGGTACCTGGCAGAATTCAAGACAGGCAGGAGAGAGCCGTTCCCCCCATTTATGGTGAATTAGAGGGCAAGAAGCAATTCTAGCCGACACCAATACCACTATGGCGTGTGTTTTGTCAAGATTAACGGTGTTTACATCCCAAGAGCCAGCCTTGGATCTGCCCAAATCAGAATTGAGTTGGGAGTTGATGGTAGCGGTTCCGGGCGCCTAGATAGTAATACCAGATCATCCCATATAGAGTAGTAGACCAAGGTCAAGGACTGAGGGAGTTCGCTTACATAGAGGGAGAACAGAATGGCCCAAGAACAGACCCTTGGGGTACCTACATCTAACTGGGGAGAGGCCCAAGAGGTACAGTTAAACAGGTGTATTGTTGTTCCCTCAAGGTAGCTGAGAACCAGTCAAGTCACTAGGGGAGAAGTCTTGCCCAAGTAGGTGGAGAGAAGGAGATTATATTAACCTGGCCGGAAGGCCTTAGAGAGGTCGAGCAAAGATGGCCCCGGTCAGTTTTCCTTGCATCCGTGGTGGCTCTAACCTGGGAGGTGACCATGGCGTAGAGCGGTGGAGGTGCTATGCCCTTCCATGCAGCTGCATGGGCAGGGGAGAGAACTGCATACTCCTGCAGGTAATGGGAGATTTGGCCAACACAGCTTTCTTCGGCACCTGCTGGTAGCTGGGAGATAGCAATGGGGCGGGTAGTTATTTAACTCTTGGGGTCACCATGCTTAAGCACCGGACAACCTTAGCCACCTTCCATATATCAGGTACGATCTCCAGAGGTGAGGGAAGAGTTAAAATGGGTAATCGCCAACGAGGTAGGGGCCCCCTAGACTCAGGAGCATAGGTTCTAGGAGATCAAAACCCGCCTCGAATGGTGAGAGAGCGGCTAGGAGAGTTAGAGTTTCTCTGGCTGAGACTTGCCTCAGGTAAAAAGGAGGCCAAGAGGAGGGGGCCTGAGGATCCATGGAGGGGGAGGGAAGGTGAGGGGGGACCGGCAGTTCAGAGAACAGACGGTTGAACGCTGAGGCGATTGTCAAGGGGTTGTTGCAGTTGATCCCCTGTAAGTTCATGTCAACGTCCGAGTGCTTCGGGGACACGCCCACCAAGCTTTTGATGTTTTTCCAGAAACTCCGGGGGTTGTACGCCGATTTGAGCAAAGCAGATTTACAGAACTCACTCTTGGCGGTGCATATGGCGGCCTTACAAGAGTTCCTCTGTCGTCGATATTCAAGGTGATCTCGTGGGTCGCCAGAAATTTTGTATTTGATCCAGCACTTGTCTCTCTGCTTCATGAGAGCAAGTAGTCCACCGTGCAGCCACTTGGTGACAGTGCCCCTAACCCTTCTTTTAGTGAGGGGAGCATGCTTATCCTGCGGGGTTGAAACCCCTAATGTCGATTTTCCTCGCTTTTGTTGCTGTAAAAAACCCTAACTGTTGCATTAATGGAGTTTTTTGCAAAGAATCTCCTGACTTTTTCAGAGAGAATTAACAATGACAGATTCTGTTAGAGACCACATGTTAACAAGTTTATCAAAGCTTAGTGAAAGAGACATTGGCAAGAATGCCTCACACAGCTAATGACTCCACGTCACATAACAGGCACTGCATCTTCAGTGCAGAACCATAGCACAACAAAGCCCACGAAGATCAACAGTATACCTCTGTGACATTAACTGAACAGTATGTATGAGAGCAATGAGTAGCATGGCTTCAGACAGGCAAAGCCCCTACCCATCAGACCAGTAATTATATGTTCAGTACAGTCCCACAACCCAAAAAATGCCATAGATAGCAATGGTATACCTCCTTCATGGTAGCTGTACACAAGTCAAAACACTAAGGAGTTGCAAGACCTCACCCAGGCAATGTCTCCCCACTCCATGTACTTTATCATGAGTACAGTAATACAGCTGCACTAAACCCATGTACAGTGATGTAATACATCTGTGGTATGAATTGCACAGTACTTATGACTCTCATGAGTTGCATTGTCTCATGCGGGAAATGCCTCCAACCACTCAGACCAGCAGTTATATACTGACTACAGACTCACAGGCGAACTGAAGACATGCACATTAATTGTATACGTTCTTCATAGCATCTGCTGGAAAGTTAGGACATTGAAGAATTGCATGACATCAGGCAAGCATGCCCCCCCAAAAAAATACACAGGAACTGGATACTGAGTGCACACCCCAAATAATAGCATGCACTTCAGTGGTATAGATCAGTGATATCAACTATACAGTAGTATTCACAGTCTTGAGTTGTACAGTTACAGCCAGGCACCCCCCCCAGCTAAACAATTGTTTTCTGAGTACAGACCCAAAACTAAACTAAACCCATGGACATAAACAGTATTTCTCAATCATATTAGTTGCACACAAGTTGCAACACTGAGTAGTTGCAGAACATCACCCAGGCAATGCTCAACCTCCTCCCTGCAAACATGTAATGCATCCTGAGTGTAGAACCAGAGGCCAATTAAGGACATGAAAATAAATGGTTTACCTCAGTCATACCCACTCAAGAGCAGTTATGACACTCATCAGTTGCATGGCCTCAACCAAGGAATGTCACTGCCCCCCACCGCACACCATGTAATGTATTGTGACTCTACAGAGATAGCTCAGCTATGCGCATAACATCAACAACATACCTCTTGCATACCAACTACAGACTACTTCAGATACTCAACAGGTGTATTACATCAGTGTCCCAATGCCTCCCACCCCCTCCTGAACAGACACTGAATTGTAACTGTAGGACCACACACAAACAAACGGTGTGAATATCAATGCAATATATTCTAATGGCATGTGTACAGCTGTTAGGACAAACAGGATTCACATACCCTGAGCTAGAGAATGGCCCACCCCTTCTTAAACCACATACTTTATGTTCACCACAGAGACAGAACTGCAGTGATGCTGTGAACATAAACTGTATATTTCCTAGATACCAGCTCAAGACATGTTAGCACACTTAGTTGTTGCATGGTGTAAATAAGTTGATGCCCTCACACGTGCACACATCAGTAACTGTATGTTGACAGCAGAGGCACACCTCAAGTATGGGTGTTGATATACACAAGATACATTACTGATACCATTTGTACTTTTAATGCTCACTTATACAAGAGTGCTAGCGAACGCTTTTGGGGAGAGTAGCACACTTGAGGTGTGTGCCTCTCCACCCAATGCACTGCTCCCTTGAGCAGGCGTGGTGGTCCTGCACCAATGGGTGCAGAAGCTCGGTATGACAGCGGTGTTCGTCTGCTTCAAAGGAAAGCACCGATGCCATACTGAGCACCACCGCCCCTCGCGTCACATGCTGCCTCCCCCCACTTGCATCACGCCGCCCCCCCAAAGCTTTGGTGCCACGCTGGGAGCCCACCACAGAGTGGCAATGTTGTTTGCAGATGGGGTGCCCATCCCCATCAGCTCCACGGCCCCTAAGCCGTCCTGCTGCACGCTGGGAGCCCACCCAGCGTGGCAAGCGGTGAGTTTAGTTTGCGACGGGTGGCCCAATCCCCGCCGCCTCGCCCCTCCGTAGTTGCCGACGGGGTGCCCAGTCCCCGCCGCTCCTCGGCCCCCCAGTCATCTTCTGCCACGCTGGGAGCCCACCCCAGTGTGGCAAACGTCCCACGTCATTTTTTTTTATTTTTTAACCTGTAAAACAAAAACGGTCCCGAGGCGTGTCTCCCAGGCCCCCCTCCCACAACCCGCACCCACCCACTGTGCACCCAGCCTTCCCACACCCCCCTCACCCCATACTTACCTCTGGACTCTGGCGCGATGATCTTCAGTGGACCGGGAACACATCTGCACTCTTCAAAGCCGGCTGCAAACTGAGGAAATGCGTGCTGTATAATGGGCTACATGGGGGTTTCAACTTTGTGCATATCTCAGTCATTTTTGAATTTTTTGCAAATTTTCAACATGGGTTTTGGGTTCTTCTCATGAATGATTTCTGTCATGAGCAAGTATTCGGCCCCAAGGGTGATTTTCGCGAGGCTCTGCGCAGTCACTGCGCAAAATCACCCTTTGGCCTTGAATAACACCATGACTGTGACATCATTCATGAGAACGGGTCCTAAACCCCATGTTGAAAAATTTGGTGCAAAAATTCCAAAAATGACTGTTTTATGAGGCGTATGCTATGCAGTTCACGCAGGCTCGTAAGTTCATGAATTTTAATATTTTACCCAGATTTTCAACATTGCCATTTTATCACACCTTCTTATGAGCTGTATAGCTGTCATTTTCACATCTCACCCAAAACATGCTCCTTCAAGCGCCATGAGAAAGAATGGCGAAGCTCTGTAGCGAAATCAATGTATTGAACACATTAAGAAAATCACAGTGACACTCTTCATGAGTAGAGGTCTTAAATGGCTATGTTGAAAATTTGTGAAAAATTCCAAATGACTGTTTTAATGAAGGCATGCTATGCAGTTCCTACCACGCCGTACACTTCCATGTAATTCTCAATATTTGCACTCCAGATTTTCAACATTGCCATTTTACCACACCTCCTCATGAGCAGTACAGCTGTCATTTTCACATCCTTCCCAAATGTGTTTCTGCCCATGTAGCGCAATGGTGCAGTCGGTGTGCGAACTCAATGTATGGGACACATTAAGAAAAATCACAGTGACACTGATCATGAGCAGAGGTCTTAAAATGACTGTGCTGAAAATTTGGTGAAAAAATTCCCAAAATGACTGTTTTATGACTCTTCATGCTATGCACTTCCTCACGCAGCTCCGTAAGTTTGCGAATTTTCAATATTTTCACTCCAGATTTTCAACATTTCCATTTTACCACACCTCCTTATGAGCAGTACAGCTGTCATTTTTCACATCCTGCCCAAAATGTCTTTCCGTCCATGTAGTGCACAATGGCGCAGTCGGTGTGCGAAATCAATGTATGGGACACAGTAAGAAAATCACAGTGACACTGTTCATTAGCAGAGATTTTAAAATGGCAATGTTGAAAATTTGGTGAAAAAATTCCTACAAATGACTGTTTTACCAGCGTGTATTTTCAGTTCCGCATGCCTTTCGTGGGTTTCGAATTTTCAATATTTCCACTCCAGATTTTCAACATTGCCATTTTACCACACTTCCTTATGAGCAGTACAGCTGTTATTTTTCACATCCTGCCCAAAATGTGTTTCCGCCTATGTAGTGCACAATGGGGGTAACAACAAGGTCATGCTGACAATTTATTGTGCAAGTACCAGCAATCACACAGGGCATTAGGGTAAAGCACCATACATGCCAAACACCACTGCAAATACCTGCAAGCGAACATTCGGCATTGACAAATGCTTGTTTAGGATACTGATGAGTTTCATGGCCTGAGGTAAGAAGTGTCCCCAAGTCCTGAAAATCAAGTACAGCATTATACATGTAGAGAGAGAGAGAGAGAGAGAGAGAGCAACTAAAGTCATAGACATCAATGTAATAGTTTACTGGTGCCAGTAGTATACATGCATTTTTAAGGAGCCAAAAACATAATTCGAAAAGATAACATTTAATAATAAAAGAATAAATTTGTCACACAAAAATTAATTTATTTTCAATAATTATATACAAATATAAAAATAAATATAAGTGTTTGTTCACACCAACTAAAAAAAAGTAAAATGTAGTAAAAACATAAATAACAATGGCCAGAAGTGATGGGGAGATGCTGGTCATTGAAGCTGTTGTGCCCTGGGGAGAGGAGAAGGAAGAGGAAGACAGTGCAGGAGTGGGTGGGACTTGGTGCCCCTCATCTGCAGGTGGTGGTGTTATTGAGGGAAGGGCATCTTCGAGGGGATCTTCTTGGTGAGAAGGTGTGGAGGGTGGGTCATCCAGGTCGTGCTGCAGGTCTTGTCTGAGCATCAGATGAATTGCTTCGGTGGCCTCCAGCTGGTTCTCAGCCAGCCGCACCACGAGACCATGTATGGTCTCAAGTAAAGCAACAGAGGCCTCCTTCAACTCCCTTAGTGAGCATCTAGCTTGGGTGAGGCCCCTGTTGCTCTGCTCCAGACCACGGGTGGCAACTAAGGCTGCATGCCCTACCCGCCCTTGTCACTGGAGCAAATCATTCATGTCTTCATTTTGACTAATTATATAGTCAATTTTTGCTCCAGTGACGTGGGCGTGCTGGGCTGCATCCCTGTTACCATCCCACACGGCCTCGAGCAGCTGGCTGAGAGTGTCACTGATGGTAATGAGAATGGCAAGTTGCCCTGTGAAGAGAAAAATGACAATAAAGGACATGTCAGTCAAATACGCTGTTCTGTACTGTTCTGGCAATATACTTCAGTGAAGTTTTTTTTTAATGACAAAACAGCTATAGTAACATCTACATCACATCACTATAGCTGTGTTCATGTAATAATACTCTCTTTTAAGCTTATTGCTGACACATTTGTCCCCTACTGCTCTTCAGCTTCTGTAATATGCCATCCTTGCATGTTACTGTGGCAGCATGAACCCCCACACTAGCCACAGATAAATGCTGTCTATTGCAAAGACATGAATATTCTGTACATGGCAGCATATGCAGTACTTGCAGAATGATAAAAGATGATGACACCCACAACCAGCGACCCCGTCTAACCCACCATCTTCATGCACGTCAGCAAGTTCCCAAACCCTAAAGATCTGAATAATATAAAACAGAGTTTAACTGGAAAAGTGCATTCACATCAAGTACATATACATGCTACAGTTGTGTGCTAATAAAGTGTTTTTTACAATACTCTGTAAATATATTTCCTACTCATGAGGTTTGTCAAGGTGAGAGATACTGTTCAAATAAGTTGACTGTCACTCAACTGCAGTACACATATCACTGCTGTATATATGCACAATGCTATTTCAACAGTGAATTTGACATTCAGCAAGATCAACAGCAGTATGATAGATAACTGTTATCTGGAGAATGGCTATCTGGCATATCTGTGAATAAAAGTAGAGCAAAATAAAGCCAATCAAATAGCTGTTGTTAGATTTCTTTAATACAATGCACATCAAAATATTGTAGATTAATTTTTCAAAACATGACAGTACCTTGATAAATTGTGCAGTATATCCACAATGAAAAGAAAATTTCAGTATTGCAACAAATGAAATACTTGAAAATAGTAGAACTGGAAGATGCTTGGTAACCCCTCGCCTGTCACAGACAGAGACTAATATGCAATGAACAAAACTCAATCTACCCTATGATTGACTACTATTTGTGTACTTAAGCTACTTGAATGTGACTTGTGTGCAAAACACACCAGGGCCTGGACATACAAACCGGTTATGCATGACACAACCCAGTTGCACCAGTGCAAGTGCGGAAGTACACCAAGAAGCAATATTCAATGGCAGCCAGTGTGCAGAACAAGTCCCAGTGCACCAATGAGCATCCATAATAAATGCATGTGCAGGAGCATAGGGCGTGCCCATGAATATCCAGTGTACTGTGATATGAAACCGTGGAGCCATGGCGCAAGTGTGGAGCAAAAGCAAGATGCACTCAGCAGACTTGAGCCTATAAACACAGGGCAAAAGTACATGGACAACAGCTCTGCCACAGGAGACAGAGGGAGAGAGAGAGACAGAGACAGAGGAAGGCAGAGAGGGAGTGGAGGCCAGTAAGCCCAACAGACAGACCCAGATCAAGGGAGACAGAGACAGAGTGTGACAGACTGAGAGGCACAGACATGTACTGGGGCAATGCAAGACAACTGCCACAGGTCTGTGGACCAGGGGTTCAGAGACAGAGAGAGGGAGCCAGCCACAGTGCCACAGACACGGGATGAGGGTGACACAGAGGCAGCAGCAGCAGCTGACTACCCAGTGGGAGACAGTACAACAGGGGCAATGGATAGTGTACCCTTTGTAATAGAGGCTGTAATGAGGGGTGTGAGGAGGAGAAACAATGTGGTTGTGGAAGGGCCCGCCGGTGGTATGCTCAGAACAGGCATTACCATGCCCGCAACACCTTTGACTGTTTCACTGACATGGACATTGTGGGCTGGTATCATCTGAACAGGACTATTGTAACTCAGGTCTGTGAGCTGTGCAGTGAGGAGATGCAGTCACCCACATAATGGAGCCAGTAAATGTATGTGGAGAAGAAACTGACAGCAGTCATGTGCCTGCTCGCCATGGGCACCTTTCAAAGACCAACAGAGAACACCAATAGAGATAGCCCAATCAGCAACGTCCTGCCCCCTCCCACAGTTCCTCAATGCTGCATGTTTGGGATGCTGAAGGCACGGTTCTGTTGCCTACACATGTCTGTCGCTGGTCTATGCTACAGCCCCTCGAAAGCCTGTGGCTTATTGGTGGTGTGTTCCATAGTGGACAACATGCCATTGACTGTGAGATAGCTGTCAAGGCTGATGAGGTTGACAGTAGTGGTGATGACGAGGGTAATGGGCCAAAGGCTGCAAGACATCCCCCCGGTGAAGGGATCAACAACTGTAGTGGATGACATGGTGCCACGGAACACCATCATGGAACATCAGTTCAGTGCACACAGTTAAGTGGCAGAACAGCCATGCACAGTACACACACACAGGTACAGCACAGGGTCTGGGACAGGGATGGGGGTAGCAGTGCAACATGGCCACAGATGACACCACAAGGTAGTGTACAGTAATACACACACACACACACACACATATGCACTGAGAGACATGCACACAGGTGCTAGCTAGTGGCTTTGATCAGATTCAGTGCATTGGTGCACAGGCGCAAGCAGTGCAGATATGCTCTCATCACACTCATGCCACATGGTCCAGCAGACAATCAGATATGCAGACAGGCAATGCGTGGCACAGCACACAGACAGCAGTTCTGTGGCATGCACACACACACACTGCCTAGTTGTGTACAGGGCGGCAGTACTGGACTGCAGACAGGGTGGCATGCAGCTCAGGGGCAATGCGCAGTACCATGTCCATGATGTCCACATCGGTGACTGCTTGTCAGCCACAGAAGGGTCTGCAATTGGCCCTCCCAGGCATAGTACTGCAGCAGTTCGACTGGGTCTGCGCATGGCTGCATAGGCACCTGAATAGGCCCGCCACAGGCATATGCAGATGACAACAGCAGAACCTAGTGTCTGCAGGGTGCCTGTTGGCCGGTGCTGCAATTGTGAGATGGAACATGCACTCTGCAGTGCCCACGGCTGTTGACCATGTCCAGTGGCAGCCAGCAGTGCAAGGCCATCCATAATCACATGTGCTAAGAAATCCTGGCACGTGGTTGACTTCTCCCACAAGTGCTGCATAGCCACCAGGAACTGCACAGTGCCTCTCTCATGCTGCTCGGCACCCTGTCACACCTCTGCACACACCCCATCCACAAGTAGCACCTGTTGCTCCATGGACTCTGACAGCAAATGCATATGGTCAAGTAATGGGTCAGTGTCCAAGGGTGCCTGGGTGGGGCACTGACCCTCCGGTGCTGATTGACTGTGTTGTGCCAACCCCGTTCAGGTGGAGACTACACAGTGTGGTCCCCATGGGCCTGGTCCCCTCTGAGGTGCTCCAGCTGTGGCTATGCATCCTGCCACCCCATTGGCTCCTCTACCTGCTGGTGCTGCCCATCCAACCACTGACTGTTGTCCAGCTCCTGCACAGCCATACCACCACCAACACTACCACACACAGCTGCATCTGCAGTGGTGGAGTTAGTTGTGCCACTGTTGTCATGCCATTGGGCTCATTGGCTGCACTGGTGACTGATATGGGCATCTCACCCACCATACCACCCAAGCTGTCCAGAATCATGTCAAGGTCATCATCGAAAATCACACCCCGCCCCGATCTGTGTCTGCTTGTATCATATAGTAACACAGTTAGGGCATCATGCAACCCCATGCCCAGGACATCTGTTTGTACAGTGGTGGCATGAGACAGTTGATCAGGCCCACAGACACCTGTGGAGGTTGATGACTGATCATCTGGGGCTGGGCCCACCTCCATGGCCACTGCTGTGCACCCCCCTCCTCATCTACAAGTAGTATTCTTATTTATTTTTATTGATTGTAAAAAAATATCTCTGTTATTATAGAAGTTACTTACATTCCTTAGCTGGAGGCCCAGGCTGAAGAGTGTCTTCTTTCCTCCACAGAGGGGTCAAGCTCTAACACCTCAACCTCCTCTGTGGGTTCTGCTCCTCCAGCAGCACCCTCCCCAGATGGTTTGTCCTCTGTAAAAAAATAGTAAAAGAGAAAATATTACTTGTCTGTGGATGTAAATATGTCTCTGTACTACCAGTTGAGCTGAATTTTTAATTCTGAGGAGTACAGTAGCATCAACCACGGAATTTCCAACCCCGCACCCCCCTTCCTGAATCAGAACAATTCCTATATCAGAAGTCAACAGCCACAAGCTAAGTAAAGAAATGGCCATCAATGGTATTGCAGCCTCACACTAGCTGGACACAAGGTAAGATGATGAGAACTCTGAAGGTGTCGTGTAGATAATATGCCACCCATTCCCCCATTTAGATCAACTAGGTTAAAAGCATCAAGAACAGAATACTCTACATTCAACCCCCCAATGTGTTTAGATTAAGTATTGTATCCCCAGAACAGAGACACAGTACAAAAAAGGATGTGGACATTGATCAGACCATTTCCTAATTACATGAATACTAACATACTAACATACTAACATACTAAAATGCCAGCAGAATAGGCCTAATGGTCTTTCGTGTCTGCTCGTTTGGTCAGCCCCCACCCTGGGTGCTGACCTTGCTGTCCCCCTTGCCTTCTCTGGCTTCTCCCTTCCCAGTTCCGGATATTCTTGCTGCATTGGATTTTGCTTCCTGAACCCTTCCCCTGTACCTGTCCCACCCTCTTGAACCCCTCCACTGTCTCTGCCTCCACCAGCCCCTAGGTAGTGCATTCCATGGCTCTACCACCTCCTCAGTGAAGTAGCACCTCCTTTCTCCCTGAATCTTCCCCTCCAGCTTCCACCCATGCCTCTAGTGGCCCCCTCCTCCTTCCTTCAAGCACCCTCACTGTTCCTCCCCTATTTACCCTCTTCATGTACCTGAAGACCTCTATCATGTCCCCCGATTCCTTCTCTCTTCCAAAGTGTACATATTTGAGCTCTTGAGCCTCTCCTCCTAGGTCCTGTCCCCAAGCCCAAATCATTTTGGTTGCCTCCTCTGAAACTTCCAGGAGGTTAATGTCCCTCTTATGCGCTCAAAACTGCACGCAGTACTCCAGGTGCGGCTCACCAAGCAGTTATACAGAGGAGTATCACCCTCCTTCTGGAGGTGATCCCTAGCGATGCATCCCAGCATCCTGTTGGCCTTGGCTGCTGCCTCCTACAAGTCTCAGAGTTGTTCATCTTGACATCCACCACCACCCCCAGGTCCCTCTCAGCCATTGAGACTTGTAGTATTCTCCCAGGGTGTACACTGGCCTGGGTTTCTGCCCCAGGTGGAGTACCTTGAATTTCCTGCATTAAACCTCAGCTTCCACTTTCTAGACCATCTTCCAGAGCCTCCAGATCCCCTACAGGCCACCTCCCTCCTCCCCATCCACCACCGCCCCCAGTTTCGAGTCATCTGCAAAGAGACTCATCTCACTCCTGATTCCTGTCCTTATGTCAGATACGTAGGCGTTGAACAGAAGGGGCCCAAGGACCGATCCCTGTGGGACCCCACTAATGACCCTCCTTGGGGAAGAGACTATCCCACCAACTCGACCCTCTGGGTCCGGGTCCTGGAGCCAATTGCCTATCCATCGGATCATCTGGTTCCACCCCATTTCTCCTAGTTTATCCAACAGGCCCACGTGAGGAACAGAGTCAAATGCCTTGCTGAAGTCTAGAAAGAGGACATCCACTGGTCTACCCAGGTCCAAGGCACTTGTCACCCAGTCATAGAACTCCACCAGGTTTGTCTGACATGATTTCCCCGGGATGAATCCATGCTGTCTATCGTCCAGGCACCCTGACTTATCCAGGTCCCCCCCAGCCTCTCCTTGACAATGCCCTCCATCACCTTGCCCACCACTGATGTCAGGCTGACAGGCCTGTAGTTCCCTGCCACCTCCCTTGATCCCCCCTTGTGGATAGGCACTACATGTGCCACCTTCCAGTCTTGGGGCACCCACCCTGTCCTCAGAGAGATGGTGAAAAGCTCTGCCAGGGGTTTCGCCAGGACATCTGCAAGTTCCTTCAGCACTCTAGGATGTAATTTATCCGGCCCCGGTGCTTTCTCCATCTTAAGGGAGCTGAGGGCTTCCCTCACCTCTCTGCTGTGATTTCACTTCCAGTACCTCTTCTCCCTGCTTAGCCCTCCCCACCTGCCAGTGATGCCCCCTCTCCCAGACCTGCCGATTGTAAGGGGCCCCTCCTCATTATCTCTCTGTCTCCTCCCATGTATGATGCAGCATCCCATTTTCCCTGGTGAAAACTGAGGTGAAGTACTCATTTAGTACCTCAGCCTGCTCCTCTGGTCTTGTGCCCATCTCCCGATTTAATCCTGCTAATCTGCCCTTCACCCTTCGTCTTTCCCCAATGTATCTAAAGAACCCTTTTTCCCTCTCCCAATTTCCCTGGCCAGGTTCTGCTCCTTCCTTGCCTTAGCCACCCTCACCACTCTAGTGGCCCTTCTAGCCATCAGCTCATACTCCCTCAATCCCTTTCACCCTTGAGCACTTGAATTTCTTATAGGCTGCTTTTTTCCTCAGCACCACCTCCTGGACCTCCCTGGTCCACCAACAGGGTTTTTGGGCCCACCGCATTTTGTCTTACTCTTGCACAGGTGCTGGTAGCATCCTGCACCCTCTCCTGATGATTTCCCACCTACTATCAGCGTCCATGTCTGACCCAATCCCATCCAAATGCTCCTTAGGATCCTTCCCATTTCCTTAAATCCACCCCTGAAGTCAGTTACTTCTGTCTTTGTGCAGCCTTCTACCCTCCTAGGTCCAGGCAGAACCAGACCGTGGCATGGTCACTCCCCGCCAATGGGTCCCTACCTCCAGGCTCCCAATCTGGTCACTGTCTGCCAGGACCACATCCAGTACCCGTGCTCCCTGGTCGGTTCCCTCACCTGCTGAGTTAGGAAACTGTCTTGAAAGACATCCAACAACCTCTGTTCCCTGGTCACAGAGATGTCATAGTCTCCCAGTCTGTTCCTGGCATGTTTAAGTCCCCTAACACCACCACCTTTCCTCTGCCCAGTCTGCAGTGTCTCCTAACATCTGCCACCAGACTGTCTTCCAGCTCCTCCGCCAGGGCAGGGAGTCTATACACCACTCCTATTTTTACTCTCTTGCCCCCCCCTTGTTATCAAGGTGACCCAAATCGCCTCCACGGTTCCCTCCGCCTCCTCTACTCCCCCTATGCCAATGCAGTTTTTACTATCATTGCTACCCCTCCTCCCCTTCCCTCCCCCCTGTCCTTCCTGAACATAGTGTAACCCTCCAGGTTCAGGTCCCAGTCATGTCTTGCAGTGGCCCAAGTCTCAGTGACCGCTGCCACATCCACTGCTCCTCAGTTAACATCGCCTGGAGCTCAGGCATTTTATTGCCCAAGCTCCTGGCATTTAGCAGGACTACCTTCCACCCTTTCCCTATAGTTCCATTTCCTGCTCGTGTTCCCTTGGGGATTCTGTTTCTCCTGGTCTGCACTTTGCCAGTTGGTCTTTTCTGCAACCCTCCTGGTCCCCAGGGGGTGGAGACAGAGTCCTCCTTTATCGGCATCCCTGACTGCCTTTTCTCCCGTCCCACCCCTTCACAAGTTTAAACCCCACTTTTCACCAATGAACTCTCTATTTTCAACTTAAGGATTCCTCCTCCAAATTGAGATGTAGTCTATCTCTAGCATACAGCTCCTTATCCTCCCAGGTCTCCCCAATCCCCATCAACCCATACCCTCTGGCCTCACACCACCCCTGAGCCACTGGTTTATCTCCCTAATTTTTCTTTTGTGTTCCCCACTAGCCCTTGGCACTGGCAGGATTTCTGAGAAGGAAACTGTGCATCCTATGTCATGACAGACCCTGGCGAGCTCCCTGAATCTTGCCTATATCTCTAGCTCACTATTTCCCTCAATGTCATTTGTACCCAGGTGGACCAGTATGTCTGGGGAACCCCAGGTCCTTTGCCAGCTGATATACCTTGTGCTAGCCCTGTGCACCAGTTAGTCCAGGAAGCATCTTGTTCTAACTGGCCAGGCTTCTCCCTCCCTATCCCATTTGATACCCTGATCATAGAATCCCCAGCAGGAGCACTCTGACCACCTTTCCTCCATTCCCTTCCATGTCCCTCATCCTTTCTACCGGCCCTTCCACCAGCTGGCTCCTTGTTCCTCCCCTATCTGTCTGCCACATGCCACCCGCTCCTTATTTACCATGTCCACTCCTCCCTCCAATCCTATGCTCTCCTTCTCCTGGAGTATCCTTCGTACCTTGTTAATTCCCCCTCACTGCTCACAACTGGTCCTTCTCCCCATCTGCTAAACTAGCCTGGCTCATCCTCCCTTCCTTCCTGTCTCCATTTAGTTCCTCCTTGCTCATGTGCCCCTGGCCTACCCCTCAGCCTCTTTTCTGAATCCTCCTTGTACTTCTGGTCCTTCTCCTTACCTTTCCTCCCAACTGGTCCTTCTCCTTGCACTTTCCTCCCTCTTCCCCTGCCCCTCCTGCTTGATTCACTGCTCCCCCATTCTCCTGCATTCCAGGTCCCCCTGTTCTTCCTGCTATCTTGCCCCTGCCTCCTGCCCCCACTCCCACACCCTTTCCGCCTCTAACCACCTCTGTCGTGGCTACATCCCCCCCATCCTTGAGTAGAAGAAGAGAATTGAAGCAGTTACTAAGTATAAGGTCTGATCCACCTCCTGCCTTGCTTCCTTCTGTCCAGCACTGGCTATCCGCCTACTTCCTGAGAATGTTGTCCCTCCGTCTCCCTTGTGAGGGTCCCAGTTACCTGCCTGCTTCCCTTGTAGTGTCCTTGGGCCCTCTGCCAGGGTCTCTATGTGACCCCTGTATTCTCCTGCACCCTTTCCCTATACCCTCACCCCAGTGCTTGGTGCAACCCTGTGGGAGATTTCTAGCCCCTTCCCCAACCATACCACCCCTTCCCCCAGCTTTCTTCTCATCCCCGCAACCTCCTACCTAAGCTGTGCTAGCTGGTAGCACACTGGGCAACCACCAAACTTCCAAGCCCAGTCCAGTATCATGGCTTGTCCACACCCTGTGCACCCCACCACCCTCCCAAAGATGCGCGCCCTAATGATGTGTGGTTCCATCCCTTTCAAATAGGGATCTCTGGGTGAGCCACCAGGTTCCCCTATTCCAAGATACCCCTACTGCCTAATCAGGTCACCCACTAATCCTAGTGACAGTCCACTGTACACCAGTAACTCTGTTACTAGGTGCAGTACAACACATTAAACATGTAAGGAAAATGAACAACTCCCCAAGCTCCTCTCTCCCAGCCTTTAAATTCAACCCCAGTGGCTAGAACTACATGAGCTGCACCAGCAGCCTTTTCCTCCAATTGCAGGGCAGGTCTTCCCTATAAATTTGCAGACTTCTGGGGAGGAGGGTGGGGAGGGCGGGTCTTGGGCAGACACCTGACAGAGAGAGTGTATCAGCCCTGTGTCTCCCCTCCAAGCCCTGCAGCTAAAGAACCAGACCCAAGCAAATCCCACCAAACAGGTTTTAAATCAGAAGAAATAGGCCTCTACCAGCGCAGCCTGTTACAAAGTGAAATATCCACAAAAAGAGCCCCACTTACAGCCACTAAATCAGTTTACAAACATCCAGGATCCCCCAGAACAATACCCTGCTAGCCCCTTAGAAGCAAGAAAGAAAAGAACTAACCTACCAAGTAAAATCCACAAGAACCCTGTGAAAACAGCAGCAGCTACTGTCCTGGAACACAACTGATCCTGCCCCCTTCCAGTTCCAGAAATCATAACACTGAGGGCTTGCATGTACACACACAGTCAATACTGCCATATATGGACACCACTGAGTGTGTCCTGAGAGAGAGAAACATGAAATAATGGTGTGGATACAGATCTAGTAAGTTGCAGATACAGGTTGGATGTATACTACTACAGTGACAAGCTAACCTGTGGTAGGCAGGGAATATACCAACCTCCAGTGGAACAAGTACTGTTCTTGAGTGGACAGCAACAGGCAACATAAATATGTAGACATCCATGTAATGACCACTTAATACCATATAGAGATAAGCTAGCACACTCAGTGGTATTAAGTGGTCTTCCAGACAATGCCCCTCCCCCCTCACCACACAGTCATACACTAAGTGGAGCTGTGGATATCGATGGTATAGCTACTATGATATCAGCTGTGCAGATCTGAGAATATTGAGAAGTTGCAGTGCTTCAAGAAGGCAATGCACCCCATCCCAAAACACATTATATCCTAAGTGCAGAACCAATACTCGATACAGTGAGGAATTGGACAGTGCCAACCACTCAGTACACCCTTCTCCTACCAGACTATACACCACATAATTACTGCACACCTGCAGGTTATCTTAACCTGTGGATGGCTTCAGTTGGCAGTGAGTACAATATTTTAAAGATTCCATATGACATGCACAGTACAGACCCACAACAAAAAGAAAACCGTATACATCAACATAATATTTCTGTGGCATTAGGTGCAACAACACAGAAGACCAAGTAGCTATATAATGTGTGCCATACAATGATGGCAAGACAGAACACTACATAGTAAAGGTTCACTTAAAAGAGAGAGAGATTGTAGTATATCATTGAAACTCACCAGCAGAGTCAAGCACAAGGAGCTGCTTGACTGGAGCCCCTCGGTCCTCACCTTCCGGGAGTGGCACCAGGTGTGCCCTTTGGGAGAAAGCAGGGGCAGTTGATGTACTCTCTGAGTGATAAAAAGAGAAAAACACAATCTTTTACTTATGTGTGTATTGCATACAATATCATCTTAGTACTACTTCGACCTGAGATGGAGTACATAACTGTCTATGATATATAAATGTTACAGTTGTACAACAAAGACCCAGAGTTACATAGGCACCAATAACAGCTCATGCAGTAGACACCATTCAGTAACACCAAACAGCCCAGAGTTTAAATAAAGTCCAAGACCACCGATGCAGGACCTCATAGCCAACGTAAGGAACGGCATATCAAATATCACCCCTGTAGGGTACAATTGCACTTACAAAATGGGCAACATTTAAAAATACATATATATATTAAGTAAAAGGGAGATGACAATCAGTTTCTAATACAATTTCTTGGCAATTAACGTAATAGATAAAAAATTCACTATTAACAAGTTGTTCTGTCAATGTAAAGAAATGGGCAAATAAGAAATGGCTCAATATATGGTATTCGGACACTGCTACAGTAAATAATATTACCATCACATTTAAATATCACAATGTTATCATCTTGTTGGGTAACAATGTCTGTTATTTTGCTCATCAGATACTGAATCTCATAATAATATAGAGGATAATGACCGATGAACAGGTGACAACCATGATATAATCACCTACAGTGGTTGCTAGGGCATCAGTAAAGCTCTAGAGCACAACTCAAGAGGTTTACAATTGCCCTAGCAAGCATGAGAGATGACTACACCATGGTTATCAGCCATACATCAGGCATTATGATCTATGTTGTACCCCCCTCCCCAACAAACACAAGAAATTAGAAATTGAACCTTTCCTTATAAATGAATCTGCAGTATGGCCACATGAATGTGTAGAAAAACAATTTATTAGGACAGATGGACTGAATGACAGAGGCCCAAAAAATAGCGGTAGAGTCAAATTCTCTATCAGACATAGAGATTGCTAAAGTCAGTAACAGTAAACTGAGACAACTGGCATGTTATTTGAATACTGTACTGAGGCGAACAATCACATTCTGGGTGAGTACAATACTGTTATACCATTAACATAACTGAGCAGCCAATAAAAATCATCAGAGTAGCAGTTTATCACCGTTGTAAATCCCTGATAACAAACGGCTGTTGATGAGACAATGCAATACATCATCCCCAGCACAGTAATAAACACAATAGAAATAAAGAAACAAATCAACCTTTTTAATATTTCTATTTTATTATAGGTAAAAATGAACCTTCGCATAATCGCAGTAAGCCACTCATAGGATGTGAAGTATTAGGGTATTTTTCATGGCAGGCCAGGATTTACCCAGTTGGCTGCACCTCGTGTGCAAACCACTCCAGATGTGGTAAATCACCTGATAAGCCACACTGCCTCACACCTTATTGTTTAAATAACAGTGGCACTCTGTTGTGCAGGGTCGGACTGGCCCACCTGGATACCTGGAAATTTCCAGGTGGGCCCCCCTCAGTTGGGTAAGTGGTTACCTTCTGAACTCTGTAAACTTTTGCATATATCTTCTTTTTTCTAATTAAATGGGGTATCTGGGACACTGTTGATAAATGTAAGATGCAAACACAGAGCTAGTGTATCAGACTGAAGTGGAATATTGATATGAGTGTGTCAACCTGGGCCCTCCTCTATTGATTTTCCAGGTGGGCCCTTGTATCTTCTTTCCAGGTGGGCCCTCTATACCCCAGTCCGACCCTGCTGTTGTGTAAACCCAGTGCAATGGCATAGATGAGATACGTCAATAAGGTCCTGACATCACAACAGTGGGATAACAAGGTTCTAATTTGTTTGATTTTACTGGGTAATAAGAGCTACCCATACATAGAAAGAACTGGAAGGGGACAGGATCAGTTGTGTTCCAGGACAGTAGCTGCTTCTTGTTGTTTTCACAGGGTTCTTGTGGATTTTACTTGGTAGAAGGTTATTTCTTTTCTTTCTTACTTCTAAGGGGCTAGCAGGGTATTGTTCTGGGGGCTGTTGGAAGTTTGAAAACTGGTTTGGTGGCTGTAAGTGGGCTCATTTGTTGGATGTTTCACTGTGTAACAGGCTGCGCTGGTGGAGGCCTATTTCTTCTGATTTAAAACCTATTTGGTGGAGTTGTTTGGGCCTGGTTATTTGAATTGGAGACCTATATCTGTTAATTTCAAACCTATTTTGATGTGTTGTTAGTGAAGCTGATTAAATTGGAGACCTGTTTCCTTTGGCAGCAAACATATTTTGGGGGCTTTGAGTTGAATTTTGATTCCTTGTTGCTGACTTCAGTAGCTGCAAAGATTACTGCATAGTGGGGGAAGGGTGTTAATGGTCTGGCCAGGTCTCACTCAGCTAATTGACTGGAGGCAGAGCTGAATCAGGTTTGTGGTGTTGGCTGCTTTGTCTTCTCAGAAGGAACTGGAAGGGGACAGGATCAGTTGTGTTCCAGGACAGTAGCTGCTTCTTGTTGTTTTCACAGGGTTCTTGTGGATTTTACTTGGTAGAAGGTTATTTCTTTTCTTTCTTACTTCTAAGGGGCTAGAAGGGTATTGTTTTGGGGGCTGTTGGAAGTTTGAAAACTGGTTTGTTGGCTGTAAGTGGGCTCATTTGCTGGATGTTTCACTGTGTAACAGGCTGCGCTGGTGGAGGCCTATTTCTTCTGATTTAAAACCTATTTGGTGGGAGTTGCTTGGGCCTGGTTCTTTGGCTGCTGGGCTTGAGGGAGACACAGGGCTGATACACTCTCTCTGAGTCGGTGTGTCTGCTCAAGACCCACTCTTCCCCCCCCCTCCCTCCCAGAGTTCTGCTAATTTATAGGGAACACCTGCCCTGCAATTGAGGAAAAGGCTGCAGGTGCAGCTCATGTAGTTCTAGCCACTGGGGTTGGATTTAAAGGCTGGAAGAGGAGCTTAGGAGATGTTCATTTCCTTATAAGTTTACTGTGTTGTACTGCACCTAGTAACAGGGTTACGTGTACTGTGGGACTGTATCTAAGATTAGTGGGAGACCTGATTAGGCAGTAGGGGTTTATCTTGGACTGGGGAACCTGGTGGCTCACCCAAGGAAACCTACTTGGAAGGGGATGAACCACGTCATTAGGGCCGGTATCTTTGGGAGGGGTGTGGTGGGTGCACAGGTGTGGAGCAGCCATGATACTGGACTGGGCTTGAAGTTCAGTGATTGCCCAGTGTGCTACCAGCTGGCACAGCTTAGGGAGGAGGTGGCGATTAGGAGACAGCTGGGGGAAGGGGGGAGGTATGGTTGGGGAAGGGGCAGGGGATCTCCCATGGGGTTGCACCAAGCACTGGGGGTGGGGGCATAGGGAAAGGAGTGCAGGAGAATACTCAGGGGTCACATAGGGACTCTGGCAGAGGGGGTACAAAAGGACACTACCAAGGAAGCAGGCAGGTAACTGGGGACCCTCACAAAGGAGGGACAGAGGGACAACATTCTCAGGGAAGTAGGCAGATGGCCGGGGCTGGACAGAAGGAAGCAAGGCGGGGAGGTGGATCAGACCTTAAACTCCATAACCGCTTCAATTCTCTTCTTCTGCTCGAGGATGAGGGGGGTGATGTAGCCATGACAGGGGTGGTTAGAGACGGAAAGGGAGTGGGGAGCAGGAGGCAGGGGCCGGATAGCAGGAAGAACAGGGGAGAACCGGGAATGCAGGAAAATGGGGGAGGCAGTGAATCAAAGCAGTAGGGGCAGGGGAAGAGGGAGGAAAGTGCAAGGAGAAGGACCAGTTGGGAGCAAAGGTAAAGGAGAAGGACCAGAAGTACAAGGAGGATTCAGTAAAGGAAGCTGAGGGTTTAGGCCAGGGGGAGCACGAAAAGCAAGGAGGGACTAAATGGAGACAGGAAGGAAGGGAGGATGAGCCAAGCTAGTTTAGCAGATGGGGGAGAAGGACCAGTCATGAGCAGTGAGGGGGGAGTTAGCAAGGTACAGAAGGATACTCAGGAGGAGGAGAGGCATAGGACTGAAGAGGAGGGGGTGGCCAGGGTAAATAAGGAGGGGGTGGCATGTGGCACCCAGATAGGGGGAGGAACAAGGAGCAGGCTGGGTGGAGGGTCCGGTAGAAAGGATGAGGGACATGGAAGGGGAGGAAATGGAGGAAAAGGAGCGGTCAGAGTGCTCCTGTTGGGGGATTCAATGATCAGGGGTATCAAATGGGATAGGGAGGGAGAAGCCTGGCCAGTTAGAACAAAATGCATCCCTGGACTAATGGTGCACAGGGCTAAGCATGAGGTATATCAGCTGGCAAAGGATTGTGGGGGTTCCCCAGACATACTGGTCCACCTGGGTACAAATGACATTGAGGGAAATAGCGAGCTAGAGAGACAGGCAAGATTCAGGGAGCTTGCTAGGGTCTGTCATGACATAGGATGCACAGTTTCTTTCTCAGAAATCCTGCCGGTGCCAAGGGCTAGTGGAGAACACAAAAGGAAGATTAGGGAGATAAACCATTGGCTCAGGGAGTGGTGTGAGGCCAGAGGGTATGGGTTGATGGGGGATTGGGGGGAGACCTGGGAGGATAAGGAGCTGTATGCTAGAGGTAGACGCCATCTCAATTTGGAGGGGAAGGGAATCCTTAAGTTGAAAATAGAGGGGTTCATTGGTGAAAAGTGGGGTTTAAACTTGTGAAGGGGAGGAGGGATGGGAGAAATGGCTGCCAAGGGGTGCCAATAAAGGAGGTACTCTGTCTCCACCCACCTGGGGAGCTGGAGGATTGCGGAAACAGGCCGACTGGTAAAGTGCAGACCAGGGGAAAACAGAATCCCCATGGGAACATGAGCAGGGGAAATGGAAGTATAGAGAAAGGGTGGAAGATAGTCCTGCTAAATGCCAGGAGCTTAGGCAATAAAATGCCTGAGCTCCAGGCGATGCTAACTGAGGGAGCAGTGGATGTGGCAGCGGTCACTGAGACCTGGGCCACTGCAGGACATGACTGGGACCTGAACCTGGAGAGTTACACTATGTTCAGGAAGGACAGGGGGGAAGGAAGGGGAGGGGTAGCAATGATAGTCAAAACTGCATTGGCATAGGGGAGTAGAGGAGGCGGAGGGAACCATGGGTGATTTGGGTCTCTTCTAACAAGGGGGGCAAGAGAGTAAAAATAGGAGTGGTGTATAGACCCCCTACCCTGGCGGAGGAGCTGGAGGAGAGTCTGGTGGCAGATGTTGGGAGACACTGCAGACTGGGCAGAGGAACGTGGTGGTGTTGGGGGACTCTAAACATGCCAGGAACAGACTGGGAGACTATGACATCCTCTGTGACCAGGGAACAGAGGTTGTTGGATGTCTTCAAGATGCATTCCTAACTCAGCAGTGGTGGGGAATCGACCAGGAGGTGCGGGTACTGGATGTGGTCCTGGCAGACAGTGACCAGATTGGGGCCTGGAGGTAAGGGACCCATTGGCGGGGAGTGACCATGCCACAGTCTGGTTCTGCCTGGACCTAGGAGGGCTAGAAGGCTGCACAAAGACGGAGGTAACTGACTTCAGGGGGACGGATTTTAAGGAAATGGGAAGGATCCTTAAGGAGCATTTGGATGTGATTGGGTCAGACATGAATGCTGATAGTAGGTGGGAAATCATCAGGAGAGGGGTGCAGGATGCTACCAGCACCTGTGCAAGAGTAAGACAAAGATGCGGTAGGGCCCGAAAACCCTGCTGGTGGACCAGGGAGGTCCAGGAGGTGGTGCGGGAAAAGAAGGCAGCCTATAAGCAATTCAAGTGCTCAAGGAGTGAAAGGGATCGAGGGGAGTATGAGCTGATGGCTAGAAGGGCCATTAAGGTGGTGAGGGCAGCTAAGGCAAGGAAGGAGCAGAACCTGGCCAGGGAAATTAGGAGAGGGAACAAGGGGTTCTTTAGATACATTGGGGAAAAACGAAAGGTGAAGGAGCAGATTAGCAGGGTTAAATCAGGGGAGAGATGGGCACAAGACCCGGGGGACCAGGCTGAGGTACTAAACAAGTACTTCACCTCAGTTTTCACCAAGGAAAATGGGGGTGCTGCATCATACATGGGAGGAGACAGAGTTACTGAGGAGGGGGACCTTACCGATCGGCGGGTCTGGGGAGAGGGGGAGGCATCACTGGCAGGAGGGGGTAGGGCTAAGCAGGGAGAAGAGGCACCGGAAGTGGAAATCACAGCAGAGAGAGTGAGGGAAGCCCTCAGCTCCCTTAAGACGGAGAAAGCACCGGGGCCAGATAAATTACATCCCAGAGTGCTGAAGGAACTTGCGGATGTCCTGGCGAAACCCCTGGTGGAGCTTTTCACCATCTCTCTGAGGACAGGGTGGGTGCCCCAGGACTGGAAGGTGGCGCATATAGTACCTATCCACAAGGGGGAATCAAGGGAGGTGGCAGGGAACTACAGGCCTGTCAGCTTGACATCGGTGGTGGGCAAGGTGATGGAGGGCATTGTCAAGGAGAGGCTAGGGGGGACCTGGAAAAGTCAAGGTGCCTGGATGATAGAGAGCATGGATTCGTCCCAGGGAAATCATGTCAGACAAACCTTGTGGAGTTCTATGACTGGGTGACAAGTGCCTTGGACCTAGGTAGACCAGTGGACATCCTCTTTCTAGACTTCAGCAAGGCATTTGACTCTGTTCCTCACATGGGCCTGTTGGATAAGCTGGGAGAAATGGGGGTGGGGAACCAGATGATCCGATGGATAGGCAATTGGCTCCAGAACCGGACCCAGAGGGTCGTAGTTGGCAGGATAGTCTCATCCCCAAGGAGGGTCATTAGTGGGGTCCCACAGGGATCAGTCCTTGGGCCCCTCCTGTTCAACGCCTATGTCTCTGACATAAGGACAGGAATCAGGAGTGAGATGAGTCTCTTTGTGGATGACTCAAAACTGGGGGCGGTGGTGGATGTGAAGGAGGGGAGAGTGGCCCTACAGGGGGACCTGGAGGCTCTGGACAGATGGTCTAGAAAGTGGAAGCTGAGGTTCAATGCAGGGAAATGCAAGGTACTCCACCTGGGGGCCAGAAACCCGGGCCAAGTGTACACCCTGGGGGAATGCTACAAGTCTCGATGGCTGAGAGGGACCTGGGGGTGGTGGTGGATGTCAAGATGAACAACTCTGAGACTTGTAGGAGGGCAGCAGCCAAGGCCAACAGGATGCTGGGATGCATCGCTAGGGGGATCACCTCCAGAAGGAGGGAAGTGATACTCCCTCTGTATAACTGCTTGGTGAGGCCACACCTTGAGTACTGTGTGCAGTTTTGGAGGCCACATTTAAAGAGGGACATTAAACTCCTGGAGAGGGTCCAGAGGAGGGCAACCAAAATGATTTGGGTCTTGGGGGACAGGACCTATGAGGAGAGGCTCAAAGAACTAAATATGTACACATTGGACGAGAGAAGGGTCCGGGGGGACATGATAGAGGTCTTCAAGTACATGAAGAGGGTAAATAGGGGAGGAGCAGTCAGGGTGCTTCGAAGGAAGGAGGAGGGGGCCACTAGAGGGCATGGGTGGAAGCTGGAGGGGGGAAGATTCAGGGGTGAAAGGAGGAGGTGCTACTTCACTGAGAGGGTGGTAGAGCCATGGAATGCCCTGCCTAGGGGGCTTGTGGAGGCAGAGATGGTGGAGGGGTTCAAGAGGGGGTGGGACAGGTACAGGGGAGGGGTTCTGGAAGCAAAATCCAATGCAGCAAGAATATCCGGAACTGGGAAGGGAGAAGCCAGAGAAGGCGAGGGGGGCAGCAAGGTCAGCACCCAGGGTGGGGGCTGACCAAATGAGCAGACATGAAACACCGTTAGGCCTATTCTGCTGGCATTTTAGTATGTTAGTATTATATAGAGGTTAATGCCTGATGTAGAGGTGATAATCATGGTGTAATCACCTCAAGTGGTTACTAAGGCATCAGCAAAACCTCGAGAGCACAGCTTGAGAGATTTGCAACTACCTCAGCAACAAGAGATGATTACACCATGGTTATCACCTGAACATCAGGCATTGTCATTAATAGTGTATGGGACTTGACATGACAATCCCCCCCGAACACAACTACTTCAGCCTTACCTTATGAATGAATCTGCACTACACCCACATGATTGTGTATGAAAAAATGTATTAGCATAGAAGGACTGTTGTAAGTGTGATTTTTTCACATCCCAGTACACAAGTCTTAACATGTAGCTGGTAAGGATGTATGCAAATCTTGAAGTCTCTTTTCTCCATCCATGCTAGGCCCTGTCCCTGGTCTGGCAGTTTACATTCAATGAATATTAAAATTGCATTGTCCGTGAAAACTGCATTAGCATGTGAGAAATCGCATGTCAATCACAGGGCCTAGTATAAACAGTTAAATCGGAGGAAAACATTCCCTACATCATTAACAGGTACATGAAACGAGTTGTCTATTGACATGGAAAGAAATAACATTTAGAATATGTGAGCGTACAGTTTCCCTTTAAGAGCATTAATAAGATACACTTACCGCCATGATGTCATTCACCAAAGTCTGGCTTCCCTGCCTCCTCCCACATAGCATGGGCTATGTCATACCACTCCCATACACTCCATTGCACTTCACCCACCGCTGCCCTAGCTTTAAAGAAGGTCTGGTGGGTGATCTTCCACTTCCTCCTACAGGCGTCTGCTGATCTGTCGATGCCTTCTCTCCCCAAAGCACGACTAACCTGCATAAAAACATAAAAACAAAGCACTGTAAATAATTTATTAATATTTAAATAAGTAGATTCAGTAAAGTACTAAAATATAATAATCGTATGTGTTTGATACCTTCATATCTGAAAATATGTACACACAAGGTTTGGCAGCACGTCCTTTTTTTTAACGTCTCTTAACTTTTTGTTGCATACACAGCTAGAAGGAGCATTCTGCATCAACATATCACCTATATGCTTAAATTATGTTGATGCCAACTGTTGCTCTATGCAATACTGTTTTTAACCTATTCACACCCCTAGAGGATACCACTTCAGAAATCAATGCATAACATAGAGAATAATGCCTGATGTACAGCTGATAACCATGGTTTAATCACCTCAGGTGGTTAATGGTGCATCAATAAACCTCAAGAGCCTCAGCAACCATGAGAGATCATAATACCCATGGATATAACCTGTACATCAAGCATTGTGATTTATGGTGTATGGGACTCAGAATGAGAATTTACTCCCCCCCCCCCCGAACACAAGGAATTAAGCTTTACCTTATTAATGAATCTGCAGTATAGCCACATGGTTGTGTAGGGAAACAATGTATTAGTATACATTCAGTGAATGACAGCAGCCCAACATAGCACCAAAGTAAAAATCTCTATCAGACATACATATTGCAATACTCAGTAACACAAAACTGAGACAACTAGAATGTTATTTTCATACTGTTTTTTACTGAGACTAACAATCACATTTTCTGTCTGTAGAATACTGAATAACACTAGGATTCCTTTTCATTAACCCACTGCTATGACATACATGAGATAGGTTAATAACATTGTGACATCAAAACAGTGAGATTACAACATTGTAATCTGCTGGATAACAATGAGTAATAAGGCATCTCCATCAATCATTCTGACCTAGTATCAATTTTTATATGTCTAATTTTATATATGTGTATGTTCAATTTTGCTATATTAGTGTCACTTCATAGATCCTATTGTCCCTTAACCTCATAAACTGAAAAACACATCCGTAGTTCTGTCTTTTTGATACCTTAAAGAGACAATGTGGTACACAATCACAGTTGTAAAATCAAGTTTGCTGTGAACACCGGTGCTCAAAGGTTTCCACGCACAATACGTACTAAGTGGCATCAAATTTGTACTACAATAATTACATACTTGTTGCACTGTTACTAGTAGCAGTGTCTGCTGTTGAAACTGAAACACATGGCTGCAGCTTTTCACTACTCTCAAAAAACACCTATTTCTTTTCATATCACACATAAATGAAACATTTAAGTGCTGTATAACTCCTTAGGCATGTTATTCAAATGGGTTGTATCTGGCTTAACTGAGTTTGACTGTCACAGTCCTGCATTGCACCATGGTAGGGTATTCAAAAGGCTGCCAGACACAGTGCAATCCTCAATGTGGTGGACTGCAATGTAATCCTATGTACTACAGATGTACCATGCATATTTAACACATCCCAATATTCAGACTGGAAATTGCAGTGCATATCTCACCACAACCCATTATTGTGTCACACAGTGGGCTTCAAAGTCAAGTCCTGTAAAAGCAGGACCAAGTCCTGGCCACCCATAAGTGTGCAGCTGTATTTCAAGGTGCAACACAGCAGCCACCAGCCTTGACTGCTAACCCACCTATGAGTAACACTATCCACAATGCCGCTAGCCACCTAGCAAGTTAGAGCCCCCCCCGCACTCCTGATCATGGTCATCTATACAAAGTACATCAATCCCTAGTGGTCCAGTGCCTACCCTCAGCCCAATCACGGGCATCTGTACAAAGTACTACTATGCCCAGTAGCCTAGCAGTAACCTCCCCATGCACCTGATTACAGGGCATTGTGGAAAAACAGATGTAGCTGGTGACCAGTGGTACTCCACTGCCCAGCCACCCACAGAGGTCCTATGGCAACCCACAATCCCATCTGTCATCGGAGCATGGCAGCATCCCACCCACATGCCACCTGTATGCCTGCTGAATTACAGCATACAGTGCAATATGTATGTCTATTAGTCCAGAGTGTGTACCATTGGGCCTGCAGACCATACTGCACTGTACAGTAACAGATAAGTGAATGAATGTGGGTGGGTGGACAGGGAGGTATCCCTAGAGCACCAGGTACATCTGTTTTCCCACAATGACCCATGATAGGCTGTACAGCGGGTGGGGGGTACCGCTAGACCATCAGGGATAAGTATACTTTGTTCAGATGCCTCCGATCAGGCTTACTGACAGGACCACTACACCACAAGGAACACTTGCATATTTTACAGATGCCTGTGACCAACTGTCCAGTAGCAGGGGACTGCAATAGCCCTCCAGGGTGTTGATCCCTGACACCACCAGTCTGGCAGGATGGCAGGTGGAATTCACTAGGACAGAGCACATCGGATGTAAGTGGAGCCATAACGACATGCAAATGACCCAGTTTGTGCCTTGCATACATTTTGGCCTCATTTGCATGACCCATAGCTGAACATGTCGGGTGATGTGCCTAGCGCAACTGTAGATGCACTGTCACATGCCTCTGCTCCCTTTCTGTGTCTTGTGCTGGCGCACTGCCAGTGCTCCAAACACAGTATGTGCACCTATCCTACCATATTAAATGTTACCGAGCCAGTACACAACACCATTGAATATCACCTCATCCTGGACCCAGCACACCTAGTTGTGCTGTTCCCAGGCTTGTACCATTACCCAGCGTTTTCTGAATATCTGGCCCATTGTGTTTGCATGACTTTACATTATGAGATCTGCCACCAGTGTCATATCTGTTAGTAAACTATACTGGTATTACACAGATCCACAGATATCATAATACTACCATGGTTAATATGTAAAAAAAAACACAAACAGAAAAGTATTTTGTTAATTTCAATCATAACCTACCTTACCCCAGGTATGTATGAGGCTAAGATTTGTGTCTCTCATGACAAATCTGGGGTTTGCATAATCTCACACAGCCTCAACAAGGGCCAGCACCTCCCCATCACTCCATGACTATGGCATTTTAACAGATCTGTGGAAAAAGATATGTGTTTGTTTAAAAATCTTTAACATATGATTAATAGTTCTTAGAGTATTTGTGCACAACTCATTAATAAATATAAAATTCTATTAATACTAAAATCATCATTCAATGTTGCATCATTGTCATTTTTAAACATTTTATTGAATTTTTGCAATCTTTGATCGTGAGCACGCAAATTCTTTGGTCATGACCCACTTTGATAGCGAGGATCAGTCGTGAGCCAGCAAATTCTTGGATCGGCAGAAAAATGTCAGATTTAGCATGTAGAAGTCATGTAGTCTTGGAAAACTTGACTTTGTTACTCAGCTCAACATGTCATTTATCTTTATATGTACTTAGATTGGCACTATAGGCAATAACATGCCTTCCGCAGACTATAAAGGCCTACAGCTCCAGCATCATACATCACTACCCCCCTGTGTATTATATTCTTCCAGCAATACTACCCACCTTGTCAGATATAATAACTTGCCTGGATATCTTATTTTGTAATATGCTTCCAAATTGTATGCAATGGGTTCAATTCTAGAATCTTGGCACATATTGGCGCCAAAGAAAACTTGCACCAAACGCCATTGCAACATGCACCCAGTGCCGTACTTTAGAAGTGGCAGGGTACCCACAACTAAGTCCTGTGACTTGCAACATGCATAAAGTAATGCCAGCCTACAGCTGTATCTGAGAGGTATACCGTGAGTGCTCCCCCTTCAGCAAGCATAAGTTACCTGTAAAAGCCCCACAGGGCAACTATGTCCCCACCATCTGCCACTCATCCCACCCAAAGTAAATCTCACAAATGTCAAATAAAAAATTAACCCCAGGATGACTGGTGGTCTAGTGGCCTCTTTCCCCACCCTACCCAGCAGTACCAGCCCACCCACATCCCCCCTCCATCCCTACCTGGTGATTGGCACAGCCCACCTCAGACCCACACAGCTATCTGCCAACTAACACTGCATGAACACTAACTGTATAGACATGCCCAAAAAAGAATCAATACTCATTCATTTGAGTACATCTATACAGTAAGCAGTAAGCGGTGGTCACTCAGCAGTTGGGCATGCAGGTCAGAGGTGGGGTGTACAAGTTACCGACTAGTGATGGCTGTGTGGGGGGGCACATGGATAGACCTGCACTGCTAAGTGGGGTGAAAGAGGGGCCATTATATGACCTGGCATCTCTGGATTATTTCATTATTTACAATTAGCAACATTTACTTTGGCTCGGGAATTGGCTAGAGGGGAGGGGACACAGCTGCCCTGTGGGGTGCTAGCATTGTGCAGTCAGCATCATTATGTGCATTGTCTGCCCTGCAGGGCATTGAGGTTTATAAGTTCTGGGGGGTCTGGGGGCACAAAATGCCCAGCTCAGCACATCTTCTGTGAGGGATGAAGGTTGGGTGGGGGAGTGGTTGTGGAATGCCCTGTGGGGTAGTGATGGTAGTGTTCTGGGCATGGGGAGAGATCCTGCAGTAGTTGCGGTGGGTTATCAGAGCCCACATATGATGTGTATTCAGTTACACAACTGAAATGCTGTTGTAACTTACATTACCAGTTCTTTTCTGACAGTTCTTGTAGAGTCCTGGCATTAGGGACTTTGTTGCTTCCCTAGTAGAATAGGGCACAACTGTTGCCATAAACCCACTAGCACCATGTTGCAGGCATTTCATGGCACAACTGTTGTTGTAACTGTTCATTGGTGCAAATCCCTGCAACATCTCACAGGCCACATAGTAGAATCCCATAAGTCGCAACTACTGGCATACGTCGCTGCTTGTGCCACTCTACTTCGCACAAGTGCAGTTACGGTAACTGTGACTGTTGTAGAATCGTGCCCTATGTTCATATGATAGTGCAGTAGTCAGAATAATTCTAAGTGCTTGAACATTGTCATCCCCAACATTTTATTTCACAAACATGACATTTGTTTGTATTCCATGCTGTTAATGACTTATGTAGTATTGACTTATTATGTAACTGTACACATTAGTCTTAAACATCACCCTAATTCAGTTGTACTAATATTTTATTTAATTTTTTCTTTCTTAGAAGACTGCCACAGACAAGAAATTTAACACATGATTGACAGTTTCCATCATGACCATTTCCCGTAAAGTTAAAGAACACATACGAAGTAGTAGATGTACTGGAGGTTCACTGTCATACCATGTAAATAATAAAGGTATAAAATGTCAGCAGAAGAAAAAGACTATTTCTTCTGTAACATGTCAACAAAGACAATACCTTCCCTAGCAATGTAAAAAGTAGTAAAGTTTGTAAAGGTACTGTGCGCAAACAATGTCCAGCACTGTCAACACAGACCCAAATGCCTGTGAGATGCAAAAAAAATGCTGGATGTGTGACTTCTGCTACTGCACATCACAGTAAGGCAATTTTTTTTTTTCAGAAAAGTTGTCCATCGAGCTAGAATCAATCATGTGATCTCTAGTATAGTGAGACGCAAAGGGAACAAACTGTGGAGTAAGGTTGCACTAATGAAGTTGTGATTGAGAGTAAGATGATTTGCTAATGTGGCTCTTGTAATTCGTTCCCAGTTATGGGCTGAAATTATATCAACTATTGATAAATTAAGTTTAGAGATTGAGAAGATGACAAACAAACTATTGTCTTTTGAACACTTGAACAGAGAAAATATCTCTTTCAAGGAGACTAGTTTCACTCAGAATATTCAGAAGCATTCTTCTGGGAAGAGACATACCACGCACACAATAGAAATGTCAGTTTAACAATTGATGAACATGGTAAAGTTCAGAATGTTTTAGTTATCTCGCATGAAAGCCTTGACTTTAACAATGAGACTGCAGTTGAACAGGTTGCAAGTAACCCAAAGTCATCAGCTAAGAAGTAGCAATGTGACACTACATGCAATGTCAGAGAAGTATCAGTCATGTCAATTGAAACTTTCCTGTCAGCATTTGCTAACACAAAGAGATCTACATGACATAGACTGATTCACACCATTGACAAGTGTGAGATTCGGCCTCACACAGGACTAATGAGGCATTCTCTTGCATGCTTAGAGGGCCCCAACTGTGACAGTGTGTTCCATCACTTTTGCATGGTAGCAGTGCATCACTTTGGCATAAGCAAATTTGTACAAATATTATATCGAGTGAGATCTGTTGTTCAAGACTATATGCACTTTCAAGCATTGCTCGATGATGGAGCTGTAGAAGGACTTGTGGAGTTCATCAAACAGTTCCAAACAACCCATAGATTGAGGTATAATGCTGCTGTTGATGAACATGCAAATATGATGCACAGTAGTGCAAGAAGCTCAGCTTCTGTGGAATTTTGGTTGTGAGTTTGCTAAATTTGAAATTAGCAAGACACAAACATTTGATGTGATTTGCATATAATGTGAGCACCTGTTCTATAAAGAGTAATGTGTCAAGATAGATCTGTAGAACATTTTACGCTGGAATGTTATGTGGGGACTTCTTCATGCATATCTTCTGTTAAAGTCAGACTTTGCAGAAGTTGGAACTGTGTCACTGTGTACTTACTGTTGTAACAAGATTAAGAGGGACACGTTACCTCCTCACTCTGTACTTTATAAAATGGAAGTTGAAGTAAGTCCTACTGAGATAGCAGTCTTGAACTTGTTTGAACGGATTCTAATTCAGATCATGAAGACATTTCAAACAATTATCAGGCTAAATACAAGGATGCGAGACCTACCAAACAAAGAACTGGTATGGTCTCTGAAGGGCTCTGTTGTATATTTGCCTTTGCAAGAAAAAGTTAACACTATTTCTCAGGATAATAGTGTAGTCAACTTGGTGAATGGTGTGCCAACTAAGGCAAAAACAATATGGCAGGACATAGTCAATGTTAAGAAGGTGAAGCATGCTTTGCGATACCTAAGGGAGCATAACGTTTTTTATGCTGACATTGACATCAATACATTTACTGGTCTTTCTACAGGAAATGCTGTGGAAAACTCTGACAAAGCAATATTGGAGAAGGTTGACATTGCATCTGTACAGAATGTCTATGAACAATCCACCATACACCCATTGCATGGGAAGGATCCAGTGATGGATAACATTGAATTGTATCAAATGAAGTAAGTGGAGGGCAATCCTATAAGTATATGGGAGGCTACTCTAGAGGCTCGTTGTTTTCCTGATCTGTTTCCACTTGGCTCAGGTGGTCGATTAGATGAGCGAGACGTTCATTTTCCAGGAGCTGACTATAGGACCTCAAGAGTTCTACATAAGGATGGCAAGTTTCATAGAAACATTGCATACCTGTTCCACCTTCTTTGGGAAAGTGAACTTAGTGTCCTATCTGCTAGTATTGCTCATACATTGAGACTTGGTACAGAGTGCACTAATATGACAGCTGCACAGTTATTACAAAAGTTGCAGAACAAAGATGAAACACTACAAGTCAGTCTTTCTTCCATTTTGTCCAGCATGAGTGGTACTAAAGAATATTGGTACAGACGACACTCTGAGGTGATGTGTATGCTGAGAGAGTTTGGACCAGCGACATGGTTTGTGACACTGAGTTGTGCTGAATACTATTGGGATGATCTGCTTGATCTTCTCAGATGGGCAAACTCTGATGTTGAGAACATACAAAGTATGACTCTCAGTGAACTATGTTCACTTGATCCAGTAACTGCTTCACATTACTTCCACCACCAGTTCCAGGCTCTTTTGAAGTTCATACTGTCTAAGACAAATCCTCCTCTTGGCATTGTCGAGCACTACTTCTGGAGGGTTGAGTACCAAGCTTGTGGAGTTCCACACATATTTATTTATTATACATATCGGAATTACAACCCTTTGAGTCAAGGACTTGTTTCCAAATGCTCCACTTCAGTTCCAGTGGATTCAACACATAGACAGCAACACAAATACAATATGATAAACAGGAGGTTACAGAAGTTTTTTGTTACATACCAAACAGTGAATAGCAAACAGTATTCATACATTTGTAGATGTCAGAACAAACAACATAGAATCACAAGCCATCCAGTACCCAGATAAGAGTTACAGTTTACAATAGCATACATACACATGTTGCTGTGGATAAAAGATGCCCCACATATTGGTGAGAGTGAGACAAGTGAAATCCTAAGCCTCATATTGAAGTATGTCACATGTCAGATTCCAGACAAGTATGACAAAAAATTCCAATGACACCTGTGTGGCAAGTACTGCCATAGGAAAGTGAACAACAAGGGACAGTTGAACACTCAATGCTGTTTTGATTTCCCAAGATGAGCTTGTCTGGATGCTTATTTGAATGATGTCTTTTCTGCCAAGCGACACCACTTGAAGGCAGAATCAACAAAGCGAGTGTATGAACTACCTCACAGAGAATCAGAAGTCTATATCAATGACTATAGCCCTTCTCTTCTGTTGATGTGGCAGGCAAACATTGATGTTCAGTTTGTTGCTGGTAATTCAATGTCTTTGGTGAGGTATGTCACATCATACATCACTAAGCATGAGCAGACAAGCCTGCAAGAAATGTGGGAAGAGTTATCTAACTGCGATAGGTCAATGTCTTCTAGACTATGGTCACTGGGACTTAGGACTCTGTCACACCATGAGTGTGGTGCCTATGAAGCAAGTGACCGCCTTACAGGTGTATGTCTATATGGGAAGTCAGACTCCATTCATTTTTTGAATGTGAACTACAAGCAGAACAGGCTTCACATCCTTAAGAGCCATGAATAGATTGAGGATCTGGCTGCTACAAGACCAACATCCACAAATATTCTGAAGAGCAAATTAATTGACAACTACTATCCACAGCGCCACAGTGCTATGGGCGATCTGTGTCTCTTTGAAGTTGCTCAATGGTATGATTATAAGTGGGGTGTTTCTTCTTCTGACCCAGAGAAGAGCATACATAAAGTCATTGGGTTTGATGGCTCACTTACGAAAAAGCGAAAACCATGGCTAATTGACCACTGCAAACTCAGCTTGAATACAAAAAAAGCAAAGAGCATCACTATTTTGCTCTGTTATTTCTGTTCAAGCCTGGAGATCAGAGATTGAATTGAAAGGGTTATCTGACACATATGAACAAGAGTTCATGGTAAGTTATGATACCTTTAAGAGTCATATCTCTGACACTTACATTGAGAGACTCAAAATGGAAAAAAATCAGCTGGAGAAAGCTAAGCAAATTCTGGATGATGATACCCCAGTAACATCACAGGATATGGTTGATGTTGAGGGAGAAGGGACTCTTGGTGCCCTTCTTCCTTCTAATGACTCAGCTGTGCTCATGTCAGAGGTAGAGGGTGCAATGCAACAAACTATGCAGCTATCATAGTCCATTACAAACATTGTTGAGAACTTGAACTTACATCAAAAAGTTGTGTATCACTCTGTGATACATGGTGTGCAACATGCTATTCAGCACAGTACCAGACACTATGTTTGTGAGGAGCACACACCAGTGAGGATGTTTGTTAGTGGTACTGCTGGAACTGGAAAAAGTTTCTTAATTGAGGTTATAAGCAGAGGTGTGCGTGACGTTACTAACTCTGCAACTTCAGTTATTGTCACTGCTCCCACATGTTTGGCAGCTTATAACATAGGTGGTGTCACACTTCATAGCTTGTTCATGTTGTCAGTTGAGCATGGCAAGAGTGGAGATTACAGAACATTGTCATTTGACATTGCCTCTGAACTGAGGTTAATGCTGATAATAGATGAGATCAGCATGGTTTCAAATGTTCTCCTTACATATGTCCACCTACGTCTACAGGAGATACTTGGTACCGATGATGACATACCATTTGGTGGCAAGAATATTCTTGTTCTTTGGGATCTCTTGCAGCTGGCTCCTGTGAATGGCAAGCATGTTTTCTGTACTCTTTCCATTGAAGAGGCAAAGAAAACCATTGGATTCATAGGTGGTGTCAATCTGTAGGAATTCTTCTCATCTGTTGAATTGTTACAGAATATGAGGCAGCAAGGTGACATATCTTATAAAGCATTGCTTGATGAGGCTCGCATTGGTGTATTGTCAGCCATTCATGTTGAAATGCTAAGACAGCACATGATCGCTAGAAATAATGCTCCAATTCAGGATGCTTGTGATATCTTTGCACGGTTACAGAAATCTAGGGTACATGTTATGTGTTTATTCCCAAGACTTAAGCAGTGTGCAGAGTTCAATGAAATCATGATGCAGAGAGAACAGGACCCTATTGTGACTCTCACATGCATAGATACCATAGATGGTGTAAGTCTATCATGAACAATGGTATCAAAAATGGTTGAGCATCTCAGAGAGCTCACAAGTGATGTGTCACATACCGCTGGCTTGGAAGCTTTGCTACCACTGTGTAGGAATGCACGTGTCATGCTTCGCAGAAACATTGATGTTGACCGAGGTCTTGTGAATGGAGCCATGGGGTATATCCATGAGTTCCAGTATAATGTGCAGAAGACAACTGTGGAGTTTGTGGTTGTTAAGTTTGACAACTGTAAAACTCCTCCACCAATAGACAGAGTTACAGTCAAGTTTCAGCTTGTCAAATACATATATGTGACAAGGAAACCATTTTCATTGTGTGCATCTTATGCAGTGTCTATACACACGTCACAAGGGCTGAGCCTTGACAGTGCCATTGTAGATGTAGGCACTGGTATATTCAGGCATGGGATGTGTTATGTTGCTTTGTCTCATGTGAGGCAGTTGTCTGGACTACACATAGTGAATCTTGCAGAAAGTAAGATATGTGCTGATACAAATTGCATTGTTGAGTATAATAGATTACGTACATTGTACCAACCAAATGCTCCTTTGTTACCAATTCCCAGATATGCATCAGGAACAGATGTCCCAATGGATGAAGGGCACACAATAAAGCGAAAGCACATTAAGACTCCACAGTCGTCACCTCACCATACTATTAGTAAGCAGTCTCTCCATCAACAACTCGCATCTCCACCTGTGAAGAGATGCATCGGGGTTCACACACTGCCAATGTTTGACAACAGCACAGGAGTAAATTGCTATGCCAACGGTATAATGCAGGCACTTCTCCACAACCCTGAGTTTGCTGATGTCTTGAACTCAAGTCAGTCAACACCTCTCTCTGAAGCATTAAAGACAGTCATTAGAAGTAGTCAAGAACAGCTGCCCAGTTTACAAAGCTTGACTTCTGTATGACTAATTCTTGGAACATATGCAGGACTATCAATGTTTGCTGACAATGCACAACAAGATGCCACAGAGTTCATGATGGGAATGATAAATAGTTTAGCAGATGATGGTATTGATCTGCGTCAATACTTTAAAGTTGACTATGTGTGCAAGTACACATGTATGTCATGTGGCCACAAAGAATCACAAGCAACTCAGGACATGTTGTGGTTGTCTGTCTATGCCCCTGAACAGAGATCCGTGAAGTTTTGTAAGTTGTTTTCAAATGCAGAAACTGGTTGGCTGTGCAGAAGATGTGGTCATTCTTGTGTTTGCTCTCTGAGAGTTACATCTTCCAGTTCATACATAATGATTGTATTACAATGTTTTGACTCTCAAGGCATGAAAATCACAACACCAATTTCTCACTTCATTGCTGGAAGAACTATGTTCTCAGGAAGTCAATTTGACACTCATGCAATTATCTTCCATCACGGCCTATCCATTCACTCTGGTCACTATGCCACTTGGCGAAGGTTCAGAAAGGTATGGGTGGAGTGCAATGATACAGTATGTACTATGAAAGAAAGATTACCAAGGAATCTGAAAGATGCATACGTCATCATTCTCCATTGCACCAATGTTGCACAATATGTGAAGGAGTGATGCTATCTGATCACAACAGCTTACTTAACCAGCATTTTTGCAACAATAACATTCCATGTGCATATTCTGGCTAGAGGACATTTTCTTTCCACCAGTTTACATATTTATTTTCATTTCATAGAAGAAGTAACACCTTTCATCTAAAACTACTGCTGTACAAAACCACTTATGGTGGTCTGTGTGTTTTACTTGTTGTACACTATTGGTACAGTCCATGTGAATTACTCTGATTTCCCTGCCATTGCAGAAGAGAACCACAACAGTACACCAATGTAACAGACTGTTGTAAGCAATGACTTGTTTATCTCACTCTTATTCTGATACGTTGGATGCAAAACAATATTGTTTTCATCATTTATTGCAATACAATTTCTAGAAACATTTGCATTGTAATACTGAGCATTTGCAACTTTGATGTACTTACTACAATGACTGCCGTGTTACTGCACAAGTAGACTTGAGGGCATTGAGCTGTAATCATTAGACAGTCAGTGAGTCATATCTTTTTGCAGGTGTCTCAGTTGATCTAAGTTTTTTTACATGTTACTGTGTATTCAGTTGTTTCACAGTGCCATTTTACATGGTGATGACAAAATCAGTAATATAGTAACATGCTTATCAGAGTTGCAAGCATTGTTCTCCACATATTGTGTGAAGAACTATAGTTGTTTGAACAATACACATCAGGTTAAGTTCTAACTCCTTTTCCTGCTGTTGTCTACATTCTTGACCTTGACTATGATACTTACTGAACTGGCTTCCGCCAAATCCAAGCAGACTTGAGGGTGCTGGATATTACACACATGTCAGTTAGTGAGTTATGTATTGGCAGATGTAGTTATTTGACTCATGTTAACAGCATGACTTTCTACATGATGATGTGATCTGTTAGCACTGAACTGCATTTGTTGAACAGTATCTGACAGTATTATCTGTCACTGTTCTTGTACTATACTGCCAACACTGGATATGACAAAATCTACCAACACAAAGCCACTCAGATTTGTAGCTATGTATATAGTGCTGAACTGCAGATTGAACCTATGTTTGTTACATAGGTTCTCAGCTATTTTGGTTTATGGACAAAAAAAAAAGAATACAATTGCATTCATTTGTTCATTAGCTGTCCCAAAACTGTTGCATCCATGCATTTAACATTATTGCATTGCATTAAGTGTTACTCTTGATATTGTTCATTGCTGAACAAAGAGCTGTATACATGTGGTTATCTGGCCTATTTCCAGTGTATGTATGCATTTCTATATATCTGTGCAGATGTGTGCAACTGATTATTTGGCAGATAATGTCAAAAATGATTGTGTCCTTCTGCTCCACAATGCAAACTATTGGTATTCTCCTGCTTTTATAGGATTGTCCATATTTTGGAGGTTGGATGAAGAATTTTTGCCAGTTCAACAAATGATAAACAGTTCAAAAAATGCATTGATTGGGAAATGAACCAACCTTTTCAGCATCAGTGAGAAAATGGCTATGATATGTGCCATCTTCACCACAGCATGATATTGGCAATAATTTCTCAAATTATTTACTAGTTTACTAATTTAGTAACACTACAATCAATGGCTATATACATTTCTGCCATTGTATGATACAACATTAACTTGCTTTTCTATATATATATATATATATATATATATATATATATATACTGACTAATATTATCAGTGTCTCTTCCCATTTCAAAAGCAGAACACATTGGTGTGTACTATAATGTTTGTGACACAAACATACTGTGCTACTTACCTCTCTTCATTTTTCTGTTTTTCACTTCTTGATATTGGTTGGTCCACTTTCAAATAAATAACCACTAACAAACTAAAAACAGTCTTTAAAGATATAAACAGAAGACTTAAAAAGTACAAAGATGTTCAAATGGAATATGGAAACATTTCTTCTAGATTACTAATATACAATAAATACATACAGACAAATAAAACTCAATAATGTCTATATTGACATGCAAGTAAAACTGTCTAATAATATGTACAATATTGCTATTTACTTTAACACTGTTTACATAATCTACACCTGTGGCTTTTCTATAAAACAATATATTCATGTTCTCATGAGAACCACTAAATGTTTCTTACTGTCTCATGTGAGTACACAGTGAATAACTAAATGTAATAAAATTCAACATTTTGTAAAATTCTAATTTTGTTCTAATGACTTTAATTAAATGGGTGTCAAATGGTAATACCCACAAGTGCAATAATGTATTGTTAGTCTTGATTATCTAAATGTGTAACTGTTTAGTCTATTTCATTAATGCAATAGTGTCAATGGACACATTATCAATACTACTTAGCAATATTTATTTATTTATTGAATTTTGTTGACCCGGTAAGCCCACTGGGCCTATAAGTCCCTTTTTCAGAGGCAACCGGGGGGAGCGGGATACAGATGGTAAGCAGCTGAAATGTAACCAGATTAAGCTGTTGGTGGTATTTTTTTTAGTAAATGGGAGAAATTTGGCCAAGACACCGGGGAACTTCCTTTACTCATTGGTAGGGGGAACCTTTGGCTCTCTGTTTCAGATGGCCAGTCTGATGGAGCATTCAGAGGAACAGGATGTTGTGAGTGCAGGAGAGCAGGCCTCCTTCCCTGACACTGATTTGCAAGAGGCCATTGAAGCAGCTTTGGTAGCAGCTGATTGTTCTGCGACTATCTCAGATGATGATATGGTTTTGGATTTGCCTCAGAGTGAGCCGCTTACTGAGCGGTTGTCTCTTACTTTGGAATGCCCTATTTCAGGGCCACGAATAGACCAACTTCAGTCTTGTTTAGCCTCTCAGTTTGTGGTTTCACCCGCTATTCCTGTCTCTGCTGCATCAGTTGTTGTTGCACCTAGTGACTCACTTGAGCTACATACTGCGAGACGGACGCCGGAGGTCGGGGCACCCTCTGCTCTTGCCGGTGGTGTTCCATCGGCTGACTTGGTTCACGGTGCTACATTGCTGAAAGCTGGCAGTGTTTCCATCAATCCTGATGTGTGCCCAAAGCCTGCACCGCATAAGACCTTGGGCATGGCTCCATCTGTGGACAAACATTCAGATCCTGATCTGCATTCTCTTCCTGTTTCGATTCCTGCCACCTCTACAGAGTGCATTGTGCAGCCTACCCAGGTGTTTTCCTTTCCTCAGAATTGTTCCCGACCGGGCTGGAGTAAAACTGAGGTGGCTGATCTTGGCGCTGCTAGGCTCATATCTGAGGACATTGGTGGTCCTACTTAGTCTCCTACCCATGCCTTGGAACATGCGGGTTGGCTACAAACTGCTTCAGGATGATGGATTCCAGATAAATCTCTTTCAGTGTCCCAGGGACTTTTTTTTTCTTCCATAGCGCCAGTGGCCACCACTGTAGATGAACTTTTTTGAAAGGGTCTTTGCATTTTTTTTCTCTGAAATGTTCACATTAATTAGCCTGGGAAATGTTAACTTTAAAAATGTTTCTGGTCTTGACTGATTTTGAGCTCAGTTTTTAAGGCTTAAAAACACTCCTCTATGGTCTCCTTTTCATACCAAACCTCTGACAAAGCCAGCTGTAAAGACTATTAGTATCATGTTTAAGAATTAGGGGGTTAATGTTGAGGATATTTTATTCTGGCTTCATCAGAGGTGTGAGGTGCTTAATAAACCTATGCCCACTTTAGATAGTGAAGAAATCTGTGATGGTGGTTGGCAGGTGTGGGTTAAATTATTGACTACTAATTTAGGGCCTGTACACTTGCCTAGCACATTTTACTTGAGTAAGGACAGATGCTCCATTTTTTATGCTGGACAACCATGGTCCTGCTTTAAATGTGGAGCTCGGACCCACCTTAGTTCAGCTTGTGATTTGGAGAAGTGTAGTCATTGTTTGGAGTGTGTACACCCAGCAAGTAAGTGCCTTAATCTTTTTAAATGTAATCTATGCGAAAAGACAGGGCATGCTTATGGTCACTGTCCCTGGGCTTTGCATAATCATGAGGACTGCCCGTCCCATGAAGGGTTTATAAATCTGGCTCAGTAGCAACAAGCCAAGTGAATGGCGGACCAGGCCGCATCTGCTGCTCATGACTCTCTGCAGCAGATTGTTGTACCTGATGCCCCTTTAGAGGATGCAGGTTCTAGTACGACTCATGCTTTACTTGCTGTTGAATGTCCGGACTCTGAAACCCCTTTGGACCCCTCTTTGTCTGATTTGGGTGGGATACTGTTAGTGATATGCCCCCCCTCCTCCTCCTCCTCCTCCCCCACCCACAGTGGATTCTATCTTTTCTGTGGTTAAATGGAAAAGAACTAGGACTGGGAGGGTCATCTCTAGGAAGGTGGGAGGAAAGGAGTTGCCCCTTGTTCCTGACCCCTGGAAAGTGAGTAATAAGTTTTCAGTTTTACACACTGAAGAGGGGGTGGAAGAATCTGAAGGTGAGGATACTGACACCTCCTCCCTTCTCCCAAATGCAGATACTGATGGTGGGGTTTGGATTCTATTGCTAAACATACTCGGCAAAAGCAGAAACTGAAAGCTCCTCGAAACTGTCTCATGCAGCGCTTCTCTTCTTGATTCTCTCACTCTAACTACGGTTAATGTGAATAGTATTAAAGGAGCTGCTAAACTAGCAGGTACACTATTGACTTTGCAGGCACATGCCTCAGACATTACCTGTGTGGTGGATACCAGATTAAAAACATATAGTGAACTTCTACAAGCCTCGCATTCCTGGCCATTGGGTCCCTCCTATTGGTCTACTGGTGTGGATACCTGTGATGGGGTGGGAATTTTATTCTCCAATTCTAATCTATGGATTTCTAAGGTGGTAGAGATATTCCCAGGCAGGGCATTATTGCTTGATGTTTTTTAATTTTTAGAGAGATTTCGGCTCATCATGACTAATGCCCCTCAGACTAAAGCTCTTTGATCTGATTTGTTTAAAGTTGTCCAACACTATCTCCACACTTCCCGGTTCATTTTTTGGGTAGGAAATTTTAATTGTGGCTTGCAGCAATCTGACAGAGGTTTGTGCACTTCAAAAATGTTTTGTGATTCTAATACCCTTGCTCAGATTTTGCAGACTGTGTCTGTCAAAGATGCTTATAGAAGTCTTCATCCTACTGGTGGTTTTACTTATTTCCAGGGGACTTTGAAAGCTTGTATTGATTTTATTTTTCTTTATCAAGCTTTACATGTTCAGTGTATCTCTAAGCATGCATTAGAGTTAACTGATCATGTAGCCATCACAGCGTGAGTTACCTGGAAGGATGTTACTAGCTGTCGGAAGAATAAGTGGAGATTGAATGATTCACTTCTGACCAATCCTAAGGTTCAGAAATTATGGCACTGACATTGGTCTGCCAGAGTATCTGTACTGGATTGTTATCAGGATATAGTAGAATGGTGGGAAGACACTAAGATATCCTGGAAGGATTTCTTCCAACAACAAGGTCAGTTTCTTAGTAATAAGTCATACTTGGAATATTTACATTTTCATCAGCAGCTACAGCACTTGATTTCTCTTTCGGCAACTACATCTCGGGACTTTGGCTATCAAATTCAAGTTCTCCATAAAAAAGTGCAAGCCTTACAATATGATAGAGCCCAGTCTCTTGGTAGGGAAGCAAGATTTGGGACCCAGAATAGTAAAGGGTGTATTGACCCCTTTAAGGACTGTAAGTCCAAGGTGGAGTATAGAGTTCTTACTGAGCTTTTGACATCTGCAGGGACCACTGTCTCCTGTTCGCAAAATATTTTGAAAGAAATATAGCAATATTTTCACTCTCTTTCTGGTGTGGCTCCTGTTGTGCTCGGCCACTGATATTTTCCAACGATTGGAATCGCCTCAAGTCTTGCAATCTGACCTTTTGTCTCTTTCACAACCAATTTCCAAAACTGAAGTTGGCTATGTGATAGGCTTATTGAAATCTGACTCTGCACCTGGGTTAGATGGTCTTAGTGCAGGCTTTTATAAAAGTTTTAAAACTGAATTGGTCCCTGTGCTGACTTTTTTGTGTAATTATACGTTGTCTGAAAAATACTTTGCTCCATCTATAATGGAAGCTATTTTGATTCTCATGCATAAGAAGGGTCCTACTGCTGATATTCGGAATTGGAGATCTCTGAGTCTCCTGAATACTGATTATAAACTTCTTGCTAAAATCCTGTTGGCACGACTTACAAAGGTCTCTACTTATTTAATTAGCCAGTTCAGATGTCTGCAGTACCTGGTCGGCAACAATGTGACAATTTATTTTGCTTCGAGAATTGTTTTTCCAGGGTAGCCTAGGACAGATTAAGGGGTGGATTGTTAGTGTAGATTTGGAAAAAGCATTTGCCAATCTGTCTCATGATTTTTTGTTTTGTACTCTGTGAGCTTTTGTGGGTTCCTGATAGGTTTCTTACTTAGGTGAAGCTTATGTACACCAGTGCCTCCATTGTCCCGAATGTCAATGGCTGGTATGGGGCTAAAATTCCAATTTGTAGGGGTGTTAGGCAGGGTTGTCCCTTGAGCCTGTTATTATTTGCCTTTGGTATTGATGTTCTACTTAGACTGCTTTTGCAGTGTCAAGCTGTTGTAGGTCTTAGTATACAGTTGATTCTGTTACCCCAGCTACAAAGGTGCTGGCACATGCAGATAACCTGGTGCTTACTGTTAGTCATACCACTCGTGGCCAGGCCTTGTCTTCTATTTTTTCTCTTTTTTCAGCCCTTTCAGGATCCCAGATCAGTTTACACAAAAGTCAAGGTCTCTCATTGGGCCCTACTTCACTGCCTAGGTTAGGTTGTTTAGGTGGTATTACAATTTCTAATGACCCTCTTAAGGTTTTAGGGATTACCTTTGGAGAACAGAATGATGATGTTTCAAATTGGGAATGGTGTCTTTGTCGGGCTGAACGTATTGTTCATGGGTAGAAAGACAAATTGTTGGGTAAGAAAAAATGGGTTTGGTTAATTAAAACTTTACTGTTGCCTATTTTTTTGTATATTAGTTATGTCTACCCCCCATTAACTTTGCTCACTCGTATTTATGGAGTGTTTTTCGGGCATTTTGGGGGTCCAGACTTAACCCTATTAAACGTGATTTGACATACAAACCCATTTGTGAGGGTGGGGTCAGGATGATTAATCCTGTCGCCTTCTTTTTTGCTATTTTTTTAGTTACAATTTTGGTTTTGCCCTAAAGCCTGGAGATAAGGTCTGGAAGCCTTGGGTAAACAGTTGGTTACCACTGTCTTGGCTTGGTGCGAGAGGTGCCCCAGGCTATTGGGGAATTCTGGAGTCATACCTCCATATGGTATACATAGTCTTAAATTTGCTATTAAATGGAATATTACTCCACATGTTTTGCAATGCTGTACTCAGAAAGGTTTGTACAAAACTATTCTGCTCACTGAAACCCATGATACTGTCCTGTTTCCTCATTGTTCAGCTGCTCAGATGCAATTAGTACTCAAACATTAATCCAATCCAAGACTTCCAGATTATGTCTGGGATGTTGTTTGGTTGGGGAATTATGGTAGACTTAGCATGAAGGGGAACCATAAACATAAGAAATTGGAAGAAAGAGTTCATTCCAGAGACACTTGTTTTGGTATTTTTGAAACACAGGAACATTTATTTTTGGACTGTGTTTATGTCCGCAAATTCTGGGATATGTTGGCATTGGATTGGTCTGAACATTTATTTGCCTGTCTGACCTATCCCCAGATAGTTTACGGCTCCTGTCCAGGCTTGTTGGATAAATATCATTCTGATACCATATGCGTTGTTTTGGCTTTCATACGTTATTTTATTTGGCAAGCTACTGTAGGTACCTTTTGGTACTGCAACAAAAATGGGTGGCTCAGACTGAGATTCTTGTTTCTGTTAAAACTGCTATTAGAAAATTAATGTAAGCTGATGTATATAATTTTGATTCTGCAAAAGCACATTTATGGACTGCATGTGCACACTGGGGATGATTGTTTCTTTTCTTATTTGTTTTTTCCTTTGTTTTTGATTGTTTGTATTATTGATTTTCTTTTAATTATTCTTTTTTCTGTACATTTTGTTTATTGTTGTAATGCAGTCCACCTTTTTCAATAAAAATTCCCCTACTCTTTTTCGATAAGTGCAATGGGATCTTTAGCATCCACCTGAACTACCACCAATCCAGGCAGATGGGACCTCAGTTTAACGTCTCATCAGAAGGACAGCACCTCAGAAGTGCAGCACACCCCCCCATGCTACACTACCAGTATTGGGATATTAACCCAAGCGCCAGTTGTGGGAACTGAACTCACAGCCCTCTGATCTCCTGGTCTTAGAGGTGAGTGTGCTACCTACTGAGCCACTGACACTATGGTAGGCAATCAGTGTAATCAAAATTAGAAGTCATTCACTACATCTACTGTTACATAAACATGTATATATTATCACTTATTCATTCTATATAAAACCTAAGTTGAATATGTAATATGCAGCAAAATGTAACAGTGTAGATTTACTTTGTGAAATACCAAAAATCAAAAAACACACAAAAATGATTAAGAATATATATGAAGAACTGTTTTTCTGCCTATCCCAGGAGCAACCAAACAATTCGGCCTAAAGATATTTAAATACTTAAATAATAAAAGAAATGTAAAACCTTATGCTATGTCTCTTGAGTATTATTTAAATACAATTGGTGTGACAGAGTGTTGATCTCCATGTCTTTTATTGGGCTGTGACTGTGCACTAAGAACCCACTACCTGCTCGAAGTGGTGCCACAGGCATCACCTGCCTCAGCCTGTGCAACCCTTAACTTTAATAACTACTCTGTATTTGGTATATACATGTATACCATTGAAGATCACGCTGTCACTTCAGCTGTAGCTCTGCACTCAGTATCCACTGCCTGGTCTGGGGAAGGGGAAGCAGAGGCTGTGCTTGTGGGGGAGGAGGGTTGCTAGACTGAGGCTGTGGAACTCCTCAGAGTTCTAACTTGTGTGCAGTTGACATGAAGTAGGTTTAGTGCTCATGTCCATGCCTTTAGTTGGGCTGTGCATTTGTACTCAAAATCCAATTCTTGGTCTGCGAGGGTTCAGACACTGGCTGGTTGAGGTTGTGCAACTGCTCACTGTTCTAACTTCAGGTATGCTATTCATGTCTATCTCTTTATTTGGGCAGTGGGTCTGTAGTCAGCATATAATTCGTGCTCTGTGGGTGGGAGATACAGTTCAGGCATTGCTTGGCTCACTCCATGCAACTGATGAGTCTAGTAAATACCCTGAACATAGCATCACATAGGCATACCATAGATGTTCATAGGCTGACTTGGGCTGTGGCCCTACACTCAGCATCCAGTACCTCTTTGTGGCAGTGGAGACACCACAGGAAGCTATTGCCTGGCTCAGCCTGTGCAACTCTTCACTATTCTAAGTTGTATACAACTCATAAGAAGTAACTATACTATATATGTACATGGCTTTATTTCAGCTGTGATTCTGCACACTCAGCATCCAATTCCTGGTCTGACAGGTGGCGGGCATTCCCTGGCTGAGGCCGTGCAACCCATGAATGTAGTAATGAGTATGCACTTGCTATTATAGAGATATACCATTCATGTTAATGACCTTACTAAGGCTGTAGCTCTGTACTCAGCATCCAGTGCCTCTTCCATGGAAGAGGGGGGTAGTATTGTGTGGCTCAGCCAGTACAACTCCTCAATGTTCTGAGTTGTGTGCAACTGGTATGAGAGAGGTATACCATCTATTTCCGTGTCTTTATTTAGCCTGTGGGTCTGCAATCAGCATCCAATTCCTGGTCTAGGGCAGGTGTGACTGGAAGCATTGCCTAGCTGTAGCCATGCAACTCCTCAGGGTCCTACCTTCTGTGCATGAGGGAGGTATAACATTTATGTCTATGTGTTTATTTGGCCTGTGACTTGGCACTAACTATCCAATCCCCACTCTAGGTAGGTGATGGGTATTCCATGGCTGAGGCCATGCAAGTCATGAGTGTAGTAACTAGTGTGAAGATGGCATTGCACAACTACTGTATATTGCTGATCTTCATAAACTTAGTTGAGCTGTAGCTCCGCACTCAGCATCAGACACCTCTTCAGTGCAGAGGGAAGAGGGGCAGTGTCTTGCTGAGCCTATTCAAATCATCACTATTCTAATTTGTGTGTAGTTCATAAGATGCAGGCATACCATTTATATCCATGGTTTTGTTTGGGCTGTGGTCTCCACTCAGCATCCAATTCCTGGTCTGGTGGAGTGGAGGCATTCCCTGTGTGAGACCGTACAACTCAAAAATATCATAACTAGAATACAGCTAGTATTACAGAGGTATAACGTCCATGTTAATGATCTTATTTGAGTTGTAGCTCTGCATTCAGCATCCAGTACCTCTTTTGGAGGATGTGACGGTGGGGGGGGGGATTCTGTGGCTGAAGCCATGCAACTCACCACTGTTCTAACTTGAGTGCAGCTGGTATGAAGAAGGTATACTGTTTATGTCAGTGTTTTTATTTGTGCTGTAACTCTCTACTCAGCATCCAATTCCTGGTCTGATGGGTTCAGGGCATTCCCTGGCTGACACCATGTAACTGTTTAATGTAGTGAGGAGTATGCACTTGCTATCACAGAGGAACACCGTTGATGTTAATGACCTTACTTTGGCTGTAGCTCTGTACTTAGCATCCAGTACCTCTTGGGTGGGGAAGGGGGTGGGAGCTTATCTAGCTGAGTGCATGCAACTCCTCAGTGTTCTAACTTGTGTGCAGCTGGTATGAGGCAGGTATACCATTTATTTTCATGTCTTTATTTGGCCTGTGGGTCTCCACTCAGCATCCAATTCCCACTGTGGGGGAAGGGGGTGGGGTTGGGGACATTACCTGGTTCACTCCATGCAACTCATGAGTGTACTAATGACAATGCTGTAGTTATCACAGAGATATACCATTCATGTTAATGACCTTAGTTGATTGTAGCTCAGCACTCAGCATCCTAGGGGCTAGATTCAGAAAGGTCCGACACAAGCTGCGGCAATGGCAGCTTGCGGTGACCATCCCTGTGACCTGGCCCTTGCACCCAATTCAGGATTGGAGCAGGTGCAGCAGTCTGCTTCCTGTGACTTGTGGTAGCTGCGCAAGGTAGGGCACAGCACCCAGGAATGCCGCAGGACACAGGACAAGGTAAGCAGCAGTTGCACCAGTCAAGTGCTGTCATGGCACCCCCATGCCCACCTCCAAGTCCCCATACAGTGTGGGCTCCAGCACCAAACCCTTGCCATGGACCCCCCCAGATCAAGGACTCTTACCTGCCCCGATGGCCCAGTGGTCTCCCACCCCCAACACACACACACACACACACCCGGTGGATGAGTTGGTGACTAGCCCTGGTGGTGAGGGAGGGCTGTGCCAGTCACCAGCAGGGTATTGGGAGGCTCACACTGTGGGGTGGGGGAGTGGGGGGCCACTAGACTACCAGGGGGTTACAGGGATGGCAGGGGGGATTGTGCCCCAGGGCATGTGGGGGGCCTTGACATGTGTGTGTGTGGGGTCTGGGCATAGGGGGTGTGCCACACACCCAGCCTGGCACCGTGTGTGGCATGCCCAGGATGCAGAGCCCATGGGGGGTCTGTAACAGCAAAGACCAGTTAGACCACCTTTTTGATGGCGTAACTGGTCTTTGACAGATGTTCACTGGTGGTTGTCTCTGAATCCCATTTGTGGACATTGCAGCTGCCCTACCTGAATAGGGTGCAAATGCTTCAAGAAACCCCCTTATGCTGTGTCACAAGGGGGTTTTAGGTGCATAGGTGCAGTTGGGTGCAGGCAGCCTGCAGCATGTCACAGGCTGCCTATGTGAATCCCATGGGTACACAATGCATGACACAAGTACAACTTGCACCATTTTTTCAGATGCAAGTTGCCTTGCATCCTCCTTTGGTGTTTCTGAATCTGGCCCATGATCTCTTTGGTGGGGAGGGGTGAGAAGAGGCATTGCACAGCTGAACACCTGAGAAAGAATAGAAAATTAGAAAGTCATGCAAGTTAGCAGGAGCGCGGGGCTCTTCAGGCCCAATGCTCCAACCAACTTGCAAGTTTCTGGCTACATTACACACCTAATGAGTAAAAACTACATTGACAGTAGCAAGACCAGGTACTATACAAATTTCAAGTCACTACCACAATAGAACACGCTGTTTGTGGAATGTGAAATATACAATACAATATCTCCACAAAAAAAAAATTCTCCAACATATAAACACTGAAATTTATATCCACAGGACATGGTGTAAACACCCTCCAAATTTCAAGTAAAAAGACCAAACCATTTCCAAGATATTTAAGGTCAAAGATTGTGAAAATTGGCCTATTAATTCCATTTTAAAATTTGGCCATTTTGTCCCTCACTCGCGATGCAGGATCACGATCAAAAAACCTCAGAATCAAAGATTTTGCAGGCTCGCAATCAGAGAAATTGCAAGCTCATGATCAAAGAATAAAAAATGGTGAAACTCGAGTTTTAGGCAGAATTAAATGAAACCACCACAATGCCTCAATAGAACGAAGCCCCCTGAGCAAAACCCACCCTCATTTGTGTTCCTAGGCCACCCCTGAGCTGAGAAATTTGCATGTTTCAAAGGGCCATCTCATCCCTTATGCACGATGCAAGATTGTGATCAAAGAATTTGCAGACTCGCAATTAAAGATTGTTAGCGAGCTGCAATCAAAGAATTTAAAATGTTATAACTCTATTTTTTTGACCATTTTACATCAAACCAAAGGCATGGTTCAATAGATCAAAGTCCCCTGAGTAAAACCCATGCAAGTTTTACTTCAGGGGTGACCCCAGAGCCAAGATATTTGATTTTTTTACAATCAGAATTTAAAAACAAGATGGCGGACCTCGCGGTCAAGCAGTTCTCTGGGTCAAAGATTCTTTGACCGCGATGCTGCAAATTCTTTGATCGGCAGGTGGGACCACATGGCCAGAACCCCATTCTTTGTTCGCAAAACAACCATATAAATTTTCCCATTGACTTATAATGGGAACTTAAAAGTGGCATACCTTTTGAATGCCTTAATTTTTTTTCACCAAACGAAAAGCTGCATGTTTAGCCAGCCAAGCTCTTTCTCACAGAGTGGCACACTATATGATGGCCATGCAGGCCACAGACAAAATCCCAAAAGCTGCCTCCAAAACTGGATAATTTTGCATTTTTCAGTGTTTTCATGCACAAAAATAAGTCTGACCAAAACAAAATTTGGTAAATCAAGAGACCTACCATGCCCCACTATGCATACCAAATTTCAGGCAAATCTGTTGAACAGGTCCAAAGTTATTAATGCCCAAAATGTTGACTTTAACATAGAAGTGCCTTCTTAACTCTAACTATAGTGGTGTGACCACGCACTATAATATATATATAAGTATATATATATATATATATATATATATATATATATATATATATATATATATATATATATGCACCGGGTCAGAATTATGTATTGCAGCCACTAGTCATCAGGGCTAGTGAATGGGAAAATCCACTAGCCCCACAGACTTTTCCACTGACCCAATTGATGTACATACTGAAGTGTTGCCTTCTCCAGCACAAGCCCACAGGGCTAGTTAAATGAAAATAGCACTAGCCCAATACAAAATGTAGATGCATTTGGCCAGCATGGGCCTATGACAATTTCAACCCTGCATACCTCTCCTCTGTTACTCTATTCCATATACCCTCCGTTTTAATTTTGTCCGAACCCCTAACCCCAAACTGCTGAAATGCTGCAGACACAATGGACCTTTTACTGCTGGGAAATTCTGTTTCAATGGAGTTCTTCCATCTCAAAACACTGGCACACTATGCTGGTATGTTTGTGACATTTTACCTGAACTAATTCCCATCATTAGTCTTTGGAAAGGCAACATTTAATACATGAGTGGGACCAACTTACCCCCCCCCCCCACACACACACACAATGGACTCCAATTCTGTTTAACAGCACTGGGAAAAACATTTGTAGCAAGGAAACCTAACACACAGCCAAGAGCCCACTGCAACTTTAATTGTCTACAACTTTAAGTAATGCAGCATTGCTTTGCTATGAGACAGTAATTAACTTTACATTTATTTCCTTCATGACAGCAGCACAGATAGGAACCAACTGGTCTCCAGTTGAGGCTTGGAGGGAACAACCAAAGACACTAATTTTGCAGCATGTTTCAAGAAGCATGGCACTGTAAATCTTCCCAGACTTGTATGTGTCAGCCTGCTCTTATTCTTTATGTTTCACCATGAATGGCTAACATTGTAGCACTACTGTCCTTCAGCTGCCCTCACCCCTCTCCCCACCACCAACAAACATCCACTGTTGGGAGCAGCAACATTTGCCCTAACGCAGCCTGGCCCAAGACAATTATTATAGCTGTAATGCAGGCCGTTTTCCCCCATTTTCCACTGCCTGTGTTTGGATTGGGGCCACGTCTGCCACTAAGAAAAAGGGTGTCTTTTGGTTAGTAGGTCTCCACTTTTAAATGGTGCCTCAGGTAAGTACTTTTACTTATCCTTTGGGGTGTTTTTAGCCTAGGATCTCCTGGGGGTCTCCCTGCATCTTTCAGTGTCGGTTCCCTCCCCTTCCTCAGTTTTCAGGGTCTTTTTCCCTTGCTTCTAGCTCTCATATATTGGTTGTGGGGATTCTTCCCCTTTAATCAGCCTTTATTGTTATTGAGGGACCTTTTCCTTTAAATCTTTCTCTGCAGTTAAAAAAAAAAACCCTCACAGAGGGAGCTGTTGGGCAAAAAGCATTTTGACTCTGTGGAAACAGAGCTGTCACTCACAGTGGCGTAGCAAATTCCCATAGGTCCTGGGCTCAAGGGTATGTTACAGGGCCCCCAACCCTCCGGGCCCCCCTCCCTGTTTTGAGATCTAAGACTGTGCTAAGCTTACATTAACCAGTATGGACAAATCATAAATGAACTAAAATTTCTGTTTCTGAGCCTTTTGATCAGCAAACACGTCAATTGTGTTGGATACATCGGTGTTTCTTGCTCTTTCATTCTCTACTGAAAGAATTGCCAAGCAAGATAGTTGATCCTGCCTCATTGTAGTATGAAGATAATTTTTTATAAATCTCAACTTCAAAAAAGACCATTCAGTGGTAGAAACAGTTACAGGAATTGTTAGAAACAGCAGACATGCAGTGCAAACATCAGGAAAACTGGGTAAAAGAGCGCTGTTTTCGATAATCAGCAGTGTTGCTAGCTCTTTCACAGTGGATATTTTCTTTATTTCAGAGATCAAGCATGATTGTAATGAAATCAATTGAGCTGCAAAATTAAGGAACAAGTCTGTAGAGTATCTTTCAGCCAAAGCCACTCCAGCAGAATGAAGTTCTTCATTGGAAGAATGTACAATAAACTTTGGAGTGACACAACGGAAGTCATGCACAACTTCTTTCAGGCTTTGGAACCAACAGTCAAGCTGTGCTATTATTATGTCAACACTGGCATAAAAAACATGTGCTTTGAAATGACTTTCCAGATCTGTTAATCGCTGGTCAGCTGATAACTCGTCAAAATGACGTTTAGCCTTTGGTGCTCGCTTAGACTCAGACTTATCTGTCACTCCCCATGTTTGAGCAACTGTTACCACTGACTCTGATATTGGCAAAACTATTCCTAAGATCTTTCATCACTTTGTATGTATTCTCTAACATCTCTGCAGCTTTGCATAGGTCTTGTGTTTCACACTGCAATAATTTTGAAACAGCATTTATTGTTTCGAGAACTTTAGTCTGAAACACAATCATCAAAACCACATTGAAGCTTTCCAACTGTTTTCGTAAAGATGATGCTTCATCTCTCTCATCGGGCTTATCTGTCTTGAGAATAATTTCAGACAAGGCCTTGAGTATATCTCTGTATCTGTATCTTAAAGCAATCAAAGACTCATAGCGTGAAGACCAACGAGTCACACAAAGTCTTTTTAAAGTTAAGTCTGTCTCACTAACAAATGTTTTCAGCAAAGCCCATCAACAAATGTTGTGTCCAAAAAACATATATAGCCACTCAACTAAGTTGTAGAAGTTCCGGTGTTCGGTGATCATACGTACAGAATCGTTTAACAATAGATTCAGATTATGAGCGGCACAATGCACATATCTAACATTGGGTTGTTTCTCAGCAAGTCTCGCTTGCACTCCAGAGTATATTCCGCTCATATTCGAAGCACCATCATATCCCTGACCTCGTAGTCCTAATAGTTCTAGACCTTTATCTTCAATGCATTTAATAATATCCTGTTCCAGCTGAGCACTTGATTGACCTGTTACTTCATAAAAGCCCATGAAACTCTCGCTGATATTTATTTTGGCAGGACTGCCTTTTTCATCATTTTCTATAGTAATGTAGCAAAAAACTTGACTTAGCTGGTCGACTTTTGATAAGTCCTGTGTTGTGTCCATTATTACTGAATAAAATGGAGCTTTCTTAATGTCATTAACAATACTTTCTTTAACCTGGTCTGCCAGTAACTGTATGATTTCATTTTGAACTCGTGGGCTCAGGTATGTTGTGGAGTTTTTGGGCTTCCTTAAGAGTTCTTCAAGAACGGGATCATATTTTGCCAACAGTTGGATAATAGACAAAAAGTTGCCACAATTTCCTTCACCAATAATCTATCTGTGCCCTGGAAATGGAGGATTAGACACAGCTAAAGGAAGAGTAACATTTACAATATGATGAAGGACCTGTCTCCAAAAGCTAGCCTCTCTTCTTATGTTTGACTCCATTTCTTCATTGATGGTACTATGCAAGTGCCACTGATCATAAATTAAGCAAGCTTCCAAATGGCAGTTAGATGTTTTGTGTCTTGTTATGTCTCGAGAAATGTGGTGCCAGTCTCTAGTTCCACTTATCCATGTCAAATCTTCAGAGATTTTTTTACGATCCCCAAACAACCAACAGGGTTGGCAGTAGCAGTTGTCTAGCACAGGAGAACAGCACAGCCACGTCTGTTTAATTTTAAATCCTGCCTTTGTGACTGTTTGATAGTATGATGCTGAAAAGCAACGGTTACTCGTACAGTCACTTGGGAATGGTCTCTCAGGTTGACAAGGGCCGTGAGTACCAATAAAACGCTTTTGATCAGACGTTAATGTTTCTGTGAAGTTTGCCTTGTCAGTTGGATTTTCTCCAAGAAGTTCAGTTTCAGCTTCTTCAGAACTGCTCATGGTAGTTGAAGAGCTATTAGCGTTTTTATTCTGAAAACAGTCATCTGCTTGAGGTTTGCTGTTTGTGTTTGGGTCAGTTGTGACGGTCTTGTTAGAGCTGGACGGTTGTTCATTAATATATCCAGCAAGGTCACTACAGCTGATGCGCTCCACTGCGGTGTTGTCATTGGTAGTTGGCACATCTTCTAAAGTAGTAGTAGCAGACTTGAAAAACATGTCAATTTTGGGCAATTTTGCAATTCTCTCAGTAACCTCCTTTTGCTTCTTCCACTTCACAGCTCCACTCAGTGACTTAGACATGGACATTGTGAACTATTTCTATCACAGTTTCAGTCCTCAACACTTCCAAACTACTTGACCAATTCTGTGTGGACAAATGTTTTTCCAATCAGGACTGTATTCAAACCTTGTATTACTTGCTCAACCAGTGGATAGCAGTGGGATGAATAACTAATTGTTAATCTAACTCCTGGTACTGTGTTATTCTGCTATTAGAAAAACTGTTAAAAAAGAAAAGTGTTCAAAGCGTACTAAGTGTACAAAGTGTTCAAAGTGTACTAACTTTGTTTTTTTCTCTTTTAGATATTTCCTGAAGAAGACCTAAGACTGAAATGTAGATTTTTAACTTTATTTTCTATTTTCAGCATGCATTTAACATTACCATTTTTTAATCTTTTCCTCATTGACAGGGAGATTTGTCTAAGAATGCTGATTCATAATCAGAATGCATTATTCCAATCATTTAGCCATGTTAGTGCCAGTGCCACAGAATGGAAAGCTGGCAGAAAGAATGTCAGTGTAATGGTGATTAGGCTAATAGGCTGTACATAAAAAGACGGCAAGGGCAAAATGTGCCTATTCACAGATGACACCAAGCTCTGTGTGACAGTGGACACAGCTGAATGGATACAGGACCTACAGAATGATCTGGAAAAGCTAGGGAGGTTGTCCATGATCCATAGCCCGGTTTTAGGCACCAGCGAACCCTGCGGTCGCTGGGGGCCCCCCTTCTTTTGGAGGGGTCCACAGTCAGAACAGTTTCTTAATTATTTTCAAATTTCTTAAATCTTATTATCTTCTTAAAACAGCAACAAAGGGCTGTGCAACACCTTTTGATGTGGCACCTGATGTCAAGAAATGCCTTACTAAGCTATGACCCAGCCAAAAAAGAGTCAGATGGGTGGTGATGGATGTGATAGAAGAAACAACCCCATGGACTAATACCGCTGTCTCCTCCTAAAACATTTAAAGATACTCTGGTTGTACTGATAATAGAATAAAATGATGTGTGTATTGGTTACATTCAAACATATAGGGTGACGGTCGACCAAGTAAGGGGGCCCCATAACTTCAGTAATCCTGCTGAGGGCCTCCAAAACTCTAAAGCCGGCCCTGCCATGATCTGGCAGCTTAGCTTGGCTTCAGTGCCAAGAAATGCAAAGTTAATATGCATACTGGAGCCAGGAATCCCAGGACAGTCACAGAGTGCTACTTTGCTGAATTCTGAGTATCTGTATTAGAGGAGGAGAAGGACCTGGGAGTGATGATCACTAGTGACCTGAAGCACTTTACACAGTGGAAGAAAGCAGGAACAAAGGCAAACAAGATGCTGAAATGCATATCTAGGATGATCATTAGTAGGAGAGGAGGTTATACTGACTTTGTACAGGTCAGTAAGGCTGCATCTAGAGTATGGAGTTCAGTACTGGTGCCCACACCTCAAAAAGGACATTAACCTGCAGTGCTAGACAAGATCCAGAGTACAGTTATGATGATGATAGCCAGTCAGCAGAGTAAGGCATAGGAGGGTGGGAACTCTCTTTAATGTCGTAAATTATAATACTACTCTACTACCTGATCTGAGGTGAACACATAGAGGTTAATGGATGAAAACCAGTTAATAACAACACTGTGTTCCCATCAAGAGGTTGTTGGCATGACAGCATAGTAAACCTAATGAGCTAAGCATTAGGATGTCCAGATGGGAACCACACAGCGTTGTTATTAACTGGTGCCCATGATCCATATTGTGTTTTATGTTGTATGGTCACCAGTTAATTAACGAGATAGGACAGCTATTCTAGTAACCAGAATAAAGAGTAGCACATCTGTATACAATAAAAGGACTTACTTACCTTGTCAAGTAATGAAGGTGAACGATGACAACGTTTTCTCTTCCAGAAGGTACTAAAGCAAGTAGGAAAAATATATTGCTTGCAAGTTGCAACTTGCTCTGAAAGGCCGGCGATAACTGGAAAGAAAAATATATTATGTAAACAAGCAAGTACTGCATTTGGACTGATATCCTGTCTCGTCCTGATACATGTACACACACACACACACACTTTTTTGTTTTACATGTTCACATAGCACAACGCAGCAGGTAAACTATTAAGGGATGCCTAGATAAGCTTATAAAAGAGGCCAGTGTGAGGGTTATAACAGAACAAACTAACAAAGGTCTCCCCTAGCTGACATACCAGTCCGGTGCAGACAATAGTCTCACACAGGAAGGAGGCACCAGGGCTCCCACTTGCAATGTTGCACCTGACAGAAAAGGAAATTACACTATGTATCAATAGATTTCTTCTTTCTGTAGGCTACACATTGTCAATGGGTAGTCATAACACAAATGTAATCTTATATGAAGCAGTACCCACCCAGAATAACCGCATGGGGACGGGGGAAGGGATTATTGTCTCATATGTCAACCACATACAGGAAAGGACTTTACCCGCTAGCTGCTGCCATGTGCAAAAAAAAAAAATCCGTCTGAGCATTGCACATGGGATAGGAAATTAGTGACAATTCATAGCTGTTTATAAAGGTCTTATTCTCAGGCACTACATGCATTTTCCCAAAGTATCCATATTTAACTGTACTTGAATAAAAAGTTATAGATAAACTGTAGGGACGTTCGAGCCATCTCTCCCAGCTGGCCCTCCAGCTCCCGGGCTCACTCCCGAACCCGGGTCGCTGGCATCGTCAGCGGAAATCCAACTGCTGTGCCAGTGGGCTGGCTGCATATTAATTTATTTTTTATATCACTTTTATTTCAGACATGTACAGTTTTTAAATGTGGATCATCATTTAGGTGAATCACGCATATTCATTTCTAAGAGTAAGAACTTTAAACATCTGCCAGTTACAATTTTTTTCTGTCTCAACTTTGCAACCAGTAGAGCACAGTATTTACCAGCCTAGAATTTAGAAAAGATGCTAGAATAAAATAATGAGTTTTTGATAGCTTACACAGTGAGCATTTCAGGACTATGATATTATATTTTTGTAATATATGGATAACTAAAATAATAGTATCAAATGTCATATAAAAAAATCCCTGTAATACACTACTCCTTTTCCCATAATAGTACCCTTCCTCAAGTGATAATACTATCATTCACTGCTGATAATACTACCGTTTCAGCTCTGAACAATAGTATTAACTCTCCAATCACATGGCACAAGCGCCAGTCTGGATGCCACACAAACTCTGTTGCCATGCTGCCACATTTCATCCTGTTCAAGCATGCAATCCCATTGGCGGAGTTTCTCTGTAGGCGGGCAAACCAAGTTCAAAAACATGGCGGACGTTTACTCTCGCTTAGTGAGAGGAATGCGGGTTGCGGGCAGTTCATTTCATCGGTTTTATTTCTTTATAAAACATACAGTGGATTACCTGCCAAATGAAGAAAAAAAGTAAAAGGTAGGACTGCCTATAAAAACTATCAACAGATATCGGGGTAGGGCAAGACTTCAATACTGCGGGCGGGTGGGCGACGGAGAGCTAGTGCATGTTCAATGCAACAGGCAGCCAGCCCATTTCACACAATGCTAAAAAAGGAGCACATTTTCCGTATTGGATTCATATATTACAAACAATAAAAAAATAGGTTACAGTAAATTACTCAGCTGAAATTCCATCTCAAGGTTCTGGGACATAGAAACCTCTCGAGCTTCGCTCTCGAGGTTATCTATGTCCCCAGAACCTCTCAATGGAATTCTTGTAATTCACTGTAATCTATCTATTATTCTATTTATAATGGCTATGTATTGGACCCTTTGTATTTACCATAGTTTGAAACAGGAGTTGTTTTACCTGTTATGCTGATTGTGTGATGGCTGGCATGCTTTGTATTATACTGTCATACTTGACAGTATGACAGTATGACAGTATAATGTCATACTTGACACTTTAATAAAAAAATTATGTAAAAAAAAAAAAAATTATTTCCTGTCTTGTTGTCCTCTTTGCACTCACTCACACAATAGGACCCCGACCGACCACCAGACCACAGAATTGTGCTCTCTCGAGTCAATGCCATGGTGGTGCTGGTGGGTCAGAGTGGGTGAGCATGGGGGGGTGGCTACTAGGAAAGATACATTTGTTGCATTCACTGCAGTGAGACTACTACACACACACACACACACACACACACACACACACACACTGACAAAATAGAGGCAGTTCAGAGAAGGGCAACAAAAATAGTACATGTCAAGAACTGCACAGCACCAGAAGCCCTACATCCAAGGACAGATTTATTTATTTATTTAGCTTTTGTTGACCAGGTAAGTACACTAGACAAGACATTTGCCTATTTTCAAGTATGACTTGGGAAAGTACAATGAAATACAAGTTCATACAGAGGACAACATGATACAAGTTAGGCATTACACAGAATCAGGTAGAACCAAATGAACATAACACAAGCAGTCAAAGGACCTTAACATTTATTCAAGTGTGTAGAAAAGAACTTGAGAGAGGGGGCATATGATATGTAGACTTTCAAGTACTTAGGGAACTAAACAGGGTACAGGTGGAGTTGGAAAGCACATTTCATCAGAGAAAATTATGCTGGAAGGCTCAGGGGTAATGTTAAGAAATACTTATTTACTGAAAGGGCGCGGTGGAGCCATGGACCAGCCTTCCAGCAGACATGGTGGGTGTGAAAACAATACATGGTTTCAAGATTACATGGAATAGACATTCGGGTACCCTAGAGATGTGTTGCATGGCAGGACAGCTGCAGACCAAATAGGATCTGGCTGGGCTTGCACAGTGAAATGAGTGAGTAGGGAAATGGACAGACTACTAGACGGGCCATATCTGGTCCTTTCATCTGTCAAGGAGGAAACTTGTCCTGCAAATATGGATAACAATAAGTGCAGTTGTGGGTATACAGAAGATATGTTTCTATAGGGTATTATATATAATTGGCTCTTGGCTAGAGGTCCCCCCCCCAAGTCTGTTCATGATCAAATCAAGTCATTAACCAAACCTCCTTATTAGTGTGACTTAAGAACATTACATCGTGGGTTCAGCAGCCTAACCTAAGTATAACCTTGCAATCGCTGGCCAAAATGTAAAAATATATTTTACATCCATTGTGTTTATTGGGTCTCCCCCCACCACCACCACCAATCGCAGGCCCCAATGTAAAACAAAAAAAATCATCAATGAAATCCTTGGTGTCTAGTGGACTCCCCACCTTGTCGAGTAGTGCCCCACCACGCTGTCCCCCCCACACCCCCAACCCTGAGCAGGTGACCACCTGCAGACAAAAACTAAAATGATCCCCAAAACTGCTGACAAAAAAAATAACCTCCTGCCAGTGCCAACTAAAGGTACTGGTGGCGTGCAGCACTCTGCCAAGCAGCCACAAGCAATAGCAAATTCCCTAAAGAAACAGATCTATATAAATATAACCACAACTGCACTCAAGACCCATTAAGAAGAATTCTGGGTGCCCTGAGAAATGTTTAGACACGGGGGCCCTGGGCCCGCCAGCCTGGCCCCTATGTAGCTGCACATAGTAGCATGCTGAATGGCCTGGGCCCCTCTTTGGTGCTAGACCCTAGGAAAAATGTTCTCCGACCCTAATGGCCCGGACTGCACTTGTACATTTGCAGGGCAGTTTGCTCCATACCTTCTAACATGAACCTACTTGCTAGAGTACTCACTCAGATGGTTAGATTATTATGAACCCTGTCACACTGGTTCTAGTCTAGATTCTCATATCTGCAATCGACATCAGACTCAGTCTGTATAATCATTCTTGCAACCTTGACCTTCCATGATGTGGCACACATTACAAAACTTTGACCTATACTTTTTTATGTTATTTTATATTGACATTTACCTTCTGACTTGTATGATACCATTCTTTCCCCAATTTGAGTCTGCTTTAGTACTTTTTTCATGTTTGACATAATAAAAGGAGCACTCCTTTTAATAGGTCTCGGACCAGGCTTTCATCAGTATTTGCAGCTGTGCTGTTTTTTAACAACTATTGTTCTGTAAGGTCAGAGAGCCCTGCCTGCTGCATAATTAATTTTAGTCACAAAACAAGTGATATATAAGCAACTGATGGACAAAAACTGTTGAAAGTACAGATGAAGACCTGGTCCTCATCCACGCACTGTATTAAAAGGAGCGCTCTTTTAATTATTTCGGACATGATGTAAAAATATACTAAAGCAGACTCAAATTATGGAAAGGAGGGCATCATACAACTCAGAAGGTAAGTGGCAATCTAAAATAGCATAAAAAAAGTATAGGTCAAAATTTCCACCAGATTGTTGCACTGCCGCTTTTAAGTTCTAAACTGGTTCTGGATAAATAATTTGGATTGGTTTAGTGTGAGCCCTGCTCTCATGCCTTGCAGACAAGAAAAGAAAAATGAGGCACTGGGCACATGGTATCATATCACTATCATCCAGAGTTGTCCTGTCCCTACCCACCCGCCACTTAACTACCATTTTTGACTTTGTCAGGGCAATCCTGGTTTAGATTAGTCAGCCTGTAGCCCTGCCTGCCCTCAGATGCCTTCTTGCAGAAAACAAATGAAAAATTAGCTAAGGGTATGATCAACTAGTCTTGTAAACCCCCCACCCACTGAGGCACAGCACCAGAGCAAGGCATTTTTTGTAAATTGAACAATGATATGCAGCATTCCTAAATGTTTCTCCTTTGGATTGTTTGTTGGGAGTAGGGATTTAAGGAAATAACTTTTACTGTAGTTTTGGATTTTATTTTATTGAGGCAGGCAGGGTTGAGTGAGGAAGCAAGTTTGACTCCCTACATACAGTCATTTAATTTTAACACTCATTTATTTTCTGATTAGCAGGCCCGGAGGCCAGCCAGTGAGCCAGCTCAGACCTCCAGCAGTATTCATTACTGGCGCGGCACCTGACTCTAGCTAGCCTCTGATACCCCCTCCTTATGTGAAGGGAGATTTCCTTGTAATGTTCAATCCTACCACCTCCCACAAGTCCCAGAGTAACTCATGTCCATTCTGGAACCTGGGTCGCTGGTGCAGCAGGTTGGAGGCAGTCATTGCCTCAGCCTGCCATTACACAGGGCCTGCTACCTCATAGTTTTATAAAGCACAATGAAATCTGAGCATTTTAAACATAGATTTCTAGCTGTAGTTCTTGGTGAAGGTGGTACACATAATAGCTAGCAATCATTTTTATGTTGGCTTGCTGCGCTTGCTCGCAGGTCAACATATTGGGAGAGTGGAGATCTGGAGGCGCGGCTGCTGTTGGGCGAATGCAGGGTACGCATCAGTAGGTGCGTCCCTCATTCCCCAATAAGCCAGCATGCTAGCGCTGACACCAACATTATGGAAAGTGGACAAAACTTCTAAACAAAGTGCGGCTGCAATCAGAGACAAGCTCGTTATGCAGCGGCATCAAGACACACCTCCCGTAAGTGCCTTTGCAAGGCAAACATTTCAAGAAACATGGCGCCGAAGCCCCCGCACGGTGGGTGAAGCTCACACCCCCCCGTGTGTGACACGCTGAGGGGGGAGTCCACTCCGTCAGCATCACCCCCAACTGTTGAATGCCGAGGGGTGCCTAATCCCCGGTGGCATTAACCCCCATGTTGTGTGCCGATGAGGGTGCCCAATCCCCGTTGGCTAGTGACCCCTAAACCCACTTGGGTGGCATGCTGGGAGCCCACCCCAGCGTGCCAAAACAGTCCGGCAGCTTTGTTTGCGGCGGGGTGCCAATCCCGCAGCATTAATCCCCCATGTTGTGTGCCGACGAGGGTGCCCAATCCCCGTCGGCTACTAACCCCCAAAGCCACTTAGGTGGCATGCTGGGAGTCACCCCAGTGCCAAACTGTCCCGCAATGTTTTCTGTACCTCATACACGAAAACAGTCTCTCGTAGTCTAGGTCCGCCTCCTCCCACCCGCACCCACCCACTCGCACCCTGCCTCCTCTCACCACCCCCTCACCCCATACTTACCTCTGGAGTCCAGCGACGATCTTCAGTGGACCGGGAACACGTCTGCACTCTTCAAAGCCGACCGCGAACTGAGGAAATGCCGGTAAGCTGTATAATGGAGTGAATAGGGTTTTTTTTAACTTTGTTGCATATCTCAGCAATTTCTTGGACTTTTTGCACCAAATTTTCAACATGGGGTTTTTGGGGGCCCTCCTCATGAATTCTGTCACTGTCATGGCGTTTATCGGCCTCGAAAGGTGATTTTACAGTCACTGTGCGAAATCACCTTTCGGGGCCCATTAACGAAATGACAGTGGCGGTGTTCATGAGGCACCCTCTTAAAAAGCCTAAGTTCCAAATTTGGTGGAAAAAATCCAGCAAATGCCTGTTTTATGAGCGTGCATTGCGCAGTTGCTACGCAGGCTCGTAACTTTGCGCATTCACAATATTTTACTACTGGAGTTTCAGCATTGTCATTTTTGTACACCTCCTTGTGAACAGTACAGCTGTCATTTTCCACATCCTGCCCAAAATGTGTTTCCGCACTTCCGGCGCACAATAGCGCAGTCGCTGTGGGAAATCAGTGTTTGGGCCAGATTATGAAATGACAGTGACACAGTTCATGAGCAGAGGACCTAAAATGCCTATGTTGAAAATTTGGTGATGATACTCCATAAAATAACTGTGTTACGAGCATGAGTTGGCAGATTGCACACACGCTCGTACCTCGTGCATTTGTGATATTTTCAGTCTGGATTTTCACCATTGCCATTTTTCCACACCTCTTGATGAACAGTACAGCCATCATTTGACATATCATGCCCAAAATGCATTTTCGCACTTCCGGCGCTGAATAGCGTGGTCGCTGTGCGAAATCACTTCTTGGGACACTTTGAGGAAATATCAGTAACACTGTACATGAGCAGAGGTGCTAAAATGCCTATGTTGAAAATTTGGTGCTGAATGCCCATAAAATGGCAGTGTTGCAAGCGTGCATTGCATATTTCCCACGCACCCTAGCAGCTTCGCAAATTTGGTATATTTACATGCCACATTTTCAACACTGGCATTTTTTTCCACCTCCTTATGAACTGTACAGCTGTCATTTCTCACATCCTGCCCGACATGTTTTCCCGCACTGCACTACCAAACACCCAAAAGGACACCCTACTGCTTGCCACTCTCTGCAGGGTGGGGGTGGGTTGGCATCAGTTCAATACTTCACTGCCATTCCTATGATGCATCTGTCTAACTCCTGCACTACCAATGCCAATGCCAGCAAGCCAAAATTCGGCATTGACAAATGCTTGTTCATTATAGCCACAATGGTAATCATATTGCTTAACATCATCAAAACTAGGGCTGCTTAGCTTGAAAAACATTGTGACAGTTAATGTTAATAAGCTGTGCTTGAGCCTCTGACAATATGGGAATGGTCTGTGAACAGTAAGAATATTTTATTTATAATCCTCCTGTCCGAAACATATGCATTTTTTCACTGTTTCCACTTTCTGACTAAAAAAACAAAATCTAGCTCCCTCTCCTCTCCTCTCTCATTAGCTGCTGCTGCTCACTTTCTGACCTGACTCACACTGCAACCAGGGTCTGCAGGCCAGGCGGCTCCTGGCTGCACTGCAACTCTGACTAAAATTTGATGACTCACTCGACTTCTTATCTTCTCCTTCTCCACCAGCCAGGCTCTCACGAGTCAGTCACTACACTAACAACAACGGAACAGGACCAACAACAAGCTGAGCGTATTGCCTGTCAAGCACCCAACTCCAACACTCCTGTCTCGGCCTCTTCTCCTACCCTACCACGCTGCATGGCTGCACCCACACTAACTCTAACAGAAAGAAAGTTAGTAGTGACAGACAGTGTAAGGTGTATGTGTTTCTTTTTTAAACTGCAACAACAGGTGGGTGGGTTTCTTTTGTCTTTCAGAATCCAACTGACCATCATCTATATACAGTAGTCTACATCTTTCTACTGACTTGGACTTGTCTTGTCTCTCACTACACACACCTAACAGACTCTGGTCTGACACGTAACGTTAAGTTACCGTTATGTGGGGTGGGTGGATGGGTGGTTCTCCAGTTAGGCGCTGATCACTGCGATGCAATGATTGGTCGTGTGGGTGATCATTTATTGCACATCGCATGTACTTGCTGCTTCCTCCTCATAGTACCACATGACTCCACTATCTTGATGCTACTGAGTCATGTGGTACAATCTGCTACATTGTCATGTAGCAAAGGACAGACACTGGTGCCCCCGCTCGCTGAATAGACAAGCTGAGCTGAAAGCTGAGCTCTACTGCACTTGCTGGGGTCGGGAGGCTGGCTGGCTGTGCGCACTGTTGCTAGAGGCTCCTAGTAGATGAGAAATTCTCCTGGGGCCTCACAGCATCATCACAGTCGTGGCTACAAACATTAAAGCAGGGCAGGCATAAAAAATGGACGGTAGTAGGCAGCGTTGCCGAGTGAGTACATTGAGCAAAATTCAAGGCCCCCAAACGCTTTCTCAGCCTGGTAGCGATTGCACCCCTGCACCATTCTAGCTATGCCCCTGGTCACGCATCTGGTGGTTTCTACTTTTGGAGCTGTGTTGAATAAGGGAGGAATGAGTGTTTGTGGAACTGCCCCTCTTCTTCTTACAACACATAAATAAACCGGGGACAAAATGGTACAAAGCAGCATTAACTTACACTGACTAGTGTGTAGATATCCAGTCAGGAGTTCATTGAATGCTTGCTTTAATAAACAGCAAGGGACAGGGTTGCTGCCCAACAGGTTACTGTCTGAGTTGAAAAGAACTCTGGACAGCTTGCCCTCAGTTTTCGTCCTCAGGTCCAGGCTTAAAGCCTCCGGGTCACGCAGTAGCAAACATAGTTGTCCCCAACTGTCTTTAATAAAGCAAGCCCTGATTCTGCACAACTGTACTCCCTCTCCCCCCCTGCAAGTCAGCACATTACAGCTGCCATCTGGGATCACCTGCAGATCAGCAACCAGTACCAGATTGTCCCCTTGAGCCTCCAAAAATAACCAACAAACCTCCGAATACATAAACAACAAAACATCTCCAGTGGACCATCTGCCACACCGGATTGCTCCTGTGAGCTGAGGAGCCATCAGTAATTCATCTCTCCAGTACTGCGGCGGCCACTGAGAGGTAGAAGCACTTACCAGGTGACGGCTGGCAGAAAAAGTCAGTAATACGCCCAACCTACAGATTCTTTTTGTCATTGCTGGTTTTGGACATTCGATGCTCCATTCTCAGTTTCCTGCTTCTTCCAAACAAAATTCAACACTTTCGTGTTTGTATGGGAAATGGGCAGGCCCGACCACGGACATCCTACTTATCTTGCTGGAGCTGCAGTGAGACATAGTAACCTGTCAGCTAATTTGCCACAGAAGGGGGGGCACGGCTCCAGATTGAGACTGAGCTCCTGGAACGCTAATTGGGCAGTAAAAGAAAGGGGTGGGGGGGTCATTCTCCCAAAAGGTGGGCTACAGCTGAGGGGAGGTGATCGGGAAGGGGCTTTGCATGTCACAGCAGAGGCAAGCCTAAGCACTTTGGCATCCGATTCTATAATAGACAAATAATTTAAAGGGTCAGAGTGTCATTTTAGCAGTTGAGCAAAAAAAAAAATAATGTTCGTTCAAACCTGATGAACCCCGCCTGGCAACAGGCCAATGAAATGTGGAACGGCACTTTTTCTGGAGGGGGAAAAAAGTCAGTTCTTTTCCTACTACTACATCAACATTGAAACCATACTGACTATGACATCACTAGTAACCAATGAAAACCATTTCTTACTGCCAGGTTTCACTTTCACATGATGCAGCAGTGACTGTCTCTCTCTGGTTACTAGTGATGTCACAATTTCCTGCATTTTGATTGGTAGCTTGTAAAGTCCCTGCTCAGGTTGAAAGGACTATGGTGCCTCAAGGTGTTTGGTCTTATTTCTGACAATGTAGTGGGAGGAACAGAACTGACTTTTTTTTCTTCCAGAGGCAATATAGCACAGTGGTTTAAGGCTCTGCACTGTAAATTTGATGACATCCAGCAAACCAGACCTGGGTTTGAATCCCATAGCTTCCACTTGCATACTGTGTGACCCTGAGTAAGTTACTTAACTTCTCTGTGTTCCCAGGTTGCTACTGTAAAAATGCTTTTAGCTTAGTATGCTACTCCTGGGTAAACAACTAAATTAAAAAAAAAAAAAATCATCACCCCAGTACTGTCAGGTGGAAAATCTTCTAATTAGCAAACAGAAAATAAAAAAAAAAAATACTTCAGAGACTGGAAGTGATATCTGATTGCATCTGAAAATTATTTTTAATTCCAAGCAGTACACTAGCTCTTTACGGCAACCAGCTATGATAATTAGCACTGTGACTAACCTGCTGCTACACTGGAGCTGGTTTCACTCTAACTAAAAGCTTAAGCATGACACAGCAATGGACGCCTATAACTTACCTGGAAAAAATTTATTTTATCCCACTTAATACAGAACATTTACATTGCTGACTGGCAGAACTTGTAATATATGTCAGTGGCAAGTGTTACAACATAGCTGGTTGCCTTGGACATCTAACTGAGTAACTGTTCAAGGACGGCAGCTACAATAAGAAGCTGTCACTGTTCAAGCAGGATCACGCATATCAGGCATTCTCTTTTTATTACTTAGTAATCTGTTAACCACTCAACCCCCCAATCCCCCCCCACCAGCACTGTATGTTTTCAATTATTCCCTAGTAAACCTCCCCACTCCCAACTTGCTAGTAATGTATGTTTTAGGTATCCCATGATAAACTAATGCACCCCCATCCCCCATTGCATTAAGACAACTCTTTGTCACTCCCACTAAGGTCCCTCCACCACATAATAATAGAATGCAATGAGATGCTATTTCAAAGCTCAATTGACCACACTGTCAGATACCTGGTCCAAAGTTTCTAGTGGCCCGGTTTTAGCAGGACTATTTACAAAGGAAAGGGGAAATTGTTTAACCAAGGAATCACACTAAGCTGAAGCTTATTTCCAGATGTGACCTGGAAGCACAAGGAAGTTAAGTGACTTGCTTAGGGTTACAGAGTGTGCAAATGGGGGCTGTGGGATTCAAACTTAGATCTTCAGGTTTGGAGTTCAGTGCCCTTAACCAATGCGCTATACTGCCTCCTCAATGCAGGAACATATTATTAAAATATTGATGTTTGGTGCACAATCTAAAGAGATGGCTCCAAGTAATTCAGTAGTAATTTCTAAATAACTGTTTGATGAGGACTGAACCATACTGTTCAATGTAATTGTTACCAGACTGCTGGCATTTAGATAGTAGTTTATGATATAGCTCCTTGTAAGCTCACCTCATTTAAAGTGGATTTAATTACAATAATTTGCAATGTCAGACATGGTAATTCAAGTCTGAGTCAAATGTTTGCAGTAGTCCTTTTCTAGTTACACCCCCAACACACACACACACACACACACACACAGATGATAAAGGTGATAGGGACACATAAATGTAAGCGTGAATACTATTAGAGAGAAAAAAACTGGCAGGATCCAAATGGTGGGCCAGTAACATTTTGAGGCTACGGTGGCAACTTATGTAGGATCAGTCCATAAACAAACTATTCATAAAGGGTAAATATTTCAGTACACTATTGAATTGCACTTTCTCCTTCATGTGGACTAAATCAAGACAGATCGGGCTAGAGAATTGAAGTAGAACAGAGGAAGGGCAAAGAGAGAGGGGGAATTAGTAATATTCATTTTCATTTTGATTCAATATACAACAAACAACTATGCAGTGCTTAAAAAAAGTTCAAACTGAGGACATGTAGGTCTAGCCTGTTGTAAGGTATTGCATATGATATCCTGAAAGCAGTGCACACCCTGTGTTGGGCTGGTATCAGATAAACTATTGCAACAGGGAGGGCTGGGGGGATACTGGGATGCATAGGGAGAGGCATCACCAGCAGAAAACAGGAAGTTGTTATCCCTCTGTACAGACAGTTGGTGAGACCCCATCTGGAGTACTGTGTCCAGTTCTGGAGACCCCATCTCTGCAAGGACATAGACAGGATGGAGGCAGTCCAGAGGAGGGCAACTAAAATGGTGCAGGGTTTGTAAGAGAAGCCATATGAGGAGAGACTAAAGGTGCTTAATATGTATACCCTTGAGAAAAGAAGGGAGAGGGGGGACATGATAGAAATTTTTAAGTACCTCAGTGGAATCAACAAAGTCCAAGAGGGTAGCATCTTTCAGAAAAGAGACATGCAAGAACAAGGGACACAATTTAAAGATGGGAGGAGTCTCGGGGCAATGTGAGGAAGTATTTTTCACAGAGAGGGTAGTGGGTGCATGGAACAGCCTTCCTGAGGAGGTTGTGGGGTCTAAAACTGTGGGAGAATTCAAGAATGCATGGGACAGACATAAGGCAGTTCTTGTGAGGGGTAGGAAGAAATAGGCTGTTGGTTAACTAGGATCCGCGGCCTATCCTGTAGGTAGGGAAATGGGCTGACTAGGTGGGCCAAGCGGTCCTTCTCTGCCATCAAAGTCTATGTTTCTATGTAATAGCAGGTGTCCCAGAGCAGCAAAAGCCATGCCATGCAATTTACCTTGTTTGTTTGGCAAAGGATCAATGGAGCCTTTGGGCTAGACAGAGCCAGTGGAGCGAGGAAGACAGACAATGGCAAAAAGCCCTAAATATATTTTATTTTTCTAAGTCAGTCATACCCAATGTATGAGGTAGACATTTTAACATTCCTTAAAACTCCCTGGGTATCACTGACAGTCTTACTTGTGGCTGAAGTAAAAGATTTCAACATTGAGAGAGTTGTACAGGTGGTATTAAATCACTCTGTTCTCCCCTTAGACTGACAAAAACCACGTTATATTATAAGAATGTGTAGAGCATAGTTAGCATTATTTTTAGAATATACAGTAATGCACTGCCCATAGATGGCAGAGGGCTCTCAGAGGACTTAAGGCAGTTGGCCTTTCCTTGATGGGTTCCACGGCATCACAGTAACACATTTACAATACCGCATCAATATAGCACCAGATTTTGGCGACTTTCATATTCGGTGACCTCTCTGTTTGCATGGGGCTTGTGGGGGGTTATGCCCCCTTACTAAATATACCAACTCCAGGGAAGGAAGACCTCAGGGATGGGGGCACAGAGAGTTCACTGACTATGACAGTCACCAAAATCTGGCACTGTATTGGCATGACGCTGTAAACATGTCGCTGTTGCGATGGTATACACCAGGAAAGGGTCTTTATTCAGTATTTATTTAACCCCCTCCCTTTAATTTGTTTACTCATTTATTTACTGAGCTCTCCCACTCCACCCTCTGGCAGCTGTGACCCCTAGCCTGGATCTCAACTCTGATGCAATAATGTACTAACAAAAAGACCCACTGTTCAGCCCTTTCCCTGCTTCCATTCCTTATTACGGTTGACCCTGCCTAGCCCCATACAGTGTTTAGTTTGTGAGAATTCCTTCCAGTTTGAAGGGATCCACTATTGCCAGCCAGACTTGGTGCTCTGTTTTTTAAAAAAAGAAAGGGAGCTTTCTGCGGGTTCTCCTATCCCGGTAAACCCCCTGACTCAGGGATCAGAGTACCTGATGCACGGCCCACCACTGTGGGCAGCTAGCACTTGAATGATGTGCTGGTATTAGGATAGAGTGGGACTCTGTTGGGGAGGGGGGTGGCAATCCAGTGGTGCTCTGGCTACAAGATAACATGGGGTAGGGTTACCACCTTTTAAGAAGCCTAAAGTGGGACATTTCTTACTGAAACATCATTTTTCATAGGGCCGTACATAACCTCGGCCAATACAACAGTCTTGTTTTCCCTATATAATCAGAATTAAGGCTAAGTATTGTAGTTTCTTAGTTGCTTCTATTGTTTCTTATCATTTTAAGGTATTGTAGTTAAGTTATTGTAGTTTTCTAGAACATTTGGTGGAAAGTTAGAAAATATTTTTTCTACTATAAAATCAGGACATTTGGTATTTTTCATGTTTTTTTGCAGGACACAGCTGCCCAAATCAGGACTGTCCTGCGAAAATCAGGACAGGTGGTAACCCTAACATGGGGCTCTGCAGAGGACTGAAGGTAGATGATCACACAGTGATGTTCTTGCCGGCTTCTATCTCCCATTCTGGCTGAGCTCTGCCTGGCCCCCTGTTCAGTGGTAGAACAGCCCACTCTGCTTTTTGACAGCTGCCATTATCTAGCCATTGCCAACCAAGCTGCAGGTAAAAAAAAAAAAAAACAAGGCCATTGAACCTATTATATCCTAAATTTGCTTTTAAAGAAACTGACAGCAAGGCTCATTTCAGTACAGCCCTTATCCTGAGATTTATTTGTTCTTGATTGTTTTTTATCTTGTGGCTTCACTCACATCTGTTTGTTGCGTGCATAAGTGATATGCAACCCCACTACTGGAAATATTGCCAATATTTTTTCTTCGAGTACTAATTGACCCGATAACATCACAAGTGGTGAAGCCATGAGTGATGTCATCGGATCAATCGGCACAAGAACAAAAAATATTGACGATATTTCCAGTAGAAGGGTTGTGTATTCCTTTTATGCCATATTACCAAAAATGAGAAAAATAATTGAATTTCTTGCTATTTTCTGCTGATTGTAAAAAATCTAAAAGGTATCTATAAATGACACACAACCCATTGTATAGATATTTTTGTCCTAATCAACTTTTGTGCTCAAAGTACCATGGTATTATTTTTCATTTTAAAATTCTTTGCATTTGTTTGCGACAAAAAGTAAAAAAAATGAATTTTCTGCTGTTGTTTGCTAATCATAAAAAAATAAAAGGTATCTATAAATGAAACACCACTCGTGTAGATATTTTTGTGCTGAACAAGTGTCATGCTCATAATACTGTGCTATCATTTTCATGTTAAAGTTATTCACATTTGTTTGTTGCAAAAAGTGGAAAAATTTAATTTTCTACAGTTTTTTGCTAATTACAAAAAATAAAAAGTATCTATAAATGAAACTCCACTTATTTTGTAGATATTTCTGTGCTGAACAAATTTCATGTTGACAGCACCTTGTTATTTTTCATTTTAAAGTTATTCGCATACGTTTGTCAAAAATATAAAAAAATAATTTTCTGCTGGTTTTTTTTTTTGCCAATTATAAAAAAAATCAAAGGTAGCTATAAAGGAAACACCACTCATTTTGCAGAGATTTTTGTGCTGAACAACTTTCGTGCTCACAGTATCATGCTATCATTTTTTGTTTTAAAGTTCTTTGCATTTGAATACGGTTGGTACTGCTACTGAGGCCGAACATTCTAAATGAGTTCCAAATGAGCCAATCAGGACATACTATAGTATGTATATTTTGGACCTGGAGTGAGAATATTTCGATATCCTCACTCTAGGTCCTGAGGAAGCAAAAATATCACTGATATCTGCCCTGAAATATACTGACAGGTATGGCATAAATAGTTTTATGTTTAAATATACAGGCCAGGATATTCAGACTGCACCAGGCAGTGGTGCAATCCTGGGCACAGTGCAACTGTGGTGTGCAGGGGTCAGGTCCAGGTGATATTCAATGGTGCTGCACCATGGCTCAGCAACATTGAATATGGCAGGGTCAGCACACATAATGTGCATGGTGCAGTGGCACTGTGCTGGCACAAGCCACAGATAGGGAGCATGGGGATGCACCAGTGCAAGTGCAGTTGTGCTAGGTGCATCACCCATGATATTCAGCAGTGTGTATGCAAATGAGGCCATAATATATGCATGGTGCAAATGGGGCCATTTGCATGTCATTATGGCCTCATTTGCATGCCTTGCGCAGGGCAGGCTGGTGACTTGCACCTGGCACCCTGCACAGCATGACTTGTGCTGTGGGGATCTTGGGGCATCCCCTGCCCTGTAGCCGTGATCTCGCAGTATATGTTAATACAGTAAATCCTGGTAGTCTAGTGGCCCCCCAGTCCCTGATACCCCAATGTGTTGGAAACAAGCCTATCCTTGGTGATCAAGTGGTGCCCCCACCCACCTAAGTCCCTGAAACATGGCAATATAAGGCCCCTGGTGGACTAATGGAATCCAACCCACCTGTTGCCGTGATCACAGTGAAAACCCATATTGTAATGCTCTGGTGATCCAGTGGCACCCCCCAACCCACTCACCCACACAGAACCCTTGCCCAACCCGCTCCCACTCCCATCATCGGTGGGTGGCTGCATTCCACCTGCACACTGCCTGGCCACCCGCTGAATGACAGGTACAGTATGGGCTGTAAGCTCATTGGTCCCCAGTGTGGACCAATGGGCTTGCAGGGCATACTGAACTAGACAGTCCCAAAAATGTGAAAGGAGTCATTCACAGCTTTGGGACTGTCTAGTACAGTATATCCTGCAAACCCATTGGTCCACACTGGGGAACAATGGGCTTACAGTCCATACTGTATCTGTCATTTGGTGGGTGGCCGGGTGGTGTGCGGGTGGGATGCAGCCACGCACCAATGATGGGAGAGCGGGGTGGGCATGGGGTTCTGTGTGGGTGGGTGGAGTGGGGTAGGGTGCCACTGGATCACCAGGCATTATGATAAGGGTTTCACCATGATCATGGCACCAGGTGGGGGGTTCCACTAGACCACCAGGGACCTCATATTGCTACGTTTTGGGTATTCAGGTGGGGGGACCACTAGACCACCAGGGATGGGCATGTGTAATACTCATCAGGGTATTGGGAACTGGGGTGGCCCACTAGACTACCAGAGATATTTTTATTATCTTATACCGCACAATTACAGCTACGGGTGGGGGGTCCACTAGACCATCAGGGTTGTGTGTGCTTGCAGACGGTGTTCTGTGTGGATGGGTGGCCACCCACAGCTGGGCTGTTGTGTTGTACCCTGCAATACAGCAGCCTGCCTGTGGATGGCCAACAGTTGCTCCTGCTCTGCAAGGGCTCAACTTTGAGCCTTCCTATGTGGCACAGCGCAGGGGTGCACCATCATATGCACCACACATCCCTGGCTGAATATCGGGATATGCCGCATATGCATGGGTACACCCCCTGCATCTACACCACATACAATTACATTGCACCCTGGCAGACTGGGATTTGCGCTGCAGCAGGCAGCCTTCTCAAACTCCCACTGGGGCGCAATGCGGGGTTGCACCAGCGCAACTCTTTTGCACCAGGCGTAACCCCTTTGAATATCCTGGCCACAATATCTATGTTAAAACCTGGCTTTTCTGACACTTGTTCATCAGTCATGAATTGGGATATCAGGCTGCAATTCTCAGTGTATGGTGTAGGTGCCAGAATATGGAATTCAAAGAAAATTGGAAATAGGTATGTTCACCTGTTTTTCAGTAGCAGAATAAATGAAACAATGACTGTCTGAAAAACAGTGAGTGCGGTCTTGCTTTGAAGCAGAGAGAGAGTTCATTGCGGGTTATTAATAAGTAACATGCACATCATACATTTTCTGTTTTTTATTTATATCTACTGCTGTCATAATTAGGTCCACCAAAACTATATAGCCTCCTCCATCAAGGAAGCACAACTTCATACATCAGACAGTTGTTGATAATAACAGTTCCTTGATGACTGGCTAAGCAAAAAAAAAAAAAAAGCATGAGCTAAACATACATGGTCTCCACTCATGATCTGCATGCCTCCATTCAGTTGTGCCTTTACAATCACCCCCCCCCCCCCATTGGTACAGTAGCAGTCTGGGATACCACAGCATGAAGGGAAAACATTTGTCACCTGCATCAGGAATGCATTATTAGTACAGAGTTTACCAGATAACTGTTTTCTAAAGATTAAATAGTGATAGTGTACAACTGATTTTCACAGTGTTCCTCATATGGATGAAGACTGCCAGTGCAATATAGCAGTGTGCCAAATATACCCAAGAGGGGTGGATTGAGAAAACAACAAAACTGAGGACAAACAAATAGATACAATGGGCCAATGGATGCAGTGGGCCATTTCAGATACATAAAGATTACTTGCAATTATTCTGTTGAGCTGCATCTGTATTCACATACTGATATGATACTGTAGTTGTAATCATGCAACCAGTAATGTCAACTGTAAACATTAGGAATGGTAGAATCCAAAACAAAACCAGCTTTTATTATTTGAAGAGAACATAAAAAAATTAGCCAAAGAAATTATAACATTAACATATATCACAACCCTACTAGACTTAGAGCCATTATTGAACCACTTTTCTTACATATGTAAGAAGGTGATCTTTCTCCATTAAAACCTATGCTGAGGGGCGTGCCCCAAGGCTCAATCCTTGGTCCCCTCCTCTTTGCAGTCTACATTAACAACATCGATGACCCCATCAAAAAAGCCAACATCCACTTATTTGCAGACAACACTGTACTGTACTTGAGTCGTCCCACGCCAGAAGCAGTCTGTGAAGACCTCCAAGCTGAATTTAACCTTCTACAATACCAGCTCATAAACAAAAAGCTTTTGCTCAATGTGAAAAAGACAAAAGCCATGCTCTTCTCCCCCTCCTTGCATGCGGCAATTCCTGCTGGGGGGAGCTATCCCACAAATTACCACTGTTCTTGGAGAAACACTAGAGTATGTAGCTAAATTCAAATATCTAGGAGTTTGGCTCGATCATAAACTTTCCTTCGACGACCATCTCGAAGAACTACAGAAGAAACTAAGGCAAAAATTAGGACTATTCTACAGAATTAACCACCTGCTCACAACGGAGGCCAAGATTCAACTGGTTCAAGCTACCTTCCTATCTTTAATAGATTACGCGGACCTGCTCTACAGCCACTGCACTGCCTCTGCACTGGCTAAGTTGGACACCCTCTACCACAGAGCTATCAGATTCATTACTGGCCTTCCATTTTCTACACACCACTGCTCCCTGAACTCATCGTTAGGCTGGACTTCCCTTCACTATAGAAGGAATAGAAATGCTGCCCTATGGGCCTTCAGAGCAGTGACCAACAAGCTCCCCTCATATGTCTCAGATTGTATTCCCCAGAGTATGTTAGGCACCTACGCTCTAAAGAGCTATTCCCTAATTGCCCTCCAGGTTCCAAGGGTCAAAACTCATTTCGGCAAAGCTGCTCTAAGCTTCTCTTTACCCACATTATGGAACGGTTTACAAAGGAACTTGAAGCTGAGCTGCCCTGTTAGCTTGAATATCTTCAAGGCGCTCTATGATCGCTACATGAAAGCACCTTGCAAATGTTTTCCTCACTGCTAGCCCACTAATTCCACAACTCCCACTTTCCATTCTGATGCTCGCCATGTTTCTACCCCTGGCTCTCACTCTTTCCCTATTAACTCTTCCTGCTGCACCCACCCTTCCCTGTACACTCCAGCATGGCTAAAGTCCCACCCCATCCATAGTAGTGTCCCAATTATCTACACCTCCTCTGTCATTATCATAATAAACAAGTACATGACAGCCATTGTCACTTTCTGTGGTTTTAGCTCAAGTTTCCCCCCAGTCATCGGTAATATATCCCTCTTCTTCTTTACCTCTCTAATCTGCCACCCCATACACGGCCTCTTTCCCCTATATGTGTAGTTGCTGGCTGCCTCACTCAAAAGATCTCTGCTTATAACCCCTGCATGCCTATGGTTGATTGTACATCTGCTGACTTCTTCAATTGTAAAATAATGCTGTTTTTTTTATTTATTTCAGCCTTGTACTGTACTGTATACACTGTATATACTTTTTCGTCCTTGTATATTATTGCTTTTTGTATACCTGCTTCTGTACTGTACTTTGATGTAATCATGACCAGGTCCACCTTGCAAATGAGCCTTGCTCAATGGTGCCTGCCTGGAAAAATAAAGATTTTAATTGATTGATTGACATATCTGCGTGTGTGTGTGTGTGAGGGGATGTAGACAGTAACAGAATTATCAAATTATGCACAGAAGTTGTAGATTGAAAATGTATTTTATTCTTCATTGATGTTTGTACTGGTAGTTCTGCTATACTTTGAAACTCATTTAGATGAATAGTTTACATACTGGAAGTTAGATGGGATTTTGTACCTTGATTTTGTATATTTATGGTAATACACTCTGGCCCAGATATTCAAACTGCGCCCAAAAAGTGCGCAACAGCAGGAGCAAGTGCAAGTCCATTGCGCCCATGCGCAAGAGGCGTGATATTCAAAAACTGTGCTGGCCAAAATGCGCCTACAGCTGATGACTGAATATCACACCACCTGCGCCATAGCACAACTAGGGAGGGGAAGCTGAGCATATCTGATGCGCCATAGCGCAACAAGGGATGTTCAGCTGAGCAGTCCAGATGCGCCATAGCGCAACCAGGGATGCCCCCCAGCAGCAGGGCAGCAATGCAACAGCACAACCAGGGATGTAGGGGCCCACCACCCATGCCACAGATGGGCACAGGAACACACAGCAGAACAGACATCATCCCCCCACACCCCATGCACTGCACAACTGGGGGAGGGCTGAAAAAACCACTGGCCCATGGAGACAAGCAACCAACCCACAGCTGGGCCATGGTGCCCCATCACACCCCCTGGCAAGCAGTGACCAGCACACAAGGAGGGCTGACCACCCCGTGCCACACCATCCCCCAATGCAGAGCACACCCTGCACCGTGACCCCCAGACACCCTGCCCAGGAGCAGCGTCCACCAGTGCAGGATACCCCATGCATACCACCACCCCCCCTGTGACAATGCAACCCTGTGCACCATAGAACCATGCAAAGCAGCCCCACCACAAGCACCCATCAGCAGGTGGCAGCACACAGTGATGCAACGATGGCATACACAGTGCTTCCATGCACAGCCCCCCCAAGGTACAGCTGAGAGACCGACCATGTGTCGGCACACCAGGTACCCCACACATGACAGGGTATGCCCCGGACCCCACCACCAGTGGTACAGCACCCTGCACACCCTCCCAAGGACACACCCCGACCCAGCACTGGCCACAACAGCCAGCACAGACACCCACAGTGGTGCATGGAAGCATACACCACACTGGATGCAACACAGTGCATGGACAAACACCCACCCATACCCAAGGGCACACCAACATAGGGACACAGTAGCAGGCAACCAAGCCCCCAGCGTGGGGCCATGGAAACTGTGTACACATGACCAGCAGTCCTCTATGGCACAGGAGTGCCAACCACCCTGCGCAGGCACTGTGGACCTGTACGCCACCATCATTTGTCCGGAGCACAAGTCACAGACAGTGGGGCACATCCCCTGCAACACACACAAGCCACAGCATGGAGGTGGGACAACAACAGCGGAGGCCACAGTGTCACCCGAGGCAGGCATGCACCACACCAGTGACAGGAGGCAACCCAGCATTGTGACTGGTACAGTGGCTGTCCTGCATGGACAGCCACCACTGACATGCCAGCGGACCGTGCAGGTCACAGACATGCAAGGGTGTCAGCTGCACAGGCCATGGACGGTCTGACAGTGGTGCCATGCACACAGTGCAGGCCCCATGGACCACTGCACACAGGCATCCAGTGCACAGAGTACAACACACAAATCACAGAGAGTGACTGATCCCCCTGTCCACACCATAGGTGGTTCACCTCTGCGCGCACACACACACACACACACACACACACACACGCCCATGCATGCACCACCCCTGAAGCCATGCACACCACTGCAGCTGAGCACCTGTAGCCCGCTGCAAATCAGAGACTACCACAGTTGTTATAGCAAAATGTATATATTAAAACTATGTACAGTAAAACCACATATATACAATAGTGGGGGAAGGGCCACATAACAGGTGGGGGTGGGTAAGGGGCAGGGGTGAACAAACGGTAGAGGGAAGGAGGGTTATGAGGGTGGGTCCAGTGGGGTAGGGAAAATCAGGGGCATATGTATGCTCAGCGGGAGCCCCACTCCCCGCTCTGGCTTCTCTTCCCGCCATGCCTTCGTCGTACTCCCACACGGTCAATCCTTTCCAGGATCTGCAGGGAGGCCCTGGCAACTTGAAGGATCTCCTGCAGTGTTGCTCATATTTCCTGCAGCTGGCGGACATCTAGGACAAGGGAGCACAGTCAATAGGTGTGAATGCACAGCCCCATACAGCCCACCCACTGTGCATGGCATACAGCCATGGGACATGCCTCAGTGATGTTGTGTGACCACCCACAGTGATCGCATCCACAAGACCTACCCACCCAGGTGCATACAGCCATGCGGACCATTGCACACACCCACCGGCCAAGTTCTGCACAGCACCACCATGGCTGTTTAGTGACATGGCTATGTGGTGTGAAGGCAGTGGCACAGCTATGTACCCGGTGCACACATGGACCACCATTGATGCACTCCCAGACATGCAGTGCCACTGGACAGTGCTGACTGTAACAAGTTGCGTGCATGGCAGTGGTGTCAATGGATGGTTGCCATGCCCCGCTGCCCGCCTTGTTACACAGCATGCAATAGTAATCATGGCGGTAAGGCACTCACCATCATCAGGCTGGTCCCTCTGGCGCTGTGGACCTTCACCCCTCCTATTGGTCCGGTCCTCCAGCTGGCACCTCTGCTCCCTCACCAGCCATCTCTCTTCTGGGCCTAAGGTGCAAACATGGAGAGAGGAACATCAGTACAATCCTGTAGCAAAGTCCCCCTGCCCCCATGTGTATGCAATCCCACCCAGCCAGACCCACCCACCCCACACCCTAACACCACCACAGCCAACACCGGACGGTCCCCCCCATGTTCTGGACACATGCAACCATGATACCCATATTGAAGATAAAAGTGTATGGATGTTACACCTACCTGGCCATGGTACTGTGCCCCTCCTGGCATGTGCCCGCAGGCTGGCTAGTAGGTCCGGGTCCCTCCGCCTCAGGTCCCCATACCTGTGGCGGCATTGCTCCGCCGTCCACCCCATTCCTGTGGCCTCCTCCAGGGCATCGGCCACCTTCTTCCACACCTCATTCCTAGACCTGTCCAGGGGTGCCTCCCCAAACAGTGGGCCAAAAAGTGGCTCAACAATGGCAACCAGGTTTGCCATTTCAATCTGGCTCCACTGGACAGCTCTTCTCTGCACCATCTCTCTTGCTCAGTAGGTTCAAAATGGCACTCTGAAGTGCGGTTCCACCACGTGCAGATGCTGCACAGTACAGCGCTGCCAGTCCCTATCGCACTGCCACCGAACAGCATGATAGTGGTGCACCCATGCCTGATGCATGGCGCCTAGGGGGCAAAGGTCGGGCACAGGGTCAAGGGTCTCTGGTGCACGGACAGGCACAGTGCAATTGAACCCAATGCATGTAGTGTGATTGGGTGCCTGTGTGCTACCTCCAGTAGTGGCCTACCGCGCTGTTGCCCCAGTGCACCTACGATGCCCCAGTGCCACAGCACCATATAGGTGAACATCGCTATAGTGCCACTGGCACAATGGTGGCTGTGCCCTGCATTGCTTCTGCGCACAGCACATCAGCAGCGCAGCAGGCACCTATGTCAGCAACCCGGGCATGCGCAGTTAGGTGTGTACTGCGCATGTCACAGAACTGCGCCCTTGGCTCAGCATGTTCAACACAATTGCGTAAAGTGCAAAAGCACGATATTCAGCCATCATATGCAAATCAGCTAATCAGCCATTCAATGGAGCAGCACTGCATTTTGCATCCACTTAAAGTTGCGCCTCGCCTCATTTGCATGGGTTGCGCTATAAAAGTGCGCCATTGGGCTGCACTGGCCATAGTTGGTTACTGCAGTCTATTGGTAAGTTGCATGCTGTTTGGGAGTGTGGACTGTGGATTTTGGGACATGCATGGGACTGCACAGTCATAGGTAACAACTTTCATTCTCACAGGCTAAATCATGACCGTGCGAGTTGTGGGAGAGGAGGAACAGAGTGGTGGGAGGAGGAGGAGGCCTAATTTCACCAAGGCCAAGACAGATGCCCTGTTTGAGGCCTTCCTGGACCAGGAGCCACTTCTCAGTGGACGGCAGAGAACTCAACAGGCCCATGCTGCTGCATGGGAGGAAGTGACGCGTGCAGTGAACCTGCATGGCAGCCATCAGCGCTCCGTGCAGGAGTGCAAGAAGAAGATGGGCACAAACAGGAGGAGGATAAAGGAGAAGGTAGCTGCCATCAGGGTAGCATGAGCTGTGACAGGTGGGGGACAGCCGGAGGTGCTACGCCTGACCCCACAGGAGGAGAGGGTTGCTGGCAGCATGCAGCGTTGTGCCATTGAGGGTGGTGGCTTCCAGACGGGTGGTAGCCCATCACTGTATGGTAGGTCATGGTCTGTCTATTGGGGGGGCAGGGTAGGTCACATGCAGTAACGCGACTTTGTTTTCCCTTACAGATCCTAAGCATCTGCATGGGTCAGCGGTGGTGGGTCTGTCCACTGAGGACAGTCAGATGGAGATGGAGGAGGGCCCATCCACCTCCACAGGTATACGCAGCTCAGTGCAACAGTGGGCCCACCTGGCTGTCCAGACTGATGTTGTTGGAACAGGTGCAGAGGAGGCCCTGCCCGTGTCCCAGCGTGCCAGTGTCCACAGATGCCAGCATGCTGTGTCTCGGGCTGGTGCCGGGTCCGTCACCGATGATGATGTCGCTAACACCATGAGCAGTGACATGTGTGTGCCACAGGATGGCCACACAGCAGGTAACATCGTGGCCATGGCTGTGGGTGGTGCCGCCATGGAGGCCTGTGTGTCATCACAGTCCCAGCCTGTGCCTGTCAGCACCAGTGGGGCAGCACTGGTGTGTGTACAGGACAGTGGGACTGTTGTGGCCACTGTGGCGGCACCAGTGAGCCCTGGAGAGTGGCAGCCAGAGGGGCAGCATCGGCAGTCAGCCAATGGGCTTGGGGGTACAGTGTCAGGGGACGGCGTCAGTGCACCGCCTGTGGACATGCCCAGATCTGGTCCTGGTGTGCAGCTCCCACCCTCAAGGGGTGCTGAGTATCAGGGTCATGCACACCCTGAGGGACAGGATGCCAAGGAGGCAGATGATCTCTTGGATGAGCACACCCGCATACTGCAAGCATCAGTCAACCAGCAGATGTGGCTTGTGACATCAGTGGATGCACTGCATGTGGCTCTGGAGTGGGTAGAGGAGCGTCACAGCAGAGACACCGCTCTGATCCTGGCAGGGATGGACCAGTTGCGGGAGGATGTGACCGCTGCCATTGACAGGCAGACACAGGCATTCACTGCTGTCTTGGCCACAATGAGCACACAGTTATTTGCCCATGCATCGCAGACACTACACAGTGCACTGTCCACACCCCGTTCCCGGCGTCATGCGACACCATCCTTGTCAACACCGGATTCAACTGTGGTCATCCCGAGCACGCCTGGTGCAGGCATGTTTGGTGTACTGCAGACCCCTGCGCGAGCACAGTCGTCTTCACACAGTGGAACCCCTAGGGGACCATCAGTGACACCCCATGAGGCCAGTGGTCAGCCTGTCAGTGCTGGCGGGTCTCGGTGGGGCCGCCCATGCATCTGTGGTGGCCGTGGCACTGTGGCACATGACAGACCTGTCTCCCAACACGGCTACTGTCTGGTGCTGCCCTGTGTGCATTGTGTCATTCAGCGGGCAATGCACAGGTGGGTACCTGGCCCTGCACACGGGCACACAGTCCATCTGCACACCCTCCCGGCTGCTGTCCGCAGTTGCGTGTGCATGATGATGCCTGCATTGCACTGTACACCAATGTGTAATGGTGCTCAGCATCTGACACACACACAATGACAGGCAGTGGGCGTGGTGGTCTGTGGACATGTGTGGCAAGGGGTGGCATTCTGGGTCGGTGTGCCTCCTACCCTTTGTGCATGTCTGGTGTGTTTTGTGTGTGTGTGTGCATGTGTGTGTGTCTGCGTGACATGTTAGACCTCACCCATCCCTGGTGGTGTGTGTGGTTCCATGCCCGGACAGTTCCCTTGATGGCATGCACCCCTGGTGTGTGTCCATGCATGTTTGTGGGTTTTGCCTTAGCCACTGGTGATTTCACATGGCCCCATGACTTACCTGGGTTGGCTGAAGTGCTCCTCCGTGATGGTGTCCCGGTGCAGCTGTGCCAGCCGGAGCAGTCGGGGGTCCTGTCACCCAAGGGGGGGCTGCCCATCACCATTGTCACCAGCATCCTCATCGTCCCCATTGCTGTCCCCCTCTTCAACCTGTACGGCTATCCCACATTCATTGGCCATGTTGTGCAGGATGCAACAGGCCAGGAATAGCCCACAGGCCTTTGAGGGGCTGTACTGTAGGGCACTCGCCGGAGGTGTCCAGGCAATGGAAACGTGCTTCAGCATCCCAAACACCCACTTGATGACATTACGTGTGGTGGCGCAGGCTCTCATTGTAGCTGCTGTTGTGATGGGATCGTGGCCACCGGTAGGGTGTGTGAGCAGCCAGGGATGGAGTGGGTATCCACTGTCACCTGTGTGTAGAGGGTGGAGGTTAGTTTGGTGATCAGCATCGCCTGCCCGGGCCATGTAGGCCACACCCATGTCACCTCTGACCATGCCCCCCAGGCCCTATGATTGTCCATGTGGTTTGCATACTCACCCATTAGGTGACCAGTGGGGATATCCCACTCTTGAATCTGTGGCACAGTGCCAGCTGGTGCCAGATGAAGGCATCATGTGCTCCCCCAGGGTGCGTGGCACAGACATTGATTATGCACCCCCTGGCATCGCACACCACCTGGCAGTTGATGCTGGCATAGCCCTTGCAATTTATATATGCGCCCCTCGGGCCAGGTGGTGTGTGATGGCCACATGGGTGCAGTCTATTGCCTCAGCATGCCAGGCATATAAAGCACCCTGTGGAACTCCTGTATGTTTGCTGTGCGCTCCGCCGGTGTGTTGGGGAATGATGTACCCTGCAGCATGTGGCAGCAGTGCGCTGAGGAACTGGGTGAGGTGGCGTGACATGGCCGACTGGGTTATGCCTGTGGTGTCCCCAGTTGGTCTCTGGAAGGCACCTGCAGAGCAAGCACAGCAAGCTGTCACTTTCATCTCCACTGACAGAGCATGGCTCCGTCGTGGTGGCCTGCATCACATCACTGCACAGCTCACAGAGCCGCCTCAGAATTGCCCGATTCAGGTGGTACCAGCCCACTCATCTCTCGTATCAATACATACAGCTTGAAGCTGGTGTGGGTCGCATTGCCTGTTGGGGCATACCGATGAGCCCTTCCACGCCATGCCCCCTGCTGCCCGCCTCTCACCCCCTCATTACTGCCTCCATCTGGATGGTGGCACTGGCCATGTCCTTGGCTTGTGTTCACCCCCCCCAGCAGCTGTTTCTGTATTCCCCCCGCTGTCCTGGCTGCTACTTCCCCTACACCGGGAACATCTGACTGTGCTGGCCTCACTGCTGTGTGGCATGTACTTCCCCCTTCTACACTGTGGTTTCCCACACCTTCCCCTGAGCCTGTGAGTTCCAGGTGCCCTTTCCCTGGCCTGCTCTGTGTGTCCCTGCTGTCCAGTTTCTCTTGCTAGAGTTCAGCCTCATGTGCCTTCCCTGCAGCATTCTTGCACCTCTCCCTTGCTCCTTTTTATTTTGGCTCATTTCCTCTATGGCGCAACGTCCGCTGGCTCCCATATTGCACATGGCGTATGTTGTTGAATATCACACTGCGCCATTTATGCATGGTTCCTCCCCCTTCAGTTGCACATACATTCATTATTATTACGCTGTTGTTCAGCATGATTTGGGGGGCGCAACTGCCTCCTGCTGAATATCGCAAAATGTCACATTTTCAGACTAGCACAGTCGCAACCCAATTGTGCATGGCGCAACTCTTTTGAATATCTGGGCCTCTATGTATTAAATAGGGGAATGTACCACGACAATGCATGTCAGTTTGTTTTACTGGATGCTCCTCTTTGTTGTTTGTGTGCTGTATGTTTGTCACATATACAAATCAAATCAATAAAGGGATATTTAACAAACAACAACTTTACAATAACAGAACTGATTAAATCCCGACACATTTACTGTATACATTAGTTGTAAAATCATACAGTACACATGATGGTAAATGAAGCAGCCGAGCCACTAAAAAGAAATAAAACCATCCATTTAGTCTAAATGGTGATGCATGAATAGGTACAAAACTAAAGGCTGCCTATTCAAGTTGCATGAGATCACAAACCTCAGCAGATGGTAAGCGGGGAATTTTTGAATAATAAAATATAGATATAATTAGCAAAATACAGGAACTGAGAGTGTGTGTGTGTCCACATTACTGATGATTGCTTGTTGCGATTCCTGGTCAATGGGCTTGCATGTGTCTTATCATCACTCCAATGAACTATCTTTCTGCTTCAAAGCAAGACTGAGTTCACTGTTTTTCAAAAGAGGTCCTCCACACATCTCTCTCCACATGACCTCTGTCTGCTGTTGCTTTACACAACAAATGGCAAAACATGACACCAATTAAAGCTTTTGAGTAGTTGCCTCTTTTCATTTATTTATTTCACCAGTTAAGCAAGCTCATTTACAAGGAGGAGGTTGCAGTCATTCTTATAAATTATTGTTGCTAACTTGGGCTTCACCTTCAGTGCAGTCAAGACTGACTGCTTCAAAGAACTCAATATATCATGTAGAGTACTAATTAACAGATCAATGCCACCCATTTATATATAAGCTAATGTTCAGTTACCTGGGCCAGCAAGCCTTCCTATTTGAAATAGCACCATCATTCCCTCTCTGTCCTTTTGTTGCTCTTTTATGTGAAAGTTAAAGTTCTAAACTTTAAATATGAATAAGTTATGTTGTGACAGTCTATTGCAATAAGGGTAATGAAGAATAATTTTGTTATCTGCGCTCAGCCATTTATTTCACTACCAGTGCCCCCACCTCCCATACACCGTCCCTTTAATTATAACTGAAAGCCTCCTTCCTTTGCCATCCACAGCTGAGTAAAGCCATCCTCTTACTGCAAAGCCCCTAAACATCTGTGCCACTGTCAAGTATTAAAATACATTTGTAACAAAAAAACAAAAAAGGAACTGTCCCATATTGCAGAGAGACATCCTCTCCCATTGGTATCAGATGAATTAATGCATGAATGAATAAAATGTTTACTATAGGCATTCACCCATTATCAATTGGAGAGGACATCTCTCTGCAACTAAACACGGTTTTGACAACTTTCTTACGAACTCTGTATTTTGATAACTTTGGTGGGTGGAGCACAGGGAGAGCATGTGACTTGCTCAGGGTTCTGTAAGTCAATGGTTGTAGCAGGATTTGAACCTAGAATTTTTAAACTTTGTGTGAGTAAGCTGTTTGGTCAGGAAGGAATTCCTATGGGAGTTTGGAAAGAAACGGTTATTTACTTTTTAGATGGACATTTCATTCAGTAATGTTTTGCATCTTATTGTTTGTGGAGGTCTCTCACTACAGCTACAATAAAGTAGATGCCCCCAAACCCCCCAAAAACGAAAAACAACCTCCAATCCCATTTTTTCTGCTGACTAATGTTTAAATTTACTTGGCCCAATTCTCAAAAGTTGGTGTAAGCCACACCAAAGGCAGCCTGCACTAATTGCTGGTGTTCCATAGACCCTGCAGCCAATTCTCTATTGGGTAGGGTCCCAGCAGCAATGTTCCCCAGCTTGTGGCATGGATAGCCATGCACTGAATGGAGGGCACATCTGGACAGGTTGCCACAAACTTCTATGGCCAAGTGGCAATGTACCTCAGCATTCCCTGGTGATCTAGCAGACCCCCCAGCCCCAATCCCCTTATCCTTATAATATTCAAGTCCCTAATGGTCTACTGGACCCCCCAGTCCCAATCCCATTATCCTTATAATAGTCAGGTCCCTGGTGGTCTGTCAGCCCCCCCCAGCCCAATCCCCTTATCCTTATGATACTCAGGTCCCTGGTGTCTAGTGGACCCCCCAGCTCATATCCCCTTATCTTTATAATACTCAGGTCCCTGGTGGTCTTGAGGACCCCACCAGCCACAGTCCCCTTGTCCTTATCATTCTCAGGTCCCTGGCAGTCTAGCAGACCCCTGCACTGATTTGCCCAAATAACAGGATATTCTGTCCCTGGTGGTCCACCGGCCTCCCAGCCCAATTTGGCCAATTAAAAATATATTAATTCCCTGGTGGTCTAGTGGATCCCTCTCTTTGTCCCTGATTGGCCCATATAATTGCATATATATTGTAACCCTTGTGGTATAGTGGCCCCCTTCACCCCAGCAGGCAGTGTTCCACCACCCTGCTCTCCCTGTCCTATCCCCGAGCCAGCGACCGGCACAACCCTCCTCTCCCCACCATGGACAGCCACCAACTGAACTGTCAAGGAGCACATACTGTATACAGTATATGCTCATTTATTGACTGCTCTGTCAGTCAGTGAGTGCATACTGTACACAGTACATGCTCCTTGCAGTTCAGTTGATGACTGGCAATGATGGGGAGAGGAGGGCTGTGCTAGTCCCCAGCTCAGGAATGGGATGGTGGAGCGGGGTGGTGGTGCATGGCCTGCTGGTGTGGGGGCCACTAGACCACCAGGGTAACAATATGTATCACTATATGGGCCAATCGGGGATAGGGAGGGGGACCACTAAACCACTGGGACATGCTTGGCTACTCAAAAGAAGATTGGGGGGGGGTACTGTGGCACATTGTTGCAAGGTGCTAAACTCATCCAGAGTTCTGAGAATCCTGAATTAGAGGGTTGGCAGTCTGTGTCTGCTGCATGCCCACAAGTGCCATGCCATGGCCCATTTTGTGCCACACAGATGGTGCAAGCTCCCTTTGGTGAACGCAGCCTGCAGTTGAAGCAGGCTGTGTTTGAGAATCGCTTCCAGGGCATTGTTTGGTGCAAGGGGCACTTTGCGCCATTCCTTGTGGAGCAAGCCCTTTGCATCATTCTGGGAGCTTTGAGAATCAGGCCCAATGTATTTAATTATGCATTTAATGTATTTAATTATGCATTTAATGTATTTAAATCACACCACTTCTATAATAAGAAGTGGATGAGACAATCACTGCTGCATTTGCTGGCACAAAGACAAAACATTTCATGCTGGGGCTCCCATCTGAAAATTGCTATCTGCAGAATGGATTCGTGGCATCATGTAAATAGTTGCAAGTGGAACAAAATCACTACTGGTTTTTTTTTGTGTGTGTGTGTAGGTGTTGTATGCAAACTGATTACAATGAATTAATGCCAAGGAAGCCTGAATGTCAAATTGAGCTGCATCCCATTATTTGTGACTATACATTTCTGTGTCTACCCCCTTCCCCACCACCATCACCACCTAAAAACCACCAACCCTGAAGTGGTGGGGAAACATACTGAATTCATTCCGACACATAATAACTTCTGCTTCAATGGTAAACATTATGTTCAAACTATGGGAACAGCAATGGCCACCAGAATGGCTCCACAGTATGCTAATCTCTTTATGGCAAATTTGAAGGAGGACTTTTTAAGGCACTGTACACACAAACCACTCGCTTATTTCCATTACATTGATGATTTATTTGTAATTTGGATGGAGGGCACTGACACACTTAAGGATTTTCATCAAGAACTTAATAACCTCCACTCTGCCATAAAGCTTACCCTGGAATATTCTGCCACAGGTGTTAATTTTCTGGACACCACTGTCACCATCAAGGATGGAACCTTACATATGTGTATTTACAGGGAGCCAACAAACAGAGATGTTTACACAGGAATAGTAATCACCCAAGCCACATTAAGAAATCTGTTATGTACAGTCAAGCACTTTGGTATCAGTATCTGTTCAAATGAGGAAGACAGAAATACACATTTGGCTATGTTGAAAAACCTTTATTGAGCAGGGTAACTCCTCCAGAGAAATTGACAGGACACTAGAACATGCAACACAAGTACCAAGACAATAACTACTTCAGTATAAGGAAAAAACAGCTACCAACAGAATGCCCTTAGTAGTCACATATCATCCAGACCTTGAACTTCTACGTAAGATTATTAAGGACCTCCACCCAATATTTAGTGAGGATGAGACCCTAAATTGTATTTTTAAGGAACTACCACTACTATATTTTAAACAACCACCAAACTTAGCCAACCTAATTATTAGGAGTAAACTTTCACCAGAACAGAATGCCATGACGCTAAATGGTGCACGACCCTGTCATCAACTCAGATGTAAGACTTGTGAGCTCATTTCACTTCGGACTGTGTGATTACACCACAAAACAGGCAATTCAGGGTACAGGGGAATTATACATGTGCATCATGGCATGCTGTTTATTTCATTCAGTGCAAGAGATGTCCACAAACAGGTTATGTTGGAGAGAAAAGCCAGCCACTCCAAACTGGAATGAACTCACTCAGACATAGTATTAATGTGAAGATGACTGAAAAACCAGTGGGGCAACACTTCTCTCGGCCAGACCACTCCATCTCAGATATGTCAATAATGGTCTTAAAAGGAAATCCCAAATGTACACAACAGAGATGGGCTTTTCAGATCAAACTTATATTACTTCTTAATATGGTAGAAGATGGAATGAACACAGATTTTGGGTTTATGGCACAGTATACCACTTAAACATCCACAGACGTTTTTTCAAAGGATATACATATTATAGGACTTCAGCATCCCCTTGTGTGTGAGTGTGTGTAGGTGTGGGGCAGGTGGGGGTTATGTGAGTGTGGTGGGTGTGAGTGCTGCTGTCACATTGAGGTGGACTTATATTCAGGTACATAACAAAATTATGTTACAGTGTGTTATGATGCTTAGTTCATACACATAATGAATATTATTTCCTTTTTACTAGTTATCTTCCCTGGGGGTGGGGTCAGTTCCATTGGTTCTTATTCAGATTCCATAGCCTATTACTGTACATACAGTAGTTTTATTATATACTGTCACATTTTTGAACTCTGAACATATTGAGGTGCAGTATCTCATTTGCATGGGGGTCCATGACAGAGTAATTACATTGGGTTAATATTGTAGTGATTTGTGGAAATGAGGGTATAGTATGTTAGGACTCTTGTCTCATATATGTAGTGTACTTTCACTTCTAACTAGTTATCCTACCCTGAGAAGGGTGGAGGTTTTATTTCATTGTAGTTCTATTCTGAATCCTTGGACTGTTACTGCACATAAAGTGTTGCATTTTTGAACTCTGTCCATATTAGGATGCATGATCTCTTTTACTTGGAGGTTCATGACAAGTTTATTTATTTTAGGTAACAACTGAAGTGAGCGATGTGAATGAGGGCGCATTAAGATGTGTGTGTGTGTGTTATCTTCCCCCGGGTGGGGGGGAGGAATTTATTTCCTATGATTTTATATTCAGATTCCTTAGACATTTTCAGTACATCAAGTTGAAATCTGTACTTATCAGATTACATGGTCTTAGACAAGCAGCTTTTTTGTTTGGCTCTTATACTGCCAATTTATATTATCATGTATAAACTCCTGTTACAACACCAAAGGCCTTAAGGTTTATTGAGCATAATAACCAGTCTGAGAGTATAGTTGAGTAATGTTTCCAACTTTGTTTTACATTCAATGTAGTGTGAAACTATTGCTCAAATTGGGTAAACTTTACTTGAAACCCTTTGCATGCCATGTAGATTTACTTTGTAGTTCTATTTTGAAGAGCTGGTTTCAGTTTACAATTGTGTCACATTTTAGCATGTCTTGAATCTGAGTGGGTTTGACTCATAATTGGGATATACAGTTCTATGCTGGAGATGTCATCTTACTCTGAAGATATCTGTAAGTTATTTTAGTTTATGTGCAGTGTACTCCCTGTATGTGTATATGCTCTAAGCACATCTGACCTCTAGGCCCTTTTAGCTGAAGCTGAACTGGTATTTTTCACCTTCTCTGATGTGTCTTGTGTTATTTCTTAAACGAGTATTTTAAACCAATGGGGATTTTTTCAGGTTTTTTTTTCTGCATGATCTGGGTGTTAAAATTATGGGATGTTCTATGTAACTGTCATTACGCTTCATAGGAAGGACTGGGTTGGTCCGAAAGCTAAAGCTCCTGGTCAGGATCATAGAAACAGCGTGTGTCTATCTGATCCTACTCTTAACTGCTATAACATCAACCTAAACAAGCAGTGTCACTTAGACTGATGTAAATACTAAGCCTAAGGAGGGCTGTGCTGCAAGGGATATAAAATCAGACCGCAATACTTGTTTGCACAAAGGTATTTCCCTGGAGGCTCAAGACGGCACTCTGCCCTGGTGCCCCACTGCACCTAGTCAGTGCACAGCATTTTCAGACTAAATCCTAGTAACACAAGGCCAGAAAAAAAAGGAAAATGCCTATCAGGGGGTCACCTAAGAGCGGGAGGTTGGGCCTGTGCAGGCCTAACAAGATGCTCCTCTTTGCTGCTTTATATATCTCCATAGTGCTCTGGGTCGACTGGCTTGCTGGTAGACTGGGCCCTGCTACCCAGTTCCCAAATGGACCAGACTAGTCACTATCACTGCCCCTCGCTGTCAACATATCCCAACTACTAGCTGGCAAACTCAGTAGAAGTGGAATATGTTACAAGGCTATCCACCTAATGACCAATAGACCAAGAAAAATTAGGTTCCCACCCTTAACTTACTTTCTCCATCTTCTGTTCGTAGCACTGCTGTTGCTTGCCAGGGACATTCAACCTAACCCAGGCCCAGGTGTCAATAACACTTCTATCTCCTCCTCTCAAGACCTGGCCTGGACGGTACCCAGAGGCCTGAAGGTTGCCCACATGAATATCTGCAGTCTTCGGCCCAAAATTCATGAAGTACAAGTGTGGCTTGCCCTCTATAATCCAGATGTGCTTGTAATCTCTGAGACCTGGTTGAAACCCCAGGTCCTTGACCACGAAATTGTGGCCCCAGGTTATCTCTGCTATCATCAGGACAGAAGCCAGAAAAGAGGAGGCGGGGTACTTATCTATGTGAAGGATACCCTAATATCGTCCCGTCTCTGCCTGCAGGTAAACATGCATGGTATGGAATCTATCTTTATACGGATCACCCTTGGCGGTACCAAACACCTAAACATAGGGTGTGTATATAGTCCCCCTAAGGATGCACTCCGATCCCTTGAGACACTCACTAAAAACCTAACAGTAGAGTGTACATCAGAACTCATCATTTTTGGAGACTTCAATCTGAACTGGGCCAAAGAAGCTAGGTCCTCTTTTAATGGTATGTTACACGAGGAAAACCTTGCCCAGATTATCTCCCTTCCCACCAGACTGAACTATAAAATGGGAAGTCACTCAACCATTGACTGGGCATTGGTATCTAACCCAAAAAATGTCCAATTGACTGGCACCATGGCTGATGCTCTCAGTGACCACTCGCCCATTTTCTGTGTCTGGAAAAACAGGGCTGAAAAGGTCCCGCCTAGAATGCTCACCACCTGGGACTACTCAAAGTTTTCTCCGGTGCAATACAATTTCCTTCTGGGCAACCTAGATTGAAGTCCCCTAAGATGTCTCCCTACCTTGGAGGAGGCAGTTGACTTTTTCAACAGATCTATCTTGAGTGTAGCGGACCTCCTGGCCCCAAATAAGACCTATCGGGTAAAAGGCCACTGTTACAAGTGGATTACCCCACCCTTAAAGGCCCTAATGAAGAGTCGAGACAGAGCCTGGAAAAAGTTTAAGGGCTCCTCACTTCCAGCAGACTGGGTAATTTACAGAGCACTCAAAAACCAATGTAAACAGGCCATCAAGATAGCTAAAAAGGTGTACCTCAACCACCTCCAGAAAACAAACCTTGGAAATCCAAGGACTTTCTGGTCCAATATCAATGAACTGATAAAGGGAAACAAAAAGACTGCCACAGGCCCTATCAAGGCTAATGGGCAGGTACTGCATGATGAGGCACTAATTGCTGAAACTCTCAACATATTCTTTACAAACCCAGACAAACATAAGGCAGAGTCCTTTGTGCCCAATAACCAGTCTGTTCCTCTGGATCCCCCAATCCTTCACCACCCACTCTTTCACTTGCGGCTGGCAAAGGTAAATGAGGACCTGGCTATCCTAAAAACCCTGAAAACAAGAGGCACAGGAGGCCTGGATGGAATCAAAGCTAGACTGCTTAAAGAAGGTGCCTTGGCACTTGCAAGACCGCTCACCTGGCTCATCAACAGGTCCCTACAAGAAGGATATGTCCCAGGGCTGTGGAAGCAGGCGCATGTGGCCCCAATACACAAGGGCGGACCTGTGGAATCTATTGAGAACTACAGGCCTATCTCATTGCTGTGTACCCTGGCAAAAATCCAGGAGAAACTAGTATATACCCAGCTTAGGGAACACCTTGAGACACACATGCTGATGTCCCCGTCGCAACATGGCTTTAGAGCCAAACATGGGACTGATACAGCCTTAACAAAGTTCTCTACTGAGGTACTTAGAGAAATGGACTCTGGATTCAACATGGGATGGTTTTCATAGACCTCTCCAAGGCCTTCGACCTGGTGGATCACAGACTTCTACTCCACAAACTCCTCCACATAGGCCTGGATACCCATACCCTTAAATGGGTGGAAAGCTACCTTTCCGGTCGCACCCAAAGAGTCAGGTGGCAAAATAAACTCTCCAAACCACAGTCCCTAAAGGAGGGTGTCCCACAAGGGTCGATACTAGGGCCCCTAATGTTCTCACTATTTGTTAATGAAATGCACAATCACTGTGGGAACAGCAAAGTAATCCAATATGTGGGTGATGCTGTTATTTACAAAGCCTCTGACAACCTGGATGACCTAGGCCCATACCTCCAAAAGGATATCCATGTCATGGAGGAATGGCTCACCATGAACAAAATGGTCCTAAATACCAATAAAACCAAAGCTATGTTGTTCAGTCCTAAAACCCTCGGACTAGACAGATCACAATCACTCCAAATTACATCCCTGGAGGGCAACAAACTAGAAGTAGTCTCCTCGACAAAGTACCTTGGCCTTACCCTCGACCAAGGTCTCACTTTCAAGCAACATGTAGACCAAGTTACCCAAGTAATCCATACCAAACTCAGATTACTGTATCGGCTCAAGGAACAGCTGACCCCCGAAGCTAGGACTGCAATAGCTTCTAGTGTCCTACTCCCAACGCTAACATATGCTGCCCCGGTCCTTCAGGGTGTCGCTAAACTGGAATATGGTAGACTACAGACACTATACAATAAGGTAGTCCACTTTGCCTCCTCATCCCACTCAAGGAGCCACCATTGCGAGGCTCAACTGGTCATCCTTTGAAGCTCGCCTCAGGTACCCTGTACTCTGTCTGGCGTAAAAACTAATCAGCCCAATGCCTCCCCTGAGCTTCGACGGACTACTAACAGTAAAGAGAAACATACGCAACCTCAGGTCCTCAGGCCAAATGCTACTAGAGATCCCTAAGGTCAGGACCAAGGCAGGTTGCAAGTCCTTCTCACACGCTGCCCGCTCCCTCTGGAACAATCTCCCTTTGGAGGTGTGCGAAACCCCATCGGTACCGTGCTTCCGCATTAGACTCAAGACCCACCTGCTGTCAAGGAGTAAATGCCTATGCTATGGTACCTGACACTACAATAACGACCCCGTGTCAGCTCTCTCTACCATACTTAGTCTCTACCCACTGAATTGTTAGCACTTACTCCTCCTCGCATTCACAGAAAATATCCTATGACTCTTAGATGTATGTTATCCAATGAATTTCACGGTACTGTCTCATTACTTTGTATGTTTCTGAAGCATGAACAAATGAACAACAGATTAAGTAGTTAGACATTTACAACTCATAGATAAGAAGGCTATGCCTCATGAATTTGTAAACTGTTGCATACTGTATACCCTCAGCCTGTATATGTACCACTGTCTTCTATTTTATGTACTGTTTACTTCCCGGGTCGCCCCTGAAAAAGGGACCTCCGGGGCCCAGTGGGCCTACCCGGTCATTAAAATTCAATAAATAAATAAATAAAGCATTTTTTTCTTTTTGTTACACCTATGTTGGTCCAATAAAAGGTATCAAATCATGTGCTTCTTGATCTCACCAAAAAAAGGGACATCCACTCCTGGTTCAACTGCTCACTTATTAGCCAATGAAAGTGGCTTTATCAAGGGTGTAGGCAGGCATACTCACTGTACACATTTGTGTACAGTTTTGTTGAGTGCCTGTCACAAACCATACCTTTCTGTTAACATTTTCATCCTAATCTTTAGTATTTGGGTTAGTGTAGGCTTGTAAATATGATCCTGTACTGCACAGTTCTGTACTCGCCATCTGATGTGAAGCCTTTGTAAATGAGCCCATTGAGCTCAAAGGTGCTATCTGATTATTACAATAAATAAAAATAAATAAATAAATATACAATCAGATTAAGGTATAAAAAGTTATACTCTTCTTTCTGAATGAAAACTATAATAATTCAAACATTCTTAAAAGTGAAACAGAGCTCTGTGCTCTGCCTTTGAGAAAATGTCCAACACAAAAAAAAAATACAGCATGGGACAAAACATAAATGAAATAAAGCCTTATTTCCTATGAATCCTTATTCAGATTCCTTAGACATTTTCAGTACATCAAGTTGAAATCTGTACATATCAGATTACATGGTCTTAGTTTCTTGGTGGTCTTTGACAAGCAGCTTTTTTGTTTGGCTTTTATGCTGCCAATTTAGACTTTAGAGTGCATAAATTAGTACATAAATTAGTACATTAAAGCAATAATCAAGAGGCCAGAGAATCAGGGTTCCACATCAGGTGGTGAGTGCAAAACATTGCAGCAAAGGATTTAAACAAAACTCATATTGACTGTTTTTAGATTGAATAAATAGTACACATGAGTAATAATCAGGAGACAGAGAATCAGGGAAGGGGACAAGAAAAAGGAAGGGCTGAAAATATAGGGGTAGGGTAAAGGATAGGGAGTGTAGTGAAAAGTTAGGGAAAGCGTTTGGACAGGGAGTCTGAGGGTAGAAATGTTGATTGGTAGTGGAAGGGGAGGGCAGCAAAGCATCTTCATGAGCCTTGTCAAAATAAAAGAGGAAGTTGAGGAAGAATCAGTGGCAACTACAGGGGTCAGTGGGTGTTGGTGCCTTTCTCAGGCCAGCCTTGAACTGGTTAGTTTTGGAGAGGTTGACAAGGGACTCAGGTAGGACACTAATCCAAAGTGGGGCCCTGAAGGCAAAAGAATATGTGGCTAGAGTGGTTCAGCAGAAATGAACATTCAGGGCATTCCTAAACATTTTCCTGGATGAGAAATTATTTGTGACAGAAGTCAGAAGGCTCATGACTGATGGAGGTGTGAGCCTAAGGAGGGCTTTTTTGACCATAAGGCATTTACTGTGAACTGGACCCAGCTCCGACTCATCTCTTGATGAGATGTGTTGGGACCATAGACCCAGTGTTTAATGGGATTGTCTGGTGTTCGATGCCGGAGGGAATCTTTCTGGGTGCCTTGAAAGAAGCTCTGGTGAGACCCCTCCTGAAAAAAGCCTTCTCTTGACCCAAATGTCCTGGTGAATTACCATCCAGTCTATAACCTGCCATTCCTGGGCAAGGTTGTTGAGAAATTAGTGGTGCAACAAATTGAAAAACACCTTTTGTCCTTTGACATCTATGAGCCATTTCAGTCTGGTTTCAGGACTAGGCATAGCACTGAAACAGCATTAGTCAGGGTGCATAATGACCTCCTGAGGGCTAGAGACAGAGAAGACAGATCAATTGTACTCCTTGATCTCTCATCAACTTTTGATACTGTGGATCACATCATGCTTCTTGATCACCTTCAAGAGTATTGTGGACTCACCAGTACTGTCGTCAACTGGTTTGAGACCTATCTCTCTAGCAGGGAGCAGCGGGTGGTGATGGGAATTTCACCTCCTCCCCAAGGCCCCTCTCATGTGGAGTACCTCAGGGTTCGATCTTGTCACCAATGTTATTCGCAGTATACATGCTGCCCCTAGGAGAGTTCATTAGTCAATACAGTGTGGGATTTCATTGCTATGCAGATGATACCCAGCTGTATTTGTATTTTGCCCTGGGAACACATTATGCCATGGAAGTGATTGACAGCTGACTGGCCAAGATCAATGACTGGATGTCCTCCAGCTGGTTGCAACTAAACCAGGAAAAGATGGCGGTACTAGTGAATTAGTCAGGTCAAAGGTATGATGGGAGTGCCTCTGGAGTGGGCACAGGATTGCTTCTGGGATCCACACCACTGATGGCCTCCCTTTGGGTATGGGATCTTGACATTGTTCTGGACACAGATTGACACTTCATGCTCAGATGTCATCTGTGGTCAAAAGTGGTTTTTACCACTTGAGACTTGAGGAACATCACCAGAATTAAGCCCCTAGTTCCACCAGAAGACCTGTCATCACTGGTGCACACCTTGACTTCAAGGCTGGATTACAGCAATGCTCTATTCTTTGGGGTCTCTGGTGGGACCCTCTGCCAGCTACAGCTGGAACAGAATGCAACAGCTAGGTTACTGACAGACCTGGCAAGGTCCAGTCATGTGACTGTGTTCCTGCGGGCTCTGCATTGGCTGCCTGTCAGGTGGAGGATCCTTTTCAAGGTGAGCTTGCTCACCCTAGACCCTATATGGGCTGAGCCCTGGTTATCTGGCTGATCTCCTGGCACCTGTCTCCTCAGTCCAGTCTCTCCGTTCCTCAGCCTAGGGCCTCCTTTATGTTCCCAGGGTCAAGCTAAAAACATCCGGTGACCATGCCTTTAGTGTCGCTGGGCTGACCCTGTGGAACACTCTGCCAGCTGTTATCAGGGAGGCCCAAACAGTCAAGCTGTTTAAAAAGTGGCTAAAGGACCACCTTTTCTGTTTGGCCTTCCCCGTTGAAGGCGATTGACCAGGATTAATTTTATGAAGTTTTTAGCCATGCTGAGATTTATGTATGTATTTAATTGTTTTAAATGTTACTGTGTGTTGTGTTTGTATTAACCCTACCTTTTAATGTAAGCTGCCCAGAGCCTCAGGGATTAGGTGCCAGATAAATAAAATTTGTCTTGCCTTGCCCTGCCTTGCCTTACTTTGCAAGTGTGAAATCTGATCCTGTCCTGAAAGGGGAGCCATTTGGTCAGGGTATAGAGAGCACAGGTATGGGTAGACTTATCTGCACCAAGCACAAAGTGACAAGCCTTGTTCAGAAGAAGCTTGATCCTGTTCAGGGCTGTGTCTGAGGCCACACCATGGATTGTTATCCCATAGTTAATAATTGGAAGAATGGAACTAACCATTGCAACTCACCTTGCTTCATGGGTCAGGTTATGCTTCTGCCTGTATAGAGACCCACGTTTTTTGTTGGCAGAGTTGACCACATTGTCCACATGGGGAGTGAAGGAGAGTGATTTATCTACTATGACCCCTAGATACAGTACTTCAAGGTGTTTACTTGTTCCAGAGATAAACCCTTCTCATTTAGGATAGTGAGGGGGGTTGTCCTGTTCTTTTTCTGGGGTCCAGTAAAGAGCATCATTTTGGTCTTCTTGTAGTTTAATACAAGTTTGTTAGCCTTGAACCAAGTTTCAAGTGACTTATACCTGTATTGCAAGTCATGAGTAAGGATATCTATGCAGGGACTTATGTTGACATTTTTGGCATCAGTGGCGTATAGAAGGACCTGGGATGCAGGGCATGGTTTGGGTAGGTTATTGATTAATAAGCTGAAGAGTAAGGGTCCTAAGATGAAGCCCTGTGGAACTTTGATCATCACACTTTGTGTCTGATAGAACCCCATTAATTTTGACACACTGGACCCTATCTATGAGGTAGCTGGAGAACCAGGCCACCATACCTGTGGATAGGCCAAGGGAGTGGAGTTTATCTAGTAGAAGGGAGTGACTGACCAAGTCGAAGGCCTTTGTAAGGTCAACATAAATACAGCCTACAAGGTGGCTACTATCGAGAGTGTCATAAATAAAGTTTGTATATTCAATTAAAGCTGTATTGGTGCCATGGTGTTTTCAGAAGCCATGTTGCTGTGGACATTAAATTTAATATCTTTCCAGACAAGTTACGAGTTGGTCTGATACTATCCTTTCTATGGCTTTAGAGATGGGTGAAAGGATAGAAATGAGCCTGTAGTTTGAGACAATGAAGCGGTCACCTCCTTTGTGAACTGGAGTTTCCTGCACCATTTTCCAAACACTGGGGAACTGTAAGTACTGCAAGGAGAGGTTGAAGGTTTTTGTTAGTGGAGTAACAATCTCATCAATTGATAGTGCTACTAATTTTATATTAAGGGTATCACTACTCATTCTGGTCTTATTGAAGACCCTCTTTAAGTATCTGATGGTGTCAGAGACAGAAACGGCTTTGAAGGTAGGAAGGGTCTCCGGAGCCTTTGGGAATGTCTGGATCCAATTGGCCAACATAGGGAGGCTCTGTGTCCAGAGACAGAACAATGCTGAGGTCAGTGAAGGTGCTATTAAATAAATTTGCAATTTCGTTTGGGGCAGTGATAGTAGTGCCATTATTATCAAGCAGTGGGGGTGTCAGTTTGTTGCCTTTTCCCACGCGCTCCTTGAGAGATTGCCTGAACCTTTTTCCATTTCCCCAATTTCTGGTCTGCCTCTCCTTGAAGTAGGATGACTTGGCCAGTCTTATGTTTCTGGTGCATTTGTTGCATGCAGCCTTGTAGTTTTGCAGATCAGTAAAGGAGCCAGAGGCCCTGGTCTGGTGCTAGAGGTTGTCCCTATCCCATGTATGAGCCAGGAGAGTAGGTGTGACCCATGCAGCTGTAGAGCCTTTCAGCATTCATTTTTTAAGAGGGCAAATTTATCGCAGGTGGCATTAAATTCAGAGATGAAAAAGTCCATTGCCAGATCAACGTCAGGCATGTAGTCTAGGTAGCTCGAGTCCAGGTTAGCAAGGTGCTCCTTGAAGGTGCCGATTAGTCAATTTGGAAATATCCTGGAGTCGATTAGCTTTTTTGGGGGGGGGGGGGTTAGTGATTTTAGCTGATCAGGTGCTTAGTACTAGGGAATGATTGCTAATGACAGACAACAAGGTGACCTCGGTTAGCCTCTCAGAGTGGCTAGCTAGCATCCAGTCTATGAAGGTGCTGGTCCCTGTTCTGTAATATAGAAACATAGAAGCTGTCAGCAGATAGGGACCATATGATCCATCAAGTCTGCCCTTGGCTTCCTACCCCCTACTTAGCTGCCTGCTTGTGTATCCCACAGTGTCTGTCCCATGCCTACTTGAAGTCCCCCTCTGTCTTGGCTCCCACCATCCCCTCCAGCAGGCTATTTCATGGTTCCACAATGCGCTCTGTGATGAAGAATTTCCTCATATTGTTTCTGAACTTTCCTCCCTTAAGTCAAAGGTTGTGTCCTCTAGTCCTGCTGTAGTCCTTTACCTGAATGCGGTTCTGCACGTGCACCCTGTTGTTGCCTTTAAGGTATTTGAATGTTTCTATCATGTCCCCATGATTCCTGCATTGTTCTACCAAGTATAATTTGAGGTCATCCAGTCTTGTCTCGTATGGTTTCTGATGCAAGCCCTGCACCATCTTTGTTGCTCTTCTCTGTACCGTCTCCAGCCCATCTATGTACTTCCTGAGGTGTGGTCTCCAGAATTGGACACAGTACTCCAGGTGAGACCTGACATGGGACCAATACAGGGACATGATTACTTCATGCCTTCTGCTCGTGATACCCCTTCCTGTGCATCCCAGAAACCACTAGCCTTTAGTGCTGCCTTTTCACATTATCTTTTTTGTTTGTTTGTTTAACCAGGAGTAGCACACTAAGCTGAAAGCTTTTTTACAGGTGCATCCTGGGAGCACAGGGAAGTTAAGTGACTTGCTCAGGGTTACACAGTATGTAAGTGGAAGGTGTGGGATTCAGACCCAGGTCTGGTCTGCTGGATGTCACCAGATTTTCAGATCAGAGCCTTAAACCACTGCGCTATACTGCCTCCGTATCTACTGATATGATCACCCCTAGGTCTTGCTCCTGTCTGGTAGCCATCAGCTGCTCCCCTCCCATTGAATACAGTTTACCTGGGTTACACTTTCCCAGGTGTATGACCTTAAATTTTTTGGCATTGAATTTCAATTGCCAGGTCTTGGACCACTCCTCCAGTTTTCGAGGATCAGGTTCCATGCTCTCTTGTCCCTCTGTTGTGTCTACCCTGTTGCCAGTTTTGGTGTCATCTGCCAACAGGCACACCTTTCCCTTCAGTTCATCCGCAATGTCGCTGATGAATATGTTGAAGAGGACAGGTCCCAGACTGAGTCCTGCGGGACCCCGCTAGTCACCCTCTCCTCCACAGACAGAGTGCCATTTATTAATACTCTCTGAGTTCTCCCATGTAACCAGTTTCTGACCCAGTTTGTAATCTTGGGCCCAGTTCCCATGTTCTCTGTTTTTTTGACTAGTCTCCTGTGTGGAATGGAATCAAAAGCTTTGCTGAAGTCCAGGTAGACCACATCCACTGCCCCACCTTGATCCACTGTTTTGGTGACCCAATTGAAAAAATCAGCCAGGTTTGTCTGGCAGGACCTCCCTGCCATGAAACCGTGTTGATTTTTGTCAAGCTGACCAGTTTGCTCCAAAAAAGCTATGATTATTTCCTTCAGCGGGGACTCCATCAGTTTTCCCATGACTGACGTTAGACTAACCAGACAGTAGTTATCTGGCTGTTCCTTGCTTCCATGCTTGTGGAGCAGTACTACTGTTGTACTCTTACAATCCTCCATCACCTTGTTGAAGAGCACTGCTAAGGGGGCTGCCAGTTCTCTCCCTAGTTCTTTCAGTATTCTTGGGTGTATCTCGTCTGGCCCCATAGCTTTATCTAACTTTAACTTGTCTATTTCCTCCAGGAACCTTTCCTCTGTGAAGGGACCCATATCTATTCCTTCAATCAGACACTTCTTTATGCCTATTGTTGGTCCGTTAACATCTGCTTCCTGTGTGGACTGAACAGAAGCACTCAAGTGCCTCTGCCTTCTCCCTGTCTTGCTCTGTGCTTGACCGTCTTTTTTTTGTGATTCTAACAATGCCCCCTTTGGTCTTCCTTTTTTCACATATGTACTTGTAGAAAGTTTTGTTATCCTTTTTTTACTTCCTGGGCTATCCTAACCTCTGTTTCAGCCTTTGTATTTCTTATCACTTTCCCTGTCTCTTTTAGTTTATGTTTATATTCTGTTTTGCCTGCCTCATTCCCAGACTCCTTGTACTTTCTGAAGGCTATGCGCTTTTCTCTCACCGTGTTGTCACCTCCTTGGAAAACCATAGTGGGTTTTTCCTCCTTTTGTTTTATTAACCTGATGGGCACACTGTGATGTGACCGTGGTTATTGCATCCTTCAACTTTGTCCAATATTCCTCAATGCTCCTTTCTGTCGAGTTCCTAAGGTTGTCTCTTAAGCAGGCCTTCATGTTTGTGAAGTCTGCCCTCCTGAAGTCAAGGACCTTCAGTTTGGAGTGTGTGGAGTCTGCAGTCCATTTTGCCCCGAACCATACCATGTTATGATCACTGTTGCCCAGGTGGTTCCCTACTTCAACACCCATAACCCTATCACTATTTGTGAATATCAGATCTAGAACTGCATTACCCCTTGTGGGTGATGTCACTTGTTGACTTAGGCCTGCTTCCTGTAGTGTGACTAGAAAATGAAGAAGAAGAAAAAGAATCAGCATTTATATAGTGCTTTTCATACGCAGTATATCCCAAAGTGCTTTACAAGCAATGCTAGACTGGTAGTGAAGTGACTGAATGTGCAGTAGTGGCCATATCGCACATCAACACCCACACACAGCCTGGACAATTGCATGAACTGGTTTATGGGAAGGGAAATGTTGGCCAGGACACCAGGAATGTCCCCTACTGTTTGTGAAGAGTGCCCTGGGTTCTTTTACTTCCACCTGGACACTCACCAGGACAACACCAGGATGGGTAAAAGGGATCTCAGTTTAATGTCTCATCCAAAGGATGGCACACCCCAGCAGTACAGCACCCCCCCAAATACTGCACTCAGATGCCAGCTTTTAGCAAGTCCAATCCCAGTGTGGGATGAGGACCTAGGAATTCTCTGCTCTTCTGTGATGCTGCTGAGTGGGTATTCCAATCTGTGTCCAGCAGATTGAAATCCCCCACCAGCATCATGTCCCCTTTGCCTGACACCTGGAGGATGGTTTTCAGGATTTCCTTATCTCTGGCTTCCTTCTGATTTGGGGGTCTGTAGATTATTCCTTCCCAAATGGGTTTCCAGCTTCCGGCCCCTATTGTGATCCACAGATCTTCTGTTTCCCCTAGTGCCTGCTGCATTTGTGCAGCATTGATGGGATCCTTAACATAAATAGCTACCCCCTTCCTTTTTCCCAGTCATATCTTGCCTAAACATGTTGTGCCCCAGAACAGTCACCTCCCAACCGTGATTATTTGTGAACCATGTTTCGGCCACGGCCACCCAGTCTAGTCCTGCTTCAGCTATTGTGGCAGTGAGGTCAGTTGTCTTGTTAGCCAGACTGTGTGCATTGAGGCATAGTGCTGACCCCTCTTGCTGTGTCGCTTTGTTTGTCATGCCTCCCTTGATCTCATTGTTCGTCCCTTCATAGTTTTCCCTGTTTATGGTCCCTTCCTTTCCATTGTGATGGTCAACGCCAGAGCCAGAAAGGGTTTTATATTCCCTGCTTTCTGCTTTTGCTATCCTGGAGTGTGTAGATTTGGTGCTAGCTGGAGGGGGGAGAGACAGCAGGCTCTATGTGTGCTTCTCCTAGAGCTACAATCACCTCCCCTCACACTAGTTTCAATCAATCAATCAAAATCTTTATTTAATCAGGTGAACATCATTGAGCATAGCTCATTTACAAGATGGACCTAGTTTAAATGTCCTATGTGGACATCAAATTTCTGGTCCAGTGCTCTGACTCCCTCATTAGTCAGGTGGAGACTGTTGAATCTGAAGAACTCCCTTTCCCAGACATTGCCCCAGTTTCCAACGAAGTGGTTCCCCTTTGTGTGGCACCAGTCCTTGAGCCTTGCGTTGAGCTCACTTATCTCTTTCTCCCTGATTTTTTGCCTGTTCTTCCCCTTTTCCCAAACAGGCAGAATCTCAGAGAATGCAATGCTGGACAAAAATTAAAACAATTTCTTGCTGAGCTGTGCAATGTATTCCTTCACCTCCTCGACCGACCGGGTAGCAAGGTCATTGTTCCCTAGGTAGACCAGGATGTTTGAATCCTCTTCTTCCTTTTTAACTATGTTGACAATTTGGTCAGTGTCTCTCCAAGCAGATGCTCCTGGGAGACATCTGACCTGCACATCTGCATGTTTGTTTTGTCTCAGGTAGTTAGTTTTGGTGCTGTTCATTACAGTCTGAGTGAGGCAGAGGTTGTCTACTCTATCTTTATATACAATACTGATATTGGTGGCCCAATTAATGTTAAAATCCCCCATGATTATCATTTCCCAGTTCAGAATGGCTTGTTTATAGTGACAGGCAAATGTGTCGAGGTCCCAGGGTGCTTGTCAAGTGGCAGGTAAACAGTCATGATTACTATTTTTTTTTTGCCCATTACCCAAGAAAAGTCACACAGCAAGACATTCACAGTCATTAGTCATAGGGATAAGGGCAAGCTTATGCCCCTTGATGTTGTTCCTAAGATACAGTAGGCAACCTCTGCCATGCTTAGATGTCCTATCCTGCCTGAATAAGTTGTATCCACTCAGGGAAATCTGGCCAGCAGGGATTTTAGGTGATAGCAATGTCTCCATGATGGAGATTATATTAGGCTTAGTTAGCACAACCCATGCCTCCAGAAGGGTGAATTTTAGGAGGAGGCTTCCTATACAGAGTGATGCAATCCTGAGGGTGCTTAGCAGTGCCCTGGGGAGTTCCATTCTGGGGCCAGGGTTAGGATGGATATTTCCTGACAGTAATAGTAGGATTAGCAGCAGTAATCTAGTGCATGGCCAGTGGTGAAACTGCAAAGTTAGCTTGTGTGCTCTCTCATACGTTTGTTGTTGTATTCAGGTTCGGTTCCCCAGTTTCCCACTGGTAATGTTTTGGGTGATAGCAGCAGAATGGTATTGGAAGCAACTTTCTAGTGGATCCAGATGGGGTGGTTGTAGGATGTGGGCCGTCATGTTGCCAACTCATTTTGGTCACGGCAATTAGGGTGCCGCTACAAAGGTGACAGTGAAAGGGGCCATCTTGATTTTAGATCACCCCACACTCATGTCACCCTTTGCACCCTCACAGTTTCTACCCCGTCTGGGGCATGCCCACCCTGGAGGAGGTTATATTTAATTTGGGGGGTGCAGTGGGCGAAGCCCACCACAAAAGCGACCATTTCCAGGGCGGGAGCTTTCGTGCTGTAACTCCCGGGAGACAAAATGCCTGGTTCTGTAATGCCAGTGGGATTTTGCATGTGCCGTAATCAGCATTGGCAAAATGTATGTCACTGCAGCATGGGTGAGTCCTTGTAGGAAGTATTAATATAAGGCCAAGAATGAAGAAAGGACTCAGGGGGAGGTCAAAAAGCTGAGCATATGTTGGCATGGATTGGAATAATTAAAGTGAGTTAAGTTCACTATATTGTTAATGGTTTTATTTAATGTAGTTAGAGTAGCTAGCTGGACCTCTATAGGCAGGAAGCAGGGACAAGTGAAGAGAGCAGATGTCAAGTGAGGAGAGGAAATAGAGCATGTAGTAGGGCCTGGGGAAGAGAGCAGTTGGCAAGGGTGCAGTTCTGTGGGCTGACAAAGACAGCTGAGCAGCTGACTAGATTGTAGAGCACCACTTGGGGAACCAATTGAGGAGGGATAAATACGTTTGTGGATACTGACATGGGTGGAGGGGTGGGTAGGTGGGTAAGTACTATGCAGCACGGTGCAGTGGAGGCTGTCACAAATGCACTCCACAGGTCAGGCCCTCTGCTCCCACAGTGCCAATCTCAAAGCACAATAATATGAACAGGAGACAGACAGGGTAACCCTCCTGTCTGTTTTGGGTCTGAATCACCTACCAACCTCAAGTCCTGGGAGTCAAAATGTGAACCTTATGCTAGCATACCCTGGTAACAGGCTCAGACATATATTCTCTTTGGGGAAATGCAATATCATCCTTCACCCAGAGGCACCCAGCCAGGTTTTTCAAAATGTACCCTTATGACTCAATGTGAGACCTAGGCATATTCTTATCTTTAACAAGATTAGTAGCACATTCAAGCCCTTAACAGCTGTCAGAATTAAACACTGGTTCAGCATTCACATGCAAAAAAAAAACTGAAAAGCCACAGGTAGTATTTCAAAGAAAATATTGTTTACTACAAATTGTAAAATAGGTAAAATCTCAAACACAGAACAAATAAATCAATAACGTACAGTCACATAAAATAAATGGGAAGTTACAGAACACAAAGACACCTACCAAAATACTTAAAAGCTATTGCTTAGTTAGATGTTACCATAAGTGCCTGCTTTAGCTTAGAAGCTAAGTGTCTCTCTCATGAGTCCAGAATTAAAAAGCTATGTTTCCCTCAGATGCCTTACCCTTTCAAAATTCTCTCCCACCCCCACCCCCTTTGGTGAGGTCACCTTAGATCCTCCCATAGATTTAATTTCTACTGTGGAAATCAAGAGTCAGCAATTTTTTAAACATGAGTCTTTCATCAAGACGTCCCCTTTGATGTCTCCCTGGTGATTTCCTGTTTTGCTAGAGAGATCTCAGGTTTATGACTGATAACAAGGTTCTGTGACCAAATGGTCTCTTCCTGCAGGAATCATAAAATTTTGCAATGTCTTCACTTGGCATTTTGGCAAGAAATATTTAATTAAGACAGAACACAAAACTTTTAATTAGGGTTTCTCTTCACTGGTCAATTTAACATATTTCTGTTTCAGCACCGCAGAAACCTTGGAGGTCAAAGGTCAAGTTTCTCGCACACTGGGTGACTTGTGTGTCAGGCAGTCACAAACAAACTTATTTATAATACAAATATTATACAGTATAACAATAATAAGCTGGTGGCAGAGTGTCACAGTCCCTCCCCATCTAGACTGAATTTGGGGGCTCTATCCCAGCATGAGATGAGCTCCCCAAGTCAGTTCATTGCTCAAACTGACGCGACACTCCATCAGTGTTTTCATTTACTGCCCCAGCCCTGTGTGAGACTGTCATGTCATACCCTTGCAAGGCAAGGCTCTATTTTAGTAGTCTACCATTTGTTTTACCCATTAGTGCAGCCAAACCAGGGGGATGTGGTCAGTTTGCACCTCAAAATGCTGCCCGTATAGGTATGGCTCTATCTTCTTTAGTGACCACCATGGCAAGATACTCTTTTTTGACAATAGAGCAAGCCTGCTCCTTGGGAAGTAACTTTTTACTGAGGTACACTATAGGGTGATCTTTCCCTTGGTTGGACTTTTGACTCAGCACTGCCTCAATACCCACATCTGTCAAGTCAGTCTGGATTACAGATGGTCTGCTATTGTCTGGACTTGTCAATACAGGAGCACTGCACAGTGCCTTCTTTAGTCTAGTAAAGGCTTATTCACAGGCTGGTTCCCTGGTAATTTTCTTATGCATCCTTTTCTTTAACAGGCCAGATAGGGGAGTGGCCAGGGCACTGTAATTTGGTGCAAATTTCTTAAAGTACCCTGCTGTCCCTAGAAAACTCCTGACCTGCTTCTGCATTTCTGGTCTGGGCCATGCCTTGATTATCTCTATTTTCATTTGGTTAGGACGGAGCTGTCCCCAGCCTTCAACGTGCTCGAGGTATGCCACCTCAGCCATAGCCACCTGGCACTTCTCAGCTTTTACATTGAGTCTGGCCCTCTGTATCCTGCCGAGCACTTCCCTAAGGTGGGACAGGTGTTCCTCCCAGCTGGCACTAAAGATGGCAATGTCATCCAGGTACACTATGGCATACTCCTCACCACCATTTAACACCTGGTTCGCCAACCTTTGGAAAGCAGCTGGGGCATTCTTCATTCCGAAAAGCATTACTTTAAATTCAAATAACCCTATCAGAGTGATGAAGGCTGACCTCTCCTAGCTCTGGCAGTTAACTCTACCTGCCAATATCCCTTTCTCAGGTCAATAGTTGTAAGGTATGCCACCCCTCCCAACTTGTCTAGGTTCATCCGTCTGTGGCATTGGGTGGGAATCTGACTTCGTGACTGCATTCAGTCCATGATAGTCCACATAAAAATGAGTAGAGCCATCTGGCTTGGGAACAAGAACTATGGGTGAGACCCATGGGTGGTGGGATTTCTGGATTATCCCTACATCCAGCATTTCCTCCACCTCCCTCCTAATGTCCTCTTGAACAGCCTCTGACACCCAATATGCTGTCTGCCATATGGGCACTTGAGTCCCTGTCTTCACATCATGCATTGCTAAGGGGGTTAGTCCAGGCTAGGTGCTAAACAGTGGGGCAAAGTCTGCTAACACCTCCCTTACTTCCTGGATCTGGCCCGGGGTCAACTGGGGTGACATATTAATTGTCTCCACAGAGAACTCCCACTTGCTTTCTTCCAGCAAGTCCAGAAGGGGGTCTCCTTCATCCGTCCCCTCCCCAGGACTACACACTGCAAACACCATGTAGCCCTATTAGCATATGGCTTCATCATGTTGACATGGTACATTCTTTGTGTATGTCTTCCATCAGGTAGCTCTATAATGTAGTTTACATCATTTTTCTGTCTGGTTACTTTGTGTGGTCCTGCCCACTCAGCCTGCAGCTTGTCTTTCTGGACCAGGATTAGAACCATGACTTCCTGACCCACAGTGTATGAGCGACCTCTGACTCTGCAGTCAAACCACACTTTTTATTTTTGTTGGACAACTGCTAGGTTGCTCTGGGATGTCCTCGTAAGCTCCTTCAGCCTTTCCCTAAACCGAAGGACATAATCCACTATGGGAGTTCTCTGGGTGGCATACTTGCCTTCCCAGTCCTCCTGGATCAAGTCTAGGGGCCCACATACCCTACGTCCATAAAAGAGCCCAAAGGGGGAAAATCCTGTTAACTATTGGGGCACCTCCCTGTATACAAACAACAGGTGGGGAAGGTATTTCTCCCAGTCCCTCCCTTGCTGTTCAGTAAACTCATGGAGCATTGACTTAAGGGTACCATTGAATCTTTCCACAAGTCCATTGGCTTGTGGGTGATAAGGTGTCGTGCATTTCTGTACCACCCCACACTTCTCCCACAAACATTTCATCAGGTCCGACATGAAGGAACCCCCTCAATCAGTGATAAAGTCCTTTGAAAACCCAACATTGGAGAAAATCCCTAGCAAGGCATCTGCCACTTTGTCTGTCCTCAGTGAGGATAGGGTGACTGCCTCTGCGTACCAGGTGGCACAGTCTACCACAGTTAGGATGAACCTCTTCCCAGAGGAGCTGGGGGTATTTAAAGGACCCACAATATCCATTCCCACACTCTGGAAAGGCTCCTCCAGTATGGGTAAGGGAATTAGGGTGGCTTGGGTTTTCTTACCTGTCTTCCCTATTTCTTGGCATTGGTGACAAGATCTGCAATAATCCTTCACCTGCTGGGTGAAGTTGGGCCAATAGAAATTCTGGGCCCACTGCTGTGTAGTGCTCGTGATTCCCAGACAGTCAGACATGGGAATATCATGTGCAATCTTGAGCAACTGCTTATGGTACCCCTGGAGAATGACAAGCTGCCTGCCCATCACCCCTCCCTCTGTCTTAGCATCCTGCATATACATCAGTCCATTGTCCGAAAAACGTTATGTTTCCTGTCACCTCCCTGTGCTCCATCAGAGTCTGCCCAAGCCCTCAGCTTCTCTAGACTAGGGTCACTTTTATGAGCAGCTGCAAACTTCTTACACATTCCCAAGACATGGGACAGGTCCCCTTCAGTGTCTACACTAGGGTCCCTAACTCTAGTGTCAGGGCATTCAGGATCACTGCCATCCCTAACCTTCTGACAATGCGTCACACTTTCCTCCTCAAAGTAACCCTCCATAGCTATTCTGTTAACTGCTTCTGGGGGGAATTTCTACCCCCCTTCATTATTCTCCATATCAGGAGACACAGGCAGGGGAACCAGCCTCCCAGTGGTTTCCATAGGGGCTTCTATGGGGTTCAGGGACTACAATTTTCCTTTGCCGCTTGGCTGCAGGTAACTGCATACACCATCCCCTGTTTGAGAATGTTGCCAATAATTACATCGACAGCCAAAGTCTCGGCTATGGCAAGCTTTTGCACAGTCGCCCCTGTCTCACTCCAGTCTAGGAGGACACTAGCGAGTGGCAGTGTTTTCTCCTCCCCAGTGAATCCCGATACAGTCACAAATTGATTGGGTATAAGCTGACCCAGCTCTACCAAATCCCCTTTTACCAAAGTCAGGGATGCCCCTGTGTCCCTTAACCCATGTGTCTGTACACCATTCACAGTGACTGGGTGCATGTGTTCCCTCATGTTTACTGGCATGCTTTCAGGGACACAAAGACAGACCACTTCTTTCCTAGCACCACTTTGTGCACTGCTTGCCCTTTTGGGACACTGTCTGGCCAGATGACAAGGTTCTTTGCAAACCCAACATTCATTTCTTTTTCCAGGTAACTCTTTTCCTTGTAACCTGAGGCTACCTGGTTTCAGTGGAGGCATGGAGGGTTTTAGCTGCCCTGAAGGTGCACTTTTCCCTTTCTGCACTGCCATGCATGCCCCAGTCACCCTCAGAGCAGGTCTGCTTCTGGCATAGTGGTCCGAAAGTTCAGCAGCCTCTTGCACTGTTTTTTGATCTTAACCCTCCAGCCAGGTTTTCAGCTCTTATGAGCATGCCCCAAAAAACTGCTCTAAGAGTACAGCATTTTCAGTTTTGTCTACAAAGTTTGCTTCAGTTCCTTCCCACTAATGTTTCAAAAACTGACGTCGTTTAGTGTCTAGCTCCTCGTAGCTCATGTCAGGACTTCTCCTGAACTTATGGAATTTAGCTCTGTATGCCTCTGCTGTTAGCTCATATTTTTTAAAAGTGCAGCTTTATTTTATTTTCTTTAGCTTTTGTTGACCGGTTTACTGCACTAGACAAATCCTGCCTATTTTCAGGCACAACCCGGGGGAGGGGGATACAGATGAATGCCAACTGACCTTGAACCAGATTAAGCTGTTGGTGGTATTTTTTAGTGAATGAGGGAAATTTGGCCAGGACACCGGGGAAATTCCCCTACACTTTTCGATAAGTGCCATGGGATCTTTAACATCCACCTGAACTACCACCAATCCAGGCAGATGGGACCTCAGTTTAACGTCTCATCCGAAAGACAGCACTTCAGAAGTGCAGCACCCCTCTCATGCTGCACTACAGTGTCAGTACTGGGATACTAACTCAAGTGCCAGATGTGGTAACTGAACCCACAGCCCTCTGATCTCCCAGCCTCAGAGGCGAGTGTGCTACCTACTGAGCCACTGACACTTTAAGTTTACTGTAATCATTACTGTCCTTATTGTCCATTTGACCCAATGCACACCAAGCTTTTCCGGTAAGTAGCGGGGATAGCTGAAAGCTCAAGAACCCCCTAGGAATATTTGCCTGAATGCATACTTTTTCAAAGGAATTTATAAAGGCATCCATATCTTCCCCCTCTTTAAATTCAACTATCATTTTGGAATTTAGTTTGTAACCCAGTTCTGGAGTCCCAGTTAACCCCAGGCCACTTACCTGCCCTGGTGCTGGGGTTTGGAGTCATAGCTTCTCCAATTCATGTTGCCTCTGTTGCTCACACTCTTCTCACTTGGCCTCTCACTCATCTTCTCGCTGCTCTCACTCTGTCTCTCACTGCAGCTATTGCTCTTTGTCCTCAGCCTCTCTCCGAAGCTGCTCTCACTTCTCCTCTCTTTCCATCTGTAGTTGGAACTTCTTCTGCTCAAATTCCAGCCCCATTCCCCGCAACTCCATCAACAGCCTGATTCCTTCTGGCTCCAGAATGTTGGTGACCTTCCCCTGCTGCTGCTGTGTGATCCTTGGGTCGCACTGGTCCTGCTATCCTCCTCACCAGATCTGGACACTGCACTGGACCCTGGCCCCTCCAAAATCAAGGTTTGTTCCTTTCCAGTCACAGACTGTGACTCGAGGCTTTGGGCATCGGCTGCCACAAGAGCCTCTATGAGGTGCTTTTTGGCTCTGCCCTGGTGCTGGGCTCCTCTCTCTTGGCACAGCTGCCTCAGGTAGTCTGCAATGTGCTCACTGTTGTTGGGAACCATCTTCTTCCCTAACTACGGCTACACTAATTTGCACTTGAAAAAAAATAAAACAGGTAGGGAACTAGTCTGTAAGCACAATGATACAGTTCTGTTTACTTTTTTTTTAAAAATCAATGCCTTATTTTGCATGAGAGCTGTACACTATTATTCTGACATACTGGACTGTTAATGCTTGTGTTACCAAATATTTTAAATCACACCGCTGCCAACCGAATCTGTCACAAATGCACTCCGCAGGTCAGGCCCCCTGCTCCCACAGTGCTGACCTCAAAGCACAATAGTGTGAACAGGAGACAGACAGGGTAACCCTCCTGTTTGTTTTGGGTTCGAATCCCCTACCAGCCTCAAGTCCTGGGGGTCAAAATGTGAACCTTATGCTAGCATACCCAGTTAACAGGCTGAAATATATATTCTCTTTGGGGAAATGCAATATAATCCTTCATCCAGGGGCACCCAGCCAGGTTTTTCAAAAGGTACCCTTACAACTCAATATGAGACCTAGGTATATACCTTAGCAAGATTAGCAACACATTCAAACCCTTAACAGCTGTCAGAATTAAACACTGGTTCAGCATTCACATGCAATATTTCAAAGAAAAATATTGTTTACTAAAAATTGTAAAATAAGTAAAATCTCAAACACTGAACAAATAAATCAATAACGTACAGTCACATAAAATAAATGGGAAGTTACAGAACACAAAGACGCCTACCAAAATACTTAAAAGTTCTTGCTTGGTTAGATGTTACCATAAGTGCCTGCCTTAGCTTAGAAGCTAAGTGTCTCTCTCTTGAGTCCAGAATTAAAAAGTTCTGATTCCCTCAGATACCTGACCCTTTCAAAATCCTCTCCCCACCCCCACCCCTTGGTGAGGTCACCTTTAGATCATCCGATAGATTTAATTTCTACTGTGGAAATCAACAGCCAGCAATTTTTAAAATATGAGTCCTTCATCAAAACATCCCCTTTGATGTTTCCCTACTGATTTTCTGTTTTGCTAGAGTGATCTCAGGTTTATGACTGATAACAAGGTTTTGTGACCAAATGGTCTCTTCCTGCAGGAATCATAAAATTTTACAGTGTCTTCACTTGGCATTTTAGCAAGAAGTCTTTAATTAAGACAGAACACAAAACTTTTAATTAGGGTTTCTCTTCACTGGTCAATTTAACATTTTGCTGTTTCAGAACCACTGAAACCTTGGAGGTCAAAGGTCAAGTCACTCACACACTGGGTGACTTGTGTGCCAGGTAGTCACAGATAAATTTATTAATAATACAAATATTATACAATATAACAATAATAAGCAGGTGGCAGAGCATCACTGCGGCACCCACCAGTTCAAACCATGGATGCAGCAGGGAGCCAAAGTTGCATATCCGGGGTGCAGCACAGGTGGTATCCATTGGTGGAAAGAGTGGGGAGGGCTCCTCCTGCTGCACTTCTGACCCTGCTTTGGAAGTCATAGGAGTGAGCAAGCTGGGGAGAAAAAGAAGATATAAGGTGAGTGGTGTGAAAGAGAGAGGGGGCAGCCATGTAAAAGGAGTCATGGAAAGAGTGATGAGCTAGTAGTGGATACAGTGCATACAGGGTAGGGTGAAAAGCAGAGAGAACCAGTAAAATATACTGAACAAACAGGCAAAATTCATTTAGAGCAACCTAGCCAGAGGTCGGTTTTTCAATGGCGATAGTGGCCAGCAAGAACCCAAATAAACAATCAGTTAAGGTCAGCCAACTGCAAAAGTGGCAAGAATCAAACAGTATACATGCATTGGCAGGCAGATGTGGGGGCAAGATGGTGCCACATGCCAGGTTCCACCAGATCAAACCATGGATGAGGCAGGGAGCTTAAGTTGCATACCTGGGGTGCACACAGGTGGAGTCCATTGATGGAATGATCAGGGAGGGATCCTTCAGCTGTCCTCACTATCCTGCTGTGGAAGCCACAGGAGTGAACAAGCTGGGGTACAGCACAGATGGCATCTGTCAGTGGAACGAGTGGGGATGGCTCCTTCTGCTGCCCTCATGACCCTACTTTACCTACCTACCTACCTGCTGTGGAAGCCGTAGGAATGAGCAAGCTGAGGTGTAGCACAGGCTACGTCCGTCACTGATGTTTGTAATAATTTAAGAAATTTGTTTGTACTTTTGTGGAACAGCTTCCCAAGGGAATACACTCACACACATGCGTGTTGTCATAGTGGCTTGTCACATGCCAACATGATGTATTTTGCAAGCACTATGTATTTCAACATGTTAAAAATACACATTTTGCAGAAACAGACTTTTCACATGTGTGTTATTTGATAAGAAAATATCTGGTGCACAATTAGCTGACATTGGGGTTAGAGCCTTACAGCAAATTGTTATGTCATTAAATTACTCTAAATTAGCCTCAAAAAGAAGTGCATATACTTAAATGTAATAGAGTGATGATGTTCACTGTATTTTATCATACACCATAAGAATTATTATGCCATATTTGGGCTCTCAGGGAAGACTCCTCCCATTGGAGAGGGATAATATTCTGTAACAAAGTAAAGTTACTCAGCAAACCTGCCTCACTCCTTGTCTCTTATTCAGTTGCTTCCTGACACACAAATAGGTGTCACACCACCTTTCCTGCAGAATTATTGAAATTGATGGCATTTCTATTCCTTAAAATCAAATACCAGAGAAAAACGATTTTGTTTGATTACTGTTTAAATACTTAGAATAGTAATAATAATACGTCAGGGTTGCACAATTGCCTATTAAGGAAAGTGTCCATCCATAATCTATCTGTCTGTCTATCTATATCTGTCTATCTATCTGTCTGTCTGTCTGTATGTCTATCTACTTTAAAAAAAATGAAGGTGTGAAGACAGCACTGCACTTGCTACTCTGGATCACAGTTCAGTCTGTTGTACTGCACTCTGATACTGAAGGAAAAATGCAAGGAGGCTGAGCACCCCTCAGCAAAAACTGGTAATGTACTGTCCTCCAGTCAATGTCACAATGAATTTGCATAACCATATGCATTTGCTGCAATACCCACTGCAGCATTTGGGCATGGGGGAGGCTTAGGGGGCTCATAAAATGCCATTATCATTCCAATTACCTTTAGTAAGCATGGAGAGTCTGCATATGCAGCAATTATATAAATAAATGAATGAAAGGGATAAAATAAGGAGTCTCTAGCCAATGACAACTTGAAAACCACTAAAGTAAGAGAAAAAAACGCAACCCATTTTCTTCATCTGGGCCCCTATGCAGTAAGGGGCATATTGCATATGTACCACAAATCTGCAGCACACAAGCAAACCTAAGATAGAATACTGTGAACCAGGATCCAGCAGACCCCCGGCAGCAAAATGGACGTGCACCCCTTGCGCACTCAATCCTCTGGCCAATTGAGCAGCTACTTATGTGACTGGTACAGGGGCATGTCTGGGGGGTCATAACCACTCTCCATGCCATTCATGAAGGTAGGCAGTGCTAGGCAAGGGGGGGAAAATGATATGGCAGCAGGGACCCTGCCTTATCTTTTGCACAACCCACCCAATGACACTGATCAGCTGCAGCAAGACAGTGAATCCCCCCACCATGCTGCCCCAGCCCACTGGACTAACAGGAAGATCTAGGGGCATTCATATGAATTCTCAACCATACTTTTAAAAAAGGCAGATCTGCACCTACTCAGAATCCCCTCCTTGCATAGAGCAGGGGATTTACTTCGAGACACAGATGGACATGTGTTTGAATGACCATTGTGTCCCTTGATCTGCCCACTGCACAGCAGTGTGCAGCGGTTGGGGTTGCAGACCACTGACATGTGGTAGCACACAGTTGTGCAAACCATGCACCCTGTGCCTGTCCACAGGTGAGGAGCAACACAGGGCAGGTATGTGCGAATCATGCATACCCAGCCTGCAATTGTGCTTAGCTCCCATTGTAATTACTTGCATTGGCAATGAGCCAGTATGTAAGTCATTTTTTATATTATGTATATATGATATTCATTGCCTAAAACTGCATTAATGCACCAGTTAAGGTTCAACCCAATACCACAAATATAGGGAAAGGTGGCATTAGGGTTTCTAAGCCAAGCCCCCCCCTTCCCCAAGCAGCAAAAGGACACCATACAAGCAACCACAGACAGACATCATCAGGTAAAACAAACAACATACAACTGTTTCCAGATGACACAAATGCAGTAGCACTGATGTGCTACCTTCATGGATTCGTATCTGTGGCATGACAATCACAAGACATACACACTCACTTGTCGCTGCAGATACAAATTCATGATACTCAAATTACAATGATGTGTCTATGTGCAGAAGCAGAGTTCCCTGCAGTGACAGATACAAATATGCGATACCAAAATTACAAGAGTTATGTCTGCGGAGATGAACGCCCCTATGGGGGCAGCGCTGCTGTAGCCTGAGGCAGTCTTGCACATTGTAAGACATATACACATTTGATGGGCCTGAGCTTCTACAGGCACAAACACGTGTCTATGTCTTCTGTTAGCACCCATTGCAAACTGTGTGAGAGGCCTTTCGGCACCATGCAATTCTGCTTAAAGTTGGACCAGCATAACATTCTGTGGTGATTTGCATATGCAGCCCATGATGCTTTGCATTGTGGGGGCATGTGTGATTTTGTATTTTCTTGAAACTTGGCTTCCCAGCCAAATGCCCTTTGAGGTAACCCTTGCCTCAGTGTTTGCGCACAGAGGTTCTTTGTCTTTTAAATAGTTTTTTATTTTAATGGGTTCACCACAATATATCCAAGGCACACTGCCTTAAGGGTAGCTGGTCCATTCCACTGGGGTGTCAAACAGACGAGGCATACTGATGAGTCCTGGTAGGACAAAACACATGTCTATGTCTTCTGTTAGCACCCATTGCAAACTGTGTGAGAGGCCTTTCGGCACCATGCAATTCTGCTTAAAGTTGGACCAGCATAACATTCTGTGGTGATTTGCATATGCAGCCCATGATGCTTTGCATTGTGGGGGCATGTGTGATTTTGTATTTTCTACAGGCACAGGTATAAGACATACATATCAACTTCTGGCTGTAGAACTGCAGGTGCCACAAAATCCATGATAGCAAAATTGCAACACTACTACTGAAAAAAGAAGCCTAGTTATGAAAGCGTGACACTGAATTACTGTGTTCCCTGCAGCATTCTTATGATATACTGCAGCATTACTATGTTGCACCTTGGCTGGCATCACTGTACCTGTGGCTGCACAGGCCCAGAACCCATGAGACCTTCTCTGAGCACATACTTTTGCACACATGCTCATGCATTCAGCACGACATGCACACACAGGTGTGGTTACATAAGCACAGGCCCCAGTGGGGCTAATGCTTATTCATGCCGCAGATACAAATCCACCAAGGTAGCACATCAGAACTACTGCATTTGTGTCACCTGGAAACAATTGTATGTTGTTTGTCTTACCTGATGATGGCTGTCTGTGGTTGCTTGTATGGTCTTGTCCTTTTGCCACTTGGGGGGTTGGGGTGGGGAGTTAGGGTTGGAAACCCTAGTGCCACATTTCTCTATTTTTGTGGCATTGGGTGGAACCCTATGTGGTGCATTAATGCAGTTTTTTGCAATGAATTTCTTTTCTTTTTGAGATAGTGGAATCATATCCTCATTCATGCAGATTCCATCATGTGGTAAAGAAAGGTGGAAGGGTGGGTGAAAGATATTTGCTTAAGCAATACAGGAGAGGTCTTGAGAGACATGGGAAGGCACACCAGAATGAAAGCTTGGTGTCAGCTTTGTCAAGGTGCAGCTATTTACGGGGGGTAGGGGTGTCAACAGGTTCAGAAGTCTCATTTTCCATGTTTAAATGGCATTATGTGTGTGGAAGTGGAGAAGGGGTGCTGCCAGAGAGCCACTGCGTCGACATATTAATCCACTAATCCACTGAGGTGCCAGCAGAGGGAGTCCCGACTGTATCCCTGCCACTCATGTTGGGTGTAAACTGGATGCATGGCTCCACAAAACAGGAAGCCTGGTACCATATCTTATGACAATGACAAGTTTCAAAGTAATGGAAAAAAGCCATATACACTGTGGCTCCGGAAATGTGCAAGCTGTTTTGTCTGCACAGCTTGCCTGTCATTAATAATACTCCAACCACCATCCTTCTATTGAAACTGTTTACATGCTGGTTTGTTAGTTTTTCGTGTGTGTGTGTATGTGTGTGTGTGTTTGTGTTTCTGAAAAATCTATCTGCCCATTGAAGCCCATGAAGTTTTCCCCTGATTATACATCTCAGTTAATATTTCCCCAATCCAAGACCACCAGCATGGCAATTTTTGGTGATCTCTGTGATTTTGTCATTCTTGAGGGACCGTTTGCAGGGTGGGCATATTGCTATATGCTGTTTGTTTTTGTTAGTTGTTCTTTTTTTTTCACAAAAACATACTGGCCCAGATATTCAAACTGCGCCCAAAAAGTGCGCAATAGCAGGAGAAAGTGCAAGTCTATTGCGCCCATGCGCAAGAGACACGATATTCAAAAATGGAGCAGGCCAAATTGAGCCTACAGCCGATGACTGAATATCACACCACCTGTGCCATAGCGCAACTAGGGAGGGAAGCTGAGCAGATCTGATGCGCCATGTGCAACAAGGGATGTTCAGCTGAGCAGTCCAGAAGCATATAGCGCAACCAGGGCGCCCCAGCAGCACAGCAATGTAACTGCACAACCAGGGAGGTAGGGGCCCACCACCCATGCCACAGATGGGCACAGGAACACACAGCAGAACAGACATCGTCCCCCCACACCCCAACCACTGCACAACTGGGGGAAGGCTGGAATAACCACTGGCCCATGGAGACAAGCAAACAACCCACAGCCAGGCCATGGTGCCCCATCATACCTACCAGCAAGCTGTGACTGGCACACAAGGAGGGCTGACCACCCCGTGCCACACCATCCCCCCAATGCAGAGCACACCCTGCACCGTGACCCCCAGACACCCCCCCATGAGCAGTGACCACCACTGCAGGAAACCCCATGCATGCCACCACCCCACTGTGACACTGCAACCCTGTGCACCGCTGTACCATGCAAGCCAGACCCACCATGAGCACCCATCAGCAGGTGGCAGCACACAGCAATGCAACAATGGCAGACACAGTGCCACCATGCACAGTTCCCCTGAGGTACTGCTGAGAGACCAACCGTGCGTCGGCACAAGAGGTACCCCACACGGGACAGGGTGTGCCCTTGACACCACCACCAGTGGTACAGCACCCTGCACAGTAGTCCAGTGACACACCCCGACCCACCACTGGCCACAACAGCCAGCACAGCCACCCACAGTGGTGCATGGAAGCATGCACCACACTGGATGCCACACAGTGTATGGACAGACACCCACCCATACCCAAGGGCACAACAACACAGGGACTCAGTGGTGGGGCAACCAAGCCCACATTGTGGGCCCATATAAACTGTGTATACACAACCCGCAGTCCTCCATGGCACTGGAGTATCAGCCACCCTGCGCAGGCACTGTGGACCCGTACACCACCAGCAGTCGCCCGGAGCACAAGTCACAGACAGTGGGGCACATCCCCTGCAACACACACAAGGCACAGCATGGAGGTGGGACAACGACTGTGGTGCCCACAGTGCCACCCAAGTCAGGCATGCACCACACCAGTGACAGGAGGCAACCCAGCAAAGTGACGGGTACAGTGGCCGCCCTGCAGGAACTGCCTTCACTGACATGCCAGCGGACCATGCAGGCCACAGACATGCATGTGTGTCAGCTGCACAGGCCATGGACGGGTCAATGGTTGCACCATGGACACAGAGCACGCACCATGGACCACTGCACACAGTCAGCCAGTGCACAGGGAACAACACACACACCACAGACACTGACTGATAGCTACCACCACACCATAGTCACCTCCACACTGACACACACACCCATGACCGCACCACCCCTGATGCCATGCACACCACTGCAGCTGAGCACCTATAGCCCACTGCAAATCAGAGACCACAACAGTATTCATATCAAAATTAAATCTATTGAAAAAATATATAACCATCAACTATATACAATAACACAAACATATATAATAAAACAGTGAAACTATATACAAGGTTGGGGGCCACAAACAAGGTGGGGGTGGGTGGGTAGAGGGCAGAGCTGGACAAATGGGACAGGGAAGGATGGGCGTGAGGGTGGGTCCAGGGGGTTAGGGGAAAACTGCCAGCCATCCACACTAGCGGGAGCGCCTCTCCCCGCTTTGGCTCCTCCGGGCCCTGTGCCTCCTCAGAACCCCTGTCTCGTCTAATCGATGCAGGATGTCGAGTGATGCACGTGTGACCACCAAGATCTCCCGCACTGCCTCCCATATCTCTCGAAGATGGCAGGTACCTAGGACAAGGGAGCACAGTCAATAGGTGCAAATGCACAACCCCATACAGCCCGCCTACTGTGCATGGCATACGGCCATGGGACATACCATTGTGATGGTGTGTGACCACCCGCAGTGATCACGTCCACAGGACCTGCCCACCCAGGCGCATACAGCCATGCGGAACGCTGCACACACACAGCGACCAAGTCACGCACAGCACCACCGTGGCCGTTTAGTGACATGGCTATGTGGTGCAAAGGCAGTGGCACAACCATGTACCTGGTGCATGCATGGACCACCATTGACACACTCCCAGACATGCATTGCCACTGAACAGTGTTGACTGTAACAAGTTGCATGCATGGCAGTGGTGTCGATGTATGGTGGCCATGCCCCGCTGCCCACCCTGTCACACAGCATGCAATAGTAATCAGGAATGTATGGCACTCACCCTCATCGGGCCGGTCAGGTGGGTGCTGATGGCCCTCGCCCCACCTGGCTGCACCATCCTCCTCCCTCCGCCGTTCCTCTCTTGCATGGCGGCGTTCTTCCGGGCCTGTGGGAAAAAAACAAGGAGAGAAGAACATCAGTACAATCCCAAAGCAAAGTCCTCCTGCCCCAAGGTGTGTGCCTCCCACCCAGCCAGACCCACCGCCCCACACCCTGTGAACACCACCACAGCCAACCCCAGACGGTCCCTCCCCTATGTGCTGGACACATACAACACTGTTACCCATATGGACGATAAAAGTGTGTTGGCGGAACCCCTACCTGGCCATGGCACTGTGCCCCTCCCGGCACGTGCCTGCAGTCATGCCAGTAGCTCTGGCTCCCTTCTCTGCAGGTCCCCATAGCGGTGACTGCACTGCTCCATGCTCCTCCCCAGTCCGGTGGCCTCCTCCAGGGCAGTGGCCACCTCCTGCCACACCTGGGTCCTGGCCCTGTCCAGGGGCATCTCCCCGAAGAGAGGCCCAAGGTGTGGCTCCACAATTGCCACCAGATTGGCCAACTCTATCGCAGACTACTGCGCTGCCCGTCTGTGTGCCATTCTTCCAGTAATAGTAGGCAATATGGCGCTCTGCAGCATGGCTCCCCACGTGCAGATGCTGCATGGTACAGCACTGCCATTCCCTATCGCGCTGTTACCAAACAGCGTGATAGAGGTGCACCCATGCCTGATGCATAGTGCCTAGGGGGCAAAGCTCGGGCACAGGGTCAAGGGTCTCTGGCGCATGGCCACGCACAGTGCCATTGGAAGAAAATGTGTGTAGCATGATTGGCTGCCTGTGTGTCAGCGCCATAGCGGCCTACCACACAGTTGGCCCATTGCGCCTACGATGGCCCAGTGCCACAGCGCCATGTAGTGACCATCGCTATAGCACCACTGGCACAATGGTGGCCGTGCCCTGCATTGCCTGCCGCTTTGCAGCACATCATCAGTGTGGCAGGCGCCTCGCCAGCAACCCGAGGCATGCGCAGTGAGGTGTGTACTACGCATGTCACAGAACTGCGCCATTGGCTCAGCACGTTCATCACAATTGCACAAAGCGCAGCAGCGCGATATTCAGCCATCATATGCAAATCATCTAATCAGCCATTCAATGGCGCAGCACTGCAATTTGCATCTACTTAAAGTTGCTCCTCGCCTCATTTGCATGGGTTGCGCTATAAAAGTGTGACATTGTGCAGCAGTGGCCATTGTCAGTTACTGCAGTCTATTGGTGAGTTGCATGCTGTTTGGGAGTGTGGACTGTGGATTCAGGGACATGCATGGGACTGCACAGTCACAGGTAACAACTGCCATCCTTACAGGCTACATAATGACCGAGCAGGTTGTTGGAGAGGAGAAACACAGTGGTGGGAGGAGGAGGAGGCCTAACTTTACAAAGGCCGAAACCGAGGCCCTGTTCGAGGCCTACCTGGATCAGGAGCCACTTCTCAGTGGATGCCGGGGAACACCTCAAGCCCATGCTGCTGCATGGGAGGAGGTGGCACGTGCTGTGAACCTGCATGGCAGCCACCAGTGCTCCGTGCAGGAGTGTAAGAAAGATGGGCACGGACAGGAGGAGGATAAAGGACAAGGTGGCTGCCATCAGGGCAGCACGTGCTGCAACAGGTGGGGACAGCGGAGTGGTAGCAGCTGACCCCACAGGAGGAGAGGTTGCTGGAAGCATGCAGCGCAGTGCCATTGAGGGTGTTCTGGGTGGTGGCTTCCAGATGGGTGGTGGCCCATCACGCATGTAGTCATGGTCTGTCTTGGGGGCAGGGTAGGTCACGCACTAACGTGACTTTGCTTTCCCTTACAGATCCTGAGCGTCGGCATGGGTCAGCAGTGGTGGGCCTGTCCACTGCAGACAGTCAGCTGTAGTTGGAGGAGGGACCATCCACCTCCACAGGTATACGTGGATCATTGAGACAGTAGGGCAGCCTGGCTGTCCACACTGATGTCGTTGTAACAGGTGTGGAGGAAGCCCTGCCTGTGTCCCAGCGTGCTGGCATCCACGGATGCCAGCATGTTGTGATTGTGGCTGGTGCAGAGTCCATCACCGGTGATGATGACACGACCGTCATGGGCAGTGACACTTGTGTGCCACGGGATGGCCACACAGCAGGGCAATTCGTGCCCATGGCTGTGTGTGGTGCCGCCGTGGAGGCCTGCATGTCAGCACAGTCCCAGGCTGTGCCTGTCAGCACCAGTGGGGCAGCACTGGTGTCTGTTCAGGACAGTGGGACTGTTGCGGCCACTGCGGCGGCGGCACCACTGAGCCCTGGGAAGCGGCAGCCGGAGGGGCAGCATCAGCAGTCGCCCAATGGGCTTGGGGGTAGAGGGTTCAGCGGTAGCGTCTGTGCACCGCCTGTGGACATGCCCAGACCTGGTCCTAGTGCGCAGCACCCACCCTCAAGGGGTGCTGATCATTGGGGCCGCGCACACCCTGAGGGACAGGATGCCGAGGAGGCAGATGACCTTTTGGATGAGCACACCTGCCTACTGCAAGCATCAGTCCAGCAGCAGATGCAGCTTGCGACGTCTGTGGATGCACTGCATGTGGCTCTGGAGCAGGCAGAGGAGCGTCACAGCAGGGACACCGCACTGATCCTGGCAGGGATGGACTGTTTGTGGGAGGATGTGACCGCTGCCATTGACAGGCATGCACAGGCATTCATTTCTGTCATGGCCACAATGGGCACACAGTCAGGTGCACATGCATTGCAGACACCACGCAGTGCACTATCCACCCCCTGTTCCCGGCGTCATGCGACTCCCACCCTGTTGATGCCAGGTTCAGCTGTGGGCATCCCGAGCACTTCTGGTGCAGGCATGTTCGGTGTGCTGCAGACCCCTGCGTGGGCACAGTCACGTTCACACAGTGGAACCCCTTGGGGACCATCGGTGCCATCCCATGAGGCCAGTGGTCAGCCTGTCAGTGCTGGTAGGTCTCGGCTGGGCCATCCACGCATCCGTGGTGGCCGGGGCACTGTGTCGTCTGACTGACCTGTCTCCCAGTGCAGCTACTGTCTGGTGCTGCCCTGTGTGCATTGTGTGTTTCAGTGAGCAGTGCACGGGTGGGTACCCGGCCCTGCACGCGGACACACAGTCCACCTGCACACCCTTCCGGCTGCTGTCTGCAGTTGCGTGTGCATGATGATGCCTGCATTGCGCTGTACACCAATGTGCAATGGTGCTCAGCATCTGACACACGCACATGGACAGGCAGTGGGCGTGGTGGCCTGTGGAGATGTGTGTTGCTAGGGTTTGCATTCTGGGTTGGTGTGCCTCCTGCCCTCTGTGCACGTTTGTTGCGTTGTGTGTGTGTGTGTGTCCCCGTCCATGTGGCATGTTAATCTTCACCCATCCCTGGTTGTGTGTGTGCTTCTGTGCCCTGCCACTTCCCTTGACGGCATGCACCCCTGGTGTGTGTCCATGCGTGTTTGTGGGTTGTGCCTTAGCCATTGATGGTTGCGCATGGCCCCATGACTTACCTGGGTTGGCTGAAGTGCTCCTCCATGATGGTGTCCCGGTGCAGCTGTGCCAGCCGGAGCAGGCGGGGGTCCCGTCGGTCGGCCAAGGGGGGGGGCTGCCCATCACCATCATCACCGGCGTCCCCATCATCCCCATCACTGTCCCCCTCTTCAACCTGTACGGCTATCCCACATTCATTGGCTATGTTGTGCAGGATGCAACAGGCCAGGAATAGCCCACAGACCTTTGAAGAGCTGTACTATACAGCACCTCCAGAGGTGTCCAGGCAACAGAAACGTGCCTTCAGCATCCCAAACACCCGCTCGATGACATTACATGTGGTGGCGTGTGCCTCATTGTAGCGTTGCTGTGATGGGATCGCGGGCCGCCGGTAGGGTGTGAGCAGCCTGGGACGGAGTGGGTATCCACTGTCACCTGTGTGTAGAGGGTGGAGGTTAGTTTTGTGATCAGTATTGCCCTTCCCCAGGCTATGTAGGCCACTACCCATGCCACCTCTGGCCATGCCCCCCAGGCCCTATGATTGTCCATGTGGTTTGCATACTCACCCAGTAGGTGTCCAGTGGGGATGTCCCACTCTCGAATCTGTGGCACAGTGCCGACTGGTGCCAGATGAAAGAATCATGTGCTCCCCCAGGGTGTGTGGCACAGACATTGATTATGCGCCCCCTGGCATCGCACACCACCTGGCAGTTGATGCTGGCATAGCCCTTGTGATTTATGTATGCGGCCCCCTCGGGGCCAGGTGGTGTGCATATGGCCACATGGGTGCAGTCTATTGCCCCTAGCATGCCAGGCATATGTGCTACCCTGTGGAACTCCTGTATGTTTGCTGTGTGCTCCACCACTGTGCTGGGGAAATGGATGTACTCCGCAGCATGTGGCAGCAGTGCGCTGAGGAATTGGGTGAGGTGGCGTGATGTGGCTGATTGGGTTATGCCTGTGGTGTCCCCAGTAAGTCTCTGGAAGGTACCCGTGGCTAGCAAGCACATGCAGGCTGTTACCTTAGTCTCCACTGACAGGGCACGGCTCCGTCATGTGGGTGCCTGCATCACATCACTGCACAGCTCACAGAGCCACCTCAGAATTGCCCTATTCAGGTGGTACCGGCCCACAATCTCAGTATCAGTGTACAGCTCAAAGCTGGTGCTGGCTCAGTACTGCCTGTTGGGGGCATACCACCAACAGGCCCTTCCACGGCCATGCCCCCCTGCCGCCCGCCTTCTCACCCCCCTCATAACGGCCTCCATTTGGAAGGTGGCACTGGCCATGTCCCTGGCTTGTGTTCACCCCCCCGGCAGCTGTTGCTGTATTCCCCCCGCTGTCCTGGCTGCTACTTCCCCTGTACCGGGTACACCTGCCTGTGCTGGCCTCTGTGCTGTGTGGCTCCCCACACCTTCCCTGTGCTTGGCTGTTCAGAGTGCCCTTTCCCTGGCCTGCCCTGTTTGTGCCTCCTGCCCTGTCTCTCTGCCTATGCTTCTGCCTCATGTGGCTTCCCTGTAGCGTTCTTGAGCCTCTCCCTTGCTCCTTTTTATTTTGGCTCATTTCCACTATGGTGCAACTTCCGCTTGCTCCCCTATTGCACATGGCTCAAGTCGTTGAATATCACACTGCGCCATTTATGCATGGTTCCTCCCCCTTCGGTTGCGCATGCCTTCTTTATCATTGCGCTGTTGCTCAGCGTGATTTCAGGGGCACTACTGCCTCCTGCTGAATATCACAGAATGGCGCAATTTCGGACTTACGCAGACACAACCCTATTGCGCATGGCTCAACTCTTTTGAATATCTGGACCACTGTAAATAAGGAATGGCCTCTTGTGGACCATCTTAAATCCATGAGGTATGGTTTAATTGTGGCTGCTCCCTCTTAGATGACATTTCCTGGGACAACAACAAGCAGTCTATCTATTTTAATATGCTGACTGCATTGCTCATGGATGTATTTTGATGATGTTCTAAGACCTGCTATCACATGGAAGTTGTCTGTTAACTCAGAATGTTAATTTTACAGCAGCAGCATACTGTGAGATTTGTATCGTGTTTACATGCATTATCAGAATGAATATTTGTTGTATATTTTCTTTTGGTGTATTAGCAGCATACAGGAATAGAAAGTTGAGTACTGTTCTTGCATAGCATTAAATAAATGTCACTTTATTCCAGCTAAAGGAATGCATAATACATTCTGGCCAGATATTCAGACTGTGCCGAGCAGTGGCATAAGCCTGGGCGCAGCACAACTGGGATGCACCAGGACCAGAACCAGGTGCTATTCAACGGTGATGCACCATGGTGCAGTACCATTGAATATGGCACACACTGCACCGGTGCAAGCCACAGATAGGGAGCAGAGGGATGCGCCAGCGCAAGTGCAGTTGCGCTAGGTACATCACCCACAATATTCAGTGGGGGGCATGCAAATGAGGCCATAATATATGCAAGGCACAAATGGGGCCACTGCATGTCATTATGGCCCCATTTGCATGCCTTGCATAGGGCAGCCTGGCACCATGCACAGCATGATGTGTGCAGTGGGGATCCCGGGGCATACCATGCCATGTAGCCACGATTGCAGTAGATGTACAACAAAACAATCCCTGGTAGTCTAGTGGTCCTCCCTCCCTCCCATGTCCCCGATCACGGGTATCTGACATATATTTACATCCCTGGCAGTCCAGTGGAACCCCCCCCACCTGTTGCCGTGATCACGGTAAATGTAAAATACAACATGCCCTGGCAATCTAGTGGTAGCCCCTCCTGCCCCTGTCCCCGATCGCCAGTATCGGATGTTTGAATAAATCCTGGTAATCTAGTGAAGCCCCTCCTCCTCCCTTGTCCCGATCGCTGGTATCTGATGTTTAATCAAATCCCTGGTAGTCTAGTGGAACCCCCCCTCCACCCGTTGCCGTGATCGCGGTACATCTCCGTATACTAAATCCCTGGTGATCCAGTGGTACCCCCACCATCCCACCCACACACCCCTTGCTCACCCCACTCCCCCCCTCATCAGTGGTCAGCAGCAACCCACCTGCATACCATCCGGTCGCCCACCGAAAGTCAGGTACAGTATGGGCTGCAAGCCCATTGGTCCACATTGTGGACCATTGGGCTTGCAGGGCATACTGTACTAGACAGTCCCAAATATTTGAATGACTTCATCCACATATTTGGGACTGTCTAAGTACAGTATGCCCTACAAGCCCATTCTGTACTTGTTGTCGGCGGGCAGCCAGGAGGCATGCGGCTGGTTGCTGCCACCGGGATGACTGGGGGAGCTGGGGCGGGTTCTGTGTGGGTGGGAGTGGTGAGGAGTGCCACTGGATCACCAGGGATTTAGTATACGGAGATGTACCATGATCGTGGCAACGGGTGGGGGGGTCGACTAGACTACCAGGGATTTGATTAAACATCAGACACCGGCGATCGGGGACAAGGGAGGGAGGGGGCTTCCACTAGACTACCAGGGATTTATTTAAACATCTGATACTGGCAATCGGGGGCAGAGGCAGGGGTGGGTCCCACTAGACTGCCAGGGTATGTTTTATTTTACATTTACCGCCATCGTGGCAGTGGGCAGAGGGGAGGTTCCACTGGACTACCAGGGTTTTAAATATACATCAGATACCCGCGATCAGAAACATGGGAGGGAGGGGGTGCTACTAGACCACAGGGTTATGTGGGTGCTTCGTGACGGTGTGCTGGGTGGGTGGGTGGCCACCCATGGTTGGTAGCTGCTGTGTTGAGCCATGCAATACAGCAGCCCACTTGTGGGTTGCCAGGATTTGTTTCCACTCTTCACGGGCTCAGCTTTGAGCCCCCCATATGGCGCAATGCAGGGTTGCACCGGCATATGCACCGCACATCCCAGGCTGAATATCAGGATGTGCCACATATGCATGGGCATGCCCCCTCCATCTGCGCTGCATACAATTACTTTGTACCCTGGCGCATCAGGATTTGTGCTGCGCCTGGCAGCCTTTCCAATATCCCAAAAGGGCACAATGTAGGGTTGCGCCATGCACAGCCCCTTTGAATATCTGGGCCTCAGTATGTATTTTTAAATGCAACAGAGCAACAACTTTAAACATGTCAGTATGTTTACTAAGTGATGTGCTCTGTATGGCACTTGTCTAATTATTTGTGTAGTCTGACATTAATGGAGCACAAAAAGCATTCTGTGCCCTGACAGCCTTGTGATGCTGGTGTAGCTCAGCTGTTAAACTGTACAGATACTCTCAGCAGCTTGAGCCTTCCTTTATGCCATACTAATAGAAAATTAATAGAAATAGAAAATACAGAAATTTTTGGTGCCCTGCCAGTTCAGTGGTGCGAAACCAAAAACCAGGATTTGAGGCATCAAATTTTTAGTTTCGCCACAGAACGTTACCTGAAATCCCCTACTGTGCATGTGCAGGTAGGAAAACACTAAATTTAAAAGCATCATAACTTGGGAACCCTTAAATATTTTTTCACCAGAGCTGTCAAAGGCACTACCTTGGGGCATGACACATGTCCCCTGCAAGTTTGGAGAAACAATTCCATTCCATGTAGGCTGTAGGTGAGCGCAAAAATCCCAATGTTAAGTAACAAAATTATTTTTTTTCTAGAAATTACATATGTGTATCTCTGAAACCACACGAGCTGTCATCTCAAAAAATGTCCACGCATCAAGACTTTGCCTCCTAGACAACACATACAAAATTTCAGCTCATTTCATCAAACAGAGCCAAAGATATTAAGGTGCAAAATTTGAGATTTAACATTAAACAGGCTACTCAGCCCTAATTATAGTGAGTAGAAATTCAGTGAAACAAAATAAATTGCACCAGATCATTCGAATATAGGCCTAACTCCCTTAAATTGTTAGAGATGGTGTGGCGTTCTTCCACATGAGGGATATTCCTGTATAGGGGCCACATATCCATTGTCACAGAAAGGGAGTCAGGTTCCATATGCAAGTCTCTCAAGACATTTAAAATGACTGTTATATCCCACAGGTAGGATGGAAAACTGCTTGCTATGCCCTTGATGTGGGCATCTATGAATTTTGAAAGTGGCTTAGTAAGTCCCCCGATGCCCACAGCACTGGGTGTGTTAGTCAGTGTTTTTTGTATTTCTTAGCACAGCATACTACATAGCCTTAATAAGAAAACCAACAGATAAGAGCTCAAACATCTTCCTAGATATACCATCAGCATATAAAGCTTCAAGAAACACAGTGTATGTGTGTTCTTTAACCTGAGGACAAAGGTTGACAGAAGGTGTAGTTTGAAAGTTGCCTTTTGACTTCTCAGTGATGATGACCCCTTCATATCCATGGGTTACATGGTAATTTTGTCATTAGCATAGTCTGTATTCAGAGTTTCAACTAACAAAAAAAAACCTAGTTACAAAAGTGTGAAAATAAAATTAAATGGCTACTTTTTAGGTGTTTATGGGATACAGCAGATACTGTAACTCATCTGTCACCACCTACAAGGAATCGTGCTAATGCTTGGTTGCCAAGAAATCCACAAGTGCGTCATGTGGCACATAAAATACTTTGCAATCTGCTGTATCTCATAAAACATGAAAGGAATAGGAATTTATTTTCGTTTTCATGCTTTCATGACAAGGCTGTTTTTTTTCGATGATGGTGTTTGTTTTGTACCACTCGTATCATTCTTTTACATTTTCTATGAATACACACACAGATGGACACATTATGCCATGTTCAAAGGCTGTAAAGCTAGGGAAGTGTTGTTGCACTGAGCTATTGTAACATGTTTCCTCTTTGAAAGGCTACAGCCTGTAGTTCAATGGGGTAGTGCAACTGGCCACACCCCTCTTTGGCCTATTTAAAGGCTGTTGTCCTCACGCCACACACAAGCATTTTTTCCTTGCAGCCGGAGGCTCTGTCGGTCTGTCTTTTCCCCTGGAACCTGCATGGGCCTTGCCCCCTCCCCATGTTGCTGTGTTGTGGGTTGCTCAGTTTCTGCTGGACTTTTGTTTTGAGTTCTCCTGCTTTTTGGTTAGTATTGCTTGCTTCTGGCTGCTGCGTGCTTCTTTGTGTTGCTTGTTCCTGTCCTCCTGTGTTTGAGTTTTGTTTGCATTTTCCTTTTTGGGGGCTTTCTGATTTTCTAACTTCCTGTTCATGTGTTTGTATCATGCTAATCCTGTGCTGGTGCTATTTGGCTCCCATTTGCTCACTAGCTTTCAGCAAACCTTCAGTGCAGCTGCAATTGTTATCTGTATGTTTCAGCTCAGTTCCTGCTTTCCTGCTTGCTGCCTTAGTGCTTATCCACCTTAATTGTTTGCACCTGTGCAAGCTCAAACTGCAAAACTAGCCCATGGCATTCAAACTTACTTTCATGCAACTGCACCAAGCAATACTTGCTGTTGTTTCAGTACATTGCTTCTCCCTGCAATTCCACTGTTTGTTTAGCTTGGCTGCTCCTAGAAGCTATAACTATTTGTTGCTGGATGATGCCTCTCATTACTGTTATATACTGCTTCATTATACTCTGGAGGTCAGCTCAGTTACAGCTGTCACTGTAAACTAGTTTTATAATCTGCATGTGGGTCACAGGGCTTTACTGTTTCTTCCTTGTTTTTCCTACGGTGGGAACTGGAGGTTATGGTGAAGTCATGGCCCCATGTGGTCCAAATTCTTCATGTTTGAATCCTACCTCCACTGCAAAAACCCTCTGAGTATTTATGTTACCTTTAATCGGCTTCCTTAATGGGAGCGGTTGGCTTGCCTCCCTGAAAGTTATGCGAATTTCTACCTTTCTGACCTACATGCATTGCTTACTCTGTCTCACAGACCTAAGTGCAGGTCCAATCATTGCTTACATGGAAGTTTTATGCTATATGCTTGACCTACATGAGGGTTTACAATGCTCAGCACTCCTTTAAACTCTCTGTGGAGGCTTGCCAACCTCGACCCTTCAGCCAACGGTCTCGCTCTGCACCTCGCAGTATGCATCTTGAGCAAGCAAAGCTTGGGGCAAGGTCCTTCTCACCTGGCCCACAGCTGCAAAGTCCTCTCTCCAGGTGGACCTTTAGTCGTCAACCGTACCGACGGCACCTCTCAATGTAGCATTAATACTTCAGCAGTGAAGGGGTGGGGCTCTCATGATGGGCCCCTTTAGCTGCCCAAGCAGGTTCGGAGACATCCTTCAAAACTATTCTCCCAATGACTGCTTCTGGTTCACCTGGTTTATTTTTAGATTGGTAGGCCAGGTGAACACCTCAGCAGTCATTGCTCTCCTCCTCCTCCCACCTTGGAGGAGCAGTGTTGCATAGTTAGCCTCACAACCCTCCATGGCATTCCCATTAGAGAGCTAGAGGAGAACTTTCCTCCAAATTGGAATATTTTCCACCCCCTTTAATTCAGTTTTCAAATTACAGCAGCAGAGCCATCACTAATCAAAAACATCCCAAGCCTGGTGAGAAGGTTACTTAGGCCTTGGATCCCCAGTGATTTCTTCCTCAAAGTTTTTTTTTCTCTCCTCTGGTATGGAGGTCATGATATTTAGTTAGCATTTGGCAATAATCCCTAGGTCATTTGGGTAAGTTTCTGCTGTTGGATGGAGCGGGTGGCCATCCCGTAAGTGTTCTGTCTCCCCCTTTGTCTGTTCTCTCTCTCCTTAGGAAGCCAGGCCTCCATGCCTTACAGTCAGACCTCCAAGTGGGTCACTATTCATCTGTTGTTTACTGCATACTCTGCTCAAACATACTACCAACTGACCCGTTCTACCAACTGAACCCATACTACCAACCAACCTACGTACAGGTCCTTGACCCAGATAAGTGTTCGCTACCTTGTATGTTTTGCTTGACACTCTTTTTGGGCTTCTTCCTAAGGTACCTTTAGCCAAGGGAATTGCTCCTGTGGCACCTCAAGGGGTGGAACCCTCCCCTAGGGTTCCTTGACTTCATACCCCTGCAGGGTGGTATATCCCATGGATAGAGAGGCAAACAGACAAAAATCATCTACATTACACAAACACAGAACCAGTTGCACAGATGCATTGAAATATATATAAAATATACAGTAGGTTATATGAAAACTACAGTAGGTGGCATTCTTCTTCTAGCCAAATATTTTGCTTCCTGCAGGCACCATATTTTTTCATATGTTTAGGGTATATTATTTGATTTTTGCAACATGCAGTATGCAATCAAAATTAATAGTTCTTGAGTGGTAGAAAGAAGTTTTTTTTTTATGTGCAGTCTCCATCTTTCAGTTCTCATGCATGTCTGTGATGAGAAGTGAGGTGCCTGAGGGTCAGACAGTTTCAGGAATATGATAGTGGATCAATGGTTCATATTCTGTTTCAGTATTTTAAACATTGTCAAGTTACTAGACATCTGCTTAGAGGTATTTCATGAATGAGTAACAAAAAAACATGTTATTTAAATCTAAATTTTTTGTTCAATTGCTATGACTCTGAATTGCTAGTGATTTTTCAATAGCTCATTTGTTATACTAATTCCAACCGTTTATGCCTATTGGATGTTCAAGTTTGATAGCTGCAGCCAGCAACAAATACGAGAACTGTCCCTGATTACAAGCCCATGAAACTCATTGTTGGAGTCAGTGCTGACAGTGCTTATCCTTGCAATATAATTTTAGGTTTTTTTGTTTGTTTTGCAGCCCCCCCCCCCACATCTTCACACACCTCTCACCTCCTTCATCCCTCTATCCACATCCAGCTATGCCTAAAAGATACATTTGAAACAAACAATACTGTCATTACTATCAGTACAGTGGGTTTAAAGGACTTGCAATCAGGGATGGTTCACATCTTTGTCACTGGCAGAAGCTATAGAACTTGAGTATAAAATAGGCATGAAGTGACTTAATTTTAGGTGAAAATCTCCACCTGTGATTGGCAAAATGAAAAACAATAAGCCACCAGCGAGCATTCGGCTGAACCGACAATTCAGAAGACTGGGTAAACAAAAATTAGGCTGTCCTGTTTATAATGTGCCACATGGATGTTATTCAGCCTGATTCAAACTCAGTAAGTGGCAGTTTCTTTGCATATATGTGTGTGTGTGTGTGTGTGTGTGTGTGTGTGTGTTTCTGTAGAAACAGACTGGACTTTTCAAGTCTCCATAAGAAGTTGTCTCTCTGTGTGCTTGTGCTATAGAAGAACCACAACCTCCCTTCCCCACTGTGTTCTAAGTTATGAATTGTGTGAGCGCTTTATGTCGATGTTGAAGTGGTTGCTGACAAAGACTCACCTGTTCCCTAATATGACAGTTACTGTCATGCTCACTGTCTTCAACTCAACTGGTCTCTAAAACATTAACAGAAAACAAGCAAAGTATGACCAGAAGAAACTCCAGCTCAGATCTCAACACGCAGATCTTACGGTATAGTGTAGTGGTTAAGGGCACTGAGCTGCAAAAATGGAGACCTGGGTTTGAATCCCATCTGACCCCCACTTGCATACTGTGTGGCCCTGCGCAAGTCAGTCAACTTCCTTGTGCTCCCAGTTCACACCTGGAAACAAGCTCTCGCTTAGTGTGTCTTTCCTGGTTAAACAATTTCCCTTCCCCTACAGTAACCATCAAATTAGGGAACAGGTGTCAGTCTGCCTGCTATATTCAGATAGCAGAAGCACACATGCACAATTTCATATGCAGACTTCAGATCTGACGGGAAACAGAGTCTGCGTGTGTTATTCACAGACAGGAATTGCAGAGGTTTTTTGAAACAAGATAAGTGGGGTAAGTTGTGGAGAAACTTGCAGAACTTGTGTTTTTCTTTTTGCCTGTAAAGTAAATTGAAAGCACAGTAGCCCACATTTTCATGGCCTTGAACTACAGCTGTGTTTTTGCCCTATAGTTTGAGGTTAGGTGAGAATTGTTTGTCATAATTGGCTTGGGTCCTCTGCTAGGTGATACCTTAAAAGGAATATTGACAATTTAAAAAGAATAGCATGGTGATTCCTAAGGCAGTTCTCCCTCACGGCTAGACGTAGAAGTGTTTGAGGGCAGAACACAGGGTTTGGGCTAAACTGCTTTATTTTTCTCTGATTTAAATTATTTTTTGCAAGGTATATTCTCGGTTAAATTGTTGTGCAGGCTGTCTTGCTGAAAGGAAGGAAAGCACTCACCAGGGTGGTGAGTCAGAGCTATAGCTGATTGTTTCTGTAGAACAAGGGCTTGGTCTCATGTACCCCAAGAGAGTCATTTCCTTCATAGCAGGGGTTCTGATATCACTTCCCCAAAAGGGCAAAGGACATACATCTGTCATATCCTTAACAGCTCAGTACACTGCATAGGGGTTAAATGCATGCACACGCTTGCACACACTAACAACAACATTTAAAACAGGAAGGGAGAGAGACAGGTGGGGAGTGGTGCAATGCACTGGCTGTGGAGTGGCACTCTTTTGGAAGACATTCTGGAGGCTGCGATGCTGCCCTATTTGCAGTCACTTCTGTGGTCTAGGGAAAGAGGTTGTCTGTCTCCAGGCTGACCTGGCAAGGATACAGAAAACCTCCTCCCCCACCCAGGGATGACCAGATCAGCCACTCCTGCCTGCCTGCCTCAGAGGTTGCCAAGAAAGAGGAGCATTTGGACCACGGTGGGCTCAGGGAGGGTGAGGGTGATGGAACAGAGGTGCAACCCTCCAGTTGTGCCTTTCCACAATTCATACACTATTCTGCTGGAGCATGATCCCCCTATGGAGGCACCTGCAGTGGAGACCAAGGAGGATGCTGGGAACCTCCACAGAGGAGACCCACAGGAGGGTGGCATGGGACCCCACAGGGGAAGTAAACAACTCCTGGTGGGGGAATCAGTCATTAGGGGATAAAACTGGGGAAGGAGGGGAGAGGCAGGTAAAGTGCCTGCCTGTGCCATGGCTTGGAGAGACAGGAAGTGAAACCTCAGGCTCATGGGAGCAGCAGCATAGGAGAGGGAGCTGGGCATCATTGTCCACCTAGGGACAAATGACCTGGCTGGGAATGGAATCAGAGCAGTGCAGGAGGAGTTTGTGGAGTTGGGGAGTGGCCTTAGACAAGTAGCACTCTCAATAACCATCTCAAAGGTGCTGCCTGTCTATGGCATGGGTGAGGCTAGGGTATGCCACACAATGGAATTCAATGAATTGTTGAAAAACTGGTGTGGTGCTCAAGGTTTTGGTGTCACTGGGGACTGGGGGTCCACCTGGAGGGATACAGACCTATACTGGAGCAATGGTCTGCATCTGTCTGGGAGGGGAACCAGGATCCTAGGTAATAGGTTTAAATGCTTACTTGACAAGCATTTAAACTAGCCGGGGGGAGGCACTGAAAAGAAGAAGGAAAATCCAATCCCCCTCTCCAGACAAAAGGGGTAGTTAGTGAGGTAAACACCAAGGTAGAGAAGTTGATAGGGAGCAGGATTGGGGTAAATGGAGAAAAGACAAAAACAGTAAGGACAGGGATGGGGCTACAAGGGGTAAGGCCATCACAAAATGGAGGGTGATGATTACCAATGCTCGTAGTCTGGGCAACAAGCCCCTAAACTAGTGGTCTTGATAGAAGAGGGATGCCTGGATATTGTGGCAGTCACAGAAACATGGTACACAGAGAACCATGACTGGGATGTCAACATACCAGGATACACAATCTACAAGAGGAACAGGGAGGGTTAAAGAGGAGAAGGAAAAGCTCTCTATGTAAGGGAAGGTATCAAAACAATGGAACTAGAGGGTAAACAGGGAGGAAAGAAGGCACTGTGGGTCACCCTGGAGACAGGAAATGGCACCACAATCCCCACAGGGGTTGTATACAGATCCCCATCTTGGGGGGAGGAAATGGACAAGGAAATGATAGAAGTCATCCTTAGAATGGCAGAAAAAGGGAAGATATTGTTGATGGGGGACCTGAATATGCCAGATGTTAACTGGAGCACCTTTGCTGCAGCCACATAGAAGAGCAGGGTCCTTCTCTATGCCCTACAGGGGGCATGCCTCAGACAGCTAGTGTTGGAACCCACTCAGGAGGGAGCAATCTTAGACCTGGTACTCTCAAATGGGGACAGAGAGAGGATCTCAAATTTAGAAGTGGGTAGCCATCTGGGAACAAGTGGCCACCAAACAGTGTGGTTCACAATAAACACAGCCATAGAGTCAAGCCATACAAAAGGAAGGGTATTGGACTTTAGGAGGGCTGACTTTGGTTAAATGGGACAGTGCCTCAAAAAAGCACTAGAAAACGGGCAAGAAGTAGGGGTGGAGAAACAATTGGGGAAAAATCAAAACTGCCATCACAGAGGCAACAAGCTTTTGTGTGAAGCAAATAAAGCAAAATGAAGTAAAAAAAAACACTATTGTTCTCAAAAGACATGGAGGGGAAGGTTAAGGTGAAAAAGATAGCATTCAGGAAGTATAAGAAAACACAGAAGGAACAGGACAAAGAACTGTACCAGTTAAATCAGAAGGAAGCAGAGAAGGCAGTCAGAATAGCAAAGGCCCAAACTGAGGAAAAGATAGCCAACTCAGTTAAGAAAGGGGATGAAACCTTTTATATGTACATTAGGGAGTGAAGAAAGATCAAGGGAGGGATAGTGAGGCTTAATAAAGGGGAGGGGTGGGCAGAGGGTGACAGTGAAAAGCAGGTATATTGAAGGAATACTTCTGCTCAGTATTCATAAAAGAAGAGGAGGGGGAGGTACCTAAAAGAACAAAAACCAAAAACAAATGAAAAGCATCTGTAACAGGAAGGGACACAGACATGTGGGGAGTAGTGCAATGCACTGGCTGTGGAGCAGCAGTCTTCAGGGAGACATTCTGGAGACTGTGTTGCTGCCCTATTTGCAGGCACCACTCTGGTCTGAGGGTGGAGGTTGTTCGTCTCCATGCTGACCTGGCAAGTATTCAGAAAACCTTCTCCTCCACCCAGGGACCACCCAGATCACCTCTACTACCTCAGATGTTACCAAGAAAGAGGAGTGGTTGGACCATGGTGGGCTCAGGGAGGGTGAGGGTGGTGGAACAGAGGTGCATTCCTCTAGTTGCGCCTCTCCACAATTCATTCGCCACTCTAGCAGAACATGGTTCCTCTATGGAGGCACCCTTAGTGGAGACCAAGGAGGATGCTGGGAACCTTGACAATGGAGACCCACAGGAGGGTGGCATAGGACCCCACAGGGGAAGGAAACAACTCCTGATGGGGGACTCAGTTGTTAGGGGGGTAGAACTGGGGGAGGGAGGGGAAAGGGAGGTAAGGTGCCTGCCCAGCACCATGGCTTGGAGGGACAGGAAATGAATCCTCAGGATCATGGGAGTAGCTACAAGGGGGAGTGAGCTGAATGTCATTATCCACCTAGGGATTAATGACCTGGCTGAGAATGGAATCAGAGCAGTGTAACAGGAGTTTGTGGAGTTGGGGAGGGGCCTTAGACAAGCAGCACACATGGTAACTTTCTCAGAAGTGCTACCTGTCTATGGCATGGATGAGGCTAGGGTACTCTGCACCATGGGATTCAATGACTGGTTGAAATATTGGTGCAGAGCTCAGGGATTTGGCTTCATTGGGGACTGGGTCTCCACCTGGAGGAATGCATGCCTATACAGGTGTGATGGTCTGCACCTATCCAGGAGGGGAACTAGGATCCTAAGTGATAGGTTTAAATGCTTCATTGGCAAGCATTTAAACTAGCCAAGGGGGGAAGCACTGAAAAGGAGAAGGTAAATCCTAGCCCCCCCAAAAAATCAGGGTAGTTAGTGAGGTAAAGACCAAGATAGAGCAGTCAATAAGGAGAAAGGCAGGGATAAATGGAGAAAAAGACAGAGGCAGCAAGGACAGGGATGGGACAAAAACAAATAAAGCTATAAAAAAATGGAGGTCAATGAGTACCAATGCCCGTAGTCTAGGTAAAAAGCTCCCCAAAATGGTGGCCTTGATGGAAGAGGGATGCCTGGATATCATGGCACTCACAGAAATATGGTACCCAGCAAACCATGACTGGGATGTCAACATACCAGGGTACACAATCTACAGGAGGGACAGGGAGGGAAGAAGAGAAGGAGGAGGAGGAGGAGCTCTCTATGTAAGGGAAGGGATCAAAGCACAGAAGTAAAGGGTAAACAGGGAGGAGATGAGGCACTATGGGTCACCCTGGAGACTGGAAATAGCTCCACAATCCGCACAGGGGTTGTATACAGACTCCAATCTCAGGGGGAGGTAATGAACAAGGAAATGATAGAAGGCATCCTTGGGATGGCAGAGAAAGGGGAGATATTGCTGATGGGGAACCCACTCGGGAGGAAGCAATCTTAGACTTGATACTCTCAAATGGGGACAGAGAGAGGATCTCAAATCTTGAAGTGTGTAGCCATCTGGGAACAAGTGACCACCAAACAATGTGGTTCAAGAAAAACTTAGCTGTAGAGTCAAGCCACACAAAAGTGAAGGTACTGGAGTTCAGGAGGGCTACTTTTGTCAAAATGGGAGAGTGCCTCAGAAAAGCACTTGCAAACAGGCAAGAAGGTGGGGTGGAGCAACAATGGGGAAACATCAAAACTGCCATCACAGAGGCAACAAGCCTTTGTGTGAAGCAAATAAATCAAAATGAAAGAAAACACACAATGCTTCTCGAAAGAAGTGGCAGAGAAGGTAAGGGAGAAAAAGACAGCATTCAGGAAGTATAAGGAAACACAGGAGTAGGACAGAGAACTGTACCAGTTAAAGCAAAAGGAAGCAGGAAAGGCAGTCAGAATAGCAAAGGCCCAAACTGAGGAAAAGATAGCGAACTCAGTTAAGAAGGGGGATAAAATCTTTTATAGGTACATTAGGGAGCAAAGAAATACTAAGGCAGGGATACTGAGGTTGAATAAAGAGGAAGGTGGCTGGGCAAAGAGCGACAGTGAAAAAGCAGGGATACTGAACGAATACTTCTGCTCAGTATTCACAATGGAAAAGCAGAACGAGATACCTAATCCAGTCAATAGAAGCACTCTGGATAGAAGAAAGAGTTCTGAAAGAACTCTTAAAAGTGAAGGTGGATAAAGCAATGGGGCCTGATGGGATTCACCCCAGAATTCTAAAAGAACTAAGGGAAGAACTAGTAACACCACTGACTACCCTTTTTAATAAATCATGGGAGGATTGTGTGGTACCTGAGGACTGGAGAAGGGTGGATGTGATTCCCCTTCACAAAAGTGGGAGCAAGACAGAGGCAGAAAACTACAGATCTGTCAGTTTGACCTCAGTGGTAGGGAAAATGATGGAATCACTTCTAAAGGAAAGAATTGTTGAGTACCTAGAGGCCAGTGGGGCACAGGACCCAAGGTAGCATGGATTCACAGTGGGAAGGTCAAGTCAGACAAATCTAATTGATTTCTTTGACTGGGTGACCAAAGTAGTAGACCAGGGAGGGGCTGTGGACATGGCACACCTACACTTTAGCAAGGCATTTGACACAGTCCCGCACAAAAGATTAATAAAAAAATTAGCCAGCCTGGGAGTGGGTCCCAGGGTGGTAGCCTGGGTAAAACACTGGCTGGACAACAGGACACAGTGGGTAATAGTAAATGGGGTCCACAGTGAAGAAATGGGGGTTACTAGTGGTGTACCACAGGGTTCAGTACTGGGACCGGTCCTTTTTAATGTCTTTATAAGTGACATTGCAGAGGGACTGGACGGGAAAGTATGTCTCTTTTCAGATGACACAAAGATCTACAACAGAGTTGAAACATAAGGTGGAGTGGAAAGGATGAAAAGGGACTTAGCAAGGCTGGAGGAATGGTCAAATGTATGGCAGCTTAGATTCAATACAAAGAAGTGCAGGGTAATGCACCTGGGAAACAATAACCCTGGGGAAGAGCATACAATGGGGGTGAGATACTGACAACAACAAAAATGGAAAGGGACCTGGGGATAATCATATCAGATGACCTAAAGGTGGGCCAGCAATGTGAGAAGGCAGTAAGGAGGGCTGGCAGGGTACTGGGATGCATAGGGAGAGGCTTCACCAGTAGAAAATAGGAAGTTGTTGGCCCTCTGTGCAGATAGTTTGTAAGACCACATCTGGAATACTGTGAACAGTTCTGGAGACCCCATCTCCACAAAGACATAGACAGGGTGGGGGCTGTCCAGAGGAGAGCAACAAAAAATGATGCTGTCTCTGCACCAGAAGACATATGAATAAAGACAAAGGAGCTTAAGATGTATAGCCTCGAGGAAAGGAGAGATGGGGGAGACATGATACTTAAGTTCTGGCTCCAAGCTAAGTCAGATTAATTTCCAGTGGTGAAGTCAAATAATTCAGTGCAGTCAATGGCACTATTAAAAGATGCTGGTTAAACTAGTAGACCTGCTACTGCTTTATTAATTCAAGACAGGAGGGTTAGTTAGGTGTAAATGTTGGGTGTGTGGGGGGGCCACAGGGAATGGAGTGGGGGGCTATAGCAGGGGGCTGCACAGGGGCCCAGAATGATTAAGGCCAGCCCTGGGAATGGTGAAATGTGAATTTGAATTAAACCATGGGACCTGAGTGTACAAGGCTTAATTTATATCTTCTCTTATTGTAATGCAAACACATACAGTTCATACTTTAGAATTTGCCCTGTGCCACTCCTAGTGGTTTGGGGAGTTGGCTGGCTGGAACACTGAGATGCCTGAGAGTAAGTGCACTCCCTAGGTTTGTTAGTTTAAAAGATTGATAGGATTGACATTTGAACTTTTCTTATGTTTTTGCATAGGGCAACAAAAAACAGGAGAGAAAGAGACTTGAGTGGAAACTAAGCAATTAATTAGGTGAGCTTTTATATTTGAGAGAACTTCTTGGAAATATAGTAAAAATAATAACTTAGTAAGTGATATGTTTGTTTGTATTAAATAAAAAGAGAAATTGGAACATAGCTAGCTACAAAAAAAGGAAAAGAGCTGCTATTTAACCTACCACACTGCAAGTTTGAAACAGTTTTAAGGTGGCTAGCAGAAAGGAAGAAAGAATAATTATTTATTAATTTATTTTACCTCATTTATTATAGGAAAGCAAGGAAAACCTGTACTACAGGGATATAAAAAATACTCAAGTAAAGGTAATGAAATATATGGAGTTGTATATTAAAATAATACATTTAAAAAACATATTTTAAAGAATACTGATTAGGTGGCGGGGCACCCTTGGTGGCATCATTTGAAGTATAAATGATTAGTGGGGTCACTACCATGGAGTTAATATTGAAAATATATTTGATAATCTCAGATGAGAGGGGGAAGGGAACACATTTAAGGTGGAACTGTATAAAATATAAATATAAGAACACATGGACTGAAATTCTGTTTTAAAATGTTTCCTTATATACAGAAACACAGAGTTTGGGCCTGAAGAAGTGGCGGAGCCACACAACTGTCACATGATTGTCATGTGTGGATTTAAAAAATAAAAATAAAATAAGACTGGAACTTTCATTGGAGTTCATCTGATTTATTTTGCATTGCCTATGCCATAGTCTCCCAGAACAACACAAAAAAGAAGCAATATAATGAAACTGAAATTTTAGAATTGTGTGCCCACTGCTTTTTCTGCTTCTCTTTGATGAATTAACTAGCAGTTTTACCCGCATTCTGTGGAGTGTCACAAAGGGGCTCTATCAGAGTATTTAACATTGCTGGGAGCAAAGGAATAAAGTGGAGTCAGTGTTGATTGTTTAACAGTAAGCCACGATGGGGTGTAGGTTATCGGGTAATTTACCTCCGCTGGCAAGGTTTGCCCATGAGGCGCAGCTGAGTGGGTAAATCCCCCGATAATCCATACACCCTGAGTAGCTTATTGCAATTATGCCATGTTCTTTTTATTTTTTGTGAAAAAAAAAAGTAAAAATACAGGGTTTCCCAGTTTTTATTATTTTTATTTAGTTCATTATTCCACTAGAAAAATTAGTTCCTTGTTGCTAGGTGGAATGCAGTAATCATAGTAATCCCCCCGACCCACATTGTGTGCGAGGCTTGATTTTATTGCACTGTTTCCCTGTGCTACATAAACACACATACTGTCAAGAAATGAATAGTAACAGTTTACCTTTGTCATGCTGATTGCCATCGTACAGTGTGTGCTTTTGTGCTGGATTTCTGGTGCATATTGGGAACTGCTTCCGGGTTCTATGAAGCAGTAAAAAGAGACCGGTGTTGCATGTGTTTTTTTTTATATATGTATTTTTATGTATATTTAAAATGGATGAGTGAAAGCAGGAGGTCACCGAAGAAAAAGAATGTAAAATTAATGAACAGAGTGCTAGAGACAGTGAGGGGGGAAGGGAGCGCTATAGCCAGATTGTACTAAGAGAGTGGGAATGGAGTGCAGACAGAGCGGGAGTAGAGACTAAGCTTGAGATGAGCTGGGTGCAGTCTGAGCTGTTACGGGTAAATATTTTAAGTCTGTTGTGCAAGTTTTTTCCCAGTACAGTTCCAGTTTCTTGGGCGAGTTTGAGTGCTTTGGTGAGTGGGACATGATGGCAGCCGAAGACTGCAGCTTAGTGAGCATATCAAAATGGCGGTTCTCCGGTTTGAATTTCATTTGTCGGATGAATTTTTGAGATGGAGCTGACTGGCACCTTTGCCATGGGTATATGGTAGGATTTACCATGGCAGAAAGGTGCCAGCCAGCCAGCCGATGACAGTACAGTATTTTGTATTTATGTCTGTGTCCATGGTATAATACTTATTAACCACTAGGATATCCACTTAACATTTAAATAAATGAATGACACTGTCCTAATCGACTCAGTGTAGCATGGTGTCCAATTATGCTAGTTAATAGCTTCCATTTACTGTATAGTAAAGAGGCCTTTTCGGATGTGCACAGTTAACAAGCAGCTATTATTACTTTCTTCTGCTTTCAGCATTTTAATAATAAATTGTGTCATTCCTGTAAACCAGATACATTCTAAGTTTGCATCCTTTATAAAATATGAATTCAAGAACCAAACATTTATTTTGTTGAAATGTCTATCATCTATTTTTGTTTCATCAGCAGCTCTCAGTTATTAAAACAAACGACTGAGATGTTTACAACTCAAGATGTGTGTGTGGGGGGGGGGGCAGAAGCAGGGGAGTTTGAGTAGCCTGAAAATAATTATGCATTTTCCAGGCTTTGTGTAAACTCTATACTCTCCCAACATTCAAGATTAAAATGGGAGAACCTCATTGTCCAGCGTGCTACTCCAAGGCCAAAGATTCCATTACACCCCCCATAAGATTTTTTATACTTATATTTTTTGATCAGTACCCAACTGATGAACCACATATTTCTCCTTAACTCTAATCTGTGGACACATACAGTAGTAATGGTTTTGATAAATTTTAGTTAAGCAGTTGTTAATTAATGTATCAGAAACTATCAGTCCAGATAACAAAGTAATCCCCAAAGGCAGAATCTCTAGAGCAGGATAAGACCACTGGAGTCCCCAAAAAAGAGGTCCATGCCCCCCCACCATAGTCTTTAATGGTTCTACTGATTATTATAGTGACATGCTATAATAATCACTAGAGCCATTAATATAAAGGCTGAAGCAGTCTCCAACGTTTGCACTGAAGGCGCCCAAGGGAAAAAGAGAATATGTTGTAAACAAAAACAGAATAGTTGTGTTAAGCTGCTAAGTGACCACTGCATGGGGAAGGGCATCAATTCCAAGGTCCTAACAGGAGCAGAAAAGCCCCTCCCTCTCCAAAAATAAAATCTCACATAAGCACACTGAAGTGACATAATCAGAAAAACAAGCTGGTGGAGCCAGAGGCCGGGAGGAGTCTCTCCTATCTATTCATCTTTGATTTGAAAAAGGAAGGGTTGAACTCCCTGTGGCACTGACACTTCATCCAGGTACTCAACAGCAGGTCCCGAACGTCCCACCTCGAACTATGCCACTCACTCCCCCGAATCTCCTCCCCTCCTCCAAATTCTTCCAATATTGCCTCTGCCATTCCAAGTGAAGTTTAGACTGAACAGTCAAAACAGTAAATATTCCCAATATTAGCTAGAGACTCAATTACTTGACAGAGACCAAGGTTGCACCACAGACCCACTACCACCCCCACTGCCCCAAGCCTGCCTCCTAGACCCCTTATTTTCAGGGAAAATTAGATCCTTAGGTCTATCAAAACATCATGGAGGAGAAAAATACCAATTAGGATACAGAGGTCATCTGTCAGCTATAAGGGGAGAAGAAGAAATAAACAGGGCCATTGCCAAGTGGAAATCATTAATGGATCAAACTTGATTCCTGTATATGAGCAACAGGGCTAACATTGCTGCATAAATGCAGGATGATCCAGTTTTTTTCTTCAGATTGGGACCGAAACAATTATTTCGGTTGATTCTGCATCAGTCAGCAAACCATTTAGTTCCATTTTAAATACAAGGGAAAACTGTCTCCCGAGTGAGCTCTCTTCCTACCTTTCACAACAGTGGTTCACACAGTTTAAGTTACAGTCTGTGTGACTGACAGAATTGAATATATGGGCCAACAGTCTTCAGAAGGCAAAGGTGACAAGTTGATTTTTTACACATTCTTTATTTAACATCTTTCTCATCACTTACAAAACCTCACCCCTTCAGCAGGATTCATGTTTCTGGAGTCTGTATGTGGCACCAGTGTCCCTTTCACTAGTCTCTAGTCCTTCCTTACTACCACTGCAAGTGCAGTCTCTGTTATTGGCATGGCAAAAACCTATCCTTGTAGCCTGCCGAATCCTGATAACAAGTTTACTGCATCTTCAAATTCCTGTCAGCTTCTTCCATACCTGGCCCCAGCCCCCCCACCACCACCACCGCCACCACCAGAAAATCTGAGTGTCGACAATTATGGGGTTTGCTGATATGCTCAGAGCTGCCTTCCGAGTTGTGGTGCGGGGGGGGAGGTGGGATTTTTTTCTTTCCATTTTATAATTTGAATTGACACACAAAATTCTTACTGTGCAGGTATTCCTGGAGATAACAGGTGATAAGGCACAGTGGTGCAGTGCGTGAGGGTGAATGTGACAAGGGTGCACATGGCAGCCACCATGCATCATTTGAAGACATGCATTGATTGTGATTTCTAGTGAACATCACAACCCTTCATGGGCTTGCACTGCAATGATGCCATGTAGGCTACACAGCCTATGTGTGAACAGCCACACTGGCAATGATCCACACGCCTATATGTGTCAGTCTAAGAATGATGACCCGCAGCACCCTCCTTCTGTAGGATAACATCTGCCCATAATCTTGATCACCATCCCTTCTGTACTACGCTACTAATATGCCATTCTGTGTCATTCAACCACAGTGTCAAGGGTGCATACCGCATGTCCAACCTCGGACACAATCCATTGCATACTGGACAGTAATGCACACTGAAACATGACAGATCAGGACATGATGTCATGAATGGAAATTAGGTGATTGTGTAGAATATCATTGGAAATTGAATGTGATGTGAGCATCATGTCCACAGAGACATCATCCAACATGTGTTCTAACTAGTTTGCTGCAGATATGAATTAGTTTAGAACTAAAAATAAATCAGGGACAGGATGGCAATAGAGTGGGGGTGGGGCACTAGACACCAGGGAAACGGTGGCTCACAGCTCACACTGCAGCCTGCAGCATGAGTTCAAGCTGTGGCTGCAGACATAGAGAAATTCCAGCTGTTCTCATGCTGAGAGAATGCAGGGAACAGCTCCACTCACTAGGCTGGGCACAGGTGGATTTGGATGCCCAGAAAAGGTGTAAAAAAAAAACATAATCTAGCTAAAAGAGATCCGCTTAGCTAGGTTCTGTTGTTTGTTTCTTAAGATGCCAGCATTTTTATGTATTTTCCATGTTTATTAGTTTGTGGAACAAATCAACAAGATGGAGGTTGGCTCGGCACTAAAATGTTTGGTGCTCTGTCAAGCAAGTGGTGTGAAAGCAAAAACAGGCATCTGCGGCATCAAAAAGTTTACTGTTGCCGCAGAACGTTATCTGAAAAACCCTATTGCACATGCGCAGGTCACAAAACCCTAATTTTTTTTAATACTTGTTTATCGATTAATTCCATAGTACAAACATATTTCTGGAACTTCAACAATTTCTTAGGTGGTTTAACAATTGCTCCACAATCCGCACAGGGGTTGTATACAGACCCCCATCTTGGGGGGAGGTAATGAACAAGAAAATGATAGAAGGCATCCTTGGGATGGCAGAGAAAGGGGAGAGATTGCTGATGGGGAACCCACTCGGGAGGAAGCAATCTTAGACTTGGTACTCTCAAATGGGGATAGACAGAGGATCTCCAATCTTGAAGTGGGTAGCCATCTGGGAACAAGCAACCATCAAATAGTGTGGTTCATGATAAACTTAGCTGAAGAGTCAAGCCACACAAAGTGAAGGTACTGGAGTTCAGGAGGGCTAATTTTGTCAAAATGGGAGAGTGCCTCAGAAAAGCACTTGCAAACAGGCAAGAAGGTGGAGTGGAGCAACAATGGGGAAACATCAAAACTGCCATCACAGAGGCAACAAGCCTTTGTGTGAAGAAAATAAACAAATCAAAATGAAAGAAAAAAACACTATGGTTCTCGAAAGAAGTGGTAGAGAAGGTAAGGGAGAAAAACATAGCATTCAGGAAGTATAAGGAAACCCAGAAGGAGCAGGTCAGAGAACTGTACCAGTTAAAGCAGAAGGAAGTGGGAAAGGCAGTCAGAATTGCAAAGGCTCAAACCAAGGTAAAGATATCCAACTCGGTTAAGAAGGGGGATAAAACCTTTTATAGGTACATTAGGGAGCAAAGAAATACTAAGGCAGGGATACTGGGGTTGAATAAAGAGGAAGGTGGTTGGGCAAAGAGCGACAGTGAAAAAGCAGGGATACTGAATGAATACTTCTGCTCAGTATTCACAATGGAAAAGCAGAACGAGATACCTAATCCAGTCAATAGAAGCACTCTGGATAGAAGAAAAAGTTCTGAAAGAACTCTTAAAAGTGAAGGTGGATAAAGCAATGGGGCCTGATGGGATTCACCCCAGAATTCTAAAAGAACTAAGGGAAGAACTAGTAACACCACTGACTACCCTTTTTAATAAATCATGGGAGGATGGTGTTGTACCTGAGGACTGGAGGAGGGTGGATGTGATTCCCCTTCACAAAAGTGGGAACAAAACAGAGGCAGAAAACTACAGACCTGTCAGTTTGACCACAGTGGTAGGAAAAATGATGGAATCACTTCTGAAGGAAAGAACTGTTGAGTACCTAGAGGCCAGTGGGGCACAGGACCCAAGGCAGCATGGATTCACAGTGGGAAGGTCATGTCAGACAAATCTAATTGATTTCTTTGACTGGGTGACCAAAGTAGTAGACCAAGGAGGGGCTGTGGACATGGCACACCTACACTTTAGCAAGGCATTTGACACAGTCCCACACAAAGGATTAATAAACAAATTAGCCAGTCTGGGAGTGGGTCCCAGGGTGGTAGCCTGGGTAAAACACTGGCTGGACAACAAGACACAATGGGTAATAGTAAATGGAGTCCACAGTGAAGAAAGGGGGGTTATTAGTGGGGTACCACTGGGTTCAGTACCGGGGCCAGTCCTTTTTAATGTCATTATAAGTGACATTACAGAGGGACTGGAAGGGAAAGTATGTCTCTTTGCAGATGACACAAAGATCTGCAACAGGGGTGAAACGCAAGGTGGGGTGGAAAGGATGAAAACGGACTTGGCAAGGTTGGAGGAATGGTCAAATGTATTGCAGCTTAGAGTCAATGCAAAGAAGTGCAAAGTAATGCACCTGGGAAACAAAAACCCAGGGCAAGAGTACGCAATGGGAGTGAAATACTGACAACAACAAAAATGGAAAGGGACCTGGGGGTAGTCATATCAAATGACCTAAAGGTGGGCCAGCAATGTGAGAAGGCAGTAAGAAGGGCTGGCGGGATACTGGGATGCATGGGGAGAGGTATCACCAGTAGAAAATGGGAAGTTGTTGGCCCTCTGTGCAGACAGTTGATAAGACCACATCTGGAGTACTGTGTACAGTTCTGGAGACCCCATCTCCACAAAGACATAGACAGGGTGGAGGCTGTCCAGAGGAGGGCAACCAAAATGGTGCAGGGTCTGCACCAGAAGACATATGGATAAAGACTAAAGGAGCTTAAGATGTGTAGCCTCGAGGAAAGGAGGGAGAGGGGAGACATGATGGAAACTTTCAAATACTTCAAGGGAATCAACAAAGTCCAAGAGGGTAGCATCTTTCAGAAAAAGAGATGTGCAAGAACAAGGGGGCACAATTTGAAGATAGAGAAGGGACGGCTTAGAGGTAATGTGAGGAAGTATTTCTTCACAGAGAGGGTTGTAGATGCATGGAACAGCCTTCCTGAGGAGGTCATAGAGTCAAAAACAGTGGGGGAATTCAAGAATGCATGGGACAGACATAACGCAATTCTAGTGGGGGGGTAGGAGGAAGAAGGCTGTTGGTTAACTAGGATCTGCAAATTATCTATTGGGTAAGGAAATGGGTAGACTATGTGGGCCAAGCGGTCCTTATCTGCAATCAAATTCTATGTTTTTATGTTACCTAAACCAAACAATAGATGCACTCTGGATGGGGGGGTCAATACCAGTCCATTCACAGAAGAAAGAGTCCTGAATGAACTCCTAAAATTGAAGGTGGACAAAGTACTGGGGCCTGACAGGATTCACCCCAGAATTCTAAAAGAGCTAAGGGGAGAACTAGTGAAACTACAGACTACTCTTTTTTAACAAATCATGGGAAGATGTGTGGTACCTGAGGACTGGAGGAGAGTGGATGTGATTCCCCTTCACAAAAATTGGAGCAAGGCAGAGGCAGAAAACTACAGACCTGTTAGCTTGACATCAGTGGTAAGGAAAATGATGGAATCATTTCTGAAAGAAAGAACTGTTGAGTACCTAGAGGCCAGCAAAGCACAGGACACAGAGCAGCATGAATTCACAGTGGGAAGAACATGTCAGATGAATCTAATAGATTTCTTTGACTGGGTGACCAAAGTAGTAGACCAGGGAGGGGCTGTGGACATGGTCTACCTAGACTTTAGCAAGGCTTTTGACACAGTCTCACACAAAAGATTAATAAAGAGGTTAGCCAGCCTGATAGTGGGTCCCAGGGCGGTATCTTGGATAAAAAATTGGCTGGACAATAGGACGCAGAGGGTAATAGCAAATGGAGTCCACTCCGGAAAAAGGGGGTTACTAGCAGGGTACCGCAGGGTTTATTACTTGGACCGGTCCTCTTCAATGTCTTTATCAGTGAAATTGCAGAGGGACTGAAAGGAAAATTACGCCTCTTTGAAGATGACACAAAGATTTGCAACAGGGTTGATACACAAGGGAGGGGCGGAAAGGATGAGAAGAGACTTGGGGAAGGTTGGAGGAATGATCACAAGTATGGCAGTTTAGATTCAATGCAAAGAAATGCAAAGTAATGCACCTGGGAGAAAACCCAGGGGAAGAGTACATACTGGGGAAGGGAGGTACAAACAACAACAAAAATAGAAAGGGACCTAGGGATAGTCATATCAGATGACCTAATGGTAGGCAAGCAATGTGAGAAGGCAGTAAGGAGGGCTGGGGGATACTGGGATGCACAGGGAGAGGCATCACCAGTAGAAAACAGGAAGTTGTCATCTCTCTGTATGGGCAGTTGATGAGACCCCATCTAGAGTATTGAATGCAGTTCTGGAAACCCCATCTCTGCAAAGACATAGACAGAATGGAGGCAGTCCAGTGGAGGGCAACTAACATGGTACAGTGGGGGAATTCAAGAATGCATGGGACAGACATAAGGCAATTCTGATGGGAGGTAAGAGGAAATAGGCTGTTGGTTAACTAGGATCTGCAGCTTATACAATAGGTAGGGAAATGAGCAGTCTGGGTGGGCCAAACAGTCCTTATCTGCCATCAAAGTCTATGTTTCCATGTTTCTATGAAGGTATTCACTGCATTCAAACCATATTTAATTCATCACTATATTTATAATCAAGCATGTACAAGCACAAAACATTTAGTATTATGATTATAGAGTTACATTTTGCATGGCTTCCTGGGTTAAACAATATTAATGGTTTAAATTCCTAGTGAGTACGTAACCTAGAAATCCAGTTGGAATGGTCAGGGTCAGCCTTAGCTAGGTGTAAACTGTGCCCCTGCACCTTGGGGGCCCATACTTTTTTCTTGAGGAAGCAAAAATAATTTAAAACATTTTTAAATGCCAACATTTTGCTATAGATGAAAATGTTAACCAGCAAATCAAAGTGGATGACAACTGGCTCTGTGGCTATTACAAAAGGTGAGGGCAGCTTTGCTGCAGTAGAAAAGATTTGGTTAAGCAAGAGCTAATGGTATTAATGGCCATACTTTACACCTCCTAGGCTGACTGTTTTCACAAACAAAGGGCTATATTGACAAGAGAACTTGTTTGTAACCTGGACATGTAGCTGAAACAATGAATGATATGACAAAATCTGTTTCAAAAGTATGTGAGCAGTCAAAATCAGAGGTCGATCTGAACATTGTTTTACTAGCCCAAACACTAGTGCAAATTGTCCAGGGCTAATGTAGCTAACTCTCTACTTGTCCACCTTGACTAGTGCAGGTTTTCATGGCTGTTAACTAAGTTAAAAAAAGTCTACTTTAGAAGACTCTAGTCCTCATGCTAATCTCACTCAATGTTTCAGATGGCCTGGTGTGGTTAACAGCTCATTAAGAGATGTAGTTATCTGGCAGTTCAAGAGGTGGATCCCACAAAAGACTAAATGTGAGTCATTATCACTCCACTGTTAGGACTTGCAGCTAGTGACCAGGGTGTGATCAAGGGTAGAGTGCTGTTAAGTCACTAGCTTCCAGTTTTCTGAATGTGCGTCTGTCTAAACATTTGTCCCATATTATTAATACCAGTGCCCCTCATTTCCCTACATTTTGAGTGCCTGTATGCAATATTTCAGTGATAAAATGCGAAGAGGTATACAGGGTCGGCCCTGTAGGTGGTGGGTTTTATCCCAGCCTCACCATAACTTCTCTTTCCCTTCCAAATCTCTTAACTCTGTTCTTTCCCTTGGGCACCACTGCAGACCAGACTCTACAATGACCATTCACAGATCCATAGCTCCCATTACTGGCAAGTGTAGGGGGTCCCCAGCTCTTCTAAATGGACCATGCCAGCCATCACTATCCATACAATCCCACCCTTATCCCACCCAGCATGTCCTTTCATCCTAAAAACAAAACTTTGGATCATGTATGGTACAAAAATAAACTTTAATACAATACATAATGTGACAGCTTAAAATAGGCATTCTTGGGGTACAACATTCTATATAGCATTAGTTCTCACACTGTCTGATAGTGAGCCTCCCTCAAGCCATGAAAAAGATTTTGAGCCTCCCTCAAATTTGGAAAAATCTTGCTCCTCCCCACAGAAAAAAATAACTCCTACTTTGCACAGTACACCAGGAAAAAAGTGAAACTAATAAAGTTGACTGGGAATATATTTTCTTTTTATTCAACTTATTGCTCTCCACCCTGGCCCGTCACCCCAGGTTATACTTGTCACTCCTTTTTTCTGACTCTTGGGCCCTTGTTACTCAGTTTCCTCTCAATCTGGAAGAGTCAAACCTAGCCACTTCATCTCTCCCTCCCTTACCCTGTTGTTAAGCAACTTCCTGTACCCTTACCTCAGGTCACATCTGAAAACATGCGTCGTATCTGTGTGCCTGTCCCAGTCACTAATTTACATATAAACACCTACTATAGAAATGAGCCTTGACTCAGTGTGCCTTTCCAAGTTACTAATTTGCATAGAAATACCTATTGTAGAAATGAGCCTTGATTCAGCATGCCTTCCCCAGGCATTAATTTACATATGCACACCTATAAACAAGCTTTGACTCCATGGGGACTTCCTGGTCAAATATTTGTGCATAAGTAAAGAAATTCACCTGTAATTATCCATATTTAATTTGCTTTATCCTTTCACACAAAACAGCCAAAACTTAAAATTTAAATACTGTACATTCTCATACTTGACAGTGCCTCCTTTGGAACAATGTGGAGCTTCCCTTAGGAGGCTGGCCTCACCATTTGAGAGCCACTGCTGTATAGAAATAGAGACAGTATAACGTTATGCCTGTGTACTGTTTCCCCTGCACTGATAAAAGGACAATGTTAAAGAAAAATCTGTTACTGTTGGTGCAGAGCATATTAAAATTGATACTTTTAAAAATTAAAATATCATAGTTTTCTATTTCCCAAGCCCCTTAGGTTTGTGTAGCCCCCCAACCCCAAAGAAATCTTAGATGTACTTCTGGCTCACTTGAGACAGTACAAAAACTTCCAGAAGTGCAGGTCTCCAATTGACTATAGGGTGGGGGCTGAGAGTGTCTTTCTCTGCCTGACTCTGTTCATTGCCCTGTGGGTGGTGGTGACAGTGTGGTGAGGTGCATGATGATGTCAGCTATTGTGTGTGTGCAGAGCTAGGACTGCTTGATTGAACATTTGCTGTTGTGATATCCACTGGTTGGGGAGGCCATGGTACAAAACAATGGGGGGGGTCACTGTGTGTGATGGCATTGCAGTCTTTTTTTCTGCTGGGGAGCTGGAAGCAATGTGGGAACAGGATAAATGTGCAATCAGAGTATTTTTTGGCTTGCATTGTTTCCTGTATAACTGATCCAAATTTACCATTATAACTGAGGACTAGTGTAACTATCTGCGGGCTAGTGCAATTTTGAATCATGTTACCTTGCTGACTAGTGCAAAAAAAAAAATTAAGGTTGACCCCTGCTCACAATGGCTCAAAAATCTGACCAGCACAGAGCAAAATCGGAATTTCCTGATAGGGACCCTGAAAACCTGATCACCAGGTGAAAAACCTGACAGGTGGCAACCTTACAGGTGTCCCATGATTTTTATTTTTTTTACCAGGAGAGACACACTAAGCTGAAAGCTTGTTCACAGGTGCAATCTGGGAAGCACAAGGAACTTAAAGGGTACCTAAACAAGCAGTTTTTTTAAAACTGCAAACTCCAAAATCTGGCTTCATAACAGCGTAAAGTAGAGGCAGCTGTTTACATTAATGTTAAAACTGCATTTATGTAAATACTATAAATGCAGTTTCATAGTTTTGAAAAATGTAAACATCAGCCTTTCACTTTCAAAAAACAGCCTTGGTTTCTCCCTAAGATGTCTGCCAAGTCTGTAAAGTGATGAGTCATGATGACATCATCTGAGCCAAAGACAGAGACCCACATACATTTCTATAGTGCTTTCTAGTTCTTCTTTCCCTCTTTGTTTTGAATTGTTGTACCAGAATGATCAACACCATGTATTAACTTGTGGATTATTTTGATCAGTACACATGTTAGGCTATGATTTTGTTCATTTTTTTTCTTTAACTTGCGGAAAATGTTTTGCAATCCAGCTGACTTTTCCCTTGGCAATTTGCATTACAGTACAACACTTCAATTACCTGATGATCTAGTGGTTATGTGATGCACTGAATTTTGTTTTTTGTTAACCAAGAGAGACACACTAAGCTAAAAGCTTGTTTACAGGTGTGGTCTGGGAGCACAGGAAGTGTAATGACTTGTTTAGGGTCACAGAGCAAAGTACTGGTCTGGTTCAGTTCCAAAGCCCGTGCTCTCTTGTTAATCCACAAATGAGGCTTTCTTTTTCCATGTGAACCTCCTGCATCTAGCCTGCCTTCTGTTGAACACCCCACCATCCATACCCAGTCCTTAGTACTGCCTGGTGCCGCATATGTGCCTACTGTCTCATGAAGAGAATTATCACTCCTCAGATTGTAATCTTGTACCTCAGAGTTGTGCACACCTATACCAATATGCATCATCAGCTGGCACTGTTAAAAAATGCCTCCCAAATCACTCTCCAGTCCACATTCTCAGTGTTTGACTTCTGCTGCCACAGTAAACATTGAGTGGATCACCACCCTTCTGCACAGTGACGGTAGTATGTACAGTTTCTCTTTTGTGCTTTTTCCCACCTCACTAACCAACAACTAGGTCTTCCTGGAGGGCCATGCAGTAAGCATCATGAACCACCAGAAAAACTGCTGTTCATGTCCTCATAAGGGCTGCACATACAATGGATAACGATATTATTAGCAGGAGAAGCATACTAATACCTTGAGCAAATCCACCCAACTTCCAGTGGCAGTCTACTCCTTTACCTGTGATCTGCAGAACCCCACAGGACAGTTCCCAGCAATTCTCCTCCAGTACTTTTCTGTGCTCTACTCCACAATTCGAGTTGGCTGGCTATCATCCTTCCAAATCTTGAATGAGCTATACACAACTCCCTCAATACTGTCCTAACAAATGTCAACACCCCTCCCACCCGAGGGTAATCTCCTTACACTGAATTCAAGTAACAGTTTACGTGCAGCCCTGCCACTCTGAGAATTTGTCATCACTGGCTACTCTCATCCACAGTCAGGTAGTGATCACGATGTTGGCAGCCCCACATTTCAGCTCTCACAGTGATCTGCTCAACATCCTCCTTCATGTCTTCAACTAACCTGAATATAGCTATACCCTGGTGGAATGGCCTCTTCAGTCCCTCTCTGGCATTCATTCTTTTCACCTGCTCCCCACACCAAAAATTGATGAGTTCACTACCCTTCTGCTCATGAATGTGGTTAGTACAGTCTCCCATGTTATTTTTACATATTAATAATAAACATGATCTTCTGGTAAGCCAGGCTGATAGCTGCATTGCACAAGTGGAAAAACAGGTTTTCCTACCCATGTAAGATGTAAGCCACCTATGATTAGGCACTATTAAATGATGTGCATAATGATGTGCACGCCCATCATTTAGCAGTGCCTAATCAAAGGTAGCCTAGATCTTTTAAGGATAGGAAAGCCCGTCATTCCTCTTGTTCCCTGTTGCTATCAGCATGACTTACTGGAAAGATATGTTTGTATTTGATATGTCAAAATAAAACAGGGACTGTACTACTTGCATTCATGATGCAGAAGGGTGATGAGCTAACCAGTTTTGAGGAGGCCACTCTTGCAAGGTATTGCTATATTCAGAGAAGGGGGAAGACAGAGGAGAGATATATGAGCAGATTACTGTGAGAAATAAGATGTGGGCTGCCAGCACCTTGATCACTACCTGACCCTGTTGTCCTGGCCAACAATCCCCTTCCCCTAAAACCAGTTCATGCAATTGTCTAAGGCTGTGTGTGGATATTAACGTATGAAATAGCTGCCACTACATGTTCAGTCACTTCGCTACCAGTCTAGCATTGCTTGTAAAGCACTTTTGGATACAATGTGTATGAAAACCACTATATAAATGCTGATTGTTATTATTATTAGTATTTCCCATGGAAAAAGAAGACAAGACAAGCATATATTTGAGTTTTGAGAAAGTACGAACTCTAACATTGGACTGAACAAGAACTTTGCTACAAAAAAGTGGTGTCTCTAGGGGGTAGTGAAGAAAGTGGCTGCACCCACACACACACATAGTAATGTACTTGCACACTGCTGCATTTCATTTTGTTGAAGAAGTCTGATTTATTGATCGTACAAATGTTTACATTCAAACTATGGATTACATTTGTAGGTTATGTCAAAAACATACTAGAAAAGAAAAGCAGAAAATATAAAGGTTTAATAAAAATGTTAAAAAGTACATAGTAAGCATGCACACCACCCCAGCACCCCCACTGTAGCATCTTGGAGCCACCATAACCACTATACCACTAGGTTATTCAAGATTTGCACTGCACTGTGGTTTGCCACAGAGAAAGTTGGTTGGAGTAAAACACTATTTCAGCATGTTAAAATACACAAAATGAACAGAACCATAGCCTAACATGTGAATTATACAAAATAATGCACATGGTTTTGACCATTTGGGTGAAACAATTCTATACGAAGGGAAAAAATAACTAGTTAGCACTATAGAGAGCCATATATCTTTCTGACTTTGGCTCCAATTATGTCATCACAGGACACATTTGGTGGCCATTTTAGGAAGCAGGTAAGACAGTTTTTTTTTTTAATTAGAAGGCTGATTTTACAATATTCAAATGCTCTGGAACCACATTTAGGTAAATTATATAAATGTAGTTTTAGCCTTAATGAATACAACAGCCTTTCCTTTAGTTACCTACGGAGTCAGATTTTTGAATAGTTTGTTGTCAAAATGTTGTTTAGGTATCCTTTAAGTGACTTGCTCAGGGTCACACAGTATGCAAGTGGGGCCTGTGGGATTCAGACTGAGGTCTCCAAGTTTGTAGCTCAGAACCTTAAACCACTGCACTATACTGCCTCCTATGATAATCCTCTCTATTCTCTCTCATACCTCCAGAGACATTAAATTGTTTAAACTCATTGTACCCAATAGCTCCGTATGATGTCTGAACCATCCATTGATTCTCCTGATACAAAAAGGCTGCCCAGGGTATAATGAGTTAACTTGTTTGCAAATCAGAGTATCTGAGGTGTGAGTGTCCAGTGATGATGTCCCTGTCCTTACAGAAATGAATACAGCAGTAGTACCATACTTACTTAAGTTCTGGCTCCAGGTTAAGTCAGATTCATTTCCAGTGGTGAAGTCAAATAATTCAGTGCAGTCAATGGCACTATTAAAAGATGCTGGTTAAACTAGTAGACCTGCTACTGCTTTATTAATACAGGACAGGAGGGTTAGTTAGGTGTGAATGTTGGATGTGTGGGGGGGCCACAGGGAATGGAGTGGGGGTGCCCGGCAGGGTGCTGCACAGGGGCCCAGAATGATTAAGACCAGCCCTGGGAATGGTGAAATGTGAACTTGAATTAAACCATATGACCTGAGAGTGCAAGGCTTAATTTATATCTTCTCTTATTGTAATGCAAACACATACAGTTCATACTTTAGAATTTGCCCTGTGCCACTCCTAGTGGTTTGGGGAGTTGGCTGGCTGGAACACTGAGAAGCCTGAGAGTAAGTGTACTCCCTAGGCTTGTTAGTTTAAAAGATTGATAGGATTGACATCTGAACTTTTCTTATGTTTTTGCATGGGGCAACAAAAAACAGGAGAGAAAGAGACTTAAGTGGAAACAAAGCAATGAATTAGGTGAGCTTTTGTATCTGAGAGAACTTCTTGGAAATATAGTAAAAATAACAACTTAGTAAGTGATACGTTTGTTTGTATTAACTAGAAAGAGAAATTGGAACATAGCCAGCTACAAAAAAGGACAAGAGATGCTATTTAACCTACCACATTGCAAGTTTGAAACAGTTTTAAGGTGGCTAGCAGAAAGAAAGAAAGAAGAATTATTTATTAATTTATTTTACCTCATTTATTATAGGAAAGCAAGGAAAACCTGTACTACAGGGATATAAAAAATACTCAAGTAAAGGTAATGAAATATATGGAGTTGTATATTAAAATAATAAGTTTAAAAAACATATTTTAAAGAACACTGATTTGGGGGTGGGGCACCCTTGGGGTCATCATTTGAAGTATAAATGATTAGTGGGGTCACTACCATGGAGTTAATATTGAAAATATATTTGATAATCTCAGATGAGAGGGGGAAGGGAACACATTTAAGGTGGAACTGTATAAAATATATATATAAGAACACATGGACTAAAATTCTGTTTTAAAATGTTTCCTTATATACAGAAATAGTGTTTGGGCCTGAAGAAGTGGCAGAGCCATAAAACTGTCACATGATTGTCATGTGTGGATTTAAAAAATAAAAATAAAATAAGACTGGAACTTTCACTGGAGTTCATCTGATTTATTTTGCATTGCCTGTGCCATGGTATCCCAGAACAACACAAAAAAGAAGCAATATAATGAAACTGAAATTTTAGAATTGTGTGCCCACTGCTTTTTCTGCTTCTATTTGATGAATTAACTAGCAGTTTTACCCGCATTCTGTGGAATGTCAGCAAAGGGGCTCCATCAGAATATTTGACATTGCTGGGAGCAAAGGAATAACGCGGAGTCAGTGTTGATTGTTTAAGCAGTAAGCCACAATGGGGTGTACGTTACCAGGGAATTTACCACTGCTGGCAAGGTTTGCCCATGAGGCGCAGCTGAGTGGGTAAATCCCCCGATAATCCATACAACCGGAGTGGTTTATTGCAATTATGCCATGTTCTTTTTAATTTTGGTGAAAAAAAAAGTAAAAATACAGGGTTTTCCAGTTTTTATTATTTTTATTTAGTTCATTATTCCACCAGAAAAATGAGTTCCTTGTTGCTAGGTAGAATGCAGTAATCATAGTAATCCCCCCCCCCGGCCCACATTGTGTGCGAGGCTTGTTTTATTGCACTGTTTCCTGTGCTACATAGACACACATACTGTTAAGAAATGAATAGTAACAGTTTACCTTTGTCATGCTGATTGCCATCGTACAGTGTGTGCTTTTGTGCTGGATTTCTGGTGCGTATTGGGAACTGCTTCCGGGTTCTATGAAGCAGTAAAAAGTGACCGGCGTTGCATGCCTTTGTTTTTTTTGTATATATATATATATATATTTTTTTTTTATGTATATTTAAAATGGATGAGTGAAAGCAGGAGGTCACCGAAGAAAGAGAATGTAAAATTAATGAACAGAGTGCTGGAGACAGTGAGGGGGGAAGGGAGAGCTACAGAACGGATTGTACTAAGAGAGTGGGAAAGGAGTGCAGACCGAGCGGGAGCAGAGACTGAGTTTGAGGTGAGCTGGGTGCAGTCTGGGCTGTTACTGGTAAATACTTAAAGTCTGTTGTGCAAGTTTTTTCCCAGTACAGTTCCAGTTTCTTGGGTGGGTTTGAGTGCTTTGGTGAGTGGGACATGATGGCAGCCGAAGACCGCCGCTTAGTGAGCATATCAATATGGCAGTTCTCCGGTTTGAATTTCATTGGTCGGATGAATTTTTGAGATGGGGCTGACTGGCACCTTTGCCATGGGTATATGGTAGGATTTACCATGGCAGAAAGGTGCCAGCCAGCCAGCCGATGACAGTACAGTATTTTGCATTTATGTCTGTGTCCATGGTATAATACTTATTAATCTCTAGGATATCCACTTAACATTTTAATAAATGAATGACACTGTCCTAATCGACTCAGTGTAGCATGGTGTCTAATTATGTTAGTTAATATCTTCAGTTTACTGCATATTAAAGAGGCCTTTTGTACTTGCACAGTTAACAAGCAGCTATTATTACTTTCTTCTCATTTCAGCATTTTAATAATAGATTGTGTCATTCCTGTAAACCAGATACTTTCTAAGTTCGCATCCTTTATAAAATATGAATTCAAGAACCAAACATTTATTTTGCTGAAATGTCTATCATCTATTTTTGTTTCACCAGCAGCTCTTAGTTATTAAAACAAAAGATTGAGATGTTTACAACTCAGGATGTGTGTGTGTGGGGGGGGGGCAGAAGCAGGGGAGTTTGAATAGCCTGAAAATAATTACGCATTTTCCAGGCTTTGTGTAAACTCTATACTCTCCCAACATTCAAGATTAAAATGGGAGAACCTCATTGTCCAGCATTGTACCCCAAGGCCAAACATTCCATTACACCCCCTATAAGATTTTTTATACTTATATTTTTGATCAGTACCCAACTGATGAACCACATATTTCTCCTTAACTCTAATCTGTGGATACATACAGTAGAGATGGTTTTGATAAATTTTAGTTAAGCAGTTGTTAATTAGTGTATCAGAAAAACGATCAGTCCAGATAACAAATTAATCCCCAAAGGCAGAATCTCGAGAGCAGGATAGGGCCACTGGAGTCCCCAAAACAGAGGTCCATGCCCCCCCAACACAGTCAGTAATGGTTCTACTGATTATTATAGTGACGTGCTATAATAATCAGTAGAACCATTAATCTAAAGGCTGAAGCAGTCTCCAACATTTGCACTGAAGGTGCCCAAGGGAAAAAGAGAATATGTTGTAAACAAAAACAGAATAGTTGTGTTAAGCTGTTGAGTGACCACTGCATGGGGAAGGGCATTGATTCCAAGGTCCTAACAGAAGCAGAAAAGCCCCTTCCCCTCCAAAAATAAAAATATCACATAAGAACCCTAAAGTGACATAATCAGAAAAACAAGCTGATAGAGCCAGAGGCCAGGAGGAGTCTCTCCTATCTATTCATCTTTGATTTGAAATAGGAAGGGTTGAACTCCCTGTGGCACTGATACCTCATCCAGGTACTCAACAGCAGGTCCCAAACGTCCCACCTCGAACTATGCCACTCACTCCACCAAATCTCCTCCCCTCCCCAAAATTCTTCTAATAATGCCTCTGCCATTCCAAGTGAAGTTTAGACTGAACAGTCAAAACAGTAAATATTCCCAATATTAGCTAGAGACTCAATTACTTGACAGAGACCAAGGTTGCACCACAGACCCACTACCACCCCCCACTGCCCCAAGCCTGCCTCCTAGACCCCTTATTTTCAGGGAAAATTAGATCCTTAGGTCTATCCAAACATCATAGAGGAGAAACATACCAATTAGGATATAGAGGTCATCTGTCAGCTATAAGGGGAGAAGAAGAAATAAACAGGGCCATTGCCAAGTGGAAATCATTAATGGATCAAACTAGAGTCCTGTTTATGAGCAACAGGCTTAACATTGCTGCATAAATGCAGGATGATCCCGTTTTTTCTTTCAGATTGAGACTGAAACAATTATTTCGGTTGATTCTGCATCAGTCAGCAAACCATTTAGTTCCATTTTAAATAGAAGGAGAAACTCTCTCCCGGGTGAGCTCTCTTCCTACCTTTCACAACAGTGGTTCACACAGTTTAAGTTACAGTCTGTGTGACTGACAGAAGTGAATATATGGGCCAACAGTCTTCAGAAGGCAAAGGTGACAAGTTGATTTTTTACACATTATATATTTAACATCTTTCTCATCACTTACGAAACCTCACCCCTTCAGCAGGATTCATGTTTCTGGAGTCTGTATGTGGCACCAGAGTGTCCCTTTCACTAGTCTCTAGTCCTTCCTTACTAGCACTGTAAGTGCAGTCTCTGTTATTGTTTGGCAAAAGCCTATCCCTGTAGTCTTCCAAATCCTAATAACAAGCTCACTGCATCTTCTTCAAATTCCTGTCAGCTTCCTCCATACCCAGCCCCAGCCCCACCCCCCACCACCACCACCAGAAAATCTGAGTGTCAACAAGGATGGGGTTTGCTGATCAACTCATTGCTGCCTTCTGAGTTGTGGTGCAGGGTGGTGGGGGGGATTATTTCATTCCATTTTATAATTTGAATTGACACACAAGATTCGTACTGTGCAGGTGTTCCTGGAGATAACAGGTGATAAGGCAGTGGTGCAGTGCGTTAGGGTAAATGTGACAAGGGTGCACATGGCAGCCACCATGCATCATTTGGAGACATGCATTGATTGTGATTTCTAGTGAACATCACAACCCTTCATGGGCTTGCACTGCAATGATGCCATGTAGGCTACACAGCCAATGTGTGAACAGCCACACTGGCAATGGTCCACACGCCTATATGTGTCAGTCTAAGAATGATTACCCGCAGCACCCTCCTTCTGTAGGATAACATCTGCCCATAATCTTGATCACCATCCCTTCTGTACTACGCTATTAATGTGCCATCCTGTGTCATTCAACCACAGTGTCAAGGGTGCATACTGCATGTCCAACCTCGGACACAATCCATTGCATACTGGACAGTAATGCACACTGAAACATGACAGATCAGGACATGGCGTCATGAATGGAAATTGGGCGATTGTGTAGAATATCACCGGAAATTGAATGTAATGTGAGCATCATGTCCACAGAGACATCATCCAACATGTGTTCTAACTAGTTTGCTGCAGATATGAATTAGTTTGTACTAAAAATAAATCAGGGACAGGATGGCAATAGAGTGGGGGTGGGGCACTAGACACCAGGGAAACAGCGGCTCACAGCTCACACTGCAGCCTGCAGCATGAGTTCAAGTTGTGGCTGCAGACATAGAGAAATTCCGGCTGTTCTCATGCTGAGAGAATGCAGAGAACAGCTCCACTCACTAAGCTGGGCACAGGGGGATTTGGGTGCCCAGAAAAGGTTTTTCTGGGTCTTACGTAAAAAAAAAAAAAAAAAAAACAGAATCTAGCTGAACGAGATCTGCTTAGCTAGGTTCTGTTGTTTGTTTCTTAAGATGCCAGCATTTTTATGTATTTTCCATGTTTATTAGTTTGTGGAACAAATCAACAAGATGGAGGTTGGCTCTGCACTAAAATGTTTGGTGCTCTGTCAAGCAAGTGGTGTGAAAGCAAAAACAGGCATTTGCTGCATCAAAAGTTTATTGTTGCCACAGAACGTTATCTGAAAAACCCTACTGCACATGCGCAGGTCGCAAAACCCTAATTTTTTTTTATACTTGTTTATTGATTAATTCCATAGTACAAAAATATTTCTGGAACTTCAACAATTTCTTAGGTTGTTTAACAATTGCTAAAATTATAATCACCTTTTTACAGTAATAATCTGTTTAAAACACCAACTGAAGATAAAAAGAAAAAACTTTTGTATAATAAACAGGGAGAATAAACTTCTAGACAAGTAGTTAATGTTGTGCCCAGGTAGAGAATGGGAAAAACAATTAAGGAGGGTAGTAGGGAAGGGAGAAGGAAGGGAGGGGAGGGAAGGGAAGAAGGGGTCTAGGGGTGGGGAAAGGAATGGAGGGGGAAGGGGGAGAAACTGGTTTATTCATTCTGAGTTACAGCTCATCATAAATTAATTAATGTATGCTGTCTTTTTAAATATCCCACCTGTTCCATCTATTAGTAAATAGTTCCTTTTGATGGTTTACAATGAAAGTGGTTTGTTCCATATTATAGACTTGTGAAATTATTCCCAACCACTCATGAATGGACGAGGCAGTCTGCTGGAGCCACTTTTTTGTTATAGCTTTCAAAGCTGTTATTGTGAGAATAGCCCATAGATAACACCCTTCTTTATCTTTAATGTCGGCAGGGTGTAAGCCCAATATTAAGTGCTCAGGGTCCAGACCGATGGTTAGCCCAAATAAATCTGTCAGGTGGGTTATGATCTGGTTCCAAACCCCCCGGATCCCTGCACAGTGCCAGAATATGTGTGCCTGGTCCGCTTTCTGGGAGCACAGTGCCTCCAGCAGGCTGCCCTTGGTATTGAGCCTACCTTAAATCATTTGTGTGGGGTGTAAAAGTACCTAATCCTGCCCCTCCAGGTGTATTCTCACCAGGTATGCGAGGAGGTGGTCTTCCATATATTTCTAAAAAATGTAATACATTCCCAAGAGTTCAGAGTAAGACCCAGCTCACACTTCTATTTGTGGTGTATCTGTTGTATGTTAGGGGTCTTATCAGCTATTAAGTTCCAGTATAGAATGGTTATTGCCACTTTTCCATGTGTGCCCTTCCAAATGGTCTCAAAGGCCTCAGGAAAGGGCCTTTCATCCTGCCAGTTCATAATTTGGTGACATTTATTTTGAATGCGGTTCCTAATCTGATGAAAATATATACAATCTGTGGGGCCCCACCCAGTTTGGGCCCTAACCACTTCAAATGGTAGAATGTCTTCACATTTAAGGATCTGCCAGGGGTCACACAAACCCTTCACCATCTGCCTCTTATACCAACCTGACTTAGTGGCTGGCACAAAACTCTCATCGTAACACCACCATCTATATTTGCACAAAGTTTTGGCTGTGAAACCCTTTCTAGTACCCTAGACCCAACCCCGTAGTGTTGTTTGAACCATGAATTGTTGGTAATCCTCTGGATTTATTTGGGAGGGAGGGGTTGAATAAGACTACCGAGGGGGGTGTGCTAGCTGTATTCATAATTTCCATTTGCTTCCAGTGGGGGTTATAGCCAGGGTGTGCCCAGAGGAGGGCCATCTTCATCTGAACTGCTAGCCAATAATCCAACAGGCTGGGACAAGCTCTGCCTCCTTCCTGTTTAGGTAGAGGAAGGGTTTTCCTAGAAATTCTGGGGCAAAGATGAGCCCAGAGGAAAGTTGTTATCTTTTTCTGCCAGACCATGATGTCTGTTTGTGGGATTGGGCAGGGAACAGCCTGGAATAAATAAAGAAATCTTGGAAGTATGTTTGTTTTAAGAGTCTGTAATCTAGAGTAGAAAGGGAGGGGCAAGAGGTGCCATTTATGTAAGTCTGCCCATATTGTTCTGAGAAGGGCAACCAAAATGGTGCAGGGACTGCATCAGAAAACATATGAGGACAGATTAGCTGAACTCAATATGTATTGGGAAGTTGGGAAGGGGCCTTAGACAAGTAGCGCATATGGTAACCTTCTTGGAGGTGCTGCCTGTCTATGGCAAGGGAGATGCTAGGGCACTTCTCACCAGGGAATTCAATGAGTGGTTGAAAAACTGGTGTGGAGCTCAGGGTTTTGGCATCATTGGGGACTGGGGAGCCACCTGGGGGGATGCAGACCTATACTGGTGCGATGGTCTGCATCTGTCTGGGGGGAGAACCAGGATCCTAGTTGAGAGGTTTAAATGCTTCACTGGCAAGCATTTAAACTAGCCAAGGGGGGAGGCACTGAAAAGGAGCAGGGAAATCCAAGCCTCCCCCCACAAAACATGGTGATTAGTGAGGTAAACACAAAGGTACAGAAGTTATTAGGGAGCAGAACAGATTTAAATGTAAAAAAAGGCAAATGCAGTAAGGACAGAAATGGGGCTAAAAGGGGTAAGGCTATCAAAAAGTGGAGGGTGATGAGTACCAATGCCCATAGTCTGTGTAACAAGCTCCCTGAACTAGTGGCCTTGATGGAAGAGGGTTGCCTGGATATTGTGGCAGTCACAGAAACATGGTACACAGAGAACCATGACTGGGATGTCAACATACCAGGATACACAATCTACAGGAGGGACAGGGAGGGCTAAAGAGGAGGAGGAGTAGCTCTTTAAGTAAAGGAAGGGATCAAAGCAACAGAACTAAAGAGTAAACAGGGAGCAGATGAGACACTTTGGGTCACCCTGGAGACAGGAAATGGCACACAATCCACATGGGGTTGTTATACAGACCCCATCTCAGGGGAGGAATGGACAAGGAAATGACAGAAGGCTTTCTTAGAATGGCAGAAAAAGGGAGATATTGTTGATGGGGACCTGAATATGCCAGATGTTAACTGGAGCAACTTTGCTGCAGGCACATCCAAGAGCAGGGTCATTCTTGATGCCCTACAGGGGGCATGCCTCAGACAGCTAGTATCGGAACCCACTCAGGAGGGAGCAGTCTTAGACCTGGTACTCTCAAATGAGGATGGAGAAAGAATCTCAGATTTAGAAGTGGGTAGCCATCTGGGAACAAGCGACCACCAAACAGTGTGGTTCATGATAAACACAGCCATACAATCAAGCAATACAAAAGCAAGAGTACTGGACTTTAGGAGGGCTGACTTTGGGAAAATGAGAGAGTGCCTCAGAAAAGCACTAGCAAACAGGCAAGAAGGAGGAGTGGAGGAACAATGGGAAGTGATCAAAACAGCCATCACAGAGGCAACAAGCCTTTGTGTAAAGCAAATCAATAAAACGCAACAAAGGAAAAAAACGCTATGGTTCTCAAAAGAGGTGGCAGGGAAGGTTAAGGAGAAAAGGACAGCATTCAGGAAATATAAGGAAACACAGAAGGAGCAGGACAGAGAACTTGATCAGTTAAAGCAGAAAGAGGCTGGGAAGGCAGTCAGAATAGCAAAGGCCCAAACCAAAGAAAGGATAGCCAATTCTGTTAAGAAGGGGGATAAGACCTTTTATAGGTACATTAGGGAGCTAAGAAAGACCAAAGGAGGGATAGTGAAGCTTAATAAAGGGGAAGGAATGTGGGTAGAGGGTGACAGTGAAAAAGCAGGGATACTGAACGAATATTTCTGCTCAGTATTCACAAAGGAAGAGGAGGGGGAGTTACCTAAACCAAACAAGAGAAACACTCTGAAGACAGGGGTTGATATCAGTCCATTTACAGAAGAAAGGGTTCTGAAAGAACTAATAAATTGAAGGTGGACAAAGCAATGGGGCCTGATGGGATTCACCCAAGAATTCTAAAAGAACTAAGGGTAGAACTAGTGACACCGCTGACTACTCTCTTTAACAAATCATGGGAGGATGGGGTGGTACCCGAGGACTGGAGGAGGGCAGATGTAATTCCTCTTCACAAAAGTGGGAGCAGGACAGAGGCAGGAAACTACAGACCAGTTAGTTTGACCTCAGTGGTAGGGAAAATGATGGAATCACTTCTGAAGGAAAGAATTGTTGAGTACCTAGAGACCAGTGGGGCACAGGACCCAAGGCAGCATGGATTCACGATGGGAAGGTCGTGTCAGATGAATCTAATAGATTTCTTTGACTGGGTGACTAAAGTAGTAGACCAGGGAGGGGCTGTGGACATGGCCTGCCTAGATTTTAGCAAGGCATTTGATACAGTCCCACACAAAAGATTAATACACAAGATAGCCAGCCTTGGAGTTGGTCCCAAGGTGGTAGCCTGGATAAAAAATTGGCTAGACTACAGGACGCAAAGGGTAGTAGTAAATGGAGTACACAGTGAAGAAAGGAGGGTTACTAGCGGGGTAGCGCAGGGTTCAGTACTGGGACCAGTCCTTTTTAATGTCTTTATAAGTGACATTGCAGAGGAACTGGAAGGAAAAGTATGTCTCTTTGCAGATGACACAAAGATCGGCAACAGGGTTGATACACAAGATGGAGTGGAAAGGATGAGAAGGGACTTGGCAAGGTTGGAGGAATGTCAGATGTATGGCAGCTCAGATTCAATGCAAAGAAGTGCAAGGTAATGCACATGGAAACAAAAACCAGGGAAGCGTACAATGGGGGGGAGATACTGACAACAGTAAAAATAGAAAGGGACTGGGGGTAATTATATCAGATGACCTAAAGGTGGGCAAGCAATGTGAGAAGGCAGTAAGAAAGGCTGGGGGGATACTGGGATGCATAGGAAGAGGCATCAATAGTAGAAAACAGGAAGTTGTTATCCCTCTGTACAGACAGATGGTGAGACCCCATCTGGAGTACTGTGTGCAGTTCTGGAGACCCCATCTCCACAAAGACATAGACAGAGTGGAGGCTGTCTAGAGGAGGGCAACCAAAATGGTGCAGGGTCTGCACCAGAAAACATATGAAGAAAGACTAAAGGAGCTTAATATGTATACCTTTGAGGAAAGAAGGGAGAGAGGGGACATGATAGAAACTTTCAAGTACCTCAAGGGAATCAACAAAGTCCAAGAGGGTAGCATCTTTCAGAAAAAGAGATGTGCAAGAACAAGGGGGCACAATTTGAAGATAAAGGGGACGGCTCAGAGGTAATGTGAGGAAGTATTTTTTCACGGAGAGGGTTGTGGATGCATGGAACAGCCTCCTGAGGAGGTTGTGGAGTCAAGAACAGTGGGGGACTTCAAGAATGCATGGGACAGGCATAAGGCAGTCCTAGTGGGGGGTAGGAGGAAGTAAGCTGTTGGTTAACTAGGATCTGCAGCTTATCTGTTAGGTAGGAAAATGGGCAGACTAGGTGGGCCAAGCGGTCCTTATCTGCCGTCAAATTCTATGTTTCTATGTATACCCTAGAGCAAAGGAGGGAGAGAGGTGAAATGATTGAAACATTCAAACATCTTAAGGGCATTAACAAGGTGAAAGAGTCTAACATGTTTCAATATAAGAAAAATAGCAGGACAAGAGGACACAGAATGAGATTAGAGGGGGGCCAATTAAGGGGTAATGTAAGGAAGTTCTTTTCCACGGAAAGGATGGTGGATGCATGGAATAGCCTACCTCAGGAAGTGGTGGATATGAATACAGTGCAGGGCTTCAAACAGGGATGGGATAGGCATAATGGAGCAATACAGATGAGTATGAATAGATAGGCCATTGACAGAGCAAAGGCCGATGGCACATTCATAAGGTAGAAAAAGAAATGGGCAGACTGGATGGGCCTTGTGGTCCTTATCTGCCATCAACTTCTATGTTTCTATTACCTTTATAAATGGTGTGTGGTGACTTACCCGGGTGTACCCAATTCATAGGGTATTTAGCGTTTAAGTCTTCCAGTATCCGAGGTGTTAAATTCAATACCTCCATCTTGGACCAGTTTAATTTGTACCCAGAGAACTGAGAATACATTTCTATTTGGTCAAAGACGGCAGACAGTGATGTTTCAGGGTTTGTCAGGTATAACAAAACATCATCTGCATATAGCGCTATTTTATGACAGGAGGTACCCCAAGCCACTGCTCCTATATCTGTGTTCAATTGTACACTCTGAGCTGAAGGCTCAGTATATAAAGCAAAAAGAAGAGGTGACAAGGGGCACCCCTGTCTAGTTCCCCTGGCAAGTCCAAAAGGTTGGGAAACATAGCCATTAGTCCTGACATAGGCTATGGGGCTAGTGTACATTTTTGCTATAAATTGGAAGAATTGGAGGGGGAATCTGAAGCCAGCCAGGAAGCCCTGAAGGAAAGACCAAGATATCTGGTCAAAAGCTTTTTCAGCATCAGACTCATGATATATGCTGGTTGGGATGAGCTCTGTAAGTTTTCTATAATATTAACTGACCTCCTAATATTATCCACTGTCTGTCTCCCAGGGACAAAGCCTGCCTGATTTTCATGGATGAGTCCAGGGAGTACTCGCTCTACTCTCTTGGCCAACAGACTTGCCATAATTTTATTGTTTGTGTTCAGGATAGAAATGGGGCAATAGGATGAACAGTTGGTGGTGTCCCTTGTTGTCTTCAGAATAACAGAAAGGATGGCTTGTGTCCACATAGGGGGCATCTTACCCTTCTCAGAACAAATAAAATTATATATATGGCATAGCAAAGGGTTACATCTTCTTTGAATTGCTTACAAAATTCACTTGGTAGGCTGTCTGACCCAGGACATTTACCCGTTTTCAATCTCTGGATTGCTGTTAGAATTTCACTCTCTGTAAAGGGTAAGACTAAGGTGTCCCTCTGCGACTGTGTTAAGTGTGGAAGCTTCAGGGGTTGTAGAAATTCTTGGATTTCCTGTTTAGTAGGATTAGGCCCCCCACTGTAAAGTTTCTCATAATAAACTCTGAATGGTTCCACTATACTTTCAGTGGTATGCTGCACTGTATATTTAACTGGGTCTCTGACTTTAGTTATAGTGGCTCTTGCTCTGTGTTGTCGTAGTCTGCTTGTGAGTAATTTAAGTGCCCTGGGGCCTCCCTCATAATAACGTTGATGTAAATATATCAGCTTTTGCTCCACCTGGTAATCAAGGATTTTCAAGAATTCCTCCTTTAGCCTCATCAGTTGTTTACCCCTTTCTCTATCAGGTTTCTGTTGTTGTAGTAATTCCAGTTCTTTTATTTGGGCCTGGAGATCCCTACTTCTCTGTTCCCTTTGTTTCTTAAATCGAGCTGAGAACTCAACAAACCTCCCCCTTACCATAGCATTTACTGTGTCCCAGAGAATACTAGGAGATATATCTGGGTGCTGGTTTAATTGAACGGCCCACTCGATACTTTGTTTAATTATTTCTTGTGTCTCTTCTTTCTGCATAAGAGAAATATTTAGCCTCCAGAAAGTGGAGCATTTAGGAGGGCCCACTGAAAGCTTTAACAACTTGGGGGAGTGATCTGATAAAGCTCCAGTCCCTATCTCTGAGAATTTACATATTCCCATAGAGTCCTTGGGGACCAGAGAGTAGTCTAATCGTGAGAAGGTCTGATGCAGGTGGGAAAAGAAAGTATACTGTCTGGCATTTTTATGGTGCTGACGCCATATGTCTATGACTCCTAACTCCTCCAGAAGCTTTGTGACTTTACTGGCCACCCCATTTTCTCACCTGGTTGTTACTGCAGAAGAGTCAGGATTGGGATTAAGTCTCAAATTCAGGTCCCCTCCAATAATCAGGTGTCCCTCAGTCCAATCCATGATTTTTAGGAGGAACTCCTGAAAAAAAGAGTAGTCCGTGCCTGGTGGGGCATAGAGCGAAATCAGAGTGATCAGAGAGCCATGATACCGACCCTTAATTCCTACAAACTGACTGTCTTTATCTACTAATGAATCTTTTAATTCAAAATGTGTCTTATGGGGGATCAAGATTGCTGTTCCCCGTCTACTTCCCTTCCCATACGAAGAAGAGACAACCCTCTGGAAACCAAACGTAGTCAGTTTAACGTGTTCTGTCCTGCTCATATGTGTTTCTTGCAGCATCATGAATGCTGCCCCAGTTTTCTTTCAGTAGGACATTACCCGACTTCTTTTAATGGGATGAGTTAAACCGTTAATGTTGTATGATGTTAAAATACTGGAGTCATCCATAGGGACTGGTCGAAGGGGCTAAGTTGCATACTATTAGTCTATTGCTTAAAACTAGAGTCATTTCCAATATCTCTCTTAAAAAAAAAAGTAGGCACAAAACAATAAATTTCTTCTTTTAAAACTACATACCCAAACTGGTTAAAACTATTAACTTTTATAACTTTGTTAATAATTAACTCAAACATGTGACTTTCAATGGTGGAGATCTGTCTAAACATAGATCTCTATCAGCCTGCTGTCCCGTCCTTAATTAGGGCGGGTCACCAGACTTAGGAGATGGGGAACTACCCCCAGCTACTTCAAGCAGTAGCTCTCCCTTCGAGCCCCAGATGAACTGGTAGGACTCTAATGCTGCATAGCCAGCAAATGTGTGATGTCACTTCAAAATAGAGGCCATAGGTCACTACCTCTAGAATATAGCAATTATCAACAATGCCTATGTGGCTAGCACAGATTATTTATGTTACTCTGTACGACAAATCCCTTCCCCGCCCCCCCAGCTCAATATGTATTCACATTAAACTGACAGACATCTTATGACCAGCAAAAATGCAGTAAATAACTTCAGTGTTAGTAAAGAGAAGCATAAATCCAGTATTTAACTAAGATCAACATCTGAATCAACACTATAAAGTCCTGAGGTACTGAATCGAGTCCTCATGAGGGAGGCAACTAATATAAATCCTCTTCAGAGCATCTCTGAAAATCTAGGACTACATTGATTTTCCTCAGTGGACTTTGAATACAGTCCAGTGGTGACCGCGATTGCAGTGCTGGGAAAACAGCTGTGAGGTTCCTCTACATCAAGGTACCAGTCAGCACACCCAGTCAATGATTTGCAAGAAGAGCCAAAAGAGTAAAAAAACAGTACTTGCTCAGTCCTGGGTATCCATGTTGCTCAGTCGCTTCTCTTCTTGTGTCTTCTGTAGGGCTGCTCTGATGGCGTTAATGGATGGCAGTGATGATGCGGGGAAGCCGTGACCCCCTCTTCTTCTTACTCAAGGCAATGAGCCAATCAGAGTGGCCTCGTGGTGCCTGCTGGGAATCCAAGGTCTGAGGTGGCTTTTCCCGGCCTTCCATCAGGCCTTTCTCAATCAGGGCCTTCCTTGCCTCCTCGGGAGGTTTATATGTTCTAACTCCTTCAGCCCAGAAAACATGCAGGCGGGCTGGATAAGGGATGTGAAAGTGGATGGTTTTGGCTCTAAGAATTTTCAGCATATCCACGTGCTTCAGTCTTTGTTTCTGCACCTCGGGGGGATAATCATGATTGAAAAATAATCTGCTGGTAAGGTATTTGACTTCTTCCTGCTGCCAGGCTTTCATTAGGATCTCCTCCTTCACCCTGAAGCTGTTGAATTTTATAATAATGGAGTGAGGTTTGGTTTCCGGTGGTGGTTTGGGTTGAAGCGCTCTATGAGCTTTTTCTATATTGAGCTGAAAGCCGTTCGGTAGTTGTAGAACGTCAGTTAAAAGATCTGCCATAAAGTCTATCATTCGATTGGTTTCAGCTCCTTCCTGTAAATAATGTATGCATATATTTTCTCTTCTGGAGCGTCCTTCTAGGTCTCTACATTTCTGTTGCAGGGTGTCAGTATGCTGTAGTAGGACCTGAAGTATTAGGCCTAGCTTGGATCTCTCATCCTCGGTAGCACTAGCCCTCTCTTCCACTTCTCCGACTCTCTTCTCTAAGCCGGCAAGATTTTGATTGAGTTATCTGAATTCAGCCCTTGTCTCTGCTTGCATTTTCTTAAGTTAGTGAAGCAGTTTTTCAAATCTGGAATGGGTGAGATGGTCATGTTCGTCCTCTGTGTCTGCGATATTCATGGGGGACGGGCCCTGACTGCTCTCTCTGGCCTGTGGTTGCAATCCCAGTGCATCAGGTCCTCTGGGGGCAGTTTTCAACCCAGACCTACCATGGCGATCCTTATTCCATCGATTGCTTGCCATTTTTGATGTTTTGGCATTTTTGCTAGTGAATTTAAAAGTTTTAAAGCTCTTGGGGTGGGAACTGTGTATAGTGAGCTGCCGCTGGATCTGTGACATCACCAGAAGTATGTAAAACCCTAAATATTAAAGTCTTATAACACGGGAACCTTTTAATATTTTTCACCAGCCCTCTCTAAGGCACTGCCTTGGAACATGACAAATGTCCCATCAAATCTGGGATAAAAATTCTGCTCCATGTAGGCTGTAGGTGAGAGCAAAAAAAAATGTTAAGTATTGGAAAACATTTTTTTTTCTAGAAATTACACATGTGCATCTTAGATACTGCACAAGCTGCCATCACAAATGTTTCCACATATCAAGACCTTGCCTCCTAGACAACACATACAAACTTTCAGTTCATTTCGTCAAAGTGAGCCAAAGATATTAATATTCAAAATTTGAGATTTAACATTCAACAGGCTACTCCGCCCTAACTATAGGAGCACTGTCACACCCCTACAATATGATAAAAACTGTATATTTAAGCAAAAGTGTCCAAAGACTGGTGAAAACTACTTTGCAAAACTTAATAATTGTGCTACATATCCACTGATGGGACAACTGAGTCACAGTCTTAAATGTTTACAATTAACAATTTTTATTCTGTCATATATGACTATTCTTTCTCAGTCACTTGTCTACCTTTTCCTCAGTAGCTCAAATACAGTACACTCCACTTATACCACCCACGGCTACTGCGGGCAATCACTTATCGCTTCTCATTGTTGGCAAATCCGAAAATCCTAGATGTTTCAGAGGCATAAACAATCTTCCAGTTATGTATAGGTCTAACAAGTTAGCCTGGATGACTAATGAGATCTTTACTGAGTGGGTAAGAGCATGGGACCAAAAACGAAGAGGTCGCCAAATCGCACTCATCCATGATAATTTTTCAGGACATCCCTCAATTCCTGGACTAAGAAACATTAAGTTGATTTTTCTAACCCCCAATACCACCTGTATGATTCAGCCTCTGGACATGGGGATAATTTACAGTATGAAACAGTACTATGTTCGTGCCATGAGCCAGTGAGTGCTGGATGCGCTGGATTCCGATGTTGACATCACGGCATCACTATGCACAAAAAAAATCTCTGTGCTCGATGCCATCTGAATGTTCAGAGTGGCCTGGGATTCTGTATTAGAGACAACTGTCCAGCAATGTTTCAGAAAAGCTGGTTTTTTTTTTTACCCTGGACCAAGAAGACCCTCAGGAAGGAACATCTAGTGGTGGACAAATCAAGTTTATCAGGGCGAGCCAGAAGACAAGCCTAATGTTCCAACAGGATTAACAGTGCTGGAATTCAATGAACTCTATCACCTTGGTGACAAAGAAACTCCACCACTACAGGATGATATTGATCAGGTGGTCGAGGGCATGAGAGGTTAGGAAACATAAGAGACTGACAATGACGAGGAAGAAAACTGCAGTGCAGATTCAAAAGAGGAGAAACGAGTTTCAGCTGCAGACGTGTGGGAGGCATTGCTTACATTGAGACGTCCGATGGAGCAGCATCCAACAGAGACTGCAAACTGGGCAGCTCTCTTTCAGTGGCAGAGAAGGTTTGGGAACTATACTGTAAAAAACAGGCTGTGCAGGTTAAAATTATGCAGTTCACACAGCAAAAGTAAAAAACAGACTTGAATACTGTGCTGCATTCTCTCGTAGTGTTCATGCTACTGTATTTGTACTGATTGTTGTTTTAGTATGGGTGTTGCACCGCAAAGGAAAAAAAAAAGAAATATTCACTAACCGACAAATGTTGCCAGCATATTTCATTTTGGCCGCCAAATGTTATACTGACTGCTGTGTATACCGGGAAAGAGAGCAATGAACAGATGTGCCCGATATAAGCAGTGCCCACTGTAATACTGTCACTTACAATACTGTTTATTGAAGTGCAGTTACAAAACCTGTCCTAAGAATGGCATCTAGAGGATCTGCTGTCAGATGTCAATATATAAATATAGAATGCCCACTTTGAAATATACTATATACTTTATCACAAAATGAAACATATGGCTTCTCCAAAATGTGACATTGTGATTGGTAACAAAATATCCTAATGCAGGCATGTGTAACAACACACCTGAGTGAAATCAATTTTATGCCCCCCACCACTATGCTACTATTCTTCCACCTCCTCCCCCCTTCTGCTAGGCCTCATGTGTATAAATAGAACCCCCATCCATCCCTCTGCTAAGTACCCCTTCCATCCTCCCCTTTCATCATGGCAAGTTTATTAGTCCCCAATAATAGCTGCCATATCCCTTCCCCTACCTGCAAACGCAAGCCCCCCCACCTCCCCATTACCTGTCCTAATTGTAGCTCAAATTAACCTCCATTAACCACTCTCTTGCACAGAAGCACTCCCACCTCCCTCCAAAGCCCCCAAACTTCAGTATAAATCTCTAGAAAGTGTAAAAGAAGAAAACTGCCCTATTGGAGCAAGTGCCTCCTCACTCTTCAGTCAGTTATCAGAATGAATGGTGAGTGATGTATATTTTTTATCAGTAATGTCTGATTGGCTTTTTCACAGGTTCTAGTGATTTAAAGTGGTGATTGGGGCTTTGGGGGAGGAGCGTATTTTTTGTGTGCAAGTGTATGGTAAAGGGAGAAGTGTTTCTGTGAGTCATTAGGAAGATGGTATGGGGTGGGGGTCATGTTTTTGTGGGTGAGGGGAAGGGATATAGTACCATAAGACATGCACTGTTCTTCAATACCACTTAAAGATTAAAGGACTGAAAAAAGAAATCCCATTGAGTACATAAAAATATTGCACTAACCGTGCGTTATCCACTGATAGACACATTGGTGCCTATGCATGAAGGAGCACAAACTAATTGGAAACGAGTAGTATCCGTGGTGTGCAAGACCATAGCCCTACGCAGCATTCATGAATGGCTCCATGCAATGCACACACCCAGGGGATGTGTCCGCATGGACCATGTAGCACAGTGCACACCCCCAAGAGGCAGGACCAGGTTATGTGGGACTGCCCCTTGTCCCCGCCATATATGGGCATGGCACTTGCCCAGCATAGTGGCACATATGTAAATGCTGCACAGTACACCCAGACATCGAGAATGGTGGATACAGATGGTGTGTAGAGGGAGGTCCCCCACAACGGGGTCTGGAGGAACGGGCAGTCGGGCATGGTGAGCCATGCCATGGCCATGTCCGCACATATGGAAGTGCAAGACCCAGAGCCCACAACTTCACCAGCAGGTTGGGTGCAGCAATGGTGAGTGATATCCAGTAGCACTACAGCCAGCAGTATGGGGTGCAGACACTGACCACCACCCCCTGAGGTCAAGGCCAGACTGTGGCTGGATATTCAGGCCAGTGTAAATGCCGCTGGGCTGGAGACCCAATCCCTGAATGACATAAAGCATAAGCAGCTTAACCTGCATGCAGCAATCAAGAAAAAGGTAGCCACAGACACGCGGGCAAGCCATGCACACAATGTGTGCCCCCGAACAGCGGCACACAGCTCACGCCACTTGAGAGAATGGTGGCCAAGACACTGACAGATGTCACTGTCCACAGAGAGGTGGACAGCATGGCAGGTAGTAAACACCGAAAAGGGAGTGTACAGGTGGGGCATGCACCCCATGCAGGTTGTAACTGTGTTGCCTTGTACCCACAGACACATCCAGTGCAGCACAACCATTCATAGTGGTGACCACACTGTCTGTGTCCACGGCATGGTGCAGCTGGCATAGGGGACTAGAATCCAGTAGCTGGATGCTTCAGGTAGGAATGCATCCCACAGGCACCATGGGGGGGTTGATGGTAAGCCAGCCCCTATTTCATGTACACTGGGGCCAAGTTCTGCGGCAGAGCCACCTACACAGAACTTCTGTGGCTTTGGTTTGACATTTCTGTGGCAGTTCTGCCGCACTTACAAACTACCACATCACAGTATCAGCTTGTTATCCTGACTTCATGTCCATGGCAATGGTTATAGCAATCAGGAGGGGGGAAGCACAGTAACACTAGTTCAAAATATAACAGACATTTAGAAATACTTTTATATCTAAAAAAGCAAAAAAATATATCTATCCCCTACGGTCCTAGCCTATTGCATAAACGAAATGAGCAGAGGGGACCTTATGTGATAAATAAGGTATTTCTATACTCATGCTGACTATATCAATCGTGAGTTCCTCACTGTGTATCACTTATATAGTTATATGTGCTGTCTACACCACTCAAGAGGTCCCTACTGTGTATCACTTATATATTTATATGCAATCCATAACATATTAACATACATACAAATATGTGTGTGTATATATATATATATATATATATATATATATACATACACTGTTTATATAGCGAGAGAGATGATATATATATATATAATTATACACACATATATAGATATGGTTCATGCATTTGTAACCTCGCGCCTTGATTATTGTAATGCCCTGTACCTAGGGCTTCCAGGGGTTGATATCTGCCACTTGCAGCTGGTGCAGAACACAGCAGCTAGGCTGCTGACTGGGCTGCCTCACAGTTTCCATGTCACGCTGGTGCTGCGCGATCTGCACTGGCTGCCTATTCAGTGGTTGATCACCTTTAAGGTTGGTTTACTGACCTACAAGGCCCTACACGGACAGGGACCAAGTTATCTGTAAGATCTTCTTCATCCCTACTGCCCCTCCCGGCCGCTTCCCTCCACCAACGAAGGATTGCTAGAGATTCCCAGTGTCCATTTAAAGTCATCTAGGGCTCGAGCATTTGAATTTGCAGCCCCATCCCTGTAGAATTCTCTACCTCGTGAGATACGACAGTGCCTGACGGTGAAAAGCTTCAAATCTGCCTTGAAAACTTATTTATTAACTTTGGCATTTTCTGATTTTATATAAGCTGCTGCAATTGTTTTATGTGTGAATTTAGTTTTACTGCTTATGTACTAGTGCTATGGTCCTTTGGGAATAGTGCTATTTTATAAATAAAGTTTTGATTAATTGATAAATATATATATATATATATATATATATATATATATATATATTTGTTTGTTTTATTTCCATGAAATTGTATCCTCATTCATACAGGTCCCTTTTGAAATGGAATAAACAGAAAAGAGGAGATATTGCAAAACTCATTTTTCATGCCAACCCGCTTCCCCTGCACACTACGTAACACCATCAGGCCATGACATGCATGTGAACCCATTGTGAGATAAAGCTCTCCAGCCCATCACAATGTTTCCCCCATATGACAGAACATTACACCATATCTTCCTAGGCTCAGAGCACTGATGTGTTCCCCCAATCCTTGTGTTGCCAAGCCAGCTCCCAGAGCTCATCTCTGAACCTGAGTTGCTGGCATGGGAACACAACATGCTACCCTCTGGCCCAACAGCTGGCCCTACACACAGCATTTCTCCACAACGTTTAGGTGATTCTGTCACCCAATGACAATATGTAATCAATAACCCTGGCAAAAATGTGTACAGCGCAATTGTTTATTTAATAGGTCTATTCTTTCAGCAGGTCTACACAGTATTATATTCCACTTTTCTTGGCATAATTACTTTTTTTTTCTTAAACATGACTGGTTAATTCATTTTACCAGTTATTCATTTCAGCTAGCATCCCTATGCCTTAAAGGCACAAATAAGATTGTACAAAGTAAGGTGTGGACTTAACAGGTCTATGCTATTGTCAAGGTTTTGTTTAAGTTGGCCCTAGTACAATAACACAAGACTTAAAATTGTATTAGGCTGTAGAGAAGGTTGAACAACAAATATCATTGTGCCTGATGTGTTGTGAGACCGCCTCTGGCAGTGAGAGCTATGGTAGATAAGTAACTATTCATTTCTGTGGACAAATGCAGCCATTTCATTAGCTAATGTCTGTTATTCTAGCACTGATAACATTCCATTCTGAACATACAGGGGTTTGGGATATAAAAAGAGGAGAAGGAAACCAAGTTCTATGGATAAACGGAAATATTAATAAAGAATCACCAAGGACAGTGAATTCTGTGGCACTGCAGAAGTTCTGCGGTAGGTTGCAAGTTCTGCACAAAATTCTGAGGCTGCAGAATTCTATGGGCCTTGATGGTAACACTACCACACAATGTTGTAACATGTGACTCTCGTACCTACAGGTACAGAAGTGGAGACAGAGACCCAGCTAGACAGTGACACTGACGGGGAGAGTACAGTAGCACAGCAAGATGACACTGTGTCAGGGCATGAAGACTCACCAGGAGAAGGTGCCAGGCAAGGGTGGTGGCCAGTCCCCTCTGCACCAGGCAATGCAACATGCGTTGCGCAGAACATTCCCCACATTACAGGCAGTACACATACACCACCTATGGGACAGGGCACCAGTGTGGAGCCAGCCCAGTCATGCCTGGATGACAGAGAGGATGAGGGGACCTCTGAATGGCCACCAAAATGCAGCAGGGCAATGTGAGAACAAACCTATATGGAGGCACAGTACTGTGTGTTCCAGCAGCTTGAGTAGGACAGACTGGAGGCACAACATGCGAACACATTTGCCATAGTTGCCCTGACAGCAGAAGTCAGAGACATGTGCAGTGGCATGGAGCAGTGCACCACCACACAGGAGCAGGTATTGTAGCACCTACAGGGTCCCCCCACACACAGTCCAGTCCTTTGGCACACACAACCCCAGCCATGGTGAAGGTGGGTACACAGTGGTCCCTCCCCACGCTGGACCCTGACATTGACCAGGTGCCACAGCGGAGCACACCAGACACCCCACCTGCATGTGTCACTGCATTTGTTCGAAGACATCAGCACAGCCCCAGGGGTGCATGGCTCACAGGCAGGCACCAGGGAGAAGGAGGCCACACACACAGACACGCCAGGGGACCTTGGCAGCCAGGGTATGTCCGGTGGGTATGTATTAGATGGAGCATCCACTAACCTATCACAGGTGCACGATGGGCACACAGTGTGGCATGGCCCCTTGCCCTGAGCAGGCATACTGACACAAGGACCTCTGCATGGCTCTAGGCCAAGCCTGATGGTACCCCCATGGAGTAGCACCATTGTGACAGATGTGCAGGTGCACAGGCAGTCACTGCAACAGGAGTGCCATGGGGCTGCACACCACAGCGGCAGGGACACACCGTACAGGTATGCCCCCAACGTTCTGACCATGAACACCACCACCTTTGTACAGCCCACCACACACTGCATTGGCACACAGCACCTCACAACTCAGGACCATGCAAAACTGCTCCCCCCCACACCCACACATGGCTGTACAGGATACACTGCTCTGTGCAAGTGCACACATCGCCACACTGTCCTGTACTGAGCATCGAGCACACCAATGGGGCCACCCCACTACACACTCCGTTCCACAGTGCACGTCAATGCATGGGCATTCCCCCCCTGAAGTAATGCCACCGGGCACCCAGGGCCATCATGCAGCAGCAGCATCATGGACATGCCAACATGTGCCTCTCCCCACCTACCCACCCTGACATGGGTGCACTCAATGAGAGGCAGCATCAGCATGCACCCACATCACATGCTAACCACGACATTCACTGCAGTCACCCAGGTCTGTGCCAGCATGACACAGACAAGGCTGGCCACTCCTGCAATGGCGCAGCATGTATGGGGTGCCTACCAGTGCACACGCACTGCCAGGCAGGGCAGGTGTGCCAGTGACCAGCATTGCCATTGGAGCATCCCCTCAACCAGCATCAGTCTGGCCACATGCCTACCTACCATCCAAGGCTCATAGCACAGTACCTCCTCGGCCACATCGTCATGTGGGTCAGCCTGTGGTATGTGTGGCAGGGGCACATTGGTGCACTTGGCTACATTATGTAGCATGGCACATGCGGTAAACACCCTGCAGGCATGGGTAGGGGCCAGCATGATGGTCCCCCAGTATGGTCCAGACACCCAAAGTGCATCTTTGGTAGCCCTGTGGTCCTCTCCATAATGCCCCATGTCCTCCTGTGAACAGTGTTGCATGCCCTTCTCCACCAGTGTGTTTGGAGCAAGGTACGGCATCATTAGGTATGGGCAAAGGTGGGGGAACACATGGTTAGTGCACTGTAACGCACCCGCTGTGGCATGTGCCCAGTGCCTCTAGCATAGCCATATTCACCCAGCAGCCAGTCATCCAGATGTCCTGCATGCAGCATGGCGCTGAGTCCTGCAGCATTCAGTACATAGGAATCATGTGTTGAGCCTGTGAACATAGTACATACACTGGTGAAAATGCCATTCACGTCACACACCACCTGGCAAATGATGCTGTAAAAACCCTTATTGTTACATTATGCCTCCTTGTTCACTGATAGTGTTAGTATGGCTATATGCATGCCATCTATCACCCGGTACACATTCGGCATGCCATACATTTCATAGAATGCCTGTTTGATGGCACGCACCTCCTCCGTCTCTGTAGGAAACATGATGTGCTCCTCTACATGTGAGATCAGGGCATCGGTTACCTGTACCATGGCATGGGACACTGATGACTAGAATACACTCACAGTGTTATCTTTCAAGCTCTGGAATGAGCTGCTTGCATAGTATGCAAGGGTGCACAGCACCTTAGTCTCTACCAACATTGCCCGTGAACACCATGTCCTTGTGCCAACCGCATCATGGACAATGTCACATAGCTGTATGACAATGGCCCATGGGAAGTGGAATCGCTCTGTGCAGTGTTTATACCTCCATGTTGTGCAACAATCCACAGAGAGAACACCCGTGACCTTGGCCCTCGCCTCCTATGCCTCTCCACCTGGTCCACTATCAAGTGTGCATGCATTAGCACTCCAGGACACAGCCTCTACACCCTTGTTTGCTTCCTGCAGGCCCATGCAGCACACACAGCCTCACCTTTATGTGGTGCCCCAGTCACCAGCATGCCCCTTTAAGAGGGTGTGTTCCTGGACTGGAGTGCATCACCCTCACATGTGCAGGTGACACGTGCACCATGTGTCACCATTGCTGTGCAGGCCATCTTGCCATGGTAATGTTCAGCGAAATGGCAGTGAGCATGGCGGACTGCTTTTGTCGCTTCCCAAGGAGGCTGTGGTGTGTGTCTGAGGACAATTACTGGGACAACTGGGAAGTGGGTGTCCTGTGGTATGTCACCAGTCATGACATGGTACGTGGAGCACATTGTTCTGGGGCTGTGGGCCACAGAAGGTGGTGGCATTGGACCATGTCACTAATGTTTTGTCTTCTTGTCCCCCACAGGACCAGCAGAGCAGGTCAATGCAGCTAAAGTTCATCTGGCTGGAGCAGTAAGACAGGGCAATGTGCTACGTTAGCACCACACCACGCCGGAGGCAATTATGGCAACTACCATTCCCAACATACATAAGCCTAAGGTTGTATGCCCCAGAGCTGCAGTATGAGGACAATGATCATGGGGTGTGGCAAGTGGATGTGCCCTCAGTGGTAGGTACACCTGGATAGTGCAGGGGCACTGTGTCCTTGGTCGGGTGGGGTTGGTGGGACATCTGGACAGTACACTAATGTTGTCTCCCTTTGCCTTGCAGCGCTACAAGGAATTGGTGTAGTGGATGCTGCTGCATTTTGTGGGGTCCAGATGGACGTACCAGACAAGCATGAGGAGGACAGCAGCAGCTCCAGTGACTAGAGGTGCAGATGCATTGTGTGCTGCCGTGTACCCCACAGCACTGTTGTTTGAATTTGGGGTAGGATAAAAGTGCTGGAACTGTGGTGCGTGTTGCCATTGACGGGTGCTGATGCCTTGTTGGGGGATACTGTCGATCTGAGGGCATGTTTGCTGTTTACTGTTACCTGCTGTTTGATAATAGAGCTGTTTGTCACAACTGGAAGTGTCTTTTCTGTATTGTAGGCAGTGAGTGGCTTTTGGGGGGGCTGCGGTGGCCTGTCACATGCATGGCATGTGCCAGGGCTCACGGCAATGGGGAGATGCTGGCACAGGTGTGTCAGTGCCATACTCATTTGTCATGTGCGGTGGTGGCACACTGCATGCTCTTGGCAGCACACCCACTATGGCCGCCGGGCCAGCGGTGGTCATCAGCATGGCCATGGCATGTTGCCTGGTGTAGGGTCACTGTATGTCACACCGGCCATACCCAAGACACACATGGCATGTATGCCCCATCCCATGTGAGCACACATATGCGGTCCATCGCACATGCGATCAGTGACCTCTGGAGTGTTTGGTGGCTGTGCAGAGTTTCCCCCACTGCACACTTTGTTTCTGGGAATTCACTGCCATTTCAGACCTGCTGGCACTGGTCCACATAGAGTTATGGCAGCCCTTTCCCTAGCATAGCTGTACGCATGAGCCTCCATGCACCTGACTGTTGCACATGCCTTCGTGCATGTGTGCAGGTTCCTCCTGCACATGCTGCTACACACCCTCATGGATGTACAGTGCATTTCACCCATGGAGCTTTCTGTGGGTAGCTGTCGAGGGGTGCTGCACACCCATTGTGCATGGCCCCATCCTGGGTCCTGCACATCAGATCTGCGTAGCATCCTTTGCACCCGCACTATGCACATCTGTGCACCCCAGGGTGGTATCATGCAATGGACCCAATATCATTACCCCTCTGCCCTCAGGGCACTTATTTTTTTTGGATCTAAAAGCAATTTCAAATAAGCATACTATATTCCTTGTAAACTAAAATGTAACACCAAGCTGCAAAATGTAATGCAGCAAATTATCTGTTACTAAAATTCCTTGTTAAAAAGTAAGGGTATTCTTTAAAATAAACTGCGTTAAGATTAAGCTTTGACTCTGCCCTCTCCTTTCACTTGCATATTGACCTGCTCACCTCAGCAATTAACATGCGCCTTCTCTACCGTCATAAGGACTGCCTCACACCAGATGATCTCAGATTAGCTGTCTCCTCCTCTGTCCTGTCTCTTGTAGACTACGGCTCTGCTGCTGATGCCACTGCCCACAGGGGAATCCAACTTTCCCAAAAGAAGGCCTGTAGGCCCCTCACTGGCGTAGATAAATGGACTCATGTATGCACTGTATACTCACTGGCCAACATACTCAACCTAGAAGAGCAGTTACAATATCAGACCTGCCTCCTGGTTAAAAAAATACTTCTAGATCTCTCCCCCCCAAGGGTATCTGCCTCCCTCCACCCTGCTTCCCCCTCTGCCTCTACCCATGGTTCCACTAAGGCCGCTGTGAGAGTCCCGAGGGTGCGGACATCACTCACCCAGAGATCCTTTTGTTACCGGGCGCCACACTGGTTCAACGCCCTCCCCTCCTTGATCTCCTCACGCACTAAAATAGGTCATTTTAGGGCAGCTCTCAGGAGCCTCATTTTCTCCACCCGAATGCACTCCACAAGTGGGATCCTAGCCCATGGGTGCCCCGCGCCCTCCCCGGCCCCTTTTCCTAGACTCTTGGTGACAATTGCCTTATCTCAGGCTGCAATTCTGAATTTACTACATTTGTCCTTGGAGCCTAGCTTTCGCACTGTATTGACCTCTGTACTGCTATTGTATACTGTAACTCTTATCTGGGCACTGGATGGCTCGGGATTCTATGTTTGTTCTGACATCTGAAAATATATGAATACTGCTTGCTATTCGCTGTTTGGTATGTAACAAAAAACTTCTGTACCCTCCTGCCTATCATATTGCATTTGTGTTGCTGTCTATGTGTTGAATCCACTGGAAATGACATGGAGCCTTTGGTAACAAGTCCGTGACTCAAAGGGTTGTAATTCCAATATATATAATAAATAAATAAAAAAAGATAAAGTTAGGGTAGCAAGCAAACCCCCAAAAAGTTAGGAAATGTTGAGTTGGGATAAAAAAAACCCTAACTCTGCACGTTCCACGTAAGCAATATGGTAGGATTTCATATCTCAGGTATCTGGATCACACTGACACCTCAGTTCTATGCAAAACCCAACTAACATCACTATGGAAACCTAATAACTTGCTCACACAGGCTATGTGTCTATTCGTATAATAATAGAATTAAGACACTCCAGGGGATGGCTTACTTTCAGTGAATGTACCCTAAGAACCTAACTATAAAAAGTATACATATACTGGGAACACTGGGTGCTCAACCTTGCTGGCTCTCTTGCCTCTCAGCCACAAGGAGTTCACCCTAGTAGTATTATTGCCTCTCCCTTTCTGCAACTTCTGACCTATGCTGTTGTGCTGAAATAATGCAAAATCATAAGATCATATTTGACTAATTACACTACTTAGTTTGTCTAAACTATGTTACAGTACTTTATAAGGAAGGAAATGGGTGCCAGCAGCTTGATAAAAAATATCTCTGACAAGAGATTCAAATGTAATAAATGACATATGGATAGATCAAAGGGTATTCACATTGAAGCGCTCCCCTCCCATATGGAAGCAAAGGCCTTTGATAAAACAACAGACAGACATAGAATGCATCTGATTGTCCCAGTAGGAGGGGGTCTCTGGAATTCCTAATGAGATACTACATTAATTGCATGACTTGCACTTAAACTGATGTTTGTACCTAATCATGCTGTTTTTACATATGAAGTCATGGCCTGCAGGGCTGATTACATATGAGTGGCAAGTACCTCAGTATTACTGCCTTTTGAACTGTTCATGTTTATTGGAGAGCACCCATCCTGAAATGTGGCTTTTATTTCCTTTCAAGGCTTATGGATAGCTAGTAGCCAAATATTAATGAAAGTGAAGCTTTGCAGACCAGTTTTAGAAACAGCTATATTTAGAAGTCAATTTGAAATCAATTGCATTTACCAGAACTAGTGGCCTGGCATAAGTGATACTATCTAGAAACATTGATGGGGCTGATACACCTAGTATACAGCCAATAGGTGGCCAAGTGTTGTAAATAAAAATAAAATAGTTCTTTACATTTGTTTGGAGAGTTACTTCCATTCTTAACCTCATACCCTTACTCTAAAAGTCCAGGAAGTGCTAGCATGATTTTGAAAAAAAAATAATTTAAAAACAAAATCTGACCAGAGCCGATAGGGCTGCAGCTGAGGAATATGGGGTGCAAATATTGAAAATTACTAAAGTTATGAGCCTACATTCACAAAATGTAATGTAGGCTTACAAATGTGTTGTTTTGTAATATACTTACACCACATTTTCAACATAGCCTTTTTATGACCCTGTCTCATGAAGGAGGGCAGAGAAAATGTTTAACTCAAGCTTAAAGGTGATTTTGTGCAGAGACTATGAAATCAACTTTCGGGATGCAAAAACCCATTTTGGGTAGAAGCTGAAAAATGACATATGTCCCATTCATGAGGTGCTGTAAAGAAATGGCTATGTTGACGCCCAGGCTGGGATCAGGGAGAAAACAAAAAAAGCAACTAAAATACAGCTTAATCTGGTTCAAGGTCAGTTGCCATTCATCTGTATCCCCCTCCCCCCGGGTCGTGCCTGAAAATAGGCAGGATTTGTCTAGTGCACTTACCCGGTCAACAAAAGCTAAATAAATAAATAAAATAAAACATATGGAAAAAAGCACATTTCGGCCTGGATTTGAAAAATTACAGCTGTCACATTCAAGAGGTGCTGTAAAGATATGGCTATGTTGTAAATTTGGGATAAATATATTGAAAATTATCAAAGGTACATGCCTGTGTTCACAAAATTCAGTGTAGGCTCATAACTTTGTTGTTTTTTTAATTTTTTTTTACACCAAATTTTCAACATAGCCTTCTTATGACCCCCACCTCAGGAACAAGGGCAGAGACAATTTTCAACTCCTGTCCAAAAGGTGATTTAATGCAGGGGTCGTGATGTCACCTTTCAGGATGTTAAAAAAACATTTTGGCCAGGATTTGAAAAATGAGAGCCATCACATTCTTGAGGTTCTACAAAGGTATGGCTATGTTGTAAATTTGGGGTACAAATACTGAAAATTACCAGTGTTATAAGCCTGCATTCGCAAAATTCAGCATAGGCTCATAACTTTGTTGTTTTTTAACATTTTTGCACCAAATTTTCAACATAGTCTTCTTATGACCCTACCTCATGAAAAATGGCAGAGAAAATGTTCAACTCCTGCCAAAAGGTGATTTCACACAGGGACCACAAAATCACCTTTTGGGACAGACTTGCCTAATGTCAGTGCAATTGTTCATGAGGCTGGTCCCAAAAAGGCATGTTGAAAATGTGGGCCAAAAATATGCAAGAGTAGTCCAGTTATGCATCTAAGTTCAAAATACCATTGAAATACATTGAACTGCATATCTGTTTCTTCAGTTTGCAGTCCAGCTTTGAAGAGTGAAGACGTGTCTGCGGTCCAGGGAGGATAAGAGCATTGGACCCCCAATGAATATGTAAGGGCTTGGGAGGTGCAGCGTGGTGGGTGGTGAGTGGGAGGGTTCAGTAGGGGGAGACTTTAATGGCTGCAAAAGACATTGCTGGACTTTTTTTTTTTACAGGTTCAAAAGAAAAAGACCAAGGATTCCTGCACTAGTGGATTGCCCCCACCCCATCACTGTAAGACACCGATGGACATTTTTTTTTTTTACAGGTTGAAAAAAAATAATGACTGAGTATTCCTGCACCCCCCCCCAGTGTTACTGTTATGTTTCTGAGGAGGGTGTGGAGTGGTGGGTGCTGAGAGGGAGGGTCGGTGGGGGGGAATCCTGATTGCAACACTGGAGGACTGAGCACCCCCAGTGTCCCTGTTATGTTTCTCGGGGGCGTGCTGAAAGGAAGTGTCAGGTGGGAAGGGAGGAAAATCCTGATCGTGATACTGGGGGATTGGGCATCCTCAGTGTCACTGTTATGTTTCTGGGGGGGGGTTGCTGAGAGGGAGGATCAGGTGGGAGGATATCTATAATAAAATAAAGCTTGCAACACTGGGGGATTGGGCACCCCCATTGTCACTGTTATGTTTCTGGGGGGGTGCTGAGAGGGAGGTTCAAGTGGGGGGAGGAAAAATATATAGAATAAAAACTTTTGCAGCAGTCACGGCAGAACACAGCATGGTCTGCCATGTCCAAAATGACCACCAAACTCTACCATGCATGCGCAAGTAGTTACACATGAGCAGTAGAGTTTGGTGGCCATTTTGGACACGGTGGACTGTGCCGTGTTCCACCATGACCGTCTACTGAGTAAAATAGTGCAGTTTGACTGCTAATAAGAGTGGAGTGCTTCATGGACATGAAGGCAACGGTGAGGCAACTCCACACTGTTGTTCAGTTGGAAAAGTTTCCCTTTTGCAGTAGCAGGAGGCCTGCAGGGCTCTGTTCACTGCAGCCCTAAAAGTACAGTTATATACAGTGTCTCAATTTGCTTCTCTTAGCAAAACAGTACATATTAATCTAAATGAAATTCTCAGAGATTTTATGATGAATTAGATATGTCTTAGTCTTAGGTTGATGATTATTAAATATATTTAAATATTATCACTTGATTTGAAGGTGGTACCAACTTTTAGTCTCAACCAACAGGGACCATGAGACACAAGGCATAGCTGAGTGTTTTAGGCTACAAAGGTTAGACTAACAAAAGGTAAGATAACTCCTGGAGTGCCTTAATTCTATTATTATACAAATACACATGTAGTCTGTGTAAGCAAGGTAGAGGGTTACCATAGTGATGTTAGTTGGATTTTGCATATTATTGAGGTGTCAATGATCCATATACCTGAGATATGAAAGCCTACCATATTGTTTAGATGGAACATGCAGAGTTAGGGTCTTTTTGACCCTAACTCAGCATTTCCTAACTTTTTGGGGTTCGCTTGAAACCCTAAAATTATCTTAACGTAGTTTTTTTTTTTAAGAATATAATTCAGATATGTTGGAGGATAGAACAATGTTATCATCTGGGATTATTTAGTTCATTTGTCTTTTGTTTCTTTCTGTCTGCATATTGCCTGTGTGTAATGCAATGCAAGCATGCCATCAAACTCGCAAAAAGGGCATACGTCACTCACCTCCAGAAAACCAATCTAGGCAACCCTAAGCTATTCTGGTCTCACATCAATGAGCTGTTAAAGGGAAAAAGTAAGTCTGTACCTGGCACTATAGAGGTCAATGGACAGTTACTGAATGATGGGCCCCTTATCGCCTCGGCCCTCAACCATCACCTCACAAATCTAGACTCCTTCAAGGCAGGACTACCTGCCCCAAACATGAGGTCCAGAACACAAGTGTCCCCCAACCATTACCATCCACATTTTTGTCTGAGGCTGGTCAGGGTGAAAGAGGTCCTCGCCCTCCTAAAGTCCTAACAAACCAGGAACTCAGGAGGTCCTGACTGGATCCTTCCCAGGATGCTGAAGAATGGAGCACTTGCCCTCTCAAGACCTTTGACCTGGCTCTTAAACCGGTCCTTACAGGTGGGTACCATCCCAAACCAGTGGAAACAGGCCAATGTGGTTCCTATTCACAAGGGTGGACATCGGGAACCCATTGGCAACTACAGGCCAATTTTCCTGCTCTGTATCCTGGCAAAAATTCAGGAAAAGTTGGTTTACTGGCAACTTCATGACTATTTAGAGGCTCACCAGCTTATTTCCCTGTCCCAACATGGCTTTAGAGCCAAACATGGAACTGACACTGCCCTGACTAAGTTCTTGGTGGATGTGCTTAGAGATACAGACAAAGGGATCCATACTGGAGCAGTCTTCATTGATCTCTCCAAGGCTTTCAACCTGGTCAACCACAATCTACTGTTACACAAGCTGCGTAACATAGGCCTTGACCCCCATGCTCTCAAGTGGTTTGGAAGCTATCTAACTGGTCATACTCAGAGGGTTAAGTGGAAGGAAGAGATATCGGATCCACTTCCCCTACATGAGGGAGAACGACAAGGGTCCATCCTTGGTCCCCTCCTCTTCTCCCTGTTTACAAATGATTTGAACAGCCACTGCGGGAGCAGTGCTGTAGTTCAGAACGCTGATGATGCCATCAGCTACCGATCCTCTGACAATCTTGCGGCCCTTTGCCCCCCCCCAAGAAGACCTGCTGTCACTAGAGAACTGCTTAATAGAGAACAGAATGGTTCTGAATACCGCCAAAACCAAGGCCATGCTGTTCGGACCAAGATCCCTTGGCAAAGACAGCACACAACTCATACAACTTACCTCTAGGGCCAGGAACCGTATAGAGGTGGTGGCCTCCCTAAAATACTTAGGCCTCACCCTGGACCAAGGGTTCACACTAAAGTACCATGTTGACCAAGTTGCCAAAATCATACATGGGAAACTTAGAACCCTCTACCACCTCAAGGACCAGTTAATTCCCAAAGCTAGGACTGCTATTGCCTCTGGCGTCCTCCTCCTCCCTACACTGACCTACGCCACCCCTGTCATTCAGGGCATGGTGAAGCTTGAGATCAATAGACTACAGGTCTTATACAACAAGGTGGTTTACTTTGCCACACAGTCCTATTCCAGGAGTCCCCACTGTGACACTGTAGCACTATTCAACTGGCCTTCATTTGAAGCTCGCCTCCAGTACCCTCTACTTTGCCTAGCATACAAGCTAATTGGCTCAGCCCCCCCACCTAGTCTCTCTGGACTCAACGCCACCAAGCTAAACTCTCACAACCTCCGGGCCACAGGCCAAACTCTTCTAGAGGTTCCTAGAGTGAGGACCAAGGCAGGGGGCAAGTCCTTTTTTCTACTCTGCCCTGTCCCTGTGGAACAAACTTCCACCTTGGGTGCACGATGCCACCCTCAATCAAAACTTTCCACACAAGGCTCAAGGCCCACATGCTCACTGCTAGCACATGCCACTGCCATGGCACCTGAAACCTCCCCATTCTATCCCATCCAAGTACATGCCTCAACCTACAATAAGCTGGTCTCACCTATTTAATGCACCTTTTTATGCTCACCTGGGTTCTCTATTTGCCAAATGCTCTATGTCAGTCACTTCGCTCAAATTCTGAGCGTTGCTTATGTTTCTGTCTTGTTCTCACTTTTAGAAATGTTTTTAAATCTGAAATCTGTTACATAATATGTTATTGCTATGATGTGTGTCAACTGCTATGACTTATTTATTGTACTCTCACTGTATATTCTATTTTACCATGTAATCCCGGGTCGCTCCTGAAAAAGGACCTCCTGGGCTCAGTGGGCCTACCCAGTCACCAAAATGTAATAAATAAATAAATAATAATAATAAAGTACGTCATGTTAACAACACGCGAGTCATCTGATTGAGGGGAGGGTATATCATGGCCTAGCAAAGGGGAGTTGAGTCAGTTCCACTCTAATCATGATAGAGCGAGGACAGCAGTCAATGCCCATGCTGAATGTGGGCTGAGAAAACTCTCCTTGAAACTGTAGCCCTGTTCTCAGCAAGAAACAGAATCACCCCAGAGCTAGGCTGTGCACCACAGAGAATGATCAAGACTGCTTGCTACCATGAAACTGGCCGGTATCACTAACACCCTTCAGAAATGGACATTTATTTGCTTATACAAAAAAGTAAATGCACATCATATTGATGCTTTACCCTGTCAGCTGGTCTGCCTATGCTTCTGCTCACACCTCCTGATATATTTGTTATGTGTCTACTGGAGGATGAACCGAATGGTTTAATAATACTGTACAAGGAATAATTGCGATATGTGTATTGTACTGCAGTACACAAATTTTTTTAGATCATCTATGAAGAACTTTGAAACTGAAATATAGTCAAATAAAAATGTATTTAAAAAAGGTTTTTGCAACAAAAATCACAACAGTATATAGATGTGAATACTGCACAATGCTTAGAGATCTTTGCTAAAATATTTTAAATTTTAATTCAGTAATGATTTACTGTATCACCAGAAGAAATTACAATCCATGACTCTTTAGTGTGCATTCCCATTTTACATAAAAACTTAGAATTTATTGGCAGACAAGGACTGCTTGGCCAACCTACAGTACTCTTCCCCATTTGTCTCTGCCAATACTGTCACCACAGACCCTACCTGATCTCCGGCTACTCATCCCTGTTTTTCAGCTAAGATTCCTTTATACCTATCCCATGCATATTTGAAGTCCACCACTGTTTTTGTTCCCACCACCTTCATTGGTAGACTGTTCCAGGCATCCACTACTCTTTCAGTGAAAAAGTGCTTCCTCACATCCCTCCTAAACATCTCCTCTTCCAGTTTCATTACATGCCCTCTTGTCCCGGAGCATCTTCTCCTCTGAAAAATACTCACCTCTTGTACTTTGTTCATCCCTCATGAGGTACAGTGGCATCCCCCAGGATGAAACACACTTTTAATGCACTCTGCAGTATGAAACATAGAAACATAGAATTTGACAGCAGATAAGGACCACTTGGCCCACCTAGTCTGCCCATTTCCCTACCTAATGGATAAGCTGCAGATCCTAGTTAACCAACAGCCTACTTCCTCCTACACCCCACTAGAACTGCCTTATGTCTGTCCCATGCATCCTTGAATTCCCCCACTGTTTTTGACTCTACAACCTCCTCAGGAAGGCTGTTCCATGCATCTACAACCCTCTCTGAGAAGAAATACTTCCTCATATTACCTCTGAGCCATCCCCCCTCTATCTTCAAATTATGTCCCCTTGTTCTTGCACATCTCTTTTTTTGAAAGATGCTACCCTATTGGACTTTGTTGATTCCCTTGAGATATTTTAAAGTTCTTCCCTATTCACCCCAGCATCCCACTGGCCCTTCTTACTGCCTAGTTGCACTGCCCTGCCACCTTGAGGTCGTCAGATATGATTACTCAAGGTCTCTTTCATGCCTTGGGAACATCATTACCCCCATACACTGCCCCTGGGTTTCTGTGCCCTAGGTGCATAATTTTGCACTTTTTTTGCATTGCATCACAGCTGTCATACCCTCAACCACACCTCAAGTTTTCTCGGGTCTCTACTTATTTTCTCCATCCCCTCCAGAGTATCTACTCTACTGCAGATTTTGGAGTCATCTGCAAAGAGGCATACCTTCCCATCCAGCTCTTCTGCAATATCATTTATGAATACATTGGAGAGGATTGGTCCCAGCACTGAGCCTTGAGGTACCCCACTGGTCACTCTTCCCTCATTAGAATGAGTGCCATTTACCACCACCTTCTGCCCAGTTTCCTTATAAATCTCCTACGTGGTACAGTGTCAAAGGCATTGCTGAAGTCTAGGTAGGCTACATCCACCACCCCACCCACCCCAATCTGTTTCCCTGGTTACCCAATCAAAGAAATCGATCAGGTTCATTTGACATGGCCTACCTCCTGTGAATCCATGCTGCATTGAGTTTTGTAACATACTGGTTTCAAGATACTCTGCTAGCCTTTCTTTAACTAATGTTTCCATTAACTTTCTCACCACTGATGTTAGACTAACTGGCCTGTAGTTACTAGCCTCCTCCTTGCTGCCACTCTCATAGATTGGGACTACATTTGCCATCCTCCAGTCCTCTGGAACAACTCCTTCTTCCACTGAGTTGTTAAATAGGGCTGTCAGAGGTGCAGCCAGTACCTCCCTGAGCTCCCTTAGCACCCTTGAATATATTCAGTCCGGCCCCACAGCCTTGTCTACTTCCAGATTTGCAAGTCCTCTCTGGACTCTTTCCTCTATTAAGGGACTTGTGTTCACCTCCCTGGCCTCAGTGTTCCTGCTGCTTCTGTGTGGTCTTTTCCCCTTTCCATTCACTGTGAAGACTGAGCAAAGTAGATATTCAGGATGGCTGATTTTTCCTGATCCTACTATGCGCAGTCTCACCATGCTTTTCTTATCCTTACAATCGCCCCCCCCCCCGTCTTCCTCTTTTCGCTTATGTATCTGAAGAAAGACTTGTCCCTGTTAACTACCCCTTTGGCTATTCTTTCCTCTGTTTGAGCCTTTGTGCCCCTCATTGCCTTCCCTTTGCTTTACCAGGTACACCTCCCTATCCTCTTCCCTCTGTGTCTCTTTGTGCATCCTGAATGTTACCCTTTTAGCCTTTGCATTCACTTCCCTCGCAAACCATAGCTGTCTCTTTTTCTTCCTGTTTTTGCTCACTTCCTTTGTGCAGAGGTTGGAATTTCATTTTTGTAAATAAGAACATGACTAGCTGTTGCCAGTTAGCACAAATGTTCTTTCCTTTTTAAGCAAACAACAGTTTGGCTGAGCTTAAAACTAACTTTGGTAGCATTCACTAAAGTAACACAAGGGACATTCCAAGTATGGTGAGACAGGAAAACCTACAGCACAATAATTGCTCAGAAGAAGGCAGGAGTAATAACACCGCCCCCAAAGTAGGTTGTGTGTAACAGGCTAACAAGCAGCTCTAACAGGGGGTTGGTGGCAGGCTGTGCAACAGCACAGATATAAAAAGCAGCTTGAACAGATGTTTCGTGGTATTATCTGTAACAGCACAGATATAAAAAGCCTTTGTCAATGCTAAATGTTTCCTTGCATGGTGCATGTGGCAGGGGTGTATTAAAGTTACGAACCTGCATTTGCAAACTGCAGTGTAGGCTCATAACGTCATTGTTTTTTTAAGATTTTTCACAACATTTTCAACATAGCCTTCTTATGACCTACCTCACAAACAATGATGGAGAAAATGTTCAATTCCTACCCAGGAGGCGATTTCTCACAGCCACTGCGAAATCACCTTTTGGGATGCAAGAACACATTTCGGCCAGAATTTGAAAAATGACAGCTGTCATATTCATGAGGTGCTGTGAAGAAATGGCATTGGTGAAAATGAAGGGTCAAAATATTGAAAATTACCAAAGTAATGTTGCCTCATAACTTGGTTGTTTTTTGAGTTTTTAATGTTTTGTGTGAAGGGCTGAGGCAAATTGAAATGTGATAACTGCAGGTAAATGTATTTATTTATGCACAAATTGGTGACCAGGAAAGGAACACTGAACCAAATCTCATCCCTAGTAGTTTATTTATGTACAAGTTGGTGACTGGGAACGGCCCACTGAGCCAAGGCATGTTTTCAGTTCTGGCCTGGGGTAAAGATATAGGTAGTTGTTTCAGAGCAGGGTAAGAGAGAAAGAGGTGGAGGTACATAGGAAAGTACCAGACAGAGGGTGAAACAGACCTTAAAAACAGTCTCACCCATGAAGGTACCGCAGTGAGTGGAAACAGGAGTCCAAGAACAATAATTTGAATAAAATGAGAACAAATTCAGCCAACTACTGAAAAGTATTTCATTCTATTCCTGGTGTACTGTGCAAAGTATGATATTTTTCTATGGAGAGGATCAAGATTATTTCCATTTCTTGGGGTGGCTCAAAATCTTTTTCTTGGCATGTGAGAGGCTCACTGTGACAAAGTCTGAGAACTAATTATTTACACCATTGAAAGGAAGCTCCATACAGTGCTAAAATTATATGTACAATAATTATGTTAATATAATGTCGATGTTTTTAACATTTTACAATTTTTGCTCTTCTAAATATTTCCCCTAGAGCACTTCTTATTTCATGTTGTCTTTCACGAAAGCTGCTGACTGTCCCCAAATGACCCCACAATTGTTGTGTTTGTGACATCACAGCCTGTTGTCATGGCGAGCAGTATGATGTCATAAGCAAGAGAACTATGAAGTCAGTTGGGGATAGTCAGTTGCATTTTACACACTCACATCATAGACAGGATAACAACATGGGTTATAAACCCTGGAAAGTAAGATCTTAATACCTGAAACATTCCATTTGTGACAGTACATACTTAAGTAGACACTTGGGACCAGATTTTCAAAAGCAGGCAGAGTGCCTATGGCAATCCTTGTGGCCTCACTATGCAGCACAGCAGGTTTGCCTTGCCCAGCTGCACCTAATTTCATAATATGAGATGAAGTTACAGCACTTGACCTGCTTTCAGCTCCTTGCGGCTATTATTAGCCACAAGCTGCTGCTAGATGCATGCAAGATTCCCCAGCCTTGATGCATAGCAGACCATGGAAATGTGGTCTAGCAGAAGTCCAACTGATGAAGGGAATGGAAACCCTCTTTCTTTGTCACAAGTCTGATGTGAAATATCTCTGGTGCAGTTGGGACTTACAGCACAAAATTATTTTGAAAATCGGGCCCCTGCACTTTGTGTTGTTTTGTTTTGTTTTTTATTCTTTGGTAACTGGGTAAAACCCACTAGGCACTAGTGCCTGTTTTCAGGGGTGATCCAGGAGCACTGACTGGGGAGGTTAAGTAACTTGCTTTGAATCACACAGGATGCGGGGGGGGGGGGTTGGGGGAATAAAACCCAGGTATTCTGGCTGTACTGTACCAACCTCATTTGCAATTCAGTATTCTAACCTCTATGTTATACTGCCAGCCCCAATGGTAACATGTAGGCTTTATGTCATCATTAGGTAGCAGAGACCAATGCCACTTAATTTTGGGTGCTAGTTAGTATTTCAGTTGTCAGTAATTGCAATTACATGATTAACGTATCATGAACAGGCTTTCATTGTTCCCACAGCAAAACGCTATTAAGAATCATAAATCAAGTTCATTTTTAAAATAAACTCCTTCAGCAAATGTTCTTTATTCTAAAAACACAATTTTATAAAACTTTGAGCACATTTTTTTTCAGTCACATTTCAGTAGTTTCCCAAATTATTGGTTGTTCTATTTTTTGTCCCTGCTCGTATATATTTAAAGAACAAGTAGTTCCTAAACCTAAATTAATCAGGCCCGTACGCTGGTGGGGGTCAGACAACCCCGCCCCCACAAGACAGATCAAGTTCCACTCTTTTGACTGCATCGGAATGCTGAAGATTATTGTACCACTACTATAACTTGACAGTGCGTTGTTGTCACACAATGTCCTCTATGTAAATAAATAATGTTATTGTCTGACAAGATGTCATCCTTATACAATACTGAAAAAAAATCCTCAGATGCCACTAGTTCAGTTTGGGCAACTGTAACCATGACTTGGTTTTCTTTACAATGCGGTGGCTTTCTGTAGTGTGTTTGACTTGCCTGTCCAGTTGGGGAGGGTGTGTCTGGCAAATCATTGTTGGAAACTCACATCTCAGAGATAAGTGTCTCAAACTTGAATTAAGGGCAGGTGTTGGGGTTGCTTAGTGAAGAGCTTTTGTAGCAAGTGCAGGATACACCAGCCAGCTCACTGACACTTACGAATAGGAATTGTACATCAGGGCCTGGATATTCAGAAATGCGCCAAAGTCTGGTGCAAGTCTGGTGCAGTGCAAATCCGATGTGCCATGGTGCAACTGGAGCCATATTCAGAGGTTGCACAGGCTGAACAGCACCAGTGCAACACAGCTGAATATGGCAGAGTAGCACCATGGCACAAACAGAGTTGTGCCATGGCACAAACAAAGTTGCACCATGGCACAAACAGAGATGCTCCACTGCAACCGTGGCAGCAGAGCAGCATAGTGACAGAGGGGGGCAGGGCACAGAGAACAGACCCAGAGACAGAGCCATGGAGGCACAGTGACAGGCCACAGGAGGCCTCCACCAGCAAGGCACAGCAGGGCACACACAGGCATCCAGACACTGGACCCCAGAACGGAACAGTGGCACAGATAGCAGGCAACAGGAGGTGCCAATGGCCAATGGAGGGCCACCAAGGGAGCCCCCCCGGCAGGCCACTGGCTGTGCCCCCCCACCATAGCAGGCTACACCCTGGACCATGCAGCCAAACACACACATGCCACACAGGCACACAGGGAGCCCACAGTGGACACTGAATGGGCCGGGTTGCAGGCAGCATGGCAGGCCACATGGGACAGGCTGCATGATGTCAAGCAGAGGATCCCAACACAGTGTGTGGACAGTACCCAAACAAAGACCATGGCCATGTGCTACCACCATGCACACACTCGCCACACACCTCTGACAGCTACCCCATGGGCACCCCAAGGCACAGCCACTGACCCAGGGGATGGACACCACCATGGTGGGACACACCACAGCACACAGCAGGGAACCACAGAAACACAACACACGCCCCCTCTCATGCACACCACACAGACAGACACTGGGCCACTTCAGCATGGCTCCTCATGCCACCTGCAAGGCAGACACAGGCAGGTATGTCAGAAAATATATATATTTAACACAACTATGTACAGAAACAACAGGGGCTGGGAAACAGTAGGTACAGCGAGGGAAAGGGACAGGGAACAGGGACTGTAGAGTGGGAGGGGGGACTGTAGGGGAAGGTTCAACAAGGGAAACAGGGGAAACCAGGGGCAACTCTATCGACGGCCCCATCCGGCCATCATAGAGAGCCATCTCTCCCTCCTTTCAGCTGCCATCGTCCTTCTCATGGCCAACTCCACCTCTAGGATGCTCGACACAACAAGCAGGGTCTCACACATCAGCCGGCTTAGCATCTGTCTAGGGGGTCTCCACACTGGCTCCTGGACACCTATAGCAAGGGATATGACAGGTGATCAGTGCACTGGCCCAAGGAGCCATGCCCACCCACAGTGCTTAATGGACAGTGGGACCATACACCCCTGGAGGGCCCGTAATGGCCAAACACAGGGGGTGGGCAAATGCCAGCCAGCAACACAAGCACACCTCAACCTTGTAGAGGGGTGGTCCCCACCGCACAATGGCACACAACTGCACAATTACAGTCACATGGCACAGTGCACCAGCAGCACCACAGCAACAACGGTGGCAGCCGGGCACACACCCACCCCACCAATAGCCGGCACATGTGTCCAATGGATGCACCACAGTAGCACACACCACACACAGTGTGACACACACAGCTGACATAGCACATGGCACAGGTGGCCATGCCTGGACCCTCCCGCCACCCCCCATGAATGATGCAAAGGACCATGACAGTGCTTACCTGCCCCTGTGGCCCTGCTGGTGCTGGTCCCCTGCCATCAGGGTGCACTGCCCGGTCTTGCGCTGCTGCAGCCCTAGCCAGCCTGTGATCCTCCGGTCCTGGGAATGGAAAGAAGATAGGTGCACATAAGTAACTGACCACAGCAGCTTCTCCCCCCAGACCCCTGTGCACAGGGTGTGCCCCTGCCTGACACGTCCCGTACACCTGCACGGCTGCATCATAATGCAAGCGGAAGCTGGCAATGCTACTCCATGATGCGCATGATGACAGTGTACCCCTCTGCAGGGCATGCCAGGCAGCCAAGTCAACACCACAGTACTCCACCAGGGCAGACAAGCAACATGGGATGACTTACCTGGCTGTGGCACTGCCCCATGCCTGGTGCATGCCTGCAACCTCCTCAGCCAGTCAGGGTCCCATCTCATCAGGTCACCATACTGGTGTCTGCACTGTTCTGCAGTCCTGGGCACCCTGGTCTTTCACTCAAGACTGGCAGTAATTGCCTGGCACACAGTGCCCCCGGCTTGATGCAGGGACACCTGCTCAAACAGCTGTGGGGCATGTGGCTCCACACAGGCCACAAGGTTGGCCAGTTCAATGTCAGACCAGTTCCGGGCACATCATCCCCTGCCCTATGCCATTGCACTCTATCTTGTTCAGCGGCGAAAATGGTGGGAGGAGGCGCACGTGTCCGCTACAGGTGCTGGCTGCACGATGCGTGGGAGACTGCGCAGTGCCCACCCATCACACAGTGCTGGAAATGCATAGTGGGCAAGGCTAGGCGGGGTCATGGAGGTCTGACCCAGGGGTCAGAGGTCACCCACCAGTGCAGACGTGCGTGATAGGGTACGGTACCCCATGTGCGACCATGCACATAGCTGGCCATGCACAACATGCACAATGGCACTGCATTGCACTGTCCATGCATGGTGTGTGATTGCCACCATGATAGCACAGTGTGCATGTGTACTGCAGGCCCAAGCACCGTGCATGTGTTGGCATTGCACTGCTACTTGCTCCGGCGCAATACCATTGTGCATGGAGCAATATCTCGATATTCAGATGCCGAATGCAAATGAGCTCTTCAGCCAATGCATGGTGAGGGGAGTGCATTAGCATGTCATTACTGTTGCGCTGCACCTCATTTGCATGCATTGCATCTCATAAGTGCCACAGAACAGCACAAGCCATGGACTGGTATTGCAACCATGATAGGTAAGTGGAGGATGCCGCTGCAGCACACTGGAAGCAGACAACACTGCAGGGTGGGATGGACCAGGGAGATACTGACACTGATACACTGTGCTGTCCATGTCCACAGGAGGCAACATGTCAGCACAAGAGGAGGGTGAGGAGCAGGGGCCTGCACGGAAGCGTAGGCACAACTTCACTAAGGCTGAGACAGATGCCCTGTTTGAGGCCTACCTCAACAGGGAGACCCTGTTGAGTGGTGTCATGAGCACACCACAGGCCAGGGCTGCTGCATGGGTGGAGGTGGCAACCTATGTGAACCACAGTGGCAGCCACCAGTGGTCAGTGCAGAAGTGCCACGAAAAGGTTGGTACTGACAGGCAGCGGATTAGGGAGAAGGTGGCTGCCATCAGAGCATCCCGTAATGCCACTTGGGGAGGGCCAGTGGATGCACCCACATTGATGCCGACAGAGGGGTTGGTGGCAGCCACCATGGCCCGCACCACAGTGGAGGGTGTGCCTGGAGGAGGCTTCCAGATGGGTGGCAGCCAATCACTGCATGGTATGTATGTCAGACATGCACAACTGGTGGCCCAGAGAGTGAGTACATGGGCATGCTGGTGTGCATGCAGCCGTTATGCATGTCAGGTGCATGTGTGCATACCCACATACATGCCATGCTGCAGGACACATGCAGCAGCAGTGTACAGGGGGGCACATGTGGGCACTGCATCACTGACATGCTTTTCTTCTCTTGCAGCATCAGCATACCTCCGTGAAGAGGATGGGGCGCCGGCAGCAGCAACGGTGGCTCCCGTGGCCGCCAGCACAGCCCTGAAGGACCAGCTCTCTACATCCACCGGCATCTGGGGGCCTGACAGGCTGCAGCTCAGCACCACAGTGCCTGTGGATGTCCTGGACCTAGGGTCAGATGGGGCCCTGGATGTGATTCTGCAGGATGCCAGCCTTGGTGTCCTGTGTCAACTCCAATGATGACTACTCACAGCTCCTGGACAGCATGGGCAACATTGTGGGTGTGTCACCCCTGCTGGCATCACAGTCAGGTACCACACCCAGCACCATGCCAGCAGCAGAACAGCTGCCTGCCACCACTGCAGGTGCGCCCATGTGTGTTGCCACAGATGGGCCCTGCAGTGGTGGTGGTGGTGCAGCCGTGCAGGTGTAGGGCAGTGAACAGTGGCTGGATGGGCAACAGCAGCAGCCTGCAGGTGCCATCGGGCAGCAGGCCACAGGATCCACCGCTAATGCACCTGCTGTGCCAATTCCCCCTGCAGACCCCACTGTGCAGCATCCACCAGAGAGGGGGGACTGTGCCGCATAGCAGGTCTCCACCAGAGGACCAGCATCCCACCTGGTAGCCCCAGGATGCCGACCATCTGGCTGAGCACCCCCGGCTGCTGCGGGCATCCATTCAGCAACAGGTGCTGCTCACCACTGGGGTGCATGCACTGCATGTGGAGGTGTGTCAGTTAGCCAAGCAGCAGGGAAGGGGCACTGCATGGATCCTAGAGGGAATACAACGCATGCAGGAGGCCACGGCTGCATCCTTGGATCACATTGCCAGTGCGATTATGGATGGCTTTGCGTTGCTGGCTACCACAGAGCATGGCCATGCACAGGAGTCCCCCGCAGTGTGCTGCCCACCCCTCAGACTCAGCATTGGATGACCTCAACACAGTCGATGATGCACTCTGATGTAGGCATCCCAGGCACACCCAGGGCTGGCCTGTTTGGGTGCCTGCACACCCCGTGAAGACACGGCTGTGGTCCCACACTTCCACCCCTGGGGGGGGTTGTTGCACACCCCCCGGCTGATGCACAGCCTGTGGCTGCAGTTCGCCCCCAGCATGGCCACCCCCGTGGCCATGGTGGCCATGGTACTGAGCAGCGGCCCTGATCTGTGGGCTGCCCTGACTGCGGTCTGCAGCTTCTGCCCTGTGCACACATGGGTAGTGTGTGTGTACTGTACCACTGGTGGCTCACTTGTGTGTCATGCCACATGCTGCCTGTGTGTGTGTGTGTGTGTGTTCATACCCGGCCACTGGACCATGTGGCATGGGCGTGAAGAGGGCAGTCTAGCACCGGTTGTGCCTGTGCCCCGGTGCTATGCATCTGATCCATGCCACATTCCAATGCCTGTGTGTGTGTGTGTGTGTGTGTGTGTGTGTGTGTGTGTGTTGCTGTGGTGGGTGTGTGCCACTGACTTCCCTACCCCTGCATCACACCTCTCTGTGTGCATGCCCCTTGCCTTGCATGTCCCCGCATGAGTGCTGTACCTGTCTGTGTGGCCCATGCATGTGTACCACACCACCTACCTGTGTTCACCATAGTGCTCCTGTGTGACAGTGTCATGGTGGCATCATGCCTGCTGCAGCAGTCTGGGGTCCCTCCGCCCTGGGGGTGGCTGTCCACCACCCTCTGGCCCATTGCCTCCATCATCCCCACTATTAGTGCTCTCATCAGCCTCGACAGCTATCCCACGGTCAATGGCCATGTTGTGTAGTATGCAGCAGGCCAGGAATAAGCCACAGGCTTTCGAGGGGCTGTACTGTAGGGAACCACCTGACCTGTCTAGGCAATGGAACCGTGCCTTCAGCATGACAAAGACATGCTCGATGATGTTGCGCATGCTGGCGTATGCCTCATTGTACCGTTCCTCTGCTGGGGACGACGGGTGCTGGTAGAGGGTGAGCAGCCAAGGCCTCAGTGGGTATGCACTGCCACCTGTGTCGTGAATGACATGGTTAGCCCTCTGCTATGCTGTGCTGCATCTCTTGCCTGTCCCTAGTGCCTCCACCACCATGCACACCCTGCCCAACCCCATCCCCAGGTCTGCTCTTCCCATCGGACCTTGCCCATGCCATACTCACCCACTAGGTGGCCTGTGGGGATGTCTCCATGTTCAAATCTCTGGCACAGCGCAGAGCTGTGCTAGATGAATACATCATGTGCACTCCCGGGGTGTGTGGTGCAGACATTGGTGATGCGCCCCGTGGCATCGCACACCACCTGGCAGTTGATGCTCTGGCTCCCCTTCCTGTTGATATATGCCATTCCCTCAGGGCCAGGTGGTATGAAGATGCCCACATGGGTGCAGTCAATGGCCCCAATCATGCCACGCATGCATACCACCCTGTGGAAGGCCTGTATAATTACTGTACACACAACCTGTGTGCTTGGGAAATGGATGAATTCTGAAGCATGTGGCAGCAGAGCATTGAGGAACTGTGTGAGATGTGGCTGACTGGGTGATGCCCGTGGTGTCCCCTGTTGGTCTTTGGAAGGTGCCCATGGCAAGCAGGCACATGATGGCGGTCACCTTCATCTCCACGGACATGGTGTGGCTCTGTCTGGTGGGTGCCTGCATCTCCTCATTGCACAGCTCACAGAGCTGCCTCAGATTGGCCCTGTTTAGGTGGTACCGGCCCATGATCTCAGTGTCACTATAGTTATCAAAGGTGATGTGGGCACGGTACCACCTGTGTTGGGCATACTGCTGATGGGCCCTTCATTGGCCATGTAGCTGTTCCTCCTGCCCCCTCACACCCCTCATTACCATCTCCATCAAGAAGGGTGCACTATCCATGGTTCCTGCTGTACACTGTCCCTCTGGGCGGATGACTGCTGGCTGTGTGCCACCCTGGTACACAGGATTTTGTGTGTGTGTGTGTGTGTGTGTATGTCTATCTCTCTCTCTCTCTCTCTCTCTCTCTCTCTCTCTCTCTGCCCCTCTCTCCCTCTCCCACACCACCTCTCTGTCCCTCTCCCTCTGTGTCTAGTCTTGTGTCTGTCTGTCTGTCCGTATCTCTGTATCTCTCCCTCTCACTCTCACTCTTGGCACAACTGCTGTCTTTGTGTTTGTGCCCTGTTTTTATAGGAATAAGTCTGGTTGGAGCAACTTCGATTTGCTCCACACTTGCGCCATGGTTTCACGGTTGAATATGCCACTGCACTGGATATTCATGGGAACACCCCCTACACTTGCACTGCATACATTATAGTTGTGCATTGGCGCAATGGATTTTGCACTGTGCAATGGCTCCTGCTGAATATAACTCCTCGGCACAATTCCGCACTTGCACCAGTGCAACTCAGTTACGCCATGTGCAACTGTTCTGAATATCCAGGCCCAGTTTTAGCAGCATCATGTGACTGGAAGTGGGCAAATGTAATATAACCGGTAAGTGCATGTTCTATTTTGGTATGTGACTGTACTTAGCACAGTGGAAGGAAGTTGAACAGCAATACCCTTTTGACACCTGCATTAATTTTTATCAATGACTTTCTCATCCTGCTCTGTATTGCACAGCAGGAGAAAGTTTATCAGGATTTTTAGCAAAAGTGAAATGTATGTTGAGTAAAAAGTACAACACATTTAGGTTGAACATATTATATATTTACTTACCTGATTTTTATAAGTTGTGTTTTTATTGTCTGACAAGATGCCAGCCCCATACAATACTCAAAAACAATCCTTAGGCATCTCTAGTTTGGCTTGGGAAACTGTAACCATGACTTGGTTTTCTTTGCAGTGCGGTGCCTTTCTGTAGTGTGTTGGACTTGCCTGTCCAGTTGGGGAGGGTGGGTCCAGCGTGGCAGCAGCAGGCAGGCTGCATGGAGTTACTGATGGAAATTCATGTCTTGGGGATAAGTGACACAAACTGGAATTAAGGGTGGAGGTTGGGGGTTGCTTGGTGAAGAGCTTCTGCAGCAAGTGCAGGATATACTAGCCAGCTCACTGACATCATTTATTTAGTTTATGTATTTTTTTTCTCTCAGTACGTTCACTGTAGTGTGGAACTCCATGTACATGGATTACCCGAGTAGTTTTAGGGTTCAGCTGCTAGGGCAATGGCAGCGGAAAACTGAGGACAAAGCTGTCTGCTTGCCAGCCAGCACTATGCAAATAAAAGTACTGAAGCGCTCTCTCATTGGAGCGCTTCAGTTCTTTCAAGTACATAAAGTTTATGCCAATGAAACTGTGATCACCACCATACTCTGCCTGCATGATCATTGGTCTGTCAGGAACGAGCCCAGTAAAGCTTGCTCTGCATTGGGCTAGTCCGTGACACACCTCTGAAATGCCATTCTCTGAAGCAAAGCAAAATGTTTCTTGCGTATGTGCAAGGAAATATAAAAGCAGTTCAAACAGAAGGTTGATGGTAGGTTAATGTTCTTTCTAACCTTTTGAATATGGAGGTCGCGGTGTGCTTCCTTATCCCCAGCTACAGACTGGCAGTTGGCAGTGTGCTTGCCATGTGTACATGTATGTTGACATTTTGGCATGTATCAAGCGTTCCTCAGAAATGAACTCTCCCAGCTGCCGATTTATGGCTGCATAGAAGGAAACACACAGTGTGCTGCACATCACATAGCTAAAATGTAATATTTGAATTGGAGAAAAAAAATTGTATTGAAGTCAGTTAAATGCTGCTGAATTTAAATTTTTTTCGATGAACAAATTAAAGATTAGCAGCATAAAAAGACTGAGAATGTTGCCTTTTGGAAAAAGACTGAAACAAATACAGAAGGGATAAGCACATGGTTCAGTCACCATGGCTTTTCTGTAGGAACATACTGCATGAATGTATTGAATATCAGCAAGTATGGTGTAAATTATTTGCTCATTATAGTTCCTAACTCACAATTAGCTTCTGCAATGACAGCCTCTGGTGTAGGATCACGTACCATAAAATGTGTGACTCTGTTTGTCTACTGCAAAAAGGGTGTGAAATGGATTACACCAATACACACCTAATTGAAAGATTAACTGCAAACTAGCAGCTTGGCAAATCTGTTAGATTTAAAAGAAAGTGCTAAATCCAATGTTGCACTGTTTTTGTTTCTAAATGTTACCAGTACCTCCTCACATTGGAATTTTTCATATTCAATGTAATTAACAATTTGTGTTTTTTACTGAAAACTCATATTCTCAGCCATGGCAGATCGCAAAGACATAAGGTGTTCTGTTTTGGATGCTGTGTCACCTGGGCTTAAATAAACATGTTATAGCATGGCCGGGAACCCCATTGCACCACACGCATTTTACAAACATCACAATTTTGTCTAACAATAGCACAAAAATCCCATTTCTGTTCCCATTGACAGCACTGAATTATGATATCTGAGGTTGTTCTAGGTCAGGGATGCCAGACATCGCTGTCCTAATATCAAAGTACAGTGGAGTCAGCCACGATGAAGCGCAATAACTTGCAGTAATGACATTTTAAAATCTGCAGCATACAAGTGGCTTAATTGCCATTGACTTCTTACAATGGCCCTGCAGCAAACTGCAGCATTCTGTGATATTCTGCAGCATCTCTGCATTGCATCCTGTCACATCTGTACATAACAGGCAAATCATATGGGTTTTATTATTGAGTTTGTGACACATTTGATTTACTTTTTTGTTGGATTCCAGCATATACAACAATATTGAGAATCTCAAAAATATGTCATATCCTTCCTAAAAATTTATTTTCTCAGCAACGGGACATCCTTAAACATAAAGACTTCTGTTTTGGATGTGGTTTCATTATGATGTCCATGTAATTCAGAAACAATACGTTACGGTATGGTGGGGAACTAGATTGTCGCACATAAATTGCTTAAACATCACACTTTGGCTAATAATGTCACAAAATCATATGTTTGGTGTCTATGGACAGCAGTGAACTACAATATCTGAGGTTGTTCTAGCTCAGGTATGCCAGGTAAAACTGTCCCACCATCAAAGTACATGAAAAACAAAGAACGTGTGCTGCAAAATTGAGTTTGTAACACATTTTCATCTTTTTGTGAAGGTTTCTAGCCTACACAATAACTTTGTGGGGTCTCAAAAAAAATTGCCCTCTCCTTACTAAAAACTAATTTTCTCAGTCATATTACATCACAGAGACAAAATGTTTTTGTTTTCAATTTGATGTCCCCATGGCTTTCAGAAATAATGATGGACAGCATGGTACAGTGAATGCATTTAAGAACAGACTAGATAGCTTCTTGCTTAAGCATAATATCTAGGGTTATTAACATAACGGCAAGCAAAAGGACTAACGTCTATATAGCTCTGTACTTACCTATGAGACCTATGAGACCTACAGTAGGTGAATATTTTTAGCCAATATTGTGATGTTTGTAAATGTGATGTTTACCAGTGGGATTCCTTATCACACTGTATTGCAGTGTTTCTGAAAGTCATTGTGACACTGCTTCCAAACAAGAACTCCTTTTGTCTCTGTGATGTGATATGGTGGAAAAATGAGTTTTTAGTAATGATGGGCACAATTTTGAGATTTCTCAAAGTTGTCATGTATGCTAGAAACCAAAAAAAAAAATTTATGTAACCCGGGCACCACCTCCCAATGGGCTACTTACCCCTGCCTTGTATCCCAGACCAAGGTTGAGGGGGCCTGGCTTCCTATTTCGATCTGGAAACTGGTTCTTTCCCATAGATTACATTTTTGTGCAGTGCCTCCACCCAGAGTATATTTTTCAGTGAGCTTAGATAAAACCTGGTAAAATCCCCTAGGATGCTGTACCCTCCCACAATACCATATAGTCAACCCACACATGAATAAATAGTTAGCTTTAACCAAAATTCCACATTTAATATTCTCAAATTAAAGGCTCACTCTAATAATATGCTCACACACAAGATTTATAAAAAAAAAAGGCTAACCAACATTTATTTACAAAGGGATGAGGGTTAGGGTGGGTAACAATGGAGGTAGAAGTTAAACTATATTCTGATTATCATTTTTGGCATTCGGCAATTGGCATTTTAAGCAATCACTGTTTGCATTCTAGATTAACTGTTACATTGTCCACCCACCAACCGTCTGATGGATTCAGTGTTCACTTGCTATCTAACTAGCTGCACTAGATAAATTAGGAGATACATTGCCAACACTGGTACCTGTTCTCAGACCATTATAGAACCCCATAATTCTACACTTTAAATCTGGGTACCCAGTACCGAATGTAATGTTGCAGGTCTGATAAAGTTACAGCTGAGTTGGCCAGCATAGAGGCCCTTAAAAGAAAATAGATTAGCCTTTATATTTTCCTTTGCATTGCATATTAAACACTCTGAAGGAAACAAGCAATTTCCTCACTGTGGTAGCTTGGGTTTTTGATGCTGAACCTTGGCAAACACCAGACAACTATTTACAGTCCTTTTTCGGGGGAAGGGGTTGTGCAGATCTGGGTCTGCTTACTCATGGTTTAGCACTCATCATTAGGTACAGGTAGCTTTAGCTGAGATGCAGGCAGGAGCAGTGGCTGACCCCTCTTTGAAATGGGCTCTTGAAGCTTGCAGGCTGGAACTCTTTCAGTTTCTTTGTAGGTGCCCACCTTCTTGGGCTTGAAGTCACATTTCTGGAACAATTCTGGACAATAGACCAGGCTGGGACCAGGGCCAGCACATTTCATACCCCCACATCTAGGCTATGCCCCTCAGAGGGGAGTGCATATGGCAGTGCAAAGCCAGCACACTAACAGGCTGACTCCCAGACCAGTCTCTAATGCAGTCTATTATTCTAAGTTAGGCATTCAGATTCCTCAGCCATCTCAGGCATTTCAACCATTCAGCCAGCGTAGCAGCCATGGTCCTTTCACTAAACAGGATACAGTCTCACCATTGTGGGTGCATCCACTAGGGCTAGGGAGGACCCAAATCGTGCACAGTCCATCTATGGGCAAATTCTCTTTCTCTCTTCCAAGCAAAACAGGAGCTTAAGGCATGACTCCTCACCAAATTGCAGATGAAGCTTAAGGCATGGCTCCTAACCACTTTAAGCACTTTACTTATCAGCAAATCTTGTTCACTGTAGCTTCTCACAAGCTCAAATCACAATATCAAAGTCTCTCTTGACCAGCTGGCATCTGTAGCTCCAACTGGACATTTACAGAGTCCTCACAGGCAACTTCAGGAAAAGCTCTGACCTCAGGATACCTCCCTTTCATTCCTATAGCCACACTCAAACAGTCACATCAGTCATTTCTAGCCACTGGACTATCCAAAGGTCATTCTAGCAAACATATGTCCACCCTATCTCAGGTGCTGCTCAAATGCAGGGTGCAGACAGAACTCAAACACCTCTTGGCTTTCTGGGCTACTCAACCCCAAGCAGGTCTCCAAAAAAATTGTATTTGTAAGTAGAAGTTTATCCACACAGACTAAGCATGTGGCTTTCCATTATCTGAAATCAAAGGCTTCATCAGCATTCTCACTGCTGAGGCAGAACATTCATGCAGCTCTCTCACAACTGCAGGCAGGAATTTGTGCAGCTCTCTCACAGCTGAAGACAGATTTAGAGTTCTCCCACATCATCTTCTCAAATGTGGGAAGGCAAATGCTAGCCCTGGGGGACAACATCTGGCAACCCCCAGGCCAGCCTCTCCAATTCCTTGCAGCCACATTTCTCTTGCAAAAGCCAGAGACCCCCACCCCTGTGAAGGGGCTCCTGCTGAACTACAGGACCATTCTCTTTGGTACAGGGCCAGAGCCCACCTCTCTGTGGAGGGGCTCTCACTGAACTGAGTCAGGCACATTCTCCTTGCAAGGGAGCAGAGTCCCCCTTCCTGCGGAGGGGCTCACACTGAACTGACTCATCCTGAAAAGTCTCTGGGATTCTGGGTGCTCCTGATTGGCTGATTCAATGTCTCTTTTAAAAATGAATATTCATTAGGCCCCCTCGACCCATGATCGGTTCATTGTTTGGGCACCTAAATTTAGTCCCTGCCTTTCCCCCACAAGTCCTGGCACAATCTAAAAAGTCTCCATAACAATTTCTGGCTTTCTGATTGGCAAAATAAAGGTCAAAGGCTGCAAATATAGCTGCAACTAGTTACAGTCCCCAAGCAGTCTGTACATTGTCCCCACAACAAAGTTCTAGTGAAGCTAGGAAAAATAATTGTATTTAATTAGAACCCCACAGTTCAATAGAAGTACCTGTGCCCTCTTAAGCGCTCACAAGATTTAACATTTTAATACAATCCTGAGCCTATTGCTAGTGTTGAAATACAGTGTCCCTAGGTGCCGGACAGGCTGGTCCATGAAAATGAATGCTGCTGCTCATTAATATTCTTGATCTACGATATGGCACATTCAGCCCTTCTTTATTTAAACAATTTAGCATCTCCTCTTGCACCTGCCTGGTGCCTCTGGTCCCCTTGCTGCCACTGGAGACCAGGGCCATGCAAGATGCAGTCACTTCTTACTACAAACTGTGGCACAAAATACCGGAAGCACTTCAACGCATGTGCGAGCTGCCAGCCAGCCTTGACGTGGATGGGGGAAATGCTGATGGCTCTGCTATTGCTCCCAAAGCCCATTATGGGCAACGATAAATGCAGAGGCTGCCTGGTAGCCCTAAGAGAACACTTGGGATGTTGCAGTGCAAGATCAGGGGACACCAGGACACATACAGGAGACAATGGGAGAAATGGGGCACCTAAGGTAAGCCCCACATTGGGGGGGTTACAAATGCAACACACATTATTTGTTTTTCATGTACTTTGACACTGAGACAGTTTTAACTAGCATACTGAGCTAGAACAACCCCAGATATGATATTTCAGTGCAGACAGTGGGTACCAGAAACAAGATTTTTTTAACATCCATTGCCAAAATTGTGAAGTTTGTGAAATTTCTGTGTGACAAAGTGGTTCAGTGCTCATCTTATGTTTCCCTCAGTTCCCTTCTTAATATTTTGCCCTTATATCCTTCAGCCATCGGGGGGAGTGTACCACAGGCAGGTAGATCAAATCTTGAAAATGTAGCAGTCAACCCCACAATCAGGTAGTTTTCTATATTTTATTCTTTATTTTTCTGTATCTTTGTTTCTTTCATTATGTTTTAACACTGTAACATTTCAGAATAATGCTATTCCTTCAGCAGACAGAATAATAAACTGCTTTTTTTCTTTCTCAACATTACTTTCTAAGACAAAGATGGAAATGAGAAAGGAAAAGTGTGGTCCACTGGGATTTGAACCTCAGATCTCTGGTATGCCATTCCAGTGCTCTAACCATTAAGCTACAGGCTCACTGGTTAAAGTGTCTGAGGAACTTCCATTTTACAGCCACACATTCCTTTCTCTAGTGTTGCACAATCATGCAACCAGGAACCAATTTAGAAATACCACTTCTCTCAGTGCAGTTTAACCCCTGCAAGGTATATTTTTAAACAAGGATGGAAATGAGAAAGGAAAAGTGTGTTCCACTGGGATTCAAACCTCAGATCTCTGGTATGTCATTCCAGCACTCTAACCATTAAACTACAGGCTCACTGGTTAAAGTGTCTGAGGAACTTCCATTTTACAGCCACACATTCCTTTCTCTGGAAGTCTGGAAGAGCAAGATGGCGGCCACGCTGGGCTAGCCACTGCACTCTGCTTGTTTTCTGACTGTTTGTTTGAGTTCTCTGAATGCTCTTTGAATGCCTCCTAGTGCTGTTTATCCATTTATTCATTGTTTTATTCGTTGCTAAATTTTTGTGTTATTTTATCGTTTTGGAGACCGAATTGGTTTGGCAATTTGGTACGGTTGTACTGCTCCTATGCTAACCCTGAATAGGTTGAGTGTCATGGGCTACGGTTGTGGATTGTGGATGAGTACTCATCAGCTGGATTGAGTCTTGAATTGGATTGCAGCTTCTGATGAAGTGAATCTTTTTGGACTGCTGCCAGAATGAACAGAGGATTGTAAGTTGAAACTGACTGGAACGTGAGGCACACTGATCGTACATATGTGGAGTCCTGGGGGAGAAGAATATGAACTCACTGATTTGGTGTGGTTAGGTTTAGAAAGCCTGAGAAAGGAATCTGTATTTGTTTGCTTCCGCTGTGGAAACTGTTTGTCCTAGTTTTGGTCCTGGATTCTCTGAGACAGCGGGTTTTTGGGGAGCTGCCTGGTGTGGTTGCTGTCATCTGGGTTCAGGGCGGGTGACACTAGCCTTGGGCCAGCTGAAGGTGGGTGTGGGTTGCCGGTATTTCCTAGACTCACTGGAGGGGTCTACCGGTGGGTGGACACTGTTCCGGGGTTCGTTGCTCTGAATCCGGCCTGATTAGTGGCCGCTTTCAGGGTTTCTTCCCTTACGTTTTGATCTCTGAGCCCTCAGTGCCACTGGCTTCTGACCTGCTTTTTTGACTTTCTGCCTATGGATTATGGTCAAGACTCTAACTCTGTTTTCTTAGTGATTTACACTCCTTTGGTTTAAGACAGTTAGATTGCTTGTTTTCTCTCTGATCCCCCGGGTTGTGAGAGGGTCTGGGGATCTGAAGATTTAAAGACATTGGCTGCCTTAAGACTCATTATTATCTTATTTTATGTTTTGTCATCTGAATATGCCTTCTTTCTCCAGGTGGTGAGAGTGTCTGGGGACTGAAAGACTTTGGCTGAATTGCACTTACTCTTGCTTTTAAGTGAGAGTCTGTGCTTGGAAATCATCTGCATTCATTGGTTTTATTTACAACTTTGAAGACTTATTATCCACTTCCCTGTGACTTATGTTCTGTAGACTTATTTGATTTGGACTCTAACGTTAGGTTTAATAATCTACATTTTTAGTGACTTTTAGTTTATTTATTTTGCATTGTTGGGGTGGGTTAGAGGAAGATAATATTTATTAATTTGTGTGTTTATTATTTCTTTATAGTTTGTTATTATTATTAGCACAATATTATTTGTTTATGTGAGGGTTATTTATTTTGGGGTTGGGTTGAAGGTGAGATAGTTAATTAGTTTGTTTGTTGGGTTTGTTGGGTTTTCATTGATTGTTTTTAAGATGTGTTGGGAGGGCTTTGTGATGGTCAGGCACTATTCTTCCACTCTGCTAAAGAGCCTCAGCCCTTTTCACTGTCCCCATTTACCTGCCAATGTTTTTATCAAGTGTCATGCATTGGGATAGTGAGAAGGCATTCAAGGGGTGGATGGGCTGGTTTGAGTGGGAGAATGGAAAGGAGTGGGCAGATAGGGATAGTTGGGACTAGGAGATGCCCTGGGGTGAAATGGGATCAGGAAAGGGGCCCTCCCTGCCTGATTCCCATACCCAAGGGCTCCGCAGATTGTGGGCAGGTACTGCGCTCCTCCCTGAAAACCCATCCAACCCGGGCAGTGTTATGTAATGCCAGGTCTATTAAGAACAAGACTGCAATTATTGCAGATCTTGTTGCAACATCTGACCTGGCATGTATCACCGAGACCTGGCTTGATGAGAATGCAGGCGCTATACTAGCTTCTGCTGCTCCGGCTGGGTTCTCGGTGATACACCGCCTGAGATTGTATCATAGAGGTGGGGGAGTAGCCATCTTTTTTAGAATGGAGCTGAGTCTTGTGGATGGCCAGTGGGTGGCACTCGATCCTTTGAGTGTATCTTGGGAGCAGGTGTAGGGTTCAGGATTCTCCTCATCTACCGCCCAACCGGTAATGGTGGAGAATTCCTGAAGGAGTTCGAGGACTTCATTGTCGACATGGCATTGGAGTCGCCCAGATGGTTAATACTGGATGACTTCAATGCATGGGTCGACAATGAACTCTCGCACTTTGGAAAGAATCTCCTCCAACTTATGACTATGTTGGGCCTCTCACAGGTAATTACCTCTGCTACCCATATAGGGGGTCACTCATTGGATCTAGTGTTTCTACTGGACTTGGAAGTCACCCATTTGGGGGTGGAACCGAATGTGTTGACGGACCATCATACCATAAGATTTAGCTTCAGGGCACCCTCAAATAGGCCTGTCTCTATGGAGATGGTCCAGTATCACCCTTTAAGGGGAGTTACCCCAGAGGGTCTACTGGCGGTACTGGGTCTATTGGGTATTTCAGGTGAGTGCATGGGTCCAGGGGACCTCGTTCTTGCCTATAATAAGGTGGTGGGTGAGGCCTTGGACTTAGTTGCTCCTGTCCATGTTCACCCACTCACTCAGCGCCCAAAGACTCCATGGTTTGATGAGTCTTTAAAGGAACTGAGGAGAGTGGGGCGAAGGCTAGAGAGGGCTTGCCGGAAATCCAGCCATGATGCGGACAGACTTAGGTTGATGGACCATTGCAGTTCATATCAATCAGCAATCACCCATAAGAAGGCAGAATTCCTGTCCAGGGAGATTGCTGCTGCACGGAACCGACCGGCTCAACTCTTTCAGACTGTCAACAGACTGTGCAATCCACTCTGCCTGCAGTCTGGAAGAGATTTTTCACAAATAAAATGTGATGAGCTTGCTCGGTTCTTCATAGATAAGATTGCCAACATCAGGTCGGGTATCAGCCAAGCTCCCTCTTTAAGGGTTTGCGGTGATCGGTGAGAGGAAACAAACACCTCTGTTACCTGGTCTGACTTTGGTAAGCCGGAGCTCATGGATATTGTGAGGATTGTCCAGCTTGTACTACCAACCAGCTGTAGTTTGGATCTGGGCCCTACGTCACTATTATTAGGTTGCGTAGATACTATCTGTCCAATCCTTGCTGAAATTGTCTGGAAATCTTTGGAGCAAGGGGTCTTTCCTGATCCCCTAAAGGAGGCAGTCATTCAACCACTCCTAAAAAAGTCTTAATTAAATCCAGACTGCTTAGCTAACTACAGACCTATCTCTAACCTGCCCTTTGTGGGTAAGGTTATTGAAAATGTGGTTGCACTACAACTGGATGACCATCTTATAAATCACATTGTCTATGATACTCTTCAATCAGGATTTAGGAAAAGACATGGCACTGAGACTGCCCTTGTCCAGGTTTTAAATGATCTCCTGATTGTGAGAGATCGAAAGGCTCACACTATTCTAGTCCTTCTTGATCTCTCTGCAGCATTTTATACTCTGGACCATGGTGTGCTTTGGGAGCACCTGTGGCTTTATTGTGGACTGACTGGTACAGTTCTGCACTGGTTTCGATCTTTCCTCACGGGTCAGAGGCAGAGGGTTGTCACTGAAATTTATTCCTCTGATGCCATCTCCCTGTCTTGTGGGGTGCCGCAGGGCTCCATTTTGGCACCCATGTTGTTCGCCGTATATATGCTATCATTGGGAGACATTATTAGGTGATACAATCTGGGTTTTCATGCTATGCAGATGATACCCAGTTGTATCTGTCCTTCAATCCCAGACAGGAGGATGCGATCTCCATGCTTAACAGCTGTCTATCCGAAATCAAAGATTGGATGAGTACCAGCTGGCTGAGGTTAAACCCAGATAAGACTGAGGTGTTGGCTGTGGACCCTGGTCACCTTGAGGTGGGTTACAGGGCTGGGGTTCCATCGGGCATATGGCTTGATGGTATCCAACTCCCAACCTCAGACCAGGTACGTAATCTGGGTGTTATTATAGACGATGGCCTGACCCTAAAATCTCAGGTGTCAGCCGTTGTCAAATCTTCATTTTACCATCTTAGGAATATCGCTTGGGTGAAACACCTGGTTCCTCTGGCTGACCTTCCTACCTTGTCCATGCCTTTGTGACCTCTCGCCTTGATTACTGCAATGCCCTGTACCTAGGGCTACGAGGGGTTGATATCTGCCGCTTGCAGTTGGTGCAGAAAGCAGCAGCCAGGCTTTTGAATGGGACATCTAGAAATAGTCATATTATGCCTGTGCTGCGCGGACTGCACTGACTGCCAGTTCAGTGGCGGATCACCTTTAAGGTCGGGTTACTGACCTATAAAGCCCTACACGAACAGGAACTGCAGTATCTGCAAGATCTCCTTACTCCCTACTGTCCCTTTCACTCACTCCGATCCACTGACGAGGGATTGCTAGAGATTCCCAGGGTTCGTTTAAAGACATCTGGGGCACGTGCATTTTCTTATGCTGCCCCCACCCTGTGGAATTCTCTACCTCGCCGGATACGAGGCTGCCTGACCATCGAGAGTTTCAAATCTGAGCTTAAAACCTTTTTGTTTTTAAAAGCATTTTAAGAATGATTTTATTGTTAATATTATGTCTGTTATTTTAAATGTTGTTATTGTACAGCGCTTTGGTTTTGAAAAGCGCTTAAAAATAAAATTTTACTTACTTACTTACTCTGGTATTGCACAATCATGCAACCAGGAACCAATTTAGAAATAGTACTTTTCTCAGTGCAGTTTAACCCCTGCAAGGTATATTTTTAAACAAGGATGGAAATGAGAAAGGAAAAGTGTGGCCAACTGACAAAGGAATTTAAAAACACAACCAAGGAACAAGATAGTAGTTATTAGCAGGTATGTTACCCCTGCAGTTAAAAATTATAATTATTTGAAAGTATGTTAGTGGTATTTAGAAAAGACCTAAAGTCATCATAGTAATGTATTTTTATTTCTCTTTTAATTTAAATAAATTACAAAGAGAAAAACATCTAAAGATATAAATTTAATGTTGAGAAAGAAAAAAGCAACTCATGATTCTGTCTGCTGAAGGAATAGGATTATTCTGAAATGTTACAGTGTAAAAATATTTCATTTTGAGTGCTGAAACATATAATGAAAGAAACAAAGATACAGAAAAATAAAGAAGAAGAAGAATCAGTATTTATATAGCGCTTTTCATACATCCAAAGCGCTTTACAAGCAATGCTAGACTGGTAGTGAAGTGACTGAATGTGTGGTGGCAGCCATATCGCACATCATCACCCACACACAGCCTGAATAATTGCATGAACCGGTTTTATGGGAAGGGGAATGTTGGCCAGGACACCGGGAATGTTCCCTACTCTTTGTGAAGAGTGCCCTGGGTTCTTTCACTTCCACCTGGACACCCACCAGGATGGGCAGAAGGGACCTCAGTTTAACTTCTCATCCGAAGGACAGCACACCCCAGCAGTACAGCACCCCCCAATACTGCACTCAGATGCCAGCGATTTTTAGGTGCAAGTCCAATCCCAGTGTGGGACAAGAACCCACGACCTTCTGGTCCAGAGGCGGATGTGCTACCAACTGAGCCACGCTGACACCATAAAGAATAGAATAGAATAAAATAAAAAAAAAATATCTGATTGTGGGGTTGAACGCTACATTTTCTTGACTGACTTTGACAAAGTGGTTCCCCACCATGAAGTAACACAGTGTTTCAGAAACCTCAGGTGACACAGCATCCAAAATAGAAGAAAAACAAGAGACTACCTGTTTGGTCACAGACAACAATTGAAGAGGCTCTTGTTTTTAAGACTACATTGCAGGGGTAAGTTGGGGAAAACTATTTGAAGTAGTGTTTTAATTATTGCCTGTAGGGTAAATTGAAAGCAGTGACAGCAGCCTGTATTTAAGGACCATATTAAAGAGCATTGTCTTGTTCTGTAGTTTTGGGGCTAGCTGAGAATTGTCTGGCCTGTGGCTTCTGAGCTAGGTGATAACTTGAGGAGGGGCTGTGTCACTTTTCTGTGTGGAGGTTGGTTTTGACTTGCTACAGTATATAAAGACTCACCCCTACAGGTTGTTGTCTTACCTGTTTTGGTCACAGACAACAACTGAAGACGCTCTGCCCACTACAGTTCCTGCAGCCAATCATCTGCATGGCCATTACTAACCCTTGAAAGGCACTTACTATTAGTGGCCCCTTCATGCCAAGGACTGAGCACAAACGACATCTCAGGAGTCTGCCAGGGAGTCAGCCAGGACCAGGAGAGGAGAGGAGGGAGCATGTAGTCAGAAACTCTGCCCATTGTATCCCAGGTAAAACTGTACATACACAGTTAACATAGTTTGTGCGAGTATTGTGTGGGGTCCTGGCTGTAATATATTGAGGAGTGCACTGCAAGTTATTTTAAAGTTTGTTTGTAGAACAATGTTTGTGATATAGCTAGAGAACATTTCATGTGCAGGATTGTTTTGTGCACCCCACCTAGGTAAGCACTACAAGACAGTTTAACTCCATTGTTCTGTGCTATAGGTAAGCCCACAGCCACACCCTATCTGGGTGTTTTGACTCCTGTTATTTTGTACTATAACAAAGACTGCAGCTGCACCCTATCTGGGTGAGCACTACAATATTATTTTGTTTTATTACAGTTTTTATGTGTTATAACTATGTCTTACAGCTAGACTCTGCTGGGCATGTTCTACATTTTAAAATAGACATCTGCGTAGTATAGGTCTTTATGGGGATGGGTTTTGAGACAAGGCAGTCAGTTGTGCTGGCTGTGGAGCACTCTTCTCTATGGATATGCTTTGGAGGAGGACTCACTGCGCCATCTACAGGACCTTGGTGAAGCTCCTGGCTCAGCTGGTGGCAGCAAGGGTACAAAGAACTCAGCTGCATCAGCTCAGCTGGAGCCCTCACACCCCCACTCTTCAGGTGCCACTGGTCCAGTGGGGAGGAGCATGGTGGGGAGGAGGACAAGGAAGGAAAGTAGGGTTAGCCACAAGATGGTTGTCCAGTCCCTCGCCATCCAGATGGTGAACAGCTGCAAACCTCTAGGGGAGGTTCAGGCACCTGACTGCTGGAGGGGTCTTCGAGACCATTGATGGGAGAGGGCAAAGTAACATGTTGGCACCCAAGGGGAGCAAGTCTGCCAGGAGAGTTTTAGTGGTGGGGACACAATGGTTGGGGGGGTAGAGAGGGTGATGGACAGGATGGGGATGTGCCCTCCAGGATTTAGACAGGGTAGGGAAGATGATAGAGAGGGAGCGAGGGGAGCAGGGGGTGCTGATTCACCTGGGTACCAATCATCTAATGAATCAGTTGGTGGAGATGGTGAAGCAGAACGTTTGTAGACTGGGAGACAGATTGGCAGCACACTCAATCTTGTCAGCTACAATTGTTGTAGGGGGTCACATTCAGTCCATTAAGATTGAGAATTGATGTTACTTCTTTTCAAAATCTTTATAAAGATTTTGAAAAGAAGTAAACATCAATTCTCAGTCCTAAAGGACTGCATGTGATCCCCTACAAGAACTGTAGCTGGCAATGATTACGCACCTTGGGGACACACTACTATCAACATGAGACCATTTCCTTTGGACCATCTTGTTTGAGCACACTCAACCTCCCTGGCCTTTTCCAAAGTCCTCCCTGTGTAAGACAGGGATGGGAAACATGATAGGATAAGGAGGGAGGTAATACAGGAGTTCAATGGATGGCTTATGGGATGGTATAAGGATAAGGGGTTTCACTCTGTGGGGGACTGGGGAGATGTCTGGGACAGGAGGTTCTTCAAGGATGCTGGACTTTATGTGATGGGAGAAGGGGCCTGCGTGCTGGGGTAGAAGTTTGACATCTATAGCAGACGTTTGATCTGACTGTGGAGGAGACTGGATCTAGGGGATCCTCAATGGCTGGAGAGAGGAAGGGGATCCTATCTAGTACTCCCCCACATCTGGAGGCTTGTAGCAGCATAGCAGGTGCAAAGAAAGCTGTGGCCCATGCTGAACTAGGTGAAGGAACTCTGGAGAGGGGTAACGCAAGGGTTCAATTACCAAGAAAAGCAAGGGGATGAAAGGACATGCAAAGTGCAAGGATAGTAGCAAAGCAGGATCAGAGGTCAGATGGAAGAGGTTATTCCTGAATGCTTGGAGCCTTAATAAAATCAGTGAGCTCCAGTCACTGATGGCAGACACTGAGGTGGACATTGTGGCCATAACAGAAACATAAGCTTCAGAAAATAATGACTGGGAGCTGACGGCCCCTTGGTACTCAATGTTCAGAAGCAATACAGGAACATGTAGAGGGGGAGGAGTAGCCCTTTATGTTAAGGAAGGCATAGAGGTGATAGAAGACAGGCACATCAGGGGTAGCAGTGGGGAGACTGAGTTACTGTAGATACAATTCATGGCAGCCTCAGTCAAGAAACTGTGATTAGGGGTGATCTATAGACAGCGATGCACAACAACACCGTGCACAGGAAGTAAGGGAGGTGCAGGCCACAATAAAGTGTCGGAAAAAAGCACACAACAGGCCACACTCTCTGCAATAAGTAAAAATTACCATTGGACTCCAACAAGTACTTGCCAATCCATATAGATTCATTAGAGAGCGCAGGTGAGTCTAATAAATCTATACAGTATGGTCTGGCAAGTACTTTTTGGTGTTTGATGGTCATTTTACTTATTGCAGAGTGTGCGGCCTGTTGTATGATCTACAGACAGCCAGGGCAAGGGCAGGAGAGGGAAGGGGGCTCAGGGATGAACTGGAAAGAGAAATAGCTAAGGGGGAAGTAGTGGTGGTGGCTGATCTGAACCTGCCAGACATTGATTAGGATGTCCAAGTGGCCAGGAGCAAGAGAAAGTAGGTCTTGCTGAATGTATTCCAGGACTGTCTGCTGGTATAGTTAGTTTGAAAACCCACCAGGCAGACCACAATTCTCGATGTGGTGCTCACCACCTAGGAAGTAGTAGGAGCTGTGGGAGTTGGGAGTCATTAGGGAATAGTGACCATAAATCTGCTTGGTTTGAAATAGCCCTCAGGTCTGGTAAACTGCAATCGAGAGCTGAATTCCTTGATTTTAGAAGGGCAGAGTTCAATAGAATAAAGGAGCTAGTCAGTGATGAGTTTGTAGGGGTGGAAAAGACATGGTGGCAATTAAGGGGGCCATTCTTGGGACACATAAGGTATGCATGAGAATGGTCACCAAAAAAGAACAGGTTCAAGAGACCACTATGGTTCTCAGCAAGGGTTGGAGAAGCAGCAAGGGCCAAGAAAAAGGTTGTCTACAAATTTAAAGAAAAGCAGGGGGAGGAACAATGGGAAAAATATAATAGGGAGGCAAAGAGGGTGGTTATGGAGACAAAAGCAGATACAGCTGCATACTGTGGAGAAAGAGTTCTTCAGAAATATTGGTGATAAAAGGAAGAGAGGATGAGGAATTCTGAGGCTAACAGGGGGTACTAGGGTAACTGAGGCAGACAGCAAAGGCCACTGTCCTTAATGATTACTTTTGTTCAGTTTTCACTAGAGAGGATGGTGGGCCCTGCCAGTGAGTGGCATCAAGGAAGTCCCAGAGATGAAGCAGCCAGCATTTACTAGTAAAAGGGTCCTGAAGGGGCCAGCAGTCTTAAAGATTGATAAGGCTCCAGGACCAGATGGGTTGCATCTAAAGATACTCAGGGAACTGGCAGCAGAACTGGCTGATCCACTGGTAGGTCTATTCAACAGCTTTATAAGGGTGGGGAGGTTCCAAAGGATTGGAGGGTGGCAGACATAGTTAATTTCCAAAAGGGGAGGAGGAGACAAGGAACAAACAGGGAACTACAGACCTATCAGTCCTACCTCTATTGTAGCAAAACTGATTGAATCACTGGTCAAAGAGGATCTCACAGACTACTTGGACAGTAACGATCTCCAGGATACTAGGCTACATGAATTTGTGGCAGGTTGGTCTTGTCAGTCTAACCTGATAGTTTTTTTGACTGGTGTTGAGGGAACTGGATAGGGTGCATGCTATGGATCTGCTCTACTTCGACTTCAGGAAGACTGTCAACTTGACACCCCACAGACACTTGCTGAAGAAGTTGGAAGATCTGTGTGTGGCTAAAGTCAAAGTAAACTGGGTAGGCAACTGGTTAAAGGGGAGGCAGCGAAGGATAGTGGTTAACAGGGTTGAACCAGAAAAGAGGGAGGTTATGGGCAGTGTTCCACAGGGATCTGTCCTGGGTCTGGTCCTCTTCAACATGTTCATCAGTGACATTGGTGAGGTAATCCAGGGTAAACAGTTTCTATTCACAGATGACACTAAGCTCTGTGGAAGGGTGGATAGTGGTGAGGGAATAAAGGAAATGCAGAGAGACTTTCAAAATCTGGATGGGTGGTCAAGGGTTTGACAGTTGAAGTTCAATGCCAAAAAGTGCAAAGTGATTTACCTAGGGAACAAGAACCCCTGAATGGAGCATTGGATGGGAGGGGTGAGACTCAGTACCATGGCTGCGGAATGAGACCTTGGAGTTATCTGGCTGGCAGTATAGCCTAGTGGTTAGCGTAATGAACTGTGAATGAGCTTGGTTTGATTCTCATAACCTCCACATGCATACTGTGTGACTCTGAGCAAGTCACTTAACCACCCAGTGCTCCCAGGTCGTCCCTGAAAACAGGCATTTGTGCCTAGTGGGCCTTACCTGGTTACCAAAGACTAAAATTAAATAAATCATCAGTGGCTCCCTAAAGCAATCAAGTCAATGCAACAAGGCTTATAGCAAGGCAAACAGGATACTTGGATGTACTGGGAGGAGTATTGATAGCAGAAAAAGGGAGGTATACTTCCCTGCCAACATAGGTGCGGAACCGGGCGGAAGAGCGGTAGCCCTCCACTTTTTCTGTATGGCAAAACTAGTATAGAAAAAGTGCCCGTTGTACCCTCATAAGTGCCGTTTTGATTCTCAGCCCCCTCAGCTTTTACCATCTTCCAACACCCTTGCCTGCAAAGAACCTTGGTGAGGCCACACCTGGAGTACTTCTCCCAGTTCTGGGGTCCTCACCTTAGGACTGATAGAGATAGTCTTGAGACAGTGTAGTGCAGGGTAATAAAAATGATTCAGGACCAGCAGGGCATGTCCTAAGAGGAGTTCCTCAAGGCACTCAACATGTACTCACTGGAGACCAGAAGGGAGAGGGGAGAGGTGATAGAGATCTTCAATTTCCTAAAAGAAATTAACAGGGTGACAGCGGGGAACTATTTAACTTGAATACCAGCTCACTGTCACATAGTCGTGAGTGGAAGCTAGAAGATTGGAGGTTCAGGAGGGATGTGAGGAAATACTATTCTACAGAATGGGGGTGGAGCCATGGAACAGACTGTCAGCCAAGGTGGCGGATGCAAAAACAGTTAGTAGTTTTAAGCATGGCTGGAACAGAATGAAGGGCATAGCAGGTGTTCAGGGCATCAGAATCAGGGAGAAGAATGGAGAGAGGGTGGGGAGGGCTAGGACCCTGGAGGAACAGTAGGCCCCAAGGCTAAATAGAGAACTTGGGCAAACTGGATGAACCTTTGTTCTTTTTCTGTCATCATTGTCTATGTTATGGGCCAGATTTTCCAAACTCCTAGTTCGCCACAAGCCCTGTTGTGCCTACAATACAGCACACAGAGCTTGCAGTGATCTAACAGGATTTTCTGTCCGTGCAGCAATTGCCACAAGTTAGACGAACTTTTTCTGACCCAAACTTGCTGCAATCCTGGGGGCCATTACTACAGAGCTTATGCCAGATATCTGGCACAAGCTGCCGTAATATGTGGAAACTATCATAACTGTGCCCAAGCTTGTAAAATTGGGCAAAGTTGCAGCAAAGGGTTCGGCACACTGCCAGAACCTAAGTGGTCTGGCGCAGGGCTGGATGCAAGCCCTGTGTTAGGCTTTGAAAATCCAATCCCATGTCTCTGTGATGTCCTCTGACGGAGAAAATGAGTTTTTAACAAAAACGTAGCATTTGCTTCACACATTCATGTGAAAAATTCAGGTGTGAGGGGGTATCTTTATGCACATGAAATCAGTGTTGGAATTACAGGGGTGCTTGCCAGGGCTTGGCCCCTCTATCTCTGAAGAGAGACCCAGTAGCTCACAAATTACTGTTATTGAGGGGCTAAATTTAAAGATATGACCCCTATGGGCCCTCCTAGCTCCTAGAGCTCATAAAGTGTAATTCCAGCACTGTATGAAACATATATTTATTAACTTTACTTTTTATTAATACTAGCAAGCAACTCGTACATTACCAGGGACAGTCAAGGTAAACACATTTACTGTTTAGTACTGAATGTAAGTTATAGTTTTCCCAAACTTCAAGGTCTGCATTGTCATTTTGGCTGGGTAAGGCTCATTCCTTAACAATGACCACATAACTTTATTGGCCAATTGCCAGATCTATACAACACACACTCACACAAGGATATCTGACACAATGCCCATTTGAGATTTTAAACCTTGTAACATATTCCCATGGTGTAGTATAGTTTTTTTCAGATCTATAGGTCCAAATCACTGACTCCTATGCTCTTGAGATTTCATTTGTGGTTTGAAACATCTTTTAACCACTCTCTTTTTCTCATAAGTTATAAATCAGGCCTCTGTCTCTTTAAAAAGCCACTGACACAAAGTGCTGACTGTTCTGTTTTGAAACAGAGACATAACACTGTGTCAAGCAGTGTTGATTTTGTGTGACAGATTTTATTGTTTTATATTTTTTGACAGTTTATTCCTCCAGCAATTACATGTGTGTTCACATTGCCTAGCACAGGGGTTCTCAAATGGTGAGGCCCCAACCTGTTCCTGGGGAGGCTCAAGCAATCCTTGAAAAAGTATTATATTTCAGTTTTGAACTTCATAGATTTTGTGTGAAGGGATAAGGCGAACTGAAAGAGGATAACAGTAGGTGAATGTATGTATTTATTCACAAGTCTGTGACTAGGGGAGGCACTGTACACTGAGCCATGGCTTATTTCAGGTGTACCCAGGGAAGGGTAGTGAGAGAATACAATTCAGAATGTAACTGCGAAACACTCAAGCAATACAAAATGAATAAAAGTACAAACAAATTATGAACAATAAACTAACAATGCGAGGAACGAGTGATCAATTAGACTGGCAGCAGAACTGTCTAAATACAAAAGTTAATCATACAGGTATTAGGAGAAAGAACAGGAGCGAGCAAAATGATCACCGAGAAGTTGCTTAAGAGCAGGGTGAGGGTGAAGAGGCAGAGGTCGGCAGGAAGGTTATTCCAGTTAGAGGGGAAACAGAAAAAGCAGTCTGACCCATGAAGGTATGGCAGTAAGGGGTAACAATGGTTCGAGAGTCAAAATATTGGAGCAAGTAGGTTGTCCTGTTTGGGGGGGGGGGGGCTACAATAAGCTTAATAACATGAGAGCCAGCTATGCAAAGAGGTTTCAATTTATTCCAGGTTTACTGTGAAAAGTAGACTGTTTTTCTATGGGGAGGCCCAAAAATATTTCAGTATTTTCAGGGAGGCTCAAGATCTTTTTCATAGCTTAGGGGAGTCTCACTATGACAAGGTTTGAGAACTGTTGGCCTAGCAGCATCACCGCTCCCACTATGGAGTCCTGGTGACGTTAGGTCTGGAAGAGCTGTCATTGAAGTGGGAGCGGCACTGCATATTTGAAGTGGGCAATTTCAATGCTGCAGTAAGGACTGAAGGTTGAGAAATATAGTTGTGTATACACACACACACACACACACACACCTTGAGTTGTATTAAATTTCGACTAAAGAAATGGACAGTGATGTCTCCAGATAAGGCACCCACAATGGACACAAAAGGAAATCAAACAATTATTTTGTTAGCTTAGTCCTAAACCTAGCTCATGGGAAATCAATGAGGCACTAGAACTCTATAATACTGTACAGAAGTTAAAAGCTGATGTGATAGCCATCCAAGTTAAACAACAAAAGAACAGTACCAAAAAATGTGGACTCATGTTCATATCGTTACAAATTTGAGCATGTCCAGGGAGTTTGCATGGGTAGTTGCCACTAGATTTTTCAGAACACTGGCAATATTCCGAAAATATTACAAAAGTTATTGTGCAAAATATTACAGTGATTGTGGCACACAGAAAGCTGAAAACACACATATAGGAAAATTAACTTAGCTGGAGTATTGGGAGGGATTGGTGGATGATACAGGGGACAGTTTAGGAGAAGAAAAAAGGCAATTTCTCAGGAAATTATTCGTATGGCACCTTTCCTTGGAATCACATATTTTTCTGTCTGGTCTCTACAGTAAAGAAATTTATAAAATGGATGAGAAATTCTGTCATATGATTTCTGGAATCCAGTATCGTGCATGGGACTGGGGCCCAACCTGGGCAGATGTGAGCTTGTATCAGGAGGATGGCCTGCATCTGTCCAGAAAGGGGACCTCAGTCCTTAGTGAGAAGTTGGAATGCTTCAGCAGAGAGAATTTAAACTGGCCAAGGGGGGAGAGCCAGGAGAGCAAGGTGGCTGGGACACCCCATGAGGAACATGCAAAAAGTAAAGTTGACAAATAGAGCAACTGAAAACGAGCAGGAGGGGAAGGCAGGCAAAAGATGTATAAGGAGGGATAAGGTGCGCAAGAGCACATGAGCATGAATACTGGGGTGGGGGTAAGAGGCAAAGTGGCAAAGCAGAGAAAACAGGAACGGGGGGGGGCAGGCTGTAAAATAATGAAGGTCATGTTCACAAATGCCCTCAGTCTGGGAAATAAGGTTCCAGACCTGGAAGCCTTGATGACGGATGCAGACCTTGACATAGCAACAATAACAGAGACATGGTATTCTGCTAATTACAGCTGGGACATCAACGTACCAGGCTATACATTGTTCAGAAAGGACAGGGAAGGGGGGTGGCCCTGCACATCAGGGAAGGTATAAAGGCTACAGAAGTACAGGGAAGGCAGGGGGAGGCTGAGGCAATGTGGATCACACTTGATCCAGGAAATGGCACAGCAATACATACAATAGTTTATTTATTTATTTATTTAGCTTTTGTTGACCGGGTAAGTGCACTAGACAAATCCTGCCTATTTTCAGGCACGACCCGGGGGAGGGGGATACAGATGAATGCCAACTGACTTTGAAACCAGATTAAGCTGTTGGTGGTATTTATAGTGAATGAGGGAAATTTGGCCAGGACACCGGGGAAATTCCCCTACTCTTTTTCGATAAGTGCCATGGGATCTTTAACATCCACCTGAACTACCACCAATCCAGGCAGATGGGACCTCGGTTTAACGTCTCATCCGAAAGACGGAAAGTGATAGTGATCTACAGACCTCTGGCACAGAGGGAGGAAGTGGACAGGGTACTACTGGAGGAAATTCATGACATGGCAGCTAAAGGTGAAATCCTGTTGATGGGAGAGTTCAATATGCCAGACGTGGATTGGACCACCCAGGTAGCTGCTTCAGCCAGAAGCACGGCCATCCTGGAATCCCTACAGGGGTTGGACTCAGACAGCTGGTGCATGAGCCAACCAGGGTCAAATCAATTGTAGTCCTGGTATGGACCAATAGGAACAGAGTCAAAGGAATCCAGGTGGAAGGGCAGCTAGGATCCAATGACCACCACATGGTATGGTTTGGCATGGAGACAGGGACTCAGTTAAGCCACACAAGTGCAAAAGTATTAAATTTCAGGAGGGTGGATGTCAATGAAATGGGTAGATGTTTAAGAGCAGCCCTGTAGAAGGTAGAGGAAATGGAGAGGGTGGAGGAACGTGGGGGAGACTAAAAGGAGCCATTATGGAGGTAACTAACTAATGCATTTGGATAGTGGCCAAAGAGAAAAGAAGAAAGAAACCACTATGGTTCTCCAAAGAGGTGGGAGGCAAAGGAAGGGCTAAAAGAGCAAGTTTCAGGAAGTATAAGGGGACCCAAAGGGAGGAGGACAGGGAGGTGTACCTTGAATGTCTAAGAGAAGCAGGGAAGGCTGTTAGGAAAGCCAAGGCATAGACAGAGGATGGTTTAGTATGGACTGTGAAAAAAGGAGACAAGATATTCTATAGGAACCTCAGCAATAGAAGAAACACTGGGGGGGGATTGTGAGGCTCAGAGGGGAAGGGAATCTAGACAAGGCAGAAATACTGAACAAATAATTCTGTTCAGCATTCACTGAAGAGGGAGAGGGTCAAGAACCACAGCTGGGGAGCAGAGGCAATTGGGGGGGGGAGAAGTGGGCACCAGTCCATTCACAGTGGAGAGAGTTCTGGAGGAACTCAAAAAGCTGAAGGTGGATAAAGCCATGGGGCCAGATGACATACGCTCGAGGATATTAAGGGAGCTGTGGAGGGAACTAGTAGCACCTCTGGCCACCCTGTTCACAGAGTCACTCAACACAAGTATGGTTCCAGATGACTGGAGGAGGGCGCATGTAGTCCCACTGCACAAAAGTGGCAGTAGGGTGGAAGCGGGGAACTACAGACCAGTCAGCCTCACCTCAGTGGTGGGGAAGATCATGGAGACACTGCCGAAAGAAAGGATAGTGGCACACCTGAAATACACAGATTCACATCAGGAAGGTCTTGTCAAATGAATCTGATAGATCTCTTTGATTGGGTGACTGGGGAAATGAATCAGGGAAGGCCCGTAGATCTTGCCTACCTAGATTTCAACAAAGACTTCGATACCATCCCACACAGAAGGCTGGTTAACAAGATGAGTAGTCTGAGCATAAGGCATAAGGTGATACAGTGGGTTAGAAACTGGCTGACAGACAGAAAGCAGAGGGTGGTGGTAAATGGGATCCTATCTGGGGAGAGGGGGTGACCAGTGGAGAGCCACAACGATCAGTACTGGGAACAGTCCTCTTCAATGCCTTCATTAGTGACATTGCAGAGGGGCTGGAAGGAAAGGTCTGCCTATTTGCAGATGACACCAAGATCTGCAACAGGGTGGATACTCCAGAAGGGGTGCAGAAAATGAAGAGGGACCTGGAGAAGCTTGAAAGATGGTTGGAAGTGTGGCAACTGAGGTTCAATGCAAAAATGTGCAAGATAATGCACCTGGGTAGGGGAAACTCTGGGGAGAGCTACAGGATGGCAGAGGGAATGTGCTGTCACCAAAGAGGAAAGGGGCCTAGGGGTTATCATATCTGATGCCCTTAAGTTATCAAAGCAGTGCTCAAAAGTTGCTGGGAGGGCCAGTAGCACAAGCAGAGTGGAGAGGTTTAAACATGCCTGGGACAAGCATGGGATTTAAGAATGCATGGGATAGACATAAAGGAATTCTGGAGGTCAGAGGTGAGGGGCAACAGAGTTCTAGGAAAACATAAAGCAAACTTACAAGCTTTAATGGGCAGACTGGGTGGGCCGTAGGCCCTTATCTGCCGACACTGTCTATATATCTATGTATTACTAGTAGGAGGTGGGAAGTAATGATGCGATTGTATAAAACACTGGTAAGGCCTCACCTGGAGTACTGCATGCAGTACTGGAGACCACACATGCATAAGGACATAAACAAGGTGGAGGCTATCCAGAGAAGGGCGACAAAGATGGTGCATGGTTTGCACCAGAAAACATATGATGAAAGACTAAGAGACCTCAATATGTACTCACTGGAGGAGAGGAGAGAAAGGGGTGACATGATAGAAAATTTTATTTATTTATTTTTTTATCTGTTACTCCTCCTACATGCTCCCTAGGACCTGCCACTCCTTTGAGCCGCCAAGGTCCCCCGACTTACCTCTTACTACCCCATTCGAGCCTCCATCCTCATAATGCAGCCCTCCCCGAGGTAACATGGTGTAACCCTTCACCAGATGGGCCTCTATCCTCTGAGGGGGAAGGCACCAGTGGGGCTGGCCAGCACACTCTACTACTTAGCCCCAGGATGCTGCTGAGGAAGACATGTCTCCTTCAGGGATTCAGTGGTGTCAGTGGACCGGCATCAGTCATCTGGCCGGTCCTGGAGCTGTTTCCATTTTTCTGTGTTCCCCTGTTGAGGCACTCATGTAGTGCTCCCTGTCTCCACTGGGGGCCACTGCTGAGTGAGGCTTCCCTGCAACCCACCCCAGGAGAGGAAAGCAGTCCCGCTGATGCTCAATCTTCTCCTTCCCATGCCAGCGCCTGGCAACCCTAGTCCATTCCTGAACCCGGTTGCCTGCATGGCATGAGGTGTGACATCCAGTGCCTCAACCTTCAGAGCCACCGGGCCAAATAAAAACTTTTAAGTACCTCAAGGGCATAAACAAGGTGCAGGTGGGGGATCTTTTCCAATGTACAAAAGATACCAGAACAAGGGAGCACGATATGAAATTGGAGGGGGGTAGATTAAGAGGTAATGTGAGGAAGCTTTTCTACACAGAGAGGGTGGTGAACACTTGGAACAGTCTGCCACAAGAGATGGCAGGGCAAGCACAGTGGAGGGGTTTAAACATGCCTGAAACAAGCACAAGGGAACATTGGGTGGGAAGAGAGCGATGAAAAGCCATTGACCACTTAGGGTGAGTGGACGCAAACATGTACAAGGCCTACGGACAGACTAAATGGGCCTAGCAGTCCTTATCTTCTGACAATTTCTATGTTTCTATGCAGTTATCAGAATGTAACACCGTGGGTCAGTTAACATGGGTGGTATTTTAAAATGATGCAGTTGAGCCAAGGCACAAAACTTTGCAGTACGCAGATGTGACATACAATTTTAAACATACAAGCAATAAAAATCTTCACCAAACACCACTTAGAATCTGCATAACATACCATAGCAACAACTGCATGGCAGGAGGGTACAAAAAAGTTCCTAACCAGTTTTGCACGGATGTGTGTCATCGGCGGGGGACAGTATGCGAAGGTCTTTTAAACCTTTTTTTCCACAGGTGCATATGCTCATTTTGTGAAGTGCAAGAAAAAACTTTTCTGATTGCATATTTATGGGTTTTAAAGTGCAGTGCAAGAAAACTAATAACAACATTTTGTTACAAAATGGTTAAAAAATCTATTTCATGCATATCACAGCAAGATCAGAACCGTGGCTACAACTTGATTTTCGGTGAGCACAAGCCATATAGAAGTGTCAGTGGCTCACCAGGTAGCACACTCACTTCTGAGGCCTGGAGATCAGAAGGCTATGGCTTCCATTCCCACACCTTGCACTTGGATTAAATCCCAATACTGACACTGTAGTGCAGCATGAGAACTTCAGATGACAAAGTATATTTTGCGTTCCTATTCCGGTCTTTAATATTAAATGGGCTAACAATGAGAAATACACCTAGATGTAGATTATACCTGCTGCTGAGGAGTGTCAGCTTTCCTATCGAGAAGCTAAGTAAAATGCAGCCATACCTTTTCATAAGCTCCAATCCTACCTTGGGTTCTATAAATTATTTTCTGCAATGTAGTGTTCTCTAGCATACAGTTGAGGCACTCTACATAGGAATGCACTACTGGATTCTTCCAAACCCGCATTATTACTAATTTGGCACCAGTTTTAGCTATAGTAACTAATCACATCTGTCTGAGTGTCAACTCGTCCAGCTCTTCTAAGTCCCGCAAGAGAATAACTCTATTGGAGAATCTTCCACAGTAACTAGTTTATTGCACTTACAAACACTACCTGAGCTTTCTGCAAAAATGTGTAGTGAATTACTAACTAATCAAATGTTGAAGAGCCTACTGCAGCAGTTTCTAGCATGGTTTAAGACATGCTAGCTTGCTCGATATATTTTATTTTTGTCTGCATTTGTTAGGGTGTGCATGGAATGCATATTGTGTCCTGAATACCATGGGTATTAGGCTGACTGAATATTTACTGAATAATGAATAGTTTTCATTATTCATATTCAACCAGGGGTATTCGGGCATTAATATATAAAAAAAGTCTTCCGTTCCTCAGGTGGAACAGATAAATACAGTATGTGGATTTTCCATTTAAAATGACACGTGGTCCATTGCTGTCTGACTGCTGATAGAGCAATCTCACAGCTGTGTGACAATGACAGGACAGCACACTACGAAGATGCACTGAAGTTTTCTCTACCTGATGTCACAAATCCATTGACTGCACTGATCAGAAAACTCTAATCGGGCAGCGGCCACGCGTTCATGTGGTGCTTTTTAAACCTGAGAAAATATCACTTTTATAAATCTAACCATGACTCTACGTAGCATGGAACTCTGGTAGAGAGGAACTGAACAGAAATATGTTGGTCTCAAAAGATAATGAAACAATGTCAGCTGCTCTTTAACATGTTGAAAATCAGTTCACTGATTAGACTGTTCATAGCCTAAACATAGTGCAGAACTGGCTGAGTGCAAGTTCTCTGCTCTGACACCTTGTACTCACTTTCTTTCTCTGTTTAGATATTGCAGAGAAATGACAGGTGCTTTCATGACATCTCCGTTCTATTAGTCACTGTGTGGATAGGGTACTCAGAGGTTGGGGCCTCTGTTTTAGAAACAGCAAGATGAGATTTAGAAGTAGCAGAGTAAACCTCTTCTATTGTAAAGAAAGTTACATACCCCCTTGCATTGATCTCAGATTTTATCACATCCTGGTGTCTACTTGGTGCGATGTTTAATTTATGTACTTTAGCAAGCATTGTTTTACTTTATCTTCTTAATAAATCTAATGCACTTTTCACTTTATACTCAGGGTAATATCCCAGAATGACCATTTAATAAACCATGCACTGTTCACTTTATTACAATGCATTATCCTATACTGTTAACACATGTGAGAATCCTCATTTAATCTCTTCCATTAGCCTACCTATGTAATTTGCACTATGTACTTCATTTTTATCTTTGTACCTCCGATGCTTGTAATACCTGTATGTTTGTACTTCCCTCCCTCCCCTGATTGCAGTTGGAAATGAGTCTTGGCTCAGTTTGCCATTCCTGGTATTCATATTTTAAATATATAAATATACAAACACTGGGCCCCTTTCTACCATTTAATACATTTTCAGAATTACCCAGTACACGCAAAACAGCTACATCAAAATGTTCAAAATTTACCTTGAACATTGTATCATCCTTTTCAATGGTACAGAACTCTACTTGTTTAGGACCTTGAAACACCTCCCATATGGAATAGGCTCCACCCACAGCCGTTTTGCTTTCTGTGGCTTTAAAATGGCAGATCGTGGCACCTTCTGTTGGACTTTTGGAAGTATCCTTCTGAAAGACCAATGGACCTTGTAATACTCAAGATTGCACACACAGTTAAAATTCTTTTCATATATACAAGAGGAATAGGGTACAAATGAAAAGATAAAAAGATCTGTTGGCTAGTGACATCATAACAGCAACATGCCAAAATATGTTGTTGCTACTGTTGTCCTGTTGTCACAATGGATATTTTTAAGGTTATTGTCATCACAGTGAAATACTGAAGCAAGCAGAATACTAACCCAGTCAAACAGCCATTTTCACAATGCTGTTGTCTTCACAATGCTTACTGTAGCACTGAAAGCAGCTGTTAAAATGAAACAGAAACAGCAAAATCTTTAAACATCAAATTTAAAAGCTAAACTTGCGAACTACTGTTGTATATACTGAAAATGCAAAAGCCTGACTCAAAATAGACAATTTGTCACCACTTGTGAGCAGGCAGGACTTTCATAACTCATTCATTGCTCTGTTATTCATGTGTTATGGTCCTATCACATACACTTGAAGATAAAGTGAAGCGTTTGAGTTAGCCCATTGCATTTACTCTATTTTTTTTTTTACCCAACATTATATTTCTTGAAGCACATCTCCATAAAGATAAAAAAACATGATCTTTCAAAGGTTTCTGTACCTGTCTCAGCCAATCAGAAGGCTTACAGTTAAGGTCTACCAATGTCAATGTTTCTTCTAGGCACATTTTTGGAAGCCTATCACACTGCACTCTAGTTAGATTAAAGGAATAATTAATTACATGGGTTGCTGCCAGTGCTTTAAAGCTATCCAAGACCAGTTCTAGCCATAAATAAAAAATCAAAGTTGATTTATTAACTGTTTGTGTTGCAAGATATGACAGAGCTGCAAGTGTTTCTAGCTCTCACACCTTATTTCCTCCCCACACTTCTACTGTATACAGTACTTTAGTATTAAACTTGGCACTGAGTGCATGAATCAGTGGTCTGATGCTATTGCACCATAGTTGTAATTAAACCTCCTCAGACCCACAAAGGTATATTTAAGTCTTGTCTTAACGACATTCAAATGTCTAGCAGAGAAACAACTATCTCTGAGTTTTACACTGAGGTAAGTATAAGCTAAGACAGTTGAATGGTTCCTATCTCCAATTTTCCAATTCAGCAAAGTTGCCATAGAGCCAAAGATTAAAACCTGACTTTCTGAAGGGTTTATTTTTAATTTCAAGTTTTAGAATTTTTCATATACTGTAGAATACTTAACTTCCTCTGTAGACCAGCTTTACTTAAAGAAAAAAGTACAAGCTCAACTGCATAGTCTAGGCAGAACAGAAAAAGGAGTCAGAGTTTTGGGGAATGAGATAACATCCAATGAGCCATTTTTGGGGGAATAAAATAGCATCCAATTTTACTAGTAACTCATTAATGTAAACACAAAAAAAATCAAGGGAGTCAGAGTACCCTCCTGATGCATTCCCTGATTCATTGGGAACGAGGCTGAGAGATGTCCTCTGGCACCCAGTCACACTCTTGTCCACATAGACATATGCAAGTTGTTTGTAACACTGACCAAATTTATGTCACTACCTCAGTCTACCATTTGTTGCTAGAGTATAGACCTTGAAACATAATCAAAAGCTGCACTATAATTAATAAATGCTTCATACAGTTTTGGTCTTCTTAAATATATATGTTTGTTATTTACATGCAGTAGAATACAATGATCTGTAGTACTACATCTCTCACAGAAACCTGCCTGCACCTAAGATAAACCACCTAAAGCATTTATTTCTCTATTCAATCTGGCCAAAAAGATTTCTGAAAAGATTTTGGACTTCTTATCTAGAAGGCTGATTGGCCTGTACATGCAAGGGTCCACACTATCTTCTTATTTGTAAAAGAGTACTATCTCTGATCTTCTCTAAGGTCCTAGTATATATTGTTCAACTATACATTTACTAATAAAAACACTAATAGAAACATTACACCAGTACTGAGTCATATACTGATAGACTTCCACAGGTATAGTAACTGTGCCAGGGGCCCTATTCAGTTTTAGAGAGCCCACTGTGTTCATCAGTTCATATATATTAAATAGCATGAAAGCTGCTCTCATACCTCTAGTATTATAAGCATATTAACATAGAAAATGTTGTCAGAAAAAGACCATTAGTCCATACAGTTTGCCCTGTTTTATTCTGCCCTACCAAGGACCTAATGTCCAGTCTAGGTTATTGTCCTTACCTCCCCCCTTTGTCCCCTGCCCTACCACTTCTTCCTGTGTAACTATAAAGTCTTTTACCATATAGTCTCACTTTGTAGCCACAGCTTCCATTAGATTTTTTTGGGAAGCCAAGGCTACTGTACGAGGCTGGCCTGTAATTGAGGGTGGGTACAATTTACTATTTAAATGCCACATGTCTGCCCACCTGCTTGTGCTTGCTCATGGCTTGTTGCTCACTAGATCAATCAACTGCTTGTCAATCTTCCATCTACTTTCATGCCTGAGTGAAAGTAGTATGACCTAGCATTTAAAATAATGGTAGCGAAACATGCCATAAAGAAATGTAATCAACCTGTTGCCAAGTCACTGAGGATCCATGAAAGCAGGTCCATGAGTGGTGGAAAAAACTTCCAAAATAGGACAAAAAAGTTACAGAGGCTAGCAATGCAGAGCAAAACAGAAAACAGAGATGGCTTGATGGAGTGGGGCTAAAGGCCTTCTACCAAATGGCTGAAAGCAATCTTGCTGCTTGGGTGTCTGAGCAAAGAGAACAACACCTCCATATGATACATAAATCTATTGTCCAGAAAGCTACCCAAATGATCTGGGATGAAAATTTTCAAACCAGCAGGTGATGGTTTGGACATTTCAGGAACCACTGGGGGTTCACATTACATCAGCGCACAACAGTTGGGCAAAAGCTCTGTCAAGATTTTGTCCCAAATGTGCTCAATTTTAGAAAGTACTACCACAAACATATCATACCCATCTAAATTAAATAAGCAAACACTGCCAATATGGATGAAACAACCAGTTGGGTGGATATACCTGTTGAAAAACTGTCTGTCTCAAGGGTTCAAAATCAGTACAATCACTGACAACTACACATGAAAAATACTGAATCACTATTTGTTAGCTTCATTTGCCGATAGACAAAAACTTCCCCCTTCATTGTGCTGAAGGCAAGCAACTGCCTAAAGAAACTCCAAATGTGCCCAGCTAGTGTACTGCCATGTCACCCAAAGGGTGGATGAATAAAGAGCTCATCCTCATGTGGGTTGACATGGTTTGGGGCTCATTATTGTTCAGCAAGTGGATGCTGATGTAGGATATGTTTTACTGCCACATCAGCCCAGAAGTGAAAGCAAAGCTAAAAAAAAAAGAATGAAACACCATTATAGCAGCAGTTCCAGGAGGCTGCACCAAATTACTTCACCCAGCAGACATATCCTGGAACACTCTGTTCAAGGCCAGGTCTCATCAGTGTTATGATGGCTGGCTAGCCAATGAGGAACATGAACACACTGCAGCTGGAAATCTGAAGGCACCCTTAAACTCTAAAATGGTTGAATGCATTAAAGAGTCCTGGAATGCAGTGACAACTGAAAATATAATAAAAATAAAAAGTTTGCAGTATAACCTTAAGCGATCCAGATATCACTAGCAGCACTGGATGGACAGGCCAGTGCTACTAGTTTATTTATTTTTTGAATGTTGGTAACCAGGTAAGCCCACTGTGACCATGCAATTCCTTTTCAGGGGCGACCCGGGGGAGGGTACATAGGACAAAAGTATACAACAAACATAGAGGCAAAGAACTATACAAAATCAAAAATTACCATAACACTAATTACACTGCTTTTTGCAAAAAAACAGGTCTAAAATACATATAGAGAGTCACAGTACAATATGTTATATAGAGCAGTGGGGGGAAGTTAGTCAAGCACTTCACTGCTGCAGCATCTAACCCAGATGAACCGGTACCAACACCGAGTAACCCCACTAATTTAAAAGCTGACCTTGGCAAAAGTGATTCTGGTATCTCAGAGGACGAATGGGATACTAACGATGAGGTACAATAAGATATAAGTAAAACAAAAACAACTGATTGTTAAGTTTCACTAACAAACACTAAAGCAGTCTACTTTACAAGTTTCTGGCTGGATAATAACACCATCAAGAAAGCCACCAAGATCAACTGAAGACAATATGAACATACACAGTGAACCATTTAATGTTTTCTTTGCCTTTTTCATTTTTATTTGCTACGTTTGCTTTAGAAAAAATTGATTACGTGAAAGCAAAGTACCATACACAAGAGTTCAGTAAACCACGGATGGTACATTTAAAATCAAAATAAATTAATTTGTTGTAGTTGGAGTGATCAGACCTGAATTCTAAAAGAACTAAGGGAAGAACTAGTAACACCACTGACTACCCTTTTTAATAAATCATGGGAGGATGATGTGGTACCTGAGGACTGGAGGAGGGCAGATGTGATTCCAGTTCACAAAAGTGGGAGCAAGACAGAGGCAGGAAACGACAGACCTGTCAGTTTGACCTCAGTGGTAGAGGAAAATGATGGAATCACTTCTGAAGGAAAGAATTGTCGAGTACCTAGAGGCCAGTGGGGCACAGGACCCAAGGCAGCATGGACTCACAGCAGGAAGGTCATGTCAGACAAATCTAATTGATTTCTTTGACTAGGTGACCAAAGTAGTAGACCAGGGAGGGGCTGTGGACATGGCCTACCTAGACTATAGCAAAGCATTTGACACAGTCCTGCACAAAAGATTCATAAACAAATTAACCAGCCTGGGAGTGGGTCCCAGGGTGGTAGCCTGAATAAAACACTGGCTGGACAACAGGACACAGAGGTAATAGTAAATGGAGTCCACAGTGAAGAAAGGGGTTACTAGTGGGGTACCACAGGGTTCAGTACTGGGGCCTGTCCTTTTAATGTCTTTATAAATGACATTGTAGAGACTGGAAGGAAAGTATGTCTCTTTGCAGATGACACAAAGATCTGCAACAGGGTTGATCACATAAGTGGGGTGGAAAGGATGAAAAGGGAAGGCAAGGCTGGAGAGAATGGTCAAATGTTGGCAGCTTGGATTCAACACAAAGAAGTGCAAAGTAATGCACCTGGGAAACAAAAACCCAGGGGAAGAGTACACAATGGGGGGTGAGATACTGACAACAACAAAATTGGAAAGGGACCTGGGGGTAGTCATATCAGATGACCTAAAGGTGGGCCAGCAATGTGAGAAGGCAGTAAGGAGGGCTGGGGGAATACTGGGATGCATAGCGAGAGGCATCACCAGTAGAAGACAGGAAGTTGCTGGCCCTCTGTACAGACAGTTGATAAGACCACATCTGGAGTACTGTATACAGTTCTGGAGACCCCATCTCTGCAAAGACATAGACAGGGTGAAGGTTGTCCAGAGGAGAGCAACCAAAATGGTGCAGGGTCTGCACCAGAAGACATATGAAGAAAGACTAAAGATGTATAGCTCGAGGAAAGGAGGGAGAGGGAGGACATGATAGAAACTTTGAAATACCTCAAGAGAATCAACAAAGTCCAGAGGGTAGCATCTTTCAGAAAAAGATATGTGCAAGAACAAGGGGGCACAATTTGAAGATAGAGGGGAGATGGCTCAGAGGTAATGTGAGGAAGTATTTCTTCACAGAGAGGGTTGTAGATGCATGGGACAGCCTTTCTGAGGAGGTCATAGAGTCAAAAACAGCAGGGGAATTCAAGAATGCATGGGGCAGACATAAGGCAATTCTAGTGGGGGGTAGGAGGAAGAAGGCTGTTGCTTAACTAAGATCTGCAGCTTATCCATTAGGTAAGGAAATGGGCAGACTAGGTGGGCCAAGCGATCATTACCTGCCATCAGATTCTATGTTTCTATGTCTCTATGTTTAACTTGCATTGTACTATGTCTTGGTTTTAAAATATGAAATGAACCTTGTTTTTTAAATATAACTATCAAAATAAAATAAGACGCTATATTCAAATACAAACATTTTCACTGTGGGATGAGCTGAGCAAGATTATGAGCCAGTTGCAAAAGCTGAGTGCTGATTGCCAGTAGAAGTCAGTTGCGACTTAAATATAGGGGCAGTTTCTATATGTGGGAGGCTTCTATTAAGATAACAGTAAATTAGCCGACCCAGTGGTGTGGAAGGCTGAGGCACTGTAAGTGCCGTACCTCCTACCATGCTGGTGACTCATATTTGGACACAGACCTGAGTTGCCAGGGTTAGCTGGGGTAGGGAAGGATTCAGCATCCAGAGGACAGCTCTCCTCCCTTGGGGAGGGTGGGGTTACTGTGGCTCACCGCTTGATTGCCACCTAGAAGAATCCAGCTGGAGGTGCGTGCGAGTCACATCATTTGGGAGGGCCCCACATTTAGTGCACTGGGGACATCTCCACAGAGGTGGAACTTGCATAACATCCTCTCTGCATGTTTGTGGAGATTGGGGAGAAAAGGGAGGAGAAATGGAGGACAGGCTTCATGAAGCCCTGTCCATCATGTTGCAGCCCACTTAACCACTCCGGGTTAGGGGGAAATGGGTGGATGTGTGTCCGGGAGGGATGGCCCTCCTCCTCTGGCCAAACTGTATGGGGGAGGGCACAACCTGTGCAGGATACAGCCCTCAGCTGTGGAGGAGTCTGGAGACAGCTGCAGCAGATGGGAACAGGATTGATGCAAGCTGCCTGTCTTTCCAGGAAGGTAAAAACCTATTGTATATGGACAAGAAAAAGATAACAGTACATTAAGTGTAACTGTTTGAGGGTGGCTACAAATTGGGGGCAGCTTTAAAATGGGGAAATACGGTACTCAGTCCCAACCATGTCTGAAACCATTAACGAGCAAACGCCTTCAGGAGCACTTTGTAAAACATAACACTTGGACACAATTTAGCTTATTTTTCACATTGACTCAGTATTTCTTCTCTCTATTATTTATTACTGAGATCAGCTGCATGAAAACGGGATGTTTGTTAATTGAGAGTTCATCAGTGCCTATTGCTTTTCTCTACTTGATATCACAATAGTCTGCTTGGGACATAACAGTTATTCCCATGGCAACAGACAGTGATGTCACAACAGAGGATTATGACTTCAAGCAGGGACTAAGCTGTTGGAGCTAATTCCAAGGCTAAATATCCAGTTTCCATACAAATTTCCTCAGTAATAAATAAGGGAGAGGAAAATATATAAAAGATTTATGAACTGCATGCTGAACTATATCTAAATATTCAGTTTTACAAAGTTTTCCCAGAGGCGTCAGCAGTGTTTTAATGGTTCTTGCACCCGCCACCTCTACTGGTAGGCTGTTCCATGGTTCACCCACTCTGTAAATTAAACCTCTCACATCCCTCGTGAATCTCCCCCTGCCAGCTCCATTCATGTCCCTGTGTTCTTGTTTCACCAGTCCTGCTAACTATTTCTACACAATCTACAGTACCTTGTTCATTCCATTCAGGAACTTAAGGTCTCCAAGATGTCACCCTTCTCACTTCTGGTCTCCCACAAATACATGTTCAGGACTGTAAGCAGATCCTCATAGGATCTGTCCCGCTGGCCCAAAACAATTTTGGTTATCCTACACTGCACTCACCTCTAGCCTATCTTTGTCATTTCTAAAGTGGGGGCTCCTGAAATGGGCGCAGTATTTCAGATGCTGTCTCACCTGTGATTTATACAGAAGCAGTATCCCCTCCTTCCCCCTACTGTCAAATCCCCTCCAGATACACTCCAACATCCTGATTGCCTCTCTGTAGGCCTTGTTACAATGGCTAGATTGTTTAAGGAAGTCACTTATGATGACTCTCAGATTCCTTTCCTCACTGGCTCTCGGACAGATCTCAAACTATATTAATTAATGGCCATATGTCTCCCCTGGGACCTGTGACTAGAGGTGTCCCACAGGGATCTGTTCTCAGACCCTGTTTGTTTGAGATTTTTGTTGCTGACCTAACTTCAGATTGTACCTCACTTAACATTAAATATGCATATGATGTTAAATTAGGAGGCCCTTGTCTTATCCCAGAGAACTCACTTACCATCCAAAGAGATCTAGATCATATCTCAGTATGGGTTAATAGATGGGGTATGAAAGTAAATAAAGAAAAATGTAAGGGTATGCATTTAGAATCACACAATCCCATGCCCACATACTCACTGGCTGGAGTGCCATTAAATATCACTCATGAGGAAAAAGATTTGGGTGTCTCTATTAATAGTAATCTTACCCATACTGAGCATATAAATGCAGTGATTAATAAATCTAACAGGGTTATGTGGTCCATCAGGAGAAATATTAGATCACGCAATTCGGACATTTTGGTACCTCTATATCGAGCTTATGTAAGATCGCATTTAGAGTATGTTTCTCAGTTGCGGTGTCCATTTAAAAAAGGTGAACGTAGCATACTAGAAAAAGTACAGATAAACTTTACTAAATACATTTATGGTAAGTACAATGATGATTATGCAACCAGACTAGTGAGTCTAAATCTAATGTCACTAGAAATGCTTTGATTAAAAGGTGGCTTATTTTTATATGATATAATACAGGATGTGCATTTAATGTCAGACTTGTGGTTGGTCTTTAAAGATAGCACTTATAATATCTGAGGGCACCCACTACAACTTGTGGGTAACATTTAATTATAATACTAGGAAGCTTTTCATCACACTAAGGGTTATTGGCCCATGGAATACTTTACCACTGCATACTGTCATTAGTGAGACTAAATCTATTGTCAACAAGCATTTGTCAATGCCGAATGTTTACTTGCTGGTATTAGCAATGGAAGTGCATGAGCTAGACAGATGCAGACTAGGAATGGCAGTGAAGTACGGAAGTGATGCCAACCCCACCCCCACCCTGCAGAGATGGACAGGCATGTCAGTCTGTACAGGGCGGGACGTTATGGTTAAAAACCCTAACACCCCAGGTGTTTGTTGGTATTTGCACTACAAATTTTCAGCATGGCCTTTTTGTGACCCCCCCACCTCATAAAATCATTTGGGACCTCTGCTCATGAATAGTGGCAGTGTGATTTTGTTAATCTGCCCCGAACGTTGATTTCCCACAGCGACCACCCCATTCTGTGCCAGATGTGTGAAAACACATTTTGGGCAGGATGTGAAAAATGACAGCTGTACCATTCATAGGGAGGTGTGAAGAGATGGCAATGTTGAAAATGTGGTGTGCAAATATTAAAAATTCTTGAAGTTACGAATGTATGTGGAAACTGCGCAATGCAAGCTCATAACACAGTCATTTTGTGGAATTCTTTCACCAAATTTTCAACATAGGCATTTTGTGACCTCTGCTCATGAACAGTGTCACTGTGATCTGCCTCAAACGTTGATTTCCCACAGTGACCATGCTATTGTGCACCAGATGAGCGAAAACACGTTTTGGCCAGGGTGTGAAAAATGACAGCTGTACTGTTCATAAGGAGGTGTGCAAAAATGACAATGTTGAAAATCTGGAGTGAAAATATTACAAATTCTCAAAGTTACAAGTGTGTGTGGAAACTGCACAATGCACACTCGTAACATAGTCATTTTGTGGAATTTTGTCACCAGATTTTCAACATAGGCATTTTTGGACCTCTGCTCATGAACAGTGTCACTATGATTTTCTTAATCTGCCTCGAACATTGATTTTCCACAGCAACCTCGACATTGTGCGCCAGATGTGCGAAAACACATTTCGGCCAGGGTGTGAAAAATGACAGCTGTACTGTTCATAAGGAGGTATGAAAAAATGCCAATGTTGAAAATCTGGAGTGAAAATATTACAAATTCTCGAAGTTACGAGTGTACGTGGAAACTGTGCAATGCACGCTCATAACACAGTCATTTTTTGGAATTTTTTCACCAAATGTGCAACATAGGCTTTTTGGGAGGCTACCTCATGAACAGTGACACTGTTGTTTCATTAATTGGTCCCGAAAGGTGATTCCACGCAGTGACCGTGAAATCACCTTTTGAGACAGAATAATCACATGACAGTGACTGAATTCATGAGGTGGGGTCCCAAGAACCCCATGTTGAAAATTTTGTGCCAAAATTTGCAAAAATGGCTGAGATATCCACCTAAGTTGAAAAAAAAAACAGTTTATGCCATTATACAGCTTACCGGCATTTCTTCAGTTCTTGGTTGGCTTTGGAGAGTGCAGACGTGTTCCCGCTCCGTCGAAGATTGTCGCACTGGGCTCCAGAGGTAAGTATAGGGTGAGGGGATGTGGGGAGGTGGGGTGCACAGAAGGTGGGTGCAGGTTGGGGGAAGGGGCACCAGTGACAAAGAGGGACCGTTTTCTGTTTTTAGAGGTGAAAAAACAAAATAAATACATAGCAGGATGTTTTTTTTCTTTTACAGGGACAACTGGCATGCTGGGGTGGGCTCCCAGCATGCCACCTGGGTGTTTTCTGGGGGGCCTGGAGCTGACAGGGATTGGGCACCCTGTCAGCACATAAAATGTGTCTGTTTTTGGAGGGGGCGCATGAGCCGAGGTGGATTGGGCATCCCCCTCGGCACACTACTAATGGGAGGGGACATTATGCCAATGGGGCTTGGGCTCCCCATTGGTAAATGAACTAGGGAGGGGGCATGCCGACAGGGGGTTGAGCACCCCCAACAAGGGAACTGAGCACCCCCCGACGTCAGCTTTCATGGGGACTGTGAAAAAAAAAGGTTATGTTTTGTCTGATTACAAGAGGCAAAGCAAGGCATTTGTTTTAATGTCATAGACATGGAGGATGGCCAGAGAGAAGGGGATGTAAATATATTAACTACAGATGTGGAGGAGGGCCTGAGAAAAGGGCAACGTAAATATGTTAAATAGTGACATGTTACAATCACTGATTGCAGCAGAGCTTTTCTTTCAAGTGAAGACCACTGCTGCCAAACTTCTGTCATAGACAGCTCGCCCCTCCATTGGTGCGTAAGGAATGTGCCTGCTACACTGAGAACTGCATTCGGCAGGACAGTCACACCCCCCCAAAAAGTCGTACTGTCCCAAGATGTTTCTTGCGCATGCACAGAAGCAAATATAAAAACAACTTAACACACTGCTATTATCTGGACATAAGCTTCAATAATACTCAAATGTGTAATAATGTGTAGAAGGTGCAGATATTGGCTAAAAGAGCCTTTGTGCTCCTAAAAATCCTTTAGTATGATTCTTAGTTGTAGTGTCCAATTTAACCCCTCCCATCCAGTATTCCTTCCTGGGGTTCTTGTTCCCTATGTGCATTACCTTGAACGTTTTGGCTTTGAATTTCAACTTCCAACATTGGACCACCTTTCTAATCTTTGCAGGTCCTGCTGCAGCTCCCTAACCCCTTTCCCACCCTTTACTCTGCCACGGAGCTTAGTGTCAAGAGATGCATCTTGCCATGTATTTCTTCTCCTATGTCACTGATGAACAGATTGAAAAGGACAAGCCCCAGGACTGAATCTTGTGGTACTCCACTCATAACCTCCCTCTCCCCTGACTTGAGCCTGTTTAACACTACCCTCTGCTGTCTCCCCTCAATCAGCTCCTCGCCCATTTAACTAGATCCTTTGCTGTTCCCAGATCCTCTAACTTATTAAGCAATCTTCTGTGCAACAGAGACAAATGTCTTGCTGAAGCTGAAGTAGAGCAAATCCACTACTTGTCCCTTATCCACTACCATAGTTACTTAGTGAAAGAACACTAAAACCAGGCCTCCAAATACCAAACACTCCTGTTAATTCTGAGTTCAGATGCACAGAAGGTATATGGCAAGGTTTCCTGGGCACTCCTACCTACACCAGGCCCTAATTCAATTCTCCTTCACAGATGCATTTCTATCCCTTCATCAGGGACACTGTACCACACCACAGCCTAAGGTAAAAGCTAATGGCACCTATTGTATGCCCTTTACCTTTCCTAGGGGTACCTCACAGGTTGTCCTTTATCCCGATACTTTTTTGCCCTGTGCATGGAATCCTTAGCACAATTCATCCATCAACCAGTGGAATTAGAGTAGGATAAGTTGGGTAATATCACACATTAGGCTGCATACTATGCAGATGACCTCCTACTATTCCTTACCAACCCAGAACACTCATTTCAGGGCAGTAACCCAGTGCTAATTAACAACTGACATCTTAGCAGGCTGCAAGATAAATGACACCAAGACCAAGGCTTTACACATTTGCTATCAACCAACATGCTACATAAAAGATACCTATCCTTATAAGTGGGGTACACAAACTATTAAATACCTGGGTATGAAGCTATGCCTGATTCTTCCAGATATCTATGCACACAGCTATCCAGTAGTAGTAAGAGGAATAATGAAGACCTCCATAGACAGCAACCTCTTCCCCGTTACCCTTTTCAACAGGATATAATCCATAAGCATGAACATCTTTCCTAAGTTCCTGTATTTTTTCCAGACATTACCCATCATGCTTGCAATAGTGGAATTCCAGAAATGGAACAAAGTTATTGCATGTTTTTTATGGGGCAGCAGTCGACCCCATATAGCATATAAAAAACTGCAGCTGCCTAAGGCAAAGGGGGGATTGGCACTCCCTGATCATTTTCTGTATGCTCAGGCTGCATAATTAAAGCGCATTCTAGCTTGGTCATGCCATCCCCTAGATGGAGTTGGGTAGATCTGGAGAGAGACATATCCCCTTTTGATCTAGGGTCTAGCCTATTTGGCCATGTGGCGAGATCTATACTGTACCTTGATCGTATTTCCCCTTCTAAAACAAGGCCTCTTGAAAACATGGAGAATTGTTTTTGTCACAGAAAGAACATACCAAGGGGGCTAGATGGATTAGTAAACCAGCTCTGGACCCAAGTTTCCTCCCAGCATAAATTTAGACACAGGATGAAATGAAACCTAATGTATAGTCATTGTGACAGGGCTCAATAAGGCCCTGCCCCATTTGTTATGCAGAAAGAGTTTAAATGCAAGGGTCTGTTCTATCATTTCCTTTTCTATCTCTTGGCTGTCTGGTTGAGCAACCTAATTTTCTTGTGAGAACTAGGAACCGATCACTCTGATGGTTTCCCAATTTTCCACCATTGCTATCTCTCTGCCTTCCCTTGCTGTTCTGTCTTTTCTTCCCCCTTGCATATCTGCAGTTATAAAAATATATGTGACTGTCTGGGTAAAATTGTATGTGAAACTGGGATCCCTTTGTTTAAAACTGCATATACTGTAGCTATACTACTATACTACTACTGCCATGCTTTACCCACGGCTCTACCCGTTCATTTGCCCTGGTGAATCTCGAAGTTCTCTGGCCCAAAGAAATAGGTGCCAGTCATGGGTATCTCACACCAGTACTCTAAAACGTATACTTCTTCTCCTGCTATTGTCGGAAAACATTCATCCCAATCCCGGACCAGCTCTTACAATAAGAGCAACTCAGACCAATCAACCATAATCCCTCTCAATAATCTCACTTAACATATGCAGTCTTCTTCACAAAATTGATGCCCTTCAGACTTTTGCCTGCCAGTATAACCCAGACATACTTGCAGTCATAGAAACCTGGCTCTCACCTTCAGTTCCCAACCATGCTATCTCCCTCCCTGGGTATAATGCCTACCGGCTTGATTGAACATCAAAAAGAGGTGGTGGCTGTGCCGTGTACCTTAAGGACATGATCCAGGGGCATCTCATCAACTTAACACCCCAAACCACCACTGCACAGATTCTTCCTGTCAAGATCCTTCGCGGTGCACACAATAAAGCCATCACAGTTGTCACAGTCTACATTCCACCGAGAGAGCAAGGTAATGGGCTTAATGCAGTCCTGGAGTTTACCAAATCTTTCTCACCTGACTCAGAAACCATCCTCCTTGGTGACTTTAATATTAACTGGCCTGCTGCAGAGGTGGGGCATACAGGAACTTGATAGTGGCAGCAAACCTTTCTCAGATGGTTAGCTCCCCAACCAGGACAAACTATAAAATGGGTACCAGCACCCTTCTGGATTGGGTCATAACAAGCCATCCCACCAGGATCACAGACACCACTGTCCTCCCTGACACACTTAGTGACCACTCCCCCATCATCTGCTACTGGTCCAATAAATTCTTCAAGCCCCTCCAAAACCGGTACTAGCCGAGTTCTACCTAGAGGCAAGCTACCTCATCTCAAAACCTTCCTTCGACAACAGGATTGGTCCCCAATTCTTACTGTGACTAGTGTGAACACTGCACTGGAACACTTCATCAGGATCTTCAACCAAGCATGCAACATATTTGCACCCTTCAAGAAGCGCATTGCCAAAGCCCTATGTAACCCCTGGTTCACCGGAGACCTACTTAGATGACTAAAAGCTTGAGACCACCTTTGGGAGATTGCCAAAAACACCTGGAGACAAGTTGATATTGCTAATTATACACATGCATGAAATGACTGCAACAAATATATCCGGGATACGAAGACCACCTATTTCCATAATGCATTTACTAACTCATGGGGCAACGGTAGAGACTTCTGGAATAACATTAAAGAAGTCACCGGGAAGCAATCTAAATCACCCCCATCAGTACTCAGCATAAATGGTGAAACTACACTTGACCAGAAACTCATTGCTGATACATTCAATGACACCTTCATGGACCTCAGTGCTGTACTCCCACAGGGTTTTTCAATGAGGTGGTTCCCCTTGCCCCCCAGCCACCTCCAGCCACTCTCCCTTCTACTTTAAAGCAGTAAAAATGCATCAAGTCTGCAGCTACGTTAACAAAGCTATTTGCAACTCCAGAGCCAGCAGTGACTCTCTCGACCTCAAACTGCTATCACTCACACTTGAAGAAGTACACTGACCACTGACCAGGATTTTCAACCTCTCCCTCAGCCTCAGCCAGTTCCCTGACTTATGGAAATCTGCCACGGTAACCCCAATTCATAAAAGTGGTGACAAAACAGCTACTGAGAATTACCATCCAATTTCCATCCTACCTCCACTCTCCAAGGCCCTAGAACGGATTGTGTTAGACCAGCTCACTGACTTCCTAGACAATCACAACATCCTGTGCAAGGAGCAACATGGCTTTAGAAAAGGTCATAGCACCTCCACGGTGCTACTTGAATTCACTGGTGCAATCCATCACTCACTCGATAACAGTCATCTTACTGGGTCCACCTTCATCGACTTAACTAAAGCCTTTGATACCATCAACCACAGTCTCCTACTTGCCAAGCTTCGACTAGCAGGGCTCTCACCTAACTCAGTGAACTGGTTCAAAAGCTACTTAGACAACTGCTCCCAAAGAGTGAGAATTGCTGGCACACTCTCAGACCAAAGACCAGTCTGGTCCGATGTGCCACAGGGCTCAATCTTGGGCCCCCTCCTTTTCAGCCTTTTTCTGAACTCACTGCCAGAATCCTGCCCTGAACAGATCCTACTCTACGTGGATGATGCTGTCATCCTGGCATCCCACCATGATCCAGTCCATCTACAAGGTAACCTCCAACAGGCCTTCTCTGCAGTCAAAAACTGGTTCACAAAACACAGGATTATCCTTAACCAGAAAAAAACAAAGACCATGATCTTCTGCAGTTCCCAAAACAAACACAAACAATATCAGCTCTCCGTTAAAACCAAGCAAGGAATCACCCTCGAACAAGTTCATACCTTCAAATATCTTGGCCTCACCCTCGACTGTAATCTCTCCTATGTCCCACACATCAATAACATAGCAAAAGAAGCCAATGCCAGGATGGGCCTACTATTCCGACATAGGAAACATCTAACCCCAGAAGCTCTGTCCAGAGCTGTCCAGAGCTCCATCATCAGCATCATTGACTATGGTCTCATTATCTATGGATCTGCCACAACCTCATCTCTCAGGTGTGTTTTGACTTCCCTCAGTCAAGCCTGCCAACTCGTCACTGGTTCCCACCGTCTCTCCCACACCTGTGACCTCTACTCCAAAACAGGCTGGCTGCAACTGAATAACCGAATCAAAAACCAAACCTGCATCACTGCTAAGAAAATCATGATGGGAAAGGCACCACCAGGAGTCAGCACCCTCCTCAAACCCAAAGTCACCAACCACAACACCAGGAGCTCTAGGCCCCAAACCCTTCAAATCCCCCACTGCCGCATGTCCCAAGGCCAAAGGTCATTTGCATACAGGGCTCCAAGCTGGCTGAATGAGCTCTCTAGTGACACCTCCTCCACAGCAATGCTTGGAGCATTCGAAAAAAAAAAAAAGCTCCACCACTCCATAACTGGCACCTCCACCTGTGCTTGCACCCCATAACATCTTCATTCTCTACGCTGCTTCTGACCTTATATGTGTCAGTTTCTGCTCTCTCTTCTTGCACTTACCTGTCCAATGCAACTTCTGATGCACGTACCCTGTGTCTGTCCTGACAAGGCCCCTCGGCTGCCTCACCCTGATCCTCTACACCTATGCCTTCTCCTACCCTCAGCCCTCTCCCCTTCTTGTCCTCTTCCGCCTATTGTTTCTTGAGTCACTCATCGCTCGGTCTGATTTTGTCAAGCAAAGTTACTGTCTAAAACCATGTACCTGTAACTGTTTTATGTTTTAGTGTCTGTTACCCTGTAACCAGCATGACATGGAACCTTTGTAAAACAGCCTTGGCTCAAAGGTACTTTGTAATCCTAGACACAAATAAGTAAATAAGTACTGTTGAAATGATTGCAAAAAGCTATTTGAAACTCAAGGGGTTAACCTGAGATGCAGTTTTCAAGCTTTTTGCAGAACTGTAAACAAGAGGTCAGTTCTGGGTCAGTAAGTTCTTTTTGTTGCACCTACAAGGAATGAAACTTTCAAGAACATTCCATAAACTTAGAAGAACATTCTGTGAGAAGCAGAACATCTCTTAACAAGGTTCCTAGGCAACGACTTATAAAAAGAGAAGCAATGCTTTTGCTAAAGAGACAAGGATAGTGAGAGACTGAGAGACTAAAACTTGGAATTAAGAGAAGAAACACTAAGAAGAAGGACTTTGTTTTATCTGTTTGTACTACCTATGTAAATAGTTACACTGAATAATTTTTATTTTTTATTTTGCTGTTATTGATAAAAAAATGCTGTTTGCGAATTTTGAAACAGCTCCTGGTTTTCCTATGCTTCTTGACCTGTGCCTTGATGACAGATGGTATCAGCCAAAGTGGTATTTACACCGTGCATACTCTAAGCCAGGAGTTTTGTGCATGGGTACTAGACCTCGTACCAGAGAAGTATAGCAGTAAATTATGGATTCTGCAGCAGCAAATCCAGGAGTCATTACCAGAAGAATGGCAGCCAAACTAGAAGTAGAAACAAAAGTCCAGCCTGAGACTGTTCAGCCAGAACCAGAGATGGGGGAAAAAAAGAACAAGCAGTGACAGAACCTGAAAGCCCGACTGCCTTTTCCAATGGGTGGCCACACTGGGCTAGCCTCTAGTAGCAGCAGCAGCAGCAGTACTATATTTTATTTTCATGTACTGTTTATTGCTATTTGTTTCACTATTTTGTTCATTATTTCATTTTAAGTTGATTTATTTAGTTGCAGTCAGTTCAGGGTTTTTGAAGTGAGTGAGTTAGTGCAGGTAGCGTCTTCGGGTTTAGGATTTCGGAGAGTATTTTTGTAACTCTTGAGGCTGACACATCTTTTTTGGAATCACTTGGAAAACTTTCTGAATCCACATATTTAAAATCACCTAGCTTTTACCACTAGTGCTGTATTTTTAAATGCTGCAGTTGTTTTTAAATTATTTTCCCATCCTGCCAGTGGTAGTTCAGAGGTCTGGAGTTGGACCAGAGTGGAAAGTCTGCTAGAGTGCTTGGATTTCCCAGGAGAGTTGTTCATGTGAGGCAGTGGTTGTGATCTAAGGAAGAGGAACCAGTGGTGCAGGCAGCTCAGCCAGAAAGATCTACTCAGATGGCATGCAGTCTGACACGCCTTGTGGAGAGATGCTGTTTTTTCTTAAGCGACTGTCCCTGATGGTGTGCCTGCCTGGAACTTTTGAAGCTTAGTGGTGTCTGGAGGGTTTGATTGATGATCAGTGGGAGTTTTCAGGAAGGGGGGTTGCCCTAGAGCTGCTGGAGGCAACAGCGGTGTGTTGGTCCATGATAGGAGACAGTGGTCTCAGCCCACTGGAGGATGGAAGTGATTAACTTGAGTTTCTGGGTTTCCTGGGGAGCCTGCTGTGGAGCACACCCCTTTCAGATCACATAGTCGGTGGGTCCATATGGGCGTTGAAAGTTTCTCTAGAGGTGAGCATTGGGGTGACCCTTTCCTGTTTTATCCCCCCCAACTGCCGTTTATTGTCCACTGGCATTCTTGCTGGGTGGTGAGGCAGGAACCACCGTATGAAAGTACTGGATGGTCAAATTTGATTGAGTGGCTGGATGTTATGCATACAGCTTATGGAAGGACTCCAAAATAAAACTACTACCGGGTAGAGTCTCCTGGGCCTGCATAAACCTTAACTTTTAGGCAATGACAGTGCCAAAATTGTTGGAACCCTTATAATTTCTATGTCTTTATTCTGAAATTTAGTGAGAGTAGACTTTAGTTTGAAAGACTTCTTTTGGTTTTGCCCTGCAGAAGTGGGAGCTGTGAAGGATGCTTTCACATAAAAAGAAACCTGCCTAAAGACACATAAGTGACTGTCTCTTTTCTGCAACAATGGACATTTTACAATAACCCTTCCAAATTACCTCTCTTTATTTGTTGTTTATTTGGTGTGTAGAAATGTTGGTGTGGTTGGTTTGGTGTGAATGCTTTGTGTAGTAAGGTGAATGGATATTGTCAGAGTGTGTGTGGGTATAAGTGTAATATATTGTGTGTTCGTTGTGGGGTTGTATGTTTGTAGTTGTAGATTGTGTGTGTGGAGTGTTATTTTGATTGATTTCAGAGGTATCTCTGGTTGGGTATCTGCTGTCTGCTTATTAGGATGTGTTGGGATGGTGTAAGGATGTCAGGTACTATTCCCCTACCAGGCTCAGGGACCTACATCCCTCTGAGTCTCCTCCACTGTCCCTGGAGATGTACAGGTTGTGTTGGACTCTGGGGATTGCTAGGGGGAGGAGGAGGGGTTGGGGCTGGGCCTGGAGGGGAACTAGAAAGGAGAGGGCGGATTGGAGTGGTGAGTTCAAAGAGACACCTTGGACAAAATGGGTCCAGGAAAGGGGTTCTCCCTGCCTGGTTCCCATACCCAAGGGCTCTACTCCATGCAGACAGGTGACACGGTCTTCCTTGGATACTCATCCAACTCAGATGGTGCTTTGCAATACAAGGTCCATTAAAAACAAGACTGCTTTAATAGTGGATTTTGTTGGGTCAGTGGACCTTGCTTGCATCACTGAGATCTGGCTGGATGAAAATGCTGGCCCAGTGCTGGCTTCAGCGATTCCAGATGGGTACTCGGTGATGCACTGTCCGAGAATGGATTGTAGGGGAAGGGGTATAGCCATTTGTTTCAGATCAGAACTGGGCCTCATGGAGATTCCAGTAGGGATTAATGACTCCTTTGAATGTATTGTGGGTGCGGGTGTAGGGTGCAAAATACTTCTCTTCTACCATCCACCAGGGGATGAGAAAGCTTTTCTACAGGAAGTCACAGATTTCATCATCAGAGTGGTTTTGGGATCCCCCTTATGGTTGATTCAGGGGGATTTCAATGCCTGGGTCAATGATGAACTCTCACAATTTGGTCAGGACTTCCTCCAGCTAATGAGTTCACTGGGTCTTACACAGGTTGTTACCACCGCTACCCACATTTTTGTTCATTCATGTGACTTGGTCTTCCTTCTGTGGATGGAGATATCCGACTGGATGATGGAGTCAGTCAGATGGTCTGACCATCACACTATGGGGTTCAGTTTCATGGCTACCCCCAATAGGCTTGTTCCATGGAGATGGTCTGGTACCGCCCTTTGAGGGGCATGACCACTGATGGCCTGAAGGTGATACTGAATCTATCAAGTATACCAAGTGTATGCAAGGATCCAGGAAACCTAGTACTTGCCTATAGTAAGGCGGTGACAGAGGCTCTAGATTCCTTAGCTCCTGTTCATTTTCACCCACTCACTTTTTGCCCAGGGTCCCCATGGTTTGATGGGACCATGAAGGAGATGAGAAGAGTGGGATGAATGCTAGAGAGGGGCTGGTGAAAAATGGGCCTGGAGTGTGACAGACTTAAATTGATGGACCACTATGTGGCCTGTCAATCGGCAATCACCCATAAGAAGGCAGAGTTCCTGTCCAGGGAGATTGCTGCTATGCAGAACCAACCAGCTCAGTTCTTCCAGACTGTGGACAGGTTGTGCAATCCAACCTGTCTTCAGTCTGGCAGAGCTTTCTCACAAGAAAAGTGTGAGGAGTTTGCTCAGTCCTTCGCTGATAAGGTTGCCACCATCAGGTCCAGGATTCATTCGGCCCCCTCTAAGGGGTATTGCAGAGGTCAGCAGGAGATGACAGATGCCCAGTTTGCCTGGTCTGACTTAAGCTAACCAGAAATCATGAATGTTGTGAGGGTCGTCCAGACTCTGCAGCCAACCAGCAGTAGTCTGGACCCAGGCCCTACACATCTCCTTGTGGGATGCATAGATGAAATTGGCCCGATCCTGACTGATAGTCTTGAGGTCATTGGAGAGGGGAATTTTTCCAGATCCCCTTAAGGAGGCAATTGTTCAACACCACCTTAAAAAGCTCTCCTTTGACCAGACTGTCCAGTTAACTAGCAGGTCTCTAACCTCCCCTTTTGGGGGAAGGTTATTGAGAAGGTGATTGCGCTACAGCTGGATGACCATTTATCTGGCCATGACATCTATGATTCTCTCCAGTCAGGATTTGGGAAGAGGCATAGTACCAAGATGGCCCTTGTCTGGGTACTAAATGATCTCCTAATAGTGAGAGATCAGAGGACATATTCCATCTTTATCTTCCTTGATCTCTCCACAGCATTTGACACTGTGGACCATAGTGTGTTGCTGGAGCACCTGCAGTTCATCTGTGAACTGTCTGGGATGGTCCTCAAATGGTTTCGATCCTTCCTCGAGGGTAGGACTCAAAGAGTGGTGTCTGGAATTTATTCTTCAGCTCTTCTTTCCCTGCCCTGCGGGGTACAGCAGGGCTCCATCTTGTACTCATGTTGTTCGCAGTGTATATGCTGCAATTGAGAGAGAGCATTAGATGGTACAGACTGAGTTTTCATTACTATGCCGATGATACTCAGCTGTACACTTCTTTTGTGCCTGGACAGGATGCGACCCTCTCAGTATTTAACAACTGTCTATCCAAGATCCAGGACTGGATGAGTGCTTGCTGGCTGCAGTTGAACCCACATAAAACTGAGGTGTTGGCGGTGGACCCAGATTAGCGAGCCATGGGTCTATCAGCTGGACAACCTTCTGAGCTTTGGCTCGGGGGTGTTCAGCTGGTTACCAAAGACTGGGTGCAGAACCTGGGTGTTATTTTTGATGACTTTCTGGCCCTAAAACCCCAGGTGTTAGCCGTGGACAAATCTTCCTTTTACCATCTTAGGAATATTGGCTGGGTGAAGCATCTGGTTCCTCCTGATGATCTAGCAGCGTTGGTCCACACCTTCATCACCTCCTGTCTTGACTACTACAACGTCCTCTACCTAGGGCTACCGGGGGTTGATATCTGCCACTTGCAGCTAGTGCAGAATGTGATAACAAGGTTACTGACTGGTACTTCAAGAGCCAGTCATATAACACCTATGCTCCATGAACTGCACTGTCTGCCAATACAGTGTCAGTTCACCTTCAAGGTCAAATTACTGACCGACAAAGCCCCACATGACCAGGGATCCCATTACCTAAAAGATCACCTTCATCCTTACCGTCCCCTCTATCCTCTTTGATCCACTGACAAGGGATTGCTAGAGATTCTCAAGGTCTGTTTAAAGTCATCGTGGGCCCAATCTTTTACTTTCATGGCCCTGACCATGATGAATTCTCTACCTCAGCGGGTCAGAGATTGCCAGACCATCCAGAGTTTTAAGACGGCCTTAAAAACACATTTATTTAACTTAGCGTACCCAGATTTAAAGAGATTGAGCTTGTTTTAACTGTTTTATGTGATCTGATATTTGTAATATCATGGTTTTGATCTGATATTTTATTTGGTATTTGTGCATTAATTTTATCTATTTGTATTATGTACAGCGCCTTGGTTTTGACAAAGCCGATTTATAAATAAAGAATTAATTCATTCATTCAAAAAGAGAAGAAGAAACTGAGAAGAGAGGACATGCAGCAGAGAGAAAAAGAGTTTCAACATTTAGAGGCACAGAGAAAAGAAGAAATGCAACAACTCGAGCAACAAAGTAGAGAAGAGATGCAGCAACAGGAGCAGCAAAGAAGAGATGAGATGCAGCAGTGGATGGATGCCTTGCAGTTTATCAAAACTGGAGAATCTGGCACTGGTCCAGCACAGCAACAAGACACAAACAACTTAAAATACATTAAACTTACAAAGTTGTGTCCTTCATATGATATTGAAGCATACTTGACAACTTTTGAAAGGATTGCTACAGCCTGCCAGTGGCCAAAGCAACAATGGGAAATCAGACTGGTACCTTACCTGACAGGTAAAGCTCAACTTGCTTACAGCAATAATGACACTGCATAGTCAGAAAACTATGACCTGGTGAAAAGCAAAATCCTGAAAAGGTATGACATCTCAGGAGAGACATACAGACAGAGATTTTGGTCTCTGAAGTACGACTCAGTTGACAATCCTCAAGAAGCTTTCACCTGACTCGGAGAACTCCTTATAAAATGGCTCCAACCAGAGGGCAAAACAGTCTCACAGATCATCAAAATATTTGTAATGGAGCAATTCATCAACATCCTACCCACATATGTACAGCTTTGGGTAAAAGAACACCAACCAGAAAGTGGGGAAAAGGCTGTTTCTTTGGCTGAGGACTACCAAATGGCCAGACAGACACCACAGCAGTGAGGTATCAGCCAAGCACTAGTAAGACACTCTTTTTTCCCATTTAAACTCCAAGTCTGATAAGAATTCTGGTGTGTGTAACAAATCTGCACCCAAAGACTTTATTTGCTATAACTGTAATAAGCCAGGTCATACTGCGGGAAATTGCCGTAGTTAGAAGAGTGGCACTAGAGCAGATTTGTCCTTAGCAAATTGGGGCAAGCATTTAACAGATGTGAAGGTGGGAGATAAGACTGTGAAGGGACTTATAGATTCGGGAAGCAGACAGACCCTAGTGCATACTGAAGTGCTGGGAAAACAGTGTGCAAAAGGACCAGGTACTGGTGTTTTTCTGCATCCATGGGGACACTCAATACTATCCCACCAGCTAAGTGACTCTGACTATTAATGGGGTATCGCACCAAATGAAAGTGGGGGTAGTACCTAAGTTATCTGTGATTATTGGAAATGACTTTCCAGGATTTACTGAGTTAATCAAAGAGGGAGTAAATCCTGATGTTTCAGCAGCTGTGGTGACAAGAGCTCAGGCAAAGAAAATCTGAGATGGTGGGGACTCTTTCTGTTTCGCTGATTTTGATTCAGACTTGTTTGAGCACAGCTCCAACATCCAGAAGTACAGGAAAGAAAGATGACACCTGAAGAAACAATGGCAACAAAAGACTGATGAACATAAGGGGTTAACATATGAAACTGCTGAAACTAAACTAACTGATTGTGATTTTGTTTCACAGCAAGCTTCTCTCTGGGGTTATTTTTAGCAGCTGGGGGTGAAACCAAAATAGGGTGAACCTGTGTTTAAAAAATGTAATGGGCTACTGTACAGAGTTTGGGTTAAATCTCAGATACAGGGCCAGCTAGAACAATTGGTTATACCACAAAAAACATAGATCTGAGTTGTTACAGATAGCACACGGTATGGCTGGTCACTCGGGGAGGGATCGCACTCTTGCCAGATTGCTGTACAGATTTTACTGGCCTAGAATTCATGAAGATGTTGCTACCTATTGCAGTTCTTGTGCTGAGTGTCAGATAGTAGCCCCAGTGACTGAAAAAGACAAGCTGCCCCTGGTGTCCCTATCCTTGATAGATGTGCCTTTTGAGAGAATTGCAATGGATGTGGTTGGTCCCTTAGACAAAAGTAAAAAAGGGTAATCGATTCATTTTGGTAGCATGTGACTATGCTACTCGATACCCAGAGACCGTTCCAATGTGTACTGTCACAGCCCCAAAAGTTACAGCAGAGCTTGCCAAAATTCTCAGCAGGGTGGGCATACTGAAAGAGGTTATTACTAATCAGGGTAGTAATTTTGGTGCTGCATTACTGAAGTAGCTGTACCGACTACTTGGTATCCCTGCCATAAGAACTTCCCCCTTATCACCCTCAGACAGACGGTCTTGTTGAGTGAATCAAACCCTAAAATGCATGTTAAAAAGGTTTTTAAAAGGGGTAGGGAAAGTCTGGGACTGATACTTACCTTACCTGCTTTTTGCTTATAGAGAAGTGCCACAGGCATCAACAGGTTTTTTCAACATTAGAAATGCTACATGGTATACAACATAGAGGGCCACTAGATGTAATGAAAGAAACATGGGAAGATAACCCCCATCAGAAATAATCTACTGTATTACATCTTATATGTGTGCCCTGAGAAAGAAGCTGACAAAATATGTTGAAATCACCCATAGTAATCAGGAAGACGTACAAAACCAGCAGAAGGTGTATTATGACCATGGGGTAAATGAAAAAAGGTTTTGAGCCAGGTGAAAAGGTCTTGCTACTGTTACCCAGTACGGAAAATAAACTGTTAATGAAGTGTCAGGGGCCTTATAAAGTGCTTAGATGTACTGGTACAGTTAACTATGAGATTGAGACCCCATACAGGAAAAATCCTACTAAGATATACCATGCTAACCTCATCAAGAAATGGGTTGAAAAAAACACCAAAAGCTGCTTTGCTAGTTTTACCAGAAACTGATAAAGAAGATATTGATGTACCTTATGATAGACTGGAACAAACTGTAACTGCTGATGCTGTAAAGGTGAATGTTTCCTTAATCTCCAAACAAACCACAGAAATGTGTAACTTGCTAAAGATATTTAACAGTACTTTACCACAGTACCAGGTTGAGCAAAAGGGGAAGAGCATGTAATAGTGACAAGGAATACTTGCCCTATTAGACGAAAGACATACAGATTACCAGAGTGGTTAAGAGCAGACATGGTTAAGGAAATACAAAAAAATGAAAGAACTGGGTATCATAGAAGAGTCAAGAAGTGCTTGGCCATCACCAGTGGTGATTGTAAACAAAATAGAAGGGGGTGTAAGAATCTGCCTTGATTTCAGGAAACTTAATCAAGTGTCAGAATTTGACAGTTATCCTATGCTCAGAATAGATGATTTGTTGGACACACTGGGGAGTGCCAAGTATATCAGTACCCTGGATCTCATCAAGGGTTACTGGCAAATCCCCCTAGCTAAAGAATCCAGAGACAAAACTGCATTTGCCACTCCTGTAGGATTCTATCAGTTCACCACCATGTTGTTTGGTTTACATGACACATCCGCTACATTCCAGAGGTACATGGAAGTAATTTTATCCCCAGACACTGGTTATTGTACTGCAAACAGGGATGATGTCGTGGTGTACAGTCCAGACTGGAAAAGCCACCTACGAGCAGTTATCCAATCGATCAAACAGGCAGGTCTGACAATTAATCCTACCAAGTGTGCACTGGGCATGCAGGAAACCAGATATTTGGGCTGTGTTTTAGGAAATAGAGAAGTCAAGCCAGAGGTTTCCAAGATAGAAGCTGTAGCTGACAGCCCTGTCCCTAAAGTGAAGAAGCATGTCAGGTCATTTTTAGAGCTGGCTGGTTATTATCAGAGAGTTGTTCCCAGCTTTGCTGAGTTAGCTTCTCCCCTCACTGAACTCACAAAGAAATGGTTCTTGAATAATGTGAAATTTACCCCAGAGTGTGATGAGGCTTTTTGGGCCATTAAGGCTGCATTATGTTCAGCCCTTTTTAAGAAGCCCAGACTTTGAGAAACAATTTCTGTTACAGACAGATGCATCAGAGGTAGGCCTAGGTGCAGTCTTGAGTCAGCATATAGATGGGAAAGAACATCCTATTCTATTCATAAGTAGAAAATTGTACAACAGAGAGAAAAGGTTCTCCACTATTGAAAAGGAATGTCTTGTGGCAAAGTGGGCCATGGAGTCCCTTAAGTTTTACTTACTAGGAGCTGACATTGTACTTGCAACAGATCACAATCCTCTCTGTTGGCTTAACCAAATGAAGGATAAAAATTCTAGAATCACACGGTGGTACCTGACACTACAGCCATTTTAATTTAAAGTGATGCACAAATCTGGAAAAGAGAATATCAATGCTGATTTTCTGTCAAGATATGGATCAGGAATTAAAAATTCCAAAGGTTGAAAAAATGTGAGGTGAAACTTCTCTGCTTGCTAAGCTGCATATGCACTGAACAGTAAAAGTTATAAGCTAATGTTAGATGGAAATTTAATAGAACGTTTTGGAAACCTGTTTGTGTAAAACAGGTTCCCTCTTAAAGAGGGGGGCATGTGACTTGACTGAATAAGGCCCTGCCCCATTTGTTATGCAGAAAGAGTTTAAATGCAAGGGTCTGTTCTATCATCTTCTTTTCTGTCTCTTGTCTGTCTGTTTGCACAACCAAATTTTCTTGTGAGACCTAGGAACTGATTACTCAGGCGGTTTCACAATTCTCCACCTCTCACTATTTCTCCACCTTCTCTTGCTGTTCTGTATTTTCTTCACCCTTGCACATCTGAAGAATTATAAAAATATATGTGAATGTCTGTGTAAAACTCTATGTGAAACTGGGATCCCTTTGTTTAAAACGGTATATAGTTATACTGTTGAAATGATTGCAAAAAGCTATTTGGAACTCAAGGGGTTAACCTGAGATGCAGTTTTTAAGCCTTTTGTAGAACTGTAAACAAGAGGTCAGTTCTAGGTCACTCTGTTCTTTTTGTTGCATCTACAAGGAATTAAACTTTCAAGAACATTCCATAAACTTACAAGAACATTCTGTGAGAAGCAGAATATCTCTTAACCCAGGGAAAGACTTATAAAAAGAAAAGCAATGCTTTTGCTAGAGAGACAATGAGAGTGAGAGACTGAGAGACTAAAACTTTGAATTAAGAGAAGAAACACTCAGAAGAAGGACTTTGTTTTCTCTGTTTGTACTGCCTTTGTAAATAGTTAGACTGAATAATTGTTACTTTTTTATTTTGCTGTTATTGAAAAAAAGAAAATGATGTTTGTGAATTTTTTAACTGTTCCTGGTTTTCCTACGCTTTCTGACCTGTGCCTCATGAGACTCAGCAATTCTATGCAAGGGATACCTTCAAAACATTTTAACAACTCTCAGCAGAGTTCCAATATGACAGAAGAGACCACTACCACTACTTCCAAATCAGGACATATTTCAATACCACACTAGGACTCATCCAACCTCCAGGTCCCCTCCCAGCTATATTCACATTTATAACTAACATCCTAGGGGTAGATGGCCTGAACACGTTACCTCTGGATGCTATCAGGTCTTTCTAGTAAGCAAAGCCACTACTGAGGCCACTAACATACTGTGGGAAGCAAAGTTAAGTATAGATCTTTCAGAGGCCACATGGTCTGCAGTATGCCTAAGGTAGCATAAGGTTTCCAGCTCCTACTAGCGGAGGGAGTTTGGATAGAAATCAATTATAAGGTACTTCCAGACCCCACAAATAACTGTAAAATTTCTCACAAGTAGAGATGCCTCCTGTTGGACTGGCTGTGATCAGGAGATAGCAATGCACACCCACATATTGTAGTTATGCTCAGTTGCACACCCTACTGGACACAAATATAGAAGGATACAAATGGGGTAGTTATTAATTTTGGCATGCTATCATCAGAGGCAGCCTTGCCCTTAAATTCCCTGACACAAATTAAGAATAAACATAACCTATATATCCTAGGAATTATGTTAACTGCGTACAGGAAAGCTATAACTCAACTGTAGTTATAACCAAACCCCCAATCCAAACTCAGTGAGAAGATATCCTCATAGATATATATAAACTAGAAAAACTAATAGCTCACCTCCAGATCAAACTCCCCCTTCTACAAAACAAGTGGAACTCCTGGTTACTGTACAGTATATTATGGAGCATAGGAATGATGTCCTCCCTTGAATAGTGGATCACAATGGGCAGTGTAATATACTGACAGTAATAATGGGACTGGGCTGGACAGACTCATTCTGCCCCCCCCCCCAAAGTGGGAACAGCCATGACCCAGCTGGTCAATATTAACAAATTTTATTTTTATTTTTTATTTATTATTTATTTAACTTTTCAGATATAACCATTGAGCAAGGAGCTCATTTACAAAGGTTCCATGTTAAGAGACAATAAAACAGTTACAATAAGACAGATTACATTGGCACAATACACATAGAGAGAGATTCAGATATCTAACATAGGCATACTAGCTCGTCATGGCAGGTACTAAGTAATTGATTACAAGCAGATGCTAATGACATGTTTAAGTGGTAACAAAAGCTGCCTAGGTTCCAGGCTTTGTCATTTGTTTCAGGTACTTCTTCTACTAAAATAGTTGCAAGTATGGGAAGGAAAGAGGGAGTGGGAGTGGATAAGCAATAGGCTGACTCCTAGAAGTATTCTGGGAGAGCAATTTGTGACAGGTGAAGAAAGTGGAGGTAAAATAGGGAAATAACGGAGGTGAGCACCAAGTGAGCGGTGAGATAATGTGGATGAAGGTATGAGGTAAGGGCTGGTTTGGGGTGGTGAGACAGTAAGAACGAGGAGGGGGAGAGTAAAACAAGGATGTGAATTATAGGAACTAGGGCATGCAAAGAGGGGGCAGGAGGGAATATAAGCAAGTATATGATCTAGTCCATGGGGGATTTATATCAAATAGGGCAGAGTCATAGAGTTTAATTTACTCACCGTGGAGTAACTATCCCTATGATATCTAAGTTTGAACCCACCAGACCTTTCAGCCTGGCCCATGACTGTGGCAGGATTGTTATGATGCAAATGAAGCTGTCACTGTGACCAATGCATACCATTGCAATATCTCCTGTAACTGCTTGCAAATAAAATCTTTTCAATAAAATTTAAGTTTTAAAAATTAAAGAATACTATACAGTTGGCCTGACAAGACATCCCTCCACAAACCTGTGCTGGTTACTGTTCTGAAGCCCATTTCTCTTCAGGTAGTCCACTAAGTCCTCTTTGACTAGTGTCTCCATCAGTTTACTTGCTATGGAGGGAAGACTAAAGGGTTTGTAGTTTCCTGGTTGTTCTTTGTCTCCTTCTTTGTGAAGCAGAACTATGTAACTACATCAGCTACCTGCCAATCTTTTGTAACCACCTCCAAATGTAGAGAGCTATTGCATAGCCCAAGAAAGAGCATCCAGGGACTAAATCTCACATAAAAGATTCATAAAATGGGTAACCCATGTATCAGGGGCTACATGAGCATTTACTTCAATGCTATAGTTGCTAGTACCTCTGTCCACCATTAACCAGAATGCCTTGGTACCATTTCTATCAATTATTTCAATAATTTTCATACACAGAGAATAGTGCTATATTTTTTTTTGATTCATTAAACAAGAATGGACCTGTAGGTTTTTCTGTTCTTATTAAAGGGGAAGTCTCCCATAGTTTCACACCAATATTTTCCCAGCTCCTTATGTGTAAATGTTGTGTGCCTCCTCCAGTTGTCAGCAGTCCTATTTCTGTACAAATCCAGATTATAAATAAAAATATACAGCCCCCAGAAGTTATCAATGTGTTCATCCTCCATTTTATTACCATCAATGTTTCTGAAGGATGATGTCATCAGAGCAACAGATAATGGTGCTGCACTAAATGCAGTTCCACCAGTAAACTAAACCCACAGTGTTTGGTTCCCCACTCGAGTAATGGAGGAACCCTTTACGTGTTGTGCACATCCTGAAGTGCAGGTCTAATAGGGACTAGGACCATGTGAGTGAGATGCAGCACTGATTTGAGGTATATACAGTAGTGGGGGGCCACCTCCTGCTCCAGGGAGACCCTCCAAGTCTTCCTTGACAAGTTTACCACAGCCCATCCTTCCCTTCAGTACACTGTTGAAGTATCCTCCTCTACACTGCCTTTTCTGGATATCCAGCTGTCAGTCCAGAACACTGGTCTGAAGACATCAGTCTATTACAAATCAACTGACTCTCTCAGTTTCCTCCTCCACAGCTCCTTCCATCCTAAACATGTCAAGAATGGCCTGCCTTATTCACAGTTTCTTAGACTTCGCAGGTTATGCAGTGAAGAGGATGATTTTGCTGAGCAGACCCAAATAATGCATAGTTTTTTTATCAACAGGGGATACCCTAAAAGCACAGTGGACAGAGCACTCTCCTGGGTCAGTAACATGCCCCGTAACCTTGACCCCCACAGGAGGGATACTGTCACACAAGAACAACAGCAAATTCCACTAGTTCTTCCTTTCCATCAGAGCACACCGTCTCTTCACAGGATCATCACTAGTAACTTTCCCATTTTGCAAACTGACCCTAACATTGATGCTTCCTTTACAGAACCACCTATTGCCTCCTACCGGCGGCCACCTAACCTGCGGAATCTCCTGTTTAAAAGCAGCCTACCTACTCCTAACAGTTTCTCCCTCCCAGGTACCAAACCTTGCAACAGGACTCGCTGCTACATCTGCAAATTTATTTCCAGTGTGACTGAGATTAGGGGCCTACAGGTGTTTTCACATCACCAAGGAGTTCTCATGCACCTCCACTAATGTGTGTATGTATTCTTTGCAGGAAGTGTACAGCTATTTACAGGGAAACTGGTAGGCATCTTGCTGACCGTTTCAGGGAACATTACAGAGCAGTCAGGAATGGAGAAACTGCTAAACCCATTGTATCCCACTTTATCTCCAGGGACCACAATGTCAATGACCTTTCTGTTTGTGTTCTTCAGCAGGGCTTCTGGGATCCTGACCATAGAAAAAACATGGAAGCCAAGCTGATCATCCGCCTTGGCTCCCAGCAGCCCTCTGGTTTAAATTATAGACTTATTTTCCACTAACATCTTTCAGCCATCCCTTTTTTTTCCCTAAAGTCTATTTGTTTTTGTACTCATTTATTTTATTTTTCATTTTCACCATATGTCTCCATTTCTGTCTCCTTCCCACACATTTGTCACCTTTCAGCCTTCTTACTAGGCCCTGTTAATTAGTCTCCACCTGGGAACTTCCCCCAGCTCTTTCACTCCCATTATGCTTTATCTTTCTCATCATCACCTTTTTGTTTCACAGATTCTCTCTTAATCTTACCATGTATCACTTCTTCTCCCTGAGCCTCCCCTTTCTTCTTTCTCCACATATATATCTCTCTCATTTTACCTCTCTTCTACACTAACTTGTTTTTTTTTCTCTTTTAGATATTTCCTGAAGAAGACCTAAGGTTGAAACGTAGATTTTTAACTCTATTTTCTATTTTCGGCATGCATTTAATATAACCATTTTGTTTTGCTTTTAGACCACATGCTGATGCAGTGCCTTGTTTTGGTTTTTACAAATTCATATAAGGAAGTGCCTGTATGTGTTGTCTTTCTGTTAGCAAAAAACAGTTTACCCAATAAATGACTCTGGGTACAATAAGAGTTTTAAGTGGTATTATACAGCTGTTTTATTATGTTATTTGTGTGTCAGCATTCTCTGTTTTGATTGACACCAGCAGTGAGAAACAATCTTGCAAATATGCCCCTGTCCCTTTGTAACTAGGCAGTCAGTGACTGGATGGCTGCTGTAAGGCAATAAAGAGTTCAGCTATAACAAAGAATAAGTTACCAGGAAAGCATCAGCTGCAGCATATGAAAGAAGGATAATCTAGTGGTTAAAGCACAGGCATAAGAACTGGGAGACTCTGGTTCAAATCCTACTAGAGTCCCTTACTCTCTCACCCTTAACAAGTTCTCCTAACCTCCTTGGGAACTGTGATTGCCCTTCAGATCCATGACTTTAAAAGTGCCCCATTCCTATTATAAATCATTAGCAGTGATGTGAGAGCTACATCACTTCACTTTGAAGGTCCTGAGAACAAGCTGTGGCAGCCTCCCCCCCCCCACTTTGTAATGCCAGCATTTGAAGTAGGATGTCCCTAACAAATCAGATGCTCAACTTCAGCTGTTGTAGATAAAGAAACTAATCAGTCTCAGTGTTTGTAGTGCTCTGTATTTGCTTAGCTCATTCCTCCCATGTCCTATGCATTGTGTGTCTTGGTATTTCCAGTCAGAAACTCAGATGTAAGGAGCATTGAAATGTAAAACAATACACTTTATAAAATAAGTGCTCTAGCTCTCCACTTTCAGGCTGCTGAAATGGGGTGTGTATCATTTGTGCAAAGGAGGAAGTCAGTGTTTTGTGATCCTCTGAGAAACTGCCCAGGCCCACCTTGTAAATGAATCTTCTCAAGGGTGTTCACCTGGTTCAATACAGATTGACTGATTGACTGCTTGATTGCCTGATTGATTGACTGATTCAGTCTACTGCTCTCCACATGTTACAACTGTCTCACAGAGAGAAATGAGCAGTACAAAGAACATATTTTGTTTTCTGTGAATTAAATACTATTAGATGTATTATTTGCTCTATACATACAGTATTAAGGCTACAAGTACTACTCCTTGTGTGAGTTGCATGACAGAACTGACTCAAGTCATTGCAAACTTAAACTAAACTCAGGATAGACAGCATTGATAACCTTGTTTTCTTCTGCACTGTTGCTGCAGTGACAACAAGGAATGGGAGGGGCTGTATTACAAGTGACTCATTTGCATGTAAATGGAGGTTTGATTGACACTTTATTACCTTGTGTCAGAGCCTCAGACTCTATATATTTGTTGCAACAGAAAAAATGACTGATCTCTTATTGACATATGTACAGTAATTGATGTAATGTATCGAAAATACATCAAACATATCCAAATCATAAATATACAGGACTCTTCTCCTTTAAGAATTTTATAGTTAGCCCTACTCAGGTTTTTCTTTGTAAATCTAATAGAAGCCAATAATTGAGTTTCTTTCTTCTCTCAGTGCCTGTAAAACCATCCTGTGTTTTTTTTAATTCTTAGAACAATAATACAGAATTGTGTGCAAGATGTCCAATAAAACATTAGCTCTATCATACAATAATTCCACAGATTCAGTTTTCAATTGAAAGATTAATTGGGTGAAAAATGGGCAAGCAACACTGATCGTTTCTTCTCCAATTTAGGGTTCATTAATACCCATTTCTTATTATGTATTTCATAAATGGCAGAATAGCATTATTGGATGTAATATCATTAATCTTAGGGTTCCCTTCCTGATCTAACTGATTCCATTCCAGGTAGAGAAGAAAATGATCCCTCTTCCCTCTGATAATTATTCTTTGTGTGTTCGACATCTCTAAAGGTCCATCCCACAGTGCCAGAGCAATCACTAAGACTCTCAAGGAAGTAAATTAACTTACCTGATCACAATTATCCCCCTAACAATCTGCTATCAGTGGCACAAGACTACCATCTTTTATACTCTCAATACATTTCACACCAGTATGATTAGTCTTATCATCAGCGGTTTTATGTAAAAACTTGGTGGCATTAGAGAATACCCAATTATTGATTGTATTATCAGCAAGTCCATCAAATAAACTTCTTTGTGCATTAAAATCCCCAACCAAAAGGATCCCTGCATCTGGATTATGTAGTTGGGATTGCAGTATGTCTTTTTTTAGTTGATCCCAGACTTCTTCATTGAAAAATGTAGAAGATTTAGGGAGGATATACTGTATATACTCATGAATATGTATAGTTTATGTGCTAAAAATAGCCCCCCCCCAGAAGGGGTACTCAACTTATCTGTGGGGTCAGCCTATCTGCAGGGATTTACCAAGGTTCTATATCCTGCTTAGCTCTCGCAAATGCAACTGCCGCTAGCCTAGTGTAAAAAAAATATATATATATATAATATATATATACTCTGTTTGACAATGCTCACTGAGCGGCTCCCCCCCCCCTTCCTTTCCCTGCTAATTCCTCCTCCCCTATCTCCCTCCTTTCTACTCCCACCAGCTCTTCCCTGACCATAAGTTTTGCACCTTTTGTTATCTTTTGCTTCGTTGGAGATTGTATTCTATTGTAACAAAATTGTAATTGAACTGTAACTTTTTTGTTTGTAAGTACTGTGTCCCTTGTACTACTGTTCTGATGTCCACTTTGTGACAAGGTACCTTTGTAAATGAGCCTCTGGCTCAAAGGTTTCTAAACTGATGTTTAACTAAATAAATAAATATCTGGTGTTGGCCACAAAACGGATTTTGCCATCCATTCTGAGCAGCAAAATAATGTCTGGAATTTTGTTAAAATTGACAAGGAAAAGGAGGGGGGGTAAACTAATATGTGAGGTTGACTTATAGGTGAGAATATTTGGCCAAACATTAAAAAGTATAGCCTTAGCTCTAATGATCTTTAGCAAGATTACTAAAAAATTATCCAACTGAGTAATCTTATAAGGGGCTAGGAAAGATCCAGCTTTATAACAGCAGACCAAACCTCTTGCTGCTCTCCCAAACTCCTCTATTTTTCTAGCTGGTACCTAGAAAGCTTCAAAATTATTGGTATCAAGAACCTGGCCTTGTACATGCCAGGTTTCTTTTTGTAATTAGTATTTTATCTCCTGTAGCTGCCCAACCAGCCCCATTCCAGTCTGGTCCCCCCAGTCTTATCACCCAGCCTCTCTGGGACTTACCCATTCATGCCATCTGTCCTCTGCCTGAAGACTCTGGAGAGCCCAGTCCCTGGTGTGGGGTCTGCGGGGAACAGGGCCTGCATCTTACTATACTCAAGGGGGGTCAGCCTCAGTTTTTTTCTCCCCTGGCCTGTGGCATGTGCAATGGCATGTTGTGCAAGCTCCACCTCTGCAGAGACATCTTCTGGTATCAAATCGGTTGACACCTTCTGTCACATTCCACTGTGCTGACACTTAGAATCTCCAGATGGTAGCTGCAGGACACCCTTTCCAAGACAGAAGAACTGTCCTTGGGATGCCCAGTCCTCCCTCCCACAGCCGACTCCCAAGTGACTCAAGTCCATTCCTGAATCTGGGCCACTGGTGTGATAGGAGGTGAGGTACTCTGCAACTCAATCCTCCACGCCACCGAGCCAGCTGTGTGCCAGGTTTCTTATGGACAAAAAATCAGGAATTGCATAATAAAATCCAGCCATTCCTTATCTGTAAATGTTTGCTGTACACGAGTAACATTCCAAGAAATAATTGAGGAGGTAGTATTCCCAGCATCTAACTTTTCAACATGCGGTGCAGGTTTAGTACCTCTCTTTCTGTGACATAATTCAGCCACGTGTGATTTTCTAAGAGATGAAATGTGTTATGAGTTGGAACATTATATGGAGGCTTGGTTGATATATCCACTAGTGAGGATTCTGTTGTAAAATTATTCACTGAACACTACAAGTTGTTAAGAGCATGAATTCCCATGGCATCCACTGTCCCAGTCTTAGTCTTAGCTAGCATTCTACTGTATCAGCAGCTTCCTTATGTTTGAAAATAACACCAGCCAGTCCACCATCACACCATCCTTCCCTTCTCTGCACCCTAAGTACCCTTCCACTTCCCAGCAGAATCTGTAGGTAGTGTCTTTGAAGAATTACAAATACAGCTTGGAAATGTTATATCATTTTCCCTTGCAACTGGGTCATACCAAAATACCAGAACTGTCAGCTCCCCAATTTTTCTTATTAGATTGGATCCACTTTAGATTATATTTCTCAAGTGGCAAGCTGTTATTACAAAAATAAATGTTCAATTCTATTGACAATACTGTATATACAATATTAACACATTGACTTCCAGTTAGTCTCTAGCTCTATATACTTTGACAATATCACCACTGTTTATCTCCACCCCCATATCTACTCTAAAATGTTTAGTCACATACTTAGTTAGGGATGCCTCTGTTTCAACATCCCTTTTATGCAGGCCATATAATTTTAACAGGCCTTGATCCACCCAGGATCTCAGTTGCATATTTTCAGTAATGGCAGCATCAGCAGAAAGACCTCTTTGTTAAACTAGCTCACTAGGTGCATCATTACCCAAAGAGTTAGTACTTATTCCCTCCTGAATGTTTAACCTTTCAAGATTTGCTTCTGTGTTTCTATGTAATTTACTAATAAACTGATTCCAGCCTGTTTTCAAGGACAGAAGGTCTAAAAGCAATAATTGAATGTTAGCCTCAATTTTTTTACCATGTTTTTAAAATAAAATCTTGCTACTACCTAAGTTAACAAGCCTATTCTGACATATATCCACTTCAGAATGCCTTAACTCCTGTAATCTATTTCCTTTTTTTCAACCTCAAAGGCAATTATGGTAGCCCCTTAGCCTACAGATCAATTTCTTGCCTTTCAGGAGTGGTTCTTCCTTCTTTCAGTGTTATTAATTTATTTAACACATTTCTGTTTTTTCTGTATTTTCCCTTTTTTCCAGTATACTCATATTGTTCATCCTCCATTACTATAGGACTAAAGCCATGCCTAATTGCTTCTTCCACCTGCTGTACAATGACAGAGGAGGACTCCTTAGGGGAGCCCCAATATTCTAGTACTATCATCTATCTCAGCTCCATTAGTAGCCATATCTTCCCTGTTTGTATCCATTTAATATCTCACAATAAATAATATCTCATAATAACAAATTGCTCCATGAGCATCAGATTGACAGCATATTGATTACTTATATTTAAAATGTGTTTACTTAAATAGGACAGAAAATAAGTTAATGGTTCTTTAACTCAATCCTTATGATTCAACATAATATATTTACTCAGAAGTATCTTTACTTTAGAACTATTTGCAAAGGAACAGTGCAGTAGATAATGCACTGCCCCCGCTATTTAAGTTTGCTTGTGCATATGCGCACAACAAATATTTTGTTACAAAGAACCCCTTTTCAGAGGTTTCTCACTACTGTGTCCAATGGAGCTCAAGCTGCAGTGGGCTTGGCAGTGACAGACCAATGACCAGGCACTCTGATACTGACACAAGTCACTGCTGGCTGGATGGAAACTTCTCATGCTTTCATCTTCATGAAGTTGTCCAGCAATCAGCTGAGCAGCATCATGCTTGGCATGCTTTTCTATTGCCCCCAAATGTGCTTGAATTCCCAACAGACTGAGGAGATCATGAGCAAGTCTGAGCAGCAGCTGTTGCACATGTTCATCCTGAAGAAGAGCCTGAACCCAAATAAGAATGCCGTGGTGCCCCAGTAAATGCTGGACCTGTACCGTTTGCACTCAGGCAAGGGGACCAGACCACCCATTGACCAGCAGCTCAAAAGATTGGCCAGCTGGGCCAACACTGCCAGGGACTTCCACCATGAAGGTAAATCACTGACTGAGGGCCACACAGGTAAAGGTGCCTGAACAATGTCTAAACATGGTCAGGCAGCATGAATAAATACACACACACACACACACACACACTTAATGTATGTATTTTAGAATATTAATTGCAGATGAGTCAGCAGTTCAAACTGCAGCAGCCGACTGACCCCAGACAGTAAATATTGTAGTAACAGACAGAAAACAGTAAATAGTTAAGAGCAGACTGAACCTAAACAGAAAATTCTACAGGAGCAGACTGATACTAAATAGTAAAAACTCAGTGGGTGTAAAAGACATTAAACTGCAGAGCTCCATTACTTAATAAAAATATATATATTAACACCTTGCAATGAATGACAGTGAATACAGGCTTATCTTCCTGTAAACCCTGGCAAGATTTTTGTAGCTCGATTTGGATTAGCAATTCCCACTGATTGCTTTGGTTTCTATTGCTCAGTTGCTGAAGTCACCCAATTTACAGGTGATCTGGGATCATTGCTAATCCCCATGAGATATCACTGCATCAGTCAATTGCATTGTTCCAACAAAGACTTTCTTGTCTTGTGTTAAACCTACCAACAGCCACAGCATAAATCTAAACTGAACATCTATAAACAGACGGATAACAGGTTTGTAATTCTGTCGGTCATTGAGATCATAGCAACACACATAAAGGTTGAACAATTCACTGTTTACCCATGGGATTAATTCGCCATACATACAAGTTCAGAATTTAAAAGTACTTTTTTATTCTATTTATGGTAGCCAGGGACATACTAAATTCTGAATCCCCCTCACTCTAATCACTCTTTGTGAAAATGAAAAGACCAATGAACCACCAGAATAGCACTCAGAACTAGCTATTCTTTAACACCTATTGCCACATGCATGAATTATTCCATTCTTAGCCATAGCCATGCATACAAGTGCCTGGATTATTAATGGTACTTCTGTATAACAGCTTCAATCATTTCTTTTGGCTGTGGTTCACAATAAACACAGCCATACAGTCAAGCCATACAAAAATGAGGTATTGAACTCTAGGAGAGCTGACTCTGGCAAAATGGGAGTGTATCTCAGAAAAGCACTAGCAAATGGACAAGAAGGAGGGGTGGAGGAACAATGGGGAAAAATCAGAACTACCATCACAGAAGCAACAAGCCTTTGTGTGAAGCAAATAAACAAAACTAAATGAAGGAAAAAAACAGTATGGTTCTCAAAAGAGGTGGTGGGGAAGGTAGGGAGAAAAAGATAGCATTCAGGAAGTATAAGGAAAAATTGAAGGAGCAGGACAGAGAGCTGTACCACTTAAAACAGAAGGAAGCGGGGAAGGCAGTCAGAATAGCAAAGGCCCAAACTGAGGAAAAGATAGTCAACTCAGTTAAGAAGGGGGATAAAACCTTCTATAGGTACATTAGGGAGTGAATGAAGACCAATGGAGGGATAGTGAAGCTTAATAAAGGGGAGGGGGTGGGCAGAGGGTGACAGTGAAAAAGCAGAGATGCTGAATGAATAAGTCTGCTCAGTATTCACAAAAGAAGAGGAGGGGGTGGTACCTAATCCAATCAATTGAAGCACTCTGGATAGGGGGATCAATACCAGCCCATTCACAGAAGAAGGGGTCCTGATTAGCCAGCTGGACACCTTACCTCATGCTATGTTAGCGACCCATGTTCCGGGATGAGCACAGGCCACTGAGGGTTAGCAGGGGCAGAGAAGGATTGAGCATCCGAGGGACTGCTCTCCTTCTCTGGGGAGGGGGTACATCAGTGGATGGCTCCTGACTGGCCCCTAGCAGAGGCTGGGGGGCAGTGCGCTAATGCTGCAAAAGGGGGCAGAGATGGGGCAGATGCCTGGATGAGCATGTGCAGATATGTGCACGCTCCCTCCACTGACATCATTGCATGCCTCACCTCAAGGGAAGAAAAATGGAAAAACCTGGCTCCTGGTCGGGCAGCATGAGCTTCCAACCTCTACGGCCCAACCCCAAATAGTGCTTCCTCATCTGGATCCTTCCTAGGTGAGTCAAGCTTGGGAGGAGGCTCCTTCCCACCCTACCATGGGGGTAAGCTGTGGTGGAATTGAGGAGGTTGATCTTATATCAGGAATGAGAGCTGGGAGGTCGGTTGGGATGTACAGCCGACCCGGAGCCACAGAGGAGAAATAATTTGCAAAAAAAAGGGTCCTGAAAGAACTCCTAAAACTGAAGGTGGACAAAGCATTGATGCCTAACGGGATTCACCCCAGAATTCTAAAAGAACTAAGGGGTAGAACTAGTGACTCCACTGACTACCCTTTTTAACAAATCATGGGAGGATGGTGTGGTGCCTGAGGACTGGAGGAGGGCAGATATGATTCCCCTTCACAAAAGTGGGAGCTAGGCAGAAGCTGGAAACTACAGACCTGTTAGTTTGACCTCAGTGGTAGGGAAGATGATGGAATCACTTCTGAAAGAAAGAATTGTTGAATACCTAAAGGCCAGAAGGGCACAGGACCCAAGGCAACATGGATTCACAGCGGGAAGGTCATGTCAGATGAATCTAATAGATTTCTTTGACTGGGTGACCAAAGTAGTAGACCAGGGAGGGGCTGTGAACATGGCCTACCTAGACTTTAGCAAGGCATTTGACACAGTCCCACACAAAAGATTAATAAACAAATTAGACAGCCTGGGAGTGGGTCCCAGGGTGGTAGCCTCAGTAAAAAATTGACTGGACAACAGGATGCAGAGGGTAATAGTAAACGGAATCCACTCTGAGGAAAGGGGGGTTAGTAGTGGGGTACCACAGGGCTGAGTACTGGGAATGGTCCTCTTTAATGTCTTTATAGGTGACATTGCAGAGGGACTGGAAGAAAAAGTATGCCTTTTTGCAGATGACACAAAGATCTGCAACAGGGTTGATACACAAGGGGGTGGAAAGGATGAGAAGGGACTTGGCAAGGTTGGAGGAATGGTCAATAGTATGGCAGCTTAGATTCAGTGCAAAGAAGTGCAAAATAATGCACCTGGGAAACAAAAGCCCAGGGACAGAGTACATAATGAGTGGGGGGGGGTACTAATGACAACAAAAATGGAAAGGGACCTGGGGGTAGTCATATCAGATGGCCTAAAGTTAGGCAAGCAATGTGAGATGGCAGTAAGGAGGGCTTGGGGGATACTGGGATGCATAGGGAGAGGCTTCACCAGTAGAAAACAGGAAGTTGTTATCCCTCTGTACAGTTCGTGAGACCCCATCTGGAGTATTGTGTGCAGTTCTGGAGACCCTTCTCCAGAAGAACATAGACAGGATGGAGGCAGTCCAGAGGAGGACAACTAAAATGGTGCATGGTCTGCACCAGAAGCCATATGAAGACAGACTGAAGGCGCTTAATATGATACCCTCGAGGAAAGGAGGGAGAGGTGGGACATGATAGAAACTTTCAAGTACCTCAAGGGAATCAACAAAGTCCAGCAGGATAGCATCTTTCAGAAAAAGAGATGTGCAAGAACAAGGGGTCACAATTTGAAGATAGAAGAGGGATGGCTCAAGGGCAATGTGAGGAAGTATTTTTTCACAGAAAGGGGGGTGAATGCATAGAACAGCCTTCCATAGGGGATTGTGTTGTCAAAAACGGTGGGGGAATTCAATAATGCATGGGACAGACATAAGGCAATTCTAGAGAGGGGAGCAGGAAGAAGTAGGCTGTTGGTTAACTACAATCTGCAGCTTTTCCAATAGGTAGGGAAATGGGCAGACTAGGCGGGCCAAGCAGTCCTTATCTACCATCAAAGCCTATGTTTCTATGCTCTGTTTGTTTTGGTATACTGTGTAACCCCCTTACCCCTGCCTTTTTGCAAATGACAGGTGGTATGCTGTTGAAGCTGACAGCAGTACCAGGTGTGGACTGGGTTCGGGGAGGATTAGGTTACTCGGCACAAGGGGCCTAGGTTTGGCTACTCTACACAGGGGTACCCAAGTAAATCTGAACACAGGAAGCAATAACTGTAATGTCCAATACCAGGAATGAGATTCTAAAGTGTGGTTTTTATTCACATCCAAACTGAACAAACAAAGCATAGACGGACCCCCACGGGGCTACATTCCTGGTAATGCAGATAAGAGTAACAGAACACTTCTTCAACACTTCAGCACTCAGGCTCTGAACCCACCAGGCACACAGCCTGGACTTGCATGCTGCTTTGGGTGCACAGCCCGACTTGTACACTATTTGGGTTTTTCCTGGCCTGGCCCTCCTTTCGGCCACTCAATCCCTGTCCATATGGCAGTGGACACATTTTCTGGGTGGCTCCCTAAACCACCTTAGAGCCTTCAACTCCTAAAGGGAAATTTCCTTTCAATCCCATGTCTGGGTACTTCCCTCAGCACTGGCCAAGTGCCTGAGGCAAAGTAAAAGGGCCACAGAGCAAATCTGTAGAAGTGAACCTGGTTACTAAAGATGGGGGGTCTGCCACCTTCAGCTTCCACAATCCATACCCGGCCATTTCTCTGGACATTAAAGAACTCTTTTTTGAAAGCTTGGCAATGTAGATTAAAGGGTAAATGTATAGCACATTTCCTCTACATGTCTTGACTTTCCCCTTGTACTAGACTTGAACATACTTAAACATCTCTTTCTGAAAAGCTTGGCAGTGTAGATTAAAGGGTAAATGTATAGCACATTTCCTCTACATGTCTGGGCTTTCCCCTTGTGCTGGACTTGAACATACTTTTACTTTGGCTTAGCCTATTCCTCTAGGCCTCCCACTGATTAAGCAGTCCAATCCCCACTTTAAAACAGTTCAGGTGAAACATGGGCCCTTTAACAAGAGCAGAACTCACCCTTTGGTTGCAGGTGCCCACAGGTGAATCTTGACAGCTTCTGGTGCCACAACACATTTCAGAAAATAAGGCAGCTTCTTCCCTAGCCGGAACCAGGAGGTTGCCCCTGGAATAACAGGCAAACCTTCCACCCCCATCCCCTCAGGGATGGGGTGCAGAGACCAGTAACAGCGGTCTCCACCACTTCAAGAACAGCTTACCGTGTTCCTCTTTAGGTGGAAACACACACCTCTCCCTAAAAGTAGCTCTATATCAGAGCTTAGGCTCCAAGAGCCTGTGCACAGACTGCTGTGCTCCTCTCTTCAAGACTTCTCATACACAACTGCTGCTCACTGTTCAGAAAAATCCCAACATTCTAACCTAACTCCCATCTGCAGATTCCAATGTGGCTCATGCAGCTGCGATAGTTCTATGGAGATGTCATCCCTCAGTCTCAGCTGAGACTGAGAACACAGTGAGACAGTGTGAAATCCATTTAACTGGAGTTTCACAAGCTGCCTTCCCTGCCTACCACTAGGTCTTACTGGGATTCTATTAACCCTGGGTAACGGGGGGTTACAACTGTATCTGTGGAGCATCTAGGCACCACAGCCTGTGTAAGGTAGTAGTAGAGCCCACTTATGGTTACTTAAACTCTTTAGGTCTACGAAATATTACCTACACTCCTGTTTTAACAGTAAGTCATTTAAAATATTGGCAGTGCTTTACTCAGCACCACACATTTTGTACTTACTACAGTACACTACAGTACAGAGGCATTTGCAGTTTGGATAACATGAAATAGCATAAATAATACAACATCCTTTATTATAAGTATTCTGTGGAATATTGTATGTGTGTGAGTGTGTGTGTGTGGGGGGGGGGGGTACCTGAACTTTCAATAAACCTCTTACAGTTTTTGTAATAGTGCATGTTATGAATGTTGTGTCTGAAGAAATTGTCACTGATCTTCTACATTCAATATCATGTGTGTTGTAGGCATCCATGAAAAAAAAAAAAACACATCTGTGGCCTGCCTGAGTCTCCTTTGAGCTGGTACAAAGTGTATGTGCTTATGTAGTAGTGTGTGTGTGTGTGTGTGTGTGTGTGTGTGCCTAAGTGTGTCTGAAACAGAGAGAGCAGTTTCCCACAAGAGGCCCCAGGGAGGCTCAGGCAAGCTTGGCAATAATAACTTCTTACATTTTGAGATTCTGATGTGTTACGTGAAGAGATAAGGCAAAATTATTCTAAACAGTGTCAGGTGAAAGACACTCAGCCAAAAGCATTTTACTCAATTCCTGGTGCACTTTGCAAAGTGTATGGTATTTTGGGGAGGCCCAATATTGCTTGAGAATGTACTCCTTAACTTTGAGGAGGCACACTGACTGTGTGACATAAAGCAGTAGTCACAGTGGTGCCAGAACAAAGTACATATAGAGTACTTATCTCAGAACATATAGTTTCCTCCCCTGCACATGTTTGCATATCCACTGTCCTTAGTCTGGAAGTTTAAGGGGAAATGTTGTTGTGCCAGGCTTCTAAAGATTCAACTATGTGATGCAATCCTGTACAATATTTTATTAATACCACTCTCTTATCCAGAGTTTGACTTCAGCAGATCAAGGCTAACTTTTTATGTTTGCCTTCGCATGCATGCACAGCAAATATTTTGTTACAAAGAACCACTTTTCAGAGGTGTGTCACTGTCAGATCCAATGCATCTCAAGTTGCAGTGAACTTGCAGTGAGGCACCGAGGCAGCAAGTAAGTAGGGAGAAAAAAAACTAAAAATGAAAAACTAAAAATAAATAAACAGAGGAAAGCATAGGTATTCCAAACAACAGTGAAGGAGCCACAAAAACGACATGATGAGAGTGGTGCAGTGCAGTGCAGTGGCTGTGGAGCAGCAGTCTTCCAGGAGATGTTCTGGAGTATGCAATGTTGTCCTATCTGCAGGCACCTCTCTGGGCTGAGGGAAGAGGTTGCTCATTTCCAGGTTGAGTTGGCCAGGATTTGGGAGACCTCCTCTCCCACCCAGGGACCACCAGGGCCACTGCCATTGCCTCAGAGGTTGCCAAGAACGAGGAGCGGTTGGATCACAGTGGGGTCAGGGAGGGTGATGGTGGTGGAACAGAGGTGCATCCCTCCAGTTGTACCTCTTCACAATTCATATGCCGTTCTGGCAAAGTGTGGTTCCTCTATGGAGGCACCCACAGTGCAGAGCAAGGAGGATGCTGGGAACCTCCACAAAGGAGACCCACAGGAGGGTGACATGGGACCCCACAGGAGAAGGAAACAACTCCTAGTAGGGGACTCCATTGTTAGAAGGGTAGAACTGGGGAGGAAGGGGAGAAGGAGGTAAGGTGCCTGCCTGGTGCCATGGCTTTGAGGGACAGGGGCGAATCCTCAGGATTGTGGGAGCAGTTGCATGGGGGAGGGAGCTGGATGTCATTGTACACATAGGAACAAATGACCTGGCTGGGAAAGGGATCAGAGCAGTGCAGGAAGAGTTTGTGGAGTTGAGGAGGGGCCCTAGACAAGTAGCACATACGGTAACCTTCTTGGAGGTGCTGCCTGTCTATGGCTTGGGTGAGGATAGGGTGCTCCACACAATGGGATTCAATCAGTGGTTGAAAAACTGGTGCAGAACTCAGGGGTTTGGCTTCAATGGGGATCAGGGGTCCACCTGGAGTGATGCAGGCCTATACTGGTGCAATGGTCTGCATCTGTCCAGGAGGGGAACCAGGATCCTAGGTGATAGGTTTAAATGTTTCATTGGCAAGCATTTAAACTAGCCAAGGAGGGAGGCACTGGAAAGGAGAAGGGAAATCCTAGCCCCCAAAAAAATCAGGGTAGCAAGTGAGGTAAACACCAACATAGAGATGTCAATAGGGAGAAGTGCAGGGGTAAATGGAGAAAATGATAAAGGTAATAAGGACAGGGATGGGGCAAAAAAGAGTAAGGCCATCAAGAAATGGAGGGTAATGAGTACCAATGCCCATAGTCTGGGCAACAAGCTCCCTGAACTGGTGGCCTTGATGGAAGAGGGATGCCTGGATGTCATGGCAGTCACAGAAACATGGTACAGAAAGAACCATGACTGGGATGTTAACATACCAGGGTACACAACCTACAGGAGAGACAGGGAGGGTAGGAGAGGGGGAGGGGGAGGAGTAGCTGTCTATGTAAGGAAAGGGATAAAAGCAATGGCACAAAAAAGTAAACAGGGAGGTGAGGAGGCACTGTGGGTCACCTTAGAGACTGGAAATGGCACCACAATCCGCACAGGGGTGGTATATAGACACACATCTCAGGGGAGGGAATGGACAAGGATATGATGGAAGGCATCCTTAGAATGGCAGAGAAAGGGGAGATACTCTTGATGGGGGACCTGAATATGCCGGATGTTAACTGAGCACCTTTGCTGCAGCCACATCAAAGAGCAGGGCCATTCTCGATGCCCTACAGGGGGCATGCCTCAGACAGCTAATGTTGGAACCCACTCGGGAGGGAGCAATCTTAGACCTTGTACTCTCAAATGGGGACAGTGAGAGGATCTCGTATCTAGAAGTGGGTAGCCATCTGGGAACAAGTGACCATCAAACTGTGGTTCATGATAATGTCAGCTGCAGAGTCAAGCCATACAAAAGTAAGGGTACTGGACTTCAGGAGGGATGACTTTGATAAGATGGGAGAGTGCCTTAGAAAAGCATTAGCAAACAGCCAAGAAGGAGGGGTGGAGCAACAATGGGGAAACATCAAAACTGCCATCACAGAGGCAGCAAACCTTTGTGTGAAGCAAATAATCAAATCAAAATGAAAGAAAACGCCATTATGGTTCTCAAAAAAGGTGGTGGGGAAAGTTAGGGAGAAAAAGATAGCATTTAGGAAGTAGAGGGAAACATAGAAGGAGCAGGACAGAGAACTGTACCAGTTAAGGCAGAAGGAAGCAGGGAAGGCAATCAAAATAGCAAAGCCCAAACTGAGGAAAAGATAGCCAACTCAGTTAAGAAGGAGAATAAAACCTTTAATAGGTATATTAGGGAGTATAGAAAGACAAAGGGAGGGATAGTGAGGCTGAATAGAATGGACAGCGGGTGGGCAGAGAGGGACAGCGAAAAAGCAGGGATACTGAACGAATACTTCTGCACAGTATTCACAAAAGGGGAGGAGGGGGAGGTATCTAATCCAATTTACAGAAGCACTCTGGATAGGGGGGTCGATCCCAGTCCTTTCACAGAAAAAAGGGTTCTGAAAGAACTCTTAAAACTGAAGGTGGGCAAAGCAATGGGGCCTGACGGGATTCACCGCAGAATTCTAAAAGAATTAAGGGGAGAACTAGTGACACCATTGACTACCCTTTTTAACAAATCATGGGAGGATGGTGTGGTACCTGAGGACTGGAGGAGGGTGGATGTGATTCCCTTCACAAATGTGGGAGCAAGACAGAGGCAGGAAACTACAGACCTGTCAGTTTGACCTCTGTGGTAGGGAAAGTGATGGAATCACTTCTGAAGGAAAGAATTGTTGAGTACCTAGAGGCCAGTGGGGCACAGGACCCAAGGCAGCATGGGTTCACAGCGGGACGGTACTGTCAGACAAATCTAATCTATTTCTTTGACTGCGTGACCAAAGTAGTAGACCAGGGAGGGGCTGTGGACATGACCTACCTAGACTTTAGCAAGGCATTTGGCACAGTCCCATACAAAAGATTAATAAACAAATTAGCCAGCCTAGGATTGGGTCCCAGGGTGGTAGCCTGGGTAAAACATTGGCTGGACAACAGAACACAGAAGGTAATAGTAAATGGAGTCCACTCTGAAGAAAGGGGGGTTACTAATGGGGTACTGCAGGGTTCAGTACTGGGTACAGGCCTTTTTAATGTCTTTATAAGTGACATTGCAGAGGGACTGGAAGGAAAAGTATGTTTCTTTGCAGATGACACAAAGATCTGCAACAGGGTTGATACACAAGGAGGTGTGGAAAGGAAGAGAAGGGACTTGGCAAGGTTGGAGGAATGGTCAGAAGTATGGCAGCTTGGATTCAATGCAAAGAAGTGCAAAATAATGCACCTGGGAAACAAAAACCCAGGATAAGAGTACATGGGGGTGGTAGTAACAACAACAAAAAAGGAAAGGGACCTGGGGGTAATCATATCAGATGACCTTAAAGTTGGCAAGCAATGTGAGAAGGCAGTAGGAGGGCTGGGGGAATACTGGGAGGCATAGGGAAAGGCATCACCAGCAGAAAACAGGAAGTTGTTATCCCTCTGTACAGACAGTTGGTGAGATTCCATCTGGAGTACTGCGTCCAGTTCTGGAGATCCCATCTCTGCAAGGACATAGACAGGATGGAGGCAGTCCAGATGAGGGCAACTAAAATGGTGCAGGGTCTGCAAGAGAAGCCATACGAGAAGAAACTAAAGGAGCTTAACATGTATATCCCTGAGGAAAGGAGGGAGAGGGGGAACATGATAGAAACTTTTAAGTACCTCAGTGGAATCAACAAAGTCCAGAAGGGTAGCATCTTTCAGAAAAAGAGATGTGCAAGAACAAGGGAACATAATTTGAAGATAGAGAGGTGATGGCTCAGGGGCAATGTGAGGACGTATTTTTTCACAGAGAGGGTGGTGGATGCATGGAACAACCTTCCTGAGGAGGGAGAATTCAAGAATGCATGGGACAAACATAAGGCAATTCTTGTTGGGGGGGGGTGTAGGAAGAAATAGGCTGTTGGTTAATTAGGATCTGCAGCTTATCTAGTAGGTAGGGAAATGGGCAGACTAGTTGGGTCAAGCGGTCCTTATCTGCCGTCAAAGTCTATGTTTCTATGATAGCCCAATGATCAAGCACTCTCATGGTGTCACAAGTCACAGCTTGCTAGCTGAAAACTTCTCATAGTTGAAAGAACCAAAGTGCCCCCATGAGAAATCATTTTGATTCTTTCATCTGCACGAAGTCTCCCAGCAATCAGTGGAATGGTCTCATGCTCAACTTGCTTTCCTACTCCCCCCCAAACGTGCACATACAGCTGCAATTCTGGTCTAATTGGGCACTGCTGAGCTTCCAGACTTCTCTGACCTACTAAAGCCACCTGGTTTTGTTGGCCACTGAAAGGAGCCAAGTTCTTTCTCTGTCTTTTTTTTTCTCTCTCTCTCTCTCTCTGCTGTGGCATGGTCACTAGTGAGCGCTGGGTTTGAACTGCTGGGATATATTTTTGCAGTTGCCACCCATCCCATTTCCAAGTGGACAGTCCACTTTTGACCCCCCCCCATTCTGACACCCACCATAATACAGCATGAGATGCCAAAAATCCTGATTTCAGCCAGAAAACATTAAGAACTAACTTTTTTAAACTTTCACTTGTGTCTCTGCTGACTTGTGATCTCTCTCTTCCTGTTCCTTTACTACAGCTGCAGCCCATGCTGCCTGAATAGCCTCCCATGCCTCTAAGGCCCTGTCCACACTGCACCGCTCAAACCCCATAACGGAAAGAAACCATTGCAACGGGAGTGCTGCAGTGTGTTCCACACTGCCGCTGTGTCCGCTAGACCGCATCACCCGGTCCACTTCGGAGTCAGAGCTGCTACCGCGGCATCCAATCCCACAATGCAGCTTGCACCGCGCTAGGGGACCAGTGCCACATGTCCATACTATGTCGGTAACATTACCGAAGCGTAACCGGTTTCATAACCGTTGTTGAAACTACATCATATGTGGTTTTAACAACGGTTATGAAAACACCTTCTGTAACGTTACAGGTGTAAACGCAAACTGTTGTGGTAACGGTTTGGGCACTCTGTAACGTTACAGAGGGGTAGTGTGGACAGGGCCTAAGGCCATGTCCACACTGCACCACTAAAGCTGGTAATGGTTCCAAACCGTTACAGACAGCAACCATTACAGTGTGTCCACACTGCCAGCGAACAGTCTCGATAACGGTTTGGAAGCGTTTTAGCCTGTCCACATTGTGAGTGCTGTGTGACCGTTATGGTCAGCACCTTATCCCACAATGCAGCTCGTGCTGCACTGGGGGAATGCTGGACCTACGTGCTCATGCATCCACACTATCGCTGGTAACGTTACAGGGGCAAAAGAAAAACGTTTTCATAACCGTTGTTGAAATCACCTCATATGTAGTTTCAACAATGGTTGCAAAAATGCGTTCTGCAATGTTACAAGTGTAAACGTAAACCATTATGGTAACAGTTTGAGCCCTCTGTAATGTTACGGAGGCATAGTGTGGATAGGGTTGAGTGAGCTGGCCTGCAGAAGTCCAAAATCATGCAGCTGGAGTGGCCTGACCCATCTCAACTGCCCTGGACAGTCTCTCTCTGTCTCTCTCTCTCTGTCTCTCTCTCTCTCCTCATGCACTTGCTGTGCTGCCAAGTCCTCCCATTACTGCCAACCAGGCCAGCAATTGCTTTGAAGACACCACTCGCATGTGTGACTGTCTGACAGGAAGAGGATGGGGTGTGGGCTGCTGAGCTTGCAGGACTGGTAAGGACAAGTTGCACATGCTCAAACTGGTGTGCCTGTACCATTCTGTTCCAACTGCTTGCCTCTGGCTGCCTCTCCTTCACACCCACCCATACCTCTGCTCCCTCCCAATCAGCTGCAGCACAGCTATATTTAAAAAACCTGCTGGCATGCTTTGACTACACATCATGCCAGCAAGGGAGGTTGTCCTGGCTCCTAATCCTACAGGGAGAAAAGAAAAGGGCTCCATTTAAAAATCCCATCAGTGTGCTTTCAATACACATCTCTTGTTGGTCAATGGGGGGGAGGGGAGCTGTGGCTGTTAGGCACATTACAGCTATTTCTGCAATGACTGGAGAGGGGAAGGTAGGGAAGGTTTCCCTGTCAATTACTTCACAGCTTCTTCAGCAAGGACATGGTGTGCCAATATAAGGAATGAGTGAGGATGTTTGTCCTCATAATCTCTTCCTGGATGCTCAAATCAGACCATACTGTCTCCTGTCCTGAATATCCTCTGGATCCGTCCTTGTTGAATCCTTGTTCCTGCTGCTTGCACTGGTGCCCCTGCCAGCCTGTGTTCCTGCAGTGTTGTCTTTTGCTTGCCCCAGTATTCAGAGACTCCCCAGAAGTTCTTGTGGCTCAACTTTAAAGGTAAGATAAAAATAATTATATGTATTTGCTATGTTTGTTTTAATAATAAACATTGGGCTTTGTTTGTTACAGGGTATACATGTTTGTGTTGGTGATTATTTAAAGGCAATAATTCATCCTATGGACATGGACAGCAGGGTGCAGCAGGCCTGATTGTTCAGGCAGAGGATGGGTGCAACAGGGGGCAGTAGCCCTGACTATGGGGGGAAGACAGTGGACAGCAACCTTGACTGTTGAGTAGCAGACAGAGGCATCAGAGTGCCGCAGCCCTGACTGTGGGGTAAGGGGCATGGGGCAGCACTGTGCAGCAGCCTGGACTGTTAGGGCTGGGGATGTGGGCAGCAGGATACAGAAAAAGCCCTCACTCTAGTGGCAGGGGCAGCAGCTCCAACTGTGGAGGCAGGGGACAGAGGACTCTAGGGTGCAGCAGAACATAGTAGACCCGATTGTGTCACCTTGAGTGATTTGTGTGCCTTGTAAATGGTTTTGTGTTGTTTGATGAGCCAAAAAGCTTTAAAACCAAAACATACACTTCTGCCGGATAGACCTAGACAAATACCTAGAAAACATAACGTTTGGATTAAAGTTATTTAGTTGAAGCCAGAGTATTGGGCTCCTAATAGCAGATTGCTGCTACTGCAGTTATTACTATCTGAATCAATGGTCCTGGATGCATCAATGTCACATGGGACAGGAGGCATTGTAGGAACAAGAAGAGACAAAACAATCCGAGCATTAGATTCCCCAGGGGTCAATAAACCAGCAAGCAAATTTAGAATAAACACCTTTCAGTAAACAAAGGAAAGGACTTATGAGTGCGCCTACAAATCCAAACACTCTGCACAACATTTTTTTTTGCAAATTTAGTTCCCCTTTCAGCCATTCTGCAGCATTTCATTAGGAATTATGGTGTCCTTATCTTGTTCTGTTAGGAGCTGTCCTGAGTTATTGGTAGGGCATAAGAAACTCTGAAGCAGCTCTTTTTAGCCCCCTTATTTACAACTGATCTATCCCCTTTAGCTCCTAGTTGCATACGTGCCTCCAATATAGACTTACTCAAGATTTATTAGATGAGGAGACTTTTCTAAGGAGATTGCCATAGGTACTGTACATCCTGGAATTCATCTTTTCTCGCTCATTCCCTTTCTTGGTTTGTTTCCCTTTCTTTTAACCCTATATTTTTTTTGCCCTTAGCTCCATCTAAGGACATAGAAACATAGAAACATAACATAGAAACATGGACTATGACGGCAGATAAGGACCAATTGGCCCACCTAGTCTGTCCATTTCCCTACCTAGAGGATAAGCTGCAGATCCTATTTAACCAACAGCCTATTTCTTCCTACCCACCACAAAAATTGCCTTATGTCTGTCCCATGCATTCTTGAATTCTCCCACAGTTTTAGTCCCCACAACCTCCTCAGGAAGGCTGTTCCATGCGTCCACCACCCTCTCTGTGAAAAAATACTTCCTCACATTGCCCCTGAGCCGTCCTCCCTCTGTCTTCAAATTGTGTCCCCTTGTTCTTGCACATCTCTTTTCTGAAAGATGCTACCCTCTTGGACTTTGTTGATTCCACTGAGGTACTTAGAAGTTTCTATCATGTCCCCCCTCTCCCTCCTTTCCTCAAGGGTATGCATATTAAGCTCCTTTAGTCTCTCCTCATATGGCTTCTCTTGCAGACCCTGCACCATTTTAGTTGCCCTCCTCTGAACTGCCTCCATCCTGTCTATGTCCTTGTGCAGTGGGTCTCAGAACTGGACGCAGTACTCAGATGGAGTCTCACCAACTGTCTGTACAGGGGATAACAACTTCCTGTTTTCTGCTGGTGATGCCTCTCCCTATACATCCCAGTATCCCCCAGCCCTCCCTACTGCCTTCTCACATTGCTTGACAACCTTAAGGTCATCTGATATGATTACCCCAGGTCCCTTTCCATTTCTGTTGTTGTTACTACCTCCCCCCCATTGTGTAATCTTCCCCAGGATTTTTGTTTCCCAGGTGCATTACTTTGCACTTCTTTGCATTGAATCCAAGCTGCCATACTTCTGACCATTCCTCCAACCTTGCCAAGTCCCTTCTCATCCTTTCCACGCCTCCTTGTGTATCAACCCTGTTGCAGATCTTTGTGTCATCTGCAAAGAGGCATACTTTTCCTTCCAGTTCCTCTGCAATGTCACTTACAATATAAAGACATTAAAAAGGATTGGACCCAGTACTGAACCCTGCGGTACCCCACTAGTAACTCCTCTTTCTTCAGAGCGGACTCCATTTACAGTTACCTTCTGTGTTCTGTTGTTCAGCTAATGTTTTTCCCAGGCTACCACCCTGGGACCCACTCCCAGGCTGGTTAATTTGACTACTAATCTTTTGTGTGGGACTGTGTCAAATGCCTTGCTAAAGTCTAGGTAGGCTATGTCCACAGCCCCTCCCTGGTCTACTACTTTGGTCACCCAGTCAAAGAAATCAATTAGATTAATCTGACATGACCTTCCCGCTGTGAACCCATGCTGCCGTGGGTCCTGTGCCCCACTGGCCTCTAGGTACTCAACAATTCTTTCCTTCAGAAGTGATTCCATCACTTTCCCTACCACAGAGGTCAAACTGACAGGACTGTAGTTTCTTGCCTCTGTCTTGGTCCCACTTTTGTGAAGGGGAATCACATCTGCCTTCTTCCAGTCCTCAGGTACCACACCATCCTCCCATGATTCGTTAAAAAGGGTTGTCAGTGGTGTCACTAGTTCTCTGCTTAATTCCTTTAGAATTCTGGAGTGAATTCCATCTGGCCCCATTGCTTTGTCCACCTTCAGTTTTAGGAGTTCTTTCAGAACCCTTTCTTCTGTGAAAGGACTGAGATCGACCCCCCTCTCCAGAGTGCTTCTGTTAATTGGCTTAGGCACCTCCCCCACTTCCTCTTTTGTGAATTCTGAACAGAAGTATTCATTCAGTATCCCTGCTTTTTCACTGTCACTCTCTGCCCACCCACCATCCATTCTATTCAGCCTCACTATCCCTTCCTTTGTCTTTCTACGCTCCCTGAACTGGACTGTGCAGTCTAAATGCATAGCACTTTTGGTGTTGAGGTTAACTGTTCAGAAATCTCCTTAAGAAGGCCAGCCCGGTGGCACTAAGGGTTGAGGCACTGGATGCTACACCTTGCGCCATGCTGGTGACCCATGTTTGGGAGTGACCTCAGGCTGCCGGGAGTTGGCAGTGGAGGAAGAGGATTGAGCTTCCGATGGACTGCAGTCCTTTGCCGGGGAGGGGAGGGTTGTCATTCTACTCCTTGGCTGCCCTCTAGTGGAAGCCAGAAGGCAGTGTTGGAGATCAGGAGACACAGAAGCACAGAGACATGAAGTGTGCATGCCTCCACATATGGATGTTCACACCGTGAGGGGGAGGGGGTGTACGGGGATAAAAATGGAAAAGAAAACATAAAAAAAAAAAGAAACTCTCCATAAGTGCATGACTTTGGCTAGTACTCTTTTTCTCCTTATTCATCTCAGATTTAACATTCAGCACATTTTTATTATCAGTGTTTAAATGATCAGTTAATTTGGTCTGTTTTGATATAATCCCGCTAGGTTTCTTAATTACCTTTTTCTTACTTTTCCCTTTAAGGGGCACACTGTATGTTCACTAACCTCTTTTTGTTTCCAGGTAAGCACCATCATTTTTTATATTGTCTTTATCACCTTCCCCAGTGGCTTCCCCCCTGATGGGCCAGCTTCCCCGTCACCCCAGTATCTGGGACATGCTGAAATTCCTTTGGCTGCACAGTCACATTTCTGAGCCTGTGGAGAGGGCTGCTGTCGCGTCCGCAGCCAGGGATTTTCCCTCCTTTTTCACCCTTGATCCCATTGCTGGGGCTCACACATCAGACGTGCATGCATGGAGGCACATACACATCCACAGAAGGCTCACAGCACCATCCCTTCCATTGCACCCTGTGGACCCACACTGGGGCAGTCATTTGGCAGCAGTGACAACCGTCCCTCCCTGGGAGAGGAGAGCAGTCCTCTAGACGCTCAATCCTCTCCTTCCCCAGCCAATCCCCAGCAGCCCGCTCGCACTGCAAACACGGGTTGCCGACATGGCAGGAGGTAAGGCATGGATGCCTGAGCCCTCCACGCCACTGGGCTGGCTAGTAAGCACCATCTTAATGTTAATATTTAACCACTAGTGCAACATTCTAATATAAAACAAATTTTCAAATCCACAGTACTAAAAAGTAGGTCTGAATATTTGTTGTATATTTGCATATTGCACTAGTGGCTAATTATTTTAAGATGGTCCAGTTCCAGTTCAGGGCTTCTCCACAAAAATTTTAAGCAACAAATTTTGTGTATAGTATGTTAAAGATCAAAACAAAAATGAGTGAAAAAAGCATGAGGAAATGCCCTCAACAGATCATGCCCTTGAAATTATCCTTGCAGTATTAGTGAAACAGAAACAAGTATTTTAATTCCTTTACTTTAGGGCCTTGTGATATTATAAACCATAGTCATACAGTCCTTTCAAGTTCTAAGTATAATCAGTTCCACTTGTATGCCATTTGGATATATGCACTTTTTGTATATATGCACACTTTTTTTTAAGTACAGTACTAAATAATTTCATACTCTATGTTGTTTATTGTATTTAGTTGTATGCATAACAAATAGGGCTGCCATTAAAAGGCAACCAGAATTGTCAGATGGCATCCCTGAGGAGATGGAATTAGCTAAAAGAGAAGAGAGCTGGGGAGGAGGGAGTAGGAGAGATAGGAAGGGGGAGTGTCTTAGGTAGGGCAGGTAGAGGGGTGGGGTTTTGTGAGGTAAGAACCGACAGGCAGGTGGAGGAGGGGAGGGCACAGGTGAGGTCATGATTGACAGGTTACAGGGGAATGATGCGTACATCTGAAGGGAAGCAGGATTGGCCAGGGGGCATGACTTGGAGGGGTCCTTAGCAGGAGTCTTTAAGGGGTTTATAAGGCCAGGTTTGGGAGCTCTCTCTCTCTGTTTCTGCTGGGATTTTTCATTGAATGGATCTCAGCACAGTGACTGGCAATTTCTCCTGATTTGTCTGCACCACTAGGTAAGGTATTGTATCTTGGGGCTGGGCTCACCTAGCCCCGAGAGTTTTGCTTCCTAAAGTGAATTGTTTAAGGAGCTTGAGAGTTGCTTATGTGACTGGTTTCTGTTTCACTGCTGTTTGTCACATTAAATGAATCTTATGAGCTGATTCAGTTCATAGTTCGAGCATTATGGCTCATTGGGCCCGGCCTGGAGGTAGTGGGACCTAGTGCCACACGTGTCTGCCCAAATTTAACTTGGCCTGAAGTTTTGCTGCCAGTGAGAAGGACTGATTTTGAGCAGGGCTTTTTGCTGCATTTTCAATGGCGTTGGCTAATTGCTGCACATGGTTCAGGCCCAGGTGTTTTAGTAGTGTGGCATGGCCTGGACGACCACTTTAGCCAGGGGGTCACAATGAATTTTATTTTCTAGCTCCAAGTCCTGGTTCAAAGGGCAGGTACTTATTGTGGAAGTGAGCACTGAGTTACATTGGTCGCGGTGGTTTGGCGAGGATTTCTATGTGATCCCATACTGGTGGCTCGAATTGGAGGTATGTTTGTGGGAGGCAGTTGTTTAGTAGAGGTCATGGCGGTGGTAGCTGGGTGAACACGGCTAAATATTTGAAACAGGTTTTGGAATGGGGTTTCCAGTAATCTAGAGGAGAAACTGGGGCAGCTTTCAATTTGGAAAGAAATTCAGCGCCGACCGATGGTCAGGAGGCAGCCTGATCGCTCAACGACAGGAGAGCTGGTTGTGGTGTGGCTGAATCAGAGGAAGTAGGAGATCTCATCTTAAGGAGGGCAAAAACAAACTGTATGAAAAAAAATAATAATAAAAACTGAGAACAGGCAAGCTTGGGGATTTCGAACTGGAACAGGAGCAGAGGCTTAGGACGTGAATTGTGGAGCTGTGGGGCCCAGACAGCGAGGCAGCATGGTTTGGCATCTGAAGTCATCACCATGTGGCCCACCATGGGAAGTGTTCTCTGGCCAGTGATGCATCAGGACCACATGTGGGGAAAGGGGAGCAGCCACTCTTTATTTAAAGGAAAGCTATAGACTGGGCAGCACGGGAAAAGAAGCAGCTTGCAAGGAAGTTAGTGATGGGAGTCTGGAAGGTACACCCATGGTCGGGGGGAAAGGAAAGAGGCCGGGGCACCATGCCCCATCCAGAAAGGACACTAGTGATAAAAGTCAAAAAGCAAAAGGAAAAAAAAGAAAAGAAAAGAAGAACCCAAAGGAAAGGGGGTTTGGTTCCACTTAGTTTTCTCCATGGCAGGGGACCCTGGAAGACTGCGAGCATTTGCCTAGGGAAAATGTGAACCAAGGGGGGGCTGCAGGGAAGGAAGCAGATGGAATTGGTGAAGATGGGCCAAATAGATCCTAGTAAGAGTCCTGACAGGCAAGCAAGGAGAACTGACGGCGCAACCTTTTGCACAGAAGACATTGGCTATATTGATTTACAGTGAACTGGTAATTATAGGGGGTACAAGGTAGGTGCTGTTTGTGGTCATAGAAATGGGGTCACTCTAAGGCCTCTAGGTAAGCAACAAAGTTCCTCAAAGGGGCTACACAAAATGGTACAAAGAAAGCAAGGCAAGAAGGATAAAACTCTTAGTGGAAACCCTTCACGGTGCCACCTCTAGCTGGCTAGATTATCTGGACTTGGAGTATTTGAAATAGTCCATGTTTATCCCGGGAGGATGTGGAATACCCTTTCCTATTTCCGGGATGGGCATGACCTGGTTCAAGTCGTAGATCATATGGATGGAGGGGCACCATTGTGTGGGGGAGCAGGCGGGGAGGCCTTCAGTCTGCATGGTTTATCACAGCAGGCAAACACCGAACTTGTGCTGAGGGCAGGGTAGTGACTACGGGACTACGGTGGAGGGCCATTACATGTCTTCATTGTCCCTTTGTTTTATGTCTTAGAATTTGCAAGAAATGGCACCCAGGAAGCAATCAGCACCAAGCTCCAGTAAGCAGCTCCGCTTGGAGGTGGCGGCACTGATGGGAAAAATGACTGAGCTCCTTGATAAAGCCCAGAAGAAGGAAGAGGAAGAAGTGGCAGAGAGAAAGAACTGGCAGGACCCCGGGGGAAAAAGGACAAGAGGGAAGCACCTGAGGGGGCCAGCCCCAGCCCCAGAACCGGAACCCACACCTGCAATCCCAGACACAGGAGCAGGTAAGTGAGAAGATGATCCCTCAGGAGAGGGTAGTCTCAAGGAATATGTAGCAGGTTTGTTGGAGGGGATAAGGGACTGAACTCTTTGGACAAAATCCAGGATGAGTTCAAGAAAGAGATGAGGAAGGCGGAAGGGTCTGGGGATGGGGCTTGGAGTTGGAGGGCGAGGAAGCTCTATGACGCACCTTCAGGGTTTTCACTGGGGGATCATGTGTCCTCCTCCATCAAGGAAAAAATTTGGAAAGGGGAATATGTCGACATATTTGGCCTTTTAGACAAAAAGATGGCCAAAATGTATGAGCAGAAAGAAATGGTGGGAAAATCGAAAATGCCAGTAGCACTGATGGTGGTAGGTCACAAAGAGGAGGAATCTACCTATAAGGGGAAAATCCTAGATACACGGCAAGCAGGGTTTCTGATATACAGTGCAATATTGTTGGAAAAGCAGCCTGAGTTGGCCATCCTACTGCTAACCTATACGCCCATCATTCAGGATGCTTACAAGGCTCAGAGAGGGTATGGTTGGTTAGAATATGATGAGGCCTTTCAACAGCTGATGGCCACAAGGGGGATCTGAGGTGGGATTGTATACACTCCAAATTATGGGTCAGAACCGTATCCAGCCAAACAGGACTGGGAGTGGGGTCAGAAGGGCCCAAGAAGGGCTAGGGGGCAGGTGGGAGCTAAGTCTTGCTGGATGTTCAATAGAGCAGCTTGCAACTGGATGAATTGTAAATTTTTGTTCAAAGTGTGGAGGACAACATCCTGTGGTAAAACTGAGGGGGCAATGAGCAAGTGGGGGCAGAATGGTCAGAATCAGTCCTTCATGTAGGACACAAGTGGGGGAACAAGTAGCAGCTTTGGGGGCAGGGGCAGGGATCCGGGAACAGAGGTGGGTACAATCCCAACTACAGGTGGAACTGAGAAGCCAGAGGCACCTGGCCTGAGATGGTTTTTTTCCTTGACCAACACCCCAATTAGTTCAAGTTCAAGTTCAAGTGTATTGCAGGAAAGACTCCGTTGAGCAAGCTCATTCACAAGGAGGTTCTGAGGCACATACACATACAGTTCACAATTAGGTCTGAAATGGTAGCAGCATGGACAGCAGGGTACCCGGATCAGAAACAGGGGGCTTTGCTGAGGGAGGGTTTTGCTCAGGGTTTTGCATTAGCTTTTCAGTGGGTTAGGTCAGGAACAAAGGCAAAGAATTTGGCATTGGTCAGAGGGAGGGAGGACATTGTGCAGAAGAAAATACTTAAGGAGAAAAGCGCAGGCAGAGTGGAGGGGCCTTTCCAGGGTCCACCCTGTAGTCAATTTTGCATCTCCCCTTTAGGAATAGTCCCCAAAAAACAGCTGGGGGAATTCAGGCTTATTCACCATTTGTCTTACCCAGAAGGGTCATCCATGAATGACGGCATAGCAGAAGATCACAGCATGGTATCATACATGTCATTGGACTCAGCGATTCTATTAGTGAGGGTGGTGCAGGGAGCTTAGTTGGCAAAAATGGACATAGAGTCTGCATTCCGGCTGCTGCCTGTCTGGCCCGAGGACAAAATCTCCTTAGCTTCCAGTTCAATGGTTGGATTTATTTTGATAAAGCCATATCAATGGGGTGCTTGGTAGCTTGCTCCACTTTTGAGGCATTCAGTACATGGATCCAGTGGGTCTTTGGGCAGTGATATGGCCACAAATGGGTAGTACAGTACCTGGATGATTTTTTGCTGATTGCAGAATCCAAGGAGGAGGTACTGGTCATGTTGCGGGACTTTCAGATCATGTGTAAGGAAATTGGCATTCCACTGGCACAAGACAAAATGGAGAGACCGGCCAGGGTGCTGGAATTTTTGGGGATTGAAGTGGACACCATCAGGGAATGTTTCAGCTTGACTCAAGGAAAAGTGCAGCAGTTCAAAGAGCTACTGGGGCAGGTGGTGGGCAGAAGGAGGGTGCCATTAGTGGTAGTGCAGCAGTTGTTGGGGCATTTGAACTTTGCATGTAAGGCCATCAGCCCAGGCAGGGTATTCACATGACGATTGGGGCACGCCACATGGAAGGCAAAGCAACCATATCATTGGGTAGGCATTAGCAATGGGGTGAAGGAGGACTTAGGTGAGTATAATGGGGTTACTTTTTGGCAGAACGACTGGGTGGATAGTGATGCCATCCATTTATTTACAGATGCCTCCGGAGCTCTGGGCATGGGGGCCTATTATTGGGGCAGGTGGATATCTGAGGCTTGGCCGGACAGCTTGTGGGAGAGGGGACTACTAACGAATATCACATTATTGGAGATTTTTCCCATCTGGGTTTCCATAATGATATGGGGAGGTTTTCTGCGGAATATGAAGGTGCTTTTCTGGTGTGACAACAACGGCGTGGTGCAGGTTATCAACAGGAAGAAGGGTTGCACGGATAGGGTAACTAGAATTTTGAGACAGCTGGTGCTACTGGGTCTGCGTTTGAACCTCACTTTCAGAACCAAGTATGTGGAAGGGGTCAGTAATGAGACTGCTGACAGCCTCTCACATTTGCAGTTGGGCAGGTTCAGAAGGCTGGCCCCTCAGGCAGAAGTGGGGAGAATACCAGTACCAGGACATCTGTGGGAGACTGGGTGGCAAGAGACCGAATGTTGTACCGAAGCTGGTGGTCGGCCAACATGCTGAAGGCATATGAAGGTGCATGGGAAGCCTTCAAAGGGTTTCAATTGCAGCAGGGCATGATGGTAAGCTTGCCCATCATGGAGGTACAGGTAATGAGGTTCATGGTGGAAAAGTAGGAAAAAGGTCTGGCGCACTCGACCATGGCAGAGCACTTGGCCGGGATAGGGTGGGCCTGCGCAATCAGGAGATGGCCAAAACCCAGCAGCAGTAGAAGGGTGAGGCATATGCTTTTAGGTTGGCAGAGGGGTCAGGGACCGCGCATGGACACCCATAGACCCATCACCCCCGACATCCTAGTCTCTGTTTTGGGGGGCCTTGGAGGTTATCTGCAATTCAGCCAATGAAGCCTGCCTTTTCCAGGCAGTGTTTACCTTGATGTACAGTGGAGCATTCAGAGTGGGGGAGGTGGTTTCCAAAAGCAAAAGGGACATAGAAGGGGGCTGCAGAGGGGAGATGTTAAATTTACTAGGGAGGGGCCTGCCATTTGGTTAAGGCATCAAAGACAGATCAGATGGGACATGGGACCCAGGTGCTGATCAGGCAAGCTAGGGGAGGCCAGGAGTATGCAGTGCAGGCCATGGAAAGCTACTGGGCCATCCAACCCTCAGTACCAGGGGCCTGGTTTGTACATGGTAATGGGGGGTGACTAGCTACCAAGCTGGGGGGATACTAAAAAAGACGTTGGTGTTCAAAGGGGAGGACTCATCACAGTTTGCCACCCACTCATTCAGAATAGGGGCAGTTTCATCTTTGGCCCGGGATGAGAGTTCAGCTGAAGAGATGAAGGAACTTGGTAGATGGATATCCGCCTGTTACAAGCGATATGTCAGACCCTGAAATAACTGTGTTTATTTTTGTCTCCTTATACCAGCAGGTGGATACAAGAGGAAGACCATGTGGATCTTGGGGCACTCATTCATATACTGGGCAGAGAGACACATAGCACCCACTCAGCGGGACAAAGAATTTATGAAAGGATGCAGGGGCTCCCAAATCCACTGGAAAGGGGTCTGGGGAATGTGTTGGGCCTAATTGCTTCCTCTCATGGAGGAGCTCAAGCTAGATTGGGAAAGACCAGAGGTCATTGTTATTCACCTCTGGGGTAATGGCTTGGGGATCATGCCATGGGGAGCCTTGCTGCAGGCCATTAAGGTAGACTTGAGGACCATTTGGGGGTGGTGGTCAGGGTGGAGCTAGTATGGTCAGAGATCATATCCAGATTGGTATGGCGGCATGCCACAAGTGTGAGGGTAATTGAAAGGGCCAGGAAAAGGCTAAACAGAAGGATGGCGGGCTTTATGGCTGAGGTTGGGGGGAGTTACATTTGCACAAGGCAATATCATATGACAAATCAGGTTTATGTAGTGGGGATGGGGTTCCTCTATCAGATAATGGTATGGTGGTCTTCTTGTCACCATTTTGGCAGCTGGCAGAATTTAGGTTGAGAAGTGCCTAAAGATCCCGCATGGGGGGAAGCCCCACCATCCAACATATGCTGGAGGTGGGGACTGGTGGAAAGAGAATTCTTGGGAAGGGGTTAAGAGAGCATAGAGGGTTAAGGGAAGGGCAGTTGGGGGTAGGTTGCACGGGCTGGGGCAATGCACCTGGATGTGATTAGAAGAGGGACGAGAGGGGTGGGGGCTAGGGTGGGTTTGTGGCATCCGGACCTAGCAAATAGGAAGTGTAGGGAGTACTAGCTGGTGGTGGGGGGGTCAGGTGACATATCCAGACCCCGAGAAGGAAAGAGCAGATACGTTGAAGAAGAATGGGACATGCTGTGGAATTCAATGAAAGACTGAATTGGAAATTATATGGCCAATGAAAGAAAACTGTTATGTTTTGATGTTCTGATTGAATTTATATGTAACATGGTATAGTGGTGTAAAAAATTTTTATTGTCTTTTGTGCACCCAAATAACTGGTCTGGACATTGAATCATTTCCAAAGGGATGGTCAGAAGACAAATAGGGTTGCCATTAAAAGGTGACCAGAATTGTCAGATGGCATCCCTGAGGAGATGGGATTAGCTAAAAGAGAAGAGAGCTGGAGGGGGGAGGAGAGGGAGAAAGGGGGAGTGACTTAGATAGGGCAGGTAGAGGGGCGGGGTTTTGTAATGTAAGAGCTGGCAGGCAGGTGGAGGAGGGGAGGGCACAGGTGAGGTCATGACTGACAGGTTACAGGGGAATGATGTGTACATCTGAAGGGAAGCAGAATTGGCTAGGAGGTGTGGCTTGGAGGGGTCCTGAGCAGGGGTACTTAAGGGGTTTATAAGGCCAGGTTTGGGAGCTCTCTCTCCCTCTTTCTGCTGTGATTTTTTGTTTCCCACCCAGCCACCCCCATACATCATGGTTACAATTTCTGGGCAGAGGTGGGGAAGTCTTAGAAAAAAAGGGTTATGTTTGGACTGAGGGTCCTGGGGTAGGTGGACAGTTCCTGCCATATGGGAAAGTGGCTGAAAGAGCAAGGTCAAGGAAAAAGGAATTCCTGGTGAGGGAAGGAAAGGGAATTCTTGGGAAAGGGAAGGGCGTAGAGGGCAAAAAGGGGGGAAGGGCAGTTGGGGGCAGGGGGTAGGTTGACCCCCCCCAAAGAGGAGGGTGTATGCCCTCAAAGCTCCAGGGAGCCATGGTATGTGTGTTTGAATAAATTCTTCATCTTGTTTTTTTCAATTGTTCTGTGTGAATCACTTTTTTAAGTGTTCCTTGGTAGGTTGCATGGGCTGGGGGCAATGCACCTGGATGTGATTAGAAGGGGGAACAAAAGGGGGAGGGGAGCTAGGGGTCGGGTTTGTGGCATCCAGATCTAGCAAACAGGAAGTGTTGGGAGTACTAGTTGATGGTGGCAGGGGGTCAGGTGATGCATCTGGACCCCATGAAGGAATGGATAAGGTGAAGAAGAATGGGACGTGTTGTGGAATTCAATGAAAGATTGAATTGGAAATTATATGGACAATGAAAGAAAATTGTTGTGTTTTGAGGCTTCTGATTGAATTTATACGTAACATGGTATAGTGGTGTAAATAAATTTTATTGCCTTTTGTGCACCCAAATAACTGGTCTGGATATGGGATCATTTCCTAAGGGATGGTCAGAAGACAAATTCCAGTTGTATGAAACTTTTTTGCTTCTTCCTTTCCTGGGATTCTGACCTGAATGAGGTGATAATTGTTCAGATTCATGAACTAAGGTTTAATAACAGTTTTACCTGGAAACATCAAATTACTACTGTTCACAAAAAGGTTCAATAGTTTAGTTGGGCTATTTTAAGATTCAGCTCCAACTATGGAAGTAGCACAATAGAAGCAGCAATGAAACTCTTTAATGCTACAGCAATGGTCCAGTGCCTATACTGAACTGAAATCTGGGGGTACAGGGTTCAGGATAAGCTGGAGAAGCCCTCTAACTATTTTTGCAAAAGATTACTTAAGCCCCCAGTAACAATCCCAGGATACTGTATATGACTAGAATTGATCCTGCTTTCTGTAAAAATTCTAGCTAATTGGAAATTCTTAAACTTCTGGTTACTAAAACAAAATGACACTGGATTGGATAAATAGTGTACGGTGGAATGCGGCTGTGTATGGAAATCCATGCACCACAAAAAGTCATTCTGCTTCAGTAGTGACATCCTCACTAATGCTGAATGACTTTTCATTCTGCTTTAGTGAGGATGTTACAATGCAACCACCCCCACCAGTGCCGTTCATAGGACAGGGGGCGGTTGGCGACTCCTGCACACGAGCCAGCTGGAGGGCTAGAGAGACCAGGAGTGTGGGTCTCCAGCAGCAGATGCTGGCTAAAAAATTTAAGTGATCCTGTTCTGGGGCACCATACACTCTACAGAACAGTGTATGGCCTCCCAAACAACTCGGCAACTCTTCCCCCTTGTGTTTTCTATGAAGGCAGAGGGACCTCTCGAGCTTCGCTCTCGACGATGTCATCAGCCATCATAGAAAACACTCAGGGAAGAACTGCCTTGTTGTGCATGGGAGGCCATACACTATCCTATATATTATGTCTGGAGGTTAAGACTGTAATTTCTGAACAAGGAAAGTGTAAAATGTTATGGTTGAAATGTGTTTAAAATTGTTTAAATGAAATGGGTAGTTATTTTTGACAATGATTTATTCAAAGCATCATTATTACTAGATTGTACAGCCAGTGCTAAAGACTAGATTAATTGATTTGACAGACAATGCCTAAAGAAAAAAAAATGTTTAAAATAGATTTCCCCTGATTTTCGCCAATCTGAGAACGGAACCTGTCATAGAAAGAAATGTTATCATCTTAATCAAGCCAGAAATTATGATGACATCAATGAAATGTTGGTTTGTTATCTTCCCTAATAAACTCTTAGAGAAGAGGTATAATAAAAACCCTAGTAAAATTTTAACTGGATACTGTACCTGTGGATATAATCAACAGCAAGACTTGGCCTATATACTGTAGTTCTAGTTTGTCCATGTTCTAGTAAACCAAGAATAAAATGGTTAGGGAATAGCATTGGAAAACAATATTTAGATAAAGTTTCATTATGTTACCATTTTAATTCATCCAATATTGAAGTCTTACTGATACTGGGGTATTTAAAAAAACAGTATTAAAATTAAAAAGAAATGCATTGCTGAGATTTTAATGAAATAGTCATGCTGCTAGTATTGTATTAGCAAATGCCTAACAACTGTCCACTGACTTATTTTAAGGAAAATGTATAATTACATGTTCTTTATTTTATATAACATGTACTAAGTATGTTTCATGTGATATGTAAAAGATTGTTCATCTTTATAAAAATCAATAAATTATATACTATCAGATTCAAGGTGAAATTGGGCACTAAAAGGTATTGCAGGTGCAGCTTTAAAGGTACAAGGAGTCCTGTATACTCAGTATGCTGCTTGCCACACAGTTGAGAAAACCAAGCTAACTGTAATGAGCAAGAAAGTACAACTGATTGAGACACCTTCACTGCTTACAATACAGTAAGACAGTAACTGTAATTACTGTACTGCTAAACTTGCTTTCCTGTAGACTTTTAAAGATGTAGGTGACATTCTTGGCAGTCACTTCATTGGTAACACCAGTCAAGGTAAGTTTGCTTTCCTTCTTAAATAAGTATATTTAGCTTTACTGTGAAAACAGCTGCTTTTTGACCTGAGAGTGCAGCACCTTACACCAGACCAATGGAGCTAGCCAGGACAGGCAAAGCCATGGCATCTGTCTAGTACAAATAGTTGATCCAACAACCCTGAAGGCCACCTCATTGGCATCATATGACACCCTCAACTGGTGCCAGGTTACCTTCATGCCTCTAACAGAAATGTCCATGGCTGCTGGCCTGCTGGCACAATGGTAGAGTTACTGCTCACAAGGTTATCGACCCAGGTTTGGGAATGAGCTGAAGTCCTCAGATAGCCTGCTGAGGGAGTTGAGTGAAGCATTCTAGCAGATGATTTCCACCTCGAGGAAGGAGGGTGTACGAAGGCTGGAGCACTACCTCCCCTTGGGTGACCACAGGTGGCTGTGCAGCTGGCACCATCAGAACAGGGTAGGAGAATACCAGATTCAGTCCAGTGCATGTCTGCTCATGCGCGTGTGCCCTGTCCTGGGGGGAGAAGATTGGAAAAAATGTCCAAACACAGTAGGATGACATCTTCCCCGCACCACAAGCCATGCACCGCTGACCAAGACACTTGCTCCTGATGTAGCAATCAAGTCTCTATCAGGGGAGAGGGTCCCCCCAGATGCCCTCCCTGGGGGGCAAGCCAGGGTGCTAAGGAGCCAAGCTAAGTCCTGAGGAGGCAGATGATCAGGCTGGACATAGAGGTCTAGACTGATGGGGGCCAGTAGACCATAGAATGGATAAAGTATACTATATAAAATAAAAAAAAAAAAAGAACTTTCCACGGCTAACCTAGTGATTTCATAAACATACATAACAGAAAGCAAACTGCATACCTACATCCATAGGTGATGCTGATATGCTGCCATATGAGCCTGGTGTGAAGAAATAGACAGAACTGACCTGGTGGAGGGAATACTTTCCTACTCAGTGCATCAAAACCCCTGGAATCTTGACTAGGAGAACAGTCGCCTGTCGGGTACTGTGGCCCAGTATGGATCTGGAGGACCTGAAGCCCCACTGTAGGGTGACATATAGCTGCAAGAGAGCTGGCAGGCCAGTGATTCCTAACTGTGAGGTCCCTGGGGATGGGAGGTATGGGGAAGGGACACCTCCATGTGCCCTTGTCACCTCCTCCATGGCTTTGTGCCAGGGAGGAGTAACAAGTCTGTATTGGAACCCTGAGGAATCCAAATGTCAGGGAGACAGGATTATGTTTAACTCTTTGTCTCCGAGAAATGTCTGCATTCGACAGACTTCAGTGTGCTGTTGTTACCAAGAATGACTCCAGACGTGAGCTGCTGTGTCCTAGTGTGTCCGTGCTATGTCTGGAGTCGTCACTAACTTTTTGTGCCATTACTTGCCAGCCAATGAAACTATGGCTTATTAAATCTCTTTGGGTGATACCTCACATTGTAAGCCTCTTTTCATTGGCTGGCAAGTGTAGGGGTCCCATAGCAAAATTCTTATAAAACTGCCTTTTAAAGTTGGCTCCTCACTTTGCTGCTGCATGCAGGTGGAACTGGAGCAGAGCTACGTTTCTCAGCCTTTTGCTGTTTGTCCAGATTCCTGAGCTGCCAGATATCTTCATTGAAAAACACTTATATCTTCCAGGTATTCAATTGTTTAAAATTTTCATGTGCTTTTGTGCAAATTTAAGTGTTTTCAGGGGTCTTTCTGTGAGCCATCTTAATTGAGATGCTTTACTTCCGGTTTTTGTCTCCTCAGTGAGCCGGCTCACAGAAAGACCCCAAAAATACTTAAATTCACACAAAAGCACTGTGTGGCTGGTAGGTTTTATTTCTTTTCTGGTTGCCATCTAATGAACTTTTGTTGTTTTGGTGCTCGGAGGGTGTAAACCAGATTGTGGGTAGGCGTGTTGGCGTGTGGACGTGTAGGCTCCTGTAGTTTTGTTGTCCTGTAGATTTGTCCCTAGCTTTTTTCCACTATTTTTTTAATTTTCACCCTGTAACAAGGTGGTCACCTGGTGGAAGCACCACGGGCATGGCACAGTCTGCACATCCTACAGACACTGACTGCCACCCCTGAGAGCAAACATCTGATGGCACCTCCTGTCCTGACAGACTAGCACCCATAGTGGATACAGGCAGCCGTCGCCCTTCCCTTGCACCCGGTACAGGGAGGTTGCATTCTGGTCATCGCACATGTCAAGGTCCTGTGGGGGGGCTGTGTTCTGCCAGCGCTGTGGTTGCGGTTTCACTGAGGGATGTCGGTGCAATGGAGTCACCATTCCTGCCTGATATTGTGGACCGGACCGCGATCATGTTTACTTTCCATGCCAGGTAACAATCTGCCCAATAAGAATAAATGTGCAGGGGGATATTCTATTTTGATGTTCTTTTTTCCATTTGTGAAGCATGCAGTTGGATGGGGTTCAGGGGTAGTTGTTTCCATGCTTGTGAGGTATGTGCTGGTGGGTGCCATGGGGGGATGGGGGAAATGTTGTTTGTTGTGTGGCATGGTGGGGATCAAGGGAATGCATGATGCTGGGTGGTGGAGGCGGAACCTCTGGACATCAGGGAATCCATTGGTGCCGGGTCTCTGAGGGTGGTGGGGGCATGGAGGGGAATGCTGTTTGTGTTGTAGCATGGGGTGGGTCAAGGGAATGCTGAGAGCATGGTGCTGTGTGTTGGGTGGTAGAGGAGGAACAGTCAGGACACCAGGGAATCCGCTGGTGCTGAGGGTGGTGGGGAGACAACAGGGAAAGCCTCCCCTCTAGCCTCAAACACCTGGTACCATTGCACAAAAAGGTTTCTCCGCCCTATCCCCCGTTTGTTGTTGCTGGGTATTGAGGGTTTGTGTGATGGCTATGGTGCCTGGGGGTTGGACACCAGGATTTCAAGGCACTTCATGTTTTGAGCTGGCATCAGGTCTCAGAGGGAGGGGGGTCACCCATTTTGTGGGATGGTGGCGTGTGTTTGACAGTGGGGGTCAGGTCCCTCACAGCATGGCAACCATTTTGTGTGATGGCGTCAGGTCGGTGGATACCGTAGGGTGTGGAGAACACTGGCCACCAGGGAATCCATTTTGTGGGATGGTGGCATGTGTTTGGAGGTGGGGTGGAGGATCCTGACAGCATGGCAATCATTTTGTGAGCTGGCGTCAGGTCTCGGAGGGAGGGGGGGTCACCCGGACAACAGGCAGTGCTGTTTGTGGGATGGTGGCTGGTGATGCAAGGCCCGGCATCATCCCACAAACAGCAGTACCTGATTTCTGGGTGATCCCCCTCCCTCTGAGACCTGACATCAGAGCACAAAATGGTTGCCATGCTGTCCGGGGTCTCCCTCCCACCTTCAAACACCAGGTGCCATCACACAAAATGGATTCCCTGGAGTCTCATGGTCTCCCACCTGCAGATGGTCATCTACAAAAGTAATGTGATATGAAGAGAATGCCATTTTGTGTTGTTGCCGGCTTTGGGGGGTGGGGAAGGGACCACTGAGCACCGTGGGGAATGCTGTCATGTTTGTCAGTGGATACTGTAGGGTGTGGCGAACACTGGCCACCAGGGAATCCATTTTGTGGGATGGTGTCATATGTTTGGAAGCGGGGTGGAGGACCCTGACAGCATGGCAACCATTTTGTGAGATGGCGTCGTGTCTTGGAGGGATGGGGTGTCACCCAGACAACAGACAATGCTGTTTGTGAGACAGTGGTGGGTGACGCAAGGCCTGGCACCATCCAACAAAGAGCAGCACCTGCTGCCTGGGTGATCCCTTTCCCTCTGAGACCTGACGCCAGCTCACAAAATGGTTGCCATGCTGTCAGGGTCCTCCACCCCACCTCCAAACATATGAAACCATCCCACAAAATGGATTCCCTGGAGTCCCGTGGCCTCTGACCTGCGGCTAGCTGTTTACAAGAGAGATGTGATATACAGAGAATGCCATTTTGTGTTGTTGCCTGCTTTCAGGGGGTGGGGGAGGGATCACTGAACACCGTGGGGAATGCTGTCTTGCTTTTTGGTGTACCGTCGGGTGCAGAAACTGCAGAACACCGGGGAATCCATTTTGTGGGATGGCCTTGTATGTTTGAAGGCGTGATGGAGGACCCAGAAAGCATGGCAACCATTTTGTGTGCTGGTGTCAGATCTCAGAGGGAGGGGGGTCACCCAGACAACAGTCACCTGCTGTCTGGGTGATCCCCCCCCGAGACCTCACACCATCACACAAAATGATCTATGAAGAGACACATAGTGTTCTCATGGTGTTCCTGGAAAATGTGATCCATGATCGCCGTCACCTACACCAAGTACACCAAGTACACCAAGAGAAAGACTGTTACAGCTATGGATGTAATCTATGCACTCAAACAAAAATGCCGTGCACTCTACGGCTTTGGAGAGTGACTGATTACAGATGTAAATTTAAATAAAAATGTTTTTCGTGACTGTGCCTGCTTAATGGTGTCAGTTATTTCTGTACATTTCTGATATTTGGCAGGCTTAGGCACATGTCGTGGTGATGTGAGTGCATACAGGTTATACTGCTTGTTTAGGTTTTGAAGGTAGTGGCCTAGGTGAGTCGTGCCTGCAGTGCAAAGATGGGTTTTTTGTGTTTTTGGATTGCAGATGATCGAGAGACTGCTCCGAGATCAAGAGACCACCCCGAGATTGAGAGACCGCCCCGAGATCGAGAGACTGCCCTTAGATAGAGAGAGCACCCTGAGATAGAGAGACATCCCCAAGATCGAGAGAGAGAGAGAGAGATGGCTGTTTTCCTGCGAGAGACCGCAACCCCACAGATCACCATCGGAAGTATGGCAAATGTGTACAAAAATTACCTGCTAGACCTGTTCGATAGTGCCAGCGACAATGAGGCAGATGACTTTCAAGGTTTTGATGATTCCGACATCGAGGTGGACTTGGTGCATATGATGCCTTTGGTTACACCGGACAGTGACAGTGATTTCACTGACGATGATGATCTGCCCCTGGCTACACTGCGGGGGGAAGAGACACTCCATGGAGAGTGAAGAGGATGACTTGCCACTGGCCAAGCTACGTCAGCAGAGGAATGACTCAGACAGTGAAGATGATCTTCCTTTGGCTACACTGCAGCGTGCAAGTACCCAAATTGACATTGATGACCATCACGAACAACATGACGTTGATGCAGAACAACCTGAGCAACCTACACCACATCTAGATGCTGGTCACAATGATGGATGGACAGGTTGCTTACAGCAGGTCCATGTTGAGGATTTCAAGGAATCTGTGGGTCCAACCACACTGATGAGTGCAGAGAAGACTCCCATGGATTTTATGAACCTGACATTCCCACCAAGTCTTTATGACCTGATAGCTGAGGAGACAAACCAGTACAGTGCCCGTAAGCAGGCAGAAGCAAACAAAGTTGACCACCGATGGACTCCAGTAACTGCGTGTGACATAAAAGCCTTATTTGGAATGCGACTATACATGTCCGTTATAAAGGTTCCACACTACCGCATGTACTGGGGGAAGCACCATCTCTATGGACATTTACCAATTTCAAAGTTAATGACCTGTGAGTTTTATGAAAAGATTATGCAGTATCTGCACGCAAGTGACAGCATGCTAAATCCACCAAGAGGATCGCAAGAGCATGATAAGCTACATCACGTTCTACCAATTATCAAGCATGTTGCCAAGGCAAGCAAGACGGAGTACAACCTGCACCGAAAAGTGTCAATTGATGAGGCAATGGTAGGCTTTAGAGGATGACTGTCCTTCAAGTAATACATGCGATGCAAGCCACTATGGTATGGGATAAAAGTATGGGTCCTTGCAGATCCTCATAGTGGTTATGTGTCCGACTTCCAAGTATACACAGGAAAGGCTGCTGGAGCTGTGGAAGTGGGCCTTGCAGAGAGGGCTGTGAAAGACCTGACTAAGGATCTGTGTGGCAAAAAGGCACCATGTATATTTTGACAATTACTTTACTTCGGTTCACCTGTCAAAAGAACTATTGAACATTGGCTTGTACTCATGTGGAACGATGTGGACCAAGAGGATTGGATGGCCTTCAGAACTTAATAAATTATCAATGAAAAAGAAAGCTTGTGGTTATTATAAATAATGACAGAACGGTTCACTTGTTGCCACAGCGTGGAAAGACAACCATCCCGTTTTCCTGCTGTCAACAAACCATGACCCTACCTCACCAGCAATGTCTGTGCCCAGGAGACAAAGAGATGGCACTGTTGTATCAATTGCATGTCCAGAGGTACTGCAGCAGTATAACACACCATGAACGGTGTGGACATCACTGACCAGCTTTGGGAGCAGTACCCATGCGCCAGAAAATCAAAAAAGTGGTGGATCTACCTTTTCTGGTTTTTGTGGGACATGGCATTGGCAAATGCATTTACTCTGTTCCGAGAGAGTGTGAATCATGTTCAGCGATCGAAGACTGGAAGGGTGAACAAGCACAGACAACTGAATTTCCGCATGCTCCTTTCTGAGAATCTGTTGGAAGGATATACACACAGAAGACATAGTGCCCCACTTCCAGTAATCGCACAGAATCCAACTTGTGATGGACTATACTGAAAGGGAAGAAGGGGAGGTGCAAAAATTGTTCACAGAACAAAATACATGCCGAACCATCATATACATGCAGCACATGCAAAGTACACCTCTGCATTGATTGTTTTCCTGAGTATCACCAGTACAGATAGAGGTTCAAACTGGCAACACAAAAAAACTTACCCCCAGTACTTCCTCTGCAGCTTCTCTGACTACTTGATGGGGAGCTGCATGACAAGGGAACAGACATACTAGACAGTGTGAGTTCGAGAGCAATTGGGGTGCTGCGACTGCAAGACAGAGAGAGACCAGGGTGCTGGGACTGCAAGAGAGAGAGACCAGAGTGTGCGACTTGGAGTGATGAGATGCGCAGAGGTTGTAGGAGATGCAACATGGAGCAGGACAAGGAAATGGCAGAAGGACAGCAGCAGCTGACGTGAAGAATTGTTCAATGGTGCAAGCAAGAAACTGGATGAAATGGTTTGGTGGCAGGTAGATCAGACACAGTGTCATGAGCGTGGATCAGATTGTCTTGCATTGGTGGAACGCCTGCTTGGCCTGTTGGTGTATCGGAGATAATGCAGTAACATGCCAGTCATTGAACAGGCTGCACCAAATTAAAATACTGAGCTAAAAGAGGTCTGGTGAGTGAAAGTAAGGGAACAAGTTCATAAACATTACGTGAGAGTTCCCAGGTGGTGAGATGAAGTATGGTCCACACTACCCAGTGAAAGTCAAGAAGGGTGGGTACCGCAATTGTGCTCTGAAGCAGAAGGGAGCAGAACCATCAGTAGAGTGCATGGCTTGCAATGCATACCTCTGCTTTGAGTGCTTTGAGTATCACCAGTCTGACTCCGACAGCAATGATTTGATGTCTTGCTAGGAAGGAAGGAAGGCTTCACGTTAGATTGGACAACAAGGAAAAGAACGCATGCATGATTACTTGTAAGGGGTCACCAATGTTGCTTCAGTGGGATCATGTGTCTTCTACAGCCAGGTTCCCCTGACAAAAGTACGTCACTAAAGGCACAAAATGTGATGGCGAAGGTAACAATAGGAAAGTTCATTGTAGGGGGACATGCAAACAGTACATGGACAAATGTAACTACCCGGAAAATGAAGAACTATTTGAAGGATCAACGGAAATGGGATACAAGGGGATGTAACACTGTGAAGACACAAAGGGTCATGTGCAGCAAGGCCTGTTGGCAGCTGCAGCATTACATGATTCGGACAAAGGATCATGTGCACACGTAAAGGTTGTTGTGTGGTTGTGGAAAAATGCGCAAAACTGCTTCTGGATGGATGTCGGATCATAGCTGCACTTACAGGATGTTGTCTGACTGTTCTTTGATAGCTTGTGGGTGGCTTAGGCCATCCATATGGGGTCCGGAAGAAGTAGAGTAATGTCCAGTGACACAGATGGCATCATGCTGCGGGCCTTTTGGTGGTTGGAAGAAGGCTGATATGCAGTGGGCATGGTTGTTCACAGCTGCAGGCCAAGATTGTTTGGAACAGAGTGAGTCAGACACTCTGGATGTCTGTTTTGTGGGGCAGACGGGGTTTGGCTGACGGATCTTGCGTGGCCGACAAGTGGTTGTGTGATGCGAGTTGTGATTATCCTAAGAGTTGAGTGGAACATCCGTGGCTAGGCGAAAGACACAGCAGTCTATGCAGTCTTTGGCACTGTGCCAAATGGAAAAAAAATGTGGAGCTAATGTGGACTGGTGACTGCGATAACAGGTGGTGGTCTGTAGCTCACTCACCAGATCAATGGGGCAAGCTGACAGAGGTACTGGAGAGCACAAACTGTTCCAAGCACACCAGTTGGTGCATTGTCACGTGCGATGAACCGTGCTCCACTAACTCTTTCAGCACTATTGTGGAGTGGCAGATTTAGCTTCACATTTTTTATTTTTATTTGGATGCAGAGCCCCACGACACGCATGTTGACGTCAAGCTGTGCAAATATGCGTTATGTATCAGGCTTGTGCATTGCTGCACTTGTGGATTGCTTCTCTCATATGGGCACATGCAGCTCATTCCCTGACAGCTGGACACACTCAGAATCAGTCATAAAAAACTTGACTTTTGGATTGTATAGCTACGTGAGCAGACAACAGCCACAAGCAACTTCAACGCAGTCTTGCATTCAACAAAATGTGTTGTTTGTTGTTTTATTTCTAAAATCATACTGTTTCTCACCTGCAATGTCGTTCATACAAGAAATTGACAACACAATATAGGGTGTAATGGTCTTTATTATGGAAAAAGACAACAGACACTGGAAATGGAAATTGAGTTTATTAGGATCACAATTGGAAACATCGACTAATAAGGAGACTGTGCAGTCACAAGCCTTGGGAATAAATGGCCTGGCATTTAATTAATTCCATGTTTTTGGTTTACTTCAACAGGGGGGGTCAGTAGGAGGCAGCTCCCAGACTCGTGTATCAACAAGTGATTTCAAATCTTGAGTACACTGAGGCAAATTCATGGGATGCTATAAGCCATGGAGTTGTCAACTGCACAGAAGCCAAATCACAGGTCAAACCCAAGTCAGGATATGGCATCAGGCAAGCAAACACAAGGTATGTGGGGTGTACAACCCATGATAGGGGAAAAGAGGGTAGTGAGGGACATGGGTGGAGTGTCACAGATATATCTATGGTAATAATATCTCGCATTTGGTTGCAGGTGAAAGGAGCAAGCGTCTCAGCGTCTGGATCTGTGGTCACTCTTTGTTTACTGGGCATAGAAAGAGCACAGCGGAGCACAGGAGGGCAAAACTTGTGGTTAGGAAAAGACAGAGTGGAAGTTCATTGGATTGGAAGGCAAGGAAAGCGGTGGGATGGACTGATTCCAGTGCTCCGGGAGAAACATGGTGGGCCTCATCCCGACATTCTGATAATTCATTTGGGGGGCCACGATCTGGCAACCTGCCCCCTGTGGAAACTGAAGGGAACCATAAGGCAGATGCTGCATCAAATCAAGTGCTGGTGGACCAGGGTCCATATTGTATGGTCCGACATTGTGCAGCGGTTGAAGTGGAGTGGAGCATGAGATGTGTGGGCCATCGAGAAAATCAGAAGACTACACAATGGGTTCATGTTGTCTATGATGGATACCATGGGTGAGTCAGGGGTCTGGCACCCTGGCCTTGGTCTTCACAGGCGTGGAGTGTACCAGCCAGATGGTGTACACTTGATGGATGAGGGATTGGATGACTTTCTGAAGGACTTGAAGCATGGCGTGATGGCGGCTACACGTGGATGATTGAAAGTGAATTTATATTGAATAAATGCATGGCGGAGGCCATTTACTCAAGCTCCTGGTATGTGTATTTTGTTTGTTCACCCGTGAGTGTGTGTGAGTGTGTGGACACAGCAGAACAGAGGTTGGGACTACATCAGGTAAGAATATAAGAATATGGAAATGTCTTCAGTGCAGATCATCATGGGACAACATCTGACGCCACCTGAAAAGGTAAGAAAAATGTGATTGTGGGGATTGTAGTCATTTTGTTGTTGACATTTTGTAGTCTATGTGATGCAACTTGTGGCCACCGTGCCAAATACCATGGATGCCACCGTACACATATTTGTATGTGTTGTGATGTTATGCCCACAAAGTGCACAACACTGCTCATTATTACACGTGCGTGTTGTGCGAGAGATGGTGCCGCAGTACACCTCATGATTTGGTGGTGATGCTGTGTTTTTGAATGTCTTTGCATATGTTGATCATGCATTGTGTGTATATGGTTGGATCAAAATGATAGACTAAATACATAGATATATATGTATACATGTATACATGTGTGTCTATATGTGTATATATAAATGTGTCTGTATATATGTATATATTTGTATGAGTGGCAAGTGAGCTTGGGGAATAGAATGAGTGGTGGAGCGTAGCGTTGCACTGAGTAATGGTTCCCTGCGCTCACTTGACACGAGTTCAGATCTATTTTATGTCACATACCTGTCAATAACTTAGTCCTTTTATACAATAGGACTGTTTTGTGTGTTTTTTTGGTTTGGTGATGGCATCACGGTGTGATATTGGGCATTTTCACACTGCGCACTTTAGGAGGTATGCGCACTTGTTTATGGTATGGTGTGTATGGCTGACACTTGTCTGTCATGAGCCCAGATTCACCTAAGCAGCTTGAATAAAATGCAGTTTTTTGTAATTGCAGCAAGTATGAAAAAAAATGTTTTGATTCCCTTTCCAATGGTGCAATCAATCAATTTTAATTTACTGAACAGCTTGGCTGCTGACAGTTTGTGTATCATGTATACTTTAGGATTTAAAAATAACTGTTTTCTCCTTTTTCCCATAGGGAAACCATGGCGTAACTTGCTGTTATAAAAGAGTGTTTATAACGGCAAATGCAAGCATGGTTTCCCTCGATGTGCGCATGTGCACGCAGCGGCATGACCACTCACTGCTTTCATGTTGCCTGAACCAGCAACACCAGAAGAACTCGGCTGTAAGTTTTTATGTGTTATTTTTGCACACTGTACAGCAGCAACTGGAGGAATAAACTGTGGAATCCTGACAGAGAAACAAAAAAGAGAAACCAGTTTTACACACCATGCCATAAACAAATGCAAAATAGAGAATAAAGTATGGGTCTGGGTATAAAGTATTCACCCTCGGGGTTTATGTAGCATCAAACCCCTCGGGTGTGTGTAAATTCTCATTACACACCCAGACCCATAATTTATTCTCTGTTTTACATTGTTTATAACATATTATGTCTATGATTGATATTTTGTCCACCAAGAACCACAAGCACTATATCTTAGCCAGTATAAAACAAAAACCGAATTGATTACAATTGATTGCATAGCACCGTTGGAAAGGTAATTTAGTTATGAACAGATTGTGTGCTGACATGTTGTGTGTATCATGTATAGTTCAGGAGTTATTTGCATTTGTTTATGACATGGTGTGTTATGGCTGTCATTTTGTCCATCAAGAACCACCGAAGCATGTTGAATAAAACACACATTCTGGATATCTCAGCCAGTATAAAACAAAAACCACATTGAGCACAATTGATTGCCTAGCACCGCTGGAAAGGAAATTTTGTGATGAACAAGTTTGACGCTGATATGTTGTGTGTATCATGTATACTTTAGGAGTTATGCGCATTTGTTTATGGTATGGTGTGTATGGTTCAGATTCATGTCTCAAACCTCACCAAAGCACCTTGTGTAAAATGGTAAAAACATATATTTTATACTATAGAAATAGCTGTCTTTTTAACAAACAAATTATTGAAACTGCATCTAGTTTCTGCATGCTGAATTTGGTGTTGATATGTCACATACTTTCAAACAAAAAAGGCTTAAAGTGCATTTTTTTGTGTAAAAATATATTTTTTTTGCTGTTTCGACCAGCATAGAAAAAAAATAAATTACGTATTATTAATTGCATACCATCATTGGAAAGGTAATTTTATGCTGAACAAGTTTGCCACTCATACTTTGTGCCTAGCACACTGTACATACCTCTCAACCTTTTGTCCCCCAAATGTGGAACATTGTCTGGCAAAATGTGGAACAAATGGGCAAAATGTGGAACACTTAATCAAATCTTTACCTAAGAAGCTCAAAACACTGTTAACATGTTGCATTTATGTTCAGAAAGTCTGTTATTAATTGAATAATATAATTTTTGCATCATTTACTATGGATTTTTGCTTTAAATTGTTGACTTTGAATGTGGAACAAGTCCTCTCAATGTGGAACAGGGAGCTTTTGTGAAGTAAAATGAGGAACGTTCCTCGTAATGTGGTACAGTTGAGAGGTACGAGCACACATGGTTCTTGAGCTATAAGCATTTGTTTGCAACATGCTGATTATGCTTACAAAGCCCCAGGATTCACTGCTATCAGTATACAGGACACAAGTGCTGCAACTTCAGAGAGCGCCTGAGGAGGCAATGAGTTAATGTATGCAGGGATTCCCACTGCCTGCAACATCTCCCCCATGAATCTTAGGTGCAGAACATAATCAGCTGATGAGGTCAGGTGCAAAGGAGATTTGTTGTCCTCTGAGGAGTACATTGGGGGAGATGTGGCAGGAAAACTACTTGAGTTGAGAACAATGGACATTTCCCAGAACTGAGCACGTCTGTCTCCCTCTACCAGGCTTCCACCAATAAGGGGCACTGCTCCAGCATTCAAGTGGCTGGTGGCCTGAAGAACATGGGCATCCTGTCAATTGACTTCCAAAACATTTGTGACTCAGGCCTAAGGGAGGATGGAGCTATCAGTTGGGCTGTAGTGCCCATGTCTCAGTTAGGGTCCTGAGGCTTTGGCAATACCCTGTATCTAGGAGAGAATCAAACAGAGACTCCCATACAAACACTCCTACAATGGAGGAGGTGGCAGAGTGGTGTACCAGGGGTAAGTCCTGGGGTGGATAATGTGTATTTGTGACTGAATAGCCCCACTGAGAGTCCCAACTGTAGTCCAGTGCCAATGTTATGCTGGAGCCTGGAGAGAAATCAGCACTAAAACTGTAATTTCTCTCTTAGTTTGCTCCATTAGTGACACTGATATCTGAAACCCCAACAGCCCCAACGCTAAGTTCATCCCTGACACCAACACCAGCACTGATATTGGTGTTGTGCCTGACACCAACTTGTTCCTCGGTGCTGTCAGTGGCAAACAGTCTGAGGTCAGTACCATGGCCAACACTGACACCATGAATGGTGTCAGCACTAGAGTGGGCACTGGTGTCAGTGCTCTCACCTCAAACTGACAAGAGCTGTGGTGAATCTGACAGTCAGTGTTGATACCACTGAGGTAATGGATAAGGCCAAAGGCCTTGACCCTGACCCTAGGGTGGCCTGTCACTGACTGTGAACAGGCCATAGAGAGTTCTACACTGGTCACCCAGAAGAAGCCAGTGGTCCACTTACACCATCACCACAGACTCCAATACTGCTCCAGCATGGTGGGGGGAGGAGAGCTCTCTACATCAGCTGACTCTAAAGAGTGGTGAGGAAACCTAATGAAATGGTCCAAAGTCCTACCTAGTAACCTCCTGAAATGACACCTAACAGATGTAAAATAAAAGGTTTCTTATCATTCATCAATGACTTAGGTGTTCTCAATAAACTAAGAAAATGAGAGAAATAACAACAGTAAAGAGACAAACTGAAGCGATGCAGTTCACTCCCACAGTGTGCATCTGACAGCGGAAGAAAGTAAGTAAAAGGTCATTTGTCAGCATGGGGTCCAATTACTAGTGGTGTGCCTCAGGGCTCTGTGTTGGACCCATTTTCAATATATTGATTTCATCTATGGGTCCATTAACCAACACTTGCTGGCTTCTTAAATTTGCCGATGATTGTAAAATAGGAAATATCATCAATAATGTAGATTCTGCTAAGGAGATGCAGAATAATTTAACTTATCTTGTTGATTGGTCTAAAAAAAGGGACTTTTGTTTAATGAATCCAAATGTAAGGTTATGCACTTAGGGAAAGACAATCCCTGCTTTACATATACCATGAATAATATAAGTTTGGAAACAACAGATCATAAAAATGATTTATGGGTAACACTTTCTAAAGATTTTACTTTTAATATGCATACAATTAATGTTCTCAAAAAAGGGAAAAGAATTTTAAATTGCATTTTAAGGAATATCAAAAGTAGAGACATTAAAGTTTTGTTACCATTGTACACTGCTCTAGTTAGATCTCATTTGGAATACTGCTCCTCAGTAACTGCTCCTTATTTGATTAAAAATAAGAAATTAATTGAAAATATTCAAAGAAGAACTACAAAAAAAAATAACATATTTCCAAGAACTAGATAATGAAACAAGATTGAAAAAAGGAGGTCTATATTCTATGGACTACAGAAGACTTCGTGGGGATCTATGCTTGACATATACAGCTGTACAGAGTGATATAATATTAGAAACAATTGGACTACAAAAAATATGACTACTGTTAATACTAGATCCCATTCACTGAAACTCAAAGGTACTCAAAATAATACTTTAAAAAGAAATAATTGGTATACACAAAGGGTAATAAACACATGGAATAAACTTCCAGAAAACGTGGTATTTAGCACTTCCTTGACATCATTTAAACTTAGTTTAGATAATTATATGGGTGACTTAAAGTTTAGATTCCACCCTTGACTTGGTGACGAGTTCATAAAAGGTAGTAATACCTACTGAACTTGTATTGATCCTATGAACCTTTGAACCTATAAAGAGAGCTGAGTAAGAAAGAGAGCCAGCAATGGTTACTGGCAGGTGCATTTCACAACATGGTGTCACTTAGGCTCCATAGCCCAGTAGCTGTTGCTGACTCCTGGCCAAAATATTTACCACTGCAGGGTTCTAGCACTTCTGACTTAGACCCAAGAGTGGGACTCTATATCAAAGATTAATTCAAGGAAGCTATTCAAAGCACCAGACCCTGGGGGACATCCGGTCACTGCTCCAAGCAACTACAGCAAATCAAGTGAGCGAGGGACTGCGTGGAGCATCCACCTGAACCATTACACCTTGGAATGGAGGACTGATATTGTGTCTCTTAAAGTGGTGACCATCAGCATCCTCCTGTGTGGGTTAGGGCCTAGAAATGTGCTGAATGTACTGTAAATATGACTTTGAACCCTTTTTCTGAGAGGTAGGGATGTGGGCACTTATGGAGTGGGCCCTGCTATAATGATGGTACCTGCATTTTCAAGAGGCTACATAATGGTATAAACAGGGTCCTGACCCCCAGTAGGACATATTGGAATAGGCAGCATAGAGAAAGTAAACTGGACAACTAATTGAATGTTATGGCTCTGCCCCGAAACAATCTACATACCTGGGCGGTTGCATGGGGCCATAAGAAACGGGGCTTTGTATAAATGAAAGGTGGGGTTTAATAGGGAAATGGAGAGGCAGGAGTTTCTGAGAAACTATGCAACCTGGGATGTCTCAGGGCTGGAGATCCTGCTGGAGGGACCTTTGGTATAAGCCCCCTTGGTATAAGCCCTTGGTAATTTTGTACCATACAAGGGCTCTCTATTCACTTGGGTCATTGATCTGGAATCCTAATCTATAATGATTTTTCAATGGGTGAGGATCAGGAGGACCTAGCCTGCAGTCAGACCCTTATTAACAAGAATCCTGGTTTGGGGGGAATTATGGAAAGATGTTGTTGACGTTGCTGATTTGGCAGTGGTGGATCATACTAAAGTTTTTACTTTTAGGACTGTACCGTGCTACTAGCTGCATCTATATAGCAGACTATAGTCCTTGTAGTGACCCCTCTAGACAGGGGTATAGACAACACTACAACTCTGAGGGGGGATAGGTGGGATCTACTGCACCTCGGCAGAGACAGGGAATGCAGAATGATGTTCCCCAGCCTTGGAAGCAATTACAATAAGGTTCATGTTATGATAGAGTTAATGTTTAATGGTTGCAAATTACAAATGTTTAAGGCAGGTTTTTATGTGGCTCTTAAGAACCCAGTAGGGGAGGGAGGGAGGGGAGGTGTGAGAGACCTCCAGTTGGGGAAGTGTGCAATGTACAATGGAGTGAGAACTTTAACCCAAAAATATGGATTCCAAAGTTTTAACATATAATGTAAATGGCTTGATGAGCCCAATCAAATGAAAAAAGGTAATGACTTTTATAAAACAAGCAAGGGCGGACTTTGTATTTCTACAAGAGACCCACCTAACTGATGGGAAATTATCAGGTTTGGGATATAAAGAGCACAATTTACAGTTTTTAAAGTAAAAATATCATGGGGGGGGTCCCCGTTCGTTAAAGCTACTGGCTCTTCACCTTCAGGCAAGAAGAGCTAGAACCCAGATAATCCAGATAGTTCATCCTCAGACAAGAACTAGAACTAGTTGTATTGATGAGATATCAGAGGCCTTCACAGCATATTATACCAAATTGTATGCTCAGCAGCTGAGACCCAAGATTGAACAACTTCAGAACTTTATAAACCAGCTACACCTACCCAAGTTATCTGATACACAGAATCTGACTTTTTTTTTTACTCTATTTCTCCACCTTTGATGCCAGCACTGAGGCATCTTTCCAGTGAACTCCACTCAGTCTGTGTCTCCACTGCCTGTCTGAACCCTTACCCCAACAGAGAAATTGGGTATGCTGGGTCCCTCCCCTCCTGATGGCCCATCGAGAGAGGCAGGGGACCATGGAGAGTCAAATCGGAGTTTGGGCGTGGGTATGGCCACTGGGAGTCACATTCACCTCCCCTGCATGCAGATTTTCCATTGTTCATCTCTCTCCCAATGCAGGATGTGCAATGCCATCCAGTACGAGATGTGCACACCCTGCCCACATCTGCAGTTCGGCCGTCTAGCATCACCCCCTTGCACTGCCCCCAACTGCAGTGCCCCCAGTCTCCACTGGGAGCCACTAGTGTTGCGGGACACGGAACCCCCTCCCTCCCAGGAGAGGAGAGGACAGCAGTCCATCAGACACTCAATCCTCTCCTCCCTGACTGACCCTCGGCTCCCAGGGCTCAATCCCGAACCCAGGTTGCTGGTGTGATGCAAGGTAAGATGGATGCCTCAGCCCTCAGCACCTCCAGGCCGGTTACACATAATCTGACCTTAACGAGTCCAATTTCTGCTGCAGAAATTTATGCAGCTATTGGCTCCAATAAAACCAGGAAGAGTCCTGGTACAGAAGGATTCCTGGCAAAATTTTGTAACAAATTCAAGGAAAGTGTGGTGCCCCTGCTGCAGCCAGCCTATCAAGAGATTATGAAAGATGGCTCAGAATTGCCACCATCTTGGAGACAGGCGGTAATATCAGTTATACCCAAACCCGGCAAGGAACCCACCCTGTGTGCCTCACATAGAGCTATCTCTGTCCTTAATGTCATCTATAGATTCCTGACAACTATCTTAGCCAAGAGATTAGAACATATTATCCCTATTATAGTCCATAGGGATCAGACAGGGTTTGTTTCGAGATGGCAGGAGGCAGAAAGTGTTCACCGCACTCTACACATTATAGACCATCTTAACAACACCAATAACCCAGCTTTAATGATGAGTTTAGATGTCAAAAAGGCATTCAATAAAGTAGACTGGGAGTTTTTATATCAGGTCCTTGCCAGGTTTGGGTTTCCAGAGGAGTTTATAGACACAATCAAAAGACCGTATGCAGGCCCCCAGGCATATGTTAGTACAAATGGCACTCTTTCAACAGTGTTTAACTTGGGTAGAGGCACTAGGCAGGGGTGCCCTTTGTCACTTTTGCTGTTTGCTGTATATTTAGAACTCCTTACTCAGCAGATCCGACAAGAACCAGCAGTAGAAGGAGTTACACTTGGCATGCAAGAGCATAAGATTGCCCTGTATAACAGGGAATTAATGAGGGGGGCAACAGACTTTTTCAGATACATCAGGGAAAAAAGGAAGTGCAAGGAGATAATAGTGAGGATAAAAAGAGGTGGGGAGTGGACAGAAAAAGGGGAGGAGCAGGCTGAAGCACTGAATGGATACTTTTGATCAGTGTTCATGGTAGAAGGGTGACTGCTACTAGCATGGGCTGGGAGGGTGGGGACAGGGGAGGAGGCAACAGATGGGAGGAATTGAAGTAAGTCAAGTCCTAGAGGGACTGAGGGCACTGAAGGTAGACAAGGCACCGGGGCCAGATGGTATCCACCCCGGGGTGCTGAGGGAGATGGCAGAGGTGTTCGCTGAGCCACTGGCATATCTGTACAGCACCTCACTGGAGTCAGGATGTGTGCCACTGGACTAGAGGATGGCACATGTAGTACCATTACACAAGAGTGGGCCAAGGGATGAACCGGGTAATTATCATCCGGTAAGTCTCACCTCCATAGTGTGCAAACTCATGGAAATCATACTAAAGGAAAGACTGGTGCCGTACCTGGAGGACAATGGCCTCCAGGATGTGAGGCAGCATGGGTTTGTTTCAGGGAAGTCTTGTCAAACCAACCTCATACAATATTATGACTGGGTGACAGGTCAGCTGGATAAGGGTCATGCAGTGGATGTTCTTTACTTGGACTTCAGCAAGGCCTTCAGTTTGGTGCCTCATGGGCAGCTTAGGGGGAAGCTAACTGGTGTAGGGGTGGGGGCCAAAATGATGACCTGGATTACAAGCTGGCTGAGTGGCAAGCTGCAATGAGTGGTGGTGATAGGGGAGCTCTCAACTCCAAGGCCGATGATGAGTGAGGTGCCACAGAGCTCTGTGTTGGGGCTTGTATTGTCTGGGCTTTTCATATCAGACATTGCACATGGGGTGGTGAGCAAGGTAAGTCTGTTCGCTGACGGCACCAAAATCGGAGCAGTGGTGGATGGAGAGGAGGGATGGAAGCAGCTGCAGGGGGACCTATGCAAGCTAGAGGAGTGGTCAGAGAGGTGGCAGCTGGGGTTCAATGCAAAGAAGTGTAAGGTTATGCACTTTAGGGTGAAGAAGCCAAGGAGAGAATACTGGCTGAGGGCGGGTTAAGCTGGGGATCACTAAGGAGGAGAAGGACCTAGGGGTAATGATAACAGGGACCATGGACAACACTGCCCAGTGCAGGAGAGTGGCTGCAAAAGCGAACAAAATGCTGGGGTGCATGGCGAGGGGGGTTTTGTCCAGGCAAAAAGCGGTGATTTTGCCCCTCTGCAGGTCACTGGTAAGGCCGCACTTAAAGTATTGTGTGCAGCTTTGGAGGCCATACCCAAAGCGTGATATCAGGCTACTGGAGGTGCAGAAGAGGGCAACAAAGATGATATGTGGAATGGAAGGAGAGACTATGACAGCAGGCTGGGAGACCTGAATATGTACATCCTGGAGGATAGAAGGGACAGGGGGAACATGATAGAGACATTCAAGTATCTGAGGGGAATCAATAAGGATGGGGCAGAAGGGGTCTTTAAGTTAAGGAGAGGAAGGGTCACCAGGGGGCATGGACTAAAACCAGAGGGGGGAAGATTTAGGAAGGAAATGAGGAGACACTATTTCACAAAGAGGGTGGTAGCAACATGGGACACCCCACCAGAATGGGTGGTATCATGTAAATCTGTGAACAGTTTCAAAAGGGCATGGGACAGGGAACAGGGAGTGAGGGTGGGGAGGTGGGGGTGGTAGTGGGATGACAAAGGGGGGGAGTGGGGCAGCTGCAAACTAGGGGTGTTGTCTGTACACTCGAGCAGACTTAGTTAGACCAGGTGGTCTGTTTCTGCTGGCACATTCATATGTTCATATGAGGATGATGTATTGCTGTACCTTAGTAACCTGAGACCTCCTTGCCCGAAGTAATGCAGGTGGTAGACAAGTTTTTGGCTCTTTCAGGATACACACTTAATTCAACAAAAACAGAAATATTAAGATTTCAATTTAACCCTACCCCCCCCTCTTTCGACTGAGATTCCCAATGAAATGGGATATGTCTACCCTTATATATGTAGGTATCCTAAGATCCACCAATAAATATATATACCCAGACAATTATGCCTCTTTCATTAAACAAGCTGAAGAAGATATGAAAAGATGGTTAATCTTACCCCTGCCAATGTCTGTCCGCCTGCAAGCAGTTAAGATGAATCTCCTCCCCAGGTGTTTATATGTATTTCAATGTGTACCAACCCCATTGTCTCAGCGGTGGTTTACAGAGATGCAGAGAGGGAATTTTAAGTTTATGTGGGCACATAGGAAACTGTGGGTAAGAAAAACACTTCTTATTGCTGGGAAAGAGTGGGATGGATGGACCCTCCCTGACTTATATGAATACTGAATAGCCACTCAGGTCAAATAGGCTTTACTGTGGGGTTTTCCATCTGCCATGGCCCATTGGCAAGACATGGACAAGGCTCTGAGCCCAAACTGTTCAACCTATTCACTATTATTTGAGTCCCCTCAGATGAGAACAAATACCCAAAAACTTTATATGGCAGAGCAAGTACCACTGCAGGCCTGGGATCATTTTAGAAAATATCCCCAGGTGAGTGCTGAGTTGTGGCGGTATAGGTGGTTCATTAGATCTTTGGGCTCCCCCCAGGATCGGGGATACATGGCACAGAACATAGGCCAGGCAGGGAGTACAATACCCAGCACAGTTAATGAAAGGGGATAGTATTCTATCATTTGCAGAATGTCCAGCGGCTTTTAGGTGGATGGGTAATGACATGTTATATTATCCTCAGATGCAGGCATATATACAAACTAAGATAAGACAACAATATAGGATGAACCTATTTGATATAAAGTGCCCTTTTTTGGTGGATTTATTATCTCTGTTGACCTCTAAAAGGGCCATATCCCATATTTACTCCTTTTTAGATGCTCATAGGGCAGAAACTGCAGCTTCCCTCATAGCTAGATGAGAAAAGGAGGCAGATTTTCACCTCATGAAAACAGAATGGCTGAGAATCTGGAGGGGCTCATCCTCCCCCCTCTGGCAGGAGTATATGTGGAAGGTTCAGGTTAGGTTTTCATTACACCTCAAATGCAGGCTAAGTGGGAACCTATGACTTCTCCTTGCTGTTGGAGAGGATGTGGGAAACAAATTGCTTTGCATTCTCATATTTGTTTACTTCCGACCAGGGCTGGTTACCTTTAAACAGCATGTGACTAGAGATATAGAGGCCCTATTTGACATACCTAGCCTGTTCTCGTTCCATAATGTGGTCCTAGGATTGCCACCAACTGGGGTCAAGGGAGCCAATTCCCTTTATCTATGGTATATATGTGTGGCTGCCTTTAATAAGTCGATCACAAGGAAATGGCTAAAATCAGAGCCCCCATCAGCTGCTTAGTGGAGGAGACTTACTACAGATATACAAGAAATGTTTATTGTTTGCTTATTGTTTATTGAGAAAATCAGAATTACAACCTTTGCGCTAAAAGCTCATTTACGAAGGATCTTCATCAAGCAAAGGGGGAGGGGGGGCACAAAAATACAAAGTGTCATGGGAAGCAATAGTAACTAACAGGCATTGTCAGTAACATATCAATTAGGACTTTTAGAGTATTCGTGAAAACAGGATAATGACATACAGAAACATAGCAAAATCCATAGAGTTGGTACAGGATACAGGGGTAAACAGTCCCCAAGACAGCAAAGATAGTTACAGTACGAAGTCCAGTTAAGTGCAAGTTTTAGTTACTCCCTGTTAGCAGCTATATAGCATTGTCAGTAAATTATGGGGTACAGTTACAGAAACATCCAAAATGTCAGTTTGTTGGGAGATATATTGGAATGTCTAGCACATCAAGTACAGAACAGAATGAAGAAGTTCATCGAGCGCTGGTCCTGATAGATGTTGCTCCTGGGGGAGTAGGGAAGGAATATTCATAATGGAATTGAATCCATCTAATTGTGAGACTGGCTTTAAAACTTGTCAAGCCACATTTGGGATAAATGCAAAAGAGTGACTGAATATATCGTATATTGTAAAGAATGAGATGTTTAAGTACTTCCCTGCCATAGACAGGTTTCCCAGTCATAGACAGCCAGGTGGTTTTGTTTATTTTATTTTGTCTCAGTTATGTGGGTTTTGCTTTGATTTATGGTTATGCATTTGTCCATATAATGCTATTTTATGAGACTACTTTGATAAACCCACATATGCTGGACTTCTAATGGACTGGTAAAGGATGTTATATTGATAATGAATATTATTCCTACCAGTAGATGATTGATTTCTATTATGTAAGCTTGTATTTTTATTGCACTTTCATTAATAAGTATAAAAAAGGAAGCTATTCAAAGTACTCAGTTTACTATTTATGAAATAAAAGGGAAAAATGTATTTAAATCATTGAAAATATTGTAACACTTAAACACTGTTTTATGTATCTGTATATAGCCTCACCATGGTGATGGGGAAGTTGATAGAGACATTAATAAAGGAAAAGGTGGAGGAATACCTGGTGAGAAGTGGTCTGCAAAATGAGCACCAACACGGATTCACAAATGGGATGTCATGCCAAACCAATCTGATTGAATTCTTTGATGGGGTGATGCAGGAGATTGACCTGGGAGGGGCTGTGGACGTGGCCTATCTGGACTTCAGTAAGTCCTTCGACACCATCCCTCACTGAAGAATAGTAAGTAAGCTGGATAGCTAGGGCTGGGTAATAAAATAACTAGGGGGGTGGAAAGCTGGCTGGAGTGCAGAAGTCAGAGAGTGGTAGTGAATGGGGTGCATGCCAGTAAGAGGGGGTGATGAGTGGGGTATCACAAGGGTCTGTTCTCGGGACCCTCTTTTTCAATATTTATATCAGTGACTTAGCAGAGGGTCTGGAAGGTAAGGTGTGCCCTTTTGCGGATGATATGAAAATCTGTAATAGGGTGTATCACAAATGCACTCAGCAGGTCAGGCCCCCTGCTCCCACAGTGCCAACCTCCGAGTGCAGTAATGTGAACAGGTAACAGACAGGGTAACCCTCCTGTCTGCTTGGGGGTCCGAATCACCTTTAGTCTCAAGTTCTGGGGGATTCAAACTGTGAACCTTATGCTAGCATACCGAAATGTACAGGTGCAGATTCATACCCTCTTTGGGGATTGTGGTACAATCGTATGCCAAGGGGCACCAAGCCAGGCTTTGACAGTGAGCCCGGCCCTCTGTATCCTGCCCAGCACTTCCCTAATGTGGGACAGGTGTTCCTCCCAGCTGGCACTAAAAATGGCAATGTCACCCAGGTATACCACGTCATACTCCTCAGCACCATTTAACACCTGGTTCACCAACTTTTGGAAAGTGGCCAGGGCATTCTTCATTTCGAAAGGCATTACTTTTAATTCAATTAAGCCTATCAGAGTGATGAAGGCTGACCTCTCCCTAGCTCTGTCAGTTAACTCTACCTGCCAGTACCCCTTTGTCAGGTCAATAGTTGTAAGATAGATCGACCCTCCCAACTTGTCCAGGAGTTCATCCATCCGGGGTTTCGGGTGGGTGTCTGACTTCGTGACTGCATTCAGTCTATGATAGTCCACACAGAAATGAGTAGAGCCATCTGGCTTGGGCACAAGGATTACAGGTGAGGCCCAGGGGCTGTGGGATCTCTGGATTACCCCTAAATCCAGCATTTCCTCCACCTCCCTCCTAATGTCCTTTTGGACAGCCTCTGACACCAGATATGCTATCTGCCATATGGGTGTCTGTGTCCCTGTCTCCACATCGTGCGTCGCTAAGGGGGTGAGTCCAGGCTTGGTGCTAAACAGTGGGGCAAAGTCTGCTAAAACCACCCTTACTTTCTAGATCTTGTCTGGAGCCAGCTGGGGTGACAGTTTAACTGCCTCCACAGAGAACTCCTGCTTGCTTTCTTCCAGCAAGTCTAGAAGGGGGTCTCTTTCATCCATTCCCTCCTCAGGACTACATACTGCAAACACCATGTCAGCCCTATTTGCATATGGCTTCATCATGTTGACATGGTGCATTCTTTCTGTCTGTCTTCTGTCAGGTAACTCTATCATATAGTTCATGTCATTTACCTTTCTAACTACTTTGTAAGGTCCTGCTCACTCAGGCTGCAGCTTGTCTTTCTGGACCGGAATAAGGACCATGACTTCGTGACCCACCATGTATGAGCGAGCTCTGGCTCTGCTGTCATACCACACTTTTTGTTTCTGCTGGGCAGCTGCCAGGTTGCTCTGAGCTGTCCCCAAAAGCTCCTTCAGCCTTTCCCTAAACCTAAGGACGTAATCCACTATGGGAGTTCCCTGGGTGGTGTGCTTGCCTTCCCAGTCCTCATGGATCAAGTCTAGGGGCCCATGTACCCAGCGTCCATACAACAGCGTGAAGGGGGAAACTCCTATTGACTCTTGGGGCACCTCCCTGTATGCAAACAACAGATGGGGAAGGTATTTCTCCCAGTCCCTCCCATGCTGTTCAGCAAATGCTTGGAGCATCGACCTCAGGGTACCATTAAATCTTTCCACAAGCCCATTGGCTTGCGGGTGATAAGGTGCTGTGCACCTCTGCACCACCCCACATTTCTCCCACAAACATTTCATCGGGTCCAACATGAAGGAGCCCCCTCGATCAGTGATAACCTTCTGTAGAAACCCAACACAGGAGAAAATCGCAAGTAAGGCATCTGCCACTTTGTCTGTCCTCAGTGAGGATAAGGCAGCTGCCTTTGGGTACTGAGTGGCATAATCCACCACAGTCAGGATGAACCTGTTCCTGGTGGAGCTGGGGGTATTTAAAGGCCCCACAATATCCATTTCCACCCTCTGGAATGGCTCCTCCACTTTGGGCAATGGAATTAGAGTGGCTTGGGGTTTCTTACCTGCCTTCCCTATTTCTTGGCACTGGTGACAAGACCTGCAATACTCCACCTGCTGGGCGAAGCTGGGCCAATAGAAATTCTGGGCCAGCTACTGCATAGTGCGCATGATTCCAAGATGACCAGATACAGGAATATCATGTGCAATCTTGAGTAACTGCTCACGATACCCCTGGGGAACGACAAGCTGCCTGCATATCACCCCTCCCATTCAGCCTCTTGCTGTTCTAGTTCAGTCTCTCGCCGTTCTCATTCAGCCTCCCTCTGGAACTCCAGCTCCATTCTACGCAACTCAATCTACAGCCTTATTGCTTCTGGCTCCAGAATGCTGGTGACCTTCCCCTGCTGATGTGGCCCTTCACTGGCACTGGCCCTGCTGTCATCCTCACCGGATCTGGACACTGCACTGGCCACTGGCAACTCCATGCTCAAGGTTTGGTCCCTTGCAGTCACAGTCAGTGACTCGATGTTCTGGGCATCTGCTGCCGTCAGGGCATCCATGAGGTTCTGCTTGGTGGCTCTCCCCTCAAACAGGACTCCTCTGTCCTGGCACAACTGCCTCAAGTAGTCTACAGTGTGCCCATTGTAGTTGGAAGCCATCTTCTTCCCTAACTACGGCTACTCTAACTTGCACTTTAGAAAAAAAATAAAACAGGTAGAAACTTGACTGTAAGCAAAAGGATATAGTTGTATTTCCTTATTAAAAATAAATCACTGCCTTATTTTGCAAGTGAGCTGTACAGTATTAAGTTGACACACTGAACAGTTAAAGCTTGTGTTACCAAATGTGTCTGCACCACTGCCACCAAATCTGTCATAAATGCACTCAGCAGGTCAGGCCCTCTGCTCCCACAGTGCCAACCTCTGAGCATAGTAATGTGAACAGGTAACCCTCCTGTCTGCTTGTGGGTCTGAATCACCTTTAGTCTCAAATTCTGGGGGGGTTCAAACTGTGAACCTTATGCTAGCATACCCAAATGTACAGGTGCAGATTTGTACCCTGTTTGGGGATTGCTGTACAATCTTATGGCAGGGGGCACCAAGCCAGGCTTCCAAAATGAACCCTTAAAACTCTATAAAAGACCATAGGTATATTCTTATCTTTTCCCAGTTTAGTAACACCATCAAGCTCTTGAACAGTCTTGTCAGTCTTAGCCCTCTATATGTCACATGCAAAAGGAAGAACTTGAAAGACCCAGGCAGTCTCTTTCAAATAAAAGGTTTACTTAGAAATGGATAAAAATAAGTTAAATGTAAACACAGAACAATACATCAAAGAGCGTACAATAACATAAAGAAAAAAAAACAGGGAAAACTACAAACTCCTACCAACATATAGTTAGATCTTTTTTATCTAATGTATTACCTCTGTACAGTGCTTAAGTTAAATCAGAGATCTTGTTTCTTAAGAGCCTCCCCAAAAATATATCAACAACTTCAAACACAGTATACAGTTTAAAACTCTGTTTCCACACCTCTTCTATGATGTAATTTAGCGCCTCCTTTTAGAATATAAAAAAATATACAAACATGATGTCCAATCAGGAGGTATTTTAAATAATGTGACTTCAGCAAAAACTAATTCCCCAAATTAGGACAATCTTTAATCAAGCCTTTCCTTTTTGGTCTTGAGCAGTTCCTGTTTTCCCAAGGAACATCAGAAGTTTTTTTTTTACAACTTCAGCACCATGGTGGTATAAAAATGTTTTTCCTCTAAGACATCATAAAAGTTTACAAGCCCTATATTCTGGCAGCTGGGTCAGTTTTAATTAAAACAGAAAAACAGGAGACCCTTAATTAAGTCCCTCTGGTCTTTTAATTACCTCCTGGTTAGTTCCTGTAGCAGAAACTTGGGGGGGGGCACCCATACCACAGGCTGTCTTTTTATATTACAAATATCATAGAACAATCATAACCAGCTGGCCAAGCATCACAGGGTGGACACCCCAGTGAGGGTGGAGGCCATGAGGCAGTACCTGAAGAGACTGGAGGGGTGGTCGGAGACTTGGCAGCTAAAGTTCAGTGCCAAAAAGTGTGCTGTGATGCTTTTGGAATGTAAATACCCATGGGCAGTATACACTCGAGGGGAGGGGGAGCAAGAAAACAAAGCAGAAGAGGGATCTGGGGATCATAAGATCAAGCAAACTCAAGGTAGGGAATCATTGCAGCAAGGCAGTGAGGAAGGCAAATGGAATGATGGCATGCATAGGGAGGGGTGTCACCAGCAGATGGGGGAAAGTACTGATGCCGCTCTATAATGCCATGGTGAAACCACACTTAGAGTATGGTGTCCAGTTCTGGAGACCACACCTACACAAGGAGCAGTTAATTAATCAGTTTACTGATCAAATAATCAATTCCCTTACCAACCTGACACAATAAGGTTAAATAGAAACATCTGAGCTACTCTGCGCTATAGAAGAGAGCAAAGCATGGGCTTAGACTTGTGGGGCCTTTAATTAAAAGTCAATGGAGAGCAAAGGAAGTCTTTTCTTCTTCAGGACAGTATTCTGTTGGGTTTTTCTAAACAGTGGCTTGCAATCTTTTTCTTGACAAAAAAATCTTTTGAAACTGGTTGTTTAGCTTTATTTCCATGTCTCCTAGATAGCTTTCCAAAAAAAACACCTGAAGCTTCTTTGTCCTTCTTGGGCCAAATGTTCACTATGGAGTCAACGTGTCTCCTGTGTGGTGGCCACCCTTACTCTGAGGCATAACATAGAAACATTGAATCTGTCAGCAGATAAGGACCATATGGCCCACCAAGTCCACCCATTTCCCTACTCACTGCTGCAGCCCAAGATCGTATTTGATCTGCGGCTCTCCTGCTATGCACATCTTCAGGGTACCCTTATGTCTCTCCTGAGGTGTTGGGCAGGACAGAACATACTATTCTGGTTTTCCTGGACCTCTCAGCAGCATTTGATACCATGGACCACGAGGTGCTACTTGATTGACAGTGGTACTGGTGCAGCCTGTCTGGAAATGTGATCAAATGGTTCGAGTCATACCTTACAGGTAGACTGCAGAGGGTGACAATGGGTGTAGCCTCATCTAGCCTGAAGTCTCTGCCCTGTGGAGTTCTGCAGGATCAGTCTTGTCACCCTTGCTGTTCACGACATACATAGTACTGCAATTAGGGGACATTATCAGGCAGTATGGGCTAGGGTTCATTGCTATGCCGGTGATAGCCAGCTGTACTTGTCCTATGCACCTGGAAACCAGATGTCAGCCTTTGTATTTAACAAGTATCTAGGTGAGATCTAGGTGTAGATGACTCAGAACTGTTTACTACTCAACCCTGACAAGACTGAGGTACTGATGGTGGTTCCCAGCCACCATTGTGCCGGTGAGGGGTGGGATGCCCCCCCAGGTCTGTCCTAGGGGGATCCCATTGAACCCATCCTCACAGGTGTAGGATCTGGACATGATCCTTGATGATGGGCTGACACTTGATGCTCAGGAGTCATCCATCTTTAGAAGTGGATTCTATCATCTGAGGAATATCACCTGGATCATGGCCCTGGTACCATCTGAGGACCTGGCCACCCTTATGCACACTTTTGTCACATCGAGGCTGAACTACTGTAATGCCCTCTACCTTGGGCTATCTGGAGGCAACCTCTGCAAGCTGCAGCTAGTGCAGAAAGTGGTGGCAAGACTCTTGACAGGTGTGTGAAGAAATGAACACATAACACCTGTCCTCCATGAACTGCACTGGCTGCCAGTCAGGTGGAAGATTGCTTTCAAGGTTGGTTTGCTGACCTATAAGGACCTACATGGAAGGAGACCAGTTTACCTGCAAGATCTCCTTGTGCCCCATCAGACAACCTGGGCCCTTTGTTCAACTATGGGTGGCCTTCTTTGGAGTTCCCAAGTGTAGGTTGTGTCACTTCTGGGATCGAGCTATCCCGGTGGACACTTCTACCTAGTAGAACTCACTGCCTAGACATCTTAGGGAGGCACCCTCAGTGGAAGCCTTTAAGAAGGATCTGAAAACTTTTTTATTTAACCAGGCCTTTGACTAAGGGTTTTAAATTTATTAGAATTCTGTTGAGATAGGTAGACTAATTATTATGATGTTTTATTGTTGCTTATTTATCTTATGTATGTTTCAATTGGTTATGATGTGTACAGTGCTCTGAGTCCCTGGAAAGGGGTGCTTTATAAATAAAGTATCTGTCTGTCTGTCTGTCTGTCTCTCTATCTATCTCTCTATCTCTCTATCTATCTATCTATCTATCTATCTATCTATCTATCTATCTATCTCATGCAGTCGTGAAACCCCATATTGTTTTCACACCCACCACTTCTGCTGGAAGGCTGTTTCATGGCTCCACCACCCTCTCAGTGAAAAAGTACTTCCTAACATTACTCCTGAGCCTTTCATCCTTCAGCATCATATCATGCCCCCTTGTTCTTGTGCAGAGTTTTCTCTGAACTGTACAGTGGCATCACCACCTCTTTCCTCTTGCTTGTTATGCCCCTCCCTATGCACACCAACATTCTGTTTGCTCACCCATCACTTTTTCACACTGTTGGTCACCTTCAGGTCATTAGATATGATAACCCCCAGGTCTCTCTCCTGTCATGTGGTGGCCAGAATATTCCCACCCATCCTGTACTCCTCCCTTGGATTCCTGTGACCCAGGTGCATGATCTTGCACTTTTTGGCATTAAGACACAACTGCCAGATATCCAACATCTCCTCTAATAGACCTACTGTAGGTCCTTTCTCATTTGTTCCACCCCCTCTGGTGTGTCCTCTCTGTTGCAGATCTTGGTGTCATCTGCGAAAAGGCACATCTTCCCCCCAGATGCTCAGCTATGTCACTAATGAAGACATTGAATAGAACTGGCATTTTCCTTTTTTCCACAATTTATAATAATAATAAATAATAATAACATTTATTTTTATGGCGACTTTCAAATACCAAGGTGCCTAACAGATTTAAAATCACAAATCAAACATCAACAGCATAAATTACATAAAATCAATAGTATCATCATACCATCTCAATCACCGAATGCCTGGTGCCATAGAAAAGTTTTCAGGGCTTGCTTAGATCCCTTCACGGTCATGCACTCCCATAACCAACAGGGTAGAGAATTCCAAAGGGTTGGTGCCATATGCATAAATGCTCTGGCCCCAGAAGATTTCAAACACACCCTTGAAATCTTTAGCAACCCCTCGTCAGCTGAGCGGAGTGATCACCCAGGGCAGTAGGGGACCAGGAGCTCTTTCAGGTAGTCCGGACCCAGTGCGTGTAGGGCTTTAAAAGTCAGAAGACCGATTAAAAGGTAATTCACCACTGTACTGGCAGTGAGTGTAGTTCACGTAGTACTGGCAAAAACTGACAGGACTGAGATGATCCTGTCAAAATCTGGGCCGCCACAGTCTGCACCAGCTGGAGGTGACAGATTTCCACCCCCAGTAGCCCTAGGTAAAGGGAGTTGCAATTATCTAAGCACAAGGACACAAGGTGTGGACCAGAGTAGGAAGGTCACTGGATGGAACCAGGTGCTTAATCCTGGAGATATTCCTCAGATGGTAAAAGGAGGATTTGACGACAGCCAACACCTGTGAATGCAGGGTCAGCCCTCCATCAAAAATGACCCACAGGTTTCACACCCATTCAGAGGTCAGGAGTGATAAGCCCCCAAGAAAAAGTCTGGGGGGCGAACCAGCCCCGAACTCCCCTATCCAGTGACCTGGGTCCACAACCAGCACCTCAGTCTTTTCCAAGTTCAACTTCAACCAACTGGAATCCATTCACTCCTGGATTTCTATGAGACAGCTATTAAAGACCAAGATAGCCCTATCCTGGTCAGGTGCAAAAGAAAGTTAGAGTTGGGTATCATCAGCATAGGAGTGGAACCTCATCCCATACCTTCTTACAATGTCTCCGAGGGGTAGCATATACACCGCGAACAACATGGGGGACAACACAGAGCCCTGAGGTACCCCACATGACAGAGGAACTGGGTCCGAGGAATAAACCCCGGACACCACTGTCTGAGTTCTTCCCATGAGGAACGACGTAAACCACCCAAGGACTGTACCTGACAGTCCACAGATGAACCTCAGATGGCCAAGTAACACCCCATGGTCCACAGTGTCAAACGCTGATGAGAGATCCAGAAGAACCTAGATGGAATGGCTCTTCCAATCTCTAGCATTCAAGAGATCATTGAGCACCCAAACCAGCGCTGTCTCAGTACTATGTCTCTTTCAAAATCCAGACTGGAGGAGTTCATAAATGTCATGGATGGTCAAACGGTCCTCTAGCTGTGTGGCCACTACTTTCTCAATCACCTTCCCTAAAAAGGGAAGGTTAGAGATTGGTCTGTAGTTTACATGGCAGTCTGGGTCCAAAGAAGCTTTCTTCAAGAGTGGTGTCACTACTGCCTCTTTCAGGGAGCTAGGAAACTCACCCATTTCCAAGGAGCACCAGACTATCTGAGCTAGGACTGGACCGATGGAATCCATGCAACCCAAAATCAGGGAAGTTGGTCCTGGATCCAAACTACAGCATGTAGGGTGTGCACTCTGAATGATCCACATGACGTCCATGAACTCCGGTCTGATAAAGGTACTCCAGGAAAGCCGAGGAGCAGTAGCCTCATGCTGATCCAAAGCAATGCCCATAGAGTGTTCTGGTTGGAGTGCTGCCCTGATGTCAGCCACCTTAGTCGCAAAGAATTGAGCAAGTTCATTGCACTCTACTTGTGAAAATGCTTTCTGGACTTGTAGACAGGCTGGGTTGCACAGTCTGTCCACAGTTCAAAACAGCTGAGCTGGTCGATTCTGAGCAGCTGCAATCTCCCCGGACAGGAATTCTGCCTTCTTATGGGTGATTGCAGATTGGTAGACTTATAATGGTCCATCGATCTAAGGTGGTCAACATCAAGGGCAGATTTCCACCAGCAATGCTCTAACCTTCGTCCTAGTCACCACGTCTCCCTCAAAGTCCCATCAAACGATGTGGCTTGAGGGCGAAGGGAGACAGGACGAACGTGGATTAGAGCAGTCACATCCAGGGCTGCCAACATGGTGAATTATAAGCCATCACGAGGGTCTCTGGGTCGCTGTTTGCCACTGGGAGGGATGATAGGTCAAGCAGCACCACTAGGCCTTGAGAACTTACATCTCATAAAGGACGGTACCTGACCATCTCCACAGGGGTAGGCTTATGAGGGGAGGGCACTAAAACTAAACCCCATGGTGTAGTGATCGGACCATCCAACTGGTTCCACCCCCAAGTCAGAGGCTTCGATCCCCAGGAGGAATACTAAATCAAGGGAGTGACAGTGTTTATGAGTAGCAGTGGTAACTATCTGTGTGAGGTCCAGAGATGTCATCAACTGGAGGAAGTGCTGCCCAAATTGCGAGAGTTCGTTGTCGATCCAGGTGTTGAAGTTGCCCAAGACCATCAGCCTAGGCAACTCAAATGCCATGTTGAAGATGAAGTCCGCAACTTCCTGAAGGAATCACTTCTCATCTCAGGGTGGACGGTAGATGAGGGCAATCCGACAACCTACACCTGCTACTACTGTACACTTAAATGACCCAGTCTCCCCAAGTTTGTCTTAAAACAGACCACAACCCCTCCCCATGAGCCTATCTCAGGCGGTGTATCACGAGTACCCAGCCAGAGTTAAAGCCTCCAAAATGGGGCCAGAATTCTCATCCAGCCAGGTCTTGGTGATGCAGGTCAGGTCCACCATTTCTACAAGATCTGCAATAATTGCAGTCTTGTTTTTAATGGACCTGGCATTGCATAACACCACCCGAGCTGGACGAACCTCTCGGGCTGCCCGAACCACCTGCCTACCACAATTGGTAGTGCCCTTTGGTATGGAAACCAGACATGGTGGGCCATGTTCTAGATTCCATTTTGCCCCAGGGCATCTTCTGGATCTTACCACCCCAATACGGTGACCCCCCTCATTCACCCTCCGCTGTTCGCAGCCCCCCACACCCCTCCCTCCCCTATGCACAATACCCAGTGCCCTGCAGCGCTGGTAAGTTGTAAACTGAAGTGGGGGGAAGGGGCGGAGGGCCTGGAGAGCAGAGGGTGAATAGCGCACAACTGTGGGGGGGCAGGCCTCCAACACATTCGCATGACCTAAACAACACCTCTCAACAATCCAATTATATACCAAAGAAACACACAAAGTATTATAAAATAAAACAAAATATACAAAATCTTACTTAAAACCAGATAAATACCCTCTAAACCCAACCCCAAATAAATAGGTAACCCTTACACAAACTTCTCTAATATCATACTTTTTAAAAATAAATACAAAATAAATAAATTTACCAACAAGATTTCACCACCCTAGGGCCCTCTCACAGCCTCAGGGAGTGAACAAAGCAATATTACACTAAAAATACATAAAATAAAATGTCAAAATTATGAAGTCAAATTGGTGAAGATGTACAGAATTGGCAGATGACACAGTAACTAAAACATATTAAGGGAGAAGTACAGTTATCCAAGTCCCATTGTTCCCTCACCACCAACAGGGCTAAGGAATTCCCTCAGGAGCTCACACCCCCGAGCAGATAGATATAGAATGACCTTAGTAATTTCTCCCAAAATAAAACCAATGTTCCCCAGTCCTCAGGTACTCTCACTGCCAGAGTCTAGGGAAGTACTGTTCAGCACTCTCATTGCCAGCAAAATAGTAAAATTAAAGGTCTGGCCATGGCCCAAGATAGGAGAAAAAGTCCCAGGGATACTCTTCAAACCAGTCACTCTGAAGCCAGGGGAAAGCCCCAAAATCTGAACAGGCTGCCGGTAAAGAGCCATAACAGCTATCATGGGTCCCCATCAGAACCCGCCAACTGGTAGGTCCCACAGAGATCCCTAGGAATCAGTGCTCCAACCACCGACTAATGACATCACGCTCATTTTACTGTACATCATGACTAAATCTGGTGGCACTGAGTGGACGATTCCGAATCTCATGAATAAATTCCTCCTCCCTTCACCCCACTTTCCAAAGTTAGGGGATCTGTTTAAGAATTTCCGACATTCCATTGTAATTCAAGATTCTTAAACAATAAATACACTTTTTACATAACACTGATGCACAACACAAAACATTATCCTTTATCAGTTGTAATCTAAAGAACATTTTTAAGTGACTCCTATTTTTGTATCTGCTTTAGTGTTTGAGTAATCAATTTCTTGAAATACCTTACATTCTGGATATGATAGAGATATGAAAACATAATTCTGTTTCCAACTCTTTAATTTATCAGGTGTCATATGCAAGGCCACTATATTCATAAAAGTATCTTTACAATACACAATTAAACTGTAGGAATTAAGTGCCATTGCTTCCTAAGACTTTCTGGCATGCTTGGCTGGAATGCAGCCTCACAATAAATTTTAGAAGTCAAAACGTTTAACTATTTTTGTCCAGTGTTAAAGTGTTTTTGGAACTTTGTATATCTCTTTCATGCAAGAAACCTCCGTTTTAAAAATCACATTTTCATACACCTTACTAATGGCTAGTTCTAAAAAGTCTAAACTTGATGGATATAATTGTTACATTTCAGGAGATAACCATTTTTGTCCATAACTCAATAAATGCAAACCGTGCATAAAAATCAGCAATACGTTTGTTATACAGTCTTCTTTAAGATACTGTACCAAGGCAGTTTTGGTGGGGGTAGGAAGAAGTAGGCTGTTGGTTAACTAGGACCTGCAGCTTATCTAATAGGTAGGGAAATGGGCAGACTAGGTGGGCCATGTAGTCCTTATCTGCTGTCAAAGTCTATGTTTCTATCTATTGTAGAAAAATGGCATATTTATCATTTTCAAATAACATGAAGAAAACCTTTTCCAACTCCTAAATGATCTGCCTCTAACAGGCAAAGAGGGACTAAACCTGTTAGACCTTTAGTGCTCAGTACCCCTCTCCAAACTATATCTACAGCAACTTGAAGCTGTCTTACCTTCAGATTAAAAGACAGCATATGACTTTTCTATTGAACAAGGTTTTCAAAACATAGCTGTTTTTTGTATAATTAGGATTAACAGAGTCACTTAATATCTTTCATATCAGTCCAAAACTAGTAATTTTCTTTGTCACTACAAAATGTAGTATCTTTCTTCAAGTAGTAAAGCAAAACCACAACATAAGCTAAAATAACCCCTTTTGTTTATATAATATATATCTACCATTATACAATGGCAAGAAAAAATCCTGGAATCTGATTGGTCAGTCTTGGGCTGGACCCGTGATGTTATCCCAGTACAACATCATGGGTCTAGTCTCAGCCTCATTGTGAACCTGGAGATGAGCATTTTATGGAGCTTTTGATTGACTGTTTTATAGAACTTTTGATTGATTGTTTCATCTTCTCTTAAAAAACAAAAATATTTTTCCACACAAAAACATCTTTAAAATATTTTTTTTTATTCTGTATAACAACGAGCCATGGTATAATAGCAATAATGCCCTCCAGGGTGTGTGTCGTTTGGGATAACATCACGCCTCAGTTGTTGGATGCACTCGGCCTGCAGCCTTGTGCTCAACCACCTGAGGCGTGAGACATTATCCCAACACGACACACACCCTGTCGGACATTATTGCTTAATTTATGCATTTATTTATTTATATGTATCTATATTAGTGTCAGTGGCTCCATATGTAGCACACTCACATCTAGGACTAGAAGATCAGAAAGTCATTGGTTCTAGCCCCACACCAAGTACCCCGTGTGTAATACCCATAACTGACCCTGTAGTACAGGATGAAGGGGTGCTGCACTGGTGAGTTGCAATCCTTTAGATCACATGTTAAACCAAAATCCCTTCTGCCCATATCTGGTCACTATTCATGTGGAAGTAAATGATCCCATGACACTTAAAGAAGAGTGGGAGAGTTTCCCTGATGTCATGAGCAACTTTACCCCTGTCAATAAAAGAAGTCCACACAATCCACCAGCCAGGACATATCTAGAAACAAGCTATTATAGCTTAGTGTGCCTTTCCTGGTCATGAATGACAAATGATAAAAAATATATGCTTAATATGACAATTTGCTATAACATCCAACAGCTCACAAAGTTCATCCAGATAAGTCTGAAAGGCATAAGTTACAAGGTAGTTTTGCACTTGTACTCTGGTGCCCATTTCTGTCAAAGCCATGCAGCCATTTAGGTGCATCCTGCCCACCAGTTGAAGATACCTTGGAGGCCGAGACTGTCATCAGTTCTCTCCATTCTTTCAGCAGATCCCAAAGCTTGTGACTTTCGGGTTGTCCCACACTCAGTGACATGAGTTTCAAGTGTTGACATTGTATGGAGACACCACCACTCCTCTTGTCCATGGGCCTTTGTCACCTCTTTCAGTAGCACCTTGTGGGAGCAGGTATTCCTTTTCTCCTGTTGCTGTAACTTGAGGATTAGCAGATAAGAATAGTGGGCAGTCTTGAGCACATGTTATAATCTCACTTGCTTGATGTCCTTCAATGCTACACCTTCTGTTAGTGAATCAGTACCACCCTCAACTGCTGCTTCTGGAAAGTCAGTGATGCTTCTCTCTGCTATTGCTTGGTCATCTTAAATCTTCATCCAGTAAAGGTCCTCATCGAACTTGGTGCTGTGAACAGCACTCTGTAATGTAACTAAATACTCTTGCATTTTGGCTTCTAGGTCAGTAGATCTCAGGGATTGGATGGTTTCCAGTGCTCATCTTTTGCAGCTATGTCTCCCATTGACTTCCACTTCTGTGGCTCTCTATATTGCAGTCTTGCACTAGTGGAGCTGCATAATCCATTCATGTCTCAAGGCCATCTTCCCCTGCAAGTGTGAGTTTGACTCCTGAGAGCATCTTCAATCTCTTGTATGAATCTAGTCCAGATGGTGGCAGAGTCCCTCACTCACTGCCCTAGGCAATGGATGTGTCTTGTCAACAAGTAGCTTCTGGACCTCAGTGACTGACTGTCCTTCAGATGGTAACCACTTGTGGAACCTCTCCTCAATCCCTTCTGCTTGATTTATTTGTTAAATTCTGATTTCCAATTCTGCAGGCCCGCTCTTGTCAGTGTCAAAGGCAGGTGCACTTAACTGCCTCAGTGAGGCCAGCTCAGTTAAGGGTACTTGTTGAAATGTTATATTATAAAGTACGCTCAATCATTTTTTTTTTATTTTACTTTTACAATAAGAATAAAATGTTTTGTAGCTGTAGTTTTTTGTGTTCATTTTGCCACATGCCAACTCATGGAATCTATCTGTTTCATAACAAATATAGATGTAGTTTTCAGTAACCTTTTTTGTGAGTGATGAAGATGGTGGTTACCTGTTGTCCTGAACTCTTGACACCAGTTGCTTTCTCTGGTGCTATGTTTCCGAAAATTACTCAGTTAAGCAGTATGCTTAGATTTATATGATGCAATATAATAGGTTTAGATTGTTTCAAAAGTTTATCACCATCTATATTCATGATACAAAGTAATAATAATGGATACAAATGTGCAAAAATGTGCAATAAGAGTAATATGAAATATTGATATGAAACTAAGAGCTGCACAATCAGGCAAACTTGATAGACCTGTGGGCCTTTTTCTGCCAGCAATTTTGTATGTTCGTATGTTCGAATATGCAAAGTAACTAGTTAGAGTACAGTACATACATACATGATACAAAGTAATAATAATGATAATAATGGTGTATGCCTTCCTTTCTTAGGCAAAAAAGGAGACAGCATTCAAACAGCTCACAAGCTTCCAGTGGGTCTGCCAAACAGGTACCAGACTGGGACAAATACCTCTGAGATCACCGAAAAACAATTGCAGTCCCCTAATACAATAGTATGACTTCTCACTAATAATATTGTATTAGGGGACTTCATTTGTCTTGGGGTGAGTAGAGAGGTAATTGCCCTGGTGTGATACATGCTTGGCAGACCAGCTGGAAGCTTGTGAGCTGTTTGAAAACTGTCTCCTTTTGTACCATAGAAAGGAAGGCATACACCACAGAGATTTAGATGCTCTAACAACATTTTAAAGCTGTGTAATGTTATCTCACAATGGTAATTTCAAACTCCTAGTAAAACAGACTATTACATTCAACCTGTCTGATAAAAAAAGCTCCTTCTGCTTTATGGATGTCATCAATCAACTACAACTAGTAAAATTTAGATACTACAGTGACATAAATAGACGCCATGATTTCTAACTGCACTAAGTAAGACAAACAAATAAACTTGTCAGGCTAATTAAACAAAAATGAAAAACAAACAGACAAAAAATGAATAAAAAAAATCTATTATGCTAAAGCCAGTGACTTTGTACTAGTACCCCGCCCCCAATTGGCCAAGCAGAAATAATCACAAACACATTGACACCATGGCTTGTGATGTGTGCAGGCTGAACAAGTATAGGGTGCTACAGAGATGTAGTTGTTGCCGAGCACTACCTATGATTTAACAACTCAGGAATTCAAGACATTGAGTATATAGCCTGCTCACTGGCCACCAAAAGAGCATGCCTGGCTCCTGGGGACACCTCTGCATCTTACAATCAGCATAATTTACATCAGCCTGGTTGTGAGAAAGATTTTACCTTTTTTTCCTTTTATAAATAAAATTACCACCTGGAGAGCCCCTCCATCCCCTTAATGTTCCACTGGAACCAAGTTTCAGTCTTCTTCTCCTAACATTTCTTTGTTTATGTTTTTTTTATAATAGCCTGCACTCTGGGCCAGCAACGGAACACAGAACACACCTTGCTCCTGCAGACAGCTCTTCATCTCCTGACAGTATCATTTGCATCAGTCCACTTGGGAGAAAGATGCCCATTTTTTTTAATCAGTAAATAAAAAATATAATCTGGTGAACCACTACACCCTCCCAGGTCCCACAGGAAGTGAGTGTCTCCCTTCCTCTTCCAACAGGCTGCATTATAATGTGTCTCATTGGTAGAATGGCTGATCTGTGTGTTCTTTCTTTTTTTTTTTAACAGCCTACTCTCTAGCCAGCAAAGGAGCACACATTGCTCCTAGGGACACCTAGCATATCCCTAAACACTGACTGTCATCATTTACATTCATACTAGGATTGATACTAGGGAATAATAGATGTACAGAAGGCAACAGCCCATATAAGTACATCTCCAGAAGCCTGGAAACATTTATGCCCAATGTAGTAAATATTTGTCAAGGTTAGTTTTTAAGGTGTCCTGGTTGGTTATCTCTAAAAGGGACTTGGGTATGGCATTCCATATGGAGATGATTCACTGAGTGTAAAAGGAGCATTTAATACCTGTCCTCGGATATGTTAATGTTAACTGAAAATTATGACTTCTCACATTGCACTCTCTTATATTAAAAGTCATCCCGAGTTGAGACATGAGTTCTGTATCTTTGGATATTTTGAACATTAGCAGCAGATCGCTCCTTGTCCTTCTTAGTTCAAGCGAATAGAGATCCAGTTCCTGTCATTGTTCCTCATAGCTTTTACCTTGCATATTGTCTATCATTCTAGTGACTCTATGCTGAACCCCCTCTAAACTGCTAATGTCGCTTCTAAGGTAGGGACTCCAAAGTAGGGAGCAATAGTCCAGATGAGGATGTATATATGCTCTGTATAGTGGAAGGATACATTCCCTGTTTCTAGAGACAAAAGACCTTTTAATACATCTTATTAATCTGTTAGCTTGATTTCTGATATGGTTGCAATGAGTGCTAAATGAGAGGTCTGATTTAATAATGACTCCCAGATCCTTTTCTTCTGTTATTGGTGTCAATGGAGTGCCGTTGAGGTTATACTGTTGTTTTTGGTTTGCATCCCATAGATGCATTATTACACACTTACTAACATTGTAACTCATATTATTTAGCTTTGCCCAATCTTCTAGGCTTTTCAGGTCTTTTATAAGATTAGCTATATCTTCCTTTGATCCAACCTTAGCTGAAATGTTGGTGTAATCTGTGAATCTGATGGCAAGATTCTTCAAATTTTATGTCATGTCCGAAACAAAAATAGTGAACAACACGGGTCCCAGAACAGACCCCTGAGGCACCCCACTGGTGACAGTACCTGTACTTGAAGAATGTCCCCTTATACACACCACCTGTGGACGGTTCTTGAGCCGCTCATCCCAGTTAACCACTTTCTTGTTTATACCTAGCGAATGCATTATATTAATCAGGGTACTATGGGGTACTTTATCAAATGCTTTACAAAGGTCCAAGTGCACCACATCCACCGGTATCTTTTCATAAAGAAGTTTACAGACTTTATCATAGAAGACTAGGTTGATGGTGAGGCATGACCCTTTGCTTTTAAATCCATGTTGATTGGGATCTACTAGATTTTTATTAATCAGATCTTCTTCAATTCTTGTTTTTAGAATAGCTTCAAAGGTTTTTCCCAATAAGCTGGTTAGGCTAATAGGTCTGTTGTTGGATATTTTGCTCTTGTTGCCATTTTTAAATATAGGTGTTACCAGTGTTGACTTTCAATCATCTGGTACTATCCCTGACAATAACGATAGATTAAATATTTTATATAATGGTTCTATTAACCAGGGTGCTATTTCCTTTAATAGGCATGGGTGAAGTTTATCTGGCCCTGGTGATTTGTTAATGTTAATTGCATCCAGTTTTAGCTTACTTTCTTGTCTAGTAATTTCCATAATATCATCTTTTGTTCCATTATTTGTATGATCCATATATTGTTTTATATTCATGGTAGGATTAAAGATTGAACAAAAGTGTTTATTAAATACCTGTGCCATTTCATGGGGTGATCCCAATGTGTCATGCCCCACTACAAGTGGACCAATAGTTTTAGTTGTTTGTTTTTTAATTATATACTGTATATGTATATATATATGAATAGAAACTCTTGCCTCTGTCCTTTGTATGTGCTAACCTGAATTCTAATTTCTTTTTTTCCAAGTTTTATTATATATTTGCACCTTTTTAATATTAGCCTATACTTGTTTTTATTGTATTCATTGTTACATCTTACTAAAGCTCAGTATGCTCATCTTTTTTTTTTTTTGCTATCAAGTGTAAAATATGTTGGGTTGCCCAAACTGGTATTTTTCCCCTTTTATTGTATCCAATTTTATCTGGTACATATTTTTGTTCCAATGCAGTAATTTTATTCTTTAATGTGAGCCAGATCTCTTCAGGTGAAGTGGACCCATTATCCCATTTCCGTATTGCAAGTTCTTTCCTAATTTGGTCGAAATTTGCTTTATTATAATTTTTAAAGGTTGTTTTACCTGGGGTACATTCAGGGATGAATTTGATATTGAAAGTTATTATACAACAATCATTATTTTGTAGTGGATCTTTTATTTTAATATTCTTGATTTGGTGGGGGATATCAGTTATTAATAAATCAAGGATGTTGTTTTTCCTTGTTGGTATATTTGTAAGTTGATTTAATCCATTCAATTCACATAGCTCCAAAAACATATTTTCCAAGTTGTTACTTGTAGTTCCTTTTTTCCCATCTATGCCCGGGAGATTAAAGTCCCCTGATAGTATAACATCTGATTGGTCAATTTTATTATTTATACTATCTAGTATCGCCTGATGTTCCTGAAGATTGGTATCAGGTGGTCTATAACAAAGTCCTACTAATAGTTTTGATTGTTTTTCCCACAAGATTTCTATCCACAGCATTTCGCTTGATGCTTCATCAAGTGGGTCATCTATTGATTTATATTGGATGTTATTTTTGATATACAAAGCTACCCCTCCTCCCTTTTTGGAAGTTCTGTTTTTGTATAAGGTATTACATCCAGGAGTGTTTATGTTCCAATTGGACTTATCCCCCCACCAGGTTTCAGTAACTGCTTCTATGTCAATACCATCTCTGTTTAATAATATTTCAAGCTCATCGAGCTTGGTGGAGTGGAGACTTCTTGCATTTGCCGACAGAAAAGACAGTCCATGTTTATTTTAGTGTTGCTTGTTTCTGGTGTTTTTATAATGTGTAACCAGAGATTTTATTGGGATATGTGTTACGGTTTCCCTTTGCCCCTCAGAAGTTAGTTTTTTGTACCTGCAAGATCCTTTATTGCATTGTAAATAGTATATCCTAATAATTTTGTGCTCTTTTTGTTCAAATGTAATCTGTCATACCCATAGAGATCGTCTTTATGTTCAAATTTTTCCCATGTCTTTATGCATTTTATTTGGTTAGTAAGGCACCATCTACGTAGCCAGTTATTATAAGCTTTTTCTACATCAGTCTGGTCAGAAGAAAAGTGCTACTTCTTTTTATCATTAAAAAAAGAGGAAAGGACTAATATCTTGAAACAGATTTAATAAAAATGATTCTGCACTTACTTTGAGACACATTTTTCAGCTCGCCTCTTTATAATTAAGAATGGCTCTCTGCTTGGGGGAAGGTGCTCATTGGAGCAAGGTGGCAACATGTATGTTTCAGTGCTAAACTCTAACAAAATTGATTTCATTGCTTTTCTTACACTATAACTGTGTTAAGGGTTCAAATACATGCTTAAACCCATAGGTGACTATTGACAGCAAAACAGTGCTGCTTGAAAAGCTTTTCACCCCAAATTAGCAAACGTGACGGTGACTATAGGGGCAGTTGCCTCTCCAAAGACTGTCATGACTATAACTTCTCCCTCTATCTGTCTGCCTGTATGTCTGTCTGTCTATCTATCTATATGTCTATCTATGTAATTATTTACCTTTCTATCAATTGCATCTATTGCTATTTTTACCTATTTGTAAAACAAACCTGCATATCACATTTGTCTGCACTCTGAGCACATACTTACAATACAGTGCCTATTTGTACTCCACTCCTGCACAGACCTCATACTGCCCTGATATTCCCATTATCACAAGCATAACTACCTTAACCTTATCAACAGTGACCCCTTCTGAAAGTTATTATCACATTTTCTCTCCTAACAGAGTCCATCATTACATCTGACTGCCTGACATCAACACATTGCTTAAATATAACTTATATCACCTCATGGGCAAAAACTCTCTTTCTCTATAAAACTGTGTAAATAATCCCAAGAGTGAACATATGCTAGCCATTACTATTTCATGTACTGCCACCTATTGTATCTGTCAAACCTATATTGCATACCATTCCTTTCATTGAAATGTACACCTCCATATCTTTTCCTAATAATGTATATGCTTTCCTTGAATAGAAAATAAAACAAATCTTACTACTTACAAATCATTGTGTTGTTTCTCAATGCCTAACAATTCTACACAATTTCACTAACTTCATTATGCAGCCATGGTGGATCTGACCAGAATTTGTTTCTCACAACACTAGTTTTTTTAGCTATGAGTTTGGCTGTTTCTGCTTCATTGACTTCAGTGACAAGCTTGAATGAGTCATCATGGTGCTTTGACTAAACAACATTCAAGGCACCAAAACATGAACTCTGTGTCTCACAACTAAAACAGAATGTGTGTTACCAAACATTCTTAAACATAGGGGACCAGATTTTCAAAGTGTGGCGCAGGGCTTATGTATCTCAGAGATACTCCCCATTCCCAGAGCTGGCCATTGTAAAAGTCAAAAGGTGAATACCATTAACGAATGGCTAAGAAAGTGGACCCTTGAGAATGGAATCAACTGTATACCACACTGGGAAGTCTTTTAAGGAAACTATAGACTTTACTGCTGGGATGGCCTCCACCTTAACAAATATGGTAGTATAGTACTAGGAAGGTGAACTGAAAAATACATAAATACATAAATAACCATTTAAAGTAGCAGCTGGGGACAAGGGGAAACTACAACTTCTCCTAACATTAAGACATCAACAGTTAGAGACTACAAATTTTTATTAACCAATGCAAGAAGTTTAAACAGCATTTAAAAAGTGAGTTAGAGCTTATTCTTATAAGGGACAACATAGACTTCTCAGCTGTAACAGAAATATGGTGGGATGAAAGAAGTCTGTGGTCAAGAAACATCAATGGCTACAAATTATTTCACAAAAATAGAATTAACAAAAAGGGTGGGGGAGTATGCATGTGTATGTATGTGTCTGTGTATATATATAACTATATATATATATATATATATATATATATATAAAACCAATGCGCAGGAACTGAGAGTACAATTAATCCAGACCCCACCATAAACATAGAATCACTTTGGATCCAAATCCAGTTTGATATTAAAAAATCACTACAAATAGGTAACTGCTACAGACCTCTATCCAGTAGTAGTAGTGAATACCTTGAAGGACTAAACAAAGAAATCAAGCTAGCAGTAGACAACCATGATGTAACCCTCAGTTCTCGTTATCACTGAGTCATGGATCAGTTCAAAAATACTAGACACAGCCATCTTCATCCCAGGGTACTCCATCACCCACCAGGACCGTAAGTCCAGGGGCAGGGAAGTTACCATGTATATCTCCACTTCTATCAAATACTCACTCTGCCTATTCACCACTATCTCCCCTTCTACCTATGAACTGCTACTAGTAAAACTATCCCTCCTCTGTTCCCTCCCCATCTTTGTTGGCTGTGTCTTCTGCTGTCCCAACCTGTCTATCTCTTCTCTCTCCTCTATCACTGACCTTCTCTCCACCATCTCATCCCTTGCCACCCCTGGTGAACTGTACCTCCTTGGGGACCTCAACACAAATTGGCACTCCAGCAAGCAGTCCAAAATCTGCAATCACGTATCATCACTGAACCTAAAACAATTTATTACAGACCCAACATTCCTAAATCATAAAACTGATAAACATATCCTAATTGACTGGGTTCTGTCCTCACACCCCCATCATGTCATAAAGTCTGGTATACCCCTGGATGCACTCAGTGATCATCATATGATTTACTGCGTGTGCAAAATCCACCATGTAAAGTCCCCTCCCATCATTCTTAACATCCACTCTTTCCATGCCCTTGACTTTTCAGCCATCAATAGTGATCTGACCAACATCGACTGGTCGCCCATCTCCTCTGCCTCCTCAGTGGATGCAGCCCTGAGCTTCTTTAACACAAAATTCTTGTCTGTATGGGACCACCATGCACCACTAAAAAAATGCCAGGATCCATGGAAACCACCTCCCCTAGGTCTCCACTGATCTCATTGCATGTCAACATGGGCGAGATCAAGCTTGGGTTGTGTTTAAGACCTCTGGTGCCCCCAAGATCTTTAGTGCTATCGCTCACTCTGGAACACCTGTACCCAGGCCATTCATTTTGCCAAGGCAGAGTGTGTCAACACCACTTTCCAAGAAAACATTAACAGCCCATCCAAATTCTGGAAGGTTATTCAAGCCTTGTTTTCCCACCCACCCAACCCCCACCTGTCCTAAAAATGTCTCCTGTACAGTTGATGATCCACCCACTTTGGCAGAAGAGTTCAACAACTTTTTCACTACCTGTGCATCCTCCCTCCTCGCCTCACTTCCCTCCATAACCCCTCTTCCCCAATGTCTCCTCCCACACCTTGTCCCCCACTGTCTCACACGTCACTTTTAAGCCTGTCCTCCCTGATGAAACCCTATGTGTATTATGTGCCCTGAATCCCAACAAAGGCAGAAGCCCTGATGGTCTCGACACTAAACTTCTCCAACTCTCTGCTTACACTATTGCTCTTCCATTGACTAGTCTTCTGAATCTCTTCTTCTTACACACAAGTGTACCTAAGGCCTAGAAGTCAGCTACCATGGTCCCTCTACTCAAAGGTGGGAACCCCTCCAATCCTGGCAACTTCCATCCTATATCTTTGTTCCCTACTGTGGCTAAGCTCCAAGAGCACCTGATTCCTGAACAACTCTCCTCCTTCCTTGACTCCTTTCTCCTTTTTCACCCCTTTCCAGTCTGGATTCCATAAAGCCCACTCCACCACCACCACCTCCCTCCTTAGGTTCACTGACTCCATTCTCACAGGCATTGATCAGGGATGCATCACCTCTGCCATCTTTGTTGATCTGGCCAAAGCCTTTGACACTGTCACCCACTCTCTTCTTCTCTCCAAGCTGACTGCAACTGGCTTCTCAGAATCCACCACCAGCTGGTTTCTGTCCTACTTCACAGGCTAAATCTAGTCTTTCAGAGTCAGCAACTAACTCCACCTATCCCCCTCTCACAATCAACACAGGTGTTCCTGAAGTCTCAGTACTTGGACCAATACTGCTCTCCATTTTCGTGAATGATCTACCTGATGCCTGCACATCTGCAAGTATCCACATGTACGCAGATGACACCATGTTATTCTTCTCTGGGAGTACCCCCTCTGAGGTGGCCACCAGCCTTCAGCTGGACTTTAACAATGTCCAGCGCTGGTTTAGTGCTAACCAACTCTCAATGAATGTCAAAAAAATGGTCTCTATGACCTTTGGCACTAGACAAAAACTGTCCAGAATAGATTCTATGCCCACCTTCCATACCCTGACAGGTTCTATACTAGACGACGCCCCCACATTTAAGTACCTAGGGCTATGGCTAGACAAGAATCTAGACTTCAGAGTACATATAGACTCCATACACAAAAAACTACTCCCTAAGCTCAGTGCTCTGTACAGATATCACAGCTGCCTGCCTATGCAAGCCAAGCAAGAAATTGCCCAAACGATGATTCGCCCTGTCTTCGACTTCAGGGATATTGTCTACAATTCTGCCCCTAAGTCCATCCTATTCAGACTGGACATTCTCTTCAATTTCTTCTGCCACTATGTACTTGTCTGCCCTCCTCTCACCCACCACTGCAATCTTTACACCTCTCTCTCCTTTCCGTCCCTCTCTGCCAGACACCTGTTGTACAGCGCTATTCTTGTAGGGAAGTACTAGTTTGGTTCTCTGTCACCCTACTTGTTCTCCCTCTTTTCAATCCCTCCTCCCTCCTGCTATACCCTCTGTTCCTCCACACACAGAATGTTTGCCCTCCCACCTCAGCATACAACATCTGATTGCACCACCTTCTCATACAAATTCCCTGACATCTGAAACTCCCTCCCCCTAGAAATTCATTCTGCCCAATCCTGCCATTCCCTTGCTCTCCTTCTTTGCAAGCACACTGCTCACTCCAGCAACTACACTTAATCCCTCCCTCCCTCCATACTTCCCCTTCCTGCCCTTCTTTCCCCAGTTCTCTGACTCCTGCCTAATGCCCCCTCCAACTTATTCTCCTCTCCCCATCCTCCTGTTCCTTTCCCACAAATTGCCTCCCCCACCATCCCACAGCATACATTCGCTATCGATCTCCCTACTGCTCTTCCCCCTCCTTTCATCTCACCCCCTACTACTCCTACCCCTCACTTTAGCTATCTCCACTATCTTGCCAGCTCCCTGTCCCCTTGCAGGGTTCTCAGAATCCTGAAGGGGAGTGCATTTTGGCTGCCTTCTCTCCCACCACCACATTCCCCCTTCCATCACCCTGCTGGTTTAGCTGTCCTAATAGGTTACAATATAGCACTTAGAAACCTACTCGTCCATACTCTCATAAAGCACTTGTGCCATCTGCCATCTACCTGAATGCCTGTTTGCATTCCCATGTTCATAGCTTATATGATTTCTGAATTACTACACTTCTGTATTTTTATGTTTTTCCCTATGGCTTCATCTTACGTAGCGTCCTATAGTTATGGTATTGTCAATGTCTTTATTACATTTATCGTCAATATCCATCCCAATATAACTTGTTATGGCCTGAAATGCACTGTATTTTGTTATGTTCATTGTATATTGTTATACTCACACTGTTCTATTATCTTAGTTTGTTCTTTTGCTCTTCCCATTCATGGACCCCCCAAGTTTCTAGAAACAAGCTATTTTCAGATCATGTTGTCTTTCCTGGAGAAGCTTTTCAAAATAAATAAATAATGTTCTTATACTGGACTACTTCAACCTGCCCTGGATTGATTGGCAAACTCTAACATGTACAAAAGCCCAGGATGCACTTTCTTAAATACCTTATCGGAAATAGGCCTTGAGCAACTAGTCAAATAACCATCCAGGGGAAACAACATTATGTATTTAGTCATAACTAATATACTAAATGGTATTTCTAAGATCTCTGTAAAAAATCCACTAGGAGCCAGTGATCATTGTATACTAACATTTAAATATTCAGTAGGTTACAAATTGCTAAGAAAAAATACCTATATATAAAAAACTATAGAAAGGCAGACTACAGGGCAATGGAGTTAAGGCTTAAAATAATCAACTGGCAAACACTGCTAATCGACAAAACAGTAGGGGATACCTGAAAAACTATATGCACTATAGTCAAAACCATTGACGACTGGTATGTACCAAACAAATTAATAAACAATAGGAAGGGTATCATCCCACATTGGATGACTCAAACTTTGAAAACAAATTAAGACAAAAGAAAGGACATACAAAGCAGCCAAATTACACAAATCAGAATCAGTCAAAAATAATTACAAAACTGAACTTAAGAAAACTAAGAAATTAATAAGGGAGGAAAGGAGAAAGATAGAATTCAGAATTGCTACAATTAAAAGGAATAAAAAAAAACTTTTTTCATATGTTAACAATATAAACAGAAATTGTAACACCCCTTGGTCCCTTACAGTGAATGGTTCATTTATAAAAGATGCATCTAAAATTGTGAACATGTTTAACACATATTTTACATCTGTATTCCAAGAAAAGCAGGAAACTTATCTCTCTGGGACCCCTATTGCCAACAATAGAGAGGACTTCTCACTTGATGAAATAATTGAAGTCATGAACTACTTAAAACTTAATTCTACTCCAGGAATCAATGGGGTGCATCCAAGCTTAATAAAAAACCCTAGCAACCAGTATAAGTGTACCATTTTTGATTTAGTTTAATAAATCAATAAAATTGGGAGACGGACCAGTTGACTGGAAACAAGCAGTTGTTACATAAGTTCACAAGAAAGGTAGTAAACCAGTACAACAAAATTACAGACCGATTACTTAACCTCGGCTCCAGGCAAATTAATGGAAATGCTTATCGTTAAAAGATTCGAAACAGAATCAAACTCACTAGGTATTCAGGATGAAACACAACATGGTTTTCAACAAGGCAAATCCAGTACAACAAATCTAATAGGTTTCTATGAAACTGTTAGCAACAGTTTGGATGCAGGAAAACCAACTGATGTAGTCTATTTGGACTTTAGGGTGGCATTCAATACAGTCCCCCATGACCAACTATTACTTAAGCTAACAACAATGGGGTACAGTTAGTATTTGATAAATTGGGTAGACTCATGGCTCCAGGATAGATCACAACAAGTAAGGATAATGGAAGAACTCTCGGATAAGGGGAAGGTTTCTAGTGGGGTTCCTCAGGGGTCTGTGCTGGGCCCCTTTCTTTTCAATTGTTTTATTCATGATTTTCATAGTGGGCTAACAAATAAAACAACTAAATTCACAGATGATACCAAGATTGCTTGCAAAGTAGATACAGAAACGAAATACCTATCTTTAGTAAAAGATCTCAAACTTATTGAACAATGGGTACAAAAAACACATGGAACTAAATATAGAAAAATGCACTGCACTACATTTGGGCCGCCAGAACCCAATGAGGCAATATCATTTAAAGGAGCTAAAATTACCAACAGTGACCAATGAAAAAGACCTTGGCATCATTATTGATAATGCCCTAAATATGCATGCCCATGTACGTAAAATGGGTCTGGTACAATCTCCCAACTCTCTATTTACAGGCTGTCAGTAGCCCACAATTAATTTCCCGACTAGAACTGTCTCTTGACGTATATTTTACTGCTTGTTCATTTCCCAACCATAGCATACTGCTCAACAAAATGAGCAAACTCATTACTTTTAATTCTGTCTCTGGTGTGATACCTTCCCTGCCCACCCACTCAACCACTGTCCCTCTCACTAAATGGCCAAACTGCCTGCTGCTCCCTGGTTCCCTCCCTTAGCTGTTCACTGTCTTAACACAGTCACTAACCTTCAGCAGAATATTGTCAGCTTCCAACACTGAACTGCTAGTAGTGCATCTACTCCCTCTGTGCTGCAGACTTCATCCAGTGCAGCAGTATTACATTCACCATGGAAACTCTCATAGTGGAACTCAGGAACATGGAGATTGCCCCTGTCACCATGGAAACACTCGGCGCAGCAGCTACTGATGCCATCTCTACCGTCCAACTGTCATTGCACATCCTATTACTTATAAAGTATGTCAGCTGCTGTCAGTGCTGTTAGCCTCTGAAATACCGCAATGGTCAGTAATGGCAGCTTCTATGGTGCAGCCCTGCAAAATTGTTCCCTTACAAAGGGGCCACGACATGTGGTGCATTAAGGGCTATGTGTATGTGAAAAAGAGGAACAGGTGGATCTTTATTACTGGTGCTGCTAGAAATGAAAGTCTGGATGCCGTGGCAGGGCAAGCACAGTCAAGATTGAGGGAGAACATCAGCTGAGAAGCAAGAATGAACATACGTATTCACCAGATGCAAATGATGGGCCAGTTGCAGAAGCAGTTGCTGCAGTAAAACAGTGTGCAGTGACAACAAACGATTGCCCAGCTCAGATAATTCAAAGTGAATGTGCCAATGTCACCAGTGAGGAACGGCATAATATGCCATCCAGCCATGCTCTGCAGCAGGTAATCAAGAGAGCCAGGAGAGAAAATATGGCCCCAGAGCCATGATCTCTAGATGAGCTTTCCGTGCCTGACTCAATGAAATATTTAAAATGTGAGCTATTTTTAGTTAAAGACTCTGTTTGTGGTAAAGACAGAATCTTACTTTTCACTACCAGAGGAAACATGCTTAAGCTCTCTGTAGCACAACTGTGGCTAATGGATGGGACATTCCAGACTGTACCCTCCCTTTTCAGGCAACTGTATTCTTTTCATGTACTGGTCGGGGGGTTCAGACACCAGCTGAGTTGTTCCTCTGGTGTATGCAATAATGTCATCAAAATCTCAGGAATGCTATACACGTCTGTTTCAGGACCTCCAGGACATTGCTAATAAACATGAAAATTACCCTGGAGCCCGGCTTTATCTTAACCAACTTCGAGCAAGCTGCAATAAATGCTTCCAAGACAGAGTTCCCAAATGCGATCAGCAAGAGGTGTCTATTTCACTTCAGACAGATCATTTGGAGAAACATACAAAGCATAGGACTGTCTACAAAATATGGTTCGGAGCCCGATTTCAATCTGCTCCTGCGTCAATTGCAAGCATTTGCTTTCCTGCCACTGGCCGATATTCCGGCAACATTTGCAGAAACAAAAATATGATTTGCCTGAATACTGTTCCAAAATAATGGAATGGTTGGAAGAAAATGATGTTCTTGGCCGTGTGAGGAGGAGGATGCAGAATGACACAACCATCCATAGCTCTCCTCTGTTTCCCCCTGAATTGTGGTCTGTTCATGACCAAACTGCTTTTGGATTGCCAAGAACACAAAATAATGTGGAGGCCTGGCACAGATGGCTGTCAGCATTGATAGGAGCATCCCATGTTGGCATTGGAAGATTCGTGCTGGAGCTGAGACATGAACAACAGAACGCTGAATGCACAATCGAGAAAATAGTGCGTGGTCTCCCCCAGTCCCCTCTTAAGAAGAAATATGCTGTGCATGAAGAGAAAATTGGGAACATCATACGTGACAAAGATAATCGTTTGGCAAATGACTTTGTCTGTGGCATTGCCCACAACATGGTTTTATAAGAAATCAATAAAGTTTGTTTTTAACACAGTACCTAGTGGTCCGAAATATGCTTCTGTGTTGCAGCTGTCAGTGTTTGGATCACAGCTTTAATGTAGTGGTATAAGACAGGGCTAGCTAATATCTTCTGCCTATTTCTAATTGACTAAAAGCTACACTTCAAGAATGGTAAGTCTTTATTTTAACAGAACCAAGCGTTGAAACCGAGCATTTCCATGGTGACTGCGCCAAGAGCAAGAGCGAGAGCATACTCCATCTGCATTGCAAGTCTGCACTGAAACTTCCCAAAACAAGTAAAAAAAGAGCGTTTCCATGGTGCCTGTATTGCAGCCTGTTGTAGTTTAAAAGAAATGTAAGTGCTGTGCTGAAACCGTGCGGGTGTAAATCTGCGTTGAAACAGAGCGTTTCCATGGTGACTGTGGCAAGAGCATACTTCTTCTGCAGTGCAAGTCGGCACTGAAAAAAAAAGTAGTTTAAAGTAGTTTAGAAATTTAAGTGCTGTGCTAAAACCAAACGTTTTCCACGGTGACTGTATTGCAGCCTGTTGAAATTTAAGTGCTGTGCTGAAACCGTGCGAGTGTAAGTCTGCTTTGAAACCGAGCATTTCCATGGTGACTGTAACTCCCACAACAGGTAAACAAAGTAGTTTAAAAGAAATTTAAGTGCTGTGCTGAAACCGTGCGAGTGTAAGTCTGCTTTGAAACCGAGCATTTCCATGGTGACTGTAACTCCCAAAACAGGTAAACAAAGTAGTTTAAAAGAAATTTAAGTGCTGTGCTGGGTCTGCATGTCGGGAAAACTTTGTTCGGTAAGACGGACAGTGGGCAGATGCTAGATGCGGGCAGTTTGACTCGGGCAATAGAGAGTCGGACAGTTGATAGTCGGGCAATCATATGGATCACTTAAATTTCTGGTACGATCTCCCAACTTTCTATTTACTGACAGTCAGTAGCCCGCAATTAATTTCCCAACTAGTACTGTCTCCCGACATACATTTTACTGCGCGTTCATTTTCCCGACCCTAGCATACTGTTTAACAAAATGAACAAACTCACTACTTTTAATTCTCTTTCTGGTGTGATACCTTCCCTGCCCACCCACTCAACCATTGTCCCTCTCACTAAATGGCTGTCAACATTGATAGGAGCATCCCATGTTGGCATTGCAAGATTTGTGCTGGAACTGAGACATGAACAACAGAACACTGAATGCACAATCGAGAAAATAGTGCGTGGTCTCCCCCGGTCTCCTCTTAAGAAGAAATATGCTGTGCATGAAGAGAAAATTGGGAACATCATACGTGACAAAGATAATCATTCGGCAAAGGACTTTGTCTGTGGCATTGCCCACAACATGATTTTATAAGAAATCAATAAAGTTTGTTTTTAACACAGTGGGACACAGTACCTAGTGGTCCGAAATATGCTTCTGTGTTGCAGCTGTCAGTGTTTGGATCACAGCTTTAATGCAGCGGTATAAGACAGGGCTAGTTAATATCTTCTGCCTATTTCTGATCAACCGAAAGCTGCACTTCAAGAATGGCAAGTCTTAATTTTAACAGAGCCGAGAGTTGAAACCAAGCGTTTCCATGGTGACTGTGGAGAGAGCGGGAGCAAACTCCATCTGCAGTGAAAGTCTACAGTGAAACTTCCCAAAACAGGTAAAAACAGAGCATTTCCATGGCAACTGTATTGCAGCCTGTTGTAGTTTAAAAGAAATGTAAGCGCTGTGCTGAAACCATGTGAGTGTTGGTCTGCGTTGAAACCGAACATTTCCATGGTGACTGTGGCAAGGGCGAGAGCGAAAGCATACTCCATCTGCAGTGCAAGTCGGCACTGAAAAAAAGTAGTTTAAAGTAGTTGAAAAGAAATTTAAGTGCTGTGCTGAAGCAGAGCATTTTCCATGGTTACTTCATTGCAGCCTGTTGAAATTTAAGTGCTGTGCTGAAACCGTGTGAGTGTTGGTCTGCGTTGAAACCGAGCATTTCCATGGTGACTGTAACTTCCCAAAACAGGTGAAAAAAAATAGTTTAAAGTACTTTAAAAGAAATTTAAGTGCTGTGCTGAGTCTGCATGTCGGGTAAACCTTGTTCAGTAAGACAGACAGCGTGCAGATGCTAGATAAGGGCAGTTGGACTCGGGCAATAGAGAGTCGGGCAGTTGATAGTTGAGTGATCATACAGATCCCTGTAAAACAGCACAAATTGCCAAGAAGTACATTATTAATATTACAAAAGCATTCATTACCAGGGATGAGCAGAGCATAATCAACCTTTACAAATCACGTTAGACACAACATGGACTATGGATCTCCTTTCTGGACCCCATACCAAAAGCAGGATATCACCCTCCTGGAAAGAGTCCAAAGAAGGGAGGCGAAACTAATTTCAACCATAAAACATAAACCATATGAGAACAGGTTACAAGATTTTAATCTAATGTCACTGGAGCACAGAAGGCTAAGGGGTGATTACCACCCCCTGAGGACTTACTGTGTACAAAACCAGTTGGGGCCTTGTAGGTTCTCAGTCGTTTACCACTATGATGGAGCATGTTTTTTATTTGGTTAAATAAAGGCTGTATATCCAGTATCCGTTGACTGCTGGCATTTCTTCTGACCCTCAATGGGTTATGCCTTCTACTGTCTAAAACCAATCAAGTAACCAAGTAACACTTAGATTCTGGCAGTGCACTGAACCCCTTTGCTGCAACTGCACCAGATTTTAGTACATCAGGCTCAGTTATGACACTTTTCCCACTTTATGGCAGCTTGTACCAAAGATTTGGCACACGCCCTGTGAAAAGGATATCCAGGATTGATGCAAGCTAGACCAACAAAAACTAGTCTAACTTGTAGCAATCAGCACATGGGATATAAAATCCTGACTGCCAGCTGAGCGAATGCAACAAGTTCCGTGCACTGTATGTAAGGTGCACCCAGGGCTTGCGGCATTCGCAGGTGATAGAAAATCCAGCCCAGGGTCTTGAGCCTAGAAAAAAACTGTGGGGGAATTATTTGAATACAAAAGTAGGTAAAACATGTATATTTATATATCTATATATATATATATACTGTATATATACAGATATGCACAGCCTTTTTTTTTAGCTTACCCATTTTTATGGCTGTGGGTGGAGCCTACAGCCATCTTGATATCTGTAGCTGGAAAATGAAGTATCATGGAACACAAGTTTTGGATTTTTCAATGTATTCTTCCATGTCAACTGAAATAACATACTCCCTTCTTTCTGTTAAGAATGTTAGAGACATAACTCCAAGCTGCTTATCAGATGCCATTAGGAAACTGAAACAGCTTGTTAAATATTTGTTGCCTATTAAACTGGAGATTTGTTTACCCCCTTCAGAATGCAACAACTTGCATATTTAAATACTTACTGTAGCATTTAAACAGCTTTTTGCCACTAGTTTCACTTGGGAATGTATTGCCTTTCAAGAAAGATTCATGCCTCATAATTTTAATTGTTTAACCAGGTATAGCACACTAAGCTGAAAGCTTTTTTACAGGAGCGACCTGGGAGCACAAAGAGATTAAGTGATTTGCTCAGGGTCACACAGTATGCAAGTGGAAGCTGTGGGATTCAAACCCAGGTCTGGTCTGCTGGATATCACCAGATTTGCAGCTCAGAGCCTTAGACCACTGCGCTATACTGCCTCCTTAATTTCACCCTTTCCCAGCAAATCTATAATTTACACTGTTTTTTAACCTCTGAAGACACTATATGATAAACACTGTCTCAGACATACACCTGGTCTTCAGTGAACTACCCAGACTAAATATGTAGCAATCAGCAGGCATTTTCTACTATGCTTTTTGAGGAAAAAAATATATTGAGCTACAGAAAACACACACACTGTACACACCATCCTCATGGCCACAACATTCAAAATAAATACTGCATTCTAATATGTTATAAAACAATAAAGAAACTGTTTATGCCTGTGAACACAGTGAAGTTCAGTTTAGAGTAGATTCCTTTAAATATTTCTTATCCTATATTTTGTAACCTGGATAGCGCAGGGGAGATGCTACATCTCATTGTCATAAGGATCTTCATTTACACATTTTTACACTGTGTTTATTCAGGCTGTCCCAGATTAGATGCAATATCTTGTTTTCAGTGGAGTCATGATTTTACCATTTTGGTAATGTATTTCTTCAGGGTAGCCTAGTCAAGGGCCCCCATATTTAAAGGACATGCACGGTGCTTCCCAGCGGAAAAAGGGAGATGTGCCGTGCAACTCCAACAGTGCACCAAAGTGTGATATTCAAATGTGCAGGATGCGCTGGCTGCAAGGGAATGGGCCAGGTTACACACAAATAGCATGCCATGCAAGTCGAGGGCATGTTCTCATGCATATGCCATGCTGCGGCATACTCAGTAGGAATGAAGCCCCTCATAGTCCAGAGCAGCATGGCCTACAGTTAGGCCATGAATAGCTGGCCAAACCCGGCCAGCCACCCACACACAGGCAGGTTGCAGAACTGCACCTTGGTGCACAGTAGCCTGGCAGCCCTGGTGGACTAGAGATACCCGCTCCCATCCCTGATCGATCCAGCTCCATCCCCAAAGAGCTCCATAGTGTAAGGCCCCCCTGGACCCAATCACACCAGAGGAAACCATGGTCCATATCCATAGCATAGAGGACCCCCCCCCACCGCCTCAGTACATAGACACCCCCGCTCCCCCATACCCGACCTGTTGTGGAGGCTGACACTGTCTTCCACACCCTGCCATGGTCAGCCACTGACTGCATTGAACCCAGGCTGGGGATCTGCACTCTGGAATGATCCAAAGTGGCTGTACCATGCATTGGGGCACTATGCAAACTGTGGACCCACCATTGTATGCAGCTATGTGTATGTCCCTGGAAAACTGTAAGAGGGAATTGACAGACCTCCAATGCATGCCTTGTCGATGCTTTATCTTCCTGCTGTCATACACTCTCCCCCATTCCCCTGTGTAACATGCCACCCTCCGGACTGCTGAGGTATCCTGGGTGCCATGGGGTGCGATATCCTGCAATGCCATTTGCAGTGTATGCTCCAGGCTATGGATAGTGAGTCTGAGGTTCCACGACTGTATAAACAAATGGGAGGTCAGCTGTAACATGCCTGTTCCAGGACTTGTGTGAGTGGGTACAGCATTAGCTGTCACCTGCACTAAGCAGTGTGGATCCACAATGCTCAATGCGATGGATCCACATGTGAGCACCTGAGGTGTATGGCCACTGGGCATTATCACCTGCACACAGCTCATGCCTATGTATGACACGTTCCAGCATCCTACTGCCAGTGCGCCGCCACCTGAAAAAAGATGCCATTTCTTCTGTGAACTATCCAGGCTAAATATATAGCAATCAGCAGGCATATTCTAGGAAAATACATCGTAAAAATGTGTAAAAGGAAGACCACATTGAAACTGCCTCTCACCAGATCTGCATTTTGCAAATTCTTTAGAAATAATGGGTAAAAGCATCCCAAAAACTCTCTACAACCATATCGACTCTGACCAGAACTTGTTATAATAGCAGTAAGATACAGCCAGAGTTATATTAATATTCTTGTTTCTCACTCCCAGGGGCACGTGGCACTTAGCTGCAACCTTGTGCCACATCATACTCCCAGGGGGTGATTAACTTGAACATTAACATAACCTCTGGTTGCACCTTACTACTTGAGAACAGTCAACTTTATTTAGGGCCTGCAAGGCCTTGAATGGGGGAAAAGAATGTTTAGATAAATTATGAGGTAATATATGCAGTCCAGCTAGCGCTTCAGTGCCCTTTCAGGCCCAGACTACATATACAGGGCTGCTCTTCTCTTGCACTTTGAGGCACAGTCACATCTGGTTATTACCTGGCCGGCTTTTTAAATGCCCTCCCCAGCTCAGCCCAATTATGGTAGCCAACCTCCAAACCACAATCTTACAGTATGGTTGCCCTTCCTGTCCACCTGTACCGGAGGTGCTCACCGCTACCCACTGGTACCACTGTATATCCATTTAATTGCTATTAGGGAGCTCCAGGTACTTCACTGGGTACCCAACCATGAAATCAGTTTAGGTCCAAAGATGTTGCATGTGGCTGGCCACTGGTGGTGCACTTAAACAAATAAAGCAATGCTTACAAACTAAAACCCCAAACCTGAATGCTCATCACCCATATTGGACATTTGTAACTTACATCGGGATAGCCTAGTTCATTAAATTATTTCCTGAACTAAGAGAAAAAATGATGTAGGTGCAGGGCAAGCTCATATTTCCTCATAGTGCTCGCAAACCAGAGGGTCTCCCTCAATGTGCAGGAGTAAGGGCACAGTACACAACAAGTCTCTCTCAGGCTGGTTTCACTGCCTCTCTCTCTCTGCTCCTTGCTCAATCCCAGATGTGATGCCATTTAGTGTCACAGGGCTCTGGCTGTCCCGCCAGTGCAGATCAGGTCTCTATTGGCTCGTTGTCAGTAGCCAAATCTCCACTGCACAGGGAAGCTCCTCCTGTGGCTGTCTCTGTAGAGCTGCCCCACCCAGCACATCCAGGCATCCATTTCCACAGGGGTGCCAGTAACCAGAACCTGACTATGGTACCAATAAGGTAGTTTTTCAGATTAATTGGGGTCCCAGTTCCAATTCAGACAGGGCTGCAGCACAGCAAAGTCTCTCACTCAGCTGCACCCTTCAGCTTTCACATTCGTGCTGGGTTAGCATTCGATTCCCTCATTTTTTTAAGTAGAAATACTGCTTCTCTCACTTTCTCACTGTCTCTGACAGACACACAGTATGCCTCTGCAGCAGCTCCACTAGTATCCTTATTAGAACAGTCTCACACAGACGGACACTGGGGAATGTCCACTCACTATTTTTTCTACAGAGATCTTTATCCTCTGAGCACATCGCAGGCAGCTGTTCAGCCCTGTTCCTGCCTCCCCTGCTCAGCAACCATCACCCCAGTCCACCGAGCCCATATCCCACATGGATCCCACCCCCCCCCCGTGGTGGGGCCTGGAAGGAGAGAACTGTCTAGCCCCCACACAGAGATCCTGCATCCTGATTTGCAGGGTCAGTGAGCCGGTGACTGTGTGGGGTGAGGGCAGGCAGGTAGGGTTTCATACAGCCTGCAACCACCATTTTTCCACTGTTTTTTTTCTCCTTGCCATGGCGGGCCATATGCATGTGGGAGTGGAAGTGCACACACGCTCAGTAACTGCGTCCTTTTCTTCGGTGCTGGTCTAACTCTGACACTGCCATCTGGCCACCACCAGATGGCAGCCAAGGAGCAGGAAGCATTTTCCCCCACCCTGGGAGAGGAAAGCAGTACTTCGGACACCCCCAGCCAACGCCCGTTAACCTGAGCTCATTCCCAGACTCGGGTCACCTACATGTTGCGAGGTAAGGTGTGTGGCACCTCAGCCCTCTGAACCATTGGGCTGGCCTATGTCTGCTTACTACTTGTCTTCTTAGCTGTCAAGTCACTCAGAGATCAGGCTGGAAGTCCATTACTCCACAGACGACTGGCCAGAAATTCTTGGCAGAATAATTGCAGTCCTCCTGTGTCCCAAGAGCTCTTGCTGGTTCTTTTCCTACAGTAGGCTCTAGGGCTTGATTTGATGATGGCATGACCACTGACACCTGTTGCCATGCTGATGGGTCAGGGTACACAAAGATGGGAGTGCCCATGCTTGGTGTGCCACACTGGCCCCAGATGTTTCTTTTATACAGTGTTGCTGCACTCATAGAGTCATTCTGTTCCCTCTTTGTACTGCAGTGTGGTGTGGTAGTGAAGGCAGTTTGGACTGGCATCCTTCAGGGCATATTTAAAAGATGGACTCCACTGCAAGTGATCAGATTTAAGAAAGCATTTGCTTTACTTCAGCTTGTAACTTAGCTCAGTTCAACAATGTAAGGTCTTTTGGGAGCATTTAGAGTCCTGCTTTGGTTTAACTTATAGTTTTTTGGCCCTTCTGCAACTGAGCTGAACTACTTCTGTCCATGGCCCCATCACTGCCACCACCTCTTGGTCTTATTTATGGTGTACCTTCTTCCTACACAGCTTGCCCTCTATAGCCAGGCAGTCAGTGGTACCCTAAGTCCCCTCTAGATGCCACGTTCAGTTAGGGCAGGCATGTGCCTAGTATACAGTGTGGTGTCTGTGAGGGGCTGTCGGGTTCATCCCAAAGCAGCCTGGTGGTTCTTTCCACTTTTCTTACCAAGTCTCCGGACACCCTGCTGAGAGTGATGGTATGACAGAGACATGATGTGAGCATGCTGTCATCTTCATCAGGAAGCATCTGCCCCAACGTAGTTACTCCCTCCTGCCCCAACCCCTGTAGTCACTCAGGTGATAGTACTGCTATGGAGCTTATGAGAAAAATGCATTGCACTCGTAGAAAAACAGCAGGATGCAGAAAAGTAAATTTGCAATGATTTAATCCAGTGTTGTTGAAACACTGAAAGCAGCCTCAGCACTTTGACCAGTCAATGGTCTTCCACCTGAGGAAGACCATTGACTGGTCAAAGCACAGGGACTGCTTTCAGCATTCCAACAACACTAGATTAAATCATTGAAAATGTACTTTCCTGCATCCTGGTGTTTTTCTACTAGTGCAATTCATTTTTTTCACTTACTGTTATGGCTGGCTGCCTGGAACTGCACCACCGGTCCTTGTCTTTAGTGCACACCTTCTCCTTCATACTAAATGCTACAGAGCTTGCTGCCTGCCCTCCCTCCCTGGATGATAGCGTCCTCTGGTATGCTTAATCCTCCTCCCCTTGGCTGGCACCTTATGACCTGGGTTCGCACCTGAATCTGGTTCACCAGTGTCATGAGTAGTAGTGCTATGGCTGTGTCGACGGGGGACTCATTCAGAATCAAACTTAACTCCAGTAAAAAATTCAACTCAGCTCCTTTATTAGTCTCTGTTCTGCAGTTCAGTCTCTCCTTTCCCAAAAACACACCCTGCTTCCTCTGCCACTCTCCTTTTTTGGGCCCAAGTGTTGCTTGTTACTCCCCCCCCCCAAGAGATAGCCAGCACTTAGTGCAGGAAGTGCAGGGAGGTCTTAGAGTGCCAACTCTAAAACAAGAGAAGTTTGGTTCAAATCCCCTCCCAGACCTTGTGAAAACCTGTTTTGCAGGATTATGACAGGGGTTGATGGGCGTAGGGAGCATGGTGGATATGCATCCATCAAATGACTGCAAGTGTTTATAGTTCAGTATGGTAGGGGCCATCAGACAGGAATTCCCACTCCATAGTAAGCACCTGTTATAGAGTACTTGCTCTCTGGTGGCAGGCAGTCATTATTGATGTGCTGCTGGGGCTTCAGTTGCACAGGCATAGGAGGCTCTGAAGAAATCTACCTCTCTTTCCTCTTGGCAGCTCCCCTCTTGTTCCCATTATAATGCCCAAGTCCTCATATGCCAGAGAGAGCAAAATGAAATGGCAGCAGCCTGGTTGGCGCAACAGAGCTAAACTGGTAAGTCCCCATGCAAGGATTTTAAATTATCTTTACATTCACAAAGAGCTCTGACTCACGGGGGGGGTGGGTGGATTACCATCACCTGTCACAGCACCTTATATGGCTGGATTGTGTTTGGCATGGGCTAATGAAGATGATCACATTGCATCCTATCCTCTCTAACATACTCTAGATCCAGCAGGTACAGAGCATGTCAATGGAGGTGAACAGGATCCTACAATGGGTGACCTAACACAATGCTACACACTACACAGCCCTTGCACTCATGACTGATGGGTTGTCTCTACGTCCTCCTACCCTCAAACACATACACAATGGATCCTGAAGAAAAGAGAGGAATGTGTCTCCATTATGGGAGGGAGCTGGGGGGAGATGTGGTGGCATCAGAAGGGGGCAGAAGAGGCATCTCACAGCGTCAAAGTGGTAGTCGGTCAATGTTAGATGGTAAGAAGCTGAGCTGTTGGCAATACAGAACCCCTTTAATGCCCGGTGTACCTCCAGTGGCACATGCAGCTTCATGATAACTTGATACTCTGGCGCTCAGCCAATTCAGTAAACCAAGCCTCTCCCCTGCCTTGTAAACTCCCAGCCTTATTGCCAGCACACATGCAAACACGGTACACTTCTAAAGTGTAAGGATAATGATTTTACTGTGAATATCTGATGTGACTAACAGATAATAAGCTTATAAACTTGTAGGCTGCAGGCCAAGGTATATATTTGTTCATGATTCATTGAACACCAAGTTTACTGCCAGTTAAATCAGATTATTACTGTTATGTATGTTTATCATATCAAAGGGTTCCATTTTTTTTTTTCTTGTTGTTGGAAAGTTGTTTCCATTCTGAGGCAGCTGGATCCACTGTAGAGTATTTCAATCTGGAAGCTACACCAGTATTTCAAAGCTAGAGTCCATTAAAAAAAACAAATGCTTTCAATTACTTCATTAGTCATACCTCTGCAGCCCTCCATGTTGTTTTTTGCTGTTCATTTTTGCTTCCAAATCCATTGCTATCGTGCCAGATTTCAGTTCATGTTTGCCGTGCCAGAGCTTTTGTTTTATGGCCTAGAATCAGTTCTGATGTCCCTAAATGTACCATAAAATCAGGAAGCAGTTCCTGCTGCATGCTAGCTCATATTGGTCTCAAAAAATGTGATGTTAAACTATAAGTCCTCAAATAAAGTGGCGCATGTTGATGAAAACCACCTTGTGGCAGCCACATTTAATGATGCCCGAAGTTTATTATTTTAAATCTAGAAAAGATTCTAAACCAGACTCAAAATAGGGGATAATGATATTTTACGAGACAGGAGAGAAAGGGTAACATAAGGTGGAACTGAAAGGTACAGGTACACAGTTTCTGCTATAAGAAAGACCGGTGGTGTAATGGGGGTACATCCAGTTTTAATAAAGCAGAACTGCAAGTCATTAAAAGGATGATGTCTAGTCTGGCCAGTGGCTCTGGAGGTAGAATGTTGTACCAGTACATGGCAGAGACAGGCTCACATCATGGACCAGACTTTCACTGACAGACCAGAGGGGTCTGGGAAGCACTACTGAAGTAGCATTCTCCAAGTCTGGAGAAAGGGTAATGATGCACCCCACTCACACCCACACTATATCGCTGCCTACAACTGGCTCTGGACCCAACTTTGATATGTGATCACATGATGTCCTGATGCTCTCCTCTGTATGGTTGGGATGGGTAATGGGAGGGACTAAAATGCCTGGAAAATCAGGACCTGTGAGGCAGAATGACGCTAGCTGGATTCCCAAAAATCCAGTGACCTTGGGAGCTTCCTCTCCACTCCACACAACACTGTGTCCTGGAAGCATAGAGGTTGGTGCCCACTGGGGTTAATTTCAAGTGTGACCAGGGAAGTGAGGGTGGAGTCAGGGTGGGACAAAATCGAGGTAGTGGCTGATAGTGGTTGCAGACTCTGGGTAAGGAAAGAATGTGAAGCAAGAAATGCTGATGCTGAAATAAGCTACAGTTCTTCTGAAAGGGGTGGTTGGCATACTATAGTGGAACTAAAGGAACAACTGCTAGTGCCACCGAAAGTAATCTTTCAGGAGTCTGTCTGCAGAGGTGTGGTTCCAGAGGACTAGAAATTAGCCAGCGTGGTCCCCATCTTCAAGAAGGGGGCAAGGTCAGACCCATATACCTACAGGCCAGTCAGCTGGATATATGCACTGTGCAAATTCCTAGAGGCAATTTTTATGGACAAAAGAATCTTGCTCCCTCTCAGCATGGCTTTACTGTATGAAGGGCAGATCATAGCAAACTAACTTTATCATCTTCTTTGAGGGCCTGACCATCGATGTGGACAGGGGTCAGGGTCATGGAAGTAGTCTATCAGGACTAAAGCAAGGCCTTTGATACTGTAGTAGATTACAAGCTTCTGGGGAAAATAAACCAGTGCATTATACATAAGACATACACAAGGTGGATTGTTAACTGGTTTGATGGCAGGAAACAGGTGGTGGTTGATAGGCACTGCTCTGCTTTGAGGGGAGTACTCAGTAGAATCCCCTAATCATCACTGCTGGGGCCACTCTCTTCAACTGTTTTTTTATCAGTAATCTGGAAGCTGTGGTCACTAGCAGGCTGGTTAAGTTCATGGATGACATTAAGCTGGTCAGGGTACTACACTCCCTTGAGAACGGCAATAAACTTCAGGAGGAACTGAATATGCTGGAAGACTGCTGAAGTCTCAGAATCAATATAGCAAAATACAAGGTGATACACTTTGGGGTGTAAACAGAGAGGCAGGAGAACCTACCCCCACTTACACAGTCACATCAACAGGATCAAATAATTGGAGATTATTGATCTGGTTCCCTGCAGCAGGACCCAGGGACACATCTTGTTGCTCAGAGATGGTAAATTCCTATGTAATTTTAGAAGGAGCTTTCTCTCTCACTGGGTGGTGCACATATGAAACAGCCTACAAGTGAAGACAGTGGACATGAAGAGAGTACAGGCCTTCACAGTAGGTCTGAACACATGTTTGCACACCAATGGAATCACTTAGTGGAGTGGTTAGGAATCCCTCTAAATTGGGGCTTGTTTGAATAGCACACTTATTTCATCCCTGTGGCAGACATGATGGACCTAGAGCCCCTTCTGGCTTTACTATGTTGCTGTTGTATTCTTATAATGGCCTCATGGATTTCTGCATTTCAGTGTAGAACTGAAATTATTCACATTATAAAAGACTCAAACTCCTCAAAGTTTAGGAGCTGAGACTAAATTAAAAACTGAGAATGAAGGTGACAACCTCCATGAATTGGCTGATGCTGCTCACCTGCAATGTAAACCCCACCTCCCATTTACAAGCTCATCCCCCACCCAATCTTCCATTGCATTCCTGTTGCATTTTACATTGCTGGCTTATGCCAGACTGCAGTTTTTCAAGGTTTAAATTCTGACCCTCATCATCAGTGGCACAACTGTGCTGCTTCTTACCAGTATGTTGTTAAGCAATAGCTAATGCTGTAGCACATTGCCACGTCTGCAAGAAGCAGTTCATTATGACTAGGTCTTTTCTCTGAGAAGTATAGCCTAGAGGTTAGAGTAATGAGCTTGTTACATCTAGTAGACATGGGTTTGATTCCCACAACCTCCACTTGCATATTGTTTCACTCTGAACAAGTCACTTAACCTCCCCAGTGCTCCCAGATCACCCCTGAGAACAAGTACTTGTACCTAGTGGACCTTACCCAGTTACCAAACACTAAAGTAAAAAAATAAAAAGGAAAAATATTATTTAACAGTGGGAGACGGTAGTAGCAGTTCTTTTGACAGCTGTGTAACACAGAACTGAAAAATGTAAATGTCTATCCACTTGTAAAACTATTTTAATGAGGTTTAAATAATTGGCCACTTTATGGCCCCACCATTTTGCAGCCTTGATGCTTACTTAAGAGGTGGTGTGGTTCCTCTTTCTCTATTTCCTTTAATTTCTAACATATTAAAGTTGACTTTTTGTCTTGTTCCCTCTCTCACTACACTATTTTAATCAAATGGTATGCTGCAGCACTCTTTGAAAGCTCAGACAGTCCTGCCACATGCCTGACAGCAGAACTGGCCTTAGCAGTGTGAACTGTACACCAAAACAAAAATACAGAGACTACGAAAAAAAAACAGATTCATGGTGAAAACTACAATGGTGATCATGTAAAAGCCTGGCTGTCTGACCAACACACAAGAAGAAAACTAAAACTTTACTTGTGGTCTTATTTGTTTTGCACTAAAACAAGTGCTTTCTCAAGAACGTAATGTGAATTGTGCATTTACACAAGGTTGTCAGTTGCAGAGGAGTTCCCAAAAATCTTCGGCTGTCCAGTTAGCCTCATTTCTTCCTGGTCTTGGTTATCTCTGTCCTGATTTCCTCAGAATGTATTGCTGACGTGTGCGTTTCCTCATCTCTTAGCGGCTACATTCTTATTCAAAGGAAGCACAAAAATGACAAAAAAACCTCCGGAATATAAAGCTATGGAGACATCACCATAAAGATGAAGAGGTTTCTGGGGGCTCCCTGATTCCTAATCTAGTGACCCAGCAAGGAGGTTTGCACAAGGCCACGACATCAGTAGAACCAGAGCTGACAGTTCAGAGAGAGATTGCTGCAGGACAAATAGAGTACTCGAGGACAACTCACCAGAGACCAAAAAAATTGAACATTAAAGGAACCAGTATACTAATAAACACTCCCACCTGCCAAACAGCACACTCATTCAACCAGTGAAGATAAAGCTTCAATAAATGTTATTACCTTGAACCATGCAGGTGTAGTGGCCGCATCAAAAGCATTCTAACTCAGTGCTTCAGGTCAAATGGCTTTATCTTCAGGGGGCATGTCTACCACCAATACACTGCACTCAAATACTAAAAGTTTAAAGTGACACCACTGTACTTTAATCATATCAGTTTCATCTCAATTTCAGTGATAACCATTAAAAAAACATATCTTGTGCAGCCCCAAATATATAATACTGAAAAAGTGAGAGATTAAAAAAGAGCATAAAGAAGATGTAGGGCATACTTATCTTACATTTGCAGATTATCTAGATAATTACCAAAACTGCTAGCCCCTTATTACTTTTTAGGGCTACAGTGGGCACATCCCTGCAGACCTCTTGCTATCAGAAAAGGACTCCACATTGTTTCCAACCAAACAACCTGCTGGAGTTGCACGATAGTTACCTCTGTGTCCAAGGAGCATTCCACATGCACTGCACTGGTTTTATTTAAAAAAAAAAATTGGTACCATCCTAATCACGGCACTCAGGTATTGGGCGCCCCAGTGTCACTCTTATTTTTGTGGGGTTGTGGGTGCTGAGAGGGAGGTTGGGTGGGGGGATCTCTCTAGCTTTAAAGAAAAAACACACAGCAGTCATGGCAGAACACAGCACACTCCACTGTGTCCAAGATGGCTGCCACACTCTACTGCACATGCGCTAGTAACTGTACATGCGCAATGGAGTAGCATGGCCATCTTGGACATGGCAGAGTGTGCTGTGTTCTGGCATGACTGCCATTTGTTTTTTCTTTAACATTAGAGATATCTCCCCACCTGACCCTCCCTCTCAGCATCCACCACCCCACCGCACCCCCCAGAAACATAAGAGTGACACTGGGGGTACTCAATCCCCAAGTGTCACGATCCAGATGGCACCAATTTTTTTTAATTATTAAATTATACATACCTCCCCACCCAACCCTCGCTCTTAGCACCCACCACCCCACCTCACATCCAGAAACATAAGAGTGACACTGGAGGTGCTCAATCCTCCAGTTTCCCAATCAGGACTTCTCCATTGTATTTTTTACATATTCCCCACCCAACCCTCCCTCTCAGTGCCCCTCTCCCCAGAAACATAACAGTGACTCTGGGGTGCCAATCCTCAGTGTCATGATGGAAATTGTTATCCTGTTTTGTTTTGTTTTTTGACACCTGTAAAAGAAAACCAACCATTGATATCTTTTGCACCATTCTTTCCCCCACCCAACCCTCCCACTAAGCACCCACCCACCCCCAAGCCCTTACTTACCCATCGAGTCCAACACCGTAATCCTCTCTGTACTGCACCTTTTCACTCTTCAAAGCTGAACCATGAACTGAAGAATGTGGTTCAATGTATTTCAAAGGGATTCTGAACTTAGTGGCATAACTTGGGCATTTTTGCATATTTTTGGCCCACATTTTCAACATGCCTTCTTTGAGGCTCTACCTGATGAACAATTAAACTGTAATTAGGCAGATCTGTCCTGAAAGGTGATTTCACAGTCCCTGGCAAAAATCACCTTTCAGGCAGGAGTTGAAAATTTTCTCTGCCCTTGTTCATGAGGTGGGGTCATAAGAAGGCTATTGCATGTTGAAAATTTGGTGTAAAAATATTAAAAACCAAAACATTATCAGGCTATGTTGAATTTTGAAAATGCAGGCTTGTAAGTTTGGTAATATTCAATATTTTTACTCCAAATTTTCTACAAAGCTATATCTTTACAGCACCTCATGAATGTGACAGATGCCATTTTTCAGCTCCTGCCCAAAGTGTGTTTTTGCATCCCAAATGTTGATTTTGCAGTCCCTGTGCAAAATCACCTTTTGGAACAGAGTTGAACATTTGATCTGCCACTGATCATGAGGTGGAGTCATAAGAAGGCTATGTTGAAAATTTGGTGTAAAAATATTATAAACCAACGGTTATGAGCCTACATTGAATTTTGTGAACGTAGGCTCATAACTTTAGTAATTTTCAATACTTTTACTCCAGATTTATAACATAGCCATATCTTTACAACCCCTCATGAATAGTGATGTGTGAGGTCATAAAAATTCACTCAACAACATTTTTCAAGAATTGCCCTGAGCGCAGCATCGAATGTGCAGTGTGGAAATTTGCGGACGAAATTCCACACTTCACACATAAATGTCCCTTGAATCTTATTAACTTTGGAGCCATTTAATGGATTTGCATGAAATCTGGAAAGCATACTCTGCCAAGGCAGATCTCTTGATCTGCCAAATGTCATGGAAATCCATTGAGTGGTTTTTGAGATATTACAGTAAGTTTTGGAAAAACAGACACATCTATATTTTTTCACATTTCTACTATAGCTGGATCTGAAAAATGGCTTTATGCTGTGGGCTGAAATTTTTAGGGTAGAAAGCTTTTGAGTCATATATGTGCCTTTTGAAGGTTTGGTGAAAAAAATATTAATCCATTCAAAAGTTATGACATTTAAAATGTTCCCATTATTTCCTAAGGAAAAATTTATATGTCAGGCATGAAACATACTATTGTTCGCACAATACAGTATTCTGCCACAATACTGGCTTCTTTTCACAAAGAAGGCTGGTATCGTGTGTACAATAGGAGTACTGTGTGCACAATACCAGCTTCTTTTCACACAGAAGTCTGGTATTGTGCGCACAGATCACAGACCTTCGATTGATTGAGCTGTGTTGTGTCTGCCATCTTGTTTGCCCACTTAGCGAGAATGCTAAAGTCCTGAACTTTTTTAACACAAAAAAAACCCACCAGAAAACAGCTAAAAAGGACCCCTTTAGGTGTATTCTGATTTTTTGGGGGGTTTTAAGCTGGACCCAAACAACTTTTTTTGTCAGGTGCCAGCTTATAAGCCATTCTCTGTATGAGAAGAGCAGCATTTTCTTGACTTCTGCACACAGTTGTTCTCCTCAACACAGGGTGCCCAATCCCCATGTTGGTATGTATCCCCCGCATACACACACACACACACACACACACACACACACACACACACATATATATATTTGGCACACTGGGAGCCCACCCAAGTGTGCCCAACAGTATTTAAAAGCCTGTCAGAAAAGAAAACTGTTCCCCAATGTCTTTTCTTCAATGCACAATCCTGCATCAAAATTTATGATAATTTTGATGCAGGATTCTGCATCGAACTACTGTGCCGCCTCCACCAACATAAGGGTGCCCAGTCCCCATGTCGATGTATATCCCCCCACCGAGTCTTGTGGCACACTGGGAGCCCACCTCAGTGTGCCAATATAGATAAAAATATTTTTAACCCTTTCCAACACTGGCATGCCCACTCCCCATGTCAGATGACCCCACCCTCCCTCTGACCACTTTCACTGCTGACAGGCATGCCGAATCCCCCTGTCGGCATCATGTAGGCCTCCCCCAGATTCATCAGGCACACTGGGAGCCCACCCTAGTACGCCCATGTTTATTATTTAAACAGTTCTCCTGTTAATGTAGAAAAACATCCCTGCAGTCTTTTTTTTCAAGCCTGAAAAAAAGAAAATGGTCCATCATCATCTTCCCTACTTCCCCTCCCCATCCCCACCCTCCCTCTGTGCACACCTCTGCACCCCTCTCACCCATACTTACCCTCCAGAGGTCAGGATCAGTGATCTTTTCTGGACCGGGACACTGCTGCACTCTTCAAAGCTAAACTGCAATCTGAGGAATCAAGGTAAGCTGTATAATGGGAGTCAAGGGGAAGGGGTTCAACTTATGTTGATATCTCAGTCAATTTTAGGAATTTTTGCACCAAATTTTCAACATGGGGTTCATGGAACCCTACCTCATGAACACTGGCATTGTCATTTCATTTCTCAGTTCCCAAAAGGTGATTTTGTGGTCACTGCACAGAATCACCTTTTGGGACTGATTCACGAACTGACAGTGCCACTGTTCACGAGGAGGGGTCTCAAAAAGCCCATGCTACAAATTTGGTGAAAAAAATTACTGCATTACACACACTCATAACTTCGCCAATTTTTTTTATTTTCACTTCTGATTTTCAACATTGTCATTTTTTCACACCTCCTTATGAACGGTGTAGCTGTCATTTTGTACATCCTCCCCGAAACATGTTTTTGCAACTGTGGTGCACAATGGTGCAATCGCTATGTAAAATCAACTTTTGGAATTGATGAACAAAATCACAGTTGCACTGTTCATGAGGGGAGGTCCCATAACACCGATGTTGAAAATTTGGTGAAAACATTCCAAAAAATTACCGCACTATGAGCGTGATTGTGCAGTTTCTATTCACGCTCATAACGTCGCCAGTTTTTCCTATTTTCAATCAGATTTTTAACATTGACATTTTTCCACACCACCTCATGAACAGTACAGCTGTCATTTTTCAAATCCTACAGAAAATGTTTTTCCACAACTGTGGCATAAAAAAGGTGATACAGTTGTGCAGAATTGTATTTTGATGAGGATTTGAACATTGGTTGTACTGGGTACATGTGATGAGGTGCTAAGAAGCTTATGTTGGACATTTGGGGTGAAAATTATTTATGATGGCATAGTTGTGACTATTTGTTTCAATTTCACTATGCCTGCTCATAACAATGTGTGGAAGCGCAGGGGCCTGAGACCCCTGTGTTTCCACAGCTAGATAAATATGTGCATCTGCAGAGGATGGGAATGAAGGGTCCAAAGGACCCTGCACTCCCAACATCACATATGGACACTGTTGTGCTATCTGGATAAAGGGATGGGAGCACAGGGTACAAAGGACCCTGAGCTCCCACAGTAAAATGAGGATACAATTATACTATCTGAAAAAGAAGGGAAATTCTTTGCAAAAAACTTTGTTAATCCATCAGTTAGGGTGAATGCTATAGTGGCAAAAACATGAAAATGAGGCATTAGGGTTTCCAACCCTAATGCCCCAAATCATTCCCACCTACCATCCCACCCCATCCTCCCACCCTCCACACACCAACAGGTGTTGGGGTGTGCCATTGGATCATCAGGTGTAACTTTCACCTCATTGTCCTATACTGCAGCATGTAAGCTTGTTTACATGTTCAATGGGGTGAGAGTTGGGTCTGATGACCAGCCTGATGGTGTGTGGAGGGTGGGGGAATGGAGTGGGTTGGTACGGATGGGAACCCTGGGAGTGGGGCATTAGGGTTGGAAACCCTAACACCTCATTTCCCTGCTTTTGCCACTGTGGTATTCACCCTAACAGATGCATTAACAAAGTTTTTTGCAAAAAAAAAAAAAAATATATATATATATATATATATATATTAGAGGCCAAAAACTCTGTTTAATGCATTAGTTAGGGTTGTTCCACAGTGACAAAGTGATGAAATTCGGTGTTAAGGTTGAAAACCCCCTTGGACCCATACCCCCAACGGCATTGGGGTGTGCATTGGGGTTATCAGCCCTAACTCTCACCCCATCACATGTGTAAAACAGCAGAAATGTAGGAAAATGGGGTGAGAGTTGGGACCAATGACCCCAATGCACACCCCAATGCCGGGTTGGAGTTGGGCAGGGGTCCAAGGGGGTTTTCAACTCTAACATCAATTCTCACTTTAAAGTCATGGAACAACCCTAACTAATGCATTACATGGATTTTTGCCTCTATTCCTTCTTTTTGATAATGATAATGAGAAATAGTGAATGTAATGCAGTGGTGGGACTGCGGGGGCCCTCTGGGCCCATTGCTCCCTTACATATCGTGGGAAGCGTGGGACCCTTCGGACCCCGCCCCGCCACGTGATGTCTTGTGGCATAGTAACAGAAACAGCAACGCAAACAGAACCACTAACAGTGGCGCACATGGTAACGCAAGCGTGAATGAGAACAGAAAGGGTAACGCAAATGGTGGCGTAGACGGGAGTGGTCTGCCACGTGATTTGTTGTCACATAGTAACATGATGCCTGCAAATGGAAATGTCAATGGGCATGGTGACGCAAAGTAAAACACAAAGAGAAACAGTACTGTAGACACAAATGGCAAAAAATAACAGAAAGCATAAGTGCAAATGAAAAGCATAAAGGATAACGACATGGTGGTGCAGGCGTCCAACGGTAAGTGAACGGAATGAAATCCAAAGTGGAGGGCAACGGTAACAGTACGGTTTATTGAGGCTGGTTTTCCCAAAACCTGCATAGAGAAAGACAGTGAGTACAAAGAATGTATGCATAATAATGGGTATCGGAGCAGAAAATGAGGAGTTGGAATACTAAATAGGTTATATCTCAGGAACCGTACAACGTAGAAAAAAAATTTAAAAGTCATATGATTTACGACTGTCCTGGCTAGTTTTTTACTTAGCCCCCACAAGGTTGCTAAGCATTTTTCTGACGAAAAGTCTGTATCTCGCACCGTTTCCGAGATACGGGCCCTGAAAGGCGCAGCTAATGCCATAATGTTATCCTATGGGAAAAAAGAGAAGTTCAGAGCACCATAACTTTGCCTCCCTGTAATATTTTTTCACCAAACCACTGAAAGGCACATCTGTGGGTGGTTGGCTGTCTTCCCTCCAAATTTCAGGAAAAAAGACCAAACCATTATTTTGCAGCAGGGTGCCAAAGGATTCCTGTAATGCGTCGGGCGTCGTAATGTTATCTTATGGGAAAAACTGTCAACTTTGGAGTACCGGAACTTTGCCACTGTGTAATATTTTTTCAACACAACACTGAAAGGCACATCTGTGAGGTGTCAGTGGTGTTCCCTCAAAATTTCAGCCCAAAACTCCCAACCGTTCTTTTGCAGCGCAGTGCCAAGAATTGCTGTCATTTTCCACGGACGAAAACTACTGTCGAATTTACAAAAGCTTTCACAAACATTTCGACATTCTATGACACGTAAGTATTTGTGAAAGTACTTTTTCCAGAAAATTGAAAACATATTTCTGGGGTGTTTTACCCCAAAATAAAGACATGGCTAGCATCCTCAGGGTCCGACTAGGTGAATACAAAAAGAATTAGGTTGCTAGAGGGTCCCAAATTTAAATGCCAAGCATTTTTCTGATCACTAATTGAAAACAAAATGGCAGATTTGCGAAAGTAACAGGGCCATTTGCAAAAGTAAAAATGCATTTGCGACACTGTCGAACTTTTTGTTAACTTTTCCCATTGACTTATAATGGGAAATTGTTTTTTGAATAACTTCTGAACCGTTTAATATTTTTTCACCAAATCTTTGAAAGGCACATCGGGGACCCTGTCTGCACATTCCCTGAAGATTCAGGCCAGTCGCGCAAACCGTGCTACCTGTACGCGCGGCCATAGAATTCCAGAAAAAGTGTAAACGTGCGCGCAGATCATGCTTAATAACTCCACCGCTGTGTATCTGACCGGTACAAAACTTGGCATATCCCAAGGCCTATGGTTCTTGATCATGTATTCCAAATTTCAGGTAAATCTGTCAAACGGTTGCAAAGTTATTAAGGTGCAAAATTTGGGGTTTAACATAGAAATGGCTCCTCAACCCTAAGTATGGTACACGGTAACTACCATAATTAATATATTAATATATATATATATATATATATATATACATACATATATATATATATATATATATATACACACTATATATATACATGTATGTGTATATATATATATATATATATATATATATAAAAGGGTAGGAAAAATTATCTCTGCTGGTTGGTTAAAACACATCACATGACCATACATATATCAGAGTGCCACTGCACACCTGCACTTTCATCCTCTCCAAACCAATTTGCCATTTTACAAGATAGATAACCCACTCTAGGATGTGTAGTCATGCTCTGATATATGCATGCCTTGGGTGGTTGACACACTCAGCCTGGGGCCTTGTGTGTAACAACACACACCAAGGCATGCCTATATCAGAACATGACCACATACCTTAGAATGGGTTAGCTATTACATATTTGTATATATATATATATATATATATATATATATATATGTAAGATGGTGGCAGCATGACACTACTGAGGGCATTTGCTACAGAAAAAGGTACTTTTGCGACACTACAACTTGCTTTTGTGCAGAACATATATTTTTCCATAGGATATAATGGGAAAAATTAAACTTTAATAACTTTTGAACAGATTAATATTCTTTCACCAAACCTTCAAGGGGCACTTCAATGATCCAATCTCCATATACCCTGAAAATATTGAACCAGATGTAAAAACCGTTCAGGCTGTAGAGACAAGCAACAAATTCACAAAAGGAGAGGATTTGTCACACATTTCAACACTCTGCAACTCCACAACTGAAAATCCAACTAAAACAAATATTTCCAGATCCAGAGATCTATGATACGACAATGTACATGCCAAATTGTAGGTAAATCGGACCAACGGTTGCAAAGATATTAAAGTTCAAAATTTTGGGTTTAACATAATGGCTGTGCAACATATACTCTATACTGTAAGTATGTATATGTATATTCATGGCAAAAAACTCAGTTTAATGCATCAGTTAGGGTTGTTCCACAGCGACAAAAGGGAGGAAATTTGATGTTAGGGTTCCCACCCCTTGCACCCCATGCTCACCCCGCCCCCACCAACAAGCATCAGGGTGTGTGTTGGGGTAGTCGGTCCTAACTCTCATCCCATTCTCCTATACTGCACCACCTCAGCTTGTTTACACATGGGATGGGGTGAGAGGATCGATGACCTCAATGGGTGCAATGGGGTGAGAGTTGGGCCATGCCAGTCTCCAGAAGGGTACTAGGGTCTCACAGTGTTGGGTGGGGAGGGGGTGGGGCATGGGGTAGTAGGGTTAGTCAAATTCCCACACTTTTATTGGTGTGGAAATCAATCCTAACTGATGCATTAATGGAGTTTTTTGCAATGAATTTCCCTTCTTTTTGAGAAAGTGAAATGTTAGTCATGTGGAATGCATAGGTGGGAGTGTGGGCGCTCCAGGCCCTATGTTCCAAATGTTGATTTTGCACTCCCTGCAAGAAATCACCTTTCATGCAAGAGTTGAACATTTGCTCTGCCATTGTGCATGGAGTGTGGTCGTAAGAAGTCTATGTTGAAAATTTTGTGTAAAAATATTTAAAAAAACAACAGTTATATGCCTATGTTGAATTGTACAAATGCAGGCTTGTAACTTTGGTAATTTCCAATATTTTTACTCCAAATTTACAACATATCCATATCTTTACAGCACCTCATGAATGTGACAGTTGTAATTTTTCAAATCCTGGCCCAAAGTGTTTCTTTTTACATCCCAGAAGGTGATTTAACAGTCCCTGCCGTGAAATCACCTTTCCGGCAGGTAGAACATGTGGAGTTCCGGTAGCTGGAATGTCTAATATGTACATTTGCATTTGAGGAGAAGATGCAAGTAGCAGGGCTGCACAGCTTGTTTTACATTTTTAAAAGGTATGTCACCTACTGCCTGAGAAGTGCAGCCTTTCCAGAAAAACGTACTGTTTGCACTGTCTGTCTGTCTGGTCAGTTTTCCTCCCTGTCCTTTCTCTACCCATACTAGGAGGAATGCTGTGGGAACATGGCCAGATTGGAGTGGGGGAGAAAAGCCAGTCGGACAGCCAGAACAGGGTGCTTGATCTTCGAATAGGCTGACCAACTTACTAAGAAAATACTGAGCCACTGGCAACTGGCAATGGAACAACTAAAAGCAATTGAGCTAGCTGAGTTATTCACAAGCTGCAATCAAAGCAGCGTATGCCACAGAGTATTTAGTGTTTAGTGCTGAAGTTTGCTTTAATTCTTTCTCTCTGTTTGGTTCTTTTTTTTTTTCATTTCGGTCTCTCTTATGATATCATATATGCCCCACATACTCTGTTAAAACTGACCACATTTGATAAAATATATATAGTTTTTTCTCCTTTCTCTTTTTTTTTGGAAGAGAGATTTACCTTCAGGTAGATAGCTGTAGACCTAGAGATGGATAAGCCTATTTTAACCATTTTTATTAATTTAGACTTCAGTATTTATTTTTAAATTTCTTCATTTCACACCAGCCAGCCACTGAGTAGTCATGTGACCAGTTAGTACTTACTGCGCATGTTCTGCCTTATGCATTCAGACTACGTAAAAGCACCATTTTTGGGACAGCACCACACAATAGCACTGTTCTCCATAATATATCAGGGCCACTTACTGGAAGCCAAAAACTAAGCCTGAATTAGGAGACCTTCTGTCGGGAGACTGACAAAGTCTTAGTGCAATGCGGGGAGGCAAGCCCACTGCATCCCACACCCCTGTAACTAAAATAACCAAATCCAAGGGGGGCATGGACCTTGGAGCAGGTTAAAACCATTTAGACAGGGCAAAAGAGCGCCGCACAAAAAAGTTGCATTCCCAGAATCAAACCCGGGTCCAAGTGAAATGGTGGTTGAGCTGTTAGTGGCTTAGCCCTCCATGCCACAGGAGCAGCTTAGCAAACCTCAGATTTTCCTTTCTTTTGTGGTGCACAGCTAGAGGCAGAGTAGCGGTTCGTCACATCTGCTACCTTACCTCTGTTGGCACCAGCTTCCATTTGTCGAGCAGGTGTGTGTTGGGCAGCTGAACTCGGATCCTGAATGTCGGGATCCCGAGTTTTGCTCTTGGTCATACTCCCTTTATGAGACTGAAACAACATGAGTTCCTTTTAAAAGGGTGAGATCAACTCCACAGAATTTCAGAACTTACTGTGCAAGATCACTGAAGGATAGGTGCAATAACAAACTGAGCTTATATTAATTAGGATTTATGGACGTTTTAGGCTTCAGCATGACTTTCTGAGGTACATGTGTTCTTATTGGTAGAAGTGTAATATCATACCATAAGTGTGTGTTTTTTCTCTTGTTTGTTTATTTTTGCTGTGCTATTTTTAAAACCAGGATTCAGCAATGGCTTGCACTAGAAAACAAGCTGCTGAGGCAGAAACTGAGATTTGTATGTTAAATTCACAAGAGCACATTCTTATTAGGGTTGTACTGAATAATAAGAATACCCACAAATAATATATTCCCATTTCTGACACAGCTGTTACAGTTTAGAGCAAGGAGTCAAGTGAGCCCAGTGAAAAAGAAACACTGAATCAAATACCTCCTGACAAAAGCAGGAATAATAAAAACAATAGTGAAAAGTACTAAAAAGGAGAAAAAAACTTTCTAAAAAAATTAATGCCATAAAGGTCACAAAAGATAAAAAGGCCAAATCACAAAAAAAGACCAAACAACTAGAATTAATGAGTTATTTAAAAAAAAAATACTTCTGCTAACAAAAAATCATTGGATACTTCTGGTCAGTCTAAAATGGCTGTCCCCTTAAAAATGCCTATCATAGGAAATCAGCAGGGGAACACAGGGCTCAGTCAGGACCTCTCCAGACTATCATGCAGCTGATGTCACCTACCTTGACTTCAGCAAAGCTTTCAATACTGTTCCACATACAGTAGAAGATTGATTAATAAGCTGGGTAGGCTCAGGGAGGGTCAGAAGTTGGTCAACTGGGTGGCAAACTGGTTGGAGGGCAGAAAACAAAGAGTGGTGGTAAATAGTATACAGTCAGAAGAGATGCAAGTCACAAGTGGGGTACCTGAAGGATCAGTCCTGGGGCCAGTCCTCTTCAATATCTTCATCAGTGACATTGTAGTTGGACTGGAGGGTAAGGATTATCTGTTTGCAGATGACACCAAGATATGCAACAGAGTAAATGATCCAGATGGGGTGGGCAGAATGAGAAGAGATCTGGATAAACTGGCAAAATGGTCAGAAGAGTGGCAACTGGAGTTTAATGCAAAGAAGTGCAAGATCATGCACATAGGGAAGAGAAACCCTGAAGCCACCTATGGGTTGGGAGGGGAGTTGCTGGCAATCAAAAAGGGCAGAAAGAGACTTGGCATCATCATCATCATCACAAATGACCTGAAATCATCCAAGCAGACCATTAAAGCAATCGGTAAGGCTAGAGGGATGTTTGGGTGTATTAGTAGGGGTATCACAAGTCATAAGAGGGAGGTAATAATCCCTTTTTACAAGACACTGGTTAAGCCCCATCTAGAGTACTGCATGTAGTACTGGAGGCCACACCTGCACAAGGACATTAACAAAATGGAGGCAATCCAGAGTAGGGCAACCAAAATGGTGCAGGGACTACGTCAGAAATCATATGAGGACAGATTAACGGACCTCAATATGTATACCCTAGAGCAAAGGAGGGAGAGAGAGTTAATATGATCAAAACATTCAAACATTTTAATGACATTAACAAGGTGAAAGAGTCTAACATATTTCAGTATAAGAATGGGGTGGGCAGAATGAGAAGAGATCTGGATAAACTGGCAAAATGGTTGGAAGAGTGGCAACTGGAGTTTAATGCAAAGAAGTGCAAGATCATGCACATAGGGAAGAGAAACCCTGAAGGTTTCTTGAAGCAGGACAAGAGGACACAGCATGAGATTAGAGAGAGGCCAATTAAGGGGTAATGTGAGGAAATTCTTTTTCACAGAAAGAGTGGTGGATGCATGGAACAGTCTACATGAGGAAGTGGTGGATATGAATACAGAGCAGGGTTTCAAACAGGTATGGGATAGGCATATGGGAGCAATACAGATGAGTATGAACAGATAGGCTATTGACAGAGTAAAGGTCTATGACACATTCATAACGTAGAAAAAATGGGCAGACTGGATGGGCCTTGCAGTCCTTATCTGTCATCAATGTCTATGTTTCTATCATCAACTCCTAAAATTTTTGGGGAAGGTAGCTTTTCTTTTCAATTGGGTGGTTACAGTAATCTCGCAGATATCTCAGTAGTAACAGTTAAAAAGAATACAGAAGCAAAAAGTGAAGAAAAGAATAAAAAAAATCCAAAAATTATCTGAAAGAGGTCTCTGTTGATTTATAGTATGACTCTTTTACTGTTATTTCAAATTCTCTAGATTTCTCCCCTGAGCCCTCTAGTACTATAAACAATAACAACTGGACTAGAGGCATAAAAGACATAACTGAGGCTATACAGGAGGTCATAGATAGATTGAAAATTCTGGAATCTAAAAGTAAAAATAAAACTCTTTCTAGTCCTCATATTAATCAATCTATGTGCACTAATGGCAGCACAAATCCTGTAGCATCTTATCCATTTAGTTTAGATGATGAGTCAAAAAAAATTATGAAAGATCCTTATGCAGGACATTTAATGATACTTGATCAGTTAGCTGATGTCTGCAATGAACTGGAAATATTAAAATGTGATATTGCCATCAATGGCTGTAGACTGAATGATGTCCATAACAAATTAGATAAGCCTGTCCCAACAGCTGGATCCCCATCGATAATTATGGAAGAAGCCTTTCAGCCAAGACCAGACTTCTCCACTATATGTGTCCCTGATTCCCCTATAATAAAAAAAAACAAAAACAAGAGGGTAAGGAAACAAAATAAGAGAAAAAAAACAGTGCAGATGTCCTGGCTGAAACATTAAATTGCAATGTACAAAAATAGAAAGTGCTGAGAAAAAGGACTTGACAGGTACTACACTAGACAACAATGGGCCTGCTAATTTTGAGGCTAACAATAGTGAAGGTATTATTTCACTCTAGAAAAATATCCAGCAAAATAATGACACACAGAATGGCCAAAGTTCACCTGATGAGGCTAGTAACCAGGAGCTTATTAGCCCCATGAAACATTTTAACCATCAGTTGAACTCATTTAAAAATGATCTCAGGGCTTTTAGACAAGATTGGCAGAACTGATGTAATGAGACCCAGAACACTATGACTGCCTAAACAAAAAATGCAAATACTAATGAAGCTGTTAAGATTTCCCAGACTTCAAAAATTAAAAGGAATATGGTTGATATGCTGGATTGTGCCATCTCATGCTTATATGATTGCTACTGGAACTAAGCAATCCCTATGTGTCAAAACAAAAGGAAGTTTGTTCACCTTTTAAGGGCAGCTACCAGTGCTGATATCACAGAGAATGATACTGTACAAATTTGGGATGACAAAGATTATGATGCCCATAAGTGTGTGTATATGTTCTGCTCTAATGCCAGGATAGCAAATCTGATCTGGTTGGTTGAATAATAGATCATTAAAGGCTCTTGAATACTCAGTTAACTTTATAAATAGGAATCCATCGAATCAGACACAATATAAAAGAAAGAACGTGATTTATTAGCATATTTGGCTTAAAAGCTATCCCAAATGAAAACTCAGGGAAACTGAGAAATGCTGTTCTCAACTTGTTCATGCATGCCCTAAAAATCACAGCTTCAGAAATAAAACTTAACAAAATTTACAGACGGAAAACACCAAATAACACAGGGCAAGTTGATATTGCGCTCTGTGGTGATAACATTACACACAAAATACTGCAGAGAGCTCCACTACTGGATCCTCTTGGAGTACATATTGTGGACAGTAATATTCTCAGCTTTCCTATTATTAACAAAAATAGTACTATTAGACCAGCCAAAGAGACCCAAGTATCCAGAACCATGTTTCTTTATGACCTATGTAGAACCACACATGAAAATGATGACATACTCAAACTGATAATAACAGACATACTTGAACTGCTACTAAATATCTCAATTGATGACCGTGGTTCATTAATAGCACACAGGATGGGTAATGACATGGAAGCTGATTAAATACAAATTATTGTAAAGTATGACAGTGTATATAACAAACTTTTAGGCAATCTGTCTTCATTGGATGCGATGAGACTTATATGGTTCCCTCTGCCTCCAATACTGAATATAATTTATCTAGAAGCATGAATGATAATAATACTGACTCTGACATACAGAATAATAGAGTGAAAGATTCAGAAATAACTGACAACAATTACAATGTTCCTGTAACACATCGCTTTGATCTACTAAGCTCACAAGGAAACTGACTCCTAGATCCTGGTACCCCTGAGGTGGCAAATGTTACAGTATTAAACACCAATACATTAATCATATCTTGGAATATAGCTGGGTTAACTTCAAACTTTGCTGACAAAGATTGCAAGAAATTTATAAATATGCCTACAGGAAACATGGCATCTTGTCACACTTAATGGTTATTGTACTTTTCAGACCCTGGGTAATAAACAGCTCAAGCTTGGTAAACCCTCAGGTGGCTAAGTAACATGGTCAAGATTGCAAAAGGCATCATGGCTAAAATATTATTTTCTAACTCTTTTTCTCAAACTCTCTATGTAAAATGAAGTTCTCTAAAATTTTGTCTTATTTACGTTTATATACTGCCTTATAACTCAAAGTATTTTTATTTTGACATTTGGGATGACCTGGAGTAAGTTATTCATTAAGCATGGGCCACAACTGCATGTGAAAATATTTTGATGTGCTGGGACTTTAATACAGGATTATGCAAATATGATGTTTTTTTGGATAAAGACATTTAACATTGGAGGTTTGATAACACTTACAAATTTACTGGAGTCTCACAGGACTCAAGAATTTATAGAAGGGGATACAGGCTAATCGACATTCTAGCATCTTAGAATTTTGTTCCACTTAATGACAGAATTAAAGGTGATACTGAAGGCAACTATAGTCATTACAACTTCTCAGGTCCTTCAGTAATAGACTATCTATTTTGGAATGACAGCATGGATATACAGTATGTGAAACGTGTGAAGTAATACCTAGGAGCAACAGTGATCACTTTCCATTGGTGCTGGATTATAAATATTTGGACACTAAACAGACTAGTTATCAACGCTATGATTTAGAGATAAGAACTAATATAAAGATCAAATGGAAACACATACACAGTATCGACGTTATTCTCATTATTAAAAAGTTGTTTCTGAACTCTGAGTGTGATATGCAGAATGGATCCATGTTGACAAAACAATTAGATGCTTGTTTCACAGCTATTAGAGAACTCCTCTCAGAAACGTCTAGGCCTCCCAAGAATTTTTCTAGTACCTGGTTCGATAAAGAATGTTATCAGGCCAAAAAAGAACTAAACCAATTAATTAGACATACCCGAAGTAATATGAAAATGACAATATAGAATACTGAATCAAGCTTGGGAGACCTATAAAAAATTACTTAAGAAAAAAACAAATAGAATTCTGCCATGCACAATGGGAAAAAATGTTGACAGCTATAAGAAATAATGACCATCAAGCTCACTGGCAGATGGTAGCTAAAGGTACTAATAATCAAAGAAATAGTATAGATTCCTTTATCCCTATGGATACTTGTATACAGTATTACAGTGACATTTATTTTTGACTCAAACTATCAGACTGATCTGTTTATAATAGCTGTTGACATGTCATATCTTACATTCTGTACATACTCAGAAGTTTATTTTACAATAGCATCCACGAAAAAGAATAAAGTTCCAGGCCCCAATTTAATTCCTGCAAAAGTTTTCCTGGTCTCTCCATCCCTGTGGGCAATAACTCTGACACCAGTTTTCAACTTTTATGTAAGTAAACTGGATTTTCCAAAGTCATGGAAGGGAGCTACAATAGTATCAATTCACAAAAAAGATGATAAGTCTGACCCCCGAATGTATAGACCTAGTTCCCTTTTGGATAACTGTGGCAAAATATTTTCGAGAATAGTATTAAATAAACTATTGGAACAGATAAAAACATTGGGAAATCTATCATAATATGAAGCTGGCTTCCATTCAGGCTACTGTACTACAGAAAATTGTTTTAAACTAACCCATCTTTTTGAAAAATAGGTCAAACTTTTTAAATAAAAAGTATATGTCGCATTCATAGATTTTAGCTCAGTTTTTGATTCTGTTTCACACAATTCACTATGGATAATGATGAGGGATTGGGGTATAGGTTTAGATATTGCTATCATAAAAGAATTATACTCTGAAACCTGGGCTCCGATCAGACTGAGTACCTGTGGACAACTGTCAGCAACTTTTAAAACAAATTGTGGTGACAGGCATCGCTGTGTTTTGGAACCCTCATTATTCTGTATTTATATCAACAATTTGCTCTTGTCCCTTGAACATTCTGTAACAGATTCACCTAAAATTATCAATAAAGTCTGTGCTGCATTAGCTTAAACAGATGACCTTGTCTTGTTTTCATTAACACAGAGAGGTCTTCAAGAAAAACTAGATATCTTGAATATGCCAGTAAACATAAACTCATAAGTAATGAATGCAAGAATCAGATCATGATTCTTGGTTCAAATAAAACAAACATACCCTGGAAGGAAGAAGATAAAAAACTCAGAATCGTTAAATCTTATGTATTCCTAGGTCTGCACTTGTCCAATGACAGGAACTGGTTTAAAGCATATTAGTACTTTATTTCCCAAATTGAAACAAACTCCAAACTCGTTAAGAATATTCAACCATAAATCTATGGGAAATTCCATAAAACCTCTCATAGAAACAGTTAAGGCAAAATACTAAGGTCAGACATTATATCACACAGAACTATGGGACTATGGCAATTTTCAGGTCCTAGAAACCCCCTTGAATAAGCTATACAGAGCTAGTCTAGGCCCAAACAACTCTATACCTGCTGTGCTTATACGTGCTGAACTTGATATAGTTGGACCATTAGCATATGCACAATCTAGAAAAGTAAATTATTACATAAAGTTACTGTCTTTGGACCACCATCTGCTCTTTCTCTTAAGGAAAAATATACTTGGGAGAATCTGGGATGTCTGAGATCTAAATTGCTGCTTAAAATCTATAGTATTTTAGAAGAAAGACGCTTAACCTTTCTGAAAAAAATATCCCGATAAGAACATAATTATTAGCCTTAAAGACAAATCTTATATTACAAGAAAACATGAGCATTATTACAAGCTTATGGATCTGAGAACTATCTCAAAACTCAGAATATCTCCTTGGTTGCATACTAATGACACTTCATTTCAATACAAAACTACTCAGCTGTACTAACAGATTTAAAACAATGACAGTTGTATACAAGATTCAGACTAGAAATGTTTCCTAGTAATGTACTCTTAGCTACATATAAGAAAGCACCTAATATCTTCTTATTGCTCCTGTACAAATAAGTACTTAGAAGATTTGTTTCCTGTGATAATGATTTGTCCCTGGTATGAAACACCAAGATAATATTGGCCTGTCCCAATTTGGGACAAAATTGCAACTACAGATAAAACATTATTATTAAATATTCTTTTCACTACCAGTGATGAATTAATAATAGAAAAATTGCAGGGTATCTTATCGTAATAACAAAAATCAAAGCAACATTTAAATAAATATTATTTATGAGTCCATACTTGGTGCATATTGATGTCTTAAAATGAATGTGAACAATATATTATTCTACACCTGTCTGTACATTGAATTAAATTGTAAGATCTTCCAGATTACTGTGGTTAGATAACTGATATACCATGCTAGATAAGCCACTTGGAAAAGAATGGCTTTCTGAATTTAAAGTCTCTGATAAACTAATATAAAACAAAATATTTATATATATATATATCTTGGTGAACTACTTTTGTACAATGATAAATAATATGCTTGCAGAGGATTCTTTTCTAGGCTGTGTTTTAGTATCTTAAGCTGTAAATACTTTTATATAATATGATGTATGTGTACTTGTAGCTTAATTTTTAAACTATTATATGTGCAATATTAAGTTATTACAGATGTGGTATTTTTACATTGTAAAGATCATTGACTGGTCAATAAAAAGTTACTTACTTACCTTCTGGGCAGGAGTTGAACATTTTCTCTGCCATTGTTCATGAGGTGGGGTCATAAGAAGGCCATGTTCTCAATTTCATGTACAAATATTTTAAAACAAAAACATTATTGAGCTATGCTGAATTTTGCAAACACAAGCTAGTAAGTTTGGTAATATTCAATATTTTTAACCCAAATTTTCTACATAGCTATTTATTTATAGCACCTCATGAATGTGACAGCTGTCATTTTTTAACTCCCGGCCAAAATCTGTTTTTGCATCCCGAATGTCGATTTCACAGTCCTGCATGAAATCACCTTTTAAGCAGGATTTGAACATTTGCTCAGCCCTTATTTATGAGGCAGGGTCATAACAAGGCTATGCTGAAAATTTGGCATACAGATACAGTATTATAAAACAACAAATTTAGGAGTGTACATTACATTTTGCTAAGGAAGGCTCATAACTTTGACAATTTTCAGTCTTTTTACACCAAATTCCTTGCCTGCAGCCCTATCTGTTGTGGCCAAAGTTTGTTTCTTAAAGGATAACTATGTGTAAATATCTGTGTTACTAATTCTAAGTAGGATAACAATTCATATTAACAACTGAGGGTAAAACAGCTTCTACTTCTTCTATATGCCAATAAACGTTTCCCAACCCTAAGTTTATCGTATGGTAGAACAGGAAAAGAAGGAAAAGAACCAACAACTTTTGCCTGCCAAAAACCAAAGTGCACAGGGATGTATTTGCCTGAAAGTGCAAACCCCATATAATGAGACAGAGGTTTCCATTCCAATTTTATTGAAGCTTTATCTTAATTTGTTCTGTGAGCCATTTTTTTGTGCAACCATGCTGTATTATATGTCATCTGCACTGCTGCCACACACAGTGAGCACATTCTAGTTGTGTTCCCCCCAATCCCCCAATTTCATGTTCCACTGTTGATCATGCCTCACTGCTGTTACAGCAAATTTATTGACTTGTACCCCTTTGCTGCTTCCCCAAGTTTAATAATTTCATGATGGGGGCATAGTTTTTTGAACCTTGCTTGCACTATGTGGCCTGCTGCAACCACCTCTACTGGACATGTCTGGATAAATGCAGAATTTAACAGCAGATAAGGAATGTTTGGCCCACCCAGTCTACCCATTTTCCCTACATTACTGTCACTGCAGGCCCTACTTGATCTGAGGCTCCCCCTTGCTTCCCAACTAAGAATCCCTTGATCCTACCCCATGCATGCTTGAAGCACACCACTGTTTTCATCCCCACCACCTTCACTGGAAGATTGTTCAGGACCGCAATGAAAATGAGCTTGTCTCAGCTGAGCTACCGATTCATTTACAGAATAAAAGTTTTTACTACTACTACTACTTGTTCCAGGCATCCACCACTCTTTCAGTGAAAAAGTACTTCTTCAATCTCTCACATCTCTCCTACATTTCACACTTTTCCACTTTCTTACATGTCCCCTTGTTCTTCTGCATCTTTTCCTCTGAGAAATGCTCCCCACCTGCACCTTACTCAACCCCGTGAGGTATTTATAGGACTCTATCATGCTCCCCCCTCCACTGTTCCAGGGTGTACATAGTGAGGTCAGCTGCCCTTCTGTGGACAGCCTCCACCCTATGACCTTCCTGAGATGTTGTTTGCAGAACTGGATACAGAACTCAAGGTGGGGGTTCACCAGTGATCTATACAGGGACAACACCACCCCTCCTCCTTCTGCTGGAAGAACCCCTCCTTATCCATCCCAGTACCCAACTGGCCCTACCTGCAACTTTCTTGCACTGTCTCGCCACCTTGAGTTCATCAGATATGGTTACTTCCCAGTTTCTTTCCTGTTTGGTGACTATCAATACCTCTTCTACCATTTTATACTCCACCTCAAGGTTTCTGTGCCATAGTTGCATGATTTTGCACTTTTTTGCATTGAAACCCAGCTGCCATGCCCTTGGCCACTTGCGTTTTCTCAGGTCCCTACACATTCTTTCCACTCTCTCCCTCTATGAACTTTGATAAAAGGACCATTTTCTATGTGCTGTCTGCTGCTTGGAACCACCTTCAATCCACTCTCAAACTTACCAGTGTTGTCTTGATCAACTCTTACAAAGCCTTGATGACCAGTATGCTACTAACCACATGCAACTGTTTTTAATACTCCCCTGCTGGTACTCCTTTTCCTCACTCAACTCCTATCTTTCTACCATCCTCTTATCCCTACCTGTCTACATTTGCTTGAGAACCCTCCACCATCCGCTTATCACCTACTCCATTCACCCCACCTTGCTTCTCCTCCCCATCTCCCACCCACCTCCTCACTTCTCTCCCTTTCAGCTTCATCCAGTCCTTTCAACAATAGCTGCCTTCTTCATGACTGGCCTACCCTCTTACTATTTACCCCACTTCCTCTCCTCCCTCCCTTTTATCCCTTTTCTAGTCACTGTTTCTCCCTACACATTTACCTCTCCAGAATAAATGTATTAGGTGTTACGCCATGAGTGTTTTACTGCTTGTATATGTAAATAATTAGGCACTCTTTGTATGATCAATTGATGTGTGCTACTATGTACTCTGTCATATTCTTGATCATGTATACCCCTTACTTGCTGTACATGTTCTTCTATAATTTACTGTTATGTTGTTATGTTATAGTACCTCCTTGTGAATGAGCTTGCTCAATGGAGTTTTCCTACAATAAACTATAAACTATTATCTATCTCCTGAATGCTAGCCTTTCAGCCTTAACCTTATCAGCCACTTCCTTTCAGAACCATGATGGTCTCTCTTTAGGGCTGCAGTGGGCATAGCCCTGCAGACTTCTTGCTACAAAAAAAGGACTCAGACCCTTCATTCCGAATGAACAACATGTTGGACATGCAGCATTGTTGCCTCCGTGGCATCACTGGAGCACTCCACTCCTTGTCCTAGTCCCACTGCACTATTTTTATACCCTACAAATTGGCAGCATCCAGCTCACAACACTGGGGGTTTGAGCACCCTCAGTGTCACTCTTATGTTTCTGCATGGGTTTGAGGTGGTGGGTGCTGAGAGGGAGGGTCAAGTGGAGGGATATCTATAAATTAGAAGAAAAAATCAGTGGTCACAGAACATTTTGCCATGTCCAAGACAGCCACAAAATCCAGCACAAGCCTGTGCGAAATCACCTGTCAGTCAGGAGTTGAACATATGCTATGCCCTTCTTCATGAGGCAGGGTCATAACAAGTCTTTGTTGAAAATATGGTGTACAAATATTACAAAACATCAAATGTATGAGCCTACATTATATTTTGCTAATGCAGGCTTGTAACTTTGGTAATTTCAGTAGTTTTACTCCAAATTCCTCGGCTGCAGCCCTATTGGCTCTAGGCAGATTTTGTTTTCTATTGTTTTTTTTCTCATTTCCTTTGTGCAGAGGTTGGCTGCCTTCATTATGCCTTCTCTTAACTTAGCCCACTGTTTCTCCACCCCACACAGGTTATCTCTTCCAGCTAGGTTGTATCTGAGGTATTCACTCATTTATTTTTTTATCTACCCTCCTGAAATCTAGGACCCTTGTCCTTGTGTGATTTGTTTCCACTGCCATCCTTATGTTGAACCACACTGAATGGTGATCACTGGTCATCAGGTGGCCTCCCACCTTAACATCTACAGTACTGTCCCCTGTACCAGTACAGGCCCATTGCCTGTCCCAATAAAAACCCTTTGCCTATTGACTATTGTGTCTCTATTCTGAACCAATATGAACATCATTTTTGGAACCGTTGACAGCCCATCTGGCAGTACCAGAATAATTCTCATTCTACTGTACTTGTTTTTGTGTATTTTGTCTCCTCATATATGGTGATTTATTTTGCACACTTACTTTTTTTTGAAATTCAAGTTTATTAAAGTTTTCTCCCAGAACAGAGCAAGATGCAACAATACAGGGCATTCCAAGCATCAATATAATCTTATGACAATGTAAACATATCCAGGTACAATGACAGAAGCACCTTGCTCTCCCTCCCCTCCCTCCCTCCTTCCACCTCAACCCCAAGCAGACAGAACCATGTAGTAATGCACCACATCATTAAACACCCTTGGCACGAAATTGGGTAATCATGGGGAATAAGCACCCGTCTGGAGTAGATACAACTTATGCAGTTTTTCCCAAACCTTACAATACCTTGACAAACAATTATTTTGATTCACACTGAATTTTTCCATATTCAGATTAAAAAGCAACTCCTATAACCACTCTGTGTAAGTGATTACGGCTCAATCCACCCAATGTTTCAATACTACCTTCTTGAGTGACGCTGATATATTGGCCATATAATACTTTTTGGCTATTTTGCACTCTTACTTGTTTTTACCACACCGTGTATATTTTGCACCCAATTCATTATATTCTGTATTATCTTGAGTGCTGTCTAATGACCTTTGGTTCAGTGTGCCTATCTAGGTTCTCTGATTTTAAATAAATGAAATAAATATTCCATTTGTCTCTTAAATTTGGGATACTCATGCTCAAAGTGTGTGAAAATGTGGGACACCAGCCCTTATAATGCAGAACATATCCTCAGACATGAGACATAAAGTACATAACACTGTGGAGCCCGGTGCTCTTAAGTATGAAAAGTTGAGTTTTGATTTAACATCACAGATTTTGAAATTTTGCTTTAAAATCAGAATTTCCAATGTGAGGCAGCAAACACCTTCTTTATTCATGGACAGCATCTGTTCAGTGTGGGACAGAGCAGTTCTTAGCAGTAAAATGAGGGATGTCCATCATAATGTGTGATAGTTGATGGGTATGGCCATTTGTTTCTCTTGAGAAGCCCAAGCCCACACATTTGCCAGAAGGCTCTGATTTTTCTTCCTTTTTTACCTCCCAGTCTGGTCTGCTGACCTCAGCACTGCCATTTAGACTCCAGCTCTGACATCAACAAAGCAGTCTGGGCCCTTCTTTAGACACCACCCCCACCTCACATATGTCTACCTCCATGATGTGGCACTGTTTCTTGCCCTCCAGGGGAGGCAAGCTGGTACTCACAGTATTGCTGGTGAGCCCAAACATGGATAAACAACAGTCTTTATTCTGCCACACCCTCCACCAGTTCTACCTTTCCCTCTCTCCCCATAACCTTTGTTGGAGTAGCCTGGATGTACATGCTTAACCTCAATGTCACATTCACTCCACATTCAATACAGGAAAGCCTGTGAGTGGTGAGGCAGTTCCTGCCATTTCCCATGGTGTTTCAATGAGTTGTCCCCATAGTGAACTACAGAATCCCCTGAGCCAGCATGGCAGTCAAGTTCAGTATAGCAACTCACTGTAGGTCTCCTGCAGAGTAGTGCATGGCTGTACCCCCTGGGACCACCAGATCAGACAATGGTTTTGTTTTAAAAGAGAACCAAGTACCTTCTTCTCACTAATAATATATAAACATTCATTTCAAGAATGGCAGCTTAACAGACCAAATGGCAGAGCTCTCCTGCTTGGACTTTCCAGGGAGCTTATTTCAGCCATGCACAGACCCAAGCCCATAATCATTTTTCTTTGACACCAATCCATCAAGGCTTCTATCTTTCAAATATGCAGCAAGGAAACTGGGTAGATAACCGCAAAGGAGAATGATAAAGTGAGAAATGGTGCTAAAGAATAAGTCTGACCATCTTGGCAGGCAGTTTGGCCTATTGGTTAGGACACAGATCTATAAACCTACAGACCCAGGCTTAAATCCCACCACTACTGCCACTGTAAGGAAGACACTTAAGATTGCTGTGCTTAACCTCTGTGTAATCTCTCTCTAATTTATCTGTGTGCTGTTTAATTTCCTTGTGCACTTAAAAAAAGGGCAGTATTCACGTCTTCCCTCTCCTGCATTAGGTTGTAAAGTGCTTTGGGATGCAGTTGGTATAAAAAGGCAGTGCAGGCACTGCATGATGAAACCAAATTCATTCCCTTTCCTCTTTAACCATTTTACAAACTGATTGACCAAGCTGCTTCTTTCTTAACATCAAACTGTCTTCCACCGGGTATAGTGGGAGTGAGCCATATCAAGGTGGTCAGGACCAGGAGGAGCCCTAGGGTAAAAAGGTGCCTTGAGAGAGGCCAGACTTGCTTGGTAACCAAACCCAGGGCTCTGACCAGACTGAGTGGCAAGTAGCCATTTAATCGGCAATCTCCACTAGTGCCCTTGGGGCAGTTCTTTGCAATGCCAGATCAATTAGGAATGAGACCACCATTATTGCAGACTTGATTTCCTTGGTCAATATGGTTTGCATTATGGAGACCTGGTTGGGGGATGATGCAAGTCCAGTTTTGGGGGTGTCCATCCCGGCCGGGTTCTCAGTAGTGCACTGCCTGAGAAGGGACCTCAGGGGTGAGGGTGTGGCCATCTGTTTTAGAGCTGATCTGAACTTTTCCTTACACCCAGTGGGTCCCATTTCATTGTTTGAATGCGTGGTGCTGAGTGGGAGTCCAGATGCAGGCTGCAGAATCCTTCTCATATAGTGGCCTCCAGAGAAGGAGGGGGAATTCTGCAGGAAGTCGCAAACTTCATCACAGGCTTCATCACTGATAGGGTGTTGCAGTCACCCAGATGGTTGAGTCTGGGTGACTTCAATGCCTGGATTAATGACAAACTCTCACATTTGGGTCATAACTTCCTCCAGACAATGACCTCACTGGGTCTTGCACAAGCTGTTGCATCTGTGACCCATAGCCATGGTTAGGTCTTAGATTTAGTGTTCTCATTGGGGCTTGAGGTCTATGAGCTCAAGATTGTTCTGATCATTTGGTTCAATCATTACACAGTAAATTTCTTATTCAGGGCTCCCCCATTAGTCCCTCCCCTGTGATGGTCTGCTACCACCCTTTGAAGGGGTTGTCCCCAGAGGGACTGATGGCAGTATTGAACCTTTCTAGTTTGAATGCTGCTTGTGCTACAGGTACCTGTGAGGCAGTGGCAGCTTACAGTAGAGCTGTCTCCAAGGCATTCAACTCTGTAGCACCTGTCTGTATATGACCCAGGTCTTCTCACTTAAAACTCCCATGGTTTAATGGGGCTCTCAAGGAGATGAAGACCAGGGATCAGAGGTTGGAGCATTGTTGGTGGAGGTCAAGGTCCTAGGAGGACAGACTGGCTTTGAGAATTCATTACGGTGACTATCAAAGGGCAATCAATCTTAAGAAGACAGTGTTCCTGTCCAGGGAGATTGCTGTAGGGAGGAGCAGGCAGGCTCTGCTTTTTTGGACTGTGGACAGGTTACTCTATTCTGCCTGTCTGCAGCTGAAAATAGAAGTTTCAGTCATTCAGTATGAAGAGTTTGCTCTGTTCTTCTCTGGCAGGGTATCCTCCATTAGGGCTGGGATCTCTCCAACAGGTCAGATGCAGCCCTGCAGTGGAGAGTTGCACATTTTCAGAGATACTCCTATTGTCTGGGGTGAGTTTAGGCAAGTGGGGGTGGTAGAGGTGTGTGAGGTGATTTTGAAGCTGTACCACACATACTGTGAACTGGACCCAGCCCTGTCCGTTTCTCTTAATGGGATGTGTTGAGTCCATTGATCCAGTGTTCGCTGAGATTGTAGATGTTCATTGTTAGAGGGGCTTTTTTCCAATACCATGAAAGAGGCGCTGGTGAAGTCCCTCCTAAGAAACCATCTCTCGACACTGACATCTTGGCGAATTATAGACCAGTCTCTAACATCCTATTTTTTGGGTAAGGTTACTGAGAAAGTAGAGGCACTGTAGCTCGAGGCTCACTTTGCAGCCTATGACATCTATGAGCTATTACAGCCTGCGTTTAGGTCCAGGCACAGCACTGAAACCGTGTTAGTCAGGGTGCAGAATACTCTCCTCAGGGCAAGACAGGGTTTGGTCAATTCTCATTATCCTCAATCTCTCCTCAGCATTTCACACTGTGGACCATGTAGTGTTGCTGGATCACATTAGGGAGCTCTGTAGACTCACTGGTACTGTTATCAACTAGTTTGAGTCCTTTGTAACAGGTAGGATGCAGAAGGTAGTAATGGAGAATTTCTCCTCCTGCCCAAGGCCCCTGCCTTGTGGAGTTCCCCAAGGTTCAATCCTGTCACCTATGTTGTTCGCAGTGTACATGCTCCCCCTGGGTGAGATTATTAGATGGTACAGCTTGAGCTTCTACTGTTATGCAGATGACACCCAGCTGTACTTGTCATTTGCTCCTGGGATGAGTGACGCCATGGAGGTGCTTAATAAATATCTAGCCAAGATCCAAGACTGGATGTCCTCTGGCTGGCTGAGACTCAACCCTGACAAGACAGTGGTGCTAGTGATTGAGGCCTGGTCACCAGCAGGATGTAGGTACTGCCGGGATGATAACAGGGTTATTCCTTTGCCCTACTCCATTAGCTGCATCTACTAAGGTGAAACATCTGGGCATCATCCTGGATGATGGAATGACTCTTGAGGCTCAGGTGTCACCATCGTCCGGAGTGGTTTTATCTTCTTAGGACTGTCACCCATTTAAACCCTTAATTCTGCCTGGAAACCTGCTCTTACTAGTGCACGCCTTTGCAACTTCTAGACTTGACTACTGCAATGCTTTTTGCATTGAGGTCAGTGGAGGGGTTCTCCATCACCTGCAGCTAGTACAGAACACAGTGGCCAGGATGCTGGTGGGCCTTTTAAGGTCTTTTCATGTGACACCAGTCCTATGCAACCTGCACTGGCTGCTGGTGAGATGGAGAATCTCCTTCAAGGTGGGTTTGCTCACCTGTAGGGCTCTATACAGATTGGGTCTTGACTACCTGAGTGACCTCCTGACTCCAGTCCACCCTGTGTGCTCACTCCACTCCTCTACCAAAGGCATCTTAGTGATTCCCAGGGTCCAATGGAAGACCTCTGGAGCAGGGACATAGCCAGGATTGTTTTTTTGGAGGGTGTTTAGATATGATATTTTGTAAATGGGCCAAGCAAAAGCTGGGGGTCTGTGGGCCGCCAGGCCCCCAGAAGCTCTGGGGGGAGTACATGCTCTGTGGTGAGTTTTGGGGGTTTTCTTGAAGAAAACGCACTCTTTTGTTACATGTTCCCCACCCCTAATTTAGTTGGGATTCCCCCCCCATGGGATCAGGGTTGTGGAAGTGAGACTCTGGCTGGCTTTACAGTCTGCAGAACCTCCAATGGTTGTGGACAACTGGCTGTCCAACAGTGTGATCAGCCACCCACCCCATATGCAGTTTTTGTAATATTACTGTTGTCTCCGAAAGATTTCTACATAAAGCCTGTGGTCCAGGGTCTGGGGGCCGCTAGGCCCCCAGAAGCTCTGTGGGGTTTATATGCTCTGTGGTGGGTTTAGGGGCCTTTTTTGAAGAAAACACACACTTTTGTTACATGTTCCCCACCCCTAATTTTATGGGAATTTTTTTTTTGTTCACATGAATTCAGGGCTGTTGGAGTCAGACTCTGACTGGAATTACAATCTGCAGAACCTCCAATGGTTGTGGACAACTGGCTATCCAACAGTGCAATCAACCACCCACCCCATATGCAGTTTTTGTACTGTGATGTCTGAAAGATTTCTACATTAAGGCTGTGGCCAGGGGCCCCTGGGCCCCCAGATGCTCTGGGAGGTTTACATGTTCTGTTGTGAGTTTTGGGGCTTTTTTGAAGGAAACACACACTTTTGTTACATGTACCCCACCCCTAATTTCAGGGGAATTGTTTTTCCCTATGGAATCAGGGGTGTGGGTCTGAGAGTGTAGACTCTGGTTGGCATTACAGTCTGCAGAACCACCAATGGTTGTGGACAACTGGCTGTTCAACAGTGCCATCAGCCACCCACCCCATATGCAATACGATATGCAGCTATGCCACAAGTAACTGTGATGAGCAACTGACTGAACGACAATGCCACGATCGACCACACCACCAACACAAACCCTTACAACTTGTGAGAGGCATTTGGGGTAAAGTGAATGTCTGGGGAAAAATGTTAAACTTATTGATGTGAGTGTTAAATAAACATTTTACTTACCATTTTGTGTCTTGTCTTCTTTTTCATCCTGCGCAATTGCTCCAATGGCAGCAGTAATGCCTATGTAATGCCAGCTTGTGGGTTGATGTCTAGTCTGTGCATAAGTAAGGGTGCTCTGGTTTTCAATATGGCATGCTTGGACTGGGGACAAAACTGAAGTCTAGCATTTTTTGGCCATATAGGGTTTTATACTCCACAGGCCAGACAGGCGGCTGTTTATCCCTGTCCCTTCTCCCCCTCATTACCAGATGGGTCTCCCTCTGTGGCTGCAGTAACTCAGTTACTGCAGTCACAGATGTAGGGCCCTTCCCAGCAGACCACAGTCCAGAAGTTCCCCAGGAACCATTGGCAGTGCAGCCAAGTGAAATAGACTGGGACCTCATTAAGTGACCCTCCTTCCATTTTCCATTGTTCTCCTAAGTACCTCCCTGGCTGCAGTGGCACAGAAGTGCATGAACATAGGCATGCACACACTGCATAACTGCAGCTTATTCCAGCTCCCTTCGAAACCCTTTGGGAGCCTCCACTACCCATGGGCCTCCACCCAATGGCAGTCAATGGACAAGATCACTTTGGCACCCTCCCTGGGAGTGGAGAACAGTCCTTGGGACCCTCAATCATGTCCCCCAACTGCCCATTAACAACCTGGGGTCATTACCAAATCTGGGTCACTCTAATGGAACAGCAGGTGAGACTTAAATGCCACAGTCTTCTTCCGCACCACAATGCCAGACCTGAATTCTACCATTTAATAGATAAATGGAACAGTGTAATAGGAACAGCATTCATCTGACATTGTTTTTATACATTAAAAAGATTCACGAAATGACAAAGATGAGTCCTTGCACCTGAATTATTAATCTGTGACTTACCGACACAGGAACCCAAAATTGTAAATCTTTCCAAAAGATAATGCAGCAATAAAAAAGGCAAAAGCTATGTCCTCTGTAAAATTAATGAAACCGGGTCCCAATATAAGCAATGGGCTATGGTTTTACAATAAATTTTTAATAATATCATGGCCACGTGGTAATAAAATGTGGGCACTGATGGACTGTCAAGGACCTTGCTGCATTATCTTTGGAAAGCTTTACAATTGTTGACTCCTGTGGTGCTAAGTCACAGATTACTCAGGTGCTGCAAGGGCTGATCAGGATATATTGGTGGATCTCTTTAACCTCTATAAACCAAAAGAAATGTCCCATTAAGTTGCAGGAACCCCAATCTTCTACACGACATACACACATACAGTGGTCAACCTTACTGTTTTTGCACTAGCCACACAAGTTGATTACAAATTGCTCTAGCTAGCCCACAGGTGATTGCACCACTGGGCCACAATTATAATGGTGAATTTTTATCACCACAACCCAAGGGGCTTGGGAAACAGAAAACTTCATGACATTTTCCTCTGTAAAATTATTGATGGAAACATGTTATGCTACAACAATAACATTTAAAAAAAATGTTCCTTTCATCAGCACCAAGAGGAAAAGTACACAGGTCTAATCCTGTACAACCTCTTTTTCTAAATAGAATGAACGATGCACACCAGGAAAGGTAGGAATGCCTATCTTAACCCTTTCGATTATGTATGGATGGTGTTGGCTGGCATGGTCCATTAAGAAGGGTTGGGGACCCTTGCCAGTGATGGCAGGCTGGCAGCTGTGGATTTATGGATGGTCATGTCAGAGTTTGGTCTGAAGTGGTGCCTAGGGAAAGTACAGAGCTGAGAGGTTTGGAGGAGAGAGGGAGCAACTATGGTGTTGCTGGGATAAAACCCACCACCTGCAGGGCAGACCCTGTACCTCTTAGCATTTAGTCACTGAAATGTTAGATACAAGCACTCAAAATGTAGGGAAATATTGCCAGACAGAGACACATTCAGAAAAATGGGAGCTGGAGTCTTAACAGCACTCTACCCTTCTACCCTTGATCACACTGTGTACACTAGCTGAATGTCCTAACAGTAGAGTGGTGTTTTTATTTTTTTTTATTTAGTATAATTTTTGGATGCAGGTTGCTCTTCCCCTCAGCCCCTTCACCAGTGACCTGCCTCACTCTCCTAGAGCAGCCACCACAGACACTTCCTGACTTGCCCCCCAGGGTGAGGCCATGGCACCTCGTCATGCCCGTCTCCGATGGGGAAAGGTGTCAGCAGTAGCCAACATTGTCTCCCTGGCTTCCCACCAGGGCAGAATTTGGGGCATCAGTGGTGCTGTGAAACTGGGACTTAGTCCGTGGTGCTGTGGAGAGCCATAGAGGCTAGGTGCCAGCATGGAGTCATTCTGAGCAGCCAGCAGAAGTTTTTTCTGCCAGTTTTCCTGGAGCAGGGTCATACAATGATGTCCAGCATTTACCTCGCCCTTGAAACATTCAGGTGCCAGTGTCTGTGGTGCCCCTGGCCTCTACCAGGGGTCCATCAAACACTGGACACTTGCCCCAACCTCCCCCTGGAGAAGGACAGAAGTCATTAGATGCTCCATCCTTCTCCCCCTGGCTGGCTCTCTGATGACCTGGGTCTGTTCCTGAACCTGGGTCACCACGAGCGGAAAACCAACCACTGCTCCAATGGGCTGGTGTTAGAGTGGTGTTTTTTGTGTGACGCCCCTCTTCAACTGCCATGCAATTGTTGCTCTTAATGAGTTGTTAATTTCAGACTCACACCAGGTCATCTGGAACATTAAGAGGGATTAGCATGAGGGGTAGAGCCTGCTAAAGTAGGGACTTTAACTTAATTTTTTGTTTTTAAACTACATTTGCTGTTATTGAAAATGATTGTATTTAAAATACTAAGTAGTTTGGTACTACTTTGTTTTTTGATGTTTGCTTCTAGTATTAGAGAGAATAGAAATAAATTAAGTGCATATTAGCCAAATTTTGTTTCAGAGAAGCAATTGAAATCTACTAGAAGGAATGTTTTTACTAGAAATTGGGGGAGATTTGATTACTTTACTAATATTAAGGTTTCTATTGTAAATTCATCAAGTATAGTACCTGATTGTAAGGGGGTTTGTTCTATAATGTTGATGATTTTGGGAGGAGATGTAGAATTGAATCCTGGCCCAGTAAATAATATATGTAAAGCAATACATGATAATGCTCGTAGTGTGGCACCAAAAACTGATCAACTAGCTTTATTGGTAGCAGAACATGACCCAGTTGTATTAGGATTGAGTGAGACTTGGTTATCAAACAAGATTGGGGATAGTGAATTAACCTTACCAAACTACCAAATTTTTAGATCTGATAGAGAAAAAAGGAGAGGGGGGTAATGTTCTATGTTAAAAATGTGGTAGACCATGTAGAACTTCTTATAAAGGGGAGTGAGAATAATATTGAATATTTAGTAGTGTATGTGGATAGACTCAAATTAGTTTTTGCAGTGGTGTATTCTTTTCCTAAATCAAGTCTGGTATTTATTGAAGAAGTACTAAATAAGATTTGTGGTAGTATAGGGGATAGGTCATTAATCCTAATTGGAGATATGAACTGTGATTGGTTTAAGCCTAGAGGTAGGAAATTAAAGGAGATAGCTTCAACTCTGGGACTAACTCAGCATATTAAAACACCTACTTGGTATACTAATACCAGGACAGAAGAAACTATAGTGGACCTGTTATTTACACATTATTTTATAGATATTGAGGCTTTAGGAACTTTACCACCATATCTTGGTGACCATAATCCAATATGGGCTGTGGTAACAAAGCAGGCCCGGTGTCTATTAGAATGATCAAATAATAACAAGAGAAGGGACATGCGGAATTTCTCTGAACAGAGATTTCTGCAGAATATAGCAAATGAAAACTGGGAAAGATGCAGGTTAGTACCAGAATTGGACCAAGCAGTAGAATATTTCTCTACTACTTTTCATACAATTTGTGATTACCATGCACCCAAATCTAAATTTCATGATAAACATATCCAGTTACCACGGATAAATAAAAATATTTTGAAAAATATCCGAGTGAAAAATAGGTCGTGGAAAAAAGCTTTAAAATCTAAATTAGTCTTTGATTGCGTGTTGTTTAAAGCTAAACGAAATGCATGTAAACATCTTATAAAAAAGACTAGAGCACATTATTATAGAAATAAGATGAATTGTAATTCTGGCCCACGTAAGTTCTGGCATACCATTAATCACTTAACAAACCCTGGTAAATATGGAGCACAAACAAATCTAAATTTACAGATTGGGGCGAATTTAGTTGATAAACCAGAAAGCACCTCTGAGGCTCTGAATAAGTTTTTCATAGACCTACCAGGTTGTAATGAGCTGGGAGGATTCATGCCTGGTGACATGATGCCTATGCAAAAAGAGAACTTATCTTGTTCACCACCATTTAGATTTAGGGCTTTGAAAATATCTGAAGTATGTAGGGAATTGAGGTCTATAAATGCTCATAAATAGCAGGGCCAGATGAAATTGAGGGTAGACTTCTTAAGTTAGCGGCAGACTATGTTGCTCTAAGTGTCACTTTCATCTTTAATCAGAGCTTACAGTCTGAATGCTTTCCTATGTCTTGGAGGGAAAGTAAGATCATCCTAATTCATAAGGGGGGGGGTGATACTGCAGAATTAAATAATTATCGGCCTATAGCTTTGCTCTCTATATTGTTCAAGTGTTTGAAAAATGTGTTAATAGGCAGATTTCCAAACACCTGGACAAATGTGGCTTGTTAACACCCAATCAATCAGGGTTTAGAAAGAGTCACTCTACAACTACAGCATTATTAAAGTTTAAAAATCTAGTTTGTACTTCTTTAAACTTGGGGTTGGAAACTGCTGTTGTATTTGGGGATTTGTCCAAGGCCTTTGACCTGGTGAGCCACTCCCTTCTACTGGATAAATTAAAAGATATAGGCATAGTTGATGGGCCCAGAAATTGGATAAAATCTTATTTAACAGGATGTACCCAGATGGTAGAAGTCTCACAGGCATTGTCTACACTTAGAAATGTTAGTAGAGGAGTTCCACAGGGGTCCATTTTAGGGCTGTTGTTATTCCTCTTGTTCAATAATGACCTGCCCCAGGTGGTGAGGCATTCAGCCGTAGGGCTGTATGCTGATGATATTGTGATCATCACCACCAGAAGTTCTGTTTTGGATCTTCAACTAAAGCTTCAAACAGATTTTGCCAGTGTAGGGGAGTGGCTCACCAGGTCAAGGCTCTTGATGAATGTTACAAAAACAAAATTAGTGTATTTTTCAAATAAGAAAACAAAATCTCAGATTCATATTGTTGTACACACAAACAAACTTATAGAACAGGTGGATAGTTACTGTTATTTGAAGGTAACCTTTGATTCATTGTTGACTTTTGACATCCACATAAATAACAATATAAAAAAGGTGACCAAGAAATTAGGAGCCTTAAGACGAACTACTAAATGTTTACAAATTAAGGACAGGAAAAAAGTGGCCAAACAGCTGATTATGCCAACCCTGACGTATGGGGATTTAATTTATAGAACAGCGAGCAAATAACAGTTGATTAGATTGGATAGGGTGCAACATAGAATAACTAGATATGTTTTGCAGTGCTCATATTGAACTCATCATTGTAATATGTTTATAAAATTGATTTGGCAGTCTTTAGAAATGATTTCTCAAAAAAATTGGTTAATATTGATACGTAAATATAAGATAACTTACCCCGAACATTATATTACACAAACACTTTTTCCTAAAGTTAGTAAAAGCAGGCATGAGTTATTAAGATCTGTGCATAGACATAGAGTCTGTCCCATAAAAATTTATAATAAATATGGAAATGGTTCCTTCGCAAGTCAGGCAACTAAAGTATGGAATATCTTACCCCCTTCAATAAGATCTTTAGAAGACCACACGATTTTCAAAAATGAAATTTTGAAATTTTGTAACTCAGTGTGTAATTGTATATGATTTTGTTTGGTTGGGTTGTTTTATTTTGAAATCCTGTATTTTTCTTTTTTGTACTTGTCTTTCAATGTAGTATTGGATATTGTATACTGTGTATTGTACATATTTTGTATTTATTTGAGTAATGTTACATGTTATATGTTATATGTTCAGAAGTAACTTAGTGAATCACAAACAGGACTATGTTGAGAACAGGATTGTATAATCCTAATGATTAGAATTTCCAGTATAAAAATAAAGTTTTTATCTAACTACCTATCTATCTATCTATATATCTATATGTCTATCTATCTATCATTAACAGCAATGGAAAAACTGAACTACTCAAAATGGCCAAGTAGAGCATTATCTGCACTAGCCCTGGCTAGTTTGCACTAGGGCTAGTAAAACAATATTAAAATCAAACTCCGACATATAAATATTCAAAAGAGGCACATGCTTGCACACTTAGTAACATGGGTGGGAGGGCAACTAGGAATCCATAACATAAAACATGGGTAAGTTATGGAGCGTGACCTGGTGCTGGTAGAATGACATTCCACCATCATTCATGTACATGGTGGTACAATGCCTTGTTACGTTATTACCAACACAGCAAGTAGAAGAGGAGGAGACTAACCACTTGTAAGGGGGGGGAGGGCACATCCTATTCATTTCACAGTAGTGTCTGTGTATAAATAGGCACCCTCTCCCTGTGCAGGACAGACAGACACCATACACTGTGTCCTACAGTCATACAGAGCATACTGGGATTTGGGGGTTTTGTCCAGCTACACTTTTTTAAGCACATATTTGCAGGCACCATGAGAGACAGGAGTGCACTTTCACTGGTTTAACAAGAAAAGTGCACTCCTATGTCAAATGGAGCCTGCAAATGTTCCAGTTAGTAACCACCACACCCAAAAACATAAGATATTATGTGGATTAAAACAAGGCATTATTCTTATATGCCTGCTCCTTTTTGAGAATACAGTTCTATATAGTGTGTGGAGACCCCTGGATTGTTCCACACTAAAATCCATTGTAGTCAAAATGTTGTTGTACCACAGTTCAAAGTTCATGGAACGCGTTTACACCACACTCTGGTACAACAACATCTTGGCTGTTTTTCAGAGGGCACAAGACAGCACTTTCAGACGTAATGGAAAAACTGCCACACATACGCATCTCAGTATTCAAACAGTCAATACTGTGGCATGATGGCACCGGCTTTTTCCAAGGTGGCTGAGAAGTGCTTGAATTTCATTGACAAGTAGCAAAATAAGCATTCAAGGGGCCTGGGTGATCAAGGTGTCTCCATACTATATATATATATAAAATACTGGCTGGGCTACTGTGCCCAGCCAGCCTGTGCTGCCACCTCGAGATTCTGATTCCATAAGACCTCTTGAGCTTCGCTCTCAAGGTCAAATGGAATCAGAACCATTCGGTAGCACTGTGGCATCACAGGCTGGTTGTGCACAGTGGCCCAGCCAGTATTCTCTATATTTATTCTTTTAACATAATTTAACATAAGTGTCCTGACTACATGCCATTCACTTTGGACAACATTCTGTTTGTAAAAGGAACGATAGAGGATAATGCATGGTCATCAATTGTTAACCAGTTTGTTAACAATTGAGAGGCTGCAAGGGCGACCATGTAAACCTCGAAAGCGAAGCTCAAGAGGTTTACATCACCATGGCAACCTCAAGATGGGTTAAAAAACTGGTTGACGATCAATGCACCATACATTATATATTATAGTGTATGGTACTGTTTATGTTTTAAAAGAAGAAAGCAGTTCCTTACTGAATTTTTTTTTATGTTATTGCCGCTGTGCTTCAGGTCATGCTGTCATGACTGCAGCCATTTTAAGGCCGCCCAATCAAGTTCCACCCATGCGCAGACTGCTCCAAGTTGTTAACCCATTGATGTGATGTACAATCGATGGGATAACAACATCACAACCTCACATTGACAGTATATAGGGAGGCAGTATAGCGCAGTGGTTTAAGGCTCTGAGCTGCAATTCTGGGGATGTGGGTTTGAATCCCACAGCCCCCACTTGCATACTGTGTGACTCTGAGCAAGTCATTTAATTTCCCGATGCTCCCAGGTCACACCTGTAAACAAGCTTTCAGCTTAGCATGCTACTCCTGGTTAAACAATTGTAAACAAAAAAAATAACATTGTTATAAAAAGGTAGATTTCTACCTATAACAACATTCTACCATACATTAGAAGCCATTTAGTCACAATTAGTATTATTAACACTAATTGTGACTAAATGGCTTTTTTCCTTTTGCAAATTCATATAATATGGACATTATTCTGAAAGCAATCCTGTTACAGTGACAGGATTGCTTTCAGAATAATGTCCATATTATAACATTTGCAAATGTCACACTCTTAATGGTGATAAGGCTACACTGCCCAGTACCTCACTCACTCAGTATCTTAATGTGAAGAAAGCAAAATGCTATACTAATTGTGATTCTGGTCTCCACTCTCTTCCAAGAAGGTTGTTTGAGACTAAGAAAGACATATACATTTCAAATGCATTATGCAATTGGCACCCACTTGGTCTGCCCAGCCCTCCACCCCGTGAGTCAAATTTAATTTAATTCCTTACCTCCACCTCTAGGCTTCTGTCTGAGATGACAGGAGAGATCTGGATTAATTTCCTTCCCCTTCTTCAGATGATTCTGAAGATGAATCAGACGGCAAGGGTCTTCACGTAGTGCTTGCTAACAAGTCTGTATGGGGGCCTACCCAAAGTAATCGCAAAGGGGGACTGACAGTAACAGGCTGGCCAGGCGTCTGGCCCCTAGATGGCTAGTCTAAGTAATCCCTCTCTCTTCTCCGGTGTTGTGCTCTCTCTCTCTCTCTCTCTCTCTCTCTCTCTCTCTCTCTCTCTCCCCCCTTCTCCTGCAGCTGGCAACTCTCAGATAGTACTACTACTACGGCCTCTAATTAATTTCTCTCCCGACCCCCATTTCTCTTGACTCAACGCATTCAGTTAGACCACCACTCCTCCTCATATCCTCTCTCTCTCTCTCTCAACAACATGAACAAGGCGCAGTGCGTGTGGTGGTGCGCCAAGCCACCAATTCCACATTGGGTGGCTTAATTGGTTGCTGCTGTGTTGAGAGGAGGAACCAAGCTGAAGAGGAGTAAATGGCAGTGAAGCATGGAGCCTCAGCAGACTAGCAGTGCAGAGAGACACCAATGGATTTGATCAATGCTGCTGAGTGAGAGTGAGCCCATACATTACCAGACGCCCCTCCCCCATAGCAGCCTAAGCAAGCTAGCAAACACACCAGCCCCAACACACTGCACAGACAGTACTGCCTCGGAACATGGAAACGCACATTTAAAGTATCAGCGTGCTCAAACCTGCTCTGTCAAATTCCTCAAATTCCATTTTTTTTTATTTTGGAGTCATTTCGAGGGGTGTTTGAACACCCTAAACACCCCCTGCCTATGCCTCTGCTCTGGAGACCAATAATTTGAGGTGGCATGTCCAGTCCTGTGGAACACACTTCCAAGATCCTTGAGGGAGGCCCCATTGGTGGAGGTGTTTAAGTAAGGTCTGAAGGCACATCTTTTTAGAGAGGCATTTGTGAAATTGTCTGTGAGTTTAAGAATATAATTGACTGCTGAATTGCTTAATTATGAATCTTATTTAGGTATTGCTGTTGTTTGTTGGCATTGCTCTGATATATTTTATTGAAATTGATGTGTGTTATTTATTTCTAATTTTACTTGTCTGTACAGCACCCAGAGCCTCTGGGATTGGGCTCTTTATAAAAACATTTTTACTTACTTACTTAACTTACTCACTCTCACCCAGCACATTAAGAAATCTTTGAAGGTGCCTCCCTGAACACTAAACAAATTTAGGAGGCAAGGCAAGAATAAGCAATGAAGAACAACAATGTCACGAGGCATTTACACTGTATTCAAATCAACAGAAATGGACGACAGGTATTTTAATAACAAAATCTACACTTGTAACATCAGCTCTGTCTAAAAAAGTTCATTGGATGGGGCCATTGGACAGTCTGAGTGAAGACACTGGTAATGTGAAAACACTTATCAGAACTGGGTTTGAATGAAGGGAGCTAGAACAGTACTAGTGGAAGGGGACAACATTTGTGTTGGACTAACAATGCTAGTCAGTTTTTGACTTCTGTTACTATAGAAACAGTGTGGTGGTGATGGGCCTACTGGTGACCAAGCATATCATACAGATGAGGTGTTCAGTAAGGGTACGTGAGTCCCTTATTACTAATAGCGACAGACTGAAGAGATGAGTTATGGGGATGACCAGAATGGAATATGCCATCCTAAAAAAGAATGTTTCAAGATTAGCAGCCCCAGCATTTCTCTTGGAGTCTAAGTTTAGGGGGAGTAGTCTGACCTTCTTGAAAGGGACATGTTTAAAGTGGAAGGGGGCATTGTTTTTTTTTGGCAGTCTTAGACTTCACAAGGTCAGAGAATGGGAATGAGGCTGTTGGTGAATTGTTGAGGGCCATAACAGCAAAGGGAAAATGAGAGTTTGTCTCTTCCATTAGGATTTAAGAATGCATGGGATAGACATAAGGGAATTCTGAAGGTCAGGAGTAAGGGGCAGCAGACTTCTAGAAAAACATAAAGGGAACTTACAAGCTCAAATGGGCAGACTGGGTGGGCCATAGGCCTTTACCTGCTGCCAGTGTCTTAAGTATCTATGCATCTATGAGTTGCTTATCCATGATTACCTTATCACCAAATTAATTATAAGTTGTTTAGGCCCAGATGTGGTTGTGGTGTTCCTTTCAAGGGTCCTTTTTTTCAATCAAAGTGTTTCTACTCCTTGTGGCCGAGGTAGACTGGGCTACATACAGCCCTGTCCCCAACAACTCCTCTGATTACCACCTCCCCAGGACTTACCTGCTCAACCTGTGTACCCTCACAGATTTCCTCTTGTAGTGGGGTCAGAAGTGGGAGAGCCATCCTCCCGGAGAAACATCAGTGCTCAGCTTGGCAGGATCCTGGCATTGGAGGGAGTTGGCCCACAGAGCATCATGCATGTCTGCCTCACCATTCCCCCCCCCCCCCCCCAATTTTGGCCCTTCACTGTTGGGTGCACATGCTAGTGTGTGTGTGCATGCATGCATACGTGTGGAAGCACACACATGTTGCAGAATTTCTGCAGATCCCTCCCTTCTTTGCTGCACCAGACCCACACTTTCACCAGGCCTCCACCTGGTGGCAGTCATTTGGCGGTGGAGACAATCCTCCCTCCCAGGGAGAGAAGAGCAGTCCAGCAGGTGCTCAGTCCTCTCCCTCTCCCCGGCCCCAGCAAAACCAAGATTGCTCCCAACAGCGCAGCACTGACATGGTGGCCAGTAGTGCTACTACAGCTTCCCTTTTCAAGGGTCTTTACCAAGTTTAAGAATTTAGAGAATTGTTATTCCCCTTCCAGTATATTTACAGATTTGAGGAAGGCAGTATAGTACAGTGGTTTAAAGCTCTGAGCTGCAAATCTGGTGACATCCAGCAGACCAGACCTGGGTTTGAATCCCACCACTTCCACTTGCATACTGTGTGACCCTGAGCAAGTCACTTAACTTCCCTGTGCTCCCAGGTTGCACTTGTAAAAAAGCTTTCAGCTTAGTGTGCTATTCCTGGTTAAAAAACTAAATAATGGTTAGCTTTGGCTGACGATGGTCCAGTCTTGTATCAGTTTAGTAAGCCTTGCTTTGGCCCAGTATTTATCTCTGTCCCTTAAAGCTGCTTTTTCTTTTGGTCAAGAGTGAACCAGGGACAAGACCCTGCATCTCACAAGGAGCACATGTCTGTCTATTGATTATTTCAAGCAGTTGCTGATTAAATGCTGCAGTAGCCATGTGCAGTGATGGAGTTACAGTACATAGAACATTTGCCAGTCATGAGCAGCTAAGTCACATAAGAAGTTAGGCTCACAGAATTGGGTAAAACATCAATGGAAACTACAAAAGGGTTGTGAAAAACAGTACATCTATGTTTCTTTTCAGTCCTGTCTGTCCAAGCCAGTATAGTCCTTCAGAGGGTTTTTTCATCCTGTAGTTTCTGTCTGTTTCCCTGCTTCTTCAGCATTACTAAGCACGAAAACCTTGCCTTTTACTGCAATACAAAGGCAAGCAGTAGGAAGCAACCGGTAGGCAACCTTCAATTCCTCAGGATGAGCTGAGGATGCCATCAAACTGCTTGCACTGAACTCGAGCGGCAAAACTAAGGTCTGGGGAAATATGAATTTGACCACCTGTGGTAGGGCTGATCAACCTACCTTATAATTAAAGAGACTCTATTCTACTGTAATTTATTTTTCTAAAGCCTGTTGCAACAGCATTCTAATTAATCTCTACTGTGCTACCCTGTCCTTGTTTTATCAGGATGGCCAACTACAGACCCCACTTTTTTTCTTCTTTATGTTTCCTTTTCAAGTCCCTCTAAAATGCATCCTGCATGGCTCAAAGTGACCAAACAATGTAATAGCTAGCTAGCATAGTTTCATTTGCCAATATAAAAACAGATACCCGTTGGTAAATATTTGCACATATAAAATAGGAGTCATTTTTTGCTGCACTGTTGTTATGCAGCAAGTATAGTATAAAATATGTTTCATTGCCTAAGTACATTGAAAATGTTATACATTACATAGTGGTTTGGTGTCTGAGAAAGCCAGATTTTGTGTAAATAAAGTTTCCCTCGATAGGGAAAAGGCTGGAGGATGACATAAAGCTGTTTTTTTCAGGCTGCAGAATAAGAAAATGGATGTTATTCCTTCTCCTTTTATGGAGAATGTATTTGTTTTATTTTAAATTCATAATGGTATCTGATATAAACAGCCTTGGTTTCTCAGTCTGCCCAGAGTTAGTTGCAAACATCCTTTGTTTTTCAGTCTGCCTGGAGCCTTAAAAATAGTTGCAAGCAGCCTTGGTTTTTCAGTCAGCCAGGAGCCTGGGAGAGGGAAGGACATGCAGTCTTCATGTCCTCAAAGCAATCTGAAGCACAGATGAGAAAAGGATCCCTGTGATGTTATGTGATTCTGACTGTTGCATCCTGACAAATGCTCCGTAATTATCTATTTTCTTTTATTTATTTTTATTTCCTTTTTTTTGTTTTGATTTTGTTTTTTTCATTTTTGGAACCTTGTTGAAATAAAATCACACAGCAAGCATGCTGTACCTTATATGAACTGACTTAGTGTCTTATCTTTTACATCCACACCCTGGGACATGTGGTGTTAACAGTGGGATACTGATTGATGTTCAGGGGAATGTCAATCAGCAGATATCAGCCCTGGTATCACGATAGACCTAAGATACATGTCTCAAGACCAGGAAGAGAGCCTAAAAGGAGCATTATGTACCTGAAAGGTATTATCAAGGGCCATGGCTGAAGAAACTGGGGAAAGCTGCTACCTGGTCTGGAGCTTGGAGCCAGAAGGAAGACAAAGCCTGATCCCTTATTTGATGCTAGTATGGATGAGACAGGTGAGGAACTGTCAGATGAACCCCCAGAGAATATAAATGAACTGTTGCGGTGGTAGGCTGTGAAGCAGATGGAGATGAAGGAACAGACAGAGAGAGAGAAAGCCAAGAAAGGGAGATGGAGAGAAGAAGACAGGATCAGAAGTGGGCTGATACAATGCAAGCACTCCTGGTCATTGGGACCAGTCATTCTACTGGTGGAACTGGTACATCCCCAAAAGGCCTAATGCTTACCAAAATGACTGGTACAGATGACATTGAGGCCTACCTGACTACCTTCAAAACAATTGCAAGAGGTTGTGAGTGGCTTCAGGCCCAGGGTAGTATGATTAACTCCATATTCAACTGGTCGTGCCCAGTAAGCCTACAGTCATATAGACAGTAGAGATGAAGATGACTATGAATTAGTAAAGAAGGCAATCTTAAGGCATTTTGATATTAGCACTGAAACCTACAGACAAAGGTTGCATTCACTTGGTTATCAAAATGTGGATATTCCAAGAGAAGTATATACCCAGCTAAAGGAGCTGCGCACCAAGTGACTACAACCTGAGAGGAAGACAGTTCTTGAGCTCTTAGAAACCTTGGTGATCAAGCAGTTCTTACAAATACTACCTCAAGATGTCAAGATGTGGGTGAAGGAACATTGACAGGAAACTGCAGAGATGACCATCACATTGGCAGAGGATTTCCTGGCTGCCCGACAGTCTAGCACAAGAGGGTACAGAGGTAATGTTTTTTTTTTAAACTCTACCATGTCTAGTATGGTAAGACAAACCCCTTTTATACCTAATCATGCCCCAGTAAAAACCTCAGAGAAACCTGACGGAAAACCAGGAAAAGGAGGGAGAAGTTTTTTCTCCTGACTTTATCTGCCACAATTGTCAAAGGGCGGGCCATATAGCTTGTTATTGCCAGGAAAAGAAATTGGAGCTCACACATCTGGCCTTAACCAACTGGGGACATTATTTAACTAATGTTAACATTGATAACAAGCAAGTGATGGGCTAATAGTCTCTGGCTGTAAGCAGACATTGATTGGATTGGATCTCCTGGACAATGTGCTAAAACAGAGGTCCTTATACAGGTGTCATTTGTATTCCTGGGAACAAACACCATTACCCTTCCATTATTGTAAATGTGACCATACAAGGTAAACCAGCTAGAGTAACTGCAAGACTTGTGCATAGAGTCTGTGTACCTGTAGTTAGTGGGCATGATTGCCCAGACTTTAGCACTTTAATAAAAAGGGATGCAATGGTGTCTGCAGTGACTACCAGGGCCCAAGATAAGGAAGAAAAGACCCTTAATGACATCTTTCCTTTTGAAGGAGATGTACTAGGGGCTCCAGGAAAGGATAAACATTCCAGAAAAATAAAGACCAAAGAAGAAATGGAACAAAGAACATAATGGACTGTCTGAGGTTCACTTAGACAAAATATTTGAACAGTGTGATAATGGGTTTGAACAAAAGAATGATAAAACAATAACCCCTTTTTTCCAACAGGTGGGGAAAAGCATGTGTTAAGGACGGTCGAGTATAAGGAGAAAGATAATATTCTATACCAGATCTGTGTTAATCCAAATACAGGAGAAGTAGTAGAGTAGTTGGCTGCCCCTGAAAGGTTTGGTCCCCAGTTGTTATACTTGGTCTATGAATTGCCATTAGCAGGTCATGCTGGTAGAGACCGTACCTTCATTCGCTTATTGCAAAGGTTCTTTTTGCCTAATACCCATGAGCAGGTAGCTGAGTATTGTCAAGCCTGTGCAGAATGTCAAAACATTGCACAGATAGGGAGGAAGGATATGATGCTCCTGATGTCCTTGCCTTTGGTGACTATGCCCTTTGAAAGATTATCTATGGACATAGTAGACCCATTGGAGAAAAGCTCTCAAGGGAATCATTTCATACTGGTTGTGTGTGACTATGCCACCAAATAACCAGAGGCCATACTCTTATGTACAATCACTACCCTACAAATTGCTGAAGATCTGGTAAAACTAATCGGCAGACTAGGCATCCCAAAAGTGAGCCTGACTGATCAGGGAAGCAATTTTAATGCTACATTGTTAAAAGAATTGTACTGCCTATTAGGTATAGTAGCAGTCCGGAAATCCCCCTACCATCCTCAAACAGATGAGCTAGTGTAAAGGTATAACCAAACCCTGAAATGAATGCTGAGAAAGTTTGTCCATGAAGAAGGAAAGGACTGGGATAGGTATTTTCCTTTCCTGCTGTTTGCATACCGTGAGGTACACCAAGCTTCTACTGGTTACTTCCCTTTTTCACTGTTATTTGGAAGAAACTCTGAGGGCAGGAATTGACAAATCCAGCAGTCCCTTGTCCCAGGCTACCAGTCTGCTGACAGGGACAAGCATCAACTGAGCCAGAGGTTGTCCCACGGACAACCAAATTAATTCAGACTGTTTCTTTTGTTTTGTTTTTATCTACAGGTCCTGCACTGTTCAGTTGTTGTTACTAGGTGTCATCAGGTTGGTAGTCGAGTTGTTTGCTGCCATGGAGTTCACATGACAGAACAAGCTGGAGAAGAGATGTACCACATGTTTTTCAGGGAGCTGCCATTCAAGAGCAGCATTGGGAGCAAGCGCAGTTTAAACAGTGTTGCAGCCTTCCCAGTAGTTCCCACCCAGCCATTGCAGTGGTTGCGCCACTTGGAGTGACAGATCAGTCTGCATATTGCAAACTGTAGGCTGCCTGTCACTCAAGAGTATTTTGCCAATTTCATGGCAGTTGATCGTGGCGGTGAGCTGTCGGCAGGTGGAAATGCACTCTGTCAGAGTGGCACATGTGAAGACAGCTTGTCAGAGGGTGGTCGTGTAGAGAGTGGACTTGTCTCGCACAGCACTGCTGAAGTGACCAGTTAAATTTTGAAGCCAGAAAGGAGCACTTAGGGAACAGATATTTGCCTTTATTTCAGTCTGTCCTCAGTGACACCTAGTAACAAAACTTTAAAAAAATAAGTGAAATCAAACAGATTTCATTTAAAAAGGAAAAGAAAAGTGACTGTAAGAGGAGGGGGTTGAGGAGATCTTGGGGGGGAAGGGTCAGGCTGCAGGGTCATGTCAGATCAATTCAACCATATAGAAAGCAGTGAAGTTTATAGTTGAAAAAAAATTGAAAATAAATATATACTATATAAAAACCTATTTATTTCACTACTATCTCTGGAAAATGGTGTGGGATGTGGCATGGGATGGGTTGTATAGTATGGTGAGTGAGAGAGAAAAAAATTAGGGGAAAAAGAATATATTAAAACATTTCATTCATAAATAGAGGATACATGATGGGCAGCAGTGTGATATGGAAAATATTCTCACTCCTGCAGAGTGAGCTTTGGATACGCATGAGTGCCGAAGGCATGAGTGCTAGTATTCAGAACTCACTCTGCAGGAGTATTTCTCTATACAAAATCTACACATCATGTATTATATTATACAATGGGATGGGAGCATTAGAAATATTTTTTTCTGTGTCCTTTTTCTGTTTCTGTGTGCTTCCTGCTCTTTCTGTGTGTGGTGTGAGTGTGTATGAGTTTTTCTGAGTGGGCTGGGAATCTTAGAAACACCATGGCACACAGCGGAGTTTCCTTTGCAATGGTAATTGAGTAACTTGCAGGCCTCAGTGAGAAAGAGAAACTGTTTTATGAAGCAGCTTCATTTAGAATGTAGGCTGCAGTGAAGCTAATAGCACATTAATGGGCTGGGAGTCTCAGAAACACTATAGCACACAGGTGAGCGTACTTTGCAATGCTAATTGAGTAACTTGCAGGCCTCAGTGAGAAAGAGAAACTGTTTTGTAAAGCAGTTTCATTTAGTATGCAGGTTGTAGTGAGTAAGTGGTGACATCAACACAGTATGGATAAATGGCATTTATCATCACTGTGTTGATGTCATCCTCGATTATCACACTCCAGTGAAGATACCTCCATTTATCACACTCTAGAAACTCCCACCCCTATTGTATAAAATATTTTCCCTGTTTCCTAATGTTCTATATCTACCTGGTATTAATAATACAATCCCCATGCCAAGTCGATTGACATGGAACTTTTGTAAATGAGCTGTTCTTGCTCAAAGATATCGTAATCCTAGAAATCAATAAATAAAAAAAAAAGTATTTTGTTGCTATATTAAGTCTTTGTAATTTCCCTCAAAATATAGCCTTCCAACCATGAACTACCACTCCCCAACAATGGGACTGCCATTTTTGGTAAGGTTCGTTGTCCTGGACAAGCACTTTATTTTGAAATTTGTCGATCCCTGTCTCAGGGCCCATACGCTGTTGTCAAAGAATATTGGGAGGAGGGAAAAGGAATCAGACAGACAAGTGTAGTGGACTATATATGATGCTGCTTCATAAGCAGCTGGTTAAATATATTGAAATAGCACATTTATTTATTCATTTAATTAATTAATTTAAGTCTTTGATTACCGGGTAGGAGCATTGATCCAAGGGACCATTTTCAGGCACGACTCAGGCCAAAAAATATGGCACAGCAAGAAATACAAAACAGTTTTCAGTGAATCAGATAACAACAATACATTTACAATGAATTAGAGGGAAGGTGTCTACAACAGTAAGGATACAGAACATGTTAAGCTAGTACAAATGCTTACAAAACAGTTACAATCCGGTAGGTCACTGATGAATGTAACAATGGATAACAAGTTCAGAGGGCAGACACAATGTAATTGCTCTATAGAGGCATATTTGGGGGGAGAGCAGAGTTGGGCAGATAGTAGGTGGGAAGTAATAAGTCAAGAGAGATTACCCCTGTGCACATGAGCATTTGGCTTCTGTCAACAGCTAGGATTTGAGATGGGATTTGAAGGTGAGGTGCTTATCAACCAAATGGCGGGATGTAGGGATTCTGTTCCACACTAAAGGAGCAGTGACAGACAGGGCTTTACCACCCACAATGGTAGAGACTCTAGGGACCTCCAGAGGGGAACCGAGAACACACGGAGACATCTGGGAACAGCTCTGGCCTTAAGGAGGGATGAGTAAGGTGACACTTCCCTGCCTCTTAGGGTGTTATCAACGATGCAGCCGAGAGCATAGTCATATCGACCTGGGAGTGGGAGCCACCCTAGCGACTGGTAAAGGTCACAGTGATGTGTAGAGTAGGGTGCCAGGAGCATGAACCAGTAGATGTTATTATAGACTGAGTTAAGTCTTCAGCATAGGGCAGAGGACACATGGGAGTATATTGAGGAACAGTAGTCAATGATGGAGAGCAGGTTGCCATTGGCGATAGCTAGGTGGGCCTCTGGGGTCAGAAAATACTTTAGCTGAAAGGCAGCCCCAAGTTTCTGATTTACCCGATGCACTATGATATTGACATGCTCCATGTAAGAGAGGGTGGGGTTGAGGGTTACACCCAAGTATTTAAAGTCCGGAACATTCTGCAGGATGGGGCCATCTGGTGCAAGCATAGAGAGTGAGGAGTTGTATTTAAAGATGTTTGACAGGTAAGATTTGGACCCAAGGAGCATTGCTTTGTTGTTGTTGTTTTTTTTTTTCATTTACCAGGAGCCTATTTGACAGGAACCAATTGTAGGCTGTCAGAACTGAGGATATATTCATTAGGGACGTGTCACTGTGGAAGAAGACTAGATCATCTGTGTACAGTAGTGCTTAGCTTGCCTGTACCCCCTCACCTGTATTTCATCTTGCCAGGGCTAGCTTAACTTTGTTGGCCATCTTATCAAAGTCAGCTCCTCTGAAGATCCATAGTTTTGCCTTGGAATGGGATAATTTAGGTTTAATGGCCAAATTGAACCCTACCATGTGATGGTCACTGGCCCCCAGGTGACCTTCTACCTGGTATTCTGTGATCATTTCCCCATTAGTCAGTGTTAGATCCAGGATAGCCCTGTCTCTTGTGGGTTGTTGTACTAATTGTTTAAGGCCCTCCCTCTGCAGGGAATCCACTATGTGTCTAGTTCTGGCGGAATGTTCCTGCTGGTATTGACCAATCTGTATCTGGCATGTTGAAGTCTCCCATTAGCAGAACCTCCCATTTAGCTGTCATGTTTTGTATATCGTCTAACAGTAATATGTCTATGTCCTCCCCCTGGTCTGGAGGCCTGTAGACAACCCCAGTTCATATGGTTGCCCCATTTCCAGTTTCCAGGGTGACCTACAGTTCTTCTGGCTCCTTATGTGCATTCTGAATTTCTGTAGCTTTGATATTTTCATTGACATAAAGGGCCACTCCACCCCCCCTTTTTGCACCTTGGTCTCTTCTGAACAGTACATAGCCAGATACTGAAGTCGCCCGTGTGTGGTTACTGGTGAATCATGTCTCGCTAATGGTTACTATGTCCAGTTTAGCCTCAGTCATTGTTGCCTCCAGGTCTAGGATCTTATTTCCCAGACTGCAGGCATTTGTGTACATGATTTTCCATTGGCCAGATTTCGGTGCATTAGTTGTTGGGTGAGGTCTGGTGTTTCCCCTGCATGTTGTACGGGGAGCTAGACCTTTTTCCTTACCTGGAACTACCTTGGAAATCTTCCATGAGTCTAGCATGGTTAAGGTAGCCAGTGCCAGACTGAAAATAAAGGTGAGAGGTTTGGAGATGGTGAGGGAAATGGGCTTGAGCAACGAGGGGAAGAGTCCATCACTGCCAGGGCTGCCCATGTTGGAGAGACTCTTGAGGAGTTTGGTGGTAGCCTCATGGGAGATGGCCCTGAAGTAAAGGGGGGGGCAACAGAGGGAGAAGAGGAAGGGGGTAGACCACCAGGACTAAGTCCAGGACTAGCTGGTAGTTGGGTAGGTAGTTTACTAAGGTGGGCAGTGAGGTCAGTAAACTTTTCATTAAAGGTCTGGGTGACCTCTGAGGGATTGGTCAGAGTGCCAGTGGGGGAGCTTAGGTGGATAGCAGGACTGCGGGTATGAGGATTAAGCAAGGAACTGATGGAGCCCCAGAAGCGGTGAGGGTTACCAAGGTTATCCCTTTGCTGGTTGTGGAAAAGGTTCCATTGCTGAACCTGGGCAGTTTGCTTGCATAGGTTTCTCATACACCTGTATTCATTCCAGAGAGCAGGGGAGGGAGCCGCATAGTAGGCAACCCACTTTTTGTCTCTTTCTTTCATCATGGCCAGAAGTTCCTTTGAGACCCAACAAGTATAGCCACATCTCACTCTCCTTGTGGTGAGTGGGAAGTGTTGATCCTGGATCTGAAGGAGGGCATCCATGAATAACAATGTACAGGCCCAGAGGAAGCAAAAGTATCTTTATGATCAGGGAGTGACACATAAAGAATTGAAAGAAGGAGAAAAAGTCTTGTTACTTCTACCCTCCTCTGAAAATAAGTTATTTATGAAATGGCAGGGGCCTTACCAGGTCCTTAGACAGACAGGACCAGTGACATACAACATAGAAACCCCAGAGAGATGCCACAGTAACAAGATACATCATGCAAACCTGCTAAAAAAGTGGCATGAGAAAGACAATCCCTCTGACCTGAGCCTGGTAGCTTTTCCAGACAGAGAGGACACAGAGATTGATTTGGCCTATAAAAGGTTGGAAAAAACAGGTGGGTTGGAGGAACTGATAATCAACCCTATACTGCAGTGCACACAATAGGAGGTAAAATAATGTTACAGACTTTTCAAACCACTTTTACAAGCATTCCAGGAAAAGCAGAAGGGGTAGAACATCAAATATTGTTACCCAAGCACAACCTATGTGGTAAAAACCCTATAGACTCCCCTAGAGGGTGAGAAGTGAGGTTATGGCAGAGACAAAAATATTGGAACAGTTAGGCATCAAAGCCACCTGCTATATTACTCTTCTCTCTATAACTTAGAAAGGGGTCTTGACCATGCAGTTAGGATACACCAGTATCTGAATCATCTACCACTTCCTAAGCTCTCTCCAGACCAAAAAAGCTGTCTGGATGCACCTATTTCTACGGCTGAAGTTTTAACAAAAATAAAACAGTTAAAGAATGGTAAAGGCCCGGGAATGGATGGGTTTGCCCCCATACTTTTGGAATCTTTGATGGCTGTGTATAATGAGGTTTTTGAGAGAGATAGAGGTGTCCCCCCTACATGGAATTGTGCCCAAATTTCTGTGATCTTAAAATCAGGTAAAGATTCAGAGGACTGTGGCTCATAACGCCTTTTTCCCTCCTCCCAGTGGACCTCAAGATCTTCTCCAGCATCCTTGCTGACCGTCTGCAATCCTGTATCTCTTCCCTGGTACAACACGACCAGATGGGGTTTCTATTGGGTTGATTTCTTCAAGATAATATCCAGAGGTTACTCAACATCATTACAGCTCAGTAGGCCAAATCTTCTTTCCAGCTGGCAGTCAGCCTGGATACCGAGAAGGCATTCGACAGAGTCGATTAGGAATTTATGATTGCCGCTTTGTGAAAATCTGACTTGGGACCCAAATGTATAACTGCAGTTAATTCACTCTATTCATCACCTGAAGCACATGCTAAAGTAAATGGTTTCTTCTCAAAGTCAATTGAGTTGTAAACAGGTACCAGGCAGGGCTGCCCCTTATCCCCATTACTTTTTGCCCTGTCCCTGGAGCCTCTGGCTATCTCAATTCATCAAAATGCCCAAATCATATTAACATACTAATTGCCAGCAGATTAGGCCTTACGGTCTATCGAGTCTGCTCGAACCTCAGATCCCTAGTTGGGTGCTGAGGCCCTCCCCCCCTTGTGTTCCAGAAACCCCTATCATCCATACCCAACCCCCTGGGCCAGGCCATCATCTGATATATCCACTTTCTGTGTCTGTCCCACCCTCTCTTGAAGCCCTCCACTGTGGATCTCTGAACCAGCTCATCAGGCAGTGCATTCCAAGGGTCCACCACCCTCTCAGTGAAAAACCTCCTCCTCCTCTTCCCCCCCTCACCCTTCCGCCTTCCAACTTCAAACCATGCCTTCTGGTGATACCTCCCTGCTTTAGTCTAAAGATCCCCTCCATGTTTACCCTATTTATTCCCTTGAGGTACTTGAAGACCTCAATCATGTCCCCCCGGCTCTCTTCTCCTCCAATGTAAACAGGCAGAGCTCCTCAAGTCTGTCCTCATATGTCAAATCCCCTAGTCCTCGTATCATCTTAGTTGCCTCCTCTGCACCTCTCCAGGAGCTGTATGTTCCTCTTCAAGTGTGGTCTCAGTACTGTACACAGTACTCAAGGTGTGGTCTAACCAGTCCATTGTACAGCGGCAGAATCACTTCCCTGCTCCTAGGGTAGTCCCCTTATGATGCATCCCAACATCCTGTTTGCCTTGCTAGCTGCTCTCCTGCACTGCTCAGAGTTATTCATACATGCCTCCACCATGACCCCTAGGTCTTTTTCCCCTATTGAGGCCTCCAGCACCTCCCCTCCCAGGGTGTACCTGTGTTTAGGGTTTCCCCGCCCAAGATGTAACACCTTGCACTTGGTGATATTGAAATTTAATTTCCATGTGTGAGCCCAGCTTTCCAGGGTGTCCAGGTCCCCTTGCAGGGCCAACCTCTCCTCTTCCCCCTCAACTACTGCTCCCATCTTGGAGTCATCAGCGAAGAAACTCATTTCACACCCTATACCCTCCCTGATGTCCGATATGTATGCATTTAACAGGATCGGACCCAGGACCAAGCCCTGCGGTACCCCACTACCGACCTCTCTAGGGTTTGAGAGCTCCCCACCGACCACTACTCTCTGGGTGCATCCAGCTAGCCAGTTTTCAATCCATCTGACCATCAAAGGGCCTACTCCCAACCCCATCAGTTTCTCCACCAGACCATTGTGGAGGACAGAGTCAAATGCCTTGCTGAAGTCCAAGAATAATACATCCACAGGCTTTCCCCTGTCCAGTTCTGCTGTTACCCATTCGTAGAACTCCACAAGATTGGTTTGGCATGATCTACCTGGCACAAACCCATGTTGCCGACTATCCAGACCTCCCACTTCCTCCAAGTACACCCCCAATCGTTCCTTTAGTATGCTCTCCATTAATTTTCCCACCACGAGGTCAAACTGATGGGTCTATAGTTACCTGGTGCCTCGACCCCCCTTTGGATTGGCACCACGGCCTCTCGCCAGTCTAGGTACCCTCCCTGTCTCAAGTGCCTGTTGAGAAGCTTCACCGGGTGCAGTCAGTATGTCCGCTAATTCCCATAGTACTCTCAGATGAATGCCATCCAGCCCAGAAGATTTGTCTTTCTTTAGGGGCCTTGAGGGCTAACCACACCCTTTCGGTGGAGATAGCATCATCTGTCCCCTCCACCTTACTGGCCTTTTTATCCTTATCCTGATGTGACACCACTGGGGTACCTCTCCCTCCCTCTTGCTCCATTTCTGTTGCTCCCCTGATCCCACTCACTGCCGCTTCTATCCCCATCGTGCCTTGCTTTGTAGATATCCCATCCCCCTCCCTAGTGAACAGAGAGGCGAAGTACTCGTTTAATACCTCTGCCTGGTCCCTCGCCTCTTCCACCCACCCTCCTTCTGATCTCAATCTGCTGAGATGGCCCTTAGTTTTTCTCTGCTCCCCAATGTACAGGAAGAATCCCTTTTTCCCTCCATGTATCCCCTGTGCCAGCCGTTGCTCTTTACTGGATTTTGCCCCCTCACCATCCGGGTGACTTTTCTAGATGCAAGATGGTACATTTCCTTATTCCCTATCCCCTCTTGTTGTTTTATATTTTTTGTAGGCCGCCTTCTTTTCTCTGACCACTACCTGAACCTCACTGGACCACCAGCATGGTTTATGTGACCTTGCTCCCTTACGTTTCACCTTAGCACAGGTCCTGACTGCCTCATGAAGTCCCCGGTTTATGACCTCCCATCTCTTTTCCACATTTGTCATTGATGTAATCCCCTTCAAGGGATCCTTGAGAATATTTCCCATGCCCACAAAGTCTTCCCCCCTTAAGTCCACTGCCAGTATCCTAGATCTCCCCCCCCTCCCCCCATGCTTATTTGAAACCAGACAGTATTGTGGTGGCTCCCAGTCAGGATCCTCTACAACCAGGTCCTTACAGATCCCCATCTGCCAGAACCACGTCCAGGACATGCCCCTCCTTGTGGACTCCATCATATGCTGTGGTAGAACACATGCTGGCAAGTCCAGCAGCCTCTGCTCCTTGGCCACCTTAGAGGACATGGTTCCCCAGTTTGTACCTGGCATATTAAGGTCCCCCATCAACACCACTCCTTCCCCTTTTGGTCCACACTGGGCAATGATGTTGTCCAGCAAACCATCATCCAGAACATCACCCATCCCAGGGGGCCTATATACCACACCCAGCTTGACCTTATCTCCTGCTGGAGTTTGTAAGGTGACCCATAAGGCCTCCACGTTTCCCTCTGCCTCTTCTACCCTAGGAATTTCTATATCATCTCTAATGAACATAGCCACTCCACCCCCTCTGCCCTCCTTTCTATCCTTGCTAAGCATAGTGTACGCCCGCACATTTAGGTCCCAGTCATGGTTTTGTTGTTACGTTTTTGTGACTGCGTACATCCACCCCCAAACAGCATGGCCTGGAACTCTGGCAACTTGTTTCCCAAGCTCCTGGCATTTACTAACACCACTCCCCACCCTTATCCTGATCCCCTTTGTCAAACCCACCCAGGTTCCTTATACCTCCATCCTCCCTCTACTCCTCAAAACCCCAGTCTGTTTCCCCCCCCAGGGTTTGAAGGCTACTCCCTCATCTGGAGGAGAGGGCTTCTAGTCAGCCCCTCCTTATCCTCCCCTCACAGTTTAAACCCACCTTTCTTGAATGGTAGTCAGACATCCCTGTTTAGGACTTCCTTCCTAATGGGGCAAGATGAAGCCTGTCTGGCATACAGTCCTTGTCCTCCCAGACACCTTTCCAGTTCCTAACACCCCAGACCCACTCTCTTCACCCCACTTCCTGAGCCAGTCATTAACCTCTGTGATCTTCATTTTTTTCTCCACTGAGGCCTTTGGTACTGGCAATATCTCCGAAAAGGAAATGTTGCATCCATTATCCCGACAGACTCTGGCAGAGTCACGGATGGCAATGCAGAACAGAAAGTAGCATTGTACGCCGATGACTCTTTTTTTTTCTTCTGAGCGATCCACAGTCCTCACTACCCTAGTTATTAATGGAGCTGGAGAACTTTGAGACCTTGGCCAGATATAAAATAAATTATTCTGACTTAGAAGCCATTTTGCTTAGTGATACCTCCCCCCTCCCCCCGTGCACTTTCCCATTTGCTTGGGCCAGGACGAATATATTTTGCTACGTAGGCACTCAAGTTTCAAGAGATACCTCTTTCTAATTTAAGAATAACTACATCAAACTGTATAATACTTTCCAAACAGACCTGGCCAGATGAAAACTTTTGTCTCTCACTCTATTCGGTAAAGTACAAACCATAAAAATGAATGTTCTGCCCTGCTTTTTTTGTTCCAGACTTACCCATTACAATCCCTAAAGCTTTTTGGAGTGATCTAACAAAATTGTGCAACAATTTTTATGGTCTGGGAAATGTCCTAGACTATCCAAAACAATACTGCAGGCTCCATGTCATTTGGGGGGGCTTGCTCTCCCCAACTTTTCATTGTATTATCTGGCAGTGCAAGGCCCTCAGCTATGCACATGGGCTAAGAGACAAGCTGACTTAGGTTGGTATCCAACAGAAGCTGCCCCAGTTTCAGGTTGGGCCCTCTGGACCCTCTCCACGAGTGTAATCCCCTCTTGCATATGGTCCCGGATCCACAATCCATGGGTCAAGCATTTGTTAAGAATCTTGTTGTGCCTCAGGAAACTAACACATACCCCCAACGCTATTGGCCCTCAACCCAGCTAAATGTACTGTGGCTATAACTGAAACCAAGTACCTAAGATTTATGTTGGGAAATGGGCAAGTCAGGCCCTGAGATTAAGAAAATAGAAGCTGTGACAAGGTGTCCTATCCTCCAAACAAAACAAAAACATGTTAGATCATTCCTGGGCTTGGCAGTTTACTATCAATGGTTCATCTCTAATTTTGCCAGAGTAGCTACCCCATTTACATATTTGACTAAGAAAAGGTGTTCTAATAAAGTCAGCTGGAGCCCAGCTTGTGAAGGAGCTTTCAAGTCGATTGAGGCTGCCCTTTGTTCTGCTCCTGTTTTAAAATGCCCAGATTTTACAGTCCCATTTGAGGTATAGACAGATAGAAACATAGACTTTGATGGCAGATAAGGACCACTTAGACCACCTAGTCTGCCCATTTCCCTACCTACAGGATAAGCTGCAGATTCTAGTTAACCAACATCCTATTTCATCCTACCCCCCGCACAAGAATTGCCTTATGTCTGTCCCATGCATTCTTGAATTCTCTCACAGTTTAGACCCACAACCTCCTCGGAGGCTGTTCCATGCATCCACCACCCTCTCTGGAAAAATACTTCCTCACATTGCCCCTGAGCCGTCCCCCCTCTATCTTCAAATTGTGTTCCCTTGTTCTTGAACATCTCTTTTTCTGAAAGATGCTACTCTCTTGGACTTTGTTGATTCCACTGAGGTACTTAAAAGTTTTTATCATGTCCCCCCTCTCCCTCCTTTCCTCAAGGGTATACATATTAAGCCCCTTTAGCCTCTCCTCGTATAGCCTCTTTTGCAGACCCTGCACCATTTTAGTTGCCCTCCTCTGGACTGCCTTCATCCTGTCTATGTCCTTGTGGAGATGGGGTCTCCAGAACTGAATGCAATACCCCAGACGGGGTCTCACCAACTGTCTGTACAGAGGGATAACAACTTCCTGTTTTCTGCTGGTGATGTCTCTCCCTATACATCCCAGTATCCTCCCAGCCCTCCCTACTGCCTTCTCACATTGCCTGCCAAATGTAAGGTCCATCAGATATGATTACCCCAGGTCCCTTTCCTTTTGTTGTTATTACTACCTCCCCCGATTGGATAATCCTCCCTGGGTTTTTGTTTCCCAGGTGCATTATTTTATACTTCTTTGCATTGAATTCAAGCTGCCATACTTCTGACCATTCCTCTAGCCTCACTAAGTCCCTTCTCATCCTTTCCATGCCTCCTTGTGTATCAACCCTGTTGCAGATCTTTGTGTCATCTGTAAAGAGGCATACTTTTCCTTCCAGTCCCTCTGCAATGTCACTTATAAAGACATTAAAAGGACTGGACCCAGTACTGAACCCTGCGGTAACCCACTAGTAACCCCCCTTTCTTCAGAGTGGTCTCCGTTTACAATTACCTTCTGTGTCCTGTTGTCCAGTCAATATTTTACCCAGGCTATCACCCTGGGACCCACTCCCAGGCTGGTTAATTTGTTTATTAATCTTTTGTGTGGGACTGTGTCAAATGCCTTGCTAAAATCTAGGTAGGCCATGTCCAAAGACCCTCCCTGGTCTACTACTTTGGTCGCCCAGTCAAAGAAATTAATTAGATTCATCTGACATGACCTTCCCACTGTGAACCCATGCTGCCTTGGGTCCTGTGCCCCACTGGCCTCTAGGTACTCAATAATTCTTTCCTTCAGAAGTGATTTTATCACTTTCCGTACCACAGAGGTCAAACTGACAGGTCTGTAGTTTCCTGCCTGTCTTGCTCCCACTTTTGTGAAGAGGAATCATAGCTGCCTTCCTCCAGTCCTCAGGTACCACACCATCCTCCCATGATTTGTTAAAAAGGGTAGTCAGTGGTGTTACTAGTTCTCCCCTTAATTCTTTTAGAATTCTGGGGTGAATCCTGTCAGGCCCCATTGCTTTGTTCACCTTCAGTTTTAGGAGTTCTTTCAGAACCCTTTCTTCTGTGAAAGGACTGGGATTGACCCCCCATCCAGAGTGCTTCTGTTAATTGGATTAGGTACCTCCCCTTCCTCCTTTTTTGTGAATACTGAGCAGACGTATTTGTTCAGTATCCCTGCTTTTTCACTGTCCCTCTCTGCCCACCCACCATCCATTCTATTCAGCCTCATTATCCCTTCCTTTGTCTTTCTATGCTCCCTGACATACCTATAAAAGATTTTATCCCCCTTCTTAAACAAGTTGGCTATCTTTTCCTAAGTTTGGACCTTTGCTATTTTGACTTCCCTCTACCCTTCCTTCTGCCTTAACTTGTACAGTTCTCTATCCTGCTCCTTCTGTGTTTCCTTATACTTCCTGAATGCTATCTGTTTCTCCCTAACCTTCCCTGCCACCTCTTTTAAGAACCATAGTGACTTTTTCTTTCATTTTGATTTGTTTATTTGCTTCACACAAAGGCCTGTTGCCTCTGTGATGGCAGTTTTTATGTTTCCCCATTGTTGCTCCACCCCTCCTTCTAGCCTGTTTGCTAGTGCTTTTCTAAGGCATGTTCCCATCTTGCCAAAGTCAGCCATCCTGAAGTCCAGTACCCTCACATTTGTATAGCTTGACTCTGTAGTTGAGTTTATTGTGAACCACACTGTTTGGTGGTCACTTGTTCCCAGATGGCTACCCACTTCTAGATCTGAGATCCTCTCACTGTCCCCATTTGAGAGTACGAGGTCAAAGATTGCTCCTTCATGAGTAGGTTCTAAAACTAGCTGTCTGAGGCATGCCCCCTGTAGGACATCGAGAATGGCCCTGATCTTGGATGTGGCTGCAGCAAAGGTGTTCCAGTTAACATGTGGCATATTCAGGTCCCCCATCAACAATATCTCCCCTTTCTCTGCCATCCTACGGATGACTTCTGTCATATCCTTGTCCATTCCTTCCCCATGAGATGGGGTCTGTATACAACCCCTGTGCGGATTGTGGTGCCATTTCCAATCTCTAAGGTGACCCACAGTGCCTCCTCTTCTCCCTGTTTACTCTTTTGTTCCATTGCTTTTATCCCTTCCCTTACATAGAGAGCCTCTGAGCCTGGCATTGGGGCTGTACTCAGCCAGACAATACAGGGAAGAATATTATATATATACATACAGTATGTGTATATATATATATATATATATATATATATATATACATACACTACCTACAAATATTCTATGCAAAAAAACTGCATTAATGCATCATTTAGGGTTAAAACACAAAAGTCAGGAAATGAAAACTCTTTAGGGTTGCCCTCCCCAGATCTGCCAATCATCCCAAGATTGACAGATGATGGGGTGTGTCATTAGGGTTGTGAGGCTTTAATGTCACCCCATTCCATGTATATTGACAAGGGACAGCAAAAAAGAATGGGGTGACATTTAGGCCTCACAACCCCAATGACACACCCCGTCATCTGTCAATCTTGGGATGATTGGCAGGTCTGGGGGAAGGGGCAACCCTAAAGATTTTTCATTTCCTGACTTTTTGTGTTTTAACCCTAAATGATGCATTAACGCAATTTTTTGCATAGAATTTCCTTACTTTTTGAGAAAGAATACAAAAGTAGAAAGTTGCACAAGTTGGTGGAAGCGTGGGGTCCAAATGGCTATGTTACACACCTAATGACTAAAAAGTACATTGACAGCAGCAAGGCCAGGTACCGTACAAATTTCAAACCACTACCACAATGGAAAACACTGCAGAATGTGAACTGCGCCACACAATATAGCCACAAAAAATATTTTCTCCAACATGTAACCACCATAATTCACATCTACAGAACATGCAGTCAACATCCTCCAAATTTCAAGTAAAAAGACCAAACCATTTCCGAGATATTTAAACTTAAAGATTGTGAAAATTGGTCTATCTGTTCCATTATAAAATCTGGCCATCTTGTCCCTCCCTCGCAATCAAGATGATGATCAAAGAATCTCACTATCAAAGAATTTGCAGGCTCGTGATCAAAGAATTTGCAGGCTCACAATCAAAGAATAAAAAATGTTGAAACTCGAGTTTTTGGCAGAAGTACATGAAACCACTGCCATGCCTCGATAGAACGAAGACCCCTGAGCAAAACCCACCCTCATTTGTATTCCTAGGCCACCCCTGGGCTGAGAAATTTGAATTTTTCAAAGGTCCATCTAGTCGCACCCTTGCGATGCAAGATCGAAGTAAAAGAATCTCGCAGTCAAAGAATTTACAGGCTCATGATCAAAGCATAAAAAATGGTGAAACTCGAGTTTTTGGCAGAACTAGATGAAACCACTGCCATGCCTCGATGGAACGAAGCCCTCTGAGCAAAATCCACCCTCATCTGTGTTTCTAGGCCACCCCTCAGCTGAGAAAATTGTATTTTTACCTCGCGATGCAAGATCGCGGTCAAAGAATCTCACGGTGAAAGAATTTGCAGGCTCAAGATCAAAGATCGTTAGCGATTCACAATCAAAGAATTTAAAATGTTATAACTCTATTTTTTGATGATTTTACATCAAACCAAAGGCATAGGTTGATAGATCAAAGCCCCCTGAGTAAAACCCATGCAGGTTTTACTTCAGGAGTGACCCCTGAGCCGAGACGTTTGATTTTTTACAATGGGATTTACAAAACAAGATGGCGGACCTCATAATCAAAGAATTCTCAGGGACAAAGATTCTTTGACCTCGAGGCTGCAAATTCTTTGACCACCAGGTGGGACGAGATGACCCAAACCCCATTCTTTGTTCACAAAACAACCATTTAAATTTTTCCATTGACTTATCATGGGAGCTTAAAAGTGCTATAACTTTTGAACGGCTTAATATTTTTTCACCAGATGAAAAGCAGCATGTTCAGCCAGCCAAGCTCTTTCAAATGAGCCATCTCATAGAGCAGCATGCCACACAATGGCCATGCAGGGCCATGGGCAAAATCCCCCAAACTGCCTTCATAACTGGCAAAAGGTGCATTTTTCAGTGTTTTGGTGCGCAAAGACCGTAAATCCGACCAAAACAAAATTTGGCAAATCAAGAGATCTACCATGCCACACCATGCATACCAAATGTCAGGCAAATCTGTTGAAGGGGTCCAAAGTTATTAATATGCAACATTTTGACTTTAACATAGCCTTCATAACCCTAAATATAGGGGCTCGACTACACCCCTATAATATATATATATATAAATATATGCAGAATATTTATTTATTTATTTAAGAGTTTTACCAGGGAGGCATGCTGAGCAGCGTACTGCTCGATTCTAGATACGTCCTGGGGGAAATACAGAAATAATAGAGAACAATGCTAGTAATAATAATAATAGGACAGCAATGGTAAGAATACAGTGACAATAATATAAGTGCAGCTGTGCAAACTAGGTCACGGAGGATAAAACAACAAGCAGTGCAGCCACTACAAGGATACACATAACAGAGAAAGGTGAGGCGTGAGACTTGAGCTCAAATCACAGAATGCTGCAGTTTACTGCAGGGGCCAGTGTAAGTCAATGGCAATTAAGCCCTTTTGTCATGCAGGATTTTGTGACATGTCATTATTGCAAGTTACTGCGCTTCATCATGGCTGACACATATATAAACAATATGTAGGAAACTACATGAAAGAGAACAAAAATATTCTACCACAGAAAAACAATGCTTGGCTGTTAGATGGGTCATAGAAGCACTACAATTTTATCTGCTGGGTGCTGAGTTCAAACTGACTACATATGATAACCCCCTTTGCTGGATACAACAAATGAAAGACAGAAATCCACAAATTAGAGGTGGTATCTTGCCTTTCAGCCCTATCATTTTACTGTGCAACATGACCTGGTGCCCAACACAAAACTGCAGCTGTCTGTTGCCACGTGAAGATTACCTAGAACAGAGAGTGAAATATCATTATTATCTATTAATGGACTTCATGTGCAACAGACCAAAGATGTTATAAAATTCATGATGTGATGTTTGTAAATCACCTGCCTGTATAATTCATTTATTTGTGTCTGATCTGGATAAACCTGAAGTTTTAAAAAAAATGCAGCTGTGTAGGCATGGAGCAGATGTAAGACATGTATAAATAATGCTGAGAAAGGTATCTCAGATGTTAGATATTATTTAATCCCTGGGTGTATGTGCATGAACATATATCTATAGCGAGAGAGAAGAACTTGAAGAAATGTTTTTCTATTGTTCAATAGGGACCCTGGGGTGGAGCTTCTGTAAAGGGTGGGTGAAAGCTCCCATTGCTCCAGCATGCTTGAGTATATGAAAACCAGTTAACCAAAAAGTCATTGGTTTCCTCCTGAACAGAGGTGTGCATGGTAGAGCTGGTCATCTTATTTAGGAATTAGAGGGATTTCTAATTTATATTTTTAAAGCCTGTTGCACAGCATTCTAACGATTCTATACTGTACTATCCTCTCCCTGTTATACCAGGATGGCTACCTACAGAACTCCTCTATCTTTTTTTTTCTTTACTCTGTTTCCTTCTCAGGCCCCTCTAAAATGCATCCTGCATGGCTGAAAGTGACCAAACAATGTAATAGCTAGCTAGCACAGTTCCATTTGCCAATATAAAAACAGATACCCATTGTTATAGTAAATATTTGTACATTTAAAATATAAGCCATTTTCTGCTGCACTGTTGTTATGCAGAAAATATAATATAAAATATGTTTGATTGACTAAGTACATTGAAAATGTTATATACTACATAGTGGTTGGTGTCTAAGAAAGCCAGATTTTGTATAAATGAAGTTTCCCTCAATAGTGAAAAAGCAGGAGGACGATGTAAAAAGATATTTCTTCATGTTGTTGAATAAGAAAATGGATGTTTTTCCTTCTCCTTTTATGGAGAATACATTTATTTTATTTTAAATTCATAATGGTTTCTGATATAAACAGCCTTGGGTTTTCAGTCTGCCTGGAGCCAGTAGCAAACAGCTTTGGTTTTTCAGTCTGCATGGTACTACCTAGAGACAGCCTTTGTTTTTCAGTCTGCATGATGTCTTAAAAACAGTTGCAAACAGCCTTGGTTTTTCAGTCTACCAGGAGCCTGGGAGAGGGAAGAACATGCAGTCTTCATGTCCTCAAAGCAATCTGAACAGCAGCATAACTCTGGTGTAATAGTTGGGGGGAACTCTACCATGAGAGGATTTTACAGTAAGTTATTCAAGATTGCAATTATGAAATGTTAGGGGGGACCTGTCCCCCCCCATCCTCCCTATGAATGTGCCCCTGAATCTGAAGCTCAGATGAAAAAAGGATCCCAGCGTTGTTATGTGATCCTGACTGTTGCATCCAGACTAATGCTATGTAATGGTTTATTTTCTTTTATTTATTTTTATTTCCTTGTGTTTTTTCATTTTTGGAACCTTGTTGAAATAAAATCATGCAGCAAGTGGGTTGTACCATTATACAAATTGAATCAGTGTCTGTTTTACACCCACACTCTGAGACACCACCCTGTGTTTAGATGACTCACCACTGACTGGCAGCTTTGATGAGTTTTCTCTTTCCAAAATTTCAGGTGAAAACACTAGATTTTTTTTAGCTCAGCTTCCCTGTTTTGAGTTCTCCAAGGGGTGGCTTAATATGCCTTAGCCACATGAAAGGGGGTTATCTCTGGAGTTAGTGGCAAATTGGAAGTTAACCTCTCTGAGACTAACCCCCTTACATTATCTACTTCATCCTCTCAGGAACCTCAAGTAATCAAATGTTGTGGGCTTAGAATTGGTTGTCTTGGTTACTAGATGGACCAGCAGTAACCGATTCTCTTTCAATAATTTCCCCATCACCAGTACTGCTTTTTCAGCATCTCCAGCAGTTTTTTTTTTAATTGCAAGTCAGTTTCATCCATTCTGTGCTGTTCTGAGGTAGAGCTCTCATTCATGCAATCTATTTTCAGGTCAAAGTCTTACACAGACTTACAGAGCTGCTAAGTAAGCAATAAGACACGATGGGGTGTGCATTAGACATTTCTAACGTATGGCCAGGGGCGTAGTGAGGCATGAGGCTGCAGACCGAGTGCCTTCAGCCCCTGACCATGTGTTAGAAATGTCTAAAGCACACCCCTGGAGTGTCTTATTGCACTTAGAAAATGGGGCACTGTATTTTACATCTTAAAAAAAATGAATTTGTATGGTTAAATGTAAAGGTTTTAGTTATTTTGAGGTAAAATAGTTCCTCCACCTGTATTATTGTGCTGGGTTTTTTTGAACTCAGGTCTTGTGTCCCACTATAGCCTCGATAGTTATAATTGGTGGGTGGTTGTCATGGTTACCCTGGCCATCCCCACCCCCCCCACACACACAGAGCGCTTTAATTCTTTACTTATATTAATTTTTTTTGTTTGTTTGTTTGCTTGTTTGTTTTGTGAGGCATAATGATGAGCTAGAGAGTGCCTGGTGGGTGGTCAGTGGGCTGAGATGAGAAGCACAGATCTAATGGGATCTAACAGGATGTCAGCTTTGACTTTGTAATGTAAGCCTGATTAATGTTAAAGTAAGAAAATAAATGTGCAAGGTGTTCTTTTTTTCAGATACTGCCTTTACATTTATTACTGGTGAGCAGGTGAGGTGAGGCAGAATGGCGAGCTAGACAGTGCCTGGTTGGTGATCAAGGAGGTCGAGATGAGAGCACAGACATAACGGCAGCTGTGCCTTTGTGGTGCACACCTGCTCTTGTGAAAAAAGCAGAGGTGAGCAGGATGTTGTTTCCTTTTTTTTGCTGTTTGTGGAGCTGCTTACTAATGCCAGTGGTAGCTAAGAGAAGCTGGGCTGCTGGCATGACTGACTGGAAGCCAGGCAGAGGAGGGGGCTGTAGTTTTAAGTAAAAGCGAGCAGCAAAGGGGCAGGTTGGCTTTGGGAGGAGAGCTGCGATCTGAAAATAAAAACAAATAAAGCAAAATACTTTTTTTTTTTTAATTGGTGTATACATTGCTGATTGTGGAGTGTTTATTACAAGGAAGAGAACTGATGGCGGGCAGTCAGGATCAGTAATAACCGAGCTAGTGGGGGAAAACAATGGCAGCAATTCAAAATATGAACATTCCATTTGCCTCTTAATACCTGTTTTTTTTTTTTACCTAGGACTGTGGTTACTTGAACTTGTTGCAAGTTGTGCATTAGACACTTCTAATGCACAGCTATCAACCAATCAAAATACAGGATTTTCATTACCCATTTAATAAAGTGTTTTGCAGACCTGCTGAAGTGTTTTATTAATCGTCCCTAGAGATACCTTGGCCTCCCCTCTTTACTTGAGCCCATCAATCATGAGGCCTCCTTCTGCCTGCTGGCCTCCACTGAAGGATTGCCTGTCTTGAAAAAGTAAATTGAGTTTTACTTTGAACCCACTGTGGCTTAGGGAAGACCCATCTTGGGCTAAGGACTGTGCTGAAGATGGTAGCACTGCTGTATGTCTGAAAATCCCTCAAGTAAAATGGATTTTATCTGTTTTAGGGAAGTTTCATAGGGATCTCACTTCCACTCCATTTTGTTGCTCACAAGCAGCCCCTTGGAGGGTGTTTCTAATCAAAGATATATGGTAGCTCTAACATCTGAAAACAATTGCAGGCTACATTCCACTCCTACCGGGTCAATATAGCAAATGAAAGACAGAGTGGTGAACATACCTCTCAACCTCCTGCCTCACAAATCAAGGACAAGGCTTAAAAAAATCAGGGACAAACGACCAAAATCAGGGACACATCTTCAAAATTGGTGATATCCTCTCAGAAAGCTGGTAGACTAAGTGGCTTAATGTAAAACACATTTTCTAAGGAAGAACAAGTCTGTAGCTTTAATATTTGACATTATTTTGTGCTTACAACTCCCATTGGTTGCTCAAGGAAACACATTTTTTAGGAGGGACAGTGTAAAATTTTAAGGCAAAATCAGGGACATCCCTGAAAATCAGGGACAGTTGAGAGGTATGGTGGTGAATACTTGTAGTTTCAGCAAAAGGGGTAGAGCAGCACTAGTAAAAGAGCGTACCCCTTTCATTCTATGCTCTTACGTGGTGTCATCAAGTTGCTGTGTGCTGGGGCTTGGTCAAGCCGCTCCCCTGGTGGAGTTGCTAGGGTGCCAGCACACAGCAGAATGGGAGACCTGGGACTATAGCTCGGTTCCCCCCAGGTCTTCCTGTGCTGCAACTTTTTACAGATTTTTTCTTTCTAAAAAAAACAACTCTACCCCCAACAGTATTTTTCCCCATCTCCAATGTCTGCACCGCCCCCCCCACCCGAGTTTGTTATTTAAATTCTGGCAGGTAAAGGAGGCAAAACCCCTATAAAAAAACAAGAGGCCCACAGAATGTAAAGGCATGCCCTGCTTGTGTTTGTCTGTGTTTTGCCCGATGATATTTATTTATTTATTTACGAGTTTTACCAGGAAAGCATACTGAGCAACATGCTCGATTCCAGATCCAACCTGGGGGCCAAGACCCACTTACATATTAGTAATGCTTAGACAGTACAGAGTTGTGCAAAGGATTGTACATTACATTTGTGTGGGAAAAAATTACATAGTGGGGGAAAATTACAGCCAAGGTAGGATACATACAATCAGTATAAAGAATACAGAGGGTAGATACTGTTCAGTACATATGAGATTATAGCAGTGAGACATTTGAGCAAAAATTCTTAACTGAAGCAGGAGCAACTGGAGGTGAAATGTGCTCTGAGTAATTGGTTCCGTAGGGAGGTATTTGGTGCGTGTCGGATGGGGGCAGGTAGGGCTTTCCAGGTCTGAGGTAGGCGGTAATTAAAAGCGGCCTGGCCTTTGGATGTGCACATAAACGGGACATGGAGCAGTTTATGGTCAATCCATCTAAGGGAGTACGTTGGTGACGGTTGTTGGGAGAGGGCAGAGGTCAGGTAGGGAGGAAGGGAGTTGGACCAGTATTTGGCTGCGAATCTGGCGCAGTTGGATTGTCTGCGGTCATGTAGGGATGGTAGAGTTAACGAGCTACAGAGATCACAGTGGTGTGTTGCAGTGCACGCTCTTATGGTTGCAGCATTAAGTGCTACGCAATGTTTCTGTGCACGATTATGATGCCGTGCCCGTTCAACTAACTTGCATTTAGCTTGTATGAGCAAGGTGAGCAGTGACTACTAATTCATTCCCTAAAAAACTAGAATTTAATTTCACAGGTTAGAGGTACTACAGAAATGCATTCTTGATAGCATTTAACATTCTGGGAAGCAAGTTTTATAGGGGTTACATGATGGGTAACTGGAATATGGGAAATATTTGCTTGAGTGCAGAGTGACCTCTATTAATATCACGAGTGGTGAAGCCATCAGTGATATTATCTGAGGTCTGCACGAATGCAAATATTTCCTGTATTCCGCAGTCACACATCATGTGTGCAATTTATACAGTAGGGTCTCAGAGTTTTGCTAAGTTCGTTGTTTTAGTATTTTTATTTACTTTGCTTTTTGTTTGTCAGGGTTTATTCTGTGGTGCAGTGTTGAATCTGATGGTTTAGTTCCTGGTGTGCGAAGTTAAGGGGCACAGCATTCACTGTGAGTGACTAAGTTTTGTATGCGGGAGGACCAGACAGTTCTTGGAAGATGGCGGCTTTCTTTTCGGTGTCCCGAGTTTCAGGGTCAGCTTTGTGGTAGAATGATATTTTCATTTGTGCTGTTGTGCTTTTTGCTTTTAGTTTTTGTTTTACTGTGGTGCTGAGCAAGGTTGTAGTTGGGTTGGCATGCAGGGGGGTATTTTTTACTTAATACTGGAGCATGTTTTTTTGGGGGGGAGGTTACGGACACTGTAGGAACAGTATGGTTGAGTGTCCAGTTTACTAATTCATGCAGATGAGGTAAAGTGCGCTTTTCACATTCTACGCTGGTTATATGAGTAAGGAATTGTGGAGTGTCTGATGCTGTGTTTTGTTATATATTTGTGTATGAGATATCCATGGAGGCAGTTGACATTCTTTGGGATATTTAGCTCTGTTGTATTTTTTACTTTCGTTTTCCAAAAGTAGGCTGGTGTTCTGGGGCTCTTACATATCTGGAGTGGTTTATTAAGTTGGTGACATATCCACAGTGCAGTTTATTTCAGGTTATACCACTGTGGATAAGTCATTGCTAGCTTATAGAATGGGGGTGAGTTTACATATATTCTTGATTGCATATACACTGTCCCCTATTGTATAAATATAAATTCTCTCTCTGGGTTGCATTGAGGACCAGATAAATTATTGTAAAGTGTCCTGCATTTCACTCCCCTTCCTCCCACAAAAGGGTACTGCTATTTTCCGTACAAATGAAAAATGGTGTGTTTGTCATCAAATAAAAAGAAGTAGCACTTGAAACTCAATTATTTCTTAACATGAATATTTGGCCATCAGTCAGAGGAGTTTCTGTTGAGTACCTCCGTACAACAGCAGCCAGCAACCTGAATCTCCTCAGGCACTCTCAGGTGTTGCAAACTATGAAACCAGTCTGGGCCAACTTAAAACATACATTACATCATGAGCTAGTTTGCAAGCTTTTGTGATAGCTTTACACAGTCTGAAAATATGTTATTGACATATATACTGTAGCAAACAAATACACAGATCTCACCATAGAATTATAAAAATACTTATTGCATTGGACAAGCATAATGTAGAAACACAGACAATGATGGCAGAAAATGGCCAACGGTCCAGCCAGTCTGCCCCAAGATCCCTATTTAGCCCTGGGATCTACTGTCCCTCCAGAGTATTAGCCCTCCCCATCCTTTCACCCATTCCCCTCCCATCTACTGCTGCCCTGAGCAACCACTATACCCTTCATTCTGTCCCAACTGTGCTTGAACCCATGAACAGTTTTAGCACCCACCACTTTGGCAGGCAGACTGTTCCATGGCTCCACCACCCTTTCTGTAAAATAATACTTCTTGTCCCTTCTGAGCCTTTCTTATGTCAGTTTCCACTCATGTCCACATGACCATGAACTAGTATTCAAGCTAAATATTTCCTCACAGTTCACCTTGTTAATTCTTTTTAGGAACTTGAAGTTCTTTATCATATCTTCCCTCTCCCTTTTGGTCTCCAGTGAGTATATATTCAGTGCATTGAGACATTCCTCATAGGACCTGTCCTGTTGGCCCTGAATCATTTTTTTTTACTCTGCACTGCACCACCTCTATTCTATCTCTATCCTTCCTGAGATGAGGCCTCCAGAACTGGGCGCAGTACTTAAGGTGTGGCTTCACTAAGAATCCACATAGGGGAAGTATTACCTCTTCCCTTCTGCTGTTGATACCCCTCCATATACATACCAGCATCCTACTTGCTTTACTATATGTCTTGTTGCACTAACTCGATTGTTTGAGGGAGTCACTGATGATAACTCAAAGGTCCTGTTCCTCATCTGTTCTGTTAAGTCTCACCCCACCCATCCAGTACTCTGTCCTGGGGTTCTTATTCCCTAGGTGCATTACCTTGCACTTTTTTGGCACTGAATTTGAACTGCCAAACCTTAGACCACCCATCTAGCTTTTGTCCATCACCCTGCATTTCCATGATTCCCTTATTGCTATCACCTTCACACAGAGCTTAGTGTCTTCTGTCAGGAGACACAGCCTACCCCAGATATCCTCACCAATGTTTCTAATGAACATATTGAAGAGGACTGGTCCCAAAAGCGATCCCTGTGGTACCCCACTCATAACCTCCCTCTCTGATGACTTGATCCTGTTGACAACAACCCACTGCTGCCTCCTTTTAGCCAGTTATTACCCAGTTAACTATGACCTTAGCCACACCCAGATATTCCATCTTCTTCAGAAGGTGTCTATTTGGCACTGAGTCAAAAGCCTTGCTGAAGTTGAAGTAGAGCAAATCCACAGTGTGGCCCTTATCCAGCTCCCTCATCATCCAGTCAAAGAAAACTATCAAGTTAGTCTGAAAAGACTTCCCTGCCATGAAACTATACTGTTTACTATCCTGGAGCCCATTGCTCTCCAAGTAGTCCACAAGGTCCTCTTTGAACAGTGACTCCATCATCTTCCCTATAACAAAGGTATGACTGACAGGTCTGTAGTTCCTTACATGTTCCTTGTCCCCGATGCAGTGGAACTACATCTGCCACCCTCCAGTCTTTCAGAGCTACCATGTCCTTAGAAAGCTGTTGACTAGACCTACCAAGGGTTCAGCTAGTTCTGCTGCCAGTTCCCTGAGTAACCTCAGATGCAATCCATCTGGTCCCAGGGCCTTATCTATTTTTAGTACTACCAGAACTTTCTGGATCCTTTCACTTATAAATATTGACTGCCTTATCTCCAGGGCCCCCTTAGTGGTCACTCTGATGCCACTTTCTGTAAAGAGTCCACCATTCTCCTTAGTGAAACTAAGCTAAGACGGTGGCCTTTTGCCTATCCTTCTCTATCACCCTACCACCCTCAACTAACCTTATGATTCCCCCTCCTCTCTTCCTTTTTTCCCCTAATATATCAGAAGAACTGTTTTTCTCTGTTTTGACCCTCTCCACAATATGTAGCACTGTGTCTGCGTTTGCTTCCCTAACCACCTTCTATGCCTCACATTTTTTCTGTATGTATTCTCCCCATTCTTGCTCCCCTGCTTTTCTTTATACTTGTAGACAGCCTTGTTCTTTGCCCTTACCACTTCCTGGATGCTTGCCAAGAACCATAACAGTCTCTTAAACTTGCTCTTTTTGATTATCATTCTCATGCATAACTTAGATTACTGGAGAATGGCTCTCTTAACTGCCCCCCAATCTCTCTTCTACCCCTCATGTTGTCCACCCTTACTAAATTTTCTCTGACCAGCTCTGCCAGGTTTCTGAAATTCAGGATCTCAGCTCTCAATTGGGATTTTCTGGATCCAAGGGCAAGTTCAAACCAAAAGAAGTTATGGTCACTGTTCCCCAGTGGCTCCACTATTCCCACAAGTCCAATCACCTCCAAGCTGATGAGCACCACAGTGAGAATTGCAGTCTGTCTGGTGGGTTCCTTAACTAGCTGTACCAGCAGACAGTCCTGAAGTCCAGCAAGACCTGCGTTCTGGTGAGTCTAGCCACTGGAATATCCCAATCAATGTCTGGCAGGTTCAGATCACCAATTACCACTATTTCCCCCTTTGCCACACCTCTTTCAAGTTCTTACCCGAGCTTTCTATGCCTCTCTTCCCCTTTCCCCAGAGGTCTATAGGTCACCTTCAAGCATAGTTTCTTGCCTGAGAATGCTGTGAGTTGCACCCACAGCAACTCAGTCTCTCCATTGCTACCCCTGATGCATACATCTTCTGCCACCTTGATGCCCTCCTTGACAAAAAGGTTACTCTTCCCCCCTCTATACCTGTTCTTCTATCCCTCATAAACAATGAGTTCCCAGGGACCTTCATGTCCCTGTCATTATTTTTTGAAACCTGTGTTTCTATGATAGCCATTGGGTCCACCTCAGTGTCTACCATTAGCGCCTGGAGCATGCTGACTTTATTGCCAAGGATCCCGGCATTAAAGCATACCTCCTTCCATCTGACCACTGATTCTTTATTGCTACTACAATACCCTTGTGCTTTCCTTATTCTAGCCTCCTTTTGTTGTTTTTTTTCTTTTGGTGTTTGCACACTTTGAACTACCCCTCTCTTATGTCTCCTCACCCAGCCCAGTTGCAGCCACAATCCCCTTTATACCCACTGCATTGCTACAAGCCCCCAAATGTGAGGGAGTACTAGCAATCCCCTTCCTCTCACCTGTCACCATGGTTCCCCTAGTTTCAGTCTCCCCCACAGTCAGTTCAAAGTCTGATACAGACATCAGGTTATATACAGTTTAAAACAACACATTAATGAAGATACTTATTTTTTTCAGCACAGCAGTATATTGTTTAAGACTGCAAGGTACCCGTTTGTCCCAGCAACCTGCCAGAAACATTGTTTTTCTCCTGAAAGAATTAGCAACAATTCCTGCATTGATGTGTAGACTTAAGAATTGCACACATTATTTCACAACAATTCTGCAGATTAAGCCTGAGAAAATATTTGGACTTCAAGCCAGTCTGTTATAGGTGATTTATTTATTTATTTAGGTTTTGTTTACCAGGTAGGTGCCCTAGACATAGACTACCTATTTTCAGGCATGACCTGGGAGAGTTACAAAGCAAGAGAAGGCATAATACAAGAAAGGAAGAATGACAATTGAAATTCCAGCATTAGCACACATGACAAAGGATGCAGACATATAAGTAAGACAAGTGAGAAGCAGAATAATTCAAGTACTAAGAGCCATACGTGCAGGAATACTTGGGGTAAAGGGGTAGATGGGAGAGATGGGGTACAGCACAGGAGCATCTGTCATTGGCAAAGACAAAAGAGTGAAGCTCCTTCTTAAAGGTCTGATGTGACAGCCACTGGGTTCACCTCATTGTTTGCCATTAGTACCTGGAGCTTGCTGACACTGAATGTGTTATTTTAAACTGTGTATGATCTCTTTATTCACAACATTGGGACAAATATCCAAGCTCAGGGACATTTCTTTAAGAAATTGACATATCAGTTAAAAAAAACTGCAACAGCATTTGGTTTGGCAACAAAAAAGCATTTCCAGATGGAGAACCAGAATGTAACATCAACGTGTGGCAGTACCATATTTTGTTATTCAAATCCCAACGCCTCAGTCATAGAAATGTCAATTTTAGGAGGGAAAGAAGACATTTTTAATCAAAATTAGGGACATTGCTAACAATTAGGGATACCTGTGAGGCACAGTATGGAGTTTATTGTCACAGTTACAGATACAGTACTGGTTAAAACATGACTATTGTATGTACAATGAATATAAAATATTGTCCTAAAAACAAATCCTATTCCCCACAAGTGGCAGCAGTGTCCAAAATGTTCTATTTTTTTTTATTTAAAACTTAGACCCTCCTTTTTCATTCATAGTGAAAAACTGAAAATGGAAACACCCTGGTAATGTCAGCAGTGAACTATAAATGACACAACATATCCAACAGCAGAAGGCTGAACCATGTAAACAAGTTCCCAAAAATAATTTTGCACTGGCAATAAAAATTAATTTAGATACAGAAAAGTATACACAAAATATCATGTGTCTGCTCTTGTGAGCTAAGACTGTATAAATGATATGGTCTTTTACTTAACATATTACAGAAAGAGTAGCAGTGTTCATGGTAACAACCCCTTGCAGAAATGAACTTTGCTCTAGCTTCACTGCCTAGTATATAAACAGGCAAACAGAGGTTTTAATTAGATATGGTCACATGGTCATTTTATGGAAATCATGTACTCACTGGAGTCCAGAAGAGAGAAGGGCAACATGGTAGAGACCTATAAGTTCCTACGAGGAATAAGCAGGCTGAACAGAAAGGACTACTTCACCAGGAATAAGGGCAGTAATGAGAGGACATGAAGAGAAGCTGGTAGGGGGAACATTTAACGAAGGTCCCTTCTATCCATATCTGGTCACTGTCCAGGTGGAAGTAAAAGATCCCATGGCATTTATCAAAGAAGAGTAGGGGGAACTGTATTGAATCAAAACAAAACAAAAATCATAATTCAATCCATACAATATAAAGCAAGTTTTAAACCCAAATTACATTTGAATTCGTAACAGAAGACACAAATTCAGAGCAACATATAATAATATTAAAGATCAAAGAAATAATGAGCAAGAATTACTTAGAAACAAAAAAAACTTTTCAATGTGTGTGTGACACTGGGAGTATAAACTTACTTAACATAGTTCAATTGTAATCCATGGAAGGGCACCACAATATTCTTGAAATAGCCTATCTGTTAAGTGTTGTGATTCCTTCTGGCATATGTTTTTCGAACATCTGAATGCGCCAGCAGAAACAGACCACCCGCTCTATCTAAGTCTGCTGGAGTGTGCAGCTAGCACCCCGAGTTTGCAGCTGCCCCACCCCCTCTCCTTTGTTATCCCAATGCCACCCCCACCTCTCCCATCCTCACTCTCCCCTGTTCCCTGTCCCATGCCCTTTTGAAACTGTTCACAGATTTATATGATACCACCCTGTCAGGAGGTCTAAACCTCACTCTCAGGCTCTTGGCAATGTTGGGAATGTAAGAAATCACAGATACGTTGCATAAGAATAATAAACTTGTTTATTACTACAAAAGGGATAAATCACAGTTGCCCTAAGCAATTCTTACCCATAAAAACTTGGAGCCAATGATAAGCATTCCCTATACCTCGAGGTTTCTTCATGTCTCTTGGGGTCTCCGAGGTATAAGACTCAGTGTCTCACATTGTATACCTATGATAATTACTATGGTTACTGTAAGATAGGAACATTTCTAGTAACAGAGATGAGCCCTGTTGGCTAAATTAGAGGTGGCTCCATGGTCCAAGATAACATTATACAATTTTGTAGTAGTCATCACTTTGTGAAATAAAAGAGTACAGTTCTTACACAAATTGGTGTAATAGTACAAATCACCAAAAGGTGGCAATGCTGACTTATATATCATAATTATTACAAAGACACAAGTGTCCTAACATCTAATGAGTGAGAAATACATAGGAAATATATATGTATTAGGAAGCAAAGTGTATAACAATAATATGCATACATATCCTGACATCTACTCTTGTACAGTAGATGCCCTTAGCCCTGTATGTTAGTATAACATATGCCTAAGCACCAGCTGTCTATGATGTACCTCTGGGGGCACCAATAAGGGTGCTGGGACCTCATGTAACATCCCCCCCTTGTTGCCTCCAAGGGCAACACAGGCAAAAATAGGGAAAGGTCAGGGAGCAGGGGCCGTTTCCAAATCTGATGCATGAGCTTTGTAAAGGAACCCCAGCTGCTCACAGCGTTGGCACTGTGTGCACCATAGGCAGCATAGCATAATAACCAAGAAAAATATCAAAAATGCTTGTATAATAACAAAACCTTTAAAAGTAATCTCCAACCAAGTGTTAGTTAATGCATCATTCATATCACCGTCATTAATTAATGAAAGGATAGCTTCATTAGCCTTAGTGATATTATTGCTGATGTGGAGGAGGTGGGTGTTTTTTCTTTCTAAAAGTGATTTTAATGTAAGTGACAGTGGATCTATGTGTACATTAAAATATGGTAGATACTCAGAAAGGGTGAGAAGATAATCGGGATTACCATCAATGATGTCCGCATCCATAAGGGGGACGGGGGTAATAACAGTATGTCCAATGACAGCTTTCTGATGCAGAATGAAGCAGAAGTTGGGGAATCAATAACACATGTTTGTGAGCCGTAAGTATGGATTCTGTAGTTCGTAACTACGCAGTACTCACCATCTGAATTGAATTGCATTTTAACAGTAGGCAATCTCTACTTTTGCAACTCTACAGGGCAGGTGTAGGTTGTCTTGGAAATCTGTGTTGACAGGCTATGAATCTCTTCTTGATATGACTGGCAAAGTTTGTCTGGACCCAATGTCGAGTCCAAAAAGTCTCTGTCTTTCATGCTGATGTCATCGTCCTTGGAAAATGACCAATCTATACTGTTGGGAGAATAGCCACATACAGGTTTAATAACATCAAATACATCACATCAACACAAGTAGACATATTGTTTCTTTGCACAGCAGTCTGTGTGTGGAGTGACCCAGGCATCTAGCAAATGATGAAAGACCAATAGGTGAGGCAAGTCCAGGCGTTCTCTGTAGATGTCGTCATCAAGGTACCCAATGGAATGTACAGAAGCCAGCTTGTCAAACAAAGCTGTAGTGGGATCAAAATATGGTAAAGAGACAGTAAAAGAAACAAACATTGTATCTTTGATAGAACATTTCTTAGAAGTAAAACAGGGACCAGTGTTAGGGTGTCTGGTCAAAAAACCCAAATTTCTAGCTGTAGAAAGAGGAATAGTTAAAGATTGTTGCATACACATAGCAATACAGCCAGGGGCTTACATCATGGGCAATACCACTTAGAAATATGTCTGTCATGTATGATATCAGGGATTCTTCCAGATTCTAGATTATGGAAGAAATTACTGATGGTAGTGATAATATACGAGCCATAGACTGAACATTACATTTCACATGCAATGTATTGCTTATCTGCTTCTTTGTTGTTCTGTGCAATGAATGCATTAATCTTATCTTTAGAATCTGTAAATGCCTTAGCAATATCGTGTATCTTTCTTCTTGACTAAGGCCATCCATACCATGCAATAATGGGGGTAGTATATTATTTGCCAAACCAGTTTGAAATTTGGCTGAATGAGATTTGATAGCAACAAAGTCTGCTTTATTCCAGATAGACATAGCTGTACCAAAGAGACCTGTGACAGTGCCTGTTGTGCCAGTGTCATCAGAACTGTCAACCTCACATGAATTATGTTTATGACTTTGATCATCAGGATTAGGTTTTCTCCTGAAGTTGCCTGTATGCTCAGTGGTATGTACCCCGACAATAGGGTCTTGAGTATGAATCTGAAACTCTGCTAAACTATCAAGCAATAAAGTACTGTAAAATGCTGAAGTGTTAGTATTGTGACATATACAAAATTCTTTCATATTCCAGTAAGTTAAATTAAACAAAACATGTATATGCATATATTGTAAATTGTTAATAAGTGTACCAGGCAGAGCAGTGGCTGTTAGACTACTACGAGGACCAGGGGTGTGCTTTGGACATTCCAAAAGCTGTTTGTCAATGGGTGGTAACACAGAAAGGAACATGGCAGCAGATGCCATGCTGTGTACAGCACAAAATTTTCAAGCAGAGTCCTTAGACAAAGAATTACAATATGAGGGAGCAATTAAAGCAATAATATTGTATAAACCAGAATGTCTAAGAGCAGTTTGTAGCAAGGACAGAGAACCATTTGGGGATAATTTAGCATTAGGCCAACCTTGGAAAGTTCCCTTGGAGAGTTTGGCCACAGGGAGAATTTATCTTTGCGATGTGGTTTGCCACTCAATTTGAAGGGTAGATTTATCAGGAGCAACAACTGAAAAAGCAAGGTAGGCATCAGAACTTTCTTGGACAGTAATCAAACTATCAGGTATTTTTATGGATACTCCCTCTGTGGCAGATGCTGGAGGATCAAGGTGAGGTAGGAGGTTTGGTACCATGCCTTGGATGCAGGGGAAAACTTCTGAGATGAGGAGAAAATGGAACAAGATAGCCATCTTGTCAGTATATCTGAAAAGGAAAATCAAACATTAGTAGATTAGTACTATTCTGCCCAATGGGGTGAGGAAAAGTAATTATACTCCTTTATAAAGTTTTAGTTGGTTTGCATGTAACCACTTGTCAGTCAGTTTGTTGTCGTGTAGGAGTCTAACTTGATAGACTGCTGGACTGAGCTTGTTGACAATGGTGTAAGGGTCTTCCCACTTATTGAAGAAAGAGTGTGTGGGATGTGCAAATCGGAGGACCATTACCTGATCTCCAACCTGCCAATCCACTTCTTGCACATTCTTGTCAAACTGTATTTTGGACTGTTGCTGGGCCTTGCCCATGCAATTGGCAGCATACAAGTGTGTGTGCATGAGTTTTTTCCTGAGTTTATCCACATATTGGTCTACAGACACACGGTCCGCAGTGAGGGTATGCAGGTCAAATAACAAGTATTCAGGTAATCTCATCTGTCTTCCAGTCATCACTTCAAAGGGTGTCAACTGGTTGGTGGCTGAGGTTTTGCCCCTGATTGCCATAAGGAGTAATGGCAACAGGGAATCCCAAGTTTTGGGATTGTCCTCAATGAATTTGGAAAGCATTTGCTTAATCCATCTGTTAGCTCTTTCTACTTGACCTGAAGATTAAGGGTGGTAAGGAATGTGAAACTTTTGTTGAACTCCAAGGAGCTCAAGGGATTCTTTCATCAACTCACCTGTAAAACTGGTTCCTTTGTCGGAGTCTACCTTAAGAGGTAGGCCCCACCTGGAGAAAATTTGTTCCACCAGGATTTTGGCAGTGGTTTTAGCAGTACATGTCTTAGTGGGGAAAGCTTTGACCCACTTAGAGAAAAGATCAGTTACCACAAGAGCATACTTGTTGTTTCTGCTAGTACTGGTCAGGGAAACAATAAAATCGATCTGTATAGCATGCCAAGGACCAGAATGTCTTTGTGGTAGGAGTTTGGCATTTCGCTTTGTGTGGGGATGGGATTGTTTTGCACACAAACAAGACAGTTGATATGTACTGTTTAACATCTTTGGTGACACCAGGCTACTAGACAGTGGTCTTGAGCCTCTGGAGGGTGTTTTCTACTCCCTGGTGTCCACCAGTGGGGTTATTGTGCACTTCGTGCAAGAATTCAGACCTAAGATGTCTGGGGACCATGCACAACTTGGTGGTGGAATCATCTAGTTGGTACCAGATGTGCTTGTCATCTGGGGACAAGTGTAACTTACCTTCATACCTCCAATAGAGATTGTGTGTGGGAAGTTTTTCTTTGGTACCTTTGTCAAGGAATCTGAACACATCTTTGAGTTCAGTATCAACATGTTGGGCTCCTGAAAGGTCCAAGGAGGTAAAAAGGTTCAGGTTTCTTTCTGACTGCTGCAATGTATATGGCAACATTGGCCTCTGGATGACCCATCATCCAGATGCCACCCCTCGGGCCCCTTCCTTAGCAAGGGTGTCTGCTGTGTCATTGAAGGCATGGTAGGGGTCATGTAGGAAATGTGCCTTAACTTTGTGTACAAAGAGTTTGTGTGCAAACTTTTGTGCCAGTGAGTGTGCGTACATTACCACTTCTTTGTACTTCACTGGACTGCCATTAGAAGAGAAGAAGGAGTTCTTCTGCTAGAAAGGAAGAAATTCAGTAAGAGAACAACAAACCCAATTAGAGCCTGTAAAAATTATGGTATCCTTAGATCCATGCTGAATAAACTCGAGGGCACAGGCCACTGCTGCAATCTCGGCATACTGTGAAGATGCTACACTGCAACGCTTAGAGATTTTAAAAGTGTTACCATAGGGATAAATCACTAAGATACCCATCCCAACAATCTGGTCTCCCTGATTGTAGGAAGTTGAACCATGTGTTAAAATACAACACAATGATGTGCTTTCAAGTAATTGTGGTGTGGCAGGGAGGAAAGGACCTGGATCTCATATAATTTCTAAACCAATTCACTACTGACTCAGATATACCACATAGTTTTAATCTGGACGGGAGGATGCCATGGTCCAAGGTATCAAATGCCTTCGATAAATCTACAAAAATGGCCCCCACAGGCATCCCCCTGTCCAGATCCTCCACAATGTCACCCGTAACCTTCAATAGGGCTGTAGTGGTCCCATGTTCTGGTCTAAAGCCTGATTGATATTTATTGAGGACCCCATTATCTTTTAGAAATATCTGCAGTTGTCTTGCTACAATCTTTTCCAATATTTTTGATATTGTTGGCAACAAAGAAATTGGCCTGTAGTTTTCCAAAAGCATCCTAGATCCTGACTTATACACTGGCACAATCTTAGCTGTTTTCCAAGTTAGAGGTAAATCCGAAGAAAAGACAGATATATTAAATAAATTTACTAAAGGTTGATCTATAATAGGGGCTGCATACTTTAATAAAATATTAGGGATCCCATCCATGCCTTCTGCCTTATTAACACTAATTTTAAATAATAATTCCCTAACTTCCTCACTAGTAATAGGAGTAAATTCAAACTCCTCTTTTTCGTCTAATTGAACATTTTCTCTGCCTTCTTTATCTACCGCAATAAAATCTTGTAAAGCCTGATTCATATAGTTCCCTCCAGATCTTAAAACGTCCGTACCCATAGTAGTGAAAAATGCTTTAAACTCATTTACTACTTCCTCTTCTAATTCTAATTTAACCCCATTGATCAAAAATTGATTGGGATAACCCATGTTTGGACCCTTATGTAACTTATTTATTGTACTCCAGAATACCCTTGGGTTCTCCATCATTTCTTTGGATAATCTTGTATTACAATAGTCTTGTTTTGCCTTCCTAATTTCTTTAGTGTACAAATTCCTTAATTGTTTATACTTAATCCACTCCTGATTTCCTTTAATTAATTTAGCTTTTTTCCAGGCCTTATCTCTAGCTCTTTTAATTTTAAATAATCCAGAATCATACCATGGTGAATTATTTGATTTAATCAACCTAGTTTTTATTGGGGCGTATTTATCACAAATTTGTAAGAAATCCTTTTGGAACATATCCAATGCATCCCCCACATTGGGAATTAGATCTAATCTTTCCTAATTATACCCTTCTAAGTCCTGCATAAATGCAACATAATCAAAATGTTTATATACCCTAGTATGTATAATATTCTTAGGTACTTTCCTTATTTTTTGATTTCTTATACAGAAGACTATCTGATGATCAGACATTAAATCTGGCAATACGCCACTACAAACATATTTATTAGGATTTGAAGTGAATAGGAGGTCCAAGATGGTTAAATTATCAGGATTTTTTACATTTAACCTAGTTGCTTCTCTTATAAGTTGTATTAAATTTAAGGTTGTAGCCATATCAAATAAGCTATGGTGAACATCTATTGTACCCCAATCAACATTTAAATCCCCTATTACCATTATTTCATGTGAGTTCAAGTAATTCTTCAAAATATTTTGCATTTCATCAAAAACCTCAAAACTACTTTTAGGTGGTCTATAAATACCAAACAATAATATGGGTTTAGAATATAGTAATTTTACTTCCAATGATAGAATTTCTGCTTCAGTCCAATCATTTAGGCTACCTAATTCCTTAATATCAATCCAATTTCTAGCATAAATTACTATTCCACCCCCCCTTTTTGGATCTATCCTTTCTCCATACATTAAAATGTTCCAATGCTATGTCATTGTCTTGAATTCTTGTATGCAACCATGACTCAGTAATTATTAATATATCAGGCTTATAATACATTACCCAGTCTCTTAGGTTGTCAATTTTTTTTAAACAAACTACAGATGTTAATATGTACAATCTTTAATCCCTTTACATTTAACATTTCTTGGTTACAGTCATTATTCAACTCAAGTGCAGGCCCAGGATTTAAATGAACATCCCCACTCATCATTAACCCCATAATTACTACTAATTTACTTAATCTATGCATTTTAGGGTTTATTTGTCTTCCCCTTCTTATATTTTTATTTATATTAAAACCAACCAAAAATATGTTTGTCCCCCAACCACTTAAAACTTTACTAGAGATACATACCCACTTGATCAGAGTGGTTTCTGTATAGCTGTCCAATAAAGTAGCCTGTATTACCCCATGCCATCCTACGAATTATTGATGTGTAGACTTAAAAAGTCTAAGTCTGCTCAAGTGTGCAGCACGCACCCCTAGTTTGTAGCTGCCCCACCCCCTCCCATTTGTCATCCCACTGCCACCCCCACCCTTACTCTCCCCTGTTCCCTGCCCCATGTCCTTTTAAAACCGTTCACAGATTTACATGATACCACCCATTCTGGTAGGGTGTTCCATTTTGCTACTACCCTCTCTGTGAAATAGTGTCTCCACATTTCCTTCTAAATCTTCCCTCTATTCTTAGTGCATGCCCCTGTTGACCCTCCCCCTCCTTAACTTAAAGACCCCATCTGCCCCATCCTTATTGATTCCCCTCAGATACTTGAATGTCTCTATCATGTCCCCCCGTCCCTTCTATCCTCCAGGGTGTACATACTCAGGTCTCTCAGCCTGCTTTCATAGTCTGTCCCTTCCTTTCCACATATCATCTTTGTTGCCCTCCTCTGCACCCCCTCCAGTAGCCTGATATCACTCTTCATGTATGGCCTCCAAAACTGCATACAATACTCTAAGTGCGGCCTTACCAGTGACCTGTAGAGGGGCAAGATCACCTCTCTTCACCTGGACGAAAAACCTCTCATTATATACTCCAGCATTTTGCTCACTTTTGCAGCTGCTCTCATGCACTGGGCAGTGTTGTACATAGTCCCTGTTATCATTACCCCTAGGTCCTTCTCCTCCTCGGTGATCCCCAGCTTAAACCCTTCTAGACAGTATTCTCTCCTTGGGTTCTTCACCCCCAAAGTGCATAACCTTACACTTCTTTACATTGAATCCCAGCTGTCACCTCTCTGACCACTCCTCTAGCTTGCTTTAGTCCCCCTGCAACTGCTTCCATCCCTCCTTTCCATATACCACTGCTCCGATTTTGGTGTCGTCAGTGAACAGACTTATCTTGCTCACCACCCCATGTGCAATGTCTGATATGAAGAGCCCAAACAATACTGGCCCCAACACAGAGCCCTGTGACACCCCACTTGTCACCGGCCTTGGAGCTGAGAGCTCCCCTCTCACCACCACTCTTTGCAGCTTGCCACTCAGCCAGCTTGTAATCCAGTTCATCATTTTTGCCCCTACCCCACACCAGTTAGCTTCCCCCAAGCTGCCTATTAGGCACAGAATCAAAGGCCTTGCTGAAGTCCAAGTAAAGAACATCCACCGCATAACCCTTATCCAGCTCACCTGTCACCTAGTCATAATTTGTATCAGGTTGATTTGACAAGACTTCCCTGAAACAAACCCATACTGCCTCACAGCCTGAAGGCTACTGTCCTCCAGGTATGACATCAGTCTTTCCTTTAGTATTGTCTCCATGAGTTTGCACACTATGGAGGTGAGACTTACCAGGCGATAATTACCCAGTTCATCACTTGGTCCGCTCTTGTGTAATAGTACTACATGTGCCATCCTCCAGTCCAGTGGCACACATCCTGACTCCAGGGAGGTGCTGTACAGATCTGCCAGCAGTTCCGCCAACATCTCTGCCATCTCCCTCAGCACCCTGGGGTGGACACCATCTGGCCCAGGTGCTTTGTCTATCTTCACTGCCCTCAGTCCCTCTAGGACTCTACTTGCCTCAATTCTTCCATCTGTTGCCTCCTCTCCCCTGTCCCCACCCTCCCAGCCCATGCTGGTAGCGGTCCCCCCTTTTCTTCTGTGAACACTGAGCAAAAGTATTCATTCAGTGCTTCTGCCTGCTCCTCATCCTTTGCACAGATTTCTTGGAGCATTGATTGGTTCGGCACATGAGGGTATACATCACTTTGTTAAAGAGATTATGAATGAGAAGAGAACGATGCAACACACTACTGAAAAGATAAATAGTGGACTTCCTAGATCGCCTATCAGGAAAAAGTATGCAGCACGGGAAGAGAAACTAAACAACATAATCCAGAAGAAAGATAATCGTTCTTCAAAGGAGTTTCTCAGAGGAATTGCGTACTGTCAGGTACTGTGATGCATTAATGATTCAACATTGACTTTGACATTTTTTTAATACATTTAAATAAAGAAAATTGCGTTTACATTCCAGGTCTCCATCATGGTTGTCAAAAATATGCTGTTGTTGGAAAGCTGCATATGTTTAAAATGCAGCGTTCTTTCAGCAGTGTACAACATGACATGCTGATACTCATCTCCTGATCTCCAGATCGTACCCAGTGGCAGTGAGTAGTGAGTACCTGCCTTAATTTCTGCTTATATTCTTAATGTGCTGATACTTATCTCCTGATCTCCAGATCATACCCAGTGACAGTGAGTAGTGAGTATCTGCTTAATTTCTGCTTAAATTCTTGATGTGCTCATGTGCTATCTTCTGCTGTGCTTTGGAAGCGCTAGTAAGTAAATCATGTCGGTCATCCATTATTCGGTATTTATGTCGGCGATCTTATCAGCACGTCAATATTTTGACGTCGGTCAAATCAGTGTCGACCTTTTAATAGTCGATCATTTGTACTGCTCCCATTTCCCTTACTGCCTCCCCATTCGACAACACCAGATGTAAAGTGTTCTTTAGCCTAGTAGGTAAACTAACCAACTGTGTCAGGAGATCCTCCTGGATTGCATCCAGGTACACTTGCTCCCTAGTACTAGAGGTGACTGGAATGCTCCAGTCAACCCCCGGCAAGTTGAAATCCTCCACGATGACCACCGTCCCTTTTCTACATACCTTTCTGATTTGTCCTGCTAATTCCCTGTCAAGCTCCTTAGACTGGGACGGTGGCCTGTATACCACCCTGAACCTCAGTTTCCTACCCCTTGAGTCTAGGAGCTGCAGCCAGATTGCCTCCATTCTCCTTTCTTCCCCCTCGTCCCTTGTGCATTTGATCCCATCCCTCACATAGACTGCCACCTCACTGCCCCTCCCTTCCTTCCTTATGGTCCTTCCTGTATACTTTGTATCCTGGGATTGCCAGATCCTAGTCCCGGTGCTCAGTTGCCCACATTTCTAAAACAGCTGCAATATCCACCCTCCACACTGCTAAGAGTGCCTGTAGCTCCGCAGATTTGTTGCCTAAGCTTCTTGAATTCAGTGAGACCACCTTCCATCCTGTCCCCTTCCCTTCATTGGTCTCCATTTCCTTCCTTCTATTCCCTCCTTTTTCAGCCACCCCTAGTCCATCCCTGCTAGCCTGGGGGGTAGGCTGTGACTCCACTCAATGCGCATGAAACTTAATTTACTACAGTTATGCATGGAAACTTTCTTTTGTAATGACAGAGCACAATGTGTTTGCCATAAATGGTATTTACATACCATAAATATACAGAAAGTTGCAATGTACTTACTGTATATGGAAAGCTCTTCATCAAGGGTGGAAAAAATCCCTAAGACTACATTTCTAAGTCTGGATGTGCAAAAAGAGATACCTTCCACACCCACACCCTTACTGGAGTTACCCAAACCCAGCAGACTATGGACAGTTAAATAGTCTTGAGTTTCAGTAACTGTGAGACAGGTAGGCCATAAACACATCCTGTCTTCTACTGCTTTGTATTTAAGTAATCATTTTACCACTAATTTTCCACGGACATACAGCCATGTGATGTCCCACATGGATTCTGGTATTTTTATGTTTGCTTGTACGCATGTGCAAGAAACATAGTGCCATCATCCAAGTTTTTGTAGGTGTGGCACCCTGTCTTCCAATTCAGTCAGTGTGTTTGCAGGCATGGCCACAGTTCACCAATGAATGCTGCAGCTGTCTATGACAGCAGTTGAAAATGCAGTGGCATACAGTTGAAAGGGAAGGATCACTTCAGTGAGCAGCGATAAGATAGTGTTGATTAGCATATTGCTGGCAATCCTGCTTGTATACGCCTCTGCTTTCTCTTTGTGGAACATAAATTCAGTTTGAAGTGAACTATGGCCGATGAGGGTGCCGAATCCACCTTCGGCTCCGAGTCCCCCCACCAATACACTTCCAGGTGCCACGCTGGGAGCCCACCCCAGCATGGCAAATGTCCTTCTGCTCCCCCAAAACACCTCTAGGTGCCATCCTGGGAGCCCAGCCCAGTGTGGCAAACCTCTGTATGGCCGATGGGGGTTCCCAATCCCCCATTGACTCCACTGCCCCTCAAAAAAGTTCCAGCTGCTACGCTGAAAGCCCATCCCAACATGGCAAAAGTCCTGTGTCATCTTCCTAAAAGAAAAAAGGCCTAAAAACAAAAAAATGGTCCCTCGTTTCTGGTTTTGGCCCACACTCCCCCCGCGCCCACCCTCTGCTCACCATGCCTTCCCACACCCCCACCTCACTCCATACTTACCTCTGGAGTCTGGCGTGATGATCTTCGGTGGACCGGGAACATGTCTGCACTCTTCAAAGCCGACTGCAAACTGAGAAAATGCCGGTAAGCTGTATAATGGAATAAATAGGGTTTTTTTCAGCTTTGATGCATATCTTGGGCATTTTTTGGAATTTTGGCACCAAATTTTCAACATGGGGTTTTTTGGACCCCTCCTCATGAATTCTTGCCCTGTCATGGTGTTAATCTGCCCCGAAAGGTGATTTTGCTGTCACTGCGCAGAACCACCTTTCGGGACCGATTTATGAAACAACAGTGCCACAGTTCATGAGGTAGGCCCCCAAAAACCCTATGTTATAAATTTGGTGAAAAAATTCCCCAAAACTGACTAATTTACGAGCGTGTGTTGCGCAGTTCCTACACACACTCGTAACTTTGCGAATTTTTAATATTTTCACTCCAGATTCTCAGCATTGCCAGTTTACCACACCTCCTTATGTGTAGTATAACTGTCATTTTTCACATCTTGCCCAAAATATGTTTCCGTGCATGTAGCGCACAATGGTACAGTCAGTGTGCGAAATCAATGTTTGGGACAGATTAAGAAAATCACAGTGACACTGTTCATGAACAGAGGTCTTAAAATGGCTATGTTAAAAATTTGGTGACAAAAGTCCATAAAATGACTGTGTTACGAGCGAACATTGCACAGTTTCCACTCACCCTCGTAAGTTCATGGATTTGTAATATTTTCAGCCCAGATTTCCACCACTGGCATTTTTCCACACTTCCTTATGAACAGTACAGCTGTCATTTTTCACACCATGGCCAAAATGTGTTTTCACACTTCCAGTGCAGAAATGCAAGGTCGCTGTGGGAAATCACTGTTCGGGACAGATCCAGAAAAATCACAGTGACACTGTTCATGAGTGGAGGTTCCAAAATGCCCGTGTTGACAATCTGCTGTAAAAAATCCCCAAACTAATTACATTATGGGTGTGCATTACACGGTTTCTATGCACGCTCGTGACTTCACCAGTTTATTTTTTTTATATTTTCACCTCAGATTTTCAACATTACCATTTTTTAAAACTCCCCATGAACAGTACAGCTGTCATTTTTCACATCATGTTCAAAATGTGTTTTCGCACCTGTGGTTTCAAATGGCGTAGTCGCTGTGCAAAATCAGCGTTTGGCTAATGAACTGATATTGCCACTGTTCATGAGGTGGGGTCACAAAAAAAACATGTTAAAAATTTGGAGTGAAAATACCAACAAACGCCTGAGGCGTTAGGGTTTCCGACCATAACGCCCCACCCTGTAGAGACTGACAGGCATCAGGGGTGTGACTTAGGATTGTCACCTGTAAGGCTCATGCCATTCCACCCTCACCCACACCCTGCAGCCAGTGAGAGGCATCAAGGTGTGCCTTGGACTCTTTGGCCCCAAAGTTCACCCCATTATCCTATACAGCACCCATCTCACCATATTTCCTGATGGAATGGGGTGAACATAAGGGCCAAAGACCCCAAGGCACACCGTGACACTTGTCGGTGTCTGCAGTTTAGGGTGTGGTGAAATGGCATGGCCATTATGCCTAATGACCCAAAGGCACACCCCAGTGCCTGTCAGTATCTGCAGGGTGGTAATGGGGTTGGCTTTATTTCAATACTTCACTGCCATTCCTATTATGCAGCTCTGTAACTCCTACACTACCAATGCCAATGCACAAACATTCAGCATTGAAAAATGCTTGTTTTGTCCTGTAATAATGCTAACATAGTAGAGTGATCTATAGGAGTACACGCTGGGAAAACTGCAAGTTCAGAACAAACTGTATCTACTGTTAGTTTGTATAGAAGCTCTCTGGATAAAGTAGAGCCCTGATCTGGGGAAAGCCTTTAGGTGCGTAATTTAGTAAAACTTTATCTTAAATAGTCTGGAAAGTGCTGGCCCCTACCTACACCTGAAGACATCATGGAACCATGTTCCCAGTCAGGAATATGGAGCAGGGTCCACCAATGACTGGGGTAATGTTTCTAAACATAAAGACATTGAATAAAAAGGCTACTGACTGTACCATACCTACTCCTCCAAGCCTTTTGATATGGTTATGTATGTGATCCCCATTTTGACAGAGTTCAGTCTACTACCCCAGAAGACTTTTCTTTTTTTTCTTGGAAATGAAATTATTTTTCCATATCAGAAGCTTGACAAAAGTCTTATCTGTACGATTTCCCTGTCCTCTAAAGCTACATTTCCAGGGCCAAACTTGATTCCTAGGATTTGCGGAGATTCTACCACTAGTATGCCTGCAATGTTTGCATTAGTGGACTCTATTGTCTGGGTCTCTATGCTTAGTGCCTTACTTTTGGTAAAATTTATACAGGACCCTGACAACTTAGAAAAGGAGTCCAATGTATGTTGTATAGATGGATCAAAATCTGATGATTGGATAGTAATACATACTGTAGGTCATGTGCATATGCTAGAGTTTTAATAGGAGGAACATCTATACTTAACGTCATTCCTTGCATATTATCATTATTTTGCATCATAAGCAGAAGAGGATCAGCTGCAAAAGTATACAGCAGAGGGCTTAATGGGTACCTTTGTTTCATCCCTATTCATATTTTTATCTTAGTGACTAGGTGACCATTAATATTAGGAGTTAATACTGCCTGTTTATAAATGTTGCAGATGCATAGAATGAAACCACCTGGTATTACATAACATTTAAGAACACTAAACAGGTACTCATCTATTACCCTGTCAAAGACCTTCTCCTGGTCCAGTGCCAGGGAGAACCTTTGTTCTGTCCTGTGACCCCATGTTCCACCAGCTCACACACACACACACACAAAAACATATATACATACACACACACATATACATATATATATATATATATATATATATATATATATATAAAATAACTGGCTCTGACTTTTCCCATAGGAAACCATGACATCATTGCTGTTATAAAGGAGCATTTATAACAGCAAACCTTCTACGATTCCCTTCATATTGCACATGCTCACATGATGATGCGACCAACCGAGACGCTCACAGCTTCTGTGTTGCCCGAAACAGAACCACCACAAGAACTCGGCAGTAAGTCCTTTTCTTTTCTCCCCCCTTATACCCTAGAAACACACAAAGACTTGAAGAAATGGAAAAAAACTGTTTAAAAATACAAAAATCTCAGCACTGGACTAAAAGGACCAACTGTAGGATACACTGAGAGCTGTTTATTTTATATAATTGCTGAGGCAAAAAAGGGAAGCCGAGCAATTATATCAAATTAAAAGTGGGTCGGGTCAAACAACAATTTACACACCCTCGTTGTGGGATGTTACAAACCCTCGGCTTTGCCTCGGGTTTATGTAGCATCCCACAACTTGGGTGTGTGTAAATGTCGTTACACACCCCGACCCATACTTTATTTTATATATATATATACATACATAGAATAAATGGATCTGTTCGGGATTGCACATGTTTGGAAAGGGGATATGACTATTTCTGCACTTTGGTTAAACGTTTGGTAATGATACAAGACAGGTTTTTCATATCATTATTTAAAAGACTCAAAGCATGGAATGGTGCATAAGCTGGACAGACTTGGGGTGAATCTCAGGATCAGCAGGTGGGTGGAAAACTGGTTGAAAGGGAAAGAATCAGACAGTGGAGGTAAATGGGACACATTCCAAGGAACAGGCAGTGACCAGTGAGGTGCCACAGGGGTCAGTGCTAAGAGCAATTATTTTTAACATATATGTTAGTGACCTAGCGGAAGGTCCGGAGGGATGGGTGTGCCTGTTCACAAATGATACAAAGGTCTACAATAGGATGGATTCACCTACTGGGGTGCAAGCCATGAGCCAGGACCTGGCGAGGCTGGAGAGGTGGTCTGACACTTGAAAATTGAAGTTTAATGCACAAAAGCGCTCACTGATGCACCTGGGGAGGAGGAATAGGAGAGAAACTTACTCCCTTGGGGGGTGATTAAGTAGAAGGAAACAGAAAGGGACCTGGGGATTATGGTATTGCATGAACTCAAGGTAGGCAGCCAGTGTAGCAGGTGGAAAAGACAAATGGAATGTTGGCCTGCATTGTGAGGGGTTTTAATAGCAGGAAGATGGAGGTGCTAATGCCATTATACAGAACCATGGTCAGGCCACATCTGGAGTATGGGGTGCAGTTCCGGAGGCCTCACCTATGAAGAGATGTTGAGTTGATGGAAAGGGTACAGAGGAGTGCACCCAAAATGGTATGAGGGATAATGGGGTGTATTTTAGGTCTCCCAGAACTTTTCAAAAGCCATGAGCATTTTAAAACTCACAACAAAGACTGGTTCTCCTGCACCATGAACTAGTGGATAAATATCTGCTGGTAGAAAACCCATTTTATTTTTTAACAAATTTCTGATGACATACACTCCATCTGGCAAGCTGGTAAAGCCTCCCTTATACTTTAAATGCACAGTGTTCCTCTGCTGTGCAGATTTCCCATAGGTGCAAAACAAGACATCCACATGAGGTTTAGGTCTCTGTTCCTGTTTTTTGTTGATGTTGGTTTTGTTTTATTTCTGAAGCTCTTCATCTTCTGAAACATTTGCTGAAGAAACACCCCCATCCATATTGTTGGGGTGATGCCCCTGTATTACTGAGGGACCTGCTCCCTGATCCCACTCTGCCTGATGTACTATTTGCACGGAAACAGTATTGGGAACCGGTTTAGCTCGCCTTGATCCTGTATCTGGCCCACCCACTTTACCAATATTACAGTGAATCTCTTTATTCACAATGATTTCAGTATCTACATTTCCTTTTGTTGTGTTAGGCAGAGCTGCATGTATAGACTAACAGGAGAAGCAACATTTGATAGTACATTAATAATGATCCGAGCAGAAACACACTTATCTCCATCTGCAGCCAGTTCAGGCTGTGGTAAAATGTTTTTTACAGTTCCCTGCATCACTGCATATTCTGTTGTTTCTGAGGGATGAGCAAATAAGACTAGGGATACTGAAATAATATTCTGTACCTCAGGTGCAAAAATGGGTGCTGTATTGTCTTTTGGAGTCTCTACAGTAGCCAGTGATGCAATTACCATTTGTCAGCTGGTGTGTCAGGTTAGTCAAATTGGGTTACTGATACAGCACTTAAAGAGCTAGTGGAGTGGTTCCATGTCATAATGATGATCGCCATTAGGGCAAGTGTACATTGTCAATCAGTTTCAACGATGTACATTGGCCTTACAACAGAAGGGCAATAGGGGACTTAGCTTTTTTTTTTCATCGTGGGAGACACGTGCTCCTGCACCCCCAATAAAGGATTCTCAACTCCAGGGGTGCATGTTGGGGTACAAACAAAAGAATTGAAATCCTGGGCCACAGCAAAAAAAAAAATGCCTAGAAGTGAACCTGGCACCTTCCTACTCCTAGCCTACCACCAACCCACTATGCCACACAGCCAGCTCAGCAGCCAACCAGTGCACTACACCCCACAAACCCTCTTCCCCTTCCGCCCATCACACAGCGTGGTCCTACCTCCTCCTCCCCCGCGTGCATGCGTGTGTGTGCGCATGTGTGTGTGCATGTGTGTGTGTGTGTGTGTGTGTGTGTGTGTGTGTGTGTGTGTGTGTGTGTGTGTGTGTGTGTGTGTGTGTGTGTGTGTGTGTACATATAGCAACATCCTGTCACTATATTCGCCAACCCCCCTATCTGGTCAGCCCCCCATTTCTGGTAGCCCTGTGCATAGGCGCTGAGACCGAGTCACCCTTTTTGAAAACGCTCAATCATGGTTGCCATTATCATAGGCTACCAGCAGAGCCAAAATAGGCAGACATGAAAATAATACAAACTTTAAGTATTCAGTTATACCTTTTTATTTCTAAAGTGCTTTTCATTTTGCTTGATAGAAAGTGTTCTATGTGATAATATTGTGCTGGATGTATGGAACCAGCTCTTAGCCTGGCAGCTGACATATCTATCTTTATCATCCCCCACTACATCACCAGCATTGTGCTCTCACTGACAGTGACATCACAGGTGAATGACCTGGTAACCACTGAGTGGCTGTTCCCAAGCAGTAGTGATATCACAGTCAGTGAGGTCACAATGCTGATGACGTAGTGGGGGGGCAATAGAGTTAGATATGTCAGCTGCTAGGCAGAGTGCTGTTTCACACATTGTACCAATTAACATCAGGTAAACAATCTTCTAATTAAACAAAGGGAAATGAAAAAGTACCTCAGATATAAAAGGTAATGTCTGGCTGCTTTTAAAATCTAATATTAATTTTATGTAATACAATAACTCTATAACAGCTCCTCCACAATCTTTTGGCACCTTTTCTGTTGTACCACAGCCACATTTTCTTGTCAGGGAATGGACATTTTCTTCTCCAAAGAAGTGGCAGCAGCTGCTATTATTTCTGTGGTACTGGGAGCATTTCCAAGATCTAATGCTTCTCCCACTGGTGTCCTTTTCCAACCAGCCACAGTTACAGCAGATTCTGGAGACCAGATATTAGAACTAACAGGGGCTGTCAATACACCTCTTCCTTTTCTTTGCCCCAGTTGAACTTCAACAACTGTGCTCTTCTGAGCTGATGCTGTCAACGCAGTCGCTGACAGTGTCACAAGAGAAACACCAGGCAGTGTATCTAGACTAGGACAACTTCAGGCGTGATGACTCAGGCAATTGTCATGTCTTCCTCAGCAAGCAGCTCAAGTAGATGTGCTTTTCTGGCAGTCATACCTTTCCAACAGTAACAGTTCTGTGTCCTGGGTTCAGGACTTCTATTCATGTCCATATCAGACTCAGCAACAAACTCCTCACTAAGTTCAGTTCCAGAAATCACCAAAACAGGATTTTCACCCATAGGTAAGCTGTCCACCTCTATACTTTCATCTGCACTCCACAACTGATTCATTTCCAAAGTTTTCTCAGTGCTCATAGTAGTTTGTAACTCAAGAGACCAAGCAACAAACCCTTCTCCCTTCTCTCTACCATTGGGGTTTTCCATGTTGCAGGCTAGCAAAATGACCAGCTACAACCCCTACCTGAAGTGCAAGGGAATTTTATTTAAAACAAAATAAATACGCGTACATTCTATTAACACTTTCAGAGACATACAACACCAGCTAAACACTAATTAATCCAAATTCCTACAAAGTGACTATATATATATATATATATATATATATATATTTTTCATGGCAAAAAAATCCATTTAATGCATCAGTTAGGGTGGTTCCACAGTGATAAAAGTGAGGAAATTCGGTGTTAGGGGTTGAAAATCCTAACTCCGCATTCACCCCACCACACACACACACACACACACACACACACACACACACACATATGCAAGTAGGGGGGAGGACCAAGGCAACACGACCAATCACAGACAACCAGCAGCAGGTGACAGAAATAAAAAACAACTGTCTAAATGTACAAGACATCCCCACCCACCTGACCAGGTACTGCATGCTCAGTGGAGATCCACAGCAAAACTGAGGCCACGTACACCAAATGTACACATCCATGATTGCAGGTGCACATAATGTACCACACTTAGGAGTTGCATGGCCTTACCTAGCGATGCCCCACACTCCACCACACCTGGTACTGCACCCCAGTGATAGAGCACAGCAAAACTAAGTAGTTGGACAGGTATGGTATGTGTGGTTGATTTCAGGTATACACAACCTCCCACTGTTTGGCAATGGAGGACCTTCGCGAAGCAATGCCCCACCCAATGAGACCAGGTACTGCATACTTACTGGAGAACCCCAGTTAAAATAAACCCATGAACATCAACACTGTTATTCCATGATAGCAGCCTTAGATACATAGATACATAGATACATAGACAGTGTCGGCAGATAAGGGCCTATGGCCCACCTAGTCTGCCCATTTGAGCTTGTAAGTTCAGTTTGTTTTCCTAGAAGTCTGTTTCCCCTTACCCCTGACCTCTAAAATTCCTTTATGTCTATCCCATGCATTCTTAAATCCCGTGATTGTTTCAGCCCCCACCACTTCCTCTGGCAGGGTGTTCCACTTGTCCACCACCCTTGAAAAGGTTAGTACAATAATAAGTCACACAGTCTGTGGGAGAGAATGCCCCCTCCACTCCTACAACACTTGGTCCATTGTGACTGAAAGCTATAGTAAAAGAAAGTCTGTTTATATCTACGGTACACCTACCTGATTGCTGGTGTAGCACAATTAGCATAGTTATCACTTGTATGGTGTCAGCCACGTAATGGTCTACCAAACACAAAGAACAGGTACTACAACCTGAGTGGAGACCAATTACAAAAAACTGAGGGTGTGGAGATAAATGGTGCATCTCACTCATTGCAAGAAGGATACTCAACTTACCACAATTTGGATTTGTGTGGCATCAGACAGGCAATGCCATTGTCTTTACTAGGTACTACATCCTCAGTAGAGAGCTACAGCAAAACTGAGCCTATGGACATCCATGATACACCTCCGTCATTGTAGATACACTCATGTTAGCATGTTTAGAAGTTGCTTGGCCTCAGCCAGCTAATTCCACTCCCTGATAGACAGACCAGTTGCTGCATTCTTAGTATACAAACACAAGGAAAATAAGTCCATGGACATCAACAGTACACCTACATCACTGAAACTGTATATCTGTTAGTGCCATTAGGAGTTGCACAGCCTTGTATAGGCAATAGGCCCCCATACCTCCAGATCAGGTTGTGTATCTCGAGTGGACAGATGCAGTAAACCTACTACTATGCACATCACATACTTAAATGCAACAGTTCTTGTTTCTTGAAGATGGATGTGTCTTTTACTACATTTACACAGTTGTTTATATTTCTGCTTACTCATAAGTGTACAAACCTTTGTACAGCTGCAATCAGAGAGTTGCATTGTTGATGTCAGTTAGGGTGCAGTACCAGGTGTGGTGGGGTGTGGGGCATCACTAGTAAGGCCATACAACTCCTAAGTGTGGTACATTGTGTGCACCTGCAATCAGGGATATGTACATTTGGTGTACATGGCTCCAGTTTTGCTGTGGATCTCCACTGAGCATGCAGTACCTGGTCAGGTGGGTGGGGATGTCTTGTAGTACATTTAGACAGTTGTTTTTTTATTTTTGTCATCTGCTGCTGGTTGTTTGTGATTGGTTGTGTTGTCTTGGTCTTCCCCCCTACTTGCAAGTGTGTGTGTGTGTGTGTGTGTGTGTGTGTGTGTGTGTGTGTGTGTGTGTGTGTGGTGCTGGGGGTGAATGCGGAGTTAGGGTTTTCAACTTTAACACTGAATTTCCTCACTTTTGTAACTGTGGAACAACCCTAACTGATGCATTAAACGGAGTTTTTTGCCATGAATTCCCCTTCTTTTTGAGAATGAGGAATATAAATAATACATGGAAACATAGTGGGCCCGGCCCCACCACGTTATTTTAGTCTATGGATGTAGTGGTGGGGAGGTGCAGGGCCCGAAGTGCCCCGTGTTCCCACCACATGATTTGGTGTATGGATGCGGTGATTGGAGCACAGGCTCTTCAGCTGTCGCAATTTCACCAGATGATTACCTATAGATATGCAGTGATGCTACTGCAGCCTTTTCTGGTCCCGTGCTTCCACCATGTGAGTTTGTATATCAATGTGGTGGTCATAGAGCAGGTTGTTTGAGCCTTATGCTACCACCACATGATTTGCTCTATGGATACACTGGTAAGATCACGTACCTTCAGGATCCCATGTTCCAGCCACGTGGTTTGTTGTATGAGACACCAATGATAAGTGCAACAGAAATTACCACAGTAACACTAACACGCATAGTGACAACATGTAACACACAGATCGATAATTGGGTTATACTCTAAATGCCTAATAAATTAGTGTTCATTGTATATCAACTTCTACATGTGTGTTACTTTTTCAGTTCTGCAACAGTAAAAATTGTCATCACACAGAAGCCATAATATGCTGGGCGTCTGACTTTGTAGCTATGTTACTGACACCAGCAAATGTATCTGTGCTGACACTATATCGATTTGTACATATGGTTTTCTACTTTCTATCACATCACAGTTACTGTACTGTGTTGCAGCAGAACATGATCTAGTGTCACCATGGCCATACAAAACTCACACTCACAGCATGTCTGTCATCTGCATTTCACAGTGTATGAAGATGTGCATACATATAACTGTTTTTTTTACTGTTACACCTACTCTGGGTGTGTCACACACCGAATCATATGTTGCTGGCACAAGTGTATTACACTTGCACTGACACCACCTGATTGATGTAAATTTGTTATTCTACCCACTTCAACATACTTCTTATTGGTTTTCATTTTGTTCTAATTATCATTAGTATGGCACACACCACATCATATTGTACTGGTCTTTCACATACCTTGACTTTGCACTCACTGATAGTATTGTGCTAGAACACACCAAGTAGCATGAACTCTGGGTGAAGCAGACTTACAGATGTTCATGCTGTTCCATCTTCTACTTCTCTACCATCATTTCATACATATATATTAATTAAGCGTATTAATATGTATATACCTTTTTGAAACCAGTAATAATAAATAGTATGTATTTCACAGTTTAATTGTTCTGTCCTCTGATCTTGTTGTTATGTTTTACTGCATAAGCAATGACATTATTTGCTAAGTGGCCAATAACACATGAGTAATGTTTATGTTAACAGTCTTGTGATAACCTAATACAGTCATACTATGCTACAAGGTGTTACTAAGTCGCAGATGCCCTTAAAAGCAGATAAAGTGATCATCAACATTATTTTTAGCAGTTCCTTATTGGTATAATAATATTAACCTTCTTTCAAACACTATTAAACATTGTTCAGCCTATTGCTAACCTCTACAGTTATGTAAAGAAGAGATTAACATGAGGCTGGCACAACATTAACAGTCAATAATAGAACTTCATGTCTGATACTCTAGTAATCACATCAATACAAGCAGTATTCTGTCATTCTACTTATTTAGTAGCTGTTACCCCACAAGGTAGAATAAAACACAACAATTGTTTTGCATTATTTATATTAAAAAAACGATATAAAAGACAGAGTTATGAAAATATTAAATATTTTGCTTTGTATAAAAACATATTTTTCTAACATTACGAAATAAAGAAAAACACACAAAAAATCAACAGAATGTTAATAAAATTTGTACCTAAAACTTTGATTTTTAAAGTAAATAACTGATTGAAAAACCAGAGATATTCTGAACTTTAAAAAAAAACAAATGAAAAAAAATGTCCATTTAAGCAAGAGGTGTGCTGCTGTTCGAGGCAGCCCAGGACAAAAGTTGGAGACTATGTGCAGGCTGATCAAAAATGGAAGCTGCTGCGCTGCTGGGAGGAGATACCAGGTGAGCTGTGGAGGCAGCTCATTGTGGCTCAGGGAGGCTTGCTGTTGTTGGTGCAGGTGAAGCAAAGCAGTGCTGGTCGGTGCACTGCCACCTGCTGCCATAGCTCTCAACCTCCTGCCTCATAAATCAGGGACAAGGCTTACAAAAATCAGGGACAATGGACCAAAATCAGGGACATATCTTCAGAATTGGAGATATCCCTTCAGGAAGCTGGTATAATAAAGGGCTTGGTGTAACATGCATTATCTAAGGAAGAACAAGTCTGTAACTTTAATGTTTGACAGTATTTTATGCTTATAACCCCCACAGTTTGGTCATGGAAAGACAATTTTTAGGAGGGACAGAGGACAATTTTGAGGCAAAATCAGGGACGTCCCTGAAAATCAGGGACAGTTGAGAGGTATGCCTGCTGCTGTGTCCACAGGCTCGATCACAAGATTAATAGTAGCCTGCTGCACTTCAAGGAGGGATGTCAATTTGTCAACCTGCTCTCGAAGTGCAACAGTTTTCTCAGTTTAACTATCTATCTTGTGCTCGAGCCTGCGAACACAGTGGCAGTGGACAGTGCACGTTTTCTTTTTACATGGCTCTACAAAGAGAGAAATCTAGTTTAGATATATTATTGTCACAATTGGAACTGTATTGCGTGTCTTAAGCCTGAAAATATTATGTGTTTCCCTATATACATTTTAACTAGATGTACATGTCTATTCATAGCCACATATATTAAAGTGGTAATCATAAAAAATACTCTCTTATTATTCTGTCCATGATCTCTTTCACCTATGATGCACTTTAAACAGATACTTTGTCATCAATTTTAATAGATTGTACAACTCCTGCATTCATATACTGTATAACTTAGCATAGAACACAGTTGATTAATGCACTGCTTGTTCAGTACGTATAACACAGCAAAGTATTCAAAGACTGAAATTCCATCTTTTTCTAAACACACTGTTATTTCAACTTATAGACATACTGCTTTTTTGCACATGTTCTTAACAGTTTGTGTCTCTTGTGCAGCATGAAACTGTCATGTCAGTTCGTTAATGTTAGTTTCCATTCTGTACAATAATCTCTGGAATATTGTTACAACTCAGACTGCCTTTCATGCTGTGTCTGTATAGAAATAATATTAAAGAAGTATATTGTTCCAATGTTATGATGCACGTAACAGCTAATGTTTAGCATTTGAATATTAATCCTCAGTATGACAACTGTTATTCTTTTCATAAGACATCACCTGTCCATTTAATATTAAGGAACACAATATCCAAATAATAAATACAATCAATTCATTGTTGTATTTTTTCTTAACAATGTTGAATTCCACATTATCAATACAACAGCTAATCCTGTAAGTTTTGGAACAATATAAGCACACAGTCTATAGTTCTCAATGTCTGACTCTTGTTTAACTATGAGTAATGCATGAGGAACATTTTAATCACTGAGAGTGTTAATATTCAGGGTGTGATTTTGCACAAAAATGACTGACAGCAGCATAAGCTGAATGTAGAGCAACTGGGATGCAGCAGGGTGTGGACTGGGCAACATACAACGGTGCTGTGCCATGCTCAGCATCGTTGAACATTGCAACGTGGCCTCCCACATTACGCATGGCTCAGTGACACTGTGCCAGCACAAGTGCTATGATAGGGAGCATGGGAATGCAGTATTGCAAGTGCAGTTGTGCTAGGTGCAGAAATAATGAAATTCAACAGTGGATATACAAATGAGGCCATGATGTATGTAAGGTGCAAGTGGGGCTATTAGCATCTCATAATGGCCCCATTTACATGCAGCTGTGACTATACCCTGCAACTTGCGCCTGGTGCCCTGCCACGCTGCAACCGTCAGTGACCAATGCCCCCTGCACATCGCGGACAAGTGCCACAATGCCTGATCGCGGTCATAAGTATTATAAAAATCTACTTAAATTATCCCTGGTGGTCCAGTGCACCATTTCCAGTGCAATCACTGGCATAAGTATTAAACACATAATTTCAAATTATCCCTGTTGGTCCACTGATACCCCCTCATCATACACCCACTGAGCACCACCACTCCACTCCCCCCCAAGTCAGCATCGGGCAGCAGTTCCCCCACCCAAAAGCTGGTCATCTGCCCACAAACTGACTGTGTACAGTACAACTGTACACCCATTGTTGCACACTATGCATCAATGGGCGTGCAGCCCATACCGTACTACACAGTCCTGATATGTGAATGGATGGCTTACAGGTGGGGAACTGCTGACTGATGCTGACCGGGGGGGAAAGCAGGGTGTCAGAACTCAGTGGGTGGGTGGTAAGGGGGGTACCGCTGCACCACCATGGATAATTTTAATATATTTTTATACATACTTATGCCCACAATCGAGCTTGAAGCAGTCCACTGCACCACCAGGGATATCTTATCAATAACAATTCCCATGATTGGATGTGGTGGGGGGGGTGCAACGTTGACAGTTCCTGTACCCGGAGCTAGAGTTGGCACCCACATGTGCTGGTTACCATGTTGCACTGTAAAATATGACAGCTCGGCTGTGAGTACCCAGCCCTTGCTTGTATTTGTTTTTCACAAAACTTTGAGCACCACTGTACAGCACAAGTAGGGATTGCATCAACATATGCGCTGCACATCACAGGCCGAATATTGGGATGTGTGGAATATGCATGTGCATGCTCCCCCACACTTGCATCGCATACATTAGTACTGCGTCCTGGCGCATTGAGATCTGTGCGTCACAATATCACCTTTAGAATATCGCGCCAGAGCACATCAGTGCGCTGTGCACGATGCAATACTGTTGCACCATGCACAATCCCTTTGAATGTACAATGCTTACTTAACAATTTGTGCTGTGCAGCAGAAACCAAACAGTTTGATGTAACAGTTAATCAATATTGAACATGAAGCGTACAGAGTAATTATAAATGTTTGTAGATTCAGTTAACATTCAGTAGTATATCACTTGCTGTAATTATCAACTTTGTAGAACATACCATGTATATGATTTTGATGTTATACTTACATCCAGAACTATTAATTTCCTCCTGCTTCACCTGCACTGCTGGGACAGACACAGCCTTCCTGGTCACTGTAACAGATATGAACACATCATGTTATAATCATCATTTACAAATGTGAATATATTACAACCCTTCAACTGTCTTAGATATAGACCATGTTCTGTTATACTGGCATCCAACTATATAGTACAGCTCTGTATGTAGCTACCTACAACATGCTTAAAGTAATGCTACACAAATTACATGCCACATTAAAGTGATCTAACAATGCAGACATGAACACTATGGGCAGGATATTCAAAAGTTTGTTCATTGTGCAACATCGTTGAACCATGTGCTACCAGCGATATGTCCCCCGGCGTGATATTTAAAAGGAGATTTATCACAGCACAAATCTTGATGTACCATAATGTATCAGTAATGTATGCAGCACAAATAAGTGTGGGGGGGGTAGTATCACTATGCATGCTCTGGACATCTCAATATTCAGCCTGGGATGTTCTGACCATATGCACGTGCAACCCCTACTTCCACTGAAGACAGCTGACCATAAAAAGAGAAACAACACTGGCCACCCACAGCGGATCTGCTGTATTGCAGGGTGCAACATGGCAGCCACCAGCTGTTCTGGACGCTTGAGCTCTGGCATCACTGTCTGTCGGCATCGAGCCCCCCCAATGGCTGATTGCAAGCTTATGATGCTATGAATAACCCTGCTGTTCCAGTACAACCGATTCCCAGCCCAATGACAGTTTTTTAATAATATCATTAACACTGGTGGTCTACTGTACCCTATCCCTAACCCGATCACAGGCTTTCAATAATATCATTAACCGTGGTGGTCCAGTGAACTCTAGCACCATCTGAATTGCGAACTTAAAATAATATAATTAACCCTGTTGGTCTACTGGACCTGCTCCCTCACCCCGATTGCGGGGTGCATAACAGCAGACCCACCCTGGTGTTCCAGTGGTATCCCCTCCCAACTTGTCCACTCACTGTCACCACCCTGGCCCCCCCAGTCAGCAGTGGGTGGCAGCACCCCACATACAAGATGGTTACCCGCCTACTGAGTTATACTGTACAGTACGACTGTACGCCCATTGGTCCACAGCATGGCCAATGGGCATGCAAACCATATGGTTGCATTCACATCTGTGTACTGTGTAGAACAGTACAGTCTCCAAACCCATTGGTCCACACTGTGGGTCAATGTCATTCAACCATACTGTATGCTGTCAGTCGGCAGTCGGACGTGCGTCTTTTGGGTGTGAGTGTTGTGTACTACAGCATGACCTACAGTATGACAGCTGCACAGAGCAGCACCACAATATGTATCTATTCTGTATTGTCATAATATGGCTGCACACAACAGCACAGCTGAAATTGGACAGTTCAAAACTCTTTAATATTAACTGTAAGTGCTTGTGCAGTGCTGACATGCTTACACATCTTTAGTATAGCGAAAAACCATAACAGTGTTGTAAACTGCATGGAAATCACAGCATGATGAGATGCTGATTTGAGTGTTTCCCCAGAGATAATTGAAGTCTGTTCATTTTCATATCTCTTTTGAATATAGTAAAGTTTACTACTGCCAAACATGTTTCACAGGTCTAATGCTTCAGCCCTGCACTGAAGTCATGCAAACATATTTGTGATGTACAAACAGTTTGTGGAATATATAACAACTTTGGACATTGTACTTTCAAATATGATGCTGTCTGCAGCTCTACTGTGCTCACACATTTGCTGGCATAGACATTGCTCACATACATCACTTCTATGTGCTTTTACATCACTGTGCACTGTTCTGCTCTTATGGCTTGAACTTCTTCATTAACATATTCATAGCTGTGTTATTCCAGTGCTAAGTTTCTCCCTGCATTTGCAGCCCAGTGTGCCTCGTCTCATTCCCATGATATATTCAGAAGCTGTTTCCCTTGGATTATTGTTTTTTTATATCCATAGCTTTGTGGAGTGCACTAACCTTGCTAGCTCCACAGTAACATTTTTAGCCCTGGAACAATGTTTTGAATATCTGTTGCTGACTGTTAACAGAAGTTCACTAATCTGATGCACAACTACTGACAGTAGGTACTCAACATAATAACTACAGCTATCTTCTTACCATCTGACTCTACAATAATGATGGACTCAGAGTCAGACTATGCAGCCCCCACAGTTTCTGTCTCCACTGGCACTACCTCGCCCACTGGTGGGGAGTGGCTCTGTCACTCTGTCAGATAAAGATAACACTCAGATTTAGTAACTGTGAACACCCATGTAAACTACAAAGTATAAGATTATCAACATTATTAGTAAATACATAATTACACTCTTTTTTAATTCTTAGCACTTGTAAAGTACTACTTATATTGCAATTATTGTTATAGAATTAAATAACCATTGTCCACTCACTGTACAGTTCCACAAGACAACATGGAAAGATTTAAATACCACAAATAGACAATCATATTTAAAACCTGTTTGTAATACTGAATACATGATCTGCAGATGTAGCTTCACATGTCTTAGACAGGCAGACTTAGATGGCATATATTAAGTGGTAATTTAGAGAGAAACAGAATGCATGTTCACAAGCAATACAGCGTAATACTGTGAGAAGTGACTGTCACTGTGATTCATAAATTAAGCAATAATGCCCAACAGGGTGTGTGCCATGCTGGGACAATGTCACGCCTCAGGTGCTTGGGCACAGGCCGCAGGCCGAAAAGGCCCAACAACTGAGGCGTGATGTTATCCCAAAAGACACACACTTATTGCTATTATACAATAGATCATTGTTATATATAAAATAAAAAAATAATTTTAAAGAATGTGTTTTAGTGAGAACAAATATTTTTGTTTCTTAAGAGAAGATGCAGAAAAGAGGTAATCTAGTTAATCATATAGCTCATCTACAGGTTCTCATTGAGGCTGAGACTAGACCCATGATGTTGTACTGGGATAACATCACGGGTCTGGCCCAAGACTGACCAATCAGAGACCAGGACATTTTCTTGCCATTGTATAATACAAATTTTCCTGCTTGTGTTTTAGTTGGTTACAACTCTCCTCCCAAGACAAGGCACATAATGATGCTGAATGAGCAAAGCACTCCTTTGGGACATCTGCCTTGCCTCTCCCTAACCTGTAGCTTGTGGTGTGCCCATCCCTAGCCTCCAGTGGGGGTCAGACAAACACTAATCGACTAGTGCCCCAGCTCCACATAGGAATGAGAGCTGTCCACAGACGTTAAATCCTTCTCCTTCACTGGTGATCCCCACCAGCACGTGCCCGTTACTGAACATGGATTGTTTGTCTGGTGCGAGGCAAGATGACCAGCACCTCAGCCCTCAGCACCAGCGGTATGGATGGATCACCATCACTTAATGATTAACCATAGATAGCTGAATTTCACATAACACAGTAACACTGCAGCGCCACTACTGTCAAGTGATGAGCACAAGGATGTTCTAGTAGAAGTAGAATAATATAATGTATAGTGAGTTTGCTATTCAGTGCTCACTATAAAATGCAGTCATCATTTATGCAGCACATAACAGGAATCAGTTGCATGTAATCATACCCATTTTTTATGCATATCCTCCAATGACTAGCAAGTTCTGACTGGCGCTCTGCCACCCTCTAGCCATCAGAAACTGATATCCTATTGTGCTTGCCATAAAGTTTCCCTAATACCTGACTTTAATCAGTGAAATTAACGTCAACATGCTCATATAGTGCACCTTCACACCACAGTGATTGTGAGCTTTCTCAAGCTAGTCATTTGCTTGCTGTCATAGTGTAGTCTGCAGGCTATCCTTCACTGCACTGCAAGAGATTAATACCATTAAACAAACTTCAATTTGAGATGCAGGGGGAAGACATCAAGTGTCACAGTATGACAGCATACTATTTCTGAGAGTTCAGAATGTGGTATTCGAGCTACTTGCCACCAAGGAACAGTGATCATCAATATCTAACATGTACTCTGTGGCAGACCACCAGGTTCAGCTTGCTGGCAATTGTCATATGTACATTTAAATGTTGTCCTAAATTTTTCCTAATCACCCATTTGTAAGATGGATACATGATATCTCTATTTGCATATACACTACTAAATATCACACTTGTATTACTATAAAACAATACTTATTTAACTTATGGTGTGTGAGATGCTTCCTTGCACGTGGCTTGCCAGCAGCCTCCCGAGAGTCAGAGGGTTGCGTAGTACCAGCACATGTCATTGTCTGGTATCTCCTCCCTCTCCTTTAGTTGGTAGAAGCACTGGCACAGCAGCTTCCACTTTTTCTTGCACTGCAACGGTGTCTTGTTTTTTACCTTCAGGATGACATGCAGGTAAATGTTGATCCGCCTCATCGTAGTCTCCAACTTTCGGTTGGTGCTTCATATTAATATGCGGGCACTTCCCTGAGCCTGGACTGCCTCAAACAGCAGGCACACCTTTTGTAGGCTCCAGATCCTCATGCTGTATAAGTTTTTTGGTTTTTGTAGTCACAATCTGTGATAAACAAACAGAACATAGTACATTACTGTTACGTTTAGTAACATGAGTCTGAGTTTCTGTTCTAAGTGTAACACATTACATTTCAAACAACAGTATGTGATTAACTCTGCTCTTATTATAAGAAATATAAACATACAGGCACAGCAGTCCTTCTATTGTATGACATAATCTAGGAAGACAACCTAGTGTTGTAGCATGTTACATTTTACCAATAGTTTATCACAGCGGTTGTATTGTATTGCAGTAACACTCCACGTCACAGTGGTTAGAAGTACAAGACAATGGCAAGTTCTTCCACCACCCAGAAAGGTCTGTAACTCCACCATAATACATTGCCTTTACTACCTTTCTGTAATAATGAAACAGTTTGTTTGTCACACCTTTTCATTTAATTAACATCCACCTTTTACGTGGGGTAATTGTGCTACAACAAGGCCCATCTTCACTAAACTTTTGAGCAATGAGAACTCATGTGTCTTTCTATCCATTTCATTATATTTATAATCTGTGAACAGTTAACACATAATGAAGAATAACTGGTACATGCTGTTGAGAACATATTTTTCTTTGGAACAACTCTGAACAAGTAAATGTTTCTAATATACTTTACTCATGAAGAAACAATATATTATGGTCAAGACATTCAAAGAGGTTGCACATGCAGCAAGACTGTGACACCAGGCAAAACTCACCGATGCACCCTGGTGCGATATTCAGAAAGGTACTGTGCACTGTACAAATTTTGCGATGCAACATGGTGCATCAGTAATGTATCTGGCACAACTGAGGAGTGTCTGGCCATGCATACTTGCCACATTACTATATTCACCCGGGCTATGCTATACATATGCAGGCACAATCCCTACTTGCGCCGTACAGTGTTGAGCACAAAACAAACAATAAAAAGTGCTGGCACCCACAGTTGAACTGCCATATTGCACAGTGCAACACAGCAGCCACCAGCTGTGGATGGCCACCCAAGCTCCAGCGCCACTGTCTGTCGGTGTCACCCTCATGCCCTATAGCAGTGTATCTATTAAAAAATATACCTGGTGGTACAGTGTAGCCTACACCCTCAATAGATTGGTGCTTCTCTGTACAAAAATAACCATGGTAGTCCACTGGAGCTGCCCCCCCACACACAATCAGGCAAGGGTGTACAGTCCACTGGACCACCAAGGATATATTCAATACGCCAAGCCCACAATCAGACAAGGGCATTGGGTCTACTGTACCACCAGTAATTTTTCATATAGATAATTGATAAACAGCTGTTGGCTTGCATTGCTGCCAACAGGCATAGAGGCATTGTTTTCCTGATAGGTGGTGGCTGACAGGGTGCCAGATGCAGGTCATTGGGGATCAATGCACCTGCATGCAAATGGAGCCATAATGACATGCAAAAGGTCACATTAGCCCATTGTATGTACTGTGGACCCATTTGCATATCCACTACTGAACAGTGCAGCAGTTGCAGCTAGCAGAACCAAAGTTCGGTGGTGCATCCTGCTGCTTCTCTCTAGGTACTTGCAATGTTGTGATGCCACTGCACCATGTAGAATGCAGGTGCCACACTGATGTATTCAACACTGCTGAGGCATGGCACTGCAGCATTAAATATCACCCTGACAACACCCTGATGCTTACCAGTTCAATGGCAGCCAGTCTTCCATGCTGCTGTGGCACAGTGTGAATAATCCCACTCATCTGTTACACCTGTGTGATTGATATATATGCCCATTCTATTTTTTGACCAACATTGTTTGGCTCTGAAAAAAACCTTTTTTTGCACTTTCCTATCTGTTCAAACAGTCTGACACTCTTAGAGGACTTTGAGAATTCCATCTTGAAGGTGTCCCTGAAAAAGACAATTGCCAGCATGTGGGAAGTGCATACCATCTGGTAGGTATAGCCAATCATAACAATACTTTATTTCAGGGTGACATATGGTATGCATGCCAGACATGCATAAATATGCAGATATTTGTATGTTGACCTTTCTTCGAGCTCTGTCAATCAGGTGCATATGGTGTTCTGCTTGCCAGACCCTAAGCTCTGTAATACCTAAAAAAAATTATTTTACAGGCAGGCAACATACTCATGATAGATGCAAGGTCCAATTTTGCTTCTGACACTAAATCAACCCAACGTTTGGTGCCCAAATCATTGCCTCCAAGATGTATCAGCAGTGTATCTGGGTGAGCTTGAGTACTCAGAAGTCTGTGCATTGTTGGCATGAGGTGCTCCCACCTCATTCCACCCCTGCCATACCACTTCACACAGCAGTTTGGGAGCTGCAGTTTTTTTCCAAAATCACTGTTCTGAGCATACTCAGATGCTCGCCTCACTATACTGCTGCCAACAATCCACAACATCCTTTTGCTGTTTTCTGCTATTCTCAGCTTTTCAGCTTAGAAGTGGACAGAGAGCTATCAAAAAAGGCAGTGTTCACCATGCAGTACCTAAGCAGTAGTGAAAGTAAAACTGCTATTTTCCCTCCTAAGTTCAACTGAACTTCAGTGGGCTGATCCATGACACACAAATAAAACAAATCATTGGCTATTACTGTGCCTTCATTAACCAATGTAGTGTGTGCACTGACTATCACAGTAGTTCTGCTCCAGTTAAAATGTGCAAAAATTTCAAGGTGGAAAAAATGCATCCTTTTGATAGGCAGTTTTAAACAATTACAAGTGCAGAGATATGTCTGATTGGTTCCCTCTTCTGTTATGGTACACGTGCACTTTGCTTCCTCCCTCCATTTGCAGCTATATCTGTGCTAGTAAGTACCAATTAACAGTCTGACTTTAAACAGTTCTAACTAAATAATGGCAAATCATTGGTAATTTTTATCAATATAGTCAGAGCAGTAAAAAACATTTTGATTAATACTATTTGCTTGTTTCTAACACTTTTTTATCATAGTAGAGAAATTGATAATAAAATGTGATGTACTTACACAGAGCTAAGTGCTGTCTCTCAGGTGAATCTAAGATGGCTGCTGTGTCCTTCTTCTTCACTGTTCAGCGTCTCTGATTGGTTGGTTTACATGGCCTGATAAATCTAGCACACAATTGGTAGAAGTACCTGTCACTCTAATAGCAATCAAGATATGATTGGATAATGAATACAGTTGTTACTCCCAAACTCAAATTTGTGATACTTTCACACACTCGACATTACTTATGTGAAACTTTTGCAGTCCGACACTTTCGCATGTGCGATACTGTTTTTCCGACACTACTTTTGGTGCTTTCAAATGCACGACACCATATTTTGTGACACTTTCGTACAAACGACCCTGTTTTTTGCAACACTTTCGAATGTACGACATTATTTGATGATTTTTTCCCAAAAATGATAATTACTGAAGGAAAAAGTTTCCTGCTTCTTACCTAATCTACAAATACATAAGTTCATGCAATTTCACATACTTATTGTGAAATCGTAACTCAACTTGACAACAATCTCATTTCTGAAGCTACATTTTCTCATTTCTTTGTTTTCTGTCACTGCACAAGTGACCTGGATAGTCCTTCCTAATCAATAATTGTGATTATTTGTCTTACCAATAACACATGAACAGAGCTTGGCTTAACAATATGTTAAGCACTCCCTAGGGGTGCAATGTGGTACAAGGTAGAGCCAAGTGTCATATTGCCCCAAACACATCATTAAGTAACTGTCAATGTGACTCCTGTGAATGCCTTACTGCTATCATGAAAATTAATATTCAAAAGTTAAGTGTTTAAAGTATACTTTATTAATGTGTTCCTCATTTAGAGAAAGATTTTAAATAAAGTACTTCTTTCACCAACAGTTTAACAATACTAGGTCAAAATCAATATACATAATTACAGTAATTATGCATTGCTCAATGATGAAATAGTAAGAAAAAGAATCCATGTGCCATGGTGATAACACTATACGGGACAGTGTAACATGAATTAAAATAAGACTGTCAAATTTCGAGCAACCAATCTGATTACAGCATTTCTGAGACCTTTTTTTATAATATTGTATACATAAATCATTTGTGTCAATATACAATGTTAGAAGTAATCAACACAAATGTATAATAATATTTCCTTTTTCTGTGTCTTTTATGCAGGTGTCTGATACTTCACAGTAACAGTCAGCAATGTTACAGAAGTAACACATTGAAAGATGCCTAGTAAACATAGACGTGAACGTATAGAAAGATGAAACAGGTAGCATAGTACTTCACTGTTGCTTAAGAATGATAAAAAAGCAATTATGTCAGTTCAAGACGTAAAACAATACAGAGTTCTACTGGAATAGTGAGCTCTACAGTAACTCACTCCACAACAAAACTACATACTTGCTCAACAACAAGGAAAAAATGTTTACCTGAGCGACAGTTGTGTAGATCTCTCAGATGAAACACAACTGTTGCTACAGCAAGCATAACCAGACATTCTAAACAGCGTCGTAAGCTCACAGCTGGTGATTTTCATCTGAGAAAGCAAAAGTATTTCTGATCACTAGCAAGTAAAGCTAAGATCGACAGGCTTATTGCTGCTGTGATGAGACTTGAGTGCAAAAAGGCAAAGAGTCATCTGACTTCGATGAAATTGCATCTCAAAGTATGCACATTTGTGAATAGAGCAGTATTTGTTCTTCAACGTTTATGGCGTAAGATGTCTCATGTGCTTGAACTATTCAGAAAAGTTGTGTATAACATCAAGAAAAGGCTACAACGCTATCCTTCCTTGACTGTGCACAATTTATGTGATGTATTCACAGGTCGCTGGATGCACACACAGCACTCAGAGGCATATTTCTGGGAAGAATCTTATTATTCACAGAAAAAAGAGAGCAAGTTCACCATTGATGAGTCCGGTAAGCTGGTCAATTTGCTCAGTGTCTGTGATTACACAGCAATGGAGGCAAATGATGACTGTGATGCAACCACTGTGTCCTGTAAATGGCATTGTCTCTCAAGGCCATGTGATGCAACCTGCAACCGTAGGCAATCGTCATTTGAAAAAGTTGAACAGTTTGTCAACCTATTTGTGATAACAGATCACAAAGAAAGATATAAACTGTTTAACCAGATTGACTTTTGTGAAATCCATCCACATACTGGACTTATGGGTCACTCACTAGCATGCCTCGATAGTGGTGTTTGTGAAAGTGTCTTTCACAACATGCGGATGCTAGGAGTGCATCAAACAGGCATCGGGAACTTTGTATACAGGGTATATGAAGTCCAACAAGTTCTCAATCTGTACACTTGTTTAAATGACTTATTGCAGTCTGGTGACATGCAGGGTGCCATCACATTTCTCAAACAGCTGCAACGTGTGACTTCTGTACCAGACAAAGTATTTATCAGTCAGCAAGTTCTGGTGAAACATCTGTTTCTGTGTTAGAAAGTGACATACTGAAACAGTACGGCAAAGGAATTGTAAAATTTGAACTGGCAAAGGCTCAGAAGTTTGACTCTTGTATGTGTGCCATGTGACCGTCTGTGCTACTGCAAACAAATGGTCACAGGGAACCTTGAAACATTGTCACCATACAATGACATGTGGTTCTGTCTCTCAGCATTTTTGCTGATGAAATCTGACTTTCAGTTACAGACCACCATTGTGCTGTGCAAACACTGTTTCTCCAAACTAAAGTCCAACATTCTGCCACTAAGGTCGCTGTTGAATAATATGGAGGCACATGTTACACCAAGTAAGATTGCAACATTGAATATGTTTGAACGCATTCTAATTCAGACAGTGAAACCATTTCAAACCATTCTATGTCTGATCACAAAGACACAGAACATTCCACAGAAAGAACTCATTAGATCTCTAAAGGGTTCCGTGATGTATCTCCCACTTCCTCTACAGGAAAATGTGGAGGTAATCTCTATGGAAAATAGTTTGGTGATACCTGTAAATGGTGTTTCAACTAAGTCCAAGGTCATCTGGCAAGATGTTGTCAATGTACAGAAGGTAAAACTTGCTCTTACTTATTTAAAGAGCAACAATCCCTTTTATGCAGAGCTTGATATTGATCACATGAGTAGTCTCTCTGTTCAACATGATGTCTTAGAAACAACTAAGCCAATGATTGAGAAGGTCAGTGGACAGACAAATGATAATGTGTATGAACAGTACACAATTCACCCACTACACATCAGAGATCCAGTAGGGGACAACATTGATCTCTATCAAATGAAACAGGTGAAAGGTGAGCCTGTCAGCATTTGGGAGGCAACACTAGAAGCACGCTGTTTCCCAGACTGATTCCCAAAAGGGTCAGATGGACAGCTAGATGAAAGGGAAGTGCATGTACAGGGTGCTAAGTACCGCACTAGCCATGTGCTCAGTAAAGATAGCAAATTCAGACATAACATACAGTACCCGTTTCATCTCCTCTGGGAGAGCGAACTTAGCATTCTGTCTGCATCTATTGCTCATACTATTCTTCTCACAAGTCCACTAGATGGAATAACAGCTGCTCAATTTCTAGAGAAATTAAAGCAGAAAGATGAAAATGTGCAAGTGAATCTGTCTTCCATTCTGTCATCTACGTGGCACCAAAGAATATTGGTATCACAGACACTCCGAGGTGATGACAATGCTGTGAGAGTATGGTGCAGCCACATGGTTTGTCACACTTAGTTGTGCTGAATATGCCTGGGACGAGCTCATTGAACTGTTGAAGTGGGCAAATTCTGATGTTGATGGCATTTTATCAATGACTATTGGAGAAATGTGCTCACTTGATCCTGTGTCTGTCACAAAACATTTTCACAAACGGTTCCATGACATTCTGACTTTCATTTTGTCAAAGTACAATCCATCTCTTGGTACTGTGGAGCATTACTTTTGGAGGACGGAATATAAAGCACAGGGTGCCCTTCATATTCATATGTTATTGTGGATCAAGGATGCACCACGCATAGGTGAACATGAAGCAGCACAAGTGCTAGCATTCATCAAGCAATATATCACTTGTCACATTCCGGACAAGTATGACAGTCCTACAATATGGAAGTTGGTACAAAAGTTCCAGTGACATATTTGTGCAAAATACTGCCGGCGAATAGTAAAGAATAAATCTGTTTGGTACAAACGATGTCACTTCGGACTCCCTAGATGAGTTTGTCAGGATGGTTCCATGAATGAACTTTTTTCAGCAATGTGACACCACTTGAAGGCAAACTCAACTAAGAGGGTATATGAGTTACCAAGAGATGAGAAAGAGGTGTACATTAATGACTACAACCCAACTGTTCTCCTAATGTGGCAAGCAAACATAGATGTTCAGTTTGTGGCTGACAACTCATTAGCCCTGGTGCTGGACGTGACTTTGTGCATAACCAAGCATGAGCAGACTAGCTTGCAAGATCTTTAGGAATATATTGCCAGTTCAAGCAAGAGTGTGACATCTCAGCAGTGGTCATTGGGTTTGAAGACCCTTTCACACAAAGAATGTGGTACCTATGAAGCCAGTGACCATTTAATGGGTACACATCTGTACGGGAAGTCTGATGCTGTCTGGTTTCTCAGTGTGAACTACAAAGAAAAATGCAAATGTGTACTGATTCCCCATGCTGAGATTGAGGAACTCACTGCCAATAGACCTTCTTCAAAACATATCTGGAAGAATAAACTGATAGAAACATACTACCCCCGTTGACACAATGACATGGATGGTATGTGTCTCTTTCAGGTGGCTAAGTGGTATGACTACAAGGCAGATATATCACCTGGCTCAACACGGCACATTTACAAGGTGAACAGAGTGGATGGCTGTCTTGTAAAGAGACACAAGCCATGGCTCATAGACCACTGTAAATTACATCTAGGCACATCGGAGAGCAGAGAGCATTACTACTTTGCTCTCCTATTCCTATTTAGACCCTGGAGGAATGAGTCTGAATTAAAAAGTGACTGTGATACATTCAAGGAAGAATTCAATCTCAGTTATGAGACTTTCAAAAATGAATACTCAGAGACATACATACACAGACTGAAGGCTGAGAAAGAACAACTTGAGAAGGCAGAGAAGCAGCTTCAGGAAGGCACTCCTGTTAGCTCACAAGACAATCTTGATCCAGAAGGACAAGCTTCTCTAGGTGAACCTCTGTCTTTAAATGCCCCACAAATGTTAATCTCAGAAATTGAGACTGCCATGGAACATGGAACATACTCCACTGTCAACCCAGCTGACTTGAGAGAAAGACTGAATCAGCAGCAGCATGTAGTTCACTCTCAAGTCATTGACACTGTTCGACCTGGCCTACTCCATGAAGCAAAAAAAGTGACTGTCTTAACTATAAACCACTACTGATCTTTGTTAGTTGCTCAGCTGGTACAGAAAAGAGTTTCCTTTTTGAAGCCATCACTGCTGAAATATGGAGCCTGACAGGGTCATCAATGTCTGTTGCTGTTACTGCTCCCACAGGACTAGCCGCATACAACATTGGTGGAGTTACATTACACCGTGTCTCTTTATGTTGCCAGTAGAACATGGCAAAACAGGAGAGTATCATAAACTGTCATTTGAGGTTGCAACTCAGCTCCATTCCACGTTCACAAAGATGAAGTTACTCATCATTGATGAAATCAGCATGGTCTCCCAATGTAATGCTCACCTGTATACACCTACGGCTACAGGAGATCTTAGGTACTGACGATGGAGTACCATTTGGTGGCAAAAGTATTGCTGTATTGGGAGACCTTTTACAGCTTGGGCCAGTTAATGCAGAACTTGTGTTTGCAACTTTGACTGCCAAGCAAGCTAAGAACACTCTAGGCTGCATTGCAGGTTTTAACATTTGGGAGTTATTCACCTATGTCGAGTAGTATGAGAACATGCACCAAAGGGGTGATCTGGCTTACAAATCACTTTTAGATGAAGCTCGTACAGGTTCTCTATCACCAGAACATGTTGCTATGTTAAATGATTGGAGAATCAGAATAGATACTACATCCATAGAAACAGCATGTAATGTTTTCAGCGATGTGTACTCTACAGGCACACACATAGTGTGTATTATGCCATGACAAAAGAAATGCACTGAGTTCAACAATGTTATGCTGCAGAGAGAAAACCAAGAAGTTCTAACTCTGCATGCTGTTGACACAGTTGGTGGTGTCATTCTCAGTTGCAACCTGGTAACAACGATGACTGAACGACTCACTGAACTGAAGTCAGATGTTTCATGCACAGCTGGCCTAGAAGCTGTTCTTACACTTTGTAGGAACGCACGTGTCATGCTGCGACATAATCTCGATGTTGAATGAGGCATGGTAAATGGTGCCATGGGTAACATCACTGACTTTGTCTACAATGTCCAGAGGACATATATCAAGACACTTGTAGTTCATTTTGACAACATGGAACAGCCTACACAGATAGAATGTACCTGTGTGAAATTTCAGGTATTTAAGGATATCTATGTAAACAGGAAACAGGTCCCACTATGTGTTGCATATGCTGTTTCTGTTCACAAATCTCAGGGCTTGAGTTTGGATTCAGCAATAGTGGACATAGGTACAGACATTTTCAAGGATGGCATGAGCTACGTGGCACTTTCACATGTCCGTAGTCTTTATGGATTGCACATTATAACTCTTGCACCTCAGAAGATACGTGCTGACAAGTGATATATTGTTGCGTACAACAGGTTGCATACTCTGTATCAGCCACAGATGTCTTTAATACCACTGCCTATGTATCTGGCTGTCGCACATTGTAAAGTCATATCTACACCTGTCAGCAAACAGGCACGAGCTTCCACAAGTGATTCACCTCTAAAGAGTTCAACAAAGGTCACAATATCAACTACACATTCAGAGCCAGCTGTTCATCAGAAATCAATTGGTGTAGCTGCTGTGCCAGTCTTTGACAGCAGCACTAGAGTGAACTGCTATGCTAACTCAGTTATGCAAGTTTTTCTTCACATACCACACTTTGTGCAGGCAATATCTGCTTCACAAGACACTCCCCCTATCAAAGGCAGTGAATCAGATTGTCAACATTGCTTCTGATCAGTCTAACAATGTGCAGTCACTAACACCACTACGGCAGGCGTTAGGTACATATAACAGATGCAGTACATTTTGCTGCAGACATACAGCAAGATGCTAGTGAGTTTATGAAGGCAATCATAAACAGGTTGGATGAAGACGGTATTCCAATGTGCCAGTACTTCACTGTGTCATATGTAACCAAATATGTATGTGTATCATGTGGTCATTCAGAGCAAGAAACCACAGAAGACATGCTGTGGATTACTCTGTTAGTCCCTCAAGCCAAAAGTGTCAAATTTCAACAGCTATTTACCAATGCTCAATGTGGTCACTCCTGTGAAAGGTGTGGAGGCAGATGTACTCAGTCCATACGACTCAGGACTTCATCTCAATATCTGTTGCTTATATTGCACAGATTTGACTCCACCTGGCTCAGAGTTGACACTCCCATCACAGATTACACAGCTGGTAGAATAGCTTTTAACCAATCACTGTTTAACACTCACAGTATGGTCTACCACCATGGTCAAGCTATGCATTCAGGGCATTACACCTGTTTGCTAAGGTACATAACTGGATGGGTAGAGTGTGATGACTCTACAAGCTGTTTGAAACAGAGACTACCGTGACACTTAAAAAAATGCCTGTCTTCTGATATCGAAGAACTAAGATGACCTTCACATCTCAGAAGAAGAAGAATAGTCACACAACAAATGACATTCTTTGCTCTCTAACCTGTGACACTGTAACTCGTAGGATACTAGAATTGTTTCTAGCCTACAACTTTCTATAAATGATCACATTCCTAGCCTATAACATGGAGGCAAAACATATTGTAAGCACAATGACATATAAGATGTTGTGTGGATCAGTGACAACGTGAAAATTGTTGCAGTGGTCTTCAGTTGGCGCCAACTGCCTTCACAGTCATGAGAGAAACCTGTCTTACATGTCTAATAAAGATTGTACATGTCAAAACAGTCCTTTCTGGATCACCTGTTCTGTGCATATCTTTTCTTGTAGGTATGTTATATGCATACATAATGAGAAATAGCTGCCACTTGCTAACTACATGCCTGTACAGAGGCAAAAAACTTGTCCTTGATCATTTGTAAAAGTGTCAAACACATTTCATTGACCACGCAGAAAACTCTCTCACATGTTTCATACCACCAGGTTTTTTTGACTCTGCTATTTGTTAACATCTTGACTACATCACTGTTTTCTTGCCATATAACAGAGTAGTACTATGCCTGATATTTTCCAAACTGGCAGACTTTACATATGTAAATATAACTCCTTATACTTAATTAACTAAGTGTAAATAATGACATTTTCAACTGATTGGAGAATGTGTATTTTGTAGAACAACAAAGCTGTTAACAATGTACAAGTACTGCCTATTGCTGTTTCACTATTCCAAGAACACATCTATGACTCTTGTGTACCTATGTAATGACATATAAATAAAATTCAGATTCACATTTCATCTGATCATTGTTGTTAACTAGTTTAATTGTTCTAGTAAAAGTGTTACTGTAAGAGTCAAGTAAGAATTTCTCCTTAACATATAATAGGATACTATAGTGATTAAGTTCAGTGACCTATATCTTTAATAAAAACAACATGCTACACACATTTGTTATTTGCTAGTTCAGAACTGATATAGTAACTAATGTAACCATTGAAAGAAATGTATATTGTACCTGTAATAACAATGAAATGTGTAGTACTTGTCATACAAGTAAATGTAATCTATGTTAATAATACTTGAAATTGTAAATCAGACACTTTTACTGATAACAACACACTTCATACCTGTTCCTGACAATGTTTATGATTGCCTCTATTGAGCGGTTGGGTGGGAATTTTCCATATGCACCTAGTCAGTGATATATCCTAAAATATTTAACTGAACATACCAGTTATCTAATGTCACTGAAATCATTACATTTTTTTATATTCTATTACATGAACACTAAGCATCTGATTTTTGGCCCACCCCAGGAACATACACATTATCAGTCACCAAATAACAACAAATCATCACTGTTTCATGAGTGTAATCACTGCTTAGAAGCTCCTGACATACCTTCATTAATGTAGGATAGGACAGAGGGATGGGACATGATTGGAACATTCAAGTACTTAAAAGGGATAAATAATGTTGATAACTAAAGTCTCTTCAAGCTCAGTAGCAACTATATCATGAGTGGGCACAGTCTTAAGCTGGAGGATAGGAGGTTTAGTAGGGATGTTAGAAAGCACTTCTTCCCGCAAAGGGTGGTGAACACTTGGAATGCGCTGCTAGAAGAGGTCACCTCATTAAAGATAGTGAGCAGTTATAAAAGAGCCTGGTATAGGCATAGGGAGAAGATAAGAATCATGCCTAGGAAGAATGGGAGGACTGTGGAGGGATAGCAGAGACATTAGCTCAAGATGTGGACCCTGCAATATGAGCAGACTTGATAGACCAAATGGCCTTCTTCTGCTGGCTTCTTTGTATGCTCATATTTTCGTATGTACATACTTATTCCAATTCATATCTTCTACTTACTATGCATGACACTCATTTAGATATATTCCAAGCAATGATTACATACACATGCAAGCATTGTATTGTGAGACTGATTTTGTAAAAAAATGTAAATCTTAATTGGCCCTTTCTCAGTTTCACCAATTGGCAATAAATCTTTTTTTAAACTTAATCACCTGTGTCGAGTCTTTACTGAACCATAACATTATGAATTAGAATGTAACTGTTGTTCCTTTTAAGCATGCAAATCAACTGGAAGGAGTAGTACCACACATACATGTCCATGGGCTTCTTTTTGCTATGGCTCCCCACTCAGTATGCACCACGTGGGCTAGGGTGTGGCGCATTGCCTGACACAGGTCCCGTAATTCCTAAATGGGTTAAGTAGTCTGTACCACCCTTACTTTTCCTGTGCCTCTCCAGTCAGCAGGCAGTAGCTGCTGTGGCGAGGTGCGGGACATCGCTATCTAACGCTATGCAGCTGTGGCTATACACTCAGGATGGAGTAACTGCTACGTGTGCTGCAACTGCCTGGCTGAGCCCATGCAACTCAGAACTGTGCTAACTTCACTGTACCTACAATTACAGAGGTGTGCTCTTGATCTCCATTGCCTCATTGTTGCTGTGCATCAGCACCCATGTTGCAGTACGAATTTTGAGAGGGGCAGCATTACCTGTCTGAGGCCATGCAAATTCTAACTGTGCTAACTTCTGTATCTCTGCAATCAGTGATGTCTACCATTGATGTCCATATCCTCACCTGTGTTGTGTATCTCCATGGAGGATGCAGTACCTGCTGTCACGTTTGAAGACATATTGCCTGCCTGAATCCATTCAAGTGATAACTGTGCTAACTGGACTGTACCTGCAATCAGGGAGCTGTACAACTGATGTGCATTGCCTATCTTTTCCTGTGGCTGTTCACTCAGGATGCAGCAAGTGGTCTGGAAGTGCAGTCCTCTCATGACACTGTACAACTCCTAAGTGTGCAAACTTCTGTACAGCTACTATGAGAGAGCTACACTGTTCATCTCCATGGGCTTTTTTGTTCTGTAGCGCTCCACTTAGTATGCAGTATGTGGGCTAGGGTTCGGACATTACCTGACAGAGGTCCTGTAATTTCTAACTAAGTTAACTAGTATGTACTGCCCTTACTTTTCCTGTGAGTCTCCAGTCAGGGTGCAGTAGCTGGTGTAGAGAAATGTGTGACATTACTACCTAAGGCCATGCAGCTGTGGCTCTACAGTCAGGATCAGTAACTGGTATGCATGGGGAAATTGCCTGGGTGAGCCCATGCAAATCCTAACTGTGCTAACTTGTGTCTACCTACAATTACAGAGGTGTACCATTGATGTCCATTGCCTCAATCTTGCTGTGCATCAGTACTCATGACGCAGTATGAATTTTGGGGGGGATTACCTGTCTGAGCCCACAGAAACACTAACTGTGCTAACTTGAGTGTCCCTGCTATCACTGACATCTACCATTGATGTTCATACCCTCAGCTGTGCTGTGGGTCTCTACTGAGAATTCAGTACCTAGTATCACAGTTCAGAAAGGCATTGCCTGGCTGAGGCCATTCAAGTGATAACTGTGCTAACTACACTGTACCTCTAATCAGGGAGGTGAACATCTGATCTGCATCACCCTTCTTTGCCTGTGGCTTTTCACTTATCATGCAGCAAGTGGTCTGGAGGTGTAGTCCCCACCCCATGAGACTGTGCAACTCCTAAGTGTGCCAACTTCTGTACACCTGCAATGACAGAGCTACACTGTTCATGTCCATGGTCTTATTTTTGCTGTGGCTCTCCACTCAGTAAGCAGTATGTGGGCTAGGAGCTGGTTCATTAACTGACAGAGGTCATCTAATTCCTAACTGTGTTAACTACTATGTACCACCCTTGCTTTTCCTGTGGCTCTGCAGTTAGGATGCAGTAGCTGCCGTGCCAAGCTGTGCAACATCATTACCTAAGGCAATACAGCTGTGGTTGTACAATCAGGATGCAGTAACTGCTATATGTGGTGGAATTGCCTGGCTAAGTCCATGCAACTCCTAACTGTGCTAACTGGAGCGTACCTACAATTACGCAGGTGTACCATTGATGTCCATCACCTCACTTTTGCTGTGGCTTAGCACTCAAGATGCAGTGTGTATTCAGATGGGGGGGCCATTCCCTGTATCATAGCATGCAAATCCTAACTGTGCTAACTTGACTGTGCCTACAATCTCTGAGCTGTACCATTGATGTCCTCATCCTCAGCTGTGCTGTGGGTCTCTGGAGGTGCAGTCCCCCACCCATGAGACCATGCAACTCCTAAGTGTGCTAACTTCTCTACAACTGCAAAGACAGAGCTACACTATTCATGTCCATAGGCATATTTTTGCTGTGGCTCTCCACTCAGTATGCAGTATGTGGGCTAGGGGTTCGGACATTACCTGACAGAGGTCCTGTAATTCCTAACTAAGTTAACTAGTATGTACTGCCCTTACATTTCCTGTGGCTCTCCAATTAGGGTATAGTAGCTGGTGTAGCGAGGTGTTGGACATTGTTACCTAAGGCCATACAACTCCTAACTGTGGTAATGTGTGTGCACCTTGAATCAGGAACATGTACCATTGCTGTACATTGCCTCAATTTTGCTGAGGATGTACGCTGAACATGCAGTACATACTGTCAAGGACTGGGGATCTCTTGCAGTACATTTAATGTAAGCACACAGGCTGGTTTTCCCCAAAAGTTGCATAGAGAAAGACAGTGAGTACAAAGAATGTATGTATAATAATGAGTCTCGGAGCAGAAAATGAGGAGCTAGAATACTAAATTGCTTATATCTCAGGAACTGTACGACGTAGAGAAAAAATGTAAAAGTCATATGATTTATGACTTTCTTGGCTAGTTTTGTACTTAGCCCCCATATTATTTTTCTGACGAAAAGTCCATGTCTCACACCATTTCCGAGATACGGGCCCTGAAAGGCGTGGCGAACACCGTAATGTTATCCTATGGGAAAAAAGAGAAGTTTGGAGTGCCATAACTTTGCCGCCCTGTAATATTTTTTCACCAAACTACCAAAAGGCACATCTTTGAGATGTTGGCTTTCTTCCCTCCAAATTTCAGTGTAAAAGACCAAACTGTTATTTTGCAGCAGGGTGGCAAAGAATTCCTGTCATGCAGCGGATGCCGCAATGTTAGTCTATGGGAAAACGTGTCAACTTCAGAGTACTGTAACTCTGCATCCATGCAATATTTTGTCACCAAACCATGAAAAGGCACACCTGTTAGATGTTGGCTGCCTTCCCTCCAAATTTCAACCCAAGAGACCAAACCGTTCATTTGCAGCAGGGTGGCAAAAAATTCCTGTTGTTTTGGGCATAGTGTCGCAAAGTAGTGTTGTGATTTGTGAAAGCTTTTGCACAGATTTGTGAAAATGTTGTGAGTGCGACACTGCTTTGTGACACTACTTTTTCCAAAAATGTTAAAAACATATTTCTGGGGTGTTTAACCACAAAAAAAAGACATGGCCAGCATCCTCAGGGTCTGACTAGGTGAACACAGAAAGAATTGTGTTGCTAGAGGGTCCCAATGTTAAATGCCAAGAATTTTTCTGATCACTAACTGAAAACAAAATGGTGGATTTGTGACACTACTAGGGTCATTTGTGACACTAAAAAGTGCATTTGCGAAAGTGTCGAATTTTTTGGTAACTTTTCCCATTGACTTATAATGGGAAATTGTTTTTTGAATAACTTTTGAACTGTTTAGTATTTTTTCACAAAATCTTCAAAAGGCACATCAGGGACCCTGGCCGCACGTTCCCTGAAGTTTTGGGGTCAGTCGCACAAACCGTGCGACCTGTAGGGACGAGCAAAGAATTCAGAAAAGCGTAAACGAGCACACAGATCAAGCTTAATAACTCCACAGCTGTATATCTGAACAGTACAAAAGTTGGCATATCCCAAGATGTATGGCTCTTGATTGTGTATTCCAAATTGCAGGCAAATCCATTGAATGGTTGTAAAGTTATTAAGGTGCACAATTTTAGGTTTAACATGTAAATGGCTCTTCAACCCTAACTATGGCAGCACTACCGTGCTACCATAATATATATATATATATATATTTATACAATAGGGGTTATGGATAAATGAGTGTGATAAAAAACATGTATCTTTACCAGAGTGAGATAAATGTAAGGGATGACATTTGCTTCATGGCTCAGAGTGTGATAACTGTAAGATCTTACATTTACTTCATGGCTCAGAGAGAGATGACTCACTGCTGCCTGCAGCTAATTTAATTACCCTGGCAAAACATTATCACCTGCTTCCCACACTCTCTCATTCCCAGTCCATTACTGTGTGTGAGTTGGTATGGGTAATGATGGACCAATTGAGGCAAAATAGCAGCAAATTAAAAAAAATATTATATACAATTATCAAACGGACTTAAGGCGGCAAAATAAAAGAGAAGCAAAATAACATAAAATAATACAGCTAGAAACAGCTAGCTTACTTCAGGATGTTAACAGCTTCACATCCTCCTACACACTGACTAACAAATCAAGGCAATCAGGTTATATACAGCTCAGGGACATGTGATACTCTAACTCCGCCCCCTTTAAATAATGATTTAATAATATTTATTTACAATTTGTATACCTCTTTAAATCAATATGACAACACAAATGTAGTTTGAATAATGATTACATTATTTTGTTTTTTTTTAACATTCAGGCTGGTATCAGGAAGCACCACCCCTCCTGAATGTAGCATAAAAATAGTTAGGATTTGGCCGGCCGGCTCTTAGGGAAACTGTTGCAGCTGAAGGAGGAGCTCTAATGGTGCTTTGCAAAGTCCTTTGACATAGGGAAAACCTGTGTTTTGCAGAGGCCTTTAAAACAACAAATAACGTCCTTGTTCCACCTCTGGAGGTTATGTAGAGTATATCCTGCTAGATTAGTAGCAAACTCATTAATATAAGAGGCACTAATGAGTAATACTACTTCGCGATTGTGCGAGCATTCACATGGTAATTAGCTTGCCGGCGTTCGCACTATTGCATTGCAATATACAAGTTCTTGCTGATGTAGCCCTCTATTACAGCTCCTGCATAGAGCATGGACAGCATAAAAGGGCTGAAATGATTCTTTAATTACTTTTACAGCTTGCAGGGTGCAAGTGAGCCCTCGGAAAAAAATAGCAGAGCACAATGGGCGTTTCAGGGCATTTTAATACAGCGCCCTGAAAACTTTAACCACTGAGAGCTTTCTCTACAAAACCCTCTATTAAATAAGCTCAAAGTATGCATATTAAAACAAGGGGAGCCTGTGAGCCTGTTGTAACTTCAAATTATCCATTAACCAGGCACAGTTTAATTTTTATTTTACTAAGAGAAGTTTATACTGGCTCCAGACACACAGAACTAAGGAGCCAAACTTTATTCCAAACTTAATAGCAGTCCTGTCATTTTATTTATAATTTTAATGTGTTTGCAAAGCATTTCTAGGATGCACTGGAACAGGAGAGATGGACAATTAAACATACTAAGGTGAGACAGAACATATATACAAAGTGGGTGGCCAGCCCATCAAACAAACACTGAACAATACAAATAGGACACTGACAAAGAAAAGTAGTACATCCTAGACCTTCTATCAAAAATAATACCCAAAGAGAAAGGGGGGGTACCTTACCCTATCACATCCCTCCCCACCTAAAACCAAACATACAGTTTTGGTTTACAATAATACTGAAACAACGTACCTGTCATCAAATACAAGGAGAGATGGAGCCATAGCCCACCCTCACCAAGGCTCCACCTCGGGGTCCCTTTTTAATATCTTTACCAACAAACTATGAAAGATCATTTCCTTCATAGTCCTATACATATCTTTACCCCGAAGTCTGATGACAGGTATGTGTGTCCTCCATTCCATACCTGGACATAAAATCAGCATTACTATGAGCCGTACCTTTGCAATGTCTTACATTAAACCTGTAAGGTTGTAATGAAAGGTACCATTGCATAATGCAAGGGTTTTTATCCTTCATCACATGTAACCAGCATAAGGGGTTGTGATCAGTCCACAGCTCAAATCCTACTCCCCATAAATAGAAGTGTATGGCCTATATTGCCCATTTGATGGATAAACACTCTTTTTCTATGACAGAGTAGTGTCTTTCTCTCTCATGTAATTTTCTACTTATAAAAATCACTGGGTGTTCTTCCCCTTGCACTATTTGTGTCAGTACAGCCCCGATACCATAACTAGAGGTGTCAGTCTGTAATATGAATGGTTGTGTAAAATCGGGGGTATGTAAGATGGGTGAGGAACATATCTTAGCTTTTACACAGTGAAATGCTTCCTCACAGTCGGCTGTCCTTATTACCTTCTCTGGTTTATTTATTTTTTTGTCAAATCAGTTAAGGGTCCAGCTATTGTAGAGAAATTAGGTATGAAGCACCTATAGTACCCAGCAAGTCCAAGAAATTACCTTACATTTTTTTTTATAATGGGACGGGGACTATTAGCCACAGCTTCTACCTTAGTTATTTCCAGTTTTACCAACCCATTCCCAATTTGGAATCCAAGATATTGTGTTTCTTGCATTACCAAGGAGCATTTTGAGGGGTTTATGGCTAACCCAACCTCAGAAATGGCAGATAAAACTGCCCCTAGATGATGCATATGTTCCTCCCAAGAAGTATTAAATATGATCACATCATCTAGGTATGCTGCGCTATATGCAGCATGGGGGGTTAGGATGTTTTCCATAACTCGTTGGAACGTGGCAGGGACACCATGTAGCCCAAAATGCATTACAGTAAATTGATGTAGACCGATGGGTGTACTAAATGTTGTTTTTCCTTTGTCTTTAGGGTCAAGGGGTATTTGCCAGTACCCCTTAGTTAAATCTAATGTACTAATGTACTTAGCCTTTCCCAGGTGATCTAAGATGTCATTAATCCGTGGCATTGGGTAGCTGCTAAATCTTGAAATAGCATTTAGGCATCTGAAATCAAGACAGATCCTGATACCCCCTTTCTTTTTACCCACCACCACCATATGAAAATTCCATTCACTATGGGATGGTTCAATTATTCACAGTTCTTGCATCTTGATGATTTCCTGTATGACTTCCTTTCGTACTCTCTCAGGGATCTGCACGCTTTTTGCCTGATGGGTACTTTTTATGTCACTACAATGTGATGGACAGCATCCTTAACTCTCCCAGGAGTTCCTGTAAATGTGGTTTTAAAGGGTTGTAATACAGTTTGTAGTGTAGCAGCCTGGTCTGCTGTTAGGTCTGGGTTTATGTGTATACCTGACAATTCTCCCATATTCTCTAGTATTTGGTATGCTAGGTCTAAGTCAGTTTCAGGAGTCTCAGGATGGATATAGCTACATAAATAGGGAGACCTATCTACCCATCATTTCAACAGATTTGCATGGTAGATATGATTTTTAATCTTTCTGTCTGGTAGTTCAATCTCATAGGTTACTGGACCTGTATGTTTTGTAATCATACAGGGGCTTTGCCATTTCATAAGCAGTTTATTGTCAGAGGAAGGCAGTAAAAGCAAGACTTTACCTCCCTCTACAAATTCTTAATGTCCTGTTCCTTTGTCATAATACCCCTTCTGTTTTATCTGTTGTTGTACATTAATGTGATGGGCTTTTTGTACATATATCTTTAATCTTTGGCTTAACTGCTGCCAATATTCTAAGGGTAGTGTCTTTTGTTTGCATGATCTATCCTCCCATTCTTCTTTTATAATGTCTAGAGGGCCCCTTGGATTATGGCGTATAGCAACTCAAATGGGGAGAAAAACCTGTAGATGCTTAGGGGACACTCTCTGTAGAAGCGGTAACATTAGGTAGGGAGATGAGGTCCCATTTATTCCCTTTCTCTAACACAAACTTTTTCAACATTCTCTTCATAGCCACAAAGTGGCTCCATAGTGACCTTCTCTCCCTCATGAAACTGCGTGACAAAAGCTGGGTGAAACACAGGATCTCTCGCAATAACGCTGACCTCCTGGAGTACTGCCAGCTAAGAAACTCCTGCAAGCGCGTTATACGTGCCGCAAAAAGTGAGTTCTGCAGGGCTGCCCTGATTGCCTTGACAAATCACCCCTGGCATTTCTGGACTAACGTGAAAACCTAGTCGGAGGGTCAGCCAAGGAACAGCCCACTGATATGCTTATAGGGGGTACAAACTGCAATAACCTCCTAACCATCACCACCTTTCTTAACCAACTGTTCACAGACCTGCCGGCCCCCTCTCCTTCCCTGTCCCCTGCCCCTCAACCGCTGGGGGCACCTCCTCCTACCCGTCCCCCTTCAACCTCAAACGAGTCATTATTGGTGAGACCCAGAAACTCCTTGACGGCCTCTCTCATCACATGGGAGCTGGCCACGATGGCCTAGAGCCGGAGCTTCTTAGCTTGGGGGCTCCTCTCCCCACCCATCCGATAGCCCATATTTTCAACGCCTCACTTATCTCAAGGGTCCTCCCTGACCTGTGGAAGGTTGCTAAGGTCGTCCCTGTACTTAAACATGGTGACCCGAAAGACGTAAATAACTATCGGTCCATTGCTATACTATGTGCTGCCAGCAAGCTCCTCGAAAAGGCGGTTGCATCGCAACTCACTCACTACCTCCAGGGACATGATGTGCTCTCCCCTGCCCAGCACAGTTTCCGTAAAGGGCACAGCACATTGACCACCCTTGCAGTGGTCATCTCCCAGATCTGGTCCGCAACTGACCAAGGCAAATTGACCGGGGCCATCTTCACTGATCTATTGAACGCCTTTGACCGGGTGGACCCCCCCCGCCTGCAGTCCTACGGATTCTCCCTCCATGCCCTTGACTGGTTCGCCAATTACCTTGAGAGCAGGCAGCAATACATCTGCTTCAATCAAACCCTCTCACCCCTCTCTCCAGTGAACAGCGGGGTGCCCCAAGGATCTGTCCTTGGACCAATCCTGTTCTCCCTGTTCATAAACGAGTTACCCTCTGTCACTTCCAATGGGCACCTAACACTTTACGCCGATGACCTAGTCATTCTAGTCAGCTCACAGAACATCATCTCCATCAACTCTCTGCTCAACTCTGATTTTGCCCTTATCAGGAACTGGCTTGATGGACACAAACTCACAGTGAACCTGAAGAAAACGCAGACCTTGCTCTTCGGCTCTGTGGCCAAAACCTCCTCCTGCACGATCCCCCTTAAAATCCAAGGCTCTAGTAACTCCCTCCTTCCGAACGCTGACTCTGTAAAATACCTAGGCATCACTCTTGATCCCCAATTGGATCTCTCCACGCACATTCAGACCATTTGTAAAGCAACTAATGCCAAGCTCGGCCTAGCCTATAAGGCTAAGGACTGCCTCACACCCGCAACTCGGCTTGCCATAGCTAAAGGGATTCTCCTCCCCACACTCTCCTACGGGCTCATTGCCTTTGCCCCTGTCCCGTCCTCTAGCCTCACCAAGTGGGACACCACATACAATAACGCATGCCACTTCACACTCTCGGCCCCCTGCCTCAAACACCGCTGCGAGCTTTACTCTCGACTAGAGTGGCTACCCCCTGAGAAGTTCCGGACCTACACCCTTGGCAACTTCATTGACAATATAGTTAGAACAGCCACTCCTGCCTCACTCACCCTCCCGCTAAAACACACCTCCCCTGTCTACAACCTTATGTCGTGCGCAGCTAAGGCCCGTCAAGTCCCTAAGACCCACACCCTCACAGGCGATCGGGCTTTCACCATCCATGCACCAAAACTGTGGAACTCCCTCCCAGCTCACATTCATGCCTCCCCCTCCCACCCTTGCTTCAAATCCTCCTTATTGAACTTCCTAAAAACTGCATCCACCTGCCTGTGTTAAGCACCCACCTGCCCCCCTCAGCATGCAGTCTCTCCCAATGTAAATTTCTGCTGCTGGCTGCCCTCCTCAGGCACTTAACGCACCAGGTGGAGTGACATTATCTCTCTTAATCTTTCACTCACCCGAGCCAGTGCCTACCCCTCCCTCTCTCTATAGGCATCTAGGCCAGGCTATTACTTACCCATGTTCTCCTAACTATTTCTGTTGTTTCTGTCCTGCTGATGTTGTTCTTGCTGTATACTCCCAACTGCTATTTGATGGTAGTTCCACTCATGTTCCCTATATCACTTCGATGTTCGACTCCTGCCTTGATGTTCTTGCTGCGAATTCCTAACTGTTATTTGTTGTTACCTCTGTATCACCCTACGGTGGAGCATATTGCTCCTGTATGTAACCTCTATTGTATTACCAACTGTTGGAGCATGTGGCTCCTGTATGTAATCCAACTGTTGGAGCATGTGGCTCCTGTATGTAATTGTGTCTCTATGGATACCCTGTAACTCTCCCGGGTCGCTCCTGAAATTAGGCACGTTGCTGTCTAGTGTGCTTACCTGGTTAACAAAAGTAAATAAATAGTCTGGTTAAATTGTTCAACCAGTCCATCCTTTTGAGGATGGTATGGTGTAGTAAAGATTAGGCTTATATGCCTAATGTCTGGTACAAACGTTGCGACAGACTAGAGCAGAAATTGGTACCTCTATTAGTCAAGATGGTTTTGGGGATTCCCATATGACAGAAAATCTTTACTAACTCATCAGCTATTCTGGTGGCAGTAACACTTCAAAGGGGAATAGCTTCTGGATATGTTGCATAATCAACAACCACTAGAATGAAACGATTCCCCTTAGAACTTTTAGGGAGGGGTCCAACTATATCCTTAGCTATTCGTTCAAATGTGTTGTTAACCAAGGGCATTGGTAGTAGAAGTACTTTATCTTTGCGGCCAATTCCTGCTACTGTTGGCATTCACAACTTTTACAATATTCAGTCACCTGCTCATGAATGCCAGGCCAAAAGAATGTGTATAAAAGATGTCTCAGGGTACAGTCCCTACCTAAATGTCCTGCTAATGGGATATCATGTGTGATATTCAGTAACTTATTTTTGTAGGGTAGGGACACCATTAATTGTTCTACGGTTTCCCCAGTTCAGAGGTTGGTACAGACCCTATACAGTAAATCATTTTCTATTTTGTATTGGGGTTGTTGAGGCTTACTCTCTACATTCACCTGTGAAAAAAATGGGGTCAGTGTGATGTCACTTTTTTGTGCTTCTTGAAATTCTCTATTACCCAACATACTTTTACATTTCATATCAGCTGTTTCAAGTCCAGAATTTTTAAGAGTCCATTCTTCCTTGTCTTTTCATCTCTGGATTCTACTTTTCTTATCTTTTCTTGCATTTCCAAAAATGTCATTTTCAAAAGTAAATAACTGTCCCAAATCCTTTTTCTGTTGAGCTTGTGCTCGGGTAGTAACAGACCTTACATTTGTATTTAGCAAAGATTCAAAACGGGGGTAGTCATGTCCAATTACAACAGGTACCGTAAATGGGGCACTATGCTCACCTTCATTTTCTGTATCTTCCCATCCACCTGTATTATAGTCTCTCTTAATGGGTACCGGTGTACATCCCCCATGAATACATTTGACTCCAGTGGTTGGTTCCCCAGATTCAGGTTTTATTTCTAGTAGTGAAGCAAGAACTAATGTCTGTTTACTGCCTGAATCAACAAGCCCAGATACCTCTGTCTCCCCAATTTGTACAGGTGTTAGATAGCGTCCTCAGTTGGCAGGGGCTAAATGTATGGGTTCTATGTTCTTCTTTAGACAAAATCTTGAAGTATGCCCTTTTTCTTTGCATTCGTGGCATATTATGTCTGGATTATACCCCTTTCCTGTTTTACTGTACTCTTTAACCCCAATGGTACCACTATTCTGTGGGTGATGTGTAACATTAGGTGGTGGATGTCTTACCGTAGCCTGCTGAACTCTGGGGCTGCCAAACATCTTAGGTCTATGGGGTCTAGCCATCAGGTAGTCTTCGGCCAGTCTTATGGCTACTTCAGATGACTCGGGGCGATGTTCTTTCACCCACAGTTGTACATCTTGTGGTAATATTCAAATAAATTGTTCAAGGGTGATACTTTCCAGAATTTGGGCAACAGTTCTAGTATTGGGCTGCAACCACTTATTGCATAGATCTTTCAATTGTGCATACACATCTTGGGGAGTATCAGAAGTCTGGAATTTATAGGCTCTAAAGCATTGTCTATAGGTTTTGATACATATATCATACCTTTTCAGGATAGCTTGTTTGATGTGGTCATAGTCATTTGCATGGGTAACATCTACATGACTGTAGATGAGCTGGGCCTTTCCGGTTAGATAGGGGGCTAGCCGAATCACCCACTGGTCCCTCCGCCAGGCGCAGGCCATAGCTACCCTCTCAAATGTCATAAGGTATGCTTCTATATCATCAGAATCAGACATCCTTACCAGTTTTATGTCCTTTTGCCCTACCCCAGGTACAGGTGGGGGTCTGGCAGTGCCCATGGCCTGAATGGCATGCAGGGTATCTGTCCAATGAGCTGCATTCCCCCTTCGATCTCTCTCTTTCTCTCTCCATCTCCACCTGTCTGATACATAACCAGTGGAGCAGTTCATGAGGATCATCTGGAGGGTCCTCCATCTCCAGCCCACCTGCTTGAGCACCTTCCATCAGTTTCTTCTCATCCGCCATTAGGGTGTGTCCTTCAGCCTTTCTCCTTGCCACCTTTCTGTGCACCGCAGGGTCCAAACCCATCAGCAAGGGTAATTGTAGCTTCTGTACAATGGACCTTGTCACAATCCCAGTCCAAACTATTGCCTCATTCTGTTGCATACCATGTCCATCAGGATCTGAGCACAGATCCACCAGTAGGTCATCAGAGCCCACTGAATCCCACTGCTGACACCGTATGTGAGATGGTGTGGGTAATGATGGACCAATTGAGGGAAAATAGCAGCAAAAGAAAAAAAATTATTATATACAATTATCAAACGGACTTAAGGCAGCAAAATAAAAGAGAAGCAAAATATAAAATAATACAGCTAGAAACAGCTAGCTTACTTCAGGATGTTGACAGCTTCACATCCTTCTACACACTGACTAACAATTCAAGGCAAGCAGGTTATATACAGCTCAGGGACATGTGATACTCTAACTCCACCCCTGAGTCTTTATTTTATACATTATACCTTTAAATAATGATCTAATAATATTTATTTACAATGTATATACTTCTTTAAAGCAATATGACTACACAAATGTAGTTTGAATAATGATTACATTCTTTTGGGTTTTTTTTAACATTCAGGCTGGTATCAGGAAGCACAGACCCTCCTGGCTGTAGCATAAAAATAGCTAGGATTTGGCTGTCCGGCTCTTAGGGAAACTGCTGCAGCTGAAGGAGGAGCTCTAATGGTGCTTTGCAAAGTCCTTTGATATAGGAAAAACCTTTGTTTTGCAGAGGCCTTTAAAACAACAAATAACCTCCTTGTTCCACCTCAGGAGGGTATGTAGAGTATATCCTGCTAGTTTTTGTAGCAAACCCATTAATATAAGAGGTGCTAATGAGTAAAACTCCTTTGCGATTGTGCAAGCGTTCACACGGTAATTAGTTTACCAGCGTTCTCACTATCGCATTGCAATATACAAGTTCTTGCTGATGTAGCCCTCTATTACAGCTCCTGTATAGAGCAGGGACAGCATAAAAGGGCTGACATGATTCTTTAATTACTTTTACAGCTTGCAGGGCACAAGTAAGCCCTCGAAAAAAATAGCAGAGCACAACAGGCATTTCAGGGCATTTTAATACAGCGCCCTGAAAACTTTAACCACCGAGAGCTTTCTTTACAAAACCCTCTATTAAATAAGCTCAAGGTATGCATATTAAAACAAGGGGAGCCTGCGAGCCTGTTGTAACTTCAAATTATCTATTAACCAGGCACAGTTTAATTTTTATTTTACTAAGAGAAGTTTATACTGGCTCCAGACACACAGAACTAAGGAGCCAGACTTTATTCCAAACTTAATAGCAGTCCTGTTGTTTTGTTTATAATTTTAATGTGTTTGCAAAGCATTTCTAGGATGCACTGGAAAAGGAGAGATGGACATTTAGACATACTAAGGTGAGACAGAACATATATACAAAGTGGGTGGCCAGCCAAACAAACAAACATTGAACAATACAAATAGGACACTGACAAAGAAAAGTAGTACATCCTAGACCTTCTATCAAAAATAATACCCAAAGAGAAGGGGGGTACCTCACCCTATCTCATTGTGATACTCCCAGCTGACTGCAGCCAAAATTCTAAAGCACACAGCTTCACAAAACAGTTTCTTTCTCACTGCTGCCTGAAGCTAACTTACTTAGCATTGCAAAACACACTCAGCTTTTCCCACAGAGTTTGTAATGCTGCAAGCCCATTCAGAAAATCTCACACACAGAAACAGCAATCACAGAAACAACAACAGAACACAACAAATCATAACAATACTTCTGAAATTCATACCTCATTGTATAAATTGAACACATGATGTGCAGATTGTGTGCTATGAAAAATATCTTCACTCCTGCATCATGAGCTCTGGATACTTTCACTCATGCCTTTGGCACTCGTGGGTATCCAGAGCTCACTCTGCAGGAGTGAAGATATTTTCCATACCACACTCCTGCCCATCATGAATCCCCAATATATGTACACACACACACACACCACGTATATAGAAACATAGATTTTGATGGCAGATAAGGACCTCTTGGCCCACCCAGTCTGCCCATTTCCCTACCTATTGGATAAGCTGCAGATCCTAGTTAACCAGCAGCCTACTTCTTCCTACCCCCACCCGCTAGAATTGCCTTATGACTGTCCCATGCATACTTGAATTCCACCACTGTTTTTGACTCCACAACCTCCTCTGGAAGGCCGTTCCATGCATCCACAACCCTCTCTGTGAAAAAATACTTCCTTAAATTACCTCTGAGCCGCCCCCTTCTATCTTCAAATTGTGCTCCCTTGTTCTTGCACACCTCTTTTTTTGAAAGATGCTACCCTCTTGGACTTTGTTGATTCCCTTGAGATACTTGAAAGTTTCTATCATGTCCCCCTCTCCCTCCTTTCCTCGAGGCTATACATATTCAGCTCCTTAAGTCTCTCTTCATACGTCTTCCGGTGCAGACCCTGCACCATTTTAGTTGCCCTCCTCTGGACAGCCTCTATCCTGTCTATGTCCTTGCAGAGATTGGGTCTCCAGAACTGCACACAGTACTCCAGATGGGGTCTCACCAACTGTCTGTACAGAGGGATAATAACTTCCTGTTTTCTACTGGTGATGCCTCTCCCTATGCATCCCAGTATCCCCAGCCCTCCTTGCTGCCCTCTCACATTGCTTGCCCACCTTTAGGTCATCTGATATGACTATCCCCAGGTCCTTTTCCATTTTTGTTGTTGTTAGTATCTCACCCCCCATTGTGTACTCTTCCCCTGGGTTTTTGTTTCCCAGGTGCTTTACCTTGCACTTCTTAGCATTGAATCTAAGCTGCCATACATTTGACCATTCCTCTAACCTTGCCAAGTCCCTTCTCATCCTTTCCACCCCACCTTGTGCAGCAACTCTATTGCAGATCTTTGTGTCATCTGCAAAGAGACATACTTTTCCTTCCAGTCCCTCTGCAATGTCGCTTATAAAGACATTGAAGAGGACCGGTCCTAATACTGAAACCTGTGGTACCCCACTAGTAACCCCCCTTTCTTCAGAGTGGACTCCATTTACTATTACTCTCTGTGTCCTATTCTCCAGACAATTCTTTACCCAGGCTGTCATCTTGGGACCCACTCCCAGGCTGGCTAACTTGCTTATTAATCTTTTGTGTGGGACTGTGTCAAATGCCTTGCTAAAGTCTAGGTAGGCCATGTCCACAGCCCCTCCCTGATCTACTACTTTGGTCACCCAGTCAAAGAAATCTATCAGATTTGTCTGGCATGACCTTCCCGCTGTGAATCCATGCTGCCTTGGGTCCTGTGCCCCTCTGGCCTCTAGATACTCAACAATTCTTTCCTTCAGAAGTGATTCCATCATTTTCCTTACCACTGAGGTTAAACTAACAGGTCTGTAGTTTTCTGCTTCTGCCTTGCTCCCACTTTTGTGTAGGGGAATCACATCTGCCCTTCTCCAGTCCTCGGGTACCACCCCATCCTCCCATGATTTGTTAAAGAGGGTAGTCAGTGGTGTCACTAGTTCTACCCTTAGTTTTTTTAGAATTCTGGGATGAATCCCATCAGGTCCCATTGCTTTGTCCACCTTCAGTTTTAAGAGTTCTTTCAGAACCCTTTCTTCTGTAAATGGGCTGGTATCAACTTCTGTATCCAGAGTGTTTCTACTGTTTGTTTTAGGTACCTCCCCCACTTCCTTTGTAAATACTGAGCAAAAATATTTGTTTAGTATCTCTGCCTTTTCACACTCACCCTCTGCCCACCCTCCCTCCTCTTTATTAAGCCTCACTAGCCCTCCCTTGGTCTTCCTTCGCTCCCTGATGTACCTATAAAAGGTTTTATCCCCCTTCTTAACTGAGTTGGCTATCTTTTCCTCGGTTTGGGCCTTTGCTGTTCTGACTGCCTTCCCAGCTTCCTTTTGCTTTAACTGATACAGTTCCCTGTCCTGCTTCTTCTTCTGTGATTCCTTGTACTTCCTGAATGCTTTCTTTTTCTCTTGAACCTTCACTGCCACTTCCTTTGAGAACCATAGTGGTTTCTTACATCGTTTCATTTTGTTAATTTGCTTCACACAAAGGCTTGTTACCTCTGTGATGGCAGTTTTTATTATTCCCCATTGTTCTTCCACCCCTCCTTCCTGCCCATTTGCTAGTGCATTCCTTAGGCACTCACCCATTTTGGCAAAGTCAGCCCTCCTAAAGTCCAATACTTTTGCCTTTGTATGGCTTGACTCTATTGCTGTGTCTATTGTGAACCATACTGTTCGATGGTCGCTAGTTCCCAGATGGCTACCCACTTCTACATCTGTGATCTCTCTTCATCTCCATTTGAGAGAACCAGGTCTAAGATTGCTCTCCTCTAAGTGGGCTCCAATACTAGTTGTCTAAGGCATGCCCTTTAGGGCATCTAGAATAACCCCACTCTTTGAAGTGGCTGCTGCAACTGCACTCCAGTTAACATCTGGCATATTCAGATCACCCATCAGCAATATCTCCCCTTTTTCTGCCATTCTAAGTATTCTTTCTATCATTTCCTTGTCCATTTCCTCCCCCTGAGAAGGGGGTCTGTATACAACCCCTGTGCAGATTGTGGTGCCATTGCCGGTCTCCAAATTTACCCACAGTGCTTCTTCTCCTCCCTGTTTTCCATTTTGTTCTGTTGCTTTGATTACTTCCCTTATATAAAGAGCTACTCCTCCTCCTCTTTTACCCTCCCTGTCACTCCTGTAGATAGTGTATCCTGGTATGTTTATGTCCCAGTCATGGTTTTGTGTGTACCATGTTTCTGTGACTGCCACGATATCCAGATGTTCCTCCTCCATCAATGCCACTAATTCAAGAAGCTTGTTACTCAGACTACAGGCATTGGTACTCATTGCTCTCCATTTTTTGATGGCTTTACCTTCTTTTGCAGCATCCCCCACTGACCTGTCTACCTCGGTCTTTTTCTCATTTAGTACCCTGTTTTGTAGGGAGAGGCTGGGATTTTCCTGCTGTTTATCAGTGCCTCCCCCCTTGACTAGTTTAAAAGCTTGCCAATGAAGCATTTAAACTGATTGCTCAAAAGACTTGTTCCCTTCCTGGACAGATGCAGACCATCCTGCCAGTATAGGCTGGTGTCCCTCCAGGTGGAACCCCAGTCCCCTATGAAGCCAAACCCCTGTGCTCCACACCATTTTTTCAACCATTCATTAAACTGCATGGTGCAAAGTACCCTCGCCTCACTCATGCCATTGACAGACAGCACCTCAGAGAAGGATATTGTGTGCTACTTGTCTTAGGCCCCTCCCCAATTCTACAAAGTCCTTCTGCACTGCTCTAATCTCATGATTAGCCAAGTCATTTGTCCCTAGGTGGACAATGATGTCCAGCTCATACTCCCGCAGCTGTTCTCATGATCCTGAAGATGCGCTCCTGTCTCTCCAAGCCATGGCACCAGGCAGGCACCTTACTCAGTTTTCCTGCTCCCCCAGTTCTATCCCTAATATTGAGTCCCCACCAGGAGCTGCTTCCTTTCCTTGTGGTGTCCTCTGCCTCCTTCCTGTGGGTCTCCCTTGTGACAGTTGTCCTCAGCCTCCTTAGTCTCCTCTGTGGTGCATCCATAGGGGAGCTGTGCTCCCCCAGAATGGTGTATGGATTGTGGTGTGGAACAACTGACTGGGTGTGCCTCTGTTCCACCATCCTCACCCTCCCTGAGCCCACTGTGGTCCAACTGCTGTGCTTTCTTCGCAACCTCTGAGGTAGTGGTGGTGGCTCTGGTGCTCCCTGGATGGGGGAGGTTCCCTTCCTACCGTCCAGTGTGGCCTGGGGGAAGGTCCCCTTACAACTGTCCAGTGTGGCCTGAAGATGGGCAACTTCCTCCCTCAGGGCAGAGAGTTGTCTGCAAATAGGGCAGCATCTCAGCCTCCATAAAGACTCCCAGAAGACTGCTGCCCCACAGCCATTACTTTGCACTACTCCCCACATTTTTTTTTGTGTGTGTGTGATTGGTTTGTATATATATATATATATATATATATATATATATATATTATACAATGTGTATGCTTATATTGTCAGTGCAGTGTGCTAGAGAGGATATGACAGTGATATGCACCTTGCACTCTTGAGGAAATGATGCCAGAACCCCAGGTATAAAGGAACTATTTCCAGGGGTGGGTGGGTGAGGGTGGGAAGGGATGGGCCTAAACTGTGCCCTCAGAAAACAATCAGCTAAAAGCTCTGACCCACCACTGCGATGAGTGCCTTCCTGTCAGCAAGATGCCCTACACAACAATTTGACAGAGAAAATACCCTGCTAATCAGAGAAAAATCCACACATCCAAGTCAGACACAGGTAAACCTCCCCAGCCCCAAAACAGGCCTGGTGGTTTGTGCTCTGAAAGCTGTCAGCCCCAAAATAAGTCAGCTGTGCTTTAAACTCTTCCTGCACTGAAAATGTTAAGAATTGTAACAAACAAACGTAAACCTAGCTCCACCTCCCTCTGTTGCTTGAAAAACTGTCTTTTCCTGTTTCACACTGCAGGTTTTTCTATGACCACTCCTTAACCACAGTAACTTTTTTAAAAATATTTTAACTATCACAAACTCCTACACACCAGTAAATTATTTAAAAATAGTTTCTGTCTCAAAATCCTAGTAGTCAATCCAGCTACCCCCAAGGGACAACCAAAATGCAGTATTCAAACACTTATGAAGTTACTTCCAAGATAAGCAGAGTTCTAAGCTTCTTTTAAAACTCCTCAGCCTTGTTTAAAATAGTTTAACTGTCAGAAAATCCTAGTAGACAATCTAGCTACCTCCAAGGATCTACCCAAATGCAGTATTTAAATCCTTCTGAAGTTACTAACAAGATAAACAGAGTTTGCAAACCCTTCTTGGTTAAACACTAAATAAATATGTGAATAAAAAGCAATTACCAAGGGTAGTTAGTTTCACCTCCACAGAATTGAGCAAAGTGCACGTTTGTTGCAGATATCAAGTGCAATATAGAATTTCTCACACAGCTTGCAGTTGAATAAAGAAGTAGTATCCTTCCAGGTCCAGAAAATGTGCTTTGTGTCTTTAAAAATTGCAGCCTCCAGTAACTTATAGTAATCTGATCTAGTCTGGATATCTCCACCGAGGGCAATTTGTTGACAATGGTTATGATGCAGCCCTTCCTGTTCCAATACAACCTGTTTGGTCTGAAAACAATGTCCTGCCCCTAAGGCTGTCTGTGTTTCAATTCACACTGCAGGTTTTTCTATGACCACTCCTTAACCACAGTAACTTTTTTAAAAATAGTTTAAAACTATCACAAACTCCTACGCACCAGTAAATTATTTAAAAATAGTTTCTGTCCCAAAATCCTAGTAGTCAATCCAGCTACCCCCAAGGGACAACCAAAATGCAATATTCAAACACTTATGAAGTTACTTCCAAGATAAGCAGAGTTTGCAAGCTTCTTTTAAAACTCCTCAGCCTTGTTTAAAAATAGTTTAACTGTCAGAAAATCCTAGTAGACAATCTAGCTACCTCCAAGGATCTACCCAAATGCAGTATTTAAATCCTTTGAAGTTACTAACAAGATAAACAGAGTTTGCAAGCCCTTCTTGGTTAAACACTAAATAAATATGTGAATAAAAGATACCATAAGGGTAGTTAGTTTCACCTCCACAGAATTAAGCAAAGTGCATGTTTGTTGCAGATATCAAGTGCAATATAGAATTTCTCACACAGCTTGCAGTTGAATAAAGAAGTAGTATCCTTCCAGGTCCAGAAAATGTGCTTTGTGTCTTTAAAAATTGCAGCCTCCAGTAACTTATAGTAATCTGATCTAGTCTGGATATCTCCACCCAGGGCAATTTGTTGCCAATGGTTATGATGCAGCCCTTCCTGTTCCAATACAACCTGTTTGGTCTGAAAACAATGTCCTGCTCCTAAGGCTGTCTGTGTTTCAATTCACACTGCAGGTTTTTCTATGACCACTCCTTAACCACAGTAACTTTTTAAAAATAGTTTAAAACTATCACAAACTCCTACGCACCAGTAAATTATTTAAAAATAGTTTCTGTCCCAAAATCCTAATAGTCAATCCAGCTACCCCCAAGGGACAACCAAAATGCAGTATTCAAACACTTATGAAGTTACTTCCAAGATAAGCAGAGTTTGCAAGCTTCTTTTAAAACTCCTCAGCCTTGTTTAAAAATAGTTTACCTGTCAGAAAATCCTAGTAGACAATCTAGCTACCTCCAAGGATCTACCCAAATGCAGTATTTAAATCCTGTTGAAGTTACTAACAAGATAAACAGAGTTTGCAAGCCCCTTCTTGGTTAAACACTAAATAAATACGTGAATAAAAAGCAATTACCAAGGGTAGTTAGTTTCACCTCCCACAGAATTAAGCAAAAGTGCACGTTTGTTGCAGATATCAGGTGCAGATATCAGGTGCAATATAGAATTTCTCACACAGCTTGCAGTTGAATAAAGAAGTAGTATCCTTCCAGGTCCAGAAAATGTGCTATTTATATATATATATATATATATATATAATTTTAAAACAAGAAATAAAGCTTAAAGGAAAATAAAAAAAGTAGAAAGAGGAAAATTAGAGCGCTTTGACACAAAGTTTTCAACTTATAACAAAGCAACTTGTCCTCTCAATTTAGCTGTCATCAAGGCAAAATAAACAGGTACCAGCTGCGCATCATGGCATGCTCTATGTAAAGCCAAAAAAGAGCAATGTTTGCAAAAGGTAATAGTCAGTGCTTTGGAATATACTTTTTTGTCATTCAAATAAATTTTCTGAAGTATGATTGCAACATTCATTATTACTATGTGCAGAAACCTTCTGCCGCAGGACCCAGGTGCATCAAGCCTGCCAAAGATAATATTTCAAAACCACACAAATGACCTGTAATGTGCTGCTGTGAAATTTATTCCAGGGCCCAGAAAAGATAGCTAAAATCAGTTCCTGATAAGTAAAGGTTTGAAACAAAGGTTCATGCCATTCAGTCACCAAGGTTGACTAAAAGGACTGCACATATCGCCATCCAAAAAATAAATGTTCTTGGGTCTCTAGAACATTTAAACAAGTAGGTAGAGGCCAACATCTGTCACTCAGTTGCTTATGTTTATGGGCGTTAGTACCCCCAGTCTTCCATGGCTTACTCAGCCATATAACATCCCATACAAACCTAGGTAGCCTAGAGGTTGTCAATTGTTTTAACACTATGTTTACAGATGCTGCTGGACAAAAGAGAAAGCTGATTTCTACAGAAAAGGTAGTTTCTACAATAGTGTGATATAACTTCCTTCTACTAAAGTTGAGAATATGACCGTACATTGCTTTCCATTTCTGTATCTTTAAGGAAGTGGTCTTCATATAATTTGGCTCATAAGTTTCTAACAGGTACATTCAGAAAGCCTATTCCTTCCATGCGTTAACAAACTATACTGCCCATGCCTTTACTGCCACTGAGTGAATCTTGTTCCTTGGCTAAAGGGCCATTTCTATATTATACCAAATAAATATGCTGTAATAGAGGACTAGGAGATTTACCATATTATGACCGCCCTGTTCTATAGGTCCATAAGTAACCTCACATTTAATGGGGTTAAGGCAACTACCCCAGAGTGCCTGAAAAAAGTGCTAAACAATGTTGCTTTTAGTTTAACGGAGGTAGAAAAATGTGACTCAGATACAGACAAACCACAGAGATTGCAGTTTTATTCAGTGCAACCTGCTTTAGATTGGCAATCTTTTTATTTTCCACATGGCAACCTTTGCTTCTGTGGCCTTCATGAGGCATCCCAATTTTTAAAAGACATATCCTCTTACCAAACATGACACCCCATATTCTAATATCTAAGTCACATGTGGGGATTGATGCTATATGATTCAGTGTTACTTCCATTGCATTGGCTAAGGAAAATCCCCTGCTTTTGTTTTTTTTTTTTTATAATTAATGCATAACCCGGAATAATGTGCACATCTGCCCAAATTTCTTGCAATAGCTAGCCCAGAATCTGTATCACTTATGCAAATCACATCCTCTGCATAAGCAAGAATTTTGATCTGAGGAGACTCAGAGTTCATGGATTTCCCCCTAATCTCAGTATCCAAATCCATAAGCCTAAGGAGTGGGTCCAGGCAAAAAACATAAAGTAGAGGGCTTAATGGACACCCTTGGCATACACCCCTTTTGATAGGTAATTGTGCCCCAAACCATCAATTAACATTCAGAACAACCACAGAATGTCTATAGGAAAGTTGTACCCACTGTACAAATTTCTCCGAGAGATCATGGCATATAACACCCCAAACATGTATTCCTGCACAACTCTATCAAAAGCCTTCTTCTGGTATAGGCTAAAGAAATATCCATTGAAGGACCCTGAGTCTCCTCTTTTAAAAATCTCCTTTAATACAATGAGATTATTCTGCACGCTACGAGTAGGTATTCAGCATGACTGATACAGGCTAATAAGATGCTCTGTGACTCCAGACAGCCTCTTAAAGTCAGAATTTAGGAGACGTGAGGTCTTCTGTTACTAAGATTACTCTTATTGTCTTTCTTAAAGATATACACCAAAACAGCCTTAGTCATAGAATTAGGCAAAGATTTCTGTTGGGAGTATGAAATTAAAATGTTCTACAAGTGCGGGAGCCAACTGTACGCTACACAGTTTAAAGAATTCCAGCACCAGGCCATCCTGCATGGGGCCATGTTATTGTTCAGAGAGTCTATGCCATCTTGTACCTCCACTAAGGTGACAAGGTTAGTTAAGCACAGATTGTCCGCTTCTGTGAAAGTAGGTAAGTGTAAAGCAGACAAAATGTCAGGATCTGGGTATGTTAATGCCAGGGAACCAAATGTGTCAGTGGCAAAACTTGTGACTATTGACTAATTAGGGGAAGAAACTACCCTCCCGTCTGAAGTCTGCAGAGCCTGAAACATGCTATGAAGCACACTCTGTTGACAATCACATTGGGGCAAACATTTGTTTTGTGTTTTGCATACCAAAATGCATCTCCCACTGGAGGGACTGGACGCTATTATACTAAAACTGCATAATTTATTCCACTTTTAAACATCACAATTTGAACACTATTGTCTGTCTTTTCTACCTCAGCTTTAGAAAAGTACAGTTACTTAGGAACTTACCATAACAGTAGATCTTCGAGAGAGGTTCCTTCAGTAGGTCATCACATATAGGACTTGTGCCACCTGGCGTCGAGCCGCATGGCAGACTTTTCTAGCAATCCCTGATGGGGGACCACCCACCTGACGTCACGTGACTGACATCAGTGTGCCTGTATATAGTGGGCGTTCCCCGCGCCCATCCTCCAGTTCTTCCGCCAGAGCCAGGAAGAGGCCTGACAGCAGGATCGAACAGGATTTGAAGTCCCTGTAAAACACAAAATGAGAAGAAGGAGGGAGGGAAAAATATGCCCTACTGAAGAAACCTCTCTCGATGATCTACTGTTACAGTAAGATCCTACGTAAATGTACTATCTTACTTTGAGAGGGTTCCTTCAGTAGGTCATCACATATAGGACAGAGTCCCAAGCAGTCCCTCCAAGGAGAGACTGAGAGAAACTAGGGAGGAGGAGAAAAAAACTCCAACAGAAAAAACTGGGATCCAGAATGGACCCAGCTTAGGACAGATGGCCCTGCAAGATGGCTAGGCTGAAGCCAGCCCTCCACCTAGAAGTGATGGCTAGACTGTAATGTTTGGTAAAGGTATGGACAGAACTCCAAGTGGCAGCGGCACAAATGTCAGCCGCAGAGACATTATGTAAGAAGGCCGTGGAGGCAGCCATGCCCCTAGTAGAATGACCTCTAACGGGACCCAGAAGAGGGTTTTCATACTTCTGGTAACAGAATGTAATGCAGTTGCCTGACCATTTGGACAAGCTATGCTTAGAAACTGTTTTGCCCTTCGATCTAGGGGCAAAGGAAACAAACAGCTGGTCACAGGAACAGAATTCTTTGGTTCGGTGAGTGTAACACCAGAGAATCCGATGAACATCCATCGTGTGAAGGAGTGCCTCACCTCTGTTAGAGGGGGATGGGTAATACACAAGAAGCTCTACTGATTGATTCAGCGTGGCTTCTGATACCACCTTAGGAAGAAACTTCGGATGCGTTCCGAGGACTGGAAAATGGAAAATCAGATAGGGCTCCTTGCAGACTAGAGCATGAAGCTCCAAAATCCTTCGGGCTGACATGACAGCCACGAGAAAAAGCACCTTCCAGGAAAGGAAGCACAAATCACAGCTCATAGCCGGCTCAAAAAGAGGAAGGGTGAGCTTTTCCAAGATGAAATTCAAATCCCAAGGCAGGGTTGGGCTGCGGATGGGGAGTTTCAGATGGAGAATCCCTTTCAGATAGGTTTTGAGACCTCCAACTGATCCATGGGTTTACCATCCACTAGCTCATGGTACGCTGAGATAGCTGAAATATGGACCTTCAAAGAAGAGTATGAAAGACCGGTGTCTGACAAGTGAAGGAGGTATTCCATGACTTGAGGGGCAGAGCAAGAGAAGGGGTTCCAATCCTTAGCGGTCACCCAGATGGAAAACTGTTTCCACTTCATGGCATAAATGGAGCAAGTAGAGGGTTTTCTGGCCTCAATGAGGACTTGAGCAACTCGAGAGGAGACCCCGATGCGAGTATCGCTATGTCTGCAGGAGCCACACATGAAGATACAGGGTCCTGAGCTCTGGATGTAACAATCGACCCTGATCCTGGGTCAGGGGGTCATGAGTCACTGGAAGTGGAACCGGTGGCTCCCTGGAGAGCTGTTGTAGCAGCGGGAACCAGATTTGTCTCGGCCAGAGAGGAGCGGTGAGGATTATCTTTGCCCTCTTCACCTGCAGCTTGAGAAGGACTCTCTGTAGAATGGGAAATGGAGGGAAGGCATACAAAAATTTCCCTGTCCAAGATAGAGACAATGCGTTGTTCCAAATAGCACGATGCCTTGGAACAAGCAAGCAATACCTGGAAGTTTTGTGTTGGAGTCGGAGGCGAAGAGGTCGATTTCCGGATGCCCCCAATGTTGGAATATGGATTCCACCACTTCCTGATGCAGTTCCCACTCATGAGCTAGGGTCCAAGACCTGCTGAGACTGTCCACAAAGATGTTTAAAAATGCCCAGAACATGTACGGCCACGAGGGTCAGATGGTGCTGGACTGCCCAGTTTCACACCCGCGTCACCTCCCGGCAGAGGGGGTATGACCGGGTTCCCTCTTGTTTGTTGATATACCAAACCACCAACATGTTGTCCATTTGGATTAGCAGTGATCCCTTGGGAAGTAGGGACTGAAAGGCCTGTAGGGCATACAGGACCGCCCTCATCTCCAGAACATTGATATGCAAAGAAGTCTCCAAGCTGGACCACAGTCCCTGGGCTTGGTGTTCCCCTAGATGTGCTCCCCACCCCATATTCAAGTCATCCATGGTGAGGGAAGCTAAGGGTGCCGGGCTCTGGAAAGGAAGCCCCAAGAAAAGATTGCGAGATTCCATCCACCAATGCAACTCTTTCTGAACCGCTGAGGAGACCAGTACTGAATGGTCCAGGTCATCCAGGAGCTGGTCCCACTGCACCCACAAGGATCACTGAGTGACCCTCATGTGAAGCCTTGCCAGAGGAATGGTCACGATGCTGCCATCAGACCCAAAAGGCGCAGGACCTCCCAACCCGGGATGGTCCTGAGGGAAGCCACTTTGGTGGCCTGACAGAGAAGGGTCTCCGCCCTATCTGGAGGAAGAAAGGCTCTGCACTGGACCATATCCAGGACTGCCCCAATAAACTGAAGTCTCTGGGCAGGGATAAGGGAGGAGCTGGGAACACTGACTGTGATCCTTAGTCTGTTGAAGAGGTCCAGGGTGCAGGTAAGAGCCTCCTGTAGGGAATCCCTGGACAGGGCTGAAATCAGCCAGTCATCCAAGTAAGGAAAACCGCAATACCCATGTGGTGCAAAAAGGCCACGACCACTGCCAGGCACTTGGTAAAGACCCGTGGTGCTGAAGACAGATCAAAAGGGAGCACTCAAAACTGAAAGTGCTCTTCCTGGAAGTGAAAGCGCAGGAACCGGCAGTGGCTGGGGAAGATGGGGATGTGCAGGTAGGCATCCTGCATACCTAGAGCACAGAGCTAGTGGTTTTCCATGAGGAGTGGGAGGAAGCTCTGAAGTGTCAGCATCCAGAATTTTTTGTACTCAACAAACTGGTTTAACTAGATTAAGTTGAGTATGGGTCTGAAGTCTCCTGTCTTTTTTGGAACCAGGAATAAAATGGGATTAAAACCCTTTCCCCTTTGCCAGAGGGGAACATGCTCTATTGTCTCTTTGAGTAAGAGCGAGTTTACATCTTCGTGAATAAGGAGGGCCTGATCCCTCGAGTAAGAGGACTTCTTTGGTGCAGTTTCCCTGTGAATTTCCAGAAGCTCTATTGTGTGCCTGATGAACACTAGTTGCAGGACCCATTCATCAGAGGTGACCGCCCTTCACTCCTGCTTGTGGTGGCGGACCTCCTCCCCACTCCCGGTTGATAGACTGAGGAGGAAGTGGGCATGGGGAGTCAAGAAGTGGCAGGGCATTCGGGGGAGGGCACCCTGAACATCTCTGATTATTGGAGGCACAAGGAGCAGCTGTACCCGTGGCCTTACGCTTTCCCTGGTGGCATGCCGGAAACATTCTTTCTCTGCCTCCAGGTCCTTTTCTGAAAGGGCTGCTGCTGGAAACATGATTGGTACATTGATCTCACAGACCTAAGGGCAAGGCTCCTGTCCTGTAGGTCTGTGATAATGTCTTTGGTGTCCCCATCAAAGAGCACTGAGCCCCTAAAGGGGGCATCCTGAATCACCGACTGGACCTCATTGGTGAATCCGGAGAGGTGAAGCCAGGAATGCCATCTAAGGGCAATGGCAGTTGCCTAGTTATGTGCCACCGAATCAACAGAGTCATAGGTGGTGCGTAAGGCCTGCCTACGTGAAACTTTGGAGAGGCAAAGATCCTTGGCAAGTTCCTCCTTTAAAGGTGAGGGGTCCATGGACTGGACTCATGCTTCAAGTCTGGCCAAGGTAGCCTTTTGGTGGGACACCATGTGGGCCACATAGTTAAGGGACTGGAGAGCACCTGTGGCTGATGAATAAATCTTGATCCCGAACTGGTCCATCTGCCTCATCTCTTTGTCCAGAGGAGAGGTGCTCATGTGCTTTGGTGCTGAGGAGCGATCATGAGCCGCAGAGATGACCACAGGGTCAGCCTTGGGAAGAGCCTTCAGGAACAGGGCATCCTTTGGCAGCCGGTAAAGTCTGTCCGCCCATTTGGGGACAGCCAGGAGGGATTGAGGCATCTGCCAGATAGTAGTGGTGAGGTCTTGGTGAGGTGCCATCCAAGAAGGATTGGGGACCGGGGACAGAGACTCTAAGTTGAGATGTTCCATGAGCCTGTCTCATGGGGTCCTGATCCTCAGACTCCCAGTCAAAATAATCCTTCATGGACCTCAAAAGGTCTGAAAAGTCAGGGTCCTCTGGTGGAGATTTCGGGGAAACCTTGCCTCTCAGACCCTCAGGCTTCTCTGGAACCTCATCTGAGGAGTCATCAGCCCCCCTCTGAGCTATCATTATTGCCTGCATCCTTGACAGGATGGTGTTGGGTATCAGGAAAGGAAATATCCTGATGAGTCTTCCCTGAGACATGGACCGTAGCAATAGAGGAACTGCTCGGGGAAGGGGACCAGGGAGACCGTGGGTGTGGGAGCCTAATCTCCAGGTCCAAGACCAACTCTGACCTTGCCCCCTGCCACCAAGACTGAATTAGTGCCTTGAAATCCGGAGCAACCGGAGGCGGGGGGGTGGAGTAGGCAGAAGCTGAGGGGAAGGATGAGGAAGAGGAATAACCAGTGGAGGGTAGTAACCCTGGAATGCCTGGTAAGAAGAAAAGGGATTAAATCCAGGGTAGAACTGTCCAAAATCACTCCAGTCTGGAGGGGACCCACCAGGTAGTGATCCCCAGGAAACCCCTGCAGGTAATGTGGGAAAGTTTGGGGTCTAGAGTAAATCCTCATCGTTAGATCAGGCATTTGGAGTACCCACATTGGACCTGCCATTGTGTATATAGGCTGGGGGTCCAGCGTTGGGACAGCCCATGTCAAGGGAACTGACATCGGGACTGGCACCACTCGATCCAGCACTGGAAGGGGATCCGGCTTCAGAGGGGCCTGCATCAGGGCCAGACAAAGGGGCCCTTGTGGTGGGACCTGATCCAGCATCGGGTCCAATGCCTGAGGCCAGTCGACTGGTCCATGCTGCAGCACTGTCGTCGAGACATCCGGCATCGGAGGAGGAACCGGAATCCTGCCCAAAGGTGGAGGAGGGGCCTCCATGGTAAGGCCTGCTGGCTGAGGAGGAGCCTCCTTCTTCTTGACCCTGAGAGGGGAACGTGGAACTGATACCAAAGCATCGACGACATTGAGAGGTTTTCCGGTATCATCGCCTGAAGTACCCACTGGTGAAGGGGAAGGTTCAGGCAAGGGAAGAGGAGGGAGAGGGACTTTCTCCCGCTGGTTCCGCCGGATGTCGGGTGAGACGCCATCCTGCTCTGATGGGGGAACCATGCCCATGCGACCATCAGAGACAGTCATCTTAGCAGGTGGAGTTGGGCGGGCAGGGGAGGAGCCCCCGACCAGCTTACCGACCGGTGCCGAGCAAGTACCCACATGCTGGGTAGTCGGCTTACCGGCCGCCGTGCGATCCTCAGAGGAGCTAAGGACCTACTTATTGGCTGAAGCGGCATGTTCATCGGAGGAGCCAATGAAGAGCTGACCCACTGAGGTCTTAACGGACTTACTGTCTGACTTTCTGGGTGATGGCTGGGCCTTGCTCATTGAGGGCCGCGCGTCATCTGCGGAGTGCTCCTGCTCCCTGGATTTCTCCTTGTGCTTCTTGGAAGAAGATTTTTCAGACGAGGACTCTCTTAAGCGGTCCATCTTTTTTTCAAGAGAAGCCATATGGGCTTTTAAAAGATGGGCCTCCAAAGCCTGCTGTCTCCTTTTCTTCATGGCCTGATTGAAGGTCTGGCACTCAGGGCAGGAGGAAACAGGATGGTCCGGGCCTAAACAGAGGATGCACTTGGGGTGACCGCCTTTGTGCGGGATCTGCATGCTACACAATGAGCACTTCTTCTTGGATGAAGACAGCAGTGAAAAAGGATATAAAGTTGAGAATTTTAGTGAAGGAAACTCTGACGCAAGACACTTTTATGACAATCGCTATATGGAAGTCTGCAATGTGACTAACATGAGGCAACGGCAGGAAAGAACTGGAGGGCGGGCGTGGGGACCACCCACTATATACAGTCACACTGACATGAGTCATGTAATGTCGGATGGGCGGTCCCCCATCAGGGATTGCTAGAAAAGTCTGCCGTGCAGTCTGATTCCAGGTGGCGTCAGTCCTATTTGTGATGACCTACTGAAGGAACCCTCTCGAAGTAAGATCTAATTTTTGCAGTTGCCTGCACAAATCAAAATATTTAAGATAATCCTCAGTGGCTGAAAGCCCCAAGAATGTTTGAAAAGATGGGCAAAATCCCTTATTGGTTCCTCACTCCAGAAAGCATTTTTATGCAGGCACAAAGTGATAGCCTGGCTCTCCATAGAGCATTCCATTTCTTCTGCAAAATTAGACTCTGAAAGATGGCACTATTTAGGTTTCATAAACTTTTTTTTTTGCTTGTGGAAGCAGTGCCCCAGGTTTCCTTACGCTGCATGGTCACATTGTCTGAAAATTACATACTTTGTGTAACAGCTGTATTTATAATAACATGTTGTGAGACAAATATGTAATCAATCCTAGTTGAATGAGGACCTCTGAAATAACTATTCCCTCCAGTTTTATGAGCATGTCTATAAACATCAAGAAGGCTGGCAGTAGCCATGACCTGTTTTAGGGTGTTGTAGTCACGTAACATTTCATTAGTCTGCAGACCTCTATTTGCAACAGCTAAACCTCAAAGTCACTTCCCCAGATGACCATCTGGGATGAATGTAAGAAAAAGCACAAATGACAGAAAGCACTCGAAAGCCAAATAAGCACACACAAGAAGAAGGCATTAAGAAGCAAATGAATCCGCAACCCACACTACCCCAGCACTTCGTGTCCTCTCCAGGACACTTCATCAGGAGGTGGGGTCCTGTTGCTCAGGATCTTCCTTTTATTTATAATTCATGTTAAAGTGACAGAACACCAGATCAGCACATACATATAAAAATAAATTTCCTAAGCAGCAACAGAGACCACTAGTGCTAGACACCGTAATATGAATAAAAAAATAATAAGGGACAAAACATTTTTTTATGATAAACCTAATGAAAGGCAAAACCAAAACTGGGAGGTCAAAAATACATACAAATGGTCAAATTACCAAATTAAGCAGAAAAAAGAAGGAATGAAAAGTGCTGAATATATATTCAGCAACAGTAATTAATACAGATAACTAGACATATACATTTTTAGCAACAATAAATAAATGGACAAATCATCCCCAAAATACCATACCAGCTAAAATGGCCTAAATAATATATTTAAGATTTAAATAGATAGCCAGAATATATTTATTATGACTAGAAAGCATAAAGAGAAATCAATTCATGCATTTTGCTCAAATAGTAAATATAAAGGTTACATAAACTAGATTACTAGTATGATGTTAGCTATTTAAGAGGGGTCAGATACACAACCAAAGGAAAAAGGAAAGAGGACAATTAAAGGAGTACAATCCAGTAGCAGTTCTTATAGAAATGGTGCAATATCCAAACATTCATTTAAGCCTAAAGGGGTCAAGTTCTTAAGAGTATAAATCCATCTGGATTATTTTTGTAGTAATGTATTAAGCCTATCCCCTCCTCTTTTTAAAGGCTTAATATGCTCCAGGCCCCTAAAGGAAAAATCAGCAGGGTCACTTTTATGATTGAGGGCAAAAAGTACCCCAATGGGTGTATCTGGTTCTGTTTTCAAAATTGCCTGGATATGCTCCTGCATGTGTTCCTTCAGGGGTCTTTTAGTACATCCAATATAGAGCATTGGACAGGTACACTGAACAGCATATACCACATAGCAGGTAGTACAGGACATAAATTCCTTAATTTCAGTATTCCTATTCAAAATTGGATGTACAAAAGTGTTACCCTGTACATAGTAGCAACAGATATTACACCTGCAACATCAAAAGTTGCCCTCTGGGGGAGGTGGTAGCCAATTTGGGTGAATTGGCAATGGTGTTTTTGAATATAGGCTATGAGTCAAAATATCCCCAAGATTTTAACTTTTCCTATATACAATCCTCGGGGTTTCCCCGAGTTCCTTGAATAAAATTTGATCCCTCTTAAGTACTGGCCAAAAACTATTAACTATCCTTGCAATTTCAGGTGTCACTGAAATAAATTCAGTAATAAAAGTGATTGATTGTTTTTGTTCAAATTCTCTATTTTTTGGTATTAATAGATCTTTCCTGGTCACATTTTTTGCCCTAATAAAGGCTGAATTTAAAACTGCATCAGCATAACCCCTCTGTAGAAGGCATTATTTTAGTTCCAAAGCCTGTCTTTCAAAGTCCTCACTAGAGGAACAATTCTGTCTCAGACGGACAAATTGTCCATATGGGACAGCATTTTTTAGATGTTTTGGGCTAGCACTCTTAGCATGCAGCAACATATTACCTGATGTTTACTGTCTAAAGGTTTCAGTAATGATATGTTGCCCAGTTGTTCCTGAAAGTTTGAGATCGAAGAAAGAGATAGAGTGCAAATTTGGAGGTGAATTGCAGACCCAACTCATTTTCATTCAAAAATTCCACAAAGGAGGTAGCAGAACTGATATCACCCCTCCAAATAATTAAGATGTTATCCAAATAATGACCCCACAAATAAACATTTGGGAGAAAAGGGTTCCTGCCAGGGTCAAACACCATGGTCCTCTCCCATCATGCCAAAAACAAGTTGGCATAGAAAGGGGTCATGGCGGTCCTCATTGCAATCCCCCTAGTCTGTAAATAAAATTTACCATCAAAACAAAAATACCTATATGTCAAAATCAAGTCAAGGACAGCCAAAATTAAATCCTTTGGAACATTTGAAGCCTTTAAGTTACTGTTCAGATGATAATACACAGCTGTAATGCCAAAATCATGTTGAATATTTGTGTATAAACTAACTACGTCAATAGTAAGCCACATGAAATCACAGGACCAGACCAACCCCTCCAGTTTCTGCAACACATCAATAGAGTCTCTTATCAGTAGGTAGCACACTCGCCTCTGAGGCCAGGAGATTAGAGGGCTGTGGGTTCAGCTCCCTCATCTGGCACTTAGGTTAAAATCCCAATACTGACACTGCAGTGCAACATGAGGGAGGTGCTGCACTTCTGAGGTGCCGTCTTTCAGATGAGACGTTAAACCTAGGTCCCATCTGCCTGGATTAGTGGTAGTTCAGGTGGATGTTAAAGATCCCATGGCACTAATCAAAAAAGAGTAGGGGAATTTTATTGAAAAGGTTGGACTTCATTACAGAAAAATAACAGCATCCTATACATAAAAAACTAAATTCATAAACAGCAATAACAGAGTGAAATACAAAATAGGAAACAAAAAAGGAAAAAACATATCATCAATCAATAGACAAAAGGTCACAATTACGCCAAAAAAGAAGAAATTGGGGACCTGTAAAAACTTGAAAATCATGCAATTTAACTAAACGAAGAGCCTTACAAATATTAACAATTATTTCTTGTATAGGAATCAATTTCTGATGCAAAACTAACATGCATCTAGCCTGCCATAGGTAATATCTAATAAGAACAAAAACAACATACAGGGTATCAACATGATATTTAGTACGTAAAGCAACATTTGTACAAAACATAATCTGCTCATATGATAATTGGAGGAATAAAGGTTCGGACCATAAACCAGCCAAACGGGACCAAAGATCAAAAGTAAAAGGGCAATCAAGGAATAAGTGTTGTTGAGTTTCCAGAATCTCATGACAAAGATCCCGGGGGCAATATCGAGCATTTAAAGCTTTATGCTTATGATTACTTTTAACACCCAACCGGCCATAATTGCTTAACCATACCATATCCCAGACATAAGGGGGTAGACGGGGATTACTAAGTTGTTGAAGAATCCAAGGAAAACGATTTAAGGGACAGAAGGGAAAAACGACCGCTTCCTGGGTCTCCCTTCTCCAAACCTTGTCATATATCATACGTCTAGACAAAACACAAAAATCCTGTGGGAAAAAACCCCAAGATAAAGCCATCTTAAAGGCTTCTTTTCCATATAATGGGACTTCCAGAGAATGAGATATAATACTCTTTTGTCCAGAATTCCAACTTGCAAAACAGGATGACAACCATAACATTAAATAAGGTTTCCAAACCACCTCCCCAGGCTTTAAAGCTTTCCCAAAATTATAACTAAAAATAAACTATAAAAAGCAACTGGATGAATCATACCTACCCCTCCCTCCCGTATTGGTCTATAAGTCAGACTACGTTTAATAGGGTTAAGGCGAGACCCCCAAAACCCATGAAAAAATATCCCATATAATTTAGTAAAAAGTGCCATAGGCGGGGGAAACACATAACGAAGATACAAAAAAATGGGAATCACCAGCATTTTAAGCAACACCACTCTCTTTTTCTTCCCAATCAAAAACTGTTTCCACCCAGCAATCAGACCTTCTGCCCTCCCCAAGGCAAGGTGCCAGTTGTGAGACAGCATATCACCAGTTCCAAAAAAAAATCCCTAAATACTTAAATGGAGCAACCGAATAGAATCCCAGCGTAGTACTAGCTAGCGGGAGAGTGGTGTGACCTATAGGAACCCCAACACTTTTCCCAAAGTTAACTCTAGATCCAGAAACTGATGAAAAGGTCCGAAAACCTGGACCAAGGCCTCTTCCTCAGTATGTATATCCACAACCAAAACCAAATCATCCCGATAAGCTAACAGTTTAATAGGTGTTAAAAGGACCCCCTCAAGTCCTATGATTTGAGGGCAAAGTAATATTGCCCGTATCAAAGTATCAATATAAAAATCATAAAGGATAGGACTTAAGGGGCACCCCTGCCTGACCCCACAAACAATCATCACAGGATTCCCTAACCAACCATTCACATTAGGAATGATCGTGGCCCCCTTATATAAAGTCTGAATCCAAGAAAGAAACTTAACAGGAAGTCCAAAGGCCCATAATACAGAAAACAAAAAACTTTGAGAAACCCTATCAAAGGCCTTCTCCTGATCTAAACCCAAAACCCATCCAGAAACTGCCTTCCTATCACCCAGAGCAAATAATTCACGCAACAAAACCAAATTGTCATGTTGGCATCTGCCAGGAATGCCACACGTCTGGACTGGACTTATGTGAACAGCAACTTTAAGTAATCTTGATAACAGAATTTTTGTCAAAATTTTATAATCCACATTTAGTAAACTAAGTGGTCTCCAATTATTCAAATCTGTAGCATCCCCTCTTTTGAAAAGTAAAATTAAAATGGCTTCTTTCATCGTTTTGGTCAAAGAGGCTGAGGTCAACATATCATTATACAACAACGTTAGAGCCGGGACCAAATCAGACATAAAAGTTTTAAAAAATTTTGCAGTAAGGCCATCTGATCCAGGTGCGGAATGCAAACATAAACTACCAATGGCTTGAGCCACTTCCCCCTCAACAATAGCAGCATTCAACACATCCGCTCCTCAGAAGAGAGTTGAGGAGATGTAAAGAGTCCAAAAAGTCTCAGCAGACCTCACAATCCAGATAGTACCCACATGTTAAATACATGCTGTTCAACAACATACCAAAAACCTCTGGTGTCGTGAACTAAGTCACCAGAGGGGACCATAGACACCAATTAATTTAGAGTCTACACGGCTTTTACAAGTCCTAAAGGGGTCCAACCCCCTTTCGTCATTCCGGGTCCCAATTGAGCCTCTTGTCCTAAAGAGCTAGTCGATCATATTGTAGTTTTTCATCTGCTGCAAATAACAGCAATTTGATCACTATAATCATTCTGAGTGGTATCAGATAGAGAAATCAAATGTAACTGCTGCCTCAGCGCCAAATATTGTAAGTATTGAGCAGTCTGAGAAGCAGCAGCCCTCTTCTGGAAGACATGCTTCCACCTTAATTTAGAGTCTTCCCACCAGTCCACAACATCCTCATAAAGATCCACCACAGAGAGCCGTGCAGCCCATTCCCTCCGCCACAACTTCAGGTTTGAGGGAACCTCCAAGAGAGAGTCATTAAACTGCCAACGGTTTTTCTTACAGTGGGGAGCAGTATCCCAAGAAAAGGATACACAGAGAGCAGCGTGGTCTAAAAATTCTACCCCCACAGTCTGACAAGAATGAATCTGCATGACCTTAGACAAAAACATAAAATCAATTCGTGTTCGCAAGGGTCCCTTAAAAAAAGTAAATCCTCCAGTCGCATGACAATACCTGTAAGCATCCACAAGCTGAACCGTGGTTATAATATCCTTCAAAGCAATAGAATCACAAAATAGCTTGGGAGTTCTTAACCCTCTATCTTTTTGGTGCAAACCACAGTTAAAATCCCCAACCCACAGGAGTAACCTAGAGGTATGCAAGAAGGGCCTCACCAAATGAAAAAGAGAAACTCGCTGAGCCTTAGTCTGGGGAGCATAAATCACAATGATTCAAAATCTCTCCAAAGAGTATGTAAAATCTAATAACAATGCTCTCCCTGGTAGTATATCAACCAATCTGGAAACATGCAAATCCAAATTGGAAAACAAAATACCAATACCATCACACGTATCTGAACTAGATGACCAAAAGGAAGGACCACAGGTCCATGCCCTGGAAGCCTGTTGTAGTTCTCTATGGGATTTTAACCTCATATCTACAAGACAGACAATATCACACTGAAAATCTTTCACTGTCAAGAATACACCCCCCAGTTTCTTCTGACCTTTAATGCTATTCACATTTAAAGAACAAACCGAGAAAGAAGCCATTTAAATGCCAATGGGTGATTTACTCCTTTGACTTTGACGGGTTCGTTTAGCTATTGGATCCAAATCTTTACCTCCTTCCACATCCGACAAGAACAAATGGAGGAGGTGTCTGTGTCATCCTCCAGAGTCCTTATCGGATAGGTCTGTAGCTAATACAGCAAATTTATTACTAGATTACCAGTTCGAACCCCAACTTGCTATTCGACTGACAACAGCAGGCCTTCCTAGTTCTCTTGTGAGTGACTGGAATAAAACCAGAAGTGTCCAAATCAGAGGCAGACTGCAGGAGGGGAGGGGAGGCATCCCATCATCAGCAAATAACCATGTCAGTCCACACTTAAGGGAGCTTCAGGGACAGAAGGAGGAACAACATCAGAAGGACGGGGGATTTAAGGTAGACAGGGTAACAGGAGTATCCTGAACAACAACCTCCATGAGTTCCTCATGCAACCTTACTGAAGTAGAGGAGGGTAAATCACCTTTCAAATCTCGGCAGCAACCCTCTGAGCCTGAATTTGCTGTGCTACAGTAATCAAACCTTCATGTGAAGGACAATCCTCCCTATTATGGGATGCCCAGGGACAACGCCCATAGGCATGACCCATAATGCTCACAAAGGTTGCACTTAAAAAGATTTAAGCAGGCACTTGAAGTATGGCCAAAGTCAAAACAATGACTACACTTCACAGTGTCACAAGCAGAACTGAGGTGAGTACGTGAGCTACACTTAAAACATGACTTGGGCTGCCCAGCATAAAAGATGAGCCCCTTATCTTTTCCTAGATAGAAAAAACTAGGTAAATGTCTAGGCCCAGTGTTGGTAGAATATAGTTTAACACAAACTCTCCAACCACCATCCCAGATTTGTTCACTATCCAACGTGGGGGTAGGCCTGTTAAGCACCTCACATCTCTGTTTTAACCAAAATAAAATATCCTCCACATTCACCCCTTCGTTTTTAAAAAGAATCATAATATTATGAACAGCAGGTTTGGTTAATGGAATAGCCTGAAAAGGAGACCAAATGGGAGAAGTCTGATAGGTCGCATACTGTGCCCAAAACCTATCCAAACCTGAAACCTGTTTAAAACTAATGTCGTAATTATAATTACCCAAACTAATCAGGGCAAAAATCTCCGATGAAAAAAATTTCATAGAACCTTTAAGCAATATTTTAGCAATATAAACACGATCGGGGGGTTCCTCTAACCCTCCCTTATATAGCAACCGGATGGCATTACGCCTAGGTGCCGGTTCTCCCTTAGTGGAAAATAAGTCAGCTAGTTTAAAACCAACTGGGCGACCCTGGTCAGACTCCACAGGATTTTGCAATACTGGTGTAGGTCCTGGGCATAAAGGAACTGTAGGTCCAGGGGGTATAGAAAGGGAAGAAACAGGAGACAAAACAGTTTTAGATAAAACGGCTGCATCATGAGCAACAGGTGACCCTAAATTAAGAGAAACATCCCCCACAATAGTACAAGAACGTGAGTCATTAGGCTGAATAGGTAAATTACCACCTTTCAGAAGTCCACAATCTGAATCAATACCCCGGGGTTCATTGGAGCTCAAGTTAGTGTCAGAGGCCTCAGAAGTAGCCGCCTTTTGCAACATTTTTATATATGTGGGATCCTGAGAGTCTGGAGTCCAAACACCCCCCTCCCCCTGCTCCCAACCAGCACTTTCTAAAGCCTTTTCTGGTGACCAAGAGGCCTTGGAGCAACTAGATGTAGCCAGTTTCATAGATGAAGGCTGTACCCCCGTGGCCAAAATCCCACCATGTTTACTCCACCCAGGGGCTTTATTGGCCAAAAAAAGAAATACCTCTGAAGAACAAGGCAGATGTCCAGCCGTCTCAGTCCGACTCTGGAGAGGCTTACCTCGGGCTTTTCCCGGACCGCGCTTCATGTTTTCCAAGGGAAGTTGTTTGTCAGGCAAAAGAACAGGCGTGGGCTGTGGGCACACCGAGACCGACCTCGGAAGACTGCCAGCCCCATCCGAAACAGCCGCCAATGCGGAAGTAGCAGAAAAACACGCCGAACCTTCGGCGTCAACAGGGGGCTTAATCAGCAGAGCGTCTCCTGGTATGGCATTCCCCGTAGATGCCTGAGGGAGTGCCGCAATTTCAGAATCCAACAGCTGCATTTTTCCAAGCAGGGCCGAACGTTTTCCCAGCAATGCTGAACGAGAAAGATCCTCAGCATCTGAACAGGTAACACCCTGTTGCTCAGCAGAAGCCAAATCACACAAAACAGAAGAATCAATAATTGTTGCTGCACTGACTGCAGCTACAGCAAGTTCCTCTTCTATGGCCTCAGAAGTTGCAAGCACAGGAGAGGAGAGGAGGTCCACTCTCCTGTACTCCCGACGGCCATCTCCTCCAAAGGTTCAAGCACACTGGCCATCTTGCAGCCAGTAGCAAAGGCTCCCCCTACAGAGAGTAGGGGAATTTCCCCAGTGTCCTGGCCAAATTTCCCTCATTCACTAAAAATACCACCAACAGCTTAATCTGGTTCAAGGTCAGTTGGCATTCATCTGTATCCCCCTCCGCCGGGTCGTGCCTGAAAATAGGCAGGATTTGCCTAGTGCACTTGCCCGGTCAACAAAAACTAAATAAATAAATAAATATAGGAAGGCTGATCCACTACCAGCTGTTTCAAAAATAATCAACAAAAATAGATAACTTCTAAGTCAAAGACCCATTACTAGAAATAATGGGCCTACCAGGGGGTTGGTCTGGTCCTTGTGTATCTTGAGTAAAACATAAGTAGAAGGAGTAGCTGGATGGTCAACCCTCATATAGAGGGACTCCTTTTCTGTTATTTCACCAGACTTTAGGGCAGTATCCAGAAAAAGATCTATTCTTCTCTTCAAACCCTTCACTGGATCCTCATTTAGCCTTCAATAGCTTTACTGATCATCCAATTGATGGTAAATTTCAGACTTATAATACTGTTTTTCTATTAAAACTACCCCACCATCTGCAGGTTTAAATTCAATATTATCCATGTCCCTAAGTTCACGAAGCACTTGAGTTTCTTGCAGTGTGAGATTTGATATACGTCTATCCCACTTTTTAGTAATTTTTTTTTTAATTCCTGCAGCACTAAAGTCTGATATGTAATAAGCACTGGAGAAGTAGAGAACACAGGATTGAAAACAGACTTGGGCCTGAAAGAAGTAGAACGACCTGGAATGGTAACATTCCTAAAATCCAGATCCAAAGCAGCCAGTAAAGTAAGATCAGAGTCAGAGTCCATGTTTTCAAATTCAAACATTCCAGTAGGACTATTTTCAGTTTGAGATGTATTTATACTTTGGTCAGATGCTGCTGACAAATTTGCCAAGGTCTGGATCAGCAAAGGATCCATGGAGCGCATATACACTTCCTGTGAATCAAGTCCACCCATATTGGTTGATCTTGAAAAAAAGACTTTTAAATTATGTTTCCTGAAGAAAAGTCTCAGATCGCAATAAATTCTAAACTCATTAACAACTGGATCTGGAATGAAGCTGAGCCCCCGATTCAAAACTGTAGTCTGGGTTGCATTTCCTGAAACAGCTATGCACAAAGCTTTAGTCCAGGGAGCATAAGAGTTAATTATTCTCAGCCGTGATGAGCGGTATGTGATATCAAGTAATAGTGCACATCCTGGGTGTATCTCCACCAAGTGTGAGACTTTGAAATCAGACTCATTTAAAAGGATGCCCACACCATCACACTGATCCGTGCCAGAGGACCAGGAAGATGTGCCTGCATACTACTGCTGAGTGACCTGGGAAATTTCGAAAGTGGTCTTAAGCCCAGCATCCAGAAGCAGGATTATTTTGCTTATACAGGTCTGCCGAACAGCATAGGTGGACACATGGTATTTACATTTCTTTATGCTATTTACACTGATTATGGTAATGTCAAATGCAGTATTCATAAGTAGCAAAAAGAGCAAGAGAACCAACAGCACACTTTGCATAGTTATTTACTTTCTTGCAGCCTAGTTCTCCAGTGCATTGTCTTAGATGCAGATGTTTCAGAAAGACAGTCTTCCCGATCAGAGGACAAATCCTTCTGGGAGGATGCAATGGAGGAAGATTCTGAGTCCTTGTCCTCCGCAATGTTTTTTTTTTGTTGCTATGGTACTGAAACAGTTTTTTTTTTTTGTTTGTTTTTTGGAATAGGAGTTTGGAATAGCCCTTTACTCCTCTTTAGTGCCTTGGAGTCCTTACCCTTTGTAAGTATATTTCTTGGTCTTTTTTTTCCCAATTGAGCCACCATTTGCCATCCTGATGAAGGCATTAGGGGGACATTTTATTCAGAGGAGGTTGTTCTACAGTGCTTACTTCTACTGTCTCAACCATCTCCATGGGAATAAGCAAAAAGGGATGGGTCATCAAGTATCTCTACAGGTGCAGAAGCCTGTGATTAGGCAGAACAGGCAACTGCAGCTGTTGCAACTTCTGGAATTGCATCCTGAGGCATAACAACTATATCAGCAGGTGGTATGAGAGGGATTGATATCTGCACTGTTGATGGACTAACCGTATCATCAGACAAGGTCTCACTCCTCACTGAGGAAAGTGCTTCTTAGATGACTGAGCAGCACCTTTCTGCTGCACCTGTGTAACCAGGTTTTCCTGATGTAGCCTGTCCTCCTTATTATGTGAAGCCCATGGGCATCTCACATAGGTGTAACTGCAGCATTCACACAAGTTACAGTGGAATGTGATTTTACATGTCTGAGAGGTATGCCTGTACTCCAAACAGTGGCTATACCTCAAGCTGTCATGCACATTACTTAAGTGAGTGCGTCCTCCACATTTATGGCAGGATTTGGGTTGATCCTGGTAGAAGAGAGTACCCCTGTCCCGGCTGAGAAAAAATTATTAGGCAGGTGTAAAACTCCACTGTAACCCTGAAACAGTTTTTGCCCATATTTTTCACCAGCACATCCAGATGTTCTCAGTATCAGTGATAACAGCAGGTTTGTCCATGACCTCACACCACTGCTTGAGCCAAAACATAATATCAGAAATACTGACTCCCTCATTTTTGAATAAAATAGTTATTGTATTGATAGCTGGCCCAGTGAGAAGTGGGTGTGAAGGAAGGGGGTGTTTAGACCCAAAATGGGTGAGGGTGAGGGGACTGCAGAAGAAGCTGGAGGAGAGTGAAGAGCACCATGGTTGGTGTTTGAGGGCCAAGAAGGAGAGGAGGCAAAGGGGATGGGGGTAAGGGACAATGACTGGGGGAGAGGAGTGAAAAGATGTGGAGGGGTGAGGTGGTGAGCACTAGAAGGAGCCAGCATAGGGAAAGGAATAATGCTATGACTTTGGGGTGAAAGCTTGAGAGCGACTGGATTACTACATTTTCTACGTGCTGCATGGATTCCACCTAATTTAGAGAAATAACAACCATTTGCCTGGTTGACCATACAGATCCTCCTAGCTAAAATTGATGCTTTCCAGGCCTGGGTAGCAGCAAATTACTTTGACATTGTTGTGCTCTGAGAAACTTGGCTCTCTCACAAAATCACTGATGGGGAGATCAAACTCTGCAGATTCTCCTCTGTCAGGAAAGACAGACAGGGGAAAAAAGGGGGTGGCTGCATGTTCTTCATTTCCAACAAGTTCTCTTTCACCAAAACACAATCTCAGCTCTGAGTTCATCCTGCTTGAGACACTTTCCATTAATCTATTTCTCAGACAAAATAAAACTCTCACCCTCACTACTACCTATCTCCCCCAGGAACCCTCCATCTGACCTGGAGTCCTTGCTAGCCCTCAAACACTCTCTCTCTCTCTTAACAGGGAGTGGTTCTTCTCGGGGACTTCAACATAAATTGGGTCTCCAGCCAATCCAACACCGCCAAATCCTGCATCGCCAGCCTTGGCCTTCACCAGCTTATCTCCACAGCCACAAGGTCAAATTATAAGATGCGTACTCATTGGCTAATCGACTGAGTAATCATCTCCAACCCCTTCCACATCACCAACTACGGAATATTGCCAGACTGCATCAGGGATCACTGCTTCACCCACTGTCTATGGTCAGCCCAGTGCCCCCAACACCCCCCCCCCAGTTTATCTTCTCTAGATGCTGGACAAATAACTCCATCGAAAATATAACACACAATCTCAGCCTAGTCAACTGGTCATTCACTGCTGTGCCAGGTAACCTCAACTCTATCCTTGACAGATTCTCTACCATCCTCAACAGTGTATGCGATGAATATCCCCTCTCAAAAAAATCAGGGTTAGGGGATGTGTTAATGAATGGGTATTGTTCGACATCATTAAATTGATGAGGGACAGAGACAAGGCCTGGGCCCATTACACCAAGCACAGAGATCCTGCCCAGCTCTCCCTTATCAAAGCACTCAGAAACAAGTGCCAATCAGCAAGGCCACTGTTTTTCAGTTTTTACCGAAAAATCCTGTAAAATTCCGGAATTAGGATTGCCTGAAGACCAGTAAAAACAAAGATTTCATGGAATCTGGCATTTTTATATCAGATCAAGAAATCTACAAAACTTGTGTTTTTCTTTTAATTCCTTCCTTCCTGTACTATTTTCGATTTGCTTTATTTAATGATCTGTATATTAAAAACCCTTTGAGAACTGAATATGTGAGAACGTATATAGATTCTGGACATATATATAAGTCCAGCGTCTTCTACTTAAGCTGTCTTTAATTCTGATTATTTATGCTCATACTAAAAGAATGATTGCAGAATCCCAGTAAAATCTGGAAATTAGGGTAACAATCACCATTGCAATTCCGGAATCTGAAGTCTTGAAAATGGAATGTCATTGTTTTAATCACTGTAAATCAGTGGCCTTGCCAGTCAGTCATCAGAAAAGCCAAAACTGACTTTTTCCATAATAAACAACTTGTGGAAACATCCAACCCCTGTCAACTTTGGGTTACACTCAACTCACTACTCGGCAAACACATTTCAAACTGTTACTAAAAATAATCTAATAGAATGTTGGCATTGTTATGGTAGAAAATACCATTCCATCCAAAGTATTTCAGTAAGAAACTGTTATACTTTTAACTTCATCAAAAGAAGTAAAATATTCTTTCAACATGTTTTAACAATGTTGTCCATCCATGTGTTTTTTGGTTACATAAACAAGTAATTGTGTCATGTTTTTTTTTTTTTTTCAGACAAATCTGGATAGAAAGAGCATAATATTTTCAGAATCATAACACATGCACAGATTAGTTTTACTGTCTTTGTCCAGGAGAGTCTCACAGAGCTACAGCTTGTTCCTGGGTCTGTTGTGGGAGCACAGGGAGGTTAAAAGACTTACTCTGGTCACACAATATACAAGTAGAGCATGTTGGAATCAAAACCCATTCGGCTGGATGAATTAAACTTGTTCACAGCTCTTTGCTTTAAGCTCTAGGCTACACTGCCAGCTGATAATAAAAAACTACACATTTTGAGGCTGGCCCCATGATGCCAGGCCAGTAGATACATAGCCACATTTGCATCTTGTAAACCTGATTTCACACCTGAAATTGTAAGAGAAAAGGCTATAAGAGAAGGAATGGAAAAAGACAGAAGCTGGTGCCGTGGCAGCCCCAGAAATCTGTACTGACATGAACACTGCCAGGGTTTAGAAATCCTGATATGAGACCCCAATACCTGTTGGCACCACAGAGCCAACCTTGAGATGTGTAGTTTTTGATGATTAGCTGGCAGTATAGCCTAGAGGTTAAAGCAATCCTGAAGATGGATTATTTTTACTAACATTTTGAAATGTAAAGGTGATAACTCACTAGTTTCTATACACATACAATGCAATTATTATAAATATAGAAAGTGTTGTAATAACACCTTAAAACACACTTAATAAAACAGACAATTTTCTATTTAACCTGTTGGATTATCTACAGTCAAAGCAGGGTCAAGCTCCTCGGTGACATCATTGCTTGTCAGGAGCCTAAAACACATGGCTGCCCCATCCCTTAATTACAGACTGATTTACATATGAATAACTCTGGACTGCTAAGACTCACAGATAAACACAATGGCTCACTCAAATTAGCTTTTTATGGGCGTTCAGACATTCAGACATCCTGAAGATGATAGTTCCCCTTTAAACCAACAGTAGCCTCCACTGCAATCCTTCCATCCCTCAGTGAAGTTTCTGTAATGTTAGGCTATTCTCTGTTGTTCAGTCACTACTCACTACTGCCTGTATGTTTTGTCACACTGTTATCGGTGTTCGGTGCATTTTGGTTTGGTGCTGTAGGTTTATTTTATTTTATTTATTTTATTTATTAGTATAGTGGTTTGGGAAGACCTTTGAGCCAGAGGCTCATTTACAAAGGTACCTTGTCACATAAAGGTAGGTCACATTACAACAGCATGTAAACAATAACGGGTACAAAACAATGGGTGGTACATCAAGTGAAAACAATAGCGAGTGACAAACAGAAAGTATCATCTAGTAATCAACATACAGTAGTCATAAGCAGCTTTCAGGTGGCCTTGTCATATTGTTTATCCCTGCTAAAAACTAATGGCAAGTGCAGCTACAAATACTGATTAGGTGATTTCGTAGGGATGTTTTGAAGCAGGATATAGAAGGGGCATCGGAGATGGATGGGGGCAAGGTGTTGAACCAGAAGGGGGCTCTATAGCCGTAGGCTCATTGACCATGCGCGGTCCTAGCCCTAGGGATCAATAGGGTGGTTTTGTCAGTGGAACGGGTGTGCACTTGCTAGTTAGCACGTTGTGCGGTGGCCATCAGACCTGGTGGGGATAGCCCAAGAAGGTTTTTTTTAGTTATGATACAGGTCTGATATTTGAGCCGTTCATCAAGGTCAAGCAATACAATTTTCTCATATAACTGACAGGTGTGAGTTAGCCTGCGGGCACCTGTGATTAGCCTGCAAGCTTTGTTCAGTAAGGTGTGAATTTTGTTGAGAGCTGTCTGATCAGCAGAGCCATACACAGGCAACCCATAATCCACTAGTGACAGTATGGATGAGGTGACTGCAAGTCGAAGGGCCTCAGGGGGGAGACACTTTGTGCCGGTAGTATGCCTAGTCTGATATTCGCTGCTGTGGCAAGGGCTGAGATGTGGCCATGGAAGGAGAGGGAGGAGTCAAAGTGGATTCCAAGGTATTTATAGAGCAGACTTGCTCAAGCATAAGCTTGGAGCTTGAGTGTATCTGGAGCTGAAAGTTGAAAAACTTGTTTTGTGGGTGAGCAAAGACCATAGTTTTAGTTTTTTTGAGATTTATAGCCAGCCTACGCTCCTTGAATCAACCCTCAGCTTTATTAAAGGATCTTTGCAGGGAGTTCTGGAGTGCGATTGGGTTACAATCAGTGGCAAAGATGATGGCGTCATCCGCATACAATAATATATTACCACTACAGGAGCCCGGGAGGGAGTTAAGGTAAAGGGAGAAGAGTAGGGGTCCAAGAATGGAGCCCTGGGGGACACCAGAAAGGATGGGATGTAAGCCAGAGAGAGCCCCCCCAATTTTTACACAGTGTGAGTGGGCTGACAGATAGCTAGCGCACCAGGAGATAGGCCCAGCGGCAAAGCCGGAATAACTGAGGGCATCTGGAAGGAGGGGATGGGAGATGGTGTCGAATGTTTTCGAAAGGTCTACAAACACAGCCGCAGCCAAGGAGCCCTGGTCAAGGAAGGAATGGAGAAAGTTAGAGAATTCTAGGAGGGCAGTAGTGGTACTGTAGCCAGCCCGGAAACCATGTTGTTCAGGGCAGAGAATGTTATAGTTAGAGAGAAGTCAGTAAATTGGGAGACCACTACTTTTTCCAGAGCTTTGGAAAGAGGAGAGAGAATGGAGATAGGCTGGTAATTTCCGGCCTGGGTCCTGTCTCCACCTTTATGAATGGGAGTGACTGTGGCAATTTTCCAGATAGCTGGGAATTGCCCCAGACAGAGAGATCTATTGAATAGATTGGTAATAGGTGAAAGGACCAGATCTAGAACTTGCCGAAGGATACAGGGGTCCAGGGTGTCACTACCCGTACTATTGCTCCTAAGGGCGTTGACTAGGTGAGGTCTGAGTTCTTGAGCAGTGACCTGGTGGAGGTGAAAGTACGGGCTTGTAAAGACCGGCAGATGAGGGGGGGTTGAAAAGTCCTTAGGGAGGATAGAGCTCAGATCTGTAAAGGAGGTATTGAGGCAGTTAGCAATAAGGGCAGGATCGGAGGAGATAGAACCATTGATGCTGATCTGGGAGGGGGGGGCGCGTACTTCCATTTAACTGTTTGATACTATCCCAGAAGGTTCTGGGATTCCCCCAAGAGGAGGTAAGCGAGGCCTGATAATGATCAGCCTTGGCCTTTCTGATGGCCCAGGTACACTTGTTTCTGGCAGCCGCTACTCCTGTCTATCACTAGGCTGACCAGTCTCAGTGGCACGGTGCCATAGATTATCCCTATGTTTAAGTTGTTGGATCAGGGCTGGGGTCACCCAGGGAGCATTTTGCATCTTGGATCGGCGGACTGACAGAGGAGCAAAGATATCACAGACTTTATTGAATGTTTGGATAAAGAAGGAAAGTGCAGTGTCAATGTCAGTAGGTTAGTCAGTGGTTCATGTTTCCTAGGGTCTTAAATCTATTGGATAATCCTATGTCAATTTCCCTCCTCTGGTGTTTATTACTCCTACCTTCTGCAGCTCTCACTGTGCACCAGCTAGATTCACCTCCATTTCCCTCCTCCTCAGAATATGAAATTAGCACCCTTTTACACGTATCCCTCACTGTTACATGAGTAGTTAGAGTATCAGCATCAGTATCATCGCCCTCCACCAAGTACTTTTGCAATTAATTATGGCCATAGCATAAATAAAAACAGTTGTGTAACAGGTTTATATCCTGGCCTGTCTGCCCCCAGGCTGACATGGGCAGAAACTAGCCTCTGCCCATGTCAGCCCCTGCCCAGTGCTCACCGACTTCTCACACAGAAAATACTTTTAAAGGTCCTGCTGACCTATGCCCTCTGACATTCATGCTAACATCATACTGCTAGCATGACCTTGCTTTCCCAACTCATAAAAGTTGTAGAGCTTTTTAACAAGTAACTGTGCTCTTGCAGCCCCTTCAAACTAGGTTGCTCTGGAAACCATACTGCTAAAGGAAATCTAAAAAACAGGAGCTAAAAAAGCAGCCCCACCTTTGCTTGTGTAGTCCTGTCACCTCTCAGGATTACAGTACCTAACATGCACTGCTTCCAGTGCATTTTAGGTCGAGAGATAGAGTAAAAAAATCCTTTTTTTTTTCAGTTTTTGTACATTTTTTTAAATCAGTGGGCAAGGGTGATAGAGTTTAGAATTGGACACTGATTTCCTCTGTTCAGTGACACAGCTTCTGCTTGGGTCAGCCTCCACTCTGTGCTCATTACAAGATGCCAATCTGCACTGCTATGCTGATGACAATGTGCTGTATGCAGCCAGACCTACTCTATCTGCTGCACAAAAGGCCCTCAAATTGGCTTTTGACACACTTCAACCTGATTGCTTCCAAACTTCTTCCCAACACCGCAAAAAAAACGGTTTCATGGTATTTACCAGAAACTGCAAACACTCACTAAACGCCCCTCCCCCTGCATTCCCACCATGATGGATGATAGATTAGGACAGACAGATTCCTTTAAATACCTGGGTCTCTGGCTAGAATTCAGATCTTCCTTAATACCCATACAGATAATCTATGAAAAGGCTGCACTCAAGACTAGGGTTGTAGGGTTAGAATTAGGGGAATACGGACTAGGGTAGAAACAAATTATGCTTCTCTGTGGAATCAAGAAAAAGACTTGTCCAAGCCATGTTCTAGCTACTGTTTGACTATGAGGATCTAATCCACAGAAGTGCTGCATCTGTGCAGCTAGCCAAACCTAATGTGTATTGAAGAGCACTCAGATTCATTACCAGTGTACGCCTTAGAACTCATCACCCCGGCTGGCCCTTGCACAGTAGTAAATGGTTAAAAAACATATACTATTGGTCATACAAGGCACTGCAAAACATCCTGCCACTATATATCATGACCTTCCTCCACAGGTACTCATGTCAGTACAGCCTAAGAATGAGTAATGAAATACTTCGAGAGGTCCCCAGACAACTATCCAGCTATGGCAAAACATAATTAGCTGGTTTGCCCCCACTTACTGGAATAAACTACAAGCCTCTCTTAAAATTTAGTTAGGCCCCAAATCTTGAAAATGTTAATGGAATATAATTGCATGAATAAATGTTCTTGTCATTAGATACTTTGCCTTAGAGACAATGATTTCATGATTCACTTCCACTGTTGATGCTCTGCTACATTTATCTGTTTGTTTTATGCATCTATGCAATGCCCTGTATGAATGCCTCCACTATCATGTATTTCCTTGTTTTGTTCCCTCTATTGTCTATATAATGTATATTTCTATTTTTTCTGCAGCTGTATTATTGTGTTATGCTCTGTACTTTTGCTTTGTTGTGCTTTTCCTATCCTACCCAGGACCTCCTTATAAATGAGCACTGCTCAATTGATCTTCTTCCTGGTAAAACAAATACAAATTATGCAATGCAATGATCTTCAAACTTAATATTATCCTAACTGTACATAATGACATATATAATATTAACCCCCATTGCATTCCTAACCCCTTGGCAAAAATATCATCAACAAACAACTTACTCATCTGCCTTCTGGGACGGTATTTCTCAGTCTATTGCTAGAAAACTGAAATCTCTGTGAGTATAGGTCTGACTTGGTTCGCTGTTTTCCCAGTTTATTTTATCATTACTTTATTCATCTCTGACAAGGGCAGGAAGGGGAATGGGATCAGTCTCATTTCAGAGAAGTGACTGATTTTTGCTCATTTTATTACTGTTATTGTTTCTTTTCCAACTTAGTGTAGATTTCAGCTGGTACCAGGTTGCTTTTCTGGCTTCATTTGGAAAGGTACCTGTTTGGGGCATTTTCTAGTGCAGCTGAATGTTTCGGAGGGGGGGTTGCTGGTGTAGCTGATTGCCTCTAGAGGTCAGGAGATAGAAATAAGTTTAATTTCAGTGCAGAACCTGCTTATTGCTTGTTTTATTTATTTTATACTGCTTATTTCACTTGGGATACAGTTCTGCTTATCCTATGTTATTTTTTTTTTTTAAGCCTTTCACTTTAGAGTACAGGAAATGTTTTTTTTTTGTTTGTTTGTTTTTTTGTCTAGCCCTGCAGCTGGGGGAAGGTGATAATTGTTTGGTCTGGGGCCTTGGCAGAGCTACTGCTAATCTGGAGATGGGGCCAAGTCAGAGTGCTGCAGCTAGCTACCTTTGGGTTCTCATAAAGGGCTGGAAGGGGAATGGAATCAGTCTCATTTCAGGGAAGTGACTGAATTTTGCTGATTTTATTACTGTTCTTTCTTTTCCAGCTTAGTGTAGATTTCAATTGAAACCAGGTACAGGGGTGGGTGGAAAGGATGAGAAGGAACTTGGAAAGGTTAGGCGAATGGTCCAAAGTACGGAAGCTTAGATTCAATGCAAAGCAGTGCAAAGTAATGCACCTGGGAAACAAAAACCCAGGGTAAGCATACACAATCGGGAGAGAAGCATTAACAACAACACAAATGGAAAGGGACCTGGAGTAGTCATATCAGATGATCTAAAGGTAAGCAAGCAATGTGAGAAGACAGTAAGGATGACTGGGGGATACTGGGATATACAGGGAGAGGCATCACCAGTAGAAAACGGGAAGTTGTTATACCTCTGTACAGACAGTTAGTGAGACCCTATCTGGAGTACTACGTACAGTTCTGGAGACCCCATCTCTGCAAGGACATAGACAGGATGGAGGCAGTCTTGAGAAGGGCAACTAAAAATGGTGCAGGATCTGCAACAAAAGCCATATGAAGAGATACTAAAGAAGCTTAATATGTATACTCTTGAGGAAAGGAGGGAGAGGGGGGACATGACAAAAACATTCAAGTACCTCAAGAGAAACAACAAAGTCCAAGAGGGTAACATTTTTCAGAAAAAGAGATGTGTAAGAACAAGGGGACACAATTTGAAGACAGAGGGTGGACGGCTCAGGGGCAATGTGAGCAAGTATTTTTTCACAAAGAGGATGGTGGACACATGGAATGGCATTCCTGAGGAGGTCATGGGGTCAAAAACAGTGGAGGAATTCAAGAATGCTTGGGACAGACATAAGGCAATTCTGGTGGGGGTAGGAAGACGTAGGTGTTAGTTAACTAGAATCTGCAGCTTACATAGAAACATAGACTTTGACTGCAGATAAGGACCACTTGGCCCATCTAGTCTGCCCATTTCCCTACCTACAGGATAAGCTGCAGATCCTAGTTAACCAACAGCCTATTTCTTCCTACCCCCCCACAAGAATTGCCTTATATCTGTCCTATGCATTCTTGAATTCTCCCACAGTTTTAGACCCCACAACCTCCTCAGGAAGACTGTTCCAAGTGTCCACCACCCTCTCTGTAAAAAAATACTTCCTCACATTGCCACTGAGCTGTCCACCCTCTATCTTCAAATTGTGTCCCCTTGTTCTTGCACATCCCTTTTTCTGAAAGATGCTACCCTCCTGGACTTTGTTGATTCCACTGAGATACTTAAAAGTTTCTATCATGTCCCCCCTCTCCCTCCTTTCCTCAAGGGTATACATATTAAACTCCTTTAGTCTGTCCTTGTATGGCTTCTCTTGCAGACCCTGCACGATCTTAGTTGTCCTCCTCTGGACTGCCTCCATCCTGTCTATGCCCCTGCGGAGATGGGGTCTCCAGAACTAGATGCAGTACTCTAGATGTGTTCTCACCAACTGTCTGTACAGAGGGATAACAACTTCCTGTTTTCTGCTGGTGATGCTTCTCCCTATACATCCCAGTATCCCCCAGCCCTCCCTACTGCCTTCTCACATTACTTGCTAACCTTAAGGTCATCTGATATGATTACCCCCAGGTCCCTTTCCAGTTTTGTTGTTGTTACTACCTCCCCCTCATTGTACAATCTTTTCATGGGTTTTTGTTTCCCAGGTGCATTACTTTGCACTTCTTTGCATTGGATCCAAGCTGACATATTTCTGACCATTCCTCCAACCTTACCAAGTCTCTTCTCATCCTTTCCATGCCTTCTTGTGTATCAACCCTGTTACAGATCTTTGTATCATCTGCAAAGAGGCATACTTTTCCTTCCAGTCCCTCTGCAATGTCACTTATAAAGACATTAAAAAGGACTGGACCCAGAACTGAACCCTGCGGTATCCCACTAGCAATCCCTCTTTCTTCAGAGTGGACTCCATTTACAATTACCTTCTGTGTCCTGTTGTCCAACCAATGTTTTACCCAGGCTACCACCCTGGGACCCACTCCCAGGCTGGTTAATTTAATTATTAATCTTTTGTGTGGGACTGTGTCAAATACCTTCCTAAAGTCTAGTTAGGCCATATCCACAGCCCGTCCCTGGTCTACTACTTTGGTCACCTAGTCAAAGAAATCAATTAGATTTGTGTGACATGACCTTCCCGCTGTGAACCCATGCTGTCTTGGTTCCTGTGCCTCACTTTCCTCTAGGTACTCAACAGTTCTTTCCTTCAGAAGTGATTCCATTACCTTCCCTATCACAGAGGTCAAACTGACAGGTCTGTAGTTTCCTGCCTCTGTCTTGCTCCCACTTTTGTGAAGGAGAATCACATCCACCTTCCTCCAGTCCTCAGGTACCACACCATCCTCCCATGATTTGTTAAAAAGAGTAGTCAGTGGTGTCACTAGTTCTCCCCTTAATTATTTTAGAATTCTGGGGTGAATTCTGTCAGGCCCCATTGCTTTGTCCACCGTCAGTTTTAGCTAGGGAAATGGGCAGACTAGGTGGGTCAAACAGTCCTTATCTGCCGTCAAAGTCTATGTTTCTATGTTGCCTTTCTGGCTTCATTTGGAATGGTACCAGTTTGTGGTACAGCTGAGTGTTTCTAGGGTGGTTTTGCTGGTGTAGCTGATTGTCTCTGGAGGTCACCAAATCTGTCTGGACTCCTTCTGGGATCAAGGTACTGTGTCTTTTGAACTATGTAGGAAAATACTGTATCTTTGGAGTGAAATTGAGGTACTGTGGCTCTGTGAGTTTGGGACTGGTCAAATGAAATCAAGGTAATGTGATTCTAGAACTGTTCCTGGGGTATGATGTCTGTAGCTCTAGGAATCTGAAGCAGATTAATGTGAGATCAAGGAACTATGACTCTGGGGATTTGGGCTGAGTAAGTAGAATCAAGGTACAGGGAATCTAGTACTTTGAGAAGGGAAATCAGGGAATCTGAAGCTGACAGGGTAATAACTGTGACTCTTATACCATTATAATAATAAAGCGGGCTAAGGTAGCATCACAGAAGAAAAATGGAGCAGGATAAGGAAGGACATACTAGAGGAGGGTGTGACAATTTGTGGGGTGGTTGGGGACAGTGGAAAGGTAGGTAGGCCACGAGGCAGCAGGACTCCTGGAGGGCCAACATGGGTAGAATAGCTGTGGGCAGAGAGCAAGGGGGGCACAGAGGAGAGAGGAGAGAATGGCTAGGGGGAAATGACCGGAGAAGTCGATGGAAAGGACAGGGAAGGGTGATGCACCGGGAGAGGGACAGTTACAGCATACAGGGAGGAGGGGATCGGTGGCAGGAGGGGAGTAGTGGATACGAAAGAGGAAGGATCATGGGGTGTAACAACTGTGGAGCAGCCATATTCATGGGCCCCCTGATGAGGCTGGGGGAGTGCCCAGTTTCTCAAAGGCTGGGGAGGCTGGAGGATGAGTTTTTAAGGGTAAAGAGGGAAATGTCTTGGACAGAAAGAGAAGAGGAAATGAGAAGTACAGATTGTAACTGGGTAAGCAGAAGAAGGGACGCGGGGTAGCAACTGGAAATGAGAGAATAATCCACACTGGGGACAAAGGGGGGAGATATAAGTACAGGAGATAGTTAGCCAAAAGGAATGGGGGTCAGAGTTATTGCACATTGGTATGCAACATGCTCAAACAGGTACTGGCCATTGATGGAAATGATGGATGGGGGAAAAGGTGCTGTTGAAGAACAGTCCAGTGTAATAGACAGAAATGGGACAGAGAGGTGGGTGAGAAGGGAAAAAAACCTAATGTGTGTCGAGACAGAATGAGCATAGGAGGGAATGCTGACGAGGGTAGTATAACAGGGGCAAAAGGCGGGAACAGTGTGCAGGAGGAAGAAGGAGTTAGGACTGGGAGGGGAAGGGAGGATGGGAGGGGTGACAAGGGAGAAAGGGGTGAGGTCTTAGTGTTAAGGACTCAGTACTGAGAGGGGTCAGGTGAGGTAGCAAGGGAGAGAGGCATAGTCGGGTCTGGGTGGAAGCCATGCCAGGAATGATGACGGAAAGGTTGGGGCAATTAGTACTAAAATATGTCAGAAAGGGCAGGGAAAAATCACATCTAATTCTGCACCTGGGGACAAAAGTCCTGGCTGATGGGATGGTAGATGAGTTGAAGAGGAGGTTTGAGGATTTTGGTCCAGTTTGCGAGAGGGCAAGAAGATCAGTTATCCTCTCAGAGGTACTTCCAGTCCCAAGGGCAAGTACAATAAGAAAACTGAGGATTCAGGAGTTTAATGAATGTCTGGTAACCTGGTGTCAGGAAAAAGGGTATAGGCTAGTAGGAGGGAAGGGTGATGACCAGGGAGGACAGCAGTCTATACGCTAAAGATAGACTGCACTTAAACAAAGAGGGGAAGAAAGTACTAAAGCAAAAGCTTGGGGAGTATATTGAGGAGAATTTAAACTAGGAGAGGGGGTGGCAAAAGGGATCTAGGTGATCAAAGGCCTCGGGATGGGAAACCATATAGGCTTACCCCCCATAAAGGAGAGATAAGGCAAGGGGCAAACTATACAGGGAGGACCATAGAGAGGGGGGAGGAGGAAGGAGATGGGGGAGAAAGAAAGGGGATGGAGGGTGGTATCTTTAAAAGCTAGAAGCCTGGGGAATAAAAATGTGGACCTACAGGCTCTCATGGTGGGGGTGGGGGTGGGGGTGGACATGGCAGCCATCACCGAGACATGGGCCACCCAAAACCATGACTGCGACCTGGTGGTTCCGGGTTACACACTATTCTGCAAGGATACAGTTAAGGGAAAAGGAGGGAGGGGTAGTGCTCAACGTGAGGAAGAAGATAAAGTGTGTTAGAGAAGGGGGGAGCAGGGAGATTCAAAAGCTCTATGGATGCAAATCCAAGATCCAAAAAATAGGACACTACGTTTGGGGGTGGTGTACAGGCTGCCCTCCCAATCGGAAGAGACAGACAGGGTATTGGTGGAACAGATCCGGAGGAACTGTGGGAAGGGTGGGGTGGTGATAGTAGGTGACTTCAACCTGCCAGGAGTGAAGGGGAGACACCTACCACCAAATGTAGAATGGAACAGATAATGCTAGATGCCTTCCAGGATAACTTCCTGATGCAGTTGGTCAGCGAACCAACTAGAGAAGGGAATATCCTTGACCTCGTACTGTCTAACGGGGAGTGGGTGAGGGATCTGAGGGTGGAGGAACCACTGCCGGGGACTGACCACCGAACAGTATGGTTCCAGTTGCAGTTGGGCAGGGAGAGGGGGGCATTTGGCACAAAGGTGCTAGACTTTAGAAAGGCTGACTTCAAAAAGATGGGTGAAGTGGTGCAAGGGTTCCTGGACATAATTCAGCCTAATATGGACATGAATCAGAGGTGAGAACTCATTAAGCTAGGATAGTGGAGGCAATAAATTCCTGCAGCAAGGCCCAAAGTAAAAAGGATAGGACGAAGAAACCTAGCTGGATGAGCATGAGTGTCATAGACAGGGTGAGGAGGAAAAGAGTCACCTCTAGGAGATACCGGAGAACTGGGAGGGGGGAGAACAGAGAGGAGTACCTGAAGGAAGCATAGGAGGTGACCAGGGAAGTAAGGGCAGAAAAGGTGTTAAGAGACCGCAGGCTGGTGAAGTGAATTAAGGAGGGGGAAAAAGACTTCTTCAGGTACAACAGGGAGAAAAGGGGTTTTAAGGACCAAATAGTAAGGATTAAGAAGAGTGGAAATAGGTGGAAAAAGGAGGCAAAAAGGCAGAAGTGCTTAACGACTATTTCTACTCGGTTTTTACTGAAGGGGGAGATACCCAAGATTGGGGGAGGATAGGATCAGAGAGGGGGAGGTGACGGACCGGGAAATCACAGAAGGTAGAGTGCTAGAGAGGTTAAGGGCACTGAGAGTGGACAAGGCACCGGGATCGGATGGCATATACCCCAGGGTACTGAAAGGGTTGCCATAGGTCCTGGCAGGTCCATTGGCTGGCTTATTTAATGCCTTTCTGGACTCAGGGTGTGTACCTCAGGATTGGAGGATGGCTCACGTGGTTCCACTCTAGAAGAGCAGTCCAAAACACAAACCTGGGAACTATAGACCAGTGACTCTCACGTCTGTAGTGGGGAAACTGATGGAAACAATCCTGAAGAAAAGGCTGGTGACTCTGCTGGAGGTCGGTGGGGTGCAGGACAGTCAGCAGCATGGCTTTGTCAAGGGCAGATCCTGCCAGACCAACCTAGTGAACTACTATGACTGGGTGACTAGGGCAACGGACAAAGGGCATGTGGTGGATGTTTTGTACCTGGACATCAGTAAGGCATTTGACTTGGTGCTTCATGGAAGACTAGCATGTAAGCTAAGGGGCACATGGGCAGGGGCAAAATTGGTGGGATGAGTGGAGAACTGGCTGCAGGGATGGCAGCAGAGGGTGGTGGTGGGAGAAGCATTATCATCCCCAAGGGCAGTGATGAGTGAGGTCCCACAGGGGTCAGTGCTGGGGCCAGTATTATTTGGGGTATTTATTGCAGACATCTTGGTAGGCATAAATAGCAAGATCAGTCTATTTGCAAATGACACCAAGATGGGATTAGTGGTGGATGATCAAGGGGGGGTGGCATGGATTGCAAGAAGATCTAACAAGGCTGTAGACATGGTCTGACACCTGGCAACTTGGTTTCAATGACAAAAAATGCAAGGTGCTGCATTTCAGGGCAAAGAATCCAAAGAGGAGCTACCATCGGGGGTGCTGCTAGCTGTGACCAAGGAGGATAAAGAGCTGGGGGTGCTCATTACGGGAACAATGAACAACTTGGCACAGTGTAGGAAAGCAGCAGCAGTGGCCAACAAGATGCTGGGTTGTATTGTAAGGGGTATAACCTCTAGAAGGAAGGAGGTGATTCTGCTATTATACAGATTGCTGGTTAGACCCCACCAGGAGCACTGCGTTCAGTTTTGGCGCCCTTACCTAAAGAGAAGCATTAGATTCTTGGAAGGGTTGCAACACAGAGCAACAAAGATGATCCAGGGTCTGGGGAAGTTACCATATGAGGTTAGACTGAGGAAGTTGAACATGTACTCTCTGGAGGAGAGGGGGATATGACTGAGACCTTTAAGTACATGAAAGGAATAAACAGGAAAGGCACCAAGAGACTGTTCAAGGAGAGGGTGGGGAGAGACACTTGGGGTCATGACATGAGATTGGAGGGTGGAAGGTTTGGGAGAGAAATGAGGAGGCATTTCTTTATGGAAAGGGTGGTAGCAGAGTGGAACACACTACTGGCAGAGGTGTTGGCCTGTAAAACAGTGGGATGCTTCAAGAGGGGCTGGGATAGGGCTAAAGGGAGGATTATGGAGGGTGGAGGGCAGCTGCAGAGTAGGGGTGCTAGCTGCAAAATTGAGCAGACTTGACAGACCAAATGGCCCTTTTCTGCTGGCAGTTTGTGTGTTCGTGAATCTGGGACCTTAATAACCCAACTGTTATTTTGGCTTGTTTATGTTTTTTGTTAGCTGCCACTATATCTAATTCTTCACCAGACATAATTGCCTGCTTCAGATGATATTGGACCACTCTCTTTAATCAGACATTGTGGGTCTCTGGGAACTCTATCCTTAGATCTAGATACTGGCACTGGGAGGGACAGAAGCTAACTTGTTTTGTGCAATGTGTGGGGCAGGAGAGGTGATAGATTTTCCACAGTTACAACAGAAGTATAAACTGAACCTGAAGGAAGGGTTCTGCAATAGGCAAGAATGCCAGTTTTCGTAATCCAACAACAAACTCGAAAGAGTAGCCAAGGATAGAACATCCTTTGAGCATTTTATATTCTTGGCAACGATGTTAAAGGCTATGTTCAAATATATATCAAAACTGTACACAAAATTGGGAGGCTTCCCCAGTCCCACATATGAGGGGATCAAAACGAAATGGGAGAATGAGAGGACCCCATTAGAAAGGAAGTTTTGTCCAGAAGAATGAAATATGAGTGGCGGGTTACCGCCTCTCCATCCCTAAGGGAATTTGCATAGAGGCTATCAGCTAGGTTTATTAGAACTCCGTCAGTCATAACACATTTTGAAATGACTCACACAGAGGCATGCTGGAGGAAGTGTGGGAGGACAGGTACACATTCACAAATATCCTGGAGCTGTCAGGTCATGGCTCAGTTTTCGGGGGGGGATATTCAGGGGGTGTTAGGGAAAGATTATCCCTGCAACAACATGGCATTAGGATTGTCAGCCATGGTGGAAGACATGACATCACTAAGTCAACTGTTATTAATTATTTTAACCACTGCACATCAATTTTTTTTTAATTTTTATTTCAAATTTTGGATTAATACTTTTGAGCTAAAAGGCTCTTTGACAAAGGTTCCATGTCAGTTTAGTACACAGTACAAGACAGGTTGTTCAAATACAATTAAAATATGCAGAATTGCAAGGTACACAGGTATAACAAGTTCAAACTAGCGTGGTTACAGAAGTGCAGACATGCCTGCACAATAGCAAACCTCTTAAGAGAGTACACAGTGGTTATGAGCAGTGAAGAACAGTTTAGGTTGCTAAAAAGTTGCTTAAGTGCCATACAATGAAACATGTAGCAGCCAGTGGTAGGCATTGTCAGTGTAGAGGAGAGAGGTGTGGGAAAGGAGTATGGTGAGGAGGGGGGTAGAGGAACTGGAGTAAAAACTGGAGTAGAATGATTCACAAATGTGAACCCAGTCACTGGGTGTGCCTAATCAGAAAGGGCAGTCACAATGATTTGCCTGTGCTAGGAGGAGGCGAAGGTCTCTTTTGAAAGGGGCAAACTTATCACAATCTATCAGGGGGGCTGGGAAGTCATTAAACCAGAGGGGCCCTCGAACGGAGAGAGCTCGCTGAGCAAAGGTGGTTCTCCTAAAAGGGACGTTGAGGATACTCTTTGTGGCTCTTCTAGTTACGTTGGAGGACTGAGAGCACTGGAAGATGCTAGCCATTGAGGGAGGAGTTACTCCTAGTTGGGCCTTTTTCCCAAGCAGGTAGGCCTGATACCTGACCCTTAGTAGAAAGGGGAGCCATCCTGTACCAGAGTAAAGACTACAGGTATGTGTGTGAAGTGATCTGCCCCAGGGACCAGTCTGCAGGCTTTATTGGGGAGTATCTTAATCCTTTTCAGAGCTGTATCAGTAGCGGCACTGTAGACGATAAGCCCATAGTCGATTGTGGACAAAACAGAGGTACTTGTTACCAGGTTTAAGGCCTTGGGAGTCATTGCCTGCCTATGACGGTAGAGGATCCTGAGTTTGATGTTCGCTGCTTTGATAACATGGCCAATGTGGCCAGTGAAGGACAGGGTATCATCGAGGTGTATACCAAGGTATTTGAAAGAGTATACTTGTTCTAGAGTGTCCCTTTTTTTCCTACGTATGTGCAGAGGGCCAGATTTTTTCTTGTTTTGGGGAAGTGTGAAAAGCATAACTTTTGTTTTGTTTATAATTTAGTAGGAGTTTGTTGAGGGTAAATCAAGTCTCTAGAGCCCTAAAACTATCCTGAAGGGCCAACATTATTCTGGTTGTTTTGGATCGAGGTAAAGATATTACAGCATCATCCATGTATAACAACATTTTAGCCAGACATGCAGAAGGTAATGAGTTTATAAATAGACACAAGAGTAGTTGGCCAAGGATAGACCATTGGCACCCCCCCAGGGTCACAGCCCTAGGGTCAGAAGCAACTCCTCATTTTTACACATTGAGACCTATGGGATAGGTAACTAGTGAACCAGGCTACTGTATCATAGGACAGGCCAAGAGTCAGTAGGTTGTTGAGTAGGATCTGATGGTTCACAGTATCAAATGCTTTCATGAGGTCTATAAATTTAGACCCCACCGAGCTGCCACTGTCAAGAGTGTCATACAGGTATGTGGTGTAGTCAACTAGTGCGGTGATGGTGCTATGGTATTTCTGAAAGCCATGCTGCTGTGTACACAATAAGTTTTATTTATTTAGGTACTCTATCACTTGATCAGCTACAATCCGCGAGAGAACCTTCTAGAGAGGAAGTAATATTGAAATGGGCCTATAGTTTCCCAGGCAGGTTCTGTCTCCACTTTTAAATACTGGGGTGACATGCGTAATCTTCCATTTATCTGGGAAGATCCCTGTTCTTAACGATATATTGAAAAGTTTGGTAAGGAGAAGAGCTATTTTGACCAGGGTAAGAGCAACAAGCTTCATGTAGCTTCCAGTCCTAGTTTTACCTAAGTCCCTCCAAACATATTTAATGGTCTGCACTTTTGTGATTTGCTTGAAATAAAATAACTGTTTTCCGGAGTTCCAGGCTGGGTGCAAGTTGTCACAAGTGGACTTGTTTGAGGGGTGGGCTGTTAGGTACTCCAGTGATAGTACAGCGCTTAGGTCTGCGAATGCAATGTTGAAAGCATTTACCAGGCCCTTTGGCTCCTGCAAAGTATTTGTTGCTGTGATAATCAATTCTGGTGGTGCTTTGGGGTACCTGCCTGTCAGGGTTTTTATATTGCTCCAAAACTCGTTTCCATTACCCCAAGACCTTCCAGGTAAATTATTTGTAATAGTTAGCCTTAGCATTCCTGACCAGTTTTTGCAGTTATTTCTAGTTGCTTTATAAGCAGTATAGTCAACCATCTTACCAGTGGCCGTAGCCTTGTTCCATAGGTTGTCACAAAGGTTTAATTGTTTGATAATTGAGGCTGAGAGCCAGGGTTGGTAGTACCTTTCACTTTTGATGATTTCAAGGGGGTCATTAAGTTTGCAGGCATCGTTAAAGATAGTTATAAAGTAGATGAGAGCTTGATTAGCATCTTGTGTACTATCAAGGGACATCCAGTCCATCATTTTTAGGTATTGCTTGAATTAATCTAACTGCCTTTTTTTGAGGGACTGGTTTCTTGTGATTTGGGGGAAGCCTTTTGAGCTCTTGTTGGACCACGTGCAGACCATTGGTGAGTGGTCACTCAAGGAGTCAGGAAGCACTGATATGTTGGCTAGGTGTTCTGGGCAGGTGGTAAGCAGCCAATCAGTAAGGGTGGTGGTGCTGCATGGTAGTTTCTCCTGGTTGCCTCAGGGACCACCTGCATAAGGCGTAGGCTAGCTATTTGATCTCAAATGCTCACTGTGTCCTGGGCTAACAAATGTGTATTGAAATCACCAAGAATAATATGTTTCCAATTCTACTTGACCTGTCCAAAGTAATTGATGAACTGCTCAAATCCTTTTCCTTGCCCACTAGGTAGTATATAAACTGTTGTGAGTGTGTGTATCTTATTCTGACCACTGATTGAAATCTTGAGAGATAGCATTTGTGCCTCTTTAGAAGAGAGGCAGTTTTGCAGCATTTGACCTTTGAGGTCATTTTGCAGGTATACCAGGCAGCCCCCCCCTTGGTCAGTCTGTCCTGGTGAAAGATGGTATAGCCATCAAGGGATACTGAGGCATCCAGAATCTTGGGGGAGATATGTTTCTGTGAGAGATATTATGTCCAGTTTATACTGTACCACCCATGCTTGGAACTGGGGGGAGTTTAAGTAGCAGGCTTCCAATGTTAATTGAGGCAATTTTGATCTGACCAAGTGGCTTAGTAATCACTGGACCAGGTGGGCCCGGGTTTGGGTGCACGTTCCCCGAAAGTAGGAGGAGGAGGAGGAGGAGGATTATTAATCTTTTTAGAGCGTATTTTCAGTACATTCTGATATTGTGAAAATATCTGCACCTAGCAGTCCTGTGCTTTCTGGCATCACCTGTGCAAGAGTGGGTGCATAGCAATTGTGCTCTAGCTGCAGGAGCAACAGTGGATGACCTAGGTGGTTGTGGTATGGGATTGCAGGGAGTTTGGACCAAGGAGTTAGCATCCAGCCCCAACGTTGAGCCCGGCGGCTGTAGATTTGGGCTACAGATGGTGTGGTAATCTTGTGGTGGGGACGGTGAGGATAGCCCATCTTCTACTGTATTTAGTGTGCTTAGTAGAAGTGTTATTAGCAGACCATAGTAGTTGATCATGTTCCTGGTTGTGGCTTTTTCAAATGTGCTGCAGTGAGAGGCAGACCTGTAGGTCTCTGATTAGTATAGCTGCTAAATTCCAAAAAGTGATTGGCCCCTTTAAGAATGGTAGTGTGCCTGTCCCTGAGTTGATCATATTAGAGAGTGTGTGCAGTGCGCTTTTTGCAGGAAGAGGATTTAAAGAGTGATGGGGAAGGGGATGGCTAGTGGGAGAAAATTCAAGCTGGCTAGAAATTCAGAACAAGGCTAAAACAAGCTAGGAGAGGAGCTGAAAACGAAAAAGCAGAGCAGTCCAATGGCAATAGGTCTGCCGCAGATTCAGTCAATAGTAGGCTAAGGCTTAGCAGGAGAAAGCCAATGGAATTACCAGCTTACAATATGGTAGCCCCTGGAGAGATTTGTTGTACCTGCTGCTTGGGCAAGTGGGCGGTGGCACTGAAGTGGCCAGTGGGATTAAAGTCGGGCCCACTGACAGCATTGTGGATCCTGATCAAGGGCTGGATTCCTATAGGGGAGAGAGAGCATAGAGGTCAGAAGAAAAAGGCTGCAGACAATGCCTGGGTTTAATCAGTGGGAGAGTCAGTCTACAAACAAAAGAGTGAGAAATAGTAGGGAGAGATTGGAGGCAGGCAGCATTGGAGATGCCTGGGGAGGTCTGGCTTTTAGAGCCAGTGGGGCAAGTACAGGGATAGAAGTCAGCAAGACTGAGTTTTAGGTGGAGGAGTATCTAGAGGAGTTGGTGGCTGGGGGAGAGGCACAGAAAGCAGTAAAAAGCAACAGAGAAAAACAGTTTAGTCTTAGTACTTTAACACAAGTTGCTAGTTGTACAACTGCAAATGGTGTAAAAATTAACAAATATCTAAGCAATTAAAAATTCAAGCTGGCTACAAATTCAAAGCAAGGCTAAAATTAACTAGGAGACAAGACGAAAAAGAAAAAGCAGAGCAGTACAATGGCAATAGAGCTGCCACGGATTCAGCCAATGGCAGGTCGAGGCTTAGCAGGAGACAGCCAATGGAATTGTTGGCTTACAGTCCGGTAGTCCCTGGAGAGATGTGACGTACCTATTGCTTGGGCAGGTAGGCGGTGGCATTGAAACAGCCAGTGGAATTCAGGCCAGGGTCGCTGATGGTGTTGTGGAGCCCGATCAAGGGCAGAATTTCCAAAGGGGAGAGAGAGAGGGTAGAGGTCAGAAGAAAAAGGCTGCAGACTATGCCTGGGGTTAATCGGTGGGAGGGTCAGTCTATAAACAAAAGAGTTAGAAATAGTAAGAGTGATTAGGGCAGACAGTGTGAGAAGTTGGGGGGTGGTATCTGGCCTTTGGCGCCAGTGGGGCAAGTACAGGGATAGAAGTCAGCAAGACTGAGTTTTAGGTGGAGGAGTATCTAGAGGAGTTGACGGCTGGGGGGAGAGGTGCAGAAAAGGAGAGAGAGCAATAAAGAGTAACAGAGAAAAACAGTTTAGTCTTAGTACTTTAGCACAAGTTACTAGATGTACAACTACAATGTTGTAAAAATTAACAAATATCTAAGCGATTAAAAATTCAAGCTGGCTAGAAATTCAGAGCAAAGCTAAAACTAGCTAGCATGCCCATCAGCACAGTGGTTGGATTTCCACTTGCAACACTGGCAACCCAGGTTCAAGAGCAGACCGTGGTCGCTGGAGGGCTGGCCAGGAGGCTTGAGCATCCGGCGACTGCTCACCTTCTCGGGGGATGCGGTTGGGTGCCTGCATGACTCCTGGTGGAGACCCAGGTATAGCAGTGTGCTGACCTAACTAATTGGGGGGGCGTGACAGACGTCGGCATATGCCTAGATGTCATGGCATGCTGTGCCCCCAGGGGAGAAGAGAGGAGAGGAAAAACTCTCCTCAACTCAACCAGATGATGGCCATCCAGTCCCTCCGCTGTCACAAGTGCCCTGGTCTGGCCCCAGAGACCACCTCAGCAGTACCTGAGGGGCCAAGTAGTAATTGCGCTGGATGGCTCCTACCGACGTCTTTCTCCTCGGAGGAGGAGAACCCAATTCAGTGAAGGGTTACACCAGATTGCCTCGAGGGTGGCTGCCATTTTAGGGGGTGGATGGTGAAAATGGGCAGGGGAGCAGGTGAGAGGTAGCGGAATAAGACCATTGATGGGCCAAATGAGAGGCCGATGGGGGAGACATGGGGAAGAGGATAAAGAAATAATACAACAAACAAAACAAAAAAATAGCTAGGAGATGAGTCAAAAAAGAAAAAGCAAAGCAGTCCAATGGCAATAGAGCTGCCTCGGATTCAGCCAATGGCAGGCTGAGGCTTAGCAGGAGAGAGCCAATGGAATTGCCGGCTTACAGTCCAGTAGTGTCTGGAGAGATTTGCCATATCTGCTGCTTGGGTAGGCGGTGGCACTTAAGCGGCCTTTGATGGCATTGTAGAGCCCGATCAAGAACTGGATTCCTAAAGGGGAGAGAGAGAGGGTAGAGGTCAGAAGAAAAAGGCTGCAGACAATGCCTGGGGTTAATCGGTGGGAGAGTCAGTCTATAAACAAAAGAGAGAGAGAGAGATAGTAGGAGTGATTGGGGGCAGATAGCATGAAATGCCTGGGGGGGGCTGGCCTTTGGCACCAGCGGGGCAAGTACAGGGATAGAAGTCAGCAAGATTGAGTTTTAGGTGGAGGAGTATTTAGTGGAGTTGGTGGCTGGGGGGAGAGGCACAGAAAAGGACAGCAGTAAAGCACAGCAGAGAAAAACAGTTTAGGCTTAGCACTTTAGCACAAGTTACTAGCTGTACAATTGCAATGTTGTAAAAAAATTAACAAATATTTAAAGCAATTAAAAATTCAAGCTGGCTAGAAATTCAGAGTAAGGCTAAAACTAGCTAGGAGAGGAGCTGAAAAAGAAAAAGCAGAGCAGTCCAATGGCAATAGAGCTGCTGCGGATTCAGCCAATGGCAGGCTGAGGCTTATCAGGAGAGAGCCAATGGAATTGCTGGCTTACAGTCCAGTAGTCCCTGGAGAGATTCGCTGTACCTGTTGCTTGGGCAGGCAGTTGTGCTGAAGTTGCCAGTGGGATTCTAGTCGGGGCTGCTGGCGGCAATGTGAAGCCCGATCAAGGGCTGGAAACCTGTTGCTTGAGCGGGTGGTGATGCTGAAGTGGCCAGCGGGATTCAAGCTGAGGCCACTGAGGGCATTGTAGAGCCTGATCAAGGGCTGGATTCCTGTTGCTTAGGTGGGCGGGTGGCATTGCTGAAGCAGCCAGCAGGATTCGAGCCAGGGCCACTGACGGTGTTGTGGAGCCCAGTCAAGGGCAGGATTCCTAAATATATTATATCATTATGGGTGTTGGAGGTCTAGATGATTAACAGGGGCTCCTTGGACCCCAGATCTTCCTGCTCAGGAGTAAACAGACAAATACTGGAGCATCCATTGAAGAGTGTGAGATTTATTTCTTTATAGAAACATGCATTAAGTATACTGTACATATCAGCGTCATGTTGTTTAGGGGCAATCTTAGCCCCTTTCGTGTTGCTTATTCTGATATTTATTTATTTAGTCTTTGTTTACCAGGTAGGATACACTAGACAAGTAAATGCCTATTTTCTGGTATAACCTGAGAGAGTACATCAGGGTACAGCAACATAGAAACATAGAAGCATAGAATTTGACAGCAGATAAGGACCGCTTGGCCCACCTAGTCTGCCCATTTCCCTACCTGATGGATAAGCTGCAGATTCTAGTTAATCAACAGCTTACTTCCTCCTACCCCCCACTAGAATTGCCTTATGACTGTCCCATGCATTCTTGAATTCTCCCACTGTTCCTGACTCCACAACCTCCTCAGGAAGGCTGTTCCATGCATCCACAACCCTCTCTGTGAAAAAATACTTTCTAACATTACCTCTGAGCTGTACCCCCTCTGTCTTCAAATTGTGCCACATTGTTCTTGCACATCTCTTCTTCTGAAAGATACTACCCTCTTGTACTTTGTTAATTCCCTTGAGATACTTCAAAGTTTCTATCATGTCCCCCCTCTCCCTTCTTTCCTCAAGGGTATACATATCAAGCTGTTTTAGTCTCTTCTCGTATGTCTTCTGGTGCAGACCCTGCACCATTTTGGTTGCCCTCCTCTGAACAGCCTCCACTCTGTCTATGTCTTTGTGGAGATGGGGTCTCCAGAATTGCACACAGTACACCAGATGGGGCATCACTAACTGTCTGTACAGAGGGGTAACAACTTCCTTTTTTCCACTGTTGATGCCTCTCCCTATGCATCCCAGTATCCCCCCAGCCCTCCTTACTGCCTTCTCACATTGCTTGCCCAGCTTTAGGTCATCTGATTTAATTACTCCTAGGTCTCTTTCGATTTTTGTTGTTGTTATTAACTCATCCCCCATTGTGTACTCTTCCCCTGGGTTTTTGTTTCCCAGATACATTACCTTGCACTTCTTTGCATTGAATCTGAGCTGCCACATATTTGACCATTCCTCCAACCTTGCCAAGTCCCTTTTCATTCTTTCCACCCCACCTTGTGTATCAATCCTGTTGCAGATCTTTATGTCATCTGCAAAGAGACATACCTTTCCTTCCAGGTGCTCTCCAATGTCACTTATAAAGACATTAAAGAGGACCGGTCCCAGTACCGAACCCTGTGGTACTCCATTAGTTACTCTCCTGTCTTCACTATGGACTCCATTTACTATTACCCTTTGCGTCCTGTTGTCCAGCCAGTTTTTTATCTAGGCTACCACCTTGGGACCCACTCCAAGGCTGGCTAACTTGTATATTAATCTTTTGTGAGAGACTGTGTCAAATGCCTTGCTAAAATCTAGGTAGGCCATATCCATAGCCCCTTCCTGGTCCACTACTTTGGTCACCCAGTCAACGAAATATATTAGGTTCATCTGACATGACCTTCCTGCTGTGAAACCATGCTGCCTTGGGTCCTGTGCCCCACTAGCCTCTAGGTACTCAACAGTTCTTTCCTTCAGAAGTGATTCCATCATTTTCTCTACCACTGAAGTCAAACTAACTGGTCTGTAGTTTCCTGCCTCTGCCCAGCTCCTACTTTTGTGAAGTGGAATCACATTTGCCCTCCTCCAGTCCTCAGGTACTACCCCATCCTCCCATGATTTGTTAAAGAAAGTAGTCAGTGGTGTTACTAGTTCTACCCTTAGTTCTTTTAGGATTCTTGGGTGAATCCCATCAGGCCTCATTGCTTTGTCCACCCTCAGTTTCAAGAGTTCTTTCAAAACCCTTTCTTCTGTGAATGGACTGGTATCGACCCACTATTCAGAGTTTCTCCCTTGTTTGATTTAGGTACCTCCCCTTCCTCTTCCGTTGTGAATACTGAGCAGAAATATTCGTTCAGTATCCCTGTTTTTTCACTGTCACCCACTGCCCGCATTCCCTCTCCTTTATTAAGTCTCTGTATCCCTCCCTTGGTCTTTCTTTACTCCCTAATGTACCTATAAAAGGTTTTATCCCCCTTCTTAACAGAGTTGGCTCTCTTTTCCTCAGTTTGTGCCTTTGCTATTCTGGCTGCTGTCCCTGCCTCCTTCTGCTCTAACTGATAAAGTTCTCTGTCCTGCTGCTTCTGTGTTTCCTTATATTTCCTGAATGCTATCCTTTTCTCCTTAACCATCCCTGCCACCTCTTTTGAGAACCATAGTGTTTTTTTCCTTCATTTTGTTTTGTTGATTTGCTTCACACAAAGACTTGTTGCCTCTGCGATGGCTGTTTTGATTATTCCCCATTGTTCCTCCACCCGTCCTTCTTGCCCATTTGCTCGTGCTTTTCTGAGGCACTCTCTCATTTTCCCAAAGTCAGCCTTCCTAAAGTCCAACACTCTTGTTTTTGTATGGCTTGACTCTATGGCTGTGTTTATTGTGAACCACACTGTTTGGTGGTCACTTGTTCCTAAATGGCTACCCACTTCTAAATCTGAGATCCTTTCTCCTTCCCCATTTGAGAGTACCAGGTCTAAGATTGCTCCCTCCTGAGTGGGTTCCAACACTAGCTGTCTGAGGCATGCCCCCTGTAGGGAATCAAGAATGACCCTGCTCTTGGATGTGCCTGCAGCAAAGGTACTCCCGTTAGCATCTGGCATATTCAGGTCCCCATTAACAATATCTCCTCTTTTTCTGCCATTTTAAGGATGCCTTCTATCATTTTAGTCCATTTCCACCCCCTGAGATGGGTATCTGTACACAACCCCCATGTGGATTGTGGTGCCATTTCCTGTCTCCAGGGTGACCCATAGTGACTCATCAACTTCCTGTCTACTCTTTAGTTCTGTTGCTTTAATCCCTTCCCTTATATATAGAGAGCTCCTCCTCCTCCTCCTCTTTTACCCACCCTGTCCCTCCTGTAGACTGTGTATCCTGGTATGTTGACATCCCAGTCATGGTTCTCTGTGTACCATGTTTCAGTGACTGCTACAATATCCAGGCATCCCTCTTCCATCAAGGCCACTAGTTCAGTGAGCTTGTTGCACAGACTGTGGGCATTGGCACTCATCACTTTCCATTTATTTTTTATGGCCTTGTCCCTTTTAGCCCCATCCATGTCCTTATTGCCTTTTTCTGCATTTATCCATATCCTGCTCCCTACTGACTTCTCTACCTTGGGGGTTACCTCTCTAACTACTGTGTTTTGTGGGGGGAGGCTCGGATTTCCCTGCTCCTTTTCAGTGCCTCCCCCCTTGGATAGTTTAAATGCTTGCCAATGAAGCATTTAAACCTGTCACCTAGGATCCTGGTTTCCCCCCGGACAGATGCAGACCAACGCACCAGTATAAGCCTGCATCCCTCTAGGTGGCTCCCCAGTCCCCAATGAAGCCAAATCCCTGATCTTCACACCAGTTTTTCAACCATTCATTGAATCCCATGGTGTGGAATACCCTAGCATCATCCTTGCCATAGACAGGCAGTACCTCTGAGAAGGTTACCGTACATGCTACTTGTCTAAGGCCCCTCCCCAATTCCACAAACTCCTCTTGCACTGCTCTGTTCCCATTCACAGCCAGGTCATTTGTCCCTAGGTGGACAATGACATCCAGCTCCCTCCCTTGTGCAGCTGCTCCCGTGATCCTGAGAATTCATTTCCTGTCCCTCCGAGCCATGGCGCCAGGCAGGCACCTTACCTCCCTATCCCCTTCCTCCCCCACTTCTACCCCCCTAATGATTGAGTCCCCCACCAGAAGTTGTTTCCTTCTCCTGTGGGGTCTCATGCCACCCTCTTGTGGGTCTCCTTTGTGGAGGTTCCCAGAATCCTCCTTGGTCTCCACTGCAGGTGCCTCCATAGAGGATCCACTCTTTGCCAGAACAGCATAAGAATTGTGGAGAGATACAACTGGAGGGATGCACCTCTGTTCCACCACCCTCTCCCTCCCTGAGCCTACCTTGGTCCAACCACTCCTCTTTCTTGGCAACCTCTGAGTTAATGGTGGTGGCCCTGGTTGTCCCTGGGTGGGGGGAAGAGGTTTCACGAATCCTAGCCAGGTCAGCCTGGAGACGGGCAACCTCCTCCCTCAGACTAGAGAGGTGCCTGCAAAAAGGGCAGCATCACAGCCTCCAGAATGTCTCCTGGAACACTGCTGCCCCACAGCCATTGTACTGCACCACTCCCATCTTGACTTATTTTGTGTCCCCTCTCCTGTTGCTTTGTATGCTTACTGTCTCTTCTCTCTATGTATTTTTACACTTACTTTCCTACTGCCTAAGTGCCCTTACAACTCTGGCTCTTCCTGTTCTGGGACAGGAACTTCCTGTAGTCTTCAGTAGTCTTCTTCTTCTGTACTTGGATTCAGACCTAGAGCAGCCAGGGGGAGAGAAAGAGTTATTTTTTAGGTTCCTTCAAGGTTGATGAAACTAATGTGTCTGAGTGATCCTTCCCTTCCTATTGCCAAACAGGAAGTTCCTGTTGTCAGTCAAATCCAGTGGCTATAAAAGTATAACTGGCTTTGGGTGGAAGGGTGGTTGGGGTGGGAAGGAGGGCAATTAGTAAAAAAATCTGTAGTTCTAGACTTCTCTTTCTTGCTCTGAAACCAAAGTTCTCTTCTGTCAGAAACAGCAGGAAACTGTAATTGGGGACTGCTGCTTTTGTACACCTAAGCTGCTAAGCCATACACCCAATTAGATTCACCCTCTGCTCTGACTCAGTAAATTAAGCTGATACAGACCCCTTCCTCAGATAAACACAGTGTGACTTTCTTTTTTTTTTACTTAAAGGAAACCCCCTTCTTCTAATAAAGTATCTGTTTGCTTAATCCAAACAGGTCCTAACTCCTGCTGAGATAGAAGTGATTAGTTAGTAAAAACCTGTAGTTCTAGACTTCTGTTTCGTGCTCTGAAACCAAAGTTCTCTTCTATCAGAAACAGCAGGAAGCTGTAATTGGAGACAGATGCTTTTGTACACCTAAGCTGCTAAGCCACACCCCCAATTAGATTCACCCTCTGCTCTGACTCAGTAAATTAAGTTGCTACAGACCCCTTCCTCAGATAAACACACAATGACTTTCTTCTTCTTTTTTTTTTTACTTAAATGAGACCCCTTTCTTCTAATAAAGTGTTTGTTTGCTTAAATCAAACAGGTCCTATCTCCTGCTGAGATAAAAGTGATTTGTTAGTAAAAATCTGTAGTTCTATGCTTCTGTTTCTTGCTCTGAAACCAAAGTTCTCTTCTGTCAGAAACAGCAGAACTCAAGAAGAATGCTTGATACAGGTAGCAGCCAGGGTCAACTAACAAATTATAATGAAATTGTGCAACAAGCATAGACTAGAATGCAGAAATATAACCAAATACATACATGGGTATAAAACCTCATTCAGAAGTGAAAATACAATTGCACATGGCAGGAGGGAAAACAAATGCATAATATTGGAATCCAGTCTAGATACTTTATCATGGAACAGGAAAACATGGGAGCTATTCTGCACAGCGACAGGATGATAAAATCATCAGAAGCCTATGGAAGGCTTATCTAAAGAGCCCATGCAAGGGGCTGCTGTGAATTTTAAGGGGAAGGGAGTTCCAGTATTTCAGCATAAAGACAGAGAATGCCTGTTCCTCCATCTCAGATGCACATTTTGGAACATATAAAAAGGATGAATCTGCAGATCTAAGCGAATAGACTTGTCATAGTGGAGGAGGGAGGAGAATGAACAGAGCAGGAGACCTTTGTAATTTGGTCAATAAAGCAGCCAAGGGAGTAGGAGTGGGACAACGAGGGGGAAAGCCATCCCAAGGAGGCATGCAGGGAGTGATGGTGTGTGAGGTGTGGGGAGAATAGAGGAAATGGCAGAAGTCACTGTAGGACACTTCCCACTTGTTAAGGGCTGCTTTGGAGGCATGGGAATAAACAATCTGACTATACTGCAGACGAGAGAGGAGGATGTCCTGGGCAACTGCAACTCTTACCTTAGGTATGAGGGAGTGTTTGATACAGTAAGCTAGGCCAAGTCTAGAGTTGACTGCTTTACAGGTCTTGGCCCATGTCAGGGGTGACACCAATACATTTAAAGTCTGTCACCATGAATAGGGGGGACACATCCTTACATAGGATGGGCAGGGGAGCTGAGCAGGACCACATTCTAGCTTGAGATTCAAATAGTATGGCTTGGGTCTTTGAGGACTTGAGGACTAATTTATTTCCTGTGAGCCATGACTGGATCAAGCAGATGTTCTCCTACAGTTGTGAATTAATTGTGAATATGGAAGGGGAGCTAATGTACAGAACTATATCATCCACATACATGATCCAGGAGCAGAGAGATTGAACAAAGGGAAGGTCATTAATAAAAATTGATAAGAGCAGGAGACCAAGTACTGGCAGTATAGCCTAGAGTAACGAGCTGTGAATGAATCTGGTACATCCAGCACACCTGGATTTGATTCCGCTTGCGTTCTGTGTGACTCTAAGCAAGTCACTTAATCACCCCAGTGCTCCTGGGTCGCCCCAGAAAACAGACACTTGGTGCCTAGTGGGCCTTACCTGGTTACCAAAAGAATGAATGAATGAATGAATGTATGGACCCTTGTGGGACACCAAAATTTATTGGGGCAATAGATGACACCATATTGTTGAAGTGGACAAACAGCTATCTCCCAGAAAGATAGTTCCCAAACCAAGAAGCTGCATGGAGGGAGTGGCCCCAAGGCAAGTAATTTGGAATGGAGCAGTGAGTGAGCAACAGTGTCAAAAAGCCTTGGAAAGGCCAATACAAATGGCTCCAGTGAGGGAACTAGCATCCATGGCACATTTAGTGTCATTAGTTAGATGTGTTAGGGCAGTAGCAGTGCTGTGTCCCTTCCTAAACCCATGCTGTTTGACAAGAGAAGGCTGTGAGACTGAAGAAATTTAGATCCAATGACCATTTCAAACCATTTAGTAAAGAATATGAAATGTTCATTCATTTTGAATAAAATTGAGTTTAAAAAAAAGGCATAATTGTCTGCAACACATCCCTCTGATTTCCCAAACTTATTGCATTCCTAGACAGCACTTTCCACTTATTTTTCTTTCTTTTTCCAGACCCCTAGCCTATCTTTACCAGAGGTATAGCACTATATTCTCAGACTGCCTCCATGTTTTAAACCCCATCACATAAGACACTTTCTATTTTTACTTGTTTGTAGTGTTAGTGAAATAGGAAGATTTCACTCTGCAAAATATATTGTGTAATTCACACATTTCAGAAACATTTAGCAGGGCAAAATGTAAAATCCTCCCCCGGAATGAGTGAAATTTTGCCCGAAAACCACCGAAATTTGCCACTCACAGGTGAAATCTCACCACCCACAGTGAACTTTTATCACCTGTGGACACAATTTCGCCTCCCGTGGTGAAATTTAAAGTGGTCACTGGCCAAAGTTCTCCCTGGTGTCTAGTGGTCTGCCCCGCTACCCTGGCTGCTCACTGGCTCAAATTTTTCTCCCTGGTGTCTACTGGTCTCCCCCAGCCAATCACTGGCCATAACTGAATTAAGCACTCCCCCAGTTACTCTGGCCCCCTCATTTCCTTTTATTTAAAAAAAAATAATTCAACCCCCACTCCCTGGTGTCTAGTGTTCCCCCCCGGCTGATCACCGGCTGTAACTGAATTAAGCACACACACCCAAAGTTACCCTGGCCCCCTCATTTCCTTTTGTTTAAAAAATAAATTCAACCTCCACTCTCTGGTGTCTAGTGGTTCCCTTCCCGGCTGATCACCGACCATAATTGAATTAAGCACCCCCCTAAATTTACCCTGGCCCCCTCATTTCCTTTTATTTAAAAAATAAATTCAACCCTCACTCCCTGGTGTCTTGTGGACCCCCACCCCCACCCTGTCATCATGAGCTAGCACCACCCCATCCCCCAAGTACCCAGATCAGGCCACCAGTACAGCCCTCCACTCACCTCCACAACGGCAGCCCAACTGAGCATGACTGGCCTTCCAATGAATGAGTGCGTGCTTGTACAAGCACATGCTCATTCATTCAAATACTCAGTCATGCTCAAGCTCAAAACTACCCATTCATGAAAATAGTGGAAGACACTAAAAATATTGGAAAAATACCCAGAAAAGTAAATGAGTGCTCGCTATAATGACAGGGTAGGAAAAAATGAGAGTCCTGTACCTGAGGAAATGAGGGTTAATTTTATTTTAAATAAAAAGGACTAAGGGAGCCAGGAAATAATAGAGGGGAAGGCAAACTCAATTACAACTAGTGATTGGCTGGGGGGGACCAATAGACACCAGCATTTGCAGTGGCCGTCAGACGAAATTGCAAAATGTCACTGTAATTTCGCAAAATGTTTCGCGTGGTGAAATTGTCAGTTTCACCGGCGAAATTTTATTTTGCTGCATCTCAATTTGTTTGAGACCTTGTGATTTTATGTCTAAGAGGTATTCTAAGAACAAAGCAGTATCTGTGTTGCATGTTCTTAGGCCCATTCTTACATCAAAATAAAAACCTTTTCAGTTTTGAAATATATGTTCTTTTTGTGGGAGGTGTCCATGCTAATTTTAAAACTTCTAAAACTGCAGAGATGATGTTTTATAAGAGAGTGCTGAAAATGCTTTATTGATCTCTGTGTATTTTGGTATTATGGCTTAAGGTGTAATATGCTATTCTCTGTCTAATTTTTCTTTTTGAAAATTAATAAAAAGAGAATACAAAAAAAAAACTTCTGAAACCTTGTAGCTGATATACCATGCTTTGCAGTGCAATGACTCCAGATTTGGATGATATACTGCAATCTTAAATCTACAGTGAGAGATATGTGTAACACAGTAATTTAAAGTAGAAAGGAAAACTACATCCATTGTGTCTGTCCCCCTTGTTCATAGATACAGACTACCCAAAACAAGCACTGGCCAATGCCAGTCATGTTTGCTTACATTTGCTGTGTTGATGCAAGGCCCAGATAGCATAAACAGTGTCGGGGGTGGGGTGGAAGAGACAAAACAGGAAATGTCCCTGAGTAGCTGCTGGAGACATCTATGTGGTACAAAAAGCACATGTACCTAGTAGGAACCTTCAAGGCAGTACACATTGTCACAGAAGCTTCTGTTCTGCACTTTCCAGCTCTACAATTAGCCAAGTAGATCAAAGAGACCACATAGAGTAGACGGAAATTGCTAAACCTAGGCCTGTGATTGGTGGAGAGTGGCAATGGCCCCAAAAGCCGTATCACTCAGTAATAGCAGTATGTTTGCTTATGTCATTGGTAAGCAAACACAAAAAATATTCTGTGCAAACATATATTAATTTATAACAATTCCCTACCCACCCTGCAATGCAGGGCACCTGTCAATTACTTTGGTAAGCAGAAATGCATCCAGGCTTACCTTGAAGTGGCTGTTCCACATGTTTACCACCCTCTGGGAGAAAAAGTGCCACCATCTTTTACCTGTGAATTCACCACCTCTGCAGTTCAGAGAATGTCCATGCATCCTGCTGAAGGACACCAGATCCAGCATCTACATATGTTCAATCTGGACCATACCATTGATCATCCATAACACTGAGAGCATGTCCCCCTCAGCCCCCCCCCATCCCAGGGTATTTTTGCCTGAATAAAGACCTTTTCAAACAAATTCAAAAATGTATCCATATCCTCCCCCTCTTTAAATTCAGCTATTAATGTTGAATTTAACTTATACCCCAGTCCTGAAGTTCCAGGTTCACCCCGTCACTTACCTCCTCTGGCGTTGGTCATTAAGAGTTTTAGCTTTTGCAGTTCGCATTCCCTCTGGCACTCTATTTCATCTCTCTCAGCCTCTTTCTGAAGCTGTTTTTCTTTTTCCTCAGTTTCTCTCCTATGCTGGTTTTCTCTTTCCTCGTCCTCTTGCTGTGGCTACTTTTCTTTTTCCTACAACTCCAACTCCATCTGGAACTTCCACTGCTCAAATTCCAGCTCCGTTCTCCTCAACTCTAGCTGCAGCCTGATCCCTTCTTGCTCCAGTATGGTGGTGACTTTCACCTGCTGCTGTGGCTCCGGGTTCTCTCTGGTCTCACTGCCCTCTTCCCTGGGACTAGACACTGCGACGTCCCTTGGCACCCCCACACCCAAGGTCTGGTCCCCTTCAGTCCCCATCTTTGATTCGAGGTCCTGGGCAGCTGCTAGCTCATTGACTATCACAAGAGCCTCCACAAGGTGCTTTTTGGCTCACCCCTCGTACTGGACTCCTCTCTCCGGGAACAACTGCTTCAGGTATTCTGAAGTGTATTCGCTGTAGATGGAAATCATCTTCCCTAACTACTGCTACACTAGCTTGCACCCGAGGGGAAAAAAAAACATGTAGGGAACTTGATACTGTAACCAAGTTTTATATATATATATATATATATCTAAAATCTCTGCCTTAATTTTGTGTGGACTGTTTTCAGTTTAATAATCTGATACACTGGACTTGGAATCGAGCCCAACTGTTATGCCTGTGGCCACCAATCTCTTGAATCGTAATGCAACCAACTCTATCAGATCTCAATGCTGTGCACCAGATCTGTCATGAACCCATGGGATCTTAGCATCCACCTGAACTACCACCAGTGCAGGCTGATGGGACCTTGGTTTAATGTCTCATCTGAAAGACGGCACCTCAGAAGTTCAGCACCCCACTCATGCTGCACAACAGTGTCAGTATTGGGATATTAACCAAGTGCCAGATGTGGGAACTGAACCCACAGCCCCCTAATTTCCCAGCCTCAGAGGTGAGTGTGCTACCTACTGAGCCACTGACACTGTTTATATATATATATATATATATATATATATATATATATATATATACATTTATTATAGTGGTGTGGTCGCGCCACTATAGTTAGGGTTGAGCGGCCACTTACATACTAAAGTCAAAGGTTTGGACATTAATAACTTTGGACCCGTTCAGTGGATTTGCCTGAAATTTGGTACATGCTTTGGGGTGCACTAGATCTCTTGATTTGCAAATTGCGTTTGTGTTGGAATGCTGGTCTTCATGTACGAAAGCACTGAAAAATGAAAAATTATCAATTTTTGAATGCACCTTTTGGCATTCTTAATGTGGTCCTGCACGGCCATCGTGTGGTGTACCACTCTGCAAGATGGCTTGTTTGAAAGAGCTTTGGTGGCTGAATATGCCGCTTTTTGTTTGGTGAAAAAATATTAAGGCATTCAAAAGTTATGGCACTTTTAAGTTCCCATTATAAGTCAATAGGAACATTTATATGTATATCTTGCGATCAAAGAATTGGGGTTCTGGCCATCTGGTCTCGCCTGGCGATCAAAGAATTTGCAGCCTCGAGGGTCAAGAATCTTTGTTCCCAAGGAATTTTCAAAATTCTTTGACTGCGAGGTCAGCCATCTTGTTTTCAGTTTTCCAATCACACAAACACAAATATCTCGGCTCAGGGGTCACTTCTGAAGTAAAACTTCGATGGGTTTTACTCAGGGGACCCTGCTCTATCAAGCAATGGCTTTGGTTCCATCCAAATCGGTGAAAAAATAGAGTTATAAGCTTTTAAAATCTTAATTTGCAGCTCGCTAATGATCTTTGATCGCGAGCCTGCAAATTCTTTGATCGTGAGATTCTTTGATTGCGATCTTGCATCATGAAATAAAACACTAATATCTCGACTCAGGGGTGGGCTAGGGACACAAATGAGGGCTTGTTTTGCTCAGGAGGGTCCGTTCTGTCGAGCCACGCCATTGGTTTGGTTCAAATATATGAATAAATTGTGTTTCACCCTTTTTTTATTCTTTGATCATGAGCCTGCAAATTCTTTGATTGTGAGATTCTTTGACCGCAATCTTGCATCGCAAGTGAGGGACAAGATAATCCAATTTAAAATTCAATTTTCTTAGCCCAGGGGTGTCCTAGGAAGTCAAATGAGGATGGGTTTTACTCAGGGGGCTTCGTTTTGTTGAACCATGGCGGTGGTTTACTGCAATTGCTTCTATTTTTTGAATTATTACATTTTTATTCTTTGTTCATGAGCCTGCAAATTCTTTGATCATGAGGCTGCAAATTCTTTGATCGTGAGATTCTTTGATCGTGAGCTTTGATTGCAAAATAGGGACAAGATGGCCAGATTTCTTACAATGGAATAGATAGGGAAATTTTGCCAATCTTTGACATTGAATATCTCAGGAAAGTTTTGGTCTTTTTAGTTGAAATTTGGTGGGAAGAAATGCAACATCCCACAGATGTGCCTTTTAGTGGATTGGTCAAAAAATATTACAGGGCAGCAAAGTTAGGGAACTACAAATTTGACGCTTTTTCCCATAGTATAACATTACGGCGTCCTCCATATTACAGGAATTCTTTGCCGCTCTACTGGAAAATAATGATTTGGTCTTTTGGGCTGAAATTTGGAGGAAAGAAAGCCAACATCCTACAAATGTGCATGTTGGTGGTTTGGAGAAAAAATATTACAGGGTGGCAAAGTGACAGCACTCTAAAGTTAACAACTTGTCCCATAGGATAACATTATGGCGTCCGTCGTGTCTTTCAGGGCTCGTATCTCAGAAATGGTGCAAGATACAGACTTTTTGTCAAAACAGTGCTTAGCCCCCCCAATTGGAGGGCTAAGCAAAAAACTAGCCAGGAAAGTAATAATCCATACAAAATTTTAATTTTTTTCCTACGTCATATGGTTCCTGAGATATAAGCAATTTAGTATTCCAAGTCGTACTTTTCTGCTCTGAAGTCAATTATAATGCATACATTCTTTGTTTTCAATTAGTTTTTTCAATGCAGTTTTTTGGGAAAGAAGAGTGTGCCCTTTTGTTACTGTGACAGCTAGCGTTTCCAGTTGCACTTCTGTTACCATTCGAATCACCGTTCCCATCTACGCCACCATGTGCGTAACGGTTTGTGTTTTCATATGCGCTTGCATTTCTGTTTCTGTTGTCTTTATTGTTGCTGTTACTGTTACCATTTTCGTTAACTATTGCGGTACCATGACCTTATGTGTAACAGTTTGCGTTTTCGTATGCGCTTGCGTTTCTGTTTTTATTGGCTTTATTGTTGCTGTTACCATAACCATTTGCATTTACAACTGTGGTTCCATGAGTGTGTGCATTACGGTTAGCATTTTCGTATGTGCTTGCATTTCTGTTTACTTGGGTGTTATTGTTGGTGTTACTGTTACCATTTGCATTTACAATTGTGGTACCATGAATGTGTGTGTTACCAGTTGCGTTCTGTATGCACTTCTGTTTGATGTCTCCGTTTACATAACTGTTTGGTTCGACGTCACTTTATGCTTGTGTTTCTAGTAACGTTTGCTTTGCCATTTATGTTTGCTTTGCCATGTGCATTACTGTTGCCGCTTGTGTTTGCCTTGCAGTTCCTGTTACTGTGTAACAAGACATCACGTGGCGGGAGCATGGGGCCCTTTCCGCCACTGCATTCCTTTCATTATTTATCATCCTCCTTCTCAAAAAGAAGGGAAATTAGAGGCAAAAAACTCCATTTAATGCATTAGTTAGGGTTGTTCCACAGCAAAAAAAAAGCTAGGAAATTCGGGGTTAGGGTTGAAAGCCACCCCCTTGGACCCCCCAGCCCACCCCAACCGGGATCGGGGTGTGTGTTGTGGTGGTCGGTCCTAACTCTCACCCCATTCTCCTATACCTCATCTTCTTTACACATGTGATGGGGTGAGAGTTGGGGTCGGCGGCCCCAGCACTTTACCCCGATGCTTCGAATGAGGAGTGGCTGGGAGGGGTCCAAGGAGGCTGCTTCAACCCTAACCCTGAATTTCCTAGCTTTTTGCTGTGGAACAACCCTAACTGATGCATTAAATGGAGTTTTTTTTCTAATATATATATACACATACACAAACACACACACTGTATAACAAGATATAGTTTATAGTATATATATATATACAGTATATATATATATATATATATATATATATATATATATATATATATATACACACCACACCAGTGGTGAATAAATTGGGCAAATAAATAATGTTATTTTGGGGTAAATATTTATTTTCACTTAGAACACCATTTATATAACTTAGAACAACATTTATATAACTTAGAACACCATTTATATAACTTAGAACATGTTATTTCCACTTAGAACCTGGAAATGGAACACAGAGAACAATGGACCAGACAGGGAACTTACAACGGAAAGAAAGGCAGTTTTAAGCTAAAACAAGGTAAAACACCAGTAAAAACACTACAAATGGTGTGGTATATATCAAACATGTAATATATTGCAGTTGAACAACACATTTATTGCCACACATGAGTGGTAAGACCTTTATAACTAACTCATGGCTTCACCACTCGTGAGTTATGGGTCTTACCACTCACTAGTGGAGATAAATGTGTTATTCCACTGCAGTCCATTATGTATTCTATATATATATATATATATATATATATATATATATATATAAAACAAGATTATATACAAATAAGGACTGGTAGTGGGATATCTTGCCACAGGTAAGGATGACAGATGCACCCTTAAAGAGGAATAACTCAGCTAGGTCTGCTGGAGCCACACCTGGAGATGCAGAGGTTGAAGATCTGGAAGGATCTGGGTGCCCTGTTCTTTGGAGAGTAAGTATGAGTGCAGGGGCAGGGAAGCCAGAGGTTCCACTGCTAGATGTCAAAGGAGTGGAAACAAATCTAATGGGGCTGAAAGGGCGTCACTAGAATCATCTCTGCCCCCTCAACTGCAGCTTGAGAATAACTCTCTGCAGTAAATGAAAAGAGGAAAGGCATAAAGGGACTCCCTCCATCAAGGAGAGGAGCAATGTGTCTTTTCAGAGAACCCTAGGCCCTGGACATAGCGAGCAAAAACTGGGCAGTTCTGCGATGGATAGGTAGGCAAGTAGATCCACTTCGAGACAGCCCCATCTGTCAAAGAGATCTTTGACTGGTGAGGGAAGTAGTTCCCACTCGTGGGCCTTGAAGCAAGATTGACTGAGCCTGTCTGCTAGGGTGATTTGAACACCTGCAATGTGGACTGCGAACATGTCCAGGTGATGAGCCACAGCCCATGATCAGACTCTCATGGCCATCCTACAGCGAGGATAATAATGAGTCCCCCTCCTGCTAGTTTATGTGGAAGACCACAGACATGTGGTCCATCTGAAGTAATAGAGGGCCAGGCAGCAAGACTGCCTAGAAGGCCTGAAGAACCTATAAAATTTCCTGCATCTCCAGGACCTAGATGTGGAGATAGTTCACATGTTGGAAAGAAGCCCTTGAGTCTGACGGTCTCCCAAGTAAGCTCCCAGCCTTGGCCTGATGCGACTGTGGTCAGAATCTGACTGGGAAATTCCCCCCAAAAGTAAAAACATTGGGAAAGGTTGGTGGGATTCATCCACCTTGTAAAGGCCTGTTGTACAGGGCTCAGACTAAGACAGGCTGATGTAGAACATCTGAACATTGGCCCCATTGGACTCTCAGGTTCCATTGGGCCCGCCTTTAGAGCCCAGCCAGGGGGATCAGAGCATTAGTCACATCCCTGTATCACCGGAGTCTGAGCACAGGCCTGGCCAGGATCAGGCGATAGGAGGAAACTTGCCAAGCGTGCTCTAGAAGATGCTATGTGATGTCTTGAGGGAGAAAGGCATTGCCCTGCACAGTGTCCTGAATCACCCCTATATAGTGCAGCCTCTAACTCAGGCAAGAAGAGGATTTGGTCAGGATTAAGGTGATCCCTAGGTCCTGAAACAGGATGAAGGTGGCCTGCATGGTTTGAAGAAGCCGGTCCCTGCTGGGAGCGGTCAACAGGCAGACATCCCGTTATGGGAGGACATTATGGCCCTGTCTCCTTAATGCTATATCCACTACTATGGGGCATTTGGTGAACCCCCTGAGGGCAAAGGACAGGCCAAAAGGCAAGGCCCAAAACTGATGGTGGCTCCTGTGGAAGCAGAAGTGCAGAAACCTCCTGTAGGGATGAAAAACCCAGAATGTGGAGGAATGCATCCTGCATATCCAGTGAGCATAACCAATCCCCTTGACAGAGGAGAGGAAGACCACCGAACAGAGTGACCATCCTGAATCATTAGTAACCTATGCATTGATTCAGGTGGCTGAGATTGAGGATAGGCTGGAGATCCCCAGTTTTCTCTGGCACTAGGAATAATTGGAAACAGAACTCTATTCCTGTTTGCATCAGAGCAATTGGCTTTATGGTTTGCTTTACAGAAAAGCCCGGATCTCCTCTTCAGTGAGGATGATATGAGCCTTAGGGTAATGGGAGGGGACAGGTGGGTTACCTGGAGGTATGGTCAAGAACCCCAGCATGTGCTCCTTGTCTGGCAACTGAAGTACCCACTGGGTTGAGGTTATTTGGTGCCAGCCTTCTATGTACAAGGGAAGATCGATCCTCCCTACAGCCTTCCATAAGGATCATGCCTTGAGAGGGGCTCCGTGTCTCTTCGCTGGACTGGACAAGGCCCCTGAAGGGGACATCTGCTATCCTGTACCATTCATCCAGTAAAAGAAAGGACAGGGCATTCAGAGCCATGAAAACCGGTGGTTACATGCAGTGGAAGCTGCAGCTCTTCCAGTGGAGTCCACCATATCTTAAAGGCTCGGAGTACGTGGTTGCCGATGTCTAATCTGGATACTGGGATGTCCCGAAGCTCTGCCCTGCCTGGGCAGTCTGGTATGGCCTAAGCCATTTTTGCAGCCTTATCCCACAGGGCATTCTGATAAAGGAACATGTGGGTGAGGAAAATCTGGGACCGTACAGCACATGTGGCCAAGGGGTAAAACCTTTTGGCCAGCTGGTCAATTACTCGGAGTCCTTGTCAGGAGGTTGAGTCCTCAGGTGCCAAGGATGCTTGGACAGATCACAGCCAGCACTGCAGACCCTGGGGCATCTTTCTGAAACTTAATGAGCGGAGGGACTACCATGGGCAAGGATTCCCACCAGTCTGGGTTCTGCTCCTCCGTGTCCCAGCCCTTTAGCTGCTGGATGTGCTGTGGGACAACTGCAGAAGTGGAGTTATCAGGATGAGAACTAGGGATGTCCTTTATGCCCCTCAGGCTCCAATGGGAGGTCGGAGTCATCACAACCTGACAAGGAGGAGGATTACTCATCCAAACCCCTAAAACCTGGGGAAGCAGCTTGCCTTTGGGCCAGGAGGTGGCGGCTCCATCTGGTGCTAGGGTAGCCCCCTTAAGGAGGAGGAGTTAGTCTTGAAGGAGGTCCACCCAGCTGCAAGAGCCTCATTGAACACAAGAAGGATTAGGTGGCAGGACCGGTGTGTCCTAATTTGGGGGGGGGTCCTAGAAAGCCCCAACGTCTGGTCCTTAGGCTGAGGAAACTCGGAGTCAGTGGAGGTCGGTCCTGGGTACCCGGTGTCAGTCCTCAAGGGACAGAGCCATACAGTGCCTGGTCAGTAATGGATGTCGGACTCTTGGGCATTAGAAAGCCCTGACATCTGGCCATCAGGCTGTGGAAACCCAGAGTTAGTAGAGGTCGGTCCAGGGTACCTGGTGTCAGTCCCTAAGGGGCAGAACCATCCAGCATCCAGTCAGGATCTGGCATTGGACCCTCAGGCATCGGCTGAGAGTGGGTGTCAGGCCCAGCCGGTGACATAGGAGAGTAGAGCAGTGTCGGATGCATCATCTCCATAGCTGACATTAGAGAAGCTGGTGTTGGAGGCTCAGGCATAGGCTGGCACCTGACTGGTGGCTCAACTGGCAACTGCCAAATTTGGAGAGGCCTGTTGGGGAGTGTGCTCCTGAGTGAGGCAGGGATGCCACTCTCATGAGGAGGTGAGCCTATACCCTGGGTGTCGCCTGGAGGAATTGGTCCCTCAGGGGAGGACTTGGCATACACCCTGGCCAGGAGGGTGACGGACCAAGACCCGCCATCCGAAGATTCACTGGCCATGCTGCCTGGCTTAGGACCCATTGGGAAAAAGGGTTTAAGCTCCAGCGGTGAAGGACTAAGTCCCGAGCCTCTAAGAGCCACCTTCCAAGATGCTTGGGAGCAGAGAGGTGGGGTTCCATCACCAGGGCCAGGAGGTCGGAGTGGAAGGGACTGACTTCTGTCAGGAGGAAGGCCCAGAAAAGGTCACCGGCATCACTGGAGCAGGAAGCTGGCTGGGATTTCTCCCTGTTCTTTTCCTGGTGCTCATGCTTGCCAGTTGATTTCTCTCTGGTGAAGCTCCTTCTCCATCTCGGGTAGTGCTGTTCCACAGGAGAACTTCGAGGATATTCAGGCGACACAGCTGAGTGCGCTGGTCTTTTTTTTTTTTTCTCCCCTCTTATCAGAGTGGTATGTCAAGGTCCTTTTTCCCTTCATCAGAAAAATTCTTCTGATAGGATCCTTTAATTCAACTTCTCATCATTCTCAGAGGGTGGGGAGAGATCCAGTTTATGCCAATCAGAGTACTCATTTTTCCTTTTTTAAATTTCTTTTTATTTATTTATTTAATTCCACCTGGAACTGGCTCCACACTGTTAAAAATTGATCTTTCATCTCTTTTTTTTATATACCATAACTGTTCTAGTCTACATATGTCTATCATCAGATTTAGCCATTGATTGAAAACTGGTGGGTCAGGGTCCTTCCATTTTAAGAGTATACATTTTTTTGCCACAATAGGAAACAACGTTAGTAGTTTATGTTGCTGTGACTCTAATAGTGAGTGCACTGGTCTTGGCTATGCTGGTAGGCCTCTGTGACATTGTCTGGGCCTAGGTCAATCTGGCTGACTGAAAGGTCATCCCTCAAGCACACATCGATATCTACCACTCAATAGTTAGGATGGAGAAGACCTACAATAATTGCTGAAAAGGAAGACAAGATTGATTTTTTAATAAAATTAATAAAAATAAGAAAATGCAGTAAATGTGCAAAAAGGCAGCCGACTAAAGCAGAAAGCATCCATGAAGCCGATGTGTGTGGGTCGACTGTGAGAAAAGAACTGAGGATGGGCTGGGGGACTACCCCTTTTATACCATTCGTGGCATCAGGGAGGAGCCGACATCAGCAGGCGGTCCCCCGCTGTAGACTGCTAGCTAGATATTTTCCATGGAGTCCTAGCGCCTGGCGGTTTAGTCCTGTTGCAAGAGCCCCCTCAAAGTAAGATCTTACCATAACAGTAGATCGTCGAGGGAATCTCCTTCAGCCATCAGGCACTAGGGCCACATGGAAATATTTTTGCTAGCAGTTTTCCTGTGGCTGCCCATTGAGGCCATGTGCCTTCCTCATGCCGGAGACCATCCACCAAGGACTTACTCCTGAGAGGACTGAAGCAGAGCTAGAGGTTCCTGCCACTAGCCAAAGGGATAAGAACATATACTGTCCTGGACAGAGAAATACAGGAGGATAGAAACTCTGAGGTGAAGGGAGATGGAGGGTGGGATGGCATGACCTGAAGGAGATTCCCTCAAAGATCTATTGTTACTTCTCATGTAACTGTTCTATCTTCTTCAGGGATATCTGTTTCAGTAGATCACACCTTTGAAATAAGTCCTAAGCAGTGCTGCACAGGAGAAACAATCCGGGAGGCTGGAGGGCAGAGACCTGAGAGTGAAGACCCTGCAACATAGCCTGGCCCAAACCTGCCCTTCTTCTAGAGGCAATGTCCAGACTGTAATGCTTTGTAAATGTGAGGACAGTACTCCAAGTTGCAGCAGCACACATCTCGGCAGTTGAAATACCCTTGAAACAGGCAACAGAGATGGCCAAGCTTCTGGTTGAGTGACTGTTAACAGACCCAGGAAGTTCCTTACCATACTTCCTGTAACACAAAATAATACAACTGGCAAAGCACTGTTTAGAAACTGGAACGCCCTCTTTCCCTGGGGCAAAAGAAACAAATAACTGTGAGGACTTCCTGCAGTCCTTTGTACAGTGTACATAATATCTAAGTATTCTATGGACATCTAAAGTATGAAGCAAAGCTTCCCCTGGATTGGCATGCTCCAGGTAATAAACAGGCAGGTGGATGGTTTTATTTAAAGTTTAGGGTTAGTATGCAAAGATACCCTGTCTTTGTGGAAAATAAAATAAGGCTGCTCACAGATGAGAACCTGCAGTTCAAAAATCCTTCGAGCAGAAGTAATGGTAACTAAAAATAATGCATTCCACGACAGAAAGCGAAGCTCACAAGTTGTGTCTGGCTCAAAAGTTTTTCTAAAATTAAATTCAGATGCCAAGTCAGGACTGGATTGTGGATGGGATGCTTCAAATGCAGGATGCCTCTCAAAAATTTACGGGCCACGTCCAGCAGGGCCACTGTATGGTCCTCAATGGGCACATAGAAGGTTGAAATTGCAGTCCTGCATCTGACAAGGACAGTAAGTACTCTAGAATCTGGTTCACTGGACAAGTGAAGGGGTTCAGATGGTGCTGTGAAGCGGCCCACAGAGCAAAGTGCTTCCACTTCATCAAATAAGTAGCTCTGGTGGAAGGCTTCCTGGCAGCCACCAGAACATCAGACACTTTAGGAGCAACCACCAACCTTGCCATGCTTATGTCTTCGGAAGCCAGGCATGAAGATGGTGACTGGAGGTCTGTATGGACCAGGGGTCCCCAGTCCTGAAACAACAAGCCTTTGCACAGGGGTAGGGGAACAGGAAGTTCCACTGCTAATTGTTGTAGCAATGGCAACCATATCTGATGAGGCCAAAAAGTGCCACCAGAATCTGGGTGGCTTCCTTCATTTGGAGCTTGATTAGCACCCTCTGAATCAGTGGGAAGGAGTGAAAGGTGTAAAGGAACCTTTCTTCCCAAGAGAGGAGCAACATGTCATGCCAGAAAACTCCAAGCCCTGGATCGAGGGAGCAGAAAGAATAAATTACTCACCTTAGTAATCTTGTTTCTTCCAAGGTATTCTTCAATATTCCTAACTCTTGCATTCAGCCTTCGGAGTAGAACTGCCTGGAGAATGAAACAATATTTAAATGATAAAATCCATCATTGGCTCGTGCCACTATTCAAATGCTGCCCTTAGTAACTGCTGCATTCTGTAGCACCTCAGATTTCATGATGAACTTCCAAGGAGAGACCCACCCTAATCTACACAAACAACTAATCACCTAAGGGCCTATAATTCCTAATAGTAAAATAGTAATAATGTCAATTATAGCTAAAGCACCCACACTAACCAGCCTCTCAAAAGAGAAAAATTCTTCAGAATATCAGAATAACCTAAACATTTTTTACTAGGCCAGAAAGTGGCTCCTTTCAATACAGGTATCCAGCTTGAGATGCAGGGGACACTGGTTCTGGAAGGGAAGGCAGGGTGGGAGAGTTATGAATATTGAAGAATACCTTGGAAGAAACAAGATTACTAAGGTGAGTATTTTTTTTTCTAACCCCAGGAACTCTTCAATATCCCTAACTCTTGCAGACTACGAAGCAGTACCTTTGGAGGTGGGCACAGAAACTACTTTGGAGTCAGACTCTGCAGAGCAGTTGTGCCAAACCTGGTATCACTCCTGGACTGAGTGTCCAGGCAGTAATGCTTTGTATAAGTGTGTACTGTACTCCATGTAGCTGCTTTGCAGATTCTAGTAATGGAACTTCCCTGGCAGCTGCTATGGTAGCAGCTGTGCCCCTTGTGGAATGAGCACTAATCCCTACTGGGGGCTCTTTTCCTGCTTTTGAGTAACAGAATTGGATGCATTTTACTATCCGAGAGATAGTCCTTTTGGATGCTGGTTTCCTTTTCCCACATCCCCATATGTGAGGAACAGCTGCTGTCTGTCCTGCCTGTGGTTTTTAGTGTGAGTCAGTTAGTAGCTCAAAGCCCTCTTGACATCAAGGCTATGAAGTCTGAATGCTCAGTGAAAAAGATAGGTAAGGTGATGGACTGATTCAAGTGGAAGTCAGAAACCACCTTTGGTAGGAACTTCCTATTGGTTATAAGCACTAACTTGTCCCTGTGGAAGGAAATGTAGTCCTGCTCAATGCACAAGGCCTGAAGTTCATTAATTCTTCTGGATGAACTGATAGCCACCAAGAACTCTGTTTTCCAGGTAACATGTTTTCAGTGAGCTGCGGCCATTGGCTTGAATGGTGAACCCATGAGCTTGGCAATGCATGCATTAAGATCCCATGCAGGTACTGGTTCCCTATGAGGGGGTGCAGATGAGCTAATCCCTTGAAAAACTTCCTAAAAATAGAATTGGAAGCTAGGGATACATCCTTTCTGGCCGAGATGTATGCTGAAACAGATGCCAGATGCACCTTCAGAATAGTGGGTTGCAAACCCAAGGAGTGCAGGTGGGTAAGGTAATCCAGCAATCCTGGTACCCCTGCCTGTGAGGATATTATTTCATTATCAGAACACCATATGGTAAATCTCTTCCACTTAGAAGCGTAGGTCTTCTTAGTGGAGTGTTTCCTGTACCCCATCAGAACATTTAGGTCACTTTCGGAGAAATGCAAGCTTGCATACTCTAGGTCCTCAACAGCCAGGCCTTGAGCCTGAAGGACCTGAGGTTTGGGTACAGAATCCTCCCCTGGGAGGAGGTTAACAGGTTGTGCTTCCGAGGGAGGTGTATTGGTGATGCTACATGTATGGAGAGCAGCAGAGAATACCATGGCTGTCTGGCCCAGTCTGGTGCTATCAAGATCAGTGAAGCAGGCTGGGATCTGAGTTTGATTAGAACTCTGAGAATCAGAGGAAAAGGAGGGAAGGCATACAGCTGCTTCCCTGACCAATCCAGAGTCAGGGCATACTTATTTATTTATTTATTGAAAATGTTTCACCAGGAGAGGCTCACTGAGCAACAAGATGCTCGTCTCAAGGTGCGACCAGTGGGGGGGGGTACAAGGGAGGAAAACAATCAATAGTTTGAACATTGGAGTCAAGCAATTCGAACAATTGTTACATAGTTAAGGGTGACTTTACAAACTTGCTACATGAGGAGACACTACATACATATGTCACAAAGAGGGTGACATAACATACTTGATTACACATCTAGAACTATTCATACTTACATAAGTGCCTACTATCTAGAGATTAGTTTGAAGTATAATGTACCAAGTTGGCTGATAGAACTGCAAGCCTGAGCTTGGGGCCAGGGAGAGGTGACAGGTCTGGGTAGTATACACAGGGAAGGTGATGGGTGACTTAGGGAGAGGCGTTGTCGGAGGTAATAAGAAGGGATAGCAGAAGTGCCATGGGTGGGTTAGTGCATGGGTTGTTTGGGGCAGATTTATAAGCCAGTCATTGGGGTGAAAGCCAAGCCACTGGTCAGGCCGCGTAGGGTGAGGAGGAAGATGGGGGGGAGAGAATCAGGCAGGGGGGGAGGAGGTCAAGGGCATGTACAATTGGGCATGTAAAAGTTAATGAGGGCAGAGGATAGAGAGTGTTTGGAGCAGGAATGGTGGATTTGGGCCAGCAGGTCATTTCAGAGCTCAGGGAGGAGGTAAGAGAAAGCCGATTGGCCTGCAGGGGTCCTTCGGTGAGGGATTACTAATAGCCTGGAGTCAGTAGACCTGAGGGCATGGGCTGGGGTTGGCAGGGAAGATAGGGAGGAGACAAGGTAGGGTGGAAGGGAACCGAGCCAGAAATTAGAAACAAATTTAGCACTGTGAAGTAGGTGCCGGCTGCTCAGGGATGGAAGGGCCAACGAATGGAAGAGCTCACAGTGATGGGTAAGGGGGGGAATCAAGGTCGAAGCGGCAGAAAGCATTGAAGAGGGGGTCCAGTCTGGATAGGGTGGACTTGGGGGCAGAGCTGTAGACAACATCGTAGTAGTCAAAGGAAGGTAGAATCATTTTCAGGACTATTTCACATCTCACAGGAAGCGGGAGACTAGGGCGGTTTCTATAGAGGGCGCCGAGCTTAGGGTGCAGCTTTGACAGGATGGCATCCATGTGTGTGGAAAAGGTGAGGTGGCAATCAAGCCAGACCCCCAGGTACCTAAAGGAGGGCACGTCTTCAAGGACAGTGTTATTCAAGGTACGGAAGATCAGAGGGGATGTAAGTCTGGATGGCCTCTGTCTAGTGCTGAAAGTCATAGAGACTGTTTTCTTGGCATTTAGGGAGAGTTGGTTGGAGTTAAACCAGCGTTGTACTTTGCTGAAGTCGGTCTGGAGATTAGAGGTGACTTCTTCATAGGTCCGGCTGGATGTAAAGAGGACTGTGTCATCAGCGTACATGTGGATTGAGGTAGTAGAGCAAGCCTTTGGCAGATCATTTAGTAGAATGGAGAAGAGAATGGAGCCAAGGACTGAGCCCTGGGGAGTGCCGGTGGTAATAGGGAGTGGGGGGGAGGTGTAGTCAGCTATTTTTGCAGATTGGGTTCTATTTTGTAGATTGGCTCTGAACCAATTTGTGGCCGATGCCGATAACCCAGCATCTGATAGGCAGGATAATAGGAGGGAGTGGGATACCGTATTGAAAGCTTTGGCTAGGTTGATGAAAATTGCGGATGTAATTTGTCCTTTGTCCACCCCAGAGAGGATGGAATCCGTGAGTCTTAGTAGGGAGGTGGTGGTGGAGTGGCTTTTTCTAAAACTGTACTGGAATGGGGTGAAGAAGTTAGTTTCAGAGAGAAAGTGGGAGAGTTGAGATAGTACAAGGTGTTCCTGGAGTTTGGCGAGAGTGGGGAGGAGGGAGATGGGGCGATAGTTAGCAGCGGAGGTAGGGTCACCTCCTTTTGGTAGTGGTAGGACAGTGGCATGTTTCCACTCCATGGGGAGTGATTCAGTGGAGAATAAGAGATTTAGCAGGGCAGCAAGGGGAGTAGCTATGGCAGGGGCAGATAGGAAGAGGAGTTTGTTGTCAAGACCATCGGGAGATTTTCCTTTGGCGGGATTCAGGGAGTGAAGGGCATCTAAGGTTTCGATGGGGGAGATGTGTCTGAATGAGAAAGGGTTCTGGCCAGGCGGTGGGGGGGTAGCTGTCTGGAGATTGGGCAGGGTTACTAAAGGAAGGGAGTCCAGGAGGGTCGTTGCACATGTAGTGAAGTAGAAATTGAACTCAGAGGCTACCATCAGGGGGTCAGAGTGTAGAGTCCCATGGGAGAGAAGGAGAGGGGAGACTTGTTGTCGGGGGGGAAAAAAGGGAGTTGATGACTTTCCAGAATTTAGAAGGCCTCCCAAGATTGGTGTGTAGGGTGTTTGTAACCCCCCTGCAAATGGGGGTTCCCAAAAGACTTCCAGGAGCTTGCTTGAATGCTCCAAGCCTGAATGGTGTTTGGCATTTAAGCCATTTATCAGTGAGTGTTTTTAGAGCCTCTGGTACTGTCTCTTTAAGAGCTGTCTGCTTGCAGACATAATTAGTTTGTATGGGGGACTGTGTGCTTCTCTGTTTGAGTACCACTCGAGCTGCTGCCAATTCACTCTATTTTTGCAGTCACTAGGAGTGCAAAGGGAACCTATCTGAAAGATGTAACTGTTTGCCGAAATCATGTAGAGTAATAATGAAAATACAGTTTGTCTAACCTGCTTTCTTTGCAGTCAGAACTGTGTCTGCCCTAGTTCCCATTCTGGTTTTGAACTGCTGAACTGGACCAATCAGTGTGGGGTAAGCTAGCTCTAAAATGGTGCCTTGGACGAATCAGAACTTGGACTCATAATCTGAGCCAGCCACAAGAGGATTGCATGGGCACTGACTCTGGGAGATGTAGTTTAGACTTAGGCCTTTTTGGACCAACAGCAGCAGTCTATTGTGAGTGACAGCCAATCCAGTCAAGAACTGGGAGGAACTCAAAGGAAGTGCCGGTTTTGTCTGTTGGAGTTTCAGTTTTAGCTTTGGCAGTGAAGGGGAAAGAAACCCTGTGCTCCTTCAGTGCACAGTTTCAGTCAAAAAACGTGTGTAAGGCCCAGAGTTCCGGTCTGCAGCTTGTGTAACTGCTTGTTAGGACTGAATCCGTCCTGTGAAAAGAATTAAAGGATCTCTGAAGAGTAGAAACCAGGCTCACCCTGTAGAAGACTGGAGAAATTGTTGAATTGCACTCGGTCTGTCAGGAACTGAATCTGCTGTGTGTTCTCCCGGGTATTGTGCAGTAATTGCGATCGGGATAGAGAAGCAGCCTGCCTGGTATAGTACTTTCTTTTTTACCATATAAATGTGTGAAGTCTCGTGGAGCTCAAGAGTAGCCCTGCTGACGTTGAAGGACCCTATCTTGTTTGGAGTCGTGGAGTACTAATTCAGGGTCGCTCCCTGTTGAATTGCCACATTAAATCCAAATGGAATCACTGTACTGCTGACTGTTTAAACTAATTTTTCTTTTCACTGTGTGAAAGGGCCCTACCAGCTGCCATGGTTTGGACTAGCCACTAGGGCTTGGGTACCTAGGGACAGTAACTGGTAGGGATAGGCTATGCACAGAGCCATAGGTAGATAGTAAAGTGATAAGCTAATTAACCTGATTTCCCCCTGTCCTTGTTATATCCCCCTAAATAAATCAGAGCTGCTTGTTTCAGCAAAGTTATACTGCCTGAGGTATTTGTCTGTGTTAAAGTACTGTACTGTGATTGTTGCACTGTATCTTATTTCACAGGAGGTCCCAGTGCCGGAACTAGTCCTGGGGGTAAGTGTATACGGTGAAGGTAATTCTGATATATTGTGTGGGCCACTAGTGGGAAGAAGGGGGTTGCAGTGTCCCAGAGGCTGTGACAAAGTAAGGTTAACTTATTGCAAACCCTGACCTCTGGGTGGAGGCACCCCATTGGATCAGGCCCCTCAACCTGTTAGTGGCAAATCAGGCAGGGGTAGTAGCCCCTGGGATAGCGCCATCTAGGGGTTACATCTTGGAGGCTCACCGCTGGGATTGTGTGTCCTCTAGTGGCCATAGTTACGAACCACTGTTAAGAAAAAATGGGTACCCCGACAGAAGTGGCTGTGCACCGGCTGGTGGAGTGGTGTACTGGGGAGGAGATCGACCCCCAAAATGCTATGCTTATACTGGACATCCCCTTGGGTATCAATACGGACATTGTACAGGGAGTACTTTCCAAGGTGGAAGGTTTACAAAACCCTGTGGTGGTGGGTCGGCATGCTAATCTGCTCACCCACACTTTTCTGGCCCTAGAGAGTTTAAGGATCCCATAGATAGCTCCAAAGTGCCACAGACCATTACCCCAGAGGGAGCCCTCACTGCTTGGAGAGTGATAACTAAGGACAGTAAAGACCCGGGGGGGAATGAGCCCCCACCACTATCTGAAACTTTTGAGGAGAAATTTGCTAAATGGTTGCTGGGAGAAGGGAAAACTGTGGAGGACTTGAAGAAACTATTCTTGCCACCTGGGGGTGTTCCTCCCCCAACACCCTCTCCCGCTCCAGTGCCCGTAATGGTGGCTGAACCAATGCAGACTCCTATTTCTGCACCTGCCATTAGTCACAACTCTTACCGAAGGTTGAGGATCTTCTCTGGCACCCTCTCCACCCCCCAAGGGGAGGATGACTGGGAGACCTGGATAGACTATGTTGCCCCCCAAGTGCTAGAATGGCAATGCTCGGAAGCGAGCGAAAGAGGGTTAGTGAGAGCCTCCGAGTCCTGCCTGGCTACCATCCCGTGCTAAACGGGCCAGTAACCCTGAAGCGACTGCACAGGGCTATCTTGAGGCCTTGGAGAATGTTATGGGAGCCCAGATTCTGATGAGGACCTACGGTGGAGAGTTAAGAAATGCACAACAGTACCAAGGGAGTTGTTGTCTGTGTATGTCTCTGCTGGAAAATTGTTGCAAGAATGCCTCAGAAAGGGTAGTTGCCAGCGATTGAACTGGACCGAACCAGGCTGGACAGGATCCTTAAGTCTGCCCCCTTCTCAGAACTGCTGTTGCTTCAGTTCGCCTGGCAAATCGACTGGAATCCCCACCTCCTATGATGAGTTAATGAGAGAATCGAGGAGTTGAGAAAAGCTACTTCTGGAGGGACCTGCACCAATAGCTGCGGCTAATGACCCAGTGACTGAGGGTGGCCCATCAAGTGAAGTTCAGGGGCAGAGGTTGGCAGTCAATGAGTGCTCTGACAAGGAAAAGATATGCCACAATGGGGCGAACTGTTGAGAGAATCCGGGGAATTCAAAAGCAGTCCCTTTATGAAGGCCATGCCTGCAAGTACAGAGCCCTGACCTATATCCGACTGCATCTGCTAGGGGGCGGGTACTTCACCCATGTATCTCCTGCTGATAACAGCTCAAACTCAATTCCTTGACCATGGAAGTGGAGAAACTGACAAGATGTCTCCAAATGCTTATCACGCCGCAGACAGAGATGGCACCAAGGTTTCCAGTTAGTAATACCCGCCCTGGCTCCCAGTGTGCGCGCCGCCAGCTCAAACTAGAAAGTATGTTTTGCTATAATTGTAGGAAGGATGGGCACATGAAAGGGAATGCCGGTCCCAAAGACACTGACAAAGTTGCATATAGGCTACAAGGAGGCTTGGAGAACAAATCAGTGGTTAAGAGGTGCTCGAAATGATCCCAGTGAAGGCACCAAAAATGCTAACTCACGTCGCTTTGTGGCAGGTCAGTTGCCCAGGCCCCCCACTATCTTCTCTCCAGACTGGTCAGAATAGTGGGTCCCTCCATGGAGACCACTGTAAAGGTGAATGGAGTGTCTACAAGAGCTGTATTAGACAGTGGCTCCCAAGTGACAATTATGTTCCAGGATTGGTATCAGAAGCATTTGTCAGGCGCCCTTACAACCATTAGAAGGACTGCATGTATGGGGTTAAGTGAGAAGGCCTACCCTATTCGGGTATATCCGAATTTGGCTGTCTTTCCCCATCTCCGTGGCTGGAGTGGCCGAACAAGTAGAGACTCTAGCCTTAGTGTGTCCCCCACTGGACTGTATGATGGTGTCCCTTTGTTGATTGGAACAAATGCTCATATGTTCGGAAGGCTGGCACAGTTGTGTTATGAAAACAGGGTCAAAAAACTAGTAGAGCTTTAAGAGTTCCAGCTTTAATTAAGAAGGCCTATGAGGCACAGAGATGCTGAAAAAATAGAACCAGAGGAACCGGTTGGAATTGTATGGAAGAAGGATCCTGAGTCTCTGATCCTGGCGCCAAATGCCCAGTGTACCTTACAGGAGAGGTCCGTATCAGAAAGGATGTTAGAATAAAATATTAATGTTGGATGCACCAGGCGATGGAAAATTGCCAGAGGGACTGCTGGTAAGCTAGTATTTTGCCGCTAGAGCCCATGCTTATGCCAGAAGGTAATGGTCCAAGTTCATAATGTGTCTGAAAGAGACATTCGAGTAAATAGAGGTTGCATCCTGGCTAATGTGCATTGTGCAGACACTGCAGTGCTACCAGCAGCAAAGTTCGAGGAAGAATGACAGAGTAGCATACAGCTTGTTTGATTTGACTCCCGTTCCAGCTGGATGGCGCAGGATCAGTGAAAGCTTGCCCAGAGAGACCAGGTGTTTTCTTTAAAGGAATGGGACGTAGGATGCGTGCAAGGAGCTGACACAATATCCAGCTGCATGACGAAGACCATTTCGTGAGAGGTCTCGGCGCCTGGCACCTGCTGACATAGATGATGTGAGGCGGCATCTGCAAGAGATGTTAGCTGCTGGTGTAATACAAGAATCCAGAAGCCCTTATGCTTCCCCCATTGTGGTAGTGAGGAAAAAGAATGGGACAGTAAGGATGTGTGTGGATTATCGTACCTTAAACCGGGCGGACTATCCTGATCAGTACACAATGCCCCGCATTCAGGATGCTTGACTGCCTAAGCGGGAGCAAGTGGTTCTGTGTTGGATCTCCGCAGTGGGTACTACCAGATCCCATGGCCCCAGAAGACCGTGAGAAGACCGCCTTTATCTGTCCGCTTGGCTTCTATGAATTCATGAGGATGCCTCAAAGGATTTCAGGTGCCCCAGCCACTTTTCAACAATTGATGGAGCGTGCAGTGGGGACATGAACTTACTAGAGTGCCTGGTATACCTAGATGATGTTATTGTGTTTGGCAGCTCACTGGAGGAACATGAGAGCAGATTATTTAAGGTATTGGACCGACTGGAGGACTTTGGCCTTAAACTGTCCATTGATAAGTGTCAATTCTTTCAAACATCAGTAAAGTATGTGGGACATATAGTATCCACCGAGGGAATAGAGACCGACCAAGTAAAGTTGAGGCCTTGACCACCTGGCCACAGCCAAAATCTAAAGAACTGCAAAGATTCCTGGGATTCTGTGGTTATTATCGGCGTTTCATCAAGGACTATTCAAGAGTGATCCGCCCTTTACTTAACCTTACTCAAGGGTATCCCCAACCCACAAAAATACCAAAAGTCAGCGTCCTCAAGACTGAAAGAGTGTATTTCATCCGAGTGAAGTATTTGGGGCCGCTGGACTCCTGATTGTGAGACTGCTTTTCATGAGATCATATATCGACTTACCCATGCTCCAGTGCTGGCCTATGCCGATCCAAGAAAACCTTACATCCTGCACACTGATGCTAGCTTGCAAGGGTTGGGGCTGTGTTGTACCAAGAGCACGAGAATGGCCTGAGACCAGTGGCCTTTGCCAGTAGAAGCCTGACCCCATCTGAAAGAACTATCCTGTACATAAGTTAGAGTTCCTAGCTTTGAAGTGGGTTATTGTTGACCAATTCATGAGTACTTGTATGGGGCTAAAATACTAGTAAAAACTGACAATAATCCTTTGACCTATGTGCAGACCTCAGCTAAGTTGGATGCCACTGGCCATAGGTGGCTTTCTGCATTATCTACATATGACTATGCTCTCGAATACCGAGCAGGTCTGAACCACATAGATGCTGATGCTCTCTCCCGAGGCCTGTTCCCCAGAATGATTGGGTCCGATTGGCAGAACCTGACATTCGGGCACTCTGCGGAAGTTTGACAGGGAGGAACAAATGTCCACGGACGCAGTGGACTGCATGGTGGATTGCTTGGGACCCTCTGAGAATTGCATACCTGCTGCTTATTGCCACTTTTCTGCAATAAACATTGGTGCACTGCCTCAGCTGGACAATGACAGTATTCGTGGGCTCAATCCGCGATCCTATGATCAAATCAGCTTTAGAAGCCTCTATGCAGGAAAGATGTGTCCAAATTAGCTCCACTGATTTGAGAACTGCACTGTTATACAAAGAAGGTCCTAAGTTGAAACTGATCAATAAACTGTTATACAAAGAAACAGTAGACAGAGGGAACAAGTAGACAAACAACAACTGGTGCTGCCCACTGCCTTTCGAGACTCAGTATTGAGGTCCTTGCACAACCCATGGGGCACCTTGGTATAGACAGAACACTTGACTTGGTGAGATCCAGATTCTATTGGCCTAAGATGGGGGCTGATGTGGAGCAACACATTCGAACTTGTAGTCGCTGCTTACAGAGGAAAGCTTTGCCCAGAGGGCTGCCCCCTTGTTAACATCACCACCAGTACCCATGGAGCTGGTCTGTATTGATTTTCTGAGTTTGGAGTCAGATCAAAGAAATATCAGTAATGTGCTGGTGGTCACTGACCATTTCACGAGATATGCCCAAGCTTTCCCCACCAAAGACCAGAAAGCATCCACTGTGGCCAAAGTACTTGTAGAAAACTTTTGTTCACTATGGGGCTCCACAAAGAATCCATTCTGATCAAGGAGAGACTTTGAGAGTCGTCTGATCAAAGAGATGCTTTCTCTGTGGGAGTCGCGAAGTCCAGAACCACTCCTTACCACCCCAGGGGACCACAGCCTGAACGTTTCAACCACACTTTGCTAGATATGCTAGGCACCTGCACCCAAAGGACAAGCCTAGATGGAGCCAACAAATTAGCACCCTGGTACATGCTTATAACTGCACCAAAGTGATGCCACTGGGTTCTCCCCTACCGCCTGATGTTTGGAAGAGAAGCTCGACTACCAGTAGATGTGTTTTGGGGTCTCTCCTGATGGGGTTCAAGCTGACAACTATTTACAGTATGTGCAAAGTTAAAGGCCAGCTAACTCATGTGTACCAACTGGCTCAAACCATGGCTGCCAAAAGAAATCTGGCCAACAAAGAGCGGTATGATAAAAGGTGAAAGCACAGGAACTCCAGGAGGAGATCGGGTATGCTAAGAAATCTGGGACTGCATGGCAAACACAAGATTGCTGACAGATGGCACCATATCCCTCACATTGTAGTGGGCAAACTAGATGATCTGCCAGTGTACAAAGTAAGGCCTGAGAACAATTCAAAGATGTAAAACAATGCATAGAAATCATTTACTGCCCATTGGACAAATCCTGATTGAGTCTGAGCCCCAGAAGATGCCCCCTCTGGACCAGTGACTAGAGCTGCTGCTAAGAAAAGATCAAGGAAGTCTGCACCTACAGAAGCAGAGTTAAAGTGTTCCCCTGCACAAGTCCCAGTTGAGCATGACTGTCAGTCCATATCAGAAGACAGTGAGAGTGACTTTGAATACTATCCTTCTTACGAACTGAGTCAATTGTTTCGGGGCAATCTCTAGTCAATACTGGAGACAAAGCTGGGCCTTCTGGACTGTCTAAGCCCCCAGCTTCATCCCTGGAGCCAATGCTCCCAGAAAGTGAAGTGCAAAGCATCAGATCAGATGAAATGGAATCATTGTGCATGGTTGAACTGTTTGAGCTTGCAGGGGAGGAAATGATAGATTGGGGCAGACTGGTGATACACCGAACAAGAAGAGTATTTTGAGTGCCCGACAGTCCACTGCCAGTGTCCAAAGCTCTCCATGTGAGCCAAATGTTGTGGACTCAGAAACTGTAACTCCTGGAGCTGAAAGTGCCCCAAGTTCTAGCCTCTCTACCACCATGGAGACTCCTGACAAGTGAGGACAATGCTGAAAATGAGGCTCAGAGTGCAGAGACTGTAACAGTTCCCCTAGAAAGACTGGTCGAGCTGTAAAGCCTGTGGTGCACCTCAGTTATGATTCACTTGGGAGGCCTGTGGACTTGCCTCTCAATGTTGTCCATAAAGGAGTGTATGTGTCCCGAGCTCATTGCCCAAACTGAGGCGTCAGTGCTAACTCAAGTTACTTGTGTTGCCCTCTAAGTATGGTGCCCTTGCCCCATCCAGCCCCAAGGTAACTGATAGGAAGGGCCCTCTCTTAGGTTTCATGTACAAGAGGTAATAACTTGAGTTATGGTACAATGTGTATGTAATACTGTGTAAAGAGTGACGTACTGCAATGTTTCAGAAATGTGTTCTTGGTAAAATGATATATTGACTGATGATTACATTGTGAGCCTAATGCAAATGTATATGGTTGCAGTTAAAACTTATGGTACTTGCTTGACGCGACGCCAAGCTTTCCCAGGCTAGGAAGGTGTAACCTCTGCAAATGGGGGTTCCCAAAGACTTCCAGGAGCTTGCTTGAATGCTCCAAGCCTGAATGGTGTTTGGCATTTAAGCCATTTATCAGTGAGTGTTTTAGAGCCTCTGGTACTGTCTCTTTAAGAGCTGTCTGCTTGCAGACATAATTAGTTTGTATGGGGGACTGTGCTTCTCTGTTTGAGTACCACTCGAGCTGCTGCCAATTTACTCTATTTTGCAGTCACTAGGAGTGCAAAGGGAACCTATCTGAAAGATGTAACTGTTTGCCCGAAATCATGTAGAGTAATAATGAAATACAGTTTGTCTAACCTGCTTTCTTTGCAGTCAGAACTGTGTCTGCCTAGTTCCCCATTCTGGTTTTGAACTGCTGAACTGGACCAATCAGTGTGGGGTAAGCTAGCTCTAAAATGGTGCCTTGGACGAATCAGAACTTGGACTCATAATCTGAGCCAGCCACAAGAGGATTGCATGGGCAGTGACTCTGGGAGATGTAGTTTAGACTTAGGCGCCTTTTTGGACCAACAGCAGCAGTCTATTGTGAGTGACAGCCAATCCAGTCAAGAACTGGGAGGAACTCAAAGGAAGTGCCCGGTTTTGTCTGTTGGAGTTTCAGTTTTAGCTTTGGCAGTGAAGGGGAAAGAAACCCTGTGCTCCTTCAGTGCACAGTTTCAGTCAAAAAACGTGTGTAAGGCCCAGAGTTCCGGTCTGCAGCTTGTGTAACTGCTTGTTAGGACTGAATCTGTCCCTGTGAAAAGAATCAAAGGATCTCTGAAGAGTAGAAACCAGGCTCACCCTGTAGAAGACTGGAGAAATTGTTGAATTGCACTCGGTCTGTCAGGAACTGAATCTGCTGTGTGTTCTCCGGTATTGTGCAGTAATTGCGATCGGGATAGAGAAGCAGCCTGCCTGGTATAGTACTTTCTTTTACCATATAAATGTGTGAAGTCTCGTGGAGCTCAAGAGTATTCCTGCTGACGTTGAAGGACCCTATCTTGTTTGGAGGTCGTGAGTACTAATTCAGGGTCGCCTCCTGTTGAATTGCCACATTAAATCTAAATGGAATCACTGTACTGCTGACTGTTTAAACTAATTTTCTTTTCACTGTGTGAAGGGCCCTACCAGCTGCCATGGTTTGGACTAGCCACTAGGGCTTGGGTGCCCAGGGACAGTAACTGGTAGGGATAGGCCTGTGCACAGAGCCATAGGTAGATAGTAAAGTGATAAGCTAATTAACCTGATTTCCCCCTGTCCTTGTTATATCCCCCTAAATAAATCAGAGCTGCTTGTTTCAGCAAAGTTATACTGCCTGAGGTATTTGTCTGTGTTAAAGTACTGTACTGTGATTGTTGCACTGTATCTTATTTCACAGGAGGTCCCAGTGCCGGAACTAGTCCTGGGGGTAAGTGTATACGGTGAAGGTAATTCTGATATATTGTGTGGGCCACTAGTGGGAAGAAAGGGGGTTGCAGTGTCCCAGAGGGCTGTGACGCAAGGTTAACTATTGCAAACCCTGACCTCTGGGTGGAGGCACCCGCCATTGGATCCAGGCCCCTCAACCTGTTAGTGGCAAATCAGGCAGGGGTAGTAGCCCCTGGGATAGCGCCATCTAGGGGTTACATGTTGTTAAAATATTCAGCCTTTGCTAAGTGGATGGCCTTTGTGCACTTGTTTCAGAGCATGCGGCAGGTGATGTTGCCGCCTGGGAGGAGCGTAGATTTGTAATTTTGCCACGCCCTGTCATGGGCTTGTTGGCATGCTATTAGCTTGGATGAAATCCAGGGAAGGTGAGACCCTTGGACCATAGCACGGCGCAGGGGGGCATGTTTATCCCAGGCACTAAAGAAGGTTTTCTGGAAGTGCGTAAGGGCAGCATCCATGTTAGAGCATCTAAGGATGAGGTCCCAGTTAGAGTGAGCTATTTCTTCCAGGAGATGGGAGAGGCTTATAGTTTTATATGACCGTTGTAATATAAATTTGGGAGGGGATTTAACCCGGTATATTTTGAGGACCAAGTAGGTTAAATGATGGTCGCTAATGGAGTTAGGAAGGAGGCCAGAGCTGATGACACAGTGTGGATGGGAGGTAAGTGCCCAGTCAAGTAGGGAGTGGTTGCCGGTCTTATGGTTTGAGCTTGTAGGTTCCAGAATGGTTTGGGTAAGGTTGAGAGCAGATATCTCGGTACAGGTTTTGTTAAAAGCGGGGACTGGCCAGTTGTAGTTAAAGTCACCCATATCATAAAGTTCACCCGACTGGGCAAGAGACGTTAGTTAGCTTAGGAGGATGGTGACTGTTGAGGCTGGAGTGCCAGGGCAGCAATAAATACAATCCACAAAGATGGGAAGTGAGGAAGGAGGGGACAATTTCAGCATAAGCAGCTCATAGGCTTTGGGTTCAGCTTTTGTGAGAGTGACAGAAAAATGTAGGGCTGAGCTGGTGTAGATAGCCACTCCTCCACCTCTGGTGAGTCGGTCTTGCTGAGTGATAGTGAACCCTGGAATAGCTATGTCTGGGTCCAGGAGGTTTGGGTTTAGCCAGATCTCAGATACGATGATTATGTCAGGGGCATGGTGAGCAGCTAGAACCTGGAGCTGATTGAGCTTGGGGGCTAGGCTTCGAATGTTTAAGTGGATTAAACGTAATCCCCAGGGGAGGGAGCCAGAGCGAGTGTCAGTGGTGGCCTTAGCTGAGGGGTTAATCATGGGGTAGCTGTGACTGGGGGTTGGTGTTGGGTCGGGGTTAGGGTGTATATCCCCTGCAGCCAGAAGTAGTAGGGCAAGGATTAAGTGGTGACAAAGTATGTAGAGGCACCAAGATTTGGTCAAGCGCCACTTAGGGGAGGCATTAGGGCAGGCAGTGTAGAGAAAATGGGAACTGCTTTGGTAGACGGAAACCAGGAGGCAGCCATAGGAAAAGAGCGAGGTGGTGGGGCTCATAGGGAAGCAGGCCCAGGTAGTAGCTGGGAGAGATGCTGTGGACATTTGGGGGGCATTTGTAGGATGAATCCGTTCAGCGGAGGGTGGGGGATGCAGGGTAGCAACTTATAGGGGGTGTTAAAAGGGGTAGGAAAAATAGGAAGGAGGAGATCAAAAATAAGTATCTTACTGGCTGTGCCATTATGACAAGTGTTTGGTTGAGGGATAATGGATAAATAATGTCCCACATAGTGTGGGGAACAGTCTCGATGGGCTCTGGCCTTCTTCTTTTCTTTAATACCAAGTAATACCAAGTACAGGAGGCATAGATAGGCAGTGTAGAGAGAGGGAGAAGAGGAGTGGTCACGGGGAACGCTAGGAAGATAGCTGGGGAGAAGAGGGGAAGGGTGATACTTTTCAGTAACGGGACTGGAGCAGGTAGAAAGGGGCAGGGCGAGTAGTGTATTTAACAGGTGGCCTGGGAGGGGTGGTGGGGCGGGACAAAATAAGCTATGCTGTGAGAGTTAGTCCCCGGCTATCGGCCACCCCGGCAATCCGGCTAGAGAACTTCAAGCGGTGGGTTACAGCTTGGCTGGCTCGGGCAGAAAATCGCCCCAATCAGATGCTGATGGATGCTCGCCGGTCCAATCAGGGGCCACCAAATTGGTAGGCACACCAATCGGGGAGGCGCTGGAAGCTGGGCGGCTGTGGGAGTTTGGCGGTAGTTACCTGGCAGATTAGTCCGGGAAGCAGGACCAGGAAGGTGGGAGGAAAGAGTCCCTGTTCTCAGCGGTGGCAGCGCTGATGCCGCTAGGATCCGGGGCTGCCGCTCGGGGCGTGAGAGGAATCTGGGAGGGAAACAGGGAAAACAGAAAGATTAAATAGGCAGGTATTTGACTGGAAACAAAGGAAGACAGGCGGGAGCTCAAAGAGGGGATGGGGGTGCAAGTTCAGCACAAAGGACAAGAAATTAGCAATTCATGGAGGTAGAGATTTAGAGAGGCCAAAGTTTTAGGTGGGCGGGGGAGGGGGGCAGTCTTTGAGAAATTAACTTACTGCAGAGTTGGGGGGGAATGCAGAGAATATAGTTGGTGCCAGACAGCGCGTAAAAAAAGAGGGGATTGAGAGAACAGCCAGAGGGAAGATGGCAGGTTCTGCTTGGAAATAGAAGGAGATAACAACAGGAGCAGAAATAACACAGGGCAAGGCAGGATTAATTAATATGTTAGCTAGACTTACTGTAGCGAGTATAGGGGGATGCAGCTGACTACAAATTCTACAGAAAAGACTGTATCACTTCACTATAAGCTATACGGTATCTAGGACAATTAATTATATCCAACATATATAAGGTTTAGATTACAGCGCTTTTTATGCTAGGTAAAAATGGCTGCTAGAACAAACATTACACTGCAAAAATAAGCTATGCTGTGAGAGTTAGTCCCCGGCTATCGGCTGCCCCGGCAATCTGGCTGGAGGGCTCCAAGCGTCGGGTAGCAGCTTGGCTGGCTCGGGCAGAAAGGCGCCCCAATCAGATGCTGAGGGCTGCTCGCCGGTCCAATCAGGGGCCGCCAAATCTGTAGGCGCACCAGTCAGGGAGGTGCTGGAAGCTGGGCGGCTGTGGGAGTTTGGCGGTAGTTTCCTGGCAGATTAGTCCTGGAGGCAGGACCAGAAGGGTGGGAGGAAAGAGTCGATGTTCTCGGCAGCAGCGCACTGATACCACCAGGATCCGGGGGCACCGCTCGGGGTGTGAGAGGAATCTGGCAGATTAGTCCAGGAGGCAGGACCAGGAGGGCGGGAGGAAAGAGTCGATGTTGTTGGCTGCGGCAGCGGTATACAGAGGTATTGTGCCCCTGGCTGGTGGTCTGCAACAAAACTGTGGCAGCTGGTGGTTTTCATGGGATGCAAAGAGATCTATCTCTGGGGTGCCCCACCTTCTGAACACCTCCTCCAGTACCTGTCTGTTGAGAGCACATTAGTGATGATCTTGGTTGATTCGTCTTAAGGCATCTGCCATGGTATTGTCCTTGCCTGGTAGATGGACAGCCACTAGGGAGGCCCGAAGTGAGTAGACAGAGACCACACCTTCATAACCTCTGCTCACAAGGGGCTGGACCTTGTTCCTTCCTGTTTATGCAGTACATGGTGGTGGTATTGTCTGTTCTGACCTATACCACCTTTCCCCTGAATCAAGGATGCAAAGGTCTGGAGTGCTAGGAACACTGCCCTGAATCCAGCACATTTATGTGCTGGAGTAACTTTGCACTTGACCAAGTGCCATGTATGGTGTGTGCCCCTAGATGAGCTCCACAACCTAGTAGGGAAGCATCTGTATTGAGGGTTACTGATGGAGGTGGCTCTTGCTGGAAGGGGAATCCTACTCTGAGGTTGTCCCTTACTTGCCACCATTGAAGTGCCTGTATCAGAGTCTTTGTTACAGGTACCAGCTTTGCCAGTGAGTCCCTTCTTTGGCTCCAGTGTGTCCTGAGGTGGAACTGAATGTCCCTCATCTGGAACCTGGCTCCTAAGATTATACCTGTTGATGCAGCCATATGGCCTAAGAGCTGCAGGAACTGCCTTGCTGGCTTTGACCAGTGCAGGGTGAAAAACCCTACTATCTAAAGGATGTTGTTTACCCTGTCCTCGGGAAAAAATGCCCTTCCCTTCCCTTCCCTTCAGTGTGTCTAGTTCTGCCCCTATGAAGTGCAGAACCTGCACTGGTTACAGAACAGATTTCTTTAGGTTTAGCAAGAACCCCAGAGACTCTAGCAGGTACTGGGTTGTTCTTAGGGGGTATCACACCAATAAGGTGTAGTAATTACAGCATGAGCATTACCACATAGTGACATATGCACAAAGAAATAACAGCTAAATGAATGCCCTTGGGGCCAAAGTGAGGCCGAATGGCATTGCTGAGAACTGGTAGTGACCTGATGGGAGCCTGAACCTGAGGTGTTTTCTGTGAGACTCCCTTATGGAGATGTGAAAGTAAGCATCTTTTAAATCCAGTGATGCCAACCAGTCTCTTCTTGAAGATTAGCAGAATCACTGACAAGGTTACCATTTTGAATTATGGCTTTGCTAAGTGTCTTGTTTAGTAACCTTAGGTCTAGAATAGGCCACTACCCCCCATTTTTCTTTGTGGCGAGGAAGTATCTTGAGTAGAAACCTTTCCCCTTCTGTTGTGAGGTGACAGGTTCCACTGCCTTTAACAGTAGTTGATTTGCCACTTCCTCTTCTAGCAGCTTCCTCTCTGAATTTGAAGCTGGTCTGAACACTCTTGTTCTTAATGATGGCAAGGATTTGAAACTGAGGGACAAACCCTGACTCACTACCTCCAGGACCCACTTGTCTGTAGTAATGTTTTTCCAAGCCTGGAAGTAGTGAGTCAGCCTTCCCCCTACTGGAATGTGGGAGGCGGCCTTGGCAATTAGATCAGAGGTTCTGCTTAGACTGGGATTGGGCCTGCCTAGTCTTTGACCCACACCTTGACCCCCATTCTGCCTCTTCCTCTGAGGTACCCTGTTTGCTGAGGGTACTGCTGGTACTGCTGACAGCCTGTGCTTGGAAGAAAGGCTGGTGTAACCATCCCTACCCTTGCCTTCTCTACTGTAAAGCCTACTGGAAGGTGAGGGTTTCTCCTTGGCTGAATTGCTTTTATAGGCAGCTTTGTACTCATCCACCTTTTTCATGTAGGCTTCTGTCTTGTCCCCAAGCATATAGTTATTCTCCATAGGGAAATCCATGGTCTTTGTCTTCAGTATCCTGTGTGATATTGGTGGCTCTGAGCCATGAAAATCTCCTGAGAGACACTGCGAGAGCCAGCCGCCTGGCAGCAGTATCATTAGCATCTGGTGCCATTTGCAATTGATATTCAGTAGCTTCTAGTCCAAATCTAGCAGATTCAGCCAGGTCAGCTGATAATCCAGAGGGAGCCTTATCAGCCACGGCCAACACTGACTGCCACAGAGATGTCTGATACCGGGCAGCATAGGCCATATAATTAGCTTGCCTAATAGATAAAGAAGCCAACAGGTAGCCCTTCTTGGCCATACTGTTGATTTTTCTAGAGGCCTTCTCAGGTGGGTGCGATGATAAAGATACTTTTGCCCTATCCCAGGCTGCCGTCTGCACAACTTCCTGATGGTCAGGATAGGTAAACAAGAATTTAGCCTCTTTTCTGTCCAACTGATACTTCTTATCAGCCCTTTTGTCAAGGGGTGGTACAGAGTTTGGGGTTTGCAGTATCAAACTGTCCTTTTTGAAGAATTTGTTCATGGAGAGCAACAGTTTCTTTGTTGGGGTAAGCCCCATAAGTTTAGGGAATTCCACCTTATCTTCATCTCCTGCCACTTCATTAGTAGCAATATCAAGTGCATCCACCATATTCCTCACAAAAGAAAAATGTGAGGAAAAATCCTCAGAAGCCCTTGGTGGGGATTCAAACTCCTGAGCTGGGGATACCTTAGACTCAATAGGTTCCCTATCATCCTCTTCAAAGTCTTCACATTCCTCACAATCCTGAAATTCAGGAAGAGAGGGTTAAACCAAAGCCACCAGTTGCTGAATTGAGGATTGACCCGGTGTCTGTGGAGCAGGAACCGGTAAAATCCGCTGGAAAGCCCGAATAACCTTAAACGCCTGAACTATGGCCTCAGGATTAGGCATCTCACCTTTTCCACCAGATGTCCCCTTTTGCATTCCAGCAGGGGGTTCTGTGTGTTTTGTCTTTTTTAATTTCTTGGCCAGAACCAGTGTTTCAACCAGTTCACTGGTTTGTTTACCTTGTGAAGATTCACCCTTGTCAGGGGTGGTTGGCTTTGGTTTAGCGATTTCACCCACGTTCCTAGATGGAGTAGGCTGGTCAGAGCAGTTATCTGTCTATGTTGTTACCAAAGCCAACTTCTTCTTAAGTCTTTCCATCCATTTTTCAATGATTTTTGAAGTTTAAGACTTGCAAAGTTCACAATCAGATGTAAAGTGAGATTCACAAAGACAGACAATACACTGATCATGTTCATCTGCCTTGGCAAAAACCTCCTCACACTGTGCGCAATTTCTAAAGCCCAGTTTTCTTCTTTGATTTTTCTGACATTTTAGTTAAATGCAAACCAACAGTAACCACAAAACAATTTTTTTTGCAGTTTAACTCATTTACATGACTGCAGTTAAATCCTATTAGGAATTGTGATCATGATCCAAAAAAGGACCAAAAATATCGGTTCAGACAGAAAAAACTAAACTAACTAATAAACTAAACTAACTAACACAATAACAAAGACAAATGAAAAAAAACAACTAATGGATGACCTGACTGGGAATGGGATCAGAGCAGTGCAAGAGGAGTTTGTGGAGTTGGAGAGGGGTATTAGATGAGTAGCACGTACAGAAACCTTCTCAGAGGTGCAGCCTGTCTATGGCATGGGTGAGGCTAGGGTACTCCACATCGTGGGATTCAATGAATGGTTGAAAAACTGATAAGGAGCTCAGGGTTTTGGCTTCATTGGGGACTGGGGGTCCACCTGGAGGGAACCAGGATAATAGGTGATAGGTTTAAATGCTTCATTGGCTATCATTTAAACTAGCCAAAGCGGAGGCACTGAAAAGGGGCAGGGAAATCCCAGCCTCCTCCCACAAAACAGGGTAATTAGTGAGGTAAACACCAAGGTAGAGAAGTCAATGGGGAGCAGGACAGGGGTAAATGGAGAAAAAGGCAAAGGCAGTAAAGACAGGGATGTGGCTAAAAGGGGTAAGGCCATCAAAAAATGGAGGGTGATGAGTACCAATGCCCATAGTCTGGGTAACAAGCTGCCTGAACTAGTGGCCTTGATGGAAGAGGGTTGCCTGGATATTGTGGCAGTCACAGAAACATGGTAGATAGAGAACCATGACTGGGATGTCAACATACCAGGGTATGCTATCTACAGGAGGGACAGGCAGGGTAAAAGAGGATGTGGAAGAGCTCTCTATGTAAGGGAAGGGGTTAAAACAATGGGACTAAAGGGAAAATGGGGAGGAGAAGAGGCACTGTGGGTCACCCTGGAGACAGGAAATTGCATCACAATCCGCATGGGGGCTGTATACAGACCCCCATCTCAGGGGGAGGTTGTGGACAGGGAAATGGCAGAACGCATCCTTAGAATGGAAGAAAAAGGGGAGATATTGTTGATGGGGACCTGAATATGCTAGATGTCAACTGGAGCACCTTTGCTGCAGCCACATCCAAGAGCAGGGTCATTCTTGATGCCCTACAGGGGGCATGCCTCAGACAGCTAGTGTTGGAACCCACTCGGGCTAGAGCAATCTTAAACCTGGTACTTTCAAATGGGGATGGAGAGAGGATCTCAGATTTGGAAGTGGGTAGCCATCTGGGAAGAAGCGACCACCAAACAGTGTGGTTCACGATAAACATAGCCGTACAGTCAAGCCATACAAAAGCAAGGGTATTGGAGTTTAGGAGGGCTGACTTTGGGAAAATAGGAGAGTGCTTCAGAAAAGCACTAGCAAACAGGCAAGCAGGAGGTGTGGAGGAACAATGGGGAAATGTTAAAAACAGCCATCACAGAGGCAACAAGCCTTTGTGTGAAGCAAATCAACAAGACAAAATGAAGGAAAAAAACACCATGGTTCTCAAAAGAGGTAGTGGGCAAGGTTAGGGAGCAAAAGGTAGCATTCAGTAAGTATAAGGAAACACAGAAGAAGCAGGAAAGATAACTATACCAGTTAAGGCAGAAGGAAGAGGGAAAGGCAGTCAGAATAGCAAAGGCCCAACTCCAGGAAAAGATAACCAACTCAGTTAAGAAGAGGGATAAAACCTTTTATAGGTACATAAGAGAGTGAAGAAAGACCAAGAGAGGGACATTGAGGTTTAATAAAGAGAAGGAGATGGGCAGAGGGTGACAGTGAAAAAGCAGGGATACTGAATGAATACTTCTGTTCAGTATTCACAAACCAAGAGGAAGGGGAGGTACCTAAACCAAACAATAGAAGCACTCTGGATATGGGATTCAATACCACTTCATTCACAGAAGAAACGGTCCTGAAAGAACTCCTAAAACTGAAGGTGGACAAAGCAACGGGGCCTGATGGGATTCATCCCAGAAGTCTAAAAGAACTAAGGGGAGAACTAGTGACACCACTGACTAACCTTTTTAACAAATCATGGGAGGATGGTGTGGTACCTGAGGACTGGAGGAAGGCAGATGTGATTCCCCTTCACAAAAGTGGGAGCAAGACAGAGGCAGAAAACTACAGACCTGTTAGTTTGTCCTCAGTGGTAGAGAAAATGATGGAATCAATTCTGAAGGAAAGAACTGTTAAGTACCTAGAGGCCAGTGGGGCACAGGACCCAAGGCAGAATGGATTCACAGCAGGAAGGTCATGTCAAATGAATCTAATCGATTTCTTTGACTAGGTGACCAAAGTAGTAGATATGGGAGGGGCTGTGGACATGGCCTACCTAGACTTTAGCAAGGCATTTGACACAGTCCCACACAAAAGATTAATAAACAAGTTAGCCAGACTGGGAGTGTGTCCCAGGGTGGTAGCCTGGGTAAAACATTGGCTGGACAACAGGACACAGAGGGTTGTAGTAAATGGAGTCCACTCCGAAGAAAGGGGGTTACTAGTGGGGTACTGCAGGGTTCAGTACTGGGACCGGTCCTTTTTAATGTCTTTATACGTGACATTGCAGAGGGACTGGAAGGGAAAGTAAGCCTCTTTGCAGACGACACAAAGATCTGCAACAGGGTTGATACACAAGGTGGGGTGGAAAGGATGAGAAGTGACTTGGCAATGTTGGAGGAATGGTCAAAAATATGGCAGCTTAAATTCAATGCAAAAAAGTGCAAAGTAATGCACCTGGGAAACAATAACCCAAGGGAAGAGTATACAATGTGGGGGGAGGTACTAACAACAAAAGTGGAAAGGGACCTGGGGGTAGTCATATCAGATGACCTAAAGGTAGGCAACCAATGTAAGAAGGCAGTAAGGAGGGCTGCCGGGATAATGGGATGCATAGGGAGAGGCATCACCAGTAAAAAACAGGAAGTCATCATCCCTCTGTACAGACAGTTGGTGAGACCCCATATGGAGTACTGCGTCCAGTTCTGGAGGCCCCATCTCTGCAAGGACATAGACAGGATAGAGGCAGTTCAGAGAAGGCAACTAAAATGGTGCAGGGTCTGTACCAGAAGCCATACAAAGAGAGACTAAAGGAGCTTAATATGTATACTTAGAGGAAAGGAGGGAGACGGGGGGCATGATAGAAACATTTAAGTACCTCAAGGGAATCAACAAAGTCCAAGAGGGTAGCATCTTTCCCAAAAGGAGAGGTGCAAGAACAAGGGGGCACAATTTGAAGACAGAGGGGGGATGGCTCAGGGGCAATGTAAGGAAGTATTTTTTCACAAAGAGGGTGGTGGATGCATGGAACGGCCTTCCTGAGGAGGTTGTGAGGTCAAAAACAGTGGGGGAATTCAAGAATACCTGGGACAGACATAAAGCAATTCTTGTGGGGGGTAGGAGGAAGTAGGCTGTTGGTTCAATAGGATCTGTGACTCATCCAATAGGTAGGGAAATGGGCAGACTGGGTGGGCCTAGCAGTCCTTATCTGCCATCAAAGCCTATGTTTCTATTAAACGCCAGTTCCTCAGCGGTTATCAGGAACTGAGAGGAACCGCTAAACAAAAACATTTCTTCACTAAATAAATTAGCACTAACTTTAAAAACAGATAATAAAGGCAGCAAATGAAAAGCAAACTTAAAGATACTTAAATTATCTTGAAGTGACACTACAGAAGATTCACGACTGTGAGGAGGAATCTCCGAGGCATCTTGACTTTGCAGGCAGAGAATGAAATCTGAGGTGCTACAGAATGCAGCAGTTACTAAGGGCAGCATTTGAATAGTGGCACGAGCCAATGATGGGTCCCATCATTTACATATCGTTCCATTCTCTGAGTAGTTCTACTCCGAAGGCTGACTGCAAGAGTTAAGAATATTGAAGAATTCCTGGGATTAGAAAAAACAAGATACTCACCTGTAACTGTAATTTTAGGAATGGTATATGGTGTTCATCCACACTACTGGCAAAATTCCTTTCCCTTTAAGACTTGCCTGAAGGTCTTTAAACTGGCTCCTCCCACTCATCCAGGTTGTAGCCTCCTCGGCACTGCCCCATGATGTCAGATCTGACCCATTGAAAGGCAGACCAGCGTAACACTTGCTAGGAGAGGTCAGGTGGGTCATGTGGAGGTACACCATATACCACTCCTAGAACTACAGTTACAGGTGAGTAACTTGTTTTTCTAGAGGTGTGGATATGATGTATTTATCCATACTATTGGCAGCCTCCTAGCAGTTCTCCAGGAGGAGGGGGCAAGGGGCACTCCCCCTATTTAGGGAACAGAGAATGGAGAACTGAGGACATAAACCAGCATACAGGCATGACTCAAGGTCAATGTGGTGAAGAGATGAAGGTGTGTGCTGACTTCCAGGTAGCAGCCCTGCACATCTCCTGGATAGAGACATCCCTGGAAGCAGCCATCGAGGCAGTGGTATGTCTGGTGGAATGAGCCCTAAGCCCTACGGGAGGCCCTCTACCAGCCAACCTGTAGTGGAGGTCAATGCAGCAGACTGTGCATCTGCCAATCATCTGTTTAGCTGCTGGGCTGCTAGGTGTGGCTTCAGTGTAGGTGACAAACAGCTGGTGAACCTCTCCCCAAACTCCATCCCTGCGGCGCTCCTTATAGTAGGTAAGTGCTTGCCTCAGGTCCAGAGCATGGAGCCTGTGCTTGGACTCTGAGGTGTGGTTGGTGAAGTACACCGGGAGATTGATCACTTGGTTCAGGTGAAACTCTGAGACAGCCTTTGGAAGGAACTTTGGGTTGAGGTAAAGGCCAACCTTGTCCCTGTGAAAGACCAGGTAAGAAGACTCCACCGACAATGTCTGGAGTGCACTGATCCTTCTGGCGGATGTGATGGCCACCAAGAAACTGTCTTCCATGACAGGTGTGACATCTCACACCTGTGCATCAATTCAAATGGTTTGCCAATGAGCATCACCAACACCAGCAACAGGTCCCAAGGTGGCAGTGATTCACGCACCAGAGGGGAAATGTGGCCAATGCCCTTAAAGATGCACCCGATCACCTTCTCCTGTGCCACCGTCGGCATACCAGCCCACGTTCAGTAAGCAGAGATGGCTGCCAAATGCACCTTGAGGGTTGTCAACCGAAGGCCCAACTGAGAAATGTACCTGATAGGTAATCGAGGATGCTAGCCACAGGACAGGAGAGGGCGTCATGTTCCTTGTCAAGTCATCAAATGGAGAATCTCTTCCATTTAAAGGCATAGCATCAGTGAGTTGACTCCTTCTGAGAGGCCTCCACAACGTGGAGCACCATGTTGGGAGAAACCCAAAGCCTGAAACTCTAGTTGGTCAGGAAACAGGCTATCAGGTGCAGGAATTGAAGGTCCAGGTGGGGAACCTTCCCCTGAGGGCACGAAAGCAGGTCCAGGTGAAGTGGCAGACACCATGGAGGCCTGCTGCTCAGGCTGAGGAGACTGGGGTACAAGAACAAGCAGAGCCTGTTGGGAGCCACCAGAATCATCCATGTCTTGTCCCTCTGAACTTTGATCAGGACCCTGTGAATCAGAGGAAAGGGAGGGAAGGCGCAGAGGAGCCCCAGGGTCCAGAGCTTAGTGAAGGTATTCCCCTGCAGCATTACCTATTTATGGTGGCAGACACAAAACAGCCTCAGTTTGGCATTCTCCCAGGAGGTAAACAGGTCCACCTGTGGGGTGCCCCACTGGGAGAAGAGACCGTCAACTACCTCCTGGTGAAGGATTTACTCATGAGATGCCTCGCCCACATAGCTGAGGGTGTCCATAAGCTGACTGGCCACATGAATGACCAGCAGGTCCACCCTGAGGCTGAGCATGAGGGTCCAGATGCAGAGAGCTCCCCGGCACAGAGGCTGGGAATGCGTCCCGCCCAGCTTGTTGAGGTAGTACATGGTCGTCATGTTGTCTGTCTGGACCTGGATGACCTGATCTGGGAGATGTGGAGCAAAGACTGTCAGGCCAGGCAAAAAGCCTAAAGCTCCAGCAGGTTACATAAGAACATAAGAAAAACGTTGGCAGATGGGGACCGTGTGATCCATCTAGTCTGCCCTAGAAACTACCCCCCCATGCAGCCTTTGTCCTACCTTGTCACATAGAAACATTGAATCTGACGGCAGATGAGAACCGCTTGGCCCACCCAGTCTGCCCATTTCCCTACCTATTGGATGAGTTACAGATCCTATTGAACCAACAGCCTACTTCCTCCTACCCCCCACAAGAATTGCTTTATGTCTGTCCCAGGTATTCTTGAATTCTCCCACTGTTTTTGACCGCACAACCTCCTCAGGAAGGCCGTTCCATGCATCCACCACCCTCTTTGTGAAAAAATACTTCCTTACATTGCCCCTGAGCCATCCCCCCTCTGTCTTCAAATTGTGCCCCCTTGTTCTTGCACCTCTCCTTTTCGGAAAGATGCTACCCTCTTGGACTTTGTTGATTCCCTTGAGGTACTTAAATGTTTCTATCATGCCCCCCGTCTCCCTCCTTTCCTCTAAGTATACATATTAAGCTCCTTTAGTCTCTCTTTGTATGGCTTCTGGTGCAGACCCTGCACCATTTTAGTTGCCTTCTCTGAACTGCCTCTATCCTGTCTATGTCCTTGCAGAGATGGGGCCTCCAGAACTGGATGCAGTACTCCATATGGGGTCTCACCAACTGTCTGTACAGAGGGATGATGACTTCCTGTTTTTTACTGGTGATGCCTCTCCCTATGCATCCCATTATCCCTGCAGCCCTCCTTACTGCCTTCTCACATTGGTTGCCTACCTTTAGGTCATCTGATATGACTACCCCCAGGTCCCTTTCCACTTTTGTTGTTAGTACCTCCCCCCACATTGTGTACTCTTCCCCTGGGTTATTGTTTCCCAGGTGCATTACTTTGCACTTTTTTGCATTGAATTTAAGCTGCCATATTTTTGACCATTCCTCCAACATTGCCAAGTCACTTCTCATCCTTTCCACCCCACCTTGTGTATCAACCCTGTTGCAGATCTTTGTGTCATCTGCAAAGAGGCTTACTTTCCCTTCCAGTCCCTCTGCAATGTCACGTATAAAGACATTAAAAAGGACCGGTCCCAGTACTGAACCCTGCAGTACCCCACTAGTAACCCCCTTTCTTCGGAGTGGACTCCATTTACTACAACCCTCTGCGTCCTGTTGTCCAGCCAATGTTTTATCCAGGCTACCACCCTGGGACACACTCCCAGTCTGGCTAACTTGTTTATTAATCTTTTGTGTGGGACTGTGTCAAATGCCTTGCTAAAGTCTAGGTAGGCCATGTCCACAGCCCCTTCCTGGTCTACTACTTTGGTCACCCAGTCAAAGAAATCAATTAGATTTGTTTAACATGAGCTTCCTGCTGTGAATCCATGCTGTCTTGGGTCCTGTGCCTCACTGGCCTCTAGGTACTCAACAATTCTTTCCTTCAGAATTGATTCCATCATTTTTCCTACCACTGAGGTCAAACTGACAGGTCTGTAGTTTCCTGCCTCTGTCTTGCTCCCACTTTTGTGAAGGGGAATCACATCCACCCTTCTCCAGTCCTCAGGTACCACACCATCCACCCATGATTTATTAAAAAGGGTAGTAAGTGGTGTTACTAGTTCTTCCCTTAGTTCTTTTAGAATTCTGGGGTGAATTCCATCAAGCCCCATTGCTTTATCCGCCTTCAGTTTTAAGAGTTCTTTCAGAACCCTTTCTTCTGTGAAAGGACTAATATCAACCCCTCTATCCAGAGTGCTTCTATTGACTGGATTAGGTCTCTTCCCCTGCTTTTCCATTGTGAATACTGAGCAGAAATATTCATCCCTGCTTTTTCACTGTCACTGTCTGCTCAACCACCTTCCTCTTTATTCAGCCTCAGTATCCCTGCCTTCATCTTTCTTTGCTCCCTAATGTACCTATAAAAAGGTTTTATCCCCCTTCTTAGTCGAGTTGGCTATCTTTTCCTCAGTTTGGGCCTTTGTTATTCTGACTGCCTTCCCCACTTCCTTCTGCTTTAACTGATACAGTTCTCTGTCCTGCTCCTTCTGTGTTTCCTTATACTTCCTGAATGCTATCTTTTTCTCCCTTACCTTCTCCGCCACTTCTTTTGAGAACCATAGTGTTTTTTTTTCTTTCATTTTGATTTATTTATTTACTTCACACAAAGGCTTGTTGCCTCTGTGATGGCAGTTTTGATGTTTCCCCATTGTTGCTCCACCCCACCTTCTTGCCTGTTTACTAGTGCTTTTCTGAGGCACTCTCCCATTTTGACAAAATCAGCCCTCCTGAAGTCCAGTACCTTCACTTTTGTGTGGCTTGACTCTACAGCTAAGTTTATCGTGAACCACACTGTTTGGTGGTTGCTTGTTTCCAGATGACTACCCACTTCAAGATCAGAGATCCTCTTTCCTTCCCTATTTGAGAGTACCAGGTCTAAGACTGCTCCCTCCCAAGTGGGTTCCAAAACTAGCTGTCTGAGGCATGCCCCCCATAGGGCATTGAGAATGGCCCTGCTCTTGGATGTGGCTGCAGCAAAAGGTGCTCCAGTTAACATCTGGCATATTCAGGTCCCCCATCAGCAATATCTCACCTTTCTCTGCCATCCCAAGGATGCCTTCTATCATTTCCTTGTCCATTTCCACCCCCAGAGACAGGGGTCTGTATACAACCCCTGTGCAGATTGTGGAGTCATTTCCAGTCTCCAGGGTGACCCACAGTGCCTCCTCTCCTCCCTGTTCACCCTTTAGTTCCATTGCTATGATCCCTTCCCTTACATAGAGAGTTACTCCTCCTCCTCTTCTTCTTCCCTCCCTGTCCCTCCAGTAGATTGTGTACCCTGGTATGTTGACATCTCAGTCATGGTTCTCTGTGTACCATGTTTCTGTGACTGCCACGATATCCAGGCATCCCTCTTCCATCAAGGCCACCATTTCGGGGAGCTTTTTACCTAGACTATGGACATTGGTACTCATTACCCTCCATTTTTGTCTGGCTTTAATTCTTTTTGCCCCATCCCTGTCCTTACTGTCTTTGTCTTTTTATCCATTTACCCCTGCCCTTATCCCTATCGACTGCTCTATCTTGGTGTTTACCTCACTAACTACCCTGACTTTTTTGGGGGGACTAGGATTTCCCTGCTCCTTTTCAGTGCCTCCCCCTTTGGCTAGTTTAAATGCTTGTCAATGAAGCATTTAAACCTATCATCTAGGATCCTGGTTTCCCTCCAGGATAGATGCAGACCATTGCACTTGTATAGGCCTGCATCCCTCCAGGTGGAGCCCCAGTCCCCAGTGAAGCCAAATCCCAGAGCTCTGCACCAGTTTTTCAACCAGTCATTGAATCCCATGGTGCGGAGTACCCCAGCCTCATCCATGCCATAGACAGGTAGCACTTCCGAGAAAGTTACCTTGTGTACTACTTGTCTAAGGTTCCTCCCCAACTCCACAAACTCCTGTTGCACTGCTCTGATCCCATTCTCAGCCAGATCATTTGTCCCTAGGTGGATAATGACATCCAGCTCATGCCCCCTTTCAGCTACTTCCATGATCCAGAGGATTCATTTCCTGTCCCTTCAAGCCATGGCACTGGGCAGGCACCTTACCTTCCTTTCCCTTCCCTTCCCCAGTTCTACCCTCCCTAACAATCAAGTCCCCTACCAGGAGTTGTTTCATTCCCCTGTGGGGTCCTGTGCCACCCTCTTGTTGGTCTCCATTGTGGAGGTTCCCAGCATCCTCCTTGGTCTCTACTGCAGGTGCCTCCATAGAGGAACCATGCTCCGCTAGAGTGGTGAATGAATTGTGGAGAGGCACAACTGGAGGAATGCGCCTCTGTTCCACCACCCTCACCCTCCCTGAGCCCACCATGATCCAACCACTTCTCTTTCTTGGCAACCTCTGAGGTAGTGGTGGTGGCCTGAGTGGTCCCTGGGTGGGGGAGCATGTTTTCCGAATCATTGCCAGGTCAGCATGGAGACGAGCAACCTCCTCCCTCAGACCAGAGAGGTGCCTGCAAATAGGGCAGCAATGCAGTTTCCAGAATGTCTCCTGGAAGACGTCTGCTCGACAGCCACTACATTGCACCACTCCGCACATGTCTGTGTCCCTTCCTGTTACAGATGCTTTTCTTTTGTTGTTTTTTTTTGTTCTTGTTTTAGTGTGTGCAAGCTTGTGAGTGGCTCTACCCCTATTCAGTGTGCTGTGCCTTTAAGGATATGAACAGGTGTATGTTGTTAGCAGTTTTGGGGAAGTGATGTCAGAACCCCTGCTATAAAGGAAATAATGTGCTTGGGGCGAGTGGGTGAGGGAAGGGTGGGAGGGAGTTAACCTATGCCATCCAGAAACAATCAACTACAACTCTTACCCTCCACCCCAGGTAGTGCCTTCCTTCCTTTCAGACACCTATTTCACAGAGGTTAAGTACCAGGTCTAGTCACAAATGACTGCAAATATCTCCCAGCTACAGTTCCTCCCTGGCAAATTAAAGTTTAAACTAAGACAAGTCCAAGAACAGAATCAATACTAGTTACTTACACAGGTCCAAAAAGTAATAATTCAGTTCAGTGTAGTCTAGAAAATAACCTCCTTGATTTAAGGAATCTCTCACTGCTTTCACCCTGTCCTTTATGTCTGTCCCATGTGAGTTTAAACTCCCTGACTGTCTTTGATGCTACCACCTCCTGGGGTAGGCCCTCTCATATGTGCTGCCATGGTCTGTTGAAATAGACTGCCTGTCTGAGCTGCGTTAAATCCCCTCACGTACTTAAATGTTTCAATCATGTCCACTCCGTTTCTTCTCTGCTCATGGGAGTATAGGTTCAACTCCCTGAGTCTTGCTTCATATGACTTGTAATGCAGTCTGTACACCACCTTAGTAGCCCTTCTCTGCACTGTTTCTAAATGGTCGATGTCCTTCTTAGGTATGGTCTCCGGAAGTGAACGCAGTACTCCAAGTGTGGCCTCACCAAGGACCTGTAGAGGGGAATGATAACCTCCCTCTTTCTACTGGAAATACCTCTACTTACAGTATACATCCAAGGTTGTCACCCACTTTCTGTGCTGCTTTCTCACATTGTCTTCCTACCTTTAATTCATCAGTGATGATTATGCTGAGATCTCACTCCGTTTGTGTTATCTCAAGTTGATGTCCTCCCAGTGTGTACTTTTTTCCAGGGTTCTTCTTTCCCAAGTGCATTACCTTACACTTTTTGGTGTTAAATTGTAGCTGCCAGTGCCTGGACCAGTCCTCTATCCTTCTAAGGTCAGCTTCCATGTTGTCTGCTCCTTTCCTTGTGTCCACTCTGTTGCAGAGTTTTGTACCATCTGTGGCCAGGCAAACCTTCCCTTTTAGTCCATTCACTATGTCTGCTATAAATATGTTAAATAGTATCGGTCCCAGTACCGATCCCTGTGGGATGCCACTGGTCACCCTACCCTCCCTTGACAATGATCAGTTGACTCGCACTCTCTGGGTCCTATCGTTCAGTCAGTTACTGATCCAGCTGACCATCTTCTGGCCAACTCCCATATGTTCCAGCTTGTTGGTTAGCCTTCTGTGAGGGACGTTGTTAAAGGCCTTGCTGAAATCTAGGTATACAATGTCCACTGCCCTTCCCTGATCCAATGTTCTGGTGACTCAGTCAAAGAAGTCGATCAAGTTGGTTTGACAAGCGTGTCCTGCTGTGAAGTCATGTTGTTTTGGATCCATTTTTCCAGTATCTGTTAGGTACACCGCTATCCTTTTAGTAGTGACTCCATCATTTTCCCCACAACTGGGGTCAAACTGACAGGGCAGTAATTTCCTGACTTTTCCTTGTTTCCACTGTTGTGTAAGGGCACAACGGTTGCCTGTTTCCAGTCCTGAGGTATTTTCCCACTGTCTAGTGACTTGTTGAAGAGCTCAGCCAGCGGTGCAGCCAGTTCTTCTCTGAGCTCCTTCAGTATCCTAGGGTTTATGCTGTCCGGTCCCATGGCTTTTTCCACTTTCAGTTTATTAAGCTGTTTTAGGACTCTCTCCCTTGTGTAAGGGCTAATATCGGCTCCTTGAATGTCTTCCGTTGTCCAGCACAGTGTGGGACCTTTGCCATTGTCTTCTATGGTGAAGACACAGCAAAATAACTTGTTTAGCACCTCTGTGTTGTCCTCATAACTCTCTACCATCTTACCTTCCTTGGTTGCTAGTTGGACTATTCCTCCCTTAGTTTTCTTTTTTCTCTTATGTATCTATAGAAGGTTTTGTCTCCCTCCTTAACACCTTGTGCTATTTTCTCTTCCATCTGTGCTCTTGCCCTTCTAACAGCTTCCCCTGCCTCCTTTAATTTGTTCTTGTATTCTTCCATGTCTGCTTCATGTTTTGTTTTCTTGAATTGTGTAAAAGTATTTTTTTCTCTTTGATTTTGGATGCTACTCTACTTTGTGAGAGAACTAGAGAGGTATTTTCCTTCTTTTGGACTTGTTGATCTAAGCAGCCTTCAGAGTATTCCAGCAGTCTTCTACATCTCCTGTGATTCCTCCTTCTAGCATGGATGAGATCATAGTTCTCATTTTGGGGAAGTTGGTTCTAGTACCTTGATTTTGGTGTGGCTATTTTTCTCCATATTGTTCACAGTAAAATAGATTGACCTGTGATCACTGGTCCCTACATTGGCTCCCACCTCTGCTTCTGGGATCCTTGTGCTGTTTGTCAGCACTAGATCCAATATTGCTTTGTCTCTGGTTGGTGAGTTCACCAGTTGATGCTAACCTGCTCCCCTTAGTGCAAAAAGGAACTCTTGCTCCTGTCTGAGGATGCTGTGTATGAGGACCAATCCACATCTGATAGATTAAAGTTCCCCACCAGCAACAACTCGTCTCTTGTCTACATCGGCCTCCTGGGATGGAGGTCTGTATAGGACTCCTACCCAGATAGGGGTTTTTGTCCCCGGCTCCTAGTGTAACCCAAAGGGCCTCTGCTTTACTGTGTTTTCCCTGGATTTCTGTTGCGTATATGTCATCTCTGACATATGATGTCACCACCCCCCTCCTTTCTTTCCCTTGCAATCTTTCTGGAATAGTGCATACCCTGGGATGGTGACATCCCAGGAGTGGCTCCCTAGTGAACCATGTTTCCATAACAGTGACCCAGTCTAATTGTGCATCTGCCATTATGGCTGTGAGAACAGGGATTTTGTTTGACAGACTATGAGCACTGACACACACTGCCTTCCATCCCCTTCTGTTTTGGTCATTTGCATTTTAATATGCTTTGGCTGTGTAATTTTGTTGAAATGCTTGGTCTGAGTATGTTTGGTGCAATGTTTGGTCCAAGTATGATTGGCACATACTTGTGCTGAACTAGTTGGTGATGGGGAAGGGGCATTTGGCAAACCTTTTTGTGCTGGGGTGCCTGTGCCAACCCTCCCAACCCCCCCATCCACTAGTTGAACTGACTGATGTGAACATCAAATCTTTGCTCTAGTGCTCGGGTCCCCTCCTTTGAGAGGTGTAGGCCATCAAATTTAAAGAACTCTGATTGAGGAGCATGTTGGACCATGCCCCACTCTGTAAATGAAGTCCTTAGTAAAAAGTGTGCTGCAGTTCAAGAGGTTCATAGTGGCCTTTATTTCTCTGTTTAAGTTCCTGGCAAGAGAAGTAGATTGCCTAGAAGTAATCTTCAGATGAAAGAAAAGGGATTCCTGCTATTTCGCTGGGGTGTGTATCTGCTCAGCGGGGGTGGGGTAGGGGTAGCTGTTTTCCTGAACTGTTATGGATGACAGGAATATATGGACAACTAGAGGTAGAGGCTGTGAGTGGATCAAAAAATGTATGTACAGGTATATATATATATATATATATATATATATATATATATATATATATATCAGTGGTCGATCAGTGAAGCTCAGCAGACAGAAAGGCAAGGGGCTGGACCGTACTTGGCGTATGCCTCCTAGGGTTGCCCTTTGTGTCTGAGCTGTTGCTTTTGGTTGTTTCTAGCTGACAGTTTTCTACTAGCCGACCACTATTTCAGTAGTGGGTACAGCAGTCGTTGAAGATCAGTGAAACTCAGCAGACAGTAAAGCTAGAGGCTGGACCACTCTTGGCATATGCTTCCTAGGGGTGCCCTTTGTGTCTGAGCTGTTGCTTCCAGCTGAGAGCTTTCTATTAGCCACGTACAAATGCTGATTTACATACAATGGTCAGAAATTCTGGGTAAGTGTTCCAACAGCTGCTTATGCTGAGAGAGCAGCCGCTGTCTGGGTCTCATCAGAGCGAGAGAGGAGAAAGCTGCCTTAGTTGAGAAAGGAGCCAGGACTGTGCACTCCAAGGAGGATTCAGGTAGAACCACTGTCAAGGAATCCCTGCTTCTGCACCTGTCGGAGTCTGTCTTCACTCAGTGATTGATCTCTCTCCCAGCTGGTTCAGATCAGAGAAGCTCAGCAGACAGTAAGGCTAGGGGCTGGACCGCACTTGGCATATGCCTCCTAGGGTTGCCCTTTGTATCTGAGCTGTTGCCTCCACAAACAGGCCAGGGGGATGGCAACAGGTCAGACATCAAACTCCTCAGGGGACCAGAGGCCATGGACCCTGTGGATACCCCAGCCCATCAGGGATGCTTCGGTCATGAGAGTGACTGTTGGCTCTGGGTGGACAAAAGGGACTCCTTCCTGTAGATGTTCCAGGACCAACCACCAATGGATGGCATCCACATCTGCTGGGTCACTGTGATCAGCTGGTCAAGGTGGCCCAGATGCTGAGATAACTGATGGACCAGCCACCACTGTAGGGAGCGCATTCTCCCTTGGGCCCAACAGATCACACTGATGCAGGTGACCATGAAGCCCAGGAGGTGCAGGAAGTCTCTGGTGGGGTGCAACTGCCCAACCTGAAATGATCGAGTAAAGGAGGAAAGATCCTCCACCATGTCCACTGGGAACAGGAGTCAGACCCAGCAAGAGTCGAGCTCCATCCCAATGAAATGAATCACCTGCGAGGGGATGAGTTCTGACTTGGCCTCATTGACCAGCCCAATGGGGACACTGTGAGGCCAGCATCCTGGATAGAGGCACTGCCCAAAGCTGACTTGATAAAGGTTGACTAAACTGGGTGGTGGGAGACAGAGGCCCGAGAGCACCTGCGGTCCCATGATCTACAAAAGGACATTTTAGCCTTCCCTTTGGAGTCCTTTTTAGAAGATTTAGACCCATGGGAAGGGCCCTGCCTGAGGGTAGGAAGGGAGTGGCACAAGTCTCGGAATGCCTCAAAGAAAGAGGCACCAAAGCGGACACCAAGGAGGTGATGGCTGTGGCCTGAGCTACAGCTTCTTCAAAAACCACTAGCTGATCAGTGGATCCTGCAGCCATGGAGACTACCCAATGGTGTCCTTAGTCTGAACGTGAAGATCACGCTCATTTGGATGGCCAAGAAGAATTTGTGTGTACTGGTCCTCTAAAAGTAGAGGGATGAAGAGTGTAACCTAGGTCCCAAGCCTGGTGATTGTGTTCATGGCCCAGGCAGTAGACGCACGTGGCATGAGGGTCAGTGTGTGACATCTTCTGTCCTCATGGACACATTTTAAAACTGGGCACCAACTTCGAAATGGAGGAATTCATCTCGCTACAACAGAGAACCTGCGGAGCGAATGAAGACCGAAAAAGTTTGGGAAACAGCAATAAGGCCTACACCAAGCACAAAGCTGTGATGGAGGGAACCTGCTTCTTCCAGCAGAAAAGAAGATCTCACGTCAAGGAGTATGCTGAGGAGGATACCACCTGAGTGGGTGGGAGGAGCCAGCTTGAAGCCCTTCTGGCAAGTCTTAAAGGGAAAGGAATTCTGCCAGTAGTGCGGATAAGTACACCATATCCATGCCCCTAGAAGTGGCAGATCTTACTTCAAGAGGGCTCTTGCAATAGGCAGCACCATTAGGACTGAGCCGCCAGGTGCTAGGACCACATGGAAAAATTAGCTAGCAGTGTCAGGTGGGGGACCACCTACCTGGCATCATGTGACTAGCATCGGTCCGGCACCATATAAGGGCAGTCCCCCATGCATGCCTCCAGTTCTTTCACATGGTTGACCTGTGCATGTCAGACCTTGCGGAATGCTGCTACAGTCGGCTGCCATTTTCGATAAGTATATCTCTCAAATTTTTCTTATTTTTGAAGTAAAATTGGTGTTATTTGACATCGGATTGCATGTCTTCTATTTCTCCAACCAAATCCCACAAGAACAGGTGCATCTGCAGCAAGCAGATCCTGGAGACAGATGGCCATTCCTCATGTCTCCTCTGCGTGGGTCTGACCACAACACCGAGGACTGTGAGGCCTGCCAGACAATCAACCAAGCCACATGAAAGTGTCATCAAAAAGTCCTGGAAGCCCATTTTTTAAAGCAAAAACTGGCTTCTGTGGAGAAGGAGCTGCAGCAGGTGGGGAGCGGTTCTGTATCCCCAAGAGAATCTTCTGGCTCCCATAAGTAGAAGAAACAAAAGTGGGACAAAGACAAGCATTGGGACTGGGATCGGTCTCCCTCCAGGCCGCAGACCTCTTCTGAGATCATAGCCAGTGAACAGCCCTCTACAGTAAGGGAGGTGCCATTCCAGCCAAACCTGCTCCTCCTGATACAGAGCAACCTTTGGCACCCACACTCGAGCTGGTCACGGTTCAGGCAGGGACCTCTGGAGATTCAGAAGTTTCTACCATCCTTAGGCCCTTCAAATCTTCCAGGCCTAAGTCTAGTGATTCAACTGGTAAGTCAGACGCTGACTCCATGAATGTCTGCACAGCCCCAGTGCTCACGTTGGCCCTGATTCGAGGTCCAATGTCTGTCCCTAGGACCAGTGTCCACTGCTGCATCATCCGTAGCCAACCAGAGGGGATTCCCCCTTCCTCTTTGGGCCTACACTTTGTCTCCTCCACTGGGGCCTTCTGACACCCCTCACCTGGAACCAGAGATGCCACCACCCACTGGCCCGATCATCTTGCCAGCACAGCGCCGCCCTACGCTGGAGGACCTCCAGGCCACTCTGCCTGTGATGCCTCTATCTGGGCCCCCTCCTCACCATACCCCAGAGGTGCCCATCACCCTACCTGGGCAGATGCTGGCTTCACCAATCCCCCCACTGTGGGTCCGACGCTGGCACCCCCAGTGGACCTACAGCCAAATACACTTCCTGGGTCTTCATGTTCCCCATTGGGGCCTCAGCCAGGTCCTTCTGTACTGCTGTCAGGCCGTATGCAAGGCTACCTGATGCTGGGCTACCATATGATGGACTACCCTTCTCCACGCCTTCCGACACCAGGGTTCCCCTGCACCAGGGTATCCAACACCAGGGTACCAGACACCAGGGTACCCAACACCAGGCTACCCACCTTTGGGGTATCTGAGGCCTGTTTATCAGCATCCTCCACCACAGCCATCAGTGGATTATGATGCCCTTTCTGCCTCATGGTGACACAGAGCCAAGCACCAGCTCATGGCGGAGCTGGACCGACGTCAGCCAGCTGGGGCCACCACACTGGTCTGGCCGGCCCTATCACACGTTCTCTCTCACCAGTTGATTCTCATCCCTCCACTTCCAGATGCATGTTGGGTGCCTCCACAGGAGAGGACTTGGGTCATGGGTGGGCAGCTCCTCAGAAGGAGGACACCAGGCAAAGGTCCCTGTCCCCGGACAGAAGCCCTTCACATAGATCAGATTTGGAGTCTGACTCTTCCTCCTCAGGCTTTGAGTACTCCCCCCAACCCCCAGCCAAAGGATCCCAAGCCAAAGGAGACCCCTAAGTCTCCTCCAGAGGACCCATCCTTCATGGATATCGTCCGAGAAATTCAGAAGGCCAATGGCTGGAAAACAGAAGAACAGAACCCTCAGCACCAGAGGTTGGCAGAGCACCTTGACCTCCCGGAGCTGACACCCCTCCTTATCCCCTCTTGGATGGGCCCTCATGACAATTTGGCCACTATGATATGGCAACAACCATCATCAGTCACACCCATGTCCAAGAAGGCGGACAGATTATATCATGCCCCAGAGGGGAAAGACCATTTGGTTAACCACCCAAAGCTGATTCAGTGGTTATCAGTGCAACTCACAATTGCTCCACTCATCCTAAGCATATGAGTACTTCCCCTCTTGACATGGAGTCGAGACAACTTGATCAGTTTGGTCACAGGATTTATTCATCCTCTACCCTGGTCCTACGGGCTCTTAATTATGTGGCCCACATGGTTTGCTACCAGAAGTCCATTCTGAGTTAACTGAAAGCTGAATCTGCAGCCTTGCCAGACTCTGTAGCCTAGACCAAAACTGAGCAGATAGGACAGCAGAGAATACCTGCCATTGCACCTTAAGAGCGACTTACGATGCCGTAGACACTTCCACCAGAAGCACAGCAACGGTGATCTGCCTACGCAGACACTCCTGGTTGTGAGTATCTGGTCTTGCCCAGGATGTTCAAACGTCTATCCTGGATGCACCCTTCAGAGGCTCGGTACTCTTTGGAGGAGATGTTCAAGACATCATGACTGATCTGCAGGAGAGAGGGAAGGCACTCTGTTCAGTGCAATCCCCCTATCACTCCAATACCAAGCCCCAGAAGCCTTTTCACCACCAGTGAAGGCACCAGACAAGGCAGAAGACTGCCAAACATCAGGGCAATAATCAGGCTCCCTCAGCTGGCTCTGCCCCTTCCTTCAAGTCACACAGATAATCCGGGGCTGCACCCCCCCAACCCTCCCTCTGCCTCTTGACTCACAGCCTGCCTCTCCTCCTCCACCCGTAGTTCAGGAGGAACCAGTTGGGGGCAGATTTGCCAGTCACCTGGCCTGGGGGGAGGCCAACACGCCACACTCTTGGGTACTTCAACTAAGCTCAGTGTCATAACATAAAGTTCATAGAGACCTCCAGAAAATTCTCCAGGTCACTTTTATTACCCACAATGTCACCTGCCACTTTCAGAGAAGAGATCTGGACTCTGTTGCAAAAGGTCACAATAGAACCCGATCCTCAGGGCCCTGTATGAAGGGGGTATTACTTCCATTTCTTCCTACAGCCTATACTGGACCTCAGCATGCTCAATCTCTACATGGAGTACAAGAGGTTTCGCATGCTGACCCTCCCAGGTCTGTTGCCATTGCTGCTCCAGGAGCACTGGCTCTGCGCCCTAGGTATGTAGGATGCCTATCTGCATATCTCTATCTTCCCTGCCCACCGCTGCTTCCTCAGGTTTACTTTCCAGTGGGAGCATTTCCAATTCAAGACCCTCCCCTTTGGTCTGTCGTCGGCACCCAGAGTGATCGCCAAGTGCCTAGCGGTGGTGGCAGTGGCTTTATGGCACCAGGGCCACTATATGTTTCTGTACCTCGATGACTGACTTCTGTCAGCCCTGTCAAAGGATGGCCTGGAGGCTTCTACAGCAGCTACCCTGGACCTGTTCCTCAAAGTGGGGGCTATGATGAAATACACCAAGTCTCACCTTACCCCTTCCCAGTACCTTCAATTTGTTGGGGCGGTTCTGGATACTTCCCAGGGTATGGCCTTCCTCCCCTTGGACAGGGCTGAAATGCTGCAGAGGCTAGCTCAACTTCTGACATTCAACTGTAGGGCAATGATCAGATCAGTCCTCCACCTCCTGAGTGTCATGGCGGTGGCTATTCCCACAGTTCCCCTGGCCCAGCTCCACATGCGGGTCACGCAATGGATGCTCAGTGTGTAGTGGGATCAGAGGTCGGACGACTTGGATCACAGGATTTTGGTGTCCAACCCTATGAGGAGGGAATTTCTTTGGGGGCAGAATCTGGAAAATCTCTGCTCGGGGGTTCCCTTCCAGCCTCCATTGCCTGCCCAAACTCCGATGATGGATGCTTCAGGTCAGAGCTGGGGAACTCATCAGGGAGATCACAGAACCCAGGGATCCTGGTCTTAGTGGGAGCTCTCACTGTACATCAACGTGCTCGAGATGTGTGCTGTGCTGTATGCCCTACAGGCATTCCAGTCCTTTCTTCTCCTGGGGACACTCCTGATCCAGTTGGACAACATGTGTGTGGTCTGGTATCTAAACAAATAAAAAGGCACTTGGTCATATCACTTGTACAGGAAAGTGATGCCAGTGTGGTACTGGGCAGCCCAGCATCAACTAATGGCAGTCCACGTCCCAGGCATCCAGAACATACTGGCAGACAGTCTCAGCTGCACCCAGGTAAGGGTTCACAAGCGGGAACTGGGTCAGTCGGTGATCGAGGACATCTTCTACCTCTGAGGCCATCCAGATCTTGATCTGTTTGCCTCCCCATTCAACGCAAAACTACCCAGTTTCTGCTTGCTCATTCCCGGACCTGGTGTCTTTTGGCGAGAAGCGCTGTCTCTTTGCTGGACGGGAAGGTTCCTGTACACTTCTCCCCTTCCTGTTCTTACAGAGGGCCCTCCTCAAACTGCAAGCAGAGGGAGTTCAGATGATTCTCATAGCCCCATATTGGTCTTGCCAAATTTGGTTCTCTCTGCTCCAGCAGTTTGCAGTGGAGCCTCCAGTTCCCCTTACCCTCTACCAGGACATTCTGACTCAGGATCACAGCAGGCTGGTCCATCTGGACCTCAAGTCCCTTCACCTGCATTTGTGGTGCCTTCAGACGTAGCTGTCTCTTGTTTTGGTGGCTTCTCCAGAGTAGCTGAAGTGCTTGGGCCAGAATGTCTTCTACAAGACACACCTATGAGATGAAATGGAAGAATTCTCCATCTGGGCAGCTGCCAAAGGTTGGGATCCCTATTCCTGCCCGGTCCCTCAGGTCTTAGAGTACATACATATGAACATATGAAACTTACAGCAGAAGAAAGCCCACAGGACTATCAAGTTACATAAAAACACAGACATAGACTTTGATGGCAGATAAGGACCGCTTGGCCCACCCAGTCTGCCCATTTCCCTACCTACAGGATAAGCTGCAGATCCTAGTTAACCAACAGCCTATTTCTTCCTACCCCCCACAAGAATTGCCTTATATCTGTCCAGACTGCCCAGGGTCATGAGGGCGCACGGAGCCGGCCCTCCCCAGCCCAGCCAGAGAAACGCTGCCATCTCCCACCCCCTGAGAGACACAGCAAGACTGCCCAGGATCAGGAGGGCACACGGAGCCAGCCCTCCCCAGCCCAGCCCAGAAACGCTGCCACCCCCACCCAGGAGATACAGCAAGACTGCTCAGGGTCTCGAGGGCGCATGGAGCCAGCCCTCCTCAGCCCAGCCGGAGAAACGCTGCCACCCCCTACCCCCCGAGAGACACAGCAAGGTAAAGAGCGCTACCTTGAGCTACAGCTTGTTGCAGACAGTGACTGCAGTTTTCAACGGAGAGAGTATTTTCCCCATCCCCATCACCACCCTTGGTCAGCATTCAGCTATATAGAGGTACTCACGTGGTTCGCCTAAACCAATCAGCCCATTTTCCCATTAGCAGCCTATCAGGAGCTGCCACTAGGTGCAGCCAAAACAACTCCTGCTATTTTAGTAAATCAGGCAGAATGCTAACCCTATTCCTATCCGTATTTAGCCTGACTTTCTCACTAGCCTCACTACCTCCCACTATTTATCCGAAATGGCACCCAAACTCCCCTCCTACCTGCCACTACACAGCTCCTTCACCTCCCTTTTCAATCTCTACCTATGCCATCCAGCCCACTGGCATACTAAACAACTGGCTTCCTGGCGCCACCATTCTACCCCCTTCCTTCAATTGAGGCAGACAATACTTTACACCATTGCCTCTTGCAGCACTACCCCCAGTGCGTTCCACTCCACACAGAGGCCCAAATCTATCTGGCCCAAAATGAAACCAATTCCTTATGCTGCTACTCCTGTTAGCAGGGGATATCGAAGCCAACCCTGGTCCCACCCTTCCCAACCACCCACTCCGCTTACTCTCCCCAGGGCCCTCAAATTGCTGCACCTCAACATCTGCAGCATCCTAAATAAAGTAACTGTACTGCAACCCACTCTCCTAGCCCTACGCCCTGACGTCCTGATCATATCAGAGACTTGGTTAAAGCCCCACCACCCGGATTCTGCAGTTGCCATCCCCGGCTACTCGCTCATTAGACACGACCGCCAGGGCAAGAAAAGAGGCAGAGGCATCGCCATGTTCATCGCAACCAGGCTCCAGTTCAGGGTAGTACATCTCCCTCCACTATCGCCAGAAATAGACTGTCTTCTCATCAAACTATCACTCCCATTCTCCACCCCACTGTATGTGGCTGGTTCCTACTGTACCCCTGGCACCCCCCTGACCAGCGTCCTAGACCATCTGGATACTCTAAAATCATCAGCAGCCACTGGGGAGATACAAATCGTCGGCGATTTCAACCTCAATTGGCTCACAAGTGACAGTGCCAAGATGCGCACCAGGATAAACGCTCTAAACCTCACCCAGCTAATCTCCCAACCCACTCAACTAAACTATAAAACACAGAATCATTCCCTCCTGGATTGGGCCCTTTCCTCTTGCCCCCATCGCATCTTGGCTGCGGGTTTGCTCCCGGACTCCCTAAGTGACCACCACATGACCTACGTGGTCAGGAAAGTTCACAGACCCATCGCACCCCCACCTAGGATGCTGCTCACTAGGTCTTATAAATCCCTAGCTCTAGCAGCTCTCCTGCATGACCTAGCCAATGTTGTTTGGTCTTTCATACCCAAGGCTTTCTCTATCAACCACGCACTCGAAAGTTTCAAAGCCAAATTTCTTGCAGTGTGGGATGCACATGCCCCCCCGAGGAAAACTAGGGTCAGGGGCTCCCACCTCCCCTGGGTCTCCGCCAATATGATCAGCAAATTCCGCACCAGGGATCAGGCATGGAAAATTTTCCAGACCACGGGCACCCAACTTTCTCTCCAACACTACCGAACCCTCCGTAACTCCTGCATTAAACTCGTACACCAGGCCAGAAATAATCATTTTGGGTTGGCTTTCAACACTAACCTCCACCACCCCACTAATTTCTGGAAAACAATCAAATCACTACTGACCCCCCCCCCAACCACCAACCCCGACCCTAACCATCCAAGGTGCTACCATCTCCGACCCTGGTGAAGTGGCCACTGCTTTCAACAAGTTCTTCACCAGCTGTGCAGACTCTCTCTAGCGGCCCTCCTGCTACCCACATCTTACAACCCCCCAAATTCGTTGCCACCCTCCCTGCCCCCCAGCTTTTCCTTTCACCATGTCTCCCCAGTCGAAGTGCTTGCAGCACAGCAGGCTCTCAACCCAAATAAAGGCAAATGTCCCACGGGCCTGGACGCAAAATGTTATATCTGTCTGCTCCCACCATTGCCACCCCACTCGCCGACCTCTTCAATCTCTCCTTCTCAACAGCAGAACTCCCTGCTGATTAGAAGCAGGCCACAGTCATCCCCCTTCCTAAAGGCGGTGACCCCTCTTCTCCAGGAAATTACTGCCCCATCTCCCTCCTCCCCATACTGGCCAAGCTTCAGGAAAGACTTGTTCTCTCCCAACTGACCTCGTACCTAGATGCTTCCTCCTTCTTTACCCCCTACCAGTCTGGGCTCCGCAAATCGCACTCCACCATTCACCTCCCTACTAAGAATCACTGATGCCATCCTCACCGGGATGGATAAAGGGCAAATCACCTCGGCCATTTTCATCGACCTCACCAAGGCCTTTGATATCATCTCTCCCACTCCCTGTTACTAACCAAATTAAAAAACGCTGGTCTCACTGATCATGCCACCAGCTGGTTTCGCTCTTACCTGGAAGGCATACACCAATCTGTAAAAATTGGCCCATACACCTCAAACCCTCTACCAGTCTCTACCGGTGTCCCTCAAGCCTCGATCCTGGGACCAATACTTTTCTCCATTTTTTTGAATGATCTCCCATCTGCCTGCCCACTCACATCTACCCACATGTATGCAGATGACACTGTACTGTTTGCCACCGGCCCCTCAATTACTGAAGTGTCCACTGCACTCCAACAGGATTTCAACTCTGTTCAACATTGGTTCCGCTCCAACCAATTGATCCTAAACTCTAAGAAAACCGTCTCGTTAACTTTCGGTTCACCGGCTAGACTCTCTCGCCTTGTGGCTCGTCCCTCTTACCTTACCTTGGATGGGACTCCAATTCAGACTTGTACCTCCTTCAGGTACCTAGGGGGTCTAGCTAGACCTGTACCTTGACTTCTCCACACACATTGAATCTATTCATAAGAAGTTACACCCTAAACTTGGTGCCCTATACTGCAACAAGTGTTGCATCCCCATTTCGGCTAGGAAGGAAATTGTTCAAAAGATGATTCTCCCTCTATAGATTACAGAGACACAGTCTACGGCTCGGCCCCCTTGTCTTCCCTAGCCAGCCTTGACACACTCTTTCAATCTTTCTGCCAGTTCATCTTGGACTGTCCTCAAAAGACTCACCACTGCAGCCTCTATAGCTCGCTAGCCCTACCCTCACTACAGGACCGGAGACAGATCCACTGTGCCAGGGTCATAGCAAAATACTGGACTCAGTCGCTTCCCCCTTTCCTCGAATCTGCCCTCTCGACACAATCACCATCAGTATATGCCTTTAGGAGCACTGATTCCAGGCTCCTACTTATCCCCTTTCTGGGTTCCTCCAAAGGCCAAGCTGCCTTCAATTACCGGTTGCCCAAAATTTGGAACACTTTGCCTTCCGCCATTAGGCATACCACAAACTCTCAGACCTTCAACTCCCTCCTCTATGCCCACTTCTCCACCAGCTATGCTTGCATCTAGTGCACTCTGCCCACCTGCCCTCTCCTTTTTGGCCTATGGTCAACAGGCACCCCTAATCTGGTCATTCTTCCCCTCCACCAGGGCTACAAAGCGAATTTCTCTCCTAACACTGCACCTTAGACTTAGGCCGACTCTACCAACCTATACTCAGCGTGCTCTGCCTACTAACGGCTGCTATGTGGCCACATCAGTCTAGCAATCAACCACAATCTTATTTGTTTGCTAAATTGCCTGCTCTGTCTGCACTGATTTCTCCTCTTATTACTTGTACTGCTGCAAATTGTTGTTGTTCTGTGAATATTTTATGTCTCTATTTTATGTCTCTATTGTTTATTTTCTGTACTCCCAGTTCCCTTACCCCCAGGAAGCATCTGGAATCGAGCGGTACTCCGCTCAGCATGCCCTCCTGGTTAAACTCTTAAATAAATAAATACATAAATGTCCCATCTATTCTTGAATTCTCCCACAGTTTTAGACACCACAACTTCCTCAGGAAGGCTGTTCCATGCGTCCACCACCCTCTCTGTGAAAAAATACTTCCTCAGATTGCCCCTGAGCCATCCCCCCCTCTGTTTTCAAATTGTGTCCCCTTCTTCTTGCACATCTCTTTTTCTGAAAGGTGCTACCCTCTTGGACTTTGTTGATTCCCTTGAGGTACCTGAATGTTTCTACCATGTCCCCCCCTCCCTCCTTTCCTCAAGGGTATACATATTAAGCTCCTTTAGTTTCTCCTTATATGGCTTCTCTAGCAGACCCTGCAAGTTTGCTCAATTGTGCAGCTCTTAGTTTCACATCACTACAGCTGCCCTACCCCATCCAAACCCCTCCCTTCCTCCTCTTTCCCAGTCCTTCCCCCTTTGTGTTCTTGTCCGTACTAACCCTGCCCTTGACTCAGTTCCAACCCTGCTTAAACCTATTCACTGTCCTTTGAGTGATGAATTCCTCCAGCAGTGCATTCCAACCTGTCACCACTTTCTCTGTGAAGTAGTGCCTCCTCATCTCCCTCCTAAACCTTCCCCCTTCCAAATTCAGACTGTGCCTCCTAGTGACCCTTCGCCCCCTTTAAGTGGAACACTCCTCCCTCCCTGACTTTGTTTATGCCTTTCAAGTACTTAAAAATCTCTATCATGTCCCCTTTCCCTTCTCTCTTTCAGTGAGTACACGTTGAGCTCCTTTAACCTTTCCTCATACGGCAACTCCCCTAATACGATGATCATTTTTGTAGCCCTACGCTGCACCCCTTCCAGTAATCTCCCATCCTTCTTGAGGTATGGGTACTAGTACTGTAAAAAAGTACTCCAAGTGTGGCCTCACCAGTGATCTATACAATAGCAGGATGACCTCCCCCTTTCTAGAGGTGATCCCTCTGGCAATGCACCCCAGCATCCTCTTTGCCCTTGCTGCCGCCCTCCTACACTGTGCTGATATCTTCATGTCCCCTGCACCTATTACCCTAGGTCCCTTTCCTCCTCTGAAGCTGTTATCTGAACTCCCCCAGCCAGTAGCTGTTCTGGGGATTTCTGGCTCCATGGTGCATGACCTTGCACTATTTAGTGTTAAACCCCAACTGCCACTCCCTAGACCACTGTTCAAGTTTAGCTAGATCCTCTCCTTGGGTCCAGTCTTGTGAAGGGGCACCACGTAAGCCATCCTCCATCCTCCAGTCCCTGGGTACATTCCCCGTCTCCAAGAAAGGGTTGAACAGTTTCATCAGAGTGCCTGCCAACAACTCTGCCAGTTCCTTCAGGACCCTTGGATGTATACCATCCTGTCCTGGTGCCTTGTCCACCCACAAGGCTTTAAAGCCCTTCGGAACTCTATCCTGTTGGATGACCCCATCTGTTATCTCTGCCCCCTCCACCCTTGTCCCCTTCCCCCTTTGGTTTTGGGTCATCCCTTTCTTTTGTGAACACCAAGCAGAAATACTCACTGAGTGCCTCTGCCTAATCTTCCCCTTTGTTCCACCCATCTCCCCCCCTCTTGATTCTAACAATGTCATCCCTACAACACCTCTTCTCCCTTATGTATTCCCCCTCTCTGATCCCCTGAGCCAGCTTCAGCTCCGTTGCTGCCTTGGCTGCCCTGACTGAGCTGGTCACCTCCCTAGATGCCTTTGTGAAAACCTCTCTATTCTCCTCATGCCCTGATTTTTTGAACTTAATGAAGGACAATCTTTTTTCTCCTCACCTTCCCCTCCACTTCCTTGCTGAGCCAGCTAGGTTTTTTTGACCTGGACAGCTTACTCTGAGATTTGGCACACGTGTTCTTGGCCTCATTCAGCTCCTTCCTAATGATTGCCTACTTCTGTTCAGCATCCATCCCCGGGTTAATTTTAGTTAAATACCCCTCCAGGGTGTTGTGCATTCTGGCAAAATCTGCCTTCCTGAAGTCCAACACTCTTGTCCTGGTCTTAGCCAAGTCCCTCCCTGTATTGAGGAGGAACCACATTGAGCAGTGGTCACTTCCTGCTACAGGGTCCTGTACTACCACATCCTGGACTTGATCCCCATTTGTTAGCACCAAGTCCAGTATGTTCCCCTCCCTAGTAGGATGCATCACCCCTTCCACTAGGTAGCTGTCTTGGATAGTCTCCAGCAACACCGTTTCCCTGGTAGGTGGTGTAGTTACAGTCTGCCAGTCAACCCCAGGTAGGTTGAAGTCTCCCACTATAACTGTATTCCTTTTGCCATTGACCTTCCTGTTTGCTCCCCCAGCTCCCTATCCATCTGTTCACTCTGTGAGGGTGGCTTGTACGCCACCCCCCATCCTGAGCTTCTTACCTTTAGGGCTTTAGAGCAATACCCATAAGACTTCTGGTCTCCCCTCATCCCCCTCCTCCCTGGTATGCAGTATCCCCTCCCTGACATAAATAGCCACCCCTTCCCCAATCCCAGTGCCTGCCGAACATCTTGTATCCAGGGATCGTGAGATCCCAGTCACGGTATTAGGTGGCCCAGGTCTCTGAGATGGTGGCTATATCTACCTCTCCGTCCGCCATCATTGTTTGGAACTCTGCCACCTTGTTTGCTAATCTCTTTGCATTCAAGGATACTACAGTCCACCTTGTGTCCTGCCCCTCTTCTTCCTGTCTCTCCCCCTTCCACTTTTGTCTTTGTAAAGTACAGTTACGTAAGAACTTACCGTAATAGTAGATCTTCGAGAGGAGCTCTTACAGCAGGTAATACCATTAGGACTGAAGTCGGCAGGCGTCAGGACCCCACAGAAAACTTGTAGCTAGCAGTCTGAGGCAGGAAACTGTCCCCAACATTGGCTCCGCCTGACTTTCTATGTGGTATAAAGGGGACGGTCCCCTGTCGCCACCCCAGTTCTCCCACCGGAGACCAAGCTAGATAGAATTTGGAGAACCAGGTAGCAAAATGTCCGCATCCTGTTTGTATGGAAACCAAGAATAATGATAATAATCCCCTAAGCTATCCTGGGGAAAGGAGGGTTGGAAAGCCACCTGCTGCAAGAGCTCCTCTCGAAGATCTACTGTTATGGTTAGTTCTTACGTAACTGTACTATGTGTCTTTGAGGGTGGAGCTCTTGCAGCAGGTAACCATTAGGACTCAGTCCCAAGCAGTACCCAAAGATAGGCCCAGGTCTGATAGGGAGGAAGGGGCTGTATAAAAAATGGAGCGGACATCTATGAGAGAAGGCCTTGCAGGACTGCTAGTCCGAAACCTGCTCTCCTTCTGGAGGCAATGTCCAGGCTATAATGCCTGATGAATATGTGGACAGAGGACCATGTGGCAGCCGCACAAATATTGGCTGAAGAGACGTTCTTCAGGGCCGCAAAAGAAGATGCCACCGCTCTGGTGGAATGACCCTTAACAGCACCCGGGAGAGGTCTGTCGTGGTGCTGATAACAGAACATAATGCAATGTACTAGCCAACGGGCTAGTGTCTGTTTGGAGACAGGAGCTCCTAACATTCGCTTTGCGAAAGAAACGAACAACTGGTCCAATTTCCTAGAGGAGCGAGTCCTGTGAAGATAGTACCACAAAATGCAATGAACATCCAGGGTGTGCAACAGTGCTTCACCCTGGCTGGAAGAATTAAGACAGTATACCGGAAGGTTGATATCCTGGTTCAGAGTCAGGACAGACCACCTTCAGCACGAATTTTGGGTTTGTAAGCAAATTTACCCTGTCCCTGTGAAAGACTATGTAAGGTTCTTTACACATCAGATCCTGGAGTTCTGAAACCCTTCGAGCGGAGGTGATGGCCACCAAGAGGAGAGTATTCTAAGAGAGGAAGTGCAGCTTGCAAGAAGCTGCCAGTTCGAAGGGGGGAAGTGTAAGTTTCTCCAGAACAAACAGGAGGTCCCAAGGAGGAATGATGTCCCTCTTGGGAGGTTTGATGTGTAATACCCCTCGCAGGAAGGTCTTGCAGGCATTCAATTGAGCTAGAGCTTTGTCTCTGATAGGGTTATGATATGCGGAGATGGCACACATATGCACCTTGATTGAGGAATAACTCAATCCCAAGTCCAAGAAGTGTCGGAGGTACTCTAACACGTGCCTGACCGAGCAACCCAAGGGGTCTAGGGAACGGGCAGTAGCCCATAAGCAGAAGAGTTTCCATTTCAGAACATACGTGGCTCTGGTAGAAGGCTTCCTGGCTGCTACCAGAATTTCAGCTACTCTGCTTGACTCTCCTAATCTCTCTTCCGCTAAGACTGCAGGAGTCAAGCATGCAAGTGAAGAGAGCGAAAAGCAGAATGGACAAGGGTCCCCTGTTCCTGAGAGAGCAAGTGAGTGAAGAGTGGCAACTGAACTGGGAATTCCAGAGATAGTTGCTGGAGCAGTGGATACCAAATTTGACGAGGCCATAGAGGAGCCACCAGAATCATTCTGGTTGCCTCTGACTGCAATTTGAGCAGTACTCTCTGAATGAGGGGAAATGGAGGGAAGGCATAAAGGAACTTCCCGGTCCAGGAGAAGGACACTGCATCTCACCAGAAAACACCAGGCTCTGAAGCATGCAAGCAAAAATTATGCAGTTTGGCGTTGCACGGGGATGCAAAGAGGTCCAACTCTGGCTGGCCCCATCTGTCAAAGAGGTCATCTGTGACATCTTGGAGCAATTCCCTCTTGTGATTCTGAGAGGAAGAGTGACTGAGACTGTCGGCGATAATGTTCTGGACCCCTGGCAGATGAACTGCGGTGAGGTCTAGGCCGTGTTCTACTGCCCAGTCCCAAACTCTAATGGCTTCTCTACAAAGGGGGTGCAAGTAAGTTCCCCCTTGTTTGTTGATATAGAAGACCACAGGTGTGTTGTCTGTCTGCACCAGGAGAGGACCCAGCTGAAGCTGGTCTCTGAAAGCCGAGAATGCATTCAGTACCGCTCTCATTTCCAGTACATTGATATGAAGAGAGCGTTTGGTGACAGACCAGGACCCACAGATACTGTGGTCCCCTAGATGAGCCTCCCATCCTGACAGAGGGGAGTCTGTGGTCAGGGTCTGAAGTGGTCGAGGTCTGTGGAAAGGAACGCCACCGCTCAGATTGTCCATGCAGAGCCACCATTCCAGAGAATGATGAATTGCTTGAGAGATCCATATTTGGGGATCCAGATCGTCCACTGACTGGCCCCACTGTACCCTGAGGTGCCACTGAAGTGCCCTTATATGGAGCCTGGCTAAGGGAACCATGGCAATAGCCGCCGCCATGTTCCCCAACAGCTGCAGGACCCCCTTCCCCGTGCAGGGGAGGATGGGCGATGTTGGAGGCTTCTGGCTAACCCCTGAAGGTGTTCTGCTCTGTCCGGGGCAGAAAAGCCCTCCCCTGTACAGTGTCCAGGATGGCTCCAATGAACTGCAGCCGCTGCATTGGCCAGGGGTGCGACTTCGGCCAATTGACTGTGATGCCCAGGGATGAAAGAGCCAGCGTTTCTGTGAGAGCGATTCGAAGCTCCTTCTCCTCTGACTAAGTAGAGAGGAGCCAATCATCCAGGTAGGAGTAGACAAAGAGGCCTCTCCGGTGAAGGGCCGCAGCTACCACTGCTAGGCACTAGGTGAATACCCTGGGTGCCGTCGAGAGGTCGAAGGGCAGAACCCTGAATGGGTAATGCTCGTATCTGAAGCAGAATCACAGAAAATGTCTGTGGGTCTTCAGGACCTTGATATGCAGGTAAGCGTCCTGCATATCTAGGGAGCATAGCCAGTCTCCTTGCTGGAGTAGGGGGAAGAGGGATCCCAGGGTGACCATGCAGAACCTCTGGTATTTCATGGAGAGGTTTAGCTGGCTGAGGTCCAAAATGGGACGAAGGTCTCCTGTCTTCTTCAGAACTAGGAAGAAGCTAGAGTAGAAACCTTTCCCTCTCTGGGCCACTGGGACCCTTTGAATAGCTCCATGGTCTAGGAGCTGTTGGATCTCTCCTTCCAGGAGGAAATTGTGCGGTGGACAATGGGACAATGGGGGGGAGGGTTGTCCAGAGGGATAGAGATGAATTCTATCGAATATCCTATTCGAATGGTATCCAATACCCATTGGTCAGTGGTGACACTGGACCACTCGAGTGCGTGAAGTTCAAACCGCCCTCCTACTTGCTTGTTCTGCCTGTGCCCGAGAGGAGGAAGGCAGCAATGGGAGTCAGGTAGAGGGGGTTGGAGGGGCCAGGGACCTGGGAGCTTTAGGTTGCTTAGGGTCTTGGGAACCTTGAGGGGCAGGGTTTTGCCATCTCCTAAATCCCTTTCCCTGGGATTGCTTGCCGGTATGTCCTTGATTCTGACACTGATGAAAAGGACATCAGCGAGTAGTTTGAGATTGGGACTTGTACATCCGATGTACGCCTGCAACCGCTCTCCCCGATTCCTGCAGTTGCTTCACCATCTGCTCCACCTCCGGGCCAAAAAGCACCAGGCCCTGAAAAGGGGAGTTCAGGATAGAGTCCTGAAGATCTTGCTGGAAACCAGTAAGTCTGAGCCAGGACTGCTGTCTCATACATATGCCTGATGTCGTGACCCTGGAGGCCATATCCACGGCTTCATAAGAACACCGGAGGGCATGCTTGTCCACATCCAGTCCCAACTGGGTGCAGGCCAAAATCTCCTGTTTGGTGTCAGAGTCAGGGAGAGTCTCTACCAGGTCCATGGTCTTGCTCCACAGGGACTGTTGGTAGGAGATCATATGTGCCATGAAGTTCAGTGACCTGACAGACCCAGTAGCTGAGGAAGAAGCCTTCCGTCCCCAGCTGTCTAGTTTCTTGGAGACCGGGTCTGGGGGCTGGGAGCTTAAATGCTTAGGCTGGGCCCCCCTTCCATGGCAGCCGTAAGGACCAAGGAATTAGCCTTAGGATGTTCTGCCAGGAATGGTTCTGATTTGGAAGGTTTGTAGAGTCTGTCTGCCTTCCTCGGAACTGCTGGAAAAGATGACAGTGTCTGCCAAGTAAGGCGAGTGATGTCCTGGAAAGGTTCTACGAATGGAGGGAAGACCAAGGGTTTTGGTTCCTTTTCTCCTAGGAACTTAGCCAGGAATTTCTACTCCAGGTCTTGGGCCTCAGTATCCCATTCATAGATTGTCTGAATGTGCCTCATTATGTTGAGGAAAGAAGGAGCATCCGGAGAGGACCGGGGAGAGTCCCTTGGTCCAGGAGAGGGAGGTAAAAACCTGTCCTCTGAGTCCGAGTCATCTCCTGCCTCGTCCGAGGAGGACGTATGTGGGGGTGACAAAGGAGACGGAGAAGGAGACAGTGCCTTTCATTTACTCTTTGGACGTGGAGTTGGGTGCTCATCTGGTTGGCCCTTGTCTGGGGTAGGAGGAGGACCCATAGGTGGTAGAGTGGGGAACTTGTCTGGAGGTCGGTAAAGAAGGTCCCCTTTGACCGTATTCCACCAGGTTGTGAATAAGTTTCCTATATCTGCCACTGGGATGACCACTGGAGCTGGTATCAGGTCAGAAGGACCGGGCATCGGGTCCTGGGGAACGGGCGCCTGAGGTCAGGCACATCTATAGGATTGGCAGGCATCGGGTCTGGTAGGCCGGCGTCCGAAGGCCGGTGACCAGTGTCCTGAGGAGTGTCAGCTGGCATCTGGTCTGTAGGCTTAGGAGCAGACAGCTGAACCTTGTCCGGTGACCACCCCGTGTCTGGCATTGGGGAGCAGGTCGTCGGGGTAGTCAAGCAGCTAGGTGTGCGGACATTTGGTGGAGGGCACACCTTAGCCTTGTGGGGGAGGCATCCTAGCCCAGGCATCCCCCTGCCTACCAGAATGTTCTTCTGAAAGTTTCCTCTTCTACAAGGAGCTGGGCCTGTCCAGAGCCCTGGTCAGGCCTTCCTGCGTCGACCCTGTGGGTTTATGAGATCGATGAGCCAGGGAGGAAGAGCGATGTCCCACTGATGCAGACTCCCTGTGACGACCCTGAGGAGAGGGGAGTGGACTTAGAGGAGCGGGAAGATTCAGCTGCTGGGACTGAACCCGATCTTTTAGATGAAGAGGAAGATGACGCCTGTTTGGCTGGCGACAGATAGCAGGATTCAGACCTGGCCCGATCTTTCTCCTTATGATGCTTCCCCCCTGAGGCCTTATGAAAAGAAGATAACTACTGAAAAATAAAGAAAAACTACTTATCTGATGTTTGAGCTGTCAACTGCAGAGAGAGGCATCCATGGAGCCAAACTATGTGGGTTGACGGCAGGAAAAGAACTGGGGTGGCCCCAGGGGACCTCCCCCTTTATACCACATAGGACGTCAGGTGGAGCCAACATCGTGGGGTGGTCCCCTGCCTCAGACTGCTAGCTACAAGTTTTCCGTGGGGTCCTGACGCCTGCCGGCTTTAGTCCTGATGGTATTACCTGCTGCAAGAGCACCACCCTTGAATACAGATCTTCCCTTCATTCTCCTCCTCCCTCTCTGGAAAGGTGAGGCCTTCCAGTCTCCCCTGGAAGGTGCCTCCTACCTGCTATTTCACTCAGCCCCCGAGTTTAAATCTGTTGTTTTTAATGTACTTCTTCAGCCTCTGTTCCAATCCCCATGTACTCTCGATGTTGAGATGCAGCCTATCCTTGGCATAAAGCCCCTTATTGTTCTATGTCTCACCCCACTCACCTTCTACCCATACCCCATTTCTGCACACCACCCCTTCAGCCACCCACTAAACTGTATTCTTAGCTTCCTTGCTGTGCTTGCCCTAGGTACTGGGAGTACCTCAAAGAATGTCACTGAGCTTCCCACCCGATTGCAGATACCCACCACTTCCCTGAACCTCTCCTGCACTTCTTCCACTGTACTGCCTTCTAGGTCATTTGTTCCAAGGACACAATTATATGAAGCTTCCCTTCCACCTTCTCCACGCATTTTTGAATGGACTGCCCTACTCTCCCCGCTGTCATACCTTGGATACACTCCACCCAGGTTCGGCTCTTCCTTGCTCCCATACCTCCCCATCTCACCCCCCTGAGCATAGAATCCCCTAATACAATTAATCACTCCCTTAACCCTTGCACTGCCCCCATGGTTTGCCCTCCTATGAGCCTCTTTTCCTCAGTGTCCTCTCCTTTCATACCCTGCCCTTTTCCCCCTCCCTTTCCTTCAATTGCACCTCCACCTGCTCTCCTCCACCTTCATCCTTTCTGTGCTTGCTACCTTCCACCACTCCCCCGCCACTACTTTTATGTCCTCCCACTGCACCCTGCATTGTGCCTCCCCCTCCCAACATGTTTTGGCCTTCCTCCCCATTTGTTTAGTGTGTTTGTGCCAACTTGATATACTTCCCTGCCCTTCTCCGCTTTTACCCCCCTGTCTTCCCTCTCTCCTTGTACTCTGTATTTCCTTCCTCCATCCTGTTCTCCTGACTCTTGTTCTATGGTGCCTTCCCCAACCTCCTACTCTGTTTCATTAACCAGTACTGCATACCTGTTTGTAGTCTCCAACCTCCTGCCCATGCCCTCCCCTGAAATCCCTTCCTGCCTCTGCTTACCCTGAACCTCTTTTCTATTTCCTCTCTGTCTACCTGTGTTCTCTACCACCTGCCAACACCCATTTTTGGTGCTCACAAAACTCTGTGGACTTGTCCCCCCTGGCTGAGCACCCACTTCTGGACTGTGGCAGCCTGGTCTATCCTGTGATAGAGCCCTCCCTGCCCCATCTTCTCCTCACCCCCTCATACCTGTAACCCCTCCAGTTTCCATCTCAAGCTCTCTATCTCCAGCGAAAGCTGTCTGAACATCCTGCACACTGGACATCCCCACCTTCCACCAGGTTCCCAGAAACAGTGCTGCCCCACACCCATTGCAGCTCACAACCCTCCCAGCCTCACAGTGTCCCCTACCCCAGTCATCCCTACCCCCTCCACTCTTCCCCCCCCATACATCCACCTGCCTCCTTGCCTGGCCTCCACATCCCCCTGTCTCTCTTAGTCTCTAAATATTCCAGAGCTCTTTACAGTTGCATCTGTATTTCTATAAGAGCTCTAAACCTGTAGTAGTGCCGTAAAACTCTTACTCTCTCCTTCTGTATGGACTTATAGCTTCTCTCTCCTCCTCTTGTGTGTGCCCTTTGGACCTAGTTGCTATCTACACCCTTTGTAATTCTGTCCATATATCAGCTAGGCTATTGCTTGCGCTATGCTGCCTAACTGTTCCTGCCATTTTAAGTAGGTGTGGCTTGGCCTTCCACTATAAAGGCGGAGCACCCGGGTTGGTTGAGGAATGGGGGTTGGTGGGGGGGAGGCAGTTCCTTTGATACACAGTGTCTACAAAACAAATCAGGTGAAAAAAAAACAGTCTTCTGTAAACTACAGTGCAAAAACTCACAAACCTCCAGCAAACAGATTCTTCTAGTCCTGCTCACACAGACTGGCAAATTCAATTGAATATCAGTTAGGCATACACTTGAATTTCAACCCTCCCCTAATCCTCTGCTGAAATGTGATACCTGTAGTTAAAGTGCACCATCAGCCAATTTCAAAAACTCACAAACCTACCAGCAGACAGATTATCCTAGTCCTGCTCACACAAACTAGCAAATCCAACCTTCTACATCTCTCTGACCTGGGACTCAGTTATTCCATTCTGAAGATCCTTTTGTCTGCCATATCCACCTACCACATTTCCATGAAAGGCAAAACCTTGGCTCAGTTGGAGGTTTCCTGTACCTTTTATAAGGGGATACGCCACTTGAAACCCCCAGTTATGAACCCTGTTCCCCCGTGAGATCTTAACTTTATTCTTGAGAAACTCACTTTGCCTCCCTTTGAACCAGCCGCAAGTTGTGACCTGCACTATCCATCTTGGAAAGTGTTATTTTTAGTTGCTATTACTTCTGCCCAAATGATTTCTGAGCTTCAGTCCCTTATGTGTAAGGAGCCCTATTTGATTTTCCACAGAGACGGGGTGGCTCTGTGTACAAATCCTAAGTTTCTACCAAAGGTGGTTTCTGAGTTTACTTTAAACCAGACTATGTACTTGCCAGTGTGTTACCCAGAGCACTCTAATCAAGGGGAGGCAATTCTGCACACTTTGGATGTGCACAGAATTTTACATTATTACACGAATCAGAAGAATTCTGTCCTCAAGACAGATCAGCGTTTTGTTTCCATTGTGCCCAAAAGGGAGGGCGCTGCAGTTTCAAAACAGTGTTTATCTAAATGGTTAGCAAATTGCATTTTGTAATGCTATCAGAAGTACAACAAATCCCTTCTGGAGGATGTTAAAGGGCACTTAACCAGAGGCATGGCTGCATCTGCTGCTTGTTTCAGAAATGTTTCAGTGGTAGACATCTGTGCTGCAGCCACTTGGAGCAGTGTCCACACCTTCATGAAGCATTACAGTCTGGACATTGCCTCTAGGCACAGGGCTGGCTTTGGGATAGCCGTCCTTCAAGGCCTTCTGTCTTAAATTCCCTGCCTACTGCAGACCTTGCCCTGCCTCCTATAGTTCAGTCTCTGTTTGACTTGCATTGCTGGGGACTCAGTCCTAATGGTGTTGCCTGCTACAAGAGCACTCTCGAAGTAAGATAATACAGTTTCATAAGAACTTACCATAACTGTAGATATTCGAGAAAGGCTCTTGCAGTAGGCAAGAGTTTCCCTCCCTCCTTGCCCCTGCTGTTGCTACTTTTTTCTAGTTAGTTTTTCCTTGGGCTCCAGAAGCCCTCTCCTTTTCCTGCCACTTCTGTTTCACAGCTGTCTGGTGGGAGAACTGGAGGTGGGCATGGGGGTCTGCCCTTATATGGCACCAGTCCATCAGTCACATGGTGCTGGGTGGGCAGTCCCCTGCCTGACACTGCTAGCTAATTTTTCCATGTGGTCCTAGTGCCTGGTGTCTCAGTCCTAATTGTGCTGCCTACTGCAAGAACTTCTCTCTCTCAAAAACTGACTGTTATAGTAAGTTCTTACATAACTGCCTTTTGCCTAGTGTGGGGACACAAAAAGGTCCAACTCTGGGTGACCCCACCTGTTGAATAGGTCTTTCACCACTGAGCTCAGCAGCTCCCACTCATGTATTCTGGACTGTGACTGGCTTAACCTGTCCTCCAGGACATTTTTGACACCTGGAACATAGACGTCCAACAGTTGCAGACTGTGTTCTAGGGTCCAGTACCAGACCCTCATTGCTTCTCTGCATAGGTGGTAAGAATGTGTTGTCCGACTGCACTAACAGAGGGGCCTAAGGACAGGGGCTCTGGAAGGCCTTCAGGCCATACAAGACTGCTCTCATCTCTAAAACATTGATATGGAGGGAAGCTCCACTGCAGTCCATGACCCTTGGGTCTGGTGAGGGCCCAGGTGTTCCCCCCAGCCCATCCCCTTGGGTCTGGTGAGGGCCCAGATGTGCCCTCCAGCCCATTCCCGAGACATCTGTGGTGAGGAGTGTGATGTAGACAGCCAGCTCTGAGTGCTGTATCATTTTTTTAATATAAAATGTATGACTGACTGTCTTTGCTAAAAAAGATCTGATGCTCTTAGAATGACCTCACTCATCAACCTCCCCCACCAGGTTTCAGCTGAAAGATGCAAGCCTTAAGAAAAATGCTGACAGCATGTGAGTTCACACACACTCAGTTTTTAGAGACAATGTGTTACATGTAAGACTTTAATCAAGGATCCTGTTTCTCTGAGTTAATTACAGACCTGTTTAAGTTAATTGTGTTAAGAGAGAAATCATAAAGAAGGTTTATGACGTTGGAGAGGAACCTAGGTTGTTACACAGAGGTGCAAAGTTGTAAATGTCCCTGTGAAGCCTGTGTTAGGGAGGATACAGCATGGAATCAAACAAAGTGTCATTTGAAGGACATGAATTATGCTGAAGTTGCAGAATGTAATACTTTTGTATAAGATATATATTTTCATATATCCTGACAGGGAGGAGCTAGGTGACCTCCTGAAAAGAGGTGGAGTAAAAGCCAACTTTTAATTTAGTCTGTTTTACTTCACAGAGACACATTTTTACCTAGACTCTGACCATGAAACATCTTGGGAGTGCTTTTAAGCAAGTATTTAGAGACTAAGTACTGAAGTAGGAATTTGCACTGTTTAAAACCTTGTTCTTTTAATAGATTTGTATGTCTTGTGATATAACAGTTCTGTATTGTTGTGTTTTACATATTTTAAACTATTTTAGTAAAATTCTTTGTAGAACTTACTTGGTCTGTCTTTGACTTCTTTTTATTTGTAAGAAAAGTACATGGTCATAGCAGACAATAGACATAAGCTTGAATGGTGATACCAAACTAGAAAGAGAAGCGTTTTAATTCTGAGGTCTTTATTAAAGTTTAAAAGGGTTCATCTTTGTAGACCAGGTTAGATGCCCGTAGGCAAAGATATCTGGCCCCCCTGAAGACAGATATATCTGAGTCTGTGCATTGGGTATGCTAATAAGAGGTTAACAGTTTGAATCCCTCCAGAACTTGAGACCAAAGGTTGATCCGAACTCACAAAAACAGACAAGAGGGTTACCTTGTCTGTTACACTGTTCACAAGACTGCGCTCAGAGGTTGGCACTTTGGGAGTAGAGGGCCTGACCTGCTGAGTGGGTTTGTGTCCAGGATCTGTTGAGGGGAAGGAATGAGGAACCCCCTTGAGCAAATTGCCGGACTCCATCCACCACAGAAGTACTTTCTTCAAAGGCAATGTTACTAGGACCTTCTGAGCTACTTTGCCTATTTGTTGATACTACTTGACCATCAAAGTCCATGGGGAACACACATATGCAGCCTCATGAGGGGAACCATGACAATGGCTGTGGCCATCAGGCCAAGCAGTCACAGGAATGTCCTGGCTGTGACATACCTGTTGTTGTAAAGCTTCTGGGCCAGAGCTCCTATGTACTGGAGACACTGGCATGGAGTCAAAACTGACTTGGACAGGCTGACTGTGATCTCCAATGTGCTTAACAGTTGCCCAATGTGCACAAGGGTCAGACAGTTGCTCCTTGGACTGGGCTTTGAGCAACCAGTCATCCAGGTAGGGGAAGACGTAGAGTCCCTCCCTCCTGAGGGCTGCTGCTACTACCGCTAAGCATTCGGTAAAGACCCAAGGTGCAGAAGACAAGCCAAAGTGCAATACTCTGATTTGGTAGTGAGCCCCCTGAAACTGGAACCAGAGGTACCTCCTGTGGGAAGGACAAACTTTGGTGTGCAGGTAGGCATCCTGCATATTCAGGGAGCATATCCTGTTCCCCTTCTGTAGCAGAGGCAGCAGGCCTTGCAAGGTGACCATCTGGAACAGTTTGCACTGGATGTAGAAGTTTAGGTTTCTTAGGTCCAGAATTGGCTGCAAGTCCCCTGTGGACAAGGAAGAAGTGGGAATAAAACCTCATGTTCCTTTGTGCCTCAGGAACTGGTTCTATGGCTCTTTTCTGCAACAGCGAAAGAACCTCCTCCAGCAACACTGGTATGTGGCCTGGAGGGTAAGTCGACAAGATTGGAGGAAGGTCTGGAGGCAACTCCAGAAATTCTACAGCATGTCCTTATTCTATCAGTTGCAGGACCCAGGCATCTGTTGAAATTTCTTTCCACCTGTCCAGGTGAATGGAAAAATTACCCCACACCACTACATCCAAGGTTACTGGAGGGAAGGGGTCAAGCAAGGAGTCAGACTGAAGCTAAGCCTGCAGATGGGGCTGCTCTTCCACCTCTCAGGGCTTTTACCATGATGGAGGAAGGGGTAGGCAGGCAGTTACTGCTTTGTGCTTGCCAGCTGTCTGGTCTCTGGCTTTAGTGTATGTGTGGCATGCCGAAAGGACACCCACTACACACTTTTTGGGTAACTGTGGTAGATAGGGAAGAGATGGATCAGAGTCCTCCCAGAGGCCTGTAGGTCATTAAGGCTATCCTGTACATCTGCCCCGAAGAGTCCGTTACCTCTAAAGGGGGTATTCATAATAGACTGCTGAACATCCATAGCAAAGCCAGATACTCTGTGCCAGGAACACCTCCTTAGGCAGATTCCAATTACAGATGCTCTGGCAGAAGCATCCGTAACATCATAGGCAGCTCTCAAGAGATGCTTACTCATATCTGCCCTAGACAGAAGGGGTTTAAGAAACTCCTGTCTCTGGGCAGACTCTGAGAGGGCCTGAGTTTCATCTTTGGCCTTCCTCCAGAGAGTATTCTGAAATTTGACCATGTGGGCTGAATAGTTAGCAATCCTATTAACCAAAGTGGATTAGGCACAGATCCTCTTGCCCATGAGGTCCAGCTTTCTGGACTTCTTGCCTGGGAGAAGAGAACTGAGGTACTGAGGCCTCTTAGACTTATCATGGGCCACATTTATAACAACTGAATCGGCCCTTGGTGGCTCTGCAAACAAGGCATCCCCGAAGGATCCTGGTATAATTTGTCTGCCTTTCAGGGCATAGCAGGGACCATATTGGGATGGCACCAAATGGCCATGGTGGCATCCTCAAAAGCATTCAGGAGAGGAGGAATAATAATTGGAGGAAAATCTGGCAATTCTAGATACTCAGGTTACTCCGAGTAACAACCTGCTCCTCAGTATTAAACCTCATGGCAGACTGCATCTGCTTCATAACTGAGATGAAGGACTTGTCATCGTGAGGGGACCTCGGGATATAATTGGTGGAGTACTCAACCCCTCAGGAGACAGCAGAAACAGAACTTGTGAGGCTCATGGCACCACCATTATCATCTTCTTCATCCTCCTCATCAGGAGGAGAAATGGGCAATGAAGATATCAATGCCCTGGAAGGAGGTGGCCACAACCATGTGGAAAGTGTTGATGTATGGGCCGGTTTAGAAGCCCCCACCCACAATGGGCCCAGGGGGGATCTTGGTGCATGAATTGCCAGAAGGAGGACAACATGGTCCGGGCATCGATGGCTGGCAGCACTGGAGAAGGGCCTTGTGGTAGCAACAGGGAGATATTGAGGCCCTGCCATGGGCAGAGTAGGTTGAGGAGCAGGCATTGGGGGTTGACGCCCTGGCGATGGTATGGTAGGCTGAGGTATTGACAAGGAGGCTGTGTTCCAGGTGATGGAAGAGTGGCCAGAGACATTGACTGAAGGGACCTAAAGCCCAATGTAGTGGGACCATCACTGACCAAAGCAGAGTCGGCTGAGCTCCCTGGATGTGGCCTGTGAGAAAAAACTGGGCAAAGGCAGGGGCTGAAGCATCGGCTGAGACTGAACTGATGGGCTTAACTGTCAAAGTCCCCCCTGTAGCAGATAGGGTGAGGCAGGCAGTAGGAATCACTAGTTAGAGAGAAGGAAAGCACACCTGAGACCAAAGCCCACCAGAGAACCAGCAGGGAGGGCTGCTGGAGCCAATCCTGTAGAGGAGAGGGTGTGGGCAGCAGCAGAGCTGCCGGTGATCCTGTTGTGGGTGGTGCTAGAAGCAGCGACCAAGGATGTTCCCAGGAGGACCTGTCCTTGTCCCAGTGTTTGTGCTTCCCAGCTGACTTGTCCTGGGCCTTTGAAGCACAGCAGCTCAATGATGGTGCTGGGGAAGCTGAGGAGCTTCTGGCCTGAAGCTCCCTCTCCATTTGAGCAACCTTCTGTTCCATCAAGAAGGATCCAAGGACTGTCTGACATGAACATCGGGTAGCCTGATTGAAGCCGAGGCAAATCTGGCAGGTCTTAACATCGTGGTCAGTGCCAAGGCAGGGGGCAAAAGCATCATGGTCATCCTTGTTTAAAATCTTTTTGTTGCACCCACAGTGCTGGAATAAATTTTCAGAATTGGTCGACATAAATGAAAAAAACAAATATCACTTTAGGGAGTAAAGTGATAGTGAAACTAAGGTGAGAAAGAAGAAAAAACTACTCACCGTAGTAATCCTCTTTCTTCCAAGGGGTACTTTAGCATCAGTAACATTAGCAGTAAACTGACCAGGTAGTACTGCCCCAGAGGAGGAGATTATGGTAATGAGTTTTTGAATTAGCCAATCAGAGAAAGCTTGTGGGTGTGCTGAGCAGAGGCCGTGTAGAAGGCACAAGAATGTTTTTGAAGCTAGATTAGGCACATGCCCACTTACTGTAGGTATAAACCAACAGGATTAAAAAACATGTAACAGCATGAACCAGAACAGAACAAAAATGTAATTCAAAGTTTAAAACAACAAATTTAGTAGAAGAAAAGAAGAAGAGTCCTCTTCTGTAAGGTTATCAGGGGAGGATGGATGGGAGCTTACTGATGCTAAAGTCGCCTTGGAAGAAAGAAGATTACTATGGTGAGTAATTTTCTTTTTCTCACCCCAGAAGTTCTTTAGCAACAGTAGCATTAGCAGACTATAAAGCAGTGCCGTTGGGAGGCGGGTACAGAATCTATTAAGGAAAGAGGCTCTGCAGAACAGCCCTGCCAAATCTGGCATCAGATCTAGACTGTACATCCAGGCAGTAGTGCTTTGTGGATGTGTGTACAGTCTTCCAAGTAGCTGCTTTACAGACGTTCAATAAGGGGAATGTCCCTCGCAGCTGCCACAGAGGCCACAGTGCCCTTGTAGAGTGGGCCCTGAGGCTCTCTAGGGGCTGTTTACCAGCCTTGTCATAGCAGAACTGAATGCAGGAGACTATCCAGTGAGAGATAGTTATCTTAGTGACTGATCTTCCTCTACCGTCCTCCTCATAGGTGAGGAACAGCTGTGTGGAAGAACCCCTGAATTGCTTGGTGTGATCGCAAATAGTAAATCAGGACCTTCTTGATATACAGACTGTGGAGCTTCTGCTCCCCTGGAGTGAATTTCTCAGTAAAAAAAACATTGGTAAGGTGATGGACTGATTGAGGTGGAATTCTGAGACCACCTTAGGTAGGAATGTTCTGTTCATCCTAAGCTCAATCTTATCCCTATGAGGAATGATGTAGTTGGGCTCAGTACAAAGTGTCTGTTGCTCTGAAATTCTCCTTGCAGAGATAATGGCTACTAGAAATACAGTTTCCCAAGTGACATACTTGATATGGGCAGTAGCCATGGGTTCAGAAGGTGGCTCCATGAGCTTGGCAATACAAAGGTTAAGATTCCAAGGAGGGATAGGTTCCTTGATTTGGAGGCTGCAGATGCAGGAGGCCTCTAAAAAACGTTTATTCTTTCCAATGGAAAGGTAGGCCAATATTGCAGCCGGATGAAGCTTCAGGAAAAAAGGCTTTAGGCTTAAGGCCTGGAGATGAACCAGATAATCCAAGAGATTAGAAACTGAAGTTCTGAAAGAATTAATCTGTTTCTTCTTGCACCAGAGAGAAAATCTCTTCCATTTGGCTGGATAGGTCTTTTTTGTGCTAGGCTTTTTGGCCATCCTCAGGATCTTCAGGACTTGTTCAGAGTACTGAGTGGCAGGGAACTCTTAACTCCTCAAGAGCCAAGCTTTGAGGTGAAGAGACTTCAGGTCTGGATAAGTGACTCCTATCTGAGGGAGTGTCAGGAGAGAGTGAATAAGTGGAAGGCAAATGGGTGTACTGCAAAAGGGTTAGCAGGAGAGAATACCAAACTTGCTTTGGCCAGTCTGGTGCCACCAGAATCATTGCTGCTGGTTGAGCTCTGAGTTTCAGTAACACTCTGAAAATCAGGGGAAAGGCATAAAGGAACTTCCCTGACCAGTCCAAAGCAAGGGCATCCATTGGGAGAGTTCCCAGAGCTGGAGGCCTGCAGCAATACAGAGGAAGTTGATGGCAGAGGTGAGAGGCGAACAGATCTAACTCTGGTGTGCCCCACCTTCTGAATACTGTGGTCAGTATTTGCTTGTTCAGACACCATTCACTGTACCCTTGGTTGATGCAAACTGAGGGCATCTGCCAAGGTGTTGTCCTTGCCTGGAAGGTATATGGCTGAAAGACTGACATCCAGGGAGTAAGCCAAACACCAAATCCTCATGTCTTACTTACAAAGGACACTGGACCTTGTACCACCCTGATTGTTTATGTAGAACATTGCAGTGGTGTTGTCTGTCCTGATTTGCACCGTGTGGTCCTTTACTTGTGGAGCAAAGGCCTTCAGTGCCAAATAAATGGCTCTGAGATCCAGCAGACTTATGTGAGCCTGTGACTCCTTTGAAGTCCAGGTGCCACTGACAGAAGTACTGTCCAGATGAGCTCCCCATCACAGCAGAGAAGCATCTGTAGTGATGATTTTTGTGGGAGAAGGTGCTTGGAAGGGAATTCCTACTGAGAGATTAGCTGTTTCCCTCCACCAGTGCAGGGCCTAAAGGAATGTCTTTGTGACTGAAATCAGTTTGAACAGAGAATTGCTCCTTTGAGACCAGTGAGATTGCAGGTGGTACTGTATGTCCCTCATTCTGAATCCGACTCCTAGGACCATGGCTGTCATAGCTGCCATGTGTCCCAGGAGCCTCAAAAAGTGTCTGGCCCAGAACAAAAGAATTTGCCACTGACAAAATGTTTTGGATGTTTTCTGGTGGATGAAAGCCCCTGCTCTGCTGAGTATCCAACTGTGCTCCTATGAAAATAAGGAGTGCATAGTGGTCTTTGTTAGGAAGAGGGCCTCGTCTACTTGTAGAAGATTTTTTTCCCCACTATGAGTCAGTTGTCCAGACTGAGATTTCCTGTTTTCTTAGATGTGCATGGCCATGGCAGTCAGACATTTGGTGAATATCCTTGGTGCAGATTTCAGACCGAATGACATGGCTGCAAACTGGTAGTGCCCTGACAGAAGTTTGAACCTGAGAAACTTTCTGTGGGACTGCCTTATTGGAATGTGAAAGTAAGCGTCTTTGAGGTCTAGGTAGGCTAGCCAGTCTCCTTGCTAATGGGACTGTATTACCATTTTTAAGGTGACCATTTTGAAATTGGGTTTCAGAAGATGCTTGTTTAAGTATCTGAGGTCTAAGATAGGTCACCACTCCCCATTTTTCTTTTGTGTCATAAAGTATCTGGAGTAGAGGCCTTTGCCCCATTAATGGGTGGGCACTCTACCACCCATGCTGCCAGAAGATGTTTTACCTCTAGCGCCAACAGAAGCCTTTCTGTTGGGGATAGTGATTTGGACAGCTGGGTGCCCCTGAGGGCTGGCATCTTTTTGAACTGAAGTGGCAGGCCCTTTTCCACTACCTCCAGGACCCATTTTTCTGATGTGATGAGGGTCCAGGACTGGAGGTAGTGGGAGAGCCTTCCCCCTACAGGCAGAGGGGGAGGCAACCTGAACAATTGAGTCAGAGCTTATGATGAGTTGCAGGAGCAAGGGTAGAGGCAGGTTTCCTCCAACCTCCGACCTCTCCTGCCTCTTCCTCTGTAGTACCCTCTCATTTGAGAATAGTCAAACAGAGAAGGAAGAGAAAAATAGGGCCTAGGGAAGTATCATCTGGCTCTGTTTCCCTTAGGTTGAGGTTTTTGAGCAGCAGGAGTCTTCACTTCAACTCCCCACACCCCCCCTCCCAAAATTCATAAATCTAGGGACTTTAACTTCGATGCTGAAGCCTTTTGTACAAGTCTCACCTCAGCTGACTGGTCCTCAATAACCTCCCTACCAGACATAAAACAGTTATTAGACTATCTGGTCAACACCTTTCCCTCTATGCTTGACTCCCATGCCCCCACCCACCCAAACTAAGAAGAGCAAAAGGTACCCACTCTCCTTGGCTCACTCAGGAACTGAGGCACCTTATGCGTTCCCGTGATAAAGCCTGGCAAGCCTTTAAAAAATCCCATCTCCAATCAGACTGGAATTCTTACCGCCAGCTATGTAGTAGCTGTAAATATAAAATCAGCAAAGCCAAAAGGGAACATCTCGTATCCTTGCAGGAATCTCATCTGTCTAACCCTAAATGTTTCTGGAAGGAAATCAATGCACTCCTTAAGGGTAAAGAAAGGATCCTCCCCCAAACAATGCTAGCAAAAGGCTCCATACTATCCTCACCAATGGAGATAGCTGCAGGACTGAACCTCTTTACGGACCTTGATGCCTACAAAACCGACCTCCCTGATACTCGCACAGAGTAGGAAGCCAACCGCCCGGAAGCCCCATACCCTCTCTTCCATCTAAAAACCACCTCCAAAAGGAGGTCCTTAAACTTCTGAAGGGTCTCAACCCAGATAGCTCACAAGGGTTTGACTCCCTACTACCCAAATTTCTCAAACTAGGTGCACCAGCTCTTGTCTACCCGATCTCCCACCTAATCAATAGATCCTTCCTCACACAAACCATCCCCGACAATTGGAAGACTACAGTTGTTGTCTCAATACACAAAACCTCATTAAAAACTATAGACCCATATCTATCTTATGTCCAATTGCCAAAATCCAAGAAAGAATTCTCTACAATTAACTATACTCTTATCTAGAACAAAACAATGCCCTTACCAGCCACCAGAATGGCTTTTGGAAATCTCATGGGACTGAAACTGCTCTCCTGCGGATTACCTCTGATATATTCCAGGCTATGAACCTGGGCAATGCTACTGGAGCAGTTTTCATTGACTTGATAAAGGCATTCGACCTAGTTAACCACTCTCTTCTTATGTCCAAGCTTCGCTAACTTGGCCTTGATAGCAACACTCTCTCCTGGGTCTCGAACTACTTAGAGAATGTCTCAATGTGTCAAATGGACTGGAACCACCTCTTCTCTATCTATTATCATCGACAGAGTACCCCAAGGATCAATTCTAACGCCTCTCCTATTTTCAGTATTTATTAATGACCTGCCTATGAACTGTGGAGGGGCATCAGTCCAGCTATATGCGGATGATGCCATTCTTTATAGATCCTCCGGGGACATCTCAAGTATTAACTCAGATCAAGCAAGTGACTTTCAGACATTAGAAGCATGGTTTAAAAATAACCTACTAGTTCTGAACACCAAAAAGACTAAATCCATGTTGTTACACCCTACCTGCTTCGACACAAGCACCCAGCCCCCCATGGTGATCAAAACTTCCTCTGGCATACAACCTGAAGGGGTCTCCAACTTCAAATAGCTGGGAGTAATGCTTGATGAGTACCTGTCCTTTGATGCACACATAACCAGGGTTATAAAGGCTACTAATCAAAAAATAGGCCTCCTTTATCTCACAGCCCCCTCTCGAACTATGCTAGGAGTACTATTGCCTCAGCCACCCTTCTCCCAGGCCTCTTCTATGGGGCCTCAATAATCCATTCCTCTAGGTCCGGACTCCCGAACAAACTCAGTATGGCCTATCACAGAATTGCCTGCTTCACCATAAAGGCCCCAGCTCATACCCGTCACTGTGAAGTACTGAACTCTTTGGGTTGGCCATCTTTTAAAACCAAACTTGATTTCCCAGTGTATTGCACCACCTTCAAACTAATCCACCCCCCTCTCCCCCAAGTTTATCTAGCCCAACTACCCAGAAAACCTTCCCTCGAACACTCAAGTCCTCTCACTTCCCATTGTTAAGTCTACCCAAGACTCACCTAGTGGTGGGCAGCAGATCCTTCTCCTTTTCAGCACCACAAAAATGGAATGACCTTCCACACTCATTACCCTCCTGTTATGGTAAGTTCTTACATAACTGTACTATCTTACTTCAAGAGGGCTCTTGCAGTAGGCAATAACCATAAGGCCTGAGTCCCAAGCAGTGCGAGTCAAACAGAGACTGAACACTGGAGGCAGGAAAGGTCTGCAGTAGGCAGAAATTAGGACAGAAGACCTTGAAGGATGGCCAGTCCAAAGTCAGCCCTGTGCAATGTCCAGACTGTAATGCTTTGTGAATATGTGGACAGAGCTCCAAGTGGCTGCCATGCAAATGTCCGTGGCAGCAATATTTCTAAAACAAACAGAAAAAGCAGCCATACCTCTCATTGAATGCCCCTTAACTTCCCCTGGAAGGGGTTTGTTTTACTTCTGATAGAAGTACAAAATGCAGCTTGCCAACCATCTGGATAAACACTGTTTTGAAACTACAGCACCCTCCCTTTTGGGCGCAAATGAAACAAAAAGCTGATCCATCTTGTGGACAGACTTCGTCAGAGTCATATAATAACATAAAAATTCTGTGCACATCCAAAGCGTGCAGAATTGCCTCACCGTGATTAGAATGCTCAGGGTAATACAGTGGCAAGTGTATAGTTTGGTTTAAAGTAAACTCAGAAGCCACTTTTGGTAGAAACTTAGGATTTATATGCTGAGCCACCCGATCTCTGTAGAAAATCAAATAGGGTTCCTTACACATAAGGGCCTGAAGCTCAGAAATCCTTTGAGCAGCAGTTATAGCAACTAAAAATAACGCTTTCCAAGACAGATAGTGCAGGTCGCAACTTGCGGCAAGTTCAAAGGGAGGCAAAGTGAGTTTCTCAAGGATAAAGTTCAGATCCTACTTGGGAACAGGGTTCCTAACCAGGGGTTTCAAGTGGAGTATCCACTTCAAAAAGGTATGGGAGACCTCCAACTAAGCCAAGGTTTTGCCTTCCATGGGAATGTGGTAGGCAGGTATGGCAGACAAGTGGACCTTCAGCGTGGAATAGCCAAGTTCCAGGTCAGAGAGATGCAGAAGGTACTCTAAGACTTGAGGGACCAGGCAGGAAAAGGGGTCCCAACCTTTGGCGGCTGCCCAGATGGAGAATCTCTTTCATTTCATCTTGTACGTCTGTGTTGTAGAAGGCTTTCTGGCCTCTACAAGAACTTCAGCTACTCTGGAGAAGACCCCAAAGTGAGAGACAGCTACATCTGAAGGGGCCATGCATGCAGCTGAAGGGACTTGAGGTCTGTATGGACCAGCCTGCCGTGATCCTGAGTCAGAAGGTCCTGGCAGAGGGCAAGAGGAACCAGAGCCTCCACCGCTAACTGCTAGAGCAGAGGGAATCACATTTGGCGAGGTCAATATGGGGCTATGAGAATCATCTGAGCCCCCTCTGCTTGCAGTTTGAGAAGGGCTCTCTGCAGGAATGGGAAGGGAGGGAAAGTGTACAGTGACTTCCCCATCCAGCAAAGAGAAAGCACATCTCAGCAAAAGACACCAGGTCAGGGAACGAGTGGGCAGAAACTGGGTAGTTTTGTGTTCTATGGGGAAGTGAACAGACCGAGATCAGGATGACCCCAGAGGTTGAAGATGTCCTCGACCACTGACTGACGCAGTTCCCACTCATGAACCCTTGCCTGAGTGTGGCTGAGTCTCTGCCAAGAATTTCTGGATGCCCAGGATGTGTACTACCATTAGCTGGAGCTGATGCTGCAGTGTCCAGTACCACACTCATATCGCCTCCCTGCACAAGGGGTATGACTGAGTGCCCCTTTGCTTGTTTAGATACCAGACCACACACATGTTGTCTGACTGGATCAGGAGTGGTTTCAGGTGGAGAAGGGGCCGGAATGCCTGTAGGGCATGCAGCACATATCTCGAGTACGTTGTGCAATAAGAGCTCCCGCTGAGACCAGGATCCCTGGGTTCTGTGATCCCCCAGATGTGCTCCCAAGCTCTTACCTGAAGTGTTCATTGTCAGGGTTTGGGCAGGCAGGGGAGGCTGGAAGGGGACTCCGCAAGCAGAAATTTTCCAGATTCTGCCACCAAAGCTCCCTTCGCATAGGGCTGGACATCAGAATCCTGTGATCCATGTCATCCAACCTCTGATCCTACTGCACCCTGAGCATCCATTGAGTGACCCGCATGAGGAGCCAGACCAGGGGAACTGTGGGTGATAGCTGAAGCCATGGGATGCAGGAGGCGGAGGACTGATCTGGCTGTTGCCCAATGGCTGTATGCCAGAAGCCAAGCTTGCCTCTGCAGTGTTTCTGCCCTGTCCAAGGGGAGGAAAGCCATATCCTGGGTAGTATCCAGAAACACCCCAATAAATTGAAGGCACTATGAAGGAATAAGGTGAGACTTTGTATAATTCACTGTAACCCCCACTCTGAGGAACAGGTCCAGGGTAGCTGCTATAGAAGCCTCCAGGCTGTCCTTCGATGGGGCTGACAGAAGCCAGTTGTCGAGGTAGGGAAACACAGAGTGGCCTTGGCACTGTAAAGCTGCTATCACCACTGCTAGGCACTTGGTGAACACTCAAGGTGCCGATGAGAGACCAAAGGGGAAGGGGCCTTGAACTGGAAATGCTCCCCCTGAAAAGTAAACCTGAGGAAGAGGCAGTGAGCAGGGAAGATAGGTATATGCAGGTAGGCATCCTGTATATCCAGGGTGCAAAGCCAGTGTCCCTGGTGTAGCAATGGAAACAGACCTGGGAGGGTTAGCATGCAAAACCTCTTGTACTCCACGTAGAGGCTGAGTGTGCTGAGGTCCAATATAGGCTGTAGGTCTCCCATCTTTTTTGGGACCAGGAAGAAGTGGGAGTAACACCCCTTCCTACATAGCCCTGAGGAATGGGTTCTATTGTGGACTTTCACAACAGAGTCCAGATCTCTTCTCTGATAAGTGGCAGGTGACCTTGCAGGTAAAGTACAGTTACATAGCAACTTACCATAACAGTAGATCTTTGAGAGAGGTTCCTTCAGTAGGTCATCACATATAGGACTGACGCCACCTGGCATTGGGCCACACGGCAGACTTTTCTAGCAATACCTGATGGGGGACCGCCCACCCGATGTCACGTGACCAACGTTAGCGTGACTGTATATAGTGGGTGGTCCCCACGCCCACCCTCCAGTTCTCCCGCCGGAGCCAGGAAGAGGTCTGATAGCAGGAGTGAACAGGATTTGGAGTCCCTGTAAAACACAAAATGAGGGGAAGGAGGGAGGGAAAAATATGACCTACTGAAGGAACCTCTCTCGAAGATCTACTGTTACGATAAGTTCTTACGTAACTGTACTATCTTACTTCGAGAGAGTTCCTTCAGTAGCTCATCACATATAGGACAGAGTCCAAAGCAGTCCCTCCAAGGAGAGACCGAGAGAAACTAGGAAGGAGGAAAACTAACTCCAACGGAAAAAACTGAGGTCTAGAAAGAACCCAGTCTAGGACAGAAGGCCCTGCAGGATGGCTAGGCCAAAGCCAGCCCTCCGCCTAGAAGCAGTGTCCAGACTGTAATGTTTGGTAAACGTGTGGACAGAACTCCAAGTAGTGGCAGCACAGATGTCAGCCGCAGAAACATTCCATAGGAAGGCCGTGGAGGCAGCTATACCCCTAGTAGAATGACCTCTGATGGAACCCGGAAGAGGTTTATCGTACTTCTGGTAACAGTATTGAATGAAGTTGCCTAACCATTTGGAAAGGCCCTGCTTAGAAACCAGTTTTCCCTTTGATCTCTGGGCAAATGAGACAAACAACTGGTTGCAAGAGTGAAACTCTTTGGTCCGGTGGGTGCAACACCGGAGAATCCGATGGACATCCTTTGTATGAAGGAGTGCCTCACCTCTGTCAGAGGGGGATAGGTAATACAACGGAAGCTCTACTGACTGATTCAGTGTGGCTTCTGACACCACCTTGGGAAGAAACCCCTGGATGAGTTCTCAGGACCACCCGGTCCCGATGGAAAATCAAGTACGGCTCCCTTGCAGACTAGAGCGTGAAGCTCTGAAATCCTTCTGGCTGACATGATAGCCACCAGAAAAAGCACCTTTCAGGATAGGAAGTGCAAATCACAGCTCATAGCCAGCTCGAAAAAGAGGAAGGATGAGCTTTTCCAGTACGAAGTTCAAGTCCCAAGGTGGAGTTGGGCTGCAGATGGGGGGGTTTCAGATGGAGAATCCCTTTCAGAAAGGTTTTTGAGACCTCCAACTGAGCAATGAGTTTACCATCCACTAGCTCATGGTATACTGAGATAGCTGAGTTATGGACCTTTAAGGAAGAGTAGGACAGACTGGAGTCTGACAAGTGAAGGAGGTATTCCATGACTTGTGGGACCAAGCAAGAGAAAGGGTTCCAGCCCTTCGCCCAAATGGAAAACCGCTTCCACTTCATGGCATAAGTGGAATGGGTAGAAGGTTTTCTGGCCTCGATGAGGACTTGTGCAACCCTGGAGGAAACCCCAAAATGGAATATCACTACGTCTGTAGGAGCCATGCATGGAGATGCAGGGCCCTGAGCCCTGGATGCACCAGTCAACCTTGATCCTGGGTCAGGAAGTCACGAGTCACTGGAAGTGGAACCGGTGGTTCCCAGGAAAGCTGCTGTAGCAGTGGGAACCAGATCTGTCTCGGCCAGAGAGGAGCGATGAGGATCATCTTTGCCCTTTCCACCTGAAGCTTGAGGAGAACCCTCTGCAGAATGGGAAATGAAGGGAAAGTGTACAAAAATTTCCCTGTCCAAAATAGAGACAATGCATCGGTCCAAAAAGCACCTTGCTCTGGAATGAGCGAGCAAAATTTGCAAAGTTTTGCGTTAAATTGGGAGGCGAAGAGGTTGATTTCTGGACGCCCCCAATTTTGGAAGATGGATTCTGCCACTTCCTGATGCAGTTCCCACTTGTGAGCTAGGGTCCGAGATCTGCTGAGACTGTCCGCCAGGACATTTAGAACACCTGGAACATACATGGCCATAAGGACCAGATGGTGCTGGACTGCCCAGTTCCATACCCGCGTCACCTCCCTGCATAGGGGTATGACCTGGTTCCTCCTTGTTTGTTGACATACCAAACTATCGACATATTGTCCATTTGAATTAGCAATGATCCCTTTGGAAGGAGGGTCTGAAAGGCCTGTAATGCGTACAGGACCACCCTCAACTCCAGGACATTGATATGGAGTGAAGTCTCCAAACCGGACCAAAGTCCTTGGGCTTGGTATTCCCCGAGGTGAGCTCCCCACCCATATTCGAGGCATCCGTGGTGAGGGTGGCTACTGGTGCAGGATTCCAAAAGGGAAGCCCCAAAGAAAGATTGCGAGAATCCATCCACCACTGCAAATCTTTCTGAACTGCTGAGGAGACTAGAACCAGATGGTCCAGGTTGTCCAGGAGCTGATCCCATTGCACCCGAAACAACCACTCAGTAATCCTCATGTGAAGTCTTGCTAAGGGAATGGTAGTGATGGAGGTCACCATCAGGCCCAGAAGGCACAAGACTTCCTGAGCTGGGACAGTCCTGAGGGAAGCCACTTTGGAGGCCTGACAGACAAGGGTCTCCACCCTGTCTGGAGGAAGGAAGGCTCTGCACTGGACCGTATCCAGGACTGCTCCAATAAACTGAATTCTCTGGGCAGGGATAAAGGATGACTTGGGAACACTGACCGTGATCCCTAGTCTGCTGAAAAGGTTCAGGGTAAAGGTAAGAGTCTCCAGCAAAAAATCCCTGGACAGGGCTGAAATCAACCAGTCATCCAGGTAAGGGAAGACCGCAATACCCCTGCAGCGTAGGAATGCTGCAACCACCACCAGGCACTTGGTAAAAACCCATGGTGCCGAAAACAGGCCAAAAGGGAGTGCCCAGAACTGGAAGTGTTCCCCTTGGAAATGAAAGCACAGGAATCTGTGGTGACTGGGGAAAATAGGAATGTGCAAGTAGGCATCCTGCATATCCAGGGCACAGAGCCAGTGGTTCTCCATGAGGAGAGGGAGGAGGCTCTGGAGTGTCAGCATTTGAAATTTTTTGTATTTGACAAACTGATTTAGCTGACTTAGTTCGAGAATGGGTCTGAAGTCCTTAGTCTTTTTTCCAAGCAGGGAAAAGGGGGAATAAAATCCCTTTCCCCTTTTCCCGAAGTGGACACACTCGATTGCTTCTTTGAGCAAGAGTGAATTTACCTCCTCGTGAACGAGAAGGGTCTGGTCCTGAAAGTAAGAGGATTTCTGCAATGGAGTTTCTAGGGGAAGCTCCAGAAGTTCTATGGTGTGTCCGACGGACACTAGCTGCAGGACCCACTCATCGAAGGTGATGGCCCTCCACTCCTCCGCGTGGTGGGTGAACCTCCTCCTCACCTGCTCCCCACCGCAAGACTGAGGAGGCAGTGGGGTCGGGAGTCAAGAAGTGGCGGGACATTCAGGGGGAGGACCTCCTGAATGTCTCTGATTTTTGGAGGCAGGAGGGGTGGCTGTACCCATGGCCTTACACTTCCCTTAGTGGCATGCCTGAGCGTTCTTTCTCTGCCTTCAGGTCTTTTTCTGAAAGGGATGATGCTGCTGCTGTTGTTGGGAGCCCGATTGGTACATTGACCTGACAGACCTAAGTGCAACCCCCTTGTCCTGTAGGTCTGTGATAATATCCTTGGTGTCCCCACCAAAAAGAACTGAGCCCCTGAAAGGGGCATCCTGAATAGCCGACTAGACCTCATTGGCGAGTCCAGAAAGGCGAAGCCAGGAATGCCATCTGAGAGCAATGGCAGGTGCCGAGGTACAGGCCACTGAGTCGATGGAGTCACAAGTGGTGCATAAAGTGTGCCTACAGGAAACTTTGGAGAAGTGGAGATCCTTGGCAAGTTCCTCCTTCAATGGCAAGGGATCCATGGACTGGACTTACGCTTCCAGCCTGGCCAGTGTCACTTTTTGATGGGACACCACATGGGCCATGTAACCGAGGGACCATAGGGTGCACTTGGCCGATGAGTCTATCTTCTTCCCAAACTGGTCCATCTGCCTCAACTCTTTGTCCGGAGGAGTAGTGCTCATACACTTAGGTGCTGAACAGCAATCATGAACTGCAGAAATGACCACAGAGTCAGCCTTGGGATGAACCTTTAAGAATGGGGCATCCTTCGGCACCAGGCAGAACCTGTCTGCCTGCTTGGAGACAGCCGGGATAGAATGAGGCATCTGCCAGATGGTAGTGGTGAGGTCTTGGTGAGGTGCCATCCAGGGAGGAATGGACATGGGAGACAGAGACTCTAAGTCCAGGTGTTCCGTGAGCCTCTGTATCATAGGATCCTGTTCCTCCAAATCCCAGTCGAAGTAGTCCTTCATGGCCCTCAACAAGTCCAAGAAGGCAGGGTCTTCTGGTGGAGACTTTGGAGAAACCTTACCTTTTGTCTCTTCATGGTCCTCTGTGATCTCCCCTGAGAAATCCTCTCTCCCCTCTGTACTGTCATCATCATCGTTGTCCGCCTCCTCGACAGAACGGCGTCTGAAATCCAGAAGGGAAACGTCCTGCCAAGTCTTCCCCAAAATATGAACAGTGGCTATAGATGAACTGCTCAGGAAAGGGGACCTGAGAGACTGCGGTTGTGGGAGTCTAGTCTCCAGGTCCAAGACCAACTCCGACTGAGCACCCTGCCACCAAAACTGGATTAACATCTTGAAATCCGGGGTAACTGGAGGAGTAGGAGGGGGTGGTGAAGTAGGCTTAGGCTGAGGCTGAGGGGAGGAGGAGGGAGGAGAACTGGTGGTGGATAATAGCAATGAAATCCCATAAAGTGGTGAGAGATTGATCAAGGTAAACTGCCCAAAATGACTCCAGTCCGGTGGAACCCCCGGGTAGTGGTCCCAGGATACCCTGATGGGTAATGCTGGACAGTTCGGGGTCTGGTATAAATCCCCGTCGTCAGATCTGGCATCGGGGGAACCCATGTCAGACCCGCCGTTGTATAGATAGGTTGAGGGTCCGGCCTTGGGACAGCCCATGTTAGGGGAACCGACATCGGGACCAATACCACCCGATCCAGCGCCGGAAGGGGATCCGGCACCAGAGGGGCCGGCGTCAGAGCCAGATGAAGGGGCCCTGGCATTGGGACTGGATCTGGCATCAGGGCCAAAGGCAGAGGCTGTTCAACCAATCCCGGCTGCGGGACTGTCGGTGGGATAACTGGCATCGGAGGGGGTGCCAGAAGCCCGCCGGAAGGCGGAGGAGGGGCCTCCACATTAAGGCCTGTAGGCCAAGGAGGAGTCTCCTTCTCCTTGACCCCAGAAGAGAAAAGTGGAATAGACCCCGAAGCATCGATGGGCTCTCTGCTACCATCGTCGGACGTACCCGCAGAGGAATTGCAGGGTATGGGCAAGGAAGGAGGGGGAGGGAGAGGGACTTTCTCCCTCTGGTTCTGCCAGATGTCGGGTGAGGTGCCGTCAGGTCCCGATGGGGGAACAAAACCCGAGCCATCATCAGGGATGGCCGACATAGTGGGTGGGGTCGGGCGGTCAGGAGGAGCCCCCAGCCGGCTGCTGACCCGGGCTGGTGATGCCACTGCCTGGTAGGCGTCTTACCGGCCGCCGTGCAGTCCCCAGAGGAGCCAGGGGCCGACTTATCAGCCAAGGCGGTGCTGTCATGGTAGGAGCCGACAAATGACTGACCCGCCATAGGTTTACCAGACTTACCATCCTTGCTGGGTGGCGGGTGAGCCTTGTTCGTCGAGGGCTTTGCATCGTCCATGGAGCGGGTCCGCTCCCTAGATTTCTTCTTGTGTTTCTTTGAAGGAGAAGATTTTTTGGACAAATCTCTGAGACAATCCATTTTCTTCTCGAGGGAAGCCAGGCGGGCTTTTAGCAGATGGGCCTCCAAAGCCTGCTGTCTCCTCTTTTTTGTGGCCTGGTTGAAGGTCTGGCACTCAGGGCAGGAGGAGTTTGGATGGTCCATGCCTAAATAGAGAATGCACTTGAGGTGACCGTCTTTGTGCGGAATCTGAGTGCCACAGGATGAGCACTTCTTCTTAGGAGAAGTCATCGATGAAGAACACTAATTTTCAGAGAAAAAAGCAGCAAGGGACAATCCGATGTGATAAACTTTCACAACGATTGCTATATGGAAGTCTGCAATGCGACTGACACGAGGCGACGGCTGGAAAGAACTGGAGGCGGGTGTGGCGACCCACTATACAGTCACGTTGGCGTCAGTCACGGGGCGTCAGTGGCGGTCCTATCAGAATATTACTAGAAAAGTCTGCCTATGCGGCCCCGCAAGGTGGCGCCAGCCTTATATGTGGTGACCTACTGAAGGAGCCGTCGTGAAGTAAGATTGAGAGTGACCTGGAGGATTTTCTGGAGGTCTATGAACTCTATAGTGTGACCCTGAGCTATTAGCTGAAGTACCCAAGAGTGTGCTGTGATCGCATCCCATGCAGCCAGGTGACTGGCAAATCTGCCCCCAACTGGTTCCTCCTGAACTATGGGTGGAGGAGAAGGGTCAGGCCATGAGTCAAAAGGTAGAGGGAAGGTTGGGGGTGCTGTCCCGTACTGTCTGTGTTACTTCGCAGGGTGGGGGGCAGAGCCAGATGAGGGAGCCCATTTGCCTTGAAGTGTGGTGGGCTGCTTCTTTGTCTGGCGCCTTCACTGGTGGTGAAAAGGCTGCCGGGGATTGGTATTGGAGTGATAGTGGGATGGCACTGAATGGAGTGCTTTCCCTTACTCCTGCAGATCAGTCATGAGTTCTTGAACATCTCCTCTAAAGAGTACCAAGCCTCTGAAGGGCATGCCCAGGACAGACATTTGAACATACTGGGCGAAACCAGATACCTGCAACCAGGAGTGTTTGCATAGACAGAAGGCTGTCGCTGTGCTTCTGGCGGAGAAGTCTACATCATCGTAAGTCGCTCTTAAGGTGTGACAGCAGGTAATCTCTGCTGTCCTGTCTGCTCAATTTTGGTCTTGACTTTAGAGTCTGGCAAGGCCATAAATTCAGCTTTCAGTTGACCCAGAATGGACTTTTGGTAGCAAACCATGTGGGATACATAATTAAGAGCCTACAGGGCCAGAGTAGAGGATGAATAAACCCTGTGACCAAACTGGTCAAGTTGCCTCAACTCCTTGTCGGGGGGGAGGTAGTCATGTGCTTAGGCTGAGTGGAGTAATCGTGAGCTGCATTGATAACTACCGAATCAGCTTTGGGGTGGTTAACTAAATGGTCTTTCCCCTCAAGGACATGATATAATATGTCTGGCTTCTTGGACATGGGCATGACTGATGACAGTTGTCCAAATCATTGTGAGGCCCTGTTCAAGGGGGGATAAAGAGGGGGGTCAGCTCTGGGAGGTCAAGGTGCTCTGTCAACTTCCGGTGCTGAGGATCTTGTTCTTCTGTCTTCCAGCCATTGGCCCCCAAAATTTCCCGGAGGACATCCATGAAGAAAAAATTACTTACCATAGTAATCTCGTTTTTTTCCAGTGACACTCAGGTATTCATAACTTTCTATAGTGTCCCTTTAAGCCATAACTGCCCGGAGAGAATGGAACACATGCAAATGATAGAACTCTTTGCATGTGCCAACTATTCAAATGCTGCCTTGAACTAACTGCCTTAGTTCTAAACCCCTCAGATTTCTTGGACACCCGGAAATGCAGGCTCCCAAGGACTGTAAGTACTGAATAACGGTAATAATCAATAATAATGAAGATAATCAATCTCATATCCCCCCAAATGAAGCCTCCAACTGGAGGGGAAAAACAAAAACGGATACCCCAAAAAATGTCAGAATCACCTGAAAGAAGGGGGAAAACAACATGAACCTTGCTTATCCAAATTGTGCCAGAAAGTGGCAAGTATACCCCTGAGAGCACAGTATGCAGGATTGCAGAGGCTGACAGTTCTAGAAGGGGAGGCAGGGTGGGAAGTTATTAATACCGGAGTATCACTGGGAAAAAACAAGACTACTATGGTAAGTCATTTTTAATTCTAATGCCAGTAGTACTCAGGTATTGCTAACTTTCTGCAAACTATAAAGCAGTACCTTTGAAGGTGGGCACAGAACCTTATTTTGGAAACAGTCTTTGCAGGACTGCTGTGCCGAACCTAGCATCACCCCTGTGCTGAATATCCAGAATATAATGCTTTGTAAAGGTGTGTACTGTTTTCCAGGTAGCTGCTTTACAGATGTCCACTAGTGGAATGTCCCTGGCAGCTGCTAAGGTAGCAGCTGTCCCTCTTGTGGCATGGGCCCTCAGTCCTGTTGTGGGATTTCCTTCCAGCTTTAATGTAACAGAACAGGATACACTGGCCTACCATTGAGAAATGGATCTTTTTGATGCTGGGTTACCCTTTCCCACATCCCCATATGTCAAGAACAACTGTTTTCTGTCCTGCCTATGGTTCTTGGTGGCTGTCGTATAGTAGCTGAGAGCTCTCTTGACGTTTGAACTGTGAAGCCTTCTTTCACTAGAGGTGGAATTCTCGCTGAAAAAGACAGGTAGGGTAATGGTTTGGTTCAGGTGGAAATCAGAGACCATTTTAGGGAGAAATCTCCTGTTTGTTCTCAGGACCACCTTATCCCTGTGGAATCAAATGTAGTCCTGTTCAATGCAGAGAGTCTGGAGCTCACTGATTCTTCTTGCAGAAGTCATGATCACTACGAAAACTGTTTTCCAAGTGACATATTTCAGATGAGCAGAGGACATGGTCTCAAAAGGAGATCCCATGAGCTTAGCTATGCACACATTTAGGTCCCATGCTGGCACCGGTTCCCTACAAGGGGGTGCAAATGAGCCAAACCCTTGAAGAACCTCCTAATGATAGGGTCTAAAGCTATTGACACATTTCTTCCAGCAGAACTGTAAGCAGATGCTGCAGCCAGGTGGACCTTGAGGGTACTGGACTGCAATCCCAGGGAATGTAAATAAAGAGAGGTAATTAAGAATGGCTGGAACCCCAGCTTGTGTTGGTACCAGCTCCCTAGCTGAACATCAACTAGAAAAGCATTTCCATTTTGAAGTGTAGGTTTTCTTAGTGGAAGGCTTCCTTTAACCTCTTAGGATATCTAAAACAGTTTCAGAGAGGTGTAAAACTGCATATTCTAAGTCTTAAGAACCAAGCTTTAGAATAAGAACTAATTCAGATGGTCTCCCGTTAGAGGTAACAAGTGTACCTCCGAGGAAAGTGCTGTTGCATCACACAGAAACGGAAGAGTAGCTGCCTGGCCATCTGAACTATCATATAATGGTACTGACTGGGACCAGGCTTGGTATCCCTGCACCGAGAAGGATAAAAAGCATATGCCTTCCTGACCAGTTCAAGCCAAACATCCAACAAAGGTACTTACACCTATTGGTAGTCTGCAACAGTATGATGCCAGGTGGATGTTCTACAGTGGGCTGCGAACAAGTATATCTCTGGTGTGCCCACCTCCTGAAGATTACCTCCACCACTTGCCTGTTCAAGGTCCATTCATGATGGGCCTGGTTGATTTGACTCAGAGCATCTGCCAGGGTGTTGTCCTTCCCTGGCAGATGGATTGTCTGTAGGGGAAACTCCCAAGGAGTAAGCCATGCTCCAAAAATTCATGGCCTCTGTGCTGAGAGGACCCAACTTGGTACCTTCCTGCTTGTTTATGTAGCACATTGTGGTGGTATTGTCTGTTCTGACCTGTACCTCCTTTCCCTATACCAGTATTGTGAAGGACTTTAGTGCCAGAAACACTGTTCTGAGTTCCAGCAAGTTTATGTGCTGGAGTGACTCTGCACTTGACCAAGTGCCCTGGGTTGTGTGGTCCCCCAAATGGGTGCCCCACCCCAGTAGAGATGCATCTGTTGTGAGAACAACTGATAGGGACTCTCGTTGAAAAGGAGCCCCTTCCCTTAGGTTGGATTCCTCTTTCCACCACTGAAGTGCCCGTAACAAGGTTTTTGTTACTGGAATCAGCTTTGAGAGGGAATCTCTTCTTTGGCACCAATGTGCCCTTAGGTGTAACTGGATGTCTCTCATTTGGAACCTGGAGCCTAGGACTGTGCCTGTGGCCACAGGCATGTGGCCCAGGAGCTGTATGAACTGCCTTGCAGTTTTTGTCTTGTGCAGGCTGAATGAGTCTGCAATCAGCTGGATACTTCTTATCCTGTCCAAAGGCAGGTAAGCCCTGTCCTGCAGGGTGTTGATCTCTCCTCCTATGAATTGCAGCACCTGTGCAGGTAGAAGGATGGATTTTTTTATGATATATCAAGAACTCCAGGGACTCCAGAAGCCCCTGGGTGATCTGCAGATGCTGTTTGATTTGCTCTGGTGATTTTTTCCACCACCAGCCAGTCATCCAAATATGGAAACACTGTGACACCTTGTCTTTGAAGGTGTGCCACAACCACTGCCAGGCTCTTTCTGAAAACCCTTGGTGTTGAAGTGAGGCCAAATGGCAGGGTTGAAAACTGGTAGTGATCTGATGGGAGTCTGAACCGGAGGTATTTTGTGTGAGACTCCCTTATGGGGATGTGGAAATAGGAATCTTTTAGGTCCATGATGCCAACCAGTCTCCTTTTTGGAGTGTTGGCAGAATCAATGCCAAAGTTACCATTCTGAACTTTGGTTTTGTCAAATGCTTGTTTAGTACCCTGAGGTCCAAGATAGGCCACCACTCCCTGTTTTTCTTTGTAGTAAGGAAGTACATTGAATAAAATACCTTTCCTTTCCTTTCTGCTGATTTGGGACAGGTTCCACTGCCATTCACAGTAGCAGGTTTCAAATCTCTGCATCCAGCAACTTTTTTCTGCAAGGGAGGATGGTCTGAATACTCTGGTTCTCAGAATTGAACGGAATTTGAAACTCAGAGACGGTCCCTGACTCACTACCCCCCATGACCCACTTATCTGTGTTGATCTGTTGCCAAGCCTGGAGGTAGTGAGACAGCCTGCCTCCGACAGGTATCAAGGAAGCGGCCTGTAAAGACATGTCAGGGTGTTTGTTTGCTCTGGGGCTGAAGTTGGGTTTGGGATGCCTGCCTGACACCCTCCTGCCCCTACCTCTGAAGTACCCCTGCTGGGGATACTGTTGGTATTGGGGTGCAGCCATTGCCTGGAAAAATGGCCTAGTGTGAAAGGACCCACCCCTGCCTACCCATCCATAGGATCTGGTGGATGGAAAGGCTTTCTTTTTAGCAGAATTGCTTTTGAAGGTGGCTTTATATTCATCCACCTTCTTCATATAAGCCACTGTTGTTTCTTCAAAAAGGGAATTACCCTCCAGAGAGAAATTCACAGACTTTGTCTGAGTGTCCTGGGTAAAATTTGTGGCTCTTAGCCAGGCAAACCTTCGTTGAGCAACAGTATTTGCTATCCACCTGGCTGCTGTATCACTGGTATCAGCAGCCATTTGAAACTGATACGTGGCTGCCTCTAAGCCAAACCTGGCAGTTTCTGCAAGGTCATTAGACGAGCGTGAAGGGGCTTTGTTTGCCATGGCCAGTATGGACTGCCATAAAGACTTTTGATACTGGACCGCATAGGCTTGGAAATTAGCCTGCCTGATGGCCAAGAAAGCTGACAAGTATCTTTTTTTGGCCATACTATCAATCTTCCTGGACTCCTTATCTGGTGGGTGAGAAGCCAGGGACACCTTAGCCTTGTCACAGGCAGCCACCTGCACCACCCCCTGGTGGTCAGGGTGGAAAAACAGAAATTCTGCACCTTCCCTTTCCAACTGATATTTCTTGTCCAGCATCTTATCAAGAGGAGGGACAGAATTAGGAGTCTGTAAAATCTTCAGTGCAGCTTTTTTGAAGTATTTATTTACAGGCAAGAGGAGCTTCTTTGTGGGAGTTAACCCCATCATCTCGAGGTATTCCACCTCTTCTTCATCATCCTCTATTTCTTCACTTGTGGTGATGTCCAAGGCACAGCCAACTTTCTCATAAACGTGAAATGTGAGGAATAATCCTCAGTGGTTCTAGGAGGTGAACCAAAATCCTGCTTAGGGGAGACCTCAGGTTCAATAGGTTCCCCTTCATCTTCCTCCTCACATTCACCATAATCCTCTTCTTCAATAAATGATGATTTACCTGTGCTGCCAGTCTGTCCAGCTGAGACTTAAACAGGTGGCTTCTGGCCAGTGGGGAAAAGACCCTGTAAGGCTTGCAATACTTTCAAAGCTTGAGCTATTTCTTGAGGAGAAGGAAGAGCCAGAGTACCCACAGAAATCCCCTTTTTTCCAGTAGGGGGTTCTGTGTGCTTTACTTTCTTTGTCTTTTTAGAAGGAACAGGGGAAGTCAACCAGTTCAACAAGCCTTTTAGTGCCCTTATCACCCATCTCAGGGGTTGGAATAGTCACTCCAGTGGTTTTACCCACAGCAGAAGAGGGTGTCGGCTGGTCAGAGACAGAGGGATCCTTAGGCGGAGGAATTTTTTTCTTAAGCCATTCCAAGCATTTCTCCACTGTTTTCTCTTGGAAGGCTTTACAAATATCACAGTCTTCCTTAAGGTGATCATAGCCCAGGCAGGCAATACATAAATGATACTTGCTGCCTTAGCAAACACTTCCCCACAATCAGTGCAATTTTTAAAATCAGGTTCACCAGTTTTCTTTTTAGCTTTCTTTGACATTTTATTGGGAACAATAAAAATGTGACCCGCTAAATAATTTTAAAGTTTTAACTAAAGTTTAGCAGTCAGTTCAGGAACCGATAAAGAACTGATGGGAACCGGGACCAATGGAAAAAACTAACCGAGGCTATCAGTTCAGCAACCAAGAAAGTGGTTACAAAAATAAAGTATTTAAAATAAAATTAAACTAATGGGGTATTTTAGTCAGAAAACCCCGGAATTAACAAAATTAAGTCAGTTACCTACCGGTTATACTGAACCAGGAGGAACCGATAAAAACACAAAATTTAACATTAAAAATAAGGTTTAGCTAATAATAACAATGAGTAAAAGGGAGCAAATGAAAGGAAAATACACTTACAGTATATGAATTTGTAAGTTTCTTCATGTCATAGGTACAAGTTGAAGAGAGGAAGAACGACTAGACTTTACAGGCTGAGAGTGAAATCTGAGGAGTTTAGAACTAAGGCAGTTAGTTCAAGGCAGCATTTGAAAAGTTGTCAGGTACAAAGAGTTCCATCATTTGCATGTGTTCTATTCTCTCTTAGCAGTTCTGGCTTGAAGGGACACTGCAGAAAGGTAGGAATACCTGAGTATTACTGGGGTTAGAATGATGGGTTCTCTGAAGGAGACTTAGGGGTCTCCTTTGGCATGCGATCCTCTGGCGGGGGCCTCAGAGCCTGAGGAGGAAGAGTTAGAGTCTGAATCAGAGCCATGTGAAGGGATCCTGTCCAGGGACAGGGACCTTTGCCTGGTGTCCTCCTTCCGAGGAGCTGTGACTCAACAGGTGAGAGAGAATGTGGAGCAGGGGCCACCAGACTGGCGTGAGGGTCCCAGCTGACTGACATCGGTCCAGCTATGACATGAGCTGGTGCTTGGCTCTGTGCCACCATGAAGCAAAAAGGACATCATAATCCACCAACAGCTGTGGTGGAAGATGCTGATAAACAGGAGTCAGATACCGTGTTGGTGGGCAGCCTGGCATTGGGTACCCTGGCACTGGGTACCCCAGTGTGAGGTTCCCTGGTACTGGATATCCTGGTGTTGGATACCCTGGCATTGAACAGCCCAGCATCGGGTAGCCTGGTATCAGGAATCCTGGCGTAGGATGGCCTGGAGTAGGGTAGTCAGTGTATGGTGGTCTGGCATCCAGTAGCCTGGTGTAGGGCCCGACGGCAGTATGGAAGGACCTAAGCTGAGGCCCTGAAGGGGCACCCGAAGGCACAGGAAGTGCATCTGGCTGTAGGCCCACTGGAGGTGAAGCTGGCATCGGCCCAGGCAGGGCCACAGGTGTCTCCAGAATCTGGGGAGGTGGGGGACCAGATGGAAGCATCACAGGTGGAGCAGTGGGGGGGTCCCTGGCATAGGGTGGCCTGGCGCTGGCTGGTTGATGCACCTCCAGTTTCAGGCAAGGGGGGGTGTCAGAAGGCCCCATTCGAGGAGACAAAGGGTTGTCTCGAAGGGGGATACGCCTCGGGTTGGCTGTGGCTGAAGTGGCAGCTGGGGCTGGCCACAGGATAGACATCAGAGCTCGAGTTGGGGTCTGACATGAGCACCGGGGCTGTGCAGACGTTGGTGGAGCCAGCGTTCAACTTATCAGCTGAACCATTAGGCTTAGGCTCAGAAGGTTTGAAGGGCCTAAGGGTGGAAGAAGCCTTCAAATCCCCAGAGGTCCCTGCCTGAACTGTGACAAGCTTGGGGGGAGGGGCAAAGGCTGCTCCATAGCAGGAGGAGCAGGTTTGGCTGGAGCGATGCCTCCCTTACCAATACAGGGCCATTCACAGGCAGCAGTCTCGGTTCTTGCCTTTGTCTGGCTTGTGCTTCTTCTGCTTACAGGAGCTAGAAGAGTCCCCCAGAGATGAAGAAGCACCCTGCAACTGCTGCAGTTCCTTCTCCATTGAAGCCAGTTTTTGCTTTAAAAGATTGGCTTCCAGGACTTTTTGACGGCGCTTCTGTGTGGCCTGGCTGAAGCTCTGGCAGTCCTCAGTGTTGTGGTCAGGCCCCAGGTAGAGGAGAAATTAGGTATTGCCATCTTTCTCCAGGATCTGCTTGCCACAGGTGCACTTGTTCTTGCGGGATTCGGTTGGAGAAATAGAAGCATGCAATCCCATGTCAAATAACACTATTTTTACTTCAAAAATAAGAAAAAATTCTAAAGATACACTGAACAAAAATGGCGGATATCTGTAGCAGCATTCTGCAAGGTCTGACATGCGCAGGTCAATGCCCGGAAAGAGCTGGCGGTGGGCAAGGGGGACTACCCTTATATGGCACCATGACAGACAGTGATCACGTGACTCTGGGTAGGAGGTCCCCTGCCTGACACTGCTAGCTAATTTTTTTGTGTGGTCCTTGCTCCTGGCAGCTCAATCCAAATAGTGTTACCTACTGCAAGAACCCTCTTGAAGTAAGATCCACTGAATCAGCTTTGGGGTGGTTAATTATGTGATATTTCCCCTTCAGGAGCATGGTGCAATCTATCTGCTTTCTTGGAAATGGCTGCAACAGAAGACTGTTGTTGCCATATGGTAGTGGCCAAATCTTTGTGTGGCCCTGTCCATGGGGAAATGAGAAGGGAGTTCAGCTCCAGGAGGCCAAGATGCTCTATCAATCACCGTCTCTGGGATGTTGCTCCTTTGTTCTCCATCCATTGGCTTCCTGAAATTTTCAGAGGATATCCAAGAAGGAAGGATCCTCTGGAGGGGACTTGGGTGTCTCCTTAGGCTTAGAGTCTTCCGGTGGAGGGGACTCAGAGCCTGAAGAACAGGAAGAGTTAGAGTCTGAGTCTGGTGAAGGGCTCCTTTGTGGAGACAGGGACCTTTGATGAAGGTCCTCTGTCTGAGGATCAGTCAGCCCATAACTCCAGTTATCCCCTGTGGAGGCACCCAATGTGAGTCCAGAAGCTGGGGTGTGGACCCTGATAGAGGACAGGGACTGTGTAATAGGGGTTGCCTGGACTGGTGTACGAGCTGTGTCCAGCTGGCGTCAGTCCAACTCCGACGTTAGATGGTGCTTAGCTTTGTTCCACTAGGAATCAAAGCCCTGGCAGCATAGCCTAAAGATTAGAGGAACAAGGTGTGAACAAACTTGATACATTCAACAGACCAGACCCAAGTTTGATTCTCACAACCTCCACTTGCATACTGTGTGACTCTGAGCAAGTCACTTAACCGCCCCAGTGCTCCCAGGTTGCCCCTGAAAACAGGCACTTGTGCCTAGTGGGCCTTACTAGGTTACCAAAGACTAAAATAAAAAGAAAGAGAGCATTTTTGTCCACAGGGGCTTGCGGAGAGGCCTGTGGAGGATATGGGTAGGCTGGCGGTTGATACCCCGATGGCAGATAGCCTGGCGTTGGGTACCCTGGTGGATACCCAGCGCTGGATACTCAGGTGCTGGATACCCTGGTGAAGGGTGGCCAAGCATAGGGTAGCTCAGCATTAGATAACCCAGAGAAGGACCCAACGGCAGAGCTAAGGGACCTGGTGGAGGGCCAAAAGGGAGGCCAGAAGGTCCAGGTTGCAGTTATCCAGTTGTGGACCTACAGGGGCACCCGGCATTGGCCCAGATGGGGGGGAGAGGCACCTCACAGGTCTGAGGTGTGGGAGGCAGCCCAGATGGAGGAATCATGAGCTTGTTAGCCAGGGGGTCCTGGGGAGAGTCCGGGCATAGGGAAGCCTGGCACTGGCTTGACAGGACCAGAGGGTGGTGGTACCTCCGGCTCTAGGTGGGAAGGAATGTCTGAAGGCCCTACTGGAGGAAAAGGAGGGTTGTTCCAAAGGGGGGAATTCCCTTGGGGCAGCTGAGTCTGAAGTGGCAGCAGGTGCTGGTCTGGAGGACCGACATCAGACCTCAAATCAGGTTTAGACGGAGGCGCCGGGGCTGTGCAGACATCGGCAGAACCGGCATCCAACTTACCAGCCAAACCACTTGACTTAGACCCTGACTGAGGTTTGAAAGGCCTAAGGTCGGAAATAGCCTCCAAATCCCTGAAGGTCCCTGCCGGAAACATAACCAGCTCAGGCGGGGGAGGCGAAAGGCTGCTCCAAGAAAGGAGGGGCAGAATTGGCTAGAGAGGCACTGCCCTTACTGGTAGAGGGCTACTCATTGGTTGGGGCCTCTGAAGAGAGCCACAGCCTGGATGGAGACCGATCCCAGTTCCGGTGTTTGTCTTTGTCTCGCCTGTGGTTCTTCTGCTTGGAGAAATGGGAGCCAGAAGAGCCCCCAGGTAATGAAGAAATGCTCCGCACCTGCTGCAGCTCCTTTTCTACTGAAGACAATTTTTTGTTTCAAAAGATGGGCTTCCAGGACTTTTAGTGTGGCCTGGTTGAAGCTCTGGTAGGCCTCACAGTCCTCGGTGTTGTGGTCAGGCCCCAGGCAGAGGAGACATGAGGTATGGCCATCTTTTTCCAGTATCTGCTTGCTGCAGGCACGCTTGTTCTTGTAGGATTCTGTAGAAGAAGGAGAAGACATGCAATCCGATGTCGAAAATACTAATTTTTGAAAGAAAATAAATTCAGAAGATATACTTAACAAAAATAGCAGTCAACTGTAGCAGCATTCCACGAGGTCCAGCATATGTAGATCAATGACTGGAAAGAACTGGAGGTGGGCATGGGACCGCCCACTATATACTGCTGGGCAGACATCAGTCACAAGACGTCGGGTGGACAGTCTCCCACCAGACACTAAGTTTTCCGTGTGGTCCTGGCGCCTGGTGGCTCCATCCTTATGGTTATTACCTACTGCGAGAGCCCTCTTGAAGTTAGATGTGGGAGTTAAACATATTTGCAATTAAGGCATTGTTGCAGTTGACACCACTAACAAGCATATCAGTGATGTAGCCTTTTGAGGAACCACTAACTATATTCTTAACATTTTGATAAAAACTCCTAGGGTCTCTGGCTAAGGACAGCAGAGCAGATTTACAGAATTCACTCTTGGCAAAATGCACAGCTTTTTTTACAAGCATTTCTGAGTTGTCTATATTCCTGGAAGACAGACATGTCATAGGAAGCCTTGAATCTAGCCTATAATTTATCCCTAGACTTCATGAGGGGAAAACAAGTCACCTTGAAGCCATTTAGTGACAGTACCCCTAACTCTCTTTTTTAATGCTGTGGGCAGAGCCTACAGCCATATGACTTTAGCTTGAAAAGGAGTTTCCATGGAACACATTTTTAGTAGTTTTCAGTGTATCCTTCCATAACACTGCAAATCCCTATGGCATTTAAAAATATGCCCTTCTTTCTAGAATGATGGACACTGAACTCCAAGCTGCTTTTCTCTGTGAGCAAATGTGCACACCTTCCAAACAAATCTAAATATCTTTAAAACTATTCAAGATGCACACACACACAAAAAAAACAGTGTGAAAGTTGTTCAGGCAAAAAGACCTTTTACATGAGGGTAGTCACAAATCTGAAATCTTTATATTTTATAAAATATGTTCTTCCAAACAACCTCATTTTTTTTCTGTCTGAGTGAACACAGTAGGAGTCATGCCAAACAAATGTAAATATCTCAGAAAGCATACGTTACCAATATACAACCAACATGAAATTTGTTCAGGACAAAATTATCTTTTAAATGAGGATAGTCACTAATCTGAATTCATTAGGTTTTTGTGTTAAATACAGCCATCCAAAAAGTGAAAATTGTGAAGAAAAATGAAAATTCAGGTAACCAGATGGCCATAGTTTAAAAATATAATTAGTGCAGCTTAATGAATAGGCTCATTGGAAAGGTATTTTTGTCCTGAACAACTTTCATATGATGGTTTATGTGTAATGCATATACGTTTAGAGATATTTACACTTGTTTGGTATAACTCCTATGAAAAATGAAAATTGAGGTAATCAGATGGCCATAGTTTAAAAAACATAATTAGTGCAGCTTAATGAATAGGCTCATTTGAAAGATCATTTTGTCCTGAACAATTTTCATTTTTTTTATTTGTAACTTATAAACATTTAGAGATGTTTACATTTGTTTAGCATAACTCCTATTGCACTTATAAACAGCCCCAGTTTTGCAGAAAACTGCTATATGCCACTCAAGTGAAATTCTAAACCAGACCACCTTGTTCATCTTGTCAGGCCTAGATTAAAGTGAACAGGAATTGATTACTTATGTGCAGCTGTTTGAAATGTCTCTATTTTCTTAAATTACATGTATACCGCTAAAGAATCTCTATTTAACTGTGCCTGAATAAAAGCTGAAGCTGTCTGTTGTGTTTTGTATTGTTTTCTTTGTATGGACAACATTCTGTGCAGTTCCTTTCATGGAACCAAGAATATGGAGTTTTGATTATGTCGCTTCATGGTTTCAGAACCATGGGCACTGTACTAATAAGTTTCTGCTAACATTTCTGAAACTGTGAAGCCACAGAAAAATTTGTTACCGTATTGGTCCTTGTAACAAAAGATCCACAGAAACAGATGATTTGATACCTTTTAATGGACTAACAGAGTTGCTACAAAAGAACACAGGTGCTATTAGCTTTTGGATTACACAGAATCCTTTGTCAGAAAATACTGGCAGTTGTTTTAGAAGACTATACTGGCTGGGATATTCAATGGGGTTGTGCTATGCGCAACCACCCAATGTGACCCAGTGCAATATTCAAAGGGGCAAGTTGCGCGGCTCAACCCCCGATGCACTGGGACACATTGTTAATGTATGCAGTGCAGATGCAGGGGGCATGCCCATGCATATGTGGCACATCCAGATATTCAGCCTGGGATGTGCGGCTCATATCCTGGTGCAACCCCTACATGCGCTGCACACTGGTGCCCAAAGTTGAGCTGAAAACAACAGGCTCAAATACTGACCACCCACAGGTGGGCAGCTGTATTGCAATGCGCAACACAACAGCCACCAGCCATGGGTGGCCACCTGACCAGCAGGAACACCATCCACAAGCACCCGGACCCTCCCTGGTAGTCTAGCGCCCCCCCATATGCCCGATCACGGGCATCTGTCACTGTCATTACAGTACCTGGTGGTCTAGCGTTTCCCCCCCATACACATGATTGTGGGCTGTTGTACAATATAAAGATATACCTGGTGGTCTAGTGATACCCCCCCATACGCCCAATCATGGGATGTTGTGAAGATAAAGAAATACCTGGTGGTCCAGTGGTAGCCCCTCACCCACCACCCACAGAGGGCTCCTGGCTACCCAGCACCCCCCTGTCATCGGTGGGCGGCAGCACCCCGCCCGCCAAATGACAGCATACAGTATGATCTGCATGCCTATTGGTGTGACAGAAATGGGAAGGAAGGAGTTAATGGTTTGGATTATGTGCTTGGTGTTTGGATTCTCTAGCTAGTGTTTTTTAGCAGGTTGAAAAAAAAAACACACACACAGGCTAAAATCCACTGTCCAGCAGCATCTGCAGCATCTGGCTAGATAAGACCTGGGACATAAATCTCGAATGGACATGTCCACACAGAGGCTCAGTTTAAAGGGATTGGTTCACTCAAATATAAACTTACAGTTAAAAGGGAATATAATTGGTCACTGACAGGTGTTCAGTCTGACTGGGACAATTAAATACATACATGTTAGATGGTTGGTGCATTCAAAGGAAGAATAGGGATTACCTGTTCTCAAGAGAGTATATAAGATGCTAAAAGACAGTAAAATGTGCTCTCTCTTACTTTGAAGCTGGAGGGAGAAACTAAGATTGGGTGTCTACACTTTTAGCTATGTCCGTGGGAGCTGGCAGTTAGCATAGGGTCCAGTATTCTTTTGTAAGGATAGGGAAGGGTAAGTTTAATACTAGCATATTGCAGTAATAGTCTTTTTCTTTTGCCATCTGTTATTTAAAAACATTTGTTTACTTTTCCTGTATTAGTGTTATTCTCCTGTGTTGTAAATAGATATACTGTACTGCTCTGTTCACTTTCTGTTAAGTAAAAAGGCTATTTATTTACTCAACAGTTGTGACTGTAATGTCATTTTTCTAAGGTAATAGGTGGTTTCCACTGGCTGAGGTAAACTATGTTTAGCATCCACCACCCGAGAGAGACACACTACCAGACTTTGACTTGTGCAATTGCACATTTAATTATTCAAGTTTGTAAACTTGAAGGGGGTGGTGGATGACTTTCCAGCTAGTGGCAGCAAATACCTGAGGACAGACACCTCTCTAAAAGCTGTTCCAGCCCAGAGGGAAAGGTGAGTTGTCACAATTGGTTGGCAGTGGTGGGGTGATGATAGCGGACTGCGTAGCATACTGAGATACAGAGTTTGCCAGTGGAACATTTACCTTAGCAGTTGCAAAACAGGATATATAAGAGAATACACTTGTACAACAGTTTTATTTGTTTCTAGTTAGCACAGTGTAGAGTAAGTTAAGAGAATGAGCTCCACGGAGTATGACTCACTTACTGTGCAATAGCTTTGTGAAAAGTGCCAGGAAAAGGGATTCAGCCTGAAGGTCTAAAACACAAGAAAAAGGCAGACCTCATAGCTGCCCTCGTGGCACATGACCAGAAATAGACAGTCTCTGGGGGTGAGTCAGGAACTGATGTAGCAAACCCCCCAAACCAGCTTGATGCACTGAGACTGCAGCTGTTGCTGCAAGACAAGGCACTGGAGGTGAAAAGACTGGATGCTGAAGCAGAAGCAAGAAGGTTGGAAGCAGAAACAAAAATATTGCAAGCAGAGAAAGAACTTGAAGAAAAGAGACTGGCAGACAGAGAGAAAGAACATGAAGAAAGAGAAAGAGAACACCAAGACAGAGAAAAAGAATGTGAAGAAAGAGAAGAAAAAATTACTCACCTTAGTAACTGTGTTTCTTCTAATGGAGTCTTGCTGTATTCTGACAATTTGCAGTTAACTCCAGCTCTTGAACTGCCCCAGAGAGTGAAGGGTTAAATTCTATGCCAGGCATAGCACGTTGGGCTCGAGCTCGGTTGAAAACTCTGTCTGTGTCCTTCTGAAACCAAACCATCAGATTCTTACGAGCTAAAGCTCACTGACTATAAAATGTGGAAATTGTAAAAACTCCTAATAGCCAACTAGCAACAAAGACTTTGGGTTCCCTGAAAGACTCAAGTCAGGAAACCCAAAGAACCAAAACCAAGGAATAAAAACTAAAACTCTTAATTAAACAATCCAAAGCACCCAACACAACAGGAGTGGGCTAAAGACACCCCTGGGGTGCAACACTGCACCTGCCCACCCACTTCCCAAAACAGGTTCTGAAGGGGAGGCAGGGAGGGAGGTCAGAATACAACAAGACTCCATTAAAGAAACACAATTACTAAGGTGAGTAATTTTTTCTTCAAACAACATGAAGTCGTGCTGTGTTCTGAAAATTTGCAGACTACCAAGCAGTACCTCCAAGGAGGAGGGACAGAACCTACTTTGGGAATAGGCTCTGAAGTACTGCTGTGCCAAACCTAGCATCACTCCTAGCCTGGATATCCAGAGAGTAATGCTTGGTGAAGGTATGAACTGTTTTCCAAGTGGCTGCTTGACAGATTTCTAACAAGGGGATATCCCTAGCTGCAGCCAGAGATGCAGCTGTACCTCTAGTGGAATGAGCCCTCAGGCCTGAGGGTGCAGTTTTTCCCAGTTTTTCATAGCAGAATTGAATACAAGACACAATCCACCTAGCAATGGTTCTCTTGGTGGCAGGTTTTCCCTTACCTACTTCCCCATAAGTGAGGAACTGGAGGGAGTCAAACCTGTGACCCTTTGTACATTCTATGTAGTAACTAAGGGCCCTTTTAACATCTAAACTGTGTAGCCTCCGTTCCCCTGAGGAGGTGTGATCAGTGAAGAACACGGAAAGAGACACAGATTGGTTTAAGTGGAAATCAGAAACCACTTTAGGTAGGAACCTTCTATTGGTTCTAAGGACTATCTTATCCTTATGGAAAGAAATGAAGTCAGGCTCCAATGACAGGGCTTGCAGTTCACTGATACGTCTGGCAGAAGTAACATCAACCAAAAACACAGTTTTCCAAGTCAAGTACTTGAGTTCTGCTGAGGACATTGGCTCAAAGGGGGGTTGCATCAGCTGAGCAATACAGATATTCAAATCCCAGGCAGGAGCAGGATCTCTAAAAGGGGGGTTGGTATGAAGCAATCCTTTGAAAAATTTACAAAATACAGGGTGAGATGGCAGAGAGGAAGATTTCCTCACTGACAGGAAAGCAGAAATAGCTGACAAATGAACTTTGAGAGTAGCTGGTTTGAGGCCTAGGCCATTAAGGTAAACCATGTAATCCAGAACTGTAGACAACTCAGCAGTGTCTGGGGAAATGTGTTTTTTGGAGCACCAAATACTGAACCTTTTCCATTTGGAGTTGTAGGTTTTTCTTGTGGCAGGCTTTCGAGAAGCCTTGAAGATATCCAGAACTCCTTGGGACAGATGTAAATCTGCATACTCTAAGTCTTCAAGAGCCATGCCTTGAGATTGAGTGACTGAAGATTGGGGTAACAAATCCTCTCCTGAGAGGATGTTAGCAGATTGTAATTCCTGGGAAGAGACAGGGGAAGACGGACTGCTAAGGACAGCAACAGGGGGTACCAAGGATGCCTGGCCCAGTCTGGAGCAGTCAGAATCACTTTGCATGGTTGTGACCTTACCTTGACTAGAACCTTGAACAATAGAGGAAAAGGAGGGAAGGCATAAAGAAACTTCCCTTCCCAATTCAAAATCAGAGCATCCAGAGGGACTGAACCCAAGACTGTGGGTCTGCAACAAAACAGAGGAAGTTGGTGATTGTCTGGGGCTGCAAAGAGATCTTTCTCCGGAGTGACCCACCTTGAGAAGATCACCTTCAACACCAAAGGATCCAGAGACCATTCGTATTGGCCCTGGGAAATCCTGCTCAATGCATCTGCTATCACATTGTCCTTTCCTGGGAGGTGGACCGCTACTAGAGAGGTCAGCAGGGAGTAAGCTAGGGACCATAGTTTCATGGCCTTCATGCTCAAGGCCGTGGACTGAGTGCCTCTCTGCTTGTTGATATACCACATGGTGGTAGTGTTGTCCATCCTGACCTGAACCACCTTGTTCTGTACTGACTGAGAGAAATCTTGTAGGGCAAGAAGTACTGCCCTGAGCTCCAGAAGGTTGATGTGAAGAAGGGATTCCTGAAAGGACCACAGTCCCTGGGCCATGAGAGCCCCCAGATGGGCTCCCCACCCCAAAAGGGAAGCATCTGTGGTAAGAACCACAGAGTGAGTCTGAGAGACAAATGGAACACCTTGCCTCAGATTGTCCAGGTCCTGCCACCACTGAAGGGACTGAATTAAGGTCTGAGTAACAGGAACTAGCTTGGTAAGAGGATCTTTCTTTTGGGACCAAAAGGTTCTCAGATGGAACTGAATGTCCCTCATCTGAAACCTGGCCCCTTGGACCACTGCTGTGGAAGCTGCCATGTGGCCCAGAAGCTGCAGAAAATGCCTTGCTGGTCAAGGGACCAGAGGGAGAAAGGAAGATGCCAGCAGAGAGATGGCTTTTGCCCCTTCCAAAAGAGGGAAGGCTCTTGCCTTGAGGGTGTCCGGCTCTGCCCCTATAAATGTGAGGATCTGTACTGGTTCGAGAACTGACTTGGGAAGATTGAGAAGGAACCCCAGGGAAGTGAGAACTTGCTGGGTGACCTGCAGATCTGACTTGACTTGATCTGTAGACTTGTCCACCAGAAGCCAATCGTCCAGATATGGAAAAATAAAAATCCTTTTCCTTCTTAAAAAGGCCACCACTACTGCTAGGCACTTTGTAAACACCCTTGGAGCTGAGGTTAGACCGAAGGGCATTGCTCTGAACTGATAATGGCCTGAGGGCAATTCGAACCGGAGGTACTTTCTGTGGGAACACCTGATGGGAATGTGAAAATAGGCATCCTTGAGGTCCAGGGAGGCTAGCCAATCTCCTGGCCTTAGAGAGGGAAGAATTGTTCCGAGAGTTACCATTTTGAATTTTGGCTTTATTAGGTGCTTGTTTAGGTATCTTAGATCTAGGATGGATCACCACTCCCCTGTCTTTTTTTGGGGTAAGGAAGAACCTGGAGTACAGACCTTTGCCCCTGTATGGAGTAAGAACTCTCTCTATGGCCTTTAAAGCCAGTAGAGACAAAACCTCTGCCTCTAGATCAAGGGTTTCTGAAGTATTTGCAGGTGGAAAGGATCTGGGTCTCAGTTTCAGAAAACTTTTGAAACTGAGAACCAGCCCCTGGCTTACAACCTCCAGGACCCACTTGTCTGAGGTAACAGACATCCAGTCCTGGACAAAGTAAGCCAGCCTGCCTCCGACTGGAATCGGGGAGTTGACCCGGGCTGACACATCATGCTGTCTGCTTGGCAGGAGCCTTAGGCTGAGGGGCGGATGCAGCCCTGCTCATCCCTCTTCTGCCTCTCCCTCTGAAGATCCCCCTCTGAGAAAAGGAAGAGGAGGCCTGCACCTGGTAGAAAGGCCTGTGAAAAGGCCTGCCCCTGCCCCTGCCCCTAGCTTGCTGCCTCTGAGGAGCTGCCTGCCTCTCTTTGGCCTGGTCACTCCTACAAGTGGTCCTGTACTCATCCATTTTCTTCATGTAATTCTCTGTCTGCTCACCAGAGAATTACCCACTACAGGGAAATCCATGGCCTTAGCCTGGGTGTCCTGCGAAAGGCTAGTACTTCTGAGCCAAGCCATTCTCTGAAGAGCCACAGATGTAGCCATGACTCTTGATGACACATCATTGGAGTCCACAGTAATATGAAATTGAATCTTTGATGCCTCAATCCCATCAGCAGCCACCCCCTTCAGCTCCTTGGCTAGCTGGGGGGAAGCCTGTTTAGCCAGTGCCAGTACTGTGACCCACCTGGACTTCTGGTACCTGGCTGTATAGGCCACATAATTAGCCTACCTGAGTCCCAAAGATGATGCCAAGTACTGTTTCTTTGTCATGGCATCTATCTTCCTGGAATCTTTGTCTGGGGGGTGTGAAGCCAAGGGGATGTTTGCCTTGTCACAGGCAGCAGCCTGCACTACCCCAACATTGCTACATTGTTGGTAAAGAAATTCTGTATCTGAGCCTGACAAGGTGTACCTCTTGTCCATTCTCTTGTCAACAAGAGGTACAGAGTTGGGAGACCTAAGACTTTTTGTGTCTGTTTCCCAAATGACCTATGAAGGGGAATAGACAGTCTCTTAGACTCTGGGATGTCCATCATTTCTATGTAGTCAGGCTCCTCTTGATCCTCTACAGCCTCCTCAATAGGAAGCTGGAGGGTTTGAGCCACTTTTCTGTAGAATAAAAAGTAGGGAGCGGACTCAGAAAGCCTAGGAGGGGAAACACCAGAAGGTCTGTCTGGGGAGATATCCAGTTCCACAGGCACATCCAGACTTTCACCATCGTAATCATCCTCTTCAAAATCCCCCTCCTCATCAAACTCCGGTTCATAAAAATCTTCAGGGGAATAATCCTGAACCGGGGGAACCGACCAAACCGAACCCCTGCCAGGAGGCGCCGGATCAGTCGGAACCGGATGAAGCGATTCCACAATCCAAATTGCTTTGGCTATTTCTTCGGCGGACGGAACATGCAGCTCTGGATCCAAACCAGCCGATTTTCGTTTTCTTTTTGTAGGAACCAATCACTCAGGATTGGCTCTCCTGTTGCCTGAAGAAGTATCGCCCTGGTCAGAGGGCACTCCTTCTGGTTCGGTAGGAACTGAACCTGGCTGGCCTTCCCGGTCAACGGATTTCTCGGCCTCCGTATCCCTAAGTCTACCTAACCTTTCCTCCAGGGTAGACTTAGGGAAATTCTTACAAATTTGGCAGTCTGAATCGAGGTGGTCAAACCCCAGACAGTAAACACAGGTGGTGTGGGGATTGGCCTTAGCAAAGACCTCCCCACACACACTGCAGTGTTGAAACCCAGTGGGCCCGTGTTTTTTCTTGGGTTTCTCAGACATGGCCACCCTAACCAACTTACCCTTTATGTGGCAACTGCCAGGCAAGACTCCCCTATCGGTTTCTCACCGTGTCACTGGTGATGGAAAAAAACACTAAAATTAAGGGTTTTTTTTAAACTGATACGGACCGGTAACCACACACTAACTTTTTTTTTTAAGATCTTACTACAAGATTGGTTCAGCTGAACTGATCGGAAAAATTTTACAATTTCCACACAACAGCCACCAATCTAAGTACTTACGGTACCACAGACAGGGTCTCAAACTGAAAAACGGAATGAAAATCAGACTAAAACCGAAACTTTAACTGCGATAGAACCAAGCAGAAGGAGAAATCTCTGGAGCGACTGTTCAGTGAGGCAGAGTAAAGAATCTGATGGTTTGGTTTCAAAAGGACACAGACAGAGTTTTCAACCGAGCTCGAGCCCAGCATTCTATGCCTGGCATAGAATTTAACCCTTCACTCTCCGGGGCAGTTCAAGAGCTGGAGCTAACTGCAAATTGTCAGAATACAGAAAGACTTCATGTTGTTTGAAAGAGAACGACAGCATGAGAAGGAGATGATGACCCTGCACAGCCAGCAAACTGTAAGTAATGGTGGAGTGAGTTCACCTCATGAAGCCAAAATTAATTCTAAATTGTTCCCTCAGTTTAGAGAGGGAGCTGACCTTGATTTATTTTTTAGGTAATTTGAGAGAGTCTGTGAGCAATTACAATTGACTAAGGCTTCGTGATCAACTTATCTCACACCCTTACTTACAGGGAGGGCTTTGCATGCATTTTCTAAAATGAGTAATGAAGACTATACTAATTATGATAAAGTTAAAACAGTGTTGTTGAAACATTTTGAATTAACTCCTGAGGCTTATAGAAGGAAATTTAAGGAGGTAAAGAAAAGCCCAGAAGACAGTTATGTAGAACTGCAGGTTCAACTGTATACTTACCTTGATAGGTGGGTCGAAGGGGCTAAAGCAGACACTGTGGAACTAATCAAAGATGTGTTGGTGAGAGAACAATTTCTTAAAATTGTACCTGAGGATATGCATGTATGGCTCCTAGACAGGGCATGCACCTCCTCAAAAGAGGTGGCAGCAAGCGCTGACATTTACCTGTATAGCCGGCCCTATGCACAGTGTAAGTCTCATGGTGGGGGGCAGCACATGGTTATAAGCGATCCGATGGGGGGAAGCCCAAAGAAAACCAGCCTGCACCTGAGTCCAAGCAGAACCCTCTGGTTCTAAAGGGACTCGAGACAGGACCCAAGAAATGTCATATTTGCAATCAAGTGGGGCACTTGAGATATAACTGCCCTCAGAAACTGGTTAAGGGGCAAAGGCATGGGGGAGTGGTGATCAAAAGAGCACTGGTGTGTTAGTGGAGTGTGTCCAGCCTGAAGAACCACTCTCCTCTGATGAGAATCTGCATCCCATTGCAGTTAATGGAACAGTAACAGAGGGACTGAGGGACACAGGTGCTTACATCTCCCTAGTGAGGCAGGATCTCATCCGGACAGAGCAGATGGTGCCTGGAAAATACTCCAGGGTCCGGACATTCACAGGGGCAGCAGTCCGAATACCAATGGCTAGAGTCTTCCTAACCTGGGAGGGGGGCCATGGAGAAAAGGAGGTGGGGATCGTAAAGGACCTCCTTGTAAATGTGATTGTGGGGAATGATTTTGACTACAAGAAAAAACTGGTGTGTGTTGTAACTCATAGTCAGGCAAAAGGGCAAGATTCTGAGGGTAAAGAGGGGGTGACTCCATGTGGTCCAGCCACACCCTCAGCAGCTGAGGAAGTGTCTAGCCCAGGGGAGGGGCTGGCAAGAAGCAGCAGTCCAGAACCCCAGTCACAAATAGAGGAGTCCACAGGACTTCCTTTGGAAGGGGCGCTGGGAAGGGTCAGACAAGGGCAGCTGAGTGCTGTACAGCGAACTGACCCTACCTTGCAAAAACTGAGGGAAATAGCTAATAGGGCTGAGGGTCCTCAGAGGGGTAACGAGTCCATTTGCTGGGACAATGGGCTGTTGTACAGAGAATGTACAACAGAGGAAGGGCTAGATGGTGAGCTGCTCCAGCAGCTGGTAGTCCCTAAGGTTCACAGTTAGCAGCTTTTGGCCCTTTGCCCATGATATCCCATTTTCAGGACACTTGGGGATGAGGCGCACAAAAAAGCTGCTGACCAACAATTTCTTCTGGCCTGGTATTGGCAAGGATGTAGCAAACTGTTGCAGGACTTGTCCACAGTGCCAGCGGGTAGGGAAAATGGGGGACAAGGGCAAGGCAGCTTTAGTGCCCCTGCCCATTATTGATGAACCCTTCAAGAGGGTAGCTGTGGACATAGTGGGGCCATTGAGCACCCCAAGTTGCACTGGCAAGCGGTATATCCTGGTAGTTGTCGACTATGCCACAAGATACCCAGAGCCAGTGACCATATCATCCTCTGAGGCAGAACCAGTGGCAGATGCACTACTGGGAATATTTAGCCGGGTGGGCCTTCCCCAGGAGATACTGTCAGATCGGGGTGCCAGTTTCATGTCAGGGTTAATGAGTAGTTTGTGGGAGAAGTGTGGGGTTAAGCAGCTCAAAACCTCCCCATGCCATCCCCAAGTTAATGGTCTGGTGGAGAGGTTTAATTCAACCCTTAAGTCCATGCTAAGGACTTTTGCTGACCAGCATAAGAGGGACTGGGACAATTATTTGCCTAGTCTCCTATTTGCGTACAGGGAAGTCCCACAGGAATCCACAGGGTTCTCACCTTTCGAGCTCCTATTTGGTTATAGGGTGCGGGAACCCCTAGATTTGATTCAGGATTAATGGGAAGGTGACTGTACCTCCCAAAGGAAGTCTGTTGTGGAGTATGTCCTGAACTTCAGGACCCACCTTGATGAGCTTATGGGGCTTGCTCAGGAGCACCTGGCCACTGCACAACAGCGGCATAAAGTCTGGTATGGCTGCGGGACCCGAGCCAGAGAATATGAGGTGGGACAGCGAGTGATGGCACTAATCCCTGTCCGACAGAATAAATTACAGGAAGCATGGGAGGGGCCATTCTCCATTGTCCAAAAGGTTAGTGATGTCAATTACATGATAGAGCTACTGGACAGGAGATGCAGGCAAAAGGTGTATCATGTTAACATGTTGAAGCCTTACCATGACAAGGAGGAATTGGTCCTCACTGAATGTAGTACCCCAGAGGAGGAAACTGAGGTGAATCCACTGGTGGACTTGCTTAGGAGGCCCAGGTTGCATCCTCTGTGGACAACCTTAACCTCTCTGAACAGCTGACACCAGCCCAGGTGCAAGAAATTCGGGGTGTGCTGAGAGAATTTGAGGACATGTTCATAGGGAAACCGGGGTACACCACGAAGGCAGAGCACAATGTGGATACAGGGACCCAGGTTCCCCTGAAACAGTCTCCCTACAGGGTACCTGAGCACATTAAGCAAACCGTTAAAGAGGAGCTGAAGAAGATGCTGGAACTTAGAGTAATCCAGGAATCTAGTAGCCCCTGGGCATCACCCGTGGTACTGATCCCCAAAAGGGATGGCACCACACGATTCTGCGTTGACTACTGGAGGCTTAATAGCTGCACGGAGTCTGATGCCTATCCCATGCCCAGAACAGATGAGACCCTGGAGCAAGTTGGGGGGAGCCAAGTATTTGACCACAATAGACCTAACAAAGGGCTATTGACAGGTACCTCTGAACCCTGCAGCCAGGCAGAGATCAGCTTTTGTCACTCCATTTGGTTTATATGAATTCAAGGTAATGCCATTTGGAATGAAGAATGCACCTGCAACCTTTCAATGGCTTGTGGATCGCATTCTGTCTGGGATAGGTGAGTTTGCATTGGCATATTTGGATACAGCCATATACAGCCAGACCTGGGATGAGCACATCAAGAATGTACGGGATGTGTTCCACAGGATAAAGAATGCAGGTCTGACAGCCAAGGTGGAAAAGTGCCAGATAGTTATGGCAGAAGTGTCCTACCTTGGGCACCAGGTGGGTAGTGGACACATCTGCCCGGAGCCTGCCAAGGTTGATGCCATCCTGGCCTGGCCTACTCCTACCACCAAGGAACAGGTAAGGGCATTTCTGGGAACAGCAGGATACTACCGAAGGTTTGTTCATTGCTATAGCGATCTGGCTAAGCCCCTGACAGACCTAACCAAGAAGGGAAAGCCAGATACAGTGAAGTGGTCAGAAAGCTGTGAGGTTGCTTTTCAGGAGCTAAAGAAGGCCTTAAGTGGCCCAGCTGTATTGGCCAGCCCCAATTATAGTTTAAAAATGATGGTCCATGTGGATGCCTCAGATCATGGGCTGGGGGCCATGCTGAGCCAAATTACCCAGCAGGGGGAGGAGCACCTGGTTGTGTACCTCAGCAGGAGGCATTTGCCCAGACAGGAAGCATATGCCACAATTGAGAAGGAATGCTCAGGAATAGTGTGAGCCCTTCAGAAGCTGCAGCCTTACCTATATGGGAGAGAATTTATTGTGGTCACAGATCATAATCCCCTGATATGGCTTCATAGGTCAAGTGGGCAAAATGGAAAACTACTACATTGGAGTTTGGTACTGCAGGCATACAACATGACCATCCAGCATCGCAGTGGCAAACAAAATGCAAATGCGGATGGGCTATCCAGACAGGGTTAATGGCATGGCTGGATACTTTGGGCACTTCCGATTAATTGCATAAATGGCTGTGTCACTTGGGGTTGCCCAAGTGACATGCCTTCATCATCTGGGGGTGGGGGTGTGACAGAAATGAGAAGGAAGGAGTTAGTGGTTTGGATTCTCTAGCTAGTGTTTCTTTAGCAGTTTGAAAAAAACACACACACACACACAGGCTAAAATCCACTGTCCAGCAGCATCTGGCTATATAAGACCTGGGTCATAAATCTCGAGTGGACATGTTCACACACAGGCTCAGTTTAAAGGGATTAGTTCACTCAAATATAAACTTAAGGTTAAAAGAGAATATAATTGGTCACCAATAGGTGTTCAGTCTGATTGGGACAATTAAATACATACATGTTAGATGGTTGGTGCATTCAAAGGGAGAATAGGAATGACCTATTCTCAAGACAGTACATAAGATGCTAAAATACAATAAAGTGTGCTTTCTCTTACTTTGAAGCTGGAGGGAGAAACTAAGAGTGGGCGCCTGCCCTTTTAGCTATGTCCGTGGGAGCTGGCAGTTAGCATAGGGTCCAGTATTCTTTTGCAAGGACAGGGAAGGGTAAGTTTAATACTAGCATATTGCAGTAATAGCCTTTTTCTTTTGCCATCTGTTATTTAAAACATTTGTTTACTTTTCCTGTATTAGTGTTATTCTATTGTGTTGTAATTAGATATCCTGTACTGCTCTGTTCACTTTCTGTTAAGTAAAAAAAAGCTGTTTATTTACTCTACAGTTGTGACTGTGATGTCATTTTTCTAAGGTAATGCGTGGTTTCCACTGGCTGAGGAAAACTCTGTTTAGCATCCGCCACTCAAGAGAGACACACTACCAGACTTTGACTTGTGCAACTGCACGTTTAATTACTCAAGTTTGTAAACTTGAAGGGGGTGCTGGACGACTTTCCAACTGATGGCAGCGAATACCTGAGGACAGACACCTCTCTAAAAGCTGTTCCAGCCCAGAGGGAAAGGTGGGTTGTCACAATTGGTCCACAGTGTGGACCAATGGGCTTGCAGACCATACTGTACTACACAGGACCAGATATGTGAATGAACGCTTTCAGATCATACTGTACGCTGTCATTCGGCAGGTGGCCTGGCGGTATGCTGACGGGGTGCTGCTGCCCGCCGATGACGGGGGAAGTGTGCTGGGTGGCCGGGGACCCTCTGTTGGTAGGTGGGTACCACTGGACCACCAGGTTATTCTTTATCTTCACAACAGCCCACAATTGGGCGTACGGGGGGGGGTACCACTAGACCACCAGGTAAATCTTTATATTTTACAACAGCCCACAATTGGGTATATGGGGGGGGCTGCTAGACCACCAGGTACTTTTCTTACTTCTATGGATGCCCGTGATCAGGCATTCAGGAGGGGAAGGGGTACATTCGCCCACCAGAGACCCACCCCCATGTCAGCTGCTAGATCGGGTGTCAGGTGCATTCCATGGAGCCGCACTGCACAAAGCATGCAAATGGGGCCATAATGACATGCAAATGACCCCATTTTTGCCTGGCATATATTATGGCACTCATTTGCATGCCCCTGACTGAATATTGTGGGTGATGTGCCTTGCACAACTGCACTTGCGCTGGTGCATCCCCATGCTCTCTTTCTGTGGCTTGTGCTGGTGCAGTGCCACTGCGTCATGCGCAGTATGTGCACCGATCTTGCCATATTCAACAGTGCTGAGCCATGGTGCATCACCGTTGAATATCGCCTGGTCCTGGTCCCAATGCAGCCCAGTTGCGCTGTGCCCAGGCTTGCGCCACTGCCCGGCGCAGTCTGAATATCCGGCCCACTTTCTCAAAGCCCAAATCATAATAAAAAAAAAATTAAAAGTTAAGGACCCCATTGGTTAAAACTGCATTCAAAAACACAACATACCCATATTAAGACAGCAAAAGTTCCATCAAAAGAACGCTATCCCAAGGTCAAATGACACTGACTTGAAAGTTCACTCCCTGTGAAAAGCTATGAACCAAATAAAGCTTCATTTTAAACCCCTCTGTGTGTGTCTGTGCTAGCATTAGTAAATGACAATGATTAAAAAATGGCAGTATAGCCTAGAGGTTAGAGGAACGAGGTGTGAACGAGCTTGATACATCCAGCAGACCAGACATGAGTTTGATTTTCACAACCTCCATTTGCATACTGTGCGACTCTGAGCAAGTCACTTAACCACCCAGTGTTCCCAGGTTGCCCCTGAAACAAGCACTTGTGCCTGGTGGGCCTTACCTGGTTACCAAAGACAAGGAAAAATAAGCTTAAAGAGCAGCTGACAACTTCTGGAGAGCTTTAACAAAACATAATATTTAGATAAAGTTCAGTTTATATTTCACATTAGTTCTTTATTCCTCCTCCACATTATTTATTGCCGAGGTCAATTGCATTAGAACAGGATCTTTGCTCCTGAAGAGTTCATTTATTTCTGTTTCTGTCTCCCTACCTGAGGTCATAATGCACTGCTTGTGACATCACAGTTACTTTCATGGCAACAGATAGTGATGACATAACAGAACATTATGACTTGAAGTAGGGAGTAAGCTATAGAGGCAGATTAACTTTAAAGTAACTGTAAGGGATAAAAATCATGTATTCATGCACATTTCCTCAGTAATAAATAAGGGATATGCAGCGGTTCAGTGTGTGATAATGCATTTATCTTGTACAGTTTCCAGTGACCTCAAGTAACCTCATGAGTGAGAGTTACGAGAGGTCACTGGAAACTGTACAAAATAAATGCATTATCACACACTGAACCACTGCATATTCCATTTATGCAACAGGTTTAGATGTTGTGTGAACATTTTGATTTTGGTAGGTGTAAATAATTTGTCAAAAAAGGGAAAAGAAAATTGAATTTTATGCTGTTTTTTGCTAATTATAAAAAAACAAAATGGTATCTATATATGAAACACCACTCATTTTGTAGATATTTTTGAGCTGAACATTTTTCGTGCTCACAATACCATGCTATCATTTTTTGTTTTAAAGTTATTTATATTTGTTTGTCAAAAAAGTAAACAAAAAATTACATTTTCTTCTGTTTTCTTGCTAACCATATACAATATACAGGGTTTATATAAATGAAACAGTATTCATTTTGTAGATAATTTTGTGCTGAACAATTTTCGTGCTCACAGTACCATGTTATCTTTTTTCGTTTTTAAGTTATTGACATTTAAATATGGTTAGTACTGGTTCTGAGGCCGAACATTCTAAATGAATTCTGAAGAGAACTGTGTAGATAAATGAGCTAGTGATGTAGTTACTGTGTGGATAAATGGGTGATGATGTAGTTACTATGTGGATAAATAAATTTATTACCATAGTAGCGAAGATAAATGGTTTTATTCTACAGTTTTTATCCTGACCCCTGTTGCATAAATAACAGGTAGGAGAAATCTAGAATATATTTGGAATGCAAGCAGAAATGTACCTAATTATTATGTTTTTCAAAGTTTTCTCTCAGGTGTCAGTAGCTCTTTCAGCAATATATGGTAAATAATGTTAAAAGTCTTATACATATGAAAATACCCATCTGTTAAGTAAAAAAACAGGCTAAAAAAAACAACCTGCCCTAGTGTAAATTAAGCATTCACCAGCTGTTTCACACAGTGGTGTCAATCAAATTTTACACAGCGTACTGTTCAGATACATTTTTCTTAAACTCTATGTACAATAAGTTCATATTACTCATGAGCTGTCAGACTTATATGGCCTTAAACATAATATAGCTGCAATTCTGTAACACGTGACTAGTGTATGTGTATATTCAAAACCCAAACCTAACACAACCCCCCTTGTAATTGAGATACTGTTATCCTAATATGTCCATATATCAACACCTGTCCATATGTACATAATCTGCTGTTGTATTAAATAACAGTTCTATAAATCTAAAACCAAAACAAAACACAACTGACAGCTTCAGCTTTTATTCAGGCACAGTTAAATAGGGATCCTTTAGAGGTATGAATACAATTTATGAAAATAGAGACATTTCAAACACCTGCGCATAAGAAATCAATTCCTGCCCTCTCTAACTCATTCAGACCCACTGTGTGTTTAGAATGTTGAAGATATAACCCCAAACTGCTTTTTGTTGAGAATCTTCCTAAGGCACTGTGCAGAATTCTTATCAAATGTGCACACATTCCAAACAAATCCAAATATCTTTAAAACTATTCCAGGTGCACAAAAATAATCAATCTGAAAATTGTTCAGGACAAAAAGACATTTCGAATGAGGGTAATCACTAATCTAAATTTCTTATATTTTATAAAATATGGTCATCTTATTACCTGTTTTCCAAAAATGCACATTTCTGATGGCAACTGAAAAAAAAAACTATAAAGAATTTAAGTTAGTGACTACCCTCGTTTGAAAATCCATTTTGTCCCGAACACAAAAACGTAAAATAATGCACTTGCAGCACAGAAATCCAGGGGTAGAGTACAAAATGGGTGGAGTGGTATTGAAAACATTAAGAAAGCCCACATTCCAAAAAAAAATTACTTTTACATAGTTTATTACTGTTTAACAATATTATGCATCTATGGCTGCCACTGTACATCTGATGCAAGCTCATAATCATGTTCCTCACTTGAAGCGAAAAGGGGTGGAGGCCATAACTGACTCATTTTTATGCTAAAGGGGTCAGTTTGTTTACAGCAAAAACAAGGAAAGGGGTAATTTCTAAAATGTGCAGACAAGCATGGGGACCACTTTGTTTCGGAGCATGCCACCACCGGCAGCTACCACTTCAAGCCTGCTACTACCTCCACCTAATACAATCAGAGGAAAACCTGAAGTCATCTACCATCACCGAAATCAATATTGTTAAGGCATATTTACCAGAAATTACCGCTTAGAAAAGAATGAGAAAGTGACTGTGATGACAAGCAAATCCCAAACCAGATCTCTAGTTTGTTAATAGTCTCCTCCGGAGTCTGATTTTTACAGCTGTGTGAGCCAAGCTCCACAGATGTTATGCCATCATCAGATTTGTGTAAGAGCACTGTAGAAGCACGTAACTGGACCGCTGACTGATGTTCTGCCACAGTGCTCCAGCATAGTTTCCAGAGTTTCTGTTTATGCAGCCCTTCCCCTCTGTGGACTGCATAAACATACCCACTTCCTGGCACACTATGTTTCCTTTCCACAACTGTGGAAGTGATGGCCGCCGTGTGCAACATGATGGCGCTGACTTATAGTGTGCATGCACGAGTATCATGCATACATATGTAACCCCCATGCCACCATTGGCTAGCTGGCATCCCCCCCCCCTTAAAAGAACTACTGCCAACTTCATGGCAAACAGTTTTCTTTTGGCAGAACTACACTCATGGTACCACCCCTAGAGCTGGAGTATATACCAGGCTCATTATCTACAAGATGGGGGGTACATACTAAAAGAAAAAATTACTCACCTTAGTAATTGTGTTTCTTCTAATGGAGTCTTGCTGTATTCTGACATAATGCAGTTAGCCCCAGCACTTGAACTGCTCCGGAGAGGAAAGAGTTAACTCTATGCCAGAGCATAGAACATTGAGCTCGGTTCAAACCTCTGTCTGCTGCACTTTTAAGTGTAACCGTCAGATTCTTATGAGCTAATCCTAATTAACTAAACCTGCAAGGTGGAAATTGTAAAACTACTAGTCAAAAGGCAACCAAATGTTTTGGGTCCCCAAAAGACTCAAGTTGAGAACTCCAAAACAAAAACTAGGTAGTGAACAAACATAACTACAAAAACAATATAACATAACCCACTCCCCTTCCCTATATGGGGGGAGTGCTAAGTGCACCCCTGAGGTGCAACACTGCACCTGCCAGCCCACTTTCCAAAACAAAGGTTCTGAGAGGGAGGCGGGGGGAGGTCAGAATACAGCAAGACTCCAATAGAAGAAACACAGTTACTAAGGTGATCAATTTTTTCTTCAAACAACATGAAGTCTTGCTGAATTCTGACTACTGCAGACTACCAAGCAGTACCTCCATGAAGGAGGGACAAACCTATTTTGGGAATAGGCTCTGCAGTACTGCTATACCAAACCTAGAATCACTCCTAGCCTGGATATCCAGGGAGTAATGCTTGGTAAATATATGGACTTTTTTAAGGTGGCTGCTTTGCATATCTTTAATAATGGTATATATCTGGCAGCAGCCAGAGAAGCAGCTGTACTGCTAGTCGAATGAGCCCTCAGGTCTACAGGGGGTATTTTGCCTAGCTTCTCACAGCAGAATTGTATACAAGAGACAATCCACCTGGCAATAGTCCTCTTAGTAACAGGTTTGCCCTTTCCCACTTCCCCATAAGTGAGAAACAACTGAGGACAGTCAAACGTAAGAGCCTTAGTGCACTCAATGTAATAGCTAAGTGCCCTCTTAACATCCAAGCTGTGTAACCTTCTCTCCCTTGAAGAAGAATGATCAGTGAAGAAGACAGGAAGAGACATGGACTGGTTCAGATGAAAATATGAAACCACTTTGGGTAAGAACCTCCTGTTAGTTCTAAAAGTAAAGTCAAATTTATTTTTTAAGCGCTTTTCAAAAAACCAAAGCGCTGAACAAATACAACAACATTTAAAACAACATATATTAAAACTATAAATAAAATTATTCTTCATAAGCTTTTAAATTAAAACAGATATGTCTAAAGCTCCAATGTAAAGCTCTCAACGGTCAGGCAGCCTCTTATCCAAGGAGATAAAGAATTCCACAGGGCAGGGCAGCGTAGGAGAATGCACGTGCCCCAGATGTCTTCAAACAAACCCTGTTAACCTCTAGCAATCCCTCGCCGGTGGATCGGAGTGAACGAGAGGGGCAGTAGGGAGTAAGGAGATCTTGGAGATACTGCGGTCCCTGTTCATGTAGGGCTTTGTAGGTCAATAAACCGACCTTAAAGGTGATCTGCCACTGAATCGGCAGCCAGTGCAGCCTGCACAGCACAGGAGTAATATGACTGTTTCTAGATGTCCCAGTCAAAAGCCTGGCCACTGCGTTCTGCACTAGCTGCAGGTGGCAGATATAAACCCCTGGTAGCCCTAGGTACAGGGCATTGCAGTAATCAAGGCGGGTGGTCATGAAGGCGTGGATTAGAATAGAAAGGTCAGCTTGAGGAACCAGGTGTTTCACCCGGGTGATATTTATAAGATGGTAGAAAGAGGACTTAACGACGGCTGACACCTGAGATTTCTGGGTCAGACTGTCGTAAATAATAACGCCCAGATTGCGTTCCTGGTCTGAGGTCGAGAGCTGGACACCATAAAGTCAAAGGCCCGATGGCACCCCAGCCCTATGACCCGCCTCAAGGAGACCCGGGTCCACAACTAATACCTTGATCTTGTCCGGGTTTAACCTCAGCCAACTAGCACTCATCCAGTCCCTGATCTCGGATAGACAGCTGTTAAGCAAAGGGACTGCATCATTCTGTCCGAGAATAAAGGATAGATACAGCTGGGCATCATCTGCATAGCAGTGAAAACCCAACCTGTATCGCCTAATAATGTCTCCTAATGGCAGCATATATACTGCGAACAACATGGGCACCAAGATGGAGCCCTGCTGCATCCCACAGGACAGAGAGATGGTGTCAGAGGAACAAATTCCAGTGACAACCCTCTGTGACCAGCCTGTGAGAAAGGCTCAAAACCAATGCAGAACTGTTCCAGACAGTCCACAAAAAAATCACAAATGCTCCAACAGCACACCATGGTCCACAGTATCAAATGCAGCAGAGAGATCAAGAAGGACTAAAACAGTACGAGCCTTTCAATCTCTCGCAACTAGATAATTTAAAACCCAGATGAGAGCAGGCTCAGTGCTATGTCTTTTCCTAAACCCCGACTGGAGAGTATCAGATATTGTGATTTGTGAGATGGTCATCTAGCTGTGACGCAACCACCCTTTCAATAACCTTACCCACAAAGGGCAGGTTAGAGATAGGTCTGTAGTTAGCTAAACAGTCCGGGTTCAATGAAGGTTTTTTAAGGAGTGGTCAAATGACCACCTCCTTTAGGGGATCAGGAAAAAACCCTGCTCCAGAGATTTCCAGACAATTTCAGCAAGGATCGGGCAGATAACCTCTACGCAACCTACTAATAGGGGCGTAGGGCCCGGATACAAACTACAGCAAACTACTAATAACATTCACACTAGAAGCAACAAGCGGAATGTCCAAAGCAGTAACTGGGATTTTGCAGTATGGCTTTATTTACAGATGTTGCTTAAAGGAAGGGTGGTCCCCCAAAGGTTTGTCATTGCAATACAGGCACACTCTCTTTTGCAGGACACTTTGCTAGGCAGTACTGTTTTCCACAAAACATCTCTATCTCTCTTCCAAAGTATGTATCTGTGGGATGTGCCACCCACTTTAAAATCTTCCTGGTGCATGGTCTTTGCCCAGGGAACAGTGGTGCCCATCCCAGAGCCACTTAACCCTGCCTGAAACTCCAGATGGCGTTCCTCCCACCCTTTGCCCCAAACAGCCTCTGACATTCCTTTAGGATTGCACCAAATGAGTCTCCAATCCCCAATGAATTGCTAAAGACTCCCAATTTTAACTTTAAATTCAGCATAGTTGTGGTGAAAGGGGTCCTGACCGGTGTGATCTAGCCTTATCTAGGGCACACACACCTGAGACAACTCCCTCAGAGAGCAGTCTCAAATTCTGTACTCACAGATTAGTTATTCCTTCCTTCCAGTCATGGAGAAAACAAAAGGCACCTTTCTTTCTCTGGTAGCTGTCAGATTCTACTCATTGTTCTTCTTTAAGGCAGCTGTGAACTTTAGGGGATTGCCCCTTGGATCCACAAGAATTGCATTCCCTCTCACTCCCCCTGGAGTGAAATTAAAGAGTCCTTAAGGCAAACTGAATATTTTACCAAACTAGGGCGAGAAATACCAGGGCTCCCTTTGATGGAGCTCCAATGGCAGACCTCCTGTCACACTTGAACTTATTGATGAACATTCTAAACTTCCCAAGAGCAGCTGACTCTAAAATGGTTATGCTGCTGTGAGAGTTCTAAATGGCATAATCGTCCTTCTCTCATGCTGAGTAAACACTGTCATTATGTAGAAAGCCCTTAATGTGCTCCCCACCAACTGTCTTTTCCTACCTGCCTAAGACTAGTACTAATGGGATTGTAGTAACCCAAGGGGACTGGATTGTTACACATAGTTATGTCAGCACTGCCATGTTGCATAAGACTGACTCCGGGGCAAACTGCACATGTGCAACTATCACGCATGCACAGTAATCACTGCAGTATTACGGATGACTCTGGTGCAGTAAGAGCACTCCCTACTCTTTTCACCGTTCTTGCTGCCCCTAAAAGTTCTCCACAGCGGTACTGACTCTGACCAGAGTTTGTTATAAGAGGGGCATGTTTGTCTTGCAGAGATGAGAAAATGCCAAGAATGTTATCAAGGGCAACTGAGATATCACTAGCAGCTAATACAGTGGACCAATCTGCAAGAGCCAGATCTGTGTGGAAGGATTCTAGGTTAAATTTGGAGAAGTCTCTCATATGGATGACCTTGCAGGGAAGGAGACTTTCAAGACACAGTAAGTAGGGGTATGATCAGAAACTAAATCGGGGAATGTTCTGGATAGAACAAACTTCTCAGGCCTATTGGTCAGTATCCAATCAAGAAGGATATTTTTCCCCCAATATTGAAAACCTGGTTGGTTCACTTATGAGCTGAGAAAGAGCGAGACCTGCCAACAAAGGTTCATATTGTTTGCCATTGCTACCTGTCCAATTCAGGTTTAAGTCACCAAACACCAGTAACTGATTTGAACATACCTTGGGACTTATTCTATCAAGAAGATACCTTGCACACCACCTTTTGTAGGACTATATACACAGAGTAGATGCATGTTTTTAGTGTTGCCCAATAGGAGTACAATATGAAGGAATTCACAGGCAGGAAGAGGTGGAAGCAGATGAGGTATGATGGACACATTTACGTAACTTTTGTAATATAGCAACAGGCCACCACATTTTTTCCCAGCACAATCAAGCCTGATTAGATTAAAACCAGGAAGGGCACACACAGAGTCCAGGATAGAGGGTTTTAGCCACGTTTCTGTGATCCCCAGGATATCCGGATTATAGTGAGCAACCCATGCAGTTAGCTCAGCATGAATGGGCATGAGGTTACGAACATTCAGGTGGGCAAGTTTAATGCCTTTAGAAGATAGCCAGGAAGGAACGGGCAGTGAACTCAGAGGTAGGCTGAGGAGTAGTAGGCCCAGGGTTAAGTTTAATATCCCCAGCCAGGATGTTAAGTAGGAACGAAAGCAATAAAAGGCATGGCAGGACATTTAGTTTCCTAGGGGTTTTTGGTTTACAAAGGAAGCATATGACCAGGTGAGTAGTAAAGGTGACAGTCTTATATTTCAAACACTATAGTGCAAAGACTCAACTGCTCAATAGCTATATGATTAGAGAAGGTATAGACAACTTCAGAGGGATACAACTGTAATTCCAAGGGAACAACAGATAGGGAAAAATAGACCACTGTAAATAGCAACACTGGGTGTTAAAAACACAAGTTAAATGAAACCTAACAGCAGTCTTTCAGTTTGAAACTGCAAAGTCACCATTCTGAGAATGCATAATGATAATACATCCAATAACTAAGCAGCCGGTTGCCTAGAAACACTGAAGACGTTTAGTGCAGTGACAGCTGAGCAAGGCAGACTTGACCACAAGTTCTTAATACTCCTAAGAACTAGCAGCACACAGTGTTAGGCATCTATAAATAACAGACATGAGCAAGTTATACTTAGTAGGCTGCAGTTTCTGTACTACTGTATAAAGATGCAACCTGAGGCCCCAGACCTACTGCACAAGCCACTCTTCCTGTAAGACTATAGTGCTCAAGAGCAGGACATTTTAAGCTAGGAGACAGGTGTCAAACAGTATACCATGTAATAGACCAGCATTTTGTTACACACTTACTGAACATTAAGTAATCAGCAGTAAGCAGAGAAGTCCATGAGTTTGGAGTAAATGTTCTTTATATGTACGGTGGGGGACACTTGGGGCAGTGTGGCTGGCCGATGGCTGACTCCCACAGCTGACACCTACAGTGTGACACCCTTCTCTCTCTGGCCCTTCGTTCTGGACCACTTGGGCAGGCATACTCTATGGAGGCAGCAGAGTACTGATTGGTTGCCTGGTAGAGGTCTGCTGCTCCGGTGTCCTAGCAGTCTCTGTGAGGGGGGGGCAAGGTGCACATCCCAATTTGGCGAAAAATGACTAGAGGACTGAGGCTCCAAATGCAGCATCATGACAACTGAGCACACAGATGCTGTAGCGGGTAATGAACGTGTGCACAATGGACCACGTAGAAGCCCTGCAGATCTCCTTGATCAGGAAGAAAAAATTACTCACCTTAGTAATGTTGTTTCTTCTAATGGAGTCTTGCTATATTATGACATATGCAATGAGTCCCAACCTTCGAACTGCTCCGGAGGTGAAAGAGTTAACTTTCCATGCCAGGCATGGAATGTTGAGCTCGAGCTCGGTTGAAACTCTGTCTGTTGTTCTTCAAACTCAAACAGTCAGATCTCACGAGCCAAACTCACTGAGGTCCTGTGTGAAGCTGTAAAACCTATACTAGCCAACTGGCTACTAAACATAAGAACACATTTTGGTCCCAAAACAAAGACTCAAGTCAGGAGACCCAAAAATGAAAAACACAACACCAAGTCACCCCAAAAAGGAGGGGTGAAACAACAAGGTGGGCATCTATTAAGTGCTAACACTGCACTGCCCACCCACATCCCAAAAAACAGAGGTTCTGAGAGGGGCAGATGGGGAGGTTCAATATAGCAAGATTCCATTAGAAGAAACAACATTACTAAGGTGAGTAATTTTTTCTTCAAACAACATGAAGTCTTGCTATATTATGACATATGCAGACTACACAGCAGTACTCTCCATGGAGGAGGGTCAGAACCTACTTAGGAAATAGGCTCTGAAGCACAGTTGTGTAGAAACCGAGCATCACTCCTACTCTGGATGTCCAGGAGTAATGCTTGGTAAAAGTGTGAACTGTTTTCCAGGTAGCTGCTTGACATATCTCTAGAATAGGATGTCCCTGGCAGCAGCCAGGAAGCAGCTGTACCTCTGGTAGAGTGAGCCCTCAGGCCTGAGGGAGGAACCTTACCCAGCTTTTCATAACAGAATTGATACAAGAGACAATCCACCTGGCAATGGATCTTTTAGTGGCAGGTTTCCTTTACCAACCTCACCATAAGTGAGAACAGTTGGAGGAGTCAAACCTGTGACCCTTGTAGGCTCTCTATGTAGTAGCTAAGGGCTCTCTCACATCTAAATTGTGCAGCCTCCTCTGCCAGAGGAGGAATGGTCAGTGAAGTACACTGGAAGAGATATAGATTGATTAAGGTGGAAATCTGAAACCACCTTAGGCAAGAACTTCCTGTTAGTCCTGAGGACCACCTTATCCCTATGAAAGGAGATAAAATCAGGCTCCACTGACAAGGCTTGTAATTCACTTATGCGTCTGGCAGCAGTAATAGCTACCAGAAACACAGTCTTCCAAGTCAAGTACTTAAGCTCTGCTGAAGACAAAGGCTCAAAGGGGGGTTGCATAAGCTGAGCAATGCAAACATTAAGATCCCAGGCAGGGGCAGGGTCCCTGAATGGAGGGTTGGTGTGAAGCAATCCCTTAAAAAACTTGGAGAATACAGGATGAGCTGAAAGAGAAGAGGGTTTACCTGCTGAAATAAAGGCAGACACAGCTACCAAATGTACTTTTAGGGTAGCTGGTCTCAGCCCCAAGGTATTTAAATGGACCATATAGTCCAGGACTGCAGGTAAATCAGCAGATTTTGGGGAACTATGCTTCCCAGAACACCATATGGAAAACCTCTTCCATTTGGAATCATAGGTAGCCCTGGTGGAAGGTTTCCTAGAAGCCTTCAGAATATCCATTACACCTTGGGAGAGGTGTAGATCAGCAAACTCTAACTCTTCAAGAGCCAGGCCCTGAGATTGAGAGATTTGAGGTTCGGGTACCAAACCCTCCCCTGAGCACAGGTTAACAGGTTGTGATTCCTGGGAAGACACAGGGGAAGATGGACTGCTAAGGACAGTAGGAGTGGCTACCAGGGTTCTCTGGCCCAATCTGGAGCAATCAGGATCATCTTGCAGGACTGAGATCTGATTTTGACTAGCACTTTGAACAGGAGAGGGAAGGGGGGAAAGCATAGAGGAACTTCCCTTCCCAATTGAGAACTAAGGCATCCAGAGGGACTGAGCCCAACACTGGGGGCCTGCAGCAAAAAAGGGGAAGTTGGTGATTGTCTGGGGCTGCAAAAAGATCCATCTGCGGGGTGCCCCATCTAGCAAATATCACCTCCAAGACCAGGGGGTCCAGTGACCATTCGTGATGGCCCTGGGAAATCCTGCTGAGAGCATCTGCCAGGACATTGTCCTTTCCTGGGAGGTGAACTGCCGTAAGGGAGGTGTTCAGGGAGTAAGCCAGAGACCACAACTTCATTGCTTTGGTGCACAAGGCCATAGACAGAGTGCCCCTTACTTGTTGATGTACCACATTGTGGTGGTGTTGTCCATTCTGACCTGTACAACTTTGTTCTGAACAGATTTGGAAAAAACTTGAAGTGCTAGAAAAACTGCTCTGAGTTCCAACATGTTGATGTGGAGCAGAGATTCCTGAGGGGACCACAATCCCTGGGTAGTGAGGTTGCCCATGTGAGCTCCCCACCCCAAGAGGGATGCATCTGTAGTAAGGATTAAGGAGTGAGACTGAGTGACAAAAGGAACCCCTTGTCTCAGATTGCTCTGATCCTACCACCCTGTAGGGTCTGGATCAGGGTTCGAGTTACTGGGATCAATTTGGTTAGAGGGTCTTTCCTTTGAGACCAAAAGGCTCTCAAACGGAACTGGATGTCCCTCATCTGAAATCTTGCTCCCTGCACTACTGCTGTAGAAGCAGCCATGTGCCCCAGGAGCTGTAGAAAATGCCTTGCTGGTCGAGAGACCTGCAGGGTGAATGAGGAGGCCAGAGAGACCAGGGTCCTTGCCCCGTCCAAAGGAAGGAAGGCTCTGGCTTTCTCTGTGTTCAGCTCTGCGCCTATGAAGGTGAGGAGCTGGACAGGCTCTAGGACTGACTTTGAAAGATTCAGGAGGAAACCTAGAGAGGTGAGCAGTTGCTGAGTTATCTGTAGATGTAACTTGACTTGGTCTGGAGACTGGCCTACTATGAGCCAGTCGTCCAGGTAAGGGAAGATGGCAATTTTTTGCCTTCTTAGGGAAGCAACTGCTACTGCCAGGCATTTTGTGAATACCCTTGGAGCAGAGGTGAGGCAAAAGGGCATTGCTCTGAACTGGTAATGGCCTGAGGGCAGCTTGAACCTGAGGTACTTTCGATGGGAGCTTCTGATGAGAATATGGAAGTAGGCATTCTTGAGGTCCAGGGACGCTAGCCAGTCCCCTGGCCTTAGAGAGGGTAGAATAATTCCCAGAGTCACCATTTTGAATTTTGGTTTTAAAAGGTGCTTGTTTAAATATCTGAGATCCAGGATGGGCCGCCATTCTCCTGTCTTTTTGGGTAGGGAAGTACCTGGATGCAAGCCTTGCCCTGGTGTAGGGTGGAACCCTTTCCACAGCTCTGAGAGCCAGGAGGAAGAGACCTCTGCCTCTAGGGCAAGTGCCTCTGGTGGATTTGCAGGTGGAAAGGATCTGGTTCTCATCTTTGAAATTTTTTGAAGCTGAGAACCAGTCCCTGGCTTACTACTTCCAGGACCCACTTGTCTGATGTCAGAGACTTCCAGTCCTGGACAAAGTAAGCCAGCCTGCCCCCTACAGGTAGCTGAGAATCGGCCCTGGCAACCCCATCAGGGTGCCTGCTTGGCAGGGGCTTTGGGCTGAGGGGTGGAAGCAGGCCTGCTTGTACCCCTGTCTGCCTCTCCCTCTAAAGAACCCCCTCTGGGCATAAGCAGAAGAGGAGGCCTGGGCTTGGTAAAAAGGCCTATGAAAAGGCCTGCCCCTGTCCCTGGGAAGCTGCCTTTGAGGAGTGGCCTGCCTTTCTTTGGCCTGTGCACTCCTATAGGTGGTCCTATACTCATCCATTTTCTTCATGTAATTCTCTGTCTGCTCTCCAAACAGAGAATTACCCACAACTGGAAAATCCATGGCCTTCGTCTGGGTATCCTATGACAGGCTTGTACATCTGAGCCAAGCCATTCTGCGAGGTGCCACAGATGTAGCCATAACTCTTGATGACACATCATTAGAGTCCACTGCAGCATGTAATTGCACCTTGGATGCCTCAATACCATCAGCAGCCACCTGCTCCAGCTCCTTGGCAAGCTGGCCAGGGACCTGTTTTGCTAGAGCCATAACAGTATCCCATCTGGATTTCTGATATCTAGCAACATAAGCCATATAATTTGCCTGTCTGAGTCCCAAGGATGCTGCCATGTACTGTTTCTTTGCCATGGCATCAATCCTCCTGGAGTCCTTGTCGGGGTGAAGCCAAGGAATATTTGCCTTGTCACAGGCTGCAGCCTGCACTACCCCAACATGGCTGCATTGTTGTGTAAGGAACTCCGTATCAGAGCCTGACAATGTGTACCTCTTGTCCATTCTCTTATCCACAGGAGGTATAGTGTGAGGAGTTTTTAGAATTTTAACTCTGTTTCCCAAAAGATTTATGCAAAGGAATAGACAGTCTCCTTGACTCTGGGATATCCATCATTTCCACATAGTCAGGCTCCTCTTGATCATCCACAGCTTCCTCCATAGGGAGCTGGAGGGTTTCAGCTACTTTTTTATTAAACATAAAATGAGAAGGGGACTCAGAAAGCCTAGGAGAAGACACTCCTGAAGGTCTGTCTGGGGAGATGTCCGGGTCAATGGGCACATCCAGACTTTCAAATCCACATTCACTCTCATACTACTCTTCCCCCTCTGCCGGTTCATAATATTCCTCTAAATCATACTCTTGAACAGGTGGAACCGGGCAAACCATACGCTTGCCTGATGGTGCCGGTTCGGTCGGAACCGGGGAAAGCGACTGGACAATTTTAATCGCTTTGGCTATTTCTTCAGCGGTTGGAGAGGAAAGTTTTGGCTCCACCCCAGCTGACTTCCTAGTCCTTTTTGCTGGAACCGACTCCTCGGAGTCGGATCTCCTTTTGCCCGAGGAAGTCTCACCCTGGTCAGAGGGCACTCCCTCCGGTTCGGTTGGAACTGAACCAGGCTGGTCATCCGGTTCAGCGGACTTTTTGGCCTCCCTTTCCCTGAGCCTACCAACTTCTCTTTTCCAGGGTAGCTGCAGGAAAATTTTTACAAATCTGGCAGTCTGCATTGAGGTGGTCAAACCCCAGACAATAAACACATGTGGTGTGGGGGTCAGCCTTGGCAAAGACTTCCCCACAGACACTGCAGTGTTGAAACCCAGTGGGCCCGGTTTTTCTTTTGGGTTTCTCAGACATAGTGCCAGTCCTAACCAAACTTACCCGTTTATGGCAATCCGCCAGGTAAGACCCTCTTATCAGTTCCCAACCGTGTCACGGGTCGTGGAAAAAAATGTAATAAAATCCGGTTTTTTTTAGAACCGATACGAACCGGTAACCACACTCTAAATGACAGATTAATATATTTTTAACAACCTGATTGGTTCAAACCAAACCGATAAACTGTTTACAAGTTCCACACAGAATAGAAATCAATGTAAAACCTATCTAGTACTCACAAATACCACAGACAGAGTCTGAACCGACCGGTTGCGGTTTAAATTCGGTCGAAAACCGAGAAAAACAATACTTTAACCGACAAAATGAACTGAGCAGAAGGAGAAATCTCCGGAGCGACTGTTCAGTGAGGCGGAGTAAAGAATCTGACGGTTTGAGTTTGAAGAACAACAGACAGAGTTTCAACCAAGCTCGAGCTCAGCATTCCATGCCTGGCATGGAAAGTTAACTCTTTCACCTCCGGAGCAGTTCGAAGGTTGGGACTTACTGCATATGTCATAATATAGCAAGACTTCATGTTGTTTGAAGTACCTGGCAGCAGCCTTGGAAGCATGTTGCATGTCTTGTGGAATGAGCCTTCAACCTTTTAGGTGGCTCCTTACCTGTCAACTTGTAATACAGAATGATGCAAAAGCTGCAGTCTGCCAGGAGCTGCTTTAGCACAGGTCACAAATAACTGGCAAGCCTTACCATGAATCTCTGACATGCTCCATACAATAAAGGAGAGCATGGTGTATGTCTAAGGTATAGAGCGAATGTTTGGCACCTGAAGTAAAATTCTGAAAGTAGACTGGGAGGTACAAAACATCACCTGGTTAAAGAAAAACTCTGAGATCACCTTGGGCAGTAATTGAGTGGGGTGAAGGACCACCTTGTCCTTGTGGAAAACAAAATAGGGAGACTCCACAGAGGATTTGTTCAGACAAGACAAGCTCACACAATCACCTGATTACAACAAAACCACTGCTGCTCTGTAGGAATACTTTCAGAAGTTCCTTTTTTTTTTTTATGCGCCTCCCACACACCCCGACAGGCCACTCCTTCGGAGTGCCACCGCCTTCCTGCCTCCCTCCGACCTCCTGCCACCTACTGCCAGCCCCAATTGCAGCCTACCTTGGGTAGCCTGGCGTATCCCTATGCCGGGAGGGTCCCTCTCTTCCGGGGAAATGGCCTTTACGGCCGATTTTGCATCCCAGGTGCTGTGGGGCTGGATCCGGGGCTTTGGGTGGCAGTGGCCAAGGCACTCATCATCCAGTTGGAACAGAGCATAATTTCCATTTTCTGTGCCCTGGCTACTGTAGTTTTTGGCCTTGCGTAAGCACGCAGGGTATTCTGGGGGCGGGCCATGGGCGTGTCGAGGAAGCATTTTCCCAAGCTCGCCACCAATCCGCCCACAGGTCCCCAGGCAAATCCCACCCCTGGGAGGGAAGCATCCAATGGACGCTTATAGAACCTCTCCCTTGCCGGTCTCCGCTCCCGGTACCCGGGCTTGGGGTGCAAACCCAGGTCGCCAGCGTGCCGAGCAAACCCCTTCACTCAGCGCCACGGAGCTGGCACAGAAGTTCCTTTAATAAAGATTAAAAAAGAAGTAGCACAAAATGATCAGTTAAAGTAGACAAGATCCCCATCCTGCCCGCAGGTAAGTGAACTCTGGCTTTCAGGGAATCTAACTTCATTTCAATTAACAGGATTCACCTGCTTGCAGACCACTTAGAAGCTGACTGGGCTGGCAGGAGGCCAAAAGGTCAGTAAAGCTAGATCCCTGGACCACTCCACTGCTTCGTGGAGATGCTCACATTGAGTTAGTCATCCAGATACAGGTACACCCTGGCATTCCAGCCCAAGAGGTGGGCCACCATCACTGAGAGGCAGCTGGGGAAGACCCTTAGTGCCGAGGTCTGGCCAAATGACATGACCTTCAACTGGTAGAGGACCCTGCCAATGCGAATCTGGAGGTACCGCCAGTGGGACGGTTCCACAGTAATGTGAAAGAACATGTCCTGGAGGTCTAGGGAGCAGAACTACTCTCTGGCCTCAAGAGACCAAATTATCTAATTCAGGGTGACCATACAAAACTTCCATCTGCAGATGAACTTGTTCAGATTGTGCAGGTCCAGAATGGGGCACGAGATCCCTGTCTTTTCTGGTATCAAAAAGTACCAGGACAATATCCCTGGGAAGCCAGGATGTCCAGGACAGGCTTGATAGCACTGCACTAAAGGAGCTGAGCCATACCACTCTGCAATACTGCGACTGTAACCATGGGCACCATGGATTCCCTCAGTGCTTGAGGCTGGTATAGTTATACTGTCTCAAATTCAACAGACAGACCCAAGCCCACCACTTCCAGCACCCATTTATCCATTATTATGACTGGCCACTGAGTAAGAAAACAAAGGACCAGACTCCCCCCTCCAGTGAGCTGCATCAGGGACAATGCAGAAGGGGAATGGCACTCCACATCCCGTCACTTTTTACCCTTGGAAGGGGCTCTGGACAGCTGCCTGCCAGATTCACCATCACCCCTCTTTTTCACCCTGTCCACCTGCATTGGGCTTTGGACAGTAGTTCTGGAATTGCTGCCACTGGTGCTGCTGTGGATGTTGCTGCTGACAGCCTGAGCCATGAAAAGAGCTTTTCATTTTGGGAAGCTGCTTAGTCTGCTGGGACAAAGCCATTTAGTCAAGAGTGATGGACTTCTCAATGCAGGTGAAATGGTCCTCCAACCCAAGGACAAAAAGGTCAGTCTCTAAGAAGGGCACATCCAATTTATGCTGGGTCTCTGGGGAAAATGTTGAGAGACATAGCCAGGCCCTCCGTCTCATAGACACTGCCACAGACACAGTACGGGCATGAGTCACGCATGCCCAAAGCTGCTGCATCTGGTGCTTAAAGAACGAACATGCCAGGTCCCAAAGGGCCCTAGCATCTGCCTTACAAGTAGGTGGGAGCAGAGGGAGGTCAGTAATGAGGTCAAAAAGTGCATGACCACAACAGGCCATCAGCATCACATAGCTGGTCTAGAGGGGGTTGAAAGTAGCTGCTGCACAGACTTTGCAAGCCATAAAGTCCAGCTTCCTGGACTTCTTGTCTGCGTCCCCCTGAACCTTTATCTTCTTGATTACGGAGTCACAGACAAGCCCCTCAGGCAAGAGGTGCTCCCAGAACCCAAAGAGATTCACCATATGGACCACATACTGTACTTGATGACCAGATGGTTAGGGGGTACTGGTCAGGATGTGGGGTGCTAACTGAGATAGAGTAACAGGCATAAGATGGCCTTGGCAATGGAATGCCACCCCAGGGGAATCATCCTGTTCTGGGACGCCTTTGAAGGGATATTTTTCCCTCTTCTAAATCCTCTCTAGGGGGCATTCTGGGTCTCGGCAATTTGGTGCAGGACAGCAACAAAGGACATCAACATACTCATAGAGGATTGACTGATGAGTCAAGGTCTGGTTGACCTCAATTGGAGGAAGCCACAGAGAACTCCCCTTCTGAGTTGAAGTCTCAGTCATCAGACAAGGGCTAAGGCCACTTTTCAGGAGTGCGAACAATCCTCCTGCCTGGGGTGACAACCACTACCAATAGGTGCCCTGGCAATCTGAACTCAGACTGAAAATCCTTTGTGTGGGCCCCTTCTGGCAGCTGCAAAGGGGACTCCACAATGATCAGTCACTGGTGACAGACCTTTGCTTGAGGCCCAAGAGGCACCGGCACCCACGAGGGAACCAACTGACCCTCCCGTCCTGGACCAATAAGTGCCCACTGCTGTCACAGAAGGTTTTCATACTTCCTAAGTTGATGAGGATGCAGGTCTTTGGAGGAAGACAAGGGGCTCAACAGATGTTGATGTCAACAGGAGTGGGATCGAGATGAACAGTGCGACTGTGAACTCAACCAGCACACCAGCAGCACAATACAGACCAAATGCTTAAGCAGTGTCACTATGACAAGCTTCATAGTAGGCACCTGTGGAAGGATCTCCAGTGGAGACTGCACCAGAATCTGCTCAAGCAGGGTCACAAGTGGAGGCCCTTCCCCTGTTAGGAAGGACCTAGGCAAAACCGAGGTCATGGAGATGGATGAAGCCTTTTCTATCTCTGACTCTGGGTTGACTGACTGGAGAAAACTCTCTATCAGCTCTTCAACCAGAGTTGACATCAACTGCACAAGCAGAGGTGCAGAGGAAGCATCAACTGGTTCCTTGACCGGTAGAAAGCTCAACCAAGGACGACAGGTCAGGGGAAATCAAGAGACCCTGAACTGTGGAAACACTCTCACTCATGATTGATCACAGTATTTATGTTGTTTACGGTAAAGGGGGGGGGGGCTGTCCTCAAAGATCTGGAGAGCCAGATACATATCACAAAATGCTGGGCACTCCCTGAATGAGGTGCCCATGGCTGGACCCACAGGGACCATAGCTAAGGCTGACAAACAGACCCATTCTGCTGCTTTCTACTCCATAGCCGCAAGCTGGCTGCTGACCTGGGGGCTGCAGAGGCCTGCTGATGTTTACTCATACCTACCTTGGAGAAAATGCACCTTCTGTTCTTCTGATGAAGGATGCATGGCCTGGCAACATGGGCACTCACCAACATCGTGGTTCACCCCAAGGTAGTAGAGGTGTGTTGTGCAGATCAATTATAGGCATTTTCTGCCTATCCTGAATGCACTGCTTGGGGTCCTAGCTTTTTGCAGTTTATCCTGTTCAGCGTAGATGGAGCAGCAATCCAAAGATGAGAACAAATAATTAAATCAAAGACTCACAGCTCAGCCTGCCAAGATTCAATGCAGTAACTTGCAGTAAATGACACATTACAAAATACTGCAATAAAAAAGGGCTTAATTGCCACTGAATTATATTAATCCCTGCAGCATTTTGCAATATGCTACAGCATTACTGTGTTGCATTCCAGTTGGCACCACTGTAAGTAGAATTTTGAGAAATCACCAAAGTTATGAACTTTAGAACTGAGACCCTCGCAGGCTGCAGAAGCTGCAAAGGTGACCAGTCCCAACCAGAGGAAAATATTATCCAATATCAGGGCAGAGCCAGACACCACAGGTGGTGGGAGGAACCAAACTTGAAGATGTCCGGAAACTGAGCAGAACTGCTTTAAGTGTGGATGGTGAGCTGAATCCAAGTTGGTAAAAAGACAGCTTTCACTACGTGGTCATCATGATCACTTGGCAGCAGTCCCTTACACCTCTGGGACACTAGGAAAATGCCAGCTCAACCCTCATATATTTGAGCAACCTGGGAAAAGTTGCCAGCTCCAAAAATATCTTTCTTGGTACAGCACACCTGCATCACTAATGAACCTCTTAAAGGAAAAATATAAAATGTGCTGTCTTCAGTTAGCAGTGACACTGGGTTTAACAAAATAACTGTATTTATGCAAGGCACCAGAGTAAGTAAAAATCTAATTTAAACAATATTACAAGCTGGCTGGGCTTTGCTAATATGACTGATTTCATCATTTTAAACAACTGTCCAGTACTTCGATCTGAAAAAAAGACAAAGCTGGGATCTGAGTTACAGATTAGTTAGTAAGACTGTTACACATAAAAATATCTCAAAGCCCAGTTTTCAGATAACTTCAGAAAAATTAAGCTTTGTATACATGTATAGTTTTGGTATACAGTTTAGACACCTCAATATAATCTGAAAACCTTGTATTAGTATTGCAGAGGAGGCACATTTAATGATCATAAAAAAGCAGTTATATATACTGTAAATGTTTAAACAATTTCTTGTATCTTCCATTCAACAAATCAACTGTACTGACATTTTGACAGTGTCATATTCAAAAAAACCTTTTTAAAGGGAGCATAAACTCTGTAATACATCTGTAAATTTGGGCATGTATGACATTGGTTTAATAATCCTAGTTTATTGTTTGTTTTGAAATGGTTCTGTTTTTTCTTATTTAGGGTCCCTTTTCCATTCCAATGTTCACTTTATATTTAATTAGCAGGAATCCAGTGACATCAGTTGAGTGGAAGCCCTGTGTTGAAAGCTTCACTCTAGGCTTCAGCTCAACTGACATCACTGTGTTTCAGAACTCTCGTACTTAAAACATGTATATTGGGTAGGAAAAAACATTACTCACCATAATATACAGAATACTGTATGGTGACCATACACACCAAGGCTGTGGTTCCATCGAGGGGATGCGATGACGTCATACAGACCTCGACAGGGAAGCTCAAGAGGTCTGTATGATGGCAGTGCATCCCCAAGATGGAAACATAGCCTTGTTGTGTTCAGTCACCCGTACACAATGTTGGGTAAGTTACTTTTTCTATTACTATTTCTTTTAGAAACTTGATCAAGGAAGCTCTGTGCAGTCACCAGCAAGGATGGAGAAGTACTAGAAAATGTAATACACCTGACAGTAACAGTTACTTATTTCTTTTTATATACAAAAATAATAAATAACAACAGATGACATTTATTTGAAAGTAATAGATTAGTTACTAGTAACATTCAATTAAATGTAATTAGTTACAGTCATGTATTACTTTTGTATAAAAGGACATAAGTAATTGCAACTGTAAGGTGTATTACTTTTTCTAGTACTTCTCTGTCCTTGCTAGTGACTGCACAGAGCTTTCTGGAAAGAGTTTCCAAAAGTAATAGAAAAAGGAACTTACCCAACACTGCCCATACACTATATAGTATATGGTTTCCTGAGATTTACAAGTTTAATTTCACAAGTTTTCATACCTTGCGTATATCCTCCCGCTAGCGGCACCTCAGTCTGCTATGAAGTGGCTCACTGTGGTCCTGCTCCACTCCCAAGCCCTGAAGGATTTACAGTTGCAATATTTAAAAAAAAAATAATAAAAAAGCGGACACATGAATACAGTTTGGTAACATGGAGCAGACTACGGCTATCCATGTCCAAACCGTCTCAGTGAACCGTTTGCTAAGCCACACCATTTTGCCCTGAATATTTTGTGCAGTGCACGGTTTTGTCCAATCAGGTGGCATGTAAAGGGGAAAAAGTTGCTGTTGCATTGTTGTGACATCAGAATGATACTACAACAGCTTTCTCTGACATCTGAACTATCCTACAACAGCTTTTAGAAAGCCACTGAATTCCATACAAAATAAACCCCACCATATACTATAATGATGTTTCTTCTAGAGTGGGAATTTGTGAGTCATACAATTTTTGCATCATCTCAGCCCTGAGGTGTTTTTTTGTAGACAGAACTTCAGAATATTGAAGCTCAAACTTTGCTGTGTGGTTATACTCCTGACCAAAGGCAGATTTACAGCAGAAGAGCGCAGAGCCAATTGAACTAACATATCCTGCATAACAAAGAACTTTACATGTAATAATTAAAATGGCAAGAAAAAATCCTCTGCTCTGAATGGTCAATGCTCTTCACCAGTTATTTTATCCCAACACATCAATGGATGAAGGTCAGGCACACATGAGTGTATACAAAAGTAAAGGAATGAAAATTAAGTACTCATAACTGATGATCTTCTGGAATATCTTTACCACTGATTCATACATGTGGGTATAGGGCTGGAGGCACTAGAACCCTGTGGGAGCTTTTTTTTTCTAGGGAGGAAGCTGACATCAGCTACTGATGCTGCTTGTGTGCAGCACACACCCACCCATGTGTTGCCGCATGCTGGCCAACAACTGTCGGCTCACACACCTCAGTTGTGTTCGCCAGGAGAGAAACAAAGTGGAGAGAAATGAGAGGTACTATCTAGCCCAAAGGAGAAGTAAAAGGATATAGAATATACAATTAGCAACCACTTAGAACCCAACAACCAACTTAGAGACTGAGGAGTGGGCCTATTAGATGGCACAAGGGTAGGTTGGTCTAAATTGGAGCCAGAGCCTCTTACCACTAGCCAGAAGAGTATAGACAGTGATAGGCAAAAAGATAGGGAAGAAGCCCTGAGCAAATGGCTGGCAGAAGTATCAAAAGAAGAAGTTCATCTTGGCTCCCCCCCCACAAATGAGAATGCCAGACCAGTAGTCCTAGGGAGTCAAGATGAGGATATCTCCTATGGCATGCTCCAGGCAGGAAGGACAAGGCTCAAAGCCCAGATGGGAGTGACAAGGGATACCAACCAAAAACACTGACAGGAAGAACATGCCCCACTTCTCCCTACAACTAGAGATATGCCTTGCGTGAATCTAGTAAATTGATCCAAACAAGTGCATTGCACATGTCCAAAGACAGAGCATCTGCTCATTGGAGCTAGACTGGATAGTGCCCAGGGCACATGTTGCATATAGCAACTAACAGGGATATACCATACAGGGAATGTATCATGAACAGGGAGGGGTAGGTGGCCACTGACCCACTCCATGAAGAAAAATAAAAAGGTCTCTTTTTAATTTTTTTTTTGTTTGGTTAGTAGTGGGAGAGTGGGATCCAGAAGCCCTTATTTCCTTTTTTTTTTTGGGGGCTGGTACCAGGTTGTGTAGCATTACTACAAAGATCCAAAGGTGACCAGCCAGAGGCCCAAGCTCACAGATGAATGGGGAGATGGAGGGTGGTTGTTCGGGTCAGTAGTGAAGATATTCAGGAAAATCACTGATCAACAAATACAGTGAGTACGGTAATTTTCCTATATTCCCTGAATCAATCTTTACCACTGATTCATACATATTGGTCTGAGTACCAAGTTTCCCCAATTAGGAAGGAGCCGGCTCACCATGAGGGAATGATATCCTCAGCCCTCTGAGTGGTGGAGAACACCTAAGGACAGGGACTCCTCACAGGCCTGGTGAGGCCAGAGACTATTCAATATCAGTAGGGAGGTAACAGAATCCCCCTTCCCCCAAGTTCTCACCTGACTCTCCAGGAGAAAAACTGAGTCTCCCGAAAGAAAAAATTACTCACCTTAGTAATTAAGTTTCTTCTAATGGAGTCTTACTGTATTCTGACTATTGCAGTTAGTCCAGCCTTTAAACTGCCCCAGAGAACAAAGGGTTAACTTTTTTATGCTGAGTATAGAATGCTGAGCTCGAGCTCAGTTCAGGTCTGTCTGGAGCCCTTTGAAATCCAACCATCAGATTCTTACGAGCAAGAACTCACTAGCTATCCTATGTGGAAATAGTAAAATTTTTACTAGTCAACTGGCAACTAAAAGTTTTGGATTCCCAAAGTAAGACTCAAGTCAGGAAACCCAAAACCAATCCAAGTAAGAATAATAATAAAACAAACACCCAAACAAAAAGAGGAGGGTGTAACAGGAGCACCCCTGAGGTGCAACACTGCACCTGCCCACCCACTTCCCAAAAACAGGTTCTGAGAGGGGAGGCAGGGAGGGAGGTCAGAATACAGCAATACTCCATTAGAAGAAACAATTACTAAGGTGAGCAATTCTTTCTTCAAACAACATGAAGTCTTACTGTATTCTGACTATTGCAGACTACCAAGCAGTACCTCCATGGAGGAGAGACAGAACCTACTTTGGGAATAGGCTCTGAAGCACTGTTGTGTCAAACCGAGCATCACTCCTAGCCTGGATATCCAGAGAGTAATGCTTGGTAAAGGTATGGACTGTTTTCCAGGTGGCTGCTTGACAAATTTCAAAGACAGGAATATCCCTGGCAGCAGCAGAGAAGCAGCTGTACCTCTGGTGGAGTGAGCCCTCAGGCCTGAGGGTGGAATTTTTCCTAGTTTCTCAAAGCAGAATTGTATACAAGACACAATCCACCTGGCAATGGGTCTCTTGGTGGCAGGTTTGCCCTTTCACTTCTCCACAAGTGAGGAACAACTGGAGGAATCAAACCTGTGACCCTTGGTACGCTCTATATAGTAGCTAAGGGCCCTTTTAACATCTAAACTGTGTAGCCTCCTCTCTCCTGAAGAAGAATGATCGGTGAAGAAAACAGGGAGAGACAGACTGATTCAAGTGGAAATCTGAAACCACTTTGGGCAAGAACCTCCTATTGGTTCTAAGGACCTCTTTATACCTATGAAAGGAGGTAACATCAGGTTCCACTGACAGGGCTTGCAATTCACTGATACGTCTGGCAGAGGTAATGGTTACTAAAAACACAGTTTTACAAGTCAAGTACTTAAGCTCTGCTGAGGACATAGGTTCAAAGGGAGATTGCATAAATTGAGCAATGCAAACATTTAAATCCCAGGCGGGGGCAGGGTCTCTAAAGGGAGGATTGGTATGAAGCAATCCTTTAAAAAATTTACATAACACAGGATGAGATGATAGTGAGGAAGACTTTCCCACTGACAGAAAAGCAGAAACAGCTGACAAGTGCACCTTGAGAGTAGCTGGTCTGAGGCCTAAGCCATTCAGATGGACCATATAATCCAGAACTGTAGGCAATTCAGCAGTGTCTGAGGAAACATGATTCTTGGAACACCAAATGCTGAATATCTTCCATTTGGAGTTATAGGTTTTTTTTTTTAGTGGCGGGCTTTCGAGAGGCTTTGAGAATACCCAGAACTCCCTGCGACAGATGTAAATCTGCATAGTCTAACTCTTCAAGAGCCATGCCTTGAGATTGAGAGACTGAAGATTGGGGTACCAAATCCTCCCCTGAGAGGAGGTTAACAGGTTGTAATTCCTGGAAAGAGACAGGGGAAGATGGACTGCTAGGGACAGCAATGGGGGTACCAAGGCTGTCTGGCCCAGTCTGGAGCAATCAGAATCACTTTGCAAGGTTGTGACCTTACCTTGACTAAAACTTTGAACAGTAGAGGAAAGGGAGGGAAGGCATACAGAAATTTCCCTTCCCAGTTCAGAATCAGAGCATCCAGAGGGACTGTGCCCAAGACTGGGGGTCTGCAGCAAAAGAGAGGAAGTTGGTGATTGTCTGGGGCTGCAAAGAGATCTATCTCTGGAGTGCCCCACCTTGAAAAAAATCACCTTCAAGACCAGAGGGTCCAGGGACCATTTGTGATGGCCCAGAGAGATCCTGCTCAGTGCATCTGCTAGCAAATTGTCCTTCCCTGAAAGGTGGACTGCTATCAGAGAGGTTTTCAGGGAATAAGCCAGGGACCACAGCTTCATGGCTTCTATGCACAAGGCCATAGAACGAGTGCCTCCCTGCTTGCTGATGTACCACATGGTGGTGGTGTTGTCTGTTCTGACTTGAACCACCTTGTTCTGCACTGACTGAGAGAAAGCTTGCAGGGCCAGAAAAACTGCCCTGAGTTCTAGGAGATTGATATGTAGAAGGGATTCCTGAGGGGACCACAGTCCCTGGGCAGTGAGGGCCCCCAGATGGGCTCCCCAGCCCAGAAGGGAAGCATCTGTGGTAAGGACCACTGAATGAGACTGAGTGGCAAATGGGACCCCTTGCCTTAAATTATTCTGATCCTGCCATCATTGAAGGGCTTGGATCAAGGTCTGAGTCACTGGAATCAGTTTGGTAAGGGAATCCTTCCTCTGGGACCAAAAGGCCCTCAGATGGAACTGAATGTCCCTCATCTGGAATCTTGCCCCTTGGACCACTGCTGTAGAGGCTGCCATGTGGCCCAAGAGCTGGAGGAAATGCCTTGCTGGTCGAGACACCAGAAGGCTGAAGGAAGAAGCTAGTTCTATAAGGCTCTTGCTTTGACAGTATCCAGCTCTGCCCCTATAAAGGTAAGGAGCTGCACTGGCTCGAGAACCGACTTGGGAAGGTTGAGAAGAAATCCTAGAGAATTGAGTACTTGCTGGGTCACTTGCAGGTCTGACTTGACTTGGTCTAGAGACTGGCCCACTATGAGCCAGTCATCCAGATATGGAAAAATGGAAATCTTTTTCCTTCTTAGAAAGGCAACGACTACTGCCAGGCACTTTGTGAAAACCCTTGGGGCTGATGTTAGACCAAAGGGCATTGCATTGAACTGATAGTGGCCTAAGGGCAACTCGAACCTGAGGTACGTTCTGTGGGAGCACCTGATGGGAATCTGAAAATATGCATCTTTGAGGTCCAGGGAGGCTAGCCAGTCCCCTGGCCTTAGAGAGGGAAGAATTATTCCCAGAGTTACCATCTTGAACTTTGATTTTGAAAGATGTTTGTTCAGGTATCTTGGGTCTAGGATGGGTCACCACTCCCCTGACTTTTTTGGGGTAAGGAAGTACCTGGAGTATAGAAATTTGCCCCAGTGTAGGGTAGGAACTCTATCTATGGCTCTTAAGGCCAGAAGAGATGAAACCTCTGCCTCTAGTGCAAGGGTTTCTGAGAGACCTGCAGGTGGAAAAGATCTGGCTCTCATCTTCGGAAATTTTTTGAAGCTGAGAACCAGTCCTTGGCTTACTACTTCCAAGACCCACTTGTCTGTGGTAATAGACATCCAGTCCTGGACAAAGTAAGCCAGCCTGCCCCCTACTGGAATAGGAGAGTCGACCCTGCAGACCCATTAGGTGTCTGTTGGCAGGGGCCTTAGGCTGAGGAGTGGACGGAGCCCTGCTCATCCCTTCTGCCTCTCCTCTGAAGAACCCCTCTGTGAAAAGGGAGAAGAGGCCTGTGCTTGGTAAAAAGGCCTAAGAAAAGGCCTGCCCCTGCCCCTAGACTGCTGCCTTTGAGGAGTTGCCTGCTTCTCCTTGGCCTGAGCACTCCTATAAGTGGTCCTGTACTCGTCCATTTTCTTCACGTAATTCTCTGTCTGCTCACCAGAGAATTACCAACTACAGGAAAATCCATGGCTTTAGCCTGGGTGTCCTGTGAGAGGCTAGTACATCTGAGCCAAGCCATTCTCCGAAGAGCCACAGATGTAGCCATGACTCTTGATGACACATCATTGGAGTCCACAGCAGCATGAAACTGTACTTTTGATGCCTCAATCCCATCTGCAGCCACCTCCTCCAGCTCCTTGGCTAGCTGGGGGGAGGCCTGTTTAGCCAGTGCCAATACAGTCTCCCACCTGGACTTCTGGTACCTGGCTGTATAGGCCATATAGTTCGCCTGCCTGAGTCCCAAGGAAGATGCCATGTAGTGTTTTTTTGCCATGGCATCAATCTTCCTGGAGTCTTTGTCTGGGGGGTGTGAAACCAAGGGAAAGTGTGCCTTGTCACAGGCAGCAGCCTGCACTACCCCAACATGGCTGCACTGCTGGTAAAAAAACTCTGTATCCAAGCCTGATAGTGTGTACCTCTTGTCCATCCTTCTGTCAACAGGAGGTACAGAATTGGGAGACTTCAGGATTTTTTGTGTCTGCTTCCCAAAGGATTTGTGAAGGGGAATAGACAGTCTCCTGGACTCTGGGATGTCCATCATTTCCACATAATCAGGCTCCTCTTGATCCTCCATTGCCTCCTCCATAGGGAGCTGGAGGGTATCAGCCATTTTTCTGTAAAACAGCAAATGGGAAGGGGACTCAGAACGCCTAGGAGGGGAAACACCAGAAGGTCTGTCTGGGGAGATGTCCGGTTCCACAGGCACATCCAGTCTTTCACCATCATCTTCAAACTCCCCCTCCTCCTCAAACTCCGGTTCATAAAAATCTTCAGGGGTATAATCTTGAACCGGGGGAACCAACTGAACCGAACCCCTGTCAAAAGGTGCCGGATCAGTCAAAACCAGTGAAGCGATTCCGCAATCCGAATCACTCTGGCTATCTCTTTGGCGGTCGGAACATGAACCTCTGGATCTGAATCGGCCAATTTTTCTTTGTGTTTCCTTTTTGTAGGAACCTACCCTCAGGATCGGCTCTCCTCTTGCTCAAGAAGTATCGCCCTGGTCAGAGGGCACTCCCTCTGGTTTGGTTGGAACCGAACCGGGCTGGCCAGCCGGGTCAGCGGACTTCTCGACCTCCTTTTCCCTCAGTCTACCTAATCTCTTTTCAAGGGTATATTTAGGAAAATTTTTACAAATTTGGCAGTCTGAATCGAGGTGTTCAAACCCCAGACAATAAACACAGGTGGTGTGGGGATCGGCCTTAGCAAAGACCTCCCTACACTCACTGCAGTGTTGAAACCCTGTGGGCCCGTTTTTTTTCTTGGGTTTCTCAGACATGGCCAACCTAACCAAACTTACCTTTTTATGGCAAATCCCACAGGCAAGACTCTTATTGGTTCCAATCGTGTCGACGTTATTGTAAAAAAAGTAAAAACAATTTTTTTTTTTTTTAGAACCGATAAGGACCGGTAACCACACTCTAAAGTAAAACACAAGGATTCACTACTAGTGATTGGTTCAGCCGAACCGATCTAACACTTTACAATTTCCACACAGAAAAACAGAACAAAACCTATCTATTACTCACAGTACCACTGACAGAGATTGAACTAACTGTACGGAAATAAATTCAGTTTAAAACTGACAATTTAACCGAGACTTTAACCGACTTTTGAACCGAGCTGAAGGAGAAATCTCCGGAGCGACTGTTCAGTGAGGTGGAGTAAAGAATCTGACGGTTGGATTTCAAAGGGCTCTAGACAAAGACCTCAACCGAGCTCAGCATTCTATGCTCAGTATAGAAAGTTACCCCTTTATTCTCCGGGGCAGTTTAAAGGCTGGAGCTAACTGCAATAGTCAGAATACAGCAAGACTCCATGTTGTTTGAACTGGGAGTTTAACACCTTATGCCGGGCCAGAGGCGCCAGTCAAGAAAGGCAAAGTCATGCCATCTGCAGACTCTGGTTCCTACCACACTGGAGGCCACCTCACTGACATCATGAGATGCCCTTTTCTGGTGCCTTGCTAACTCCAGGCCTTTGGCAGAAAAGTAGATGGTTTGCCTAACTCCATAGTTGGCATGGCAGCTACGTGTTGTCCTAGCTGCACCCACATGCACCTGTTATAAGCTGCTAAGTGTGCCTAATGTGCAGAAATGCACACCACAGCGCATGCTGAGGTGAGAACCTTCCTCCCCAATGTATCTGCCTGCGCAGAGTCCGCACCTGGAGGTCAATCATGCACTGGGCCACAAGGCTTGTTTGGGGTCTGCCAGACCAAACTTGCCAAAGAAGGGTGAGATACTGTGCCAGAAGAGCTTGTGGGTGCACAGTATCACTGGTAGACGTCCCTGGGGAACTGGAGGCAGAGCAAAGGAAGCTCCAAACTGTCCTGAAGCATTCCTTGAAGGCCCTTGGCCAGGGATGGATGATGCTGTGGTCATTGCTGAAAGCTCCTAGGAGTCCCATTTTTGTGGACAGGGTATTGTACTTGTGCTTGTGCCAATGTCCAGTGCCTGCAGCATGTCTGTCAGTAATGTCTGGTATAAAGAGTACTCAAGAGTTTGAAGACAGTTGGGATGATTCCACGCCCTCCAAGGAGGACATAGGCAGAATAGAGGTGCTTGACCTGGGAGCAGGTGGCAGCTGGGGGCCATGCAGAAACTGGACATGGTTGGCATTGGTATAGTACTGGGACAGCATACCAGCTAAGTTTCAATACTCACCTCAGGTGAGGGGCCCCGAGAGGATCCGTGATATCTGGGATAGCAAGCTGAGGTGGAATAGTCCCAGGAGGAGGGTGAGAAGAGCTAGAAACTCTAGGGCTTATGCCTGGGCTACAAGATAATTAAAAAGACATCACCCGGGGGGGAGGGGGGCATGAAGAAACCACCAGAGGAGAATCAACCTACAGAACAGGAATGACCTCAATGGTGCCTGTAGGGAAAAATCCCCAGCCACGGAGAGAGGAGTCATTCAGTACCCTTGGGGAAGCTCCAGTTCTCATCAGAGACAGGCTCAGCCATAGGGTCAGGGAAGAACTGTGACCTGGCTTGTCCCCGACCCCAGGTTGGTGCTGCTGCCAGCACCGAGCTCAGGGTCAGAAAATGACCCAGTCACAGGAGACCTCCCAGTTCCACAGCTGGCATCACCCTCCATGCCATGCCAGGCCCGGCCCAAGATTCAACCCCACCCCCATCAATGCATTGTTGAATGTTGGTCAGATATGAGGGTGACACTGTCACTGGTACCTCACCCGGTATTGGGCCCAGAAGCGATACCAAAGCTGGTGCCACGTCCACTGCACAGCTCAGTGCCACCCTATTCTTCAGAGCCACGAGGGCTCAAGTCTGAGTGACATCACTAGCTGCACAACAGGGTGCCGCCTAGCCCCGGTCCCTCTCCTAGCACTGTGAACAGTACCGGGAAGGGACCCAACATTACGACACGAACTGCCCTGCTCACTGACACTGTGAGCAGCAACAGGAGCCGAGGCGGCACCAGACCTCAACACCAAGATGTCATCTGGTGTAGACCAAGCATATAGCTACGGCTTCACCACAGGGTGCCTAGCCAGCCACCCAGAAAGAGCCAGTTGTCCACGACACCCACCCCAAGGGCTCCCGATACCTCGGCGAGGTCAGGGACAGCCCTATGCTTCCATGGTAACAGCAGAACTGGGAAGGAGCACAGGAAAGTCCCAAAGATCCTGAGCTTGGCAACATGGACTCAGTGTGCCTTCAATGGTAAGAATCGGATGACCCAGCTTCAGCGTACGGAATTCGATGGTACAGAGATCCAGTGAAACACAAGCATCATGGTAATATATATCATGTTCAGGCCAAGACCGGTGCAGCAAATCAGACGTTGGTCCTTCCTGATGATCGCTTTCCCAAAGGAACATTGACACATAATGGGCTTTTTCGTTCCCCTTCTTTTTCTTGGACTCAGACATCACGGAAGAATAAAGAAAACAAAGCTGACACCATGAAAGAAACACTTCAGCAAGGTGGCTGTAGTAAATGAAGTTCAACAATAGTTGAACTGAGGTGCTGCTCCCATGGTGAGCACTCGATGATGGGAAGAACAGAACTGAGGTGTGTAAAGGAGCTGCTGATGGTTACTGGCCGGCACATGGTACCACATAGGTATGTGCTGCATGTGAACTACATCAGTAGCTGACGTCAGATCCCTCCATAGAAGAGAAAAGCCTCAGCAGGGTCACAGTGCCTCTGACTGTAGACCTATATGTACGAACCAATGGCGAAGACTGAATCAGGAAAGCGCTACATCTCCCATGCCCATGTTGCCCACACTTGGCCTGTCTACTCTGCAGTACGCCAGTACAAGGCAGTTTTTAAACTTTCACTCCATACCTCCCACTGTGGAAGATCCAAACCAAAAATGTACGACCCCCTCCCCCACCACTGCGTACAGTATGTTCCAACACAGTCTCCTTTATTCTACTCCAGCAGCATTAGAAACAGAAACAGTCACTGTGACCGGCTTTACTTTACCCCGCCGGGCAGGCCGACCATAATAAATGCATTCAGAATTGAAAACCATAGTGCATGACTTTACCACGTTCCAAGACTCTACTCCACTTACCTCTCACGGGTGTAGCCAGGCATACTCCAAGCACGCCATGGTGTGCAATTTTATTTATGGGGGGTAGCAAATAGACTTTGAACTGATTCCTTTTTCCATGAAAACTAATAAAGAAAATGCTGAACCTTTCTGAAATTTTATTCATAGGAGTCGAAACTAGAAGGACTGGTCACTTTCATTGCATCCCAAGGACAATACAACTTTACAGGCTCTGGGCTGGTATGTGGCTGTCTTAGGGAGCAATGCATGGCATTTGCATTTACCCATGCATGGGGGGGTAGCACACCAGCACACCCTAACAGGGGGGGGGGTAGCAGTGAGTCCACTTGGTGTGCAGATCTGAAATCCCTGGCTACACCCCTGTTACCTCTTACCTGTTGCTTTCCTCAGTCCCACTGACAAGAGGTAAGTACAGCATACTTGACCGAAAAGCCACTTAAAAAAAAAACAGTTTTCAGGGTTAAATATTTGAGCTCTGGTGAAAATATAGGCCAAAACGGTGAATTTATCAATTGTGAAAACAAAATTTGAATCTCATTGTAGGACTGGTTCCCTCATTGGGGATGCAGATAACTTAAGTCTTTAAAAATCTCTTACATGCTGATGAGGTGCAAGAAAGAGAAAGCAGGCAAACTCACCTTATGGTTGAAAATTTAGGCCTTGGAACTTTTAAGTGTACTAAATAATCCTAAACCACTAATAAAGGCAGTTTTCGGACTGACGTGCCAGGAGTTGCACCAAATACTGAATCTTTCCTATTCTGAGGTATACGTTTTCCTAGATGCTTGCTTGCTAGTAACTTTCCAAACTTTCTGGACCTGGTTTGAGAGGTTCAAGTTAAAGTATTCTGTCCAGGTGAGACACCAAGTCCTAGGACAGAACTGGCAGATCTCGCCTCAGTGTCAGGGCTGCTGGTATTTTCTGAAACACTGTAAGCATACAGTAAGTGAGTGCCAGGAAGGCCTTGCACAATCTGAATTATTAAATCAGCCTCCCTTTTCAAAGACATTTTGTGAATTAGTACTGTAGAAATGTAAGGAATATATACAGGAGTCTGTTTCTCCAGAGAAGAGCTAGTGCATTCCCTTGATGTGATCATCACTGAGGGAAGCCTGCAACAAAATTAGGGTAGCTTTCTATTTTCCCATGAGGCAAACAGACCCACATCTGTTCCTCCTCATATCTGAAACACTGAGTTCAGAACCCCTTGATTCAGAGACCACTCACTCACAGGTTATATTCCCCTTTCTAAGTAGCTAGTACACTTTCCTTTCCTGCTAGGTGTACTGCACAGAGGTTTGCATTTAAACTGGAAGTCAGGTGTCAGATCCTTATTGACTCTATATAGTTTTAATGACCTGTGCCTTCATGTATGTTTTATATAAAACAGTTTTTGTTTTGTCTGTATTTATCAGGACAGTTCAGTCTTGCAACAGGAATTTGAAAGACTTCATGAAAAGGAACACTGCACCGAGTTCCAGCAAGATTATGTCCTTTTTTCTTGAAGGGCCCAAATTCATTCACTGTTCTCCCTCTATACGTCCTCCCCATCCTAGTAGGAATACATCTGTGGTCAGAACTTTTGTCAGCAGAGATTAAAGGAATTAAATACCTTCTCTGTGGTTGCCTACTTCCTTGCACCACTACAGTATCAGTTGCTGGATACCGGCACCTGATGCTACAGTGGAGCACTTCTTTGATGCCAATGCCTTTTGAGGTGGCACTGGACATCCCTCATCTGCATTCTGGCCCATGGTACACTGCTGTGGTGAAGGCCATGTGGCCCAGAAGTATCAATAATTCCTGTGCAGAACTCATCTGATCTGCACTGAATGCGTCTGGACACAGTGGCCAGACCAAAATGTATTGGTTTGAACTGATAATAAGCATGCCCTACTCTGAACATCAAATAATTTCTGTTGCATGGTCTTACTGGGATATAGAATTATGCATCCCTTAAGATCCGGGACTCCTACCAATCCCTTTTTTGCAGGGATGGCTTCACCCTGTGTAGTGTCAACACTGTGAACTTTATTTTCAGGGGCCTGATCAAGAGCCTCAGGTCCAAAATGGGTCACTATTCCCCTTTTTTACTCAAAGTGAGACAGTGCCAGGAGAAGAAACCCTTTCCCAATTGGGAAATGGGAATCCTCTCCACTGCGCAGAACTCAGTAACAACTTTCAGACCTCCAGTTTCAGTAGAGTACTTGCTCTGGTATTTGAGCTGAAAATGCTTTGAATTTGCTTAACTTTGGAAATGTTAGTGTTAAGTCCTCTCTTATTACCTCCAAAACCCCTTTGTCTGTGATAATCCGTTTTCATTCTTTGAAGTTAAAAGAGAGGTGCTCTTTAACTGGTAATGGGTCTACAGTCAAAGGACAAATTTGTCATGGGTTTGGGAGATGCAAATTTTTTCTGAGCCTTCCCCTGCGGTTCCCTCTGAACTGTGCATTCACAGTACATATAGGGTCTACTGTAATAAACCCTTCCAAAACTTCCCCTTTTGCAGAGCCTGCAAGGCAATGTGGACCTCCCTTTTTCTGTCAAATTCTTAGAAGTTGGTTTTGCTCATCAATTTTTTTTCACATAACCCTCGGCTTTGTGACCAAATAGAGGGGTAGCTTCAGTAGGGAAATCTGCTGCCTTATTTTGCATGTCCTGTGATGTGTTCTTACAAACCATGCAAATCTTCTGGCAGACACTGAATTTGCTACAGCCCTAGATGCAGTGTCACCAACATCAACAGCCATTTGAAATTGGCATTTAGCAGCTTCCAACCCAGCCTTCACTGTACATGCTAGGTGAAGCTTGTCTTGGGACAGCAAGCTCTTACACAGTGGCAGGAATGTATTTCACAGAGCCAGCTGGTAATGTGATAACTACTGGCAAGTCAGGTAGGTTATCTGCATCAATACGGTCAAGAAAGTATGCACATTTTTAACCATTAGGGCAATTTTTCTGGAATCTTTAGGTGCTGCAGAGAAACTGACCTTTGCCTTCTAGCAAGCAGCTACCTGAAATGCCCCGCTGTCATGCGGAGTATAAATAAATTCAAAGCCCTCCCTGCGTACCACATAACTTTTCAATTTTTTGGCTATAGTTGTTGACGTTGAAGGCAAAGCAAGAATGTTTTTAGTTTATTTATTATGGTTTCAGACAAACACCTTTGAGCCAAGGCTCATTTACAAAGGTTCCACGTCAGATTACAAGAACATACAGAAAATAGGGCATTTGTAGGTACACACAAACAGAATGACTTCTTACAAGGAGTCACCAGTGACTTTGTCAGTAGGTAAGTGAGATAAGCTAGGGAAGGGAAAGGTACAGTGCACCAGACATTGTACAATGTATGCCTGGGGCAGAAGATGTGGGGGGGAGATAGTAAGTGCTAGTAGTAGGGTGGGGGAAATAGTAAGCTCTTAGTACATGCCCAGTAATTTAAGGTGAAAGCAAAGTAGTAGAATGAGATTTGAGGGGGATGCTGGGCAGTAGATAAGTGAGATCAGAGTGAGATAAATGAGACTGGCGGGGCAGTGAGGACAGTGGGGGAGGTAGGGGTGTGAGGAAGAGGAGGGAAGGTAGAAGGAGAGTAGGCAGAGGTGAAGGGTAGGGAGGAGGAGGAGTATGTCCAGGGGGTAGTTTTCCATTGTGTAGAGAGAGAGAGACTGTGTATGGTGGGAGAATACAGTGGATTCGTATAGCTGATCCAGTGTGAGAGGTGCAAGTAGTGTAAGTAGTGTTAGAGCGGATGAGGAGGGAGCGGGGGGGGCATTGCAGAGCTGTTTAAGTGTAGCAGTCGCAGTGGGCACAGGCCATCAAGTGTTGGCGAAGTTTGCGTTTAAAGGTGCTAAGATTGGTGGAGCCATAGATTTCTGCCGGGAGTGAGTTAAACCAGGTGGGAGCTCTGACTTTATAGGAGCGCTATCCTTGAGACATCCTGCAGCGGGGAATGGTGAAGGATAGGCTTTCAGCACTCCTGGTTAGGCCGGAGGCACGACGTGGAGTCAATATGGACTGAAACCCGGGGAGCAGTAGGCCCAGCAAAGTCATCTTTGCAAGGATACATATCTGGTACTGTAGCATTAGTGGCATTTTCAAAGTCTCATTGATGGATATGGACACTCTTTTTCATCAAGGTCAGGCCAGCATACTCTACTCATGAAATCTTCCTTCTCAATGTACGCTTTTGAGTCAGTGCCAAGTAGATTCAACATGTCAGTCATTTGTCTAAAAAAATAGTATAGGATGAAGTCTTCATTCACACTGGGTAGGGAACATTAGAGGTCTCAGCAGTATCTTCTGGGTACATTGGTTCCTACTCATCCTCCTCCTCCTTTTTCCTCCTCAGATAACTGAGGCACACTGGTGGCAGGGTTTTCAAAGCTCTGTATTTTTTTTTTTTTTTGGAAAAGTGCCAGATTTGTCTAATGTCATCCAAGGACATATTGTTCCCTGGCACCAGTTCCTTGATTTCCTTTTTCAGGCAGAGAAACCTCAAAGGGTTTTTTACCTTTAGCTTATTTTGACAGCTGTAGTGTTTGACTGGTGTTTAAAAAAAGGACAATTTAAAGAGCAGCTAACACCTTCAGGAGAACTTTAACAAAACATAATATTTAGATAAAGTTCAGCTTGTATTTCACATTAGTTCTTTACTCCTCCTCCTCCTCATTATTTATTGCTGAGGTCTTCATCATGAAAACAGGATTTTTGCTCAAGAGTTCATCTAGTTCTATTGCTGTCTCCCTACCCAAGGTCATAATGCACTGCTTGTGACATCTCATGGCAACAGATTGTGATGTCACAACAGAGCATTATGACTTGAGGTAGGGAGTAAGCTATAGAGGCAGATTAACTTTAGAGCTGGTGACACGTTCAGGAGAACTTTAACAAAACATAATATTTAGGCACGGTCCAGCTTATATTTTCCATTTGTTCTGTATTCCTCCTCCCCGTTATTTAGCAGTGTGGTCATTTTTGCTCCTGAAGAGAATCTATTCTTGCTGCTTTCTCCCTATCTGAAGTCATAGAGCACTGCTTGTGACATCATAGTTACTCCCATGGCAACAGATTGTGATGTCACAGCAGAGGATTATGACTTGAACGTTGCACAATTTTCAAAATTATGATCAGGACCAAACAAAGCAAGAGTTCTGGTCATGTCCTTTTGCCACCAAATGCTTACAGGATATATACACTGTTTAAGTCCTGCAGGCCCTGTTTTTTAGGCTTCCGTATCATGACAATTTGACAGGATGCTAATGAAATAAAAATGTTCAGGGTTAAAATAATGAAGAAAAGTACAAATGCTTTAAAATATAAAGTCCACTTTAAACAAAATGTATTCATTTTTGTTTGATTTTGAATCAGGAATTGGTAAAATCTATGGTTCTCCAGTTCCTGGAACCATAGAAACATAGACTCTGACAGCAGATAAGGACCACTATGTCCACCTAGTCTGTCCAATTCCCCTGCCTGTTGGATAAGCTGCAGATCCTAGTTAACCAACAGCCTACTTCATCCTACCCCCCACCAGAATTGCCTTATGTTCATCCCATAAATTCTTGAATTCCCCCACTGTTTTTGACTCCACAATCTCCACAGGAAGACCGTTCCACGCATCCACCACCCTCTCTGTGAAAAAATACTTCCTCACATTGCCCCTGAGCTGTCCCCCCTCTATCTTCAAATTGTGCCCCCTTGTTCTTGCACATCTCTTTTTTCCAAAGAACCAAAATGGAACTGGTGAAAATAAAATGACAGTATAATAAAACTAAGGTAAACTAACACATAGAACTGAATAAACTCAAAATCTTTACATAATAATAATAGCAGTCAAAACTAAGAGAACTTAGCCACAGTGACTGGAACAGGACTTAGGGACAACTGATCTCTTTAGCAGAGAAAGAAATCTGCCGCTGGAGGGTCAGGTGAAGCATGACCACACTGCAGAGTTTGAACTTTTCAACATTGTAAAATTCTATATTCGGGGCAAACCCCTCAGGGCTGAGATGATGCAAATTGTATGATATCACAAATTTAGTCCTGCTGCTACAATAAACCTTAACGAGGGACCCTAAATATGGAAAAATAGGACTGCTTCAGAAACGAACACACAAATCAATACATTGGTGTTATTTCACAGACACCACACATGTTCAAATTAACAATTATGTTGAGAAAAATCTGAACAGTGGGGTTCATGTTACCTTTAATGCTGACCAATATGCATTACATTTACGTCTGTTGGTTCCTGGGCATTCTAAGTCAGTTCCCACTTTCCTGCACTTATCAGTCACCAAAGTGTAACAGTGTAAACTGACCGAATGTCCAAGAAACCCAGAATCACACAAAGCAAGCAGTGAAGAATTAAAATGGAAACGCGACACACTCTTTGGCAGCAAAGTACTAAAACTCATTTTCTCAAAGAAGGAAACTGTTAAAGCATATCAGACAAATGAATATGGATGGAAAGATGAAACAAGGTTCAACAGTGAACAATTTTAAATGGTTTGGAGAATATTTTATATACAGTAATTCAAAATACACTTCTTTCAAAATGGCATACATTGTACTACAAATTTGCATGAGAACAAAAAACATCCAGAAAAAGCAAGTAGCCCTGCCCACATAAATAAAACATGCTTAAAATATAACAAGTGACTTGTAGTGCTGCCACATCAGAGTTTGATGACAGAGACAAAAAAATGTATCAAAATGAGACAATACGCATCTAGGAACGATTTTGGTTTAAGCATTGCATAGACTTCACATTCAAATTACAGCACTACTGTTTTGAGAAAGTACAGTTACGTAAGAACTTACCGTAACAGTAGATCTTCGAGAACAGCTCTTGCAGCAGGTTACACCATTAGGACTGAAGCCGGCAGGCGCCAGGACCCCACGGAAAAATTCTAGCTAGCTATCTTCAGCGGGGACCGCCCCCGACGTCGGTCCCGCCTCCGACGTCAGGCGTGATACAAAAGGGGGCGGTCCCGCCAGATTCCCCAGTTCTCCCGCCGGAGACTTCCGATCGCAGGCTGACATCGAAATGGGAGACCGAGGATTCGCCGTCAGAAGACATAGGATATAAATCCCTGCTCAGAAAGACTGAGCCATGCCTCCTCCAAGGGGGAAGGTGGGCGGGAGGTTGCCTGCAAGAGCTGTTCTAAGATCTACTGTTGCAAGTTCTTACGTAACTGTACTATCTTACCGAGACACAGCTCTTGCAGCAGGTTACACCATTAGGACTGATTCCCAAGCAGTAACGCTGTCAGAAATTCCGGGAGGAGGAAATTAAAGGATGAATACCAGGTCCTGAACCTAGGACAGGAGACCCTGTAGCACTGCCAGGCCGAAACCAGCCCTTCGCCGAGAGGCGATGTCCAGGCTATAATGCCTGATAAAGGTATGCACAGAACTCCAAGTGGCTGCAGCACATATATCAGAAGTAGAGACGTTTCTGAGCGCTGCAAAGGAAGTGGCCACACCTCTAGTGGAATGACCCCGGACTGTGCCCGGGAGGGGCTTTTGTTTGATACCATAACAGTGAGCAATACACTGGACAAGCCAGCGAGAAAGGGACTGTTTGGATACGGGTTGGCCCATCATTCTCTCAGAGAAGGAAATGAAAAGCTGCTCAGAACTACGGAAGGACTGAGTTCTGTTGAGGTAAAACCTCAGGCTGCGGTGAACATCCAGGGTATGGAGCAGAGCCTCTCCTCGATTTAAGTAGCTCGGGAAGTATACCGGAAGGTCGATATCCTGGTTCAGAGTGAGTGAAGAAACCACCTTAGGCAAAAATTTAGGGTTCGTCCTCAGGGAAACTCTGTCCCGGTGGAAAACTAAATAAGGCTCTTTGCACATGAGAGCGTGAAGTTCAGAAATTCTTCTTGCTGAGGTAACAGCAACTAAAAACAACGTTTTCCACGACAGAAAACGAGCTCTCGCAATCCGCTGCAGGTTCAAAAGGGGGGAGCGTGAGCTGTTCCAGGACAAAGAGCAAATCCCATGGAGGCACAGGGTCTCTAATAGGAGGCCTAAGGTGCAACACTCCCCAAGAAATTCCCGAGAGGCGCCCATCTGGGCACATTGTACGATTTCTCTCACCGGGAGGTGGTAATAAATGGCACAGAGGTGCACTTAATAGAGGAGTAGGCTAGACCCGAATGAAAGAGGGAGAGCAAATAATCCAAAATTACTCCCACAGGACAACCTAAAGGAAAAATCGCGTCTCCAGACCATACACTAAAAAGCAGTGCCATTTCATGGCGCGTCGCATGCGTTGACTGGCTTGGTGCAGCAGAAAGGACTTCTGCAACCTCTTGCTAGACCCCGTGGACGCAAGATGGCTATGTCTCTAGGAGCCAAGCATGCAGGTTCAAGGAACGTAGGTCCGGGTGGACAAGTGAACCCTTCTCCTGAGACAGTAAGTGGGAGCTGAGCGGCAACGGGAGCGGAGGTTCCCGAGATAGTTGAATCAACAAAGGGAACCAAATCTGTCTGGGCCAGAACGGGGCCACCAGGATCATGAGTGCGTGCTCCCTGCGCAGTTTGAGAAGAACTCTCTGGATCAACGGGAAGGGGGGAAAGCGAGAGGAATCTGTTCACTTGGAGAGGGACAACGCGGCCCCGCCAGAAAACACCAGGCCCTGGATCTAGCGAGCAAAAATTGGGCAGTTTTATGCTGATGGGGAAGCTAACAAGTCCAGATCTGGAGTTCCCCATCGAAGAAACAGATCCTCTGCTACCTCTTGAAGAAGTTCCCATTCGTGGACTCTGGCCTGAGAAGCGACTCAGGCCGTCTGCAATCATGTTGTCCACTCGGGAACGTGCACAGTGACTGATTCGCTGCGTGTCTGATTACCTCAATCCCACACCCTCATGGCCTCCTGCAAAGGGGGTAAGAGGTGCGCCTGTTTGTTGAGGTAATACATCACCGCCGTGTTGTCTGTCTGAAGTAGAAGAGTACACGGTGGGATAACTGACTGAAAGGCCTGCAGGGCATAGAGAACCGCTCTCATTTCTAGCACGTTGATGTGAAGATGAGCTTCCATCTGGGTCCACGTACCCTGGGACTTCACCCCGTCCAGGTGTGCCCCCCACCCGAGACCGGAAATGTCCGTGGTGAGGGTTACCTCCGGGGACGGCGCAGTAAACGGGACGCCTGAGGAGAGCGACCCTGGGACTAGCCACCACTGCCAGTCTCGAATCACGGAATTCGTGAGTCTGACCAGGTACTGCAAGTGGTCTTGCCTTTGGTCCCACTGCACTTTGAGCATCCACTGAGTAACTCGCATGTGGAGCCTTGCGAAAGGGACAGTAGGAATGGCCGCAGCCATGTGTCCGAGCAAGCAAAGGACCGACCTGGCAGGTACAACCTTGCTCAAGGATAAGACCCTTATGAGGGATCTGATGCGCTCTGCTCTGTCGGCCGGAAGAAAAGCTCTTCCCCGAACAGTGTCCAGAACTGCACCTATGAACTGCAGTTTCTGCGACGGTACCAGGAGAGACTTCTCGTAATTTATGAGAATGCCCAGGGATCGGAACAGATCCTGGGTGCTCTGGATTGCAAGAAGCAACGCCTCTCTGGAGGCGGCCATGAGAAGCCAGTCGTCCAGGTACGGGAACACATAATGGCCCTGTCTCCTCAGAGACGCTGCCACGACTGTCATGCACTTGGTAAAGACCCTTGGTGCGGAAGACAGTCCGAAGGGAAGGGCTAGGAAATGAAAGTGGTGGCCGAGAAACCTCAAGCGCAGGAACCTCATGTGCGCCTGAGCCATAGGGATATGCAGGTAGGCATCCTGCATGTCTAGAGACGCTAAAAAGGCGTCCTGTTTCAGCACGGGAATAAGCCCCGAAGGGTCACCATGCGGAATCTCTTGTAAGTGACCGACACATTGAGGTCGCTGAGGTCCAGAATTGGACGGAGGTCCCTGTTTTCTTGGGAACCAGGAAGAAGTGGAATAGTATCCTTGTCCTCTGGTTCTTCTGATGTACTTCTATCGCCCCTTTCGTGAGGAGCGAGTACTTTTGCCAGATCAAAGCTTTGTGCTGACCCTGATACCGGGAGAGCAAAGGAGGCCCCGAGGGTGGCTTTCCTGCAATTCTATAAAGTGGCCCAGACTGACCAATGAAGAACCCACCTGTCGGTGGTTGTGGCCTGCCATCCCGCAGGAAAGTCTGAATGCACTTCTCCACCATAAATCTCGCTTGATCCTGAGGGGCGTAATGGAAAGGAGTCAGGCTGTGGCGGCAGATGGACCCGCTGGCTGGGCTCGTTTAGAGAACGCTGGCCTCGGCTGGCTGGCTGTTTCTGGGCTCTACGGTGCCAGAGCCCTCTGAGGTGCAGCGGAGCTGGCTGTTGCCTCTAGGCCCCGCCTACGAAACGGCTTTGGTTCCTACTTAGAACAAGCTTAGGTCGGCATTGGCCTGAACTGACCTTACCGCCTTTCCCCGCCTCTTTTGAGTTTGGTAAGGATCTTTCTGCAGGATTACCAAACAATACATCTCCTCAAAAGGAGCGCCCAAGATGTTCTTTGGACGTCTGGGAAACCGAGACGCGCAACCAAGAGTGTCTCCGGAGGCATACGCCGGAAGCTGCTGCTCGGGCCGATGAGTCCGCGGAGTCATACGCGGCTCTTAGCACTTGGGTCCCTACGCCTGAACTCGCACGGAGGAGCTGAAGCATCTCCTCCTTATGCTCACCTTCGGCATTTTCAGCCGCTTCAGACCTTGTTCCCACAAAGCGCTCTGGAACTGAACCATGGGTTAAATAGTTCAAGGATCTGATGGCGAGGTAGCGGAAGATATGTGCGCCTACCCAATGCGCTCCAGTTGTTTGGACTCTGGGTCCGTGGCAGGGTGTCAAATGTTGCGCTCTGTGACCGGGTCATGTGAGGCTGTGATGACCAGAGAATCGGCCTGAGGCTGCTGCGCTGGCACTGGCCGCCTTAGGAGCCTTGTACAGACGATCAGCTTTCTTCGGTCTCGCCGTGAGCGAGTGTGGACGCTTCCACGCGGCCTTGGTGAAGTCCACGAAAGTGTCCACCAAGGGTGGTACCACCACAGGCTTAGGGTCCTTTTGCCAAGATATTTGCGGCGACTTTCGGGTCTAAGTCTTCAGCATCCCATCCCATGTTCTCTTGTATATGTCTCATAATATCAAGGAACGAAGGATCATCCGGAGGAGATCTAGGCATCTCACGGGGTCTGGAGAAGGGACAGAGAGTGGAGATGGGGATCTAGAGGTGGAGTAGTCTGATCCCGTGCCCTCCGTTGAAGGCGATCGTCGGCGTCTCCTGGATCTCTTGGGGCTGGGTGATCCAGAAGAGGATTTCGACGGAGGTCTCCGTTTATCAGGTCTCCCCCTGGGAGGGGATCTAGGCTCCCTGGGAGAAGGAACACGGCCTGCCGACCCCGATGGCGAGGGGGGGGGCAGGAACCGGAGGAGGAGGAGGAGGAGGAGGAGGAGGGGGAACCATGTCCTTTCTAATGGTATCCCACCAGGAGGTGAAAAGATCTTTCACTTCTGCTAGAGAGAGGCCCGACGACGGCCCGGGTGCCGGTGGGCGGTCGTCGGGTCCCGGCGTTGGCTTCCGCCGGGGCTCTGGCAACGGCGAGGGTTCCTGGGAGGCCGACGGACCGGGCCGCCTGCCTGGTCCTCGGCTGCACTAGGTCCTCCTCCGATAAAGGCTCCTGACCGACGTCGGTCGGAGGCGACAGGGCCTTCTTCTCAGGAAAGGCGGACGTCGGTCCCCCTGCCGGCGTCCGCTGGGTTGTAATGGCCGGGCGATAGCCGCCTGGGTCGACGGCGGCTCCAGGGAGGTATGGCGCACGGCCGACGGCTGTTGAGCCGGCGTCTGGGCTACAGGCCTTTTTAAGGGCGTGAGCTCCAGCGTCTTGCATGGAGGCACCGACGAAGACCTGACGTCGGGTACCGAGGAGCAGGAACCCAACTTACGGTGGTGATGGTGTCGCTCCCCGGACTTCGCCAAGGCCCTGGAAGAAGGGGAGGAAGGCCTGGCGGATTTGGCCTGAGAAGAAGGCTTCCTTACTGCAGCCGGGGGAGACTTAGAACCGGAGCTGCGGGACTCTGAACCCCTGGATGGGGACCTGGAAGGGGCCTTCTCCCTTCTTTTCTCCACGTGCTTGTGGATCTTAGAGGAAGGTTCCCCCTTGGAGGACATGGTCTTCAGTTTTTCCTCCAGAAGATAAGCCTGAAGAGCCTTCTGGCGTCAGATCCGGGTACGGCTGTTGAACCCTTGGCAAGAAGGACAGGCCCGGGTATCGTGGTCTGGGCCCAGGCACCTAACGCAGACTGTGTGGGGATCCTTAAAAGGGATCTGCTTTCCGCAAGCACACTTTGATGGATGACCAGAAGTTGGAGAGGACATCAAGATCTTGCTTGAAGAATCGAAAAATTTGAAGAAAGGCACTATTCACGCGTCGCGCGCTAGACTGATAACCGAAGGGGTCAAGACGAGCTAAGTCGACGGCGGGAAAAGAACTGGAGAATCTGGCGGGACCGCCCCTTTGTATCACGCCTGACGTCGGAGGCGGGACCGACGTCGGGGGCGGTCCCCGCTGAAGATAGCTAGCTAGAATTTTTCCGTGGGGTCCTGGCGCCTGCCGGCTTCAGTCCTAATGGTGTAACCTGCTGCAAGAGCTGTGTCTCGAAGTAAGATCTTGTTCTCAGATTCATATACTTTACTCAAGTGTTCTCTCTGTAATCATTCATACAATTGTCACATACAGTAGCTGTAAAACTCCTAGCACTAGAACAGTGGGCCTTGGTCTACACCCCTTCCCAAGACCTACTCATGTACTGTGTACTTATATATGCATGAGCTCAGGGAAGGTGGCCAGCCAGGGCACAACTCTAAAACAAACTCAGAACTCACACGTTTGTGAAACATACATTAATAGAAATGATGTCTAGCATATGTTATTGCTTCCTTTTGTTTTTAATTTAAAAACAAAACACCAGTAAAGGAAAACCATATGCCACAGTCTATAAGACACATCTTGCGATCCCAATTATGGAGTTCTACTGTGAGTAGTAAACAAGCTTCTGATTGGATTCTTGCTTTTGTCCATAGTCTACCCCCCGCTCCGCCCATCCATGCCCTCATATCGTAGTTGTACAATGGGGGAGGGGTTGATCATGTGCATTCCAGCACAAGGTGGAACCTTAGGATAGGAGAGGGGAATACAATTTTCGAACAGTTTCATGACACTGTGATGTGCCTTTTTAAGCATGGGGCCTTTTATGTAGTCTGTGCCAGTCAATGCAAGCACCTGACTTCAACAGTACAAGGACAAGTTATCTCAGCCCCCATGGCAATGACACTCCATTTGTTCTTTCCTGGCACAAGTTAAGATACAGCACTTACGCAATAATGCACTCCAGGACATGAGTTGTTACGGGATTTTCCTACACATAAGAAGTGGGCAAATTCCACAGCTACACATGCCCTGGGGTGCATTACTGCCATTACAAAACTGACCCTTAGTAAAACAGATTAGAAAAGTTTTTTTTAAAGAGTCAAAGTAAACAAACATTTTGATTATATTTTTAAAACTATGATGTGATCTCTCCACCAGATAAGAAGGTGGTGTCTGTAGCAGTGTCCTCCCCCTCCACTCTTCCCATATTGTGTCTGCCCCCACCTCCACACAGTTTCCAGTCTGTTCTCTATCCCCCTTCCCTACACTGTCATGTTCTTATTTTAATGAGTTATGGTCTAGGAAAGACAGACAGCAGCATGGTTCAGCTGTGAGTGCTGGCACTGAGAGAGAGAGAGCACAAGCTTGGTGCCAGGAGAGAAGGAAAGGATGGCTTGCATCTGCTTAGCACAACACCTGGTAGTTACCGATACCGCTGTTGTGACACCCTCTGCTCTCTGTCTCCTGCCCACCATGGAAAACGTAATGGCTGCAAACGCAGCTTTTGATGATGTTGTGGCTGTTTTCCCTTCCCACTGCCTGAGAAAAATCAACTTCAAAAAAGATGCTGGCCCACCAGTGCAATGGCATGGTGTCTAAATGAGACACTGACATCCCAGCTTCGGGAACAGACCCGGGAGTCAGAGGGTTGGCCGGGCAGACAGAGAAGGTCTGAGCACCTGTAGGGTGGCTCTCTTTCTCTGTGTGTGTGTGTGTGTCTGTCTGGTGAGTCAGCGGCCCCTGGCAGAGGTGAGACAGATGCCAGACGTCAGTGCACATCCCGCCTCCTGAGGACAAAAGGGGCATTTTAAAAATCCTGGTCCCCAAAGCATGACACCCTGCTCCAGTGCAGTCTCCGCTGCCCAGATTGTCTGCCTGGGGGGGCGGTCCCGCTCCCGTGGCCCTACCCTGGGGGGTAAACCAGGGCTCAATCCCATGTGACCATTGGGAGTAATGCCTGCCCGTTGGCCCCGCCCAGGTGGATAAGCCTGGACATAGTAGTGGGGCGGTGTGCGGGGTGGGGGCTGAGCTCCCAGCTGGGAATCACGGGCCGGGGCAAAAAAAAAAAAAAGAGCTGCTCAACTGCAAGATCGAAGATGTGAATGTTGTGTTGTGATCTACATTCCTGTACCATGTGATAGGTCACCTGAGACTTTATCAATGCGTATGCTGTGAAATTTACAAATGAGTAAAGCCTCGGTCTGACCAGATAACTGGAATTTTTGTTATCCCTGTCATATTTTCACAGCGTTTCAAATCTCAACCCAATTGCTAATACCGGAATTTGAACTTGAGATCCCCTAACCCAGAGGATCAGTGCACTAGTGCTTTTAACCACCATATTAACAGCTGAAAATCAGAAAAAAAGGTTGCTGTGTAAACTCATATACTGTATAGCGGTATCTGCCTATCCTTCATAAACAAGCCCGATGATGACAACCTGAAATGGAATGAAAACAGCAACAATTAATTTTCAAACGTCCATCAGTCTTTTAAGTTTGACGGTATGTGAATTTTACACATAATTTACATTTGTAAGGCAACTAAAATTAAGGCATAGAATACGGTGAATGTCGAAATATACACTAGATACTGCATGTTGCACATTAAAAGTAACTAAACATCTTTAAATGTTCCAGTATGTACACATTTTCTTCCATATGGCGGTTTCAGGAGCAGAATGTCTGTATTTCTGAAACAGTGCTGTCTGTCTATGGGATGAGAAAATATTTCTCAGGAATTCTGATAAGGCACAATTTGGCTGTGAATTTTAGAGACAGCAAAAATGCTCTCTTAATAGTCAGTACAAACGAGGATCCTTGAAAGTTTTCACTGTTCTTCCTGGTTTCGCAGTTACTACCTGGCTGGCGATCCAATATCCACTGTGATTTGTGTATACAAATCAAACTTCTCAGTCTTTACCACTTCATATGTAGGCGAGTTTAAGCCATCTGTATCCACAGTTTGCCTTGTACGTGCGAGTCTGTCAAATCTGAAAACATGAGAAGTACACAGTTACTGGAAATTTTTTTTAATTCAGGCTCCATTTAACTGTTCATTTGCTCAACCTAGTGATAAAAGCTTGGTTACAAGTAACGTTTTCAACAAACTGTAAAAGCCACTAGCAGTGGAAAAGGGAAGTTTAGTCAAGGCCCCTGGAATTCTGCAAAATTTCAGCAGAATTTGCAACATACACAGTGCACCAGAATTTGCTATTCTTGGTAAATTTTCATTCAAATATTCCGGTTTTCCATAATGCCCAGTTCCTATCCATATCTCATTTGTCCTGAAGCCCCCTCCACTATGCTTGGCATGTGATGTCATCGATGACGTCCCATCATATTTTAACCAATGGCAGGACTGTATTCTGCAACAGAAATGAATAAATTATGCTGCAGAAAAAAAAACAGGTTACTTACCTGTAACAGTAGTTCTAGGAGTGATATATGTTGTTCATCCACAGTTTGGCAAGTCCTTTCACTTTAAGAATCTTGCCAGAAAGTCTAAAAGCTGGCTCCTCCTCCCACCCACCCAGGTGGCATATCCCAGGTTCCTGCCCCACAACGCCAGATCTTGCCCACTGGAAGCAGAGGGTTTTGCGCTGAAGCCTGGGAGGTCAGGGGTTCAGGATAAACAACATAAACCACTCCTAGAACTACGGCTACAGGTGAGTAACCTGTTTATCTAGGATCGTGGATATGTTGTTCTATCCACACTGTTTGGCAGACTCCTAGCAGTTCTCTGGGAGGAGGGAGGCAACGCACACACCCTCTACTTAGGGAACAGAGATTGGAGAACTGAGGCCCCAAAACCAGCATCCCGGCGTAACTCTAGGTCGATGTGGTAATGGAAATTATAATGTTTGCTGACTTCCAGGTAGCAGCCCTGCAGATATCCTGGACAGGAACGTCCCTAGAAGCAGCCACCGACACAGCAGTATGGCGGGTGGAATTAGCCCTTAGCCCTAGGGGAAGCTCCCTACCCGCCATCCTATAGTAGAGATCAATGCATGATGTTATCCATTTGCCAATTGTCCACTTCGCTGCAGGTCTGCCAGGTGCGGCTTCAGCATAGGTGACAAACAACTGGCGAACCTCTCCCCAAACTTCAGCCATACGCTCCTTGTAATAAGTTAGCGTTCGTCTCAGGTCCAAAGTACTCCGCTTCCGAGGTGTAACTGGGGTAGTACACCAGCAGAATCAACACCTGGTTCAGGTGAAATTCCGACACCACCTTCAGAAAGAAAGTACAGTTATGTAAGAACTTACCGTAACAGTAGATCTTCACAGAGGAGCTCTTGCAGCAGGCTATTACTATTAGGACTATTGCTGCAGGCCTTAGGACCCACCAGAAGAAACTTAGCTAGCAGTACCCAGCAGGGACCGCCCCCCTGACATAGGCTCCGCCCCGATATCGGTCATGCTACAAAAGGGGGATCCTGGCTCCACCTCAGTTCCCCCACCATGACCCGGGCGAACGAACTCAGCGAGAAAACTGTGCAAGCCCATCCTAGACATGCTGAAAATTCTCCTGGGTGACAGAGGGGGAAAGAAGAGCACCTGTTGCAAGAGTTCTCTGAAGATCTACTGTTACGGTAAGCCTACGTAACTGTACTATCTTACTTCGAGGGGGAGCTCTTGCGGCAGGCTATTACTATTAGGACAGAATCCCAAGCAGTCCCGCACCAAGGAGGCGACTAGTCCCAGGAGGTAGGATGACAGATAAAGTGATGGTAAACCTATGGCTGGAATCAGCAAACTAGGGCAAGAGTCCTTGAAGAACTGCCAGGCCGAAACCGGCTCAGCGCCTGGAAGCAATGTCCAGACTGTAATGCCTCACAAAGGTGTGCATTGAATTCCAAGTAGCAGCTGCACAAATGTCACGAAGGGAGACATTTTTTAAGGAGGCGAAGGAGGCAGAGGCTCCTCTAGTGGAATGACCTCTGACCGACCCCAGTAGAGGTTTGCCGTAATTGTTACAGCAATACACCATGCAGTGTACAAGCCACCGGGAAATGGTCTGTTTTGACACCGGTTTGCCCAGGTGTTGAGGCACAAAGGCCACAAACAACTGCTCCGATCTGCGGTGTGCCACTGTCCGCTTAAGGTAATACCTCAGTGCCCTGTGGACATTCAATGTATGCAGGAGAGACTGTCCCCGATTAGTAGTGTAACCCCCTTGTTACCCGGGGGTTACCAGAATCCCAGTAAGACCTAGTGGTAGGCAGGGAAGGCAGCTTGTGAAACTCCAGTTAAATGGATTTCACACTGTCTCACTCTGTTCTCAGCCTCAGCTGAGACTGAGGGATGACATCACCATAGAACTGTCGCAGCTGCTTGAGTCACAATGGAATCTGCAGCAAGGAGTTGGAGTAGAATGTTGGGAGGCTTGAACAGTAGTCAAAGGTCAGTTGGAATTTGGAGCTTGCTGACAGAGGAGCACAGCAGCTCTGTGTAGGCTTCTGGAGCCTCAGCCCTGACATAGGGCTAAATTCTGGGAAAAGGGTGTGCATCTCCACCAAAAGAGAGAGACAGAAGCAGTTTTAAAGTGGTGAAGACCGCTGATTCGGGTCTCAGTGCCCCATCCCTTAGGGGATGGAGCAGGAAAGGTTGTCCTGTATATTCCAGGGGCAACCCCCTGTTTTTTCCTACTAGTGGAGAAGCTGCCTTATTTGTTCAAGAGTTTTTGGGAAACAAGAAGATTTGTGAATCACCTGTGGGGCACCTGCAACCGAAGGGTGAGTTTCTGCTCTTTCTAAAGGGCCTATGTTTTCACCCTGGGACTTGTGTGATAGTGGGGATTGGACTACTGAAGTAGTGGGAGGCCTAGAGTAATAGGCTTAGCCAAAAGTAAAAGTATGTTCAAGTCCAGCACTTATGGGAAGTCAAGACATGTAGAGGAGATGTGACATACGTCTACCCAGTAATCTACATTGCCAAGCTTTCAGTAAAAGAGTTATTTAGTTTCCAGAAAAATGGCCGGGTATGGATTGTGGGAGCTGGAGGTAGGAGACCCCCCATCTTTAGTGACCAGGTCCACCTCTACGGATTTGCTCTGTGGATTTTTACTTTGCCTCATGCACTTGGCCAGTGATGAGGGAAGTACCCAGACATGGGACTGGAAGGAAAATTCCTCTAGAGTCAAGGCTCTAAGGTGGTTTGGGGAGCCACAACAGGAAAATTGGTTCATTTCCCAAAATGGATCAGCGGATCAAGTGGCCGGCGGGGAGCCAGGCCAGTGGGGAAAACCAAGAAGTGTACAAGTCGGGCTGTGTACCCAAAGCCATGCAAGTCCGGCTGTGTGCCTGGTGGGTCAGTAGCCTGAGGGCCTGAAATAGCTAAGAAGTGTACTGTTGTCTCTAATCTGCATTACCAGGAATGTAGCCCTGGGGTCCGCTTTATGCTTTTGTTTGTTCAGCTTGGATGTGAATAAAAGCCACACTGTAGAATCCCATTCCTGGTTATGGACATTACAGTTATTGCTTCCTGTGTTCGGATTTACTTGGGTGCCCCTGTGCAAAGTAGCCAAACCTAGGTCCCCTGTGCCGAGTAACCTCATCCTCCCCGAACCCAGTCCCCACCAAGTACTGCCGTCAGCCTCAACAGCATGCCACCTGTCGTTTTGCTAAAAGGCGGGGGTTACAAAAATGGAGGCACCGCTTTGGATTTAATTCTGGGAGGAAGGAGCTTGGGCAAGGGGCTAGCGTTTTGGATATCTGGCAGTGGGTAGCCCAAAAAGCTGAAGCAATTTGATTAGTGTGTCGCTGTGTGCTGTGGATCTTATGCTGCTGTTAAAATGCCAACAGTTTACCAAAGAGCAGTAAAGCCAAAGAGTGTGCCCTTGTCCTGCATCAATTGTTTACAGCGTTTTTGCCTGCTTTTTAAAAGAACTGTGGTAAAGAAAAGTGTGGAAGACTAGGGGTAGCAACAGGAAAGTTGTGTCCTGGATGTTGGAAATGCTTTTAAAAGAACTGTAGTAAACAAAAGTGTGGAAGACTAGGGGTAGCAACAGGAAAATTGTGCCCTGGACATTGAAAATGCTTTTAAAAGAACTGTGGTAAAGAAAAGTGTGGAAGACTAGGGGTAGCAACAAGAAAATTGTGCCCTGGACATTGGAAATGCTTTTTGAATGAACTGAGAGACTTGCAGGTGTAATAGCTATGTTAAATGGCTGAAATGGGCTCCCGCCGTGGAGTCAGTTGGGGAAAGAAAAAAAAAATGCATTCTGCAGTTTAAATTTGCCTGCTCGACGATCGCCGTGAGGATAAGAGCACTCGAGAGGAAGAAGAGGCTCATTTGCATGGCGTCGAGTGATTGGTGAGGCTGCAATCAGTCCCGCCCCTCAGCCAACTCTACAGTGACTGCCCCAGCATTCGAGAGGGAGTGTGAGTGGAGTGCGTGTACTGGCTTGTGGAGGAGCGTCGCGGAGTGTTGAAAACGCTGTAAACCTTCTAAAAATAGACTTTCTTGTTTAAAATCGGGCTCAACCCGCTAATCGATTGTCTGAATAGCAAGTGTGGTGGTCGAGGAGACGATCGGCAGGCCTGACCGCCCGTTACTGTTCTGAGGCCTCCAAGAACTGGCTGCAGGCCGTCTTTCCCCATTGCAACAAACTGCTACTGATAACAGTAAGTACTAACATTGAAATTGCTCAAACAGTGATTTTCTGTCCTATGCCAGCAAAATATGTGTGCAGCAGTGTAGTCGCTTTACAAGTAACGACTGTGTCAAGTCGTGCCAGCAAGTGCAAGTATGTTAAGCCATTGACTGTGTGCATAGTAATAAGTTCAGCCTCAGTTTAAAGTTTAAAGCCAGAGAGAGACTGTGAGTTGTAGCCAAATGTGCACCACTAGTTTTACAGGCAATCCTGTAATTAAAAACCTGAAGCTTTAAGTGAGTGTGTGTCAAAGAAATGTTTCCAGCATGTAAAAAGCCCGTGGAAAATCATGTAAGTGTGTTTAGAACAAGCACAGTGCAAGTTTGAGCAGTTTGAGCAAAAGTTATCAGTAGTGTGTGTAAATCGGGTGTGCAGTGGCTTGACCCAGTTTCTGAATGTTGATGCACAGGAGTGCTGCCGACGACATTACAGGGTGGGGTAGTAAAGTCAACACAGCAGCAGAGGAGCCATTTTAAAGTAAAGAAAGTGTTCAGTAAAGTGGGACTTTCAGTTACAGTGAGCTTTTGTTTGTTTTTCTGCAGTTATGGCCTCAGGACCACCTCGCTACCCGGATCATGCCCGGGTGGCAGTAACAGCAGCAGTGAATACACTGAAGGATATTGAAAAGTGGTGCTATGGAGGACAACTGCCTCATCATGTGGCTTCTCTGGTTTTCCAGTGCATGTGTGACAAATATGCTTGAGAGCTAGAAGGGACGTCTTCATGATTCCTCACTGTGCTGGATGCCTAGAAAAATATGGCTTGTATAAAGCGTCTTAGATTAGTTTGGCTCCCACATGGACAAAGGTTCAGGAATCTGCAGTTGGCAGCACACAGCACCAGGCAGAGCCTGTGGAGGAAGGCCCCTCGGGGGAGTGTGGCACAAAGCTAGAGGGTGCAGAGTTGGAAACAAAACCAGAAGTTGAAGTTTCAGATGCTGGATCCCAGAAGAAAAGTTCGGATAAAGCATCAGTAGACCCCTGGAGGGGGGGCCTAGCCCAAGTCTCTTAGGAGAAGATGAGATGCGGGAGGCCTTTGAGTGGGAGGTGTCGACTTCCGCGCCTAGTGATGAGTGGATAGTCTCAGGAGTGAGGACGACTGCTCACTCCTGGGCTCAGATCCTCAGTGAAGAGGAAGATGAGGGGGAACCTATGTGGCCTTGTGAAAAAGGAACGGCACACAGCCTCAAGATCTTGCCTCGGAGGAATGCCTGGAAGAGAGTGGTGATGCCACTGCCTGGCTATGCAGGAAGAAGAAGTCAGGGATCTGTTTTTATTCAATATGATGCGAGCTGGCAGAACCAGGACTGGACACCCCAAGCCAGGCCAGCGGTCTCAGGTTGACCAAAGCTAAAAGAGGAGAGACTGGTTCGTAGAAAGGCAAATGAGATCTGTGGGATGACCTTTCCTACCTTTCCTCAGAAAGTCTGGGAGGAGATTGAGAACAACAGGAAATCCTAGATCTGGGCCGAAGCAATGAAACATGTGCAACCTGGGGCAAACAAGCATGTAAAAAACAGACTGTTTCATGAGAAGTATACCCAGTGGAATACAGGCAGGACACTGTTTATGGACAGAGTGCGAATAGCAGACAAGAGGGATGTGAAATCTCCCACTGTGTGAATTATGTGCACCCAGACGGGGTAATAATTCAAGCTCCTGACCCCGGTACTATTGGCCTCAGTGCAAGGACCTCCCAGTAAATGTGCCCGTGCCCACTAAATGGAAAGCCGAGCAGTGGTAGTCAATACTGCCACACCAGACTGTGAAGTGCCTTATTGATTCACCAGTATGGACATCCAGGACCCAGGTGCCCCACATTCATCAGTTCTACAGTGTACTGGCCTTCCAGAATCCACTCGACTGGCCCACCAGATGACTTCAGATCCAGAGAGGATACCAGCCCAGCTGTATCCTGTTTCATCGCCTGTTAATCGGATGACGCCGGACCAGCTGTTTTCTTTCTGTTCCTGTTCTAAGGCTCCATCTCCAGAGAGGACATCAGCCCAGCAGTTCCCAGATGTGCCCTCCTGGTTTCCTGGAAGATCTCCTCACCAGCTGTATCGGAAGAAATGCTGCCAGGGAGAGTCTTCGCAGAGGTGCAGGTCGGTTCAGAATTTTGTACTACAAGGCTGCTAAGTCCAAACTTTTCTATCTTTATGACATTGCAGCACACACCCTACACTAGCAGACTCCAAAATGTGTGAACTGTCCTTAAAGACTCTCCTTCGGGACTTTGGCCTGTTAGAACTGTGCTTCACCGGCCCCGCCCAGGAGAGACTCTCTTATTGGACTAGCCTCGGCACTGTGGTCACTAGTTGGGACTTTTAGGGCACTCCATCCCCCCAAATGTGTATTGTAAATAATGTTGTTGTTTTCTAATGTATATACTGTTTTTCTACCTTTTCTAAAAAAATCTTTCTGGGATTCTTCAGTGTTTTGATGGTAGGGGTTTAGGTAGACTGTGTATGCAGATTAGGAATGTGTGTTGTCTTTCTTTTTCTTGCAGGTGTTCCTGGAGAAGAAAGAAGAGAAGACAAGAAGAAGAGGAGGAGGGGCTCATCGGAGTTCCTCACTAGTACTTTAGTGTGTAGAATTTAAAGTACTGTGGTGTTGTTATTGTTACTGTATTAAACCTTTTCCTTCCACAGGTGTGGTTGTGGGGGTAGGGAGGAGGCAGTAAAGTGATACAATAATGTGGTATTATTCTTGGTGTGTGGTTGCAGGTTGCCCAAGGTCGGGGAGGTCCCCGGGTTGTTTTTGTTTTTGGGGTATTAAGTTAAAGGCAGATAGGTTTTCCCTAGAGGGCTAGGGGGGATACACAGGCTGTGGCTCTGACCTGCAGTAGGGGTTTCAGTGCTGCGCTATTAGAGCTATGCTCTGGGCAGTTCTACCAGAGCCACTAGGTGTCCATTGTAAGTGGGTAGTGTAAAGGCTGAAATGTCAGCTAAAGGCCTCTAGGCCCTTAGTGTTGCCTGCCTGTGCTTGCACATGGTAGGAGGGGGCCTGATCACTCGCCTCCGCAGGTAGCACATAGGATGGGACAGCCTAAAGCCAGGAAAACAATGACTGCGGACAGTCATTTTCCTGGTCAAGGGCGAGTGTAACCCCCTTGTTACCCGGGGTTACTAGAATCCCAGTAAGACCTAGTGGTAGGCAGGGAAGGCAGCTTATGGAACTCCAGTTAAATGGATTTCACACTGTCTCACTCTGTTCTCAGTCTCAGCTGAGACTGAGGGATGACATCACCATAGAACTATCACAGCTGCATGAGTTACAATGGAATCTGCCGCAGGGAGTTGGAGTAGAATGTTGGGAGGTTTGAACAGTAGTCAAAGGTCAGTTGGAGTTTGGAGCTTGCTGAGAGAGGAGCACAGCAGCTCTGTGTAGGCTTTTGGAGCCTCAGCCCTGACATAGAGCTACATTCTGGGAAAAGGGTGTGTGTCTCCACCAAAAGAGAGACACAGAAGCAGTTTTTTTTTTTTTTCCCTCCTGTCGTGCCTCCGGGTTTGCCACTCCTTCCGGCTGCACATTGCCACTCGTGGCCCCCTCGTCCTGTCCCGCCTCCCCTCACCTCACATCGCAGCTGACCCAGGGTGGCCCGGCATATCCTTTGCGGGTGGGTCCCTCCTCAGAGGAAAGACACCGGGTGGGACTGGCGGCACCCAGACCGCTGGAGCCCTGGGTGCTGCTGAGGTGGGATTGGAGGCACAGGACCCTTGGACCAGCGGCGGGCAGCCATCATCCAGCGAACCCGGAGGCTGGTATTTCCGCTTTCTGGGGCGTGGTGTGCCCTGACGTCAGGTGTAGCCGGCGTTCACCACGCCTCTCCAGCGTCTAGGCTCACTCGCGCTGGACCCCGGCCTCCGCCAGGGGTACCATGCAGCGTTCCTGGTTACCGCCCTCCCCTGGAGTGGGTGAGCAGTGGGTAGGACGCTCCAGCCTACTCCCACCCGGCCCGGCTCTCCAGCGACCCGAGTCCGTTCCCGAACCCGGGTGCGCTTGGCGTCCTGAAATCCAACTGCTGCGCCCGACGAGACGGGCAGAAACAGCAGTTTAAAGTGGTGGAGACCACTGATTTGGGTCTCAGTGCCCCATCCGTTAGGGGAATGGGGCAGGAAAGGTTGTCCTGCATATTCCAGGGGCAACCCCCTGGTTTTTTCTACTAGTGGAGAAGCTGCCTTATTTGTTCAAGAGCTTTTGGGAAACAAGAAGATTTGTGAATCGCCTGTGGGGCACCTGCAACCGGAGGGTGAGTTTCTGCTCTTTCTAAAGGGCCTATGTTTTCACCCTGGGACTTGTGTGATAGTGGGGATTGGACTACTGAAGTAGTGGGAGGCCTAGAGTAATAGGCTTAGCCAAAAGTAAAAGTATGTTCAAGTCCAGCACTTATGGGAAGTCAAGACATGTAGAGGAGATGTGACATACGTCTACCCAGTAATCTACATTGCCAAGCTTTTGGTGAAAGAGTTGTTTAGTTTCCAGAGAAATGGCCGGGTATGGATTGTGGGAGCTGGAGGTGGGAGACCCCCCATCTTTAGTGACCAGGTCCACCTCTACGGATTTGCTCTGTGGATTTTTACTTTGCCTCATGCACTTGGCCAGTGATGAGGGAAGTACCCAGACGTGGGATTGGAAGGAAAATTCCCTCTAGGAGTCGAAGGCTCTAAGGTGATTTGGGGAGCCACAACAGGAAAATTGGTTCATTTCCCAAAATGGATCGCAGATCAAGTGGCCGGCGGGGAGCCAGGCCAGTGGGGAAAACCCAAGTAGTGTACAAGTCGGGCTGTGTACCCAAAGCTGCGTGCAAGTCCGGGCTGTGTGCCTGGTGGGTTCAGAGCCTGAGGGCCAGAAATAGTGAAGAAGTGTACTGTTGTCTCTAATCTGCATTACCAGGAATGTAGCCCTGTGGGGGTCCGTCTATGCTTTGTTTGTTCAGCTTGAATGTGAATAAAAGCCACACTGTAGAATCCCATTCCTGGTTCTGGACATTACAGTTATTGCTTCCTGTGTTCGGATTTACTTGAGTGCCCCTGTGCAGAGTAGCCAAACCTAGGCCCCCTGTGCCGAGTAACCTCATGCTCCCCGAACCCAGTCCCCACCAGGTACTGCTGTCAGCTTCAACAGCATGCCACCTGTCATTTTGCTAGAAGGCAGGGGTGAGGGGTTACAGTAGGGGTAGGAAAATGAACTGGAAGGTCAACCGACTGGTTGAGGGTCAACTCAGAGACCACTTTAGGTAAGAACTTTGGATTCGTTCTGAGGGAAACTCTTTCCCAATGGAAAATAATACAAGGCTCCTTACACATCAGGGCTTGTAACTCAGAAACTCTTCGAGCTGAAATAACAGCAACTAAAAAGAAAACCTTCCAGGAAAGGAAACGCAGCTCATGTTCTGCTGCGGGTTCAAAGGGGGAGAGGAGTCAATTTCTCCAGCACAAAAAGGAGATCCCAGGGAGGGACAGAATCCCTGATGGGAGGTCGTAGGTGTAGAATGCCCCGTAAAAAGGAGCGGACCATGTCCAACTGAGCCAGGGTCCTGTCTCTGAACAGATCCCATACCTGGATTTGACTACGTTTGCAGGAGCCAAGCATGAAGGTGTAGGGACCTGAGATCTGGATGCACCAGCCTGCCCCAGCCCTGGGATAGCACAGTTGGTTCCTTCTTCAGTAGAGCTGAGGCTTGTGCTGAGGAAGAGGCCTTTGCTGACTCTGCTGGAGCGGATGACACACACAGCGGCGTGGCCTTCGGCTTGGATGCAAAGGAAGTAGCTCTCAATGGGACCGACATCAGTATTTTGGCAGGAGTTTGAGGCCTCGATTTTTCTCTGTGCCTGAATGCTTGTAGCGGTTGTACTTGCCTGAGCCGAAGGAGAGGCCTTCCTGTGGGGAGAACGGGTGCGGTGATGGGACCGACTATGGTCCTTGTCGGGGGACTTTTGTGCCTTTTCCCGACTTTTGCCCTTGTCCCCAGGGGAAGATTGCAGGACGTCCATCCCTTTCTGAAGCAGGTGGGCTTTCAAGGCCTTAAGGCATCTAATCCTTGTCTTGCTAGTAAAGCCTTGACAGATGTTGCAGATCTTGAGGTCGTGGTCTCATCCCAGGCAGAAGACACACTGGTCGTGGCCGTCCTTGGATGGAATTTGGAGGCTACAGGTGCACTTTGTCTTCTTGGGACCGGAGGAGACCGACGATGGTGATGATATGTGACAGTAGTGAAGACAAGAGGAGGAGAAACGACACTGTGAAAAAAGAATGAATGCGGAGGAAAAACACTAGAATTCAAGAAAGAACAGAAGGTTTTGCTAGAACTGCTGTGAAAAAACTAAAGTTCCCAACACAAGCGGGTCGCGGAGGGAAAGAACTGGAGGTGGAGCCGGGGTCCGCCCCTTTTGTAGCATGGCTGACATCGGGCAGAGCCAACGTCAGGGGTGGTCCCCGCTGGGTACTGCTAGCTAAGTTTTTTCCGGTGGGTCCCAAGGCCTGCGGCAATAATCCTAATAGTAATAGCCTGCTGCAAGAGCTCCCCCTCGAAGTAAGATATTCGGGTTGGGGCGCAGGACAACCTTGTACCTGTGGAAAACCAAATAGGGAGACTCAACACAGAGTACCTCAATCCTTCCGACTGACGTGACAGCCACCAAGAAGGTGGTCTTCCATGACAGGTATGACACCTCACACCTGTGCATCATTTTGAATGGCTTGCCCATGAGCTTTGCCAGTACTAGCATCAGATCCCACGGTGGTGGTAGTTCATGCACCAAAGGGGAAATATGGTTGAGGCCTTTAAAGAAACGTCAGACCACCTTCTCCTGTGCCGTCTGCTGACTGGCCCATGCCTGGTAAGCAGAAATGGCTGCCAGGTGCACCTTAAGGGTCACAGACCGAAGAACCCCTTGGAAGAGAGACCAAAGGTAGTCGAGGATGCTAGCCACCGGACAGGTCGAAGGGTCCAAGCCCTTGCCCTGACACCAAATGGAAAATCTCTTCCATTTGAAGGCACAGCCCCTCCTGGTCGACTCCTTCCTGGATGCCTCAACTGCACCGAGTAATCGTCGAAGAGACTCAAAGCCTGAAACTCCAGCTGCTGAGGAACCAGGTTGTCAGGTGCAGGGACTGAAGGTCCAGGTGGAATACCTTCCCCTGACTGATCGAGAGCAGGTCCCGGCATGCTGGAAGACGCCTCGGGAGCCTGGTAGTGAGGCTGAGGAGATCCTGACACCAGAACTGGTGGGGCCAGTCTGGGGCGACTAAGGTCACCTGTGCCTTGTCCCTCCTGACCTTGAGGAGCACCTTGTGTAACAAGGGAAGTGGAGGGAAGGCATAGAAGAGGCCAGGGGTCTATGGCCTCAAGAAGGCATTCCCATGCACTGAGCCCTGCTGAGGGGTGCAGGCATGGAACAGCCTCAGCTTTGTGTTCTCCCTGGAGGAGAACAGGTCCACCTGAGGGGTGCCCCATGGGAGAACAGGCTGTGCACTACCTCTACATGGAGAGACCACTCATGAGACGCAACGCCCACATGGCTGGGGATGTCTGCCAACTGATTGGAGGCTCCAGCCACATGGATGGCTAGGAGATCTGTCTCCAGTCGACACACAAGGGTCCAGATGTGGAGCGCTTTCCTGCACAGAGGCTGGGAGTGCATGCTGTCCTGTTTGTTGAGGTAGTACATGGTCGTGGTGTTGTCCGTCTAGACTTGAACCACTTGACCCTGAAGGAATGGAGCAAATGAAAAAATTACTCACCTTAGTAATGTTGTTTCTTCTAATGGAGTCTTGCTGTATTCTGACTATTGCAGTTAGGTCCTGCCTTTCAACTGCCCCAGAGAACAAAGAGTTAACTTTCCATGGCAAGTATGGAATGTTCAGCGCGAGCTCGGTTGAACCCCTGTCTGCTGTTGCTTAAACTCCAACCGTCAGATCTTTACGAGCAATACTCACTAGAAGTTCTGTGTGGAAACTGTAACACTACACTAGCCAACTGGCAACTAAATTTATTAAAAGAGTTTTTTGGTTTCAAAGCAAAGACTCAAGTCAGGAAACAAAAACAAAACACAACACACACCCAAAGTAAAAGGTGAAAAGGGCACCTCTAGGGTGCCAACACTGATCCTGCCCAACCACATCCCAAAAACCAGGTTTGAGAGGGGAGGCGGGAGGAGGTCAGAATACAGCAAGACTCCATTAGAAGAAACAATATTACTAAGGTGAATAATTTTTTCTTCAAACAACATGAAGTCTTGCTGTATTCTGACTATTGCAGACTACCAAGCAGTACCTCCATGGAGGAGGGACAGAATCTACTTTGGGAATAGGGTCTGAAGTACTGCTGTGCCAAACCGAGCATCATTCCTAGCCTGGATATCCACAGAGTAATGCTTGGTGAATGTATGGACTGTTTTCCAGGTGGCTGCTTGACAAATTTCTAAGATAGGAATATCCCTGGCAGCAGCCAGGGAAGCAGCTGTACCTCTAGCAGAGTGAGCCCTCAGGCCTGAGGGTGGGGTTCTACCCAGCTTTTCATAGCAGAATTGTATACAAGATACAATCCACCTGGCAATAGATCTCTTAGTAGCAGGTTTGCCCTTACCGACCTCTCCATATGTGAGGAACAACTGGAGGGACTCAAACCTGTGACCCTTGGTGCGCCCTATGTAGTAGCTGAGGGCCCTCTTAACATCCAAGCTGTGCAGCCTCCTCTCTCCAGAGGAGGAATGGTCAGTGAAGAAAACAGGGAGAGACATAGACTGATTAAGGTGGAAATCTGAAACCACCTTAGGCAAAAACTTCCTGTTAGTTCTTAGGACCACTTTATCTCTACGGAAAGAGATGAAATCAGGCTCCACTGACAGGGACTGCAATTCACCGATACGCCTGGCAGAGGTAATGGCTACCAAAAACACAGTTTTCCAAGTCAAGTACTTAAGCTCTGCAGAGGACAAAGGCTCAAAGGGTGGTTGCATAAGCTGAGCAATGCAAACATTAAGGTCCCAAGCAGGAGCAGGCCCCTAAAGGGGGGACTGGTGTGCAGCAATCCCTTGAAGAATTTACCAAACGTAGGATGGGCTGACAGAGGAGAGGGCTTACCTACTGACAAGAAGGCAGAAACAGCTGCCAGATGCACTTTAAGTGTAGCTGGCCTAAGTCCTAAGCCATTAAGATGAACCATATAGTCCAGGACTGTAGACAACCCAGCAGATTCTGGAGAAATATGCTTATTAGAGCACCAAATAGTGAACCTTTTCCATTTGGAGTTGTAAGACTTTTTGGTGGAAGGTTTTCGAGAAGCCTTAAGGATATCCAGAACCCCGTGAGAAAGGTGCATATTAGCAAACTCTAACTCTTCATGAGCCATGCCTTGAGATTGAGAGATTTGAGGTTCGGATACCAAATCCTCCCGAGAGGATGTCAACAGGTTGTAATTCCTGGGAAGAGACAGGGGAAGGTGGACTGCTAAGGAGAGCAACAGTGGGTACCAGGGCTGTCTGGCCCAGTCTGGAGCAATCAGAATCACTTTGCATGGTTGAGACCTGATCTTGACTAACACTTTGAACAGGAGAGGGAAGGGGGGAAAAGAATACAGAAATTTCCCTTTCCAGTTCAGAATCAGAGCATCCAGGGGAACTGAGCCCAAGTCTGCAACAAAAGAGAGGAAGCTGGTGATTGTCTGGGGCTGCAAAAAGATCTATCTGTGGAGTGCCCCATCTCGAGAAAATCACTTTCAAAACTAGGGGATCTAGGGTCCATTCGTGATGGCCCTGGGGTATTCTGCTGACAGCATCTGCTAGGACATTGTCCTTCCCTTGGAGATGAACTGCTATCAGAGAGGTCTGCAGGGAATAGGCCAGGGACCACAACTTCATTGCGTCTGTGCACAAGGCCGTAGATCGAGTGCCTCCCTGCTTGCTGATGTACCACATTGTGGTGGTATTGTCTGTTCTGATCTGGACCACCTTGTTCTGTACAGATTTGGAAAAGGCTTCCAGTGCCAGAAACACTGCTCTGAGTTCCAAGAGACCGATGTGATGCAGAGATTCTTGAGGTGACCACAGCCCTTGGGTGGTAAGATCCCCCAGGTGGGCTCCCCAGCCCAGCAGGGAGGCATCTGTGGTGAGTATCACTGAATGAGACTGAGTGACAAAAGAAACTCCTTGTCTCAAATTGTCCTGATCCTGCCACCATTGCAAAGCCTGGATCAGGGTTTGAGTCACTGGGACCAGTTTGGTAAGGGAATCCTTTCTTTGGGATCAGAAGGCTCTTAAGTGGAACTGAATGTCCCTCATCTGAAATCTTGCTCCCTGGACCACTGCTGTAGAGGCTGCCATGTGGCCCAGGAGCTGCAAAATGCCTTGTTGGTCGAGACACCTGAAGGGTGAATGAAGAGGCCAGTTCCATAAGGGTCCTTGCCCTGTCCAGGGAAGGAAGGCTCTTGCCCTTATGTATTCAACGCCCCTGTGAAGGTGAGGAGCTGTACTGGCTGGAGAACTGACTTTGGAAGGTTGAGGGGGAATCCTAAGGAAGTGAGCACTTGCTGAGTTATTTGCAGATGTAACTTGACTTTGTCTGGAAACTGACCCACTATGAGCCAGTCGTCCAAGTATGGAAAGATGGAGATCTTTTTTCTCCTTAGGAAAGCAAACACTACTGCCAGGCACTTTGTGAACACCCTTAGGGCTGATGTTAGGCCAAAATGGCACTGCTCTGAATTGATAGTGGCCTGAGGGCAATTCGAACCTCAGGTACTTTCTGTGGGAGCACCTGATGGGAAATGAAAATAGGCATCTTTGAGGTCCAGGGAGACTAGCCAGTCCCTTGGCTTTAGAGAAGGCAGAATTATTCCCAGAGTCACCATTCTGAACTTTGGTTTTAAAAGGTGCTTGTTCAGGTATCTTAGATCCAGGATGGGCCGCCATTCTCCTGTTTTCTTGGGGGTTAGGAAGTACCTGGAGTACAATCCTTTGCCCTTGTGCAGGGTAGGAACCCTTTCTATGGCTCTGAGAGCCAGGAGGGAAGAAACTTCTGCCTCTAGGGCAAGGGTCTCTGAAGGATTTGCAGATGGAAAGGATCTGGTTCTCATCTTGGGAAATTTTTTGAAGCCAAGAACCAGTCCCTGGCTTACTACTTCCAGGACCCACTTGTCTGATGTTAGTGACTTCAAGTCCTGGACAAAGTAAGCCAACCTGCCCCCTACAGGTATTGGAGAATCGGCCCGGGCAGACCCATCAGGGTGTCTGCTTGGCAGGGGCTTTAGGCTGAGGGGTGGAAGCAGGCCTGCTCATTCCCCATCTGCCTCTCCCTCTGAAGAACCCCCTCTGACCATAAGCAGAAGAGGAGGCCTGGAGAAGCAGTAAAAGGCCTTGAAAGGGCCTGCCTGGGTGCTGCCTCTGAGGTGGTTTGCCCCTTCTTTGGCCTGACGCACCTGTAGGTGGTCCTGTACTCGTCCATCTTTTTCATGTAATTCTCTGTCTGCTCCCCAAACAGAGAATTACCAATAACAGGGAAATCCATTGCCTCAGCCTGGGTATCCTGTGATCGGCTAGTACATCTAAGCCAAGCCATCCTCTGAAGGGCCACAGATATAGCCATGACTCTAGATGAAACATCACTGGAGTCCACAGCAGCATGAAATTGCACCATGGATGCCTCAATCCCATCCGCAGCCACCTGCTCCAGCTCCTTGAAGAGCTGGTCAGCGGCCTGTTTAGCCAGAGCCAGCACAGTGTCCCACCTGGACTTCTGGTATCTAGCTGTGTAGGCCATATTGTTAGCCTGCCTGAGTCCCAAAGATGCTGCCATGTACTGCTTCTTTGCCATGGCATCAGTTCTCCTGGAGTCCTTATCTGGGGGGCGTGATGCCAAGGGAATATTTGCCTTATCACAGGCAGCAGCCTGCACTACCCCAACATGGCTGCACTGTTGAGAAAGGAACTCCGTGTCCGAGCCTGAAAGGGTATACCTCTTGTCCATTCGTCTGTCCAAAGGAGGTATGGAGTTAGGAGTCTTTAGAATTTTAAATGTCTGTTTCCCAAAAGATTTATGGAGGGGAACAGATAGTCTCCTGGACTTTGGGATGTCCATCATTTCAACAAAATCAGGCTCCTCCTGATCCTCTACTGCTTCTTCCATTGGAAGCTGGAGGGTTTCAGTCGCTTTCTTGTAAAACATAAAGTGGGAATGGGACTCAGAAAGCCTAGGAGGAGAAACACCTGAAGGTCTATCTGGGGAGATGTCCGGGTCAACAGGCACATCCAGACTTTCATAATCACCCTCAACATCATTATCCTCATACTCTCCCTCCTCCTCCTCCGGTTCATAAAATTCTTCCAATGTATAATCTGGAACCGGGGGAACCGACCGAACAGAGCCCCTGCCAGATGGTGCGGTTCGGCGGAGCAGACCGCGATTGAACTATCCTATTGCTTTTGGCTATTTCATTAGCGGTCCGGAGAAAGAATTTGTGGATCCGAACGGATGATTTTCTCTTCTCTTTCTTTTACGGAACCCGACTCCTCCAGAATCGGCTCTCCTTTTTGCGAAGAAGTTTTACCACAGTCAGAGGCACTCTCTGGTTACGGTCGGAACCCGAACAGGGCTGGCCATACGGGTTAGCGGATTTCTTGGCCTCCCTTTCCCTCAGTCTACCTACTCTCTTATCCACGGTAGCTTTGGGAAAACTTTTACAGATTTGGCAGTCTGAATAGAGGTGGTCAAACCCCAGACAATAAACACAGGTGGTGTGGGGATCAGCCTTAGCAAAGGCTTCCCCACACACACTGCAGTGTTGAAACCCAGTGGGCCTGGTTTTTTTCTTGGGTTTCTCAGACATGGCCAATCCTATCCAAACTTACCTTTTTCTCGGCAGTCTGCAAGGCAAGACACCCCTATCGGTTCCTGACCGTGTTACGGGTCTTGGAAAAAAACGTAATTAAATCTGTGTTTTTTAGAACCGATACGGACCGGTTACCACACTCTAATAAATCAAAACTTTTTAAGACCAATCTGATCGGTTCAAACCGAACCGATCCCAAATTTACAAGTTCCACACAGAAACTAAATGTAAAACCTATCTAGTACTCACGGTACCACAGACAGAGACTTAAACTGACAGATTCGGTAGTTGAAATTCAGTAGAAACCGGCGAAAAACGACACTTTAACCGACTTTTTTGAACCGAGCAAAGGAGAAATCTCCAGAGCGACTGTTCAGTGAGGCGGAGTAAAGAATCTGACAGTTGGACTTTAAACAACAGCAGACAGGGGCTTCAACCGAGCTCACGCTGAACGTTCCATGCTGGCCATGGAAAGTTAACTCTTTTTTCTCCGGGGCAGTTGAAAGGCAGGACCTAACTGCAATAGTCAGAATACAGCAAGACTTCATGTTGTTTGAAGCAGCTAGCACCAGCCGAACGGCTTAGAGCTCCAGCAGATTGATAAGGCGTCGGGATTCCTTGGGGGTCCAGAGCCTGTGGACTCTGGTTCACCATGTGGGCACCCCAGCCCGTGAGAGAGGTGCTGGTCGTGACAACGACGGATGGCTCCGGGTGGACAAATGGGATTCCTCCATGCAGATGTTCCAGGATGGTCCACCATAGGAGAGCGTCCCACATCTTCTGGGTTACAGTGACCGGCTAGTCGAAATGACCTAGACGCTGGGACCACTGGCTGGCCAACTCCCACTGAAGGGGGCGCATATGCCACCAGTCCCATCGGATCACGGAGGTGCAGGCCGCCATGTAACCCAGAAGTCCCGGGCAGGGTGCAATTGCCCAACCAGAAATGATCAAGCAAAGGAGGAGAGAACCTCTGCTGTGTCCAGCTGAAGCTGGGCCCTGGCTCGCAAGAGTCGCACTCTGCCCCGATGAAGCAGATAACCTGCAAGGGCACGAGTTCTGACTTGGCCTCATTGATCAGGAGGCCAAGACTGAGGCAGGTTTGGAGGGCCAGATCTCTGGACCACTCCACCTCCAGTCTGGAGGCACCTGCTATGAGTCAATTGTCGAGATAGGGATAGACTCCGACCTCTCGATGCTGAAGATGGGTCACCACCATTGCAATGCATTTAGTGAAGACCTTGGGGGTCGATGACAGGCCGAACGGCATGGCTTGGAACTCATAGAGGGTTCCCTCGAGCCTAAAGCAGAGAAACCTTCGGTGGGACGGGCGCATAAGGACATCAAAGAACGTGTCCTGCAGATCCAGGGAGCAGAACCACATGTTCTGCTTGAGAGATGATATGATCTGAGACAGAGTCACCATCCTGAAGGTGCATGACCTGAGAAACTGATTCAGGTCATGCAGATCTAGAATGGGGTGCCAGCTCCCCCATCCATTTCGGGACCAGGAAGTACCTGGAGATGAACCCTGGGTTGACAGGTGGATCCGCGACTCAGGCCACTACCTCGTTGTGGAGAAGTTGGGCGATATCGTCTTGGAGAACCAACTGAATGTGCATGGATACCTTCTCCTCCCGTGGGGTGCAGACTTGCCTAGGTGGGTACTGCTTGAATTCCAGAGGCAATCCCTGGCCTACCACTCCCAAGACCCACCAGTCCGTTGTGACAGCGGACCAGGTGGAAAGGAAGTGGCGGAGCTGGCCCCCCCACAGGAGGACCCAGAGTGGTCATGACGGGCATGGGTGCTCACCCCCATCCTGTCACTGCGCAGGCTTGGAGCAGGAGGATCCAGCGGAGGGACCGCCAGAGTCCTTCCCTCCGGGTTTATGGGCTGCTTGAGCCACTGACTTGGGCACCAAGACTGAGCCTGCTGCTGCTGCCCAGATTGGTACTGGGGTTGCTTGGTCTCAGGGGCAGAGGGCTGAAAGGGCATCCTCTTCTGTTTCTTAGAACCTTGGGGTTTCTTCTGGGCAGAGGTAAGAGAGTCCAAGGTGGCACTGGATATACAGTTATGTAAGTACTTACCGTAACAGCAGATCTTCGAGAGAGGCTCTTGCAGTAGCTATTTACATATAGGACTGATCCGCCAGGCGTCAGGACTCCTCAGAAAAATTTCTAGCTAGCAGTCTCTGGCGGGGGACCGCCCCCACGTCAGGTGACTAACGTCATGTGACGTCAGTATAAATGGGGAGTCCCCCACGCCCACCTTCCAGTTCTTTCCTGCCATTGACTTGTGAAAGTTCCTCGCGGTACAGTTCAATGCTCGTCAGTCATCAGTTGGTTCAGTTTTCAATCTTTTCGACCGCTTTTTTCAATATTTTTTCTCTTTATACACCATGTATGTTGTCTCCGATGCCTTCCGAATCGCATAAAAATAAGTGCGACTCGTGCAGTTCCCAACTGCCGCATAAGAACGGCCACTCCCTGTGCCTCTTCTGCCTAGGCCCAGATCATCCTGTGGAGAAGTACCAGCACTGCCAGAAATTTAATTCAGCTACCCGAAAACGGAGACAGCAGTCCCTGGAGGCCCATATTTTAAAGAAAAATTGGCATCTATGGAGAAGGAGTTGAAAAAATTTGACACAGGCATCCACTTCCCCCAAAGGCTACAAGAAGGAGAAGCACCAGGACCAGGATTCGACCTCCATGACCTCCGCGACTCCAGCTGGAGTCACGGTTCTGAATGTAACGTCCCCTCCGGGGGACCACTCCACAACAACTGCCTTGGCAGTGTCCAAGAAGGTGTCGCCCTTTCCGTCGGGCTCGCACTCGGGCCCGACTTTGTGGAATGACCACGGACTGCACCAGGTCTATCCATGTCCCCTTGATTGCTTGAGTGCCGGAACACAGACTTTGTCACCAGCCCCTCAGGAGAAGGGTGCTGTGAGAACCCCGAAGGGGAGCCGATGAGAACCGCATACTTGCAGGCCATCCAGGCTGAATTCAAGTCCGCGTCCTGCTACCGGAGTCAGCATCAACCCGCCATGGACTGTTGGGAGTGAGGGTGACTGACAACCTATGCAGGAGGCCCTTAATAGGCAGAGACTCCTTAGCAGGAGCCCCGGAAGGAGGCTGCTTAGATGGTGGCTCCCATTTCAACCACAATCGAAGTAAGAGACTCCTGGGACCGAGATCTCTCTCTTTTCTAGGAGCTATGTCGACAAGCTGACTTGCCTTTCGACTCCTTCTTACGGGAGCAGGAGGTATGCGGTAGCAGGACGCGGACTTGAATTCACCCGTCAGGTGAGACTGGCACAACTCCTTGAAGGAGCCCATAAAGGAAGTGCCCAGTTTGAGCAAGACGAAAGCCGACAGTGAGGAGCACTGCTCAGCAGCCTTAGCTACCTCCTTCTCAAAGGCCTTCATTTGCTCGAGTTGTGTGGAGGATCCCGGAGCCACGAAAACCACCTGACGGGTATCTTTGGATTTGACCAGCGGGTGCAGTGTCTCCAGTCGGCCGAGTTGCAGACGTGTGAGGCGGTCATCCAACACTGCCGGATGGAATGCATGACAAAAATCGCAAACCTGGGGAACATGCTCATGTCCCAGGCAATAGACGCATGTGGTGTGCGGGTTGGTGTGAGACATTTTCTGCCCACAAGGGCACCGGTGGAACCCAGATAAGGACTTGTCCTCCATCATGGTTGCGACTGTAAAACGATGCAGAGAAACTCCGAGTTTGAGTTTAGGTAAAGAATCCGAAGATTTAAGCACCAGGGCCTACTCAACACAGGAGTGATAGGGGGGGAACCTGAATCTTCCAGCGGAAAGGAAGATCTGGCATCACTGGACGGAGCCGAGGGATATACCACCCGAGTAGGTGGGAGGAGCCAGCTTTCAGACCTTCCGTCAAGATTCTTAAAGGGAAAGGACATGCCAAACAGTGTGGATAGAGCAACATATCCACGATCCTAGAATCAGAAAATGCTGCTGCAAAAGCCTAGGGGCCCTGTCGCAGAAATTAGGACAAAGTGCCGCAGAGCACTAGAGGCCCTGGCTACAGCAGATATAGAACAGTTATGTAAGAACTTACCATAACAGTAGATCTTCCAGAGAATCTCCTCCATCAGGCTATTATTTTCAGAATCCACTCATCTGTAGGGATTTCCTGCCATTGTTTCATATGCAGAGAGATCCTGCTCCCCATAACCACCCCTGGAGGTAACAGTGGAGGTTGGGTTGTAAGCGGCAGAGTCAGGTGGAACCAATGAGGGCAGTGCCACTGGAACTGATTGCTCTGAGTGCTTCTGTATGGGCACCAGGGGTGAGTGGTCCCAGAAGGGGGCTACTTCCCTTACAACAGCCTTGCTGACAGTAGGCGTGCCCACCTTAGGCAGCACGCTGATAAAGGGAGCCCCTCTCACGACCACTAGCAGGAGTGGGATACAGGGACTTTACAAACCTTAGAATATACAGGTGGAATTATAATGGAGGGAGAGCAGCGTACCTCCAAAAATTCCATTCGATATTTTTTTTCAATCTTCCTCTTCTACAATAAAGCCCGTGTCAGACTGCATTTGCGGCATCATGGCTTGAAAAGTTGGATCCACAGGAGGAGATTTCGGTGGGGTATAGACCACTGAGTCCTCACTGCAGGATGAGAGGGTAGAAAGAACAGTGAAGTACTTTCCGTAACATGAGCTCTTCAAGAAAATATCTTCCACTTGGTCACACCTTTGGAACTATACCTGCGTCAGCATTTGGACTGCATGAAAATTTTTGCTAGCAGGGGGCTGTCCACGATGATGTTATGCATCAGTGTTTATATAAACATGGGTGGCCCCATCACTCTTCATTTCCCCGTGGAGGACCTCCAAGAGTGGGGAACCAGAAGACCACATCAGCACCAAGCATACAAGGCAAGAAATGGTGCTGGATACAATATCCATGGGTTAGGATCAGGTATAATATCTGGTGCAAACCTCACTGAAGCAGAATGGGGATGGATGGAGGGATGTCACGGCCCAACGGAAGAGATTTACTTGAAGATATACTGTTATAGTAAGTACATAATTGTTCTATCTTCTTCAAGGACATGTCTTCCAAGAGGCCACACCTTTGGAACGAGTCCCAAGCAGTCCCAAAATACAGGTTACTCACCTGTAACAGGAGTTCTAGGAATGGTATATGTTGTTCATCCACACTCATTGGCAGGTATCCTTGCCGCTTTAAATCTTGCCGGAAGGTCTTCAAGCTTGCTCCTCCCACCCACCCGGGTGGTATAACTCTCGGCTCCGCCCCATGACGCCAGATCTGGCCCGCTGGAAGCTCAGGTTGTGCGTCAAGCCGGGAGGTCGGAGAACAGGATGAACAACATATACCATTCCTAGAACTCCTGTTACAGGTGAGTAACCTGTATTTCTAGGGACATGGATATGTTGTTCATCCACACTCATTGGCAGACTCCTAGCAGTTCTCCGGGAGGAGGGAGGCAAGACGCACACCCCCAATACTTACTTGGGAAAGAGAGACTGGAGAACCGAGGCCCCAAAACCAGCATCCCGGCGTGACTCAAGGTCGATGTGGTAATGGGTAATGAAGGTGTTTGCTGACTTCCAGGTAGCAGCCCTGCAGATTTCCTGGATAGGGACGCCCCTGAAGCAGCCACCATGGTAGCAGTATGGCGGGTAGAATGAGCCTTATCCTCTGGGAGGCTCCCATGCCCCAACTTATAGCAGAGATCTATGCAGGAGGTTACCCACCTGCTTATCGTCCGCTTGGCTGCAGGTCTGCCAGATGCGGTTTCCAGCGTAGGTGACAAATAGCCATTAACCTCTCCCCGACTTCCAGCTGCAAGGCCCTATATTGCTTAGCTCTAGGGTCCAGAGTATGGAGCCCATCGGCCTCCGAGGTGTGATTGGGGTAGAACACCGCAGAGTCAACACCTGGTTAAGGTGAAACTCACACCACCTTCTGGAAGGAATTTCGGTGAAGAGGGACAACCTTGTCCCTGTGGAAGACCAGGTAAGGAGACTCGAGGAAAGCGCCTGGAGCTCTCCCATCCTTCTGGCTGACGGATAGCCACCAAGAAGGCGGTCTTCCACGATACAGGTGAGAGAGAGCACACCTGTGCATAGGTTCGAATGGCTTGCCCATGAGCTTTGCCAGTACAGCAGTAGATCCCACGGAGGTGGGGGTTCCCAAGCTGGAGGGGAAATGTGATCAAGGCCTTTGAAAAGCGCCAGACCACCTTCCTCTCGCGCTTACATCGACTGCTTCCCGCCCGCTACCGTAAGCAGAGATGGCTGCCAGGTGCACCCTTAGGGTCGCCGACCTAAGCCCTTGACTAGAAAGGGACCATAAATAGTCCAAGATGCTTGCCAAGGAACAGGAGGAGGGTCCAAGCCCTTGTTCTGACACCAAATGGAAAACCTTTTCCATTTGAAGGCATAGCATTTTCTGGTTGACTCTTACGGGACGCCTCAACTACATTGAGGACCTCGCCGGAAAGACCCAAGGCCTGGAACTCTAGCCGCCAGGAACCAGGCCGCCAGGTGCAGGGATTGAAGGTCCGGATGGAACACCTTCCCTGATTGACTGAGGCAGGTCCGGCGAGCTGGAAGCTGCCGCTGAGTCCTGGAGCTGAGACTGAGGAGATCTGGTACCAGAACTGGCGAGGCCAGTTTGGGGCTATCAGAATCACCTGCGCCTTGTCCCTCCTCGCCTTGAGAAGCACCTTGTGGATCAAGGGAAATGGGGGAAAGGCGTAAAAGAGGCCCGGGGTCCACTGCCTCGAGAAGGCATCCCCCTGCAGCGAGCCCTGCTGAGGGGGGCGGGCATGGAACAGCCTCAGCTTCGCGCTCTCCCTGGAGGCAAACAGGTCCACCTGAGGTGTGCCCCAATGGGAGAACAGATGCTGTACTACCTCCGCAGGAGAGACCACGTGGGATGCAGCTCCTATCCGGCTCAGGGCATCGGGCCAGGGTGTTGGAGGCTCTGCCACGTGAATGGCTAGGAGATCCGCCTCCAGGCTGCGCAGCAGAGTGACCAAATGCGGAGAGCTTCCTTGCATAGAAGCATGGGCGCTGCGTCCCGCCCTGGCGGTTTAGATAGTACATGGTCGTGGTATTGTCCGCCTGGACTCGGACCACTTGACCCCGGAGGAACGGAGCAAAGGCGGTGAGAGCTAGGCGGACCGCCGGAGCTCCAGCAGGTTGATGTGGCATCGGGACTCCCATGGGGACCAGAGGCCATGAGCCCGGTGTTCCCCCAGATGGGCACCCCAACCCATCAGAGAGGCATCGGTCGATAGAGAGACCGTCGGCTCGGGGCGGACGAACGGGATGCCCTCCTGCAAATGATCTGGAACGGTCCACCACTGGAGAGCGTTCCACATCCCCTGTGTCACTGACACAAGCTGGTCCAAAGGATCGCAGCGTTGTGACCACTGGCTGGCCAGTCCCCACTGAAGGGGACGCATGTTCCAGCGGGCCCAACGGACCACGCTGGTGCAGGCCGCCATGAGACTCAGGAGGCGCAGGAAGTCCCGGGCAGGGTGCAATTGCCCAACCAGAAATGATCGGGCAAAGGAGGAAAGAACTCGCCCTGTCCGCCGGAGCCGCGCCTGGCTCGGAGGGAGCCGAAGGCGCCCCGATGAATAGAATCACCTGCTTCTGCCTCGAGTTCCGACTTGGCCTCGCTGATAAGGAGGCCCAGTTGAGAGCAGACCTGAGGGCCAGATCTCTGGACCACTCCGCCTCCCTTCCTGGAGGGAGCTGCTATCAGCCAGTCGTCCAGGTAAGGGTACACCGGACCCCTCGGCGCCGCAGGGAATGCTGTCACCACTGCCATGCATTTGGTGAAGACCCTGGGAGCTGGAGAAAGTCAAGGGCATGGCTTGGAACTCAAGAGGGATCCTTCCGCTCGAAGCGAAGGAATCTCTGGTGAGACGGACGGATAGGGACGTGAAAAATGCGCCTGCAAGTCCAGAGAGCAGAACCACACGCGCTCCAAGGATGGTATTATCTGAGCCAGAGTGACCATCCTGAAGGTTCGAGACCTTAGGAACTTGTTTAGGTCGTGAGGTCGAATGGGGCACCAGCCCCCGTCCGCTCTGAACCAGGAAGTACCTGGACACAAACCCTGGTCTGAAGGAGGATCCACCACTCTCTTATCACCTCCTTCTGGAGGAGGAGAGCGCGTCGCTCGACGAGCCGCCAGTGAGGCTGGGGATCCCGAAGCGCCCCGAGGGGCGACGGCTCTGAAGGGTGGTGCCTGCTCGAATTCCAGAGGCAGGCCTCTTCCCACCACCTCCAAGACCCACCTGTCCGTGGAAACAGCGGACCAGGCGGAACGGAAGTGCCGGAGCCGTCCCCCCACGGGGGGACCCAGGGGTAAGGTGACGGGAATGGGGGCGACACCCCTCAGCCCGTCACTGGGCAGGCTTGGAGGAGGGACCGGCCGAGGGACCTCCTGGGCCTTTCCTCCCTGCCTCCTGTTAGAGGAAGCCGGCGGCTTGGGTTTGGGATGCCAAGGCCGAGCCTGCTGGCCCTGACGTTGCTGGGCCGGGCGCGCCGGGGGCACAGAAGGACGAAAGGGCTTAGGCTGTGGTTTGCGGCCTTTGTCCTTCTGGGCGGAAGAGACCGAGTCCAAGGTAGCATTGGACTTCTCGATCCTCTGCAGGTGACCTTCCACCCCAGGGCCGAAGAGGTCAGTCCCAAAAGGGAACATCCGCCAACTTGTGCTGGGTATCCGGCAAAGGTGGATATCCTCAGCTGCCCACCGACGATAGCCACTGCGCCGCCACCGATCTGGCACATGAGTCCCTATATCCAAAGCAGTCTGGAGCTGCTGTTTGCCACTGCTCCTGCCCTGGTCCCGCACCTGCTTAACCGTAGTCTGCAGATCGGCGGAAGATGAGGGATGACCTCATCCAGGGAGCCCAACAGGGCATGAGAAAAATGTGCCATGAGGACGGCCGAACTGGCCTGACGAAGGCCGAGAGAGGACGCAGCGTAGACTTTTCGCCCGACATAGTCCAATTTATTGGACTCCTTGTCAGGAGGTTTGTCCACATCCCTGGCGTTGCCGGCGCGCCGGAAAACGCTGTCGGTAACCAACCCCTCAGCAGAGGGGTGTTCCGAAAAACCGGACAAGGAACTGGTAGGGACCGCATACTTCCTGGCCATCCTGGCCGAAGGCGCAGGGCAGGAAGCAGGGCGCTGCCAAAGCTCCAGTGCCGGACCCACTATGGCCTCGGCCACCGGAAAGGCCTCCGTCGGAGAATCCCCTCGTCCAGAATTCCGTGAGGGATACCTGGCCCGTTTGAACGGGTTCGAGCTCCATCCCGTGGACTCGAGATGAGCAAGCAGTCCTAGGAAGGACGACGGGCTATCGCCCATTGAGTGACCTCCTGAAGACTCAAGTCCAGTCGCTGGAGAAAAGGAGGAATCATCTTCGACTCGGAAGAGTCCTCAAGAGCTGCCTCTGGCCTGAGCCACCTTCACCTGCCGGGTCGGTCGGGAGTGAGGGTAACTGACAGCCGATGGGGTAGACCCTTAGCCGACCGAGAATCCTTGGTCGGAGCCCCAATTGGTGGCTGTGGAGGCGGAGGTTCCACCGGAATCGGTGGAGCAGCTGGTTTTGGCCGAACAACCGCCTGGGTATAGGCCTCCGGTAAGTCGAGGGGTTGTGTCGGCCGCCCGTGACAGTTATTAATGGCCGGGAAGGCGACGGGTCGGCTTACTCCCGCCAGGAGGAGCTGTTGCAACATAAGGTCTCGCACTGTCCGACGTAATTTACGCCAAGCCTCCTCGTCCGAAGAGGAGGAGGAGGACGAGCGGCGACGCCGCTTACCGCGGTGCCGAGACCGAGACCGCCTATGACGGTGGGATCGGCTGGACCGCGAAGAGGTCCGAGACCGAGACCGAGAGTCCCGGAATTTCCGAGGTCGGTGCGGGGAGGTGTCGGCCGGAACCGGCACTCCCTTCGGCTCGGATGGTCCATCCGAGGGCTCCGGAACCGGAGGCACGGGCGAGCCCACGGGATCCTCAACTCCTCCCGGGGGAACCGGGGAGAGGGGAATCTCGGCTGCTAAGGGCGACAGCCCGTCCAATGGGTCGAGAAAAATCTCGACTTCATCGGTGGGAGTCTCGGTCAACTGACCTGACGGGGACACCGTGAGGCCAGTGGCCGAAGCCGAGCGGTCGACTGAAGCCGACGGTCGACGGCCCGGGGAGAGGGACCTTCCTTCCGCCTCCCAAGAGCGTCAGCGGAGGGACTTACCCTGTCCCTCTTTTGGACCGAGAATAAGGTCCGCGAGACGAGGCCCTTCTCCTTTAGTGGAGAGGGACAGACAAAGCCCTTAAAAGAAGCCGTAAGAAGAGCCCAGAGAGGCGGGATAAATGCCGCGCCGAGGAAGATACGCCCGCGCCGCCTCTTCGAGGGCTTACCATCCGCCGAGCTGATCCGCCAGCCTCCGCCGCTGACACCGCCAACCGGGCCTCCTTGGACTTCACCGAGGGAACGCTCGGACGGCCCAGTTGCAATCGGCAGCACGGTCTTCGAGGACGAGGGCCGAGAAAGATGAGCACAGGTCGCAGCTCGCGGTCGCGCTCAAGGCCTAAGCAGTAGACACCGTGAGTGTGGATCCGCCAGACATCTTCTGCCCGCATGGGCATCTCCGAACCGGGAGTCGATTTGTCCATCGCAGCCGCGAGGGATAGAAGACTGAAGTCTTTTTCGCAAAATTTATTTTTAAATCCGCAAACGGAGAAATAGGAATCGTCTCAAACGCAGAGCGTTAAGGAGGGAACCTGAGCTTCCAAGCGTAAGGAAGATCTACGCCATGGGGCGGAGCCGAGAGTTATACCACCCGGGTGGGTTGGAGGAGCAAGCTTGAAGACCTTCCGGCAAGATTTAAAGCGGCAAGGATACCTGCCAATGAGTGTGGATGAACAACATATCCATGTCCCTAGAAAGCTAAACTCCCTCCCTGGAGACATCTCCACAATTCCCAAGTTTGACCCCTTTAAACAACACTTCTGGCAGCACCTTATCCTGCATAACACGTGTGATTGCTTCCACTTGAGTGCTGCCCTGTATGCCCCAAATCCTCTCCAACCGACGCATCCTGCTCTTATCATCTACTGCTCTCATAGCACTTCATGTCCTAGATCCCTTCACCTAGCCCCTTCCTTCCCCCCACTTACCCTTATTTCAACTCCTTTTCCTTCTCTACCTAACAACCCTCTGCCTATACTTTGGTCTACATAACAGCCTCTCCTACCCCGCCACACACTTGACCATCCCTTCCCCCACCCACTCTTACCACCTGACAAGGCCTTCTGACTGCTACTACCTTCTTTGACAAATCCCCATCTGCCCTGCTTTCCCTCCATCCCTCTCTACCTTACCCTGTCCCCTTCCTCCCGTCTCCTACCTGACAAGGCCTCCTGGCTGATTTCCTTGACCCGTTTCCTTGCTTACTTCTCTCCTCTTCATATGTATATTACCTGGCATACATTGTACAATGCTAGTTATAGTTACTGTCTGTGCTCTTTCTGTTCCCCACAATTGTTGTAATCCTTTGTGTAGTCCCTGGTGTTGTGGAACCTATGTAAAAGAGCTCCAGATCATAGGTATAAATCCAAGATCTTAATAAATAAATAAACTAAATTTGGAGGCTGGTACAATGTGATATATACATTTGGGCAGTAGGCCTTACAGTACAAAAAGTCCAAAGCCAGCACTCTCATGAGCGACTATGTCCAGATTGTAATGTTTTGTGAAGGTGTGGACAGTGCTCCATGTGGCTACGGCACAAATAGCAGCAGCAGAAACATTTTTGAAACGAGCAGCATAAGTGGCCATCCCTTTGTGGAATGACCACGGACTGCACTAGGAAGTTTATTACTATACTTTATATAACAGAATGTGATACAATGTGCCAGCCATTTAGACAGGCACTGTTTAGACACAGGGGCACCCTCTTTCTCAGGGGTGAAAAAACACACAGCTGAAAGGACTTCTTGTAGTCCTTGGGGCGAGTTACACAGTATCCGAGTATTAATATAAATCTAAAGTACAGAGCAATGCCTCACCTTGACTGGCATGCTCAGAGTAGCAAACAGGAAGGTGTGCTCATAACTTGAAATATGTAAAGCCTAGGCATTTACACACATTGAAGTGCACACAAAACACAAGCAACAGTTTTGTGAAAAAAATCAATTTTATATATTTGCTGTCACAACACACTGCAATAGTCACCGCATACATATGAACTGATGTTTTAAACTTTTAAATAAGTTATCTGGTTGGCACCAAATTCAAAAATAAAGCTTTTAGCTAGGAAATGTTCAAGTCTCTGTTTGTTCAAATAGACGATATATTCAAAAGGAATTTAACTTAGCTTTGTATAGTTTCCTTCATGTAGTTGTCGATAATCTTCTGGCTCAATTGCCTGGATCCAAGCAATACAGAGTATTCGCCAAACCATAACAGGGAACAAAGAACGCCAACAAAACAAAAATCACTCAATCGCCATTACTGCTTCCTTGTTGGTGTGAAGGACATACACCTAAGTGGTGAAACCACAGGTAAACGAGCTGACGTTTCCGACGTATGACCTCTTCATCAGAGCTAATTCATGCTGCTCTGACATGCAGCATGGCGATGCTCATTGTCTGCCAATTCAACTTGAATTGGCAAACAATGAGCATTGCCATGCTGCATATCAGCTGCTAGAGAAGTTCTCCAAGATTAGGAGGAATATTTCTAAAATGAAACACATAGTGAAGTCAGTTAAGGAAAGAAAAATATGTTCACTAACAAAATACCATTTGTCGTAGGCAGACGACATCATGGTTGTTTTTAATTTACGAATTCACCCATGTTTTACATTCTTTCTTTCATTTTATATATAGTTTAAGTATACGCTAGTTATAAGGAATTATGAAATTAGTATATTTGCAGAAAGTACAGTTACGTAAGAACTTACCGTAACAGTAGATCTTCGAGAGAGGCTCTTGCAGTAGGTAACTACATATAGGACTGACGTTGGCAGGCGGCAGGACCCCACGGAAAAATTTCTAGCTAGCAGTCCCTGGCGAGGGACCGCCCCCACGCCAGTGACCGCGCCAGACGACATCAGTATAAAGGGCGTCCCGGACGCCCGCTCTTCCAGTTCTTTCCGCCACAGGCCCGGACGAGAGAGAAGCAGATATTTCCTTCAATGGAAAAGGAGCTGAAAAGCTTAGGGGGATGGAGGGAGAGTTACCTACTGCAAGAGCCTCTCTCAAGATCTACTGTTACGTAAGTTCTTACGAACTGTACTATCTTACTTTGAGAGGCTCTTGCAGTAGTAATTACATATAGGACAGAATCCCAAGCAATCTGGAAAAAATGAAAGGCACCGAGGAGGAACTACTCCAAGAAGAGGCAAACCCTTGCAAGCCTCAAGACAGGAGGCCTTGCAAGACCGGGCTAACCCAAGCCTGCTCACGGCGAGAGGCAATGTCCAAACTGTAATGTTTCTAGAAAGGTATGGTCGGAAGTCCAAGTGGCGGCAGCACAGATGTCCGCAGACACATTTCTTGAAACAAGTCACTAGAGGCTGCTACTCCACGAGTGGAGTGACTTCTGACTTGACCTGAAGGGTCTTGTTGTACTTGTCATAACAAAAGTGATGCAATGAGCCAACCACTTTGACAGGCATTGCTTGGAAACAGCATTGCCTTCCCTTTTGTGAGCGAAAGAGACGAACAACTGATCAGTCTTTCTGAGATCCTTTGTCCTATCAGTGTAGTATCTCAGAATCCTGTGAATATCCATGGTATGGAGCAAATATTCTCCCTGGTTGGAGTACTGCGTGAAAAAGGCAGGTAACTCAATAGACTGATTTAAGGTAGACTCCGCTACCACTTTCGGAAGAAACTTAGGGTTCTGCGAAGAGCCACTGCCTTTGTGAAAATCAGATAGGGATTTTACACATAAGGGCCTGGAGCTCGGAAATTCTTCGAGCAGAAGTAATGGCCACTGGAGAAGAGCGCCTTCCACGATAGAAACTTCAAATTCATGGAAGCCACAGGCTCAAGGGAGGAAGGTAAGTTCTCGAGAACAAAGTTCAAATCCCAAGGGAGCAGGAGTCCGGACAGGGGCCTGAGATGAAGAACCCTCTGAGAAAAGTCTTGGATACCTCTAATTGAGCAAAGGTTTTATCAGCGAAAGGGACATGGTAGGCTGAAATAGCGGCCATGTGAACTTTCAAAGAGGAATGACTGAGACCCAGGTCGAAGAGGTGACGTAAATAATCGAGCAGGACGGCCACAGGACAGGAGAAAGGCTCCACATTCCTGGAGGCAGCCCAAATGGAAAATCTCTTCCATTTCATGGCATAGGTGGACCTAGTGGAGGGTTTTCTAGCCTCCACCAGAATCTCGGCCACCTTAGAAGAGACGCCAAATCGAGATTGGGCTAGGTCTGCAGGAGCCAAGCATGAAGTTGAAGGGACTTGAGTCCCGGATGGACCAGGGTCCCCTGATCCTGGGTCAGCAATCCTCGAGATAAAGGAAGAGGAAGAGGAGGAACCTCTGAGTATTGTTGTAGAAGAGAGAACCAGATTTGCCTGGGCCAGAAAGGAGCGATCAGAATCATTCTCGCTCTTCCATTGCAAGCTTCTGCAGCACACGAGGGACCAGAGGAATTGGGGGAAAAGCATAAACGAATCTGTCCTTCCAGCTTAGAGACAGAGCGTCACACCAGAAAGCGCCTCGCTCTGGAGCGAGCGAACAAAAGGTGGGAAGTTTTGCGTTTTGGGAAGAGGCGAACAGGTCTACCTGTGGAGTCCCCCAAAGCTGGAAGTTGCCATTTAGAACCTTCTGGTCCAGTTCCCACTCATGTGGCAGAGCCGAGGAGCGACTTAGCTTGTCTGCCAGGGTATTGTCGACTCCTGGAACATGGATCGCCGTGAGGTGAAGGTTGTGAAGCGTCGCCCATTCCCAAACCCTCACTGCTTCCCTGCACAGTGGGTAGGATCAAGTCCCTCCCTGCTTGTTGATGTACCACACCACACACATGTTGTCCGTTTGGACAGCTAGGTGACCGGGAAAGATGTATTGATGAAGGACTTGGAGAGCATACAGAACTGCTCGTAGCTCGAGCACATCGATGTGGAGAGCCAACTCCAATCTGGACCATAAACCCTGGGTTCGGTGAGGACCCAGATGGGCTCCCCAACCTTCACCTGATGCGTCTGTGGTCAGAGTCTGGGAGGGGGGAGGATGACAGAAGGGGACCCCCGGAACAGGTTCTCTCGAACCATCCACCATTGCAAGTCTCTTGTCATCGGCAAGGAGATCAGCACCAGATGATCTAGGTTGTCTATGAGTAGATCCCACTGAGACCGGAGAGTCCACTGAGAGATCCTCATGTGGAGCCGCACACGCGGAACCGTCGGGATGGCGGCCGCCATAAGCCCCAAAAGACGGAGCACCGACCTCGCTGGAACCTTCCTGCGTTCCGAAAGCAGGGAAATCTGTGACTGGAGAGAGGCCGCCCTGTCCGAAGGAAGGAAGGCCTTGCACACTGTCGTACTGAGGATTGCCCCGATGAACTGAAGTCTCTGGGAAGGGTCCAGATGAGACTTGGAATGGTTGATACCCAGACAAGTGAAAACCTGCTGGGTGAGGGAGAGAAAATGCAGGAGTTCCTCTCTGGACGAGGCCGCCAGGAGCCAGTCGTCCAGGTAGGGAAAAACCTGAACTCTCAAAGGACGCAGGTGGGCCGCTACCACCGCCAGGCATTTGGTAAAAACTCGGGGAGCCAAGGAAAGACCAAATGGGAGTGCCCGGAATTGGTAATGGTCCCCCTGGAAAGCAAACCGGAGGTACTTTCTGTGCGAGGGACGAATGGGGATGTGCAGGTATGCATCCTGCATATCTAGTGCACAAAGCCATTGGCCCGGCCGAAGAAGAGGCAGAAGGGTTTGAAGGGAGAGCATCCTGAACTTCTTGTATTCTACATAGAAGTTCCGGGAGCCGAGATCGAGAATGGGTCTGAGATCTCCCGTCTTCTTTGGTACAAGGAAGAAATGGGAATAGTAACCCGTCCCGTGAAGGTGAGGAGGAACGGGTTCTATGGCCTGCTTCGCAAGAAGGGCAGATATTTCTTCCTTGACCAAAGGAAGATGGTCCCTTGAGTAAGAGGACTTCAGAGGGGGGTGGCGTGGAGTTTTCTGTAGAAACTCTATGGAGTGCCCCTCCGCGATAATCTGAAGCACCCATGAATCCAATGTTATCCTCTCCCAACCCGGAAGGTGGAGGGAGAATCTCCCTCCTACCGGTTCCTCCTGGGAGTCCGGAGGTGGTGGGAGAGGGAAGGAGTCAGGTGGTGTGGGGCAGTGCCGCAGCTGGGGCACCCGCTGCTTTTTTGGGTGGCGGGGACTGCAGCTGCGGGGGCCCCGTGTTTGGCGGCCCGCTTCCTTGGGGTTTCTCGCTTGGAGGCCGCCGCGCTCTGAAAAGGACGGCGCCATAGGGATGGGGACGTACATGGAATCCACAGATTTCAGGGCCGCCCCTCTCCTGCAAATCGGTGATGATGTCCTTGACATCACCGCTGAAAGCACTGAACCCCTGAAAGGTGCTTCCTGGATTGCTGACTGCACCTCCGGGACTAAACCTGACACACGAAGCCAGGCGTGACGCTGAAGACTTACGGCGAACGCGGAGCTCCACCCTGAAGTGTCCTCTGCATCGTAGGTCGTCCTCAGAATGTGACGACTGGTCGAACGAGCAGAACGGACTAGGTCAGCTAACTCCTGCTTGACTTGGAGTCAGGCAAGGAGTCTATCTTAGATTCCGCCTGGGTACGGATAGCCTTCTGGTAATCCCCCACATGTGCTACATAATTCAGGGCCCTGATTCCCAGTGTGGAAGAAGCGTACATCTTCCTTCCATACTGATCCAGAAGGCGAGATTCCTTATCCGGGGGAGGCGAGCTCAAATGTTTAGGTGCTGACCAGCCGTGAGCGGCACTAATCACAACCGAGTCTGCACAGGGGTGAGAATCCAAAAAATCTACACCCTCTGGAGCCTGGTATAGCCTGTTGGACTTCCGAGGAAGTGGGGCTAGAGCCGACGGTTGTTTCCAAATAGTGGAAACAAGGTGGGCGTGAGGCTCGATCCAGGGTGGCACTAAAGTAGGGGCCGTAAGGGGCAGGTCCAGATGTTCGGCGAGTTTAACCCACTGAGGATCTGGTTCCAGAGAATGCCTCTGATGTACTTCCTGGATCTTCCTGAGCAACTCCGTGAAGGAAGGATCCTCTGGGAGGAGACTTCGGAAGAGTCCTCGGCCGGGGCTTGGACGGAGAGCGAGGCTTGTCGTCTTTCTCGGAGCATCCATCGGAGGAATCCGAGGAGTCCGAGAGAGAAGAAGAAGAAGAATCGGAAGCAGAGTAAGACTCCCTGACTCGTCTAGGGGGAGGAACGGGTTCCTTAGGGGGAATCCCTGGACGCGTGTCCTGCCCCTCTCTGGATCCAGAGGGAAGAGCTCGGGAATCCGGAGGCAGAGAGGGAGTGCGTCGTCTCAGGCATACGGGGGGCCGGAGGTGGCACCATCGCCGTAAGGCAGCTCTCTACTTCCCTGGTGAGCTGAGCCTTGGCCTCAGCCCACCAGGAGGCCAGAGTCTCCTGGAGATCCACCGGCCGCCTGGGGGGCAGTGGAGGAGGAGGAGGAGGGGGATAGTTATACGGATTATATCCGTAATGCGAGTATCCGTAACCCGGCTGTGGGAATGCCCGTGCCGGGTATTGCGGCGTCGGGTACTGCGGCGTCGGTGGAGCCGGCGTCGGGTACTGCGGCGCTGGATACTGCGGACCTGGGTAAGCCGGCGTCGGATACAACGGCGGATACCCAGGTACCGGAGGAGCTGCCGGAGCAGACGACCCAGTAGGGAGCCCCACAGGTGGATCAACAGTGATAGGCCCATGGGGGGGTGGGCCCGATGGAGGAGGAATATCCCCCGCCGGCCCGTCGGAGGGCCGCGCCGGAACCGCGCTGGCGGGCCGTGTCAGATCCGGTCAGTGGGAGGAGGGTCTGACGGCAGAAAAGCATCCCGTGCATTGCCCGGGGATGGAGGGGAAAAGTCCCCGGGGCCAGGCAGGGGCGACTCGGGCTCCCCGGACGGCAGCGAAGGCTGCGGGGAACCTGGGATGACAGACGATGGAGGGTCTGTCGTAGGCTCCAACGCCCGGCGCACGTCGGAGGAGCCGACGTGCAACTTAGAGGCTGAATCCCGGCGGACACCAGAGGAGCCGGCGTCTGACTTAAGGGGTCCCTCGTCGGAGGTGGGCCGAGGTGGAAGCGTCAGGTGCTGGGGACATCGTCAGGCGCCGCCCCCAAAGGGTCGGGTGTCTTAGCGCCTTTCCTGGCGGGTGTCGGAGGAACAGACATCCGGCTTATGGGAGGTGCCCGCACCAGTAGGCCGCAAGCCTGCGGCAGTACTGGGGGCAGAGGCCTCCTTTTGCCCGGAGGCGCCCGTAGGACCCGAACGCTAGCCTGACGCCTCCTCCAAAGCCTTGGAGGCTGCTGTCGGACGATCCCCCGGAGGGGACGTTACATGAACCGCGGCTCCGGCCGGAGTCGCGGATGAGGAGGCCTTCTCCCTGTGCCTTTCTTTATCCTGCTTCTTGTGTCCTTCAGGGGAGGTTGATGCCTGCCTAAGCTTCAACTCCTTCTCCATTGCAGACATCTTCTTTTTATGGAGATGGGCTTCCAAAGACTGCTGGCATCGTCTGCAGGTGGCCGCATTGAAATGCAGGCAATGCGGGCACTTTTCGACTGCGTGGTTGGGGCCTAAGCAAAAAAGGCAGAGACAGTGACCATCCTTGTGAGGCAGTTGGGCGCCGCACGAGTCGCACTTATTTTTAGAAGGGGACGACATAAACCGACGTCCACCTGACGAAATCGTACTAAAATACTGATAACTTTCCGTAAAAACCGACGAAATAACAGGGCTGAGCACGAATTTTACCGTGAGGCGCTGCACGAGCTGACGGCGGGAAAGAACTGGAAGGCGGGCGTCCGGGACCGCCCCTTTATACCGACGTCGTCTGACGCAGGTCACCTGACATGGGGGCGGTCCTTCGCCAGGGACTGCTAGCTAGAAATGTTTCCGTGGGGTTCTGCCGCCTGCAGTCCTATATGTAATTACCTACTGCAAGAGCCCTCTCGAAGTAAGATGTATGGTTATACATAAAGTAATATTATTGTGTGGATTGTTACCATGGTAACCAACAATATAAAGGGAATTGTTATTAACCTATAGAATTAGCTCTGATGAAGACGTCATACGTCAGCTCGTTTACCTGTGGTTTCACCACTTAGGTGTATGTCCTTCACGCCAACAAGGAAGCAGTAATGGCGACTGAGTGATTTTTTTTTGTTGGCGTTCTTTGTTCCCTGTTACGGTTTGGCGAATACTCCGTTTGCGTTGCTTGGATCTAGGCAAATGAGCCAGAAGATTGTTGACAACTACATGAAGGAAACTATACAAAGCTAAGTTAAATTCCTTTCGAATATATTAGCTATTTGAACAAACAGAGACTTGAACATTTACTCAAGGGAATCAACAAAGTCCAGGAGGGTTGCATCTTTCAGAAAAAGAGATGTGTAAGAACAAGGGGGCACAGTTTAAAGATAGAGGAGGGACGGCTCAGGGGTAATGTGAGGAAATTCCTTTTCACGGAGAGAGTGGTGGATACATGGAACAGCCTTCCTGAGGAGGTCGTTGGGTCTAAAACAGTGGGGGGAATTCAAACATGCATGGGACAGACACAAAGCAATTATAGTGCGGGGTTGCAGGAAGCAGGCTGTTGGTTAACTAGAATCTGCAGCTTATCCAGTAGGTAGGGAAATGGGCAGACTGGGTGGGCCAAGTGGTCCTTTTCTGCCGTCAAAGTCTATGTTTCTATGTTTAGCTAAAAGCTTTATTTTTTTTTTATTTGGCGCCAACCGGATAACTTATTTAAAAGTTTAAAACATCAGTCCATATATATGTGGTGACTATTGCAGTGTGTTGTGACAGCAAATATATAAAACTGATTTTTTCACAAAGCTGTTGCTTGCATTTTGTGTGCACTTCAATGTGTGTAAATGCCTAGGCTTTACATATTTCAAGTTATGAGTTTTTTTCCCTAGAAGGAGCATCTAGTATTTCAACTTTGTTTTTTGACCTAGTTTTGAGGTCTATTTAAGAAGCCCACAAAAATCTTTTCTGGTTTTGAGGAAGGTGTATTGTTTAATTCAGTGTAAATTCAGATACCACCTTCGGTAAAAACTTAAGGTTACTATGCAAAGAAACGGTCTGTCAAAAATCAAATAAGGAGGCTCAAACATTAGAGCCTGAAGTTCTGAAATCCTTCAAACAGATGTTAAGCAACAAAAAATGACGTTTTCCATGACAGGACATGTAAGCCACAACTTGCGAAAGGCTCAAGCCAGCGTCAGTTTCTCAAGTACATAATTCAAGTCCCAAGATGGGACTGGTGTGTAGATAAGAGGTTTCATATGCAAAAGTCTTGCAGAAAAGTATGGGACACCTCTAACTGGATGACCATACGGCCATCAACAAAGGCATGGAAAGCTGATACAGTGGCCAAATGCATCTTATGTAAGGAATACTGTAGACCAGACTCTGACAGTGACAGCAGGTATTCCAGCATCCCATTTGCAGAACATATACATGGGTCTAAATTCCTGGAAGCAGCCCACAAAGTGACTGCTTCCATTTCAAGGAATAGGTATTGTCTGCCGGAATTCAATTCAATTCACTTTATTTAATGGGTAAGCACACTGGGCCAAGGCCCATTTTCAGGAATGACCCGGAGCTTCAAACAATGAGAAGCTAAGATGGTATACAAAAATACGAGATACACTGATGCTACAAGTACAAATATAAATACACATATTTAAAAACAATTACTTAAAGCTGAGCATTGCAAATGACTAAAAGAATGTTTTCCAGCTACCACCAGCACATCAGCAATCTTACGGGATACCCCAAAATGTGCTATGTCTATGTCTTCAGGAGCCATGCATGCAGATGGGGCTTCAGGCCTGGATGGAACAGGGACCTTTTGTTCTGTGACAACAGACCCCAGCACAGAGGCAGAGGTACTGCAGGCTCCACTGCCATTTGCTGCAGAAGTGGAAACCATATCTGGTGAAGCCATAATGCAGCAATGAGGATGTGGGTGGTAGCATCCATCCTCAGTTTGAGTGGTGCCCTCTGTATTGTAGGAACTGGGGGAAATGTGTACAGGAGGAATAGGTTACTCACCTGTAAACGTAGCTCTAGAAGTGGTATATGGTCTACATCCACACTCTGGCAGTTCCACTGGAATGCGATGATTGGCTAGATGTCTTTAAGCTAAGTTCCTCCCACAACCTGGATGGACATATCCCCCGATTCCGCCCCGTGACATCAGATCTCACACGCTGGAAGCAGGATCAGCTGCCACTTGCCAGAGGAGGCCGGGTGGGTTGTGTGGATGTGAACCATATACCACTCCTAGAACTATGGTTCAGATGAGTAACCTACGCACTCTTCTGGGGCATGGATATGGTTCACTCATCCACACTCTGGCAAACACTAAGCAGTTCTCCAGGAGGAGGGGGCATGGCGCACACCCCTACTTGGTGAACTGAGACTGGAGAACTGAGGTCTCACAACATGCATCCTGGCATTATTCGAGTTCGATGTGGTAGCGGGAAATGAAGGCATGTGCTGACATCCAGGTAGCAGCCCTACAGATCCCCTGTACTGGTATATCCCTGGAGGCAACCGACCTACAGCAGAGGTCGATACAAGATGTAATCCACCTTGCAACTGTCCACTCTGCTACTGGTCTGCCAGGTTCAGCTTCAGCGTAGGTGACAAACAGCTAGTGAGTCTATCCCTGAATTTCAGCCGTGTGCTCAACATAACAGGAGAGCATTCTCTGCAGGTCCAGGGTATGGAGCCTTCAGTCGGCCTCTGTTAAGGAGAAACTTCGATACCACCTTCAGGAGAAACTTCGGGTTGGGGAGAAAAGTGACTTTGTCCCTGTGGAAGACCAAATAGGGAAAATCCACTGAGAGAACCCGGGGCCCCACAATCCTTTTGGCAGACATAATGGCCACCAGGAAGGCCATCTTCCACAACAGGTGTGACAATTCACACTTGTGCACTGGCTCAAACAGCTTGCCCATGAGCACAGCCAGGACCAGCAGTAAGCACCACGGTGGAGGTGGATCACGCATAGAGGGGACAAGTGGTCAAGGCCTTGAAAAAACAACCAAGCCACTTTCTCCTGGGCCACCATCTGCATACCGGCCTATGCCCGGTAAGCAAGGATGGCTGCCAGGTGCACCTTAAGGATCGTCACTTGAAGTTCCAGCTGGGAAAGGGACTAGAGGTAGTCTGAGATGCTAGCCACAGGACAGGCAAGGGGACCAAGCTCCTTGTCCTGGCACCAAATGGAAAATCTTCCATTTAAAGGTACAGCACCTAGGAGTCGACTCCTTTCTGGATGCCTCCATGATGTGGAGGACATCCTCAGAAAGACCCAAGGCCTGGAACTCTAGCCACTTAGGAACCAGGTTATAAGGTGCAGGGACTGAAGGTCCAGGTGTAGGACTGTCCTCCGAAGTCTGGTCAGCAGGTCTGGGCAGAGAGGTAGTCACTGCAGAAACCAACTTACGAGGCTGAGGAGATACGGGTACCAGAAATGCTCTGGCCAGTCTGGAGCAATCAGGATCATCCACATCTTGCCATTTCTGAACTTGACCAGTACTCTGAGGATCAAGGGGAAGGGATGTAAGGCCTTCTTCCAGGAGCCAAACAGGTCCACCAAGGGTAAGCCCACAGGGAGAACAGGTAGTTCACCACCTCCTGATTCCGAGACCACTCGTGTGACGTTTCTCTGACCCAGATGACAATGTCTGGCAGCTGACTGTTCTTGCCCGTGGCATGAATTGCCAGGAGATTGGTGCCCAGGCTGTGGATGAGGGTCCAGGTGCGGAGTGCCTCCCAACACAAGGGAAGGGGGTGTTTGTGTCACCCTGTCAATTCAGGTAATAAAACAGGGTAGTGGTGTTGTTCAACTGGACTTGAATGACCTGATCCCTGACTAGTGGATCAAATTCTGCCAGAGCCAAGCGCACTGCACGGGGCAGCAGCAGGTTTATGTGTAGACGGGACTCCTTGGGGGATCAGAACCCATGAGCCACGTGGCCTTTCAGGTGTGCTCCCCATCCTACCAGAGAAATATCCACCATCATTGTAATGGTTGGCTCCAGGTGGACAAATGGTATCCCTTCCTCCAGAAGTTCCAGGACCAGCCACCACTGGATGGCATCCCACACTGGCTGGGTCACTGTGACCAGCTGGTTCAAGTGGTCAAGGCACTGGGACCACTGATGGCTCAGCACCCACTGAAGGTGGTGCATCTGCCAGTGGGCCCAAAAGACGACGGTGATGCAGGATGCCATGTACCCCAGCATTTGTAGGAAACCCCAGGTAGGGCGAAAGAGCCCAACCTGAAATGATTGGGTAAAGGAGGTAAATACAGGTTACTCACCTGTAACAGGAGTTCTAGGAATGGTATATGTTGTTCATCCACACTCATTGGCAGGTATCCTTGCCGCTTTAAATCTTGCCGGAAGGTCTTCAAGCTTGCTCCTCCCACCCACCCGGGTGGTATAACTCTCGGCTCCGCCCCATGACGCCAGATCTGGCCCGCTGGAAGCTCAGGTTGTGCGTCGAAGCCGGGGAGGTCGGGTGGGTCGTGTGGATGAACAACATATACCATTCCTAGAACTCCTGTTACAGGTGAGTAACCTGTATTTCTAGGGACATGGATATGTTGTTCATCCACACTCATTGGCAGACTCCTAGCAGTTCTCCGGGAGGAGGGAGGCAAGACGCACACCCCCAATACTTACTTGGGAAAGAGAGACTGGAGAACCGAGGCCCCAAAACCAGCATCCCGGCGTGACTCAAGGTCGATGTGGTAATGGGTAATGAAGGTGTTTGCTGACTTCCAGGTAGCAGCCCTGCAGATTTCCTGGATAGGGACGTCCCTGGAAGCAGCCACGCTGCAGCAGTATGGCGGGTAGAATGAGCTCTTATCCTCTGGGAGGCTCCATGCCCGCCAACTTATAGCAGAGATCTATGCAGGAGGTTACCCACCTGCTTATCGTCCGCTTGGCTGCAGGTCTGCCAGATCACGGCTTCAGCGTGACAAACAGCTGGCGAACCTCTCCCAATTTCAGCCGTAGCTCCTTATAATAAGCGAGCGCCCTCTAGGGTCCAGAGTATGGAGCCTATATTCGGCCTCCGAGGTGTGATTGGGGTAGAACACCGGCAGAGTCAACACCTGGTTAAGGTGAAACTCCGACACCACCTTCGGAAGGAATTTCGGGTGGGGGCGCAGGACAACCTTGTCCCTGTGGAAGACCAGGTAAGGAGACTCGATGGAAAGCGCCTAAAGCTCTCCCATCCTTCTGGCTGACGTGATAGCCACCAAGAAGGCGGTCTTCCACGACAGGTGAGAGAGAGCACACCTGTGCATAGGTTCGAATGGCTTGCCCGTGAGCTTTGCCAGTACCAGCAGTAGATCCCACGGAGGTGGGGGTTCCCGCACTGGAGGGGAAATGTGATCAAGGCCTTTGAAAAAGCGCCAGACCACCTTCTCCTGCGCCACCGACTGCTTCCCGGCCCGCGCCCGGTAAGCAGAGATGGCTGCCAGGTGCACCCTTAGGGTCGTCGACCTAAGCCCTTGACTAGAAAGGGACCATAAATAGTCCAAGATGCTTGCCAAGGAACAGGAGGAAGGGTCCAAGCCCTTGTTCTGACACCAAATGGAAAACCTTTTCCATTTGAAGGCATAGCATTTTCTGGTCGACTCTACGGACGCCTACTACATTGAGGACCTCGTCGGAAGACCCAAGGCCTGGAACCTAGCCGCCAGGAACCAGGCCGTCAGGTGCAGGGATTGAAGGTCCGATGGAACACCTTCCCCTGATTGACTGAGAGCAGGTCCGGGCGAGCTGGAAGCTGCCGCGGAGTCCTGGAGCTGAGACTGAGGAGATCTGGGTACCAGAACTGGCGAGGCCAGTCTGGGGCTATCAGAATCACCTGCGCCTTGTCCCTCCTCGCCTTGAGAAGCACCTTGTGGATCAAGGGAAATGGGGGAAAGGCGTAAAAGAGGCCCGGGGTCCACTGCCTCGAGAAGGCATCCCCCTGCAGCGAGCCCTGCTGAGGGGGGCCGGCATGGAACAGACTCAGCTTCGCGTTCTCCCTGGAGGCAAACAGGTCCACCTGAGGTGTGCCCCAAAGGGAGAACAGATGCTGTACTACCTCCGCAGGAGAGACCACTGTGGGATGCAGCCCTCATCCGCCCAGGGCATCGGGCAGGGTGTTGGAGGCCCTGCCACGTGAATGGCTAGGAGATCCGCCCAGGCTGGCGCAACGAGTGACCAAATGCGAGAGCTTCCTTGCATAGAAGCATGGAGCGCGGCCCCCGCCCTGGCGGTTTAGATAGTACATGGTCGTGGTATTGTCCGCCTGACTCGGACCACTTGACCCCGGAGGAACGGAGCAAAGGCGGTGAGAGCTAGGCGGACCGCCGAGCTCCAGCAGGTTGATGTGGCATCGGGACTCCGCGGGGACCAGAGGCCATGAGCCCGTGTTCCCCAGATGGGCACCCCAACCCATCAGAGAGGCATCGGGTCGATAGAGAGACGCCGGCTCGGGCGGACGAACGGATGCCCTCCTGCAAATGATCTGGAACGGTCCACCACTGGAGAGCTGCCTACATCCCCTGTGTCACCGGCACAAGCTGGTCCAAGGGATCGAGCGCCAGACCACTGGCTGGCCAGTCCCCACTGAAGGGACGATGTTCCAGCGGGCCCAACGGACCACGCTGGTGCAGGCCGCCATGAGACCCAGGAGGCGAGGAAGTCCCGGCAGGCGCAATTGCCCAACCAGAAATGATCGGGCAAAGGAGGAAAGAACCTCGGCCCTGTCCGCCGGGAGCCGGCCTGGCTCAAGAGAGTCGAGCTGCGCCCGATGAATAGAATCACCTGCTTCGCCTCGAGTTCACTCTGGCCTCGTTGATAAGGAGGCCCAGTTGAGAGCAGACCTGGAGGGCCAGATCTCTGACCACTCCGCCTCCTTCCTGGAGGGAGCTGCTATCAGCCAGTCGCCCAGGTAAGGGTACACCCGACCCCTCGGCCAAGAGGGAATGCTGTCACCACTGCCATGCATTTGGTGAAGACCCTGGGAGCTGGAGATGCGTCAAGGGCATGGCTTGGAATCAAGAGGGATCCTTCCGCCGAAGCGAAGGAATCTCTGTGAGACGGACGGATAGGGACGTGAAAACGCCCTGCAAGTCCAGAGAGCAGAACCACACGCTGCCCAAGGATGGTATTATCTGAGCCAGAGTGACCATCCTGAAGGTTCGAGACCTTAGGAACTTGTTTAGGTCGTGTAGGTCGAGAATGGGGCGCCAGCCCCCCGTCCGTTTCGGAACCAGGAAGTACCTGGACACAAACCCTGGGTCTGAAGGAGGGTCCACCACCTCTCTTACCACCTCCTTCTGGAGGAGGAGAGCGATGTCGGCTCGACGAGCCGCCAGTGAGGCTGGGGATCCCGAAGCCCCCCGAGGGGCGACGGCTCTGAAGGGTGGTGCCTGCTCGAATTCCAGAGGCAGGCCTCTTCCCACCACCTCCAAGACCCACCTGTCCGTGGTAACAGCGGACCAGGCGGAACGGAAGTGCCGGAGCCGTCCCCCCACGGGGGGACCCAGGGGTAAGGTGACGGGGATGGGGCGGCACCCCTTAGCCTGGCCACTGGGCAGGCTTGGAGGAGGGACCGCCGAGGGACCTCCTGGGCCCTTTCCTCCCTGCCTCCTGTTAGAGGAAGCCGGCGGCTTGGGTTTGGGATGCCAAGGCCGAGCCTGCTGGCCCTGACGTTGCTGGGCCGGGCGCGCTGGGGGCACAGAAGGACGAAAGGGCTTAGGCTGTGGTTTGCGGCCTTTGTCCTTCTGAGCGGAAGAGACCGAGTCCAAGGTGGCATTGGACTTCTCGATCCTCTGCAGGTGACCTTCCACCCCAGGGCCGAAGAGGTCAGTCCCCAAAAAGGGAACATCCGCCAACTTGTGCTGGGTATCCGGGCAAAGGTGGATATCCTCAGCCAAGCGCCGACGACAGCCACTCGCGGCCGCCACCGATCTGGCACATGAGTCCCCTATATCCAAAGCAGTCTGGAGCTGCTGTTTGGCCACTGCCCTGCCCTGGTCCCGCACCTGCTTAACCGTAGTCTGCAGATCGGCGGGAAAATGAGGGATGACCTCATCCAGGGAGCCCAACAGGGCATGAGAAAAATGTGCCATGAGGACGGCCGAACTGGCCTGACGAAGGGCGAGAGAGGACGCAGCGTAGACTTTTCGCCCGACATAGTCCAATTTCTTGGACTCCTTGTCAGGAGGTTTGTCCACATCCCTGGCGTTGCCGCGCTGCCGGAAAACGCTGTCGGTAACCAACCCCTCAGCAGAGGGGTGTTCCGAAAAACCGGACAAGGAACCGGTAGGGACCGCATACTTCCTGGCCATCCTGGCCGAAGGCGCAGGGCAGGAAGCAGGGCGCTGCCAAAGCTCCAGTGCCGACCCACTATGGCCTCGCCACCGAAAGGCCTCCGCCGGAGAATCCCTCAGTCCAGAATCTCCGTGAGGGGATACCTGGCCCGCTTGGAACGGGTTCGAGCTCCATCCCGGTAGACTCCGAGATGAGCCAAGCAAGTCCTAGGAAGGACGACGGGCTATCGTCCCATTGACTGACCTCCTGAAGACTCCAAGTCCAGTCGCTTGGAGAAAAAGGAGGAATCATCTTCGGACTCGGAAGAGTCCTCAAGAGCTGCCTCTGGCCTGAGCCACCCTTCACCTGCCGAGGTCGGTCGGGAGTGAGGGTAACTGACAGCCGATGGGTGACCCTTAGCCGACCGAGAATCCTTGGTCGGAGCCCCACTGGTGGCTGTGGAGGCGGAGGTTCCACCGAATCGGTGGAGCAGCTGGTTTTGGCCGAACAACCGCCTGGTATAGGCCCTCGGATAAGTCGAGGGGTTGTGTCGGCCGCCCGTGACAGTTAATTTAATGGCCGGGAAGGCGACGGGTCGGCTTATTCCCGGCCAGGAGGAGCTGTTGCAACATAAGGTCCTCGCATCAGCCGACATAATTTACGCCAAGCTTCCTCATCCGAGGAGGAGGACTTAGGACGAACGCGCGACGCTGCCATCAAGGTGCCGACCTGATAACGCCTCATGACGGTGGGATCGGCTGGACCGCTAAGAGGTCCGGACCGAGACCGGAGTCCCGGAATTTCGAGGTCGGTGCGGGAGGTGTCGGCCGGAACCGCACTCCTTCCTGCTCGGATGGTCCATCCGGGGCCCGAACCGGAGGCACAGGCGAGCCCACGGATCTCAATCCTCCCCGGGAACCGGGAGAGGGAATCTCGCTGCTAAAGGCGACAGCTCGTCAATGGGTCGAGAAAAATCTCGACTTCATCGGTGGGAGTCTCGGTCAACTGACCTGACGGGGACACCGGAGGCCAGTGGGCCGCCGAAGCGGTCAATCGGGCCGACGTCTGGAGAGGGACCTTCCCTACCCCAAGAGCCGCTTGACGGAGGGATCTCTACCCCGTCCCTCTTTTGGACCGAGAATAAGGTCCAGCAGACGCAGGCCCTTCCTTTAGTGGAGAGGGACAGACAAAGCTCCTTAAAAAGCGTGAAGGAAGAACCCAGAGAGCGGGATAAATGCCATGACGAGGAAGATCGGCCCGCGCCGCCTCCTCTTGAGGGCGACCATCCTGCCGAGCTGATCCGCCGAAAGCCCGCCGCGGACACCGCCGACCGGGCCTCCTTGGACTTCACCGGAGGGAAACGCTTCTCGGGACGGCCCAGTTGCAATCGGGCAGCACGGTCTTCGAGGACGTAGGCCGAGAAAGATGAGCACAGGTCGCAAGCCTGCGGGTCGTGCTCAAGGCCTAAGCAGTAGACACACGTGGAGTGTGGATCCGTCCGAGACATCTTCTGCCCGCATGGGCATCTCCGAAATCCGGGAGTCGATTTGTCCATCGCAGCCGCGAGGGATAGAAGACTGAAGTCTTTTTGCAAAATTTATTTTTAAATCCGCAAACGGAGAAATAGGAACCAGTCACAAACGCAGAGCGTTAAGGAGGGAACCTGAGCTTCCAAGCGGTAAGGAAGATCTGGCGTCATGGGGCGGAGCCGAGAGTTATACCACCCGGGTGGGTGGGAGGAGCAAGCTTGAAGACCTTCCGGCAAGATTTAAAGCGGCAAGGATACCTGCCAATGAGTGTGGATGAACAACATATCCATGTCCCTAGAACATCCTGTTCCCAGTGCTCCAGAAGGTAGGCCTTTTCCTTCAGGGAGTTTAGTTCTGCCCCGATGAACTTGATCACCTGCTTCGACATCAGTTCAACCTTGTCCAGGCTGACCAACAGGCCCAAGTCTCGGCAGGTCTTGAGAGCCAGGTCTGTGGATGGACCGGTTATCTGCAAGTCATTCGGGTAGGGGTACACTCTGACCCCTAGGCACTGCAGCTGGGCCACCACCACTGCCATGCACTAGGTGAAGACCCTTGGAACTGAAGAGAGGCCGAATATCATGACCTCATAATGGTACAGGGGCCCTTCCACTCAGAACCGGTAATGGGACCTGCTGACAGGAATGTGGAAGAACGCATCCTGGAGGTACAGGAAACAAAACCACATGTTCTGCTCCAGGGATGGTACAATGTGGCTCAGAGTGACCATCTGGAACTTGTGCTTCTGCATGTACTGGTTGAGATCATGAAGATAATTATAATAAACTTTACTTGTTATAAGCGCAATTCAAACAAGTACCAAAGCCTTTTTATAATACAACCTTAAAAACCGTAAATATTTAAAACCGCTATACTATCAGACATCCATAAATTAATACTCAGGATAAGCAAGTGAGAATAAAAATTTTTCAGTGTGGCTTTGAAACTCTCCACAGTCAGGCACTCCCTTATCCCATGAGGTAGAGAATTCCACAGGGTAGGAGTCACAAATGCAAATGCTCGGGCTCCAAAAGTCTTTAAGTGAACCCTGGGAATCTCCAGCAATCAATCAGCGGAGCAGAGTGGTTGGGAGAGGGCAGTAGGGACATAGGAGCTCTTGCAGGTAACTCGGTCCCTGTCTGTGTATGGTTTGTAGGTCAGCAAGGCGACCTTGAAGGTGATTGGCCACTGAACAGGCAGCCAGTGCAGTCTGTGCAGCATAGGTGTGACATGGCTAGATCAAGAAAGCCCAGTCCACAACCTGGCCGCAATGTTTTGCACCAGCTGTAAGCGGCGGATATCAACCCCTGGAAGCCCTAGGTGTAGGGGCATTGCAGTAATCAAGGCGTGAGGTCACAAAGGCGTGAACCAATGTTAGAAGATCACAAAAGGTGGAACAAGATGCTTAATCCAGGTGACATTCCTCAGATGGTAAAAAGAGGTCTTGACGACAGATGACACCTAAAACTTCAGGGTCAACCCCTCGTCAAAAATAACACCTGGACACTGCACCTGTTCAGAGGTCATCAGCTGGCGACTGCCGACCGAAATCCCAGAGGCCTGCCCAGCCCAACACCCCTATACCCAGTGACCTGGGTCCATCACCAAAACCTTGGTTTTGTCAGGGTTCAGCCTCAACCAGTTGGCATTCATCCAGTCCTGGATCTCAGCGAGCCATTTGTTAAACACTGAGACTGCATCATCCTGGTCAGGTACAAAGGACATGTATGGCTGAGTATCATCTGCATAGCAATGAAAACAAGCTATACCACCTTACAATGTCTCCCAATGGCATCATATACATCGCGAATAACACAGGTGAAAGCACAGAGCCCTGTGGTATCCCACATGGTAGAGAGAATGAGTCAGAGGAGTAAATTACCAATACAACTCTCTGAGATCTACAAGCGAGGAACGAGTGGAACCATCTGAGGACTGTCCCAGATGGATGACAGATGACCCACAGGCGCTCCAGCAATACACGATGATCTACAGTGTCAAATACCGCAGAGAGATCCTGATGGACCAAGATGGAACGACTCCTCCGATCTCTTGCTATCAGGAGATCACTGAGCATCCGAACCAGGGCAGTCTCGGTGCTTTGCCTCTTATTTTTTTAATTTAAAGTTTATTGATCATTTTACCAATAATACAACTCAGGCAGATATACATAGAGACATATCATTTCTGTACAACATTACTTATACATGAATCTGCCACCCCCCCTACATTTAGTCCCCTCCCCACTCCTCCCTCTTCCCCCTTACCCGTATTTATTAGGTACAAAATGTAAAAAAACCTCATACCCTAAGATTTATCCTGTCAGAATTGGTCACCTAATCCTGTATCACACATATCACTTTTAATTTACCCTACAGTGAGTAAAGAGCATAAAGGGGGTCCCATATCTTTTTAAACTTACTCATTGTATTGTTCAAATTAGCTATAGTTTTCTCGGTGCGTAAATTTGCTAATATTTCCGGTAACCACTCATCATAGGAGATTTCTTGCTGGTCAAGCCAATGTCTTAGAACCAACTTCTTGACAGACATAGCAATGAGTGTTATGTGATATTTCCGATTACGATTTCTGATGCCAGACAGGTCCCCTAAAAGACAAATTTTAGGAGTAAATAGTTCCTTAAGGCCCAAAAGAGGGTCTGAAGATTGCATAATCTTGTGCCATAATGGGGCTACCTTCTGGCGCTCCCAAAAGATATGGAGTAAATTTCCCTCCTGCTGTTGACACCTCACACATATATTGGAAACCTTTAGTCCCCGTTTCACCAATTTGCAAGGTGTATAATAGGCGTTGTGTAGTATAAAGAGTTGCATTAACCTTAACCTATCTTGTTTAATGAATTTATGGGAGGTATACCAGATGGTCGTCCAATTAATCATCTGCCCGGGGAGAAGAGATTCCCACAGACCCATTGGACCACAGTTATCTGACGATTTCCAGCCAATCAGTACATTCTAAATCTTGGCAACTGCCCTGGGGCCACCACTTATCACGCTTAATTCCTTACGGAAGGCTATAGGATGGTCTGTCCAAGGTGAGTGGCCGAAGACGCTTGTTAAAGCATGCCTGAGTTGAATAACCTGGAAAGTATGTCTATTGGAGATACCAAGCTTGCCCATAATTTCCTGGTTAGACATCCATCTACAGTTATCATCAATAAGGCTAGAGATTTCCAGATCCGAGGATATTGAAAGCCACAATGGGGGAATTGGTTTACCCGCAATTTTAAGATTGAGATTGCCTATAATAGGTTGATCAAGATCCTTAAAATGATTATAGTTAAGGAACTTGCAGACCTGTGCATGAATTTTAAGGGATATGGAAATTATCGAGTTTTTGAGTTTTACGGGAAGGAGGCTCTCCTTAACATGCAACAATCCCGTGGGATTTAGGCCTAGTGAACGTAAAAGTTCTAGTTCAATTTTGAGCCACTCCGGGGCCTTACATAGATCTCCCTGAAATGTCCATCTCATGTATTTATTAATATGTGAAGCCCAAAATACACAAGTACATTAGGCAATCTCAAGCCTCCTTTATTTTTGGGGGCCACCAAGGTATGGTAAGCTATTCGGGAGGATTTATTAGACCAAAGGAATTTAATAAGTAGAGATCATAATTTCTTAAACCAGGATAGGGGGAGCCAAATATTAAGCAAGGAAAGGGGGTATAATAAGCGTGGAAATACGTTCATTTTAATGAGGTTTATTTTCCCCCACAGTGAAATGGGAAGGGAAGCCCACCTGTTTAAATCCTGAGCCACCTTATTTACCAAGTATCTAAATTCAACCTAATAACTTGATTACGGCTACGGGCGAGTTCTATTCCCAAATATCGGAGAGAATCTTGCTGCTAATTCAGTCCATAAGCCTCGATCTCCGACCTAAAGAGTCTATGACTTAAGGGGAATACCGTTGTCTTGCCAATATTTAACTTATAATTGGATATACTACCAAAAGAGGCAATGATGTCCAGGATATAAGGAATAGACCTTCCCGGGTTAGAAAGCTGCAGGAGACGATCATCCGCATAAGCGGACACTTTTACCTCGAAAGGAAAAATAGGGATCCCCAGGATATTCGGACAGTTTTGCAGTCTTCTAATTAATGGTTCGAGATACAAATTAAATAATAATGGAGATAAGGGGCAACCCTGCCTGGTACCTGTATGGAGAGTGAAGCTTTGCGAGATAACTCTATTCCCTGAGACCCGGGCAGAGGGAGATTTATATAATGCATGTATTCAATTAATAAAATCTGAAGGGAAACCAAAGTGCCCTAACACCTGAAAGAGATGGTGCTGTGCCTCTTCCTAAATACCGACTGGAGAGGATCGTAGATGTCATGGATGGTAAGGTGGTCATCCAGCTGCAGCGCAACCACCTTCTCAATAACCTTGCCCACAAAGGGCAGGTTAGAGATGGGTCTGTAGTTGGCGAGACAGTCCGGGTCGAGAGACGATTTCTTATGGAGGGTCGTCACCACCCCCTCCTTCAGGGAATCAGGAAACTCACCTGTCTCAAGTGAACTCTGGACTATCTCTGCCAGGAACGGGCTGATGGCCCCAACATACCCCACAAGGAGGCGAGTTGGGCCTGGGTCCAGACTACAGAAGGTCGGCCACATACTCTGGACAATCCCTATGACATCTGCAATTGCGGGCTGGTTAAAGGCCGACCAACCAAACCAGGGCTCTGCAACCTCCAACCGATCGCCACTCTGCTCACTGAAGCGAGCTTTGCAGATCTCTGATGAGGCGCCAGCCTCCGTCCATGTTGAGATCAGGAAGTATCTGGACACGTAACCCAGTCCTGTCAGGGCATCCGGGACACGGGCTGTAGTTCTTTCTGAAAGGAGCTGAGTAATGTTTTCTGAGGATGGACAGCATGTTCTGAGAGACCCCAGACTCTCAAGGCATGTGGAGGCAGTAGGGTGGGAGAGCCTCGAAGTCTAGAGAAAGTCCTCTGCCCACTATGTTTAACACCCACTCGTCTGCTGTGAGAGCAGACCAACATGGCAAGAACAGATGTAGCTGACCTATGACAGGGGCAGCAGTCGAGGACAGGACAAGTGGAGGGATGACACCCCCAACCCGTCACAGAGCAGCTTTTGTGGGGGTACCAATGGCTGCTGCTGGAGGGCCACAACTACCCCTGCCCCTCCCTTTGGACCTTGGCCTCTGGACTTCTTGGAGTGCCAGGTTGGAAACCGCCCCTGCTGGGGCTGCTGTCGAGGAGACTGTGACTAGAAGGACCTGTACCAAAAGGCTGGCTTCTTAGACTTTTTCTTCTGGTCCTTCTGGGATGAAGTCGAAGAATCAAGGGTGGCACTGGACTTCTGAATCCTTGCGAGTATACCATTCCACCCCAGGGCCAAAGAGATCGGTGCCCAGAAAATGAACATCAGCCAACCTCTGTTGGGTGTCCATCATAAAGGTAGACAGGTGTAGCCAAGCCCTGCAACACATGAGAGAGAGCCACTGCCACCACACAGGCACAAGAGTTGCCCATGTCCAAGGTTGTCTGGAGCTGGTGTTTAACCAGCAATTGACTGTGGTCTCTGATGAAACTCACCGCCATCTGCTGCTCTGGGTGGAGATGGGGGAGGACTATATCAAACATTCCCATCATGGAATGTCTGTAATTCGCCATCATAATGGCATAACTAGCCTGACAGAGACCCAGGGTAGCGTACACCTTTTGTACAGCATGGTCAGTCTTACAGGACTCCTTGTCCAGAGGCTTATCCACATTCCCCAAGTGTCAGCACTTAAGAAACACTGAATCTGCAACCAGACCTTCGGACAATGGGTGCTGGAAAACCCAGAAAGGGAACCCATAGGGACCGCATACTTGTGAACCATGTGGGCCGAGGGTGCTGGGAAGGATGCTGAATGCTGGCAGAGCTCCAAGACCAATCCCATGATGATCTCAGCCACTGGGATTCATCCTGGTCCAAAATGCCTCCAAGTGGTTGCTTGGCCCTCTTCTGGACTGGGTCCAATGGGATGGACATGGACTCCATGATCAGCCGGAGCAGCGCGTCAAAGGAGACCGACCCTTGGTCAGTGGAAGGCTCCTCCATCAAGCCACAGTCGAAGACAAGACCACAAACTCTCAATCTGAGTTGTCCGATGACTCCTCAAAGACATCCCTTGGCTGTAATTTGCCACGGACCTCCCAAGATTCATCGCCTAGGGTAATCCCCACCAGTGACTGGCCTGGCAAGCTGGGAGTCAAATGGCCGGCCTACTTAGTCAGAGCACCGACTAGTGGCTGCTGGGGTGGCGGCTCCACCATGATCAGCAGAGAAGCAGGTGTGGGAAAGCACCTGTGGAACCTGGACAGGCCGGGCAACCACTGGCGACTGCCTGGAGACCAAAGGTCCTTGGGGGTAAAGCCCTTCCCTGCACTGCAATGGCTCCCTGCTGATGGCGAGCGAGGTTCTTCAGCATGTTGGCTGTAAATAACATGACAGTCCACATTCAGCAACAAGGGCAAAGACCCGACCCCAGTTGGAGGCTGGTCCCGAGCAGGGTCAACCAGAGTCACCGATCGATCCACGTCCTCCTGAGTGAGGAAACAACAGTTATGTAAGAACTTACCATAACAGTAGGTCTTCGAGGGAATCTCTGTCATCAGGTCATGCCGTCCTTCTATTCCCCTTTTTTCTCTCTCTCTCTCTCTCTCCAGCTTGGCTGTTCTGTGCCTCCAGCCTTTTTGCTAGCTGGGCACCTTCTCTCTCCCCTCGGTTCCCTGGTGGGACTCCTGTCTACTATGGCCTCCAGCTAGGAAAAGAACTGAGGAGGGAGCCTGGTCACCCACGCTTATATAAGGCTGTAACATCCGAGCCTGACATCGGCATGGGTGGCTACTGCTGCAAAAAAGCTTCCGTGTGATCCTAGCACCTGACGGCTATGTTCCATAGGTGTAACCTGATGACAGAGATTCCCCTGAAGATCTACTGTATGGTAAGTTCTTACGTAACTGTTATATAGTTTTTGTGGATATCTCTGTCATCAGGTCACACCTATGGAACGAGTCACAAGCAGTGTTAAGCGCAAGACAGTCTGAGTGGCAGGAGGCCAGAGGCATAATTAAGAAGGCCCTGAAGCACGGCTACGCCAAAACCAGCCCTTTTTCTAGAGGCAATGTCCAGACTGTAGTGTTTGGTGAATGTGTGGACACTACTCCAAGTGGCAGCAGCAAAACTTTCTGTAGCAGACACGTTCCTGAAACAGGCGGGATCCTCATGTGCAACCTGGCCTAAGGAAACATAACAATGGCCATAGCCATTAAGTCTAGCATCCTCAAGAACTCTGTGGCTGGGACATATTGGCACTATGCCGCAACCTGGGCCTGAGCTATGAGACCGTCAACCCTGTCTTCTGGCAGAAAGGTCTTGCCCTGAGTAGCGTCCAGAACCACCCCTACGTAATACAACTGCTGGGAAGGGGTCAGCAGACTTGGGCAAACTGACAGTGATGCCCAAGGACCGGAACAACTGCAGGGTGCTTTCTGGAGCCAGCAAAAGGAGTTCCCTAGATTGCACCACCACAACCAGCCCTGGAGGCAACAGTGGGGATGGGACAGGAGTCTGTAGCGACTCATGTGGAATCAGAGGGGGCAGAGCCACTGGTGCCAATGGCTTTGAAAGCTTTTAGATGGGCAGGAGGGGGAAGGGGCATGGCAAGGACCCACTTGCCTTAACTCAGCCTTACTGACCACAGGGATGGCCACCTCTGGCAGAAAGCTGAAGAAAGTATCCCTTCCTAATGCCTGGCAAGAGTGAGATAAAGGGATTTGACATATATCTTAGGTCACTGGTCCCTCCTGCCCAGTCCATCACCCTTACATTATCCATCAACGGCTCTCCTGTCACAGACCCAGCTGCAGTAGCCTCTGCTCTAAACTCCTTCTTTACAACTTGTGCTCTACACTTGTTCACCCCCCTCATCCTGACCCCCTCCCCACTGCCCCCTTCTCCTCATGGCTACTCCTCCCCCCCCAATCACAGCCCACGAAGTCCTCCAAGCCCTTGTCTCCCCAAGTCCCAACAAGTCCAGCCCTGACAGTCTTGACCCCTGCCTCCTACCCATTTCTGCCCCTGTAATTGCACTTCCTCTCTCCCACATCTTGAATCGCTCACTTCTACTTCTGCACAGTCCCTCAGGCATGGAATATTGCTCAAGTTTTTCCCTTGCACAAAGGTGGGGACACTCTCACTCCAGGTAACTATCGCCCCCATTTCCCTGCTCCCCAGCTTGGCCAAAGTTCAAGAGTCCCTTGTCCTCTCTTGTCTCACCGACTTTCTCAACTCCTCAGATTTTCCTCTCCCCATTCAATCAGGATTTCAGACAAAACACTCTACCACTACCTCATTCCTTCGCATCCCAAACTCCATCCTTACTGGCACAGATCAAAGTAACATAACTGCTGCCATTTTCATTGACCTTGCTAAGGCGTTCGATTCTTTCTTTCACCCTCTCCTTCTGGATAATCTTTCCTCTGCTGGCCTGTCTTCCGCATTAGTAAACTGGCTTCACTCTTATCTATCTGGACATACCCAACAAGTCCTTGTTGTTGGTGCCGCCCAATTCACGCTGGTGTCCTCCAGGACTTTTAGGTCCCATATTATTCTCTATTTTCTTGAATGATCTGCCGTCTGCTTGCTCTGTGATTAACGTACAGATGTATACTGATGACACTGTTCTTTCCACCTCTGGTCAATCTTCCTTTACTGTCCACTCCCAGCTCCAAGCAGATTTTTGCTCGGTACTTCACTGGTTCAGTAAAAAACCTCCTGAAGGTAAATGTAAACAAGACGGTGTCTATGACTTTTGGAACCCCTCAAAAACTTACCTCCCTCTCCTCCCCTCTCACATTCACCACTCTGGATGGCTCTTTACTCGATGTAGTCCCTCACTACAAATACTTAGTACAAATACTTAGGAGTATGGCTCGACTCCTGGCTTGACTATTCTAAGCATACTGGAAACACAGAAGTTGACTTCAGAAAAGGACTGCAAGGCCCATCCAATCTGCCCATTTTTTCTACTTTATGAATGTGCCATAGGCCTGTACTCTGTCAACGGCCTATCTATTCATACTCATCTGTATTGCTCCATTATGCCTATCACATGCCCGTCTGAAGCCCTGCACTGTATTCATATCCACTACTTTCTGAGATAGGTCGTTCCATGCATCCACCACCCTTTCTGTGAAAAAGAACTTCCTCACATTACCCCTTAATCAGCCTCCCTCTTATCTCATGCTGTGTCCTCTTGTCCTGCTATTTTTCTTGTATTGAAACAAGTTAGACTCTTTCACCTTGTTAATGCCCTTAAGATGTTTGAATGTTTTGATCATATCACCTCTCTCCTTCCTTTGCTCTAGGGTATACATATAGAGTTCCATTAATCAGTCCTCATATGTTTTCTGATGCAGTCCCTGCACCATTTTGGTTGCCCTTCTCTGGACTGCCTCCATTTTGTGAATGTCCCTGTGCAGGTGCGGCCTCCAGTACTGCACGCAGTACTCCAGAAGGGGCCTAACCAGTGTCTTGTAAAGAGGGATTATTACCTCCCTCTTAAGACTTGAGATACCCCTACTAATAACACCCCAACATCCTTTTAGCCTTACCTACTGCTTCATTGGTCTGCTTGGAAGATTTCAGGTCATCTGTGATGCAGTGCTCCCAGATCAGTCAAAGCATTTTCCTGTAGCAGACCCTAATATTTCCTGTATTTTCCCTGTAAAACTTGGTTGAAATTCCTGTAGATTTTCCTGTATTCTCAAGCCAATTTAGTTTTGCAATTGGCGTTATTATAGTTGTCAATAAAATCACTACAGCACATGTTCTGGCTGTTTTAAGTGTTTTTATTTATTTTAATAATTAAAACTGACCTATTCTGTCTCAATGGCCATCGACAGGGAGGACAAACACCCGAATTATTTTCCATCCTGACTCCGGTGACTGAAGGAAGTTTTTTTTTAATCTATTAAACTAAAAATCAGACATGATCTCCCTGAATGCACTCTGTCCCAGGCAGACAAAGGTGAATACAGCTTGGGAGAACCAAATAAAATGAGGATCTAGTGCACCAATATTATTTTTTTAGCTACACCACTAACTTGCAGCTGAGGACAACCCACCACAAACATGTATTTCATACTTTGGCACCACTAGTTGGTCATTGTTTCATACCGTATAGCACACAAGAAGAAAAAATTACTCACCTTAGTAATGTTGTTTCTTCTAATGGAGTCTTGCTATATTATAGACATTAGCAGTTTGATCCAGCTCTAGAACTGCCCCGGAGTGAAATGGTTAAAACCATTCCAAAATAGAATTTTGGCACGGGAGCAGCTCTATCTGTGTCATTTCAAACTTGAACTGTCAGATCTTTACGAGCCAAACTCACTAAGGTCTGTGTGGAAGCTGTAACCTACACTAGCCAAATGGCTACCTAAATAATAACAACCATTGATGGTCCCAACACCAAGACTCAAGTCAGGGGACCAGAAATACTAACACCATTCTAATAATATGAAAATGGAACATAAGTATAATAAAACACACACACACACACATACACCCCAAAGTCCCAAAGGGGACAAAATGCTAACAGGACATAAGTAGGTGCCCACACTAAGTTGCCCGCACCCCACCAAGTAGAGGTTCTGAGAGGGGCAGGTTGGGGGGGAGGTCTATAATATAGCAAGACTCCATTAGAAGAAACAACATTACTAAGGTGAGTAATTTTTTCTTCAAACAACATGAAGTCTTGCTATATTATAGATATTAGCAGAATACACAGCAGTACCTCCATGGAGGAGGGGCAGAACCTACTTAGGGAATAGGCTCTGAAGAACAGCTGTGCCAAACCGAGCATCTCTCCTGGCCTGGACATCCAGGGAGTAATGCTTGGTAAAAGTGTGTACCGTTTTCCAAGTAGCAGCCTGGCAAATCTCTAATAAAGGGATATCTCTGGCAGCAGCTAGAGACGCAGCTGTACCCCTGGTAGAATGAGCCCTCAAACCGGGGGGCTCTGCCCACTTTCTGATAACAAAATTGGATACAAGAGACAATCCACCTGGCTATTGATCTCTTAGTGGCAGGTCTGCCTTTCCCAACTTCACCATAGGTAAGGAAAAGTTGGAGGGATTCAACCTGTGACCTTTGGCACGCTTCTATATAATAACCAAGAGCCTCTTAACATCCAGGGTTGTGCAACCTCCTCTCACCCAAGAGGAGTGATCAGTGAAAATACTGGAAAGGAGATAGATTGATTAAGATGGAAATCTGAAACCACCTTAGGCAAAACTTCCTATTAGTCCTAAGGACTACCTTATCCCTGTGGAAAGAAATAAAGTCAGTCTCCACTGACAAGGCTTGCAATTCACTTATCGTCTGGCAGAAGTGATAGTCACTAGAAAAACAGTTTTCCAAGTTAGGTACTTAAGCTCTGCAGAAGACAGAGGTTCAAAGGGGTTGCATTAACTGGGCAATGCAAACATTAAGGTCCCAAGCAGGGCCGGTTCCCAAAGGGAGGATTAATATGGAGTAATCCTTAAAAACTTGAAAAACACAGGATGAGAGGAAAGAGGGGATGACTTTCCTGTTGACACAAAAGCAGACACAGCTGCCAAATGAACTCTCAGGGTAGCTGGTCTGAGACCCAAGGAATTAAGATGTACCATGTAATCTAACAAAATGGGCAATTCAGCAGATTCTGGGGAAATATTTTCCCAGCACACCAAATGGAAAACCTTTTCCATTTAGAACTATAAGTAGCTCTAGTGGAAGGCTTTCGAAGCCTTTAGAATCTCAAGAACACCCTGAGAGGTGTAAATCAGCAAACTCTAACTCCTCAAGAGCCAGGCCTTGAGGTTGAGGGATTTGAGGTCCGATACCAAACCCTTCCCTGGGCACAAGTCAACAGATTGTGATTCCTGGGGAGGCACAGGGGAAGATGGACTGTCAGAGACAGAAGGAGTGGTACCAGGGCTGGCTGGCCCTATCCGGGGCAATCAGAATCACCCTGCAAGGCTGAGATCTGATTTTGACTAGTACTTTGAATAGGAGAGGAAAGGGGGAAAGCATAGAGGAACTTCCTCCCAATCCAGAAGAAGGGCATCCAGGGAACTGAGCCCAGCACTGGAGGCCTGCAACAGAACAGAGGAAGTTTGTGATTGTCTGGGGCTGCAAAAGATCTATCTGAGGTGTGCCCCACCTGGCAAAACTATCCCCAGCACTTGAGGATCCAGGGACCATTCGTGATGGCCCTGGAAATCCTTGCTGAGGGCATCCGCTAGGACATTGTCCTTCCCTGGAAGATGAACTGCTATGAGGGAAGTGTTCAGGAATAGGCCAGAGACCACAACTTCATTGCCTCGGTGCACAAGGCCGAAGACCGAGTGCCCCCTGTTAGTTGATGTACCACATTGTTGTGGTGTTGTCTGTTCTGACTTGTATCATCTTGTCGTGGACAGATGCAGAAAAAGCTTGAAGAGCTAAAAGACAGCTCTGAGTTCCAGCAAATTGATGTGAGCAGAGATTCCTGGGGGACCAAACTCCCTGAGTGGAAAGGTCGCCCATGTGGGCTCCCAAACCAGAAGGGAAGCATCTGTAGTGAGATCAAGTCGTGAGAAGGGAAATGAAGGGGCCCCTCTTAAATTGCTCTGATCCTGCCACCACTGGAGAGCTAGGATCAAGGTTGAGTCACTGGGACCAACTTGAAAGGGGTCTCTTCTCTGAGACCAAAAGGTTCTCAAGTGAAACTGAATGTCTCTCATCTGAAATCTGGCTCCCTGCACAACAGCTGTGGCTGCAGCCATGTGCCCCAGGAGCTGCAGAAAGTGTCTTGCTGGTCAGAGACCTGCAGAGTGAAGGAAGAGGCCAGAGCCACTAAATTCCTTACCCTTTCTGGGGAAGAAAGGCTCTAGCTAGGTTTGTGTCCAATTCTGCCCCTATAAAGGTGAGTACCTGGACTGGTTCCAGAACCGACTTTGGTAGGTTTAGCAGAAAACCCAGGGAGGTGAGAAGCTGCTGGGTGACCTGCAGGTGAGATTTTACCTGTTCTGGGGACTGGCCTACAATGAGCCAGTCGTCTAGATAGGGAAAAACAGCAATCCTCTGCCTCCTTAAGTGGGCCACAGCCACTGCTAGACACTTTGTGAATACCCTTAGAGCAGAGGTAAGGCGAAGGGCATTGCTCTGAACTGGTAATGACCCAGGGGCAGTTCGAATCTGAGGTACTTTGATGGAATCTTCTGATTAGGACATGGAAATAGGCATCCTTGAGGTCCAGGGAGGCTAGCCAGTCCCCTGGCCTTAGGGAAGGTAAAATCATTGCCAGAGTTACCATTTTGAACTTTGGTTTCAAAAGATGCTTGTTCAGTTATCTGAGATCTAAAATGGGCAGCCATTCTCCTGTCTTTTTTGGGGTAGGAAGTATCTGGAATACAGACCCCTGCCCTGATGCAGGGGAGGAACCCTTTCTACTGCTCTGAGAGCTAACAGGGATGAGACCTCTGTTTCCAGAGCGAGGGTCTCTGAAGCACTTGCAGGTAGAAAAAGTCTGCTTCTCAACTTGGGAAACTTTTTGAAGCTGAGAACCAGACCCTGGCTTACTACTTCCAGAACCCACTTGTCTGAGGTTAAAGAAGCCCAATTCTGACTGAAGTAAGCCAGCCTGCCCCCACTGGTACAGGAGAATCGGCCCTGGGCACCCCATCAGGGTGCCTGTTTCGCAGGAGCTTTAGGCTGGGGGGTGGGAGCAGGTCTGCCCACTCCTCGTCTGCCCCTGCCTCTGAAGAAGCCCCTCTGAGCATAGGCAGAGGAGGCCTGAGTCTGGTAGAAAGGCCTGTGAAAAGGCCTACCCCTACCCTGGGGGCATGCCTTTGAGGAGTGGCTTGCAGCTCCTTAGCCTGGGCACTCTTGTAAGTAGTCCTATATTCATCCATCTTCTTCATGTAATTCTCTGTCTGCTCTCCAAACAGAGAATTTCCCAGCACGGGAAAATCCATAGCCTTAGTCTGGGTATCCTGTGACAAACTAGTACACCTGAGCCAGGCCAACCTCACAGCTACAGATGTGGCCATGACCCTAGAGGAAACATCATTAACATCCACAGCAGCATGAAACTGAACCTTAGAGGCTTCAATGCCGTCAGCAGCCACATGTTCTAGTTCACTAGCCAGCTGGCCATGGGCCTGCTTGGCCAATGCATAACAGTATCCCATCTAGATTTCTGATACCTAGCTACATAAGCCATATAATTTGCTTGCCTGAGTCCCAGAGGCTGCCAATACTGTTTTTTGCCATGGCATCAATCTTCCTGGAATCCTTGTCAGGAGGATGTGAAGCCAAGGGAATATTAGCTTTATCACAGGCAGCAGCCTGAACTACACCATGACTGCATTGCTGAGAAAGGAATTCTGTATCAGGGCCTGACAATGTATACCTTCTGTCCATCTTTTATCTACAGGAGGCACAGAATTAGGAGCTTTAAAATTTTAATTGTTTGTTTTCTAAAAGACTTATGTAAAGGAATAGACAATCTCCTAGACTCTGGAATATCCATCATTTCTACAAAATCAGGCTCCTCTTGCTCATCCACAGCCTCTTCTAAAGGAAGCTGGAGGTTTCAACAACTTTTTATAAAACATAAAATGAGATGGGGACTCAGACAGCATAGGGGAGATTCTAAAGGTCTGTCTGGGGAGATGTCGGTTCAATGGGCACACCCAGACCTTCCCAGCCACATTCATACTGTTCATAATCCTCCTCCCCCTCCTCTGGTTCATAAAATTCCTCAATATCATAATCCTGAACCACTGGGACCGGACGAACCGACCTTTTACCAGATAGTGGTGGTTCGGACGGACCCTGAGACAGTGACTGGACAATTTGTATGGCTTTTGCTATCTCTGCAGCAGTTGGAGAAGGAATTTTGGACTCCAGACCTGCTGATTTTCTTGTTTTCTTACTGGAATTGGTTCCTGAGAACCAGCTTTTCTTTTGCCGAGGAAGTCTGGCCTGGTCAGGGCACTCCCTCTAGTTCGGTTGGCACCGAACCGGGCTGGCATCGGGTCAAGCCGGACTTTTTGCCCTCTGTTCCCTGAGCCTGCCCAATCTTTTTCCAGGGTGGCTGCAGGAAATTCTTATACCTGGCAGTCTGATTGGAGGTGGTCAAACCCAGACAATAAACACATGTGGTGTGTGAGTCAGCCTTGGCAAAGACTTCCCCACAAACATCACAGTGTTGAAACCCAGTGGGCCCGGTTTTTCTTTTGGGTTTCTCAGACATAATGCCAGCCTAACCAAAAACTTGCCCTTTTAACGGCAGTGCCAGGCAAGACACCCTTATTGGTTCCTAACCGTGTCACGGGTATTGGAAAAAAACGTAATAAATCCGTTTTTTTTAGAACCGATAAGAACCGGGAACCGCACTCTAAAATAGTAACTTTTAGTTTTAAATGAGTTTTAAACCCACTGATCGGTTTAAAACAGACGATAACTTAAAGTTCACAAGACAAAACCTTCATTTACTACGGTTACCACAGATGAAACTTGAACCGAGCGGTTTTGCGGTTAAAATAAAGCGATTCTCGGTTAAATCAGCGAGAAAACACTCTAAACCGAGAAATGAACCGGCAGAAGGAGAAATCTCCGGGCGACTGTTCACTGAGGCGGAGTAAAGAATCTGACAGTTCAAGTTTGAAATGACACAGATAAAGCTGCTCTCGTGCCAAAATTCTATTTTGGAATGGTTTTAACCATTTCACTCCGGGACAGTTCTAGAGCTGGATCAAACTGCTAATGTCTATAATATAGCAAGACTTCATGTTGTTTGAAGCAAATTGCACAGAAATGACACCAGGGCACATTACAAGTATCACCATAAACCATTGAAAAACAAAGTTTAAAAAGTCATGGCTAGGGACAAGAAATAAGATTTTTCATGCCATTTGATTTTATTCCCAAGGCCTGATATAGTGTTCAGAGTTGTTTTAAGCTCATGTCCTCTGCCAGGCTAACCATTATTGAATTGTGCATTTTGAAAACAAGTTCCTTCACAGATGAAGAAGACTGGTAAAGATATTAAGGACAGCAATAATTTAGCTAGATAATAGCCTCACTTTATTTCCCATGTCCCTGGAGCTTATTTATCAGTAAAGCACAGAAAAATCAGGATGAAGATGCAGCCGGTAACCCAAACCAGTTATTTAATTGTATTTCAATTTAAATTGAAGAGCGTAACCCCCAGAGGCAGATAATTATTTGTATTACCCTTTTTTGCAGATTCTCCGGTGAGAAGGCAACTCAGGGATCGGGCTCCGTTCCAAGATGCTGGCATCTGGGCTCTAAAGCTGACTCAAAATGAAATGGAACCACCAGTCGGGGGTGCCTGCCTGACTTCACTTTTATTTTAAAGATTCAACTGGGCCTCCAGTGAAAAACGCCTCCTTTTGGTCTGCAGTGCTAGTTCGATGATGAAACAGAGCGGAGGGCGGTGGCGGGTCAGGTTGTCTCCTCTCCTCTCTCGACTGGACTCTCTCGATCGGATTCAGCTGGTGAGGTTGCTGGTCTCAGGATGAGATCAGAACCGGAAACACGTTGTGGCAGGCCATGGTGAGCTTAGCTGGGGATGATGCTCGTACTCTCCTCCCTCTCTGGCAGCAAAATCAGGCACAAAGTGAAAAAAGTAAGGAATGGTGCTTAGCTTGGATAGCCAGTTTAAATATTCCTGGGCTAGCCACTGCATCAAAGAATTTGCACAGCCAATCAGAGACCACAGTCAGTGCATGATCAGAGCATGACTGGGTCTCTGAACCAATCAGAAGGCAGGCTTGTGTAAATCTCGTCTGGGACATTCGGCAGCAACTTTTCCCCATGACGGTGCCAATTTCTCCCATAGATTGTTCATAAGTAAAAAATCCTTCCCGTACCCCGGTTTTAGCCCCCAAATCCCGTAAAATACGGGAATCCCCGTAGATCTGGGAGCACTGGCGATGATAATGATGCCCAGGACTCTTTCTTCCTTTGTGACTGCCAGCAACTCGCCTTCCAATCTACAGGTGGCTTCAGGGTTTCTCGTCCCTATTTGCATGATCTTGCATGTCTTTGTGTTAAACCCCATTTGCCACTCTTCCAACCATTCTGCCAGTTTATCCAAATCTCTTCTCATTCTGCTCACCCCATCAGGATCATCTACTATGCTGCAGATCTAGGTGTCATCTGGAAACAGACAACCCTTACCCTCCAGTCCATCTGCAATGTCACTGATTAAGATATTGAAGAGGACTGGCCCCAGGACTGATCCCTCAGGTACCCCACTTGTGACTTGCATCTCTTCTGACTGTATACTGTTTATCATCACTCTCTTTTATCTGTCCGCCAACCAGTTTGCCACCCAGTTGACCAACTTCTGACCCACCCTGAGCCTACCCAGCTTATTAATCAATCTTCTATGTGGAACAGTATCGAAAGCTTTGTTGAAGTCAAGGTAGGTGACATCAGCTGCTCCCCCTTGGTCCACCACTCTGGTTACCCACTCAAAGAAATCTATGAGATTAGTTTGACAGGACCTTCCTGTTGTAAACCCATGCGGTCTTGGATCATGTGCTCCTATGGATTCCAGGTGTTGCACTATCCTTTCCTTAAGGAGTGCCTCCATAATCTTGCCCACTACTGAGGAAAGACTGACTGGTCTATAGTTCCCTGCCTCCTCCCTGCTACCACTCTTGTGGAGCAGGATCACATGAGCCCTTTTCAAGTCTTCTGGGACCTGTCCTGTGCTCAGAGACTCATTAAACCGTTCTGATAATGGCTCTGCTAGTTCCACCCTTAGCTCCTTTAGTACCCTGGCATGTATGCCATCAGGTCCCATTGCCTCGTCCACCTTGAGCTTAGTGAGCTCTTGTAAGACCCTTTCTTTTGTGAAGGAACTACTGCACATTTCCCTCCCCCGTGTCCATGGTACTGAGCTGTGGGCCCTGCTCTACCGTCTCCTCAGTAAATACTGAGCAGGAGTATCTATTTAGGATAGATGCTTTTCCTTGGTCTTCCTCCACACATTCTCCCTTATCCCCTTTGACCTTAGCAATACCCCCTCAGGACTTTCTCCTTTCACTAATGTATTTACAGAAAGTCTTGTCCCCTTCTTTTACTGTTTGTGCTAGTGTTTTCTCAGTTAGGGCCTTTGCCTGCCTTACTGCCTTCCCTGCTTCCCTTAGGGAAGTTTGGTATGCCTCCCTATCTTTATCCCGATGTGTTCCCTTATATTTCCTGAAGGTCAACCTTTTGGCTCTGACATTTTCTGCTACTGTTTTTGAGAACCAAAGTGGTTTCCTCCTTCTTTTGCTCTTGCTTTTTTCTCTAACAGAATGGGATGTTGCTTCAAGAATTGCATCCTTAATGCTTGCCCACTTTGCCTGTACCCCCTCACCTGTATTTCGTCTTGCCAGGGCTAGCTTAACTCTGTTGGCCATCTTATCAAAATCAGATCCTCTGAAGTCCCATAGTTTTGCTTTGGAATGGGATGATTTAGTTCTAGTGGCCAAACTGAACCATATCATGTGATGGTCTCTGGCCCCCAGGTGACCTTCTACCTGGAAATCTGTGATCCTTTCCCCGTTAGTCAGTACTATGTAACCCCAGGCTGGCATGCCGTTTGTATCTGACAGCAATACCAGGTGGGCTGGGTTCAGGGAGGAATAGGTCACTCGGCACATAGGCTAGGTTTGGCTACTCTGCACAGGGGCACCCAAGTAACTCCGAACACAGGAAGCAATAACTGTAATGTCCAATACCAGAAGTGGGTTTCTAAAGTGTGGCTTTTATTCACATCCAAACAGAATAAACAAAGCATAGATGGACCCCCATGGGGCTACACTCCAGGTAATGCAGATTAAAGGAGACCAGAACACATCCTCATCACTTTAGCCCTCAGGCTCTACCACACATTGGGCACACAGCTCGGACTTGTACAATGCTTTGGGTTACACAGCCCGAACTTGAACACTGCTCTGGGTTTTCCCTGGCTTGGCTCCCTTGCCAGCCACTTGGACACCTTCCATACTTCATGGAAACATTTTCTGGTGGCTCCCTAAACTACCTAAAAGCACCTCGGCTCCATCAGGGAATCCTTCCTCTTTAATCCCACGTCTGGGTACTTTCCTCAGGCACTGGCCAAGAGCCTGAGGGAAAGCAAAAGGTATCGCAGAGCAAATCCGTAGAGGTGAATTTGGTTACTACTGATAGGGGGTCTCCCACCTCTCGCTCCCACAATTCATACCTGGCCATTTCTCTGGACTGTAAATACCTCATCCTTTAGCACTTTGCTGTGTAGAGTCTTGCTAAATGTATTTCACATTCAATCTACTTGTCTTGCTTCCCATTTGTGCCGAACTTGAACATACTTAAAAATAAGTGGCATTGTCCATTACTCTAGACCCCCCACTGAGTTCAGCAGTCCCATCCCCACATTCTTTCTTTTCATTTTGTGCTGGCCTTGAACATATTTATAAGTGGCTTTGTCCATTACTCTAGACCCCCCCACTGAGTTAAGCAGTCCAATCCCCACATCTTCCAACTGTGCTTGGCTGTCTTTTCCTGACCCCACAGTAACAGTCCCTTTAGTTTCCTTCTGTTTCAGGTGAAAACACATGGCCCTTTTTCAAAGCGAAGTCACCCTTTGGTTGCAGGTGCCCCACAGGCGTTTCCTCCACAAGGAATCTCTTACAGAGCTTCTGGTGCCTCAGCACAGCTCAGACAGGCAGCTGCTTTCCCTTAGCCAGACCCAGGGGGGTTGCCCCTGGAAAACAGGCAGAGACCTTCCCCCCATCCCCTCAGGGATGGGGCTCTGAACCATTGAGAGCGGTCTCCACCACTTCAATTACCAGTTCCTGTGTTCCTCTTCAGGTGGAAACACACACCTTGAACAAAAGTAGCTCTGCAACAGAGCTTAAAGCTCTGAGAGCCTGCACACACTCTGCTGCACTACAGTCTCTCTCTCAGACTGCACACAGACTGGCTTCAAATTCCCCAACGTTCTACTCTAACCTCCAACTGCAACATTCCAGTGTGGCTTATGCAGCTGTGATAGTTCTAAACTTATGTTATCCCTCAGTCTCAGCTGAGACTGAGAACAGAGTGAGACAGTGTGAAATCCATTTAATTGGAGTTTCAGAAGCTGCCTTCCCTGTCTACCACTAGGTCTTACTGGGATTCTAGTAACCCCGGGTAACAGGGGGGTTACAACTAGACCTAGGATAGCCCTGTCTCTTGTGGGTTGTTCTACCAGTTATTTAAGGCCTCTCCCTGCAGGGAAACCACTATGTGTCTGTATATGGCATGCTGAAGTCTCCCATATCAGAGTTTTGTACATCTTCTAACAGTAATGTGTCCATGTCCACCCCCTGGTTTGGAGGCCTGTAGACAACCCAAGTTCATATGGCTGTCCCATTTCCTGTTTCCAGGGTGACGCATTGTTCTTGTGGCTCATGTTTATTCTGAATTTCTATAGCTTTGATATTTTCATTGACATAAAGCCCCCCTTTTTTTGCACCTCGGTCTCTTCTGAACAGTACACAGCCAGGTACTGACATCTCCCAAGTGTGGTTACTGGTGAACCATGTCTCGCTAATGGCTACTTTGTCCATTTTAGCCTGTGTCATTGTTGCCTGCAGGTCTGGGATCTTGTTTCCCAGACTGTGGGCATTTGTGTATATGATTTTCCATTAGCTAGATTCTGGTTCGCTAGTTGTTGGGCAAGGCCCGGCGTTTCCCGTGTGTCGTATGGGGAGCCGGATCTTTTTCCTTACCTGGTGATGCAAATGAACTACAAACATGCTGAACTCCTGTTTGATCACTGGCTGAGGGGGAAGGGTGTTCTTCCCATTCGATGTATTGAGTGCTGCACCCTCTCCCCTTTTGCTAGTTTAAATATTCTGCAAAGACGTCAAACATCTGCCCCAATGCACTGACTCCCTTCTTAGTCAGATGCAGTCATTCGAATTCAAAGGTCTTTCACTCCCAAAACTGTTGACAGTTACCTACAAATTTGTGTCCTTTTTCCTGGCACCAGCCCTTGGGCTACATGTTTAGCTCCCCTATCTCCTCTTTTCTAACCTTCCATCCATCTGTCCCCTCTCCCAGACGGGCAGGATCTCAGAGAAGGAGATGCTGAACGAAATGGATGACAGTTTGTCTCCCAGCCTAGCCAGGTGTTCTTGGTCTCCACAACTGACCGGCTAGCCAGATCGATAGTCCCTATATGTACCAGTATGTCGATGTTTTCTCCTGCTTCCTGCACAATTTTAGCAATGTGGTCAGTGTCTCTCCATGCTGATGTACCTGGAGACATCTAATCATTACCCCCACCTAGAGGTAGGTATCAGCTCCCTGAATCATGGAGTCTCCTATGATCAGACGTGTTCTGGACTTCCTTTTTGCTTTTTTTGTTTTGGTCCCTGTTTTGGGTGAGTTTTGTTGCGTTAGCTCCTGTGCTGCAGCGTCCTGCTCTGCAGTGTCCTCTGCCCCTTTATTTGATTTCAGAGATAGAGGCAGATACCTGTTTGTAGTTTTTGTATGGTTTGTAGAGGTGATACGTTGTAGAGCACTGAGTGATGGGGCACCCAATTTGCCCCTCCTAATCCCCTGCCAACCTCCCAAACCAACTACGCTCTACGGTTGAGGTGCCTCAGTTGGATGTTGTGGAAATGGCGGGCGGTTCTTACAATATATTTCCTATTGCATATGCGATCTGAGGTGCACAATCTCTGTCCATGCTGCCTGGAGCTGAGCCCTTAGATCTCCAATGGTCCAGCATGTAGGATAGCGTCCTAAATCCTGTATAACTGCCCTTTTAAAAAGTGTCCCGCAGTACCTGCAGTTAATAATATCCATGAGATGAGTTGCTGTATTTATAACCTAGTCTGAGTAATTAGACGGAGGAAAATGAATGCAAAAGTTTGATTTTTTTGTTTGTTTTTGTATAACTTGTTATAACAAGTTAAATTACTTGTGCCCCTGTAAGTGAGGTCACTATGTGGATAGCCCTCTGATACTCCTCTTCCTGCTTTGCTACAGGAAATATCACGACTGTGCTGCCCTTATAAAAGGAGTGTAGCAAGGGGTGGTTGGGGATGGGAGTGAGTGTCTGGGCCCTTCCCCTGCCGAAAAAGAAAAACCACTGATGAAAGAAACAAGGAGGTAAGAGCAGAAACAATCAACCAACAACAAATGCAGTAGCCCTGAAAGCTTAGCCTAATGATACATAAAACTGTAAAACCTGTAAAGTACCACCTGTAATAATTTCATGAAAGATATACACTGCAAAAAACACTTTCCTACAGAGAAAGATAAAGCAGTAACAGAAGATATACCTTGCAAAAAAAAAAATCTGAATCAGAGAAGATTACAGCAGTAATCTGTAAGCACAAAACAGCAACAACCTGTAGGCACACCCTGTAATAATGCAGCAGGAAGTATATCCTGCAACAGCAATTCCAATCAGAGAACAATAAAGCAGTAAAATGTTAGCAACAAACAGTAACAAACCCTTCAAGTTCAAAAGAAAATAATAACAACACAGTAAATCTCCCTAGTTAAAAGAAGCCTTAATCTTTTTCCTTGCTCTGTCCTTACAAGCAAACCTAGAAGAAAAGAGCTCAGGCGAAGCTAGATGCCTTTGCCAGCAAACCTAGGCTTTCATCTCTTCAACACATTCATGCAAAACTAGGCGCTCTGTATGGAAATAAGGATGCCCTCCCCCCTAAGCTCTTGACGTCAGATTCTAACCAGGACCATCCCCTCTTTTGACTACGCCAATGTAGTGTATGGCTCTGCGTCAGCCTCCTCCATAGCCAGGCTTGACACCTATACAATGCTTTCTGCCGCTTTGCTCTAGATGCTCCTCTCCACTCTCACCACTGCTGCTTCTACTCATCCCTCTCCCTGACCTCCCTTAGTCACTGCCATTTACTCCATTCTTCTCTGTTCATCTCTAAATTCTGGCTCAGTTTCTTTCCCTTCTACCTCACTCCTGTCTCCCTCCTCTGTGGCCTCCAACCCTCTTCAGTCTAGGGACACCCATACATTCTCCTTCCCACAGCCCCCCCCTCTAGTTCTGGTTCAGTGGCTTTTGCTCAATGACTGCCCTCACTCTGGAACACCCTCCTCTTCCATATCAGACACTCCACATCTGTCGGTCTCCTGAAACGTGCCATATTCCAGTCATTCATGTTCCTGGACTCCTGTTCCTATAACAGCTGAGCTCTCCCCTGTACACTCACTCTTTGCTCAGCTAAACAGGCTCCTCCTATGCACTCTATCTTCAGCTTACCCCACTCTCTCTATATACTCCCTTTTGGCACTTTCCCTCCTCCTTCCTCATCTTCTTTCTCCTGCATCTTTGAATTTACCACATATTTTACTTATAATCCACATTATGCTTTTGCTTAAATTATTTTAGTATTGTTGATTTATTTATTTATGACTTTGATGACCAGGTAGGTACACTGATCCCAGGGACCATTTTCAGGCACGCCCCGGGCCAAAATATAATGGCACAGGATTAATCAACTTCAAGTACATGGAACTGGAAACCAGGAGTTCTCCTTAGGTAGGGTGGGGGGTGCCCTGTTGAAGCACTGATGTCACACTCTGTGACGCAGTTGGTTATGAGATGGCTGGGTGATGCAATGCCGGACGCCTCCACTGACAGAGAACTCAATTCAAGCAAGAAGAAAAGGAGAATAGCAGCAGGAATTAAACCCCTTTCCCCCAACGGTCCTTTGTATCAGTTCTTCTTTTCTCTCTATTGCTTTCGGGCACTGACTCGGTAGTGATTTAAGGGAAAAGGAAGAAAAAGTGGAGGCTTTTTAGTATAACGGTGTTTTGAGCCTGGGTTTATGTCCCCTCCTTCGGCTATATATTTCCCCCTCAGGACCTCAAAGTAGCATGTTGAAAAAAGCTCATAGTATCAAGGCTGATTCTGCATATATTTCGGAGCAAGAAAAAAGGGAAAGAAAGAAGACGCAAAACATCCCAAACTACCAGAAAAACAAACTTTTCGGGCCATTTGGATTTTGGAACATTTGGAGATCCACCATAAGCTCTTCTTTCACTTGTGGTAAGCCTGGACACTGAGAAGAACACTACAGGTAATATTTTCTTGATATTTTTTCCAAAAGATGCAACTAAAGTTCAAAATGCTTCTAATGGGGAATCGAGCACTGGGCAGATGGCCGAGGAATCTCAAGTAAGTGAATCGAAGAAAGAATTTTGGCCTGCTCAGTGAGTAGAGGGGATTAATGAAGAAGAGACGAGGCCAATAGATCGGGGCAGACACAGATGGAGTCAGTACAAATGCTTACAAAGAAAAATACAAATACTCCCCAATCAATAGCCGAGGGGGATGAAATCATATCTGTAAAGAATGGGGCATGCCTGTGGTGCAGGTCTACCTTCCTAATAATACTAACAACGGTAATAATACTACGACAGAGGCAAAGGCAAATTTGGACAAAATAAAGGAAGAGGTGCTAGAAGCGGTAGCTAATCTTAAGGAAGAGTTACTCAGTGTGCTGGGGGACCTAAAAGGTGCTCTCAATAATGCTACAGGAGAAATTTATCCTGCAGAACAGAAGAACTGGAAACTAGGGTTTCCAATGTGGAAGACTTAACTAGAAAAGTACCACATAATATCCAGCAAATTGAGAAACAAGTATAAGCACTTCAAGCCAAGATTACAGAACAGGAAGATATATCCAGAAGAGTAAATATCAGGTTGTGCAAAATTCCTGCAGGGGTAGAGGGGACAGGCAACCCTGTACCATACGTTGAAAAGATTTTAACAGTGGCATTAGATCAGAAATATCCGGAAGAAAGAATCATGCTAGACAGAGCCCACAGAGCTGGGTCAAGATTTTCTAATTCAGAATATCCAATAACGATTTCATTAAACACATCTTTTTTTACATTAAACCTCTCAAATTTCAAGATTGAGAAGCTATATTACAGAAAGCTCGAGCATCTAAAGGCCCCCAGTTTGAGACGCTTCATTTTAATGCTTATCCCAACTAATCAATGGAAACTTCAGAAAAAAGAAGGCCGTTTAATCCAATAAAGCATACCTTACACAAAAAAAGCATCTGCTTTTCCACGATGTATCCAGCAAAAATTCACTTTGTAATTAATGGACACCTCCAAACTTTTGATATACCTGAGGAAGCGACAGAAGCCTATCAAAGAGCATATGAAAACACATGATTCCCCACTCTACGATCTTTATATTTTAAGGAAGGGGGGAAAAAAAAGAAAAAAGGAGAGATAAGGAAAAGAAAGATAAGGGGCGATTTATATTTTTGATTAAAGTATAATAATGAATCTTAATAGAGCTTCTCTGGGTAAGGTGGTCAGGGCATCACTGGTGTATGGAGATGAACTGGTATTCATCCTGCTGGGTTGGGGGGACGATTTGGCTTCGGGGGAGATGGGCACTACAGATAAACACACATAGGAAGAGTCTCTCACATGTAGATCTAAAAAAAAAAAAATAATAATGGCATTTATAAAAGTGACAAAAATAATTGGATATGGGGATCCAGGAACATTTAAAAAAAAAGTAAATAAAAGCACAGGATATAAAGGGGGAATATAAAATGGCCACCTGGAATGTGAAAGGACTGCAGTTACGGGCTAAAGTTATTAAACTTTTAAATTACCTTGACAGAAAAGATGTGAATATGATATTATTACAAGAAACCCACCTATTAAGAAAAGATACAAGCTGGTATGAAAAGAAATGGGGTACAACTTTTTTTTCGGAGTACACAAATAATTCTCGAGGTGTGTTATTGGCATCCAACAGGAAAAAAAATTATGCCTCAGATTCTTAGACATGTCTCTGATCCTCATGGACGCTATGTTCTTGTACAATTATACGATTAGAAAGTTACGGTAGTGGCTCTGTATGCTCCGAATGAAAATAAGCCACATTTTTTCTGATTTTATTTGGATTTAACCGCCTTTGAAGCCCCATATATTATCGGGGGGGGGGGGGGTTGTCAATCTGGTCTTGCAACAACTGGATAAGACTTTGATGTTAGACAAAATACATAGATGTTCTAGAAACATTATTAGAAGCTTTATGGCAGATTTAGGATTGACAGAACCATGGAGGGAGAAATATGGGGATAGTAGAATTTACTCTTTTTTTTCAGCAATTTATCAATCCTATTCGAAGATAGATTTTTTGGGATATCTTATACCGTATTATATAAATTATATAAATTACTGGATATTCTATACAAGAAAATTACTCACCTTAGTAATTATGTTTCTTCTATTGGAGTCTTGCTGTATTCTGACAAGTGCAGTTAGCCCCAGCCTTTAAACTGCCCCCGGAGAAGAAAGGGTTAATCTTTCTATGCAGAGCATAGAATGCTGAGCTCGAGCTCGGTTGATGTCTCTGTCTGTTTTCCTTTGAAAGTGAACCGTCAGATTCTTACGAGCAACACTCTAATAGCTATTCTATGTGGAAATTGTAAAAAACTTTTAATAGTCAACTGGCAACAAAAATATTTGGATTACCAAAAGAAGACTCAAGTCAGGAAACCCAAAACCCAAACCAAACAGGAATATAATAAAATAAACACCCAAACAAAAGAAGAGGGTGTAAAAGGGGGCACCCCTGAGGTGCAACACTGCACCTGCCCACCCACTTCCCAAAACCAGGTTCTGAGAGGGGAGGCAGGGGAGGGAGGTCAGAATACAGCAAGACTCCAACAGAAGAAACATAATTACTAAGGTGAGTAATTTTTTCTTCAAACAACTTGAAGTCTTGCTGTATTCTGACAAGTGCAGACTACCAAGCAGTACCTCCATGGAGGAGGGACAGAACCTACTTAGGGAATAGGATTTGAAGTACTGCTGTGTCAAACCGAGCATCACTCCTAGCCTGGATATCCAGAGAGTAATGCTTGGTAAAGGTATGGACTGTTTTCCAGGTGGCTGCTTGACAAACTTCTAAGAGAGGGATATCCCTGGCAGCAGCCAGGGAAGCAGCTGTACCTCTTGTAGAGTGACCCCTCAGGCCTGAGGGTGGAATCTTTCCCAGTTTTTCATAGCAGAATTGTATACAAGACACAATCCACCTGGCAATAGTTCTCTTGCTGGCAGGTTTGCCCTTTCACACTTCTCCATAAGTGAGTAACAACTGGAGGGAGTCAAACCTGTGACCCTTGGTACACTCTATGTAGTAACTAAGGGCTCTTTTAACATCTAAACTGTGTAGCTTCCTCTCTCCTGAGGAAGAATGATCAGTGAAGAAAACAGGAAGAGACACAGACTGGTTTAAATGGAAGTCTGAAACCACTTTGGGCAAGAACTTTCTATTGGTTCTAAGGACCACTTTATCCCTGTGAAAGGAGATAAATACAGGTTACTCACCTGTAACAGGAGTTCTAGGAATGGTATATGTTGTTCATCCACACTGTCTGGCAGGTATCCTTGCCACTTTAAATCTTGCCGGAAGGTCTTCAAGCTGGCTCCTCCCACCCACCCGGGTGGTAAAACTCTCGGCTCCGCTCCATGATGCCAGATCTGGCCCGCTGGAAGCTCAGGTTGTGCATCAAGCCGGGAGGTCGAGGAGGTAGGGATGAACAACATATACCATTCCTAGAACTCCTGTTACAGGTGAGTAACCTGTATTTCTAGGGACATGGATATGTTGTTCATCCACACTGTCTGGCAGACTCCTAGCAGTTCTCCGGGAGGAGGGAGGCAAGGCGCACACCCCCTACTTAGGGAATAAAGACTGGTGAACCGAGGCCCCAAAACCAGCATCCCGGTGTGACTCAAGGTCGATGTGGTAATGGGTGATGAAGGTGTGTGCTGACTTCCAGGTAGCAGTCCTGCAGATATCCTGGATAGGGACGTCCCTCGAAGCAGCCACCGATGCAGCAGTATGGCGGGTAGAATGAGCTCTTATCCCTCTGGGAGGCTCCATGCCCGAGCTTATAACAGAGATCTATGCAGGAGTGACCCTACCTGCTTATCGTCCGCTTGGCTGCAGGTCTGCCAGGTGCGGCTTCAGCGTAGGTGACAAACAGCTGGCGAACCTCTCCCCGAATTTCAGCTGTGCACTCCTTATAATAAGCAAGCGCCCTTCTAGGGTCCAAAGTATGGAGCCTGTATTCGGCCTCCGAGGTGTGACTGGGGTAGAACACCGGCAGAGTCAACACCTGGTTAAGGTGAAACTCCGACACCACCTTCGGAAGGAATTTCGGGTTGGGGCGCAGGACAACCTTGTCCCTGTGGAAGACCAGGTAAGGAGACTCGATGCAGAGCGCCTGGAGCTCTCCCATCCTTCTGGCTGACGTGATAGCCACCAAGAAGGCGGTCTTCCACGACAGGTGAGAGAGTTCACACCTGTGCATTGGTTCGAATGGCTTGCCCATGAGCTTTGCCAGTACCAGCAGTAAATCCCACGGAGGTGGAGGTTCTCACACCGGAGGGGAAATGTGATCAAGGCCTTTGGAAAAGTGCCAGACCACCTTCTCCTGCGCCACCGACTGCTCCCAGGCCCGCGCCCGGTAAGCAGAGATGGCTGCCAGGTGCACCCTTAGGGTCGTCGACCTAAGCCCTTGACGAGAAAGGACCATAAATAGTCCAAGATGCTGCCAAGGAACAGGAGGAAGGGTCCAGCCTTGCCTGACACCAAATGGAAAACCTCTTCCATTTGAAGCATAGCATTCCTGGTCGACTCATACAGGACGCCTCAACTACATTGAGGGACCTCGTCTGAAAGACCAAAGGCCTGGAACTCTAGCTCCAGGAACCAGGCCGTCCAGGTGCAGGATTGAAGGTCCGGATGGAACACCTTCCCTGATTGACTGAGAGCAGGTCCGGGCGAGCTGAAGCTGCCTCGGGAGCCTGGAGCTGAGGCTGAGGAGATCTGGTTACCAGAACTGGCGGGGCCAGTCTGGGGCTATCAAAATCACCTGCTTGTCCTCCTTGCTTTGAGAAGCACCTTGTGCATCAAGGAAATGGGGAAAGGCGAGAAGAGGCCCGGGTCCATGGCCTCGAAAGCATCCCCTGCAGCGAGCCCCTGCTGAGGGGGGGGCGGCATGGAACAGCCTCAGCTTCGCTGCTCTCCCTGAGGCAACAGGTCCACCTGAGGTGTGCCCCAAATGGAGAACAGATCTTGTATTACTCCGCAGGAGCCACCACTGTGGGATGCAGCCCTCATCTGGCTCAGGGCATCGGCCAGGGTGTTGGAGCCCGCCATGAGCGCGGTAATAGAGAGACCGCCTGCCGCGCGATGACGAGTGACCAAACGCCGAGAGCTTCCTCGTGCGAAGCATGGAGCGCCCCGCCCTGGCGGTTTAGATAGCATGGTCGTGGTATTGTCCGGCCTGGACTCGGACCACTTGACCCCGAGAAATCTGAGCAGCGGTGAGAGCTAGGCGGACCACTCGGAGCTCCAGCAGGTTGATGTGGCATCGACTCCTGTGGGGACCAGAGGCCGCGGCACTGGTGTTCCCCAGATGGGCACCCCAACCCATCAGAGAGGCATCGGTCGATAGAGACCGGCCGGCTCGGGCGGACAAACGGATGCCCTCCGCAGATGAACTGAACGGTCCACCACCAGAGAGCTGCTCCACATCCCTCTGGGTCACCGCCACTAGCTGGTCCAATGGATCGAAGCGCAGAGCACTGGCTGGCCAGTCCCCACTGAAGAGGGCGATGTGCCAGCGTGCTCCAACGGACCATGCTGGTACAGGCCGCCATGGAGACCCAGGAGGCGAGGGAAGTCCCGGTAGGGCGATTGCTCAACCAGAAATGATTGGGCAAAGGAAGAACCTCGGCCCTGTCCGGCGAGCCGCGTGCTCTGCTCAAGAGAGTCGAGCTTTGCCCCGATGAAAGAATCACCTGCTTTGGCTCGGAGTCCGACTTGGCCTCGCTGATGAGGAGGCCGACCTGAGAGCAAACCTGGAGGGCCAGATCTCTGACCGCCCACCTCTTGTCTCGGAGGGGCTGCTATCAGCCAATCGCCCAGGTAGGGCACCCGACCCTCGGCGCCGCAGGGAAGGCTGTCACCACTGCATTTGGTGAAGACCCTGGGAGCTGGAGACAGGTCAAGGGCATGGCTCGAACTGAAAGGGATCCTCCGGCCAGTGCGGAGGAATCTCCGGGATGATGGACAGATGGGGACGGAAAGAACGCTGGCCCTGCAGGTCCAGAGAGCAGAACCACACGCCGGGTTCCAGGGATGGTATTATCTGAGCCAGAGTGACCATCCTGAAGGTTCGAGAGACCTTAGGGACTTGTTTAGGGTCGCAGTAGGTCAGAATGGGGTGCCAGCCCCGCCCCGCCTGAACCAGGGCTACCTGACACAAACCCCAGGTCTAGAGGTCCGCCACCTCCTGATCACCTCCTTCTGGAGGAGGAGAGCGACAATCGGCTCGCGAACAGCAGTGAGGCTGCGGACCCCGAGGCCCCCGAGGTGCGCATGGTTTGGAGGGCGGGCCTGCTCAATTCCAGAGGCAGGCCTTTTTCCCACCACCTTCAACACCCACCTGTCCATGGTACACCCACCAGGTGGAAAGGAAGTGCCGGAGCCGTCTCCACGGGGAACCGTGAGGTGACGGGTTGGGGGCGACACCCCCAGCCCGTCACTGGGCAGGCTTGGAGAGGGGCGCCGAGGGACCCTCCTGGGCCTTTACCTCCCTGCTTCCGTTGAGGAAGCCCCGGCTTGGGTTTGGGATGCCAAGCCCGAGCCTGCTGGCCCTGACGCTGCTGGGCCGGACGTGCGGGCGGAAGGACGAAGGGCTTAGGCTGTGGTTTGTGGCCTCGTCCTTCTGAGCGATGAGACCGAGTCCAAGGTAGCACTGACTCTCGATCCCTGCAGGTGACCTTCCACCCAGGGCCGAGAGGTCGGTTCCTCAAGAAGGGACATCCGCCAACTTATGCTGGGTATCCAAGTGAAGGTGGATATCCTCAGCCAAGCCCGACGACAAGATAGCCACTGCGGTCGCCACAGACCTGGCACATGAGTCCCCAATGTCCAAAGCAGTCTGAAGCTGCTGTTTGGCCACTGCCCCTGCCCTGGTCCCGCACTCTGCCTAACCGTGGGTCTGCAGATCCGGGAAGATGAGGGACGACCTGCTCAGGAGCCCAACAGGGCATGAGAGAACAAAGCCATGAGGACGGCCGAACTGGCCTGGCTAAGGCCGAGGGAGGACGCAGCGAGACTTTTCACCAGTATAGTCCAATTTCTGGACCCTTGTCGAGGTTTGTCCATCCCTAGCGCTCTTCGCACGCCGGAAAACGCTGTCGGTAACTAACCCTCGGCCGAGGGGTGTTCAAAACCGGACAAGGAAGGTAGGGGCTCGGGACACTTCCTGGCCATCCTGGCCGAAGGCGAGGGCGAGCCAGGCCGCCAGAGCCTCGAAGGCCGGGCCCACTATGGCCTCGGTCACCGGAAAGGCCTCCAGAGGGAGAATCCTCGGTCCAGAATCTCTGTGAGGGGATACCTGGCTCATGAACGGGTTCGAGCCATCCCGTGGACCCGAGATGAGCCGGGCAATCCCAGGAAGGACGGCGCTATCGCCCACCGACTGTCCTCCTGAGGACCCAAGTCCATTCGCTGGAGAAAAGGGAGGAATCGCCTCGACTCGGAAGAGTCTCAAAGAGCTGCCTCAGGCCTGAGCCACCTCCACCCGCCGAGGTCGATCGGGAGTGAGGGTGACAGACAGCCCATGGGCAGTCCCTGAGCCGACCGAGAATTCTTGGTCGGAGCCCCAACCAACGGCTGTGGAGGAGGAGGTTCCACCGAATCGTGGGCAGCTGGTTTTGGCGAACAACCGGCCTGGGGAACAGGCCCTCGGATGAAACGAGGGGTTGTTTCGCCGCTCCGTGACAGCCACTTAATGGCGGGAAAGGCGGCGCGCGGCTTACTTCCCGGTCAGGAGTTGTTGCCACATGAGGTCTCCTTTATATCGTCGACGCAACTTGCGCTAGCTTCCCTCATCCGAGGAGGAGGAAGAGGACGGCAGCGCGCCACTTGGCCGCAGTGCCGGGACCGCCTATGACGTGGGATCGGCTGGACCAAGAAGTCCGAGACCGAGAAACCTCGCTTTCCCGAGGACGGACAGCGGGAGGTGTCGGGGAACCGCACTCTCGCTTCGAGGGTTCAACCAAGGCTCTGGAACCGGAGGCACAGACAAGCCAACGGGTCTCAACTCCCACCGGGGAACGAGGAGAGGGATTCTCGGCTTCTCCTGCCGACACTCCGTCCAACGGTCGAGAAAAAATCTCGACAGCGTCGATGGGAAGTCTCGGTCAACTGGCCTGCGGGACACCATGAGACCAGTGGCCGAGCCGAGCGGTTGATCGAAGTCGACGGTCGACAACTCGGGAGAGGGATCTTTCCACCCCAAGAGCGCCGACGGTGGGATTTACCTTGTTTTTGGACCGGAAACGTCCAGCAGAAGTTGGTCCTCACCTTTAGTAGAGAGGTCAAACAATGCTCCTTAAAAGAAGCTGAATAAGAGGCACCGAGAGAGAGCCGGACAAATGCCGCAGCCGAGGTAGAAGCGGCCCACACCGCCTCCTCTTCGAGGGCGATCATCTGCTCGAGCTGAACCGCCGAGCCCGCCGCCGCGGAAACCGCCGACCGGGCCTCTTTTGACTTCACCGGAGGAAAACGCTTCTCGGGACGCCCCAGTTGTAAACGGGTAGCATGGTCTTCGAGGACGAGGCCAAAAAGAAGAGCACAGGGTCGCGGGGCTCTGCGGGTCGGGCTCCAGGCCCAGGACAGTAGACGACGTGGAGCGGATCCGTCTCGAGACATCTTCTGTCCGCAAGGGCATCTCCGAAACCGGAGCCGACGGTCCATCGCAGCTGCTGAGGAGAGAAGACTGAAGTCTTTTACAAAAAACTTTAATTTCAAAATTCAAGAATTAGGAACCAGTCTTATACGCAGAGCGTTAAGGGAGGGAACCTGAGTTTCAAGCGTAAGGAAGATCTGGCGCTATGGGCGAGCCGAGAGTTTTACCACCGGTGGGTGGGAGAAGCCAGCTTGAAGACCTTCTGGCAAGATTTAAAGCGGCAAGGATACCTGCCAGACAGTGTGGATGAACAACATATCCACGTCCCTAGAAAATCAGGTTCCACTGACAGGGCTTGCAATCCACTGATATGCCTGGCAGTGGTAATGGCTACAAAGAACACAGTTTTCGAAGTCAAGTACTTAAGCTCTGCTGAGGACATAGGCTCCGGAGGTGAAAGAGTTAACTTTCCATGCCAGGCATGGAACGCTGAGCTCGAGCTCGGTTGAAACTCTGTCTGTTGTTCTTCAAACTCAAACCGTCAGATCTTTACAAGCTAAACTCACTGAGGTCCTGTGTGGAAGCTGTAAACCTACACTAGCCAACTGGCTACTAAACATAAGAACACATTTTTTGGTCCCAAAACAAAGACTCGTCAGGAGACCCAAAAAATCAAAAACACAACACCAAGTCACCCCAAGAAAGGAGGGGTGAAAAACAACAAGGTGGGCACCTACTAAGTGCCAACACTGCACTGTCCACCCACATCCCAAAAACAGAGGTTCTGAGAGGGGCAGGCAGGGGGGCAGGTCATAATATAGCAAGACTCCATTGGAAGAAACAACATTACTAAGGTGAGTAATTTTTTCTTCGAACAACATGAAGTCTTGCTATATTATGACATATGCAGACTCAAAGCAGTACCTCCATGGAGGAGGGACAGAACCTACTTAGGAAATAGGCTCTGAAGCACAGCTGTGTAAACCGAGCATCACTCCTAGCCTGGATGTCCAGGGAGTAATGCTTGGTAAAAGTGTGAACTGTTTTCCAGGTAGCTGCTTGACATATCTCTAGAATAGGGATGTCCTGGCAGCAGCCAGGAAGCAGCTGTACCCTGGTAGAGTGAGCCTCGGGCCTGAGGAGGAACCTTACCCAGTTTCTCATAGCAAAATTGGATACAAGAGACAATCCACCTGGCAATGGATCTTTAGTGGCAGGTTCCCTTACCAACCTCACCATAAGTGAGGAACAGTTGAGGGAGTCAACCCAGGATCCTTGGGTACGCTTCTATGTAGTAACTAAGGGCTCTTCACATCTAAGCTGTGCAGCCTCCTCTCGCCAGAGGAGGAATGGTCAGTGAAATACACTGGAAGAGACATAGATTGATTAAGGTGGAAATCTGAAACCACCTTAGGCAAGAACTTCCTGTTAGTCCTGAGGACCACCTTATCTCTGTGAAAGTAGATAAAATCAGGCTCCACTGACAAAGCCTGTAACTCACTTATGCATCTGGCAGAAGTGATGGCTACCAGAAACAGTTTTCCAAGTCAAGTACTTAAGCTCTGCTCAAGACAAAGGCTCAAAGGGGGGTTGCATAAGCTGAGCAATGCAAATATTAAGATCCCAGGCGGGGGCAGGGTCCCTGAATGGAGGGTTGGTGTGAAGCAATCCCTTGAAAAACTTGGAGAATACAGGGTGAGCAGAAAGAGGGGAAGGCTTACCTGCTGAAATAAAAGCAGACACAGCTGCCAGATGCACTTTCAGGGTAGCTGGCCTCAGCCCCAAGGTATTTAAGTGGACCATATAATCCAGGACTGTTGGCAAATCAGCAGATTCTGGTGAAATATGCTTCCCAGAGCACCATATGGAAAACCTTTTCCAATTGGAATTATAAGTAGCCCTGGTGGAAGGTTTTCTAGAAGCCTTCAGGATATCCATTACACCTTGGAAGAGGTGTAACTCAGCAGACTCTAACTCTTCAAGAGCCAGGCCTTGAGATTGAGAGATTTGAGGTTCGGGTACCAAACCCTCCCCTGAGTACAGGCTAACAGGTTGTAATTCCTGGGAAGACACAAGGGAAGATGGACTGCTAAGGACAGTAGGAGTGGATACCAGGGCTGTCTGGCCCAGTCTGGAGCAATCAGGATCATCTTGCAGGGTTGAGATCTGATTTTGACTACCACTTTGAACAGGAGAGGGAAGGGAGGAAAAGCATAGAGAAACTTCCCTTCCCAATTGAGAACTAAGGCATCCAGAGGGACTGAGCCCAACACTGGGGCCTGCAGCAAAAAAGGGGAAGTTGGTGATTGTCTGGGGCTGCAAAAAGATCTATCTGCGGGGTGCCCCAACTGGCAAATATCACCTCCAAGACCAGGGGGTCCAGTGACCATTCGTGATGGCTCTGGGAAATCCTGCTGAGAGCATCTGCCAGGACATTGTCCTTGCCTGGGAGGTGAACTGCCGTAAGGGAGGTGTCCAGGGAGTAAGCCAGAGACCACAACTTCATTGCTTGGGTGCACAAGGCCGTAAACCGAGTGCCCCCTTGCTTGTTGATGTTCCACATTGTGGTGGTGTTGTCTGTTCTGACCTGTACAACTTTGTTCTGAACAGATTTGGAAAAAGCTTGAAGTGCTAGAAAAACTGCTCTGAGTTCCAACAGACTGATGTGGAGCAGAGATTCCTGAGGAGACCACAACCCCTGGGTAGTGAGGTCGCCCATGTGAGCTCCCCACCCCAAGAGGGATGCAGCTGTAGTAAGGATTAAGGAGTGAGACTGAGTGACAAAAGGAACCTCTTGTCTCAGATTGCTCTGATCCTGCCACCACTGTAGGGCCTGGATCAGGGTTCGAGTCACTGGGATCAATTTGGTTAGAGGGTCTTTCCTTTGAGACCAAAAGGCTCTCAAACAGAACTGAATGTCCCTCATCTGAAATCTTGCTCCCTGCACTACTGCTGTAGAAGCAGCCATGTGCCCCAGGAGCTGTAGAAAATGCCTTGCTGGTCGAGACACCTGCAGGGTGAATGAGGAGGCCAGAGAGACCAGGGTCCTTGCCCTGTCCAAAGGAAGGAAGGCTCTGGCTTTCTCTGTGTTCAGCTCTGCGCCTATGAAGGTGAGGAGCTGGACAGGCTCTAGAACTGACTTTGAAAGATTCAGAAGGAAACCTAGAGAGGTGAGCAGTTGCTGAGTTATCTGTAGGTGTAACCTGACTTGGTCTGGGGATTCGCCTACTATGAGCCAGTCGTCCAGGTAAGGGAAGATGGCAATTTTCTGCCTTCTTAGAGAAGCAACTGCTACTTCCAGGCATTTTGTGAATACCCTTGGAGCAGAGGTGAGGCCAAAGGGCATTGCTCTGAACTGGTAATGGCCTGAGGGCAGTACGAACCTGAGGTACTTTCGATGGGAGCTTGATGAGAATATGGAAATAGGCATCTTGAGGTCCAGGGACGCTAGCCAGTCCCCTGGCCTTAGAGAGATAGAATAATTCCCAGAGTCACCATTTTGAATTTTGGTTTAAAAGGTGCTTGTTTAAGTATCTGAGATCCAGGATGGGCCGCCAATCTCGTCTTTTTTGGGGTAAGGAAGTACCTGGAGCACAATCCTTTGCCCTGGTGTGGGCTGGAACCCTTTCCACAGCTCTGAGAGCCAGGAGAGAAGAGACCTCTGCCTCTAGGGCAAGTGCCTCTGGTGGATTTGCAGGTGGAAAGGATCTGGTTCTCATCTTTGGAAACTTTTTGAAGCTGAGAACCAGTCCCTGGCTTACTACTTCCAGGACCCATTTGTCTGATGTCAGAGACTCCCAGTCCTGGACAAAGTAAGCCAGCCTGCCCCCTACAGGTAGCTGAGAATCGGCCCTGGCAACCCCATCAGGGTGCCTGCTTGGCAGGGGCTTTGGGCTGAGGGGTGGAAGCAGGCCTGCTTGTAGCCCGTCTGCCTCTCCCTCTAAAGAACCCCCTCTGGGCATAAGCAGAAGAAGAGGCCTGGGCTTGGTAAAAAGGCCTATGAAAAGGCCTGCCCCTGCCCCTGGAAGCTGCCTTTGAGGAGTGGACTGCCTTTCCTTGGCCTGTGCACTCCTATAGGTGGTCCTATACTCATCCATTTTCTTCATGTAATTCTCTGTCTGCTCCCCAAACAGTGAATTACCCACAACAGGAAAATCCATGGCCTTAGTCTGGGTATCCTGTGACAGGCTAGTACATCTGAGCCAAGCCATTCTGCGAAGTGCCACAGATGTAGCCATGACTCTTGAGGACACATCATTTGAGTCCAGTGCAGCATGGAATTGCACCTTGGATGCCTCAATACCATCAGCAGCCACCTGCTCCAGCTCCTTGGCAAGCTGGCCAGGGACCTGTTTTGTTAGAGCCATAACAGTATCCCATCTGGATTTCTGATATCTAGCAACATAAGCCATATAATTTGCCTGTCTGAGTCCCAAGGATGCTGCCATGTACTGTTTCTTTGCCATGGCATCAATCCTCCTGGAGTCCTTGTCCGGGGTGTGAAGCCAAGGGAATATTTGCCTTGTCACAGGCTGCAGCCTGCACTACCCCAACATGGCTGCATTGTTGTGTAAGGAACTCCGTATCAGAGCCTGACAATGTGTACCTCTTGTCCATTCTCTTATCCACAGGAGGTATAGTGTGAGGAGTTTTTAGAATTTTAAATGTCTGTTTCCAAAAAGATTTATGCAAGGGAATAGACAGTCTCCTAGACTCTGGGATATCCATCATTTCCACATAGTCAGGCTCCTCTTGATCATCCACAGCTTCCTCCATAGGGAGCTGGAGGGTTTCAGCCACTTTTTTATAAAACATAAAATGAGAAGGGGACTCAGAAAGCCTAGGAGGAGACACTCCTGAAGGTCTGTCTGGGGAGATGTCCGGGTCAATGGGCACATCCAGACTTTCAAATCCACATTCACTCTCCTCATACTCCTCTTCCCCCTCCTCCGGTTCATAATATTCCTCTAAATCATACTCTTGAACCGGTGGAACCGGCCGAACCGAGCGCTTACCTGATGGTGCCGGTTCGGTCGGAACCGGGGAAAGCGACTGGACAATTTTAATCGCTTTGGCTATTTCTTCAGCGGTTGGAGAGGAAAGTTTTGGCTCCACACCAGCTGATTTCCTAGTCCTTTTTGCTGGAACTGACTCCTCAGAGTCAGTTCTCCTTTTGCCCGAGGAAGTCTCGCCCTGGTCAGAGGGCACTCCCTCTGGTTCGGTTGGAACCGAACCGGCTGGCCATCCGGTTGAGCCGACTTTTTGGCCTCCCTTTCCTGAGCCTACCAACTCTCTTTTCCAGGGTAGCTGCAGGAAAATTTTTACAAATCTGGCAGTCTGCATTGAGGTGGTCAAACCCCAGACAATAAACACAGGTGGTGTGGGGGTCAGCCTTGGCAAAGACTTCCCCACACACACTGCAGTGTTGAAACCCAGTGGGCCGGTTTTTCTTTGGGTTTCTCAGACATAGTGCCAGTCCTAACCAAACTTACCCGTTTATGGCAATCAGCCGAGTAGAGCCCTCTTATCAGTTCCCAACCGTGTCGCGGTCGTGGAAAAAATGTAATAAAAATCTGTTTTTTAGAACCATAAGAACCGTAAGCACACTTCTAAATCACAGATTAAGATATTTTAAACAACCTGATCGGTTCAAATCGAACCGATAAACCGCTTACAAGTTCCACACAGAAGAGAATTAATGTAAACCTATCTAGTACTCACAAATACCACAGACAGAGCTTGAACCGACCGGTTGCGGTTTAAATTCAGTCGAAACCGAGAAAAACAATGCTTTAACCAACAAAATGAACCGAGCAGAAGGAGAAATCTCCGGAGCGACTGTTCAATGAGGCTGAGTAAAGAATCTGACTGTTTGAGTTTGAAGAACAACAGACAGAGTTTCAACCGAGCTCGAGCTCAGCGTTCCATGCCTGGCATGGAAAGTTAACTCTTTCACCTCCGGAGCAGTTCGAAGGTTGGGACTCACTGCATATGTCATAATATAGCAAGACTTCATGTTGTTTGAAAATCCAGAACCGTAGGCAATTCAGCAGTATCTGGGGAAATATGCTTTTTATAACACCAAATGCTGAAACTCTTCCATTTGGAGTTATAAGTCTTTCTGGTGGAAAGCTTTTGAGAAGCTTTGAGAATATCCAGAACCCCCTGAGAAAGATGCAGATCTGCAAACTCTAACTCTTCAAGAGCCATGCCTTGAGACTGAGAGACTGAAGATTGGGGTATCAAATCCTCCCCTGAGAGGATGTTAATAGGTTGTAATTCCTGGGAAGACATAGGGGAAGATAGACTGCTAGGGACAACAACAGGGGGTACCAAGGCTGTCTGGCCCAATCTGGAGCAATCAGAATCACTCTGCAAGGTTGAGACCTTATTTTGATTAAACTTTGAACAGGAGTGGGAAGGGAGGGAAGGCATACAGAAATTTCCCTTCCCAATTCAGAATCAGAGCATCCAGGGGGACTGAGCCCAAGACTGGGGGTCTGCAGCAAAAGAGAGGAAGTTGGTGATTGTCTGGGGCTGCAAAGAGATCTATCTCTGGAGTGCCCCACCTGGAAAAAATCACTTTCAACACCTGAGGGTCCAGGGACCATTCGTGATGGCCCTGAGAGATCCTGCTCAGTGCATCTGCTAGCACATTGTCCTTCCCTGGAAGGTGCACTGCTACCAGAGAGGTTTGCAGGGAATAAGCCAGGGACCACAATTTCAAGGCTTCTGTGCACAAGGCCGTGGACCGAGTGCCTCCCTGCTTGTTGATGTACCACATGGTGGTGGTGGTGTCCGTTCTGACCTCAACCACCTTGTTCTGCACTGACTGAGAGAAAGCTTTCAGGGCCAGAAAAACTGCCCTGACTTCTAGGAGATTGAAATGGAGAAGGGATTGCTGGGGGGACCACAGTCCCTGGGCAGTGGGGGTCCCCAAATGGGCTCCCCAGCCCAGAAGAGAAGCATCCGTAGTAAGGACCACCGAATAAGGCTGAGTGGCAAAAGGGACCCCTTGTCTTAAATTGTCCTGATCCCGCCACCATTGAAGGGCTTGGATCAAGGTCAGAGTCACTGGGATGAGTTTGGTAAGGGAATCCTTCCTCTGAGACCCAAAAACTCTTAAATGGAACTGAATATCCCTCATCTGGAATCTTGCCCTTTGGACCACTGCTGTTGAAGCTGCCATGTGGCACAAGAGCTGGAGGAAATGCCCTGCTGGTCGAGATACTGGAAGGCTGAAGGAAGAGGCTAGTTCTATAAGAACCCTTGCCCTTTCCAGGGGAAGAAAGGCCCTTGCTCTGACTTTGTCCAGTTTTGCCCCTATAAAGGTAAGAAGCTGGACCGGTTCGAGAACTGACTTAGGAAGGCTGAGAAGAAATCTTAGAGAAGTGAGCTCTTGCTGGGTCACTTGCAGGTGAGATTTGACTTGGGTTGGAGACTGGCCCACTATTAGCCAATCGTCCAGATATGGAAAAATGGAGATCTTTTGCATTCTTAGAAAGGCAACTACTACTGCCAGGCACTTTGTAAAAACCCTTGGGGCTGAGGTTAGGCCAAAGGGCATTGCTCTGAACTGATAGTGGCCAGAGGGCAAATTGAACCTTCTGTACTTTCTGTGGGAGCACCTGATGGGAATGTGAAAGTAGGCATCTTTGAGGTCCAGGGAGGCTAGCCAGTCCCCTGGCCTTAGAGAGGGAAGGATTATTCCCAGAGTTACCATCTTGAACTTTGGTTTTAAAAGATGTTTCTTTAGATATCTTAGGTCTAGGATGGGTCGCCACTCCCCTGTCTTTTTTGGGGTCAGGAAGTACCTGGAGTACAGCCCTTTGCCCCATTGTAGGGTAGGAACTCTCTCTATGGCTCTTAAGGCCAGAAGAGATGAAACCTCTGCCTCTAGAGCAAGGGTTTCCGAGAGATTTGCAGGTGGAAAAGATCTGGCTCTCATCTTTGGACATTTTCTGAAGCTGAGAACCAGTCCCTGGCTTACCACTTCCAGGACCCACTTGTCTGATGTAATAGACATCCACTCCTGGACAAAGTAAGTCAGCCTGCCCCCTACTGGAATAGGAGAGTCAACCCGGGCAGGCCCATCAGGGTGTCTGCTTGGCAGGGGCCTTAGGCTGAGGAGTGGATGCAGCCCTGCTCATCTCCCTTCTGCCTCTCCCTCTGAAGAACCCCGTCTGTGAAAAGGAAGAAAAGGCCTGTGCTTGGTAAAAAGGCCTTTGAAAAGGCCTGTCCCTGCCTCTTGACTGCTGCCTTTGAGGAGTTGCCTGCCTCTCCTTGGCCTGAGCACTCCTGTAGGTGGTCCTGTACTCACCCATTTTCTTCATGTAATTCTTTGTCTGCTCCCCAAACAGAGAATTACCCACTACAGGAAAATCCATGGCCTTAGCCTGGGTATCCTTCGAGAGGCTAGTACATCTCAGCCAAGCCATTCTACAAAGAGCCACAGATGTAGCCATGACTCTTGATGACACATAGAAACATAGAATTTGATGGCAGATAAGGACCGCTTGGCCCACCCAGTCTGCCCATTTCCCTACCTACTGGATAAGCTGCAGATCCTAGTTAACCAGCAGCCTACTTCTTCTTACCCCCACCCCCCAGAATTGCCTTATGACTGTCCCATGCATGCTTGAATTCCACCACTAATTTTGACTCCACAACCTCCTCCGGAAGGCCGTTCCATGCATCCACAACCCTCTCTGTGAAAAAATACTTCCTTAAATTACCTCTGAGCAGCCCCCAATCTTCAAATTGTGCCTCTTGTTCTTGCACACCTCTTTTTTGAAAGATGCTACCCTCTTGGACTTTGTTGATTCCCTTGAGGTACTTGAAAGTTTCTATCATGTCCCCCCTCTCCTCCTTTCCTCAAGGCTATACATATTAAGCTCCTTAAGTCTCTCTTCATATGTCTTCCGGTGCAGACCCTGCACCATTTTAGTTGCCCTCTCTGGACAGCTTCCATCCTGTCTATGTCTTTGTGGAGATTGGGTCTCCAGAACTGCACACAGTACTCAGATGGGGTCTCACCAGCTGTCTGTACAGAGGGATAATAACTTCCTGTTTTCTACTGGTGATGCCTCTCCCTAAGCATCCCAGTATCCCCCCAGCCCTCCTTGCTGCCCTCTCACATTGCTTGCCCACCTTTAGGTCATCTGATATGACTACCCCCAGGTCCCTTTCCATTTTTGTTGTTGTTAGTATCTCACCCCATTGTGTACTCTTCCCCTGGGTTTTTGTTTCCCAGGTGCATTACCTTGCACTTCTTAGCATTGAATCTAAGCTGCCATACATTTGACCATTCCTCTAACCTTGCCAAGTCCCTTATCATCCTTTCCACCCCACCCTGTGCATCAACTCTGTTGCAGATCTTAGTGTCATCTGCAAAGAGACATACTTTCCTTCCAGTCCTCTGCAATGTAGCTATAAAGACATTGAAGAGGACCAGTCCTAATACTGAACCCCGGTACCCCACTAGTAACCCTCCTTTCTTCTGAGTGGACTCCATTTACTATTACTCTCTGTGTCCTATTCTCCAGCCAATTCTTTACCCAGGCTGTCATCTTGGGACCCACTCCCAGGCTGGCTAACTTGTATATTAATCTTTTGTGTGGGACTGTGTCAAATGCCTTGCTAAAGTCTAGGTAGGCCATGTCCACAGCCCCTCCCTGATCTACTACTTTGGTCACCCAGTCAAAGAAATCTATCAGATTTGTCTCACACATCATTAGAGTCCACAGCAGCATGAAACTGAACTTCAGATGCCTCAATCCCATCTGCAGCCACTGCCTCCAGCTCCTTGGCTAGCTGGGGGGAGGCCTGTTTAGCCAGTGCCAGTACAGTGGCCCACCTGGACTTCTGGTACCTAGCTGTATAGGCCATATAATTCGCCTGTCTGAGTCCCAAGGAAGATGCCATGTACAGCTTTTTTGCCATGGCATCAATCTTCCTAGAGTCTTTGTCTGGGGGGTGTGAAGCCAAGGGAATGCTTGCCTTATCACAGGCAGCAGCCTGCACAACCCCAACAAGGCTGCATTGCTGATATAAAAACTCAGTTTCTGAGCCTGAGAGTGTACACCTCTTGTCCATTCTTCTGTTCACAGGAGGTATAGAATTGGGAGACTTCAGAATTTTTTGTGTCCGTTTCCAAAATGATTTGTGGAGGGGAATAGACAGTCTACTGGACTCTGGGATGGCCATCATTTCTACAAAATCAGGCTCCTCCTGATCCTCCATTGCCTCTTCCATAGGAAGCTTGAGGGTCTCAGTCACCTTTCTGAATAACATAAAGTGGGAAGGGGACTCAGAAAGCCTAGGAGGGGATACACCTGAAGGTCTGTCTGGGGCGATGTCTGGTTCCACAGACACTTCTAGACTTTCACCATTCACCATCATCATCTTCAAACTCCCCTTCCTCCTCAAACTCCGGTTCATAAAATTCTTCCAAAGTATAGTTGTGAAACGGGGGAACCGACCAAACTGAGCCCCTGCTAAAAGGTGCCGGATCGGTTGGAACCGGGCGAAGCGATTCCACAATCCGAATCGCTCTGGCAATTTCTTCGGCGGTTGGAACATGGACTTCTGGATCTGAACCGGATGATTTTTCTTTGCGCTTTCTTTTAGTCAGAACCGACCCCTCGGGATCGGCTCTCCTTTTGCCCGAAGAAGTATCGCCCTGGTCGGAGGGCACTCCTTCTGGTTCGCTCGGAACCAAACCAGGCTGGCCATTCGGGTCAGCGGACTTCTTGGCCTCCTTTTCCCTCAGTCTACCTAATCTCTTTTCAAGTGTAGATTTGGGAAGATGTTTGCAAATTTGGCAGTCTGAATCGAGGTGTTCAAACCCCAGACAATAAACACAGGTTGTGTGGGGATCGGCCTTGGCAAAGAACTCCCCACACTCACTGCAGTGCTGAAACCCAGTGGGCCTGTTTTTTTCTTGGGTTTCTCGGACATAGGCCAACCTAACCAAACGTATTCCTTTTTGGCAAACATAGGCAGACTCTTTATTCCTAAATCATGTCATTGGTCTTGGAAAAAACATTTAAAACATGTTTTTTTTAGAACCGATAAGGACCAGTAACCACACACTAAAGTTAACTCAAGAATTAAGCAAAAATGATCGGTTCACACTTTTTACAAGTTCCACACAGAAAACACAGTACAAAACCTATCTAGTACTCACGGTACCACAGACAGAGACTGAGCCGACTATGCGGGAAACTTTTTCGGTTAAAAACCGCCGAAAAAACGACACTTCAACCGACTTTTGAACCGAGCTGCAGGAGAAATCTCCGGAGCGACTGTTCCGTGAGGCGGAGCAAAAAATCTGACGGTTAGCTTTTAAAGGGAAACAGACAGAGACATCAACCGAGCTCGAGCTCAGCATTCTATGCTCTGCATAGAAAGAGTATCCCTTTGTTCTCCGGGGCAGTTTAAAGGCTGGGGCTAACTACACTTGTCAGAATACAGCAAGACTTCAAGTTGTTTGAAACAGGCATTTGCATTTCAGATCACTCTCCCTATTTTCTGATATTGAACTATAATTACTGGTGACCCTATTTAACAACCGGATTATGAGTACTGTCAACTGCCGTAATAACCCGAAATCGGGTTATTACAGCATTCTGATCATTTAATACACCCAGCATGAAAAGCCGTGCTAAACTGCGCAAAATCCCAGCAATTATAAAAAATAAAAGACGAGAGCCAAGTATGTTTTATGGATTTATTTATTTATTTATTTATTTTACACACCCTCTCGAATATGATGGCTATATAAACCTCTAAAACCGCTCTCGAGGTTTATGGGTCATCACACACCTCGGGTGTGTAAAAAATCCATAACACACACACGTGCCTATCCATTATTCTTTATTTTCAGACTTGGGAGGCATAAAAAGATGTTGGAAAATGGATGCTTCCATGTTAACTAAACCTTACATAGAAGAAAAAATAAAAACCCGATGTGAGGAATATTGTAAATTTAATTGTGACAAGTGCACATCCGTAGATAATATATGGGAGGCTTTTAAATGCTTTGTAAGGGATGGAATCATGAACCTAATGTCCTATGAAAAAATTAAAATAAATAAAGCACTACAACAAATAGAGAAAGAGATTAGAAGTCTCACGGCTATTCATAGCTCAACATTAGATTCACAAATATATAAGAAATTGTTACGAAAAAAGGAACAACATAATAAAATGGTTATAGAGAGAACAGAAAAACAAATGCTTAACACAAAAGCCAATTACTATTTTTTGACTGACAAGCCATTAAAACTGCTTGCTTGGCAGTCAAAAAAAAAAACTCAAACAGAGAACTCAATTATCACCTTAAAAGATGACTTAGGTAATGTATTCCAGAAACCAAAAAAAAGGTTACTCACCTGTAACAGTAGTTCTAGGAGTGGTATATGTTGTTCATTCACACTTTTTGGTATGTCTCTTTCCCTTTAAAGAGCTAGTGTACTGCTTGGGATTAATAGTAATTTTCAGATGCAGTCAGCTATCACTTCTTACATCTCAAGTATTTTTTTCTTTTCAGGCGTGCTGGAAGTCACTCTGGGGCCTGCAGCTGAGGGGATCTAGATACCAGAACTGGTACAGCCAGTCTGGGGCTACCAGAATCACCTTCGCCTCGTCCCTCCTCACCTTGAGGAGCACCTTGTGGATCAAGGGAAATGGAGGGAAGGCACAGAAGAGGCCTGGGGTCCATGGCCTGGAGGAGGCATCCCTCTGCAGCGAGCCCTGCTGAGGGGGGCGGGCATGAAACAGCCTCAGCTTGGTGTTGTCCCTGGAGGCAAACAGGTCCACAATCGGTTTACCCCAGTGGGAGAACAGGCCGTAAGCTACCTTTGGATGGAGAGACCACTTGTGGGATGTCTCGCCTAAGCAGCCGAGAGCATCTGCCAAATGGTTTGAGGCTCCAGCCACATGAATGGTTAGAAGATCTGCCTCCAGACGGCTGACGAGGGTCCAGATGCAGAGCGCCTCCCTGCAAAGCAGACGGGAGTGTGTGCCACCCTGCTTGCTGAGGTAGCACATGGTTGTGGTACTGTCCGTCTGGACTTGAACCACTTGACCCCCAAGCTGAGGAGCGAAAGCTGACAGTGCCAGTCTGACTGCTCCGAGCTCCAACAGGCTGATGTGGTATCAGGACTCTTCGGGGGGTCCAAAACCTGTGGGTCCCTTTGTCCCCCATGTGGGATACCATTCTGCAGGGTAGCCCAGAATAACAGTACCCAAAATGAGTCGTTATTTTTGTATTCGCTCATTTTGGGTTGCTATTATTATGTGATACCCCATAATCCTCATCCTCACAGAATTCTGTACTCTGTTCCAATGAACCAGGGCAGAACCAGAGGTTTGAACCGGTGTCTGTGCCTGCAGTTGCTTTTCAACCGGAACCGGAGTCCCAGGTTGCAGTGACTGTATGATTCTGATTGTGTTCGCAATCTCTTCAGCGATTGGAACAGAGGTTTTTCTCGGTTGCAGTTCCTGCGCTTATGTTTTTCCTTTCTCTTCCCTGTGGTTGCCGGTTCAATGGCTGTATCCACAGCGTGTTTTCTTCTTACGGAACTATCGCCCTTGTCAGACGGCTGTTCCTCTGGTTCCTTTTGAGGAAGAGCAAGTTTGTCTGAGGCTGGGTCAGCAGCCTTTTCAGATATCTTTTCCTGCAGTCTTTTAAGTTGCCTCTCGAGTGTAGTGCCTATGGGAAGTGGAGGCCTTTTCCTTCTCAGTGTTCCTCTTGAAGATGGTCTTGTATTCAGCCACCTTTTTCATGTAAGTGTCTGTTTTGTTACCAAACAAGGCATTTCCCTCACAAGGAAAATCCATAGCCTTTGTCTCAGTGTCACAGAAAAGTTCTGCAGTTCTGAGCATTGCAAACTTTCTGAGAGACAAAGCAGTCTCACTGGCATTCACTATCATGTGGAACTGGTACTTGGTGGCATCCATGGCAGTTTTTGCTGTGTCTGCCAGACTCTGTGCCAAGTCACCAGACCTTTTCTCACTCATTGTCATCTCAGAGCTCCAAAGGGTCTTCTGTTACTGAGCTTTGTATGCTATGTACAGCATGTTGCCTGCCTCAGCAACAAAGAACCTGAGGTATAGACATTTTTGCCCATACTGTCCAGCTTCCTGGAGCCTCTTTCTGGGAGCTGTGATGAAATGGCCCCTTGGCCATGCCGCAGGCAGCCACGGGTGTGTAAGTACTTGGCACCCTACTTATCCACCTGGTACTTTTTCTCTATTTTCTTGTCTATGCTAGAAGCAGAAATGAGTGCTGCTAGAACTTTGCAGTTGGCTTTCTTAAGGGACTTATGGATGGGCAGAAGCAGCCTGTTAGTGGGGATTAAGCCCATCAAGTCTAAGAAGTCATCCTCATTCTCATCCTTGCAATCTCTGGAGATATTGAGCGTATTTACCATGTACCTCAGAAATGAATAACGCAAGGTGTAATCCTCAGAGAGGGACGAGAAGGGGAACCAAACTCCTGCTCCGGGGAACTGTCAGGCTATAAAGGTTCCCCTTCCTCGCAGTAAAACTCAGTCTCCCCATCCGCAGGTATTGGAACTGGGGGGGGGGGGGCAGGCCTACTCATGAAGCTCTCCCTAGCTTGGAAAGCCTGGAGAAACTGCCATACCATAGTCATGTCCTCTATTGAGGGCATCTTACTTTTGTCCACTGCTGTCTCCTTTTTTTTTTTTTTTTTTTTTTAGGAGGAAAGGCAGCAACATGTTTTTCTTCTTGTCTTTTCTTAGCAGGCACCGTCTCCAGTGTCTGCTGAGAGGCTCTTTTATTTTCTGGGTTCCCCTGTTTAGAAACCATGACCTCTAAAACATCTTTAGTAAACTTGTCATTTTGCTTACTGAGGGGCCTGACCTGACCTCACTTGAGGTGATGTGGAGGCAGACTGAAAAGCCATAAGGTCTTCAAGCTTTTTAGCCCCTTTCTTAACTGTTTTAGGGCAAAATGTAATACAAAGTTCACAAATGGTAAAAATGTGATTGAGACCTAGGCAATGAAAACACAACTCATGGCAGTCTGCCTTAGCCAGGAGTTTGAAAAAACTTTTACAATTTTTAGAGCCTGTAGGTCCTGTTCTCTTTTTGGGTCGGCCAGACATGCTTATTTATTGACCGTCTTATGCGCTTCTGTTCTCAATAGGAAAAATATTAAATTGCGGATTGGTTCCAAAATCCAATAGGAACCACTACTAAAAGAATACACAATAAGTGGAATATCATCTCGGTTGCAATAAAAAACAGGAAGCGGGCCCCAATTGAATAAATTACCGAAGAGCAGTTTCAAAAAGTAAAGACTTTCACCTTTTTTTTTTTCTTTTTTTTTTTTTAATATAAATGTGGTTCCCACAAGCGCTAACTGCATTGCTACAGGCCTTTCTCCAGTTCCTGGGAACTGATAAGGAACTGGAGAAAATAACAAAATATACCACAAATACAATAAAAACACTCTAACTAATGCAGAGATCATGGAAACTGAAGTAAAGTAAATACTAAGTACAAATATATAAAGCAATAAACTGCCAGATGACTCTGAAGTGAAAATAAATTTTGAGGCATCTGCATCTCTCAGGCAGAGAAATAAATCTGCTGTTAAAAGTGCAGAGGTGAGCATGACCACATAGCAGAGTTCTGAATTTCATTTAAGATTCCATAATTAGCATAAAATTCTACACCCACGGGCAGTGCATTCCAAGGGAATAATTATAGTTGTTAAGCGTAAGTGAGAGATTCCTGGGGTTTGAATATTTCACTTAGTCAGTTGTATCACCTTAAAAGAAACAGTAGTGTTAAAAATTATGAAAAACATGCACAAATTTTAATTACGTTTCTTACAGAGAGGCTATACTCTGGAATTCATTTTACAGGCCAAGGAAAAAGTGGCATGAAGGTGAGACATGAGCTGATGTACAAACCAGAGATCACAGAGGGTTCTTCGCACAGATGGTACTATCAGATTGAAGATGTTCGTCATAATTTTGTATCCACGTATAATAGTCTAAACAGACTGAAAATGTAATTAGTAAATATTGGAATGTGTTGCAGTCTGATGTCACGTTAAGGGTTGGTACTAAGTGTAGATCTAGATTTGTATACAGATGTGGGGCAAATATTAAGGACCATGTTGAACTTCAGAAAAATCACTCCATCTCAAATTAGACCGTCACGGATGCCAGAGCCACCAGTTGGAAATTTTACTTGTGGACACTGCAAATTTTCTTAAAACATCCTTAAGAATAGTACTTTTGGGATGAAGCTGGTGAGACCAGAATATGAAGTAAGACAGTTTATAAACTGCAACACAGAAAAAGTGGTATATCTGGCTAAATGTATATGTCGGAGCTATTATGTAAGGAAAACGTGTAGAAAACTGAAGATCAGAATAGGGGAATATTTGAACTATATAGTGAAGGGAGATCTACATCATACCTTGGTGGTCTATGTAAAAGAGAAAGGTCCGTGACATGAATTTATATTCATGGGTTTAGAACAAGTTTCAGTGGGGCCCCAGGGGAGTGATATTGAGAGAAAATTCTACAGCGAGAGTCTACGTGAATCTTTAAACTAAATGCAACAGAAGATAAAGGACTATTTTTTAATTTTTTTTTTTTATCTCGGATTAACACCTTTGAGCGCAGATGCTCGTTTACAAAGGTTCCATGTCAGTTGTGGGAGGGAAACATACAGACACAGGAATATTACTGTAAAACTAAAATGACAAAACAACAGAGCATCATAAAATAATACATTGGTATATATACAATTTAGTTGATGAATAACAGTAGTAGAAATGACGTTAGAACCAGTAACAGGAACTGGTAACAGTGTTGGATTCCTGAGTTAAAGCATATAATAAATTGTGGGTAAGAGTGGCTAGTGAGGGAAGGTAGGATAGGGAAGGGCATAAGAGGGAGAGGTGCAAACAGTATAAAGACAAGTGTAACATACTTTAAGGGTGAGGGGTGGGAGGGAAAGGGGAAAAGCGGGGTAACTGAAAAAAAGGAAGGGTAGGTAGGAAGAAGTGGACATAGGAAGAAGCAAGGACAGAAGAGGCAGCAGGGTCTCTGAAAGTACTAGACAGACCATAGGGGTGCAAAGGGCAGATGTCAGATGAAGCAGTCACAAGAACTGTCGGCACCCAATTTTTGCAGTGTTGAGTCTTCATAGTCACACGAGTTGAACCACTGAGGAGCTCTGTAGGCGAAGAAACGCTGGCCTTGTCAAGTCCGGCATCGAGGAACTAGGATAGACTGGTGAGCAGTTGATCTGATGATCTCAATGGGTCGAGAGGGGGTAAGCAATGCCACTGTCCCATGTGGCATGAGTCCTAAAAGTGCTTTTTTGGACAAGTAAGCAGGTGTGATATTTAATCAGATTTTTCAGTTGCAGCCTGCCTGTCTGTTCATATAGATCACATGAGTGAGTAAAGTGATCAGACCCTGTAATTAGTCTGAAGGTTTTATTTAGTGTGACAGTTATTCTGCGAAGCAAGGCGTCAGTAGCCAATCCATAGATTACAAGACCATAATCAATAGCTGAGAGGATGGAGCTATGCACCATCAGTTTGAGGGGCTTCAGGGGTTAGATTATATTTGATGTGATATAGAAGGCCAATTTTTACATTTATCACCTTTGCTACAGCTTCAGTATGATGTGAGAAGGAGAGCTGCTTGTCCAGTATAACTCATAAATATTTGAATTGGTCCACTACATCAAGGAGGGCACCTTGTTGATTTTTTATATTGAGTGCATGCGCTTGGAATTTGTTTCTTGTGGAGCTAAACAACATGACTTTAGTTTTTTTGTAATTCATCACAAGCTTTTGATTAGAGAACCAGATTTCGACATCATCAAAGCCACTTTGAAGACGATACTCAAGTAGAGCAAGCTTAGGTTGGCTAGAGTAAATAGCATCGTCATCGTATAACAGTATGCGCGGGTGGCAATGAAGGGGAAGATTGTTTACAAAAATACTAAAGAGTAGAGGGCCTAGGACAGAACCTTGTGGCACACCAGAGCGGACATTCCGTTGGTCAGAGAAGACATTGGAGATCTTTACACACAGAGTTCGATCTTCAAGGTAGTTTCTGAACCAAAGCATCACTTCTTTTGACGCTCCCATGCTGGTTAATTGTTGCAGAAGCAGAAGGTAGTTGACAGTGTCAAACACCTTCGTGTTAGGTCAATGAAGGCTGCACCCACAAGATTCCCTTGACCGAAAGCATGGTGTATGTAACTGGTAAATTCCAGGAGGGCAGTTGTGGTATTATGCCCTTTCCTGAAACCATGCTGTTGCAGGCTCTGAATGGAATATTTTTCAAGGTATTCAATTAGTTGATTAGTAACTAGTCGCTCCAGCGCTCTGGACAACGGGAGGAGGCTGAAAATAGGTATATAGTTGGTATGGGAGGTCCGAGCACCCAATTTGTGGACAGGTATAACTTGCGTTGTCTTCCAAATGAGCGAGAATTGGGATAGCCCTAGGGAGAGATTGAAGATGCTTATGATGGAGGCTATAACCTCATCCTGGATAAGATCGATAAGTTTTAAGTTGAAGGAGTCGCCACTATTCTGAGACTTTCCAAGGATCCTTTGCATGTGTCTTTTAACAAGGGGGACAGTTACTTTCTTAAAGTAGAAGGGTGGGATAGGGTTTCAGTCCCCATCATGTTCATGCGAGGCCCCGATTGCTCAGGGGGAAGTGTGGATTGATTAAAGAAGTCAGGTGGGAGGACACCACTAAGGTCCGTGAAAGCGTTATTAAAGATATTTGCAATGGTGAGGGGGTCCATTGTTGAGACGCTGCCTGTGTCAATCACCGAGGGGACAACCTCTGAGAGTTTACCAGAGACACCTTTTAAGTTGGACCAGAAATTCTTGCTATTTCCCCACGACCTGGCAAGCAATTCTCTATGATGTTTGCATTTTTCCGACCTAATGTCTCAGGTACAGGAACTCCTAGCAGTTTTATAGGCTCGCACTTCATCTGGCTTCCCAGAAGCTTTAGCCCACACCCACAGGAGATCACGTTGCTTCATTTTGGATAGTAGCTCCGCCGTGATTCAGGAATTTGACGTGCCACGGACTTTCTGAGTTTTCAATGGCGCATGCCTATCGCAGGCCTCATTGAAGCGGGCGATGAAAAGCTGTACAGCATGATTTACTTTCACTGCGATGTCAATGTCAAAACAATCGATGCAGCGCACATGTAACTTTAGGGGATTGAGGTGCCCCCGTTTTAGCACTCTATTTCTTACAGTTAGAGGAGGAGGCTTGGAGAATTTATTTGACCAGGAGCATGATACAGGACAGTGATCACTTAAGGAGTCAGAGTGGACTATTACATTAGAAATGTGTTCAGGCCAGCCCAGTGGCGCATAGGGTTGAGGTGCTGGTGCCTTACTTCGCACCACACTTGTGACCCGGGTTCGGGAACGCACTCAGGGCACCGGGGGTCGGCAGGGGAAGGGGAGGATTGAGCATCCATAGGACTGCTCTCCTCTCCTGGGGTGGGTAACAGGGCTGCTTCGCTCTGCAGCAGCCCCCGGTGGAGACCGGGAGCACTGCAGAAGCGTCATAACGTGGTAAACACCAGAAAAAAAACACCACTCTGGATTGGCCAGATGACGGCATCCGGTCCACTAGCACCTCAGAGACTTCCTGCAAGCTAGTCCGCCTCAGCAGCACCCCAAGGCCAAGGAAAAAAAAAAGAGTGTGCTGGGTAGTCCCCACCGGTGCCTTCCCCCTTTGGAGGGGAGGGACCCATTCGGCGAAGGGTAACGCAGAGCTACCTTGGAGTCGGCTGCAATATAAGGTTACGAGGCTCGGGGAAGTTTGTGGGGGATGCCGGTGACATTGGATGCCTGAAGGAGTGGCAGGTTCAGAGCACGGAGGGAGAAAATAGATTACACATTAAAAAAAATGTGTTCAGGGTGGTTTAATAGAATCCAGTGTATTAAAGTACTAGTTCCTGTTCTATAGTTATGTCTGGTTAGCAGTCGTACAAGTTGTGAGAGGTGGAGGGTGGATAGGGTATCCTTTGTGGAGCTGTATGTGTGCGCAAGCCAGTCTTGGCTAAAATCACCCAAAAGTATAGCCTCAGTAGTGAGAGGGTTTCTCCCGAAGAAATCCAGTACACCACATAGTCTATCATCCTGATTTTTTGGAGGAACATAGATAGAGAACACAGGCAGTGCTTTGTTATGTGCACCTAGGAGTATTTTGATGGCTAAGGCCTGCACATGGTGCTCAAAGCATACTGCCGGGAGGGCATGCCCCATAAAAGTGTCTTTTAAATAAATAACACAACCCCCATCTCTTTTGGCCTGTCTATCAAGCCTGAAAATACTATACCCTGGAAGAGTAGCAGCAGAGTCTGGAACAGACGGGAACAGCCACGTTTCCACTACTGACAAGACATCAGGTTTATGGTGGGTGATCCAGGCAAGTAGGTAGTCCATTTTCAGGAGAAGGCTGCAAATATTTAGTGATGCTATGGAGACAGAATCATTTCTTCTATTTGTGAGGTTAGGAATAGATTCAGTGTTGCCTGGGTTAGAATGGACATTTCCTGAGCGAAGGATTAGCAATTGGAAGAGCAGTCGATGTAGACCATATAATTTCCAGGGCATCATATACCTTTTCTGCCTTATTCCTTGCTTCAATTTTTAATAGGAATCTAGGAAGGAGTGAGCAGTGGGAGAGATAGGGTTTCCACCATAATGATTACCACCATTTACAGCCCAGTTGAATGGCCGTGGCAGAAGTCCCACTCCTTTAGTTATTTGGAAGAAGTTTCCAAACGCTAGGCCCAGGTCATGTTCATGTCAATTTTGGCTTCTGAACATAGTGGTTTAGTCGGGAGGCAAATTTTGCCCCCACATAAGATGGTAGCCAATATAATTAGCCAGGTTAATGGGATGCAGAGGCTTGCCATCCTGTCGCTATACTGTTGGTGTCGCTCTAGGGACAGCAGTGAGGGAAGAAACAGGAGTGCGAGAAGGGAACTGGAGATAGATTTGAGAGGTTTACTGAGGGTAAAAGTGATACAACTGCTAGCAGGGAAGACTTATAGAGCAAGTGGTGCAGAAGAGATATGCTGGTGGATTAAGTGGGGCTAAAATAAGGTCCCGCTAGTGGCTGCACCATATTACTGGACAATGGGAAAGTAGACACTTGAGCCAGCGGAGTTAGCCGAACCCGGCAGGAGCTTCAATTTTGTCTGCTAGGCCAGCAGCTTGTGTCCGGGGATGGCGAGCAGCGTAGCCGTGGAAGTGTCGCGCCGAGGCAGCCTGCTCAAGGGCTGGTCTGAAAGACAGGACAGAGGGGGGATTAGATAAGTGAGAGGGCAGGGACAGGTGACGCCTGAGAACTGGAAGGGGGTAGGAAGGACAATTCTTTGCCAAATTGTTGAGAGGGGATAGTGAAGATGTGAGAAAGAGAACTGAAATTAGCAGACAAAAGAATGGGGGGGGGTGCAGATTTAAGCGTCAACTCTGGCACGTAGGTCAAATTCAACAAACAATTTCCTTACATCTATCTAAACTGCTGGCTTCACAGTAAAACAGTTTCTAACATCAGCATTAAACAGAATTACCGGTCACAAACAGTGAAAAAATAATAGCAGCCCTTTTAGAGAGGAACTTGTTCAATGAGGGAGCTGTAATCCTGAGTTGCCGTATCTTCAGAGCTATCCTTACAGAGGCTTCTGAAACCAGCCAATCGGAGAGAAGCAGAGAGAAAACTGGCCAATCGGAGGCGGTCAGCATTCTGGCACCGGATTTTCAAAAGTTTGTGATGGAGAGCTACAAAGCCCGTACCTTGCAGTGGCGGTGGAATCCTTAACCGAACCCAGCAGGAGCTTCAATATCGGCAGCTAGGCCAGCGGCTCGTGTCCGGGGATGGTGGGAGGCGTAGCTGTGGGAGCGCCGCACCAAAGCAGCCCTCTCAAGGGTTGGTCTGAAAGAGAGAACAGAGGGGGGATTAGATAAGCAAGAGGGCAGGGACCGGTGGCGCCTGAGAATCGGCAGGGGGTAGGAAGGACAATTCTTTGCTAAATCAGTGGGACTAAATAACAGACTGGATCTGTTGCCGTTTTCTAATATATTTTATTTAATGTTCTCTTTCATATCTCTGTGCTTAATTTTCCTGGATGTTTTCTGTTGCCATGATGCTAATAGGAGGCTGTATTTAACGTCGTAATGGTTTTAGATTTATTTAACATCTGGCCCTTTGGCAGAGTGGTAGCACCACCGATTGGAGTTCACGAGCGAACCTGGAGCATTGGCTGGGGGAAGGAGGATGATCATTCAATGGACAGCGCTCCTCCACTGGGTGAGGTGGCAGTAGGCTCCTGCCAATACGGCAACAATGGTTCCTGCACTGGGCTACTATGTCCCTGCATGTCTGGCGGACCCCGAGGGTGGTTTTCATTTGTTTAGGTCCTGTTTGTATCATATTGTACATACTCTCTGCTCTAGGTGGAGTTTTGTCAGATGCACTGTTCAGTGGTCCTAGTCTGTAAAGAAATGTACTTGCTCCTGGGCGGCGATTTGTTGATGCACCGTTCTTCTCCTTATGTGATCCAATGTATGCTCGTTCCTACTCAACTGTGTTATATTCTTTACTCATTACGTAACATGTTGCCACCTGGTTCTACCTGGTGTTGTGCTATGCTCTACTGTATCCTATTGTTTTTGTATGGACTTTGTCCTTCTTTGTACTCTCCCAGGTTGTACTTGAAAATGGGCAATTGTCTTGTCTGGTGTGCTTACCTGCTCAGCAAAAGCTAATAAATAAATAACATGACTCCTGGTGGTGGCCAGGTGCTATAGAGAGACGTTTGGGGCTTCAGAATTGGAACTGGCGCTGGGGTGTACACTGGCAAGCAGTGTGCAGGAGTGCATGCTGCAGATCACTGATATCACTGCATGTCCTCAGCATCAGGGTAAACCTGATGGAGAAAACCTCTCCTAGCCAAGCCCAATGATGCATAGTCCCCGGTCTCTCTTTCTGTCTCTCTCTCTGTGTCTGTCTCTCTCTCTCTCCAACCTGGATTGTCAGATTAACATATACATTACTCTCGTCTGTCTCGCGAAACTTAAAAAAATAAATAGATAAAAATAAAATATAATACAGTGTTCCCTCGTATTTGTCAATCTCTGTACATCTAAATACTGGCAGATAAAAGAGGGTGGTGGATAATAGAGGGTCACGGTTAAAGGTGGAGATAACATTCCTGGAAAACAGGACAAGAGCTCACACTGGTGATAAGCAAGGGTGGCGGATTAAAGGCGGATAAAGAAGGGAGCACTGTGCATTTTCACTTTGTACATCTACACACTTTGTATAAAGAGTCTAAATAGAATCTTTGTTGTATGCACTCTCTTGACAAAAGAGTGCCATGCAAATGTGAGCTGAATTTTAGTCATGTCACTATGTCAGGTTTTTTCCCTTTCATATACTATTTATCTCCTGGTTCTCCCCCTGGCGGCCCCCTTCTAACCGACCCCTCCAGCCCAATCATCCGGCTCCTCTGGGACTTACGTTAACCATCGTCCTCTGCCACAGGACTTGTGGTTGTGCCCAGCCACCGGTGTGGAGCCTGCGGGGGATGGGGTGGTTGTTTATCCTGGCGCCTGGGGTAGTTTTTCCTCCCAAGTACACGCAATTGGTACGAAGTCCGAGCTCCGTCTCCGCGGAGACTGCCCCAGTGCCCTGTAAGTGGGTTCCCTTCCCTGAGTGGTGATGTGCATGTGCTGCCACCCATACATCACTGAGATGCAGGCAAGCAGCGTACCACTCTAATCCCCCTCTCCAAGGAAGGAGAGCTGTCTTGGGACGCTTGATCCTTCCTCACCCCACCATCCCCCAAGCTACCCGGTTCCGTTCCCAACACAGGTCAACCATGTAAGGCACCCAGTGCCTTAGCCATCCACGCCACTGTTCCTGCTACTATATCAAGTTTTACCCTTTGGTTATGTAGCTTAGAAAAAATATTTTTTCACCACAGATCATTTGTTGTTGGTTTATACAGTACGGGGCCTTGAGTGCACAGTTTTGTGATGTTCTAATTCCCAGGGGAACCACACCCACAACTACAACTGAAGAAACCTCACAGTCAGCAGTGCAGTAGAGGCGATAGAGTGTGATGCAACAATCGGGAAGGTCAGTGGGTAAAAAATATGAGTTTGTGTGAACAAAATAATACAAACTGTATGAAATTTATGTGGCTTGTGAAATTACACAAGTTCGCAAGAAAAGAAATGCAAAGTGCATGAAAAATAATGCAAAATGTGAGAAAAAGTCATTTGCATGATGTTACTTGTACAAAAAAAATGTAGACCTCTATAAAATGTAACACAGGATGCATGAGAATAACGCAAACTCCACGTAAAAGGCACCAACTGTGTGGTACTAAGGGCAAACAAATAATGCAGGTTTGATGGAGAAATAAATCATGATGTGTGAAAAGAATGTGCACCGCATGAAAAGGTAAACTGCGTGAATAAGTAGGTGTGACAAGCTGGCCTATGGTAAATGGAGAGGCAACATGCTGGGTTTAAAGTTCACAGAAGAAAATGTAATTTTATTGCTCCAAATGTAAATCATTGCTCCAGAAAATCATAACCTGTCAGTTCAACTTCTCCAGCCTGGTCAGGAAACATAAAAGTTAACACAAAACAATTTCTTCCAGGCTGACTTGACAAAAGGAGTCTTTGAACCACCTATGTGGGCCAGCAGCTTCTGAATGCACAGTATCAAACAAAACAGAGTTTTCCCTTTAGCTTTATTTGCAGGCTGTTATTAGCAGTACGTTCCACTTTCTGTTCTTGGCCTCAGCTGGCTAGTCTAATTCTTTGCCTCAGGATTTTCTGCTCTCGAAATGGTCTCTTTCTCAGCAGCAGGTTTCAGCTTTTTCCCCAAATGCTCCCTCCAGCAATTAACCCTTCTCATTGGCTTTTTGCTCTGGTTCCTTCCTTATATTCCACCCTCTGTATTGCAGGGCTCTCTGCCTAGGAATATCTCCTCTCTGCAACAGTTTCCAGCTTCCAACTGACTCCTTGCTGGATTATGTCTACCTTTCAGCAATCCCTCTAATCAGCAACACCTGGGGAGGGACCCCCCCCCCGTTCGTGTTGCATTCTCTGCAATTCCTCAGTCTGAGCAAGGATGTTAACCCCTTGCTTCTCAGTGTAGGGTTTACCCTGTCACAGTAGACTTATATGAAAAATACACAGACTTGAATGGAAATCCAGTAAGATAAGTAAGAGAGATGCATATTGTATGGAAAATGTTAAACTGCGTGAAATACAGGCCGACTTGCATGAAAGTTATGCAAGATAGGCTGAGTAAAATATAAATTGCATGAAACATTGTAAGCTGCTTGAAAATAAAGTCGGGGAAGCTTGGCACTGCAATCAGCACCAAGGCCAGCACCGATGGCTCACAGACCAGTACTGATGTCAGCAGTGAGGTTGGCACTGAAGCAGAAGTGATGTTGGCACAAAGGCCGGCAGCAACATCAGCAATGAGGCCAGCAGCGATGCCATTAGTGACACATGAGGCAGCAATGGCCCAGAGGAGCTCCATAGTAAAGTCTGAGCCAGAGAAAACCTGCAAAAGACAAGTTAGTCTGACGAAAGCAGGAACTGCATTCGGCACCAGATGGTACTGAGAGACTGGGTGGCAGATTTTGTAAAACAATAGATTCCAGTGTCTGCCAGAGAAACCCTGCCAAAGGTCAGTTTGTTCAGGGTACAGAGTGTACGCTAGGGATGCCCAGAGGGACCAGAAACTAGAGTCAAGCTGCTCATCCAAGAAATCCCTATATGCTGTGGAGGTGTTGCAGACCAAGATTCAGGCAATGCTGCATGAAAAAGGCCTGTAATGGTCCCCCACCCCAAGCAAAAGGGAGTAGACATGGCACTGACACCGGTTCCAGACAAGAGGGAGCCTTTGGCGTTCAACAGAATAGCAAGAACCAAAGACCTTGGTCCTCGCATCTTTTCTGAGATAATAAGAGTATGGTAATGCTGTTCTGGGAGTTTAATGCGGAGTGCAAGTGAGGTCCGGACTGTTACTTTTACAACTCACAGGGACAAAGGCCAAGAGAGGAGTGGTGGGCTGAAAACAGACTTATTGCCAAGCAACTGGCCCTTACTGGTTTCTTACCCAACATGAAGTCAGCAAACAAATTTGCTGTGGAACAAGGTAAGGCAGAGAGAAATGTGTAAATCTGGGATGAAAACTGATGGTGCCAATAACAGCTACATAAATCACATACTTGGAGCCAAAAAAACAAGCAACAGATTGTGAAAATTAAACATAAACTAGACACTTAGAGGCCTACGAGGTCACACAATATAGGTTACTCACTGTAACCGTAGTTCAATGACTGGTATTAGTTCACATCCACATGCTGGGAATTCAGATAGAGACAGCATAGGCACCAGATGTCTTCAAGCTAAGCTCTTCCCACCACCCAGTGGTGTATGCCGCCCTCCAGTTCCATTCCCTCGATGTCAGACCTCTGCATGATAAGTGAACTGAATCCAGCCAGTAAGTGACAAGTTATTCAACCAAAATCTAAAAAGTACTGTTCAATTCATGACAAGGATCTCCAAGTGAACTTGATGGTGAGATAAAGCAACTGAGGCAGCTGAGCTTGATCCACATTATACAGTATAGAGTAGTAGTGCAAGTGATACCGCAGAGGCTGGCCAGAAAATTCTGGTTTCTGCACATTTGTGGTGCCTCTGGTATAAGACCAAAAGAGGGGTTCAATGGAAGTGATAACCTTATAACCTTTATTTACTAACCACATAGAGACAATTAAAAGCAACTGACATATAAAACCTCATACCTCTGTGGGTTATCATCATTTTTGTCATCTCTGTTATGACGAATCATTCGGCATCTTCCAATTAAACCATCAGGACGAGATACTGACATTCCTTTAATCACAATTCTACAGACAAAATACAAATGTTAAATAAAGCTTATGTACTTTGTGTGTTTACTAATTTTGCGTAACTTCAAGTTAATGGCAAGATCTGTAAACGTTCTTATCAAAGTAGATCAATCGATGCTGGACTACTTCAGGAAAAAGAAAAAGGAAAAAATCTGCTTTGATTGCTAACATTTCAACAAGAATTCTGCAGATAAAAATTCACTTTGGGGGACAAGACTATCAGTTGGGGAGTTCTGTATTCAGGCATCCCTACTCTCAGGATATTAAACTGGTTTATGTCAAGGAAGACTGCTGATGGTGGCAATCAAAACATTACATTTTCTATCTTCCTCTGATGGAATGCACTATTTATACACTACATAGTCCAGCCTTACTCTTTAAGGATGTACTGGACAAAATCACCCCCATAAAGAAGAGCCAGTGAGGCTTGAAGCCATGGTGTCTCTTTCCGCTCGACACCATGGTGTGCAAAACGTACAGTATGCGTGATATCCTGAAAACAGTAAAGTATCAGCATTTTCTAAACTTGTCCACTTCTGGCAGTGGTCACTAGTGCAAGTCTTTCCTCTATCTTTATGTATCAGACAAAAAGAAAAGTTATATACTTACTGTAACTTGAGAGCTTTCAGAATATCTTCTCCATGGAGTACTACTCTTTGTTCTAGGCTGGAGGCCCTAGGACCATACAGGAGCAAGTCCTCTGGCCTACAGCTACTAGCTCAAGGCACCTGCATTACACTGTGTGGTGCTGTGTACCTGCCAATATCCACTGCTGACCCTTCACCTACAGTACCTCAGTTCTGCTCGCCAGGAGAGAGGGAAAGTGAAAAAGCTATGTTTGCCAAATGGATAATACAAAGAGACAGAAAAAGGATATGAGAAAAGAAATAATGGAGTATAACCACACTACAAACCAATAAGGAAAAGGACAGAAGAGACCAATTTGCCCCCTCCTGGGAACTAGTGGTTGTCAGGACAGAGTCAGAGCTATCCAAGTGTTTAGTTATCACTTCCCAGCAACAATGGTCATGCTGACCTAGTGCAAAGAGACAAAAAGGGGTGACATGGCAGTATTTCCAGGATGCATCAGCGAAGGCTCTGGTCACAAAAGAAAATATGAAGGTGTAAGGGCATAGTAACTATCTCAGAAAACATTTGTCAGTCGATAAATCACAAGTAGAAATTAATACTTTTTTTTTTTGTAACTGGATGGGAAATGCATCCAGAGGCTTATCCCTATTAGGGAAAAAGGAAAACTACATGCTAACTGTAATTGCTGATCTTCCTGAACATCTTTTTTATTGAGTACCACTTTCGGGTCTGGTCCAGAAGCACTAGGACCCCACTGGAGGCAGCATCTCCTGGCTACGGCACTTGCATGACACTACATGGTGCCACATGCCTACCAATAACTGTTGCCGGCCCCCTGACCTACCTCAGTTCTGCATGCCAGGAGGGGCCTGGCTCCCTAAGGGGAGGGTGTAGATGAAGAAATCCTTTAAAAAAACTCTGAAAACCAGGTGGGAGGCAACAGATACATCATTGCCAGCTGAAGAATAAGCTGAAATGGCAGCAAGATGTACCTTTAAAGTGGAAAGCCTAAGGCCTCATGAATGCAAGTAGGTCAAGTAGTCCAGAAGGACAGGGAGCCCAGCCTGAGAGGGCATGACAGACTGGTGATCACACCAGACTGAAAATCTCTTCGATTTGGAAACATAACTTTTCCTGGTGGAGGGTTTCCAGGAAACTGAGTACATTCAGGACCTTCTCAAGAGTGTCGCAGGCTGGCAAACTCTAAGACTTCAAGAGCCAGGTTTTTAGAGGGAGAGACCTGAGACTGGGATACAGGATCCTGCCCTGTGAGGATGTCAGGAGACTGTGCCTCTCAGGGAGTTGAATAGGCTGTGACATTGTCAGGGCTAGAAGGAGGGAGTACCATGGCTGCCTCGCCCATGCTGGTGCCACTAGGATCTTAGTTGCTGGTGGTGCTCTGAGCTTTATGAAAACTCAGCAATAGCAGGACAGGAGGGAAGACATAAAGAAACCTCTCTGACCAATCCAGTGCCAGGGCATCCACTGGCACTGTCCCTTGAATCGGAGGCCTACAACAAAGTTGACTGTGGAGGAAAAGTGATCTATTTCTGGTGTGTCCCACCTTCTGAATACTGAGGCTAGTATATTCTTTGATTAGGAACCATTCGTGATGATTCAGACACGATTAGAACATTGTCTTTCCCTGGCAGGTGGATTGCTGGCAGGACCACCTGCAGGGAGTAAGCCAAGTTCCACACTTTCATGGCCTCTGTGTAGCAAGGTCGACCTGGTGCCTCTTTGCCTGTTGGTGTAATGCATGGTGGTGGTGGTGTTGTCTTTCCTGACTTGACCCACCTTGCCCTTGACCTGAGGGGCGAATGACTGCAGGGCTGAAGGACCACCCTGAGCTCTAGGAGGTTGATGTGCAGGAGTGACTCCTGGGGGACCGTGTACCACTCACTGGGAGGTCATCTATGTGTGCCTCCCAGCCCAAGAGGGAGGCATCTGTGGTAAGTATGACAAATGGGGCCCCTTACCAAAAATGGATTCCCTCCCTGAGGTTTTCTCTGTCTTGCCACCACTGCAAGGCTTGTAGGAGGGGTTTGTGACAGGCACTTGCTTGAGAGAGGACCACGTCTCTGTGACCAAAGAGACCTTAAATGGAACTGAATGTTCTTCATTTGGAATCTGGAACCTGGTACCACAGCTGTGGCCACTGCCATGTGGCCCAGGAGCTGTAGGAAGTGCCTTGCTGGCCTGAGAATGCTCAGTTTGAAAGAACCCGTCAGCTCTAGGATGTTGTTCACCCTGTCTTGAGGGAGGAAGGCTCTCCCCTGCAGGGTGTCCAATTCTGTTCCTATGAATTCTAGGACCAAAACAGGTTCTACCTGGGATTTCTGAGCATTTACTAGGAACCCCATAGACTCCAAGGTGCTCTGAGTGAGAGACAGTCCATGGTGTGCTGGAGCGACTGTCTCACAACTAGCCAGCCTTTTAGGTACGAGAACACTGTAACCCCTTGCTGCCTCACGTGTGCTACCACCACAGCTAGGCATTTGGTAAATGTCCTGGGAGCAGAGGTTAGGCCTAAGGCATGGCTGCAAACTGGTAGTGGCCTGAAGGTAGTCTGAACCTCAGGTACTTTCTGTGACTGGGTCTGATGGGGATGTGAAAATGGGCATCTCTGAGGTCCAGAGATGCCAGTCAGTCCCACTGCTGGAGGGTCGGAATTATCATAGCCAAAGTGACCATCCTGAATGTTTGCCTTGTCAAGTGTGTGTTTAAAAGTCTGAGATCCAGAATGGGTCACCAATCCCTATTTTTTCGTGTGAGAAAATATCTGGAATAAAAGCCTTTCCCCTCTGGGGCAGGGGAACAGGTTCCACTGCTATGATGCAGTAAGTTGGAAAAGTACAGTTACGTAAGAACTTACCGTAACAGTAGATCTTCGAGAGGCGCGCTTGTAGCAGGTAATACCATTAGGACTATGGCCACCAGCTGTTAGGACCCCACAGAAAAATTTTCAAGTTAGCAGTCTGCGGGGGGCATCCCAGATGTCGGCTCTGCCCCGAAGTCAGATGTGGTATAAAGGGGGTGGTCCCCCAGCGCAACCTCAGTTCCCCAGCCGGAGACCCGGCCCAAAAAACAGACGGAGAACTGAGGAGGATCTCCCATCCTCAAAGAGAAGATGTAATATTTGTCCTCAGGGGCAGGTGGGCGGGAAAGCCACCTGCTGCAAGAGCTCCTCTCGAAGATCTACTGTTATGGTAAGTTCTTACGTAACTGTACTATCTCACTTCAAGGGGCAGCTATTGCAGCAGGTGATACCCTTAGGACGGAGTCCCAAGCAATGCCCAAGAAGAGACCCAGATCAAAAAGGGTGAAGGACAAAAATAGGCTGTAGGAAATTAGGAGAGAAGTCCCTGAAGAACTGCTAGACCGAAACCTGCTCTCCTCCAGGAAGCAATGTCCAGACCTTAGTGCTTCACGAAAGTGTGCACTGAACTCCAAGTAGTGGCTGCACACAGGTCTGCTGATTAAAAATTTCGAAGGCAAGCGAAGGATGTCGCTATCCCTCTGGTGGAGTGACCTCTAACAGGTCCTGGTAGGGGTTTGTTGTGGTGCTGGTAACAGAAAGTGATGCAGTGCACAAGCCACTTAGTAAGAACTTGTTTGGTGACTGGTGCCCCAAGTTTCCTGCGGGCAAAAGAGACAAACAACTGGTCTGTCTTCCTGGTGGAACTAGTCCTAGCCAGGCAGTAATGCGAACTTCTATGTACATCCAGAGTATGCAACAGTGCCTCTCCTTTGTTAGAGTACTCTGGGTAGTAAACTGGTAGTTGAATGTCCTGGTTCAACGTGGGCTCAGACACTATCTTTGGTAGGAACTTGGATCTGTACGCAGGGCTACCCTGTCCCTGTGAAAAATAAGATAAGGCTCCTTACACATCAGCGCCTACAGCTCGGAAATCCTCTGAGCTCCACTAATGGTACCTAAAAATAATGCCTTCCAAGACAAAAGGTGGATCTCGCAACTTGTGGCTGGCAAGGTGAGCTGCTCTAAAACAAACAGGAGATCCAATGATGGCACTAGGTCTCTCCTGGGGGTTTTTATATGCAAGATGCCTCTTAAAAATGTCTTGCAGATGTCCAGCTATGCCAGAGTCTTCCCATTTATTAGTGTATGGTAAGCTGACAGAGCACAGAGATGCACCTTAATGAATAAATAACTAAGACCCAAGTCTGATAGGTAGAGAAGACACACCAGCACAGATTCCACTAGACAACCAAGGGGATCCAGAGAATGGAGAATCTCCCACAACAGAAGCTCTTCCATTTCATGGCGTATGTCGCCCTGGTAGAGGGTTTTCTTGCTGCTACCAGCACCTCTGCCACCCTGAGGGATACTCCATGACACAACCTGGCTGTTCAAGAACAGATCTGGATAAATTTAGCACCACTGAAATGGCTACCATCAAGTGGTACTGGTTGACATCAGGACACTACAAGGGTGAAGTGCTGCATATAAGAATACCGAAGCAAATGGTGATTAACAGGTGACAAAGGGAGGTACGCAAACTTATAGCCTGAGCTCTCTGCTAAGGCACACCACCTAAAGGTGGGGGGGCTCTTCTCAGTCAGGAGGGACAGAGGACCGATCAAGTCAAAGTGGTGGCTCCTGGGGCACGGAAGCGGAAGGGTCCCCGGATCACTTCTGCCTAACCCACAGGGAGAAAAACCACCTGGTAGTGGGAGTTTAGCACCTTGTGCTAGGCAAAAGGTGCTAGTTGAGTAATCCAAGTCATGACATCTGTCTAATGCAAACAATGGCTCCAATGACCCTTGAGGCCTCCTTGCTGGTGTTGCATGATGGCCTTAACTGGTGACATTCTGCTTCTAGGCTCTTGATCGACTTGTTGATGGCCAGCCTGGCAACTTCGCAATAAGGCACTGTAGACAGCACAGAATACATCTGCAACCACAGGCGACACTGGCAAGCTGGCATGAGTTCCTGATGCACCGACACTAAGATATCGTGCTGAGGTGAAAACCTTCCTGCTTAGGGCATCAAATCTGTCTGAATTCTGCACGGGAGTTTGGTCACATCTCAGGCGTCACAGCCCAGAGAGAGTCTGAATAACCAGAAGCTCCAAGGTGGGGTGAGGTACAGCACCTGCAGACCCAGAGGATGCACAAAACCTTGTCTGGAGGTTCCAGAGGATGGTGGTGTGGCATGGGGACACCTCAAAACAGCCTTAGAAGCCTCTACCATGGCTGTAGGCTGGGAAGCAATCACTAAAAGGTCAGTACTGGAAATTCCAAGGTGCAAGAACTCCAAAAGGGTCGATTCAAAGGCAATGGTGGTGCTCTATGAAAAGAAACTGCGTACTTACAGAGAGAAAACTGGGTACAAAGGATAGTTATGTAACAACTTATCGCAACAGTAGATCTTCGAGAGAATCTCTCATCAGGTCAAACTTCTGGAACTTAGGCCATCAGGCTCTATGACCATACAGGAACTTTTTCTAAACAGTCCCACTAGGGGCCGCCCATGACATTGTCCGACATCAGCATTCCAACATAAATGTGGGAAGCCCCAACCCTCCTCAGCTCCCCACCAGACATCAAGCTTGGAGGACCTCCCCATGGGGAATCAGGAGAGAAAATTACAGTTAATGTATGTAAGAACTTACCGTAACAGTAGATCTTCGAGAGAGGTTCCTGCAGTAGGTCTTCACATATAGGACTGCACCCCCTGGCGTCAGGAGCGCACGGCAACATTTTAGCTAGCAATACATATTGGGGGACCACCCCTGGCGTCACATGATGGGACGCTGGCGTGACAGTATAAAGGGGCAGTCCCCACACCCGCACTCCAGTTCTCCCGCCGGAAGACCTCAAAATAGGAAAAATGGGAGAAAGGAGACAAAACTCCTTGAGCCCAGAGCTAATGAAAACAAAGCCTATCTTGATTTCAGCAAGGCCTTTGACTCTGTGCCCCACAAAAGGTTGATCAGGAAGTTGGTGGATCTTGGAGTTGGGGAAAAGATGGCCAGATGGGTGGAAAACAGGCTAAGGGACAGAACCCAGAGGGTGGTGGTGGGAGGAGAGTTATCTGGCATCAGAGAGGTAACCAGTGGGGTCCCACAGGGCTCTGTGCTAGGGCCGGTGTTGTTCAATATCTTCATCAATGACACTGGGGATGGCATTAAAGGTAAAATGTGCCTATTCACAGATGACACCAAGCTCTGTGGGAGAATGGACACAGCTGAAGGGATACGGGACCTACAGGAAGATCTGGAAAACCTGGGGAAGTGGTCCAGGATCTGGCAGCTTGGCTTCAATGTCAAGAAATGCAAAGTTATGCATATTGGAGCCAAGAATCCCAGGACAGAGCATTACCTGGGTGGAGTCCGAGTATCTGCATCACAGGAGGAGAAGGACCTGGGAGTGATCATCACTAGTGACCTGAAGCACTCCACGCAATGCAAGAAAGCAGCAGCAAAGGCAAACAAGATGCTGCGATGCATAGCTAGGGAGATCAGTAATAGGAGAGAGGAGGTTATACTGCCCTTGTACAGATCACTGGTAAGGCCGCATCTAGAGTATGGAGTTCAGTACTGGTGCCCACACCTCAAAAAGGACATTAACCTGCTAGAGAAGGTACAGGGGAGGGCTACAAAGATGATAGCCAGTCAGCAGGGCAAGGCATTCGAGAAGAGACTGAGGGCATTGAACATGTACTCCATGGAAGACAGGAGAGAGAGAGAGGGGGGACATGGTTGGGACATTCAAGTACTTGAAAGAGATAAATAAGGTTGAAAAGGAGAGTCTCTTTAAGCTGAGTGGCAACCATATCACAAGGAGGCACAGTCTTAAGCGGGAGGGTGGGAGGTTTAGGAGGGAGGTCAGGAAGCACTTCTTCACAGAGAGGGTGGTGGATACTTGGAATGCGCTGGCGGAAGAGGTCATCTCGTTGAAGACAGTGGGCAGCTTTAAGAGGGGCTGGGATAGGCATAGGGGGAAGGTAAGAATCATGGGTAGGGAGGGCAGGGACATTAGCTCAAGCTGTGGACCCAGCAATACGAGCAGACTTGATAGACCGAATGACCTTCTTCTGCTGGCTTCTTCGTAAGTACGTTCGCATGAAAAGAAAGGACAGAAAAACCAGGAGCTGGGGGAAAGTGGGAGGGAAAAGGAGACCTATTGCAGGAACCTCTCTCAAAGATCCACTGTTACAGTAAGTTTGTAAGTAACTATAATAGCTTACTTCGAGAGGGTTCCTGCAGTAGGTCTTCACATACTGGACTGAATACCAAGCAGTCAAGAAAAAGAAGTTAGATACACAGTTCTGGGAGGAGGAAACATCTGCCAACTAATAGGCTGCTTAGGACAAGAGGCCTTGCAGAAAAGCGAGACCAAACCCAGCCCTAAGCCTAGAGGCGATGTCCAGACTGTAATGCTTGATGAAAGTATGGACAGAAGACCAAGTGCCCGCAGCGCAAATATCAAAGGCGGACACATTCCACAAGAAGGCAGTCGAAGTAGCCATACCACAGGTGGAATGGTCTTTCACTTCCCCCAGGAGGGCCTGCTCATACTTTTGATAAATGAACGAGAAGCAATCTGCCAACCATTTAGACAAACCCTGTTTTGAAATGGCCGTACCCTGTCATCTGGGTGCGAAAGCCACAAACAACTGGTCAGATTTACGCGTCTCCTTGGTCCGAGAGATATAGCATCTCAAAATCCTGTGCACATCCAACATGTGCAAGAGGTATTCCCCCCTGTTGGAATACTCTGGGTAATACACCAACAATTGAACATCTTGGTTCGAAATAAATTCTGAGACTACTTCGGAAGAAAGGGTTAGTCCACAGAGCCACCCGGTCTCTGGAAAATCAATTAAGGCTCCTTGCAAATGAGGGCCTGAAGCTCTGAAATCCGTTGAGCTGAAGTGATAGTGACTAAAAAGTATGCTTTCCAAGACAAATAGTGCATGCTGCAACTTGCTGCCAGCTCAAAAGAGGGCAAAGTAAGTTTCTCTGAAATACAATTTAAATCCCAGGTGCGAACCAGATTACGGACCGGAGGCTTAAGGTAGAGGATCCCCTTAAGAAAGGCTTTGGAGACCTCCAACTGTGCGAACATTTTGCCCTCCACCAGAAGGTGGTAGGCGGAAACTGCAGAAAGGTGGAACTTCAGAGAAGAATAACTGACGTCCGAATCTGACAAGTGCAAGAGGTACTCAAGGACCTGGGGTGCCGAGCAAGAGAACAGGTCTAAGCCCTTGGCGGTGGCCCAGATAGAGAATCTCTTCTACTTTATGGCACACATAGATCTTGTGAAGGGCTTCCTAGGCTCCACTAGAACCTGGACAACTCAAGAAGAGATGCCGAACCTTGAGACTGCTATGTCCAAAGGTGCCACGCATGCAGGTGAAAAGACCTGAGGCTCAGATGCACCAGGCTTCCCTGCTCCTGAAATGGAAGGTCATGGGAGAGAGGAAGTGGTACCAAAGGTTCCAATGCCAGCTGCTACAGCACAGGGAACCAAATCTGCAGAGGCCAGAGAGAAGCTGTCAGAATCATGTGAGCATCCTCTGCCTGAAGCTTCAGCAGAACCTTCTGAAGAATTGGAAAGGGAAGGAAAAGCATACAGAAATCTCCCTGTCCACGACAGTGCGTCTCACCAAAAAACATCACGCCCGTGAATGAGCGAGCAAAAGCTGGGTAGTTTTGCATTCGATGAGGAGGCAAAGAGGTCCATCTCTGGCTGATCCCACTGATCGAAGAGATCTTCCATTGCTTTCTGCTTTAGCTCCCACTCGTGAGCCTGCGCGACGGTGCGGCTGAGACTGTCTGCCAGGACACTGTGAACTCCCAGAACATGGACTGCTATCAAAGACAGGCCATGCTGGACTGCCCAGTACCACACCCGCATCGCCTCCCTGCAGAGGGGGTACGATTGGGTACCTCCCTGTTTGTTGATGTACCAGACCATGGTTGTGTTGTCGGTCTAGATTAGGAGTGTTCCCAGTTGGAAGAGGGATTGGAAGGCTTGGAGAGCATCGAGCACAGCTCTCATCTCCAAAATGTTTATATGTAGATGTTCCTCTTGCGGAGACCATCTCCCCTGAATCTGATGGTCTTCCAGGTGGGCTCCCCAACCTTGACCTGAAGCATCCGTCGTGAGGGCCATGGAAGGGGTCGGTGGATGAAAAGGAATTCCCAAGGAGGGGTTAGAGAGTTCCTGCCACCAGAGGAGATCCCTCTTCGTGCTGCTGGAGACTAAGACCATGTGGTCCATGTCGTCCGATTGCTGGTCCCACTGGACCCCGAGGGTCCACTGTGTCACCTTCTTATGCAGTCTGGGTCAACGGAACTGTGGGGATGGCAGCCGCCATGAGATCCAACAGTCGAAGGACTGAGTGCGCTGTGGTCCAACAGGAGCTGGACACCAACGCGGATTGCTGAATTACAGTCTTTGCCCTGTTCGTAGGAAGAAAGGCCCTGCCCTGGAGAGTATCCAGCACCGCTCCAATGAACTGTAGGTGCTGAGAGGGTGAGAGTTGAGACTTGGGATAATTCACAGTGATGCCAAGTCTGGAAAAAAGGTTCAGGGTGGTGGAAAGAGATTCCATCAGACTGTCCTGAGATGGTGCCGACAACAGCCAGTCGTCCAGGTAAGGGAACACATAAATCCCCTTGCAGAGCAAAGCCGCAGCTACCACAGCCAGGCACTTGGTGAACACCTGAGGTGCAGAGGAAAGGCCAAAAGGGAGGGCCTTAAACTAATAATGGCTCTCCTGAAAGGAGAACCTTAAGAAACGGCAGTGGGCCTAGAGGATAGGAATGTGCAGGTAAGCATCCTGAATGTCCAGCGAGCACAGCCATTGGTTCTGTTGATGCAGGGGTAAGAGTCCCTGGAGAGTTAGCATGCGGAACCTCTTGTATTCCACGAAGAGGCTGAGCAGGCTGCAATCTAGAATGTGTCTCAGATCCCCCGTCTTTTTGGGCACTAGGAAGAAATGGGAGTAATATCCCCCTTCCTATCTGCCCTGGAGGAATCCGCTCTATAGCTGACTTTTCCAACAGAGATTTGATTGAATGCCTGTCTGCAATGATTTGGAGTACCCAAGTGTCTGTGGCTATCGCCTTCCACCCTTCTAGGTGAAGGGCGAACCTTCCCCCCACTTGTTCCTCTTGAAACACTGGAGGAGGTGGAGGGGATCCCCCTCGAGACAGGATGCAGAGGGGAGTGCCACTTTGCTGCCTCCAGCAGCCTTTTGAGCTTTTGCCTGGGGAGTCTGGGCACCAGAACCAGTGGCACATTGCTTACCCTGATGTCTGCCTATTCCACCTCTTCTGGGGGTGACGAAAAGGCTGCTTGGGTTTTTGACCCAAGCGATACATGGAGCTGACGTCCTTGAGTGGCCTGCCACTCTCTTGTAGCTCCAGTATGATGTCTTTAGCGTTGCCTCCGAAAAGGATGGAACCCCTGAAGGGGGCATCCAGAAGAGTGCTTTGGACATCTTGCGCCAGTCCTGCAAGCCGGATCCAAGTCAAATGCCTCAAGCAAACGTCCAAAGCAGTGCATCAGGCCACTGAATCGACTGAATCATAGGTGGCCCTCAAACCATGGGGACAGGAAGGCTTGTTAAGTCTTAATTTTTCCAAAAGCATATTTCTGAGGTCCTCATTCGGAATAGCTTGTAGTTCCTTTTCCAAGTCAGATAAAGCAGACTTCTGGAAGGACACCATGTGGGTCACATAATTAAAAGACCAAATGGTGCAGGTGGAGGATGCGTAGACCTTGCAGCCATACTAGTCCATCTGTTTGGACTCTTTGTCTAGAGGGGAGGCACTCAGGTGCTTTGGCCGAGCCAAACTATCATGGGCCACAGTGATAACGATAAGAGTCAGCCTTAGGTTGACTTGTTAAATGGCATGCCCCTTCTGGGGGGGTGACAAGTCCTGTCAGCCTTCTTTGAGACTGCAGGAATGGAGGATGGTTATTGCTATATTATCAACGTTAAGTCCTCGTGCAGCCCCGTCCATGGTTGGATGGGGAGGGGGTCCGCATCAGTTAGGTCAAGATGCTCTGTGAGCCTCTTCCTTTTGAGGTCCACAGAAAAGTGTTTTGGAAAAACGTAGCTTTCTTGTTTGAAAGGTATTAAGGTTAATTCTTTAAAAATGTTCTTAAACACTTAAAAATCTCACTGGTTTCAAGTGTTGCCATCGATTTTCCTCACCTAAAATACTGACAATGGCTCTAAAAGGTAAGACTACCTCTGTTCTTTAACAGATGCCGATACAGTCAGACAGACACATTTTATATAATTGTTGCGGAGAGAAAAAAAAATGGGTCAGTGTGTGTAAACTCGAAGTTTACACATACCCTCAGGGTTAGATGCTATACATAAACCCCTCGGGTGTGTGTAAAGGTCTCGTTACACACACCGACCCATACTTTATTATATTTGTTGTACACCATGATCAGACGGGGTTCACATCTGGGAGGTATCTTCAGGATAATATTGGAAGATTCCTGAACATTTTGAGGAAGCACAGAAAGATCATTCCTTTCAAATAACCATATCTATGGATGCAGAAAAAGCATTCGACAGGGCCAATTGGCAATTCATGTAGAAAACAATGGAAGAGATGAGATTTGGCCCCAAATTTTCAGGAGTAATTTGGTCCTTATACACAGTCCCACAGGCCCTAGTTAGGATAAATGGAATAAATACTCCACATTTTGACCTCCATAGGGGAACCAGGAAGGGATGTCCCCCGTCACCCCTACTGTTCGCAGTTTGCTTGGAAGCCCTGGCCATTAAAATCAGGCAGGATGAGAAGCTTCATGGGATCACAGTAGGGAGAGCAGAACAAAAAATCTGTGTGTGTGGATGATTCCATTTTTTTTTTTTTTTTTTATTAGCCACCCCCAACGAACAGTCCCATATCTGGTAGATCAGGTGTACAATTCTGGTCAATTATCAGGCTACACAATAAAATTTAATCAATCAATCTGAGGCCCTGGTGGTATCAGGGACAAAACCCTCAGGGTTCTCCTCAGGCTTTCCATTTACCTGGGCCACAAGGAGGGAAATCAGGTACCTGGAGATTCGTATCTCCACCAAGTTAAAGAAATTTAACCAACTCAATTATGAAAGGCTTTGGGATACGGTGACAGCAGAACTAGCCTGTTGGAGACTACTACCTGTATCACTGAAAGGAAAAATAAATACATTAAAGAGGAATGTTCACCCCAGGTTTCTGTTTCTTTTTCAGACCTTATCTATTCCGGTCACCCAGGCTTTTTGTTATTAATTAAATAAACACTTCCTGAAATTCATATGGAATGGTAAGCAACTTCGAATAGTCAGGAATTTACTGCAGCTCCCAAGGGAGCAGGGGGACTAGCTCTCCCTGATTTCCAAAAATACTACTTAGCAGCTCAGCTAACAGCTATCTGTACCTGGGTGAGACAAAGATCAAATTCTCAGTGGCATGATATACAGAACATAGCAGTGGAGGAGCAGCCACTTTTCACCCTTCCCCCTTACCGCAGTACTCCCAGAAGTACTAAGTACGATCAAAAATAGATGGATGTTACATAGCTGGAAGATGCTCCAAAAGATGCGTTGTATCAAAAGAAAACAAAAAAACACAGGGGATAGGCCCCATGTCACTTATCACTTATGAGGCTAGTTTCGCTCCACCAAGATTAGACAAAGGATTTGCCAGATGGAAGGGAGCAGGAATCACTTGATTTGCACAGTTCATAGAACACAACCAATGCATCACATACACTAGAGCGAAGGAGAAATCTGGGTGGGATAACTCAGAATTCCAACATTACATGCAGCTCCGACACTTCATTAACACCCCAGGGAATCTAGCAAAACTAAAGAGACCTCCCACAGAATGGGAGGAGTTTATTTACTGGGTAGTCAAATTGCAGACCCCACAAAAATATATAGCAGGTCTACATATTCTGCAACAAAAGCAACAGGATAGCTTGCTTTCAAAAATAAGGGAGGCCTGGGAAAGCGAGGCTGGGGTAGAGATAGCAGCAGGGGAGTGGGAGCAAATACTCAAGAAATGTTGGAAAGTTACAGCCTCCCCTCAGTGGAGGGAGTTTCTCTGGAAGGTTATGATCCACTTCTTTCATACACCATTGGACACCAGACATTGCCAATCCACAAATACAGATAGGTGCTGGAGACAGTGTGGGGTGGAGGTACACATTCCCACGTCTTCTGGCAATGTTTGGTGATTGTACCATTTTGGGATATGGTCCAGAAGGTGACACAAGGGGTCACGGGGGTACTCCTACCTATGGAGCTCACTCAATTGTGCCTCCAGGAGAAGCATACGGAAAGGTAGAGAGGATGGAACAACTGGAGAGTTGCCCAGTCAGACCCCTAGGTTGGGGAAATCTGAAGGGGTGACCAATTTGGCGTTTACTAGTAGCTCATGACTTTTCCTTCTCTCTTGTAAGTTCTGAAATAAGGTAGCGGATTGGCTCCCTGCCTCAGATGATGCGATAGAAGTCTGGAGGTGCGGACCGGGATTCCCTCTCACCCATCCCTTGCTCTTTCTTGTTTTTCCCAAATGGGATTTGGTTTGGTATGGTATGGTATGGTATGGTTACTCCTTCCTTTTGTGGTCGCCCGACCATGCCAGGTAACCTCTTTCCACTGTATTTCTTTTATATTTCCTCTCTCCCTAGCTTCATTCCTCTACAAACCTTCAATATATAATAAGGTATGTTTAAAGCAGTCATCAAGTATGAAAGACATAGACATTAGCCAGCTGATTTACCACACAACAAGGAGAATGAAAGACGCCTGAGAGTAGAAATAATAGCCTAATTAGTTGTCTACGATAATATTAATTATAAATACATTATCGGATATACAGGCCAAATGTTGTGCCCAAATATTTGTATGTGACTGTTGGATTAATTCCTTTTTGAATAAAGCTTGAGTTAAAAAAAAAAAAAAAAAAAAGAGCAACACAAGAATCCATGTTGTGGCCTAGTCCTAGGAAGGAAAAGCATGACTGATGCCTGTTGTCTGCACTAATTTTCTTTCCACACATGCACTGACAGAACAGAGGGCCCTGTTTGTCCCTCATTTGTTTCAACAACTTAGCTATCACTGAAAATAATAAATTAGATGAAACTTGGCAATGAAGAGGAGAATGTGAGGCAAGTGGAAGTGATGACTTACTCCCATGGTGTGCACTCTATGGTGGAAATAAAAGAACTGAGGTAGGTGAGGGGTACCAGCAACAGGTACTGGAAAACGCACATCACCATGTGGTGTCATGCAGATGCTGAGAGACAGCAGCCACTGCTGGCCCCCTTGCCAAACAGCAGTTCCTGTTGGGAACTAGCATCTCACACTTGGACTCAACAGTTGGACTCCATGGAGAAGATCGATTCTGGGAAGATCTGAATATTTCATACAAATAAATACACCTGGGCTTTTACTTTTTTTTTGTTAATAATGTTTTTCATTTCTTCTACTGTAGTTTAGCTTTACCTCTTTAGTAATCCTTGGCAAAGTCTATATCCATTTTATCTATATATTCCCCTGTAGAGAGGCCACAATTACGGTGTATATGAAACCACCTTTTAAAATTACAGTTTTTAAACTCTTCTACAGTTACCAAAGTATATTTTGCCATCACACTTCAATCATGGATATACGTCCATCAATGGATTTAAACAAACGTGAGCGAATGTGGAAACTGGCGGCTTCAGCTTGGCTTTAATTTGGACCCTGTCTTCAACACTTTGTGACATCTGTACTGGGGTTAAGCAGGTTACAAATAGTGGCATACCTGCACACTCCTTGCCCTCCCCGGTCAGTCCAGTCCTTTTCCAGACTTCCAAGGTCCTCCAGTCAAGGGGGGGAAGAAACAAACTCGGTCAGCATCTGGCACAGTGCCAGGAGCCAGCAAAAAAAAAACAAAAAAAAAAACCAACAGTTTTTTTGTTTATGAAACAATGTCTGGGAAGTGAGAAGGAGGGTAAGAAATGACTGGGGTGGGTGAAGGTGAAATTGATCCCAAAAAGCTCCAAACTGAAGGTAAAAGTGCTGAATTTGGCTTTTCCTTAATTGAAACATTACATACTGTGTACATGACAGTTTCAGTGGCTCAGTAAGTAGCACACTGACCTCTGGCGCCAGAAGATTTGAGGGTCATGGTTTTTAGCCCCACACCAGGTACTTGGGGTAATACCAGTAACTGACATTGCAGTACAGTATGAGAGGGCGCTGCACTGTTGAGGTGCCACCTTCAGACAAAATGTTAAACCAAGGTCCCTTCTGCCCATCTCTAGTCACTGTACAGGTTGAAGTTAAGGATCCCACTGCACTTACTGAAGATGAGTAGGGGAGCTTCCCCAGTGCGATGGCCATTATTTCCCCAATCAATAAAATAGGTCCACATAACCCCCCTCCCCGGTGCATTTGGAAAGAAACTATCAGCAGCTTCTTATGTCTTTCTTGGTCAACAGTAAAAAATAAATATTTGCTGGCTCGGTGGCACTGAGGATTGATGTGCTGAACTTCACACCTTGCTCCACACTGGTGACCCGTGTTTGGAAATGAGGACAGGTTGCCAGGGAGGGAGAGGATCAAGCAACCGTAGGACGACTATCCTCTCCCAAGGAGGGAGGATGGCGTGCTTTGTTGAATGAATGCCACCAGGTGGAGGCCTGGTAGCAGTGCAGGATGGGAGCAGCAGCAGAAGTTGGTGCTGCAGGACTCTGTAGCGTGCGCGTGCCTCCACGTGTGCAAGCTAGCGTGGGGACAGCAGAAAAAATGGAGGAATATGGTGGCAAGACAGGCGTAGACAAAGCTTGCACACTAACTCCTCACCCTCCGCATCACCAGGACCTGAAAGCCAAAGACAGGATTTGTACTCCCGGGGTGGGGGTGGCATCCATGGGGTATTCCAGTCCTCAGGTAAGTCCTGGGGAAGACGGAAGACAGTGGGGATCAGCGGGGCACAGCTAAGGGAAGCCCAGCTTGTCCTGGCCATAGGAGGATAAACAGAATATAGAAAAAAATGAATACATGGGCTTAAAACACAACAGTGGTTTCATCAGAGAACAAACCGAAGCATCTCTATTCCCTTACATATAGTATTTATAGACAAAGGATGTTGCTCCCTATAGTTTCGCTAACAAATGCTATAACAGAAGTATTGCAGAATGCAGCAAAATGCTGCAGATATGAGTTTCATCCCAGAGAGCTTCACTGTATGTTTGTTGCCATCTTTTAATACCTTTTCAGCAAACAAAATACTACAAGTCAGTTAAGTTAAATAATTTTTGTTTTACCTGTTGTAAATGTCATCATCTTCACCTCCCCAGCCCCAATAGTTATTGGGGAATCCATTTATTTTATTGTATTGCTCCTTACTTAAAGATGCTGCACCGCCAAAAAACTGGGTATATGGTAAACTGAAAAGAGAGACAGAAAGAGATATGAATGGAGATGTTCTCAGTTTTATATTTGTGACAAACCTGTCTCTGTTCTCAACAGTATGCCATGCAAACACACAGAACAGCAAGCAGACAACACTCTGCATTTCAATGCTGTAACCACCTGCATGATTGCTAGGGTATCTCACTCTGGTTCTAGTTCCACCACTGGCCACTGCTCACCCAGTGTATGATCTTAATTTCTGACACAGAACCAACTGTCAGTCACTCCCAGGAACCTCTTACCTACTCTGTATCAGATACAGTATACTTTGAATTTTGTGTTCTTCAGTAGGGGGAGCACCAGTTTGCTCAATATAAATGGATGATTGTTACCTAGCCAATAAAACACTGCACAGTCACAGAGAATGTTAAATATATAAACATGTAATATTTACACTACAAAATCACAGAATATACAATAAAACACAAAGGGAAAAACAAACACTGGGGAATACAAAACAAAACAGTAAACAAAAAGACTACAGAAAGAAGAACCTCTCTAATCTCTAGACTACCCCCACTCTGGGTTGCTTCTTCCCTTAGGAACCAAGATGCAACTACTGCCTGATATGTAAGCATTAATCACCGACAGAGGAAGGCTCTACCAGTGGATTAATGCCGGCTGGGGACTGGTGAGCGAGGCAAAGCCCAAGGGTTCCAACCCTCCAGCGGGCATTAATCTGGTAATGTAACCTGGAGGTGATGTCTTTCTGTAACACAGGCTCATTGCGACGGCGACGAGCCCATGTTACCGTGTGTGTCCTTGCTGCCGGCGAACCTAGGGGCACAGGGACAGTTTGCTGCCCGACACCGGTTTCTGTCACCCACAGTGACAGCAGCCACCAGAACAGGCCACAGGCCCACGCCAGTCCAGCATGCGCCAGCGATCGCGGGGAGGCCTGGGGGAATCGGCGTTCACACAGGTGCAGGTGGTGGGCGGCTGTGGCGCACAGATTCGCCCGCTTCCAGGTGTCGGGTGGTTGCCAGACAGATTTGTTTGTGTGGTGGTGGGGAGTCCAGGGGCGTGCGGGCACGTCGTCGCTCTGGTGGGCACCACATCTACCGTTCCTCATGGAGGCCAGGTGTCCCTGGGCGGGCAGGAGAACGGGTGCCAGCCAGCCCTACCAGGCCACGGCTTCGATGACGCCGCTGGTGGCGTGAGGGGGTGGTGACGGAGCGGGCGGGTACCCTCTGCTGCTGCGATGGCCACAGGTGGTACAGTCAGCACTTGTCTATCCAACTCTCATTTATCCGTTTCTCTTGTGTATCCATCTTTGACTGCATGATTTTTTATTTCCCATTTTGTTTACACTCGTTTATCCGTCCCTCACGTTATCCGTTTCCGTTGCCCATTCTACCTGTTGTCTCCTATGTAGATCTCAATGTTTACTCTCAGATAACTGACCCTTTTCATTCCCAGTACAGTACTGTATAGAAAACCACAGACCAAAGCAGGCAAGGCAGTCACAAACCAAAGCAGCCACAGACCTAAGTAGTCACTGCAGACAGAGATCAAACTGCAGACCGAAGCATCCAGTTTCCACTTAATTGTTTCTCTCAGATATCCGTCACCTGACCTGAGAACAGAAGGCAATGGATATCTGAGTGCTGACTGTACTAACCGAGCGGGCGTTACCTGTGGGTTAATACCCGCTCGGTTTGTGTCACCTGTGGGACTTCGGCCAATGGGGCTGCTCCATTTCACTGCTCTCTGGTGAGCCGTGTTACAACAGTGGATAGCACATTCCCTTTCTTACATGTGACATCTGCTGCCCTCTGCTGCCCAAGACAGTCAGTCATTTCTCAGCTGTGGTGCAAGGTCAACCCTCACAATGGGTCTGCTCAGCCCCTGTCTCATCTGGTCAGTCACAAGAGTCAGCCTCCCTCTATCCCCAGAAGCTGGCCTAAACCGATTTCCAGCCTAGTACCCATACACCTAGATGAGGTTGTTTACTGGGAGTTTATCTACAATAAACCCAACTACTTGTATTGTTTCATAAGGCTCCCAAAACCACAGGTGCTCCTCGAAAGCAGGTTTTTAGCCAAACAGCCCTTTTGACATAAGGACGGACTTGATCACATTGCTTCTGAGTCTACTCCAACAGACAGTAATCTGCTAATCACAGAGGTCCATTGCAGTAGCCCTTAATGGACTACAGCCCCTTAAAACAAAGTCCTGTCCTGAGATATTCCTTTCAACTCTTTTTTTTTTTTTTTTTTTTAGACCTTTCAACCCTTTCTGATCACCTGATGAATGTCAGAATTATTCCCCAGGGCCACTACTTATGTTACACATCTATATCTATGTTATAATATTATGTTCATTTCAATATTTAAAAGGCAAAACATCTTAGTAATAAACTAATACATCTATCTTTAATGTTTTCTTTTGGACTCTGAGGTATCTATTTGAACTAGGGATGGGATACATATCACATACTGGTATTTGGTATAATACTGAATAGTACTAGCCAATACACCTCACTAGCAGCAAGAACCATTATACCAGAGGCCATTTACAGTTTACAGTAATGTTTTTGTTAAGTGTTGCAAATTTAGTTCCAGAGAATCAAACACTTCAAACTTTGTGTTTTCGAATCTTGTGGACATTTGAGAACTACTGAACTAAACCTCAGACTTTTAGGTCAACTGGTTTGAATGGTGTGGATCAGTGGAAAGGTGAACCACAGTTTGCGCTATTTGACACTGCATGATTACCCAGTCTGCCTTAAAGGCAGTCATATGGTTCACAGCCTCGTTTTCATGTCAGCTCAGCTGCAGTTTGTGACTTCGCTCGCAGGCTGGGCAATGGGCTTAGTCCAAGGTAGCTAGATAGGGCTCTCAGTTATTGATAGCTAGATAAGCAAGGTTTTCAACTGAAAAATAAACAGACTTTGAAAGAATATCTTAATAACAATCCCCGGCACACTGTTTTTTCCCCAGCCTAAACCTAACCAGAAAAGCAGCTTTAAAGAACCTTTTTGCTGTGTGTGTGTGCATATGCATGCACATGTGTGTTCAATGCAGTGTGCAAGATCCTGGGGCCAGGTGGTAAAGCAGGGAGGGAGACAGAGGTAGGCAGTGGACTGGGCTCTGCGGGTAGCAACTGGGTCTCTGGGCTGGCAACCTGTCAAGTATCTGTTATCAGTTGGAACTTTTTGTTTGCATTATAAAAAAAGAAAAATCTATGGGCTGGCCTGGTGGTGCTGAGGGTTGAGGAGCTGGATGCCACACCTCGCTCCACATTGGCGACCCATGTTCGGGAGCGAACATGGGTTGCCGGGTGTGTGTATAGGACTGAGCGTCCAAAGGACTGCTCTCCTCACCCAGGGTGGGAGGGTTGCCACTCCCCGCCGAATTACTGGCCCCAGGTGGAGGCCTGACACAGCGGGTGGGCATTGCGGGCGGCAGTGTGCCTCCACATGCACACGTGCAGGCTGGCAACAACAGGGAGGAGAAAACAAGGAAAATGGAGCTGGCAGGCTCTGTGATGAGCCTGGACGCATTCACACACCAGCTACCCCGGATTCTAGATTTGTATTCTGAGGTGGGGGTGGGGGGAGTCGGCAGCTTCTCACTCCGGCCCTGCCATGGGGGGCAACCAATTGCCAGGGCAGGACAGCCAGGTCCGGAGGATGAGCCCGAGCCGCTTACCAGCTCCGCAGCAGAAGGAGAAAGCACACAATAATAAAAAAAAAAAAAAGAAAGAAAATCTGTAAAAATAAATTCTATGAGACTTACCATAATTTCTGCTTCTTTTCCTGGTGAAACATTTCAATAAATAAAAATAAATAAAATTTAAAGTCAAACATGGGTTATTTATTTACTGTTGCGTACTTCATGCCTTCCTACTAGGAACACTGACACACACATTCAGAGCTGTGACACCACCATGGAACTTTGACTCCCAAACCTTCTCTCAAGCATTAAGAGATCTGAATTCCTCAGCTGTAATTCTTTCAGGTCTATCAAGGATACACTCAAAAAACCTTAACCTTTCCTATTCCTTCAAAAGGTAAAAAACAAAACCAGTGTTCCTTGAGGAGACGTGATTCATTACTGTATTAGGTTTGCTCATTATCAGATGGCCCATTGACACATTAGTAGCATTATCACCCCGTGACCCCAGTGTTCCAGGCTGCAGAGCGGACTCTGGTCATCAAGGGCTAGCCAGGGTAAGGAGGATTGAGGGTCCTGGCGACAGCTCTCCTCCTTCAGGTTGGGAAGGGACATGTGCTCTGCAGAGGGATCCCCTCGAATGGCTGTTAGAGAGAGAGAGAGCTTAGTCAAGGCCACCAGAAGGGGAAGGACGTCATCAGATACCAACATGGCCACACCTTGGTGTTTGTACATCAATGCTACATGAGAATCCCCAAGGGGAGAAAAACTGGAGCAGAAAAGCCTTCGGCTTGCCTCAAACAATGTTGGCATCCTCCAGAGGCCCATGCACTACAGACACAGCACCCCCAAACACCACAAAACGGTCCCAGGTAAGTGGTGCTTACGCCACAAGTCTACATGAAGGCAGGTGACCATGCAGGTGGAGGGGGTGCCATCATGAGGGGAAGGCAGACCAAGGGAAACGGAGATAAAGTTTGATTGAAGAGAAAACAAAATTCATCCACGCTCATCAGGCAGTATTCGTAAGCTATAAACTCTGCAAATGGCATAGTCAACTGAACTGCATACAAGAAAATCTATGCACGATTAAAGAGCTGGTATTCATTTGTTGTATTCCTTCTTGTAAATAAACCCTTTCATCATACAATGTTTGTGAGTTGTATCTCTATTTTGTGAAACGTTATGATATTTAATACATGTATTTCTTTGTACTTCTCAGATGACTGTCAAGTGAATCATGCAGAAAAACAGTTTCAGATGGCAAACCGAAAGTGAGGTACTGTACATAGGGGTAAGTAGCATATCAGACATCACCCCTCAAATGTCAGCGTTTTTGAAACAGGAAATTCAACTTCAGGTAGAAAACAGTCTGAAAGGGAAATCTAAAAAAAAGAAGCCTCTCTTGGGGGCTGGGGGGTGGTAAGGCGAGCAGTCATTAGGTTGCTGGCTTTCGAGCAGACAAGACAGACCATTTGGCCTATTCTGCTGGCTTTTAGTATGTTAGTATGTCACTAATTCACATCTTATATCCATACACATCATTTTATAAATTAATATCTGTTTTTAACACTCAAAAGGAGATATTTATGATAGTAATACTGTTTTAGGGCAAGCATGTACACAATCGCGATTAGACAGTAAAAACAGCACCTTGTGATATGTTGACACAACCCTGTCAAACTACACAAAACTGACCATCTATTACATACAAAACTAAATAGTTTTGGTAAACAAAAATAACACTTGATATGCCTTTTGTGAAATCTCTTGTCACAGCTGACAGCCTCTCCAACAGGTGAAAATACAGAACAGCACCTTCTACTGCTTCCGACTGTGACTCTACCATCGGCTCAATCCCATGCCATTCACCCTGCTGTCACTCATACCTTGCAACTGGAAGTTACTGCAATAAAATGTTTCAATCAAACTTGGTGTGGCTTTTATTCTATGTTGCTTACTTACATCATGTACTTTTTTTTGGTGGGGGGGGCTCACACATATCAGCTGCACCAGGTTTTAATATTTCTTTCATTCATGTTCTTCCCTTACCAGCTCATACAATTAAGAAGTTATGTACACACAGTATTTTGTGTTTGGCATCAGTGGGCTGGGTATGTGTCAGTGGTCTGGAGGTCGGGATCAGAAGGCTGAAGCAGAATTTTCTGACTGAAAAGTACAGTTACGTAAGAACTTACCGTAACAGTAGTTCTTACGTAACTGTACTATCTTACTTCGAGACATAGCTCTTGCAGCAGGTTACACCACTAGGACTGATTCCCAAGCAATAGTGCTTGCAAACACTCTGGGAGGAGGAAATAAGAAAGAACGTTCCAGGTCCTGAATCTAGGACAGGAGACCCTGTAGCACTGCCAGGCCCGAAGCCTGCTCTTCGCCGTGAAGCGATGTCCAGGCTATAATGCCTGATAAAGGTATGAACAGAGCTCCAAGTGGCTGCAGCACAAATGGCAGAAGTGGAGACGTTTCGAAGTGCTGCAAAGGATGTGGCCACGCCCCTGGTGGAATGATCCCGGACTGCTCCTGGGAGGGGCTTTCGTTTGATATCATAACAGTAAGAGATGCACTGGACAAGCCAGCAAGACAGGGACTGTTTCGACACTGGTTGGCCCTTCATCCCTTTCGGTAAAGGGGCAGCTGCTCCAGTGTGGCTTTCTTAGTTCTGTCAGGTAGTACCTCAAGCTGCGGTGAACATCCAGGGTGTGAAGCAGCGCCTCTCCTCTGTTAGAGTAATTAGGAAAGTAGACTGGCAGTCAATATCCTGGTTGAGAGTGAGTGTGGAAACCACCTTAGGCAAGAATTTGGATTCGTCCTCAGGGATGCTCTGTCCCGGTGGAAAATTAAATAGGGCTCTTTGCACATGAGAGCCTGAAGCTCAGAAACTCTTCTCGCTGATGTAACAGCAACCAAAAATAACGTTTTCCACGATAGAAAACGCAGCTCGCAATCCGCGGCAGGTTCAAAGGGGGGGGAGAGCGTGAGTTGCTCTAGGACAAAGAGCAAGTCCCAAGGAGGCACTGGGTCCTTAATGGGCAGCCTAAGGTGTAATACCCCTCTTAAGAATTCTCGACAGGCATCTAATTGTGCCACTGCGCCTGTCCCATCGGGAGGTGATAAGCTGAAATGGCACAGAGGTGCACTTTAATCGAGGAGTAGGCGAGACCCGAACGGAAAAGGGAGAGTAGGTACTCTAACACCACTTTCACCGGACAACCTAAAGGGGAAAGGCCGCGTGCTTGCGACCAAAGACAGAAACGGCGCCATTTCATGGCATACGTCGCATGCATTGCCGGCTTTCTGGCTGCAGAAAGGACTTCCGCAACCTCTTGCGAGACCCCGTGATGCAAGATGGCTATGTCTCTAGGAGCCATGCGTGCAGGTTCAGTGAGCGTAAGTCCGGGTGGACCAGTGAACCCTTCTCCTGAGACAAGAGGTGGGAGCTGAATGGCAATGGGAACGGAGGTTCCTGGGACAGCTGAATTAGCAAAGGGAACCAAATCTGCCTGGGCCAGAATGGGGCCACCAGGATCATTGTTGCATGCTCCCTGCGCAGTTTGAGAAGAACTCTCTGGATCAACAGGAAGGGGGGGAAGTGTAGAGGAATCTGTCCGCCCAGGAGAGGGACAACGCGTCTCGCCAGAAAACACCAGGCCCTGGATCTAGCGAGCAAAAATTGGGCAGTTTTGCGTTGGATGGGGAGGCGAACAAGTCCAATTCTGGAGTTCCCCATCGAAGAAACAGATCCTGTGCTACCTCCTGGAGAAGTTCCCACTCGTGGACTCTGGCCTGGGAGCAACTCAGGCAGTCTGCAATCGTGTTGTCCACCCCGGGAACATGTACTGTGATCAGGTTTGCGCCGTGTCGGATTACCCAATCCCACACCCTCATGGCCTCCCTGCAAAGGGGGTAAGAGTGTGCATCTCCTTGTTTGTTGAGGTAATACATCACCGCCGTGTTGTCTGTCTGAAGCAGGAGAGTACTCGGCGGGATTTCTGACTGAAAGGCCTGCAGGGCATAAAGGACCACCCTCATCTCTAGGACATTGATATGGAGGTGGGCCTCCAGAGGGTCCACATACCCTGGGACTTCACCCCGTCCAGGTGTGCTCCCCACCCTAGGCCTGAGGCGTCTGTGGTGAGGATTACCTTCGGGGACGGCGCTATGAACGGGACGCCCATAGAGAGTGTCCCTGGGTCTAGCCACCACTGCCAGTCTCAAATCGTGGTATTCGTGATTCTGACCGGATGCTGCATGTGGTCTTGCCTTTGGTCCCATTGCACCTTGAGCATCCACTGAGTTACCCGCATGTGGAGCCTTGCGAAAGGGACAGTAGGAATGGCCGCAGCCACGTGTCCGAGCAAGCGAAGGACCGACCTGGCTGGGGCGGTGTTGTTCGACGAAAGCTCCCTGATGAGGGATCTGATGCGCTCCACTCTGTCTGGAAGAAATGCTCTTCCCTGAACGGTGTACAGTACTGCGCCTATGAACTGCAGTTTCTGCGATGGTACCAGGAGAGACTTCTCGCGGTTGATTAGGATACCCAGAGATCGAAACAGGTCCTGAGTGCTCTGGATCGCCTGAATAACGCCTCTGGAGGCGGCCATGAGAAGCCAATCGTCCCAGGTACGGAACACATAATGGCCCTGTCTCCTAGAGACACTGCCACGACTGCCATGCATTTGTAAAGACCCTGGTGCCGGCGACAGCCCAAATGGAAGGGCTCGGAACTGAAGATGATGGCTGAGAAACTCGAAGCGCAGGAACCTCTTGTGCGCTTGAGCTACAGGGATGTGCAGGTAGGCGTCCTGCATATCTGGAGACGCTAAAAAGGCGTCTTGCTTCAGCATGGGAATAAGACCTGGAAGAGTTACCATGCGGAATCTTTTGCAGGCGACTGACAAATTGAGGTCGCTGATGTCCAGAATCGGACGGAGGTCCCCTGTTTTCTTTGGAACCAGGAAGAAGTGGAATAGTATCCGTCTCTCTCTGGGGCGTACTCTATCGCTTCCTTGCGGAAGCGCGAGCACCTCTTGCCTGATCACCGACTTGTGCTGGCCCGGTACGGAAGAGCAACGGAGGCCTCGAGGGTGGCTTTTCCGGCGAACTCTATAAAGTGGCCTCTTCCGACTAATGTAGAACCCACCTGTCGGTGGTTATAGTCTGCCATCCCGCAGGAAATTCACAATGCGACCCCCGACCATGACGTCCCGTTGATCCTGAGGGGCGGGGGCCGGGAAGGAGTCAGGCTGTGGCGGCTGAGGGTCCCGCTGGCTGGACCGGCTAAGGAGTGTGCTGGCTCCGACCTGCAGGTTGTTTTCCCTGGGCTCTGCGAAAACCGGAGCCTCTCTGCTGTGGAACGGGGCAGGGCTGTTGTCTCTGTGTCCATCCACGAAATTGGCTTTGGTTCCTACAAAAGGAACTAAGCTTGGGTCAGTACATGGCCTGAACCGACCTCACCGCCTTCCCGGCCTCTTGGAGTTTGGTAATTATCTTCTCTGAGGGTTTACCAAACAAACTTCTTCCTCGAACGAAGCGCCCATGATGTTTTTCTGGACGTCTGGGTAAACTCGGAGACACGGAGCCAAGAGTGCCTCGGAGGCATACGCCTGAAGCTGCTGCTCGGGCGAGGAGTCCGCTGAGTCGACGCTGCTCATAGCACCTGGGTTCCACGCCCCGAACCCGTACGAAGGAGCTGTAATATCTCCTCCTTCTGCTCACCTTCCGGCAATTTCTCAGCCGCATCCAGACCCTGCTCCCACAGGGCATTTTGGAACTGCACCATGTGGGTCAAATAATTCAGGGATCTGATGGCGAGGGTAGCGGAAGCATACGTGCGCCTACCCATGGAGTCCAGCTGCTTGGACTCTGGGTCCGGTGGCAGGGTGCTCAGATGTTGCGGTCTCTGGTACCGGTCATGAGAGGCTGTTATGACCAGAAAGTCGGCCTGAGGATGCTGGGTTCAGTACTGGTCTTCTCTTGGAGCCTTGTACAAGCGGTCAGCTTTCTTCGGCATCGCCGGGAGCGAATGTGGACGCTTCCACGCTGCCTTGGTGATGTCCACAAAAGTGTCTACCAAGGGTGGCACCACCACAGGCTTGGGGTCCTTCTGCTGAAGATACTTCACGAGGCGCAGCCTTTCCGGGTCTAACTCTTCTGCATCCCATCCCATGTTCTCCTGGATGTGTCTCATGATATCCGAGAACGAAGGGTCATCCGGAGGAGACTTAGGCAGCTCACGTGGGTCCAGAGAAGGGATGGAGAGGGGAGATGGGGATCTGGATGTAGAAAACTCTGATCCCGTGTCCTCCGTCGAAGGCGACGGCAGCGTCTTCTGGGTCTCTTGGGACTGGGTGACCTAGAAGAGGATCTGGACGGAGGTTTCCTTTTATCGAGTCTCCCCCTTGGAGGGGTCCTGGGCTCCCGGGGAGGAGGCAACCGGCCTGCAGACCCAGACGGAGACGGGGGCGCAGGAACTGGAGGAGCAACGGTGTAGGAGGAGGAGGAAGCGTGGGTGGAGTGGGGACCATGTCCTTTTGATGGTATCCCACCAGTAAGTGAAAAGCTCCTTCACCTCTGAAAAGGAAAGGCCTGGCGACGTCCGGGCACCGTGGACGGGTCGCCGGGGCCCGCGCCGGCTCCACAGGGGCTCGGGCTGCGGCGAGGGTTCCTGGAGTCTCAATAGGACCGGGTCGCCTGCCTGGTCCTCGGGCTGGGTTACTCCTCCTCAGTGATGGTCTCCTGACCGAGTGTCGGTCGGAGGCGCCGGGTGCTCTTCTCAACTGAGCGGGCGCCAGTCCCTACCGGCGTCCCGTGATGAGTAGGCCTGGCCGGGCGACGGCCTTCTGGCAGACGACGGCTCTAGGGACTTGTGGGCGAGAGGCCGACGCCGGACGAACCGGCATCGGGTCCTGCGGCCTCTTGAGTGAGGTGAGCTCCTTGGTTTTCCGAGGAGGCAAGGAAGCAGACCTGACGTCGGGTTCCGAATGGCGGGAACCCGACTTGTGGTGATGGTGGTGATCCCCCGACTTAGCCAGGACCTTGGAGGACGAGGAAGGCCTGGGAGTCTTGGCCTGAGAAGAGGAAGAAGATTTTCTCACCGCAGCGGGGGGAGGCTGAGAGCTGGCCCGGGAAGGAGAGCGGTCGGACCTGGAGCCAGAGCTGCGCGAGTCAGAGGCCCTAGAAGGGGACCTGGAAGGGGCCTTCTCTCTGTGCTTCTCAGCATGCTTGCGGGCCTTCTACGAAGAATCCCCCTTGGAAGCCATGGACTTGAGTTGCTCCTCTAACAGGAACGCCTGTAGGGCCTTCTGGCGACGGATCCGGTTCTGCTGTTGAACCCCTGGCAAAAGAGCAGGACCGGTGTCATGGTCTGGGCCTAGGCACCGGACATTAGCCAGTGCAGATCCTTAAATGGATCTGCTTCCACAGGCACACTTCGAGGAGTGACTGGAGGTCGGGAGGACATCAGAGAGAAAACTGAACTCGGAGAACAAATTTCCCGTAGGAAAGCACTTTACCACGCGTCGCGCGCTAGAAACCGAACTGAAGGGTCGAGACATGCAAGTCGACGGCGGGAAAGAACTGGAGAATCTGGCGGGACCGCCCCCTTATGTACTACGCCTGACGTCAGAGGCGGGACCGACGTCGGGGGCGGTCCCCGCTGAAGATAGCTAGCTAGAATTTTTCCGTGGGGGCCTGACGCCTGCCGGCTTCAGTCCAAGTGGTGTAACCTGCTGCAAGAGCTGTGTCTCGAAGTAAGATCAGCCATTTTCACTGGGATCCATAGAGATCATTATGCATGAGAGGTTTTACAAGGCTTGCTTTAGTGGTGTAGCACTGTTGTTTCCCCTGTCGCTCTATGTTTGTGATCCCACTCCCATACAGCTATCTTTACCAGTTCTCATTCAGTCTGTTTTCCTCACATCTTCCTCTCCTTCGGTCTAAGTTTTTCTCACGTATCCCTCTCTAATGAATATAAAATGCTGCAACATGACAGTTTGATACACACTTGACCGATCTTCTGACACAGGTGCATCAACTGAATATCACCAGAGTGGTTCAGATGATTCCTCTCAGCAGCGCGTTGACATCTGCATTACAAGCTGCCAGGAAACTTAACTACCACTGTTCTCATACCCTTCACTGAGGAGCAAGCCGATTGATCTGAATTCTTAACAACACAGCACATCAGGTTAATCCTGTAGCTGAAAAGCATTATTGTTGCAGCAGTGAAGTAATGTTCTTATTAGTCTGATATTTTGCTTACATTGTAAAGTTACTGAATAATACAGGTGGATTGTTTATTTTACCTGGGATTACACATGACATTTTGCAACTGCTGTATGCGGAGCACAGCTGAACACAGTGCCTATCGTGCTGCCCCAACTGAATATTACTATGAGATACTATAACTTAGTCATGCCCAGAAAAGTTTGCACACTGTCACTTGTATGAAACTAACAAGCCAGTCAGCAGCAAGATTACAGTGCTGCAATTTATCTCTTTTATTTTATTTATTTAACAAAATTGGAAAGACCTTTGAGCCAAGGGCTCTTTTACAGAGGTTCCACGTCAAGTCACAAGAATAGCAAATTACAATGGTTTCAGTAAGTAATACAACATGAGGAAAGTAATTACATAACCAAAAAAACAATATGGCAAGATAAATATTGTGTAAAGTGCAGCCAGTGGCCTTGTCTGAAGAGGGGGGTGAAAGGGCTTACAAGGAGAGAAGTACAGGGGTGAACTGGGGGGTGGAAGGAGCAAAATAAGAGCAAGGAGGGAGATACCACAATGAAGCTTAAGCAGGAAAGATCCACAGGGTGAGGAGTGGAGGGAGAGAACAAGGTGAGGAAACAGAGGAGAGAGGAAGGAAGTGGGAGTGGAGGGGTAAGGGAAGGGGGGGAGAGGTAGAATGAAAAGAGGGCAGGAATGAGAAAGGGATAAGGGAGGAAGTGCTGTGAGTGGAATAGCGCAGCAGCAGCATAGGGCTATACAGAGGCAAATGGTAAAAGAGAGAGGTCCCAGCGCATTTAGCTGTCAGCAGAGATTAGGTGTATAGCAGTCACAAGAAGCTCTGGAAACTAGGAATTGATGTACTTCTGCTTAAATGGTCCCAAGGTTGCATTTGTCGCAATCTCAGGAGGAAGGGAATTAAACAAATTAGCAGCTCTAACTGCAAAGGATCGCTGTCAGAGCGAGGTTCGACAGTGAGGGACAGTAAAGGTTTGGCTCACAGAACTTCGTGTGCTCCGAGTGCCCAGGAAGGGACTGAAAAACTGTAGAGAACCTGGTGGTAGGATCCAAGATCTGCCTTCTTAGTCAGAAGGCAGGCTTGATATTCAATGCGAGCCTGGAGTTGAAGCCAGTTTGCTTGTTCGTAAAGGTTAAAAGTGAGACTACGATACGCTGCACCAGTTAGTAGATGGCATGTCTTATTCAGAGCTGTGGTGAGCTGATGTAGGGTTGTGTCTGTGGCAGAACTATAAATGACCAAACCATAGTCAATAATAGACACAACTGAACTCTGGATAGCCAATCTGAGGGTTTCAGTAGTAACACAGTGTTTATGCCCGTGTAGAAGGCCTAGGCAAGCAACATTCTCAACATGGTTGGAGTAGGAGAGTGTACTATCCAGAGTAACGCCTAGGTATTTAAAAGATTGAGTCTGATCAAGGATAACACCCGCACTGTTTTTAATCACCCAATTGTTTAGCTTTGTGCCTGCTGTGGGTACCATGGAAGAGCATGACCTTAAGTTTTTTTGCAGTTAAGCACCAACTTATGAGAGATGAACCAGGACTCAGCTTCAGTAAAACTTTTCTGAAGTTGGGCCTGAAGGAGGGTGGGTCAGCAGTCTTTGAGAAAATGACCGCATCATCCGAATAGAGGAGTACTGGTTCGGAACAGGATGACAGAAAATAATTGAGGAAGGTGCTAAATAGAAGGGGTCCCAGTATCGATCCTTGAGGAACCCCAGAGCAGACAGGCAGTTTAACAGAAAGGGTAGACCCTATTCTCACCTGCGGTGTGCGGTTTGCTAGATAGCTGGTGAACCACTTTAGGGCTTCTGAAGATATACCAAGCCCAGAAAGCTGATGTATCAGCAAATGGTTGACTGTGTCAAATGCTTTAGACAGGTCAATAAAGGTTGCACCAACAAGTTGACCCTGATCAAGAGTATGGTGAATGAAACCTGTGAATTCCAGTAGGGCTGTAGATGTGCTGTGCCCTTTCCGAAAACCACGTTGTTGGACACATTGTAGGTTGTATTTTCCAGGTACTCCACAAACTGGCCAGCAACAATCCTTTCAAGTGCTTTGGACAGCGGGGGAAGAATAGATATTGGCCTATAATTCCCAGGTAGTAATCTGTCCCCACTCTTAAAAACTGGTGTAACCAGAGCAGATATCCAGATCTGGGGGAATTGTGAAAGTATGAGGGAGCGATTGAGAAGCTTGGTGAAGGGGGATAGGTCTTCATCTACAGTTAGGGTAAGAAGTTTTAGATCGAGGGAATCACTGCTTGTCCTTGTTCCTCCTAGAACTTTACGTAGGTAGGTCTTGGTCTCGCTTTCCGTAATAGCTTTGAAGTAGAAATATGGGTGGGTAGAGGCCTCTTCTGATCTGTTGGACGTAGGAGCTGTGCTGGGTGGTTCAAGGAAATTTTGGGGCAGAGTTTGGCTAAGGTCTGTGAAGAATGAATTAAATGTGTTGGCAATTAACACGGGGTTATGGGTGATAGACCCATCAACATTTAACATAGTTGGAGCCTGTTTAGATGCTTTCCCAGTGATTTCCGAGAGGTTTTCCAGAATTTTTTCCCATCAGCCCAGGTCTTGGCAAGGATGTCCTTATAGTAACATGCTTTATGCTCACGGATAGCCTTAGTACATGTGTTCCTGACCATCTTATAGACCTGTATGTCAGGTTGACTGCCAGAGGTCCTGGCCCTATGCCAGAGGTGGTCATGATCTTTCATTTGAGCCAGAAGGCTAAAAAGAGATCCAGGGATTATCAAGTCCCCTGATCCCACGTGTCCTAAAAGGGGCGTCGATGTCACCGGCTTCACTGAAGCATTCAATGAAGTATTGTAGAGCAAAGTCAATATCAGGTGCGGTTTCAATGTAAGACCAGTCTTGTTGTCGGAGGAGAGACTTTAGTGGCTGCAGGTGGCCACGGAAGAGCACTCTACTTGTGATTGTTCTGGCAGGGGCCCTGATAAAATTTTTTAGACCTATAACACTTAGTAGGAGAGTGATCACTGATAAGTGTTGGGCAATACTTCAGAATGGGAGATATGTGTTGTACTATTCGTTAGGACCCAGTCCAGGAGTGTGCTAGTTCCAGTCTTATAATTTATCCTGGTTGGAGCTGTTATTAACTGGGTAAAGTTCAGGCCTGTTAACTCATCCCTGTGCCTTGTGGCACCTGACGAGAGCCAGTTGACATTAAAGTCACCTAACAGGATGGTTTCTGCGTCTTGTTTTAGACTCATGACGCAGTTCATTAGGGGTTTTAGGCCCTGTTTGGCAAGGTCTGGAGGAATACAGACCGAGCCAATGCTAAGGACCTTGTTGTGTGCACCGAACATAACCTTAACAGCAAGGATCTGAATACCCTTAGCTGGTTCAGGGAGGGAAAGTGGATAGGCCAACAATGACTCCTTTAGGTATATGGCACAGTCACCTCCTCTTCTAGATAGTCTGTCCTGTCTGAAAAGTGAGTAGCCTGGTAGGATGATGGCCGAGTCAGGGGTAGATGGTGACAGCCATGTTTCGACGACTGACAGGATGTCGGGATCGTGTACTACAACCTAAGCGGTGAGTGCATCAAATTTTTTTAACAGACTGTAGATGTTCATACTGGCCAGGACAAGGGTACCCTGTTTTTTGCTGCCATTGACTCCATGTGAAGGAGGGCCTGGATTAGGCTGTACACTCCCAGAAATAAGGAGGAGAAGAAGAATGAGGCATTTCAGGAGTTGTTTTAGTAAATAGAGTGTAAGGGTACGAGATTTCCTCTTTAGACGTACTTTAACAGGGTTCGTAGGAACAGAGAGACTTAAGCAGCACAACAACAGTGGAGTCAATAGAGGACAGACAACTTCCATGTTTCATGTGCAGCCTGCTGTGGTGCAGCACATTCACCTACAGCTCAGTAATTACTAAGAAAGTGGGAGTTACTGTCGCTTGCAATAAAACATATATAAAGAAAACAGCAGCGAATACATGATTTATTATGTATGTTTTACAGTCTTTTCAAATGTGACTGAAACCAGAGCCAACCGTAATAATAAAACCTCCTACAACATTACAAAACCAGACAGAAAAAAATTTCAGTTTGCCATAAAATACTCAGCATACATATCTACCAATCGCCTATAGCAGTGTTTTATTTAACTCTAAAAATTGATTAGCGTTTTGCTCATAAAAGTTCTAAAACATTGTAAAAATGCACAGCACTTGGCTCACTGTGTTTAGCAAACATAACACCTCCAGAAAACCTATATAAATGCTTTCTATACAGTTAGTATTGCCTCAAGAAAAAAACTGCTAATCAATTATTTAAAACCCTGTATAGCACAACCACCTACTGTGACTACATGAAAAGCCACAACATTGATTATCTACGGCTTTGAACTGTGTGAGGACAGATACTAAACAGCCGATGAACACCTTCGAAATGCATGAGTAACCCAAATGATGCAGTCAGCATTCATCTTTTCCCAAGATGAGCCAACTGTTTTTTCTCTGTAGTGGCAGACAGCAGCGATCTGTGGTCAGAAAACTGAAAGCAGCATTTACTCCTAATGGCCAAACCTGAAGGTACATATCATTTAAACGTGTCAACTAGACAGGCGACACAGATTTCTCCTGCATCTGTTTCTTCATCGCTGCTGCCAAAGGTTTCTCAGCAGAAACTTTTCCAGCAGCCCTTTTCTGTATCGCTTGGTAGCGGAGCTGAAGCACTGGCAAATCTCACAAGTTTGGACGTTGTGAGAGAAGCCCAAATAGCAGACACACACTTTGTGTGTATCGTCCTTATAAATCTTCTCTCCGCACTTGCAATGCCAAAAAAATTTCACAGACTCCTTTAGCAGCATACAGGAGACCTGAAAACCACTAAAGCAGTGATTCTTAACTATTTAGAAAAATAACAAAGACAGCTAACTGTCAACGTATTCATGTGTAGGTCTGATGAGTATGACCACCAACAACAACGAACTGAGGAGAGATGGAGCCGTCCACGTTTATGCAGACACTGATGCATGTGTGGGTGACCCATGGCTTGCAAATGTTTCCGTGTGATCCTAGGGCTACGGAAGGTATAGTTTCAAAGGTATGGCCTGATGAAAGAGATATCCTTGAAGAAGATCAGTCTGACTCCTGGCTGAATCTTCCTAAGAAGCATCCCATGATATCATCCCTCATGATGAAGACCATAATTCAAGCAGACGGTGGGACCACCCTCAGGTACGCAGTAGATCGCAAAGTAGAATCATGCTTAAAAAAAGCATTCCAAGCCTCTGTGGCTTCTCTGAAGGTTACAACAGATAATCTGTTCTGAACCAGGACAACTCTCTCCTGGGCTACGGAGTTGGCGTTTCAGCTGACGGGATTCCCAGAAGAACAAAAATCTGATACAACAACTACAGCTCGTAAGCCTCGCCTCAGCCTACTCAGCAGGTGTCTCGGTGCTGTGCTGCTCAAACAATGCATCACCAAACATCAAGAAGAAAAAATCTCTGGTTGCAGGACTGGCAAGTAGACACTTCATCAAAAGTTCACCTGATTAATGCCCCACAGGAAGATGGTCTCCTGTTTGGCACAGCACTTAAAGAAGCAGTATCTGAGGTTCAAGGTCCAGGACCAGCACTTTCAATTCGAAACCCTTCCACTCGGGCTTTTCTCAGTCCCAAGAGCTTTTCACCAGTGTTCTAGTGGCAGTAATTGCACACTGTGCAGTCAGGGGATACAACTGTTCCCCGAGTTAGATGACATCCTGATCCAACCTCTTTAATGTGAATTGGCTCAGCAAGCTGTTGCAGAGGTTATTCACTGTCTATCTGCCACAGTGTTGTCATCAACCATCAAAAGAGTTCCCTGACTTCAGCTCGAGCACTGAACCTCCTGGGCAGACTTCAGGACTTGCCAGGGCAAGGTCTTCCCAACACTGACAGAAATTCCAGGACTTACATATACTTCTTTAGAAATTTCTGCATGCCACTCGACTTCCAGCACAGGCGTTCATGCAACTCATATGGACAATTGTTTCACTAGCAGACGCTGTGCCATGGACAATGATTCACGTGAGGCCAACACAATGACCCACCTCAAGTAATGATCCCCACAGAAGGACAGCAGGACCCACAAAGTGACAATTTCACAACAGATGAAGGACAGCCTCCACTGGTGGACTGTTAGGTCAAACATAATGAAGGGCTGCAAGGTGGGCAGTCCACAACAGGTATGAATCACAACTGATGCCAGCCTCAGAGGGTAAGGTGCCCAACTGAATCAACTCTCAGTTCAAGCAAGTGGACGTTACTGGAGCTGCGCCTCAGCATCAATGTGTTAGAAATGCGAGCAGTCTGCCTGGCGCTACAAAGGTACCATTCAAAACCAAGACGTCCAAGCTGGCCCAGTGGCTCTGAGGGTTGAGGCGCTGGATGCCACACCTCGCACCACGCTGGCGACCCGGGTTCGGGAGCAAGTTCAGGTCATCGGGGGTCTACGGGAAAGGAGAATACTGAGCACCTGGAGGACTGCTCTCCTCTTCTGGGGAGGGTGGGTGGATGACTCCCCAGCATGAGCAGCTCCCAGCAGAGGCTGGGAGCACTACAGTCTGGGGATCACGTTGACGCAGGGGGAGGAGCCATGGCAGATGTCTGTGGGCTGGGTGCAGAAGTGCGCCCAGCCGCACTGGACATCATTGCACGTCTAGGCTCCTAGGGGAGCTCTCTAAGAACAGGAAAAACATCCACTGGTGGGGGGGCAGATGTCGCCTGCCCCCCACCTCCAGCACTGGAACCTGCCCACTGTGGACCTGGTCTCGGCGGCACCACCACCCATGGAAGCACCGGAAAAAAGCACCAAGGAGCAGAAGGTGGTCCCACTCTGCAGGGTGGATTCCAGAGGGACTGCTCCACGAAGCGTACCGTGGGTGTGCCGAGGACCAGGGTACAGTTGGGAGGATTTCAGGTAGGAGGGGAACAGGTAGGTTGACTGAAGGAGCCCCAGCCAGCGGTGACGGGAGGGAAATAAAGTTGGGGGAAAAAAAATAAATAAGTAAAAACACTAAGATGTCCTGACCCTCACGGACAACAGGACTATGACGGCGTACCTCAACCACTAAGGGGGCACACAAATTACCTGCATGGTTAAATAAACTCTGCTGTTACTACATTCGGCTGAATTTCACCTCTCAAGTCTGCCCACTGTTTACATCTCTGGGGAAAACAACATCACGGCGGACTGGTTCAGCCACAAGGACATTCTGCCGGGAGACTGGAAACTGCAGGACAGTGCCTTTCGCCTAATCAAGCAGAAGTTGGGACCGCCCCAAGTAGATCCCTTTGCCTCCAGCCAAAATACCAAGGTTCTGCACTTCTGTTCATTCATATGGGATGATCAAACAGTGGCAAGAGATACCCTCTCCCTTCACTGAGGTCAAAACGAACTTCTGTACTCCCCCAACCCCGATCCCCATTCTGTCTAGGGTATTGCACAAAGCAGCAGACACAGAGAAAAAAGAGCACACTCAGAGCTTACCGTGAGAATGGATTAAAATTTTATTTTTTAAATTGCATACAAAACATCCATGGCTACTATCTGCCAATCCCAGTGCTCTGAGGTGCACTGCCTCTTTGCCGGGGGTTGGAATGGGAGGGGATGTGGCCCTTGCAAAGAGGTCAACTACCACAGAGGTCAGCAGTTCCCATTCACAAATCTTGGACTGTGACCTGCTTAGCCTGTCTGTCCAGACATTCTACAGACTTGGGAGATGCATGGCTGACAACTGTAGGCCATGGGACAAAGTCCAGTACCATACTCTCATTGCTTTCCTGCACAGAGAATAGGAATGAGTGCTCCCTTGTTTGCTTGATGTAATGCATCACACTGGCATCACCCATTTGTATTAACAAAGGACCGGGACACAGATGCTCCTGAAATGCCTGGAGGCTGTACAAGGTAGCTATCATTTTCAGGATATTTATGTGTAACCTGGCCTCCACCTTGGTCCATGACCCCTGTGTCCAGTAACAGCCAAGTTGAACACCCCAGCTGGAGACAGAGACATCTGTGATGAAGAGCTGTACAGGCACTGGTGCAAGGAATAGAAAGCCCTTTAATAGGTTTTCACAATTCATAGCATAAGAGAAGACAAGCCAAAGGGTAATACTCTAAACTGGTAACGTTCCTCTACCAGCACAAAGCAGAAGTACTGCCTGTGGGATTTTTTGATCTTGACATAAAGGTATTGCATCCTTCATGTCAACAGAAAAAAGGCAGTTCCCTCTTTGCAGAAGCAGAAACAAGAGTTTACAGGGATACAATTCGAAACTTCATGTATTCAGTGTAGACGCCGAGATTCCGGAGATCCAACACAGGATGCAGATCCGCTCTCCATTTTGGGACCAAGGCATATCTTAAATAGAACCCTTTGTTTCTCTGCCAAGGAGGGACTGGTTCTATAGCATGTTTTTGGAATAATGACTTAACTTCTTCCTTCAGAAGGGACAAGTAGCCAAGAGGATAACAGGAAGGAGGCAGCAGATCATCTGCAGGGGTTCCTAGAACCTCCAGTGCATGCCCCTTGCAATCATCTCCAGAACCCACCCGTCCATTGTAATCTCTTGCCACTGTTTCAGGTGCAGGGAGAGTCTGCCCCCTACAACCACCCTTAAGGTAACAGTGGAGGTGGAGGTGTATCCGGAAGATAGTCAGGTGGAACCAGTGGGGGCAGTGCCACCGGTACAGACTGCTTGGGGTGCTTTTGTATGTGCACCTGGGGGGATGGGGCCAGGCAAGGTGCCACCTCCTCTGCCACAGCCCTGCTGATGGTAGGCATGGCCACCTCTGGCAGCAGGCTGACGAAAGGCTCTCCTCCCACGACACCTGGCAGGAAAGAAATACAAGCAACCTGACAGACCTTAAGAGTAATTTTTGAGGTCTGAAGGCCTCTTGCAGCCTCTTCAACATCATAACCAGTTCTGTCCCTTTGAAAGGGGCATTCAAAACCACTTGTTGCACTTCACTGGCAAAGCCAATAACTCTTAGCTAAGAACATCTTCTCATACAAATGTCAGAAGTGAAGCCATGACAGAAGCATCAAGATACATCATGGGCTGAGCTTAGCAAATGTCTGCCCCCTCAACACCAAAAGTTAAGGTTTTAGCCATCAGGCAAAGCCTGGGATGCAGTTTTTGCAGCTTTCCACAGGCTGTTTTACTATTTCATCATATGGTCCTGCTAGTTTGCAATCCTAAGGCCCAGTAAGGCAGAGGCACATGTACACTTGCCCAACACATCCATCCTCCCAGACTCTTTACCAGAAGGCAAAGTACTTATGTGTTTAGCTGCTCTAGACCCATCATGAGCAGCCATAATTACTGTTAGTTTCTGGCTGGTTAGCATAATAAGGCTTAACAGATTGTGTAGGATACTGCTCGTTAGCATTTCTGGGACCTGCAGGCAGTGAGTCTGGCCCGTACCATGCAGCAAAGGTAGAATCCTCTAATGCAGGATACACAGATGGAATTATAATGGAGGGTGTGCAAGGGACCTCTAAAAATTCCATCAGACTTCTTTGGGTGGAATCTTCCTCTTTCACAGCAAAGCCCATGGCAGTTTGCATTTGCTGCATTATGGCTTGAGAAGTAGGATCCTCAGGAGGAGACCTTGGGGTACAGACTACCGAGTCCTCACTGCAGGATGAAAGGGCAGAGCTAGATTATGATGGAACATATTGTTCTCCCTCATATTTCATGAGGTTAGGATTATATTTAACTTCATCATCCACGTCTCTATTGACAGGTGCTGCAGAATGCACCGCTGATGCAAGCAACGGCTGAGTGGAGGGAATTCGTGGTTTGCTGGTAGAGGCTGTCAATGAGAGCAGTACAGCAGAAGGCCCCGTTGGTGGAATAACTTCCTACAGTGGTAGTCTAGCCAGAACATATCTTATTTCTGAGAACAATGCCAGCATAGTCTGAGAATTGATGGCATCCTGTAGAGGCCAGGACTACTTGCATCGACATACCTTGGCCAGATAATGGTGTCGTACCATCCACAGTAGCTATGGCAGTGCCTGAGCCAAGCCCCGACCTTGGTGTCTCATCAATGGTCAGGGGAGCTGTTGTCCATACTGCCTGACAGGGCAATGATGGAGTACATTTACCGTGTCTTAATGGCGACCAGGACTTCACCGGCACAGCAGATCTCTCTTTTTCCCCTATGTTTGTGCTTGTGGCCGGACAATGAGGAAGGCCGAGATGACGACTGTTCCCTGTTCCGGGTCTTTCACCTTCAATGGCCATTTCTCTGCAGACTGTGAGGGAGGCACATATTGTAGGCCCTGTTCCTTCTCCATGGCTTTCAAAGTTTTAAAGAACACATAAAAACAGGTTAGTCACCTATAAATACAGGTTACTCACCTGTAACAGGAGTTCTAGGAATGGTATATGGTGTTCATCCACACTTATTGGCAGGTATCCCTGCCGCTTTAAATCTTGCCGGAAGGTCTTCAAGCTGGCTCCTCCCACCCACCCGGGTGGTATAACTCTCGGCTCCGCCCCATGACGCCAGATCTGGCCTGCTGGAAGCTCAGGTTGTGCGTCAGCCGGGAGGTCAGGGAGTCGTAGGGATGAACAATATATACCATTCCTAGAACTCCTGTTACAGGTGAGTAACCTGTATTTCTAGGGACATGGATATGTTGTTCATCCACACTTATTGGCAGACTCCTAGCAGTTCTCCGGGAGGAGGAGGCAAGACGACACCCCAATACTTACTTGGGAAAGAGAGACTGGAGAACGAGGCCCCAAAACCAGCATCCCGGCGTGACTCAAGGTCGATGTGGTAATGGGTAATGAAGGTGTGTGCTGACTTCAGGTAGCAGCCCGCAGATTTCCTGGATAGGGACGCCCCTGGAAGCAGCCACTGCTGCAACAGTATGGCGGGTAGAATGAGCTCTTATCCTCTGGGAGGCTCCATGCCCGCCAACTTATAGCAGAGATCTATGCAGGAGGTGACCCACCTGCTTATCGTCCGCTTGGCTGCAGGTCTGCCAGATGCGGCTTCAGCGTAGGTGACAAACAGCTGGCGAACCTCTCCTCAATTTCAGCCGTCGCCTTTTGAAGAAGTAGCGCCTTCTAGGGTCCAGCATGGAGCCCATATCCGCCTCCAGAGGTGTGATTGGTAGAACACCGCAGAGTCAACACCTGGTTAAGGTGAAACCCCACACCACCTTCAGAAGGAATTTCGGTGGGGGCACAGGACAACCTTGTCCCTGTGGAAGACCAGGTAGGAGACTCGATGGAAAGTGCCGAGCTCTCCCATCCTCTGGCTGACGTGATAGCCACCAAGAAGGCGGTCTTCCACGACAGGTGAGAGAGAGACACCTGTGCATAGGTTCGAATGGCTTGCCCATGAGCTTTGCCAGTACCAGCAGTAGATCCCACGGAGGTGGAGGTTCGCGACCGGAGGGGAAATGTGATCAAGGCCTTGAAAAAAGCGCCAGACCACCTTCTCCTGGCTTGCATCGACTGCTTCCGGCCCGCGCCTGCAAGCAGAGATGGCTGCCAGGTGCACCCTTAGGGTCGCGACCTAAGCCCTTGATTAGAAAGGGACCATAAATAGTCCAAGATGCTTGCCAAGGAACAGGAGGAAGGGTCCAAGCCCTTGTTTCTGACACCAAATGGAAAACCTTTTCCATTTGAAGGCATAGCATTTTCTGGTCGACTTAAGGGACGCCTCAACTACATTGAGGACTCGCCGGAAAGACCCAAGGCCTGGAACTCTAGCCCAGGAACCAGGCCGCCAGGTGAGGGATTGAAGGTCCGGATGGAACACCTTCCCTGATTGACTGAGGAGCAGGTCCGGGCGAGCTGGAAGCTGCCACGGAGTCCTGGAGCTGAGACTGAGGAGATCTGGTACCAGAACTGGCGAGGGCCAGTCTGGGGCTATCAGAATCACCTGCGCCTGTCCCTCCTCGCCTTGAGAAGCACCTTGTGGATCAAGGAAATGGGGAAAGGCGTACAAGAGGCCTGGGGTCCACGGCCTCGAGAAGGCATCCCCTGCAGCGAGCCCTGCTGAGGGGGGGCGGGCATGGAACAGCCTCAGCTTCGCATTCTCCCTGGAGGCAAACAGGTCCACCTGAGGTGTGCCCCAATGGGAGAACAGATGCTGTACTACCTCGCAGGAGAGACCACTGGGATGCAGGCCCTCATCTGGCTTAGGGCATCGCCAGGGTGTTGGAGGCCCTGCCACATGAATGGCTAGGAGATCCGCCCAGGCTGCGCAGACGAGTGACCAAATGCGGAGAGCTTCCTTGCATAGAGCATGGCGCGGGCCCAGCCCTGGGCGGTTTAGATAGTACATGGTCGTGGTGTTGTCCGCCTGACTCGGACCACTTGACCCCGGAGGAACGGAGCAAAGGCGTGAGAGCTAGGCGGACCGCCTGAGCTCCAGCAGGTTGATGTGGCATCGACTCCCAAGGGGACCAGAGGCCGTGGAGCCCGGTGTTCCCCTAGCACTGCACCTCAACCCATCAGAGAGGCATCGGTCGACAGAGAGAGACCGCCGGCTCAGCGATTAACGGGATGCCCTCCTGCAAATGACCTGGAACGATCCACCACTGGAGAGCTGCCCACATCCCCTGTGTCACCGGCAAGCCGGTCCAAAGGATCGCAGCTGGCAGACCACTGGACTGGCCAGTCCCCATTGAAGGGGACGATGTTCCAGCGGGCCCAACGGACCACGCTGGTGCAGGCCGCCATGAGACCCAGGAGGCGAGGAAGTCCCGGGTAGGTGCAATTGCCCAACCAGAAATGATTGGGCAAAGAGGAAAGAACCTGCCCTGTCCGGGAGCCGCGCCTGGCTCAAGAGAGTCGAGCTGCCTGGATGAACAGAATCACCTGCTTCCGGCTCGAGGGTCTGACTTGGCCCTCGCTGGATAAGGAGGCCCAGTTGAGAGCAGACTTGAGGGCCAGATCTCTGACCACTTCACCTCCTGCCTGGAGGGAGCTGCTATCAGCCAGTCGTCCAGGAAGGTGTACACCTGACCCGCGCCAAGAGGGATGCTGTCACCACTGCCATGCATTTGGTGAAGACCCTGGGAGCTGGAGACAAGTCAAGGGCATGGCTCGAACTCGAAAGGGATCCTTCCGCCTGGAAGCGAAGGAATCTCTGGTGAGATGGACGGATAGGGACGGAAAAACGCGTCCCGCAAGTCCAGAGAGCAGAACCACACGCTGCTCCAAGGATGGTATTATCTGAGCCAGAGTGACCATCCCAAGGTTCGAGACCTTAGGAACTTGTTTAGGTCGTAGTGGTCGAGAATGGGGGCCAGCCCCCGTCCGCTTCGGAACCAGGAAGTACCTGGACACAAACCCTGGTCTGAGGGGGTCCGCTACCACCTGATCACCTTTCAGAGGAGGAGCGATGTCGGCTCGACGAGCCGACAGTGAGGCTACGGACCCCGAGGCCCCCCGAGGTGCGATGGCTCTGAAGGGTGGGGCCTGCTCGAATTCCAGAGGCAGGCCTTTTCCCACCACCTCCAGTACCCACCTGTCCGTGGTAACAGCGACCAGGCGGAAAGGAAGTGTCGGATTGCCGCACGGGGAACCAGGGTAAGGTGACGGGATGGAGGACACCCTCAGCCCGTCACTAGGCAGGCTTGGAGGAGGGACCGCCGAGGGACCTCCTGGGCCTTTTCCTCCTGCCTCCTGTTAGAGGAAGCCGCGGTTTGGGTTTGGGATGCCAAGGCCGAGCCTGCTGGCCCTGACGCGCTGGGCCGGGCCACGGTGCGAGAAGGACGCCAAAGGGCTTAGGCTGTGGTTTTGCGCCTTGTCCTTCTGAGCGGAAGAGACCGAGTCCAAGGTAGCATTGGACTTCGATCCTCTGCAGGTGACCTTCCACCCCAGGGTCAAGAGGTCAGTCCCCAAAAGGGAACATCCGCCAACTTGTGCTGGGTATCCGGCAAAGGTGGATATCCTCAGCCAAGCCCGCCGACGATAGCCACCGCGCGCCACCGACCTGGGCACATGAGTCCTCAATATCTAAAGCAGTCTGCAGCTGCTTGTTTGGCCACTGCCCTGCCCCTGGTCCCGCACCTGCTTGACCGTAGTCTGCAGATCCGCTGGAAGATGAGGGATGACCTCATCCAGGAGCCCAACAAGGCATGAGAAAAATGTGCCATGAGGACGGCCGAACTGGCCTGACGGCGTAGAGAGAGGACGCAGCATAGACTTTTTTACCGACATAATCCAATTTCTTGGATTCCTTGTCGGGAGGTTTGTCCACATCCCTGGCGCTGCCAGCGCTACCGAAAACGCTTGTCGGTAACCAACCCCTCAGCAGAGGGGTGCTCAAACCGGATAGGAACCGGTAGGGACCAGATACTTCCTGGCCATCCTGGCCGGCGAGGACAGGAAGCAGGGCGCTGCCAAAGCTCCAAGGCCGACCCACTATGGCCTCGCCACTCGAAAGGCCTCGCTGGAGAATCCCCTCGTCCAGAATCTCCCGTGAGGGGATACCTGGCCCGCTTGAAACGGGTTCAGCTCATCCCGTGGACTCAAATGAGCCGAGCAGTCCTAGGAAGGACGACGGCTATCGCCCATTGACTGTCCTTCCTGAGGACCCAAGTCTAGTCGCTTGGAGAAAAAGGAGGAATTATCCTCGGACTCGGACGAGTCCTCAAGAGCTGCCTCTGGCCTGAGCCACCCTCTACCTGCCGAGGTCGGTCGGGAGTGAGGGTAACAGACAGCCTATGGGGTAGACCCTCAGCCGACCGAGAATCCCGGTCGGAGCCCCAAATAGTGGCTGTGGAGGCGGAGGTTCCACCGAATCGGTGGAGTAGCTGGTTTTGCCGAACAACCGCCTGGTACAGGCTCTCGGTAAGTCGAGGGGTTGTGCCGCACCGTGACAGCCACTTAATGGCGGGGAAGGCATCGCGTCGGCTTATTCCCGGTCAGGAGGAGCTGTTGCCACATGAGGTCCTCGCATCACCGACGTGAATCTACGCCGAAGCCTCCTCGTCCGGAGGAGGAGGATGAGGACGAGCGGCGACGCCGCCGCTACCAGAGTGCCGAGACCGAGACCGCTATGACGGGCGGATCGGCTGACCGCTGAAGAGGTCCGAGACCGAGACCGAGCTCCCGGCTTTTCCGAGGTCGCGGGAAGCGTCGGCAGGAACTGCACTCTCTTCGCTCGGAGGGTTCATCCGAGGGCTCGGAACCGAGGCACAGGCAAGTCCATGGAGTTTCTAGCTCCGGGGAACCGGGAGAGGAGTCTCAGCTTCTAGGCTACAACCCATCCAACGGATCGAGAAAAATCTCGACTTCGTCGACGGCAGTCTCAGTCAACTGACCTGACGGGGACACCGTGAGACCAGTGGCCGAAGCCGAGCGGTCGACGACTCGGGGAGAGGGACCTTTCCCGCTCCCAAGAGCGTCGACGGAGGGATTTACCTTTGTCCCTCTTTTTGGACCGAGAAAAAGGTCTAGCAGACGTTGGCCCTTCTCCCCTAGTGGAGAGGGACAGACAAAGCTCCTTAAAGGAAGCTGTGTAGGAAGAACCCAGAGAGAGCGGGATAAATGCCGCGGCCGAGGAAGATACGGCCCGCACCGCCTCCTCTTCGAGGGCGATCATCTGCTCGAGCTGATCCGCCGAGCCCGCCGCCGCGGACACCGCCGACCGGGCCTCCTTAGACTTCACCGGAGGGAAACGCTTCTCGGGACGGCCCAGTTGCAATCGGGCAGCACGGTCTTCGAGGACGTAGGCCGAAAGGAAGAGCACAAGTCGCAGTCCTGCGGGTCGTGCTCAAGGCCTAAACAGTAGACACACGTGGAGTGTGGATCCGTCCGAGACATCTTCTGCCCGCAGGGGCATCTCCGAAACCGGAGTCGATTTGTCCATCGCAGCCGCGAGGGATCGAAGACTGAAGTCTTTTTAGCAAAAACTTTCAAATTCGCAAAACGGAAGAAATAGGAACCAGTCTCAAACGCAGAGCGTTAAGGAGGGAACCTGAGCTTCCAAGCGGTAAGGAAGATCTGGCGTCATGGGGCGGAGCCGAGAGTTATCCCACCCGGGTGGGTGGGAGGAGCCAGCTTGAAGACCTTCCGGCAAGATTTAAAGCGGCTAGGATACCTGCCAATAAGTGTGGATGAACAACATATCCATGTCCTTAGAACAGTAGTTCTAGGAGTGGTATATTATGTTCATCCACACTTCTGGCAGCTGCCTTTCCTTTTAAAGAGCTGGTGACATGTTCAGGAGAACTTTAACAAAACATAATATTTAGACATTGCCCAGCTTGTACTTCCCATTAGTTCTGTATTCATCCTCCCCATTATTTAGTGGTGAGGTTATCTGCATGAAAACAGGACCTTTGCTCCTGAAGAGTTCATCTATTCCTGCTGCTTTCTCCCTACCCGAAGTCATAGAGCACTGCTTTTGACATCACAGTTACTCCCATGGCAACAGATTATGATATCACAACAGAGGATTATGACTTAAGGTAGGGAGTAAGCTACAGAGGCAAATGAACTCAAAATGAACTGTAAGGGACAACAATCATATAGTCATATACATTTCTTTAGTCATAAATCATGGGAAGGAGAAACATATAAAATATAAATGGAATGCAAACAGAATTGTACCTAATTATTATGTTTTTTTTTAAGTTTTCTTTGAGGCATCAGTAGCTCTTTAAGACTTCACCGGAAACATCTTCAAGCAGGCTCCTCCCACTCACCCGGGTGGTAACTACTTGGCTCCACCCCATGATGCTAGATCTTGCCCATTGGAAGTAGTGTTGTGCGCCAAATCCAGGGGAGGTTGGGTGGGTCTGTGTGGATGAACATCCTACCACTCCCTAGAAAGTAGTTACGTAAGACGTTACCGTAACAGTAGATCTTTGAGGAGCATCTCTTGCAGCTGGAAATACACTTGGGTTGTCACCAGAGGTCGCTGTGGCACACGGCAGCTCTTCTAGCAGCCTTTTCCAGGGGTCACCCACACATGACAGCAGCTTCCTGTTTCCTATACAAGTGTGGGCGGTCCCTGGTATCCTCAGTTTCCCCCGCCGGATTCAGCTCTCTAAGCGAGGACCAAGGGGAAACCAAGGTACCATAGGTATCCCAACCCATAAGTCATTGGACCAGGATTTGTTCTCCTAGAGAAGGAGGGGGATGAAGGGTGGGATTATAACTGATGCAAGAGACACTCCTCAAAGATCTACTGTTACGGTAAGGTCTTACGTAACTGTACTATCTTCCATGGAGTGGTCTCTTGCAGCAGGTAATACACTTGGGATGAATCCCAAGCAGTAAACCCAAGAAGGGTGGTCATTACAACAGGAGGCCTTGTAGGACCACTCGAAAAAAAGGCCATCCTACGGCGTGAAGCAATGTCTAAGCTTTAATGCTTTGTGAAAGCATGAATTGTGGACCAGGTAGCTGCGTTGCAGATATCTGTGATAGAAGAACCTTTAAAGCAGGCCGCTGTCGCGGCCATAGCTTTGGTAGAATGGGCTTGGACAGGTCCTGGTAATGGCTTGTTGTATTTTGTGTGATAAAATGTTATACAATGTGCTAGCCAATTGGAGAGGGTCCGTTTAGTGACTGGGAGACCTTCCCTGCTTGAGGCGAAGGTAACAAAAAGTTGAGAGATGTTCCTAATCAATTTAGTTTGATTAGTATAGTATGATAATATACCATGGACATCTAAAGTATGTAAGAGGTATTCACCTTGACTGGAGTGTTCAGGATAACATACTGGTAACTCCAGTAATTGATTTAAGGTGTGTTTAGACGCTACCTTAGGTAGGAAGGAAAGGTTGATATAAAGTGCCACTCTGTGAAAAATTAAGTAAGGTTCTCTACACATGAGGGCATGAAGCTCGGAAATATGCTGAGCCAAAGTGACAGCCACTAAGAATGATGTTTTCCAAGAAAGAAAACAGAGGTCACAAGTGGCCGCCTGTTTGAAGGGTTCAAGAGTTAATTTCTCTATTATAAAACTGAGATCCCACGGAGGGGTGGGTTTTCTGATGGGAGGCTTAATATGTAACATTCCTCTTAGAAACATTTTGGCTAGATGATGTTGATAAAGTGATCTGCAATCCAGAGGTTTGTGGAAGGCCAAAATAGAGGCCAAATGGCCTCTGATGGAGGAATAGCTTAATCCTTTCTCGGTAATCGAGGCCAGATAATCCAAGACTTTAGTCAGTGGACAGGAATAGGGATCCAATGACCGGGAAGCAGCCCAAATGGAAAAGCGTTTCAATTTGACATTATATGTTTCTCTGGTCACCGGTTTACATGAGGCCAGTAATATACTGGCAACAGGGAGGACACTTGTAAACGTGCTATGAAAGCATCCTCAGGAGCCAAGCGTGAAGGTGTAGTGCCTTCAGGTTGGGATGTAGAAGGGTCCCCTGATTCTGAGTCAAGAGATCTGATCTAATTGGCAACACAACAGGTTCCTACACTGAGAACTGTTGAAGGAGGGGGAACCACACCTGCTGAAGCCACACAGGGGCAATGAGAATCATGGTGACAGGTTTGAGTTGTAATTTCAGTAGAGTCCGTTGCAGGAGTGGAACTGGGGGGAAGGGAGAGCATATAAGAAGAGTCCTGTCCATGCCTGGGACAGGGCATCTATATACCATCCCTTTTTGCTCGGGATAATGGAGTAATATCTGGGGAGACAGTGGTTGACTGGGGAGGCAAACAGATCCAGTTGCGGAGTTCCCACAGATGAAAGATTTTCTGAAGCACTTTGTGATGAAGTGTCCATTCGTGTGCAGATGACTGGCGGCTGAGGAGGTCAGCCAGGAGGGTGTGATGTCCTGGTAGATGGCCAGCTGTCAGTACATGGTGTTGCCGAATGGCCTCCTGCCAAACTGCAAGCGTCTCTTTACACAGAGTACGGGATTTCATACCTCCTCATTTGTTGAGGTAGAATACTACTGCAGTGTTGTCTGACTGAATCAGCAACGGTCCCAGAGACAAGTGAGGCTGAAAGGCCTGGAGGGCTATGCGAATCGCCCTCGTCTCCAGAAGACTGATGTGGGGACGAAGGACAGGACTAGTCCACTTGCCTAGTGTCTTGTAAGAACCCAGGTGCGCACCCCACCCTTCCAGGGATGCATCCATAGTCAACGTCTGTTGGGATGGGGGACCTGGAAGGGCATGCCTTGACTTAGGTTGGCCCGAAGGGTCCACCATACTAGGGCGGACTGCACGTGGGAGTGACTCTGATTTTGTCTTCGAAATTTCCTGTTCTTTGAGACCACTGGTTCTAGAGAACTCAACGAACTAGTCTCATGTGAAGATGGGCAAATGCTACCGTAGGGATGATAGTGGCCATGTATCCTAGGAGGCATAACACGCGTCTGGCTGTGACTACTTTCTGGGTTTGTAATTGAAAAGCCAGAGATAGAAGCATGTCTTGTCTATCAGCGGGGAGGTAATCCCTGACAGAGACAGTGTCTAGGACCACTCCTGTATATTGGAGCGACTGTGTAGGGGTCAGATTGAACTTCGACCAATTAAGCGTAATCCCCAGAGCTTGGAACAGAGTAAGGGTTGCTTCTAGGGAAAAAAAAGCAGAGAGGATTTGGACTCTGCCTTGATAAGCTAGTTGTCCAGATGCGGGCAGACAAAGTACCCGTCCCATCATAGGGCTGTTGCTACTACCACTAGGCACTTGGTAAACACTCTTGGGGCGGAGGAGAGGCCGAGCGGGAGTGCTCGACATTGGTAGTGTTGACCAAACAGGTGAAAACGAAGGAACCCGTGGTGGGCAGGATGGATAGAGATATGTAGGTAAGCGTCCTTCATATCTAGGGCACATAGCCAATCCCCTTGTTTCAATGCTGGCATGATGGAATTTAGAGTGACCATGCAGAATCTTTCGTACTGGACATATAGGTTCAACTGTCTGAGGTCCAATACTGGTCTGAGATTTCCGGTTTGTTTGGGTACCAGGAAGAAGTGGGAGTAAAACCCTTTTCGGTGTTCTGTAGGGGGTACCGGGTAAATTGTCTTCTTGGTTAGAACAGCCTGTAGTTCTGCCTGGTGAACAGGAATATGGTCGGATGGGTAATGGACAGAGCAGGTGGGATGCGGGGAAGGTTTGGAAAGTAGTTCCAGAGTGTGACCCCTCTGAATTATTTGAAGTACCCACTCGGCTGATGTGATCGTTTTCCAGGCCTTCGAGTGAAGGGCAAAATGACTGCCCATGGCTTCCGAGGCTTGATCGAGGACAGAGCCCCAGTTGTTCACTGGGAGACGGGCTGACCAGCCCCACCAGGAGGGTGGGAGAGGTAGCTCCTGGCAGCAGAGGTGTTGGTTCTGGTAGACTGGGAACGAACTCGGAATCCACCCCTCTGTGAGCCTTTGTATCTTCCACCACTTTTGGAATAAAAGGAGGATTAAGGACGGTATGATGACTGGGAGGTATGGTACATGCCATGTACTGTGCGTAGAGTTCTTCCTGAAGACTGCAGATCATCTGTCAGTGTTTGGGTACCTGGACCGAATATTTTGAACCCATTAAAAGGGGCATTACCCACTCTATACTGTACATCAGGTGTAAAACCGGAGATGTGAAGCCAAGCACAGCGACGCAAGGTAATGTCGGTTGCTAACATGTGGCCCGAAGTATCGACCGCATCATATCCTGAATGAAATAGGTGTCGGGAAATTAATTGCCAGTAGATATTGTAGCCAGTAATTGTTCCTTCTCCTGTGAAGAAGGGAGCTGATTGACTAATTCAATGGCCAAGGACCAGAGTGTACGCTGGTATTTGATCATATGTCCCATATAATTTAAGATTCTGAGATTCATGGTACCAGCTTGGAATACCCTTTTTCCCCAGATAGTCTATCCTACGGGACTCTATTTGTAGGTAAGGAGCTCATGTGTTTTGGTCATTCAGTATGATTATGAGTGGCAGCAATCACCACCAAATCTGCTTCATGAGTGGTGGATGGAAAAGGATGATCCAGAGGAGCCTGGTAGAGACGATTCACCTTGCAGGGAACAGCAACAGTAGAAGGCTGGTTCCAGACTGCAGCCATAGCATCTTGGTAGGTTTGGATTAGTGGGGGTAACACTAAGACTGGATCCTCTGGTAACTCTAGATAGTCTGCCATATCCGTACGTTGTTTGTCATGTTCGGTAGTACAGAATACCATGACTTTCTGAATTTAGGCCATCATCTCATGGAAGGATGGGTCATCTGGAGGAGAGGCAGCCACCTGCCTGGATAAATCCTCATTTAGAGAGGAAATCTCCGACAGGGGAGACTGGGGCTGGAAATCCATGTCCTGGAATTCCTCATCTTCCAGATCTCTGGTAAAATCTACTGGAAATTCAGCCTCGTCCGATAGGTAGTCATCCACGTACAAGGGAGGTGACCAGGGTGATGAAGGGTCTCTGTCACCCTGGAAGTGTTTAGGCGGAGGAGTAGGGGAACAGGACGGGTGGCTCGGCACTCCTGGATCAAAGGGCTCAGCATGCCGCATGGCATGCAAGACCTGCTGAACTACTGAAATAACGTCCAGCTAGGAATTGGGGGCAGGGGATAGGAAGGGGGGGTTCTGGGAAACCAGGGGGACAGTGGAGGTGATCGGACACGTAGCCTGAGCAGGTCTTGCCCCTGGGTGGTAAAGTCCAGGGTCATAATCCCTGTCCGCCTGGCCCCTGTAAGTGTACATCTGTGAGGGTGGAGGGGTGGTATACATGGCAAATGCAGTCGGTTTCACCAGTGGAATGCGGCTCCTTGACAGAGCCACCTGGGAAACAGTATTATGAAGTGAAAAAGACGGCCCCTCGACGGGACTGGAGTCCCCGTCGACGGGACGTCGAAGGAACCCACTAGATGTTCATCACAGACTGACGTAACGCACTGGAAGCGCCTGTCGATGGGAGGGTATAACCTCCGCATGAGAAGGCAGTCTGAGAACGCATCATTGACGGAGGGTACCTGATCGTGAGCCGACAAGCCTAGTCATGGAGGTTGAGGAGGCCTTCTCCTCCTTTTCGTGCTGTTTATGAAAATCAGTGGAGGGGGAGCTCTTGGAATGATCCCCCGGATTCTCCATGAGAGACAATTTCTGCTCCATTAAATGTTTTTTGATTTCCTGCAGCCATCGTCGACTGGTTGAAATCTTGGCAATATATGCAGGAAATGGTGTCGTGTGTGGGTCCCAGACACCTTACACAAGTGGTGTGGCTGTCAAATCCATAACAGCTTTCTACCGCAATGGCAGGAATGAAATAGTGCTATCTTGTTTGAAGATTCTTTGGATATTTGTTGTTTGCTCAAATTCTCGATGACCGCTGTTGAAGTTGTTCTTGCTGCTGCATGTGAGCTGAAGATGGTGGGAAAATGAACTGAGGATACCAGGAACCACCCACACTTATATAGGAAACAGGAAGCTGATGTCATGTGTGAGCGGCCCCTGGAAAAGACTGCTATAAGAGCTGCCGTGCACCACAGCGACCTCTGGTGACGACCCAAGTGTATCCCCTGCTGCAAGAGACCACTCCGTGGAAGATCTACTGTTACAGATGAGTAACCTATTTTTCTAGGGACATGGATATGATGTTCTATTCACACCTCTGGCAAACTCCTAGCAGTTCTCCAGGAGGAGGGAGGCAAGGTGCACACCCCCTACTTAGGGAACAGAGACTGAAGAACTGAGGCCCCAAACCCAGCATCCCAGTATGACTCAAGGTCAATGTGGTAATGGGAAATGAAGGTGTGTGCTGGCCTCCAGGTAGCAGTCCTTCAGCTTTCCTGGATAGGGAAATCCCTGGAAGCAGCCACCGATGCAGCGGTATGGCGGGTAGAATGAGCCCTAAGCCCTAAGGGAGGCTCCCTACCCACCAAGCTATAGCAGAGATCAATGCAGGAGACTATCCACCTGCCAATCGTCCACTGGGCTGCACGTCTGCCAGGTGCGGCTTCAGTATAGGTGACAAACAGCTGGTAAGCCTCTCCCCAAACTCCAGCCGTACACTCTTTGCAATAAACGAAGCACTTGCCACAGGTCCAGAGTATGGAGCCTGTGCTCGGCCTCCGAGATGTGGTTTGTAAAATACACAGGCAGATTAATCACCTGGTTAAGGTGAAAATCTGACACAACCTTCAGAAGGAACTTCAGGCTGCAGTGTTTGTAAAACGCTATGCAAAACAGGGAGTAATGCTAACCATTTCCAGAAATGAGTAGCAGTAGACTACTAACCATTTTTTCAGTGATTCCATGGCACAGAAGACAAAATTAATAAAACTATCTATATAATTTTAAAATTTTGCTAACCATTCTGTGCCAAGTGCTATGAATTTTCACACATCATTAGCATTTTAGCGTGAAAAATTGCCAATAATTATTTTCAGCTTATTTAATACCCTGAGCTGGAGCATGGGACAACCTTGTCCCTGTGGAAGACCAGGTAAGGAGACTCCACCGAAAGCACCTGGAGCTCACTGATCCTTCTGGCTGATGTGATAGCCACCACAAAGGCGGTCTTCCAAGACAGGCGAGACATTTCACACCCGTGCATAGGTTCAAATGGCTTACCCATGATCTTTGCCAAAACCAGCAGCAAATCCCAAGGTGGTGGTGGTGTCGGATGGTCAAGGGGCCTTCAAAAGTGCCAGACCACACCTCTCCTGCACGCCCCACCTGCTGACCGCCCATGCTCGGTAAGCAGAGATGGCTGCCAGGTGCACCTTAAGGGTTGTCGACTGAAAGCTCGACTTAGAGAGGGATCATAGGTAATCAAGGGTGCTAGCCACTGGACAGGACAAAGGATCGAACCACTTGCCCAGACATCAAAAGGAGAATCTCTTCCACTTGAATGCATACCATTTCCTGGTTGACTCCTTCTGAGATGCCTCCACGACAGTGAGGACATCTTCAAAGACACCCAAAGCTTGGCACTCTAGTTGTTAGGGAGCCAAGCTGTCAGGTGTAAGGATTGAAGTTCCAGATGGAGAACCTTCCCTGGTTGATGGAGAGCAGGTCCGGGCGTAGAGGAAGATGCCTTGGAGCCTGCTGCTGAGGACACCGGGGTTCCAAAACTGGCACGGCCAGTCTGGAGCCACCAGAATCACCTGTGCCTTGTCCCTCCTGGCTATGAGGAGCACCTTGTGGATCAAGGGAAGTGGAGGGAAAGCATAGAAGAGGCCTGGGGTGCAGGGCCTCAAGAAAGCATCCCTCTGCAGCGTTCCCTGCTGGGGGTGGGGGGGATACAAAACAGCCTCAGCTTTGCGTTCTTCCTGGAGGCGAACAGGTCCACCAGAGGGGTGCCCCACTGGGAGAACAGACTGTACTACTTCTGGGTGGAGAGACCACTCTTGAGACACCTTGCCCACACGGCTGAGGGCATCCGCCAGCTGGCTGGAGGCTCCTGCCACATGGATGGCAAGGAGCTTGGCCTCCAGGCTGTGCACGAGGGTCCACACACGGACAGCTTCCTTGCACAGAGGCAGGGAGTGCGTCCCACCCTGTTGTTGAGGTAGAATATGGTTGTGGTGTTGTCCATCTGGACCTAAATCACCTGACCTTGGCTGTGAGGAGCGAATGCAGTCAGCGCCAGCCAAACTGCTCAGAGCTGCAGCAGGTTGATGTGGCATCAGGACTTCTTGGGGATCCAGAGCCCGTGGACTCTGTATTCCCCCAAGTGGACACCCCAGACCATGAGAGAGGCATCGGTCGTCAGGATGACAGTTGGCTCTGGGCGGACAAATGGATCCCCTCTTGCAGATGCTCTGGGACTAACCGCCACTGGAGGACATCCCACATCTGCTAAGTCACAGTGACCCTTGCGCTGAGACCACTGGCTGGACAGCTTCCACTGCAGAGAGCACATTCTCCAGCAGGCCCATCAGACCATGCTGGTACAGGCTGCCAAGTAACCCAGCAGGCGCAGAAGTCCCAGGCAGGTCACAATTGCCCAACCTGAAATGACTGGGTATAGGAGGGGAGAACCTCCGGCGCGTCCACCGGGAGCCGGGCTCTGGCTCTGCATGAGTCGAGCTCCACCCCGATGAAGTTGATCACCTGCAAAGGAACGAGTTCCGACTTGGCCTCACTGACCAGAATGCCAAGGTCAACACAGGTCTGGAGGGCCAGGCCCTTGAACCCCTCTATCTCCTGCCTGGAGGGGCCTGCGATAAGCTAATTGTCCAGGTAGGGGTAAACATGGACCCCATGGCACCTCAGGTAACCTGCCACCACTTAAATGCACTTGGTGAAGACCCTGAGGGCTGAGGAGAGACTGAATGGCATGGCCTGAAACTCATAGAGGGTTCCCTTGGCTCGGAAGCGGAGGAAACTTCAGTGTGACGTATGGATCGGGACGTGGAAGAACACATCCTGAAGATCAAGGTAGTAAAACCACATGTTCTGCTCTAGACATGGTATGATTTGAGACAGAGTTACCATACTGAAGGTGTGCGACTTTTTTATTTTTAATTAAATCAGCTTTATTGATTTTAACAATACACATTCATACCAACAGTATACCGAGTAATAAACAAGAAAGTCAACCTCCCTCCCACCATCCCCCCCCCCCCACGGAGTGAGCAACTTTCCTACCAGGTATACTTCTTATCATAAAAATGTTGAAAGTAGTTTGTTGTTTATCATTCTAGGATGAGAAACCAGGGAAAGTCAGAAGGCGACAGTGGAAATACAGGGCATAAAATCTACTCCATTTCTTGCTGAAAAGAGGAAGGTGGTGTCAGAAATTGGCAACCATGCACTCTGTCCTATGGGCGAAGGATAATTCATGTAACCACTCATTATATGAGAGAGATGACTGATCTAGCCAGTGTCTGAGGACCAATTTTTTAACAGCCAAAGAAATGAGTGCTATATGGTATCTCCTCTCCTTAACCAGGGTTTGGGAATGATCCCCAATTATGCAGAATTCAGAGGAGAAAATATCTTCTAGTCCCAGTAAGGGATCTATGTGCTCTTGAATACTTGCCCATAAAGGGGATACCTTTTCAAATTACCAAAAGATATGTAGTAGTGATCCGTCTTCTTTACCACATCTGGTACAGGTGGGGAAGGGAGATGACCCATCTAAGCTAATTTGACCATAGTGTAGTACATGTTATTTAATATATGATACTGAGTGAGCCTTAGTCGGTCTTGAGTTAAGCAGTTATATAGATTCTTCCAGAGACGTGGCCAGTTAAAGGTATAATCCAGGCATTAATGATTCCCAAATTTTACAGCCAACTGGGGGGAGAAACCTGAGAGGTAGTAAGGAGGGAGTATATAGTGCCGAGATTCCATGAGGAGTAGATGCGAGATCTTGAATTTGAGTTAGAAGATTATTAAGTATTGCGGTTTTAATAGACGGACCAAACTGCTTCAAGGTTAGATGGCGGAGCTGGTAGATTTTGAAAATACTAGTAGGGCCTAGTTGGAGTTTGACCATTAGTTCCAACGATGTGAGCAAAGATTCCTGGGAGTAGAAATCCACTACCTTGAGATCCTGTGTTATGGGAAGCCACTCAGGAGACAGTAAACACCCACCTATTTTAATAGTTAAGTTAGAAAAAATGGGTTGTGAGAATTTCTTACTGGGGGAGGCTTTCAGGAAAGCACAGATTTGCGAGAACACTCTGATGGAAACTCCAACTGGGAAGATCCCAGTGAGGCAGGGAGCATCTTCCAGGGGGAAAAAAGTATAGCAGCTGGAGAGATGTTGTGGGCTACTATCAAGTGGGATTCTATCTTTAACCAGATAGGGATGCAGGTGTCATTGGATGGATTCTGAGGGGCAGAAAGCCATTTGCCACATTTGTAAAGATGACTAGCCCAATAGTAGAATAAAAAGTTAGGTAGCCTGAGGCCTCCTGATTCCTTAGGGAGCTCTAACTTAAGATAAGAGCGTCTAGGGGATTTTCCGAGCCATACAGTCATAAGTGAGTGAATGCGTTTGAAAAAAGTTAAGGGGAGCCACAGATTAAGCATTTTAAGAGGGTAGAGAAGTCTGGGGAAGATATTCATCTTAACTGTATTTATCCTTCCTAACAGTCAGCTTTGGAGATCCTTCCATCTGGTCAAATCTTGTTGTATGCTAACCAGAAGATCTTCTAAATTCCACTTCTGTAGTAGAGAGGAATCAGTAATGAGAGCAATCCCAAGCTATCTGACAGAGCTGGGGAACCATTTCATCCTGAAGAGACTGAGGTCCTGCTTGCATACTAAGTGGTTGAGAGGGTATGTCAGTTTTATTAAGAGTCAGTTTATAATTAGAGTAACGGCTGTACTGATCGATCACTTGCAAAGCCTCATGAAGTGATGAAACCGGGTCAGAGAGATGTAGTAGGATGTCATCCGCATATACCAAGAGGGACAGGGTTAAATTCCCAACAGGGATACCTCATACGACATTAGAGGATTTAAGAAGTCTGATTAGTGGTTCTAAATATAAGTTAAATAAAAAGGGGGAGAGAGGACAACCTTGGCGTGTACCTGTATGATGAGTGAATGAAGAGGAGAAAACACCATTACAATAGATTTTAGCTGATGGGGAAGAGCATATCACCTGTAGTCACTGAAGAAAAAAGGTAGGAAAACCCATCTTCTGCAGGGTTAGCCATAAGAAGGACCAGTCAACTCTGTCAAATGCCTTCCCGGGTTCAAGTGATATCAAGGCCATAGGTATAGGGGAGGTGTCGGCTGTTTGGAAAAGATGACTTATCTTGTAGAGATGATTGGCAGAAGATCTTCCTGGGACAAAGCCAACCTGTTCACGACTGAGTAGACACTACCATACTTTCTTTATTCTAGCAGCTAGAATTTTGGTTAGGATCTTAATATCACAATTTAATAAGGAGATGGGTCTATACCTAGCAGGTTGTAAGGGGCGGGGGGTTTATCCAGTTTAAGCAATAACACAACGGTAGCTTGTAAGAGTGAGGAATCTAGACCGTCCGCAGAAAGGATAAATTGGTACAGGAGAAGCAGAAGGGGGGAAGAGATCTTTCATGAGAATTTTATAAAAATTTGATGGGAAGCCATCCAGACCTGGGACCTTGTCTAGTTCCAAGCTGGTGATGGCAGCCTCTACTTCATCCAGAGAGACAGGAGTGGAGAGAGAGGTGCGGTGATGATCTAATAGATGAGGTAGGGGGGCAGAGTTTAGATAGGAAGTTATCTTTTCCGGGTAGGTGGATTTGGGTGTCTGCCATACAGTTTAGAATAAAATTGTTCAAAGTCCGAGACGATTTCTCTAGGGAAGAGTTTTTTAATGACCCATCAGGGGCTGTAATGGAAGGTATAAGTCTCGATGCTTCAAGCTTCTTCATCCTAAGAGCAAGCAGCTGCCCTGCTTTGTCACCTTCTTCAATGTATTTAGACTGTGTTTTCAGAATTGCATGTTCAGCTTTCTCCAGCAGTAGGGTGAAGTATTTGTTTCTTAGAGAGAGAAGTGCCTGTACTGCATCCTGAGAAGAGCTGGAAGAAAGCAGACAAGAAAGAAGGAGGCAGTATAGCGCAGTGGTTTAAGGCTATGAGCTACAAATCTGGTGACATCCAGCAGACCAGACCTGGGTTTGAATCCCACAGCTTCCATTTGCATACTGTGTGACCCTGAGCAAATCACTTAACTTCCCTGTGCTCCCAGGTCACTCCTATAAAAAAGCTTTCAGCTTAGTGTGCTACCCCTGGTTAAACAACTAAGAAAAAAAAAAAAAAAAGAAAGGGATTGTTCAAGGGAGCGGAGTTCACAGAGTAATGACAGAGCTTCAGATTCTCTACGACATTTCCGGATGGAAGCTAGACGGATGAATTCTCCCTCCAAAAAAACATTTTAAGGCACACCATTCATGGTCAATTCTCGAGACTGTGTTTTGATTACTAACAGTAAACGATTGAATAAGACTGGATATTTTGGAAACAATATGTTCATCTTTAAGAAGCTGAGTGGTTACTCTGCATGAGGTGTCCCTCTGCATATTAGCACGGGGTTAAGTGAGATCCAGGCGACTGCGAGGTCAAAGAGTATGATAGGTTCTAAACCTGCATTGCATAGGCCTGGGAGAAGTGAGGAGCTGGTAAGAATATAGTCGAGTCTAGAGGAGGTTTGGTGAAGAGAACAGTAGACGCAACATGAGTGAGATTATGGGCCGAGGATCCACCAGAAGTCGCAAAGACCTATCAGATCCATGAACTCCTGCAGGGCTCAATGTGCTGGTGAGAGGGGCTTAAAGGCACTATTGGGTCTGTCCATATCCTAGGTGGGGGGTATGTTCCAGTTCCCACCTATAATCAACGGTATAAAGAGGTAGGGAGCTAGTTTATCATCTACTTCCATAAAGAAAGCTGGGTCGCCCCCTACTGGCCCATAGATACTGCCCAGAATCACCTCTCTGCAATCAAGTACGAACATACGAAATTTGCCAGCAGATAAAGACCTAGAGGTCTATCAAGTCTGCTCGAATGTGCAGCTAGCACCCCTTATTCTGCAGCTGCCCCTCCCTTCCACCCTTCCCCTTCATTAACCCTCCCCCTTGTCCTGTCCCATCCTCGTTTGAAGCAGTCCACTGTTCTACTGCATACCACTTCAGCAGGTAACGCATTCCACCCAGCCACCACCCTCTCTGTAAAAAAGTGTCTCCTCATCTCCCTCCTGAACCTTCCTCGCTACAGTCTCATATCATGGCCCCTGGTGTCCCTCCCCTCCCTTACTTTGAACAGCCCCTCTGTACCTGTCTTGTTTATTCCTTTCATGTATTTAAAGGTTTCAATCATGTCACTCCTGTCTCTCCTCTCCTCCAGTGAGTACATGTTCAACTCCTTCAACCTCCTCTCATAAGATAAGTCCCCCAGCCCCTTGATCATCTTTGTCGCTTCCTTACACTCCTCAGTAACTTAATGCCCTCTTCAGATGGGCATGATACTGCCACGCGAGAGAGTACTCCAGGTGTGGTCTAACTAATGACCTATACAGTGGCAGAATCACTCCTCCTCCTCGAGGATATACCCTTGCAATACAACCCAGCATTTTGTTGGCCTTTGCAGCTGCCTTCCTACATTGTGCTGAGTTGTTCATTGACCCTGTAATGAGCACACCCAGATCCTTCTCCTCCTCTGTCTGGGCTAGCTGCACTCCCCCTAGCTGGTAGCTCCTCCTTGGGTTCTTCATCCCAAAATGCAGCACCTTGCACTTTTTGGCATTAAAGCCCAGTTGCCAGGTGTCTGACCAGGTTTCAAGCTTTGCCAGATCATCCTGCAACCCCTGCCATCCCCCTAGGTCATCCACCACCACGCCTACCTTGGTATCATCAGCAAACAGACTGATCTTGCTCTTGATGTCCCATGATATGTCTGCAATGAATATCCCAAACAACACTGGTCCCAACACCGAGCCCTGTGGAACACCGCTCGTCACTGCCCTTGGGTGTGAGAGCTCCCCACCCACCACCACCCTCTGTTGCCTTCCCTGCAGCCAGTTTCCTACCCATCTCACCAGCTTTGCATCCGCCCCTGTGCCTACTAACTTCCTTCCCAGCCTTCCATGTGGCACTGAGTTGAATGCCTTACTGAAGTCCAGATACAGGACATCCACTGCATGGCCCCTGTCCAGTTGCCTAGTTACCCATTCATAGAACTTCACCAGGTTGGTTTGGCAGGATCTGCCACGTAAGCCATGCTGTCTGCTGTCCTGTAGTCCTTTGGCCTCTAGGAGGCCACCAGCCTCTCCTTCAGGATAGTCTCCATTAGCTTACCCACGATGGATGTGAGAGGCTCACTGGTCTGTAGTTTCCCGGTTCATCCTTGGGGCACTCTTGTGGAGGGGCACCACATGAGCCATCCTCCAGTCCTGAGGTACACACCCCGAATGTAGTGAGGCATTAAATAGGTCTGCCAAAGGTCCTGCAAGGACCTCTGCCAGCTCCTTCAGTACCCTGGGGTGGATGCCATCTGGGCCTGGCGCCTTGTCCACCCTCAGTGCCTTCAAACCCTCTCGAACTCTGCTCTCCATGATTTCCCCATCTGTCACCACTTCCCACCCTGCTTCTGCCATTTCTCCCACCTTGGTGTCACCCCTCTTCTCTTTAGTAAATACTGAGCAGAAGTATCTTAGTGCTTCCGCACTTATCGCACTCCTGCTTCCACCCAACCCTCCTCCTTCCTAATCCTTACAGCTCCTTTCTCCCTGATGTACTTAAAGAAGTCCTTCTCCCCTTCTTAATGCCTTGTGCCAACCTGAGTTCCGTAGATGCTTTAGCTCACTTACTGCCCTTGTCACCTCCTTGGATTCTGTCAAGTAATCCTCCTGTCCTCCCCCTCCCTGTTTTCTTGTACTTCCTAAAGGAGCTCTTTTCCTCCTTACCTTTCCATGACCTCCTTGCTCAACCAGATCGGTTTCTTAGCCTAGCCTTCTTGCTCTGGGCTTTGCAGCAGAGTTTTGGTTGCCTCCACTATCCCCAGCTTTGTGAGCTCCCACCTCTGGTTAGTGTCCATACTAGATTGAATTCCCACAGGTACCCTTTTACCACTTCCCCATCCTCCCAAAGTCGGCCCTCCTGAAGTCCAGCACTATTGTGCCAGATTACACTCCTTCCTTGCCCATATCCAATGTGAGCCATACTGAGCGGTGGTCACTCCCTGACAGCGGTTCCTCCACTGTAAGTTCTCTCACAAAGTTCCCATTTGCCAGCACAAGGTCAACGGTATTCCCTAACCTGGTTGGTTCACTGACCATTTGCAGCAGGAAGCTTTAATCCTTTAATGAATATATATCGCCTTAATGGGTCACAAATAATGTGGTCTACCCATAGGGGTGTGGTACGATTTACTAGTACTGCAACACCTTTCCTTGAGGTTGAATCCCCTGCAGCAAATACCAGGCCAATATTTTGCCAGCGTAATTTGTTCGCCTCCTGGGGGAGGAGATGTATGTCTTTAAGAAACGAGATTTGGCTATTTAATATGGAAAAGTGCTTGCAAATTTGGTTGAAATGCTCCCTGATTCCTCTAACATTCCACTTTAAAAACTGAATTTGTTTACTAACTATAATCGAAGCACCAACTTAAACATGTTGGAGCAATAGTATTTACATGTCCACTCCTTTCCCTCCCCAGCCCTCCACCCCACCCCTTACGATAACAGTATTCTTATCCAGTGAAGACAAAGCAATAGCTAAACACTGCAAACTGTAAATGCTAAGTAAACTGTTATTGCGACTAGTAGTTGTACCATAAGACCATGCAGAATGAAATACTCCCTCCCCTTCCCCCGCCTCCCACCAATTATACGTTTAATACAAACATACATAAGAATTCCAGCACAATCTTTAACCCAGAAACACTCCCCCCTCCCCCCACCTGGTACTCCAAAACTGTGTATAATGATTCTTTTAGCCACTGTGATACCCCAAAGAAGGACAAGTAAAACCTATGGATCGCCTCTTAAAGACCCTGTATACCCTTACTTTTTCACTCGGTGATCTGGGTTGCAAACTGGGAGAAAGCCCCCAGAAAAGAGTATAAAAGGGATCCAGTGCCAGCATGTTGAGGAGACCTGTACCCCTTTCCCCATTAACGTGGTTACCACCCAGACCATCATCTAAGAAAGTATAAAAAATAAGAGGTAAGAGAAATCAGGGTCAGTCCCCCCTCAAACCAAGACATGAAAGGCTCATTAACCACAGGGTTTCCTCCCTCCAACCCCCCAATCCTACCATTCATCCAGCTACAGTCGCTGTTGATTGAATTAGGTGTTAAGACAAACAGCCTGGAACAAAACAGCCAGAATTTAAAAAGGAAAAAATTAGCAGCTAACCTGAGATTACCCCATAGGTGTGACTCCTGGGGGAAAGCTGATCCACTACAAAGCTACAGATTCAAAAGTGGAGAGGGTATCGGTGTGTAGTTGAGTAAGAAAGGCAATAGTACAAAGTAAAAGAGGAGACGCAAGAGAAGGAAGTGGTGAAGAACAACTTGGGAATATGCCACGGGGGGCAGAGAATACAGACCAAGGACAGAGAGAGCGACTAGAAAGAGTAAAGAGCGAGGCAGTGGATCCAGTATTCCCACCATAAAACATAATCCAAGGAGCCCCATCAAACCTCCCAGTTATTAACGTCAACATGTCCTTGTTTGACCACCCCTTGGTAAAAAGGCAGTCCCTGCAGTAGTTCGAACAATGGTTGAGTCCAACAGGGAACCCAATAACTGTAGAACCAGTCCTCTGTAAAACAGAACCTGAGGAAAGGGAAACTCAGAAAAAGACAGTTCCCAGACGTTGCCCAATGCACAAGAGATTCTGTCTCAGATGGTAATGAGCCGAGCTGGAAGAGACTGACCGCCAGGAACCGATCTCATCAAGGCCCTGATATCCGCATTGGGAGCCAAGGGGAGGAGGCGGAGACAAACTCCCATTGTGAAGTGGCCATATCTGCACTTCAGGTCAAGAACTGTCCCCATGAGGTATGAGCTAAAACATAATGTAATTTCAAAACCAGTTATACAAAAACCAAGGAATGTCCTCAGAAGACCACTCAGGGGGTTTTAAAAGAAGCTGGTAACCTGGTCGCTAGGTCAGACAGGTCCTGGGTCGGGGAGTCATAGGACTGTCAAGTGCCATCTAGGTGAGCTTGTAGGGGAGCAGGGTAGGCCATTTTAAACTTTAGGCCTGCAGCTATGAGCTTACTAACGATGGGATGGAATGCTCCTTGCTTCTGTCTGGTTTCTTGCGTCAAATCTTGAGTAAAATGTAAGTGTTTTCCATCCCACAGCACATACTGTAGCTCTCTGGTTTTTCGACCGGACATGTTGCTTCTCTAAATAATTCAGGAATCTGATGATTATGGGCCTCTCTTTCAATGAGATTCATTTATTTGCTTTTGGTAACCGGGTGGGTGCACTAGACACAGAGATGCCTATTTTCAGGCACGACCCGGGAGTATACAAGTGAAAATACATGAGCAGTACAATGTGACGCAGCACAAGGGAGAGGTAGACAATAGGATAATAGTAATACAAACAGTATTTGACAAGTAGATTGTTTTACAGAGTTCAGTGGGTCGGATTATGAGGTGATGGGCCCACAACTTTCATTAAGAGCTTTTGAACAAACAGGATAGTGGAGGAGCCCTCCTCAGCTTCCCGAACCCCAAAGATCAAGATGTTGTTTCTTCGGCTGCGTCCCTCAAGGTCCTCTCTCTCTTTAGCTGTAGTTTGGTGAGTTGTTGCCTTAATTTATGCAGCTTGGGGCCAGTTTTGTCTTGCCATACCTCTAATGAAGTGGTGCGAGCTTCAGAGTCAGAGATTCTGCAACCCAGATCGCCCATATCGTCCCGAATTGATTTTAGCACAGCTGCAATGCCCGCCAACGATTCTTTAAAGGGCAGCAGTTCCTGAAGGAATCTTTCTTCAGTGAGCAGAACAGCAGGTACTGGGGATCCAATTTGTTTAGTAGGTTGCTGCGATTGCTGCTTAGACTTTTTGGCCTGCTTCTCCAGTGATGTAGGTGGAGACTGCTTCGGCAAGGTCTGTCTCATTTCTGTATCCATCGCAGCTTGAATCACCAATTGCGATGCTCCAAAACTGGATATTTGGATGCAGTAGGTAGTCAGCAGCTAGTATCTTCAGAAATTGTAGCTTTTAAGAAGAGATTATCATAGGTTACAGCAGATGGGTTAGAGGGAAGGCAGAAGCTGGCAGAAGAAGCTGCTATGGAGCGGATCACGCATCACGTGCTCTCCCCTGAAGGTGTGCAACTTGAGAAACTTGTTCAGGTCGTGCAGATCTAGAATGGGGGTGCCAGCCCCCCATCCGTTTTCGCACCAGGAAGTACCCGGAGACAAACCCTGGGTGTTCTGGACCTTAGCACCTCACCAGTGTAACCCACTCACCCCTCACCATGTCAATGCACTCTGAACCCCTGCATCCACCCCTAGCAGCCTCCCAACCCCACCACCCCACCAGACCCTGGCCCTTGGCTCCACCCCGTCTTTCCTGACCCTCCAAACCCTGCCCACCCCTTGCTCCCTTACTGCCTGCCCTGCCTCTCAACGAACTAACAAAAAGTTATACTGACACCCCAGGGCTAGAACCTTGGTCATTCTATTACTCCTCTCTGGTAATATCCACCCTAACCCAGGCCTTGCCCCCACCAGTCCAACTAGGTCCAATGGACTCTGCAATGCTTCCATGAACATATGCAGCCTGCTGAAAAAATTCGCTGCCATTCAGTACTGGGTCATACTACACCAACCAGACATAGTCCTAGTAGAAACCTGGATAAGTCCACCCTAGACTCCTTTGTCTCCCTTCCAGGCTATACCCTATATCGCAAGGATCGAGCAGGTAAACGTGGAGGTGGTTGAACATTTTATGCTCCTGACACCATCACTGGCCATGCACTTCCCGCCCCCAAGCTTGGAGATGGTGCCCAGGCCCTTAACCTCAAACTTACCCCAGACCCATCCAAGAGCCCACTCTATCTCACAGTCTCCTATGTACCCCCCTAAGAATCAGACCCCAGCGATATCGTCTCTCACTGAATATCTCTCCTCCCTTCCCATAAAGTACAACAAGTCTTAGTCGGAGTCCTCAACGTGAACTGGCTCAGTCCCTCTGCCTCACCAATAAGAGACACATTCGCTGCATTAGACCTGACCCAACTCATCTCCCAACCCACTAGATGTAACCAAACTACAGGGACTTGCACCCTTCTAGACGTCATTGTCTCCAACCGCCTCCAAAAGATTCAGGATATTCAAGTCCCCCCAGACTCCTTAATCAACCACTCCCCTCTCCTATTCCTCTGGTCTGCCCCTACCCCCAAACATGTAGCCCAAGCCACACGCCATAGGCGTCTCCGCCCAGGCGGACTGAAAAAAATCAGTTCCTTGCTCACATTGATTGGTCTCCCATCCACCATGCAACCAACACTGACACTGCCCTCAACCTCTTCTCACAAGCCTTTAACAAGGCCCGTGATCTTTTTGCACCCTTCACCATGATCCACTTCAAAAGGCAACATACACCTTGGGTCACCCCTGCTCTACTCCAATTGCTCAGGGATAGGGACAACCTCTGGCATATAGCCACTGAGACTGGCCGGACGGCTGACAGACAGGCATATAAATGCTGCACGTAACAAGTGCACGTGGGCCATCTGAAAAGCCAAGGCAAACCACTACCAGGCCACCCTCACCTCCTCATGGCTCCACCTTTACTGACTCCACTGACATTGCTAACTGCCTTAACTCCTCCTTTACAGATCTTAGCCCTGTCCTCCCGAGTAACTTTTTAGACCCAACCCCCGACCCACCCCTCTGATCCTCAGCGCCCCTGGTTCTATCTATGCAAAGTATCCATCCAGGAAGCCAGACTACTCCTGCTTAAAGCACTAAACAGCAACAGTCCAAGCAGCGACTCCCTGGATCCAAAAATACTCCGGCTGGTCCTGGATGATGTCCTGGTCCCACTCATTGACCTACTAAACCGGTCCCTCTGTCTGGGACAATTCCCCACAGCATGGAAAACAGCTATAGTCACACCTATTTATAAAGGAGGTGACAGGTCCAACCCCAGCAACTGCCGTCCAATCTCCATCCCCAACCCACTCAAAAGCCTTAGAAAAAGTGGTGGCAACTCAACTCACCGAACATGTAGCAAAATAGAACATTCTATGCCCAGAACAGCATGGCTGCCACGCTGGTCACAGTACAAGTACAGCATTAATGGAGTTCTCCAACTTCCTGCACTCCTCCCTGGACTCCGGTTCCCTAGCTGGAGCAGCGTTCACTGACCTCTCGAAGGCCTTTGACACTGTCTCCCAACCCCTACTACTAAATACCCTCAACCATACAGGTTTCGCTGCTGGCCCCCTCGCCTGGTGTGCGAGTTACCTATCAGCCCGCTCCCAGCGTATCAAAAACAATGGCATACTCTCGGAAACCTGTCCTATCCGCTCAGGGGTTCCCCAGAGCTCTATCTTGGGCTCACTACTCTTTAGTCTCCACCTCAACACCCTGCCCAGTGCAATATTCTCCTGTACGCCGACGCCATCGTTATTTATGCCACCCACAGAAATCCCACCTCCTTCCAAGACTCCCTCCAACGCTTCTTCAATGATGCTGAGAACTGGTTTAAGGAGAGCAGACTAGTCATTAACCTAAAAAACCAAGGCAGTGCTCTTTGCCCACCACCAGAACAAAGCCAGCAACAACCCCCTCCAAATCTTCCCCAGCACTCATCAACCACTTGAACAAGTTTACTCTTAAAAATACCTAGTGATCACCTTTGACTCAGCCCTCACCATTCATGCTCACATTACAGCCCTCGCTTCCACCGCTAACATGCGTCTTGGCATCCTCTACCGTCACAAGGACTGCCTCCCACCTGATGCCCTCAGGCTTGCCATTACATCCTCAGTAATGTCCCTTGTCGATTATGGCCTTTCAAGTCTATGGTGATACAAACTCCACAGCCCTCAACAAGATTCGACTCACCCTAAACAAGGCTTGCAGACTAGTGACCAGTGCCCCTAGGCTCACCCACACTGGTCAGCTCTATGACATAGCCAAACTCCTTAGCCTCAATGAACGCATCCGCTACCAAACTTGCCTAGTAACTAAGAAGATTCTACTCGGGCTCTCCTCACCTGGGGTTTCTGCCTCCATCCAACTTACACCTTCCAGAGTCACTACCTGAACCACTGACAAGGTCACCCCTACTAGTACCCAGAACTAGGACCACCCGGGCACAGAGGTCGTTCAGCTACAGAGCCTAGTCCTGGTTCAACTCGCTCCCTGCAGCCATTTCCAACACCACCAAAATTTCCCCCTTCAAAACTGCCCTACGGAACCTATTGTTCAACACCTGCTGCTGCACCTGTCGCTAACAGATGCTCTGCTGCTCTCAAAACACTACTGACATAGCCCTCTGGGCTAAACTCCCCCTCACCCCACCCCACCCCCCAGTCCCCCATGGCATCCCTCTCCACTGCCAGTACCTGCTGGTACCAACCTGTCAAGTCTGAAATGTTTTTTAATTACACTTTGTGTTCAAGCAACTATGTTAAACTATGTTATTCTGTATGATTGTATACTGTAGGTATGTTGACTCTGTATGTCCTCTCTGTGATGAGGTACCTTTGTAAACGAGCATCTGGCTCAAAGGTTGTAAATCTGGCTATATGATAAATACATAAATAAAAAGTCCCACAGCTGAGGAGTGTTCATTGAATCCCGACAGGGAATCGGTAAGTACCGTGTACTTGCAGGCCATCTAAAAAGAGGGCACAGGGCAGACAGCTGAGCGCTGCCAGAGATCCAGGGCAGGCCAAGAATGCCCTCTGCCACTGGGAAGGCCTCCATAGGAGAATCTCCCCAGTCGAGAATCTCAGTCAGCGGGTAATGGGCCCATTTCTGGACGGGCTCCATTTTAAGACCTGTGGACTCAGAGATCAGCCGAAGAAGACCCATAAAGGAAATAGGGCCTTCTTCAGTCGAGGGATCCCCCACCAACTCCTTGTCAACTGGATGGGAATGCAAGGAGGGATCCTCAAACTCCGAAGAGTCATTGAAAAGTGGTCAGCCACCGGAGATTCCACTGACCCTCCGAGGATAGTCAGGGGTGACGGTAACTGACAGCCTATGGGGAAGCCCTTGGCCAGCCAAGACTTCTTAGCTGGGGCACCAGCTGTCAGCTGTTTAGGCAGCGGCTCCATAGAAATAGGTGGAGACGCAGGGGTCGTTGGAGACAGGACCATCTTGGTCGGCTCCTCAGGCATTGGTGTAGAAATCGGAGCCAGCTTCAAACCGATGAACACCAGCTGTTGCCACATGAGGTCCTAGTAGCGTCAATGCAATTTGCGCCACAAGATGAGGATGAAGAGTACCAGCGACGCCGCTTCCCACGGTGTTGAGAGTGGGAGCACCGAAGTTGGCGGGAGTCACTCGACCCACGGGAACAGGACCGAGACCTTGTCTGCTGGGGGGACCGGCGATGGGTCTTGGTCAGAGACCAGAGGTGATGGGTCAGTGGACTGATCCGTCCCTCCAACAGTCTGAGTCAGGACCAGAGTTCTGGACAAGGAAGTGCCAGCCTCTTCAGACGACAACTGGTCGGTCAGTTCGAGAAAAATCTCGACTGGGACTTCAACCAGTGTCTCGGCCAATTGGCCCAACAGGGTTATCACAGAGCTGGTGGCCAGGGCCGAGGATTCAACCGAAGTTGGATCCGGAGAAGCGCGGGAATCAGAAGCTCTTGACCGAGAGCGCTCCCGATCCCATGAACAACAGCGAGTCCTATCTTTTTCTTTTTTAGACTCTTTCTTGGATTGAGATTTGTGCCCAGAGGGTTGGCAGGGACTAACAATTCCTTGAAGGCCCCCGTGAAAGTCAAGCCCAGCTGGAGCAGCAGGAAGGCAGAAGCCGAGGAAAAGTGAGTTGCAGCTTGGGCCGCTTCCTCCTCAAATGCCGCAAACTGTTCAGCAGACCCCACATCCGCGGAGACCACCCAACGGGCATCCTTCTACTTCACTGGTGGGTGGGTAAGTTAGCCCGGGCAGCCTAACGCGAGTCAGGTGAGGCGGTCCTCGAGAACGACCGGGTGAAATGAGCGACAGAAGTCACAGGCCTGGGGAACTTGCTCATGCTCCAGGCAGTAGACGCACGTGGAGTGTGGGTCCATTCGGGACATCTTTCCGCAAGGGCACTGGCGGAACCCAGAAGCGGACTTGTCATCCATCGCAGTTGCAATCGAGGATCAAGTTGAAGACAAACTAAATTTCAATTTGAAAGTAAATCCGAAGATTTTACAGCAAAGGGCCTGCTTGGCATGAGAGCGATAAGGAGGGAACCTGCCTCTTCCAGCAGAAAGGACGATCTGGCATCATGGGGCGGAGCCACAGAGGAGTTACCACCCGGGTGGGTGGGAGGAGCCAGCTTGAAGACGTTTCTGGTGAAGTCTTAAAGGGAAAGGCAACTGCCAAAGTGTGGCTAGAACATCATATCTGTGTCCCAAGAAACCATTATTTTTTGATGCCCAAGATGGCAAAATATGGCTCCATAGCTTTGTGAAGAAGACCCCCTCTATTAAACAGTTGAGTTGTGTACCTCTACAAATGAAGTTTAACACATTTTCGTAGCTTTAAACTTTGATAAACAAACTCATCCTTTTTGTGGAAGCTGGCACCAAGAATCGCTCCTAAAATGGCTTGGACGTCATACGGAATGACATCACTGAAGTGAGACCACCAGCGAGCATATACTAAATTACAATCGATAGTCTGTAGAAGTCTTTGTATTTTATCTCTGTAATGCCCCTCAGCATACTAACTGGTGCCACACATGTGTATTAGTTTATACATATATTTGGCACCAGTTACTATGTAGTGGGGCATTACAGAGCTGAAATAAAAAGGTTTCTACAGAGTCCCCACAGGAATTCAGTATATGCTCGCATGTGGTCTCGCTTCAATTACGTCATTCTGTATGACATCCTGGCCATTTTAGACACAAGATTCTCGGTGCTGACTTTCACGATGGAAGATGTTTTTTTTTTTTTTTACAGAAGTAAAAAAAAGTTACAAAAAACGTGTCAAACCTCATTTTTAGAGGTTAAACAGCTGAACTGTCTGTGGAAAGGTGGGACTTTTTTTTTTACAAACCTATGGAGCTTGATTTTGCGATCTCGCACACCCAAAAAAAAAAAGGTTCAGGTGCCCCTTTAGGGAGAAGAAAATGTTCTAGAGCTTTCTTGCACTGTCACCTTGTAGTCTGGATAAAGCTCTGAAAAATCTCACAAGTTCTCACATTGTGAGACAGGTCAAAGCAGCATACACAGACTATGCGTGTCTTCTTTGTAAATTTTCTCTCCACACTTTCAGTACCGAAATAATGGCTCCTTTGATTGCAGCGGCATGTAGAAACAACAAAATAAACTGTTAAATAAAGTAAAAGAATAAAATGCCAATGGTCAGCGGAGTATGATCGACCGCAGGAAAAGAACTGAGGAGTGATGGGGAGGCACACATTTATACAGATGGAGATGTTGGACATCCTTGTGGAAGTTCACCAGCTAACAAAAGTTGCCATTTGGTCCTAGTGCCTGATGCTACAGTTTCAAAAGTGTGGCCTAATGGAGCCGATATCCTCAAAGAAGATAGAAAATTTACAGATATTTAAATTTTGATTTCCTGTGTACCAATTTTGAGGAAATTTCCGATATAAGTGTAACCCCAGGCCAGTATGCCGTTTGTATCTGACAGCTCAACCAGGTGGGCTGGGTTCAGGGAGGAATATGCCACTCTGCACAAAGGCTAGGTTTGGCTACTCTGCACAGGGGCACCCAAGTTATCTGAACACAGGAAGCAATAACTGTAATGTACAATACCAGAAGTGGGATTCTAAAGTGTGGCATTTATTCTCATCCAAACAGAATAAACAAAGCATAGATGGACCCCCACAGGGCTATACTCCTGGTAATGCAGATTAAAGGAGACCAGAACACATCCTCATCACTTTTGCCCTCAGGCTCTGAACACACTGGGCACACAGCCCAGACTTGTATGCTGCTTTGGGTTACACATCCTGAACTTGTACACTGCTCTGGGCTTTCCCTGGCTCGGCTCCCTTGCCAGCCACTTGGACACCTTCCATATATCATGGAAACATTTTCTGGTGGTTCCCTAAACCACCTAAGAGCACCTCGGTTCCATCAGGGAATCCTCCTCTTTAATCCCACGTCTGAGTACTTTCCTCAGGCACTGGACAAGTACCTGAGGGAAAGCAAAGGGTGTCTCAGTGCAAATCCGTAGAGGTGAATTTGGTTACTACTGATGGGGGGTCTCCCACCTCTCACTCCCACAATTCATACCTGGCCATTTCACTGGACTGAAAACACCTCATCCTTTAACACTTTACTGTGTAGATTCTTGCTAAATGTATTTCACATTCAATCTACTTGTCTTGCTTCCTATTTGTGCTGTACTTGAACATACTTATTAAGTGGCATTGTCCATTACTCTAGACCCCCCACAGGTTAAGCAGTCCAATCCCCACATTCTTTCTTTCCATTTGTGCTGGACTTGAACATACTTATAAGTGGCTTTGTCCATTACTCTAGACCCCCCACTGAGTTAAGCAGTCCAAACCCCACATCTTCCAACTGTACTTGGCTGTCTTTTCCTGACCCCACAGTAACAGTCCCTTTAGCTTCCTTCTGGTCAGGTGAAAACACTTGGCCCTTTTGCAGAGTGAACTCACCCTTTGGTTGCAGGTGCTCCACAGGCGTTTCCTCCACAAGGAATCTTCCTTTCAGAGCTTCTGGTGCCTCAGCACAACTCAAACAGGCAGCTTCTTTCCCTTAGCCGGACCCAGGTGGAGGCTGCCCCTGGAAAACAGGCAGACACCTTCTCCTCATCCCCTCTGGGATGGGGCTGTGAACTATTGAGAGCGGTCTCCACCACTTTAATTACTAGGTCCTGTGTTCCTCTTCAGGTGGAAACACACACCTTAAACAAATGTAGCTCTGTAACAGAGCTTAGAGCTCTGAAAGCCTGCACATACTCTGCTGCACTACAGTCTCTCACTCAGACTGCCTTCAAATTCCCCAACATTCTACTCTAACCTCCAACTGCAACATTCCAGTGTGGCATGTGCAGTTGTGAAAGTTCTAAAATGATGTCATCCGTCAGTTTCAGCTGAGACTGGGAACAGAGTGAGACAGTGAGAAATCCATTTAACTGGAGTTTCACAAGCTGCCTTCCCTGCCTACCACTAGGTCTTACTGTGATTCTAGTAACCCCAGGTAGCGGGGTTTACGTAAGGTACTGGGCTATTAGTTGAGCGGTGGCTTTAATTTTCCTTGAAGAGTGCTTGGAGATTCTGAAAAATGGCATTTAAAAAAGTCCCCATAGACTTGTATGGCGCTCGCCCCCACACTCTCCCTGCTTACACATCACTAAATCTCTGAACGTGCGGTGGAGCAGGTACACCAGAAAGCTGGAAGGGATCGTCTGGCTATGGCTTTGGCACCAGTTACGATCCCTTCCCATACTAAAAGGACGCTGTTAAAAATTAAAATTCTGGCATCAGTTAGCTCATGCTGCCATAAGGTATTGGGCTATGAAGCCCAATATCTTATGGCAATAGGTCAGAACTTAACTTTAAAACTCTTGTGGCTCTTTTCCTCCTCTTCAGAAAAATAAGATGAAACAGAATACTTTGCTAAAAACCATCAAAACAGACAAAGAATGGGAGGCCAGAGACTGCTGGGATCAACAACAGAAAGCATGGAAGTAGACAGAATGCATGCAGACAGGAATTTTGTCCACAGTGCAGGAGGACTCTAACTAGGACACCATGGTTTACTAATACAGACTCTGAAATGACATCTGAAGGCGATATTTTAACCTAATCCAGTCAGCACTCAAGGTTTAGAAGGAAATGTTACCCTTGACGACGCTGACTTAAATTTGCAGGCATGAGAGGAACTGTACAAGGTCGGTAACCAGAATGATGAGATGGGGGATGCATATTATTGCCCAGATAAGGAGAAATGTAATGAGCTTATAAATCTCTTGAAAGATGCATCTTCTTATGTACCTCCCCAAGCCTAAATCCGACTGAGAAGTAACAGCAATTCGGTAGAAACCGAGCGAAAAAACGACACTTCAACCAACTTTTTTGAACCGAGCAAAGGAGAAATCTCCGGAGCGACTGTTCAGTGAGGCAGAGTAAAGAATCTGACGGTTGGAGTTTAAACAACAGCAGACAGAGGCTTCAACCGAGCCTGTGGTGAACATTCCATGCTGACCATGGAAAGTTTAACTCTTTGTTCTCCGGGGCAGTTGAAAGGCAGGACCTAACTGCATATGTCAGAATACAGCAAGACTTCATGTTGTTTGAAACTGGTTCTGAAAAAGGTTAAACTTTTATAACAGAGTAACCAAAACACACAGTGAAACCTAAACCCAAATGAACAAAAAGCCTTTAATGAATTGTTAAAACTTGCTGATTTTACCATAAAGCCAAGAGACAAAGTGGGAAATGCCCTTATGGAGAGGGAAGAGTACAGAAAATGCATTATAGACCTGTTGGACAATGCCAAATTTCAAAAAACAATCAAGACCCAAACTTGTAAATTTAAGGCAGAGCTAGTTACATTGTTACAGGATGCCAGAGATCAAAAGTGTATAACAGAGGAAGAATTTAACTACCTCCTACCCCTTTCCAGGGATTCCCACCTTCCATGCACTGCCAAAGTTACTCAAAAACCTTACCTGTCCACCAGGATATCCAATTCTGTCCGGTGTAAACTAATTAAGAGACCACCTGTTCTTCCTAAAAGACTGGGTGGAGATGAGTCACACCTGCAGGACACAATGGATGCCCTGAACAAACTTAAGGATTCTGAATGGCGGGAAGATTTTTTGTGGCTCGGGATAGATGTCGAATTACTGTATACATCTATCAGACACATGGAATGAATGCGTGTGAGTACTTTTTGTACCGCAAACCCAAAAGATGAATTCCCTGTAAAATTCCTACTGTAAGCATTGTTGTTTGTACTCCAGCGTAACTATTTTGAGTTTAATGGAGCATTCTATTATCAGGTGATGGGTATAGTAATGGGGGTCATCAATGGCCCCATCTTTCTTTCGCTAGTTTGTTTCTGGGCTTTTGGGAGCTGGACAGAAAATATAACAGTCTGACCAATCCATACACACAACACATAATATGGTGGTACCATCTTATTGACAATGTTGTGTATGTATGGATAGGATCTATAGAGGAAGCAAAATTCTTTGTTGTATGGTTCAATAATAATGATTATAACTTAAAATTCGCAAACACCATAGGAAAAGAGAAACTGGACTTTTTGGACATAACCTTACATGCCTTAGCCTCACAAAAAACAGTGATCAAGGGCTTCAGGAAAAAAGACAGCAGGAAACACCATCTTGAGGGTGACAGCACGCACCCCTAATCTCTTAAACTCCATTCCTTATAGGCAATGCCTAAGCATCAGACGGAACTGTACCTCAAAGTCCTCCACTCATGAGCAATTGGCTTAACTTACTGAAAAGCTGAAAAACTGAGGGTTACTCACCTGTAACCGTAGTTCTTGGAGTGGTATATGGTGCGCATCCACACTTCAGCAGTCTTTCTTTCCCTTTAATTCCAGTCGGGACGTCTTCAAGCTAAGCTCCTCCCACCACCCCAGTGATATCCTTCTTGGCTCTACACCGTGACGTCAGATCTTGCACGCTGGGAGCAGGGATCCTTCAGCCACTTGCCAGGTGAGATCAGGTGAGTTGTGTGGATGTGCACCATATACCACTCCTAGAACTACGCTACACGCGAGTAACCCTCATTTCTAAGTATGGGATATGGTGAACTTATCCACACTTAAGCAGACTCCTAGCAGTTTTCCTGAAGGAGGGGGCAAGGTGCACACCGCTATTTTGGAAACACAGGGTGGAGAACTGAGGCCTCAAAACCAGTGTCCTGACGTGACTCAAGGTCCAATGAAGGTGTCTGCTGCCTTCCAGGTAGGAGCCCTGCAGACTTCCCCAGACAGGGACATCCCTGGAAATAGCCACCAAGGCAGCCGTATGTCAGGTGGAATGAGCCCTTAGCCCTATGGGAGGCTCCCTACCAACCAACCTACAGCAGAGGTCGATGCAGGAGACAATCCACCTGCCAAACACGTGCTTAGTTGCTGGTCTACTAGGTGTGGCTTCAGCACAGGTGACAAAAAGCTGGCAAACCTCTCCCTGAACTCTGTCTCGGGTTCAACATGTGAAGCCTGTGCTTGGCATCAGAGGCTGGATTGGTGAAATACACCAGGAGGTCAGTCAACTGGTTAAGGTGAAACTCCAAAACAACCTTTGGGAGGCCTTCGGGTTGGGGCGGAGGACAACCTTGTACCTTGGGGACTCCACCGAGAATGCCTGGAGCTCACAGATTCTTCTGACAAAGGTGATAGCCACCAAGAAGGTGGCCTTCCATGGCAGGTGAGAAATATCCCATCTGTGCACTGGTTCAAACAACTTGCCCATGAGCATTGCCAGTACCAGCAACAAGTCCCAAGATGGTGGTGGCTTATGCACCCGGTGGAGACAAGTGGTCAAGGCCTTTAAAGAAGTGCCCGATCACCTTCTCCTGCATCACCGTTGGCATACCAGCCTGTTCCCAGAATGCAGAGATAGCTGCCAGGTGCACCATGAAGGTCATCAACCTCATGCCTGACTGAGAAAGGGACCACAGGTAGTCCAGAATGCCAGCCAAAGGACAAGACGGTGGGGGGGAGGTTAGCTCCCTGCCCTGGCACCAAATGGAAAAACGCTTCCATCTGAGGGCACAGCACTGGCAGGTCGACTTTTTCCGGGAGGCCTCCACAGCATATAGAACCTCTTCGGAGAGACCCAAAGCCTGGAACTCTAGCCACTCAGGAACCAGGATGTCAGTTGCATGGATTAAAGGTCCAGATTTAAGACCTTTCTCTTGTGACAAGACAGCAGATCCGGGCATAGAGGCAAGCACCATGGAGGCCTTTTGCTGAGGAGAGCTGGGCACCAGAACTGACACAGCCAGTCTGGGGCTACCATGATCATCCACGCCTTGTTCCTCCGCACCTTGACCAACACCTTGTGAACAAAGGGAAAGGGAAGGAAGGTGTAAAGGAGGCTTGGGGTCCAGGGCCTAGTGAAAGCATCCCCCATCAGTATCCTGCTCTATATGAGGGGGGGCAGAAACAGAACAGCCTCAGCCTGGCATTCTCCCAGGAGGTGCTCAGGTTGACCAGGGGAGTGCCCCACGGGGAGAACAGGTGTTCCACCACCTCCTGATGAAGGGCCTACTCAGCTGAGAGCATCTGCCAGCTGTCTGGAGGCTCAGGCTACATGAATCGCCAGGAGATCAGCACCCAGGCCGTGCACAAGGGTCCAGATGTGGAGGGCTTCCCAACACAACTAGAGGGAATACATTCCACCCTGCCTATTAAAGTAGTAGATGGTTGTGGTATTGTCTGTCTGAACCTGCATGACCTGACTCCAGACAGATGAATGGAATGCCATCAGAGCAAGACGCACTGCATGGAGCTCCAGCAGGTTGATGTGGTACCGGGACTTCTTGGGGCTCCAAAGCCCGTGGGCCCTTATCCTACCAGAGATGCGTCAGTCATCAGAGTGATAGTCTGCTCTGGGCGAATGAATGGACTTCTTCCTCAAGGTGTTCTGGGATGAGCCACCACTGGATGGCATCCCTCATCGGCTGCATCACCATGACCAGCTGGTCCAGGTGACCTAGGCACTGAGACCACTGGCTGGCCAACTCCCTCTACAGGAAGCGCATCCACCAGCGGGCCCACCAGACCAAGATGGTGCAGGATGCCATGTACCCCAGCAGCTGCAGAAAGTCCTGGGCAGGGTGCAAGTGCCCACCTTGAAACGATCGGGCAAAGGAGGTAAGATCCGATGCTCAGTCCACTTGGAATCAGGCCGTGGCTTAGAGGGACTTGAGCTCTGCCCAGATGAACTGGATAACCTGTGAAGGTCTGAGTTCTGATTTGGCCAGGTTGATGAGAAGACTCAAGGCCAAGCAACTCTGGATAGCCAGGTCACTGGACTGGTCCACTGCCTCCTAAGACGAACTGGCAATCAAGCAGTCGTCCAGGGATATACCCAAACCCCTCAGCACCACAGGAATGCTGACACTACTGCAATGCACGTGGTGAAGACCCTGGGGGCAGAGGACAGGTCAAAAGGCATGACACGGAACTCATAAAGCACCCTGTCTGCACGGAACCGAAGGTACTGCCTGTGGGACGGATGGACTGCGATGTGAAAGAAGGCATCCTGGAGGTCCAGGGAGCAGAACCACATGCCCTGCTCCAGAGATGGGATTATCTGATTTAGAGTGACTATCCTAAACTTGCTCCTCCTTGGGAACTGGTTCAGATTGTGGAGATCCAATATGATGCGCCAATCCCACCCCCACCCCGGATCAGGAAATACCTGGACACAAAGCCCTGGCTGGCCGTGGCATCAGAACACAGGCTACAGCTCCTTTCTCCAACAGCTGAGCAATGTCCTCCCTGATGGCGGATAGCATGTCGTGAGACACCACGGACTCCTATGGGCACAGGCTTGGTAGGGCGGAGAGCCTTGAAATCGAAAAGCAGACCCAGACCCACCATTTCTAGCATCTATTTGTCCACAGTGATGGTGGACCAGGCATGCCAGAAATGGCAAGCCAATCCCACAGGAAGCTAAGGCAGGAGACGTGATGGGCAGGAAACAGAACCCCGACCCATCACTGGCGAACTGGAAATAGCACCGGCACTGACTGTTGGGGAGAGTCACCGGCTTCTGGGCTTCCTGGAACCTGAATTGGTGGACTTTAATTTAGGCCACCAAGCCTGCGACTGCCCCAACTTGGGATGATGCTCTTTGGACTGCTGGAGTGAAATGGGCCAAAACTGAAAATACTTTTTCTTTGGCTTCTGTCCCTTGTTGCCCTTCCTGGAGGATGTGACCGAACCCAGGGTGGCACTGGACTTCTCGATCCTGGTGAGGTGTCCATCCATCCCAGCCCAAACAGGTCAGTACCCAAGAATGGAACACTCGCCAGTTTATGCTGAATATCTGCTGTAAAGTGGAAATCCACAGCCAGGCCCTACAGTGCATAGTGACTGCCACTGCCACTGACTTGGTGCAGGAGTTGCCGAAGTCCAAGACTGTCTGAAGCTGGTGCCTGGCAAGAGAACAACCCTGGTCTCAGACCACTTTAACTGCCAACTGTAGGTCCATAGAAAGGTGGGGAAGGTAGGAATCAGCATAAACCTATTTTGCAGCATGATCCAGCTTCTTGTATTCCTTGTCGGAAGGCTTATCAATGTCCCTGACACTGCTTGTCCTGTGACAGATGGAATCCAACACCAAACCCTTGACTAAGGGGTAATTTGGGAACCCTGGAAGACATCCCGATGGGACCACATAACTGTGGACCATACGAGCAGATGGTGGTGGGCATAAAGCTGGATGCTGTCAAAGCGCAACAAAAAAAAACTCCGCCACTGGGAAGACAACCCCTGGGAATCATCTTAGTTGAGGATCTCTGTAAAGGTGTATCTGGCCCACTTCTGAACCAGCTCCAGGAGAATCTCCATTGACCAGAGATGAGACAGAGAAAAGCCCCAAAGAAGACCAGCCCATGGTCGGTTGCAAGCTCTTTGGTCGACTCACGATCGAAGCCTGGGGTCCAAGAGGAGTGCATGGAGGATCCCCTTGGGAGTCCAATGGCTCCTCAAATAATGCCTTCAGCCCTCGCTCCTCATGGACCACCCTGGACTCATCTGAGTGGGTGATCTGAATGGATAGCCATCCGGAAACACCAGCAGCAGGACACATAGCCTTGGATAGGGCCCCATGCAAAGGCTACTTAGGCAGAGGTTCTCACTGGGGTATCCTCATGTGTAGTCTGGCCTATGGGACTGTGACAATGGCAGTTGCCTTAAGGCCCAGGAGCTGTAGAACATTCTGGCAGAGACATACCGGCTGCTGTGTACCAGCTGTGCCTGGGCAATCAGGCACTGGTCCCTGTCAAGGGGCAGGAAGGCTGAGCCCTGAGCAGTGTCCAAGACTGCTCCTATGTACTGCAGTCAGTGACAAGGGACCAGCACTGATTTGGGTTATTTGGGTATGTTTACAGTAACTCCCACAGCATCGAACATCTGCCTGGTTCAAGCTAATGTGTGCAGAAGCTCATCCCTGGAGTGGGCTTTGAAAAGCCAGTCATCCAGGTAGGGGAAAACATAGAAACCCTCCCTGTGAAAGGCTGCTACCACCACTACCAAGCATTTGGTAAAGACATGCAGCACAGAAGACAAGACAAAGGGCAACACTCTGAATTGGTAATGTTCCCCCTAGAACAGGAACCTCAAGTATTTTCTGTGAGGCTTCTGAGTTTTGATATGAAGGTAGGCATCCTTCATGAATAGGGAACAAATCCAATCCCCTGCTTGCAGCAGTGAAAGTAGGCCTTGCAGAGTGACCCTTCTAAACTTTTTGTACTCAATGAAGAAGTTCAGGTCCCTGAGATCCAGAATGGGCTGCAGGTCTCCAGTCCACTTTGAGACTAGAAAGTACCCAGAGCAGAATCCCGTGCGTCTTTGTTCGAAGGGCACAGGCTCTATAGCCTACTTTTGAAGCGAAGTCTAAATTTCCTCCAGGAGCAGAGGGAGGTGTTCTGGAGGACAGTGAGTTGGTACCGGTGGATGAACTGGAGGTGTGTCCAAAAATTCCAGAGCATGGCCTTGTTCTACAATTTCTAGAACCCAGGCATCTGTGGTCATCTCCTTCCACTGAGTTAAGTGAAGGGAGAGATGACCACTACAACCACCCTTGGAGATGACAGTGGTTGGGGGGTGTACAAGGAGTCAGGTGGAACTGGTTGTGGTGGCACCTCCTGGGCCATCACCTCTAGGGGCTTTTGAGTGGGCACCTTGGGTGGTGCTGGGGGTTGGCAAGGCTCCTACTCCCTTGCTGTCTGGTGGCTGTCTGGTGCCTCGCACCAGCTGGATGAAAAGGTACCTTGTGCCTACCCCTTGGTTGGGTATGGCAGAGTGAGTGCACCGACTTCAGGGTCCTGCGTGAGGCCTGAAGGGTAGAAAGAACATACTGGACATCAGAACCAAATCTGAAAGGGACATTGAGAATAGACTGTTGCACATCATTTGCAAACTCTGACACCCTGAGCCATGAGTACCTCTTGAGATAGTTGCCAGTGGCAGAAGCCCTGGCAGCAGTCTCTGAGACATCATAGGCCGTGTGAAGGAAATGCTTGCCCACATTGACCCCAGCAGTAACAGCTTTAAAAAGCTCTTGTTTGAAGGTGCTCTCTGGGAAGGCTTGTGCAGCTGCCTTGGCCTTTCTCCAGTGGGTGTTCTTGTTCTTATTCATATCGGACTGATAGTTAGCAAACCAAAGGCCCAATGACAAGAAGGCAAAGGTCTTTTTGCCGAACACATACGACTTTCGGACTCTTTATCAGGAGGGAGGGAATTATGAAAATTACGTACCTACCATAATTCTTGATCTTTACTGTATATCATTACCATTCATCACTGGTGTGTTCTAGTTGGATGTGCTAGGATCCAGCGGGAAGCTTATAGCTTTAAGCTTTTTTAGCTTCCTAAGGAGGAGGGGGCCAACATCGGGGATGGCTCCTGCCCTTGAGGCTGACATATTATGTGGTGCTTACGAGTTGGCCAGTAACTGACGCCGGCCCCTCCATCACCTCAGTTCTGCTTGCCGGAGAGGGAAACTAGAGACAAAGGAAAAGAGAGGAGGGTGGGGCAAGACAGCCCAAGGGATAGTAAAAAAAATAAAGGATATAAACAAAAAGAGGAATACGCCGACCACAAGAGGAAGGGTAGTACACTATGAGGTCTGGGTGGGGGGGGGGGGGAGAGACCCCAACCACTCAGCAGGCCGGGGTGGGGGTTGTGGATTGAGAAGATGGGAGGGAAAAGAGAAAAGAAAAGAAAGTATGGAGAAAAAAAAGAGAGACAGTAAAGCATATAGGTTAGAGTAATGAGCTTGGTACATTCAGCAGACCTGGCTTTGATTTCCCCAACCTCCACCTGCATACTGTGCAACTCTGAGCAAGTCACTTAACCAGCCCAAAGCTCCCGGGTCGCCCCTGAAAACAGGCAGTTGGGCTTAGTGGGCCACACCTGGTTAACAAGGAATGAATGAACAGAGGGAGAGAGAGCGAGACAGAACTTGCACCGCAAAAAGGGAGGGCCCGAAGTGGTCTCCTGATATACCGAAGGGAAGGGGGCATCTACTCCCCCTCTTCTTTTTTGGGGGGACGGGGGGCCCAAGGCAAGAGAGAGACCACAGGATAAGTCCCACAGGCTCAAGAGGACTTAAGGCTAGATGAAATCACAGTATGCCGGGGCACAGCTGGGTACTGAACCTTACAGGCATGAGAAGCATCACAGGATGCCAGTGTCAAGTCACAAAAGGAATCACTCCCCTGGTCCATCAGAGAAAAAGAAGAGCCACTGGATCTTTCACTCCCTCTCCCCCATTGTAAACAGAGGTAAGGACAGGACCCACCCTGGGGCAGAATCACCTCAGAAGGAGACCGCCTAATTAGGAAGGTCCCAGAACCTGAGAAGGATGTCGATTTCCATGTGCCTAGAACTGCTAAAAGCGGTGAAGGTGGCAGTCTTAAGCCTCTAGAAAGTAGCCAGGGGTCTCAAAGACTCAAGGGGACCCTGCCCATGGGAACCCAAGAAGTGGGTTACACGAAGAGAAGAAAAGTGGAGCAAACTAAGGCTCCAAGAAGTGAATAAGAGATCCCCGGAACCCCAGCGACGAAGACAGGGACCCAAGATTGAGGGCAAGCTTGAACCTCCTGCATAAGAAGAAAAGCCAAGTTTAAGGCACCCCTGGCTAATATGCCCTCCATATAGAATCCCCATTAAAGCAGTGAGGGGCCCTGAGAAGCCCCCAGTACAAAGAGGGCAAGAGCCCCTGCCTGCCCTCTCCCGTGAGGTGACTCCCTGGTGCTTCAGGTGATGTAACAGGGAACCTGGAGGTGCCAGTGGGATTACACCCGTAACTGGCCTCAATTAGGGAGAAGGCAGCAGGAAGAAGGCACTATCCAGGAGACTGGGGCCCAAGAGGGGATGGTGAGCTGGAAGCAGTGATGAGTGGTGAACATATACAGGAAGATCAAGAAGTACGATAAGTACTGTACATAATTTTCATATCTTCCCTTGATCAATCTTAACCATTCCTCACTGGTGGGCGAGTACCAAGCACCACAACTGTGGTGCTGGCACCTCCCTGAGGGCTGAATCTTCCCTCTGCCTCCTGTGGGGGAAAACACAAAGAGGAAGAGGCCCCATACCAGCCTGGCTAAGCCCGAGACTGGTCAGGGTGAAGCGGAGACTCCTGCTGCTTGGGAGAAGGAAGGCACCCCGATAACTCACGCCTCACCCAATGGGAGAAGTAAGTGGGCCCCTTAGAAGGGAGAGGCAATCACCCTACGCTAGGCCAGGGGTGATAACCTGGAAAGGTGAAGCCATGCTGTCCCTGCCAGCCTGGAAGCTACCTCATTGGCATCGTAAGACGCCCTTGCCTGGTGTCTCGCTAGCTTCAGACGGCACGCAAAAAGGCTGATGGCTTGCCTGGTCACCTCTGTGTCCGGCAAGTTGCTAGGAGTTGTCTCAGCACCGTCCACAGTTACCTAGCGTAGGCAGCCTGGTGTGCCGAGATGCACAAAAGGAGGCGTGCCGCTGAGAAAACTCTTATTGCCCATCGGTCAGACTCAGCCGAATCATAGTCTGTGGGGCGGTCGTGCCTTGGGTGACGATGCCCGGAAGGGGGATACAAGAGATCCTTTCCACAAGAGGGGTAGGGCATAAAACCCATGGGCAAGGACCCCATGATGGAGTGATCGGAGCCAATCTGTCCCTTTTGGGTGGCCCCTAACCCCACCTGCTGCAGACCCTTAAACACAAGTGCCTTTGCGCATACACAAAATGAGCAGGTGCTCATTCCAGACGTAAAAGAAAATCACAAATATGAAAAGCACTCCAGCAGCCAAATAAAACACACCAAAAAAAAACGTCACATTAGGAGCAGTGAATCTGTAGCACTAACACCCTCAGCGCTTCGTGTCCTCTCCGGGACACTTCATCAGGAGGTGTGGTCCCAGTGCTCAGGATCTCTCTTTTATTTTCAGATATTTAAAGAGACAGTGCACCAAAATTTATTTTTTTCATACAGAGATACCAATTATCCGAACAACCAGAGACCACAAATAATAAACACCACAATGTAGACAGATATAATTAAAGGAAAAATATATATAAAGACAAATAAGATTAAAATTGGAAAGGCACCAACATTAACAGGGAGGTCAAAAAGGATCATTGAAAGGTCAAATGACATACTTTACCCCAATAACCAAAAGTATACTCAAAAAGTAAAAAACAATATTGAGAATCAATTCGTAAAGCCCCAATAATACCAGAACAACTAGACTGATCTATATAAGGCATTAAATGTACCAGTTTGAAGGTAGCCTAAAACTATTTTTATGTATAAAGCTACCTAGCATAAAGAAAACATTAATATGTATTCAAATGCATATTTACCAAGTTGGCAAGTCTAAAATAATGCCTGGCAATAGTCAAACGCTAGATATTGTCAGACTTGTTTTGTAAAAAAAAAAATATATAACAATAATCAAGTCTCAGATCATAGAGGCCAGAGATAGTTTCTTACCATACAGAAACAGCCCTATAGAAATGGTGTTATGTCAAGACATTCATTTAATCCCAAGGGGGGGCTATGGTCTTGAGGGCAAAAATCCATCTGGATTCTTTCTGTAATAACAGATTATGCCTGTCACCCACTCTTTTCAATGACTTTACATGCTCCAGGACTCTGAAGGAAAAGTCAACCTGATCCCCCTTATGATAGTGGACAAAATGCACACCAGTAGGTGCACCAGGTTCTCTCTTTAAAATCGTACGAATATGCTCCTGCATACGTTCCTTCAGTGGTCTTTTAGTACGTACTCGTGGGAGGCCCCTGGTGGACTGTTTGCAAAAGTTTCCGACTGGTCCTAGTGCCTGGCAGCTTATAGTTCTATAGGAGTAGCCAGATGAATGAGATATCCTCAAAGAAGATCTCTCTTGTTAAGCAACATCACTCAGAGATCAATGTCAGGAATATGTATTGTAACATAATTCTTTCTCGGAGTGACAGTTGGTATTCTATTCCTATTGGTGTACTGTCATGGGATTATTTGCATTTGAAACAGAATTTATACAAAATATAAAAAGGACCAACTGGTTTGATTCCCACTGAATCCTACCGAAAGCATAATGCGCAAAAGTCCACAAATGAATTTTAGCGAGCACTTTACAGGTTTTGTTCCTATGGTTTGTAAAATGTTAACACACTGATATTTTAATAATGAGCTGGAATAAATTCATGATTGTATTCTACAAGACTGTAATGGTGTCCTGGTGACAAGCACCAAATGTCACTAGTAATCTGGCAGTGTCATCATTTTGGGAATGCCCCTAAAGAAGCTTGAGTGAGCAAAGCGCAGGGGTGGGTGGCCCTGTGGAGGATGTCCTTGTTTGTACAACAAACTGCTGATTGTTTTTAATTTTGGTAACCTCTGCAGCAAATTCAAGTGCAAGTTGGTTATTTTTCCCAGTGAGTGTGCTCTAGTCCGTTGGTTTCAGTGTTTAAACAAACGGCTTGGCAAGCCGTTCCAACAGCACACCCAGATCTTGGCAACGCACGACACGGGTTATTCTGTGTTGGACTTCCTTGAAGATGTCACTGCTTTGGAGTGTGTTAGTCTCTAGTAGGTGAGCATGTATAACCCAGCAGTAAATGAATGCCCAGTGACAACATGGAACAACACAGAAAATAACATGTACTGTACATGAACTAAGGGACAATTCCTGTACTTACTTTGCAACAAGTAAACCGTGGTAAATCTCATGTTGGAGAAAAATACATTTGTTAAATACATAGAAACATAGACAATGTCAGGAAAATAAGCCCGCTGGTTCATCCAGCCTGCTCCGTTATACCCTATCCTACCCAGAGATCTTCTGTCTAGACTTTTGGTTTTACCCCTACCCCCGCTTTGCCTGATGCCTTACCACTACCACCCTGAGCAACCATTAAATCCACAGCTCTGTCCCAGTCGAGCTTGAAACCATTAATGGTTCTGGCACCCACTACCTCTGCCAGTAAGCTGTTTCACGGCTCAACCACTGTCTCTGTAAAATGTTTTCTCACCTCCACCCTGAACTTCCCTCCACAAGCTTCCACTCACCATCCATATTTTTGACTCATTATTCCAGCTGAAACGTTCCTGACAGTTTACCCTGTTTATTCCTTTTAGGAACTGATAAAGTATCTAGCATATCACCACTCTCCCTTCTGGCCTCCAGTAACTATGAGTACATGTTCAGCTCCCTAACCCAGTCCTCACAGGATCTGCCCTGACGGCCCTGAATCATTATGGTTACCCTACGCTACACCGTCTCCAGTCTATATCCTTCTTTAGCTGGGGATTCCAGAACTGGACTCATTATTCCAGATGGGCCTCACCAGTTCAGACACAGTTGATCTTAAAATTATCCAAGATGCTGCCCTTCAGAAGGGGATGAAAACTTACCGGAACCCAAATTTATCCATAGATACAGTCAGATGCCTTGGCTGACTGAAGCACCTGTAAAGGTTCCTGTCATCCAAAGGAATCAGGTCTACATCACTGAAGACAAAGCAGTCGTAGTCATAATCTTTTACAGCCTCCACATAGCCGACATTCAGAAGTTTAGCACGATTAAAGGTTTGATCTCCAGCCTGATGAAAAAAAAAAAAGAAAAGAAAAATGACTTTGTAAAACTAAGAATTACATGAAAATGGCTATCCAAGATATGCAGTTACAATTAGTTTTTTTTACTGTAACTTACATGCAAAGCACAAAGTGATGGGAATTCTCTAATCAAGCATTAAGAAGGCAAGACGAAGCTTCTAGTGCTCTGGTTGTGGGGATTCACTCCCTTATCAATCATCTCCTCACACAGGCAAAGTGCTCTCTAATCTAGTACTTGCCTTGGAGGTGTTCACATGGGTGGGCATCTCTCTCTCTCTCTCTGCCACTCCTATCTGCTTACTGAAGTAAAACTTTTTTGTTGGAAGCAATCCTATCTCTACTTCACTTGGAGTTACCTCAGAGCATAATAATAATAATAAAAAATATATATATATATATATATATATATAATTTTATTTTTTTTTTTACAAAAATTGTGACTGCACTGAATTTTAATTCCAGGCAGCCTTAGGCTGAGGTCTGTGCTACCACGAAGTTTCATCCTGTAGTGCTTGTGAAGTGCAGGTAAGAGATCAGTCTGTGTAATTCCTTTATCAGACTGCTTTTTTTGATGTTTGAGTCCTCTCACTGTATGTACATCAGTGAATTCTCACCCTCATAGCTGTGCCTTGCTACCTAACCCAGAGTATCAAGCCTGCAGCCGCCTTGCTTTCGTTGGAAAAAGTGAGTTTACAGTCACTCTTCAAAAGCTTCCCTCATCACCTTTCTAATAATATTCTATTTTTGCATTTTGTACGTAACTGTATAATGTTTGCATTTAATGCATTAACCCCTGGCTCGACCCTGTAAACGTTTCTGTTGTGTCAGTGGCCTTTACTGGTAAATAAACTTAACTAAACTAAACCACCTTTCATATTCCCACCTGCAACTCAAGAAATGAAAACTGCATACTCACCATACTTACTGCTCTTCATGAATATCTTCACCATTGATTCATAAATATGGGTCTAGGACCAGAGGCACCAGGACCCTGTCGAAGCTTTTTTCCTCTAGGGAGGGAACAGACGTCTGTTAACAGCACCATTGTGTGCAGCATGTACAGTGGCATGAAAAAATATTTACCCCCATCCTGATTTTCTCTATTATTGCATATTTGTCACACTGGATATTTTCAGGGCTTTAGACAAAATGTAATATTAGATAAAGGGAACCTGAGTGAACAAATAACACTTATTTTTTTTTTTTTACTTATTTCATTTATTTAACGAAAAAGGTTAACCAACACCAACTGGCACTGTGTGAAAAAGTAATTGCCCCCTTACACTTAATAACTGGTTACACCACATTTAGCTGCAATGACTGCAACCAAATGCTACCTATAATTCAATATCAGTCTTTCACATCGCTGTGGAGGAATTTTAGCCCACTCTTCCTCGCAGAACTGCTTTAATACAGTAACATTGGTAGGTTTTCGAGCATGAACTGCTCGTTTCAGGTCCTGCCACATTAAATAAATGGAATAAGTAAAAAAAAACAAGTGTTATTTGTTCACTCAGGTTCCCTTTATCTAATATTACATTTTGTCTAAAGACCTGAAAACATCCAGTGTGACAAATATGCAATAATTGAGAAAATCAGGAAGGGGGCAAATACTTTTTCACGTCACTGTACTAACGTGGTGTCATGCTCTGGCCAATAATTGTTGTCGACTTTCTCACACACCTCAGATCTGTTCGCCAGGTGAGAACTAAAGAAAAGAGCAGAGACTTTCTAGCCCAAAGGAACAGTAAAAGGATACAGGATATAAAATAAACAAAACTCACCTACCAATCTAGAGATGAAGAGTTAGGCCTACTAAGTGGCAGAAGGGTAGTGTGTCTGAAAAAGGAGTCAGAGCCTCTTATCACTAGCCAGACATAGTGGGCAGTAATAGGTAAAAATAGAGGGCAGCAACCCTGAGTACAACACTCTGGCAGAAGTAGCAGAGGGATAACTCAATTTGGGACAACTGTGCAAATGAGATGGCAAGACACGCAAAACAACAGAAAAATTACATCTGGACTTCCAAAAGGTAACAGTTCTATGCAACAAGCTAAGTCTGAGTAATCTTGAGGGTAAACTCACAATTGAGTATTCTCTAAGAATAAAGAAGAGGGGAGTAGCATAGGAGTTGCAGAACAAGCAGCTCTGGGATGTCAAGATGTGTGCATCTCCTCTGGCATGCTCCAGGCAGCGCGAGCAGCCCCAATGTACACAGAAGAGACAAGCAATAGCAACCAAAAAATTCAAACGTAAGGAAGAACATGCCCCGCTTCTCCCTGCAACCACAGGAATGTACCCTGTGTGAGGCTAGTACATAAATTCAAGCAAGTGCACTGCACCCCTCCACAGCCAAAGCATCTGCTCAGTGGAGTTAAGACTGGACAGGGCCCAGAACACATGCTGCACATAGCAAGTAACAGGGATATACCCTGGGCAGGGAGAAGGAGGGAGAAAAATGGAGGGAAGGTGGCCACTTACAAACTCCGTGAAAGAAAAAACAAAAAGGCTTTCTGTGTGTGTGTGCGCATCTCTGGTTGGTGAGCCAGAGGCCCCCCACTCCCTTTAGTTTTTCTGGTGAGGGTTAGCACCAGGGTGCCTTTTTTTTGTTACATGCTGCCACCTGAAAGAGCCATGGCAGAAGACACAGAGACAGCATATTACCAGCACCCGCAGGATTAGATGCCAGAGGCCCTGACTCTCAGCAGAGCAGGGGATGGAGGGTGGGCATCTGAATCAATGGTGAAGATATTCAGGAAATTCAACTATTATGGTGAGTACGTAACTTTCTCATCTTCCTTGAATCAATCTTCACCACTGATGCATACTGATGGGTCAGAGGACCACCAAGCTTCTCAATTAACAGGAGCTGGTTCACCATAAGGATAAAGTCACCCTCAGTGTAGGGGAGAACACCTCAGGGAAGGGACTCTTCACACGTCCAGCGAGGCCCCAAAACATTCAGAGTCAGATGGGAAGTAAAAGTGCCACCCCCCCGAGTTCCCATCTGACTCTCTAGGAGAAAGAATGGGTCCCCTGGAACTGTGAATTTAGCACCTTTTGCTCGGCCACAGGTGTCAGTCAATAAAGGCAAAGCCATACCGAACTCAGAATCTGGTTCCTATCAACCTAGAGGCCACCTCATTGGCATCATTGGATGCCCTTGTCTGGTGGGTTGACAACTCCAGGCCCTTGACAGAAAGGCAGACTGCTTGCCCCACTAACTCTGATGAGGGCATGGCAGCTAGGAGCTGCCCTAGTTACACCCAAACGGGCTTGTTATTAGCTGCCAGGTGTGCCTGATGTGCCAAAAATACAGGTTACTCACCTGTAACAGCAGTTATAGGAATGGTATATGTTGTTCATCCACACTTATTGGCAGGTTCCTTGCCGCTTTAAATCTTGCCGGAAGGTCTTCAAGCTGGCTCCTCCCACCCATCCGGGTGGTAAAACTCTCGGCTCCGCCCCATGATGCCAGATCTAGCCCGCTGGAAGCCAGGTTGTGCGGCGGCGAGGAGGCTGGGTGGGTCGTGTGGATGAACAACATATACCATTCCTAGAACTCCTGTTATAGGTGAGTAACCTGTATTTCTAGGGACATGGATATATTGTTCATCCACACTTATTGGCAGACTCCTAGCAGTTCTCCGGGAGGAGGGAGGCAAGGCGTACACCCCCTACTTAGGTATAAAGACTGGAGAATCGAGGCCCCGACCAACATCCCGGCGTGACCCAAGGTCAATGTGGAAGGGGAAAAACGGTATAGCCTGCTTCCAGGTAGGAGCCCTGCGGATATCCTGGACAGGAATATCCTTCGGAAGCAGCCACCGATGCAGCGGAAGGGTGGGTAAAATGAGCACTTATCCCTCTGGGAGGCTCCATGCCCACCCACCTATGGCAGAGACCTATACAGGAGGTGACCCACCCGCTCGTTGTCCGCTTGGCTGCAGGTCTGCCAGGTGCGGCTTCAGCGTAGATGACAAACAGCTGGCGAACCTCTCCCAAACTTCAGCCCTACGCTCCCTGGGAAGGCGAGCGTTAAATAGGGTCCCAATGGATCCTATATACGGCCTCCGGGGCCGGAATGGGGATGAACCCCGGCAGAGACAAAACCCGGATAGGGAAAGACTCCGCCGCTGCCTACGGAAGGAACTTCGGGTGGGGCGCAGAACAACCTTGTCCCTGTGGAAGACCAGATAGGGAGATTCAAAGGAGCGCCTGGAACTCTCCCCGCCTTCTGGATGGCAGAGTAGCCCCAAGAAGGTGTTCTTCCACAACAGGTGGGGAACTCGCACCTGTGCAAAGGTTCGAACAGCTTGCCCGAGAGCTAAGCCCATACCAGCGAAGATCCCACAGAAATCGGGATACTGTACCCGAAGGGGAGGTGTGATCGAGGCCTAGAAAGTGCCAGACCACCTTTTCTGTGCCGCCGACTGCCTTCCTCCACGCCCGGAAGACAGGGGTGACCAACAGAAGCACCTAGAGGGTCGTCGGCCGAAGCCCTAGTTCAAAAGAACAGACCACAGATGGTCTGGAACGCTCGCCAAGGGATAAGAGAAGGGGCCCAGGCCCTATCCCAACATCAAATGGAGGACTCTTCCATTTGAAGGCGAGCATGTTTGGCCGACTCCTGGCAGGATGCTTCAAAAACATCGAGGACCTTGCCGAAGGACCAAAGGCCTGGCCCCTAGCCGCACAGGGGCCGGGCCTTCAGGTGCAGGGATTGAAGGTCCAGATGGAAAACCTTCCCCTGAAAACAGAGATCAGGACCGGGCAGGCTGGAAGCGCCTCGGGAGCCTGGGGCTGAGACTGAGGACAGCTGGATACCAGAGCTGGCAAACCAGTCTGGGGCTACCAGCATCGCCTGCGCCTAGTCCCTTCTCGCCTTGCCTGTGGGTCCAAGGGAAATGGGGGAGGCGGTAGAGAGCCGGTCCGCGACCTCGCGGCATCCCCAGTGAACCTCGCTGAGGGGCGGCATGAGACAGTCTCGGCCTCATATTCTCCCTGGAGGGAAGGGGAGAAGATCCTGTGCTACCTCCGGCAGGGGAGACCACTCGTGAGGCGCAGCCTATGTCCGGCTTAGGGCATCAGCCAGGGTGCTGGAGGTTCCTGCCATCGAATGGCTAGGAAACTGCCTCCCGGCTGCGCGAAAGACCCTATGCGAAGGACCTCCTTACGCAGGGGCAAGGGGCTCGTCCGAACCTGGCGGGGTAGGTAGCACATGGTCGTGGTGTTGTCCGCCTGGACTTAAACCACTAGACCGTGCACAAACGGAGCGAGCAGTGCAAGCTAAGCAGGCCACCTGAAGCTCCAGCGGGTAGGAAAGACATCGGGACTCCCAAGAGGACCAGACGCGGAGCACTCTGTATTCCTCTTGATGGGAACCCCCACCCATCTGAGAAGCATCGGTCGGAGAAGACTGTCGACTCGGGGCGGATGAACAGGATGTTCTCCTGCAAGAGCTGGAACGGTCCGAAGGAGAGCGTTCCCTAACTCCTGGGCTGTAGTCACGAACTGGTCTGAAGGAACGCAGCACTGTGACCGTTGGCTGGCCAGTCCCCACTAGGGTGACGCATGAACCGGCGGTTCCAAACGGACCACGCCGGAGCCGGCCGCCGCGAGGCCCAGGAGGTGCAGGAGGTCCCAGCAGGGCGCGATCGCCCGGTCAGACCTGACTAGGTAAGGGAGGAAGAACCTCAGCCCTGTCTGCCTGGAGCCGAGCTCAGACTCAAGAGTCGAGCCTCGTCCCGAAGAAAGATCACCCGCTAAGACACGAGTTCCAACGTGGCTCCGGTAAAAGGAGACCAGTCTGAGGGCCAGAACTCTGGATCGTCCCCTTCCGCCTGGAAGGGTGCAGTCAGGCCGCCATCCGGGTGGGGTTATGCCCAGACCCCTCAATGCCGCAGAAAGCTGCTGAGCAGAGACCGAAGGGCCTGGCCTGGAACTCGTAAAGAGATCCCCCGCTTAAGAAAGGGAGGAGTCTCCCAAGAAACGGACAGAACGAAGTGTAAGTGCGTCCTGGAGGTCCAGGAAAGAAGCCACACGCCTCGTTCTGAGGATGGGATATCTGAGGCAGAGAGACCATCTGGATGTGCGGAAAAGAATGGGGCGCAAGCCCCCCGTCCGTTTGGGACCAGGAATACCTGGACACGAACCCAGGGTCTGAAGGAGGATCCGCAACCTTCCTGATCACCTCTATGAAGAGGGCCAGGCAGGTTGGCTCAGCGGGCCGACAATGAGGCTGAGGACCCCAAGACCCTCGTGGGGCAACGGCTCGAAAGGGTGGTGCCTGCTCGCAAAGACGAGGCAGGGCCTTCCCCTAGCACCTCCGACACCCAGAGGTCCGGGAAAGCGGACCAGGTGGAGGAGGGGCGGAGCCGTCTCCCCACGGGGGAACCCGGTAGGGCGACGGGCCGAGACACGCCTTAGCCCATCACTGAGCAGGCTTGGAGGAGGAATTGGCTGAAGGAGCTCCTGGGCCTTTACCTCCCTGCTTCCTTTTAGAGGAAGATGCTGGCTTGGAGTCAGGATGCCCAGCGCAAGCCTGCTGGCCCTCGTGCTGGGGTTGATGGGCCAGTCGAGCCGCAGGGACCGGGGGGCAAAGGGGCTTACGCAAAGGCTGCCGGCTGCCCTTGTCCCTCCAGGTGGGAGTGACCGAGTCTGGAGTGACATCAGACTTCTCAGTCCCCTGGAGGTGTCCCTCCACTCCAGGACCGAAAAGGTCAGTCCCCAAGAAGGGAATTTCCACCAACTTGTGCTGGGTTTCCAATGAGAAAGAGGATAACCTCAGCCACGCCCTGCGGCGCATGGCCACTGTGGCCGCCACCGACCTGGCACAGGAATCACCTAAGTCCAGAGCAGTCTGAAGCTGCTGCTTTGCCACTGCCCTACCCTGGTCCCGCATCCGCCGGACCGTGGTCCGCAAGTCGGCTGGGAGATGAGGGAGCACCTCATCCAGGGAGCCCAAAAGGGGGCGGGAAAAATATGCCATCAGTGCAGCCGAGCTGGCCTGTCGGAGGCCTAGGGAGGATGCAGCGTAAACCTTGCACCCGACATAGTCCATCCTTTTGGACTCTTTGTCAGGGGGCCTATCCACATCCCGAGTGTTCCCAGAACACTGGAAAACATTGTCGGTAACTAACCCTCAGCCGAGGGTGCTCCGAAACCGGGCAAAGAACCCGACAGGGACAGAGTACTTCCTGGCCATCCTGGCCCGAGGGCACAGGGCAGGAAGTAGGTGCCGCCAGGAGCTCCAAGGCCGGGCCTACGATGGCCTCGGCCACCGGGAAGGCCTCCGAGGGTGAACCCCCTCGGACTAGAATCTCCGTCAGGGGATAAGGGGCCCGTTTGGACACGGGCTCGAGCCGCATCCCGGTGAACTCCGAGATGAGCTGAAGCAGACCCATGAAGGACGATGGGCTGTTGTCCACAGATCGTTCTGGAGAGGACCCCGGGTCCTCCCGACTGGGGAACATAGAGGGGTCAACTTCGGACTCCGAGGGGTCTGCAAAGAGCTGCCTCAGGCCTCAGTCACTCTTCGTCCGCCGAGGGCGGGCAGGAGTGAGGGGGACAGACAACCTGCAGGACAGGTCGTGACCCAACCGAGGTTCCACCGAGGGCGGTGGGGCAGCAAGGTTCGGACGAACAACCGGCCCTGGAATGGGCACCTCGACTGCAGCGAGCGGTTGAGTCGGCCGATCGGGCGGCAACTGCTTGCTGGACAGGGAATGAATCGGTGTCGATTGATTCCCGGACAACAACAACTGCTGCCACATGAACTCCTTGTAATGTCGACGCCATCTGCATCGAAGCCACTCCTCATCCGAGGAGGGAGACGAGGAAGAACGGTAATGCCACTTAATTTGGTGCCCCGACCGAGAACGCTGAAGTCGGCGTGAACGGCTTGACCGAGAGGAGGACCGAGACCGAGACCCGAATCCACGGGGAAACCAAGGGCGGGTCTGGGAAAGAGCAGGGAGCGCCCGCTCTTCCCTCGGCTCGGAAGAAAGAGCCGAGGCCTGTCGACCCGAAGATACAGGCAGAACCTCAGCCTCCGCTGGGAGAACCGGTGAAGGGATGGTGGCTCCAGCAGGAGACAGCCCAGATGACGGGTCAAGAGACTCGACAACGTCGACGGGAGTCCTGGTCGGCTGACTTGACGGGGACACCGTGAAGCCAGCGGCCTGAGCCACACCCTCGACCCGAGTTGAACATCGGCCGCAGGGGAGGGGAACTCTCCCACTCCCTCCAGCGCCCGATGATGGGACTTAGCCTGCGACTCCTTAAACTTGGGCGGAGGCAGGTCCCGAGGTCCCTCTCCCTTCGGGAGACAGCTCCTTGAACGAGCTGAATGAGGAGAACTCGGATAGCGGAATAAGCGCCGCGACGGGGTATAATTGACGCTGCCCTCCATGGAGGAAAGAAGATCGAGCTGCTCAGCCGAGATAGCCGACGCGACACTGCTCAAGAGTCTCCAAGGAATTTCCGTGCGTAAAGTTTCAGGTCGCCCAGCCCCAATGGGCCGCACGATCCTCCAGAGAGCTGGTCGAAAGGGCACAGCAAAATCGCAAACTTGCGGATCATGATCCAAGTCGAGGCAGTAGACGCACGTGGAGTGCGGGTCTTTCCTGGAGGAATTAGCCTCTGGGAGCCGGAAAACGAATGATTCATCGCCGCAGCGAGAGGAGAAGATCGAAGTTTAGAAAACTTCCAATTAAATTCGGAGAGACCGAAAATTTCAGGAACCAGTCGAAAACGCAGAGTGCTAAGGAGGGAACCTGAGCTTCCAAGCGGTAAGGAAGATCTGGCGTCATGGGGCGGAGACGAGAGTTTTGCCACCCGGGTGGGTGGGAGGAGCCAGCTTGAAGACCTTCCGGCAAGATTTAAAGCGGCAAGGAACCTGCCAATAAGTGTGGATGAACAACATATCCATGTCCCTAGAATGCACATTACAGTGCAAGCTGAGGTGAAAACCTTCCTCCCTGACACATCTGTCTTCACAGAGTCCACATCAGGAGGTTGGTCATGCACTGAGCAACCTTTCATGCGCTGAGCAAACCTTTCCAGGGTTTGCAGGACCTGAATTCCCCAAGTGGGGTGAAGTACTGTGCCAGCAGAGCCTGTGGGTGCGCAATACCTCTGGTAGACTTCCCTGGGGGCTAGAGGCAGAGTGAAGGGATGCCTCCAAACTGTCCTGGAGCATTCCTCCTCGAAAGCCTTGGCCACGGAAGGATGCTGGTTTGGTCATCACTGAAAGCTCCTCAGAGTCTCAGCTGTGTCGACAGGCTATTGCACATGGCAATGGTGCCAATGCCCAGTGCCCACAACATGTCCATCGGGTATCTCTGGTACAAACAGTACTTGGAGGCAGAGGACAGGTGTAGGGAGGATTCTGCCCCCTCTGAGGAGAATGTAGACTGAGAAAGAGGCGCTTGACCTGGAAACGGGTGGCAGCTGAGAGCCTGCAAGAACTGGACACTGCATTGGTATGGTACTGGAACAGCATACCCGTTATGCTTCCATGCTAACCCTAGGTGAGGGCCCCAAGACGAATCATGATACCTGGAAGTTCAGGTAGAGGTGGCATATCCCCAGAAGGGTAAGGAGAGTTAGAAGCTCACGGGTCTATGCCTGGGCTGCAGAAACATTCAGCATACTTCAACCTAGGGGAGGGCATGAAGAACCCGCACAAGGAGAGTCAACCTTCAGGAGAGGAACAATCTCAATGGTGCCCATAGAGGAACAACCCCTGGTGAGAAGAGCAGAGACATTCAATCCCTCAGGGCAGCTCCAGTCCTCTCCAGACATGGGCTTAGCTATAGGGCCAGAAAAAAATTCCACAGGCTGGCTGGTCCCCAACCCATCGGTGCCGCCTCTAGCACCAAACTTGGGGTCAGAAAACAACCTAGCCACAGGACTCCTCCCGGCCCCATGACCAGCACCGTCCTTGGTGCCGGGCCCGGTGCTAGATCCGGTGCCTGCACAAGACCCATTCCCACTCCTGACACCACAAGTGGTGTCAGAAGCTGGCTTGGTGCCACGAGCAGCACTGGAAGCAGGGACAGACCTGAAGACAGCGCCGTCACCAAATTCATGCACAGTATTGGGACCTGAGCTGACACTAGAGCCAGCAGCACATCTGTCCCAGGTCCTGGAGTTGCCCTTCTCCTCGGAGCCACAAGGAGAGAAACACCTCAACCTCCACAACAGGATGCTGCCCAGCCCTGGAGCAGGTCCCTCTTCCGGCACCACAAACGGTACCAGAAGGCAGCCAGACATCAATGCCAGCACCAAACCTATGTGAGGAGTCAAGAAGCCACCAGGCTGTGACACCAAGGTGTGCTCCAGTGTAGAATCAGCATACAACTTCGGCCTCACCAAAGATGTCTGTTGCCAAGGGCGGACGGACGGGGGGGGGGGTGCTCAGCTGGCAGAGCAAAAGGGGCCAGCTGTCCACATGACCCATCCACCAGGGCGTCTCGGCAAGACAAGGTTGGGGAGAACCCAATTCTTTCGTGGAACCAGAGGCAGTGGGAAGGGGCCCTGGGGAAGGGCTCAAGTATCTGACCTTGGCAACATGAGTCTGCTGCCTGCCCCGAAGGTGGTAATCAGATGACCCAACTTCAGCATGCAGATCTCGATGGTATGAAGGTCCATCAAAAAGCAGGTGTTTCAAGAATCAATGTCATGTTCCAAGCCAAGACAGGTCCAGCAAACTTGATGTTGGTCCTTCGTCATGCTCGACTTCCCACAGGAACATCGATGCATAATTAGGGCTTTTTTGGGCCCCTATTCCTTTTCTTGGACTTGGACATCAGACAATAAGAAAAAAAAGGCAACACTACAGAAGAAATTCAACAACAGTGGTACTAAGGTGCTGCTCCCATTTTATGTACTTAACAGTGGAAAGAATAGTACTGAGGTGAATGATGGAGTAGATGACAGTTATTGGCCAGTTCATGGCACTACATGGTGCACAAGAGCAGCACTTGTAGTTGAGGTTGGCCTCCTCCCTAGAGGAAAAAAATTCACGCAGGATCCTAGTGCCTCCAGAACTCTAGACCCACATCAGTGGTGAAGACTGATTCAGGGAAGATCCTGGTTCATCACCACCCACAACTCTTGGTTTCTGCTTATGTGCCTATTGCTAATTCCTCCACTCATTTGTACTTCACTCCAGCTTTAGAGGCTCGACTATCATAGCATTTCCATGGCCTGCAGAGGTTCGACTACCATAGCATTTCCTTGGCCTGCAGAGTCTCATCACCTCCATATCGCTTCAGTGGGCCCTGTAAACTTCCTCATTAGTTCCCACTCCACAGCTCCATGGATAATTTCAGCTGCCCCTTCCTCCAACTGATCTCTCTGCATAGTGAGCTCAACTGCTGTTTCTGTCTCAGCAGGCTTTTCTGGATCTTACTGCTCAAGAGACTTTTCTCTCTCTCCTCCGAGAGTTGCCCAATTTGCCTGACACAGGTTCAGTGCTCCTAACCAGACTTGGGCACACTGACATTAGAGCACATCCACACTCTGGCAGACTTCTAGAAGTCCTCTGGGAAGAGGGGGCAAGCATGTACTCCTATTTAGCAAACAAAGTGGAGGACTGAGGTCCCAAATGCAGCATCCCGATGACTGAGCATGACATGAACATCTGTGCATTAGACCAGGTAGCAGCCCTATAGATCTCCTCAACTGGGTTGTACCTGGAAGTGATCATGGAGGCGGAGGTGTGCTTGGTGTGGTGGAATGAACTTGTAACTCCATGGGTTGCTACTTACCAGCTAATCGACAGGCGAGGGTGATGCAGGACGTGAGCCATCTGCTAATGTCTTTTTTGCCAGTCTGCCATAGGTGGTTTCAGCATAAGTGACAAACAGCTGGAAAGCCTTGCTGTGAATCCCTGTCATACATTTCTTATAACAGGAAAAGCACTCTGTGCAGGTCCAAGTTATGGAGTCTGCGGTTGACATTCAAGGTAGAGTTGTTGAAATAAGCTATTGGGTTGATTATCTGGTTAAGATGGAACTCTAATACCACCTTCAGGAGGAACTTCATGTAGGGGCAAAGGACAACGCTGTCTCTGTGGAAAAACAGATATCAATACTCCACTGAGAGTGCTTGAAGTTCATTCACCATTTTGGTGGAAGTAATAGGGACCAGTAAGGCGATCTGCCACATTAAGCATAATAGTCTGCACTTGTACACTGGCTTAAATGGTCTACCCATCAGTAGGAGCAGTAGGTCCCACACAGGAAGTGGTTCACAAAACAAAGAAGGCATGTGGCTTCGGCCTTTCAGAAAGCAGCTGACCATCTTTTCCTGTGCCACTGTCAGCATACACCAGACCATGCCCAGTATTCAGAGACGGCCGGAAGGTTCACTTTATGGGTCATGGTTCATAGCCCTGAGACAGGGATCACAGGTAGTCGAGGACTGTAGCTACTGGAAATGCAAGGGGATACAGCTCCTCATCTAGGCACCAAAATAAGAACCTCCTCCACCTAAAAGTGCAAGCTTTATGAGTTGTCTCCTTATGGGACACCTCCACAACTCATAGAACATCCTCCGAAAGGCCAAGGGCCTGAAGATCTAGCCGATTAGGAACCAGGCCAAAAGGTGCAGAGACTAAAGGCCCGGTTACAGTACTATCCCTTGCCATCTCATCAGCACGTCTGGGCAGAGGGGAAGTCACAATGGGGACCTGCTGCTAAGGCTAAGGAGATCCTGGTACCAGCATTGTAGTGGCCAGTCTGGAGCAATCAGGATCAGAGTTGTACTTTCTAGGCGAATCTTGAACACCACCTTATGAATCAAGGGTAAGAGAAGAAAGGCATACAGGAGGCCAGAGTCCAGGGCCAACAGGAGGCATCCCCCATAAGCGTTTCCATCTGTGGGGGTGTCACAGAACAATCTCTTCTGTTCTCCCATGAGGCAAACCAGCCCACCAGAGGTGTATCCAACTGGAAGAATTGGAGATTAATCACCTGTAACCATAGTTCTATTATTGGAATTTAGTTGATACTCACACTCTGATAGTTAGCTGGTTAACAGTTCGGTCCTAGATATCTTCAAGCTAAGCTTCTTTCAACACCCATGGTGTACATCCTCAGGCTCCACCCCATCAATGTCATATCCTGCACACCAGAAGCAGTGATCCGTGCATCACCTGTGAGGGAAGATTGGATGGGTTGTGTGGCTGTGAACTGAATATCATTATTAGATGAATAATCTATATTTCTAACAACTTGGATTTAGTTCACTATCCACACTCTGGCAGACCCCTAACAGTCCTTTAGGATAAGGGGGCAAGATCCACAGCCCATCTGGTGAACAGAGACTGGAGGTCTGAGGCCCTAAACACAGCTTCCCGAAGACTGAGGGTGTTGATGCTGTAATGGGAGATGAACTTATGTGCCTCAGCCCAGGTTAGCAGCCTGCAGCAGAAGGCAATGTAGGCTGTGATCCACCTCCTAATCATTTTCTTTGCTGCCAGTCTGCCAGGAGCGACTTCACTGTAAGAGACGAAAAGCTGGTGAGCTTTGCTATGAATACCCACTTTATGTGCCAATTAGTTGGATAGTACTCTCCACTAATCCATGGCACCTGCAGTTGGCATCCAAGGTAGGGCTGATGAAGTAAACCGGGAGGTTTATCAACTAATTAAGGTAAGTCTCTGACACAACCTTGAGGACAAACTTCCCCCGGGTGCAAAGGGTCAGCCTTGTCCTTGTGAAAAACAAATATGGAGACTCCACCGAGAGTGTCTGGAGTTTACTCACCCTTCTGGTTGACATGCTAGTGATTCAAGAAGGTAGTCTTCCACATCAAGTATAACATCTCAAAACTGGCTTCATATTGTTTTTCCATCAGCATTGCAAGCACCAGCAGTAGGTCCCACAGAGGTGGTGGTTTGCACACCAGAGAGGAAAAATGGTCCCACGGACCAATGGAGCCCACAGAAAGCAAGGGCTGAAAGAGGAGTGACTGGGTGGCAGGATAAGTGAGACCCTGCCCTGAGGGGCCATCATCGGTCACAGAGATCCAGGTGAGCGTCAGGCCCTCTGGCAGCCCTGTAGTGGCAAGGGCGTGCAGGGCCAAGGTCGACCCCACCCCCGAGGGAGGAAGACCCTGATACGGTTGTTTTAGGTGCCTTATGCGGAGACCGAGACAGGGAGGTAGAATGGGGTAGGTCCTAGTCCTTGTTCCGGTGTTTGTGTTTCCCAAAGGATTTATCCTTGGACGAAGAGAAGCCCAAGGACTAGGCCAGGGAAGCAGAAGAGCTCCAGGCCTGCAACTTCCATTCTACCTAGGCGACCTTCTGCTGGAGGAAATGGCTTTCAGGGGTCCTCTAACGGCGTCTCCTGGTGGCCGGGTTAAACTTCTGGCAGACCTCGCAGGCCTGAATGTCATATTCTGGCCCTAGGCAGAAAAGGCAAGCAGAGTTGCCATCCCTGTCTGGGATCTGTTTGTTACAAGTACACTCAGTGGAGCGGTCGGAGGAAGAGGAAGGTTGTGAAGACAAACTTGATGAACACTGAAAAATGTTGATGTTTAACTAAAATAATGAGAAAATAAGAAAACACAGGAAACGCAGGAAAATGGTGATCGACTATAGCTGTAGCGGAGTCCGTGGTCGACACGTCTGCCTACCTTATATACGATAGGCTGACATTAGCTGCTGACATCGGAGGTTGGTGGCCCCCTCTGGTGCACTGCTACCTAGAAAGGTTTCTATGTGGCCCTGGCATCTGGCAGTTTAGTCCTACCGGTAATGGCCCGCTGCAAGAGATATCCTCAAAGTAAGATTGTGGGATTTAATGGGGAAGATTAAATCTCTAAAGATCGAGCAAAGAGCAGTTTCTCAGAGAAACAGTAGATTTTCGAGGGAATCTCCCTCATAGAGCCACAGTTGGAACTGTAAGCCATCGGCATCAGGACCACTTTAGAGTCTTGCTAGCTGGGGGCCACCCACAATGACGTGAAATGTTGAGGCTATAAAATGTCAGCAGCCACCCTGACCTCTGTTCCCTGCTGGAGATGAGCTCAGAGTGCCTCATACCATGAGGAACCAGAAGATCAAACCAGTACAAGGCACACAAGGACAGGCATAAGGCTGGAAATATAGTACATACAAGGCACTTACGGGACACCTCCAGGCAAGGTAGTGAACAAACTTGCCAGCTTACTCCAGATTCTCTTCGCAAATCCTGTTCTCTTGCTGCTTTTAAAAAGTATTTTATTGTCATACTCAACGTCAATGTAATTGTTTTTTTGTAATGTCTGATATTTAACGGCAATTTTTTTTTATTATAATTAGCTTCTGCCAGAGTCCAGCCTGAAAAAGGACCATTGGTCCAGTGTCCCTACCCCATTAACAAACTGAATAAATAAATAAAATAAGGTGGGTACACTGTGACCAAGTGGTGGAGAGCCTCTAGAGGATCTACAGTTACACTAACTAACTGTTCTATTTTCATTGAGGATAGCTTTCCTATAATGAACTTGAACATCTCCACTGGGCCACAAATTTTGAACAATTCCCAGACAATCCACAAGGTACCCAGAGGATGGTAACGTCTGATATGCAATCAGGACAAAAGGCCTTGCAGAACAACAAGATCAAATCCAGCACGTGTGTGAGACGATGGCTAGACTGTAGTGCCTAGTCAAAGTAAGCACAATGCTCCCTGTGAAAGCAATCAACTTCAGAAACATTCTGAAAATAGGCAACAGAAGTGGCAGCTCCATGTGTAGAGTGGCCACACACAGCACCAGGAAGTTCTTTACACTCGTCCTGTAGAAAAATTCAATACAGCATGCCAGCCATTTGGACAGGCACAGTATAGTGATAGGTGCTCCCTTTTTTCTAGGGATTAACAACACAAAAACCGAGAGAACTTGCTGTAGTCCTTGGTGTGATCAAGACAGAAATGTAGTGGTATATGTACATCAGCAGTATGCAGCAATTCCTCACCTTTGTTAGCTTGCTCGGGATAATACACACAAAGGTGTATGCTCTGACTCAATGTGAAATAACAGTCCACCTTGGTGAGAAAGTGTGGACCTGTGCACAAGGATACGTTGTCCTTATGAAAAATCAGGTTAAGCAGGCTCATGCATGAGAGACTGAAGCTCAGAAATCCTGTGAGCCAAAGTCATAGCAATCAAAAATAGTCTTCCATGAAAAGAAATGCATTTCACAAGTCATGGCAGACTGAAATGGAGCCCAAGTCAACTTTTCAAGGATGAAATTAAAGTCACAAGGCAGAACCAGTTTATGAATTTTTATTTTATTTATTTATTTAGAAACATATCGGAGTTACAATCCTTTGAGTCACAGACTCTTTACAGAGGCTCCACATCATTAACAGACAGTGACTATATAACAGAGACTTGCACAACACGGTGAAGAAACATAAACAAATAATATTACAATAATTTTACTTATAGGGTTCAAACTAGATACAATTGAGCAGTGGGAGGGCAACAGACCAGGTTAGGCAGGATGGAGATCCTTTGTCGAGAAAGCTGGGTAGCATTACATAGTTTAAGGAGGATGGAAATCCACTGCCAGGGGCAGTTAGCAAGCCCGGGGGTTGGGGATGGTGGGTATGTCCATTCACGTTTCAAGTGAATGGATGTGCAGAATACTCTTAATGTACAGGATACCCCTAGCTGTGCCAACATGCACCTATTACTAGGGGCATAGAAAGCCGAAATGGCAGCCTGGTGCACCTCAGTGGACGAGTACTGGAAACAGGAATCATATATAGACAGTAGGTAGGCCAGTACAGTACTGACCTGACATGTAAATGGGTACTCAGAATGGTGAGCACACCATAAGAATAAATGCTTTCACTTTAGCAAATATAGTAAAGGAAAAATAACAGGAGTCCATGACCAATTTACAGGGACAAAGGTTTGAAGGTGGTTTTCATTCGAATAAATGGTGCTAAAAAGATGGGCTTGGGGGACCCTCTCAAAAATGTTGGCAATTGCTGCTAGGTGGCCAAATTCAAGATGGCCACCAAAAATCTCTAAAATGGCATATCTCAGCACATAGTTGTCATATAAAGCTGTATTTGGTGTCTAAATGGGGTCTTTGAGGGTCAAGGAATTCATTTCTTATAATAAAAATGTTCTTTCTTGAAACCATATAGATATATATACTTACATACACACACACACACACACACACACACACACACACACACACACACACACACACAGGGGGTGAGAGCAATATGAGCTTGATAACTTCAGTTATTTCCACTGCAGTAAAATAACTTATAAAACTACCTACTCTGCTGATATCACTCACTCACTCCAGCCTAGATACTAAATTGAACTTCTCCACAAATCTGTTTCTCATTGCTACTTGCAAGTAACTCAGTGAACACTGCAAAGGACATTCAGCTCTTTCCCATAGTGTGTGTAAAACTCCCAACCCATGACTATGCTACAGTCATTTTCAAGAAAACCTGTATTCTAAATCACAGTGCCTCACACTTTCTGTTTCTTACTGCTTGCTGACACAAACTCAATTAGCACTGCCAAACACATCCACCTGTTTTTCATAGTGTTTGTAACACTCCCAGCCCATTCAGAAACACTTACACACTAAGAACACACACAAACAGTGCTCTCAGTATACCCTAGAGGTTAGAGTAATGAGCTTTGAGCAAGCTTGCTATATCCAGCACACCAGACCTGGAATTGATTCTCACAACCTTCTCTTCCACACTGTATGACTCGGAACAAGTCACTTAAAAGCCTAATGCTCCCAAGTCATCTCTAAAAACTTACCCAGCTACGAAACACTAAAATAAAGAGTACACATAAACAGGAAAAGGATGCAGAAAAACATAACACTTCTGAAGCTCCTATCCCATTGTATAAATAGCACACATGATGTGCAGATCGTGGAATATAGAAAATATTGTCACTCCTGCAGAGTGAGCTGTGCATTCTAACGCATGCCTTCGGCACTCGTGAGAATGCACAGCTCACTCTGCAGGAGTGAGAATATTTTCCATATTCCACTCTTGCCCATCATGTATCCCATATATATGTATATATGCTATGCAAAAAACTTTGTTAATGCATCATTTAGGTTTAAAACACAAAAAGTCAGGAAATGAGACCTTTAGGGTTGCCCCATTCCTCCCCTGCCGGTGGGCCCGCCCATCATCCCAAGATTGACAGCTGACAGGGTTGCGCCACTGTTGTAAGGCCTAAATGTCACCCCATTTCATCTGTAATCATATTCACAAGCCACAGTAAAGAAGAATGGGGTGACATTTAGGTCTCACAACCCCAATGACACACCCCATCAGCTGTCCATCTTGGGATGATGGGCGGGTCCATGGGGGGGATGGGGCAACCCTAAAGGTCTCATTTCCTGACTTTCTGTGTTTTAACCCTAAATGATGCATTAACAAAGTTTTTTTGCATAGAATTTCCTTACTTTTTGAGAAAGAATAGAAAAGTAGAAAGTTGCACAAGTTAGTGAGAGTGCAGCCCTTTGGGCCCCATGCTCCCACCAACTTGCAAATTCCTGCCTAAGATAAGAGCTCAAGTACCGAATATCATATGTATTGCTGGCAGCGCATACGGTTGGGAGTGTGGGGCCCACCACCTTGAAAGAAAGCAAAGTGTCAGTCATGAAAGTGGCATAATTCAACACCTGTTTTCATGTCAGACACCTAGCCACTACAAATTACCTCCATGGCATTAACGTTAGACACCCTATAAATGTGAAGCCAGTACTACAATGCAAACGCCATATGCAAAACATAAAGTGTGTCACGTAATATGGGTGTAGCAAACTAATTTTCCAACACCTAAACACCATAATACACATGGACATCACATCCCCTCAACACGCTCCAAATTTCAATGTAAAAGATCAAACTTGTGAAAATGTGAAAGTTTCAGGTTTTCATTCATCACAGTGGCAGAATTCTATACCTATTAACATTTTACGCACCTAACGACTGAAAAGTACATCTATGGCAGTAAGACTAGCTACCCTAGTAATTTAAAGCCACTACCACCATGGAAAACGCTGTCCGCAAAACGTAAAGTGCCTCATGCAACATTTCCACAAAAAAGGTATTGTTTGACACCTAAGTACTATAATTCATATCTACAGGACATGCCGTCAACAACCTCCAAATTTCAAGTTAAAAGACCAAACCATTTTTGAGATATTTAATTTGAAAAATTGTTAAAATTGTGCTACCTGGTCCCTCCCAATCTGGTCATCTAGTCCCTCCCTCGCGATCAATGATCACGATCAAAGAATCTCACAATCAAAGAATTTGCAGGCTCGCGATCAAAGAATTTGCAGGTTCGTGATCAAAGAATAATAATGTTAAAACAATTTGTCGAGAAAAATACATGAAACCAAATCCATGACTCGACAGAACAAAGGCCCTTGAGCAGATCCCACCCTAGTTTGCCTTTAGAAGGTGTCAGCGTGGCTCAGTTAGTAGCATATCTGCCTCTGGACCAGAAGGTCGTGGGTTCTCATCCCACACCAGGATTGGACTTGCACCTAAAAATTGCTGGCATCCTAGTGCAGTATTAGGGGGTGCTGTACTGCTGGGGTGTGCCGTCCCTCGGATGAGACGTTAAACCGAGGTCCCTTCTGCCCATCCTGGTGTTGTCCTGGTGGGTGTCCAGGTGGAAGTAAAAGAACCCAGGGTAGTCTTCGCAAAAGAGCAGAGAACATTCCCGGTGTCCTGGCCAACACTGCTCTTCCCATAAACCGGTTCCTGCAATTATCCAGGCTGTATGTGGGTGATGATGTGCGATATGACCGCCACCAACATTCAGTCACTTCACTACCAGTCTAGCATTGCTTGTAAAGCGCTTTGGTATACTGTGCATGAATAGCGCTATATAAATGCTGATTCTTCTTCTTCTAGAAGTAACCCCTATGCTGAGAAAATGTAATTTTTCATGTGGCCGTCTCATCTAGTCGCGCCCTCGTGATCAAAGATTGCGGTCAAAGAATCTCGAGAACAAAGAATTTGCAGGCTTGCGAAGTTGCGATCAAACAATAAAAAATGTTAAAAGTCAATTCTTAGGCAGAAATGCATGAAACCACAGTCATGCCTCGATAGAACAAACCCCCCTGAGCAAAACCCACCCTTATTTGGCTTAATAAGACAACCCTGATCTGAGAAAATTGATTTTTTCAAGTGGCCATCTAGTCACACCCTCGCAATCAAAGATCACGGTCAAAGAATCTCGGTATAAAAGATTCTGCAGGCCTGCGATCAAAGAATTTGCAGACCACGATCAAACAATAAAAAATTTTAAAAGTCAATTTTTAGGCAGAAATACATGAAACCACAGCCATGTATTGATAGAACAAAACCTCCTGAGCAAAACCCAACCTCATTTGGCTTAATAACCCAACCCCTGAGCTGAAAAATTTATTTTTTCAAGTGGTCATCTAGTCATGCCCTTGTGATCAAAGAATCTTGTGATCAAAGAATTTGCAGGCTCACGATTAAAGATCGTTAGCGAGCCATGATCAAAGAATAAAAAAGTTAAAAACTCAATTTTTTGACCATTTTGAAAGAAACCACAGGTATGGCTTTATAGAGGCAAGACCCCTGAGCAAAACCTACCATAGTTTCACCTCAGAAGTCCCCCCTGGGAAGAGATATTTGAATTTTTCCGACCGCAAACTAAAAACAAGATGGCGGCCATCACGATTAAAGAATTCCTCATGATCTAAGATTCTTTGATTGCGAGCCTGCAAATTCTTAGATCGTGAGGTGCGACTAGATGGCCAAAACCCCACTCTTCTTTCACAAAACAGCCATATAAATGTCCCCATTGACTTACAATGGGAAATTAAAACTTTAATAACTTTTGAATGGATTAATATTTTTTCACTAAATGAAAAATGGCATGTTCCTTGACCCAAGCTCTTTCAGCTGAGCAAGGCTGCACAGCAGCATGCTACACTATGGCCGTGCAGCACCACAGACAAAATCAAAAAACCTGCCCACATAACTGGCAAAAAGTACATTTTCAATATTTTGGTGTGCAAAAATTGTAAGTCCAACCAAAATGAAATTTGGCAAATCAAGAGATCTACCATGCCCCACCATGCATACCAAATTTCATGCAAATCTGTTGAAAGGGTCCAAAGTTATTAACGCACAAAATTTTGAGTTTAACATAGAAGAGGCTTCATAACCGAAAATAAAAGGGGAGCGACTGCGCCCCTATAATAAATTCCATGACCGTGCATGCTGACATGTTACAGTAAAGGAGAATGGGGGGGGGGGGATTTAGGCCTCATGACCCCAATGACACACCCCGGCATCTGTCAGACTGTGGAGGATTGGGGTGGTGTGTGTGAAGGGGGTTAGGGTTTCAACCCTAATGTCTCATTTCCTGACTTTTTTTGCTTTAACCCTAAATGAAGCATTAACACAGTTTTTTGCATAGAATTTCCTTACTTTTTGAAAAAATGTAATATAAGTAGTAAAAAACATGTATTGGTGGGAGTACTGAGCCCAGCTCCCACCAAGTTGCCAATTTTTGCATAACAATATGTATCTGGGCCCACGCTCCCACTTATGCAAAGCTACAGAGCCATGCAGCAGCACTATAGGGCATCAAACCCTTGTAACAGTAATTTGCACATATCTTCGGAACTGTAAGAGCTAGAAAAACAATTCTAGCATCATTGTAATCGTGACGGTAAGTACTTCACACAACATTGCAAAGACCATACGCATATCTCACATAGTTACTGAGCTATGGGCACCAAAAAGCACTGGACAGGCACTCTTTCAACCCTTGTGACAATACTTTCATAATATCTCATAAACCGTGCAATGTACAAACAAAATTCCACTGTAGGCTTTCTCTACAATATCAACCTAAAGGTGATCTAAGCGACCTGCAGCGAAAAGTCTGTATCTCGCTTCGTTTCCGAGATAACGGCGTCAAACGTCATGACACAGACTACAATGTAATCCTATGGGAAAAATGTCAATTACGTCATTGAATATCTCTGCAACAAATGATTTCCCCCAACACCTAAACAAAGTTCACATCTCTATGATATCCCCTCAACACCCTTCAAATTTCAAGTAAAAAGACCAAACTGTTATTGAGATATGGTCATCCCAATCTGGGCCATCTAGTCTTTCCTAGGGCCATCTGGTCTTTCTCATTAACATTCCCAAAATACATATACATTTTCCCATAGAATATAATGGGAATTTCAAATTGTGATAACTTTTGAACAGATTAATATTTTCCCACCAAACAAAAAGCGTCACGTTCCTTGGCCCAAGCACTTTCTAAGCCCCAAGTTTTGGACCAATAGCCCACACGGTGTCCGCGCAGCGCCACGGACATAAAATGCACAAAAGTGTCAAAAAGTGCATTTTTTTGGCACTTCGCTGCGCGAAAAAGTATGTCTGTCAAAAGCAATTTATTAAATCAAGAGATCTACCATACCAGACTGTGCATTCCAAATTTTGTGCAAATCCGTTGAATGGTTGCAAAGTTATTAACGTGCAAAATGTGAGGTTTAAGATTAAAAGTGCCTACCACAATTCAAAACTCTATATGCAAAATGTAAAGTGAGTCACGCAATATCTCTGCAGCAACTTAATTTTTCAACACCTAAATACCATAATTCACATGTACAGGACATCCCCCTCAACACCCTGCAAATTTCAATTTAAAAGACCAAACTGTGTCCGAGATATAACATTTTAAAATTTGAGATTTTCACTGGTCTGAGTGGCAGAATTCCGCACCTGTTTACATTTTACACACCTAATGACTGAAAAGTATGTCCATGGCAGTAAGGCTAGCTACCCTATAAATTTCAAGTCGCAATGCAAAACGCTGTCCACAAAACGTAAACTGCGCCACGCCATATCTCCACAGCAAATGTATTTTTTCTGACACCTAAGCACCATAATTCACATCTACAGGACATCCTGTCAACACCCTCCAAATTTCAAGTTAAAAGATCAAACCGTTTCTGAGATATTTAATTTTAAAGTTGTTAAAATTGGGCTATCTGGTCCCTCCAAATCTGGCCATCTAGTCCCTCCCTCGGGATCAAAGAATCTTTGATTGTGAGCCTGCAAATTCTTTGATTGTGAGGAGGGACCAGATGGTCAAAACCCCATTCTTTGTTCGCAAAATAACCATATAAATTTTCCCACCGACTTATAGTGGGAAATTATAAGTGCTATAACTTTTGAATGCCTCAATATTTTTTCACCAAACAAAGAGTGGCATATTCGTCCAGTGAAGCTCTTTCAAACGAGCTATGTCGCAGAGCGGCACGCCACACAACGGCGGTGCAGCGCCACGGACAATATCCCAAAAACTGCCTCCGAAAACTGGATAATTTTGCACTTTTCGGCGTTTTCCTGTGCAAAGACCGTAAGTCCAATCGAAATGAAATTTGGCAGATCAAGAGCTCTACTGTGCCCCACCGTGCGTACCAAATTTCAGGTGAATCTGTTGAACGGGTCCAAAGTTATTAACGCACAAAAGTTTGACTTTACCATAAAAGTGACATCTCAACCCTAAATATAGTGGTGCGACCGCACCACTATAAGATATATATATATATATAGGATATGCAGGGGTTCAGTGTGTGATAATGCATTTATCTTGTACAGTTTCCAGTGTCCTCGAGTAACCTCATGAGTGCCGAAAGCGTGAGTGAGAGTTACCAGAGGTCACTGGAAACTGTACAAGATAAATGCATCATCACACACTGAACCACTGCACAGTCCATTTATGCAACAGGTTTAGATGTGTGAACATTTTGATTTTGGTAGGTGTAAATAATTTGTCAAAAAAGGGAAAAGAAAACTGAATTTTATGCTGTTTTTTGCTAATTATAAAGAAACAAAATGGTATCTATAACCACTCATTTTGTAGATGTTTTTGTGCTGAACATTCTTCGTGCTCACAGTACCATGGTATCAATTTTTATTTTAAAGTCATTCACATTTGTTTGTCAAAAAAGTTAACAAAAATGTAATTTTCTTCTGTTTTCTTGTGAATTATAAAAAATACATAAAGTATCTGTAAATGAAACACCACTCATTTGGTAGATAATTTTGTGCTCAACAATTTTCATGTTCACAGTACCATGCTATCTTTTTTCGTTTTAAAGTTATTCCCATTTAATATGGTTAGTACTGCTTCTGAGGCCGAACATTCTAAATCAACTGTGAAGAGATTTGTGACATAGTAACTGTGTAGATAAATAGATAATATGGGGACAAATACATTTATCACCATAATATCGTAGACAAATGGATTTATTCTACAGTTTTTATCATGACTCCTGTTGCATAAATCTATGTAATACATAAATGGAGTGTGATAAATATGTTTATCTGAGTAACTGTGTGGATAAATTTAATTTATCCACACAGTTCCTATTTATCCACACAGTGCCGGACTACTTCCTACTTCATACTTTCACTTTCCCTGCTTCACAGACAGCAGCCCAAGAGAACAATCAGCACATCTCTTGCAGAAGTCTCTTCTCTATCCCTCACAAACCAAGCCACTTCTACCTAGCTCTCTGCTCCATCGATCACTGCCACGCTCTTCTTCAACATCACATTTCTCCTTCATGTTTCTCATTTTTAAATTCAAATACAACCCTGCCAAACCGCATATGCCTTCACAGTCTGGATAATACTTGAAAACTAAAGTAGCGCTTCCATTTCACTCACACAGCCTCAAAAAACAATAACCACCTTCCTGCAGTACACTTTTCGTTTTTAATCATCCAACGATCACATTGTTTACAAACTGATGCTCTACCTTTTCTACAGCCTTCATCGTCGACTCCAGTCCCGTGACATCCTCTCGTCGTCACAGCTCGACTCACTTTTACTGAATCCACATTGCAAATCATCCAGTACATCAGTACTTCATGCTCAGAAACTGTCGCCGAAATTAAGAAACCGTGCCGGGGAACCATGCAACTGCCCCTATGTCTGACTCAATTAAGAAATAAAATAAATGTTTCAACTCAAACTGTACGGTCAGCCCCGACTCTCACACAATTAGCTACCACCTCCTCGCTAAGCGCAAAACAGCCGCCATTTAAAAAAAATGATCAGCCCACCTGCATACAAAATCAGACCAATAAAACACCATGCTGCAAACGTAGTCACACTCAATCACTGCTTACTGCGCAATGATAAAAGGCACAGCACAAATAATCCCCTATATTGTATGACAAAAATGACTCAAAAAAAATGTTAAAGTAAATACTGCTATTACATACCCATGGCCCTCTCGCATAAATGGAATATGCAATGTGAAACTCGTTAAATAAATGATTTATTTGCACTTGAGCAGTTTGATCTCGGACACCTCACTCATAGCTTACGCCACTTGTGAGGTTACCCGAGGTCAAACTGCTCTTGTGCCAATAAATCATTTATTTAACTCGTACCCATTGCATATCCCTTATATATATTATAGTGGCATGGTAGTGCCACTGTAGTTAGGGTTGCGTAGCCATCTCTATGTTAAACCTCACAAACTTTGCACTTTAATAACTTTGCAACTGTCTGTCCGATTTGCCTGAAATTTGGAAAGGAGGAAGATTTTTGATAGGTCTCCAGATCTGGAAATTGTTGTGTTGCTCGGATATACAGTTGCGGAATCGTAGCATGGTGAACAATCCCCAACATTGTTTTCTTTAGACATCCACTTTGTACTGAAGACTGCATCTAAGTCGGTTCAAATTGGGTGGGCTACATGGGTCCTGGGTCGCAGATGTGCCTTTTGAAGATTCTGTGTAAAACTCCTGTTCCATTCAAAAGTTATAGCATTTTTTGTGCCCCATTATATCCTATGGGAAAATTTATATGTGCAACTCGAAAACTGTCGCAATAGTATTTTTTAGTGTCGAGCTTGCCAAAAATAGTGTAGTTCTGCCGCCATCTTGTTTTCAGTTAGTGAGAGAAAAAAACAATATAGCTCAAAAATTACTGCACTTTTCGACACACCAACCATTGTGTTTACCATTTCGGGGGCCTAAGGAACAGGACTCTGACATTAGTTTTTCACCAGCTGGTCTGGAAATGTGGTTTTCAGATTTTTCCCACCATTTTGTCATTTTTCGACCGTGCCACTATCTTATAGTGCCGTGGCAATATGCACGACCATTAAAAATACAAACGCGACACTATTTTTTTACGTTCGCGGTTGTAGTCCCATTATAAAGATAGGAGTGTCGTGATCATATTTTAAATGACCATGGTAATACTGCACAACCACATTTTCTGAAATGCTGTTTTCTTTGTCACTTGATTGTGGCAAGCTGGATTGTGACATTGGCCTGAAATTTTTCGGGTGGCAAGCCCTAGAGCCACAGATGTGCCTTTCAGTGGTTTGGTTCCAAAATGTTCCCCAAGACCCTAGTTATAGCATTCCAAAGTTACGAATTTTCCCATAGGATAACATTGTGGGAGTTGTTTTCTTTGTCACTTCATTGTGGCTACAGCATTGTGGTATTGACCTGAAATGTTCAGGGTGCAAAGCTCTACCCGTACAGGTGTGCCTTCTGGTGATTTGGTATCGAACCATTGAACATGGCCATACTTACGGCATTGTGAAGTTTGGAAATTTCCCCATAAGATAACAATACGGCGCTGTTTTTTCTTTGTTGCTTCGCTGCCGTAACGTGCATTGCGGTATTACCTGAACGTTTCAGGGTGAAAATCCCCAGTCTCACATGTATGCCTTTTGGTGGTTTGCTGCGAAAACATTAGCAGAGCCAGAGCTACAGCATTCCAAATTTCCAAATTTTCCCCACAGGATAACACTGCGGCACCCGTGATGCCTTTCAGGGCCTGTATCTTGAAAACAATTTTAGATACTGACTTTTCACTAGAAAATTTCTTAGCCCCCCACTGGGGGCTAAGTACAGAACTAGGTTAGAAAGCCTTGAAACCCCTGAAATTTGAAAGTTTTTTTTCTAGCGTGTACAGTTCCTGAGATATTTGCGAATTACTGTTCTAATTGGTGATTTTCACGTCCGTGGGCCACTATTATGCCCTGAGATTTAGCACTCGCATTGCGTTTCGGTGCATGTACCTTGGAAACAATGCGAGATACGGGCTCACTCGTTGCAAGGTCGCAAGAACTGCACACTGTCACGATTACTACACTTCAATTTTTTTTTTCTGCTATGGTTCCCCGAGATGTGGGCAAATTACTGTTGCAAAGCCTCCTTGCCTTAAAGGGCTGCTGTATGGCTCCATGTTTATACATAAGTGGGAGCGCATGGCCCAGAAGGCCCGTGTTCCCACCCACACATCATGCACAAATACGTGGCTTGGCCACCAAGCCACCCATTTCTATTACTATTTATATTACACTTTTAAAAAAGAAAGGAAATTCTTTGCAAAAACTTCATTAATGCATCAGTTAGGGTTGTTTTCACACCAATATAAATGTGGAAATTCAATGTTAGGGTTACCACCCCCACCAACAGGCATGTGTTGGGGTTGTCATGCCCAATTCTCACCCCGTTCTCCTATACTGCACCAACTTAGCTTCTTTACACATGGAATAGGGTGACAGTTAGGCCGACGACCCCAACGCACACCCTGATGCCTGTTGGTGAGGGTGGGATGGTAGGGGTGGTAACCCCAACGTTGAATTTCCACACTTTTGTCGGTGTGGAAACAACCTTAACTGATGCATTAACAAAGTTTTTGCAAAGAATATATATATTATCGCCAGGTGCTTGAAAGATAAGTTATTGCGTGATACAGGCATGAGCTGGCCTTCAGATATTGATGAGCTTGAAAAACATTGAAGAACCTAATCCTGAGTTACGAAAGTTTCTCACCTTGCTAAAGAACCCTGCTGCTAGTGACTTCAGTGATGCCTGCAAAAATCCATAGATTGCAGCCTTGTCATCACTGTTCTTTTCATTTATCACAGGGGAAGTACAGTTACGCAAGAACTTACCGCAACAGTAGATCTTCAAGAGAGGTTCCTGCAGTAGGTCATAACACATAGGACTGCACCCCCCTGGTGTCAGGACTGCACGGCAAACTTTTGCTAGCAATGTATGGTGGGGGACTGCTCACCTGACGTCATGTGACAGACGTCAGCATGACACTATATAGTGGGCAGTCCCCACGCTTGCCTTTCAGTTCTTGCACCGGAGATCCAAAGAGGATGAGACAGGAGAAAGAATGAATATCCTTCAGCCCAGTTCAGAATGATCTGAAAAAAAATACAGAGACTGGGGAAGGAGGGAGGGAAAGAGTGACCTACTGTAGGAACCTCTCTCGAAGATCTACTGCTACGGTAAGTTCTTGCGTTAACTGTACTATCTTACTCTGAGAGGGTTACTGCAGTAGGTCATAACATATAGGACTGAATCCCAAGCAGTCACTCTTAGAGAGACTAAAAGAAGCAGGGTAGGAGGAAAGTCTGAAAACAACCAGAACAGGCGTAGGACAGTAGGCCCTGCAAAATGGCGAGGCCAAAGCCGGCCCTGCGCCTTAGAGGCAATGTCCAGACTGTAATGCTTCATGAAGGTATGGACAGAACTCCAGGTTGCTGCTGTGCAAATCTCTGCTGCAGAAAAATTTCTTAGGAAAGCTGCGGAAGCAGCCATACCCCTGGTTGAGTGACCTCTGACCTCTCCCGGAACAGGTCTGCTGTACTTCTGGTAACAGAAGTGGATGCAGTTAGCCGGCCGTTTAGAAAGCCACTGCTTAGAAACTGCCGACCCCAAGGATTTGGGGGCAAAGGAAACAAAAAGCTGATCTGACTTGCATGTGTTCTTGGTCCTGTGGACATAACGCAAAGCCCTATGTACATCCAATAAATGAAGCACAGCCTCATTCCTATTCATGTGAACGGGGTAGCATACAGGGAGTTCAACAGTTTGGTTTAAAGTGAACTCAGAGACCACCTTGGGAAGAAACTTAGATTTGTATACTGCCCGGTCCCTGTGAAAATTCAATGAAGGTCTTTACACATAAGGACCTGAAGCTTAGAAATTCTTTGAGCAGAATAGCAACCAAAAAGAGAGCTTTCCAGGACAGGTAGCGCATATCACAGCTTACAGCCGGTTCAAAAGGAGAGAGTATAAGTTTTTCTAAAATAAAATTTAGATCCCAAGGTGGGAGGGGTTGCGGATAGGGGGTTTCAAATGGAGGATTCCTTTCAGAAAGGTTTTGGAGACCTCAAATTGAGCCATGGTTTTCCCATCCACTAGGATGTAGTAGGCCGAAATAGCCGAAAAGTGGACTTTTAGGGAAGAATAGCTTAGACCAGAGTCAGACAGGTGCAACAGGTAATCTATGACCTGTGGTACCGAGCAAATGAAGGGGTCACAACCCTTAGCTGCCACCCAGATGAAAAATCTTTTCCATTTTATCACATAGGTGGACCTGGTGGAAGGACTATATTTGATCACCCAATGGTCGATGAACAGAGGGCCGATGGCTGACCTCCCTGAGAAGTGGGAGGAGGTGCTGTTGGTAAGAGCTGGGAGAAGCAGAGGCCTGGACAGCAGAGTGCGTCGGTGCAGCCAAAGCCAACAGAATGTCCCCGACGAAGGAAGAAGCCATTGGGGATTGGGAGCGCTGCCAGCGGGGTCCCATTCATGGACTTTTTTGTGACTTTTCCTTGAGGTCTTCTTTTGGGCCTTCGAAGCCTGGGAGCTCGACGAACCCACCAGTGACTGGGAAGCAGGGACCCCGGAGACCCTTGTCAAAAACAGGCTACCTGTTGCTCCATAAGGATTTTCTTTAAAGCCTTTTTGTGTCGCTTAAGGTTTGTGCGGTAAAGTTTTTGTCACAGCTCACAGTCAGAGACATCGTGGTTAGGCCCAAGATAGCAGACACAGAGGTTGTGGTTGCCTGAAGAAGCAATCCTCTTTCTGCAGCAGCAGTGATGGAAGAGAGATGTGGAAGAAGTAACTCTCAACAAAAACGAGGTAAAGGAATCTCCTGCTTAAAAGAGATTCTTAAAGCTAGGATAAAAGAAAACAAATTGTAGGCGAAAATGGTGCAAACTATGACAGAGCTTCTGTGGAGCCCCTATGCGAACAGAGTCAATGGCGGGAAAAAACTAAGGAAGCAGTGGGGCTGCTCGCGCCTTTAATGGGTTGGTGGCATCGGCAGGTGATGTCGATGTGGGTAGCACCAGTGGTACTGCTGGAAAATCTTCCAGGTGGATCCTGCTTCACCAACGGTGAAGTTCCTACGGTGTGATCTGATGACAGATCCTCTCAAAGATATACTGTTATGGTAAGTTCTTATGTAACTGTTTTATCTTCAAGAGGATATCTTGCATCAGGCCATGCCATCCCACCCTTCATCCCTCTTGGTTTCTGAACTCCCTTTGTCTGTCAGTTTGTCTGTCTCTCTCTCTCTCTGTCCAGGACTGTTCACCTTCTGTTTCTCTGGAACAGGCCCCTAGCAGTTACATACAGTTTGAGTGGCTGGAGGCTATAACATAGAAACACAGAATCTGATGGCAGATAAAAAAAAATTACTCACCTTAGTAATGTTTCTTCTAATGGAGTCTTGCTGTATTCTGACTATTGCAGTGATATCCAACCTTTGAACTGCCCCGGAGAGGAAAGAGTTAACTTTCCATGCAAGGCACGGAACGCTGAGCTCGAGCTCGGTTGATACTGTCTGTTGTTGTTTGAACTCAAACCGCCAGATCTTTACGAGCTATACTCACTGGGTGTCCGGTGTGGAAACTGTAAACTCACACTAGCCAACTGGCAACTAAATTTAATAAAAAGATTTTTTGGTTCCAAGGCAAAGACTCAAGTCAGGAAACCCAAAAAACAATACGCAGCACACACCCAAAATAAGAGGGTGAGAAAAAGGGGGCACCTCTAGGGTGCCAACACTGTTCCTGCCCACCCACATCCCGAAACCCAGGTTCTGAGAGGGGAGGCAGGAGGGGAGGTCAGAATACAGCAAGACTACATTAGAAGAAACAACATTACTAAGGTGAGTAATTTTTTCTTCAAACAACATGAAGTCTTGCTGTATTCTGACTATTGCAGACTACCAAGCAGTACCTCCATGGAGGAGGGACAGAACCTACTTTGGGAACAGGCTCTGAAGCACTGCTTTGCCAAACCGAGCATCACTCCTAGCTTGGATATCCAGAAAGTAATGCTTGGTGAAAGTATGTACTGTTTTCCAGGTGGCTGCTTGACAAATCTCTAAGATAGGAATATCCCTGGCAGCAGCCAGGGAAGCAGCTGTACCTGTAGTAGAGTGAGCCCTCAGGCCTGAGGGTGGGATCCTACCTAATTTTTCATAGCAGAATTGTATACAAAAGACAATCCACCTGGCAACAGATCTCTTAGTGGCAGGTTTTCCCTTACCAACCTCACCATACATGAGGAACACTTGGAGGGAGTCAAACCTGTGACCCTTGGTGCGCTCTATGTAGTAGCTAAGGGCCCTTTTCACATCCAGGCTGTGTAGCCTCCTCTCCCCAGAGGAGGAATGGTCAGTGAAGAAAACAGGAAGAGACATAGACTGATTAAGGTGGAAATCTGAAACCACCTTAGGCAAAAACTTCCTATTAGTCCTGAGGACCACCTTATCTCTATGGAAAAGAGATAAAATCAGGCTCCACTGACAGGGCCTGTAACTCACTTATGCGTCTAGCAGAAGTAATGGCTACCAAGAACACAGTTTTCCAAGTCAAGTACTTAAGCTCTGCTGAGGACAAAGGCTCAAAAGGGGGGTTGCATAAGCTGAGCAAAGCAAACATTAAGGTCCCAAGCAGGGGCAGGGTCCCTGAAGGGAGGATTGGTATGCAGCAATCCCTTGAAGAATTTACAGAATACAGGATGAGCTGAAAGGGAAGAGGGCTTGCCTGCTGACAAGAAGGCAGAGACAGCTGCCAGATGCACTCTAAGTGTAGCTGGTCTGAGTCCCAAGCTATTGAGATGAACCATATAGTCCGACCAGGACTGTAGGCAACCCAGCAGACTCTGGAGAAATATGCTTACCAGAGCACCAAACAGTAAACCTTTTCCATTTGGAGTTGTAAGTCTTTCTAGTGCTTTCTAGTGGAAGGCTTTCGAGAAGCCTTTAGAATATCCAAAACGCCTACCCGGTGGCACTGAAGGTTGAGGCCCTGGGCGCCACACCTCGCACGCGGCGCACCGGGTTCGGAACGGACTCGGTCGCCGGAGGTCGGGCCGGGGGAGGGAGGATTGAGCGCCCCAACGGATGCTCTCCTCCTCAGGGGTGGATTCTCAACCCTGAGAATGCCGGTGGGAGCACCGGCGCTCAGGGGTTGTGACTCCGTTCTCGGAGTCGAGGAGGGATGTCGTTGGGCGCCGGGGAGGCGTGCGTCAGCACTCCCTCTAGGACGTGACGGCCCTGTGTGCCGGGGCAAGGCCCCAGGGGCGGGCGTAGTGGGCAGAAAAGCGGAAAACAGTCTTCAGTGTCCCTAGGATGAAGACTGCCCCATCCAGAGACCACTCTAGACAGACCTCGCGTGCAGGAGAAGGAGAGGACAGGAAAATGGCACTCTAGGGGCAGATCCTGAAAGGGGGCTATGTGGATATGTGCAGTCGGAAGGAGGGGGACACCGAGGGCAGGAAGGAGAATAAAGAAATAAAGCAAAAAAAAAGAATATCCAAAACACCTTGAGAGAGATGCAAATCAGCAAACTCTAACTCTTCAAGAGCCACGCCTTGAGATTGAGAGATTTGAGATTCGGATACCAAACCCTCCCCTGAGAACATGTTAATAGGCTGTAATTCCTGGGAAGAGACAGGGGAAGGTGGACTGCTAAGGACGGTAAGAGAGGGTACCAGTGCTGTCTGGCCCAGTCTGGAGCAATCAGAATCACTTTGCAGGGTTGAGACCTGATTTTGACTAGTACCTTGAACAGGAGACGGAAGGGGGGAAAAGCATACAGGAATTTCCCTTCCCAATTGAGAACTAGAGCATCCAGGGGGACTGAGCCCAACACTGGGGGTCTGCAGCAAAAAAGAGGAAGTTGGTGATTGTCTGGGGCTGCAAAAAGATCTATCTGTGGAGTGCCCCATCTGGAGAAGATCACCTTCAAAATTAGGGGATCCAGGGACCATTCGTGATGGCCCTGAGATATCCTGCTGAGAGCATCTGCCAGGACATTGTCCTTCCCTGGGAGTTCACTGCTATCAGAGAGGTATTCAGGGAATAGGCCAGAGACCACAACTTTACTGCTTCTGTGAACAAGGCCATAGACCGAGTGCCCCCTTGCTTGTTGATGTACCACATTGTGGTGGTATTGTCTGTCCTGATCTGAACTAGTTTGTTCTGAACAGACTTGGAAAAAACTTGAAGTGCTAGAAACACTGCTCTGAGTTCTAAGAGATTGATGTGAAGCAGAGATTCTTGAGGTGACCACAACCCTTGGGTGGTCAGATCCCCCAAGCGGGCTCCTCAGCCCAAGAGGGAGGCATCTGTGGTAAGGATTCGAGAATGAGACTGAGTGACAAAGGGAGCTCCTTGCCTTAGGTTGTCCTGATCTTGCCACCACTGCAAAGCCTGGATCAGGGTTCGAGTCACTGGGATTAGCTTGGTCAGAGAATCCTTTCTCTGAGACCAGAAGGCTCTTAAGTGGAAAGGAATGTCCCTCATCTGAAATCTTGCTCCTTGGACCACTGCCGTAGAGGCAGCCATGTGGCCCAGGAGCTGCAGAAAATGCCTTGCTGGTCGAGACACCTGAAGGGTGAATGAAGAGGCCAGTGTCACAAGGGTCCTTGCCCTGTCCAGGGGGAAGGAAGGCTCTTGCCCTTATTGTATCCAGCTCTGCCCCTATGAAGGTGAGGAGCTGCACTGGCTCTAGAACTGACTTTGAAAGATTTAGGAGGAATCCTAGAGAAGTGAGCAGTTGCTGAGTTATCTGTAGGTGTGACTTGACTTGGTCTGGAGACTGACCCACTATGAGCCAGTCGTCCAGGTATGGAAAGATGGAGATCTTTTTTCTCCATAGGAAAGCAACCACTACTGCCAGGCATTTTGTGAACACCCTTGGAGCTGATGTTAGGCCAAAGGGCATTGCTCTGAATTGATAGTGGCCTGAGGGCAACTCGAACCTGAGGTACTCTCTGTGGGAGCATCTGATGAGAATGTGGAAATAGGCATCCTTGAGGTCCAGTGAGACTAGCCAGTCCCCTGGCCTTAGAGAGGGTAGAATTATTCCCAGAGTCACCATTTTGAACTTTGGCTTTAAAAGGTGCTTGTTTAAATATCTGAGATCCAGGATGAGCCGCCATTCTCCTGTCTTTTTGGGGGTTAGGAAGTACCTGGAGTACAATCCTTCTCCCCTGTGTAGGGGTGGAACCCTTTCTATGGCTCTGAGAACCAAGAGGGAAGAGACCTCTGCCTCTAGGGCAAGTGCCTCTGAAGGATTTGCAGGTGGAAAGGATCTGGTTCTCACCTTGGGAAATTGTTTGAAGCTGAGAACCAGTCCCTGGCTTACTACTTCCAGGACCCATTTGTCTGATGTTAAAGACATCCAGTCCTGGACAAAGTAAGCCAGCCTGCCCCCTATGGGTAGTGGAGAATCAGCCCGGGCAAACCCATCAGGGTGCCTGTTTGGTAGGGGCTTTAGGCTGAGGGGTGGTAGCAGGCCTGCTTATACCCCGTCTTCCTCTCCCTCTGAAGAACCCCCTCTGAGCAAAGGCGGAAGAGGAGGCCTGGGCTTGGTAGAAAGGCCTATGAAAAGGCCTGCCCCTGCCCCTGGAATGCTGCTTCTGGGGAGTGGCTTGCCTTTCCTTGGCCTGAGCACTCATATAGGTGGTCCTGTACTCATCCATTTTCTTCATGTAGTTCTCTGTCTGCTCCCCAAACAGAGAATTGCCAATAACAAGAAAATCCATGGCCTTAGTCTGGGTATCCTGTGACAGGCTAGTACATCTGAGCCAAGCCATCCTACGAAGGGCCACAGATGTAGCCATGACTCTAGATGAAACATCACTGGAGTCCACTGCAGCATGAAATTGCACCTCGGATGCCTCAATACCATCTGCAGCCACCTGTTCCAGCTCCTTGGCAAGCTGGTCAGCCATCACAGTGTCCCATCTAGACTCCTGGTATCTAGCTGTGTAGGCAATATAATTAGCCTGCCTGAGTCCCAAAGATGCTGCCATGTACTGTTTCTTTGCCATGGCATCAATCCTCCTGGAGTCCTTATCTGGGGGGTGTGAAGCCAAGGGTATATTTGCCTTATCACAGGCAGCAGCCTGCACTGCCCCAACATGGCTGCATTGCTGGGAAAGAAACTCTGTATCTGAGCCTGAAAGAGTATACCTCTTGTCCATTCTTCTGTCCACAGGAGGTATGCAATTAGAAGTCTTTAAAAATTTTTTTTTTTTTATTTAGTTGTTTAACCAGGTATAGCACACTAAGCTGAAAGCTTTTTTACAGGAGCGACCTGGGAGCACAAGGAGGTTAAGTGACTTGCTCAGGGTCGCACAGTATAAGTGGAAGCTGTGGGATTCAAACCTAGGTCTGGTCTGCTGGATGTCACCAAATTTGCAGCTCAGAGCCTTAGACCACTGCGCTATACTGCCTCAAATTTTAAATGTCTGTTTCCCAAAAGACTTATGGAGGGGAACAGACAGTCTCCTGGACTCTGGGATGTCCATCATCTCAACATAATCAGGCTCCTCCTGATCCTCTACTGCTTCCTCCATAGGAAACTGGAGAGTTTCAGCCACTTTTTTGTAAAACATAAAGTGGGAAGGGGACTCAGAAAGCCTAGGAGGAGAAACACCTGATGGTCTGTCCGGGGAGATGTCCGGGTCAATGGGCACATCCAGACTTTCATAATCACCATCACTATCCTCATACTCTCCCTCCCTCCTCCTCTGGTTCATAAAAATCCTCTAAATTATAATCCAGAACCAGGTGAACCGACTGAACCGAGCCCCTAACTGATGGTGCCGGTTTGGTCGGAACCGAAGTTAGCGACTGAACAATCCTTATCGTTTTGGCTATTTCATCAGCGGTCGGAGAAAGAACTTGTGGATCCGAACCGGCTGACTTATCCCTTCTTTTTCCTTTAACTTGAACCCGTCCTCAGGTGGTTCTCACTATGAAGAAGTTTCACCCTGGTCAGAGAGCACTCCTTCTGGTTCGGTGGAACCGAACCAGGCTGGCCATCCAGGTCAGCGGACTTCTTGGCCTCCCTTTTCCTCAGCCTACCTACTCTCTTTTCCAGGGTAGCTGTGGGAAAACTTTTGCAAATCTGGCAGTCTGAATCGAGGTGGTCAAACCCCAGACAATAAACACAGGTGGTGTGGGGGTCAGCCTTAGCAAAGGCTTCCCCACACACACACTACAGTGTTGAAACCCAGTGGGCCCGGGTTTTCTCTTGGGTTTCTCAGACATGGCCAGTCCTAACCAAACTTACCCTTTTTTCGGCAATCCACCAGGCAAGACACCCCTATCGATTCCTGACCATGTTACGGGTCGTGGAAAAAAACGTAATGAAATCCGTTTTTTTTTTTAGAACCAATAAGGACCGGTTACCACACTCTAAAAAGCAGAACAAAGTTTTTTTACAAACCTGATCGGTTCAAACCGAACTGATCCGATGTTTACAAGTTCCACACAGAAACTAATAATAATAAACCTATCTAGTACTCACGGTACCACAGACAGAGACTGAACCGACCAGTTAGAAGAAGAAGAAAAAAAACGACACTTTAACCGACTGAATTGAACCGAGCGAAGGAGAAATCTCCGGAGCGACTGTTCAGTGAGGCGGAGTAAAGAATCTGGCGGTTTGGGTTCAAACAACAACAGAGTCTCAACCGAGCTCGAGCTCAGCGTTCCATGCCTTGCATGGAAAGTTAACTCTTTCCTCTCCGGGGCAGTTCAAAGGTTGAATATCACTGCAATAGTCAGAATACAGCAAGACTTTATGTTGTTTGAAGGATCGCTTGGCCCACCTAGTCTGCCCATTTCCTACCTAACGGATAAGCTGCAGATCCTAGTTAACCAACAGCCTACTTCCTCCTACCCCCCCCACTAGAACTGCCTTACGTCTGTCCCATGCATTATTGAATTCCTCCACTGTTTTTGACTCTCTGACCTCCTCAGGAAGGCTGTTCCATGAACCTACAACCCTCTCTGAAATACTTCCTCACATTACCTCTGAGCCATCCCCCCTCTATCTTCAAATTGTGCCCCCTTGTTCTTGCACATCTCTTTTCCTGAAAGATGTTACCCTTTCGGACTTTGTTGATTCCCCTGAGGTATTTGAAAGTTCTATCATGTCCGCCCTCTCCCTCCTTTCCTCGAGGCTATACATCTTAAGCTCCTTTAGTCTTTCTTCATATGTCTTCTGGTGCAGACCCTGCACCATTTTGGTTGCTCTCCTCTGGACAGCCTCCATCCTGTCTACGTCTTTGCGGAGATGGGGTCTCCAGAGCTGTACACGGTACTCCAGACCTTAGACAACAGGCCTTGAAGCACAGCCAAGCCGAATCCTGCTCTTCTCCTAGAAACAATGTCCAGACTGTAGAGATTAGTGATAGTGTGGGACAGAACTCCAAGTGGCAGCAGCACAGATCTCTGCGGCCGAAATGTTCCTGAATCAAGCCACTGATGGGGCCACGCTTCTGGATGAATGGCCTTGAACAACACCCGGTAGTTCCTTAACATACTTGCTATTAACAAAAGGTAATACAGTGGCCAGACATTTGGACAGGTACTGCTTAGAAATTGGTATGCTCTCTTTCTCAGGGGCAAAAGAAAAAACAGCTGCGAGAACTTCCTGCCGTCCTTCGTATGGTGTGCATCGCAATGTAAAATTCTATGTGCATCTAAAGTATGAAGCAACGCTACCCCAGAAAGGCACATGGATGGTTTGATTCAGGGTAAACTCAGACACCACCCTCAGAAGAAACTTAGGATTCATCCACAAAGACAGGAGGCCATGTAATGTCTTTGTGAAAAAACAAATAAAGGAGCTCACGCATCAGAGCCCGAAGCTCGGAAATCCTCTGAGCAGAAGTAATGGCAACTAAAACTGGCGCGTTCCACGACAGGAAGCATAACTTACATGTCACTGCTGGCTCAAAAGGAGCCAAAGTACATTTCTTCAACACAAAATTCAAGTCCCAAGGTGGGACTGGATTGCAGATGATAGGCTTCAGATGGAGAATGCCTCTCAAAAACGTACGGAACACCTCTACTTGTGCCACTGTACGGCCATCAACAGGCACATGGAAGGCTGGAATGACTGACAGGTTAACCTTAATAGAGGAGTACTGCAGGCCAGAATCTGAAAGGGACAGCAAGTACTCCGGAATCAGAGTCACTGGACAAGTGAAAGGGTCCAAATGATGGGAAGCTGCTACAAAGCAAAGTGCTTCTGCTTCATGGAATAAGTAGCTGTGGTGGAAGACTTCCTAGTGGCCACCAGGACATCAGCCACCTTCTGGGACACTGCAAATCTGGCTATGTCTTCAAGAGACATGCATGGAGGTGCAGTGACTTGAGGTCCAGATGGACCAGGGTTCCCTGCTCCTGTGATAGCAAGCCTCTGCACAGGAGCAGGGTACAGAGAGTTCCACTGCCAACTGCTATAGCAAGGGGAACTAGATCTGACAAGGCCAGAGCAGGGCAAGGGGGATCAGAGGGGCCCCTTCCATCTGGAGCTTGATTAGCATCATCTGTATCAAGGGAAAGAGAGTGACGGTGTAGAGGAACTTCGCTTTCCAAGAGAGGGACAATGTTTATCGCCAGAAAAATCCAGGCTCTGGAGCGAGTGAGCAGAAACGCAGCAATTCTGTGTTGCATGGGGACGAAAAAAGGTCCAACTCTGGATGAACTCACCTGTCAAACAGGTCTTCTACAATCAAGATCAACAGATCCCATTTGTGCATCCGAGACTGCAACCACCTTAGCCTGTCCACCAGGATGTTTTTGATGCCTGGAACATGGATGGACAACAGTTCCAGACCGTGTTCTAGAGCCCAGTACCAGACCCTCATTGCTTCCCGACACAGAGGGTATGAATGGTTCCGCCCTTATCTGCTGATGTAGTGAACTACACTGATGTTGTCTGTCTGCACTAGCAGATGGTCTGGAATGCTTGTAAAGCGTACACGACGGTCTCATCTCTAGGACGCTGATGTAGAGGGTAGCCTCCACTCCGGACCATGTCCTTCGAGTCTGATGAGGTCCTAGAAGGGCACCCCAGCTCAGCCCTGAAGCATCTGTGCTGAGGAGGAGGAATAAGGAAGGAAACCCCCTTTCAATAGGTTGTTGGGGTCCACCTACCACAGCAGCAACTTTTTGACTAGGGAGGAAAATAGAACCTTCTGTTTAGGTCATCGGTGTGCTGATCCTACTGGACCCTCAGTGTCCACTGGGGAATCCGCATGTGCAGCCTGGTCATAGGTACCATGTGAATGGCCATAGACATAAGGCACCAAGAGTCATAGGAAGGTTCTGGCTGTGACATATCTGCTGTTTTAAAGCAGTTGGGCATGAGCCATCAAGCAGTCCACCCTGTCCTGTGGGAGGAATGCAAAGACCTAAGCCGTGTCCAGTACCACTCCAATGTACTGAAGGCGCTAGCTAGGGGGTCAAGACTGCTTCTGGCTGATTGACCATGATTCCCAAGGCATGGAACAGCTGCCTGGTACGCTCCAGGGTCAGGCGCAGCTGCTCCCTGGACTGTGCTTTGAGTAACCAATCATCCAGGTAAGTGAAGACATACAGCCCCCCCCTCCTGAGGGCCACTGCTACCACCGCCAACCATTTGGTAAAGATACATGATGCAAAAGACACGCCGAAGGGCAATGCTCAGACCTGGTAGTGCCCACTCTGGAACTGAAGGTACTGCCTGTAGGGGGCACACACCCTGATATGCAGGTATGCATCTGGCATGTCGAGGGAGCAGATCCAGTCTCCCTTGTCCAGCAGTGACAAAAGGCCATGTAATGTCACCAACCTGAACTTCTTGTACTGGATATAGGAATTCAGGTTCCTCAGACCTAGGATGGGCCACAGATCCCCCATGGATTTGGGAACCACAAAGAAATGTGAATAGAAATCCCGGTTCCTCTGATCTATGGGAACAGGTTCTATAGCCCTTTTTGAACAGTGTTTGGATTATCCCCAGTGGCACTGGAATGTGGTCTGGAGGGTAGCTTGAATGAACTGGAGGCTGATCTGGAGGTCACTCCAGAAGTTCTAGAGGTGACCTTGTTCTATGACATGCAGGACCCATACGTCCGTGATGCTCTCCTTCCACCTGTCTAGGTGGATAGAGAAACAACCTCCTACCACCACCTCCTGCAGTTCTGGAGGGTGGGGGTCTGGCAAGGAGTCATGCTGAGGTGGCTCTGGTGGCCGGGGCCACACACCCTCCTCTGGGGGCATTCCCAGAGGCAGAAGAGGGGTCAGGCAAGGCTGTTGCTGCCCAGCATTTGTCTTGGGGTCTGACCCCCTGCCTGGGCTTAGGGAAAGCCTAGCAAAAGGGCACACTTTGGCCACTTTTTGGCAGGGTGTGGTACAGAGTGAGAATGGACCGCAGAGTCCTGCCATGGCCTGTAATATGTGAGAAAGAATGTCCTCCATATCCACCCCATATAGAATGGTGGATGGGTGAACATCCACAACAAGGCTATGTTTCCATCGAGGGAGCTGATGACATCATAGACACCTTGACAGCAAAGCTTGAGAGGTCACGCTGATGTCATCAACTGCCCGAGATGGGAACACAGACTTAGTTGTGGATGTTCACCCATCCACTGTTTTATATAGTATATGTTTCTTTTTTTGTTTTACATTATTTTTTTTTTGTTACTTGCTGTAGGCACTGCTCCCATTCCCGCTGGTGCTCCTGCTCGCTCCCGTTCTCACTTGTGCTCCACCTGGCTTCTCTGTTTCTCCTCTGCACATCACTTATTTTTAAAATCAGGGGGAAAAAAAAAGAAATATTTTTTCAGAAAGGGAGCCATGTATGGCTCTCTGTGTCCCGACTCCTGCCTTCAAAGACGGTGGCTCCGCTGCCCAGAGCTTGCTAAATCGTGCCGCCATGTTTTTTATTTTCTAGAGAGAGCCTCGTCTGAGCCAGTCAGGTGGTAGGTCAAGAGTAAAAAGTTGTTGTACTATCGATTTGATGTCAGAACTATAGTTCTGATGTCACAGCGATAGTATAAAAACTCTTTTTACCTTTGAACTGTACTACAACAAGATTTCAGCAGTTGCTGAAATCCATGCACAAAAACAGTACCCATATACTATAAAGAGTTTGCAACCTCTGAACAGGGCATTAAGAATGGACTGTTGCACATCTGAAGCAAAGCCAGACAAGAATACCTAAGTATGTGGCAGACAAGGGGCCAGATTCACAACCCGTTCTGGGACTAAGTCCCACACTGCAACCCCAGTGGCAGTCTAAAATCCCCACAGCTGCAGAGCGTCCGATTCACAGCCGCAGCAGTTGCGGAGGGTGTTAAGGCTGGTCCCACTGGCCGTAGCATCTTTCTGCAGCTGCGGTGCTATCTCTGGCAACAACACCTGAATGCTGCCATAATTTGTGGAGCCGGTCGTAATCCGGCTCCACCTTTGTGAATACCCACCGCTGCAGGTAACCTGCAGATCCGCAAGTGGCAACCCATTTGCGCCGAGATTTACCCGCAGCTGCGGGACTTTCACATGTTTTGTGAATCCTGCCCAAGGCCCCCAATCCAAGCACACACAGTGGAAATGGGAAGAGCAGATTAGCCATTTTGAAAGCCGCAGCTTAACAGGTACAATTTTTAATTTAGAGGTGCTCCCTGTTACCAGGAAGCCCCAATCTGCTATGCAGAATTGCAGCCCCAAAAAGCTAGAAGCTGATTTTTCTTCAGAGAAGCTTTTAGTTGTTTCCCCTTCAATGGCACAGCAAAGACTGGAGAGTTGCTGTTGTCTGGAATCCTCATGTGCCTTAGGCTGTGCCATTTCCGCTAGCAGGGGTGCACAATACGCAGCTGCAGTGACTACCCAGTGACACTGTGGAGCGCGACAAAATGATCAGTTTTCCTGCTGCTTATTTGAGCAGGAAAACTCGTGCTGCAAGAAAAATCCAGACTAAATTTGCCTCACTAGTTTTTTTTTTTTCTCACAGATTTCTCAATTGCTTGTAACTGTGTGTGAGCTCCTCTTTAGGAGTAGACTACCCAGCGACAAAAGTAGAGTGCTACAGAACATGAAAATTAAAGTGAAAAATGTCTCAGAATTAAGTTTCTTCACAATTTCCTTTGAGACATCAGAAAGTGCAGTTACATAAGAACTTACCGTAACAGCAGATCTTCGAGAGAGGCTCTTGCAGTAGGTACTCACAAGTAGGACTAAGCTGCCAGGCGTTAAGATCACACAGAAAAATTCTAGCCAGCATTGTCCGGGGGGACCACCCCCCTGACGTCACGTGACGGACATCAGCGTGACACTATATAAGGAACGGTCCCCACACCCGCCTTCCAGTTCTCCCGCCAGAGACTTGTAGAGGTTCGACAGGAGAAAAGGAGAGGGCTCCTGGAGCCTAAAAGGCACAATATGATAAACCACAGAAGGAAACTCGCGGGGGAGGTTGGGATAGGGAAACCAGTACCTACTGCAAGAGCCTCTCTCGAAGATCTACTGTTACGGTAAGTTCTTGCGTAACTGTACTAACTTACTTCAAGAGGGCTCTTGCAGTAGGTACTCACAAGTAGGACTGAGTCCCAAACAGTGCCCCGAGACAGGAATGAGACATAGGGAGGCAGGAGTGAGTTTCCTAGCCCGCTCTCTGTATTGTCTAGGCTATAATGCTTGGTAAAAGTATGGACCGAACTCCAAGCTGCAGCTGAAACATTCCTTAAAACAAGCAGTAGAAGCAGCCATGCCTCTGGCTGAATGTCTTTTAACCTCTCCCAGAAGGGTTTTGTGGTACTTCTGGTAACAGAAAGTAATGCAGTTTGCCAACCATTAGGACAAACACTGTTTAGAAACCGCTGCGCCCTCTTTCGGGTGCAAAGAAAACAAACAATTGGTCAGATTTACGGAGAGACTTAATCCTGTCCGTATAGTACCTGAGAAGTCTATGTACATCCAGAGTATGCAGAAGAGCTTTCTGCTGTTGGAATATTCTAGATAGTACACCTGTAGGTCCAGGGATTGATTCAAGGTGGATTCAGATCCCACCTTGGGTAGGAACTTGGGATTAGTCCGTAGAGCCACCCAGTCTCTGTGAAATATCAGATAAGGTATCTTACATATGAGAACCTGAAGTTCGGAAATTCTTCGAGCTGAAGTGACAGCCGCTAGGAAAAGTGCTTTCAGGAGAGGTAGTGCATGTCCGCACTCGCTGCCGGCTCAAAGGGTGGCAAGGAGAACTTTTTGAGAATAAAGTTTAGGAGGAGGGCTCCTGATTGGGGGCTTCAGATGAAGAATCCCTTTCAGAAAGGTTTTGGATACCTCCAACTGTGCCAAAGTATTTTGTCCTATCAGAATATGATAGGCAGAAATGTCCGAAAGGTGGACCTTTAGGGTCGAATAACTAAGACCCAAGTCATAAAAGTGTAGCATGTAGTCTAAGACCTTCGTGACTGAACAGGAAAAGGGTTCAATCCCTTTAGAATCTGCCCAGACGGAAAACCTTTTCCATTTCATGGCACATGTAGCTGTGGTGAAAGGCTTCCTGGCCTCTACCACGATCTGTGCTACCCTCGCAGAAACCCCAAAGTAGGCAGCCGCTATGTCAGAAGGAGCCATGTGTGCAGATGAAGGGACTTGAGACCTAGATGAACCAGGATCCCCTGTTTCTGAGTCAAGAGATCATGGGAAACCGGCAGTGGAAAGGGAAGTTCCACTGACAGCTGCTGCAGTAGAGAGAACCAAATTTGTCTCTGCCAGAAGGAAGCAATGAGGATCATTCGAGCTCCGTCTGCCAGCAGTTTCATTAGAACTCTGAATCAAAGGAAGAGGAGGGAAGGGGTACACGAACCTCCCCTTCAGGCAAAGAGACAGCGCATCTCACCAGGAAACACCATGCCCTGAAGCAAGTGAGCAGAAGGTTGGTAGTTCTGCGTTGAATGGGGCGGTGAACAGATCTATTTGAGGCCTTCCCTACTTTGCGAAGACTTCGTTGGGGAGGCGAACAGACCTATTTGAGGCCTTCTCCACTTTGCGAAGACTTCGTCTATCACAGACTGTCAGAGCTCCCACTCGTGTGCTTTGGTTTGCGTGCGGCTGAGTGCATCTACCAGGATATTCTGGACACCTGGCATATGTACTGCTGTCAGATGAATGTTGTGGTCGACCACCCAGTACCACACTCTCACTGCTTCCCTGCAAAGGGGGTAGGAGTAGGTTCCACCTTGTTTGTTTATGTAACAGACTACGCACATGCTGTCTGTCTGAATCATAAGATGACCCGGATGAATGAGATGGTGAAAGGCCTTGAGCGCATTCAACACTGCTCTCATCTCAAGTATGTTGATATGAAGAGACGGTTCTATGTGGGACCAAAGAACTTGTGTCTTGTGAGGACCCAGGTGTGTTCCCCAACCCAGACCTGAAGCATCTGTCATCAGGGTTTGTGAGGGATTGATCGAAATAGAACCCCTTTGGAGAGGTTGTCCTGTTTGAGCCACCACAAGAGATCGTTTGCCACTGGATCTGAGGGCATAATCTCGTGGTCCAGTTTGTCTGACCTCTGGTCCCACTGGACTCTGAGGGTCCATTGTGAGACTTGTGTGGAGTCTGGCCTGGGAAACCGAAAGGATGGCCGCCGCCATGAGCCCCAATAGTTGCAGGATCTATCTGGCTGGTACCCTCTTCTTTGAGGCCACCATTTGTGCCCGTTGCTACAAGATAGATATCCTGTCTTGCAGTAGGAAAGCCTTGTTCTGTACCATGTCCAAAACTGCCCCAATATATTGGAGCTGCTGGGACAGGACTAGGTGGGATTTGGCATAATTCACCGTAATTCCCACCCTATGAAAAGTGTCCTGGGTAAGGTGCAGATCCTTGACTAGGGCTTCCCTGGAGGAGGCTGATATCAGCCAGTCATCCAGGTAGGGGAAAAACCTGGGACCCCCTGCATGCGAAAAAAGGCCACCACTGCTAGGCATTTCATGAATACCCTGGGGGCCGAGGAAAGGCCAAAGGGTAGTGCTTTGAACTGGAAATGCTCCCCCTGAAAATGGAATAAACAGGTTACTCACCTGTAACAGTAGTTCTAGGAGTAGTATAGGTTGTTCATCCACACTTGCTGGCAGATCACCTTCCCTTTAAGGGTCACTGGAATGTCTTCAAGCTGGCTCCTCCCACCTACCTGGGTGGTAAAACCCTCGGCTCCGCCCCAAGACGCCAGGTCTAGCCCGCCTGAAGCAGAGGTGTGCATCAAATCTGGGGAGGTCGAGTGGGTCAGTGTGGATGAACAACATGTACCACTTCTAGAACTACTATTACAGGTGAGTAACCTGTTTTTCTAGGGATGTGGATATGTTGTTCTATCCCTACTTGTTGGCAGTCTCCTAGCAGTTCTCCAGGAGGGAGGCAAGGTGCACAACCTCTACTTAGGGAACAAGGACTGGAGAACTGAGGCCCCAAAAACAGCATCTCGGCGTGACTCAAGGTCGATGTGGTAATGGGAAACGAAGGTGTGTGCAGACTTCCAGGTAGCAGCCCTACAGATTTCCTGGATAGGGATGTCCCTAGAAGCAGCCACCGTGCAGCGGTATGGCGGGTGGAATGAGCCCTTAACCCTACGGGAGGCTCCCTACCCACCAACCTATAGCAGAGATCAATGCAGGAAGTAATCCACCTGCCAATCGTCTGCTTGGCTGCAGGTCTGCCGGGTGCGGCTTCAGCATTGCTGACAAACAGCTGGCAAACCTCTCCCCGAACTTCTGCCATACGCTCTTTGTTGTAGGTGAGCACTCATCTCAGGTCCAAGGTATGGAGCCTATACTCGGCCTCCAAGGTGTAACTGGGGTAAAACACCAGCAGAGTTAAGGTGAAACTCCGACACCACCTTTGGAAGGAATTTTGGGTGGGGATTCAGGACAACCTTGTCCCTGTGGAAGACCAAGTAAGGAGATTCCACCGAGAGAGAGAGAGAGAGAGAGAGAGAGAGAGAGCATGGAGCTCCCCAGTCCTTCTGGCTGATGTGGTAGCCACAAAGAAGGCGGTCTTCCACGACAAATGTGACATGTCACACTTGTGCATAGGTTCGAAATGGCTTGCCCATAAGCTTTGCCAAAACCAGCAGTAAATCCCACAGAGGTGGAGGTTTGCGCACCGGAGGGAATATGTGTTTTAGGCCCTTGAAAAAATGCCAGACCACTTTCTCTTGAGTCACCGAATGCATACCGGCCCGCGCCCGGTAGGCAGAGATGGCTGCCAGGTGTACCTTAAGGGTCATCGACTGAAGCCCCACCTGGGAGAGGGACCACAGATAGTCCAAAATGCTAGCCACTGGACAGGACGAAGGGTCCAACCCCTTGCCCTGACACCAAATGGAAAATCTCTTTCATTTGAAGGCATAGCATTTTCTGATTGATTCCTTACAAGATTCCTCAACAACCGTGAGTACCTCGTCGGAGAGACCCAAAGCCTGGAACTCTAGCTCAGAAACCAGACTGTCAGGTGCAGGGACTGAAGGACCGGATGCAGTACCTTCCCCTGATTGATGGAGAGCAGGTCCGGGCATGCTGGAAGATGAATTGTAAGCCTAGAGCTGAGGCTGAGGAGATCTGGGTACCAGAACTGGTGTGGCCAGTCTGCGGCTACCAGGATCACCTTCGCATTGTCCCTCCTGGCCTTAATGAGCACTCTATGTATCAAGGGAAGGCACAGAAGAGGCCTGGGGTCCACGACCTCGAGAAGACATTCCCCTGCAGTGAGCCCTGCTGAGGGGGGCGGGCATGAAACAGCCTCAGCTTCGCATTCTCCCTAGAGGTGAACAGGTCCACCTGAGGGGTGCTCCAGTGGGAGAACAGATCTTGTACTACCTCCTGGTGGAGTGACCACTGGTGAGATGCGTCACTATCTGGCTGAGAGCATCGGCCAGCTGATTTGAGGCTCCTGCCACATGAATGGCTAGGAGATCCACTTCCAGGCTGAGCACAAGGGTCCATGTGCGGACAGCTTCCTTACACAGAGGCAAGGAGTGCGTCCCGTCCTGTTTGTTGAGATAATACATGGTCGTGGTATTGTCCGTCTGGACCTGGACCACTTGACCCTAAATAAATGGAGCGAAGGCGGTCATGGCTAGCTGAACCGTACGAAGCTCCAGCAGGTTGACTTGGCATCAGGACTCCCGAGCGGACCAGAGCACGTGGACTCTGTGCTCCCCCAGATGGGCACTTCAACCCATCAGCGGTCAGTCGTCAGGATGACCGTCGGCTCGGGGCAGACAAACAGGATGCCTTCCTGCAAGTGAGCTGGGACCAGCTACTACTGGAGGCCGTCCCACATCCTCCGAGTCACAGTGACCAGCTGGCCGAGGTGACCTGAGCGCGGAAACCACTGGATGGCCAGTTCCCACTGAAGAGAATGCATATGCTAGTGGGCCCATTGGACCACGCTGCTGCAGGCCACAACGTAGCCCAGAAGGCGCAGGAAGTCCCAGGCAGGGCACGATTGCCCAACCAGAAATGAGTGGGCAAAGGAAGAGAGAATCTCCGCCCTGTCTGCCAGGAGCCGAGCTCTGGCTTGGCAAGAGTCGAGCTCTGCCCCGATGAACTGAGTCACCTGGGAGGGCACGAGTTCCGACTTGGTCTCGTGGATCAGGAGGCCAAAATCAAAGCAAGTCTGGAGGTCCAGATCCCTGGACTGCTCCACCTCTTACCTGGAGGGACCTGCTATGAGCCAGTCGCCCAGGTAAGGATAAACCCGGACCCCTCAGCGCCTCAGGAAAGCTGCCACCACTGACATGTATTTGGTGACCGATGAATGGCCGAAGGGCATGGCCTGGAACTCATAGAGGGTTCCCTCGGCTCGGAAGCGGAGGAACCGTCGGCGGGACAGACGGATCGGGACGTGAAAAAACGCATCTTGAAGATCCAGGGAGCAAAACCACATGCCATGCTCAAGGGGAGGTATGATCTGAGCCAGAGTTACCATCCAGAAGGTGTGGGACCTGAGGAACCTGTACAGATCGAGAATGGGGCACCAGCCCCCTGTCCATTTTGGTACCAGGAAGTACCTGGAAATGAACCCTGGGTATGAAGGAGGGTTCGCAACTCTGAGCATCACCTCTTTGCGGAGGAGCTGAGCGATGACGTGTCAGAGAGCCGACTGAGTGACAACGGACAACAGATCCTCCTGTGGGGTGCAGGCTCGGCTTGGAGGGACCTTCTCGAATTCCAGAGGCAGGCCCCGGCCAACTTCCAGCACCCAAGGCTCCATGGTGATAACGGACCAGGCGGAAAGGAAGTGGCGGAGCCGGACCCCAGGGGACGACCCAATGGAGGAGTGACAGGGTGGAGGGTGGCACCCCTCAACCCATCACTGGGCAGGCTTAGAGGAGGAGGATCCAGCAGAGGGGCCACCGGGACCCTTCCCTCCAAGCTTTCTGACCGATGAGGACATTGACTTGGCCCGCAGTCACCAGGTTTGTGCCTGCTGGCCCTGCTGCTAGGCTGGTCTGGCCGCTGGAGTAGAAGAGTGAAAGGGCTTGCGCTTCTGGTGCTTGGAGCCCTTATCCTTCTGGGCAGATGTCACAGAGTCCAGGGTGGCACTGGACTTCTCAATACATTGGAGGTGGCCCTCTACACCGGGTCCGAACAAGTCTGTGCCCAAAAAGGGGGCGTCTGCCAGCTTGTGTTGAGTGTCAGCCGTGAAGGTCAAGATCCTCAACCAAGCCCTATGGCATATGGCTACTGTGGCCGCTACTGAGCAGGCACAAGAGTCACCAATGTCCAGAGCAGTCTGGAGTTGTTGCTTCGCCACTGTCCTTCCCTGGTCCCAGACCTACTTGACCATGGTCTGGAAGTCCTTCGGAAGGTGAGGAATAACGTTGTCCAGGGAGCCCAAAAGGGCATGGGAAAAGTGTGCCATCAACATGGCCAAGCTAGCCTGATGAAGGCCGAGTGAGGAAGCAGAACAGACCTTCTTCGCCGAATGATCTAATTTCTTAGATTCTTTGTCCCGCGGTCTGTCTACATTGCCTGTATTGCCTGAGCGCCGAAAGACAGAGTCAGCCACCAGACCCTCAGCCAAGGCATGCTCCAAAAACCCCAAAAGAGAGCCAGTTGGAGCCACATATTTGAGGGCCATCCGGGCCGATGGCACAGGGCAAGATGCAGGACGCTGCCACAGATCCATAGCCGGGCCAACAATGGCCTCGGCCACAGGGAAGGACTCCGTAGGAGAGTCCCTTTTGCCCAGAATCTCTGTTGGGGGATAACTGGCCAGTTTCTGGACTGGTTTGAGCTCCATCCCCATGGACTGGGAAATGAGCCGAAGAATACCCATGAACAAGGTGGGTCCCTCATCCATGGAAAGGCCCCCAGAGGACTCCACGTCGATGGGACATGAGTACAACGAGGAGTCTTCAGACTCCGAGGAGTCTGCGTAAAGCGGGCGTCCACCTGAGTCACCCTCGATCCACCTTGGGCGATTGGGAGGGTGACCAACAGCCAATGGGGCAAACCTCTTGCCAACCGAGAATCCTTGGTTGGGGCCCCAGACTTCGGCTGTTCAGGTGGTGACTCCACAATCGGCAGAGAAGCATGCTTCGGCTGGGACTGCTGGGCCTGAGCTGGCACCTCCACAGGGTTGACGGTGGCAGGAGCCGACATCAGCCATTCGAGTGACAGCCACTTGATGGCTGGGGTAGAAACTGGGGTCAGCTTTGTACTGGTCAAGACTAACTGTTGCCGCATCAAATCTTTGTAGCGCCAACACAACTTGCGCCGGAGCCTCTCCTCATCTGAGGAGGACAAAGAAGAGTAGCGGCGCTGCCGTTTACCTTGATGTCGGGAGTGAGATCGCCGGTAACAGCGAGATCTGTCTGTCCCAGTGCAGGAGGACTGAGACCTCAACCATCGGCAAGGCCGACAGGGGACGTCGGAAGGAGCTGGGGATCCCCGCAGCTTCTCCAGATCAAGTTCCTGAGTGGTCGGGTTCAACCCAGTAGGCTGAGCTGACCCATCCGAAGACACCGGAAGCACCAGAGTCCGAAAGAGAGAATTGTTGGCCTCATCTGGCGACAACCTGTCTATCGGTTCTAGAAAAATCTCGGCCGCACTGGCAGGCGTCTCAGCCAACTGGTCTGATGAGGGCTCCGTGAAACCAGTGGCCTCGGCTGCGATTCCGACTAAAGTCGAAACCAGAGTATCCTGGGAGCAGGACTGATCCCGATCCCAAGACCACTGATGCAGAGTCTTTTCCTTCTTCGACTCCTTGCTAGAGCACGAAACATGCGACCCAGAAGGGTCTTCTCCCTTAGTCGAGAGAAATTGGCACAGCTCTTTGACGAAAGGCGAATAAGCAGAGCCCAGCTGGAGCAGAATGAAGGCCAAAGCGAAGAGGAACTAGCCGTGGCCTGGGCAGTCTTCTCCTCGAAGGCCTTGAACTGTTCAGGCTGCTCCATGGACCCCGCAGCCGCGGACACCACCCAACGGGCATCCTTGGATTTAATTGGTGGATAATGCTTTTCTGGTTGTCCCAGCCAGAGTCAGGCAGCTAAGTCTTCCAGAACCGATGGGTGAAAGGAACGACAGAGATCGCAATCCTGTGGATCGTGGTGATGTCCAAGGCAGCACACGCACGTGGCAGGAGGTTGGTGCGAGACATCTTCTGCCCACAGGGGCACCAGCAGAAACCGGGAACGGTTTTCTCTTCCATCGCAGAAGCAAGAGAAGCAGCAGTACAGAAACTCAAACGAATTTTAAGGTAAGGTTTGGAAGCAAATCCGAAGATTTGCAAGCCAGGGCCTATCACACGTGGAAGCGCTAAGGAGGGAACCTGAACCTTCCAGCGGAAAGGAAGATCTAGTGTCATGGAGCGGAGTCGAAGGTTTTACCACCCAGGTGGGTGGGAGAAGCCAGCTTGAAATCATTCCGGCAGCCCTTAAAGGGAAGGCAATCTGCCAACAAATGTGGAAAGAACAACATATCCACATCCCTAGAATGGAGGAATTTGCAGTGTGGTGGACAAATCGGGATGTGCAGGTAACCATCCTGCACGTCCAGGGCACAGAGCCACTGACACTTCTGTAAGAGAGGGAGGAGGCTAGGAAGAGACAACATTCTGAACCTCTTGTATTGAACAAAGAGTCTCAGAGAACTCAGATCTAGAATTGGTCTGAGGCCGCCTGCCTTCTTGGGAACCAGGAAGAAATGCGAGTAGTACTACAAACCAGTCAGTCTTACCTCAGCAGTGGGCAAGATTATGGAGGCACTCCTTAAGGAAAGGATAGTGCAGCACCTGGAATCCATAGGAGCACAGATCCAAGACAGCATGTGTTTACAACAGGAAGGTCCTGTCAAACTAATCTCATAGATTTCTTTGACTGGGTAACCAAAGTGCTGGACCAAGGGGGAGCAGCTGATGTCACCTACCTTGACTTCAGCAAAGCTTTCTTCTTTTTGTGTTATAATTTTATTGTTTTTTCTCAGGTACAGTACATACAGATCTTATAAAAACTGTGATATAGCAGCTAATTATACAACAAGCATACATGGTTACTTCATCCTTGGTCATCACAGTGCAAAACACATTGTGAAGTGGCGCATAGCTCCCACGTACTGTAAATGTAATGAAAAATAAGAAACTCCAAATTTAGAAAGGAAGTGTCTTGATACCTGTGTTACATATTAATTACCACACCCCATTGTCAGAATAACCTAATTTAAGATTTTATATTAACAAGAACATTAAAACAGTCTAACTATGCCTTGTTCAGAGTGTTCCTATTAAAAATAATCAGTTTATCCTACATTCTATTGTTTTCTGGGGAAGATTTATCCAGTAACATAAGCAACATTGTTGGGTCAAACACAGAGTGGAGTGAGCCTATGAATGATCTATGGTTAGGCTAGCCAGCCCTCTCCAAAAATTGTTGCCTCTCCCATCGACAATGGGCCCAGGAGGGCACCCCAGACCTGTAAAAATCTCTCTTCTTCCTCTCTAAGGACATTATGTCAGCCTGTTCACCGATAATGCTCGAAGAGCCAAGGTTTTCCACTGCTCCACTATGGATACACTCTGGGAAATCCACAAGTTTTGTACTCCCTGTCGGGCAAACCACCAGCAGGACCCTAGTTTGCCTGTGGCAGAGTTCCCTGTCCTCCCCCTCCCTGGATCCAACCTCAAGGAGTAAGGAACAAGGAAAGAACTCCAGTGACTGGCCCTCTATTTTAGCTATTTCAGTAGCAACTCCTTTCTAATACTTCTGTATCCCCAGGCAGTACCAATAATAGTGCATCAGTGTACCCGTAGCTTTACCGCATTTCGTACAAGTGGGGGAGATTCCAAGATGAAACTTGCTCACTACACTCGGTGGAGAGTATAGCCTATGATGAAACTTGAATTGCATTTCTTTGAATTTATTGCAAGTTAATAAACCTATGTGGGACCACAACGGTAATTCCCAATTAGTATCTATAATGTCCATCCCAAGATCTTGTTCCCACCAAGTTTGAACTTTCTGGGTTTCACCCTGAAAATATGCCCTATCTAATTTTGCTGCCCTGCCTATTAACCCCTTTTCTTGTACTCTTGCCCCCAAAATCTCTTTTTCAACAGGGAAGATGCTTAATGGGTTATTTTCCCCTCTGTTGAGGCTTTTCCAGTAGTTACGGACCTGTAAGTATCTGTAATGGGGTGATGCTGCAAGGCCCAGACCTCTCTGTAAGTCTTAGAATGTACAGATTCCCTCTCTATTAGTAAGGTCTCCAATACATCTTACTCCCCTCTCCTGCCATATCCCAAAGTCTGCGTCCTCTAAGCCTGGTAAAAATTCCAGGTTTCCTACCACCAGAACCAGAATGGTATTATCCCCCCCCCCAATCTCTCCTTGGTATTACTCCATGCTTCTAGACTACTAGTAACCATGGGGTTAGGATGTTGCAGGCGTTTACAGGCTTGCAAACCTAATGGGCCTAGATAGGCTGACAAGTGCCCTCTACTTCCCTCCTCTTCCAGGTCCAGCCACTGAGCAGATGTCCCTTTGTTGATCCAATTGTGGACAAACCTGTACTGGGTTGTTAAATAGTATCCTTTGACGTCAGGGAAATTCAGCCCCCAGTTCATTTGTGGCTTTCAACTTTCCACGGCTAATTCTCTGCTTTTTCCCTTGCCAGATGAAATGCCCAAACCCCTTTTCCAAGTTTTAATATCCCTGTTCTTTAAGCCCATGGGCATCATCTGAAGAGCATATAATATTCTGGGGAGTACATTCATCTTCAGGACATTTATCCTACCCAGCCATGAAAGGGGTAGGGCCTTTCATCTTTGTAAATCTTTCATGGTGATATCTAGTAGGGGTGTGTAGTTCAGCTCATACATTTCCCTGACATCTTGGCCTACTTTAATTCCTAAGTATGTTATGACTTTTTGAACCTTCTGAAGCCCCCATGTTTTTTGCTCACTCCCATCCACCCCCTTTCCCAGGTACATGATTTCAGATTTATTGATATTCAGCTTATAACCTGAGAAGGCAGCAAAGGAGTCCACTATACTCAGCAATGCAGGAATGGACTGGTTCGGTTGTGTTAAAAAAATAAGGATATCGTCTGCATACAAGGTAATGGTGTGTCTTTGACCCATCCCCCCATATGCCTTGTATTTGTTGTTCCTCCCTGATTTTAATAGCTAGAGGTTCAATGGCTATAGCAAACAAGACAGGGGAGAGAGGGCAACCCTGCCGCGTACCCCGCTCCAATCGGAATTCCTCTGATGGCATTCCACTAATTAGAATCCACACCATAGGGGTCCTGTAAAAGGCTTTTATTAATTGAATGTATTTGTCCCCCAGACCAAATTTCCCCAAAATTTTGAATATATAGTCCCATTCGATTCAGTCAAATGCCTTTTCTGCATCCATACAGAGGATGCATGCCAGCTTTGGGTTCCCAATTCCCCATCATACCACATTTAGTAGCCTCCTCATGTTGTGGTAGGACATTCTGCCTTGTACAAACCCCATTTGGCCTGGATTAATGACACTGGGCAGCAAGCTGTCCAATCACAGGGCCAGAACTTTTGTCATAATTTTACAGTCTATATTCAATAAAGAGATGGGCCTGTACGAGGAACATTCCTGCGTATCCTTATTTGGTTTGGGGAGCACACAGATAGTAGCTTCGCAGCATGACCTGGGGAGCCCTCTCTCCCCTCTAGCTTGTTCCAGCACCCGACACAAGGGCTCTGCCCCATTCCCGCCTAAGTTCTTTATAATATTCTGCCCCAAATCCATCAGAGCCTGTGGCTTTACCCCTCTTCAAGGAGCAGACTGCTTTAAGAATCTCCTCCTTATTAATAGTACCCCTAGAAAGGTTCTTCGCTCATTTGTCAGGGTCGGGAATGGAAGACCCTCTATAAATCTGTTCATTAAATGATCAGTCCCTTTACACTCAGCTGAGGACAGTATACTGTAGAATTCCTGAAATCGTTTCCTAATGAGTGTTTCTGCCTGAAGGGCCATTCCCCTTTTATCTTTTATACTCAATATTTATTTAGTTGTTTTGCCCTCTTTCATTAAGTTTACTAGTACTGGACCAGGCTTGTTGCCCCACTCGTAAATCCGCAGCCTCGCATACATGTGTCTTGATCTGGCTTCTGCCGTGAGAAAGTTGTTTAATGTCCCCCATGCCGTTTGTAGCTCCTTGAGGGCTTGCTCCCCCAATGACCCTCTGTTCTAATAGTTTTATTTTTCCTTCTAGGGTCTCCCTACATTTTTATTTCTCTTTTTTCAATGTTGCCGTATAGCCAATTATTACTCCTCTCATGTATGCCTTGCTAGCCTCCCAGTATGTTCCCTCATCTTCCACCGTGCCCCGATTAGTTTCCTGATAAATTTTCCATTGATCTTTTAGAAATTCTTTAAATTTCTTCCTAGCCAGGAGGTAGCTTGGGAATCTCCACCCTCCCCTCCTACCCTCCTGTTGACCCAAATTATATTTCTAGGCATACCACTGCATGGTCCGATAAAAAAAAAATGGGACCATGTTCCACCTTAGTCATTTGAGCATATCCACACCTTGGCATGTATATATAATCTAATCTGGACAAGGTGGCATGTGGGTTGGAACAGAACATGTATTCGTGGGCTCCCGTGTTGGCTGTATGCACACATCTACTAGGTCTAAATCTGCTAGCCCCAAGAGCCATTGCTGAACCGCTACCACTTCCCTACTCCTGGTTCTGGAATAATCCAGTTTTGGGTCTGCAACGCAGTTAAAGTCCACCCCTAGTATGAGCTGAGGAAACTGTTCCCTTACCAAAATATCTAGGATTTGTTGGTAGAAGGCTGGATCCACTACCGATGGTGCATATATGTTCCCCAGGGTTATAGTTTGACCATGTACCTCTCCTACCACAAAAATATAATGCCCCTCTAAAGGGTCTTTAACCATGCGGTGCCCAACAAATGGGAACCCCTCTGTAATAAGGATCGCCACGACCCTCTTGTGGGAGCTATAGGAGGAGGCGTAACGCGCCCTCACCCACCCTCCCACTAATTTGGTATGTTCTTTTGGTGTCAAATGGTCTCTTGTAACATGGCAACATCTGTGTCTTTGTTTTTGAGTGCTGTGAGAACCTTAGCTCTTTTAGCTGGGGAGGAAAAAACGTTACTATTCCAGGATATAATCACATTCGGGGGGGTATTATCCATGCTGCTTTCTCAGTATTCTCCCTTTCTTTCCCCCTTGCTGCTTCCAATACATTCCTTCATATAGGTATCTCTTTTCCTTAAATTCTCCATCAAGGCATAAAGAACATACAACTGCACATTGAAACTTGTGCTCAGAATAAGAACAGTGAACATAACCAAATAAAACAATCCTTACCCCAGTCCCCACCTTCCCAACTCATCCCACCCTCTCTTTTAACTTTCTTATACTACTAATTACTTCTCCCTCCATTTTCTCTGTTTTCCTCACGTTCTTTTGAAAATGATCCCTATGCCCCTGTCCCTCTGCATGATCTTTAACATGTCAGTTATTTCCCTGTTAATTATACCCACTTTTCCAATGCTGTCTCAATGCCAGCTAATGCCACGAGGCCTTTCACCCCCTGTGCAATCCCAGAAAGTGTGCCGCCACACATGGTCTTCTTGGATGGCCAGCAAAGCTTTCGATACTGTTCCACATAGAAGATTGATTAATAAGCTGGGTAAGCTCGGGGTGGGTCAGATGTTGGTCGACTGGGTGGCAAACTTGATGACGGGCAGAAAACAGAGAGTGGTGGTAAACAGTATACAGTCAGAAGAGATGCAAGTCACAAGTGGAGTACTTCAGGGATCAGTCCTGGGGCCAGTCCTCTTCAATATCTTCATCAGTGACATTGCAGATGGACTAGAGGGTAAGATTTGTCTGTTTGCAGATGACACCAAGAGCTGCACCAGAGTAGATGATCCAGATGGGGTGGGCAGAACAAGAAGAGATCTGGATAAACTAGCAAAATGGTCAGAAGCCGTGGCAACTGGGGTTTAACGCAAAGAAGTGCAAGATCATGCACAAAGTGAAGAGAAACCCTGAAGTCACCTATAGGTTGGGAGGGGAGTTGCTGGCAGTCACAAGAGAAAAATACTTGGGCATCATCATCACAGATGACCTGAAATCATCCAAGCAGACCACTAAAGCAGTAGGTAAGGCTAGGGGGATGTTGGGGTGCATTAGTAGGGGTATCACAAGTCGTAAGAGGGAGGTAATAATCCCTCTTTACAAGACACTGGTTAGGCCCCATCTGGAGTACTGCGTGCAGTACTGGAGGCCACACCTTCACAAGGACATTAACCAAATTGAGGCAGTCCAGAGAAGTGCAACCAAAATGGTGCAGGGACTGCATCAGAAAACATGTGAGGACAAATTAACGGAACTCAATATGTACACCTTAGAGCAAAGAAGGGAGAGAGATGATATAATTGAAACATTCAAACACCTTAAGGGCATTAACAAGGTGAAAGAATTGAACATGTTTCAATATTAGAAAAGTAGAAGGACAAGAGGACACAGCATGAGATTAGAGGGATTAGATGGAGGCCGATTAAGGGGTAATGTGAGGACATTTTTTTTCACAGAAAGGGTGGTGGATGCATGGAATGGCCTACCTCAGGAAGTGTTGGATATGAATACAGTGCAGGGCTTCAAACAGGCATGGGATAGGCATAAGTGAGCAATACAGATAAGTATGAATAGATAGGCCATTGACAGAGCAAATGCCGATGGCACATTCATAAGGTGGAAAAAGAAATGGGCAGACTTGATGGGCCTTGCGGTCCTTATCTGCCGCCATCTTCTATGTTTTCCCTGATGCTTTATAGGAACTGGTTCTATTGCTGCCTTTGCCAGCAAGGACATGATTTCCTCTCTCACCAAAGGAAGGTGGTTGGGCGGGTAGGACGAGTGACTCGGAGGTCTTCTCGGGGGTCCTTCTATGAATTCTACCGAGTGACCTTTTGCCACCAATTGAAGAACCCATGAGTCTGTTATTTTCTCCCACTCTGGTAAGTGACAGGAGAACCTGCCCCCTACCGGCTCCTCTGGAAGGCATACCAGTGGAGGTGGGAGGTTTAAGGAATCAGGAGGCAGAGGGCAAGGCCGAGGCCACAGCTCCCGAGGCTTTATGGGATTTAGTCAGGGGGGCTCTAGCAGCCGAGGTTGCCCAACGTTTGTTCTGACGTCGGTTCTGATTTGGTCTTTGCTGGAGGCATTGCTGCCTCCGAAATGGCTGTTTCTGCTTCTGTGGAGGCTTGTACATAAACTGTACCGAATGTAGGGCCTTGCCCTTATCTTGAAGGCCAGTGATTATGTCCTTTATGTCCCCGCTGAAAAGGACTAACCCTCTAAAGGGCGCATCCTGCATGGCCGACTGAACCTCTGGTGCCAGACCTGAGATCCGCAGCTAGGCGTGACATCGTAGACTAACCGCAGTAGCCGAGCCCCTACTTGTAGCATCCACTGCATCGTAGGTGGCACACAACATGTGACAACAAGCAGATCTAGCCAACCATAGATCTGCAATTTCATCCTTTAGGGTAGAGTCTTGAAGAGAGTCTACCTTGGACTCCAACTGACCCAGGACTGATTTTTGGTAGTCCCCCATATGTTCAACGTAGTTTAGTGCTTTGATTCCTAAGGTGGAGGAAGAGTAAATCTTCTCCCATACTGATCCAAATTTTAGATTCTTTATCCGGGGGCACTAAGGTGTTTGGGTTTAGCACACCTATCATGGGCCGCACTAATGACTAGTGAATCGACCTTAGGATGAAGACTGAGAAAGTCTATCATCTGGAGATTGATAAAATATGTCCATATTTCTGGCTACTGGGGCCAGAGAAGGTTGCCTCCACACGGTGGTGACCAAATCCTCATGTGGTTCAATCCAGGGTGGCATGAGGTTTGGGGAGGAATCCACCAAATCTAAATAAGCTGCCAGCCTCTGCAGGTCCTGGGCAACCAGTTGTAGGCTGCTTGGATCTTTCATAGAAGCTCGAAGAAGGAAGGATCCTCTGGAGGGTATTTGGGAGACTCCTTCAGTTTCTGGTCATCCGGGAGTGTTTCCACGTCGGAGTCAGAACTGACCATGTCACCATCCGAGTCCGAGGAATCCTGGTCACCAGGACAGCTGATGGACGGAAGCGGCAGTTCCACTGGCCTAGAAAATTCCGTAGGCCTGGAAAACTACCAGGGCCTAAGGTGAGAATTTGGATGACTGGCCTGAATCAGGCCCTTAAGGCCGGACGATGGGGAAGGATCCAACGCAGGAGGCCTTGGAGCCGGTGTCGGGGCCATCGGCGGATGACGCTTCTCCAGCTCTGACATGAGCTGTGACTTTGCTTCTGCCCACCAGTTCTTAAGGACCACTTGAAGGTCCACTTGATACTGGGGTGGAGAGTTACTAAACCCGTAGCTAGAGTACCCATAGTAGGGGTAGTTAAAGCCTGACGGAGGGTAGCCCGGCACATGGAATCTTGCCCCCGGATACTGTGGCGTTGGGTATCCTGGCATTCGATACTGAGGAGGATAGCCCAGCGATGGATGTCCATAAGGATTTTCAGGTGGTCCTGATGGAGGGCCCAACGGAGGGGCTCAAAGCCCTGCCAGAGGATCGTCAGGTCTGTACTGCATCCCACGGGGTGCTCAGAAGGCCCTGATGGAAGAGGTGGACGAGAGGATCCCAAATGCCCTGGTGTCTTGCCCGACGGAGGGTCTTGAGAGACTGAATCACTCGAGGGGGTCGGAGGAACTATCGTCTGGTCCGCCGTGGCACTGGCGTCTGAGGCATCAGCAGAGAGGGTGACGAGACCCTTGTCGGCAGGTGATCTCCTGCCTCCACATCCCCCACATAGGAAGCCAAAGGTACTGCTTCTGTTGATGGTAAGGTAGAGGAAGGAGTAGTGTCCTTCGTCAGCTGTGTATCTAATGTCAGCTGTGCTGTCACCTCTTTGTCAGACCTGTTGTCGAGGCCTGACAGAGGATCTGGGGCTGGGCACCCATCAGAGGAGCTGACAGGCAGCTTAGCTGCCACAGCTGTACGAGAACCGGTGGAGCCAGAACTTGACTTACCAGTCCCACTCGTACCACTAGGCCTAGCGAGCTCGGGCCAGACAGGTGGGTTTACAGCCGTTTGGTAGCCACTAATGTGGTCATCGAAGGCGAATCCCCCAGAGGGGATGTTACCTGAAGGGCTGCAACTCCAGCAGGAGGCGGCGGAATGGCTGAAGACCCTTCTCAGTCCCAGTTTCTCTACTTGTCCTTCTTCTTATGGTGGCCCTCCAGAGAGGATGATGATTGCCTGAGTTTCTTCAGCTCCTTCTCCATACTGGCCATTTTTTCTTTTAAAAGATTAGCTTCCAGAGACTGCTGTCTACATTTACGTGTGGCCGCGTTAAACTTCTGGCAGTGCTTGCACCCTTTCACATTATGGCCTGGACCCAAGCAAAAAAAGCAGAAGGAATGGCCACCCTTGTGAGGGAGTCGAGTTCCACAGGAGTCGCACTTATTTTTACGAGAGTCTGAAGGCGTCGGAGACGACATAAACAGCAATTTTTGTTAAACAAAACATGAGAAATATACGGATTAATAGTAAAACTATTTGAATACTCATCCATGATGGCATAGACAGTAGCAACGTTCTTCTGCAAGGTCCGACGTGCGCAGGTCGATGGCAGGAAAGAACTAGAAAATGGACGGGGGGACTGCTCCTTATATAATGTCATGCTGATGTCTGTCACGTGACATCAGGGGGCGGTCCCCGCCGGACACTGCTGGCTAGACTTTTTCTGTGTGGTCCTAATGCCTGGCGGCTTAGTCCTACTTGTGAGTACCTACTGCAAGAGCCCTCTCGAAGTAAGATCAGCAATTAATTGGCATGTAACAGTTCACAAAGAACACACTGTACCACATTCAATATCTTAGACAGAAGAAAAATTATCATCATGGCCTGCATAACTATCTTGAAACATGGAAACTTACCTGATTTATAACATACACGCCATAATCAAGCTGCTGTCGCTGAAGAATAGGATGCATGTAATACAGAAAGTACTTTAAATGTTCATCTCGTTTTCTGAAAGGGATGATGATTGCCACTTTCTGAAGAGCTTTGCAGTCCTTTGGAGTAAATCGTCCTCCTGGCCTGATATTAGGGTTCATCTCCTTGATTTCTCCCAAAGTAAAAGACTGAGTGAATTCTATCTTGAGTGGGCCCGCTAGCACTGGCAAGACAGCAAAAGAAGAATACATGTCATCAGACTTACCATAATTTCCTTTCTGTTAGTTCTAGCACTGTTACTGGACTAGTCATTTGCTGCTGGGTAATACTCACCTACCAGGGGCTAATACACTCTAAAGCTTTAACATCATCATAGAACCCATGGCTCTACCCCACTCCAAATCAGCTATCTTAAGAATGCTCAGTCATATATCTTTCTGAGATGTACAGCAACCAGAACCAGAGTTAAATTAGGATATGGAAAAAAATCACATCCTTGCCTTACAGGAATGTATGGACAGTGCTGAACTCTTGATCATCATGTTTTTGTGATTTAAAGGAAATTTCTAAGATTCTCATTAGGGCTTTGTAGCCCATTACCTTAATGCAGCGATAGTCGTTCTGCTCCAAAATGACAAGTTATGGCTTCTGGTGTGTTTACTGATCCCTGTCCCCTCCACATTGCACATGTCTATTGTTTACTTCCTGTGAATGTGATGCGCATTCATGACTCCACTCTGTTCTATGGGAGTACAGAATGGCAGCAGAGTGGTTCCATAAATGCTAGATTTAGCCGTAATTAGCTGTTATGTTACTTTATGTAACTTTTTTTCACAGACCCTTCATGACATTCTGTTAAAATATCTGTGCTGGGTAAAGTTTTATACATGTTTTGAAAACCTGCAGGTGCAGAAAGCAACTAAAAAAATCAGCAATATTTTGCTGTCAATGAGACTGGCACATGTTTAAAAGATGTAAACAGTATTAAAATTTGGACGGGAATGTAATCTCAAATCCTTTTTTAGTGTTAATCATTGCTGATGCATGTCTTTGTGTAAATCAGGGTAGTCGGAAGGCAAGGCAAACTTTACTTATGTACTGAAAGTCTTTGTGAGACTTGGCTGCAGGAGAGCGAGAGGCAGACAGACTTCCGCATTAGGAAAATATTGAAAAAACAGAATTATGATGTCAGATGTAGGCAGGCACCCAGAGTTAAAATGCCAGAGATACTGTATTCATGCAAATACCCTTAGTAATAAGGAAATAATGGTGAGAATTACAGAATAAAATATGAAATAAAAGCCACAGTTATGCATGAACATTACATTGTTTCAAAGTTGTCTCAACTGTGTCAGCAGCTCTTTAAGTGCCTTCAGACGACATTCACAGACCCTCACTGAAAGCGCATGGCACCACATCGCACTCTGGGAACACAATGCGAACTGTAATGGCTGTGAGTAGTTTGTTGGACTGAATGACTAATTTGACTATAAAATCTTGCCATTGTTTCCGTAACCATGTAATTAATATCCTGATGTCTGTACTCTCCTAGGTCGTGCCTGAAAATAGGCAAGTTACTGTCTAGCACACTCTACCCAGTTAACAAAAACTAAATAAATAAAAAAACAAAATAAAAATCCGATGCTGAGAACTAGCTGAAAGAAGGTGTAACATTCACTGGCGTGCAGCGTTCCTTCCACCCCCCGTAGTCAGTCATCTCCAGCAAGTTGTCTGGAGTCTCACTGCTCTCTAGAGTGCACACAAAACAGGAAGCTGGGGGACATTAACACTCACAGAATAAGCTAACACTTGCACAGCTGGCTTCAACTCAGCACGAAGTGTGGCTAGAAATATAAACAGCAAACAAAACAGAGCAAATATCTAGGAGAAAATGCAAAAAAAAAAAAAAGGCAGGATAATGCATAAAGGGTCAGGGAGAACAACATACTGGCCAAGTAGTTTTTTTTTGTATGTAGTACTGCTGCTTTAATAAGCAGTATCCACCCAATGTATTCAACAGGGTGAGAATAGTCTTCCATTTCTAACTGCTTATTGCTTTACTGACACTTACTAATACGGGAAATCACTCCCATATTTGCAAGACCATCCCTCTCCTGCGAGCCACTGCTGGAGATACTGACAGTAACCCTGGCCCTACAGTCAGTACGTCACATGCTGACATTGCCCTATCCTATAAGAGCAGGCATTGGCCACACCCTCCTCAGTTCTCCTCCCGGAGATCATAAGCAACCTGTCTTCTTCTGAGGAACCGAGGAAGTGCTGAAGGTTCTCTCGCCAACACAGAAATAACAGACAGCAGAAGGTTCTCTGCTCAGCCCCCACTAGCATACTGTGTGACCCTGAGCAAGTCAGTTAACTTCCTTGTGCTTCCAGATCGCACCTGGAAACAAGCTTCAGCTTAGTGCGTCTTTCCTGGTTAAACAATTTCCCCTTTCCCTTTCCTTTCCTAAGAAGAAGGAGAGACAAACACTGAAAGGCCCAGGACTTCCGGGTTCCGTCAAGGATCAGACATGCCTCTGAGAACCTAGTTCCCTAGCTGACCTGCTGGAAATCCCTCTCTAAAACTATCTAATAACAGATTTTTGTTTTAAAAAAGAAGCCAAATGTCGAGCGGAACTACTGCTAAAGAGAAAGGAGCCCGATCCCGTCCACAGCAAACAAAAGGGGTCAAAGAAGTTACGGGTGCACAAAATGCCGCTTTGAACAACGCGGTGAACTCAGCCTGCATGACGGACCAAGCTGCACCCTATGACACGGATGAGGAGATGGACAGGCTCACCCAAAGAGATTAAGGAAATGAGGGCGGAAAATAAGGCAGAGTTCCACCAACTAAAACAAAATATGCAATAGGTGGAGTGCAGGGTCCAACAGTCAGAAGACCGTATTTCTCAGGCTGAAGATAACATTCTTCACATTGGTCAACCAGTTTGCGCCCCTATGTCATCAAGTCACAGATCTTGAAAATAAATGTACTGACCTTAAAAGTCGCTCCAGACAGGACAATTTGAGGCTATATGGATTGAAGGAAGGAGCGGAGACAGGCCTAATGTCTGATTTCATCACAGACTTACTAAAGGATGTACTGGAGCTGCCAGCTACTTATGAGCTGAGAAGAGAACGTGTACATAGAGCGTTAATGCCCAGGCCGAAAGACGAAGCAGCACGTCCAAGATCAATTATAATAAAATTTAGCAGTTACCGAACAAAGGAAGACATTCTCCGACGTGCATGGCAAAAAAAAGAAGTTAGATATTTGGAATCGAGACTATTCTTTGATCAGGACTACCCAGTCATTATTCAAAAGCAGCACCTGGAATATAGTCCCATACTAAAACTCCTGAGGGAAAAACAAATAAAATTTTAAACGCCCTAACCAGCTTGCCTCAGAATCCATTGGAAGGAAGGGCCAAGGTATATCACTCGGCACAAGAAGCTTGTGCAGCCCTCTTGAAACATGGTCTGGATCCTCCTGCTCCTTTAAGACCACCATCACAGAAACGGAGGGAGTTGGAGGGGCTCTGGGAGAAAGTTCCTTCTAGGAGGCAGAAACAAGTCCCCAACCAGTTCGCCACGCATACAACATCCCTGCTACTCGACCTAATGAAAAACTTACCAGGATGCATGGACAACGACGATGGCGAGGAAGACTATCATTGAAGGGAGAGGCCTGTTCCGTGCTACAAGTAAACATGTCTCGAGTGTATCGCAAGATGGTACGCGATTCCTCGTTTAGCCGATCAGATGTTACTAAAAAGTTCCCATCTACATATACCAAATAAAAACATTGCTAACTAAGCAGAACTGACACAACTAGGCAGTATGGATTCTGTGTTGATTGAAATTCCTCCTCTGCCCCCCCCCAGCAGTTAAATAAGGATGCTCCAGGAAAAACTGATCCTCTGTACGGAGGATATTCACTACATGGTATACCTGGCCGTAGAGAAAGCTCTCATTTTAAAACAACAACGTTCTGGGGGATTGAGACAGAGGGAGGGAGAGGATACAGCGAGAGAGATGGGAAAGGCATATTGCTCTCACTGAGAGCTTAGAAAGAATAAAAGACAATTTAACATTAGTAGCCCTGCTTTAATAGAGGAATGTAATAGTTTGCAATGGATGCTAAAACTTAGATTAGATACTTAGATAAGGGACATTGCTTCTTATTGATTTTTGGTTTGAGGGATAAATGTGAGAATCTTGCAGAGAAGAATCCTCTCTGTGAGACTAAATGACAGTAAAAAAAGAGAGTGGGTCGACCGGGAGGGTGGCAAAAGTAACTGACTTCAGTGAACTCTAGCATGTTCGGGTTCGTTGGTACTTCACTGTATCTTGAGCACTACCACCTTGGTTTGAACTCAGGAAGGGGTAAGGGGTCCCTTTCAACAGGGAAATACAATACCCCCTTTCCGCCACTTCTCCAACTATTGGGAAAGGCAAAAAGGCCTCGCATAGCTAGGCTTTCTTCCTTGGAAGTTCCCAGTTAGTTTATTTCCTAATAAAAGTTCTCTTGTTGGTAAATATAAAATGTTATGCTGGTATAAGATGGTTTTAAATGGCTTAGTTATAGATGTTGTTAATGTGTTTATAACCAAGTCGTATTTTCTAAGGACTGCCGTTAGGTCTGCTGCTGTGCTCCCACCCCCCTCAGAGGTCACTCTCTACTCTGCCCTGGAATAATTATGCAGGACATCCAACACAAAGGTAAATGGCTAAGACAAATACAGTCATACTTTCCTTTAATGTTAATGGACTAACAAACCCAGTTAAGCAAAGTAAAATTATTAGCTACGTCAAGAAGTCCAGAGCACAATTTTGCATGCTCCAGGAGACACACCTCTCCTCACCTGAACATGATAAATTAAACAAATTTGGATTCTCCCAGGTAGTGGCTTCCACATTTCAAGGGGGTCGCCGCAGGGGTACTGTCATTCTAGTGAGGGAGGGTGTTCCCTTCAAGACTAAGGGCCATATAGTAGATGTGGAAGGTTGCTTGGCAGCTCTGAAAAGGGTTTACAATGGCCAAATAATTGCACTGGCCTCAATCTATGCCCCTCCGGATTCAGATTATAATTTTTACAGGAGACTCTGCATGAAATTGACAGAGTGGGCGGAGGGTACTGTAATCACAGGCAGAGATTTGAACCTAGCATTAATGAATATTTGGATACATCCTCTGGGGTTCCTAGGTTGGATAGGAGAGTGACCTCTAAGGTTAACAAGCTTCTGACAGAGTTAGGATATTTGGACACATGGACAGATTTTCATGGTCAGCGTAGAGATTATACCTTTTTCTCTGCAGTGCATAAAACATATACCAGAATAGATTACTGCTTAATATCGAAGGAAAATATAGATCTGCTAAAGAAAATTGAAATAGGAGTGGTTTATCTCTCTGGCCATGCACCCCCTGTTAATGCAATTACAGCTAGGACAAAGCAGGAAAAGGACATTATGGTGCCTTAACCTAGCCTTAATACAGAAAAAGGAAGATTAGGAATCAGTGAGAGAATGATCAAAGATATCCTTCTGCATAATGATACTCCCAAGGTTAACCCCTCTACCCTATGGGATACAATTAAGGCGGTTCTCAGGGAGAATCTTATCTCAAAGGCAGTGCAGTGTAAGAGGGAGAGAGAAGCCCACAGAACAGCTCTGCATACCCAAATAAAGGAGCTAGAGCACTCTCTAAAAGAGAAATATGACGCCAAAGAAGAAAAAGAGGTGCAAGTAATTAAAAGATCCCTAAATTCGATTTTAGAATACAAGATAGAACAAAATATGTTATACCTCAAGCAGAAGTATTACAAGGGGGGACCTTGGGCATCAAGACTACTGGCCAGTAGATTGAGGCAGAAAAAGGCCAAAGCTACCACAGCTAAAATCAAACAGCCACACACAGGGCAATACAAGACTAACACAGTGGACATAGCCGGTACCTTTACTGATTTCTACTAGGAACTGTATCAGATGGGGACACCGCCTGAGGCAGAAAAGATAGCCAAATACTTAGAGGACCTGCAGTTACCGCAGGTTGGAGAGGGGGACACTACCAGGTTGGTTTCACCTATAACAGAATGTGAAATAGCAATCGAAATAGCCAGACTTAAAAGAGGGAAATGCCCAGGAATGGATGGTTGGATGGTTACCCAGCAGTTTTAAGAGCTCCTCAGGGGTCAGCTGGTACCAGTCCTGGGTAGGGTATATAATTCCTTACTAGTAGAAGACGGTGAGATTCCTCAATCTTGGAAATACGCGGTTGTTGCGGTGTTACCCAAGCCCACCAGGGACCCTCAATTATGTGCCTCATATAGGCCGATATCAATATTAAACACAGACTATAAAATCATGGCGGGTATCACGACCAGGCGACGTGAAAGCATCATCCCGCAGATTGTGCATATGGATCAGATGGGTTTTGTCATGGGACGTCAGGCCCAGGATGGTGTTCGTTGAGCCGTAGATGTCTTGGATCATTTAAGCAACATGAAAGGAAAAGCATTTGATACGGTGTTATGGCCTTTTTTGCAGGCGTCCCTGGCGGGCTTTGATTTCCTGGAGGCATTCTCCACATTGATAACCAAATTTTATGTTACCCCTAAAGCACATGTGCGAATAAATGGACACCTGGGGAAGGCCTTCCCTTTGAAAAGAGGCACGAGGCAGGGATGTCCCCTCTCTCCCCCTATTATTTGCTATTTCTGTAGAGCCATCGGCTCAGGCGATTCGCCAGAATTCGGAGATAAAGGGAGTGGAAATGGGGGGGGGAGGGGGTTGAACATAAGTTAGGGTTATATGCAGATGATGTCCTGCTTTTTTTGAGCAACCCAGAAACTTCCCTCCCTGAGACATTCAGTCAAATTCGAAAATACTCAGAGGTCTCGGGCTATACTTTAAACACGGATAAGATGGAAGACTCAACATGCTCCTTCCAAGTCCCATTAGAGTTCCGGAAAAGGCTTCCAATGCGGTGGGGAATAGATAAATTAAAGTACCTAGGGATCTATTTAGGACTGAACCCATTAAGCTTTTTTAGAGATAATTACCCCAAATTGGTGAATGATATAACCCAAGACTACAAGAGATGGGCCCTTCTACCCTTGCCCCTGCACTCACGGGTACAATCCACAAAAATGAACATACTCCCCCATTTCTTATACTTATTTCAGGGAGTTCCGTGTAGAGTCCCTCACCAAACGTTAGAAACTTGGCAGAGACAACTACTCTCCTTTATCTGGGGGACGAGAAGACCGAGGATTTCCAAAAACATTTTATATCTACCCAAGGACAAAGGGGGATTGGCGGTTCCGTACTTGCCGGGGTACTTGACTGCTTCACAGATGAAAATAGTTATTAATGTGGCAGCACCCGAATTTCATTTCTCATTGGCAAAATATAGAAGTAGGCCAAGTGGAAGATCCCCCACTGCAAGCTATTGTTTTTAATAGACAATTGGAGGCCCAACTGGGTGGTCAAATGAAGGGGGGGATGGAAGCTGCCCTAGAAGGATAGAGGAAAGGGACTAATAGAGGGCCCACAGTACAACACACGTGGAAGTATAAGTGGTGGGCCTGGGATGCGCACTTTGTCCCAGCAACACATGACCCTTGGTTTAAGACCCAGGCTCATAGGGGATTTTATTCCCCATGGCAGATTTTGAGAGGAGGCACACCAATCCCATTCGAAACAGCTCAGACTTTATATGACTTGACCTCAAGGGACAGATTTAAATATTATCAAGTGAGAAACTGGGTTTGTGCAGAGTTAAATAAGCCAGCAATAGTGGGGGCCTCAGATGTTCCTCCCCCTCCTTTTGAAAAAATATGGGCCTCGCCAACAGGACGAGGTGCCATCACACTATTATACTCCAATTACCTCATAGATCAAGGGTATAGTACCAGAGGAACTAACATTAAGTGGGAAGAGGAACTAGAAGATACTGACTGAGAAAGGAGCTGGAGGGGGGGGTATGGGGTTCCACCAGCTCGCCTACTTGGCGTGAGTTCAGGTGGAAAACTAGAATAAGGTATTTTATCGTTCCTAAGGTCCAGACCAAATTCAAACCCAGGGGCAGCCCTGCATGTTGAAGAGAGTGTGAGGAAACCTCTGCGGGTCATACACACATATTTTGGCAATGCTCTGGCACAAGAGACTATTGGGGGGATATTATAAAACATCTAGAAGCAATCTTTACAGAAGTTATCAACATAGGCCCTAAACATATAGTGTTGGGAACTGACCCTAAGACCTTGAAGGGGCCTGAAGCCAGGTACCTTTGGCGCATCCTGTCTGTACTGGCACTCAAGGCCTTTACAAGATGCTGGCGGCAGAAAGATAGCCCCACTATAAAAAGAATGGGTTAACTTAGTCACTTCAATACAAGAAATGGAGAGAATCATCTTTGCAATTCAGCACAGGCAGGCCCAGTTTCTCAACAGATGGACTAGATGGGAGATATATGTGGTAAACATATGATAAAAGAAAAATTAGCCCCCCCTTGTCCGGGTTTGCTCCTGGTAATCTAAAGAGGACGTTTAGAGGGAGAAGGAGTGGAAGGATAATGAAAGAAAGAATGGTCTGACAGACAATAAAGTGGAAGGGAAGGAGATGCGTAGCTGACGGCAGTCTTTTATTTTAAGTTTTAAGGTTAATGAACCTTATGTTATTGCTTTAATTTTTTTTTTTAAGATAATAGATTTATAAATTAAATGAGGGTATTAAGATTTATATTACGTTAACTTAAGCAACATCATAAACGACGTTGAAATGAATCTACAACTCAATAATAATATTAATAGAAAAGTGAACCAATAGAAATGTCACTGGAGGCGATCAGCTGTAAATGTATAGATAATGTATTGTGCTTGTAATCAAAACTGAATGTTTGACAAGATGTTGTGGTTCAAAATAAAAATAAATTAAAAAAAAAAAAAAAAACACTGAAAGACCCAGAGGACCAGAGGGTTGGAGGGTGAGACAACATGGCCTGCTGCAAGAGATCCTCTGAAAGATCTACCATTACGGTAAGTTTTTACGTAACTGTACTATCTTACTTCAAGGGTATCTCTTGCAGCAGGCCACACCTATGGAATGAGTCCCAAACAGTTCTGACATTAAAAGAGCCAGTCTGGGTGGACGGAAACCAAGAGCCTAAGAAAGTAGGCCCTGTAGAACAGCTGGGCCAAAACTATCCCTACGCCTAGAAGCAATGTCCAGACTGTAGTGCCCGGTAAAGGTGTGGACAGTGCTCCAAGTGGCAGTAGCACAGATAAACGCAGCTGAAACATTCCGGAAACAGGCCACAGAAGTGGTCTTGCCTCTGGTGGAATGACCACGGACAATACCAGGAAGTTCCTTACCATGCTTCCAGTAGCAAAAAGTAATACAGTTGGCCAGCCATTTGAACAAGCACTGCTTAGAAACAGAAACACCCTCTTCCCATGGGCAAAAGAAACCAACTGAGAGAATTTCCTGTAGTCCTTCGTACAATGTGTATAATAATGCAGAATTCTATGCATACCTAAAGTGTGGAGCAATGCTTCTCCTGGATTGGCATCCTCTGAGAAATAAACAGGCAGGGGGATGGATGGATTTAAAGTAAACTCAGACACCAATTCATCTGCAAAGACACCTTGTCTTTGTGGAAAGCCAAATAAGGAGGCTCACACATGAGCAGGGGTCAACCTTAACTTTTTTTTGCACTAACCAGCAGGACAAGTTGATTCAGAATTGCACTAGTCTGCAGATGGTTGCACTAGCCCATAGAAAGGACATTCTTGGTAGAATAAGGGTGGGACTGTATCAATGGTGTTGGCTGGTGGCATGACCCATTTAGAAGAGCTGGGGACCACTGCACTCGGCTGTAATGGCAGCAATGGGTCTATGGATGGAGAGTCTTTTCAGAGTATGGTCTGCAGTGGTATCCAGGAAAAGTACAGATCTATGCAATCTGAAAGGGGAGATGGAACAGCTACAGTATGGCGAGACTGGGATAAAACCCACCACCTGCACAGTAAACCCTGTATGCCTCTTGCCATTAATTCACTGAAATGTTGGATACGGACACTCAACATGTAGGTAAATGTAGGGGAAGTACAGAGTTAAGAGATCTGAAGGGGGGAGGGAGCAACAATGGTGAGGATGGGATAAAACCCACCACCTGCAGAGCAGACCCTGTATGCCTCTTAGCATTAATTCACTGAAATGCTGGATACAGACACTCAAAATGTAGGGGAATAAGGGGCACAGATCTTAATAATGTAGGACAAACTGTCATATAGAGACAGAAAACTGGAAGCTAGTGACTTAACAGCTTCTTCCCTTGATCACATTCTGGACACTAGCTGAAAGTCGTAGCGGTGGAGTGATAATGACTCACATTGAGTCTTCTGTGGGATCCCCCCTCTTAAACTACCAGACAGCTGCAGCTCTTAATGAGGTGTTAATCACACCAGGTCATCTGGAACACAGAGAGATCATCATCAGGAGTAGAGCCCGCTAAAGTAGGGACATTTTTAACTTCACTAACAGCCATGGAAAACCTGCACTAGTCAAGATGGACAAAAAGAGGGTTAGCTGCACTAGCCCTGGCCAATTTGCGCTAGGTTTGGGACTAGTAAAACAATGTTAAAACTGAACCCTGCACATGAGCACTTACAGCTCTGAAATCCAATGAGCAGAAGTAACGGCAACTAAAAGTAACGCTTTCCATGACAGAAAGCACAGCTCACATGTCGCAATCGGCTCAAAAGGAGCCAAAATAAGTTCCTCTAACACAAAATTCACGTCTCAAGGTGGGACTGGATTGTGGATAGGAGGCTTCAAGTGAAGAATGCCTCTCAGAACTGTACGTGACACCTCCAGTTGTGCCACCGTACGGCCATCAACAGGCACATGGAAGACCGAATTGGCAGACATGTACTTTAAGATAGGAGTACTTCAGACTGGAATGTGATAGAGAAAGCAAGTACTCCAGAATCTGATTCACTGCACAAGTGATGGGATCTAGTTGAACGAGAAGCAGCCCACAAAGCAAAACGTTTCCACTTCAAGGAGTAAGTGGTCCTGGTGGTTGGTGGACTTCCTAGCTGCCACCAGGACATTAGCCACCTTAAGGGGAGGACACCCCAAATCTAGCCATGGCTATGTCTTCAGGAGCAAGGTGTGAAGATGCAGAGATTTGTGGTCCAGATGGATGAGGGTGCCCTGTTCCTGGGAGAGCAAGCCGGTGCACAGAGGCAGAGGCACTGGAGGTACCACTGTCAAATGCTGCAGTAAGGAGAACGAGATCTGATGAATCCAGAAGGGGGGTGATGAGGATCATAGTGGCCCCTTCATCTGGAGCTTGATTAGAACTCTCTGAAGCAGGGGAAGCGGGGGTGAGGCATAAAGAAACCTTCCTTTCCAAGAGAGGGAGGATGCATCTCACCAGAAAACTCCAGTCCCTGGAGCGAGCAAGCAAAAAAGTGGCAGCTTTGCACTGAGTGGGGACGCAAAAAGCTCCAACTCTGGATGACCCCACCTGCCAAGCAGATCTTCTACAACTGAGGATAGCAGCTAAAACTCATGCATTTTGGACTGTGATCGACTGACCCTGTCCGCCAAGATGTTCTGCACACTAGAAACATGGACAGCTCCCTCCCGCATCTCGATATATACCAGTTCCTCATGTTTCTGAATAATGAATGGCACCATGAATATGATTCTGTGTCACCTCAAGCCTTACTCAGGGTCAGACTCATGATTTGGACTGCACATGGTCCAGGACCGCCATCAATGGCAGAATGTATCTCTAGCTACACAAAAATCCATTCTTATACTTTCCACGCAATAAGCCAACAGAATTCTAGTGAGTCAATTATCCTTTGTGGGGAGCTGGCTGGAAAGCCAATTGACAGTAATGCCCTTAATGGCTAACAAACCATGAACTGCAGGATCTCAGTTTTGTGCGAGGGTAGATGAATTCCTCTACACATTCCTAATACGAGATGTTTAAAAGAACACAGTAAGCCAGCTCTGTGGTGTCACTCTGGCACATTGGTTCATGCCCTGAGCCTAGGTGTCAGGAGAAGAGGCTGGCAGGGAGGGATTCCCTCAGGGGATGGGGAGGTTGGCACGTGCTGCTCTGACAGTGGCTCCTGGGGGTGGCTTTGCGGAGGCATTCTTGGCGGCATGGGTGACCACACACTGCCGAACGCCCCACTCCAGGACGCCATGAGTGACTGCATGCACATGCAGGAAGGACCCAAAATGAAAATGAAAAAACACCTGCCTGGTTAGGTGACAGCTGCCATGTTACCCCTTGCCATAAAGCCCTTCTACAAGACCATTTGCCATTCCCCCAACACTCTCGGAGACTGTGGAACATTTCTGCCCTCGCTTCCTCCACCTGGTTGGGATACATCAGAGTCCCGAGATGCGGACAAGCCTGGGGGTGGAGGAGACAGCAGTAGGTACAGGCTGGCAGGCGACAGAGCCAATGATGTGTGGTCCGAAGGAGGGTCAGGTCTAAGGACAGGGGTAGAGCAAACCAAAAAAAAGAAAAAATAACAGTAAATGGTATAGTCAAGTTGTCACATTCATTCAAGAACAATATGGACGTCTTTGCAGTACTGCTATATTCTTGGGCATGTCCAACACAAGTCAGATCCTGACTTTCCCAAGTGCTTAGTTCTCACTGGAGTTAAGAACTTGTGAGTAACTTTCCATCTATACTCCCTCAAGAGGAGGAGGAGGATGATGATGAGGATATAAGATTCCCCATCATTACAGTACTGTTTGTTTGTTTATTCTTTGTTTACCAGGTAAGGCCCACTAGGCACAACTGCCTGTTTTCAAGGGCGAACCAGGAGCTATGGGCTGGTTAAGTGACTTGCTCAGAGTCGCACAGTATGCAAGTGGAGGTTGGGGGAATTAAACTCGGGTCTGCTGGATGTACCAAGCTCATCCACAGCTCGTTACTCTAACCTCTAGGCTATAGTGCTAGCCACTATTAAACACATTTTTACTACAAAATATTGGTCCGCTCTTGCTCAGTTATGCAGGATTTCAAATAAGCTACAAAAATTGATCACTAGTTTTACACGAGAAAAAAAAATTACTCACCATAGTAATCTTGTTTCTTCAAACTGATCACTCATTATGATTAAACAAATGCAGTCAGCCTCCCGTGTTGGACTGCCCGGAGAGATGGAATCATATGCAAATTATGGAACTCTCAATTGGCTCATGCTACTTTCAAACTGCTGTCCTAGCAACTGTTGCACTCTGAGTGCTTCAGATTCTTACATAGCCTAAACTGGGTGTAAGACCCACTAACTATGATTGATAATATACATAATATGATTTTTTTTGTCCTCTTGTGTCAAAAAAATCCCAATAAATAAACCTAAAAAACTTGAGACCACAAGGGAACCAACTGGTTAACAAAAGGTGAGCCTCAAACTTAACCTCTATGGAAAACATATATTCTAGAACAAAGATGCAGAACAACGTTGATAGGTTTTTTTAGTAGGGGAGGCAGGTTGGGTGCTGTAATCATAAAGAGTGATCCCTTTGAAGAAACAGGATTACTATGGTGAGTATTTTTTTCTTCTAACCCCAGGAATCAATCATTATGATTAAACAAATGCAGACAACCAAGCAGTACCTTTGGAGGTTGGGCAGAAAACCTATTTTGGAAACAGGTTCTGCAGCACTGCTGTATCAAATTTGGCATCACTTCTGGATTGCAGATCCAGGCTGTAATGCTTTGTGAAGGTGTGTACTATTTTCCATGTAGCTGCTTTGCAGATTTCCAAAAGTGGAATATCCCTTGAAGCCGCCACTGAAGCAGCTGTACCCTGGTGGAATGTGCTCTGAGGCCCAGGGGAGCCTGTTTTCCCACGTTACTATACCAAAACTGGATACATGCCGCTATCCAATGAGCAACTGTACATTTTGTGGCATGTCTACCTTTACCTACCTCTCCATAGGTAAGAAAGAGCTGTGTCTGGCCTGGTTTGTAAGACTTAGTTCTGTCAATACAGTGGCTAAGTGCCCTTTTGACATCAAATGAAGCCTCCTTTCTGAAGAACTGGAGTTCTCTGTGAAAAAAAAAATGGGGAAAAGTGATGGACTGATTTATGTATTTATTTTTTTTTTTGAATATTCTGTTTATTAACAATTTTCTGGAACAGCAAAAGAACAACAACTAATACATACTACAGACAGCGGGAAAGGAAAAAAGGAAAACACATACATTTACATACACACATACAGATAAACGAACAAACAAACTTCCCGGCTTTTAACTTAACTTAATACATCTTGTGGTTTCCATTTATTAATTCCATTTACCAATTAACTAATTTATTAATCAATCAATTAACCAATTAAAGGTGCAGTCGAGTGTGCAGCAATACCTCCATGTCTAGTTATACATTCATATATTCAGGACTCCCTTGGTGGCCCCCATTATTGTATACTGTCCATGTGAAAAACTCCCTCCTTCCAATTATTTATATTGTGCTAGGATGTTATGTTAGCCACCCCCCACGCCAACTCACAGGAACCAGGGTTCAACCACTGGTCTTTCCCATCAGTTATCCCCCCCACTTGGATTGCCTCTATACTTATCTGACGCCCATGTACTTAAATGTACTTATATGTTCAACACCGAGGAGAGCATTACATTTTTTATGAGACCAGCGTCCACAAGGGGCCCAGTCCTCATAAAACCTCTTCCTATCCCTCACTATCCATGTAAGTCTCTAAGGCCAATGTACGTGATAACCAACTTTCCAGTCACTTATCTCGGGTCCATTTCCGGTGACCCAAGTATTCTGAATGCAATGTCTCGCCAATACTAACGAGACCCTTATCCATCTGGGCAATATTTGCCACTCCTCTTCCCCTTCTATTCTTTCCACCCCAAATAGACAAACTAGGGGATCACAGGTCAATTGCCCCCCCGCCCCATTATTTATCTCTTGTATCACCCCTCCCCAATATCTAATCAGAACCGGGCATGACCAAAAGCAATGGAAGAAGGTACCTAGTCCTTTCCCACACCTTCCACAGTTCTGCAAAATAGCCGGTTGTGCTCTATGCACTGCCACCAAGGGCCAATAAACTCTATGCAAGAACTTATAAAAAGCTTCCTTAAATTTATTACATATCATAATTCCCTCTGGCAAACCCAACATTCATTCCCAGTTCCTCTCCGAGATCTGCACCCCTAGATCCCTTTCCCAGAGGGTCTTCGTAGGGCCCGTCTGGTCCGGTAGGCTCTGCTTATTCTGCTTAACAATATTCCCAACAAACCCTTTCATATCTCCCCGACAAATCATTTGCTCTATTCTATTTAACTGCAATCCTCCTTTCCCCTACGTTCAAACTCCCTATGTATGTTTTCAGCTGTAAGTACCAACACATGGGTGGCCCCTACACCAATCTCTTCCTGACCTTGTGAAACTCCTTTAGCTTCCCTTCTCCACAACATCCCCATACATACCGCCTCTTCCTGCCTCCCACTCCCGGAACCCTCTGTCCTCCATCCCAGGAACGAAGAAGGGATTCCTCGCAACTGGGAGCAGAATAGTCTCCCTTTGGGTCCCCCCTCTCTGTCGCCAAAAATGATACCAGGCTTCCACCGTCTGCCTTACTAATGGGTTATCACTACCAGCATCTCTGTACGCCCTGCTCCCTCTGCTATGCAGGTAGGCTGTAAGTCTCCCCAGATTCCCCTCCTGTTCCAAACCAATCCACCTAGCCACCTCTGGTTTATGCACCCAATCCGCTACCCCTCGGAGTTGGACTGCCTTGTAATATGCCCCAAGGTCTGGGAAGCCAAGACCACCCCTATTCCTGTCCCCCTTGAGCCTTAATAAACTTATCCTGGGCTTTTTTCCCTGCCATAAAAATCTGTGAATCCTCTCTAAACGCTTCACATCCCTCTGCAACATTTGCATAGGATACAAAATTTGTGGATAATATTCATTTTATGAGATTTATTCTTTCCATCCAAGACACTGGTAGCTGCATCCACCTCTTCAGGTCTGCCAATATCCGATTTATCAAGGATTGATAATCCAGCCTATATAGCTCATCCCACCTTCTCCCAATATGCACCCCAAGGTATTTAAAATCCGATCCAACAACCCTAAATCCCTCTGTCGCACTCTCCAAACCTACCTCTGGGAATCCCATGGCCTCCGATTTCTTCACATTTATCTTTATACCTTGATAGCCCTGCAAACTTTTCAATAATGTCCATGAGACATCCTATAAAACCATTCATATCTCCCAGAAATAACATATCATCAGCATAACGCGCCACCTTATGCTCTCCTCCCCCATCCCTTACCCCCACTACACCCTCCTGCTGTCATATCACCGATGCCAACGGTTCGATCACCAAAGCAAATAGCAGGGGGGACAGAGGGCATCCCTGTCTCGTTCCCCTTCCCAATCTAAACTTTGTGGACAAAACTCCATTCACTAGCACCTGTGCACTTGGTTTCTGGTACATAGCTCTAACCCATCCTATAAACGAGTCCCCCAGACCAAACCGGGTCATGACCTCAAATAGAAAATCCCATTCCACCCTATCAAACACTTTTTCAGCGCCCAATGAAATTACCACCATCTTAGAGTTAGCCCTCTCAGCAAGCCATATAATGTTAACCAATCTCCGAATATTGTGATAGGACTGCCGCCCCTTAATAAACACTGTCTGGTCTGGGTGAACCACCTCCGGTACAATGTTCTCTAGTCGGGTGGCAAGCACCTTAGCCAATATTTTCATATCCACATTGAGAAGGGAGATTGGCCGATAGGAGGAACATTCAAGCTCATCCTGACCTCCTTTCTGGAATTAAATATATTAGCCTCATAACATGAGTCAGGCACAACGGAATCTGGTCTTCCTCCCCTTCAAACACCCTCCCAATAACCCTACCATTCTCCCCTAGCACCTTGTAATATTCGAAGGAAGGCCGTCAGGCCCACTGGCTTTCCCTTCCTGCAGCTTCTGGATGGCACTCAAAATTTCCTGCCCTGAAATGGGCAGACTCAGCATCCCCCTCTGCTCATCTGAGATCTTTTGCAGTGTTGTCCCACTCAGGAACTCATGAATACGTTCTTTCTGCCCCATATGCTCCGGCCTATATAGCTTTTCATAAAACTTCCTGAAGCGCTCTGCTATATCCTTAGAGCTTGTTATAATTTGCCCCCCCTTCCCCTTGATCCGCAATATCCTAGTTGGGCATCTGCCGCCCTTCATCAGCCTTACCATCATAGGCCCAGACTTGTTTCCCCACTCAAAAACCCTCCTCTGACAGAAAAACCACGACCTCTCTGCTTCCTCCCTCAAAAGAGAGCTAAGGGCCTCCCTAGCCACTATCAACATCTTAGGGGCTTCCCCCTTTTCTCCTCCACCCACTCGCTTCTCCAGCTCTTTCACTTGCCTTTCTAATTCTTCCCTTTCCCCCTTTTCTGTTTTTTAATCTTAGCTACACAAGCCTTACTCGCCTCCCATACCATGGCACTGGACACCTCACCCGTGTCATTCGCCTCTTCATATAACTTCCATTGCTCTAGCAAGTATTACTTGAACGCTTGATCCTTAGCTAAGTACGTGGGAAACCTCCAGGTTGACGGTCTATTCTCTCCCCCCAGCGATACACAATACCACCACTACATGATCCGAGAGGAAAATGGGGCTGTGACTTATCTCCTGTACTCGCTCCACCCATCTTCTAGGTAGGAAAAAATAATCCAACCGGGACCAGGTCTTATGGGGGCAAGAATAAAATGTATACTCCTGCGCTGGTTGACCGCTCCACCCATCCACTAAATCCAGATCGGCCATGCCAATTGCCCACTAACCCATAGCCTCTGTCGCCTCCCTTACCCTCTGAATGATCCATCTTTGCATCAATTGTCCAGTTAAAATCCCCTCCCATAATAAGCCCCAGAAATTGCTCTCTAATAAGCAGGCCCAGCAAAGAGGAATAAAAATCCGGATCATACCCCGACGGTGCGTAGACACTCCCAAAGGTAAATGTCTCTCCCCTCCAAATCCCAGTGACAAAAATATACCTGCCTTCCTTGGGGTCTCGCACCCCTCTTTTCACCTTGAAGAACAGATTCTTATGCAAGAGTACTGCTACTCCCCTTTTATGCGAAGACTAGGGGGCCGCAAAACATTTCCCGACCCAATTCCGCACCAGTTTGGCATGCTCCACCTCTGTCAGGTGTGTCTCTTGCAGCAGAGCCACCTGTGCCCCCTTACATCTAAGCGCAGTCAGAAGCGCGGTTCTCTTCACTGGGCTCGCTATTCCCTTAACATTCCAGGATATCACATTCAAGTTTCCTGAGTCACCCATCCCTCTTCATGTTAATTTCCATTTTTAAAATTATTAGCATTTAGTATTGCATTACACATAGCCACATGTTCATAAAACACACCAGTATCTTTTTATTCTTTTTTCCCCCATTGTCTGCACACTCGATTGCCACACCACACATACCACCGGGCAACTACACTACAAACATATAAACTAAATGAACTCTCTATTCTATCATCTATACCTAATCCACCCCAAACCGTTCTTCTCACCCTTCTCCCTTCCGCCCCCGCCCCCCCTCATAACCTTTCCACTTCTGCCTTCCTCCTATAACACTAACTGCTAACATAGCACAAGTGTAAGTTTAGAGATATTGTAAAATAATCTCTCAACACCATAACCGAGGTGCGCGTCCCGCCGCCCTCCTCCACAGTCAGTTTTCCCTCTTCCAGAGTTATCCCTTCCCCGTGAGCTCCATTAACCTCCGTCCCGTGCTCGATCAGTATCCCTGCTTCTTCTCTCAAATATCACCCGACCCTCCCTCCTCCCCTCACCCAACTCCATGTCTCACCTTGCTGCTACATTCACTGCCCTGATCTCTGTGCCTTAGCCTTGGCTTCCGTTCCCTTGAACACTCCTACAACCCTACCCCTAAAAGACTCTCAGCCAAGTCCTAACACATTTACCCCTCCCAAAGGCCACCCTACTCTGTTCTACAATAGCTGCTCCCTTCCTCCAACTAACCCCCTCACCCCCCCACTTTCATCCTTTCGCAATAGAAACTGCATCTAAATCCTTTGATCCGCCTCCATGTCCATACCCCCCGCTATACCATATTAATGTCCACTCCTGAGTCTGATAATGTAAGAGGAAGGACGCGGGGTGCTAGGCCGCGCTATCTGAAAAACACGCGCTAGGCCCTCCCCCGCTCCTACCTCATCTGCAGCGAAGACTCTCCTTGCATCCACGGCTCCCTGGAATTCGTCTGAGTTCTTCTACAGAGTCAGCTGTTAAAAGAGAGTCCTCTTCCAAGAACAGAAGGGAGCATATCCAGTGTCCCAAGCTTGCCCCTCCTTATGTCTTTCTTGCCTATAAGTCCTCCACCTTATCTGGACCCATAACTGTCGCTTCCAGGGATATGACCTCCTCGGGGACGCAATGGTGCCGAACCTGAAACCTCAAGCACTTTCAACACGATTTAATCCCTGCTCTGTAGCCAAACAAAAACAAATTTTTCCAACAGAGTGATCACATCGAATCGAGAACTCTACGCCATCCTTCCCAGACTCATACTCCTCATCGCCATTCAGCTCACTCTTTCTTCAGCCCCTTCACGAATTCCTCTGCCTTCTCAAGCTCCCAGAAGGAGTAGGTCGCTCCTTCGTGTTTTATTCTGAGAGTGGCGGGGTATACTAAGAAGTTTTCCACTTTAAGGCTTCTCAGCTGCGCCATCAGTCCATTGAAAGCCTTCCTTTTTCTTAACAAGCAAGCAGAGTAGTCCTGCGAAAGGAATAATCTATGGCCCTCATAATATAAGGTGTCTTGAGATCTGTAGGCTTTTAATAGCGCTTCTTGATCCTGGAAGTTATGAAAGCGCATAACTATCTGCCATGGGGGTTGACCTGCAGTAGGCCGCGGCATGACCGCCCGATGTGCACGCTCCAATTTGATTTTACCATTTTTCACTTTCAGCCCCAGCAATTTTGGCAGCACTCTGCTGCAAAAGTCAAGTGCATCCTTCCGCTCCAGACCTTCCGGGAGCCCTCTAAGTCGTAAATTTAACCGCCGGTGATAATTCTCCTGGTAATCAAAAGCCTCTTTGAACTCCTCCAGCTCCCTCTGCAGTGCACGAGCTTGCCCTGGGGCTGCCATAAGTTCATCCTCCAGCCTGGAGATCCTTTCTTCAGCCTCCGCCAGCCGAGTATTTTGTTGTGCCTGCTGCTCAATGACCTCCTGCAGCTTCCCATCAAGCTTATCTTCCAGTTTTATCAACCGCGGCTCGAGGGCTGCAATTACCTGCCCTGTGAGCTCCTTCCCTAGAGCTGCCACCTCCGCTGCCGAAAAAGACACCAGGCCTGCATTTTCTCCTCCAGGGCCCGCCGACCCCTTCTTCACCGCTTTTCCAGTCGACCTCTGATTTTTCGATGGCATCGAGGTTAGATACTCGTCCATTGCGCCTTCCTCCACCTAAAGGCACCCTTTTATTCGCCCCGGGGTGAAAAACTCTGTTTATTAATTTGAATTAACTGGCTATTTCGTCAGAGCTAGCGGGAAACGCGACTTCTCCGTTAGCTGCTCATTAGCGCCCGACGATGGACTGATTTAAATGGAAATCAGACACCACTTTGGAAAGAAATTTTCTATTGGTCCTGAGGACCACTTTGTCCATGTGGAATGAGATGTAATCTACATCCGTGCACAAGGCTTCTTACTCACTGATTCTTCTGGCTGAAGTAATAGCCACCAAAAACACAGTTTTCCAAGTGATATACCTCAAGTCTACTGTTGCAATCAGTTTGAACAGGGCGTCCATGAGCTTGGCAATGCAGATATTCAGATTCCAGGCCGAAACTGGTTCCCTCAAAGGAGGGTACAAAAGGTTAAGGTCTTTAAAATCTTTCCTGAAGACTGGATGAGAGGCCAAGGACCTCTCATTACCTGCTGACAGGTAAGCTGAAACTGAAGCCAAATGAACCTTGAGTGTGGAAGGCTTCAGAGCTAAAGAATGCAAGCGAGTCAGGTAATCAGGAAGAATGGCAAGGTCAGCCCTGAATGGGTCGATACCCTTACCTGCACACCATATGGAAAACCTCTTCCACTTGGCAAAGTATGTCTTTTTAGTGGAAGGTTTCCATGAGCCCCTAACTACTGCCAAAACATGTTCCGACAGTTTAAGATCCGCATATTCTAAGTCCTCAAGAGCCAGGCCTTGAGCCTTAGTGATTTCAGGTTGTGGTACAGTATTCTGCCCTGGGAGGAAGTCAATAGGTTGTGCTTCCTGGGCAGATAAATTGGAGGTACCACTGACAGAGCCAATAGAAGTGAATACCAGTGCTGCCTCACCCAATCTGGTACCGCCAGTGTCACTGTTGCCCGTTGACACCTAAATTTCAGCAGGGTCCTGAATATCAGTAGAAAAGGAAGGAAGGCATATAGAAACTTCCCTGTCCAATCCAGTACCAATGCATCCAGGGGTAGTGTGCCCTCGAGAGGAGGCCTGCAGCAATATATTGGTAGCTGGTGATTTTCTGCAGAGGCGAAGAGATCTGTCTCTGGAGTGCCCCAACGTCTGAAAATTGAGCTGAGAATTTGTGGATTCACACACCACTCGTGATGATCCTGATTTATTCTGCTGAGGGAGTCTGCCAGTACATTGTCCTTTCCTGGAAAATGCATGGCTGAAAGGGATACCTTCATGAAGGAGGCCAGGAACCACAGTCTAATTGCTTCTATGCACAGTGGGGCTGAACTGGTTCCTCCTTGTTTGTTTATGTAATACATAGTAGTGGTGTTGTCTGTTCTGACCTGCACCACTTTGTTTTGAAGATGTGGAGCAAATGCCTGTAGGGCTAGGTACACTGCCCTGAGCTCCAAAAGATTTATGTGCAACATGGATTCTTGAGTAGACCATGTGCCACTTGCTGTATAATACAATGTGAGTGCTCCCCAACCCAGGAGGGAAGCAGTTGTTGTAAGGACTAAGGAAGGTTGTTCCTTTGTGAAGGGAACACCTACCTGCAGGTTTTGCTCGTCCAGCCACCACTGCAGCGCCTCTAGGAGAGTGTGGGTGACTGGAACCAGTCTGAACACAGGATACATCCTCTGTGACCAGTACTGTCTCAGGTGGAATTGAATGTCCCTCATTTGGAATCTGGAACCCGATACCACTGTGGTGGCAGCTGCCATGTGGCCCAAATGCCTGAGAAACTCTCTGGCTGGTTTGGGTTTTCCTGGTAGAAATGAGCTTGCAATCTGTAGAACACTGTTTACCCTGTCCTGTGGCAAGAAGGCTCTGTCCAGGCTGGTGCTCAGTTCCGTTCCAATGAACCAGAGCACCTGAACTGGTGTTTGCGGAGACTTCTGCTCGTTTATGAGGAAATCCAGGGATTCCAGAGTAGACTTTGTTAGTGCTAAGGCCTACTCTGCAAGATGTAGAGATCGACCCACCACTAACCAGTTGTCCAGGTAGGGAAAAGAATGATACTCCATTTTCTCAAAAACTCCACTACCACAGCCAAACACTTTGTGAATGCCCTTGGTGCAAAAGTCAGGCCAAAAGGAAGGACTGCAAACTGATAATGGCCTTAGGCCAGTTTGAACCTCAGAAACTTTCTGTGGGAAGGTCTGATGGGAATGTGAAAATAATCATCTTTTAAATCTAGGGAGGCTAACCAGCCTCCCTTTTGTAAAGTGGGAATAATCAGAGCAAGAGTGACCATTTTGAATTCTGGTTTCAAAATATGTCTGTTTAGAAGTCTTAAATCCAGGATAGGTTGCCAATCCCCATTTTTCTTCTTTGTAAGGAAGTATCTGGAGTAGAAGCCTTTGCCCCTCTGGTTCAGGGGCACAGGCTCTATTGCCTTGATAGCTAGCAGACATTTTACTTCTGCATCCAGTAGGATTCCATCTGCAGATGTGACTGGTACAAATGTTCTTGCTCTCAGCTTGGGAAGAGATTTGAAGCTGACTGCCAAACCCTGGCTTACCACCTCCAGGACCCACTTGTCTGTGGTGATGGTACACCAATCCTGAAGAAAATTAGCCAGTCTGCCACCCACTGGGGGATTTTTGGCAGGGGATACGACCTGTACTAGCCTGTCAGGGATTCTAAGTGGACTGTGCCTGAAACAATGGGGAGAGAGAAGCTCTCCTGCCCCTTCCTCGGAAATATCCTCTAGGCTGTTATTGCAGCTGAGAGGCCTGCGCTTGGGAAAAAGGTCTGGAGTAGGATCCCCTACCCCAGCCTCCCCTGGGCTGGGGCCTATAGGATGAGGAAGGTCTATCCTTGCTTCAGTAGGTGGCCTTATATTCTTCTACCTTTTTCATATAGGTCTCTGTCTCATCTCCAGATAGGGAATTTTTCTCAAAAGGAAAGTCCATCGCCTTAGCCTGGGTGTCCAGGATCAGGTTTGCTGTCCTGAGCCAGGTAAATCTAAGGGAGACAGACAGTGCCATCAACCAGGCTGCAGAGTCATTAGTGTCCACAGCCATGTGGAACTGGTATTTCATGGCACCCAAGGCAGGCCTTGCTGTATCCTGCAAGTCCACTGCCACCTCACCAGGCACTTTGTCAGCCAGAACTAACACTGCACTCCAGAGTGCCTTCTGGTATTGCACTGCATAGGCCATATAATTGGCATGTCTAAGGATGAGAGACACAGCCTGCACAACACCTTCAGGGTCAGGGTGGCTAAACAGAAAATCAGCTGTTGACCTATCAAGATGATATTTCTTGTCAGCTTTTTTGTTGACTCCTGGAATAGAATTTGGAGTCTGGAATACATGCATTGCAGCCTTTTTTAAGGACTTATGCATAGGCAGTAATAATCGTTTTGTTGGGGTTAACTGCATCACATCCAGGAACTCAGCTTCCTCCACATCCTCCTCTGTCTCCTGCAGAGGGAGGCTGAGCGTTTCTACCATGCTTTTAACAAAAGCATAATGTGAGGAATAATCCTCTGGACCTGGGGTGGGGGGGCGCGATCTCCTGTTCTGGAGAAACCTCTGGGTCTATCTGTCCCTCCTCGAAATCATCATCCTCTTCCTCAGGAAATGAAGCCTGTGGCTCCTGAGAGGGTGGAACGGTGCAGGAACCGGGGCAGTCACTACTGGAACTGGGACTGCAGCTTGCAGTGCTTGTAAGACCTGTAAGGCCTTGGCAATGTCCTCAGCCGAGGGCATACCAGGTTTTGCCAGCTGGGAGCTCCTTAGCATTCTCAGCCGGAGGCGCAGCGACATGTTTTTCTTTACATTTTTTCTTCTGTGGCACAGGTTCAGTCCCTGATTCCACTAATCTTTTTTTTCTTACCCTGCTCAACTTTATCTAATCCTTTGTCAGGATCCTTAGCTTTACCTCCATCCTATCTTGTGCTAGAGGTGGAGGAACCAGTTTCACCAGTATTAATAGAAGCAGAGGCCATCTCTTCTAATATTGTTGACCTTTTCCTAAGAGTTTTAGGACAAACTGTTTTACAAATGTCACAATTTGCAAAAATATGGGTAGTACCCAGACAAAAAATACACAATGAATGTCTGTCTGCTTTAGCTATTATCTGACCACAAGAGTCACATAATTTGAAGCCAGTGGGTCCTGTGTGTTTTTTAGGCTTAACAACAGGAGCCTCTGACACTGAGTAGGAATCGCTAAAGAAAATGAAATGAATTATCGGTTCCTTAGAACCGAATATAACCACTATAAACAACCGCTAACTGTTCCAGGAACTGAGCACTAATCGGTTCCAGACACCGAGAAACTTATAAATCTATATAAAAATTAACTAAATATATGCGGTTAGGAACTTACTGCAGAAAGTTAACAAATATAAAAGACTGAGGTAAAAACCGCACTAGAAATAGCAGAACCCTCGGTTCCAAGGAACCATGAAGGAACCGCTTAATACAATAAATTCTACATAAACTACAAAATAAACTAAAACTAAGGCAGCAATCTGAAATATAAAGTAAAACCACTACTTATCAATCAGATAATTGGATTTTGAAGAAGTTGAGGAGTAAAGTATCTGAAGCACTCAGAGTGCAACAGTTGCTAGGGCAGCAGTTTGAAAGTGGCATGAGACAATTGAGAGTTCCATAATTTACGTATAATTCCATCTCTCCAGGCAGTCCAACACAGGAGGCTGACTGCATTTGTTTAATCATAATGAGTGATTCCTGGGCTTAGAAAGTGCTACTCAATTGTGAAAATCCATAGTACTTGCCTCAGTTTGATAAGCAAAATTAAAAAGGCTAAAAATGTGTACATACTGTGACGTAAGCGCCATGTCATATTTCTTTGTTTCTCGAGTTATTATTCCCTTTGCTGTATGGTGTTGGTCAAGCCTGTTTTTTTTCCTGTGAACTTATGCTGCCATGGAATATTTCTCGGTTCTTTTGTCTGTACATCCGAGTTCAAGGAAAAACAAAAAGCCCTTCTAGTTTGAATTGGTTTCTTTGCTTCAGAAAGCTGTGCCTGAGTGAGGCAACTTCAGTAATGGGAGAGTAATTAAAAGCTAAACAGCCCAGCCATCTGGTCTGATAGCTCTGCTGGGAAAAATGGCAGGACAAAAGGCCTTGGGCCAACTATCTCAGTAGCAGGTGATGCCAGTGTGTCTCAGACACAAGCAAGGAGTGAAACAGTTTTTTTTTCTGTAATGGGGACTTCCAGTCACACAACTGCAATCGCATTTTTTTAAAATTCAAACCTCGACAGCTGGTTCTCTCTTTGCAGCCAGGGACTTTAACCAGTCAATCACAGGACGACAACCCCAGAGGCAAGCATTCTGAAACTGCCTTGTAAAGCCAAGGAAATGATTGTTGAATTCAGTTCTGTTTGTGTCGAGAAACTGATCAGATAGGGACCACTGTTTTGAATTCCATCACAAAACGGATAACCAGGACAATTTTATCCAACTACATCAACTGCAACTGGAACAAGGTAAAAACTATATGTTAGATTTAGGAAAGTTAAGTGTAAGTTTTTTTTTGTTTTTTTTTTTGTATATCGTCCAACCTTTATTTCTTATATCCTGTAACCAATCTTTGAGTGCTATATATAAGTAAAATTATATTACCTAATAGATACAAGTAATGCCTTTGGCATAATTTTACAGTACTTCTAAAATTATCTGTTGTGTGTATAGCTTGAGAGGGTTTATTCAAACAATACGCCTGACCTACTGCCTGCTAATATTTGGAGCATCAGCGGGCAACTGATCTTAAAGGATACCTAAACAACATTTTGACAAAAAACTATTCAAAAATCTGACCTCAAATGGGAGTAAAGGAAAGGCTGACGAATTTGTTAATGCTAAAACTACATTCATCTAAGTTACCTTAATGTGGTTACAAAGCATTTGAAAAATATAAACTCAGCCTTCCAATTTCAAAAAAACTGCCTTACCTGATTCTTAAAATGGCTGCCAAATGTGTTAAGTGATGACGTCATCGGAGCCAAAGTCAGACAGCTATATGGCTCTCTATAGTGCTAACTAGTTCTTTCTTCCCTTTGTACAGAATTGTTTCACCAAAATGGTCAAAACAATGTGCATTATTTAGATCAATACGCAGGTTAGGCTATGGTTCTGTTCATTTTGTTTACTTTAACATGCTGAAATTGTATTTTAATCCAACTGACTTTCTCTTTGGCAAACCACAGTGCAGTGCAAATCATGAATAACCTGGTGCTCTAGTGTTTATGGCAGATCCAGGATGCTACAATGGGAGGTGGGGTGCTGGGAGTGTGTACACACTTGATATGCACTTTTTAACATTTATATGAAAGTTTTATATTTTCTGCTATTATGCATTTCTAGTATGTTTTTGACTGAAACTACAAATGTAATCCATATTTTTGAATGTAAACATTTGTACAATCAATAAATCAGATTTCTTCAAAAAAGTGAAATGCAGCTGCAGCAGCAAGCAAGTACTTTACAATGGGTGGGGTTACAGCCACACCCTTCACCACCCCATAGATTCACCACTTGTTTGTAACAAAGTTCTTCTGAAGTCCAATGCCAGAGTTCATGCTTTCTTGGAAATCAAAAATATGCTTGTCTTGTCTTCTCTTTTTTCCATTGGAAATAATAATAAGAATCAGTATTTATATAGTGCTTTTCACATACACTGTATCTCAAAGTGCTTGGACAATTGCATGAAAGTACAGTTATGTAAGAACTTACTGTAACAGTAGATCTTCGAGAGAGGCTCTTGCAGTAGGTAATTACATATAGGACTGACCCAGCAGGCATCAGGACCCCACGGAAAAATTTCTAGATAGCAGTCTCTGGTGGGGGACCACCCCCACATCAGGTGACCAATGTCATGTGACGACAGTATAAAGGGATGGTTCCCCATGACCACCTTCCAGTTCTTTCCCACCAAGGGCCAAAAGAGGCAAGATGAGAGAGAAGTGGATATTTCCCTTCCTGGAAAAGTAGCTGAAAAAGCTAAGTCGGATGGAGGGCGGGAAGGCAATACCTACTGCAAGAGCCTCCCTCGATTACCTACTGTTACGGTAAGTTCTTACATAACTGTACTATCTTACTTCAAGACGGCTCTTGCAGTAGGTATTTACATACAGGACTGAATCCCAAGCAGTCTGGAACAAGGAAAGGCACGCGGGAGGAGGAAACGAACCATAGAATGGAACCTCCAGCTGAACGGGTCTTATGAAAGAAGACCTTGGAGTACAGCCAACCCGAAGCCTGCTCTACAGTGAGAGGCAATGTCCAAACCGTAGTGTTTTGTAAAGGTACGGACAGAAGTCCAAGTTGCGGCTGTGCCGATGTCTACCACTGACACATGCTTGAAACAAGCCACAAAGGCAGCTACCCCTCTAGTGGAGTGGCCTCTGACTTGCCCCGGCAGGGTCTTCTTGTACTTGTCGTAACAGAAAGTGATACAATGAGCCAACCATTTAAATAGACATTGCTCGGAAACGGCACTGCCCTCTCTTTTGTGAGCAAGAGAGACAAAAAGCTGATCAGATTTCCTGAGATCCTTAGTTCTAGTGGTGTAGTATCTTAGTATTCTATTAACATCCAAAGTATGCAAGAGGTACTCCCCTTGATTGGAGTGTTACATAAAGACAGCAGGCAGCTCAATGGACTGATTCAGCACAGATTCTGCCACCACCTTAGGGAGAAACTTAGGGTTGGTGCACAGAGCCACAGGTTCCTTGTGAAAAATCAAATACAGGATTTTGCACATCAAGGCCTGAAGCTCAGAAATTCATCAAACTGAAGTAAAGGCCACTAGGAAGAGAATCTTCCAAGAGAGAAACTTTAAATCTGCTGTAGCTGCTGACTTGAAGGGAGGCAGGGTAAGCTTCTCCAGAATTAAATTCAAGTCCCAAGGAGGGGCAGGAATGCAGATGGGGGTCTCAAATGGAGAACACCTCTAAGGAACGTCTTAGAGACTTCCAACTGAGCGAAAGTCCCGTCTCCAAAGGGAACACGGTAGGATAAAATCGCTACCATGTGAACCTATAGATTGGAATGGCTGAGACCCAGATCGAAGAGATGACGAATGTAGTCCAGGACTCTGTCAACTGGGCAAGAGAAAGGTTTGAAGTCCTTTGATGTGGCCCAAATAGAGAATCGTTTCCACTTCACGGTATAGGTGGACCTAGTGGAAGGCTTTCTGGCCTCCACCAAAATATCTGCTACGAGCGGAGAAACTCCGAAATGGGTATTAGCTACATCTGCAGGAGCCACGCATGAAAATGAAGGGATTTGAGACCTGGAAGGACAAGGGTCCCCTGATCCTGGGTCAACAAGTGTTGTGACACAGGAAGAGGGAGCGGAGGTTCCTCTGAAAATTGTTGCAGAAGAGAGCATCAAACTTGTCTGGGCCAGAATGGGGCAATGAGGATCATTCATGCCCTCTCTATTCTGAGCTTGCGCAGGACCCGCGGAATTAAGGGAGTCAGAGGAAAGGCATAGACGAATCTGTCCCTCCAATCGAGAGACAGAGCATTCCGCCAGAAAATGTCTCGCCTCAGAGTGAGTGAGCAGAAGGCGGGAAGTTCTGCATTTTGAGGAAACGTGAACAGGTCTACCTGAGGGGTTCCCCAAAGCAGGAAGATGCAGTCTACTACCTCTTGATCCAGTTCACATTCGTGGGCCCTGGCTGAGGACCAACGGAGGTGGTCTGCCAGTGTGTTTTCTACTCCCAGAATGTGAATGGCCATCAGGTAAAAGTTGTGCTGGGTACTCCAGCCCCACACTCTCACTGCTTCCCTGCACAGAGGGTAGGAATGTGTTCCTCCCTGCTTGCTGATGTACCAGACCACAAACGTGCTATCTGTCTGTATGAGTAGATGGCTGGGAAGTATGGAGGAGTGCAGGGCCTGTAGGGCACACAGGACTGCTCCGAGTTCGAGCACATTTATGTGCAGATTTTGTTTGAACCTGGACCAGCTGCCCTGAGTCTTGTGAGACCCGAGGTGGGCTACCCAGCCCTCTCCTGAGGCATCTGTGGTCAACGTCTGGGAGGGGGGTTTGATATTGAAGTGAACTACCCAGCAAAGGTTCTCTTGTACCATCCACCACTGCAAGTCCCTGATCATGGGATCGGAAACTAGTACCACCTGGTCTAGGTCATCCAGTGTTTGGTCCCACTGAGACCGAAGCATCCACTGAGAAATCCTCATTTACAGCCGAGCGCGTGGAACTGTCATAATGGCAGCCGCCATTAGCCCAAGGAGGCGGAGGACTGACCTGGCTCCAACCCTCCTGTGACCAGACAGAAGATGAACCTGGTTCGGAAGGGTGTCCACCCTGTCCGGAGGCAAAAAGGCTTTGCCGATGGTCGTGTCCAGGATTACCCCTATAAATTGGAGTCTTTGGCAAGGGACCAAATGGGACTTTGCCTGGTTGATGGTGATACCCAGGCTGGTGAAAACCTGCAGGGTAAAGGCAATGCAGTTCCTCCCTGGAGGGCTCCATGAGAGTCAATCGCCCAGTGCGGGAACACCTGCACTCCTGGTCAAGCAGGTGGCGCTACCAGAGAGGCATTTGGTAAACACTAGGGGCCACGGAAAGACCAAATGGGAGGGCCTGGAATTGGTAGTGTATCCCCTGAAAACAAAATTGAAGGAATTTGCGGTGGGAAGGGCATATGGGGATATGCAGGTAAGCATCCTGCATATACTAACATACTAAAATGCCAGCAGAATAGGCCTAATGGTCTTTCGTGTCTGCTCGTTTGGTCAGCCCCCACCCTGGGTGCTGACCTTGCTGTCCCCCTCGCCTTCTCTGGCTTCTCCCTTCCCAGTTCCAGATATTCTTGCTGCATTGGATTTTGCTTCCTGAACCCTTCCCTGTACCTGTCCCACCCCTCTTGAACCCTCCACTGTCTCTGCCTCCACCAGCCCCTAGGTAGTGCATTCCATGGCTCTACCACCCTCTCAGTGAAGTAGCACCTCCCTTTCTCCCTGAATCTTCCCCTCCAGCTTCCACCCATGCCCTCTAGTGGCCCTTCCTCCTTCCTTCGAAGCACCTCACTGTTCCTCCCCTATTTACCCTCTTCGTACCTGAAGACCCTATCATGTCCCCGGTCCCTTCTCTCTTCAAAGTGTACATATTTAGCTCTTGAGCCTCCTCATAGGTCCTGTCCCTAAGCCCCAAATCATTTTGGTTGCCCTCCTCTGGACCCTCTCCAGGAGGTTAATGTCCTCTTTATGTGGCCTCCAAACTGCACGCAGTACTCCACTGCAGCCTCACCAAGCAAGTTATACAGGGAGTACTTCCTCCTTCTGAGGTGATCCCCAGCGATGCATCCCAGCATCCTGTTGGCCTTGGCTGCTGCCCTCCACAAGTCTCAGAGTTGTTCATCTTGACATCCACCACACCCCAGGTCCCTCTCAGCCATTGAGACTTGGAGTATTTCCCCAGGTGTACACTTGGCCTGGGTTTCTGGCCCCAGGTGGAGTACCTTGCATTTCCCTGCATTAAACCTCAGCTTCCCTTTCTAGACCATCTTTCCAGAGCCTCCAGGTCCCCCTGCAGGGCCACCCTCCCTCCTCCCCATCCACCACTGCCCCCAGTTTCGAGTCATCTGCAAAGAGACTCATCTCACTCCTGATTCCTGTCCTTATGTCAGATCGTGGCGTTGAACAGAAGGGGCCCAAGGACTGATCCTTGTGGGACCCCATAATGACCCTCCTTGGGGAGAAGAGATTATCCCACCAACTACGACCCTCTGTCCGGGTCCTGAGCCAATTGCTCATCCATCGGATCATCTGTTTCCCACCCCCATTTCTCCAGTTTACCAACAGGCCCATGGAGGAACAGAGTCAAATGCCTTGCTGAAGTCCAGAAAGAGGACATCCACTGGTCTACCCAGGTCCAAGGCACTTGTCACCCAGTCATAGAACTCCACCAGGTTTGTCTGACACGATTTCTCCGGGATGAATCCATGCTGTCTATCGTCCAGGCACCCTGACTTATCCAGGGCCCCCCCTAGCCTCTCCTTGAAATTGCCCTCCCTGCCAAAGAAGAGGCAGAAGGCCCAGCAAGGAAAGCATTCTGAAGTGTTTGTACTCCACGAACATGTTCAGGGAACTGAGGTCTAAATTAGGCCTCATGTTTCCCGTTTTCTTTGGAACTAGAAAGAAATGGGAATAGTAACCCGTCCCCCAAAGGTGGTTGGGACCTGGTTCTATCGCTGTCTTCAAGAGAAGGGAGGTGATTTCTTCTAGGACCAGAGAAATATGTTCCAGGGAGTAAGACAATGGGGGGGTAGTCTTCGGGGTGGTTTCTGAAGAAACTCTATTGAGTGTCCTGCTGCAATCAGCTGGAGCATCCAAGCATCCAAGGTTATCCTCTCCCAACCAGGTAGATGGAAGGAGAAACTCCTTCCTGTTGGTTCCTCTGGTGAGTCCAGAAGCCGTGGGAGAGGCGAGGAGTCAGAAGGTCTGGGGCAGTGCAGCGGCCAAGGCTCCCGCAACTTTTTTGGGAGGGGGAGTCTTGGTTGCTGGAGGGGCCCGATACTTGTTGGTCCGCTTGCCCTGTGGTTTAGGTTTTTGTTGGTTACGTTGACGAAAAGGGCACCGCTGTCCCTGAGGAGGTCTGTACAAAGAGTCTATGGACTTGAGTGCAGCGCCCTTCTCTTGCAGACTGGCTGTGATGTCCTTGACATCACCACCGAACAGCACCGAACCCCTGAAGGGCACATCCTGAATAGCAGATTGCACTTCAGGAACCAAACCTGACACTCTGAGCCAGGTATGACACCGAAGACCTACGGCGAAAGCCGAGCTCCATCCAACTGCGTCCACTGCATCGTAAGTGGCACACAGCATGTGCCAAATGGCCAAACGAGCAGAACAGACAAGATCTGCCACTTCCTGTTTTGTCTGAGACTCAGGAAGGGAGTCCAACTTTGATTCCACCTGACTCAGGATGGTCTTCTGGTAGTCCCCCATGTGAGCTACATAATACAGGGCCCTAATACCCAGGGAAGAAGACGCATAGACCTTACTCCCATATTGGTCCAGAAGCCGAGACTCCTTGTCAGGCAGTGATGAGCTGAGATGTTTGGGATTAGCAGAGCTGCCGTGAGCGGCGCTAATCATGACCGAGTCGGCTTTGGGGTGTAGATTCAAAGAATCTACTCCCTCAGGAGCCTGGTACAGCCAATCTGCCTTCCTCGGAAGGAGGGCTAACACGGATGGTTGCTTCCAAGTAGTGGAAACAAGATCTGTGTGAGGCTCTGTCCAGGGTGGAATCAATGTAGGAGCAGTCTCAGGCAGATCCAAGTGGGCAGTGAACTTTTTACGCTGTGGATCTGGCTCCAGAGACTGCCACTGATGAACTTCCTGGATCTTTCTCAGTAACTCCAGAAAAGAAGGATCCTCTGGAGGAGACTTTGGAGGGGTCCTTGGCCTGGGTCGGTCTGGAATTACAGGGCTCGTCATCCAGGTGAGCCCCGAGTCTGAGTCAGAGGTCTCGATGTAGAGAAAGACTCCTCCCGACACGGGGAGGAACTGTCCCTTTGGGAAGCCCTCTGGGAAGCGTTCCTCCCCAACCCTAGCGCCCGAGGATTCACCTCTGGTGTCGAGTAAGGGGGAGGAAGCCTCCCATCTCCAGCGAAGAGGATCCTGCACAGGGTCCGGTGCCAGTAGACAACTCTCTACTTCTCTGGTGAGCCGAGCCTTGGCCTCCGCCTACCAGGCAGCCAGAGTTTCCTTCAAGTCCCCCGGCAGTTGGGGTGCGGGCGGCAGAGGAGGAGCAGGAGAAGAAGGGGGATATGGATACTGGGGATATCTGTATAGCGAGTATCCATAACCCGATGGCAGGAAACCCAGTGTTGGGTATTGAGGCGCCGGGTACTGTGGCATCAGGCACTGCAGCGTCGCATACTGTGGCACCGGATTGAGTGGTGTCGGATACCCGGGTGCCAGGGGCTCTGATGGAGCAGAGGATTCTGGCAAAGGCCCAGCAAATGGGCCAGGTAAAGGTAGCCCCACGGGCGTCAGGCCCAGTGTGGGAGCGCCATCCAGAAGGGGGACATCAGCAGGCATCAGGTAAGCCGGCATCGGAGCCGGCATCCAAGGGTCCGGAATCAGGGTGTCTAGCCCAGTAGGAGGGGGCTCTGACAGCAGCATATCCAGGTCCTCCATGATGACCACAGAAGAAGGGTTGGAATCCCCTGGGTTCAACAGAGGAGATGCAGGAACCTCAGTTGGCATCACCAAGCGTTGTGGGGAGCCTGGGGCATCAGACTGATTAAAGGGGTCAAATGCAGGCTCCTTGGCTTGGCAGTTGTCCGGGTGGGCGTCGGAGGAGCCGGCTTCCGACTTATTGGACCCCTTGCTGGAGGAAGGCCGCGCTGGGCGGCCTTATCCCGAGCGAATGAGCGTCTGTCGCCCCACCCACCCCACCCCGAAGGAGCAAGCACTTGCTAGCCTTGTCGAGCGGATGTTGGTGGCACCAGCGCCTGACTTAGCAGACCGTCGACCCTGAATGCTGCGTGGTCACGGCCTTCTCGAGAGCGGAGGCCTCTTTTACCCCGGAGGTACCTGAGAGATCTGAGTCCGAGCCCGACGGAAGGGGCGACACCTTCTTGGGCACTGCCAAGATGGTCGTCGAGGAGCAGTCCCCCAGAGGGGACGTCACCTTTAGAACCTTGACTGATGCCGTGAAAGTAGAGTCCCTTTCCCGGTGTTTCTCCTTCTTTTTATGGCCTTTGGAGGAAGTGGAAGCCTGCCTCAACTTTTTCAACTTCTTCTCCATGGATGCCATCTTTTTCTTCAAAATATGGGCCTCCAGGGACTGCTGCCTCAGTTTTCTGGTAGCGGAATTAGATTTCTGGCAGTGCTGGCACTTCTCCACAGGATGATCCAGGCCTAGGCAGAAGAGGCACAGGGAGTGGGCGTCCTTATGCGGCAGTTGGGAACCGCACAAGTCGCACTTATTTTCATTGCGATTCGGAAGGCACTGGGGATGACATACACGATGCAATAATAGAGAAAATATCGAAAAAAATCGGTCAAAAAGTTTGAAAACTGAACCGATGAAAGACTGATGAGTGATGAACTCTACTGTGAGGAACCTTCACAAGTCAACAGCGGGAAAGAACTGGAAGGTGGGCGCGGGGGACTGCCCCTTTACAATGACATCACATGACATCGGTCACCTGATGTGGGGGCGGCCCCCCGCCAGAGACTGCTAGCTACAAGTTTTTCCATGGGGTCCTGACGCCTGTCGGGTCAGTCCTATATGTATATACCTACTACAAGAGCCCTCTCTAAGTAAGATCTGGTTTTATGGGAAGGGAATACTGGCCAGGACAATGGGGTCGGTAGTGAGATACAGTTCGATATCAAAAAATATAGACATCCTTGTACAGAAAAAATAACAGTAAGAAGAATCAGATATGCTTAGACAGTTTACATGAAAATGATGACATGCTGTTTAGTATTAATAGCATTTTCGACATGGGAACCTGGCTGTAACACCATTGGCTGGCATTATTTTGTGATTTAACTAAGTACTCTTCACTAACAGAAACGTCACATTTAGGAGGGACGGAGACATTTTTTCAGGCAAAATCAGGGACATCCCTATCAGGGACACAGTTAAGAGGTATTTCCAAGATACCCTTCCAGCTCTGTACACTACATTCCCAAACAAATCACCTCTAAGGCAGCTTCTGACATGACAGATGAAAGAACCCTCCAAACTAGTGAAAGTGGCCACTACCCTCATTGAAAGGTAACCTCCACGCATCCCAAATGTTCACTTCCCATAGAAAACAAATTCCTGTTGAATAAGCACCCCCAAAAAAAAATTAACAGACAAACCTGCTTTGAGACCAACATTGGATTAGAAGCACTATATCTAAGAGTAAACAAAGGGCGCAGCAGAGCGTGACTCGTCAGACCTTGACTCACTACCATAGGTACACCACTCAAGTTTGTGCGTTTTGTGCTTTTTCCCCATTTTTAGCCTGCAACTATCAGCAATTTGAACAGAGTTTCAGTGGTTCATACAGACTGCCCCCAAACAGAGTCTTCAGAAAATGGCAGCCATCACTGTGAGTCTCGCTGCCCCTGTGACCTCTGACACCCTAACTGACTTTCTAGTGCAGGTTAGTCAAGTGCTGCCGATAGTACCCTAACAGTCACACCACCGTAGCTCTGAATGCTGGCAATCACTTCCAGTAGTGCTTTGCGATATCGCAAAGCATTACTGGGAGTGACTGCCGGCATTCGAGGCCGCAGCGGACAGACTGTTAGGATAATATAGGTGGCACTTGACTAATCTACACTAGAAAGTGAATTACTTGTGGGTAATTGTCTCTGGAGACATGGGTGGGGCTGAAATGGGGGGTCACAGACTGCATCATATTTTTTTGTGATGCAAAAGTAAAAATAGATTGCACAAGCAGCCAGTTTGCATCACAAAGTGTGATGCGATACTGACTACTTAAAAGCTGTTATGATGGTTTCTTGGTCTTCTGTTTCCCACATGACTTTTACATACTGTAGAACTGATTGAATTAGCAGTCACCAGAATTTGTGACTGCTACTTCACCTTCATATCCACGTCTGTTTGAATGATCACATCAGCGGTACCATAAAATATGGTGTCACTGTATGCGCTATCCACATTGTCAGGACGTCAGGTGCAATTAACAGAGTTTGCGATCTGGTATCAGACTGACTGACTGACACTCCCTACATTCCAGACTGTTTAACAGTAAGTCAGCCAGTCAGTTCTAGTGTTTCGTACGAGCGTTTGTACCAGGCTTTGTATCTGCGTGTGTCTTCTAAAAAAAATCCAGCTCACTAAACACTATATCTGTTCTTAAATGGATAAAGTCATCCCAATCTGTTTTCGTTTTGATGGCTTGATTAAATGTGAATTTGATAATTAAAATACTGTATGCCTCTACATGTTCACCGTACACCTGCCCCCTCTCACCGAAGTAGGAAAGTTGAAACTGCCATCAAACAGTGTAAAGCTTGCAGCCTACACATTGAGCATGTGATCAAGGATAATCAAGGGTGTTCTGATGGCAGACAGTAGGCAGTTATAAAACAGAAAGCCTGCTGTAGTATTGTTTGGGAGGCAATGGTGCTAATGGCTGCTAATCGGGGTAGTTAAGCAGCTCATTGACAGCTCTGAATGTGCGATGTATAGGGAGTGCATTTCACATTACAATTGCGGTCCGTTTGAATTCGCTAATAAATCAAATTAGTGAATATAGCAAAAATAAGTGGCCCGTGATTATTATCTACTCCATAGTAATTTACATAATCAAATCTACATAAATTGATTGGCTAAAGCAGCAAAGTTTTCCAACATTAGGCTTTATGCAGACGATACTATGCTGCTGGCTAATGGGGAAAACCTAGGAACAATGGAAAAAAATCTTCAACATGACTTTGCGGGTCTATGTACATGGCTGTCTGATGCCGGACTGGTGCTGAATTGTAACAAAGAAAAACAACAAAATTATGGTATTTAAAAATAAAGTTACAAAAACCGACCCAAATATTTCTGATATTAATATTAATACTATAAAAATGAACTTTTAGAACAAGTAACATCATATAAATACTTGGGAGTATGGATTAATGAAGGTTTAAAACTGAATTATCATATTGAAGATACAATAAAGAAAGTTAACTGGATGGGGTGTTAGATGCACTGGGTTTTGCATAAATAAACATACGAGAGCACAAATACAGTTTCTAGCAATACTAAATATTTTATGGTAGAATTGAAACATGAGCTAAAAATCTGCTGCATGTGCAGTGGTTGACCATAATTAAAACCACATATTCTTGCTACACTATGGCTATCAAGATGTGTTAATTGATGTGTAAATGTTTCTGTACACCTCTCTGAACTTTCCTGTGAATGATTATGATTTGTTACTATAAGTAAATGTTTGTATGTCAAAAATGTAAAATCACTTGTTTTTATGTTGGAAAGCTGTTTTGAATGTTCATTGAAATTGTACAGGACCATCTTGTAAATAGGACTCCGGTCCTAATGATGTGATATACCAACTTTTGCTGTCTAAAAAATAAAGATTTTTACTACTACTACAACTTAGTAACACACATGTTGTAGTCCACTATAAATATTTTATATAAAGTTGAAATGGGCTGCTGTTTACCACCCATCTTATCTGCCCAATACCAGAAATTTTTCAGGGGGCAGCAGTTCCCAAGAGTCTTGCCATACCCAGTCTGTTTGTAGAAAATGTCATAAAAATTCTGATTAGCCTGGCCATATCTGTCTTTCACTTGTTTAAAAGATGATAATTGCCCTTGTGAAACAAATTGGGCAAATCTCGTCAAGGCTTTATGGTCCCAGGCTTGAAAACCCTGATCTAATCCGAGGATGGGGGAACTCCAAGCTACCTGTAATTACTGTCAGGGAGCTTGAGAGTCTGGGATTTTGGTATACTTCTTTACCGGTATTAAAGTTTTAAGTGTGTGGAACACCCAAACATTGGTAATGCGACTGAGCAGGGGGTGAGCTGTGGGCATCGAAGGAAGGAAGGGACTATGTGTGCCACCACTGCATTTTCAACTCTGTATCATTCTGATTCCCACCACTGGGTGACCCACACTGCTTTGGGGCTGACAACTGTGCCGCCCAATATTTTGAAACTGGGGAGGCCAATGCTCCCCGCTGTTTAGGTAGATGCAAAGTTGGGAGCCTGGCCCTGGGTTTGACCCCTCTTGCCAGAGAAACTTGTGTGTTTTTCTGTACAGATCCATCCAAACTTATCCAGGAAAGGCAGAGTTTGAATTAAAAAGAACAGCCTTGAAAACACATTCATCTTTAATATGGAGGCTCGGCCCGAGAGAGAGAGAATGGTAGAAATGTCCATCTGATCAGATTAGTCTCTACTTATTGCCAATGTTTTTCATAGTTAATACTAAACAACCTGGAAATTCACTATTATTTGAATACTTAGACACTGGATACATATAGAATAATGCATGGGGAAGTGTGTGCATAAAATCCAAGTTGACACACACTTCCCCGTATTTTATTTTTTATAATAACCAGTTCCTTTGTTTTTGTTTTTTTTTTAATCAGACAGGTGCTTGCTGAACAGCCTAATGTCGGTCTTGTTTTTTCTTAGAGTGTTTTTTTTGTTTTTTGTTTTTTTTGCTGCTGTATGAATTTTTGTCTTTCTAGGTCATTAGGTTGCTGAAATGGTGATGAATGTGTCATTTTTTATGTGGGTAGACAAACGTTAGTAGACCACTGGTTATTTTTCTTTTCTGTGAGAAATCTGTCTTTCTTCAGCCGTACATAAGTTAAATTCCCACTCAGCGGTCTCAGTGTCATTAGCGCAATCAAGCTGACAGCCCGAGGAGCCAGTAGCACTAGCATGAGAGTAATTTTTAGAATTCTTTCAAAAGGTGCTTAATCAAAATGCATTATACATGGGTGATTATACACATGTGTATAATGAAACTCCGTTATACACAGCCATGCATAATTACCCATGTACAACAGAGTTTGACAGCTTCTGCCTGCAGTTGATGATCATCACTAACCAGTTATAACTACATTAGGCCCAGGTAAATAGATGTGAGGCATTAAAAGTTAATGGGCATGTACTACTGATTCTCAAAATTTCCGATTAGAATAATTTCATTTACAGCCAGCTACTGCCCCATATTGCCGTAATAGGCCAATTAATTCAGAAGCTGATGTCTCTGGATTGTTCAGCAGAAATAATCACTACCATAAAGTTAGACATTATGTTATTTGTCGATTCTGCCTTACTGCTCTAGCCAGGGGTTCAATATTCAAAAGCAAATAATAGGGGAGACAGGGGCAACCCAGTCTCGTACTACTATAGACTGAGCAACAAGGTGAATGGAATCTATTAACGTTGATTCTGGCTTCCAGGAAGGAGTATAGTTCAGATAAGCACTGTCAATATTTAGGGCCAAAATTCATACATTGTAGTATAGCCTGTAACCAGTCCCAGTTCAGCCAGTCAAAGGCTGTTCCAGCATCCACTGATATGGCAATTTGAAATTTAGGTGTTTTCCATTAGGAAGTGATAATGTTGAATATTATCTTGCAGATATCTGCCTTTTTATGAAGCCAGTCTGGTCTGGGAGGACTAGGGCTTGCGCATGCCTCTACAATCTTGCTGTTAAAATGGCTGCAAAGTATTTGGGGTCCAAATTAAACAGAATTCTAATATTCATACAGGGGCTTGTTAAATGCCACAGCACATTACCTAATATTGGTAAAAGCTCATTCAGCTATGAAGTGAAATTTTTCTAGTGGTCCACTCCTAGAGGGAGGGAATCATATGGCTAGAGCAAGTGGCCATTCAATCTCTTCACTTCCCGGTGTGCCAGAACCACTTCCAGACGCTTTTGTGATGCCTAACTAGGAAAGAGTGCGGAGATAGCCTCACTGAAGTCCACAGGGCACATTTTCAAACTTCTATTAATCCCTATTAGTTAAGTAATAGGTTTTATTTATATCAAAGGTGTATTCAATGCATATAAAATGAGTTTGAAAATGTGCCCTATAGACTTCGGTGGGGCATGCCCCCGTGCGCTCCCTAGTTAGATGTCATACAATGTCTGAACACAGGGGTGATGCTGGCACACCAGAAAGTGGAAGTGATCAGCTGGCCTGCTTACTCCGGCCATTTCACAATCCCTTTCCTCCCAAAGTGGACCACTACAAGAATTTCACTTTACAGCTCAACGGACCGTCATCAATATTAGGTAATGGGCAGTGGCATTAAAAAAAGTTTCCTAGACATTTCCTTTCAGGAGGGAAACTGGTCTGTAAGACCCACACAACTTTGGGTTCTTACCTGGTTTAGGAAGTATGGTAATCAGGGCTTGTTCTCATGAAGGTGGGGCAGTGCCCCTCTAGCACTTCCGAAAAGGAAACATGTAAAACAGTGAAGTTTTTCACTGAACACCTTATAAAATTCAGATGTAAATCCACCTGGGCCAGATGCTTTCTCATTTCCTTTTTATTTTTGATCACCTCCATCACTTCCTGGGCAGTGGCTGGTGCCTCTGATTCTAGCTGTGCCTCTGGTAGAAGGCGACTTAACAGAAGGGGTTCCAGGAAGGCTGGTGTATTATCTGTGTGTAGTGGGGTTCTCTTTTCTGAATATAATGTTGTATATTTACTAAAGGCTGAAAGTGTCTTATTAGGATCAAAATGTATGTTACAATTATCCAAGATGTCTAACTTGCAAGGCTGCTCTGCTCAGAGCCTGTCATCTTTGTTGCCAGGTTAACACTTTTCTTATCCAGTTTCCCGATTCATAAAATCTCTGCCTGGCATACCTAAGGTTACCCTCAATTCTAAGGAGTCAATTCATCTCTCTTCTTCTAGTTTCTAGCTGAGCCTTAGTTCGTCGTTCAAGCTAATTTTATGTTCAGCTTCCAGATCAAATAAGGCAGTCACAAGGGCAAGCTGGGCTATATGTTCCTTTTTTTCTGGATGCACCATGCTATAAATTCACCTGCAAGTACTGCCTTGAGAAAATCCCAGCACTTTGCCCCGACAGATTGGTCTGGTGTGTGTTGTATAAATGTGTCAATTCTAGCTATGACCAATTCTTTAAATTTGGGCTTGTTTAAAAGAGAGACCTTCAGTCCCCAAATTGGATTTTTGATGACTGGGGTTAATTCCAGGGTCAGCTTCACTGGTGCATGGTCTGAAAAAGATATGATGCGAAGGTGGAAGAAATCTAATCTAGAACAACTGCCAAGGGGATCTGAAAAGAACGCGCAGTCCCTGCCTCTCAGATGTGAAAAAAATGCCAGGGCTCTAACCCGCCTGCATTATGGAGGAGTCTGTTTAGAAGTATTACCCACCCTTGATTGTGCACTGGGACCCCCCACAATCTGTTGTGAGAAGGGCCAAGCACACAGTGGAAATCCACCTTCCTCATCGTCAGCCGATGGAAGGCAATCTCGGTATCAAGGATGATCCTTTCTAAGAAAGAAGCATTGTCTCCATCTTCATTAGGGGAATATGTGTTCAAAATTGTACAGGGGGTACCACTCAGCAAGCCTGAAATCCTAACATATCTCCCATCCTGATCAATCTCACGAGGTCTACCGATAGGGGAGATCCTTTCTTATCAAAAACAGCCACTTCTCAATGATGAAGCAAAGACTGTGGTTATCCATTTCTTAGCTCATTTCCTATGCTCCAACAATGTTAAACGTGTTTCCTGGAGCAAAAGGTGACAGAGACCCCTGACTGCTGCAATTCTTTGAAACCACAGCCATTTTACAGGGCTACCCAGACCCTTAACTTTATATGATACCATAGTTAATTTGGATATTTATACAATCTTAAACAATTTGGTTAAGCATAAATAAACCGTACTTACAGCGTGTAGAAACCTTGTCAGAAACAGGCACACAGGAGAAGGAGGAGTGAGAAGGAGAGGCAGAAGAAATGCAAGGTAGAAAGGCAGCAGAAACAAGAAGTCGGTGCTACAAGTGAGAACAAGAAACAAGATTAACACTAAACTTTTATTAACAATAAAAAGCTTTGGAATAAAATCTTGGTAAATTGAATTGCTTCAAGGTGTAGACAAATCCCAACTCCTATACAGGTGGAGAAAGTCAGCAAATGCAGAATGTGACTGTGCCGTGCCCCCCAAATCAAATCAAACTCCGGGGAGACTGGGAGCAGCAATCCAGCATGGGAGTTAAAAGAGACATGCCCCACAATTCATAACAGACCACCTTGCTGATAAGCTAGTGTCCAAAAAAACCATGAGACAATCTGAGAGCGGAGCAGACTTTTACCGCCTGTCTGCCAGTACCACATTCTACAGAACCAATGCCACATCAATAGTGAAGGATTTGTGGGAATATGGAAAACTCAATGGTGAAAGCCGCGCCTGCAGGGCGAGAGGGGACACCATCTTCTACAAGCGGCCTCCAAGCGCCCCATTCAGTTATGATACTTGGCTCAGCTGTGCCTCCCCAGCCCATGCAATTCCTTACATAATTCTGCATTCAAGTAGGACCCTGCCAGACATGACCCCGCAATGTGGATGTGTGTGCAAAAGATGGCTGCCTTCCTCTATGGTACCAATTCCAGAGAGCAGTAGGCAGCAGCACTTAAACCAAATACCCATCACCCGAGTGCAGCAAACAAACCGCTGTTAAATGTGAACAGAGTAAAGGGGGGTTCCTTTCATTCAACCATTCCCTGTGCAGAGATGATGGTTTAACTGCCAACTCGGGAAGAAGGAGCACATTAGCAAGAAATTGCACTGACATCCAAAAACACACTATTCTTACAGAAGGCAGAACAATTTAAACATGTCAGCAACATATGCAATGCATAAAATGAATAGCTGAAAATACAGATTTAAAGACCTGCTGACATGTTCTGAAGTGTGGGGTAGACAACTCATGTTCAGAAGCTGCTTGCCCCAGGACCCAGTGTAACCACAGTTTTAATTTTTTTGTGCACGCAATAATTATATTTTTTACTTACTAGAAGTGTGATCGCATTTCCTGATTCTCCCGAAGCTGCTGCATGCCTGCTGTGGCCCCGCCCAGAAAACACTGTTTTGATGATGCAAGGTGCAGTAGGGAAGGGGCTACAGATAGCATTATAATGCTACTGGGGCAGCGTGATCTTAGGTATCTCTCAAAGACAGGCACTTGTACACGTGGCTCCACCACCCTTTCAACATGTGCAAGTGCCTGCCTTAGAGCAAAAGTTATACCCAAAGACCACCACTGCCCCCAACAGCATTATGCTATCCACAGCCCTGTAGCCCCTTTGCTACCTCGCATCATCAAAATGCTATTTTCTGGGCAGGACTCGACATAGGCTCTGGGCAGTTTAGGAATCAGAAAGTGGCCAGCTTACAGTAAAGTTAAAAATATAATTACCACGCACAAAAAAAATTAAAACTATGGCTACTGGAGTCCTGGGGCAGGCAGCTATGGACATGAGTTGCCTGCAAGATTGGTGTCAGCAGCTCTTTAAAGGGAAAGTCCTGCCAACCCATTTTCTGTATACCTGTGTGGAAATGTGACTGTGCCCCCACCCCACCCCACCAATCAAACTCCAGGGAGACTGGGAGCAGCAATCCAGCACAGGTGTTAAAGAGACATGCCCCGCATGAAAGAACAGTTACACAAGAACTTACTGGAACAGCAGATCTTCGAGAGAATCTCTTGTAACAGGTCACACTTTAGGAAGCTTAGCTGTCAGGCACCAGGCCCACATGGAAGCATTTTTGCAAACAGTCTTACTGGGGCCACCCACGGTGACATCACCATGTTGACGTCCTCCTATATAGCCATGGGCGGCCCCGTGCCCTCCTCAGTTCCCCGCTGGAACCATCCAGCAAGGACGCACCTCCAAGGAAACCGAGGAAAAGCACCGCCAGAAGGAGCATGAGGAGCCGAAGGGCCACCATCCTAGAAAGGAGAAGCAGGAAAGGAGAGGAGAGCTCCGAGGAAAGAGGACAGGAGGGAGGGACAGCATGACCTGCTGCAAAAGATTCTCTCAAAGATCTACTGTTGCAGCAAGTTCTCACAAAACTTTTCTATCTTCTTCGAGGATATCTCTTGCAGCAGGTCACACCTTAGAAACGAGTCCCAAGCAGTACCACAGAGGAGACTAGTATGGGAGGCTGGAAAGCAGCAACTTAAGAGAGGAGGCCCTGCAACACCAACAGGCCGAAACTGGCACAGCTTCTAGAGGAGATGTCCAGAATGTAGTACTTTGTGAAAGTGTGAACAGTACTCCACGTGGCAGCTGCACAAATCTCTTCTGTTGAAATACCCCTTAAACAGGCAACAGAAGCAGCCATGTCTCTGGTACAGTGGTGCTTAACAGCCCCAGGAAGTTCTTTACCATACTTTCCTGTAACAAAAAGTGACAATTCGCCAACCATTTGGATAAGCACTACTTCGAAACTGGCATATCCTCTTTTCCAGGGGCAAAGGAAACAAATAGCTGCGAGGACTTCCTACAGTCCTTTGTACAGTGAGTATAGCATTAATGCAAAATTCTATGGACATTTAAAGTGTGGGAACAGTACAAGCACAAGCATCCGTCAACCGGACAAAATCAATACATGGACACTATTATAAGTGTCTGTTCATTTAATAAATGGCGGCATATAACAAAATCAGAAGGCTAGAGCAAAATAGCTGTGGCCGTGCAGAAAAAACTTACGTTTCACCCAGCTAACTGCCAGGCTTCCTCAGAGTCTAAAGCATGGAGCAATGCTTCCCTCCGATTGGCATGTTCTGTATAATAAACAGGTAGGTGGATGGACTGATTCAAGGTAAACTCAGACACCACCTCAGGAAGAAAATTAGGATTCGTGCGCAAAGACATCCTGTGTTTGTGGAAAACCAAACAGGGTTGCTCACATATGAGTGCCTGGAGCTCGTAAATTCTTCGGGTAGAAGTAATAGCAACTAAAAATAATGCTTTCCACGACAGAAAGCATAGCTCGCAAGTCACAGCAAGCTCAGAAGGAGCCAATGTAAGTTTCTCTAAAACAAAATTCAGGTCCTAGGCCAGTACAGGATTACAGACTGGAGACTTCAAATTAAGTATGCCTCTCAGTAAAGTACGAGCCACATCCAACTGGGCCACCGTGTACCCCTCAAAGGGCACATGAAAGGCAGGGCTCAACAAGTCCAGTAGTCCCGACATCCTAGGCTACAAGTTTTGTGAGGTGGACAGGCATATTCTCAGCAGCAGGTTGACCCACGGACAACCAACTCAATGCTGCCAAGGTAGTGTTTTTTTTTTTTCTTAACATTGCAGTGCAGTGTAGTGTCACAAACGCACTCCGCAGGTCAGGTCCTCTGCACCCACAGTGCCAACCTCAGAACGCAACAGTGTGTACAGGTTAACAGACAGGGTAACCCTCTTGTCTGCTTTAGGGTCCGAATCACCTTTAGTCTCAAGTTCTGGGGGGATTCAAACTGTGAACCTTATGCTAGCATACCCAAATGTACAGGCTCGGATAATATTCTCTTTGGGGGGGGGTATCTTTCGCCTAATGGCACCTAATTAGGTATCCAAAATTAATCCTTAAAACTCTGTAACAGACCTTAGGTATATTCTTACTTTTTGCCAAGCTTAGTAACACCATCAAGCCCTTGAACAGTTGTCAGACTTAATAATACAGGCACTCCACATGCAGAAAGAAAACTGGGAGACCCAGGCAGTATCTTAAAGAATATGTTTACTAAAAGTGGATAAAAACAGTAACATAAAATACAGAACAAATATCTAAGAGTATCACAATCACATAAAAGGAAAAAAGGAAAACTACAGAACAAACTCCTACCACAATACATTTAGATATTTCCTATCTACTGAATTACTTCTGTAAGTGCCTTTTAAAGTTAGATCAGAACTGTGTCCCTCTAGAGTCCCAAGATAATATGACATACATTTCAGACACAAGTATTAGTTTAAACCCTGTGTCTCCACACCCCTTCTTTGAGTCATCTAGCTCCTCCTTTTAGAATATAAAATTACAAAAAATGATTTCCTACCAGGAGGTATGTTAACTAATGTGACCATCAGCAAAAACACATTTCCCAAATTATGAGTCTTTGATCAACCAGTTCCTTCGAGGTTTACAACCCTGCAGTCCGTCACCCAGGTGTGAGACAGCCAACAGGAATCAGCTAAATTACATCCTTTCCTGATGTAATAAAATATATATTTAGTTTCCAACTTCAAAAGCATGAAGTAATAAAAAGGCCATAAAATGCAATTTCTCAAGGAAGTTAATTACATTACAGAGATCTGCTGGTCAGTGTAATACATCCTGTGATTTCAGCTGCTGACACCTTGTAATTCAAAAGGGCCAAATCTCACAGATTGACATTTCATACACTGACCATTTATTTATAATACCAATATCATAAAACAATCATAACCAGTTGGCCAAGCGTCACATGCAGTTCCTGTCCTGCCCACTAGGTGCCACACGGTGCACCACATCAGCTCTGCTTCTTCATCCTGGTTTGGCTGGCAGTCACATGATAGCAAGAACGCACTGAGGCAGCATCATGTGGGATCCAGAGGGCAGCCATTGTTGACATCTTGAGCCTGCACCAAAGCAAGCACGGCAGCCGGCCGCATGGAATGAAGGGCACTCCCCACCTAACGCAACATCACTATCACATCTTCGGCAAGACTGAAGTGAATCAGCCGACAGGAACTAGTAGACTACCTGTCAGTCCCTGCAACTGTTCGCAGTGGTGGTGGTAGTGGGTGGGGGATGGGAGGTGGAAGAAGGACAGACACTGGTTCTCGTGAAGAAGGTCATTTCGCTCTTCAGTTTGGCAGCAGACAGTTGTCCCTTTCACTATGGGCAAGTGACCTTTGGGCTAGGGTAGCATTAGGACACCAAGAAAGTGGTAGCAAAGGGGGGAAAAAAACAAAACAAGAGGAAGCAGAAAGGAAAAAAAAGCATTTCCCTAAGTGGAAAGGATTGAAGTCGGGGGGAGGGGGAAATCGGAGATTGTTGGGATAGGGAAGAATGCAACTGGAAAGGACTGAAGTTGGGTTGAGTCAGAGATTGTGGGATTAGGAACAACACACAGCAAATAGTAAACCAGAAAAAGCATTCAGAATTAGTTTAAAAAAAAAAAAAAAAAAGAAACCTGAAGTCATTGGCTGGTGGATGAGAGCTTGGGAAGCAAAGGCATGTGTACACACCAGGACCAGTTGGTGCAGAACAAACTGAGTAGCAAAAACAAAAAATAAACATAAGGGTTTTACAATACAAAGGGAAAAAAACTGATGTTGGTGGGGGAGGGGGGTGAGATTGTTGGGTAGCAAATACAACGCATACCAGCATCAGACTAATGTGTACTGTAGAAGAAGAAAAAATTAAAAATACTAAAGGAAAAAACCTAAGGTGTTGCAGTTGGGAGGCTGGAAAACTATGTAAACTTTGTTGTGCCTTTAGTTCCCTGAGCTAGCTTGGTTGTGCCTTGCCAGTGCCACTGATAAAGCCAACAACAAGAAAGGAGGGAAGGACTGAGTGAGGTAGTGTGTGTGTGTTAGTGTGTGTGTGTCATTGCCCACCAAAGGGAAAAGTAAAGTGAAGAAAGTTAACAAACAAATACATAAATATACAAAAAGTTAAAGAAAAACAAAAACTTACTGATCATTGTTTGACCAGGGAAAAGGAATCGACAAATTGCACTGTTGGGCCAAGATTTATGTACTAGCAGTGCATACCTATTTGCACAACAGTGGCAACTGAACAAGAAAGAAAATAAAGAGGCAAAGCCTGCCTAAGGTTTGGAAATAAAACATTATGTAAAGGGAGGATGACCTACTGAACCAGACTGACCAGTAGTGGGACTAGTGCAGTGTGGTAGAAAGGGAACTGTCTGCCCGAGGGTGTCAGGTGAGGGTGGGACACTGGGATGGGACAAACTGCAGTATTAAAAAAACAAACAAAAAAAAAACACAGGTTACTCACCTGTAACAGTAGTTCTAGGAGTGGTATATGATGTTCATCCACACTTCTGGCAGTGTCCTTTCCCTTTAAGAGTTGCTGGAAGGCCTTCAAGATGGCTCCTCCCACCCACCCAGATGGTGTATCCCTCGGCTCTGCCCCATGATGCCAGATCTTGCCTGCTGGAAGCAGTGGTTATGCGCCTGAGCCAGGGGAGGTTGGGTGAGTCCGTGTGGATGAACATCGTATACCACTCCTAGAACTACTGTTACAGGTGAGTAACCCGTGTTTCTAGGGACGTGGATTTGATGTTCTGTCCACACTTCTGGAACACTCCTAGCAGTTCTCCAGGAGAAGGGAGGCAAGGCGCACACCCCCTACTTAGGAAACAGAGACTGGAGAGCTGAGGCCCCAAAACTAGCATCCTAGCGTGACTCGAGGTCAATGTGGTAATGGGAAATGAAGGTGTGTGCCAACTTCCAGGTAGCAGCGCTGCAGATTTCCTGGATAGGAATGTCCCTATAAGCAGCAATCGTCGCAGCAGTATGGCGGGTGGAATGAGCCCTTAGCCCTCCGGGAGGCTCCTTACCCGCCAACCTATAGCAGAGATCAATGCAGATGTGATTCACCTGCTAATCATCCGCTGGCTGCAGTGGATCGCCAGGTGCGGCTTCACGCAGGCTGGAGAACCTCCCATACTCTAGCTGTGCGCTTTATAATAAACAGCGCCGCCTCAGGTCCAAGATATGGAGCCTGTGTTTGGCCTCCCGAAAGTTGTGATTTGGGAAGAACACTGGAGAGTCTTCACCTGATTCAGTGAAACTCCCACACAACCTTCGGAGAAACTTTGGGGTGGGACGGGACAACCCTATCCCTGTGGAAGACCAGATAAGATGACTCCAATGACAACACCTGGAGCTCACTGATCCTTCTGGCTGACGTGATAGCCACCAGGAAGGCGGTCTTCCATGACAGGCGAGACATCTCACACATGTGCATCAGTTCGAATGGCTTGCCCATAAGCTCTGCCAAAACCAGCAACAAGTCCCACGGTGGTGGTGGTTCACGCAATGGAAGGGAAATGTGATCTAAGCCTTTGATAAAAAGCACCAGACCACCTTCTTCTGTGCCACCAACTACTGACCAGTCTGTGCCAGGTAAGCAGAGATGGCTGCCAGGTGCACCTTAAAGGTCATCGACCAAAGCCCCCCTTTGGAGAGAGACCACCGATAATTCAAAATGTGAGCCACTGGACAGGACAAAGGGTCCAACACCTTGTCCTGACACCAAATGGAGAATCTCTTCCATTTGAAGGCATAGCACTTCCTTGTCGATTCCTATCTAGATGCCTCGACTACAGTGAGGACATCTTCGGAAAGACCCAAAGCCTGGAACTCTAGCTGCTTAGGAATCAGGCTATCAGCTAGAGGGATTGAAGGTCCGAATGGAGTACCTTTCCCTGATTGATGGAGAACATGTCCAAGTGTGTGGGAAGACGCCTCGGGAGCCTGTTGCTGAGGCTGAGGAGATCGGTGTACCAAAACTGGCAGGGCCAGTCCGGAGCCACCAGGATCACCCGTGCCTTGTCCCTCGTGAACATGAGCAACACTTTGTGGATCGAGAGAAGGCAGAGAAGAGGCCCCGCTTCACGGCCTCGAGAAGGCATCCCCTTGCAGCGAGCCCTGCTGAGGGGGGAGGCACAAAACAACCTCAGCCTTGCGTTCTCCTTGGAGGTGAACAGGTCTACCTGAGGGATGCCCCACTGGGAGAACAGACTGTGAACTACCTGCGGATGGAGAGACCACTTGTGAGATGTCTCACCCACCCGGCTGAGGGCATCCACCAGCTGGTTGGAGGCTCCTGCCACATGGATGGCTAGCAGATCTACCTCCAGGCTGCACACAAGGGTCCAGATGTGGAGAGCTTCCTTGCACAGGGGCAAGGAGTGTGTCCCGCTTTGCTTGTTGAGGTAGTACATGGTACAGGGTGAGATCCCAGCCTGTCCCCTGAGTTTATCAACAAGAGCGTCCCCAATGCAGAAACTTAAAACTCGTAAGGTGGCTGGTTGTAGCCCTTTGTCAAAACCCTCATGAAGAAATTGTAAAAGCACTGGTAGGGATATTGGGTGATCCTGTATATCTTTAGATTGGAGCCAGAACAAGAATTTTCTCCAGATTCTATAATACACTTTAGAGGAGGAGGGGCCCAGAGAATTTACCATCATTTCAATAACTGGAGCCATGTAGCCCAACTCTATGAAGGTTTCCTGCTCAATCTCCAAGCCGAGAGGGACAGACTGCTCAGACTGAGGTGAAGAACCAGGGCCCTGATGAAGAACGTCTGAGCTGCGCTGGAAAGTAAAAAGTGGTCCCTTTGACAGTTGAATGAGGAGAGGGAACCAGGGGGCGGAGAGGCTACCGGGGGCAGACTAGAATCATCTCTGCCCTGTCCCAGGCAACCTTGTGCAGGACCCTGGATAGCAGCAGAATTGGGGGGAAAAGCATACAGGAGACCAAAGAGACCCCAGTCTAGGGAAAAGGCATCCTGAGCTAGTGCTAGCTTGTCTCTGGCCAGGGAGCAGAAACACTGTGCCTTGGAGTTTTGCTGGCATACAAACAGATCTACCTGAGGATTGTCCCACCGCTCTATCAGGAGTTGGAAGGCGCTGTCCTTCAGCTCCCATTCTCCCGGGAGGACGTCTTGGCGGCTTAACTCAGCCCCATAGCGTATATGTGCGTCATCAGGAAAATTCCTCTAGTCCCCACAGCGCATATGTGCGTCAGGTATTCACTTTTCTCATCCCCAGCGCATATGTGCCCTGCACTTCTTATGCAATTTCTGGATCAACCAATCAGGGAAAAGATTACTGGAAAGTACAGATCGGTAGGAAACATTCCTATCTACCAGAATACTGACTTTATATTAGACACATTTGCTACCTTTCAGATATTTTTAGGTTTTAATTTGGGTTAAAAAGTGAAGAAAATGCTATTTTTCTCCATTGCAGGTAACGTTAAAAATAAATAAATAAATAAATAAAAAATTGGAAAAGCTAGAAACGTGTGATCCCTGATGTGAAAGCTCTTTTCATTGTGAAAAATTAGTATGCTGGTGTCTGGGAGCTAGGAGGTATACTTTTTTTTGTTTTAGTTTTTCTGGGATAAAAAAAAGTGTAAAAATTTGATTTTCCTCCATTTCAGGTGCTGTAAAAAAAAATGTAAATGCTAGAAATGTGTGTAACCCATCATTTGAAAGGTCTGTTAAATGTGGACAATTATCATCCTGGTGTCTGGGGTCTAGGAGGTTTGCTTTTCATGATACAGGTTTTTATTTGGGAACAAAATGTAAAAAAATGCTCTTTATCATTTCAGGAAATGTAAAAAATATCTGCAAATGCCGCTAACATGAGTGACCCATCATTTGAAAGCTCTTGTTATTGTGAACATTTTCCTTGCAGGTGTCTAGGGGCTAGGACGCATGCTTTTTCAGTTATCGTGGTTTGTGCGTCATGTGGGCAGTTGTGCAGAGCATTTTTCCGAATTCAGTCAGTTTACTGGAGTTATGTGTTGGCACATGCCTTAGTTTATGGTCTGTTTTATTACGTAAAACAGCTCAGAAATACTCTAAACTGGGGCAGTGTAATAGAAAAACGTCATACAACAGCCATTTGCCACTTCTAAGGTGTTTTTTTGATTAAAAAAAGAAAAAAAATTTAAATTTTCATCATTACATGCTCTGTATAAAAAAAAAAAACTGAGCAAACTTCATGCTATAAGTTTTGTGGTAGAGGATAATGTATAGTCCTCTATCGGCAACCAGTCAGTTAACTGTCGAGAGGTTGCCAGGGCGACCGTGTAAACCTCGAGAGAGAGAAGCTCGAGAGGTTTACGTCGCCATGGCAACCTCGAGGCGGTTAACAGTGACCAGTTGCCAATAGAGGTACCATACATTATTTGTTATAGTGTATGGTCCCACATAAAAAGTAAAATGGCTGCTTACTTTTTGAAAAATAGTCACCGCCGCGGCCGTTCAGTCCTTCCCTAACCGCTGCCTTCATCCATCGTTTCCCCGTGTAAAAAAAAGCGTGCACATAGCATCGATAGGTTAACAACATTTCTACGTCAGATCGATAGGTTAACAGCCTTAGGAAATGATGATTTCCTAAGGTTAACAATATTCTACCATACATTATATAGGAGTTATACTTTTCTAGTTATTTATACTCCAAGTTGGAGTGTTACCATTTTAGTTAAGAACATTCTAACTGCTCAGGAAAACAGCCATTTTTACACAGGAATACAGCACTCACTCAAGATTCCATTCTAGAGCTGAATAAGTTAACCAGTCTGCTGTGACATTTTCCTGAACTGGTATGTACACGGCTCTTATACTTGCCAGGTGTTTTTCTGACCACTGGAAGAGAAGAAGAGATTCTCAAAGCATTTTTGAGCTTTTTGTGCCACCCTGATGAATGATGTAGGCCATGGCTGTTCGATTGTCTGTTAGAATCAACACGTCCTGGTTGCGTACTTGCCGATGGAAGGGCAGCAGGGCTAGGCGAACTGCCCTCATCTCTAGGATGTTTATGCTGTACCTTGACTCTGTCAGTGCCCACTTGCCTTGAGCCGACATCTGGTCCAGGTGAGCCCCCCCAGGCTTGCATCTGTTGTGATTCTTGTTTGGTGTGGATGGCCTAGCCTTCGTCCCCTCATAATGTTTGCCCTCCGAGACCACCACTGGAGGGAGGTTTTTATCTGCTGAGAGACTGGGATGAGCTGATGCTGACTGTGCCTGGACTGAGACCACAGCCTAAGCAAATGTGCTTGAATGGGTCGCATGTTCACTAGGCCCATGGGACCGAATCTGCCAGTGACACTAGAGTACTGATTAGTTGCATAAAGGACTGGGCCGGCAGCTGAACGGTCATTTGAAATTTGTTGATGAGTTTCAGTATGTCCCTGAAATTTGTCTTTGGGGGGAGGTGGGGGGGGGACACCTTGTTGACCTGCATCCTGAATTCTGCCCCAGTGGTTCAGGTTCTGGCTTGGGATTAGGGAACTCTTCTTCTGGCTGACGACAAAACTGGGTGCTGTGAAGCACTGGACTACTTTCGCCACTGCCTGTACAGCTTGGTTGAGCTGTGGGGCTTTGATGAGGATATCGTCCAGGTATGGGAACGGCTTGATACCTCGGTTTCGAAGGTAAGCTACCACTGCTACCAGTACCTTCGAGAAGGTTCTTGGGGCTGATGAGAGGCAGAAAGGGAGTGTTTTGAATTGGAAATGTCGGTTCCTTACTTTGAATTTGAGATATTGCCTGTGCAGACTGTGAATAGGAATATGGAGGTAGGCATCTTGCAAGTCGATGGACGCCATCAAATCTCTTTGCTGCACCTCCTTGATGATTAAGGACAGAGTTTCCATTTTGAATGGTCTGCTGCGTACAAAGCGATTCAGGAATTGGAGGTCTAGGACTGGTTTGTGACCTCCTGTGCATTTGGGCACGATGAAAAATATGGAATAGACCCCCCAGACTGACCTCTTCGGGGGGAACCTGTTCAGTAGCTCCCACTTGTAGAAGATCTTTAATAGCTTGCAATATCGCTTGTCTTTTGAATGAGTTGTTTGAGATGGGAGAGAGCACCACATGAGGCAATGGGGGCTTGGACTCGAACTCTATCAAGTAACCCTTGCTGAGAATGTCTAGAACCCATCTGTCTGACGTGGTTTGGTCCCATTCCCGAAAAATTCTGAAAGCCTGCCCCTGACTCGAGGATGGGCCCGCATGGTCTCACTGTGATTTTCTGTTGCTATTTCCGGTGTCTCTGGTGCTTCCACCTCCGCTAGAACCAGCCCCTCTGAAATTACGCTGGTTTTGGGAGAACCATGATCTTACTTCGAGAGGGTTCCTTCAGTAGGTCATCACAAGTAGGACTGACATTGCCCGACTTCGGGCCGCACAGCAGACTTTTCTAGCAATCCCTGATGGGGGGACCGCCCACTCGACGTCACGTGACCGATGTCAGCGTGATGGCATACAGTGGGCAGTCCCCACAGCCGCAATCCTCAGTTCTTTCCCGCCATCACCTCGTGTTAGTCGCTTCGCAGACTCCATTCAGGGTCTGTCGGAAAGTATTTTTTCACAAGTTTTTTTCCAAAAACTCGCTATTTCATCTTTTAGTATTAAATAGTTCATGTCTTCTCCAAAGAAAAAGTGCTCCAAGTGTGGCACTCAGATACCACACAAAGAAGGGCATTCCAAGTGAGTCATCTGCCTAGGCCCAGACCATCCAGTCTCCTCCTGCCCCGACTGTCAGTCCTTCAATCAGGCTACCAAAAAGCGGAGACAGCAGGCATTGGAGGCCCATCTTCTCAAGGCCCGTCTACTTTCACTTGAGAAGAAGATGGATAAGCTTAGGGACTCGTCTGACAAATCTTCCCCTAAAAAACACAAGAAGAAGACGAGGGAGCAGGCTCGCTCTACAGACGACGTCAGGCCCTCTACCAGCAAGGCCCAGCCACCGTCAAAGCACCCAGGTAAGGAGAAACTTCAGGCAGATAAGTCGGCGCCAGCTCCTCAATGACGCTACTACCCGGTAAAGGCGGCCTCCGGCTCCTCTGGAGACCCGACCCGGTGGCCGTTAAGTCGACTCCCAGCTGGGGACAGCCCAGCTGGGTCGCAAGTCGGCCGGTTCTCTCCCCCGACCGCCCAATCACGCCCGTTAAGTCGGCCATCCCCGACGACCGCAAGGACTCGGTTCCCCTGTTGGGGCCTTCTGGTGCTACTACCGACGTCCAGCGGGACCGAAGGGAGACAGCCCCACTCCCTCCTGTTATTCCCTCGCCCGTGTCCTCTCATTCTACTCTGGACACGTCTGGCGAGGCGGATGAGGTCACTGGTGAACCAGCCGATTCTGGGGGTTCTTCCCCACGCTCCCCCGCTGGGAACCACGGTCAGGAGGCTCCTCCTCGGCCAGACGGCCTTTCCTTGGAGGGCCCCTCCTCAGCCCGAGGACGGACTGCGGGCGCTTCCAGTGCCACCAGTCACTACAGTTCTGACGCCAGGACCACTGGCGACTCCAATGCCGCCCGTTACCACAGCAGTCCCGACGCCAGGACCACTGGCACCTCCAATGCCGCCGGTCCCTACAACAGGCCCGACACTAGGCCTGGTGGTCAGGCCTATTCCGTCGTCCCCGACGCCGGACCCAAATCCTACCACTGAGACCCTTCGTCCGGTGCCAACGCCGGCCTCTCCGACGCCAGATCGGGTGGTGCCAGTGCCGACATCAGTCCTTATAACATGGACTGTTCTGACACCGGACCCTAATTTAATATATACTACAGCGGGTCCGACGTGGGTTCCCCCGACATCAGGGCTGATGACTGGGTACTGTAACTGTCCCCTCACTGTCCCCCATTACCCACACGGGTATCCTGGGGATCCTTACCCGGAGGTTCCCGCTCCTGGATGGAGTCCAACAGGACAGTTTTATCAGGGTTATCATCCATATACCCATTACATGGGTCTGCGTGGGTATTACCCTCCGCCAGTTGCTGTTCCCCCTCCACCTCCACCTCCCCCCCAGCCTCAACCAACTCCTCCTCCACCCCCTCTGGCTATGCCGGATTTCAAGTCTTTCTTACAGTCTGGGTGGCAGGGAGCGAGGTCGGAGTTGGTTTTGGACCTAGAAGCAAGACTCCAACCTCCGCCGCTTCATAGGTCCCCTTTCCCGAGCAGTTCGGGTCCGACTGTTCACCTCTCGGGGAAGACTCGACTCGACATTCCCCTCTCTCGCTTTGAACGTCGTCCAGTGGAGGAGGCCGACGATAGTTCTGATGGGAGAGAGGATTCTTAGGAGGAGGAAATCGTGGAGGAACCCGAGCCGAGAGGCAAGACCTCACCCAAATCGCCACCTGAGGATCCTTCCTTCTTGGATCTCGAGGGCTCTCAGAGATTATTTCGATTGGAAGTCAGAGGAACAGGACCCAATGAGACAGTGTCTCGTGGAGCACCTCGATTTGGAGTCCCTGTCCCCAGTCCCAGTCCCTCCGTGGATTGCCCCCCCCACCAAGACCTCACCACCACCGTCTGGCAGATGCCTCACTCTATTCTGGCTGTCCCCAAGTGGGCAGATAGGTTTTACTGGGCGCCTAAGGATGCTCCATTTTTGAAGACCCATCCGAAGTCAGACTCCATGGTCATTTCAGCAGCTCATGATCGCTCCGCTACACCCAAGCCCTTGAGCACTACTCCTCCAGATAAGGAGTCGAGGCAGATGGACCAGTTTGGCAAAAAAGTATATTCTTCGGCCACGTGTGTGCTCCGCTCCCTCAGTTACCTGGCCCATATGGTGTCCCACTAAAAAGTGACTATGGCGAGGTTGGAGGCGGAGGATCCATAGGCCTCGCCTCAAGATTTCTTGTAGGCATCTTTACACGCCACTTCTACGATTCGTCAATTCCATGGCCCGTACCTCGGCGAATGCCGTGGCCCTGAGACGGCACTCCTGGCTTCATTCTCTGGCCTCACTAACGAGGTTCAGTAAGCGATTCAGGACGCTCTTTTCCAGGGCTCGGTACTTTTCGGAGGCGACACCAAAGACATAATTACAGAACTACAGGACAAGGGTGTTGCCCTTAGATCTGTTCGTTCGATGTACCGATCGGGTGCTCCTCAACGTAGACAGCAGCAACCCTTTCAGAAGAGGACCTGGCGGCAGGGGAGAGCCACTCAGGTGCATCGCCAAGGCAAGCGGAAGGCCACAGGTACCGTTAACCCCCCCCGCCTCCAAGAATCTGCGTCGGTCAGGGGGTCCTCCCTCTGACAGACCCGCCACTTCTTGACTCCCCAGCCCCACTGCCTCCTCAGCCTCTCAGCGAGGAGCAGGTGGGGGGGAGGTTCACTCTCCATGTGCAGGAGTGGAGGGCGATTACCTCCGAAAAGTGGGTCCTGCAAATAGTGGCCTCAGGTCACACTATAGAGTTCCTGGAAATTCCTCTGGGAAATCCTCCGGTGAAGTCCTCATACTCTCGGGACCAGGCTTTCCTCGTCCAAGAGGAAATAAATTTGCTCTTGCTAAATCAAGCAATTGAGCGAGTCCCTCCAGGGCAAACAGGGAAAGGCTTCTACTACCACTTTTTCCTGGTTCCGAAAAAGAACGGGGATTTCCGAACCATTCTAGATCTCAGTCAGCTGAATAATTTTGTTGAGTACAAGACGTTTCGCATGCTGACACTGCAGAGCCTTCTGCCACTACTGTTGGAGAATTACTGGCTCTGCGCCCTGGATATGCAGGATGCCTACCTACATATCCCTATTTTCCTCAACTACCATCGATTCCTGTGGTTCATGTTCTGGTGGGAGCACTTCCAGTTCCGAGCACTCCTCTTTGGCCTGTCTTCAGCACCTCGGATTTTACCAAGTGCCTTGCGGTTGTAGCGGCGTTTTTACACCGCAGGGGTACTACCGTGTTTCCCTACCTGGATGATTGGCTACTAGCAGGCCCTTCCAGGGATGCGTTATTGGGGGTTCTGTCATTTACCCTGGACCTGTTCAGTCGACTTGGGATCACTGTCAACGTGCCCAAGTCATACCTTATTCCCACCCAGAAACTTCAGTTTATTGGGGCGGTCCTTGAGATGGTCCAGTGCAGAGCTTTCCTTCCTCCGGACAGTGTGGAGACTCTTGTCCAGCAGGCAACCAAGGTGATCTTGCCAGACCATTCCGGCCAGGGAGGTCCTTCACCCAATAGGCATCATGGCAGCTTCCATCTATACCATTCCCCTAGCCAGGCTCTACATGAGGATCTCTCAGTGGTCCCTGAGAGTGCAATGGGACCAGCTTTTGGACAATCTGGACCATCCGGTTCTCATCTCCTCAGCGGTCCGGAAGGATCTTCTATGGTGGATGAATCCACACAATATTTCCTTGGGTCTCCAGTTTCGAAGACCAGCACCCGTAGTCACTCTCACCACGGATGCCTCGAACATGGAGTGGGGTACGCATCTGGGTGACCACCAAGCTCAGGGACTTTGGTCCAGCTTGGAGCTTTCTCTTCACATCAATGTTCTAGAGTTCAGGGCAGTCCTGTATGCCTTACAGGCCTTTCAACCCCTGCTGCCAGAGGGAACACTGCTGATCCAAATGGACAACATGTCAGTGGTTTGGTGCATCAACAAACAAGGAGGAACCCGGTCGTACCCTCTTTGCAGGGAAGCGATCAGGGGGTGGAACTGGGCAGTCCTGTATCACTTGTCCCTAGTGGCCGTGCATGTACCGGGTGTTCTAAAAAGTCCTGGCGGACAGTCTCAGCAGATCAAGGACCCCTGCTTACGAGTGGGAACTTCATCAGGAAGTGGCGGTATCCATCTTCCAAAAAAACCGGGGGGCCCGAACTTGACCTATTCGCTCTCAATTCAACACAAAACTTCCCAAGTTTTGCTCGCTCGTTCCAGAGCCAAGTGCTTTCTGGAGCGACGCATTGTCTCTATCCTGGACAGGGAAATTTTTGTACGCCTTCCCTCCATTTCCCATTCTGCAGTGGGTCCTCCTCAAACTAAAGCTGGAGAAGGCCAAGATGATTCTCATCGCTCCTCTTTGGCCAAGACAGATTTGGTTCCTGCTGCTTCAGCAGCTATCCAGGGAACCACCGGTTCCACTTCCATTGACACATGACCTCCTTACTCAGGATCAAGGTCGTCTGGTTCATCCGGGGCTCTGGACCCTGCATCTGCATGCATGGCTCCTGCAGACATAGCCATCTCTCGCTTTGGGGTATCCTCTAGAGTGGCATAGATCCTTGCTGAAGCCAGAAAACCTTCCACTCATTCCTCTTATGTATTGAAGTGGAAGCGGTTTTCCATTTGGATGACCGCGAAGAACTGGAACCCTTTTTCTTGCTCAGCCCAAGTCAAGGAATACCTCCTTCACTTATCGGATTCAGGTCTAGCCTATTCCTCTCTGAAAGTGCACCTCTCGACTATCTCAGCATACCATGAGCTGGTGGATGGTAAACCCATGGCTCAATTGGATATCTCAAAGACTTTTTTGAAAGGGATTCTCCATCTGAAATCCCCCATCCACGGCCCAACACCACCACCATGGGACCTGAATTTCGTCCTGGAAAAGCTCACCTTGCCTCCTTTCGAACCAGCAATGAGCGGTGACCTACGCTTCCTATCATGGAAGGCGTTGTTTCTGGTTGCCATCACTTCAGCTCGAACAATTTCGGAGCTTCATGCGTTGGTTTGTAAGGAGCCTTACCTTATTTTTCACCGGGACAGGGCGGTTATCAAAACCCATCCAAGGTTCCTTCTAAAGGTAGTGTCGGAAGCTACTCTGAACCAATCGGTAGAGCTTCCGGTGTATTATCCAGCTCCCACTAACGGGGTGAGGCCCTCCTCCATATGACGGATGTGCACCGGATTCTCCAGTGTTACACACACCGAACCAAGGACTTTCGCTCTTGCGACCAATTGTTTGTCTCCTTCACGTCTTGAACTTGAGGCAAACTGGTTTCCAAGCAGGGCCTTTCCAAATGGTTGGGCAACTGCATCAGATACTGTTACCAAAAGTATGACAAACCCCTCCCGGGTGTTATCACGGGTCCCTGGCCATTGCTGCTCATTCCGACCTGGAAGTAGCCGGTCGTTCACACCTTTCTTGGACATTTGTCTGTGTCAAGAGAGAGATGTTGCATCCGCTGAGCCCTTCCCACTAGCAGCCGCTGCCTTTCCACATGTTTGGCAGATTGAGCCAGCAAAGGTGATCAGGAGTGGGGATTTGCAGGGCTGATATTTTCTGCCCCTGCTAAACTTTTCTGATGGCATGATTCTGAAGACAATGTAATCCCTCTCCCCCCTTGCAAGACGCAGATAATGGTGCTGTCCATTTAAGAACTGCTCTATTTCCAGAGGAACCGAAGTCCTGGCCTTTAAGGCACCCTGCTGCAATCCTGCTTTTGAGGTATCCTGAGCTGATTATATGGGGGGGGGGAGGTTCACTGGCATTAATCTCCAGGACCCGTTCCTGCCCAGCGCTGCAGCATTACTGCCTTGCCCCACTCAAGATTTTCCTCAACGGTTGTCAACGAGCAGCCTGACATGTGGAACGTGCTACCCCCGTGAGGGTTTATGTGCTCATCTATCTGGTTGTCAATGGTGCCTGGTGCTATACTCGTGCCAACAGGATGTGCCATCGACGAGTGGCTGAAACGTTTCCCCCGAGCCACTCATCGATCGGAAATAAAGGCACTGTGGGGCTCAAAAACACCCTCCAGCTAAGCAGTGTCTTGACAAAGTTTTTTCACTCCAGTGTTGCTTTCCCCTGGAGACCGTTAACTCGTGTCCCAAAATCGTGGGAAAAAAATGGGGCTGCTGCGAGGTGGGACTAGTCTGTGCAGCTTGCAAGGCTGAGACTGGATCCCACTTAGTCTGGGCGACAACTCGTCCTTAAAGCAGATAAAGAATAATCCCAAAAACAGAAAACAAACACAGTCTCTTCAGCCCTTCCATATGGGACAGGCCTCTGCTGCAGAGTACCTGCTTCACTGAAGGCAGGAAGTCAACTGATGACAACCGGATGTGGAGGACTTCTTATTCCCCCTGCTGCACAGCTTTAGTCCTGCCTACCACAAGCATCAGGAGGTACAGCCCAGGCATAAGGAAGCCCGGAGACCAGCTTAGGAGAGACACAATAAATATTATTATTCAAAACCTTTCCCTGTTTGCTCTAATTCCACGGGAGGGTTTCTGGAACAGTGTGCCCCATCATAATTGTGTTCAGGTAGCCTTTAAAGTAAACTTATGCCCAATGTAAGCTCTATACTTTGAAGATACTATGACTCTTTGATCAACTCAGTTATGTTGAGGACAAGGCATTATTCACAGAATCGTTCACAAGCTGTACTTGATGAAGAAAACAAGTTGTCTGTGACTAGGTCTCTTTATACACACACACACACACACACACACACACACACACTTTTCCCACATATGCAAGGATGGCAGTTATTTTTATAGAAAGGTATTATTATAAATAATAATAGACATATATAGTATAAGTAGTATATACGTAACATTCACCATTAGAGAGGAGCTCATGAGATAACTACAGTCACTCGTCCTTCCAGTTTCTGGCTAATTACCCCATGAGCTCCCACCTTATTTCTCTGCATGCATCTGTCTGTCTGTCTGTCTATATATCTGCTTATAAGTCTATCTGTCTAGCTACCTACCTGTCTGTCTGGTGATGGTGTCCGACACTGCCAACATTTTACATTTATTGTGTGACATTTTATGCATTTTGGGGCATACCCTATACCTCACAAAACTTCAGTCTTTATGTATGTTTTTCTGTTAGATCATAACTGAATTCCATGTGTTCACCCTCTTTTGATTGCAGTTATCTAGCACTGTGACTAGTCATCTCTTTTTATTCAAAGCACCCCCCCAAAGAAAGGGTACTATACAGCACATTAGAGCAATGTATCCAGGTGCTTACCAGCTGACAGGGCGGGGATTAATTGATCTCCGTTGTCAAACGACCGACACTCATTAAATAAATGTCTTGTCAGGTGCACTATCACAGACAAAAAAATGCAAACAGGAATTTTACAACATACAATTTATTTCTGGCAGGGCACAGCCACTCAGACCAGGACTATCCCGAGGAAATCAGGAGTGAGTTAACCCTAGACGGTGGTGGTGTGTGTGTGTGTGAGAGGGGAGTGGAATGCAGAGACTAAAGGAACCTAGTTTGCTGTTCATTAACAGAGGAGACAGCATGAATTTTTGCTATAAACTCTTGGCTGGGAAAGCAGCACTCTCTCAACGTTGGATAAAGGGAATAAGATGAGTAAAAATAAGGGCACACACTAGTAATATGAGGGAGTTAAGAACCAGGGTTATGATGAAAGTCCCATCACTGGTGAGTGGTGAAGAATTACACATTTTCTGCCAAGTGGTTATGCATTTAATGTAGTCAACACCTGGATGTTGATAAACTTCTAATGAGCACCTTTTATGAAGATTAAGTTTAATAGCAGCACTGAGTGTTTGCGAGGACCTTGTGATTTCATCAGGCAATATTCAAGCTGGTCTCATATTGGTTAAGTGTTCCAGTGCAACAGGTCAACTGTAGATTCATCAACATACACATTTAATTTATTAATACATATTTCTTTCTTCATTTGTTATATATATATATATATCTTCAGGAGGGGCAGGACAAAAATGTCGGCGTGGAAGAAGCACAAGTGAGTTATGCAATTTCTGCCCCATTACATGTGATGATATGTGGCATGTTCTGAGTCAGGCCATTCTAGGTCCAATGTACACTGAATTTTAAACTGTAAAAGGTTTAAATTAGTTATTTATCTGAAGATTTAACTGTTTCTAATCAATTTCAGTACTACGTTTTTGAGTGCAGCAGAAGCCATTTTGCAAGGTTATCCCGTATTCTTCAAAGTGCTCTTCCATCCATTGGTTAGGGCTTACTGGTGTGACCTATCCAAATGGAAATAAATACTGATGATGCACCCAGTATTGACATACATGTTTTATTTTCCTACATAAAGCATTAGTGGCTACAATAGATTTGACACTCACAGGTGTTACATACACATATCACAGTGAAGCCCACCAGGATGAAGCCCAACTCTGCCCAACTCTGCAGAATTCTGCAGTACAGTTACTGCAGCAAACAATGCAATTTCAATAGGAGTTAATCCTTTCTGTCATGCAGGAAACCTGTGACACTGCACCTCTCCTGGGAACTATCTCTCTACTGCCAACCTTAGCTAAATTACAAGAACACTTGGCTCTCAAACAACTCTCCTTGTTTCTCTCTGATTCCGCCTTCTTCACCCCCTTCCAGACTGGCTTCAGGAAATCCCACTCTACCACCACCTCTCTGCTAAGGTTAACTGAGACCATCTCCTCAGGCTCTGACAAAAGACACATTACCTCAGCTATCTTTGTAAACCTGGCCAAAGCCTTTGACCCTGTCTCCCCCCCCCCAACCCCTCACAGTCTTTCAGCTGCTGGAGTATCCCCTTCTGGTACAGGATGGTTCAGTGCCTACCTGTCCGGCAGGTCGCAATCAGTAAGAATAGCTGATGCTATCTCTACCCTCCTGCCTATAACCACTGGAGACCCCCTAGGCTCAGTGCTAGGTCCCATTCTGTTCTCCATCTATTTGAATGACCTCCCCCTGGTTTGTACTGCATCCAGCATCCACATGTACAGTATGCTGATGATACAGTATTGTTTACCTCTGGCAATACTGTTGCTGATGTCACTACCAGGCTCCAGTCTGACTTCACTGAAGTCCAACTCTGGTTTAGTTCTCATCAGCTCTTTCTAAATGCCAAGAAGACAGTCTCCATGTCCTTTGGCACAAGGCAGAGACTCGCTAGGCTAAGTCACCTCCCCACCTTCCACACCCTCGATGCGACTGCTCTTGAGGACCTCTTTCAGGTATCTCAGCATCTGGCTGGACAGGCACCTTGACTTCTCTATACACAATGGTGCCATTCTGAAAAAAAACTAAGGCCCAAGCTTGGAGCCTTTTACAGAAACCGCAGCTGCATCCCGCTTGCCGCCAAGCGTGAACTGGAACAGAAGATGATCGTGCTCATTTTTAACTACTGCGACATAGTCTATGATGCTGGCCCACAGTCCCACCTATCCAGTCTGGACTCTCTCTTCAATTTCTTCTGTCATTTTGCTCTTGATGCCCCTCCCTGCACCCATCATTGTGACCTCTACGCTCTCTCAACCTCCTTCCTCTACACTCCCGGCGTGCACTACATGGTGCTAAGTTCAACTCAAAATTCTGGCTTGGATCTGTCCCCTTATATATCTCCTCCTCTCTTGGCACCCCTACCCACTCCCTCTACTGCCTGAGATCCCAGGCTGACATTCGTACGCTCTCAGTCCCCTGCAGAACTACTTCCTCTGGCCAAAAAGCCTTCTCCTACCACTTGCCTTATATATGGAATGCACTCCCTCCACAAATCTGCCACTCCTCCTCCCTTTATTCCCTTGCCTCTGCTCTGCACAATTACCTTACACCTACCTGCACCTGCTCCTGACCCCCTCCTTGCATACCTGTCTCTGTCTCCCTCTCACTTTTTTCTCTCCCTCTCCTCTTTCCCCCCCCAACACACCTGCACTTATACTACCCCTTATAGACTTGCTCTTAAAAGGTGACTGGATCCTATGTTCACCCTGCTGCATCTGCATCACTAGTGAACTGCCTGTAATGTATGCATTGTCAACCTTGCATCCTATGCTTTGTCCCTGCACTGATTCTTTAGGTATGCTGCCCCTATGAACTGCCAGTACAGTAACTGTTGCATCAGCCTATTATGTACTCAATTGCCATGAACCTGTTTTGAAACTGTATGTATGTAGTCACCATCTGTTACGTATGTATCCAAGAACTCTCACTCTGTACATCCCTCTCCCCATTCCCCCAGGGCGTACCATGAGACGAGCATTAAGTTGCTCAGTGCATCTTTCCTGGTGAAATAATTCAATCAATAAAATAAATAAATACTGGTAGGCATAACTGTGTGTGTGTGTGTATATATATATATATATTTTTTTTTGTAAAATGACCGAGAATAAAAGTGACCCAATAAATGTATTTAGTTATGTTACTGATGGTCATGGGGTTAAGGGTACCACCTTTTTGTTGAAGCTAAAACAGATTATAAACCACATCCATAAATCCACCCAGAGCCCCACCCATTTTTATAAGTGATGAATTCATAATTATCCTTCCAAAGCCATTTGTAATGTCAGATAATACTTTATCGGAGCAGCAAAAGACCATAATTAACATGCAGTGTTTAAAAGATTAGGTCCATTTACCACTTAAAGCAGCAGTGCAATGAAAATGGATTAAAATTTGACCCCACAATTTTGTCTTCCTGATGCCAGATGTCTTCCAGTTTATTTTTGTGGTAAAATGTCCAGTTTTCATTGTCATTTAAGAATTTTATGAAAGTTTTAATGCAATTATTTCTCAAGAAAAAAAGACGGCTGCCTCATTTTTGCACAGAAATAATACTGAGGACCCCAGGAAGGTGAGAATTCAGGCAAAAATGCAAATACGAACATACGAAATTTGCCAGCAGATAAAGGCCTAGAGGTCCATCAACTCTACTCGAATGTGCAGCTAGCACCCCTTATTCTGCAGCTGCCCCTCCCTTCCACCCTTCCCCTTGTCCTGTCCCATCCTCGTTTGAAGCAGTCCACTGTTCTACTGCATAACACTTCAGCAGGTAACGCATTCCACCCAGCCACCACCCTCTCTGTAAAAAAGTGTCTGCTCATCTCCCTCCTGAACCTTCCTCGCTCCAGTCTCATATCATGGCACCTGGTGGCCCTCCCCTCCCTTACTTTGAACAGCCCCTCTGTACCCGTCTTGTTTATTCATGTATTTAAAGGTTTCAATCATGTCACCCCTGTCTCTCCTCTCCTCCAGTGAGTACATGTTCAACTCTTCAACCTCTCTCTCGTATGATAAGTCCCCAGGCCTTGATCATCTTTGTCGCCCGCGCCTGCACCCTCCAGTAACTTAACGTCCTCTTCAGATACGGATGCCAGTACTGCACGCAGTATTCCAGGTGTGGTCTAACTAATGACCTACACAGTGGCAGAATCACCTCCTCCCTCCTCGAGGATATACCCTTGCAATACAACCCAGCATTTTGTTGGCCTTTGCAGCTGCCTTCCTACATTATGCCGAGTTGTTCACTGACCCTGTAATGAGCACACCCAGATCCTTCTCCTCCTCCTCTGTCTGGGCTAGCTGCACTCACCCTAGCTGGTAACTCCTCCTTGGGTTCATCATCCCAAAATGCAGCACCTTGCACTTTTTGGCATTAAAGCCCAGTTGCCAGGTGTCTGACCAGGTTTCAGGCTTTGCCAGATCATCCTGCACCCCTGCCATCCACCACCGCGCCTAGCTTGGTATCATCAGCAAACAGACTGATCTTGCTCTTGATGTCCCATGATATGTCTGCAATGAATATCTCAAACAACACTGGTCCCAACACTGAGCACTGTGAAACACCGCTCGTCACTGCCCTTGGGTGTGAGAGCTCCTCACCCACCACCACCCTCTGTTGCCTTCCCTGCAGCCAGTTTCCTACCCATCTCACCAGCTTTGCAGCCGCCCTGTGCCTACTAACTTCCTTCCCAGCCTTCCATGTGGCACTGAGTCAAATGCCTTACTGAAGTCCAGATACAGGACATCCACTGCATGGCCCCTGTCCAGTTGCCTAGTTACCCAGTCATAGAACTTCGACCAGGTTGGTTTGGCAGGATCTGCCACGTATGAAGCCATGCTGTCTGCTGTCCTGTAGTCCTTGGCCTCTAGGGAGGGCCACCAGCCTCTCCTTCAGGATAGTCTCCATTAGCTTACCCACGATGGATGTGAGGCTCACTGGTCTGTAGTTTCCCGGTTCATCCTTGGGGCACTCTTGTGGAGGGGCACCACATAAGCCATCCTCCAGTCCTGAGGTACACACCCCGAATGTAGTGAGGCATTAAACAGGTCTGCCAAAGGTCCTGCAAGGACCTCTGCCAGCTCCTTCAGTACCCTGGGGTGGATGCCATCTGGGCCTGGCGCCTTGTCCACCCTCACTGCCTTCAAACCTTCGAACTCTGCTCTCCATGATTTCCCCATCTGTCACCACTTCCCCCCTGCTTCTGTCATTTCTCCCACCTTGGGTGTCACCCCCTCTTCTCTTTAGTAAATACTGAGCAGAAGTACTCATTTAGTGCTTCTGCCTTATCGCACCCTGCTTCCCAACCCCCCTCCTTCCTGATCCTTACTATGTGGTCCTTACAGCTCCTTTTCTCCCTGATGTACTTAAAGAAGTCTTCTCCCTTCTAATGCCTTGTGCCAGCCTGAGTTCCGTAGATGCTTTGGCCCCTTATTGCCCTTGTCACCTCCTTCGATTCTGTCAAGTACTCCTCCCTGTCCTCCCCCCTCCCTGTTTTCTTGTACTTCCTAAAGGCAGCTCTTTTCCTCCTTACCTTTTCCATGACACTCCTTGCTCAACCAGATCGGTTTCTTAGCCCTAGCCTTCTTGCTCTGGGCTTTGCAGCAGGTTTTGGTTGCCTCCACTATCCCCAGCTTTATGAGCTCCCACCTCTAGTTAGTGTCCATACTAGATTGAATTCTGGCTAGGTACCCTTTTACCACTTCCCCCATCCTCCCAAAGTTGGCCCTCCTTAAGTCCAGCACTACTGTGCCAGATTCCACTCCTTCCTTGCGCATATCCAATGTGAGCCATACTGAGCGGTGGTCACTCCCTGACAGCGGTTCCTCCACTGTAAGTTCTCTCACAAAGTCCCCATTTGCCAGCACAAGGTCAAGGGTATTTCCTAACCTGGTTGGTTCACTGACCATTTGCAGCAGGAAGCTGTCCTGGAAGGCATCCAGCAGTACCTGCTCCCTTCTGTTCCTGGTTGTTGGGGTGCTCCAGTCCACTCCTAGCATGTTGAAGTCCCCCACAATCACCACACTACCCTTCTCGCAGGTCCTCCTGATCTGTCCCGCTAGTTCCCCAACTCCTCCATCTGAGATGGTGGCCTGTACATCACTCCCATTCTAAGAATCCTATTCTTGGAATCCTGGATTTGCATCCAAAGTGACTCCGCACTACCCTCCTCCCCTTCCTCCCTTACACACTTCAGTCCTTCCTTCACATATAGTGCCACCCCCCCCTCCTTTCCCAATCACTCTGTCCCTACGAAATAATCTGTACCCTGGTACAGACAGGTCCCAGTCATTGTATTGGGTGGCCCATGTTTCCGTGATGACTGCAATGTCCACCTCTCCCTCTGCCATGAGAACCTGTAACTCTGCAGTTTTCCTCCCAAGGCTCCTAGCATTAAGGGTAACCACCTTCCACACTTTCCCTCCCTCCCATCCTGCCCTCCTTTCCTAGCATCACCAACAGTACTTGCCATTTGTCCTTTGTCACTGTTATGGGGGGTAAGCTCATAAGGTTTCCCAACCTGTGGTCTCTGCATATCTCTTCCCCAACTGCCACCCCCCACTCCTAGTTTAAATTCCCAACTTCCTCTATGTACTCCTCCATCCTCTGTTTCAACACTTTCTTTCCCTCCTTACTCAAGTGTAGTCTGTCCCTGGCATAGAGGCTACTGTCCTCCCAGGTCCCTCCCCAACCCCGCAACAGCCCATACCCTTTAGCACAACACCAGGTTCTTAGCCATCTGTTAAATTCCTCTATTCTCAGCTTTCTTGTTGTGCTTGCCTTTGGCACAGGAAGTATCTCTGAAAAGTTACTGATCTTCCTGCCCCTCACATAATTGTGCTAGTTCCTCAAACCTCCTCTGGACTGTATCTACTGTCTTGTCAGCCAGGTCGTTTGTCCCAAGATGTATAATTAAATGAGGCTTGTCCCTACCCCTTCTAGCATATTTCAGAACAGACTGTCCCACCTTTCCGCTGTCATTTCCTGGCATGGCCTCCACCCAAATGCGACTATGCCTCTCCCCTTGCTACCCCACCTAACTCCTCTTAGTATTGAGTCCCCAGCACTAACATTCCACCCTCTTACTCCCTGCTTGCTTCCATTCATCTCCCTCTCTCATTTCCAGCTCTCTTCTTCCTCCTGCATTATTTCCCCTTTTACCCCTGTTGCAATTCTCCCAGCAGAACTTCCCCGCTCCAGTTTGGTCCAGGCATTTATCAATTACTCCTCTAATTTCATCATTTCCTCCTCCACCTTCTTCCTCTCTAGCAGTACACAACTATTTTCTGAAGGCCCTTCACAAATGCCCGCCCTCTCTCTCGTAGTAACCTGTTCTCTCCTTTCCACTCCATGACTTTTGCCACTTCTTTGCCTCCCCTCACAAGTCCCTATCTCCTCCTTCCATTTGTCTTTTGTCTCCTGACCTGGTTTCCCTGGCAATTGTTCTTCCTGGCCTGGGCCCCTTTGGCTCTGCTTCCCTTCTTCTGACCCTCTCCTCACCACTGTTGGCTTAAATCGCCCTCCCTCATCTCCCCTTCTTCCTTCCTCCCTCCAGTATTGGGCTAAACCCACCCCCAATCTGCCTTGCCTGTCTTAGTTCCTCCTGCAGACCCTCAATTTCCTTTCTAAGTTTTTCTATGTGGTTGCACACTAAACATCCTCCCACACTCCAGGCAATTTTTAGAAAGACTGGTGCACCGCAGTTGTTGCAGCCTACCACTCTACCCATGCTGTTTGCCTGGCGGCCCCCCACACCTTCAGATGCAGGATACCAAAAACTCCCCCAAGTCTCCCTCTCCTCCCTCTATCAGTGCAAAACATTTTCTTTATTTCCTTACCTCCTTTGTTGCACATTTAGATATATTGAGCAACTGCTTTTATATTCCTATCCTTCCTATCCACACTCAAAACAGACTTGAAGTAGCCATTGCACAACCTTCTTCAAACTCCTACTCCTCCTTTCCCCAATGCAATATCAATGCGAAGAAGTAATAATAAGCTCCTAGATTTGCATTTACTTCCCTTCCACTGAGAGAGCAGTCACCTCTTCACTTGCTGCTGTTCCTTTCCTGGATGTCTGCTTTTGCTATGACAGGTGCATATCCATTGACTGTTTGAGGAAGTGATGTCAGAACCCCTGGTATAAAGGAAATAATGGACCAAGGGTGGGACCAGCCCAAGTCTTCCAGAAACAATCAGGTAGCTGAGGCCTCTGGTCAGACCATTAGCACCCTTCCCCACTCTGCACTCAAACTTTGCAGCTAGTGAAGCCAGCAACAATGAATCACAATTCTACTCAAAGCCCCCAAAATAAGTTTGCTACCCAAAGAAACAGGACTCCAATTCAAACAGCTTCACCAACAACACATCAAAATAGGCTTGGAATTAGAAGATATATGTCTCCAGTTCAAAGAAACAGACCCAGTTAAATCACACCAATTATGTTTTAAAACAGAAGAAATAGGTCTCTACAAATGCAGCCTGCCACACAGTGAATCAAACAAATGAGCCCACTTATAGCTACCAAAACAGGTTTCAAAATTCCAACAGCCCCAAACAATACCCTGCTAGCCCCTTAGTAGTAAGAAAGAAAAGAAATAACCTTCTACCAAGAAGAATTCACAAGAAACAATGTAGAACAACAAGAAGCTACTGTACTGTAGATCTGATCTTGTCCCCCTTCTAGTTCCTTCTGAGAAGCCAAAGCACTGAGTTCCAAACTCTGTGATTTCCCTTGTGCTGCTTTCAAAATCAGACAGTTCCAAACTCTGTGATTTCCCTTGTGCTGCTTTCAAAATCAGAGTTCCAAACTCTTTGACTTCCCATGTGCTGCTTTCAAAATCAAACCGTTCCAAACTCTGTGATTTCCCTTGTGCTGCTTTCAAAATCAGACAGTTCCAAACTCTGTGATTTCCTTTGTGCTGCTTCCAAAATCAGACGGTTCCAAACTCTGTGATTTCCCTTGTGCTGCTTTCAAAATCAAGACAGTTCCAAACTCTGTGACTTCCCTTGTGTTGCTTTCAAAAAACAGTTCCAAACTCTGTGACTTCCCATGTGCTGCACATACACAGTACACAGCACAGAAAGCATCCAGAAAACCCAAATCAACAGTTCTGCCAATATTTTCATAACTATAGCAGAAAAATAGTATTTTGGAATAACTTTTTTCATTGCACTGCTGCTTTAAGAGTCTCAGAGAGGCAGTATTTGTTGGTAAAACTATCTGTGGTCATAAGAAGGCTATGTTGAAAACTTGGTGTAAACATATTAAAAAACACTACAGTTATGAGCCTACATTGAATTTGCAAATGCAGGCTCATGACTTTGGAAATTTTCAATATTTCTAACCTAAATTTACAACATAGTCATACAGCACCTCATGAATGTGACAGCTGTCATTTTTTTAAACTTCTGCCCAAAATGTGTTTCTGTGTCCCGCAAGTTGATTTCACAGTTCCTGTGCAAAATCACCTTTAGGCCAGGAGCTGAACATTATCTTTACCCTTCTTCGTAAGGCTGCATCATAACAAGGCTATGTTGCAAGTGTGGTGTAAAAATATTACAAAACAAACTTTCAATATTTTTACCCCAAATTCCTCAGCTGCAGCCCTATTGGCTCTGGTCAGAATTTGTTGTAGCTAGTTTTCCTTTCCCCACTTCTCCATAGGTCAGGAAGAGCTGAGTATTGCCCTGCCTATGGTCCTTTGTGTGGTCCAGATAGTAGTTGATAGCCCTCCTAAAATCCAGGCTATGAAGTCTATGCTCCCCTGAACTGGAATGGTCAGTAAAAAAAGACAGGCAAAGTAATGGACTGATTAAGGTGGAAGTCAGATACCACCTTGGGGAGAAACTTCCTGTTGGTCCTGAGAACTACTTTGTCCCTATGGATTGAGATGTAGTTAGGCTCTGTGGAGAAGGCCTGGAGTTCACTGATCCTTCTGACTGAGGTGACGGCTACCAGGAACACTGTTTTCCAAGTAACATACTTGAGCTCTGCTGAAGATATGGGTTCAAAAGGTGGCTGCATGAGCTGTGCAATGTACATACTGAGATCCCAGGCTGGAGTTGGCCCCCTGTGTGGGGGATGAAAGTGAACATAGCCCTTTGAAAAACTTCCTGAATAATAGTTTTGAAGTCAGGGATGAGCCCTTACCTGCCGAGAGGTAAGCAGAGACAGCTGCCAGGTGCACCTTAAGGGTGGATGGCCTGAGGCCAAGGGAATGAAGGTGAGCCAGATAATCCAAAACGACTGGCAAGCTAGCCTGGCTACAGTCTAAACCTTTCTGCTGGCACCAAATGGAAAACCTCTTTCACTCAGAGGTGTAGGTCTTCCTGGTAGAGGGTTTCCTAGACACCCTGAGAACCTCCAAAACTCCTTCAGAGAGATGCAAGTTGGCATACTATAGGTCCTCAAGACCCAGACCTTGAGCCTGAGGGACTGGAGGTTGGGGTAAAGCACCCTGCCCTGCCCTGCGATGAGATCAGTAGGTTGTGCCTCCTGGGAAGGCTGATTGGTCTATCTACTGACAGGGACAGGAGGAGTGAGTACCAAGGCTGCCTGGCCCAGTCTGGGGCAATGAGAATCATTGTTGCTGGTTGAGTTCTGATCTTGTTCAACATTCTCAGTAACAAAGGGAATGGGGGGAGGTATACAGAAACTTCCCTGTCCAGTCCAGTAGTAGTGCATCCGATAACACTGTGCCCAACAGAGAAGGCCTACAGCAGAACTACGGCAGCTGGTGGTTGTCTGGGGCTGCAAAAAGGGCCACTTCTGGAGTGCCCCACCTACTGGAAACCACCTGGAGGACCTGCCTGTTGTGTGACCATTCATGGTGATTCTGACTGATCCTGCTAAGAGCATCTGCTAAGACACTGTCCTTTCCTGGTAGATGGACTGCTGAGACAGAGATTCTGAGGGAGTAAGCTAAACTCCAGATTCTCATGGCCTACAAGCACAGTGGGGTTGACCTTGTGCTCCCTTGCTCGTTTATACAGTACATGGTGGTTGTGTTGTCCATCCTGATCTGTGCCACCTTGTCCTGCGGCATCGAAGCAAAGGACTGTATGTCCAACAGGACTGCCCTGACCTCCAACAGGTTTATGTGACTCCCTGTTTGAGCCATGTATCATGTGCATTGTGTTCCCCCAAGTGGGCGCACCACCCTAGTAGGGAGGCATCTGTCATTAGAATTAGTGAAGGGGGTTGCTACAAGAATGGCACACCTTGCCTGAGGTTGTCCCGTTCCTACCACCACTGTAGTGCTTGAAGGAGAGTTCCTGTAACAGGCACTAGCTTTGACAGAGAGTCCCTTTTTGGGAACCAGTGGGATTGGAGGTGAAACTAAATGTCTCTAATTTGGAAACTGGACCCTGACACTGTTGCTGTTGATGCCGCCATGTGTCCCAACAGCTGTAAGAAGTGCCTTGCTAGCCTGGGAACATGCAGTTGGAAGGAACTGGCTAGCTGTACTAGGCTGCCCACTCTTCCCTGACGAAGGAATGTCTTTCCTTGTGAGGTATCCAACTCTGCTCCGAAAAACTCCAGGAGCTGTACTGGTTCCAGCACTGACTTTTTTTGAATCACCAGAAGCCCTAGTGACTGCAGAGTATCCTGTGCGACTACCACAGCATCCCTGACCTACTGAGGTGATTGACATACTACTAGCCAGTCTTCCAGGTAGGGAAACACTGTTACCCATTTTCCCCTTAGGTGTGCCACAACCACTGCCTAGCACTAAGTGAACACCCCTGGGGCAGAAGTCAGGCCGAAGGACAAAGCCCTGAATTGATAATGACCTGATGACAATCTGAACCGGAGGTACTTTCTGTGAGATCGCCTGATGGGGATGTGAAAGTAAGCATCCTTTAGGTCCAAAGATGCCTACCGGTCTCCTTGCCTAAATGTTGGGAGAATGGTTGCCATGGTCACCATCTTGAACTTTGGCTTTGTCAAATGCTTGTTCAAGTGTCTGAGATCCAATATGGGGCGCCACTCCCCGGTTTTCTTTACTGTGAGGAAGTACCTCGAGTACAGCCTTTTCCCCTTTGTGCCAGAGGAACAGGTTCTATTGCCCTTTTGCAACAGAAGGTTGGTTACTTCCTCCTCCAACAGAGCTGTTTCTGAAGAGGTGGCAGGTCTGAAAAACCTTGCCCTCAGCCTGGGCATAACCTTGAAGCTAAGTGCAAGACCCTGCCCTACTACCTCCAGGACCCACTTGTCTGTCATGATGATTTGCCAAGCCTGGAGGTAGTGGGCCAGTCCAACCCATACTGGAGATGGGGAGGCAACCCCGACAGACACACTAGGGGTTCCATTTTGCCTGTGCAGCAGGCTGTGGGCTAGGGCCTGAACAACCACTGCCCCTCCTGCCTCTGCCTCTGAAATACCCTATCTGCTGTTGATAGGCTGGGAAAGCTGGAGGCTGGAAAAAGGGTCTGTACTGGGTTCTACCCCTACCATCTCTACTCTAGTGTTTGTATGGTGTGGACACCTTTTTCTTTAGCAGCTGCACTTTTGTAAGCTGCCTTGTGCTCATTCATTTTTTTCATGTAAGCCCCTGTTTACTCCCCAAACAAAGACGTGGGCTCACAAGGAAAATCCAAGGCATTTGTCTGGATATCCTGGGTTAGGTTAGTAGTTCTGTAGTCCTGAACCAAGTGAAACTCCTCAGTGACACTGAGGTTGCCATCTGCCAAGCTGCAGTGTCAATGGCATCCACTGCCATCCGAAACTGATAATTGGAAGCTTCTACGCCCAGTTTGGCAGCCTCTGTCAGATCAGATGCCATGGGGGCCAGAACAGCCTTAGCAATCTCCAATACAGTGTTCCAGATAGTCTTCTGGTATCTAGAGACATAAGCCATATAGGAAGCCTGCCTATTGGCCGGGGAAGACCCCAGATAAACCTTCTTAGCCATAGAATCAATTTTTCTGGAGTACTTTTCAGGAGGATTTGATGCCAGTGGTATGCTTGCTTTGTCACATGCAGCAGCCTGCACCACCCCTTCATGGCTGGAATGTCCAAAAAGGAATTTGGCTCCTCCCCTGGCCACCTAGTACTTTTTATCAAGCTTCTTGTCCACAGGAGGGACAGAAGTGGGTAGTTGCAAAATTGTTGTTACTTGCTTCTTAAGGGAGTTGTGGACAGGCAGTATTAACTTCTTAGCTTCCAGCACATCTATCATTTCCATAAGCTGGCTTCTCCTCCTCCTCCTCCTTAGCCGATTCCTGAGTGGGGAGGTCAAAAGTATGTACCACTTGTTTCGTGAAGGTAAAATGGGAGGTGTAATCCTCAGATTCCTTGTCAGGGGGTATCAGGACGTTGAGGATCAGGAGAAACATCTGGTTCAGGGGGTTCACCATACTCCTCATCCTCCTTCTCTTCTTCTTCCTCCTCATTTTCATCATAACATTTGCGATCTTGTTCAAAGGAACCAGGAACTGAAGAGGAACCCGGAGTTTGAACTGGTGTGAGATGAGCGACTGGTGGCTCAACAGGAACCGAGGTACTGGACTGTAGTGACTGTATTATTCTGATAGCATTAGCAAGCTCTTCAGTGGTGGAAACCAACTATTTTGCTGGTTGTGGTTCCTGCGCTGAGTGTTTTTCCTTCTTTTTTCTTTTGGTTGCAAGAGCCGGTTCAGCGGCTGATTCAGCAACTCGCTTCTTCCCTGAGGAAGTTTCACCCCGTCAGAGGGCTGTTCCTCCAGTTCCTTAGGCTTATCTTTGCTATGAGGAGGAGCCTGTTTATCCAAGGCCAGTTCAGAGGCCTTATCAGATATTTTTTCCCACAGTCAGTTAAGTCACCTATCAAGCGTCGACTGAGGAAATTCTTACAGATCTCACAGTCTGCTTTCAGGTGTTCAAACCCTAGGCAGACAACACAAACTAAAATGAGGATTAGATTTAGCCAGTGGTTCCCGACATTCGGTACAATGCTGGAAACCTGTAGGGCCGGTTATTTTCTTGGGCGTCTGAGACATACTCATATACCCTAACAATGATTTTTTGATACATTTAAAACCCATCATCTGAGAAGTGGTTTCTCTGTGAATTTTAGGATTTTTCTTTTTCTTTTTGTTATTACTTTTTCTCCCCTTGAAGTCCTCAGCCGACGCCATCTGACATCCCCCTCCCACGCCGACCCCGGGTATAAGACATCCTCCCCTTCAGCCTCCACGACTTATACCTCGTGGCAGGGGGTGGGGAGACCCTCAACCTACTAGACCAAATCCAGTTCCAGGGAGGCGTCTCCCCGGACGGCACATCAGAGGGGGACAATCGTCATCCTGCTGCCAAGGACCACTGTTTTTCCATTTTTGGTCTTCAGGGGTTGTACCATAAGTACAGCAGAGCTGCGTTATGGGCCTCTGTTTGTTCTGCAACCTATGCTAATTCCTGTTCCAGATCAGCGAAGCTCCCATACTAAGCTGCAGAAGGTAATAGTCATGTTCTCCTTGGGCTCATCGCCCATATTGCTATGCAAGTCCAGTGGTTCAAGCAGGCACGAGGAAGGTCGGCAGAGCTGTGATCACAGCTCGATCGCAGCTTTTGTGGCATCTTCAAACTTTCTATCTGAAATTTTTTAAAACTTTTTGTCATGCCACTATCTTTACTACTTCATTGTCTCTGATTCTCGAGTCATTTTTTTTTTTTTTTTTTTTTAAAGATGCTGCCGACTTTGAAGGATTTAAAACAGGCGATAAGCACAGCTCTACAGCCACAAATCTACATGGAGGGCCGACATCACCAGGAGTCCGAAATTATTTTTATAATAGCAATAAGGCACTCCCAGAAGTTAGATTATCAGCCAGTTAATCACCCCCTAGGGGCAACATGGTACTTGGCTGCATCTCATGCCACATTATGCCCCTAGGAGGTGATTAACAGATTGTTAATCTAACATCCAGACATGCCTTATTGCGTACTCAAATAGGGAATTGGTATTTTATTTTATTAGTAAATGTTGTTTTACTTTTGATAATTGCTTTGCTTGTGCTAGAACACTAGTGAGTTTACACCTTTAGTTTTCAAACTAGTAGAAAAAATGCAGCACAATTCTGGTATTAAGACATCAGAAAACATCAACTGCTGAGGAGATTCATTTAGAAACACAGAAAGGTAAGAACAGATAAAGACAAGAAATCCATCTAGTCTGTCCTAAGACCTTACTGTGAAACTGCTGCCCTTTTCCCGACCCCCATTTCCTCCCTTTGATTATTCCTTTTAAAATATCCCAGCCAGTTCTGGACCCGGCAACGGTACCTGCATTAACCTATGTGCTGGAGAAGCTATTCCTCTTTTCCACCACAGAAATATTTTTCACCCCACCACCACCAATAATATGTCACTGTTGCCCCTCAATTTATTTTAATAGCCCTTCTCTGGAATGTTCCCAGACAGTCCCAGTCCTGTGTAGGTACGGGCTTTAGAACTGAACAAAGTACTTGGAGTGTGGCCTTACAACACAGAAACATAGACCCTGACAACAGATAAGAATCGCTTGGCCCACCTAGTCTGCCCATTTCACAACCTACTGGATAAGCTGCAGATCCTAGTTAACCAACAGCCTATTTCTTCCTACCCCCCACAAGAATTGCCTTATGTATGTCCCATGCATTCTTGAATTCTGCCACAGTTTCAGACCCCACAACCTTTTCAGGAAGGCAGTTCTATGTATCCTCCAACCTCTCTGTGAAAAAAATACTTCCTCACATTGCCCCTGAGCCGTCCCCCTCTATCTTCAAATTGTGTCCTCTTGATCTTGCACATCTCTTTTTCTGAAAGATGCCACCCTCTTGGACTTTGTTGATTCCGCTGAGGTACTTGAAAGTTTCTATCATGTCCCCACTCTCCCTCCTTTCCTCAAGGGTATACATATTAAGCTCCTTTAGTCTCTCCTCATATGGCTTCTCTTGCAGACCCTGCACCATTATAGTTAGTTGCCCTCCTCTAGACTGCCTCCATCCTGTCTATGTCCTTGCAGAGATTGGGTCTCCAGAACTGGATGCAGTACTCCAGATGGGGTCTCACCAACTGTCTGTACAGAGTGATAACAACTTCCTGTTTTCTGCTGGTGGTGCCTCTTCCTATATATCCCAGTATCCCCCAGCCCTCCCTACTGCCTTCTCACATTGCTTGCCAACCTTAAGGTCATCAGATATGATTACCCGCAGGTCCCCTTCCATTTTTGTTGTTGTTACTACCCCCCATTGTGTTCTCTTCCCCTGGGCTTTTGTTTCCCAGGTGCACTATTTTGCACTTCTGTGCACTAAATCAAAGCTGCCATACTTCTGACCATTCCTCCAACCTTGCCAAGTCCCTTCTCATCCTTTCCACACCTCTTGTGTATGAAACCTGTTGCAGATCTTTGTGTCATCTGCAAAGAGGCATACTTTTCCTTCCAGTCCCTCTGCAATGTCACTTATAAAGACACTAAAAAGGACTGGACCCAGTACTGAACCCTGCAGTACCCACTAGTAACCCTCCTTTCTTCAGAGTGGACTCTGTTTACTATCACTGTCTGTGTCCTGTTGTCCAACCAATGTTTTACCCAGGCTACCACCCTGGGACCCACTCCCATGCTGGCTAATTTGTTTATTACTCTCTTGTGTGGGACTGTGTCAAATGCCTTGCTAAAGTCTAGGTAGGCCATGTCCACAGCCCCTCCCTGGTGTACTACTTTGGTCACCCAGTCAAAGAAATCTATTAGATTCGTCTGACATCACCTTCCCGCTGTGAACCCATGCTGCCTTGACACCTGTGCCCCACTGGCCTCAAGGTACTCAACAATTCTTTCCTTCAGAAGTGATTCCAAAATTTTCCCTACCATAGAGGTCAAACTGACAGGTCTGGAGTTTCCTGCCTCTGTCTTGGTCCCACTTTTGTGAAGGGGAATTACATCCATCCTCTTCCGATCCTCAGGTACCACACTACCTTCCCATGATTTGTTAAAAAGAGTAGTCAGTGGTGTCACTAGTTCTCCCCTTAATTCTTTTACAATTCTGAACTGAATCCGGCCAGGCCCCATTGTTTTGACCACCTTCAGTTTTGGGAGTTCTTTCAGAACCCTTTCTTCCGTGAAAGGACTGGGATCAACCCCCATCCAGAGTGCTTCTGTCAACTGAATTAGATACCACCCCCTCCTCCTCTTTTGTGAATACTGAACAGAAGTATTCATTCAGTTTCCCTTCTTTTTTATTGTCCCTCTCTGCCCACCCACTGTCCATTCTATTCAGCCTCATTATCCCTCCCTTTGTCTTTCTACACTCCCTAATGTACCTATAAAATGTTTCATCCCCCTTCTTAACCAAACTGGCTACCTTTTCCTCAGTTTGGGCCTTTGCTATTCTGACTGCCTTTTCTGCTTCCTTCTGCCTTAACTGATACAGTTCTCTGTCCTGCTCCTTCTGTGTTTCCTTACACTTCCTAAATGCTATCTTCTTCTCCCTAATCTTCCCCACCACCTCTTCTAAGAACCATAGTGGCTTTTTTTTTGTTTGTTTTGATTTGTTTATTTGCTTCACACACAGGCTTTTTGCCTTGTGATGGCACTTTTGATATTTCCCCATTGTTGCTCCACCCCTCCTTCATGCCTGTTTGCTAGTGTTTTTCTAAGGCACTCTCCCATTTTGCCAAAGTCAGCCCTCCTGAAGTCCAGTACCCTCACTTTTGAATGGCTTGACTCTGCAGCTGAGTTTATCATGAACCACACTGTTTGGTGGCCACTTGTTCCCAGATGGCTACCCACTTCTAGATGCAAGATCCTCTCACTGTCCCCCTTTGAGAGTACGAGGTCTAAAACTGCTCCCTCCCGAGTGGGTTCCAACACTAGCTGTCTGAGGCATGCCCCTTGTAGGGCATCGAGAATGGCCATGCTCTTTGATGTGGCTGCAGAAAAGTTGCTCCAGTTACATCTGGCATATTCAGGTCCCCCATCAACAGTATCTCCCCTTTCTCTACCATCCTAAGGATGCCTTCTATCATAGCCTTGTCCATTCCCTCTCCCTGAGATGGGGGTCTGTATACAACCCCTGTGCAGACTGCAGTGCCATTTCCAGTCTCTAAGGTGACCCACAGTGCCTCATCCTCTCCCCGTTTACTCCGTTGCTTTTATCCATTCCCTTACATAGAGAGCTATTCCTCCCCCTCTTCTACCCTCCCTGTGCCTCCTGTAGGTTGTATACTCTGGTATGTTAACATCCCAGTCATGTTTCTCTGTGTAACATGTTTCTGTTACTGCCACGATATCCAGGCATCCCTCTTCCATCAAGGTAGTAATTACCCATTTCTTGATGGTCTTACCCCTTTTTGACCCATCCCTGTCTTTACTTCCTTTGTCGTTTCCTCCATTTACCCCGGCCTTCTCCCTATCGACATCTCTATCTTGGTGTTTACCACACTAATTGCCTTGATTTTTTGGGGAGTGGGGGCTAGGAATTCCCTGCTCATTTCCAGCCCCCCCCCCCCTTGGCTAGTTTAAATGCTTGCCAATGAAGCATTTAAACCCTTCACCTAGGATCCTGGTTCCCCTCCTGGACAGATGCAGACCATCATGCCAGTATACGCCTGCATCACTCCAGGAGGACCTCCAGTCCCCAATGAAGCCAAACCCCTGAGCTCTGCACCAGTTTTTCAACCACTTATTGAATCCCATGGTGTGGAGCACCCTAGTCTCACCCATGCCACAGACAGGCAACACCTCCGAGAAGGTTACTGTGCGTGATACATGTCTAAGGCTCTTCCCCAACTCTACAAACTCTTTCTGCACTGCTCTGATCCCTTTACTAGCCAGATCATTCGTTCCTATGTGAACAATGACATCCAGCTCCCTCCCCCTAGCAGCTGCTCCCGTGATCCTGAGGATTCGCTCCCTGTCTCTCCAAGCCATGGCGCCAGGCAGGCACCTTACCTCCCTCTCCCATTCCTCCTCCAGTTCTACCCTCCTAACAATGGAGTCCCCTACCAGGAGTTGTTTCCTTCCCCTGTGGGGTCCCATGCCACCCTCCTGTGGGTCTCCTTTGTGAAGATTCCTAGCATCCTCCTTGGTCTCCACTGAGGGTTCCTCCACAGAGGAACCACACTTTGCCATAACGGCATATGAATTGTGGAGAGGTACAACTAGAGGGATACGCCTCTGTTCCACCACCCTCACTCTCACCCTCCCTGAGCCCACTGTGGTCCAACCGCTCCTCTTTCTTGGCAACCTCAAAGGCAATGTCGGTGGCCCTGGTGGTCCCTGGGTGGGAGAGGAGGTCCCCCAAATCCTGGCCAGCTCAGCCTGGAGATGAGCAACCTCCTCCCTCAGCCCAGAGAGCCGTCTGCAGATGGGACAACACCGCATCCTCCAGAACGTCTCCTGGAACACTGCCGCTCCACAGCCAATGCACTGCACCACTCCCATCATGTCTTATTTCTGGCCCCTTAACTGTTGTTTTGAATACTTACTTTTCCCTGTGTTTATTTAAATATTTTTTATTTATTTTCTGTTTATTTCTCCCCACTTACTTACTACCTCCGTGCCCTTTAAGCTCCTGATCTTCTGTTCTGAGACAAGAAGTTCCTAAATTTCTCAGTAGTCTCCTTACTTGCTCAGAACCTCCAGCAGCAAGGGGCAGATTAGCAGGATTAAAACAGGGGAGAGATGGGCACAAGACCCGGGGGAGCAGGCGGAGGTACTAAATGAGTACTTCACCTCAGTTTTCACCAAGGAAAATGGGGGTGCTGCATCATACATGGGAGGAGACAGTGACACTGAGGAGGGGGGAGACCCTTACCGACCGGCGGGTCTGGGGAGAGGGGGAGGCATTACTGGCAGGTGGGGGGAAGGCTAAGCAGGGAGAAGATGTAGCGGAGGTGGAAATCACAGCAGAGAGAGTGAGGGAAGCCCTCAGGTCCCTTAAGACGGAGAAAGCACCAGGGCCGGATAAATTACAACCCAGAGTGCTGAAGAACAGAACTGGATGTCCTGGCCAAACCCCTGGCGGAAGTCAGACAAACCTTGTGGAGTTCTATGACTGGGTGACGAGTGCCTTGGACCTGGGTAGACCAGTGGATGTCCTCTTTCTAGACTTCAGCAAGGCATTTGACTCTGTTCCTCACGAGGGCCTGTTGGATAAGCTGGGAGAAATGGGGGTGGGGAACCAGATGATCAGATGGATAGACAACTGGTTCCAGGACCGGAAGTTGGCAGGATAGTCTCATCCCCAAGGAGAGTCATTAGTGGGGTCCCACAGGGATCAGTCCTTGGACCCCTCCTGTTCAACGCCTACGTCTCTGACATAAGGACAGGTATCAGGAGTGAGACGAGTCTCTCTGCAGATGACTCAAAACTGGGGGCGGTGGTGGATGGGGAGGAGGGGAGAGTGGCCCTACAAGTGGACCTGAAGGCTCTGGAAAGATGGTCTAGAAAGTGGAAGCTGGGTTCAATGCAGGGAAATGCAAGGTACTGCACCTGGGGGCCAGAAACCCGGGCAGTGTACATCCTGTGGGGAAATGCTACAAGTCTCGATGGATGAGAGGGACCTGGGGGTGGTGGTGGATGTCAAGATGAACAACTCGGAGACTTGTAGGAGGGCAGCAGCCAAGACCAACAGGATGCTGGGATGCACTGCTAGGGGGATCACCTCCAGAAGGAGGGAAGTGATACTCCCTCTGTATAACTGCTTGGTGAGGCCACACCTCGAGTACTGCGTGCAGTTTTGGAGGCCACACTTAAAGAGGGACATTAACCTCCTGGAGAGGGTCCAGAGGAGGGCAACCAAAATGATTTGGGGCTTGGGGGACAGGACCTATGGGGAGAGGCTGAAGAGCTAAATATGTACACACTGGAAGAGAGAAGGGACCGGGGGGACATGATAGAGGTCTTCAGGTACATGAAGGGGTAAATAAGGGAGGAGCAGTCAAAGTGCTTAGAAGGAAGGAGAGGGGGGCAACTAGAGGGCATGAGTGGAAGCTGGAGGGGGGAAATTCAGGGAAGAAAGGAGGAGGTGCTACTTCACTGAGAGGGTGGTGGAGCCATGGAATGCGCTGCCCAGGGGGCTGGTGGAGGCAGAGACAGTGGAGGGGTTCAAGATGGGGTGGGACAGGTACAGGGGAAGGGTTCTGGAAGCAAAATACAGTGCAGCGAGAATATCTGGAACTGGTAAGGAAGAAGCCAGAGAAGGCGAGGGGGGCAGCAAGGTCAGCTCCCAGGGTGGGGGCTGACCAAACGAGCAGACAAGAAAGACCGTTAGGCCTATTCTGCTGGCATTTTAGTATGTTAGTATGTTAGCGGGGGGGGAACGAAGAGCTACTCGTTTCCTTCTAGGATTGTGACCCTTTTGTGGCTCTGTGATCACTCCCTTCCTGCTCCCAAACAGGAAGTTCCTGTGATCAGTCAAATCCTGTGCATATAAAAGTAGAACTAGCTAGAGGGGAAGGGGTGCAATATAATCTCAGTAGAGAAGTATAGTTATAACAGCAGCTCCTTCCTCTTGCTGTTCTCTGCTAGAAGCTATCTAGGTCAGTTTTGAAATCCAAAACACCTGGTTTCCTTCTAGATAAGCCCCCCTTTACAGGTCCTTCTACACCTAGATAATTGCACAGATAACAATTCACTTCAGCTAACTCAGACAAACACACTAACTCTTTTTTTGTTTTGTTTTTACCCTAAACTGAAGGTCCCAGTAGCAGAGTTCTAGTTCTTTAGTCCCAGTAGAGAAGTGTAGTTATAACAGCAGCTCCTTCCTTTTGCTGTTCTCTGCCTGTAAAATGACAGAATCGCCTCCTTTCTGCAGCTGGTAAACCCCACTCGTACACCCCACCATTTGGGGGCATTTCCATATACCTTGTTGCACTCAAAGGTGGATTTCATACTGTCACTGATAATTAACCCAACATCTCTCTCCTCCCTTAATTGTTCTACCTTGAAACCACTGATGCAGTATTCTGTTTTTGCATGTCTGTTGCCAAATATGTGCATGACTCTGCATTTCTGTCTTTTTCAAAACATATATGCATTTGCTTCACAAACTGCACCTTCTACATCAGTGGTGGGCAACATGTGGCCTCCCCAGTGGTCAACATGTGGCCCCCCTCATCAATCCAAAAATACACTAGGAAGCTTTCTGTGCAAAGCTAGACAAGGGAGATAGGCTGAAGGCAGTGTTGGACATGTTATATATAGCTCATTTTTAATTAAAATGTATAGATTCGGCTTGTGACTGTGGTAAAATGAGGGTCTTGTGGCCCTTGGGGGTGTTTGAGGGCCACACCTGTGGCCCTTTGATTATCTTAGGTTGCTAAATACTGTTGTACATGTTGATAATGCTGTTTTCCATTTGTGTACCTAGTCAACAAGCACTCCCTCACTGTGCCCTAACAGCAACACCAAGCACTTATCTTGAACACTGCTAGTAGCGTTGTGAGTGTGCATACCAGCGTCCAACTGCACCTCGCCTACTGAGTCCATCATTTCATTTTTTTTCATTTCCTTTTATTTGTTTTACCAGGAAAAGCTCCATTAAGCAAAGTTCATTGGCAAGGAGGTCGTGGTTAGTACAGTACAGAAACTGAACACAGCAGTTTATGAGTATAAAGACTGCGGAATAATATAAATTACAATGACATACAGTCTGCCAGGCCATGGCAACAATAGCAACTATTGGACTTTAGAACTGAGAATTTATTGTATGTGATAGCAGGAACCTGTTTAAAACAAGGTTTGCTGGTAACCTGAAGGGCTTTCAAAATGATGATTTTCTTTTATACTGCTGCCAGTCTGTCCAAAGTCTTTAAAAGGATTGTTTTTATGCCAAACAGCCCTTTAAAGAGGAACTTCAGTGATGGTCCAAAAAAGTATAGCTTGTAGTCATTATATGCAGTACTAGACCTGAAAGGGTGTGTGCATTTGTGATTTTTGGCCAAGGTTTTCTCTGCCCTCCATAATTTGGATTTGTTTTTGAGCTCCGCTGCACTTGCCATTGATGTTTGTAACATAGAATAAAAAAGAAAAATGAAATGTAGCACTCAGATAGGTGCAAACACACCATGTGGTATAGTAGAAACCATGGTCTAATACCATAGTAGGTCATGGTTTGTGATGTAATACCTTGGCAATCCACTACAGGCAAGAAGCAGTACACAAGTGAAAGTAATATGCAAATAGTTTGCAGTTTATAGTTATCCCAGCTTGTATTTGCTAAGGTTTTTGACATTTTCAAGATTGTTCTATATTGTAACTGCAACAGAAGTTCATGAGTTACTAAAGACTGCACATTTAAACTCCACATATACTGTTAATTATTCTGCAACAATATTTCTTTAGAAGTGAACATTTACATACTGTTACCATCCCTTCTGATCTACTGCTTTATAAGCAACTCTGGGTGCAATGCATTGTGGATGACTGAATAACATTATCTGGCCTAGCCTTTTCTTGGTGAATACACAGTGGTAAAGATGAGCATGCAGCTTCTATAACCGAAAGCAAAAGTAACAGACACTGAGATAAACAACGCAAAATTAAAGAGAGAGGGATACTTCTATGGGTGAAAAGAAAAATAAATTGAAAGAAACAAAAAGAAATCAAAGAAACAGACTAACAATACTAGTCAAAACAAGTATTTGAAAGGTGAAAGCAGTAAACATTATGTTGTTCTATGTCCTGCTGCGTTAGATAGTTTAGAGGGAAAAAAAGTGAAAATAATATTCCGCAAAATAGTAGTTGTTCAATAAAGTGTTTTTTAGATTGGCTTAATTCAGTACATTTGGAGAAACGGTGCTTGTGCTACTAGGATTGTTTGACAGCCACCTACTGGTCTGCAAAGGAACTGCAGGAAGAAAACTAAAATGTACCATAGCACACTCCCATCATGCAGTGCAGCCCATATCTTCTAACACACAGAGAAGAAAATCAAAGCACCTAGAATAGAAAGTGAATTACAAGTTTTTTGAAAAGTTGTAAAAGATGTTTTGATGTTAGAAAGCTTAAAGCTTGTAATGAAAGTTATTTTAACAAAAGTAAAATAGCAGCCACAATATTTCCAATAGGTGTGTTCCAATTGTTTTGAAGTATATGTACATCATGTTCAACAGCTCAACATACAGTATTTTGAAAGTGAATCAGTGTGATTGTTCTCATTTATTCAAAGACTATTAGTCATACAGTCATTACCATGTTACAAGTGGATTAAGCCACTCGAAAGGATGGATCTACAGTGGAATTAATCCATGGTTGGTTGGTTGGACCCATCCTTTCTCATGGCTTAATCCTTACTTAGCTGTCGGGCTGCTAGCTCCTGGTGACATCATTGTAGGTCAGGGGAATGATTCACACTGTGCAGCACCATGCAGTTGCAACAATGTTGCAAAGGAAACCTACCAGTACTCAGTATACATACTGTGTTCCCCCTCCCACAAGACACCCTGTTATCAAAGCATTATGCCAAAATCCAAACGCCTTGTTGTCAGTATGTTTTTTTTGTGTGTGAAATTGACTCTACCCTACATTGATGTCAGCAGTACAACCCTAGGTCCACAGAAACACCAGGCTTGCTATAGAAGCCTTGGTACACCCTGCAGTTTTTAGCAGCTCAGATTGCAAAAACGAACTGCTGCAGACAGTAATGAAATACAATTCCAGAATCAATGCAAGAAGGGGTAATTTATGCGTGGAAGTCAAAAGGACTGGTGAAGGTCCTCTTTAAAAAGGACTTTAAACAGCCTGCCTATGTTGTTGTTTAGCCCTTAACAAGGTTTTGAAAATAGTTTTACTTTGTTGCGAGCCTCTCCCCCTAGTCCTTAAAACAATTTTCTTTTTTGCCAAAAAAAGCCTTTTTATGAAGTGATTTTACCATGCTGCCTGCCAGTTGAATTCCTGCTGCTGCTGATGATGATGATCTCTACCTCCCAAGAAGCATTCGGGTGGGCTGCATACTGCTTGTAAAAGAAGGTTTCTTTGGGAAAGGGATCATGCAGTCAGCAGCTGACTGTTACAACTCCCCCGGCTTTGTATGTGCTGTGCATCTTGTGACTGTGCGGTCAATCTAAAAAGTGCAACTCGGGGCAGGCAACACTTTGTGCGGTCTGCAGATATGCAGAATCAAACAGTTCGGAAGAACGTCTCTATCCCTGCGGAAGACCAGGTAGGGAGACTCCAACTAAAGTTCCTGGAGCTGCCTAATCTGTCTGACTGATGTGATGGCCACCAGGAAGGCCTTCTGCCACGACAGGTGTGACATCTCACACCTGTGCAATAGCTTGAAAGGCTTGCCCACGAGCATCACCATTTGTTGACTGTATATTTTGTATAGTCCGTAGATTATTTATTTATTTAACAGTTAAGAGTAGGAGTGGAGCAGGGGATGAGTGACAGAAGATGCGAGTAGCAAGCACTATGAGGCTGAGGTTTGATATGCTGGTGATTGACAACCTGTCAATCCCCAGTGGATCACGACCCAGCCTCATAGTGCCTGACACTCACATCCGCCATCACTCATCCCCTACTCCACTCATACGCCATTCTCTGCTTCCTCTTGCAGCAAATCCACCCCCCAAGTCCTTCGCCACTCCTCCTGCTCGCAATACACCTGATCTCCCCCCTGTCAGACTCGTGCGTTCATGATCTCTGACAAAGAAACACGAAGTGCGGCATGTAAGTGTGCTCCATGTAGTGGCATGCAATTCCTTGGCCAAAAACAAACCTTGGGGGCAGGACCAACATAGGAGCACTGCGTCAATCCAGACGCACTACAGCTGGCACAGTGCATCAAAAAGGTGAGATTTTAGCTGGGAAGATGTCACTAGTGCATTAACGTGCACCCTGCAGATCCAATCATTATAATATCAGATACTACAATCATTGCTAGGTGTTCTGTTTTCAGAGCATAATAAAGGTAACAAGTAAAAGAATTTGTCTCATTCTCCTTGCTGAAGCAGCAAAACAAGCAGGCCCGGACATTCAGCAGGATGCACAGATGCAGCGCAAAGGCATGCACCTGCAATATTCAGTAGGACAGCAAACCAACGCTATTCTACTGAATATTGGCCTGTAGCAGCACTAAGTGAAACTGCACTGCCCCGACATGGACCAGGGCTATATCCAGCCTACATGGAATAGCACTCCCAGAACAGAAGTGCTAGAAACCCTGTGGACTAGATTCAGTCACAACATGCAAATAAGCGCACTGGGCATGCAAGGTGCTAAAGGCCATTTGCTTGCCCAATATGGGCTCTTTTTTTTGGTGTGCTGCAGCCCATAAGCACCCATCCTGTGTGTGCTGGTCGACATCCATGGTGTCTAGTGGCACCCCCACCCCTGAACACCGATCTAGTGCAAGCATTATAAATCCCTAGTGCCTAGTGGCACCCCCCCCCCAATCACCCATCCTGTGTCAGAATTACCAGGGTTTAAAATTCGGGGGGGGGGGGAGAATGCACTAATCATGGTGTTTTTAGCCCCATCACACAAATTCTAAACCCCAGGCAGGACAATCCCATTCACATGCGTTCCCGTATAGCACAGTGGCAAAGTGCCCTCTATGGCAATTTGCCATTATCATTTTTCTTTCAGGGCTCTTACTTAACCCTTTGCAGCTGCCAAAGTCCTTGGTAGTCTAGTGTGCATGCCTCCTGTCCTCCCACCGCTTTCGCGAGAGTACCTCATGTGGAGGGAGGAACTGAAGAGACATTGCAGCATCAAGCAGGACACGCCATCTGGTGAAGAGACCAGGACGAGGGAAGAGCTGAGGAGGAGCCAATGAAGAGAAGGAATTCAAAGATGGCAATGACTCCAGGATAACACGGCTGGGCAGCAGTGACTTCATTGTAGGACGGCCGCGTGGCAGCGAGAGGGTCACTGATGATGCTAAAATTAGTTATCAGAAAAAAAAAAAACAATTACAACAACTTACTCACGCAGTATCAGCAGTGGAAAACGGAGGGTAGGTGGCCATAAGAGAGCACTCTTTGGTCAGTCGGAGGTCGTTCAAAAGTGCTGAAAACAGGAAAAAAAAATGCCAACTGTCTCCTTGCATGGTGTATGTGGCATGGATGTACTGTGCTAGTTGAATCACAAGTTAAGGTTAGTAAACAAATCCTACACAAAAATGATCAAATCATGACTTAACATGTGCATTATTCTTATAAATGCAAATGTTAAGCTATGATTTGTGTCATTTACTTTGCCAAAACACTGCAGAAATCTTTCTCTAAAAGCGGCTGTCAGCCAAACATCAGTGAGTTACTATTCACATACCTGGTGGTCTAGTGAGTGATGCTGATGGTGTGGGTCCTGTCCCAATGAAAAGCTGTGATGAAATACATGGTTGCTAAGAATAGTTTTCCTATGGTGTTCCAATACTGTATTGAAACCCCACCACCCACAGCGGCCAGCCAGTCCGACTGCTCTCTTGCTCACGCGCTCTCCCTCCCTCCCATCTGCCTGCCATTACCAAGTACCCCAGTCCAGGATTGCATGCTGCCTTTTCCCTGTTGGATGGCTGAAAATACAGAAACCCTGCAGCCAGTCCAACAACAGCAAAATTAAAAAAAAAAAATCCTGTCTGTGCTTATTCAAACACATTCCCTGCCATGGCAGCCAGCCCACTCGTGTGTGCGTGCGCGTGTGTCCCCATGTCATTCAACAGTGCCTGCTGGGATGGAAGTGCAGTCAGTTGGCAAATTCGTGCAGTTGATCGAGGAGGCTCTGGTTCTGCACATGAATGAAAGTTGGACCAGTAGTGGAATTACAGTCTGTTCAGACATCAGACAGGGAAAACGAGGTATACAGTGGACTTGGGTACTTGTCGATGGCAGGTCGACGGAAGGGAGGTACAGTGAGCATGCGGGACAGCTGCCATGGGGGAGGGTCTTTGCATAAACGCACCAGAGAATTTATTTTGTTTTGTAATTTTGCTGTTGTTGGACTGACAGCAGGATTTCTGTATTTCCAGCCAGCCAACAGGGAAAAGGCAGCATGCAATCATGGACTGGGGTACTTGGCAATGGCACGGGAGATGGGAAGGAGGGCGAAAGAGTGGTCAGGCTGGCTCGCTGCCATGGATGGTGAGGTATGAATAAAATACTGAAATACAGACAGGGCAGGCGGTTTGAAAGAACATGACTTATTTACATTTTACCTCGCACCTGCGCTAAGCTGCTTACCGGCGGCTTATGCAAATGAAAGAAATAAAGCGCTCTCATTGGAGCGCTCCAATTTTTTTCAACTAGAGAATGGCTTCCAGCTGTGAAACTCATACTAGTGTCACAGTCTGGTTTCATGCTTATTGGTCTGTGAGGGACGAGCCCACTGTAGATTGCTCTGCATTGGACTTGTCCCTTACACACCTCTGAAATGTTGTTCTACCGCAAGATGTTTCTTGAGCAAGGGCAAGGAAACATGAAAAACAAACCAATAAAAACAGCAGTCATAATAATGTGACATGGCAGTTACTGAGGCAACTAAATGAAGACATAAAACACAGAGCAAATAAATGTCTGGCGAGTGAAATAGAAAGAGGCCTAAGGCATAACTTTACCCTTCAGTTGCTTAATGCTAGAAAATATTTTTGGGGGGTGAAATTAAAGGGTGGGAAGACCTGTGACTTGGGTATATCCCAAGACAAGCTGGATTTATATAAAAAAAGAATAAAAAAACAGAAAAATGGGAAAAAAAGACAGAGCAGTGGAGAAACAAGTGAAAGGGATGGGAGTGTGTGGGAAGGACTGTGTGCTGGGTATATCCCAAGACAAGCTGGATTTATTTAAGAAAAAAAAAAAACAACAACAGAAAAACATACAAAAAAGTTTGAGCTGAGCTGTGGAGAAACAAGTGAAAGGAGCGGGACCAGGTGGGAAGGACCATGACCTAAGTATAGCCTGCTACAAGCTGGATTTATTAGAAAAGGAAGGGAAAAAAACAGAAAAAAAAAAACCAAAACACCTTTTTCCAAGAAATCTGTGGGGAAAAGGGGTTTGAAGGTCTACGCCTTGTCTTGTGTGTCCTGATTGTGTGCAAAGAAAGAAAAGCTGGTCCCTGAGAGTGTATGTGGGTGGGGAGGTCTAGCTGGGTGAGTCCCAAGAAAATATTTCCTTGTTATATTTAAAAAAAAAAAAAAAACTTCATAGTGATGTAACAAGGTGGGAAGGTCTTTTACCTAGGTGATTCTCAAGACATAGATATTGATAATTACTGATATGGCTGACACTCTGTGAATCAGAATCCCTTTAGTGTATGAGAACGGCTTGAAAGAGACTAAGTTCCAATTGACATCCTTGTTTGTGCTGGTAGTACAGTATTCGTGCGGGCTCAAAGGTAAATCAAGGTAATATTGTAAAATGTGTATCTGGCATTCTACTTATTTTCTCACAGTTGATGGTACTGAGTTACTGCTTCTCACATAAAACAAACGCGGTATGCGGGGTTGCACCAACTTTCAAGCAGTTTAGTGCCAGTCTCTGTCTTTGCTCAGAACTCCCTCCACTGTTTAAAAAGATTGAAAATGGCATTCTGAGAGACTGCATGTTTTGTGGTCTTCACTGACATGTGTAGTACTGGCTGTAGTACATAATGACATGTGACTTATTTTTTTATTTTTTTAATACATAATTGTGTGGCATATAAGGCTATTTACTGTACAACTTGTTCCAATTCTTTTTATTTCTTTCTTTTTGATTACGAGATGTCTATTCACCTCAAAGCCAAGATGTGTCTGGATGTTGGGAAAGTCAAGTGGTGGCATGAGCTTATCGAACTACGTAACAATAGCTGGAAATATGCCTTGAGATTTTTAAAATGAGACACCAGCAGCTACGTATGAACGCATCGGCTAACTGTTATTGGCTGTGCCCGAACCACAGAAATAGATACTGTGGTCATCGCATGCCATGTGTTTGCTTGATGTCTTGATTATACCTAATTAGACAGAAAATGGCGATCTCTTTCCCCACCTAAACATTGTACTGTACTTTTTTTTTCTGTTATATACCAACATCTGATGGGCTTACATAGACTCTGCACCTACGCATACAGCATGGGCTGTTTCATTCATTCGTTTTGTATGGGCTGCTCTTCTAAATGTACTGCTTCATTAATAAAATAAAGCAAATGTCTAATGAACTGAACTTGCCTTTGACATTCTGTTTTAAATGTCAATAAAAACTGTAGTCAGTCAGAAAGTGTGTCAGTGTATTTTTTCATTACATTGTAGATTAAATTGTTTAGACTACACTAAGTTCGCAAGGCTTAGCTAAATCAGGCAAGGTTTTTTAGTTATCTCAATAAATTAGTAACCCAGACTAGGTTGGTGTAGCGTGCCTACTAGTAGGTAGCACACAGAGACACAGAGGCTCACAGTGTAACACTGACTGCAGCACTGCACAGCAGAGAGAAACTATTCTGCAACAATTATATTTAATTCTGTATACTGCAGTAGTCCACAACTAGGGTCTTTCTTAGTCTGAACCAGGGCCAAGTAGGCAGTGTACAGTAGTATTTATTTATTTCTCTCTTTCACAAAAACAGTAACTTTACAGTTTACACTCAAACTGCAGATAGAGAGGAACAGGTTATATAGACGGCACTGCAGTAAGTCTGCAAGGCTCTTTCTTAGTCTGGACCAGGGCCAGGAAGGCAGATTATATAAATTTCTCTCTCTCTCAAACACATTAACTTTACAAATTACCCTCAAGCTACAGATAGAGAAGAGAGGGACAAGCTATAGACTGCAGTAGGGCCGCAAGACTCTGAACCAGGGCAGGCCCAGGTAGGCAGTACTACTGTCGATCAGATTTACTGAGATTCAGAAAGCTCAATAATACACATACATTGGGATTAGACTGACGTACCGTGGTAGTACAGGCTCAGCAGATATTGAGATTTACCTTATTTGACTGAAAGCTCACCTACACCCACTGTCTCACACACACAATTAAGGGTCATGGGGTCAGTCTGGCAAGTGTAGCAGTAAGGCAGTAGTAGTAGTAGTAGTAGAACAGCATAAATTTATCACTGCTGATTATTAGTATCAAATATCAGGACAGTATTGCTCACACATGCATACACGCATGCGCGCCCGCACACACACACACACACACACACACACACGTATGTATATACATATATACACTGTATATATATTAGAGGCCAAAAAACTCTGTTTAATGCATCAGTTACGGTTGTTCCACAGCGACAAAAGTGAGGAACTTCGGTGTTAGGGTTGAAAGGCCCCCTTGGACCCCAGCCCACCCACCCCAACCGGCATCGGGTGCGCATTGGGGTCGTCGGCCCTAACTCTCACCCCATTACATGTAAAGAAGCAGAGGTATAGGAGAATGGGGTGAGTTAGGACCGACGACCCCAATGTGCACCCTGATGCCGGTTGGGGGGGTGGGCTACGGGTGTCCAAGGGGGGCTTTCAACCCTAACACCGAATTTCCTCGCTTTTGTCGCTGTGGAACAACCCCAACTGATTCATTAAACAGAGGTTTTTGCCTCTAATTTCCCTTCTTTTTGAGAATGATAACAAGAAATAGTGAATGTAATGCGGTGGAGGGAGCGCGGGGCCTTCCCGCCATGTGATGTCTTGTCACATAGTAACACGGTGCCCGCAAAGGCAAATGGTAATGCGCATGGTGATGCAAAGCAAAACAGAAAGAGAAACAGTACTGTAGACACAAATGGTAAAAATAACGCAAATGCAAGCGCAAATGAAAATGCAAAGGGTAACGCACATGGTGGCATAGACGGGAACGGTAAGTGAAACGGGTACGGAACTGCAAGCGGTAACAGTAATGTAAGCGCACAGGCTGGTTTTCTCTAAAAGCTGCATAGAGAACGACAGTGAGTACAAAGAATGTATGCATAATAATGGGTCTCTGAGCAGAAAATGAGGAGCTGGAATCCTAAATTGCTTATATCTCAGGAACCGTACGACGCAGAAAAAAAATTTAAAAGTCATATGATTTATGACTTTCCTGGCTAGTTTTGTACCAAGCCCCCATTAGGGGGCTGACCATTTTTCCAACGAAAAGTCCGTATCCGCACCGTTTCTGAGAATACGGGCCCTGAAAAACAGGCGCGAATGCCATAATGTTATCCTATGGGAAAAAAGAAAAGTTCGGAATGCCATAACTTTGCTGCCCTGTAATATTTTTTTCACCAAACCACCAAAAGGCACATCTGTGAGATGTTGGCTTTCTTCCCTTCAAATTTCAGTGTAAAAGACCAAACCGTTATTTTGCAGCAGGGTGGCAAAGAATTCCTGTCATGCCGTGGACGCCGCAAAGTTAGTCTATGGGAAAAAGTGTCAATTTCGGAATACCGTAACTTTGCATACATGCAATATTTTGTCACCAAACCACTAAAAGGCACATCTGTGAGATGTTGGCTGCCTTCCCTCCAAATTTCAGCCCAAAAGACCAAACATTCATTTGCAGCAGGGTGGCAAAGAACTGCTGTCATTTTGGCCACAGACTGAAAAAGTACTGTTGTGATTTACGACAGCTTTCGCAAGCATTTGCGACACTTTCCTGAGTGCGACACTACTTTGCGACACTACTTTTTCCAGAAATTGAAAAAACATAATTCTAGGGTGTTTAACCTCAAAATAAAGACATGCCTAGCATTCTCGGGGTCCAACTAGGTAAACACAAAAAAAATTCTGTTGCTAGAGGGTCCCAAATTTAAATGCCAAGCATTTTTCTGATCACTAACTGAAAACAAAATGGCAGATTTGTGACACTACTAAGGCCATTTGCGACACTAAAAAGTGCATTTGTGACACTGTCAAACATTTTGTTAACTTTTCCCATTGACTTATAATGGGAAATTGTTTTTTGAATAACTTTTGAACCGTTTAATATTTTTTCACGAAATCTTCAAAAGGCACATCGGGGAACCCGGCCGCACGTTCCCTGAAGTTGTCGGACTGGTCGCGCAACCCGTGCGACCTGTAGGGACAAGCAAAGAATTCCAAAAAAGCATAAACGTGCACGCAGATCATGCTTAATAACTCCGCAGCCGTATATCCGAACAGTACGAAAGTTGGCAGATCCCAAGATGTATGGTTCCTGATCGTGTATTCCAAATTTCAGGCAAATTCGTTGAACGGTTGCAAAGTTATTAAGGTGCAAAAGTTTAGGTTTAACATGTAAATGGCTCCTCAACCCTAACTATGGTAGCAGTACCTTGCTACCATCACACACACACACATACATATATATATATATATATATACACATACACATATACATATATACACATAACACACAATGGGGGAGTGGTAAATGAGTGTGATAAATTATGTTATTTTCACCAGGGTGTGATAAATATAAGACCTGACATTTATCACACCCGCACATGCCGCGCAAATGGTACATTTTGCAACAATGAGGCCCCCACTGTATATATGGGATACATGATGGGCACGAGTGTGATATGGAAAATATCTTCACTCCTATAGAGTGACCTCTGAAACCTCACTCGTGGCTTCACCACTCTTGGGTATTCAGAGGTCACTCTATAGGAGTGAAGATATTTTCCATATCACACTCGTGCCCATCATGTATCCTATATGTGTGTGTGTGTGTAGGTGTCACTGTCAGGTAGTCTCCACCACCAGGTACACCGGCATAGTCAGAGCCACCCAGAGAGACCAGCAGAAAGAATATTAGGCCAGAAGTATATATTTTTCACACTAGTAATTGCCTAACAATAGTGGGGTTCAGTGGGCACACACAGCAGCGAAAGGGCAGCAGGCTGCAGACAGTACACACATTGCCTGCAGCAAACCTCACACTGCCATAGCTTTTTTGTTATTTCTGCATTGGGATAGTTATACCACAGTTGCATTTATTTTTAATAATGATTTTAAGGCTCAAGGTTTTTTTCTTAATTTCAAATTCAGACATAAGCACAACTACCGTTGGTGCTGATGGATGCACTACCGCTCTTCAATTGTAGACTGGGTGGGAGCAGCCGAGCAAGGTCACTAAGACTGTGCTAATAAGAATTGGAAATTACAAATTCCTCCACCGAAAATAAAGAAAAGCAGTGGTCAGGCTCAGAGCAAGGTAGGGTACTTTGGTGCCAAGCACTACTGTCTGCTCTGTTAACTGTAGAGGTCACAGTAAGACTGTGCTGGTAATATTAAGTACATTAGATTTTAGTATAAATTGCCCCCAGCAAAAAACAGAAACACAATGCTCAGCAAGATTTCCCTCAAAACAAACGAGTGGGGAATCAAGGCTGTGGTAGGCTAGATTATATAACCGCCATTCCTGACAATGTTTTCAGAACACACACACAGCCTTTATATTAACAGCTAAATTCTCTCAGCAACTACTGGTCAGCACTTAAACAGGTGCCCTTATATCTCTCCAAAGAGTCTGAAGCAAAGCCTGCTCAAAATCTCCTTGGGGCAGGGGTGAAAGAAACCCCAACTCGATCTATTTGCCTTTCTGTTTGCTTTGCTCAATTTTTTATTTAAACAAAGTCTGATGATCCTGCAACAAAATACAACTGATCGTAAATACAACACACAGATCTTAGTGCCAAGCATCTAATCACTGCAGCAACTAACTCCAAAATGCGTAGTTCACACATGCCTACCTGAACTGTTACTGTACCATGTGGGTGACAGAAAGAGGCACACATGGTACAGTAATGTTCAGATTGCATTACAGATATGCCATTACCATCACGACCTGTGCTCTAGAACACCCCCCCCCCGAGCTTCAAGCACTCGGTTCCCACCCATCCATTATTGCCACTGTCAGCAGCAACATTCTCTGCCCAGTGCCCATGTCAGCAGCAACATTCTCTGTCCAGTGCCCACCCCAATCCCTTGTTTTACCAGCCAGTCACCACCGCAGCCCAGGAACTCTGCCAGCTTGATCCTGCCTCTCTGAGATTGTAGCTCCTCCTGATGTCTGGCCGCATGTTCCCGCCTTCCCCATCCCCATCCCCAATGTCTACTCTGACCTCCTCCTTCGGCATGTCTTCGTCTCTCTCCCTCACAATCCAGGCCAGCCAGTACTCGCTCCCACTCACTCCTGAATGAGTCCACACAGCAGCGTGCGCTGTGTACGCAATTTAGCGTCAGCCCCTAAAAAAAAAAAAAGCTCATCACTCTCTGGCACTGTGCCCCATGTGGCGACCTGTGGTAATTGCAGCCTTACAGAATGGAAATTAGCTACATGCACTACAGTGCTTGCGGAAGTAAAAACTACATGCACCCAGCCTGTTTCTACTTGCACAGAGAACAGGCTTGGTATATTAATTTTGACCCCTGGGTGAGTGTTAGGCTTGAGAAGCCCAAGACACACCCCACACCTGCTTTCCTGCCTGGTTTGGGAGGGTGTGGTGTTCGGGAAACCCTAATGCTTCATTTCCCAACTTTTGTCACTTTGACCCTAACTGGAGCATTAACGAAGTTTTTTGCAACTTATTTGCTTACTTTCTAAGACAATATAATAGTATCATTATTTTACTGTGGGAGTGCAGGCCCTTTGGACCCTGCGTTCCCATCCCTCTGTAGATGCGTCTATGTATGTAGCTGCGCAAGCATAAGGCCCTCCGGGCCCTGCACATCCATTTATAGGACAACAGTGACCAAACTGTCAGCATAGCCACCTTATTACCCCACCTTAGTTACCAAGTACAGAAAATGTTTGAATCCCCACCAAAACATAATGCTGCACAACTGCAACGCCATTCCGTGCCACTGGTGCGAAAACACATTTTGGACACGATCTGAAAAATGACAGCTGTGACATACATGAGGTGGAGTAATAACAAGGCTATGTTGAAAATCTGGGGTCAAAATATTTAAAATTTCCAAAGTTACGAGTGGGCATAGCAGAACTGCAACAAAAGGTCATATCTTTTGCATTTTTTTCATATTTGGACGACAAATTTTAAACATAGTCTTCTTATGCCTCCACCTCATAAACTCCATATGTGAACATTTTCAAATCTATGCCAAAATGCCATTCTGCACCACGGGTGCGAAAACACGTTTTGGACGGGATGTAAAAATGACAGCTGTACTGTTCATGAGGTGATGTGAAAAAATGGCTATGCTAAAAATTGGACTCAAAATATTGAAAATTACCAAAATTATATGCACACGTAGAAAAACTTTAAACTCTCATAACTAGCCCATTTTTAGGAATGTTTTCACCAAATTTTCAACATGGCCCTTTTGGGACCCCACCTCATGAACACAGGTGGTGAAATTTCATTATTCAGTCCCGAAAGGTGATTTCGCACAGTGACCACAAAATCATCTTCTGGGCCCGATTAACGAAATGGCAGTGCCAGTGTTCATGAGGTGGGGTCCCAAGAAAGTTATGTTGAAAACTTGGGTGAAAAAAATTCCTAAAAATGTCAAAGTTATGAACATAAGTTCAACACTGTTTCCATCATTTTTTTTTTTTTTTTAATTAAAGAGTCCGGACACAGTTATGAACTTAATGCGCACTCGATTTTAACTGATAACTTGCTTCGGTGTTCTGCTCTGGTGTTCTTCACACTGTGCATGTCCAAACACATTGGTGCAGACATGGAAATGGGAAGCGAAACTGGTAGTCTGGTTTGCAGTTCAGCCTGAGTTACGATCCCTACATTATAGCACTCAAATGTATAATTTTTTCACAAGTGTGTCTATAGTGACAGCAGGGTTGCATGCCATGAGTGAGCAATAATACCCGAAGTGGAGTGCAGTATTGGGCAATATCGGACTGCCTGTGCATGTAATGAGGCTGCTGTGCTTTTTCATAGGTTTTCTGCTATCTAATTATTGCTGCACATAAACTGTCTTGTTTGTAAACAAGTATTGGCTGCATCCAGTGATACAGAGTGTTGGCTCTGGTACCACTATTGTGCTTAAGAGGAGAAGCACTTTCTTTGTTTTCCGTACCGCAGATGGATGGCCGTAGAAAATATAATAAAGTGCCGATCCTGTGATGCACAGTATTGGTGGCGGAGCTACCTTTCTATCCCTCGTAAGGCCTAGTTTGTACATTTGCTTATGTACTGTGTTTTGTGGTCACACAGAGAATACTGGATGGGCAACTATGCATAACCAGTCAGTGTGTTCTGATTCACTTTGACCTCAAGAGTGAAGCTTGAGAGGTTCATGGGAATCGGAACCAAGAGGTGGCAGAACAGTGGCAGAATGAGCACTCAAATACAACAAGGTTATTTTTTTTGATAGAGTAGTTTCTGTGATGTCTAGAGACCTTGAGAGCACAGCGCGAGAGGTCTTGTTACCACGGAAACCACGAGATCAAAAAGTAGCCTTGTGTATGAGTTCATTGATAATACACAATCTTTTATAGTGTATGGGCACTCATTATTGAGCCACAATGTCAAAAAGCATCCGCAAAATAACTTTATACTGCCTTACTGTGGCATGTTGTCTCCAGTGTCGGTTACCACCATATCAACTCTCACCACCACAGCAGCTTCCACGTGCATGTGCAATGACATTTGATGATGTTGTGCTGCACTACTGATATACTCAGAGCAGTACAACAACACTGTGGCACACTCAGGGCAGCACAACAACGCTGTTCTAATCATGGATTTCCATGCTGAACAGCGTTCTACCATACATCATACACTGGTTGTGCATAAAGTTGCTCATTCTGTATTTTTTATATAGTGTATAGTATAATGTGAAATGTGCACACTGTGGTTCTTTTGCTTTCAGAATGAAACTAACTTGTGGAATATCTAGAAATTTTAGAATACTGTTATAGTTACATAAGGGTACAATCACATTCCATGTCCTTCGAACTGTGGTAGAACAGCATTTTGAAAGGGATGGAATTCTATACAGAACAATGCTCTACTATAAACTATATATAGGACAGTGCACGGAAATTCATACACAACATAGAGAATACTGGACGGGCAACCATGCAGAACCAGTGTTCTGCCACAGAGGGTCTGATTTCATGTGACCTCAAGAGCGAAGCTCGAGAGGTTCATTGAATGCAGATCCTGAGGAGGCAGAAAACACTGGTTCTGCATCGGGTTGCCCATCTAGTATTTTAATAGAGTATGGTGCCCCACAAATTATTTAGTTTTTTTAACTGTACATCTTGTTAAAACGAAATGGTTTCTGGAGCTGCTGGATTGTGAGTTGTGTGGTTGTTAGGGACTAGGCAGCCTACATTGGCAGTGCACACACTGACTGGTTGGCACGCTAGTGTGCGAGGGTTTTCTAATAAAAAAAACATTGCGGCCAAACATCTCGCTAAGCAAGACAAAAAGCTAACTACAGGATAAATTTCAGCATGAGTATTTCAATGTAAGATCTGGTTGATCCTGCATTTTGTTAACTAATTTGACACATCGCACAGTTCCATCTGTTTGATCCTGCGGTGCCTGCTGACCAGACTGTTGCCTCGGTTTGTGTGTTTGGCAATGGACGCATGGTATCTTTCGCGAGCTTTTCAAATCTTAGAACGCTGTTCTGTATGTATGGGTAGAACAGTGTTCTATAAACTTTTTTATCTATTCTGAACAGCTTTTCAGCACAGATAAAAATCAAGAACAACGTTCCACCATACACTATAAAGGCTATTGTTCCACCAGAATGGATACCATGATGACTAAGGACCTCAAGAGTGAAGCTCGAGAGGTCCCTCAGTCATCATGGTATCCAAAAGAATTAAGATCTGCCTTGTTGTATGTGGATTTCCATACACTAGTCTATACAGTGTACGGTGGGACACAGTTTCGCTGTGGCAGTGATTTAAGGGAAAAAAGCCCAGAACACTTACTCCCCCCCCCCATCTCCATTCTGCCAGCCGCACTTGGGACAAAACCATCTGCCGACCAGCCCACGTGCACGACTCTCCACCAGCTGCAACCAATGAGGAGCGCTGATAGGGTTGGGTGTATTATGACATCCTCACTAATGCAGAATAAAAAGTCGTTCTGCATTAGTGAGGACTTCACTGCTGCAGCAGAACGACTTTCAAAAGTGTATGGATTTCTATATAAAACCACGTTCCACCATACACTATATACTGATTATTGTTTTTTAAATGTTATTATGTGTACCGCAGTTTGATCGGTGGAACATTTACTAAGGGGTATAAGAAAATGAGTGATAGCCTCAGTCAATAGCTTGATACTCGCTAAGCCAAGAGTAGTAGTTATTCTGTGCAAACTTTGTCTAAAATTAGTCTTGTGTTCATGTCCACGATACAACTAATTCTGATTATGTTTCATATCCAGTTTTGTAACTGCAGGTGCCATAACTGTCTTCTCACCATTTTATACGTCAGTGTCAGGAATAAACAGCAAGAAAGTAACCAACAACTATGGGGGAGATGACAAAGATAAATGCCAGAGAGAATGTGGATCAAGACAGGCAGCTCAGGAACATATACTCTGGAGCTGTGCCCTACTCACACAATATTGGGAAGATGTGACACAAACCATAAATGAGATCTAGGACAGCTCTCAGTGGCTGAATCCATCATTTATTTTAACGTTCACACTCCCAGAGGGCACAAAGGTTAGTAAAACTATCTATAAACTGGTCACACCTAACATTAGCAGCTCTAAAGGCAACTGCACGCCTCTGGGGCACAACAAAAATTCCCACAAGAGATTGTTGGAATACACAAGTGAGGGAAATATATATCCTAGAGTATATAAAAGCCAGAATGACAAACCGAATCAAGAGCTTAACTGCCACATGGCAGAAATGGGTTCAATATCAGCTAGATAACTACCCAGACGTTGTCCCCTAGGAAAGCTAGTATGTAGAATGGATGGAGGAGAAGGTGTAATTGTAGAATGTAATGGAAACATCAGGAAGGAAATGTTTTGGTGGCTAATTAACAAATAAATGTATTAAGACTCTAATGGATAAGAAAATAAATTCTAGTTATCAGAAGAAAAAACGATTCAGTAGTAGAAGCCTAGAAGCTAAAATGTGTAATGCTGAACTGAAGTCTGTGTAAACTGGATTGGTCGTTGTTAAAATGTTATATGAAATGTATCTATTCAAATTGATACCAACCTGAACTGTATGTTTGATGTTCTGTATTGTACTTTTTTTTATTTAAAAAAAATAATAAAGACTAATATTAAAAAAAAAAGGAAAGCAACCGACAACAATGAAAAGTCCATTTGTGATTCAGTTTCCACAGAAAATTATGATGACACTGATTATTCAAACACAGATGAAGAAATGGATGATCATGTTGCTGCCCTGGATTATGAACCACTGTCAACAGACATGGAAAGTAACAGATTCAGATACGGACCTGGAAGATGTACCAACAAGTATAAACATGATCTACCTAGTTTCACGAGTCCAGCTATTAAAACTTTTTCAAACCTAACTCCAATCTGCAGTAAATCACTGTTTGATACTCTGTCCATAATTAAGGCACAAGCATAACGGTAAAATGCGAATGCCTTGACAGCCACATAAAACTGTTGGGACTGGACTTCCGGTGACGTAGCTGGCAGGAATGGCGGCTTAGCTCTCCACTGCCGTACCTCCAGTGCCTAATCTATTCAAATCTAGTACCTAGCAGCAGCATCGAGCAATTTAAATCACATCAGCGGGCCCCTGAATGTGACAGCGATGGGCCACACTAAGAAAAAAGGATTTTTGAGCTCCAGAGCAGCTACACCACTTAGCCAACATAAATCCTCATCGGGCCTCAGCCCGACGCCCTCCCGATCTTCAGAGCTCTCCGGGTCCAGTGATGATGACTCATGCTCAGACTCTGGCTAACTGGGCACCAGGATAGAAACAAGGAAAATAATACAACTCTTACACAAGATCGATGGTAAGGTTTCAGATATTCAAAAGGGTTTTAAGAAATTAGAGGCAAGGACAGCCACGGTAGAACAACACATGGACTCCATGCAAAATGAGCACATGGCCTACGGCCATTCCCTTGCCTTCCTGCATCAGTGTGAGAAATCCCTCTCAGCAAAGGCAGAAGATGCTGAGGCACGCGCCAGGCGCAAAAATATCGGTGTTGTGGGTGTCCCGGAGGGAGATGAGCAGGATGACATGGTGGCATATATGGAAAATTGGCTCCAAACTGAACTGCAGCTGGGGGACGACCTGCCACTGGACATTGAAAGGGCTCATAGGGTGATCACACCGAAACCCAAACCGGGTGTGCCCACAAGAGCTATCCTCATAAAATTTCTAAAATACCCGATTAAGGAAAAAATTCTCAAGCTTGCTTGGGCCAAAAAACACTTACATTTTGACAGAGCTTGTGTATTCGAAGACCAAGATATTCCTCCTACAATGCTGGCCCGCAGGAAGAAGGTCCTGTTTGTGATTAAACAAGTTCGAGAAAAGGGCAGAAGGGAACAGTTAAGATACCCTGCTGGGTTAAGGGTGAAGCTCCCAGACAGCCCTAAGATTTATGAATCTCTGCTGGTGGCAAGTGATTTTCTCAAAAATATGGGGGGTATCCTTACCTAATTTAAAAGAAGAAATAGCAGAACATGAGGTCAATCAGCTTCTGTGGTCCCTGGCGCCTGGGTCCCAGAGGGCTCATAATCCTGGTTCCAGATCCGAGGCCTTCCTACCGTTACACGCAGACCTGGCTAGATGGCTTGATAAGGCGAAACACAGTCAGCCGGCCGCCTAGCAAACTCGCCCACTTCAAGACAATGAAGACGAAAGCAGAGGTCCTGGGTTTGTGCCGGGGGTGCCTGGGTGATAGCTGATGCATCGAGTTGCAGATGGCTTGCTTGTATTTTTTTTTCCATCCCCTGCCCTGCAGATCCGCTTGAACCGCCTGGACAAGATCAGCGCTTTTATTTGGAACCCTTTTTTCAGAGGAGCTGCTGAGGGGGATACTTCCTATAGTGTTACACCACTGGAGTCCGCCTATTTGAGATCTCCCCAGGGAACCAACTTCCTACTTCTCCTCCTGATCATTACCTAAGCAATGTGAGCTATGGTATAATCAAGTCAGAGGGGGTTGCACCCCCTTCACAAGCGGATTACTGTTTTATCCTCTTGCTGAACTGGTATTCCCCTCGCTATTACTACTACTGCTCTAAGTCAGTGATTGCAGCTATCGCGGGGAGGATGGGGGTGTGAAGACCAGAGTTTATTAGTTGGGACATTAGACCAACAAGAATGCTCGTCTTCAGGTCAACCCATTTTAGTACTAGAATTCTTGCTGAACTGTTAATTAGAGGGATTATGCTATTTTAGCTTTGTTTCTTGAAAATGAAAAGTTACTTGTTGGGGTGATCACCCTGGGGGGTGGTTATTATGTGAAGGGTGCCGAGGGTTAAGCGGTCACTTTGTGGCTCTATGTTCCTTGGATATAACACTCATCCCCATGGTGCGTCCTGTTAGTTTAGTGTGCCCCCCCCCCGAATAGAATTATGTCCCTCCCGTCATGTGCAATTGGACATTTTTCCATAACTACTGAAACACAATAGTTCTAAAGTGTCATTCTTGGGTTCACCCTCCATTCCCGGTACCATATTTCATACTGGACCCGGCTTCCAGGATTGGGACCCCAGAGTTTCTTGACAATGGCATGTTGTTAATTCTTAACCCCCAGGCTAACAAAGTTGCTGGTGCACTAAAATTATATTTTTTATCTGGTTCATGTGCTGGAGGCTGAAGAGTTATTTCTGCCCATCACAGAAGATCCCATTCTCGATCTAATAAGGGCACGGGCCAGGGCTCCCGAATAACTTCCGGGACCTCTAGTCTTTTACCCTATTGATAGGGTGCTGTTCCCTTAAAGGGCTTTGTTCCCTTGTACGCCCACCAGGGTTAATGACCTCCACCCTGGGAAGTGCTTTTTGGCAGGATTCTCTAATTCTGACTTGGGTCAATATAGACGCACTCCCTTTCAGTCTAGAGAGGGAACCCTGTGTTGATGAGTTCAAGTTGTTACAGTGTTTTGGATTCTCTGTTCTGCTTTCTTCTTTTTCCAGCTTTGTCTCTCCTTCCTTTCTTTTCTCTCCTATACGAGTAAGGATTTGTTCAAATATCCAAGATGCCGATTATACTCTGCTTGGTAAAAAGGTTTATCAAGTTATGTTATTTTATTATTATTATTATTGAGATGACAGTATTAACATTATGTTCCCTGAATGTGAAGGGAATCAACAATGTTGTGAAACATTCAAAAATTCTAACAGCTCAGCAGAGAAAAGTGTGACATTACCTGTCTGCAGGAAACTAAGCTGTCAGCCCACGAACACCTGAAGTTACGTAGGGCATGGGTGGGTAACATATGTTCAGATGAACACCTGCAGGCAAAGAGAGCAGGAGTGGCTTTGCTATTTTGGAGAGGTTTACCCTTTCAGATTCAGTCAATTACTAAAGCTGGTACAGGCCACTGGATAATGGTCTCAGGGGTGTATAGTGGCTGACCAGTCCACTTAGTGGGGGTATATGCTCCTACCCCTCCGTCAGGGGAATTTTTTATGTCCCTCTTCAATAAGATAGCAAAGTTACCTCCCGGCCAAATTATGACTGGAACTGCGTAGAGGATGTGGGCATGGAAAGAAGCTCGGTTAAAGGTCCAGTTACAAAAGCTTGCTCTTGTCTTCTCAAAAACATATGTAATGAAGCAGGTTTCATAGACCCCTAGAGATGTTTCCATCCATCAATGAGGGACTACACCTTTTATTCCCCAGCTGCCAATATGTAATCTAGACTGGATAGGTTTTACACCCAAAAAAATCTGGTTTATGCATTTCAAGATGTACCCATTCTCCAAATTACAATCTCCAATCATGCAATGGTAAAAGCAAAACTTAAATGGGAGGATCCTGTTAGGCAGCAGGGGATGGAGATTTGACCCCGGATTACTCAATGACAAGCAATACATAGATTCCACTACACAGGTCATTAGGCAGTAGTTGAACAAGAATAAAGAAGCAGACACCCAGCTGAAATTTCTGCAGGATGCTTTGAAAGCTGTCATTAGGGGGCATACGACTGCATATGCCTCCCACAGAAATAAACAACCAAGCTCAGATCCAGGAAACCCTAAGTAGCAGCACAGCTTTAGAGGCAGAACACAAACGTTCCAGCTCCAAGTCGGCTCTAAAAGAATTAAGGACAGCCCGCTCCACATACGATTCCCTGATGCCGCAGCATATTGAAAATACCCTTAGGTACAAGGCACAGGACAGAAATACTATGAAAAGAGAGAGAGGGCTGGCAAGTTGCTGGCTCAGAGACTAAGGAAGCAAACAGCAGATAGGTATGTCACAAACATTTTACCAGATTCTTCTCCCCCTCCTCCAAAACTCTTCCAAAAGAGATTGCAGAAGAATTTGTAAATTACTATAAACAATTTATGCAGCTGAAAGAGGACCAGGACATCTAGATAAAAATCAATAAGTTACTTAGCAAGGTGGAGCTGCTGATCCTTTCACAGGTCCAAAGGGAAGTATTGGAGGCTTCCTTTTCAGCGCGGGAAATCGCTCTAGTGGTTAAAACTTTAAAATCAGGCAAGGCACCAGGCCCAGATGGCTTTATAGCAGAATTTTACTAGACATTTAAAGACCCATCTCCTCTCTCAACTAGAGTTTGTAACGTAGTCCAAGAACCTAGTGCTCGGCCTGATACTTAGGAGGGAAGCTTTGATATCGGTACTGCCTAAGCCGGGCAAGGATCTTGCAAGTTATTCTAGCTACAGACAGATTTCATTACTTAATCACGATGCTAAAATGTTTGCAAAAGTGATCAGTGATAGACTCCAGAAAGTCATTCCTGGCTTGGTTCACCCTGATCAAATAGGCTTCATACCAGGCAGACGCATCCAAGATAACATTTGCCTTTTACTGAGTGTTCTCTCCATGGTGACTCCCGAGGATAACCTCAGGTAGTGCTGTTGTTAGGCCTTGAAAAGGCATTTGATCGCCTAGATTGGACCTATCTAGACCTGGTTCTGGGGGATTCGGCTTTGGAAAGAAATTCAAGGCATGGATCAGAAATCTATATACTAACCCTAGAGCTAGTGTCAGGCTGAATGGAGTCATTCTGTCGACCTTTGAGATTCAGAGAGGTCTTAGGCAGGGCTGCCCCCTCTCCCCCCTCTTTTTGCCCAGAGTCTCAAGCCCCTGGCAGCCTTTATTCGACAATCCAATATTTTTCAGGGGATTACAATTCAGGATTCTGAGATTAGAATTTCGCTGTATGCCAATGACACTTTGTTGTACATTACAGACCCTGTCCAGGCCATTCCAAAGATTTTCAATCTTTTGGCTGAATTTGGGGTCCTCTCTGGCTACAAAGCGAACCTCAGCAAATCCAAATTACTACCGCTAGGCACCACAGATGGGACTGGGATTCCTAACCAACAGCTTAATCTGGTTCAAGGTCAGTTGGCATTCATCTGTATCCCCCTCCCCCGGGTCGTGCCTGAAAATAGGCAGGATTTGTCTAGTGCACTTACCCGGTTAACAAAAGCTAAATAAATAAAATAAATAAATAAATAGATTCAATTAGGTGGTGTAAATTGGGATTCAAGTATTTGGGAATATGGATCCCCAAGGATATAAAGAAATTATATTCTACAAATGATCTGAGACTACTTCAGGACATCAGGGCAGACTGCAACCAGTGGAGGGAACTACCTTTATCTCTTTCGGGTAGAATAGAAAGTATACGGATGAAAATCCTCCCCGTTTTTTAATTTTATTGGTAGTCCTTCCCCTTAAACTACCAAAGTTATTCTGGAAAGAAATAAAGTCCACGCTTTCTAAATTTGTTTGGCTGGGTAGAAAGCCTAGAGTCAAATGGAAGGTACTCACAATCCGTAAGGACAGGGGCGGACTGGGCCTCCCGGACTTACAAATACATTTTTGGGCAGCCCAACTACAGGCCCTAGTTCATCTCGCTCAGGACTCTCCTCCCCAATGGGTGGAACTTGAAATTGCATCTTCCCCTTTAACAAAGATCTCTGACATGCTTGTTCCGGATCTCCCCAGATTGAAACTGCTAGAGTTCAAAAATCCCTTGACTGCAGTAATCCGCCAGGTATGGAGGGAGGCATGCCAAAGGTTAGGATTCACACTTTCCTCTGGCCCTTCTACGACAATTATAAGTTGTACAGATTTTGCCCCTCTTGGATGGGACACGGCATTTCAGCAGTGGGCCAGGGGAGGCCTTAAGACTATAGGGCAATGTTCTTCTGGAACGATTATGAAATCGTTTCAACAATTAAAAACAGAGTTCAGGCTCCCCCAGATGGATTTTTACCATTATTTGCAGCTGCAACGCTATTTCTCTTCTTCCGGAGTGGGTTGTGTGATAGCTGCATCTGACGGAGGGAATCCACTCCAAAACTTCTTATTCTGTCTGCTTGTTAATCCAGATCAACAGAAACTGGTCCCAAGATGGAGAAATGTATAAACGAGGCAGATACTGATCAAATGGTTGGGGTTAAGGAATCTTGGCTCTTAGAGACCGGCATCTCCCTGTCCAAAGGGGATTGGGATGATATTCTGAAGAGCATCCATACCACCACAGCCTCTCTCTTTTGGAGAGAGTTTCACTGGAAGGTGGCGGTCAGGTATTTTAGAGTCCCAGTCGTGACTAAGCATTATGGGAAACATCATTCAGATTTCTGTTGGAGAAACTGCCAATCGGTTGGCTCCTATTCACATATTTTCCAGGAGTGTACCTTTATTAAAGGCTTTTGGAGTGACATTTTTGGTACGGTAGAGAGAATCTTTGCCTCCCATTTTTCAGATTCCCAGAGTACTGTCTTTTGGGTCTGCCCCCACCCTCACTTAAATCCAAATCCCAGAGTTACCCGTTTGGAATTTTGGTGGCAGCAGCCCTAAAGGCAATTACCTCATGCTGGCTTTCTCCCAATAAGCCTACTTTGGCATCATGGTACGATAGCTGTACCAGAATCTTGGGAATGGAATACCTGACCACTAAGTTTAGGCTTACTGTAGACAAATTCAAGGGGAGATGGCTGCCTTTCCTGCATTACATGGCCTCCAGGGAGAATATAGACATTACTGAATTGTTGGCAAAATATGCTTGAAGGCCTGGGAGGTTACTAGGCCACAATACTTGAGATAAACTCTATGTTAGATTCCTCCTCCCCTCATGCCTCCTATTTCTTTTCACTCTTCCTCAAAATGGGCCAAACTATCTTGGAATGGAAAAGCTTTTGATAAGTTTATGAACTCACTCTCTTCTCTTCCTCTCCCTCTGTTCTATCTTCTTCTCTTACTTTACTATTTCTTCTACTCTGTTGTTAGTCTGCTTTGTTAATATTTTCTTAATGTTTGAATGTGTACATGTCCTCACTGTAGAAACGTTATTTCAATAAACTTTGATTTAAAAAAAAAAAAAAAAACCTGTTGGGGGTTCACAAGAAGTAATTTGAGATGTACCAAGCTTGAATGCGTTAGTACTGTACCTGCAGCACTTTTTAGCTGTGGCAATTCATTCACTGCATTTGCAGAAATAATATTCACCACTCTAGATATCAGCTTCCTTACTGTCAGGCATTACAACAATGTTCAAAACCACCATATTATTCCGGCAGTGAAAGACGTCTGGAAAGAACATGCAGACGAAAAACAAACTCAACTGAAAGACACAAATCTTGTTATATCTGGAGATGCCCAATGTGATAGCCCAGGTCACTATGCAACCCTTGCTATAAACACGGTTACAGAGAATAGGACAGACCTAATAGTACAGTAGGAATCTGTTAAAGTCACAGAGGTCAAGAATAGCTACTGGCTAGAACCAGAAGGTTTAATTCGAACAATGAATAGCATAAAGGCAAAAGATCTAGATACTGCAATTTTAGCAACTGATACACATGTAACAGTCCAGCAAATTATAAGAGAAAAGTACCCAGAGACAAAACATGAATTCAATTTCAGTTTCAGTTTATTTTTTATACTGGAAAGCCATGTGAGCAAAATTACCCATTTTCACCAGTGTCCAGTAAGACAGACAAACAGAGGAACATTAAGAAATATATACAGAAGGTGCAATTACAAATGAGGCAGCATTAAAGGAAACAAAGTGCAATCATTGTGTATAAATACAAAATTAACAATAAATAGCACGGATAAAAGTGCTTTCATAGGGTGCAAAATATACCAATCAAACAGACGATGGAAATGAGTCAGGGACAACACAGCCTCAACTAAGAGGACCAGATGGGATAGACGGAACCTAGTATGGCCAGTTAGGGCCTGGGGCGTTTGCATGCCAGAGAGCAGGAGAGGTGAACCTTAAGAGTGTACCTGAATGAGGCAGTAGAGGGACACTGGATGAGTGCAGGGGGGAGACTGTTGAGTTTCACGTCTTTGTAGGAGAGGGTGCTTTGGGCATGGGTGGTCCGACAGAAAGGGACAGTAAAGGTGAGGAAGGAGGAGCATCTGGTGGGCAGCGTAAGGGTAGACTTTGGGAAGAGGGAGATGATGCTGGGAGAAAGAAGTCCCACAGTGAGTTTGTGGGAAAGAGTTAAGTATTTTGCTGTCAAGCCTGTCCTCGGGGGGGCCGGGGGCCAGTGGGCCGAATTACAGAGGTCACAATGGTGGGTTAGCCTGGGAAGGCCAGTGGCAAACCAGATAACATTGTGGTGGGGGCTACGAAGCCTGCTATGGTTTGAGAGAGGGAAAGGTAGTAAATCAAAAGCTCCATAGTTAAAAAGGGGGAGAAGGAAACTGGTGGCAAATAGCGTCCTGGATTCGGGAATAAGGAAGGGTCAGACTAGATACAACATGCTGAGCCTTTGGTGGGCTTTCTTGATTAGTTGAGTGATGTGAAGATTGTAGGTCAGGTGGTAGTCAAGGAGCAGGCCAAGGTATTTAAACTCCGTGACACGCTCTACGCAGTTGCCATCATGGACTTACCAAACATGGACTTACCAGGATTTGAACCTCCCTACATCTAGACACTTAGCATTTCACATTTCAGACAATAACCTGCTCACTAAAATTAAATAGGAACTGTCATCAACAGGGTTTCTTAATGTCTGAAAGACCATAAAAAGCTAATCTGAGTGAGCCATTGTGTTTATCTGTGAGTCTTTGCAGTCCAGTGTTATACATATGTAAATTAGCTAGCAATTAAGGGCTGGGGCAACCATATGTTTTAGGCCCCTGACAGGAAATTATGTCACTGAGGATCTTGGCCCTCCATTGATTGTAGGTTAAATAGGAAATCGTCTGTTTTAGTAAGTGTGTTTTAATGTGTTATTACAGTACAACACTTCCTACATTTATAATAATTGCTTTGTATGTACATTGAAACTAGTGAGTCATCACCCTTACATTTCAAACTGTTGGTAAAAATAATCCATCTTCAGGATTGCTTTAACCTCAATGCTATACTGCCAGCTGATCATCAAAAACTATACATCTCAAGGTTGGCTCTGTGGTGCCAACAGGTACTGGGGCCTCATATCAGGATTTCTAAACCCTGGCTGTGTTCATGTCAGTGCAGATTTCTGGGATTGCTACAGCACCAACTTCTGTCATTTTCCGTTCCCTCTCTTGCAATCTTTTCTCTTAAAATTTCCGGTGTGAACTCAGGTCTACAAGATGCAAATGTGGCTGCTTACCTACTGGCCTGGCATCATGGGGCCAACCTTGAAATGTGTACCTTTGTGCCTTCCCTGGACAAAGACAGTAAAAACAATCTGAGCATGTGTCATAATTCTGAAAATATTATGGTCTTTCTATCCAGATTTGACTTGAAGAAAAAAAACAAAAAAAAAAAACAGGACACCATTAATTGTTTATTAATTGCAAAAGCACATGGATGGATAACATTGTTTAAAAAAGCATAATCTGAACTGCATTATTAAAATACAGAATAATATATGGGTATGTGTGTGTGTAACCAAAATTTTACACACACCCGAGGTGTGGGATGCTACATTAACCCTGATGGCAAAGTCAGAGTGGTTGATAAAATCATCCCACACCGTGGGTGTGTGCAAAATTCTGTTTTTTTACAGCCACCCACGCATATATTATTTTTAATTAATGGTGAACATTTTTTTTTCCTTTTCAGCACAGTTCAGTTAGTGCAGAACTTCTATCAGATACACACACACACACACACACACACACACACACACACACACACACAGAGTCTCTCCCTTTGTTGTTTTTCTTTCTTTTTTTACATTACAGTGGGAATGGCATTCTGGAAAGTTGTGGTCCATCTGCGTAGCTGCGGAGTGTAAGACACGCTCGAAGGGTATGGGCGGCAGGATCATACTAACATACTAAAATGCCAGCAGAATAGGCCTAACGGTCTTTCGTGTCTGCTCGTTTGGTCAGTCCCCAACCTGGGTGCTGACATTGCTGTCCCCCTCGCCTTCTCTGGCTTCTCCCTTCCCAGTTCCGGATATTCTTGCTGCATTGGATTTTGCTTCCAGAACCCTTCCCCTGTACCTGTCCCACCCCCTCTTGAACCCCTCCACTGTCTCTGCCTCCCCCAGACCCCTAGGCAGTGCATTCCATGGCTCCACCACCCTCTCAGTGAAGTAGCACCTCCTCCTTTCTCCCTGAATCTTCCCCTCCAGCTTCCAGCCATGCCCTCTAGTGGCCCCTTCCTCCTTCCTTGAAGCACCCGACTGTTACTCCCTATTTACCCTCTTCAAGTACCTAAAGACCTCTATCATGTCCCCGGTCCCTTCTCTCTTCCAATGTGTACATATTTAGCTCTTGAGCCTCTCCTCATAGGTCCTGTCCCCAAGCCCCAAATCATTTGGTTGCCCTCCTCTGGACCCTCTCCAGGAGGTTAATGTCCCGCTTTAAGTGTGGCTTCCAAAACTGCACGCAGTACTCAAGGTGCGGCCTCACCAAGCAGTTATACAGAGGGAGTATCACTTCCCTCCTTCTGGAGGTGATCCCCCTAGCGATGCATCCCAGCATCCTGTTGGCCTTGGCTGCTGCCCTCCTACAAGTCTCAGAGTTGTTCATCTTGACATCCACCACCACCCCAGGTCCCTCTCAGCCATTGAGACTTGTAGCATTTCCCCAGGGGTGTACATTGACCTGGGTTTCTGGCCCCAGGTGGAGTACCTTGCATTTCCTGCATTGAACCTCAGCTTCCACTTTCTAGACCATCTTTCCAGAGCCTCCAGGTCCCCTGTAGGGCCACCCTCCCCTCCTCCCCATCCACCACCCCCCCAGTTTCGAGTCATCTGCAAAGAGACTCATCTCACTCCTGATTCCTGTCCTTATGTCAGATACGTAGGCGTTGAACAGAAGGGGCCCAAGGACTGATCCCTGTGGGACCCCACTAATGACCCTCCTTGGGGATGAGACTATCCCACCAACTACGACCCTCTGGGTCCGGTCCTGGAGCCAATTGCCTATCCATCTGATCATCTGGTTCCCCACCCCCATTTCTCCCAGCTTCTCCAACAGGCCCATGTGAGGAACAGAGTCAAATGCCTTGCTGAAGTCCAGAAAGAGGACATCCACTGGTCTACCCAGGTCCAAGGCACTTGTCACCCAGTCATAGAACTCCACCAGGTTTGTCTGACACGATTTCCCCAGGATGAATCCATGCTGTCTATCGTCCAGGCACCCTGACTTATCCAGGTCCCCAGCCTCTCCTTGACAATGCCCTCCATCACCTTGCCCACCACCGAGGTCAGGCTGACAGGCCTGTAGTTCCCTGCCACCTCCCTTGATCCCCCTTGTGGATAGGCACTATATCGCCACCTTCCAGTCTTGGGGCACCCACCCTGTCCTCAGAGAGATGGTGAAAAGCTCTGCCAGGGGTTTTGCCAGGACATCTGCAAGTTCCTTCAGCACTCTGGGATGTAATTTATCCGGCCCGGTGCTTTCTCCGTCTTAAGGGAGCTGAGGGCTTCCCTCACTCTCTCAGCTGTGATTTCCACTTCCGGTACCCCTTCTCCCTGCTTAGCCCTCCCCCCACCTGCCAGTGATGCCTCCCCCTCTCCCCAGACCTGCCGATCGGTAAGGGTTCCCCCTCCTCAGTATCTCTGTGTCCTCCCATGTATGATGCAGCACCCCCATTTTCCCTGGTGAAAACTGAGGTGAAGTACTCGTTTAGTACCTCAGCCTGCTCCCCCGGGTCTTGTGCCCATCTCTCCCCTGATTTAATCCTGCTAATCTGCCCCTTCACCCTTCGTTTTCCCCAATGTATCTAAAGAACCCCTTGTTCCCTCTCCTAATTCCCTGGCCAGGTTCTGCTCCTTCCTTGCCTTAGCGCCCTCCACCACTCTAGTGGCCCTTCTAGCCATCCTTCGTACTCCCCTCGTCCTTTCACTCCTTGAGCACTTGAATGGCTTATAGCGCTTTCTCCCCGCACCACCTCCTGGACCTCCTGGTCCACCAACAGGGTTTTTGGGCCCTACCGCATTTTCGTCTTACTCTTGCACAGGTGCTGGTAGCATCCTGCCCCTCTCCTGATGATTTCCCACCTACTATCAGCATCCATGTCTGACCAATCCCATCAAATGCTCCTTAAGGATCCTTCCCATTTCCTTAAAATCCGCCCCCCTGAAGTGGTTACTTCAGTCTTTGTGCAACCTTCTACCCCTCAGGTCCAGGCAGAATCAGACCGTGGCATGGTCACTCCCCTCAATGGGTCCCTTACCTCCAGGCCCCCAATCTGGTCACTGTCTGCCAGGACCACATCCAGTACCCGTGCCTCCCTGGTCGGTTCCCTCACCTGCTGAGTTAGGAACGCGTCTTGAAAGACATCCAACAACCTCTGTTCCCTGGTCACAGAGGATGTCATCAGTCAGATTTATTTTTTCCCTTTACGGTAGAAAATCCCATTCTATCCAAAGTATCAAAAGAAATAGAATACTCTTAATAATGCATTTCAGGTTATGCATGTTTTAACTGTGTTGTCCATCTATGTGTTTTTTGCAATTAATAATCAAGTAATGGTGTCCTATTTTTTCTTTTCAAGTCAAATCTGGATAGAAACAGCATCATATTTTCAGAATCCTGACACATGCTCAGATTGTTTTTACTGTCTTTGTCCAGGAAAGGCACACAGCTACAGCTTGTTCCTGGGTGTCTTTTGGGAGCACAGGGAGGTTAAATGACTTGCTCTGGTCACACAATATACAAGTAGCGCATGGTGGAATCAAAACCCATTCTGCTGGATGAACGAAACTTGTTCACAGCTTTCTGCTTTGACCTCTAGGCTGTACTGAGCTGATAATCAAAAACTTCACATTTCAAAGCTGGCCCCATGATGTCAGGCCAGTAGGTACACAGCCACAATTGCATCTTGTCGACCTGAGTTCACACCCAGAACTGCAAGACAAAAGGCTGTAAGAGAGAGAATGGAAAAAGACAGAAGTTTGTGCTGTGGCAGCCACAGAAATCTGTACTGACATGAACACAGCCAGGGTTTAGAAATCCTGATATAGTATGGGACCCCAATATCTGTTGGCACCACAGAGCCAGCCTTGAGATGTGTAGCTTTTGATGATCAGCTGGCAGTATAGCCTAGAGGTTAAAACAACCTTAAAGATGGATTATTTTTACTAACAGTTTGAAATGTAATCGTGACAACTCACTAGTTTCAATGCACATATAAAACAAGTATCATAAATATAGAAAGTGTTGTAATAACACCTTAAAACACACTTAATAAACAGACAATTTCCTATTTAACCTACAGTCAATGGAAGGCCAAGATCCTCGTGAAATTTCCTGTGAGAAGTCTAACATATATGGCTGCCTCAAGCACTTAATTACAAGCTGATTTACATATGAATAACTGGACTGCAAAGACTCACAAATAAACACAATGGCTCACTCAAATTAGCTGTTTATGGTCTTTCATACATTAAGAAACCCTGTTGATGACAGTGCCCCTTTAAGCTCGGGAGTCAGTTCTTCTGCAAAACAGTAACATCATAATTTATTTACAAGGGGAGGGTTAGGATGGGGTAAGTGGAATACAGTTTAAGCAGACATTTAGTAATTGCATTTTTAAAGATTCACATTTCCCAAAAGGAAAAAATTACTCACCATAGTAATGTTGTTTCTTCTAATGGAGTCTTGCAGTATTCTGACTATATGCAGTTAGCCCCAGCACTTGGACTGCTCCGGAGAGTAAAGGGTTAACTCTATGCCACGGCATAGAACGTTGAGCTTGAGCTCGGTTTTCAAACCTCTGTCTCTGGTACTCCTCAGTGTAACCGTCAGATTCTTATGAGCACTATACTAACTAACTAACAAACAATCTAGAAATTGTTTCTTAAAGTTTTTGTGCCAAAGGGCAATAAACATATCTTTACGGTCAAAAGACTCAAGTCGAGAATCCCAAAAAGAATCTAAGTAGGTAGTGAAACAACCAATATATTCATAATAAAAACCTGAAAAAAACTCAAACAAGATGAGGTATGCCAAGTACACCTCTGGGGTGCAGCACTGTGCCTGCAAGACCACATCCCAAAACGACTAGGTTCCAGGAGGGGAGGCAGGGAGGGAGGTCAGAATACAGAAAGACTCCATTAGAAGAAACATTATTACTATAGTGAGTAATTTTTTCTTCTAACAACATGAAGACTTGCTATATTCTGACTATATGCAGACTACCAAACAGTAGCCCCCCCCCCCCGGAGGAGGGAGTTACAGAACCTATTTTGGGAACAGGGTCTGCAGCACAGCTGTGCCAGACCTAGCATCACTTCTTGACTGAATGTCAAGAGAGTAGTGCTTGGTAAATGTGTGAACAGTTTTCAGGTGGCTGCTTTACAGATTTCCACTAAGGGTATATCTCTAGCTGCTGTGACGGAAGCAGCTGCACCTCTGGTGGAGTGAGCCCTCAGGCCTGAGGGAGGCTCTTTCCCCAACTTTGAATAGCAGAACTGGATACAGGAGACGATCCACCTGGCAATGGTTCTCTTGGTAGCAGGTTTACCTTTTCCCCACTTCTCCATAAGTGAGAAACAGCTGTGAACAGTCATTTCTATGGGCCTTAGTGTGTTCTATATAGTAACTAAAGGCCCTTTTCACATCAAAACTGTGTAATCTTCTCTCCCCAGAGGAAGAATGGTCAGTGAAAAATACAGGCAATGACACAGACTGATTCAAATGAAAGTCTGATACCACCTTGGGAAGAAACTTTCCGTTGGTTCGAAGGGCCACCTTGTCCCTGTGAAATGAAATGAAATTAGGTTCCACTGATAAGACCTGTAATTCACTGATTCTCCTGGCAGAAGTAATGGCTACCAGGAATACAGTTATACAGTTTTCAAAGTCAAGTATTTCAGCTCAGCTGAGGACAGAGGTTCAAAAGGGGGCTGCATAAGCTGTGTAATACAGATATTCAGGTCCCAAGAAGAAGCAGGTTCCCGAAAGGGAGGATTAATATGTACCAGACCTTTCAAACATTTCTTGAAAACTGGATGATATGCTAGGGAACAGCCCTTCCCAGCAGATAGAAAGGCAGATATAGCTGCCAAATGTACCTTGAAAGTAGTAGGCCTGAGTCCTAAACTATTAAGATGCACTAAATAATCCAAAGCAGTTGCAATACCAGCTAACTCTGGCTGGATATGCCTCTGAGAACACCAAAAACCAAATCTCTTTTATTTGGAATTGTAAGTCTTTCTAGTAGAAGGTTTTCTACGCAAGCAATAATACCCAACAGGGTGGGCGGTATTGGGCAATACCTGATGGCCCAGGGGCGTAATTAGGCCCGACGCAGCAGGCGGAGGGCCTTATAGCCCCTGGAAGGTCCGGTATTGCCCATAACGCCCACCCTGGAGGGTATTATTGCTCTTAGAAAATGGTACTGTGAAAAAAAATGTTTAATAGATAAAAATGTAATTATAAAATGAATGTTTTAATAAAATAGTTCCTCTGCCTATAGTAGAATGATGTGTGTGTGTGTTTTGTTTTTTGGCTGGTTGTCATGGTCACACACACACACACACACACACACACACACACAGTCAAGCTTCTTTGTAGACAGCTGAATTTCCCTCCTGCAAAGACCCACAGAAATGTACAGGCTGTGATTCTTTTTTTTGTTGTATGCCAGCATCAGTCCATCTCCCCCCCCCCCCCCATCCTCCACTGAATCTCACTTGGGACACCTGTGTAAAACACAAGGTTCCTGGCTAGTGGTCCCTGGTAATCCAATAAAGCCACCTGACACCAAATGTTGTTTTAAATCAGTTGCAATTTATTAATACCAAATAAGCCCTAACAATTTTACCTCTAACATGATCAAATCTAAACAGTTGACGGCTTATTACCACCAGGGCTACAGGTGATCACAGGGAATGAAGCAACATTCCTCATTCCTCTGGGTGACCCAAGTATCTATGGCAGCCATGTTGGCTACTCCCCTTGGACACACTGGACATACAGTCTGTCTGATATTTATACAGTGTTTGACAATAAATGCAAAACAAGGGAAATTTTACAGTTTAGACACTCTGACCATAAAAGGCAAGAGAGTAGGGTCATGAGACAAGGGTGTAAAACTATAGTGGCCATGAGATACCTCGGTCATAAGATACATTTGACACTTTGCCGAGATGTGGTCAGTCTCAGACAGAAAAACAAGTGATCAGGGGTTTTTACATTCATCAAAAATAACTCACTTTAGGATACAGAAAACATAGGAGGGGACTTCATATTCACTTTAAATAACTTGCTGACTAGACAGTGGCCAAAACAAGGACATAACCGTTTCCTATAAACTCTCTGTTACACATTCTTTTTAAACACAAGAAATTATTAAATGAGGAACTGTATCTAAGCTGCAGTGGTTTGAAGCAGCTGAACCTTATTTTGGCTATGAGCTTTGGTTGAAGGAAGGCTTTGTACAAAATATCTCTGCCTCTACACTTGCCATTTTACACCTTTTTATCTCCTCAACCTTTTGATTAGCCAATTACATACTGTTGATAAAAGTTTGGTCACTGGTCACTAAACTTTGGCCACTGGCCACTTTCAACAGCTGACAGCTGACACCAAGATACTACTGGTTAACCCCCACCAACGAGAGAAGAATGGACGATTTAGCAGCTTCCATTTATTCTTTATTTTTTAAAACTGCAGGCTTAACAGCAGGTGGCTACGTGGAGGATGTAGTCGCGAGAGATCAAAAGTATTGTGTGGCAGGAGAATTACTGCTTGCTTTGTTGTTTGTTTTTGACTGAGATTGAAGCAGGAGTGGAACAACGGGAATCCAAGACTGCTTGCTTCACCAAGGTGCGAGTTCTAAACATGTAATTTTTTTTACAATAGTAGACTGATGAGTGAACAGTGTGTGGGATAAGGGGAAAGGAGGGCGTCCATAAGATTTTTATTATTGCTTACCATGCGTTACTTGAGTTTCTTTAGTCTTGATTACCGTTGCTAGGTAATGGGGGGGGGGCACGGAGTGGATCTTGCAGATGGTCAGTCACTCCGTAAAGGAGCGGTGAATAGGGAAATAAATATTTTAGTTATCAGGCTTGTTGTTGGGGTTAAAATGGTGAATAAATGTGTTTGGGAGAATGGCAAATGTGTTTGGGCGTTGTTTTGCCTGTGGTCTCACTAAGCGACAGAAAAAAATGGCGACAGTTTGAAGCTGTGTGCCCATTGCTTCAGCCAATGATGAAGCAGGGTGCTGAGCACACAGATACTTTGCTGGCTATCAAGCAGGTTTGGGCTGGGGCTTTTTATTTGGTGGGCATCTATTGTCTGATAGATGCCGACCTAAATAAGTGTCTCAGCCAATCAAAAGAGAGAGAATTGTCTTTGCCCATTTTCTAATAACCTTTAAAATGTCCAAGACTGACTGGGAAAGATGAAGGCTTGCATATTCTAGCTCTTCAGGAGCCAGGCTTTGAGCCTGAGAGCCTGAAGATTGGGATACAGTATCCTCCCCTGTGAGGAGGAGAGGAGATTGAACTGTCTGGGAAGACACAGAGGTATTGTCACCGACACTGACAATAGTAGAGGGTACCAAGGCTGTCTGGCCCAGTCTGGAGCCACCAGAATCACTTTGCAAGGCTGAGACCTGATCTTGATCAGGACCCTGAATATCAGAGGAAAAGCATACAGAAACCTGCTTGTCCAGTTCAACAAGAGGGCATCCTGAGGAACAGATCCCAGAAGAGGTGGTCTGCAGAAAAACAGAGGAAGCTGATGATTGTCTGGGACTGCAAAGAGATCTATCTCTGGAGTGCCCCAACTCTTGAAAATGACATGAAGAATTAAGAGGATTCAGGATCCATTCATGGTGACCCTGAGAAATCCTGCTGAGAGCAGCTGCTAGAATGTTGTCTTTCCCTGGAAGATGCACAACCATCAGGGAAGCCTAAAGGGAATAAGCTAGAGACCATATTTTCATGGCCTCTATGCACAAGGCCGAGGACCGAGTGCCTCCCTGCTTGTTGATATACCACATGGTTGTGGTATTGTCTGTCCTGATCTGCACCACTTTCCCTTGAATAGAGGCTGAGAATGTCTTAAGTGCTAGAAATACAGCTCTGAGTTCGAGGAGGTTTATGTGTAGAAGAAACTCCTGGTGAGACCAGGTTCTCTGAGCTGTACGCTGGTCCAGGTGGGCCCCCCAACCCAGAAGTGAGGCATCTATGGTGAGAATCACTGAAGGAGCCTGAATGAGGAAGGGAGCACCATGTCGAAGATTGTCCTCCTCCAGTCACCAATGGAGGGCCTGAATCTCTCATCTGAAATCTTGCTCCTTGCATCACTGCAGTGGAGGCTGCCATGTGGCTCAGCAATTGTAGAAAGTGTCTGACTGGACGAGATACTAGAGGATGAAAAGAGGAAGCCAGAGTGATGAGCGACTGTACCCTTGAAAGAGGGAGAAATGCCCTTGCCTGGATAGTGTCTAGTTCCACCCCTATAAAAATGAGGAGCTGGGCTAGTTCCAGAACAAACTTTTCTAGGTTCAGAATGAATCCCAAGGAGTCTAAAAGCTTTTGAGTGACCTCTAGAGCTGACTTGACTTGGTCTGAGGACTGACCCATGATGAGCCGGTCATCCAGGTATGGGAACAGAAGGATACCCTGTCTCCTGAGGAATGCCACCACTAATGCTAGAAACTTGATGAACACCTTTGGAGCAGACGTTAGGCCGAAAGTCATTGCTCTGAACTGGTAATGACCCGAGGGCATTTCGAATCTGATGTACTTTCTCTGGGAATGTCTGATGTGGAAGTATACATCCTTAAGATCCAGGTAGGCTAGCCAGTCTCCTGGTCTCAGAGAGAGAAGAGAATTATTCCCAGAGTCACAATCTTAAATTTTGGTTTTGTTAAATGTTTGTTCAGGTGATCTTAGATCTAGGATGGGTCACCACTCCCATCTTTTTTGGGGTAAGGAAGTATCTGGAATACAGTCCTTTTCCCCTGTGACAAGTAGGTACCTTCTCTACTGCCTGAACAAGAAGTAGAGAGGAGACTTCTGCATCTAGGGCCTTTGTCTCCAAGGAAGAGGGAGAACTGAAAGACCTTTTGAAACTGAGAGCAAGTCCCTGGCTCACTACTTCCAGGTCCCATTTGTCTGAGGTAATAAGACTTCCAGATCTGGAAGTAGTGAGCCAGCCTGCCCCTACTGGAACTGAGAAGGCGACCCTGACCAACACCTCAGGGTGTCTGCTTGGCAGGGGGCTTACACTAAGTGGATTATGGGGCTCTGGTCATCCCACATCTGCCTCTTCCCCTAAAGAACCTCCTCTGCTGGAAAGAAGAGGAGGAGGCCTAAGCCTGGTAAAAAGGTCTGCCCCTGCCGGTCCTAAATTGCTGCATCTGAGGAGTGGCCTGCTTTTCTTTGGCTGCAGCACTCCTGTAGGTGGTCCTGTATTCATCCATCTTTTTCATGTAATTCTCTGTTTGCTCCCCAAACAGAGAATTACCAGTTACAGGAAAATCCATGGCCTTAGTCTCAGTATCCTGTGAAAGACTGGTATACCCAAGCCAAGCAAACCTCCTCATGGAAATAGAGATGTAGCCATGACCCTGGAATGTACATCATTCGAGTCTACAGCAGCATGGAATTGCACTTTGGATGCCTCAATACCATCTACAGACACCTGCTCCAGCTCCTTGGCCAGCTGGGGAGAGGCATTCTTAGCAAGCTCTAGAACCATATCCCACATAGATTTCTGGTACCTGGCTGTATATGCCATGTAATTTGACTGGCTGAGTCCCAAAGAGGATGCCAAGAACTGTTTCTTTGCCATGGCATCCACTTTCCTGGAAACCTTTTCGGGGGGGGGGGGGTGAGCCTTGTCACAGGATGCAGCTTGCACTATCCCAACATGGCTGCAATGAGCTGAAAGGAATTCCATCCCATGACCTGACAAAGCATACCTCCTGTCCATTTGTTTATCCACAGGAGGGATGGATATGGGAAACTGCATCATTTTCTGTGTCTGTTTCCCCAGAGATTTATGTAAAGGGATAGAAACTCTAAAAAAAAAAAAAAAAAAAAAAAAAAAAAAAAACATCGAGTGTGCACAAAAACTGTAGTACTGTGATACTAAAACAAACCACAATAAATAACACAGAAGCAGAGCACACACTAACCTCCAAAAGATAACCAGGGCACCAGTCTCATTTATAAAATATTGCCCGACGCATTTCAGATGTACTCCCATCCTTTATCAAAGGCTACCAAAGGATGGGAATATATCCAAAACGCATCAGGCCATGCCTCGTTTTATTGTTTATGTAGAAATAAATGTTTTATAAATGAGACTGGTGCCCTAGTTATCTTTTGGAGGTTAGTGTGCTCTGCGTCTGTGTTATTTATTCGGGGATAGACACTCTCTTTGACTCTGGGAAATCCATCATTTCCAAATGGTCAGACTCCTCCTGATATTGTTCAGCCTCTTCCATAGGAAGCTGAAGAGTCTCAGCCACTTTCTTGTAAAACAATAGGGAGGGGACTCATGAAAGCCTGGGAGGAGAAACATTGGAAGGCCTGTCTGGGGAGGTGTCAGGCTCTACTGGCTCATCTAGGCCTCCAAACTCACCTTCATCATAATCTTCTTCCTCCTCCCAATCGCCCTCATAGAATGCTTCAGGATCTATGTCAGAAGCAACTATTTCCGACTGAACCAATCGCCTTTGAACCAATGTTGGTTCGGTCGGAACCGGGCAAAGTGACCAGACAACTGTAATCGCTTTCGCTATCTCTTCAGTGGTCGGAACATGGGGAGTAGGATCCGAACCAGCTGACTTGCGTTTCCTTTTTGACAGAATCGACTCCGCAGAGTCGGCTCTCCTTTAGCCCGAAGAGGTATCACCCAGGTCAGTGGGCATCTCCTCAGGTTCAGTTGCAACCAAATAGGGATGGCCATCCAGATCAGCAGACTTCTCGGCCTCCCTTTCCCTTAGCCTACTTAAACTTTTTTCCAAAGTGGCTTTGGGAAAAGTTTTTACAAATTTGGCAGTCTTCCTTGAGGTGGCCAAACCCCAGACAATACACACAGACGAGGTGAGGATCAGCCTTAGCAAAGGCTTCCCCAAACTCGGTACAGTGCTGAAAACCAGTGGGACCGGTTTTCTTTTTGGGTTTCTCAGACATGCCGGATTCAGAAAGTTACCCTTCACAGCATTAAGTCAGGCAACACACACTTATCGGTTCCAACAGAGTCACGGGTCGGTTAAAAAAATCCTAGAAATGCCAGATTTTTTTAAGAAGCGATAAGTACCGGAAACCACCAATATATCACACAATTATACACAAAATAAACAGGAATTAGTTTCTGTTCCCAACCTGACCAATCAGGAGAGAACTGAAGAAAAAAACAATTTCTACCAAATAACCCACACTGCCTACTAAGCTACACTTACTGTACTGTGACAGAGATCAGAATACTGAATAAAAATAAGAAAGCAGTTGAATAAACCGACCAATTCAAACTTTTACTGAATCGAAAAGTGCAGGAGAAATCTCTGGAGCAACTTCACAGTTAGGCAGAGTAAGAAATCTGATGGTTACACTGAGGAGTACCAGTGACAGAGGTTTCAGAACCGAGCTCGAGCTCAACGTTCTATGCTTTGGCATAGAGTTAACCCTTTACTCTCCGGAGCAGTTCAAGTGCTGGGGCTAACTGCATATAGTCAGAATACAGCAAGACTTTATGTTGTTTGAAATCACATTTCCCTTTTGATTCAAACCTCACATTTCAATCCATGCATATGTAAGTGCATAATAGGAGTAATACATTGTGAACATGTAAAGGGTTCTGGACAATACTTGTGTATGGAACAGTCTCATTTATGTCTCGTTTGTTTCCACTTTAGAAACTACACTGATTTTGATCAATCTAAAGTGAATAACATTGATTTACAGTAATGGATGGATGTGAGTGACCTAATATTATCAAATATATTGGAACTTATTTGTATTATAAGATAAGTGATGTAGACAGGTAATTTATATATATTTATGTCTTTTTTTTAAGGTTTTACTAAAAGGCACCTCCTGAGGAAGCCAATAATTTATTGGTGAAACGTAGAGGAATTGGCCCATTATTTACAATAAAGGAATCAGATACTTGAAATACAGAAGAACTGTCTATGTGTGAATTTTTCTGTTTTGCCCCCCAGACATATGTGGGGCTCACAGAAATTTGGTCAGAGAGCACATCTGAAGAGGCAGCAGAATTAAGGACTTTAAGTCCTTTATAACTATATCTACATTTCCCATGGTTTTCCAGGATTCTTTCCTGGACCATTTTTTAGTATTTTAATCCATGCAGCCACCAGATCTATCTAACTAGCTAACTGCTGCAGGTGTACGCCAAACCCAGACCAACAGGTCCCAGTCCAGAATGATGACCCTAATTCTGTCCTTGGATACCCAGATCATACAGTTGCAGTCTTGAGGTGCAGCCGGTTGGCCGGCACTGGCATGCTTGCTGATTTGAAATTTGACTTTTTACATTCCCTTCTCTGGGGCTTGCTGTACTGGCTTCCCGTGCCTGTGAGCATGCTTGATCACTAACTGTGTACAATCCCCAGGTTGTTGCAGGGCAATTCCTGCTGTTACAGTTCTGCAGAATCAGTCCTTGGATGGCACAGTTCACTGAATCCTAGGGTTGATGGGAATAGCCGATGCAGAACTGGGCTCGATGCTTGAAACAGGGGCAGAGAGGCTGCAGCTTGGGTCTTCGGCATTCTTGCAGCTTGTCCCCTTTGACCTATTACGGGCCTGTTGCAGGGCACGTGCACAAGGCCTACCAACTACAGAGGACCCAGTCCTGGGACTGGCCTCATGCCCCGGCCCCCTTAGATCAGAGCACCCTTGCACTCGGGTACAAGACCCTCGATCCCCTGCAGCAGCAGACCCCAATTGATGGGGGTTAGCAAGTTCCCCACCTGACCCCGGTGTCAGAGTGAACATTCAGCACATTTCTCTTTTCTTCTCTTTCTCTAACTTTCCTTTTTTTATATACTTCGTTTATTGAGCATAACATATTAATGACATTATACAGTGTCTTCCATAAGGATGCTGACCATATAAACTTGAACCACACTTCTACAGATCAGCAACCCTACCATATATAGTAAGGTATGGTCTATTTTGTAAATAGTACAACAGTACAGTATAAAACTATACTGGAATAAAGTGGGAAAAGAAAAAAACAAAACTGTTTGGTCTCATATGTTCCTATTTACCATATAATATAATGTTCATGAAACATCTCTATCATATCCAAAATATATCCTGTCTCAGATATTTTCTTTCCAACACATTAATTCCTTTGCTTGTCTCAAACTCTACACTCTTCTAAATTGTTCACGTATGCCTCTATTATCTACTTTCACTTTTAGTCAACCCTCTCTCTAGAGAACCTTGATTTAGCTGTTCTGGTTTATCTGTTCCTCATACATTATCCATTTGGTCCATCTATTTTGAAATTTCTGAATCTAGTGCTGCAAATCTAATGTTAGTTTCTCCAACCCTCTAACTTTCCTGCTGCGGTGTGTAGCCAAAGCAGTTTCTGTTCTTTCCTGTCTCCCAGACTCCAAGGGGTGGAGAGTCTGAAAACCCAGGCTTAACAAAACAGTCTATTTCTTGTTGTATCTCAGGAGCAAACAGGCACCCTGCCCATCCTTCTGCTTTCACAGTCTCTCAACTTTAACACAGCCACATTCTCAATCTGGCTCACACATAATTCCTGCACTTTGTTTCAACAGCTTTCAAAGTCTCTTTTCTCACCCTGCTGGTGCGTAACAATTCTCCGAGTTGAAGAGCCTCACTCTTCCTTTTTCTTCTCTCGGCACATCCATTCTCATTCATCAATATTCCATCTTTTCCCAGGCTTAAACGCAACCTTTGTCCTTTTATCAGGCTCAGGACACAACCTTTTTCTTTTGCCCATTTCCAGCCTTGCAGCCCCATTCTCTCCTGGGGGCAAGAGACCTCCCCCATGGAGGGGCTCTCCCCAGACTGACTGAAAATACAAAAGCTCTGTCCTTCTGGGAGCTTTCTAGAAGCTCCCCATTGGCTGAAGCCACAGCATCTCAGAAAAATTAATATGTATGAGGCTCCCTCGATGCCTCATTGGTGCAGAAAATGGCACCTAGATGTCCCCTGGTATTTCCCCCAGCAGTCCTTTCACAAGCCCCAGCATCCTCTTGGCTAGTCCTGGCTCGGTGGTTAGTTGGTTAGATGGTGTCACGAGGCAGCAGTAAATGTCCAAACAAAGATTGTACAGTATTCCTTCTTAAATGTCCCTGTGCAGCCAAATCTTTTCTTTTATTTTACATTAGCCCCAGAATTTGGTAGCCACCCCTGTGCCCTGCAAAGTGACTGCAACACTTAACATATTAATTAAGCCTTTTCTCAGTCACTGCAGTCAGTTTAGACTGCCCCCACGTAGCTACACACAGTCCCTTTTACAGTTCATTCGGTGCCCCACTTTGTGGCCTTAATACAGCCCCAAGAAACATCTTTATTTAATATTTTGCCTTTTAGTTTCATAAGGTCATCCTTGTCATGGCACACCATCACAACATTCATTTATTTTTTATTTACCTGATCGCCTATTGCAAGTGCTGGTCTCTATTCTCCCCAGGTACTTGACACTCTCCTCCTTCAAAGGGACGCCGCCTCATGAATATTAATGAGGGTAGCTCAGTTCAACTGTGCAATTGGGCGCGCAAAACTGATCCTGCCGCTTCCATGCTACCTTTCCAGTCCAGCTAATGTTCCCGGTCCCTCTCTTGCTTTACCCCTGGGACCGGGACCACTGGAGAGAACAGCCAAAGCGGCCAGTGAATGGACGAAAAATGTGCCTTTGCACATGCGCGGAGCTCACTGGCACCAAAGTGCCACTCAAAATGGGCGGCAGCTCCTCCGGCCCCGTACTGCAGGAATCTAAAGCAGGCAACCAGAGGGACAGGATAGGGACACTGGGCAAACTGCCAGGACCCAAAAAAAAGAATGGGGGGTGGACCAAAACCTGGGGAAACAAGAGCCTTTTCGGGGACTTACAGGTAAGCCCTCAGCATGGGGTTACATAATATTTCTTGAAATAGTGTATTTCGTCAAAGCATTTTATCTGGACAAGGCCAGTGCCATCAGCATCAGCCACTACACCAACAGGCATACAAACACTGGAAAAGCATGGATCTTCATCCTAGAGTCGTTTCTTTTAAACACAAGAATTTCTGCAGTTTTTTAGGCAAACGTAAATGACAAAGTCATAGTTTAATGTGCATTTGTAAGACTAATACACATGCTGAGTCATGATTGTGATCATTTTTGTGTAGCTAAAATACAAAGGACAGGAAAAAAGTGAATGAGTTAGCACTGTAAAGCGCCATGTACAAAAGCTCTCGCTCCTATGAACTCATCATGCAGCACGTTTGGCAGTCATTTTGGGGAGCAGACAGGGCAGGAGGTTTGAAAGGAGAGGGTTGTTTATATTTTTCAAATGCTATATATGTAACAGCAGCCTTTCCTTTACCTTGCTATGAAGCCAGATTTTTTTTTTTTAAGCCAAATTTTAGAGTTGACAGTTGCAAATAATTACTTGTTTCATTGTCCTTTAAACTGCCCAGAACGAGGAGAAAAGAAAAACCAATGACATGAAAACCAATTAAAGACAAAACCGTGCCAGCCCAGTGGCACGGTGGGTTGAGGCATCTGTGCCTCCCAGTTGTCATGCTGGTGATCCGGATTCAGGAATGGACTCTGGTCATTCGCGGGAATGGCCGGGAGAGTGCAGTTGATTTGATAAGACAGAGGCAGCCTGAGATGCCATGAGTTCTTCTTCTCTTTTCAAAGCGCTATTCGGTTTTTAGGGCAAAACATTTTACAAAGTTCACAATTTATAAAACTGTGATCTGGACCTAAGCACTTCAAAACAAAGCTGGTAGCAGTCTGCCTCTGTGAACAGCTGAAAACCCTTTAAAAAGGTTTTAAAACCTCTGGGTCCTGTCCTCTTTTTTTGGGTCAATCAGTCATGCCAAACACTGAAAGGACCTATACAAAAGAACAGTTATGTAAGAACTTACCGTAACAGCACATCTTTGTGGGGATCTCAGCCATCAGGTTACACCACAGGAATTTCACCATCGATGAAGGGGAATCTACATGGAAGATTTTTAGCAGTACAACTGGGGCTGCCCTCGCCATCGACGTCAGCCGACATCACCAACCCTATCTAGGTATAGGCAGCCTCCCCTCCCGCCTCAGTTCTTTCCCTCCGAAGACAAATGAAGCAAGGCCCATGCCCTGGAGACCCGAGGAGAGAAAGATGACCCAGCTCTAAATATAAAAGATGAACACAACAGATAGTCAAGTCCTGAACAGGAGCCCCCAGAAGGGGGATGGTGGGAGGGAAAATATACCCAATGACTGAGATCCCCTCGAAGCTCTACTGTTACAATAAGTTCTTATGTAACTGTTCCCTCACTAGTCTGCGCCCGCAGCTTTAGTCTGCCTCAGCACTTCCAACTCCTGACCCACCCAGTTAAGTCTTTGCCCAAGCACTTGCCTCCCACTCCCTTTTGCCCTAGCACTTGCCTCCCACCCCCTACCCCTTGGCTCTTTTCCTTCCCTCTGCCCTGCCTATCCCAGCTCCCACTGCCCCTCCCTACTTCAGCCGAACAGTCTGCCTCTGCCTCTCTGTCTTCCGCAGGATGCTGACATACCATGTACTATGCCTTAACACAATTTGTGTAACTGTTTGTCATTGCAACCTATGTACTTTTGAATTTTTCTGTACTCTGTATGTATAATTTACTGTAACTATATTGTGTCTTCTTGTGTTAATGTATCTGAGGTGGAACCTCTCAATGAGCATCCACTCACATGTGTTATCCAAGATTTCAATAAATAAATAACATAAAAAATAAACTGTTCTATCTTCTTCGGGAGTATCTCCGTCATCAGGTTACACCACAGGAACAAGTAACAAGCAGTGACAAGAGTAACAGACAGTCTGGAAGGTTGGAACTCCATAAACATAAGACAGGAGTCCTTGTAGAACAGCCCTGCCAAATCCTGCGTGGGCTCTATAAGCAATGTCCAGACTGTAATGCTTGGTGAAAGTGTGGACTGTAGTCCATGTGGCAGCAGCACAAATATCAGCTGCTGAGACCACTTTGAAACAAGCCACCGAGGTAGCCAAGCCTCTGAGGGGATGAGCTTTGACGGCACCAGGCAATTCTTTGTAATACTTGTTGCAGCCAAACACAATACAATTTGCCAACTATTTGGATAAACACTGCTTAGAAACTGAAGCACCCGCTCCACCTGGGGTGAATGAAACAAACAACTGTTTAGACTTTCTGGACTCTATTTCCTGAGCAGATAATTCTTTTAAAGTACTGCGCACTTCTAGAGTACGGAGCAGTGCTTCCCCTGGATTGGCATGCTCTGGAAAAGAAACAGGAAGGTGGATAGACTGGTTGAGTGTAAACTCAGAAACCACCTTGGGGAGAAACTTAGGATCTATGCGCAAAGACACCCTGTCCTAGTGAAAAATTAAATAAGGCTCCTCGCACTAGAGGACCTGAAGCTCTGATATTCTTTGAGCAGAAGTAACTGCAACCAAAAAGAGCACTTTCCAAGAAAGAAAACTCAAATCGCAAGTCACGACTGATTAAAAAGGAGATAGGGTCAGCTTTTCCAAAATAAAATTCAAGTCCCAAGCCAGGACAGGAGAACAGATTGGGTGTTTCAGATGCAAGATGCCCCGAAGAAAGGTACAGGAGACATCCATCTGAGCAATTGTGCGGTCACCTATGGGCTCATGGAAGGCAGAAATAGCTGAAAGATGAACCCTGTGGGGGGAGTACTGGAGGCTGAGTCCAACAAAGAGCTCAGCTAGTCCAGGACATGCGTCACAGGGCAGGTGAAAGAGTCTTGCGAGTCTTTGGCAGCCCAAATTGCAAACCGCTTCCACTTCCTGGCGTAAGTAGTATGGGTAGAAGGCTGCAATTCAATTCAATTTTATTTAACCAGGATAACATCACTAAAACAACTCATTTACAAGGAGGTCCTAGAAGACATAGATACACAACAGATAATACTAAGAACAGGTACACATACAGAGTTCAGTAATCACAAGATTCATAACAACAGAACTATGGGCAATTGCATGTGTAGGATTCAATGAACATACAGCAATTTCAAACAAAAACATAATGAAGGGAAAAGATCAGTACAAAAGAATAATGCTATTCAAATCTAAAGTTAAACGAAAAATGACGAGATCATCAGCTGGGGGGAGAGCTAATAACAGCAATACAATAGGATAAAAAGAGAAGCACAGGTAGTAGATATAGAAAACAGGGCATGGAGTAGAGGAAGATGAAGGATGAGGAGAGAATACAAGAACTTAAGAGCACTCGAAGGGTAGAATTCAACGAACCAGCGTGCAAGTTCATCTAAAGCCAGTGCATTCATCTTTCAGCATGGTTCTTAGCAGAGACTTGAAGGTACAAAGTCCAATGATATGCCTGAGTTTCAGTTGTTTTTGCACAGTGTTCCAAGGAGTAGGCAAAGCATGACTTATGGATGAAGAACCAAATCGAGTTCTAATACTGGGGATATTAAATTTTATGTAAGAGAGCTTTCTGAGGCTATACACACAGGGAGCATGTTTAAACAGCGAGAAAATGTAGGGAGAGAGAGTTTCACAGTTAACGCTCTGAACATCCAAAGGGATGCACTTCACCACCTTCTGGTACTAAGAGAGGACCTGCCAATCTGCCGGTAGAGGGAACAATGTTGAGTACTGAGAAGGGCACTGGTGACAAATCTTAAGGCCCTGTGATAAAGCGTTCGGGGTCTCTAACAGCGTAGCGGACATCCTGGTGGCTTGCTGGCGGTTAGGGACCCCTATCCTGGCGATGACTACATCCTCAGGAGCCACGCATGCAGATGGAGGGACATTAGGCTGGGATGGACCAGGGTCCCCCAATCTGAGGTCAGCAGATTCCTGCAAAGAGGCAGAGGGACCAGAGGTTCCTCCGCCAGTTGCTGAAGTAGAGGAAACCATATCTGTCGAGGCCAGAATGGGGCTACCAGAATTATGTTGGCCCCCCTCCATTTGCAGCTTGATCAGCACCCTCTTTACAAGTGGAAATGGAGGGAATGTATACAGAAATCTCCCACTCCAATAGAGGGACAACGTGTCTCGCCAGAAAACTACAGGCCCTGGATCTAGCAAGCAACAACTGGGCAGTTCTGCGTTGAATGGGGACGCAAGGAGGTCCAACTGTGGTCAACCCCATCTGTCGAACAGATCGTCTGCTATGGCTGAGAGAAGCTCCCATTTGTCCTGCTGAGACTGTCCGAAAGCGTGTTTAGGACACCTGGCACATGGATCGCAGAGAGCGTTAGATTGTGCTCCAGTGCCCAATACCACACTCGCACTGCCTCCCTGCAAAGGGGATATGGGTGAGTCCTGCCCTGCTTGTTGAATGTTGATGTAGTAGACTACATTCAGATTGTCCGACTGCACCAACAGTTGACCCGAGGTTAGGTGCTCCTGAAAGGCCTGCATGGCAGACAGCACTGCTCTCATTTCCAGGACACTGATATGCAGGGCGGCCTCCCACTGGCACCAGGAGCTCTAGGTTTTAAAAGGACCCTGATGCCCCCCCAACTGAGACCTGACGTATTCGTGGTTAGAACCTGATGCGGTAAGGCAATTTGAAAGGGGACTCCCTGTAGGAGGTTTAAGGAGTTCATCCACCACTACAACACTCTGCGGACTGGGGAGGAGACCAGCACTAGCTGATCTAACTCATCCGTGCGCTGGTCCCACTGCACCCAGTGGGTCCACTGAAGGGTGCGCATATGAAGACTGGCCAGTGGAATGGTAGGAATGGCTGCGTCCATTAGGCCCAGATGCCTGAGGTATATCCTGGCAGGAATGTGGAGACTCTGAGCTACTTCCTGAGCCTGAGCTATAAGGCATTCGGCCCTGGTCTCGGGTAAGAAAGCCTTTCCCTGCCCAGAGTCCAGAACCACCCAGATATACTGCAATCTTTGGGATGGTACTAGAACAGACTTGGGCATGTTGACTGTTATGCCCAGAGACTGAAAGAGCTGGAGAGTACGCTCTAGAGTCAGTAATAGCTGTTCCCTGGATGGGGCCTTGAGATGCCAATCATCCAGGTAAGGGAAGGCATACAGTCCCTCCCTCCTGAGGGCTGCTGCGACCGCTGCTATGGACTTGGTAAAGACACGCAACATAAAAGATAAGTCAAAGGGCAATACATTAAACTCGTAATGCTCTCCCTGAAAAACAAAGCGGAGAAATCTCCTGTGAGGAGGAAAGATTGCAATGTGCAGGTAAGTGTCCTGCATGCCCAGTGAGCAGAGCCTATACCTGGACTTGAGGAGGGGCAATAGGCCTGGTAAAGTTAACATCCTGAACTTTTTGTACTGGACGAAGAGATTGAGGTCTTTCAAGTCCTAAATGGGCCTCAGATCTCCGGTCTTTTTGGAGACCAGGAAAAATCTGGAATAGAATCCTTGGTTTCTCTGCGGTTTTGGCACCAGTTCTATTGCCTGCTTGCGCAGAAGAGACTGAACCTCCTCCCTGGGAACAGGCAGGTGAGCCAGGAGGTAATTTGAGGGTGGTGGTAGAGTGTCTGGAGGCTGCTGGATGAGCTCGAGGGTATGACCACACTCCATGATCTGCAGGATCCACGCATCTGAAGTTATGGTTCTCCACTGATTCAGATGGAAGGAGAACTGACCTCTGACCACCACCTCAGGAGCGGGGTCTGGCAAGGAATCAAGCTGAGGGGTCCAGCTGTGGAAGCTGGTCCCTCAGTTCTGGGACACTTGGCTGACGCTCCAGAATTGGAAGGGGCAGGCAAGGAAGACTGGGCTCTATGTTTACCCTGGGTATAGGAGCACGAGCCTGGTTCATCAGCCTGTCTATGAAAATCAGAACGTCCCCTACCATGCGGCTGAGTGTGGTAGAGGAAGTGGACGGACTTAAGGGCCATGCCTGAGACCTGCAGATCACTTATAAGTTCCTGGACATCTGAACCAAAAAGCTTGGTGCCACTGAAAGAGGCACTGAGCATCTTGTTTTGCCCATCAGCTGCAAACCCCAAAACACAGAGCCATGAATGCCTATGAAGGCATATGCCAGTGGCAGCCACCCTGGCCACAATATCTGACAAGTCATAAATGGCCCGCAGGAGATGCTTGCCAACGTCCTTAGCAGTTTGGAAGCATTGAAGTCACTCCTGCTTCAGGGCACCATCAGGAAGGGTTTGGGCGGCAGCCTTGCCCTTTCTCCAAGTGGTGATCTGGTATTTCACCATGCGTGACAGGTAGTTGGCAATCCTCAAACCTACAGTAGAGGAGGCACACACACTTTTTCTCTAAGATCAATCCTACAGGACTCCTTGTCTGAGGGGAGGGAAAGTACAGTTATGTAAGAACTTACCATAACAGTAGATCTTCGAGAGAAGCTCTTGCAGCAGGTAACACAAGTGGGACTGACGACACCGGGCAGCGGTTCTCAGCAAATTCTTCTTCTACCAGTACTGACGTGGGAATGCCCCCGCCGACGTCAGCTCCACCCCAACGTCACTCTAGATAAAGGAAGAGTTCCCCACGTGCTCCAGTTCTTGTATGCCCCCCTACAGGCAAATGGATCGCAACAGGCGACAAAACAGGAATCATAACCCAAACTTTTCCTCATAACGGAGGAATGGCCAGCCTGGAAAAGGCCTGATCCCTGGGGGAAGGAGGGTGGGAAAATATACCTGCTGCAAGAGCTTCTCTTGAAGAGCTACTGTTATGATAAGTTCTTATACAACTGTACTTTAATACATGGATGTTCAATTTAATACATCTGTAAAGCATACAAAAAAAAAAAATCTGGTAATAGCCTCAAAGATTCAGTGATAACACTACTGTCAATCACTGGTAATACTATTGTTTTGTACTGATACCTCCTGCCGCCATGTCGTAAGCGTGCCTCCTCATTTGCCGGGTTTTCCTGTGTGGGCGGGCAGAACAGCTGAAAAAACATAGGGCGAACTCGGTTCTCCGGTTTTATTTTCTTTTCCCCGATCAGAAAAGTAAAATATCTGGTTGATCCTGCCGTTCCAGTGGTGAAGAGCAGGTAAGATCTAATTTTTTTTTTTTTTTCTAAAAGAGGCAGTTGCCCGGCAACCGTCAGGAGCAAGCAGACAGCTGAAGACACAGCTCGAGACAGTGCGGCGGTTCACCATGACCCACACTCCTTAACTGAACTGGCAACCACCTGTCTGAAAAGACCCCAAAACACACTCGGATCCATATATTAAAAAAAATAAAGTACGGTTCCGTGTGTATTACCGGTCAGCAATACCATCTCGTGGTTCTGGACATGTAGGAACCTCTCGATGGTATTACTGACCGGTAATACATACATTATTCTCTATATCTTACTTCAAGAGGAAGCTCTTGCAGCAGGTAACACAAGTAGGACTGATTCCCAAGCAGTATAAACTTAAGACAACCCCTGGGACGGAGAAACAATAAGGAAAAAAAGGAGAAACAAGAACAGGAAGGATCCCTCAGGAAACCAGGCCCTGCAGAACTGAGAGGCCAAACCCTGCTCTGCGCCTGGAAATGATGTCAAGGCCTTAGTGCCTGACAAATGTGTGAACAGAGTGCCAGGTAGCAGATACCAACTCAGTGCTGCAAAGGAAGTGGCGACTGCCCTGGTAGAATGAGCCTTAATCAGGTCCAGAGTAGACCTATTGTGTTTCTAATAACAAAAGGTAATGCAGGGGGCCAACCAGCGCGACAGTGTCTGTTTGGTGACCGGGTAACCTAAGGACCTTTGAACAAATGGCACAAAAAGTTGATCAGATTTCCTGTCTCCCTTGGTCCTAGCCAGGTAACATTGAAGAGCGCTATGGACGTCCAAGGAATGAAGCAGAGCCTCCCCTCTGTTTGAATACTCCAGGTAATACACCAGAAGCTGAAAAGACTGGTTAAGGGTGAGCTCCGAAACCACCATCAGTAGAAACTTCGGGCTGGTGCGAAGGTCAACCCTATCCTTATGGAAAATAAGATAAGAGTTCTTTATACATGAGAGTCTGAAGCTCTGAAATGAGCCTTGCCGAAGTAATGGCTACCAAAAGCAAAGTTTTCCAGGACAGGAAACAAAGCTCAGCCTCCATTGCTGGTTCGAGGGGTTGGGGCGTAAGCTTCTCTAGGACAAAGAGGAGATCCCAAGGAGGGACAGGATCCTGGATGGGAGGTCTGATATGAAGAATGCCGTGAAGGAAAGCCTCAGAGACCTCCATCTGAGCCACCGTCTTACCCTGCACTGGGAAGTGATAAGCGGAGATGGCGGCCAGGTGTACCTTGATGGAGGAATAACCGAGACCTTACTCCGAAAGGGAAAGCAGGTATTCTAAAACAGAATTAACCGGACAGACCATGGGGTCCACCCTCTTGGCTAGGGCCCAGATACAGAAACGCATCCACTTCATAGCGTAAGTGGCTCTGGTGGCAGGCTTACACGCCTCAACCAAAACTTGCACTACCTGATCAGATACTCCAAACCTGCATTTAGCTAGGTTCTGAGGAACCGGGCATGCAGGTGAAGGGAGCGCAGATTCGGGTGGACCAGTGACCCATTGTTCTGAGACAGAAGATGAGAGGAAACTGGAAGGAGCAGCGGAAGCTCTGCCGCTAAACACTAGAGCAAAGGAAACCAAACCTGAAAAGGCCACAGCAGAGCTATCAGAATGAGGGTGGACAGTACTGACTGCACCTTGAGGAGAACCTTCTGCAAGAGCAGGAAGGGAGGGAACGCATAGAGAAACCTCCCATTTCAAGAGAGGGACAATGCATCTTGCTAAAAAGCTCCAGGCTCTGGACCTAGTGAGCAGAAACTGGGCAGTTTTGCGTTGGATTGTGACGTGACAATATCCAACTCTGGTGTCCCCCACCAGCAGAAGATTTGATCTGCAACTTCCTGAAGCAGCTCTCATTCACGAGCCTGCACCCTGGCTCTGCTGAGTGCATAAGCAAACACGTTCTGTTCTTCTGGAACCTGAACCACCGTCAAGAAGAGCTGATACTCCAGAGCCCAGTCCCACACTCGCATGGTTTCCCAGCAGATGGGATACGAGTGTGTGCCACCTTGTTTATTGATGTAGAACATCAGCAAAGTGTTGTCCGTCTGGACAAACAGGTGGCGCAGCACTAGGACCGAGACCAGGGCCTGAAGAGCATACAGGACCGCTCTCAGTTCCAGAACGTTGATATGCAGATCTTCCTCTGTTGGGGACCAAGATCCCGGAGTGCAATGTGCCCCAAGTGGGAGCCCCATCCCGAGGACAATGCGCCTGTGGTCAGAATCTGGGTCAGGGCCCCTATATGGAAGGGAATACCCACCAGTAAGTTTTGTGACAACATCCACCATCGCAATTCTTGGCGGATTGGCTCCACGATCCGGATCGAACCGTCCAGATCATCCTGTGTTTGATCCCACTGGACTCTTAATGACCAATGAATGGTCCACATATGCAGCCACACCAGAGGGATAGAGTCTTGCAGGGACCCTTGAGGCTGCAAAAATTTGGTACTCCAAGACCCAAATCTGACCTGTTCTGTCGGTGGGAAGAAACACTTTCCCCGAGGGCGGTATCCAGAAGAGTGCTGATGAACTGCAGCTTCTGGGACGGAAGAAGCTGAGACTTGTCCCTGCTGACTGTGATCCCCAGGCGCTGGAACAGCGAGAGGGACTCCCTGATGGTTTCCAACAGGCGGTGCCTGGATGGAGCTAGGAGGAGCCAGTCGTCCAGATAAGGGAACACGAACTGACCCAGTCTCCGAAGTGCCACGGTAACCACTGCCAGGAACTTGATGAATACCCTGGGGGCTTAAGAGAGACTGAAGAAGAGGACTCTGAATTGATAGCCCTCGCCTTCGAATCTGAACCTCAGAAATCTTCAATGACCCCTGGCAATAGAGATATGCAGATAGGTGTCCTGCATGTCCAGGGATGCCAGCCAGTCTCCTGCCGAAATTAAGGACAGGAGAGTGGAGAGGGCCAGCATATGGAACCTCCAATAGGAGACCCATTGGTTCAGATCGTGGAGGTCCAGAATAGGTCTGAGGTCTCCTGACTTTTTCAGGATCAGGAAGAAGTGGGAGAAGAACCCTGTCTCTCGCTCAGCCGGGGGCACTGGCTCGATGGCGTTTTTGTCCAGAAGGGATTGAATTTCCCTTCTGATCAGTGCCCGATGTTCCCTGGGATAGCGGGATGGTGTTTAACTCTATGGAGTGCCTGAAAACCACAAGTTTGAAGACCCACTGGTTAGAGGTCACTTGACTCCAGACATCTGCATAAAGAGAAAAGCGTCCTCTAACCGGCTCCTCCAACAAGGCGTCCAGGGAAGGAGGGTGGCCTGGATAGTCAGGCAGTGAGAGGGGGAGGAAGGGAGGGTGGCAGAAGCTGGTTTAGCCTGTCTAAAGGAGGAGGCCGAGGAGCCCGACTCCACCCTATGACTAAAGCCACCTCGCTGCAAATGGGACTGGTACCGAGGTTGCTGATGCTGATGTCTCCCATGGCCATGAAAACGGGGCTTCTGAGGTCATCCCTGCTTCGGGCGGTACATGGACTGCATGGTTCGGATGGCCTTACTGGAGTCCTGCAGCTTGGTGATAATCTTCTCCGTGTCTTCACCGAAGAGCATGAAGCCCTTAAAGGGAGCATCCAGAATGTTCATCTGCACATCTGGATAGAACCCAGACACCCGAAGCCAAGCACTGCGTCGGAGGCAAATGCCAGTAATGGCCACCCTTAAGGAGGTGTCCACAGAGTCACAGGCCAACCTCAAAACTTGGGTACCCACATCTGAGCCGGTCTGCAGCAGTTTGGCAAGTTCTGCCCGCTGAGGGCAATCGGGCATGTTTTGCACAAAGTGCATTCCTGTTCCCAAAGGGCATTCTGGACGTGGACCATGTGTGTCAGGAAGTTGAGACTCACGATACTGCAGGTGGCAGCAGAGTACACCTTGCGTCCCATGGAATCCAGCTGCTTTGACTCCCTGTGAGGCGGCTGGGTGCTCAGGTGCTTGGGCCTCTGCAAATGGTCGTGAGCTGCCGAAATCACCATTGAGTCTGCTGCGGGTGGTTCGACCAAGAAGGGGTGGTCCTTAAGGGCCCGGCAGAGCCGGCACGCCTTCTTGGGCATGGCAGAGAAGGAGTGAGGGTGCTTCCAGGTAGTAAACGTGACGTCCTCAAAGGTGTCAACTGTGGGAGGGATGACCACCAGCTCAGGGTCTTTTTGGCAGAGGTATTTAGCCAACCACAATTGCTTGGGGTCCAGGGCCTCAGTGTCCCAACCCATGTTTGCCTGGATGTGCCTCATCACCTCCATGAGGCTCGGGTCATACGGGGGATTTGGGATGCCCTTTATGTCCCTAAATCGAGAATGACGTCCGAGTCGATACAAGACGCGGTCGGAGTCGATATATGCCCAAGGTTGAAGAGGATGCGGATCTGTGTCATCTCCTCTTGTGTCTCTTGTCCGGAGAGGGACAGCGGGAGGAACTGCTAGACCTAGTCCTCCTGTGCCTCTTGTCTGTATGTTTTTTGGGTGGTGCAGGATCCTTCCCTACCTCTTGATCGGAACGCTCTGGGACTGGGACCGGATCAGGAACAGGGCCCCCTGGGGTACTGGGCTGAGGCGTGGGAGGAGGCACACCCACTGGGCGATCACGTTTTACCGTGTCCCACCAGTGGGAGAAAAGCTCCTTCACTTGCAAAAGGATCAGTTTTGGAAACCAGGCACAGAAGGAGGAGGTGAACCAGAACCGTCGCTGGCCCCATCGTCAGGGGTGCTGGCGTCAGGTCCGAACCCCTGGCGCCGGTGTCCGTTGGCACCGGCATCTGTCTTTGGGTTGATGACGGAGGAGCATCTGCTGCCCAGTCGTTGGCCTCCGACACCAGGTGGACCGGTGTCTGTTGCGGAGACGGGGTCCCAGAGCTGATGTCGGGTGGTGCCGGGGTGACCGGTGTCAGACCGATTTTAACTAGCGGCGGATGGCCTTCACCGGGGGGGGTGAGGCCAGAGTAGCCACGGGTGGACGCTGGTCTGGCGTCCGCTCGTCTCTGGAATCTGACGAGTGTCCCTCGGTGGCATGAGCCTTGGGGTGGTCAGACTTATGGTGTTTAGAGGACTTCTTGACCGAACGTCGGTTAGCCGCAGGTGGTGGGCCATAGTCGAGTCCTTTGATTTTAGGCAATGACGAGGCCCTGCAGTCAGAAGACCCTGACAACTTGCTCGACTCCCGGAGGTCGGCATTGGAAGCAGAGGCAGAGCAGGAGGAGGACTTACCTACACCCGCCGAGGAAGCCTTCTCGGCAGGCGGACGCACCTTCAGGGGTTGGAGGGTGGTCCCTGAGGACTTGGTTAACACAGACCCAGTAGAAAGGTTTGAGGGCTGTGAGGCGGGAATCATGCCCCGACTTCGAGCCCAAGGACCTGGGCCTAGAATGGGACCTCTCTCTATCCTAGTGCTCCCGATGTTTGTGGTGCTTCTTCTGGGTGGAAGGGAGGTCTGATTCCCCCGAGGACGAAGCACGTTCCATCGCGGCCAGTTTGGACTCCGCTAAAAAGGCGAAAAGAGATTTCTGTCGCCTGATGCGCATCTGGGAGTTAAAAGCCTGGCAATGGGGACAGGCATCAGTGTCATGCTCAGCCCCAAGGGAGAAAAGGCACACAGAATGGACATCCTTAAATGGTATCTGCCACCCGCAGGAGCACTTGTTGACATGCCCTTTGGAGAAAGAGGACATAGACGCAAGAAAAAACTTTTAGAAATGGTGGAGAAGGAACAGAGTGATCAGCACTGCGAGAGGTAAACCAAACGTGAACTAAACCTGACCTTGCGTCGGGAAAGAACTGGAGCATGTGAGGAACTCCTCCTTTATACAGAGTGACGTCTGGGGTGGAGCAGACGTCGGTGGGGGCATTCCCACATCGGTACTGCTAGAAGAAAAAATTACATACCTACCGTAATTCTTTATCTTCTTGGACGAAGTCTCCAACACTCATTCACACTAATGGGATCTATGCCGGAGGCGCTAGGACCCAGCGGGAGCAAACTTTTCAAGAGGGTCAGCACCAGAGATGGAGCCGCAAGGAAACGGCACCGTGAGCCGTGGCTCATGCAGTAAAGACTACCTCGGCATCAACCCTCCAATCACCTCAGTACCATTTTTTCTGAGGAGGTGCAGTATAACTAACCTAGAGGGACTAATCTAACAAAATCGGATATAAGATAGTCCAAATGACCCATGTAAGAAGGGTCAACAATATAGTCTTCACAGCCCAGTCACTGAGGAAGTGAAGACCAAAAACAGAGACGTGAGCTCGGGGGATGGTGGGTGGGTGTGTGAATGAGTGGTGGAGACTTTGTCCAAGAAGATCAAGAATTACAGTAGGTATGTAATTTCTATATCTTCCTGGACATAAAGTCTCCACCACTTATTCACACTAATGGGAGAGTACCGAGCTAATAAACCACCAAGATGAGTGGCAGAAGAAACTGAGAGCTCACATACTCTGTTAAGAATAGTCCTACCAAACAACAGATGTTGTCTGGCATGGATATCCAAAGCATAGTGCTTAACAAAAGTATGCACTGAGCTCCACGTAGCCGCATTGCAAATATCTGCAATGGGCACGTTGCGGATTTCCACCACAGATGCTGCGACTGCTCTAGTAGAGTGAGCGTACACTCTGCCATCGAACAGCAGTGGCAGAGACATGTTACCAGCCACACTGAAATGCACCTAATAGCGACAGGTTGACCCAACCGGGTCTCGCTGAAGGAAACAAACAGTTGTTGAGCCTTGCAAATTTCTTTTGTTCTATCCAGATAGAATCGCAGTGGTCTCTTAACATCCAAAGAATGAAGAGTACTTTCCCCATCTGAAAGTTAGCAAAGTAGGTAGGTAGGACTAAAGGTTGGTTTAGAGGAAATTCTGAGACAACCTTAGGGAGAAACTTAGGGTGAGTCCTAAGAACTACTTTGTTCTTGTGAAATACAGTGTACGGGGGGAGGTCTGTGACCAGAGCATGTATTTCAGAAACTCTACGGGCCGAATTGATGGCCACCAGGAAGGCTGTTTTCCATGTGAGGAACTTCAACTCGCAGGTAGCTAGCGGTTCGAAAGGTTTCCGAGTGAGCATGTCGAGCACAAGGTTAATGCCCCAGGCTGGTTAATGTCCCAGGCTGCGACTGGACATCTGATAGGAGGTCTGGTATGCAGAATGCCCTTAAGAAACCTCTTAACTACAGGTAACTGAGCCAGAGACAAGGAATGTACCAGCTCATGATGAGCTGAAATGGCACAAAGATGAACTTTGACAGTGGAGTACTGCAGACCTGAATTTGAGAGGTCTAAACGGTATGCCAAGACTTTATTTGGTGGGCAGGAAGAAGGGTTCAAAGAGGATTTTGTACACCAGAGAGAGAGAGAGAGAGAGAGAGAGAGAGAAACGCATCCATTTGGCTGTGTAGGTTGTTATAGTGGATGGTTTACGTGCAGCCAGGAGAATATCTGAAACCCTATGGGAAACACTGAACCTATTCACCTCTATCTCTTCAGGAGCCAAGTGTAAAGGTGAGGAGCCTTCAGATTGGGATGGACCGCAGACCCCTGGGTCAGAAGGTTCGTCTGAAGGGGAAGTGCCTTTGGGAGGGTTTCCAACAGACTGTTGAGCAGTGGGAATAATATTTGTCAAGGCCAGAAGGGAGCAATGAGAATCATTCTGTCTCCCTGAGACTCGAATTTGAGAAGTACCCTCTGAATTAGTGGAAGAGGAGGAAAGACGTATAGAAAGAGTTTTGTCCACTGCAGCCCGAACACATCCTAACAGAAAATGCCAGGTCCTGGATTTCTGAAGCAGAAGAGAGGCAGTTTTGCGTCGAGTGGGGATGCAGAAAGGTCTAGATCTGGAGTTCCCCACTCTTTGAAGAGTGACTGAGCGACAGTTGAGTCGTGAGACCACTCGTGAGGATCTGTCTCCGTTCTGCTGAGACAGTCTGCCAGTTTGTTCTGCACGCCTGGCAGGTAAACTGCATGGATTAGAGTCTTGTGCTCCACGCACCATTCCCACACTCTCATAGCTTCCCTGCATAATGGGTAAGAGTGTGCACCGCCCTGCTTGTTGATGTAATACATCACTGCTTTGTTGTCCGTTTGAAGGAGAATGTTCTTGTGACAGAGTATGTCGTTCAAGGCCCGGACTGCATAGAGGACAGCTCTCATTTCCAGGACGTTTATGTGAAGTCGGGACTCGTCCTGAGTCCACGTACCTTGGGTGTGGAGATTCTCGCAGTGAGCTCCCCACCCCATCAAGGATGCATCGGTGGTAATGGAGATCCGATGATCCAGAGGAGCAAAAGGATACCCTTCCAGAAGGTTGTCCTCCTGCGACCACCAGGCGAGTGACCTCTTTAGAGGCTCTGTCACCTTGATGGGAAAAGACTGAGGGTCAGTAGTTGGGGACCACTGAGTACTAAGCATCCACTGAGAGGTTCTCATGTGGCGACATGCTAGGGCTACAGTGAACACAGAGGATGCCATGAGACCCAGCATCTGTTGCATCGAGATGGCTCGAACTGAGCTGTTTTCTCTGATTAATCGGGCCATCTGTAGGATATCGCTCCTTCTGTCCTCTGGGAGAAAAGCTTTTGCACAGGAGGTATCCAGAAGAGTTCCTATGAAAAGGAGTTTCTGGGAGGGCTGTAACTGTGATTTGGCAGGACTCCCATGGAAGTGAGGAAGTCTGAAGCCTTGGCTACTGCATCCAGAGTTCCCTGACTAGAGGGGCTTGCTACAAGCCAGTCGTCCAGATACGGGAATACTTGAATTCCGATTTTCCTGAGATGCGCTCTGAAAACTGCACAACACTTTGTAAAAACTCGCGGCGCTGAGGATAGCCCAAAGGGCAGGATTCTGAACTGATAATGTTGACCCAACGCCACAAAGTTTAGGTGCTTTCGGTGTATAAGAATGTGCTGGTAGGCATTCTGCATATCCAGGGAGGCTAGCCAATCATGTTGATGAATCAAAGGTAGAAGGGTACCTAGAGATATAGCTTGAACTTTTCCTTGTGAAGGAATTTGTTTAACTTTCTGAGATCCAGATTTGGGCGTATGCCGCCAGTTTTCTTTGGAACTAGAAAGTAATGGGAGTAGAAACCTGTGTTTCATTGGTCCAGCGGAACTACGTCCACTGCCCTGTTGTTCAGAAAGCCTTTGTACCTCGGAAGCAAGAAGGTCTGACTGTACTGCCGACAGCCTGGGCTGTCGTTTGGGAGGATGATCGGGGGTTTGAAAGATTGAGCGAATACCCCTCACGGATTATCCTGAGGACACATTTGTCTGATGTTATAGACTTCCATCGGTCATAGAACTGAGTCAGATGTCCTCCCACCGCTGAGGAAGAGTCCCCCCTCGGGCAGTTGAGATGTGACCTGGGCCAAGAACTCAGCAGGTGGCACTGGGCACTTTGGGGCCTTGTGTCTTCTGCTGCTTTTTCTTTTGTGGCTTTGGGGTGTGGTTTTTGTTAAAACCTCCCCTGCCTTTTCCCCGAAAGGACTGACGGTTGTGAAATTGACGCTTGTTGGCACCCCCCCCCCCAAGAGGAGGCGGGTGCAGGTCAAGCTGTCTTTATGGTTGTCCTAGTCTTCCGTGTGGCCTCCAGAGCTTGTTCCACCTGGGGTCCAAACAGATACATGTCGAAGGGTAAGGCCATGACCTGCTGCTGGGCATCATTTGCGAAGCCCGAAGTACATAGCCAAGAGTGGCAATGGGTACAAATGCCCTCCGCCACCACTCGAGAAGCAGTATCGAACGTGTCCATTGCAGTTTTAACCTGTTGGTTATTGGACTTGATACCCCTGGTTATGGTGTGAAGTTGCTCTGAATTAGTTTCCAACTCAGGCAGAGCTTCTACCATTTGCTTGAGTGAATGCCGAAGGACATACTCATTTTGAGAAAAATAGCCCTGGTAGCTGGCAATACGCATACCCAGGGTGGAGGCAGCAAAGACTCTCTTACCTAAGGTGTCTATCTTATGAGATTCATTTATTTATAGGTTGGGCTGTAAATGCCTGAGGGAGGACGACCTTGTCATTCTCTGCTAATACTACAACGGGATCAGCAAAAGCTTGTGAGGCCAATATGGGTCAATCCTTGGGAGCAGCATACTTCCTATCTATGGACTTAGCCATGGAAGGGATGAGAGCAGGATTGTTCCATACCATCTGAGAAAGGGTCTCAAAAGATGGGTTGCACCGGAGGAGTAAAATCCATAGGGATCTCTGGGACATGGATGTATTGGAGTCTTAAATGCTTCCCGAGATTGATTTCTGTAGTCTGGAGAGAAAGAGTGGAATTTAAATTCTTCAGCAAACACTTAAAGGAAAGGTCTTAGACTACAGGCTCTGCTGCAGGATTGATCCCTGCTCCTTCAACATCATCACCCAGACGAAGATCTGGGTCAGGCTCAAAATCATCTCCTGACAGTCCAGGGGGGACTGTATGAACAGGAAAGGAGTGAAAATCAGAATGAAAAATCAGAAGAGGAAAGAATCGGAGTCGAAAAACCCTGGAGGCTGAATGGCGCCACACCAAGCATCGGTACCGAAGAACACAGCACCAAACCCAAGGAAGTTGGCGCCATCGGAAACAGCCCAGCACACGGCGCTGACAAAGGCCATGGCACCACGGATGGCGCCAAAAGAGCCCTCAGTGCTGCAGACGGCTCCAAGAATGTTCCAAGGTTCCAAAAACTGCAATTTGAAGGAAAAGAAGGAAAATTAAAAGGAGATAGAGGCATCGGAGTGGACCCCTGCGCCGCAGCTATGTGGGGGGAGACACCTGAGCAAGGAGTCGACGGCACCGAAGAAGGTACCGCACAAGTAGGAAGGTCCAACAGCCTACCTGGTCCCTCGAACGGCCCGAAGGCCCCGGAGTGACCGGGGCAGGCAGCTGGACCAAACTCCAAGCCCACTGCTCCATAAGAGCATCCCACTGGTGTAACTGTTTATTGCAGGCCTGTCCAATGGGGGGGGGAGACAGGCTCCGATGTTGAAGAGGCCAGGCACCAGAGCCAGAAGCCAGCGACTCGAGAGAGGAGGAGACTGGTGCCTAGCCCCAATGACCGACTGTCAACGCACAGACATACCAGAAGGTGACCTCGAGTGATGCTTTCTCTTCCTCGACTTGTGCGCCGAAGAACTTCGAGGCCGAACGGTGCCGCGAATGGGACCGCTTTCCTTATGTTGCTGGGACTCCCATCTCCCCTGAGCACTGGACCGCCGATTGTCAGGACCCACCTCCGGAGGAGGGTGGCAGACTGGACCCAGCCCAGCTGACTTAACAGATTTCATACGAGTCTTCCTATCGTCACCTGACCTGCTCAAGGTCGACTCCATCAATGGAGGGCTAAAGACTTCTTTATTAATTAATAAAATTAAATCTACTTGGTACTTGTTTCGAAGATAAATTACAAAACAATAAACTAAAAACTATGCTGGTAGTTTGACGTTTGACTCCCGGGAGGCGAGCAACATCATCAATGAAGCGCACTTGACAGCGGGGAAAAAAGGAACTGAGGCGGTTGTATGGTCGACGCTGAGGTAGTCTTTACTGCATGAGCCACGGCTCGCGGTGCCGCTTCCTCGTGGCTCCATCTCTGGTGCTGACCCTCTTGAAAAGTTTGCTCCCGCTGAGTCCTAGCGCCTCCGGCGTAGATCCCATTGGTGTGAATGAGCGGTGAAGACTTTATGTCCAGGAAGATTTATTACACTGCTACTGCTACTCTCTGAAAATGTCCACCCCAACCAGGGCCCCACTCCCACCAGCCCACCCAAGACATCATCCTCAGGACTCCACATTGCCTCCCTGAAGAAAAAATTACTCACCTTAGTAATTGTGTTTCTTCTAATGGAGTCCTGCTGTATTCTGACATATGCAGTTAGCCCCAGCACTTGAATTGCCCCGGAGATGAAAGAGTTAACTCTAAGCAGAAGCATAGAATGTTGAACTTCAGCTTGGATTTCAAACCTCTGTCTGTAGTGCTTCAGAGTATAACTGTCAGATTCTTACGAGCAACTAACTACACCCCTAGTGTGGAAATTGTAAACAATAAACTAACAGGTAAAATTTTGGGTCCAAAAAGACACCAAGTCGAGAACCCAAAATAAAAAAAACAGGTAGTGAACAATATATAAATCAACAGGAACAATAACAACAACCCACCCAAAGGGGAAGGGTGTAAGGTACACCCCTGAGGTGCAACACTGTACCTGCCAGCCCAAATCCCAAAAACTAGGTTATGTGAGGGGAGGCGGGAAGGAGGTCAGAATACAGCAAGACTCCATTAGAAGAAATACAATTACTAAGGTGAGTAATTGTTTCTTCAAACAACATGAAATCTTGCTGTATTCTGACATATGCAAACTACCAAGCAGTACCTCCATGGAGGAGGGTACCGAGCCTATTTGGACAACAGGCTCTGCAGTAGTGCTGTACCAAACCTAGCATCACTCCTAGCCTGGATATCAAGAGAGTAATGCTTGGTGAATGTATGGACTGTTTTCCAGGTGGCTGCATTGCATATCTCTAGTAAAGGTATATCTCTGGCAGCAGCCAGAGAAGCTGCTGTACCCCTAGTCGAGTGGGTCCTCAGGCCTAAGGGAGGTGTTTTACCTAGTTTGGTATAACAGAATTGTATACAGGCCACAATCCACCTGGCAACAGTTCTTTCAGTAGCTGGCCTACCTTTTCCCAATTCACCATAAGTGAGAAACAATTGAAGACCGTCATTCCTATGTGCCTTAGTATGCTCTATGTAATAGCTAAATGCCCTCTTAACATCCAAACTGTGTAACCTTCTTTCTCCCGAAGAGGAATGATCAGTGAAAACACAGGAAGGGACATGGACTGGTCCAGATGGAAATCTGAGACCACGTTGGGTAAGAACCTTCTATTGGTTCTGAGGACCACCTTATCTCTATGGAATGAGATAAAATCAGGTTCAACTGACAAGGCCTGTAAATCACTAATTCGCCTGGCAGAAGTGACAGCTACCAGAAACACAGTTTTCCAGGTCAAGTACTTAAGCTCAGCTGAAGCCAAGGGTTCAAAGGGTGGCTGCATAAGCTGAGCAATGCAGATATTGAGATCCCAAGCTGGAGTAGGCTCTCTAAAAGGAGGGCTGATGAGAGTCAAACCTTTAAAGAACTTTTCAAAGACAGGGTGGGACGCCAGAGAAGAGCCCTTCCCTGCTGACAGAAATGCAGATACAGCTGCTAGGTGAACTTTTAAAAGTGGCTGGCCTAAGGCCTAAGCCATTAAGGTGAACCACATAATATAAGACTGTGAATACCTGCAGCATCTGGCAGGATATTCCTATGTGAACACCAAATGCTGAATCTTTTCCATTTGGAGTTATAAGTTTTCCTGGTAGAAGGTTTCCGAGAACCCTTGAGGATGTCTAAAACTCCCTGAGAGAGAGAGATGCAAGCTTGCGTACTCTAACTCTTCAAAAGCCAGGCCTTGAGATTGAGAGACTGGAGATTGGGGTACCAGATCCTCCCGAGAGGAGGTTAAGAGACTGTGTGTCTTGGGAAGAGACGGGGAAGTGAGACCGCTAAGGACAACAACAGAGGTTACCAAGGTTGCCTGGCCCAGTCTGGAGCAATCAGAATCACTGTGCAGGGCTGTGACCTGATCTTGACTAGAACCCTGAGCAATAGGGGAAAAGGGGGAAAGGAATAAAGGAACTTGCCTTCCCAATCCAATATCAGAGCATCCAGGGAAACAGTCCCCAGGATTGGAGGTCTGCAGCAGAAATAAGGAAGCTGATGATTGTCTGGGGCTGCAAAGAGATCCATCTCTGGAGTGCCCCACCTGGTGAAGATTACTTTCAGAATGAGAGGGTCCAAGGTCCATTCGTGATGGCCCTGGGAGATTCTGCTCAGGGCGTCTGCTAGTACACGGTCTTTCCCTGGGAAGTGGACTGCTATTAGGGAAGTCTGTAGGGAGTAGGCCAGAGACCAGACTTTCATGTCTTCTGTGCACAAGGTCGTGGACCGAGTGCCCCCCTGCTTGTTGATATACCACATGGTGGTGGCATTGTCTGTCCTGACCTGAACCACCTTGTTCATCACTGAGTCCGGAAAAACCTGAAGGGCAAAAAATACTGACCCGAGCACCAGAAGATTGATATGAAGGGGAGACTCTTCTGGGGACCAAACCCCTTGTGCTGTGAAGGCTCCCATGTGAGCTCCCCAGCCCAACAGGGAAGCATCTGTGGTGAGGACCACCGAGGGAGTCTGCTTGAGAAAAGCGACACCTTGCCTGAGATTGTCTTGGTCCAGCCACCACTGGAGAGCTTGGACCAGAGTCTGAGTCACTGGAATCAGTTTGGTGAGAGTCTTTCTTCTGAGAACAAAAGGATCTGAGATGGAACTGAATGTCCCTCATCTGGAACATGGCCCCTTGCACCACTGCAGTGGAAGCTGCCATGTGGCCTACGAGATGAAGAAAATGTCTTGCTGGACGAGAAACCAGAGGATGAAAAGAAGAAGCGATATCTGTAAGGGCCTGAACTCTTGCTAGTGGAAGGAATGCCCTTGTTGAACAGTATCTAACTCTAGCCCTATGAAAGTGAGATGATGTACTGGTTCGAGAACTGACTTTAACAAGTTGAGAAGGAACCCCAGGGAACTGAGCAGATCCTGAGTGACCTGTAGAGCTGACCTGACCTGGTCGGAAGACTGCCCTGCAATGAGCCAGTCATCCAGGTATGGAAATAGGGAAATGCCCCGTCTTCTGAGGAAGGCCATAGTACTGCAAGACACTTTGTAAACACCACTGAAGATGATGTTAGACCAAAGTGTAGCTCTGAATTGATAATGGCCTGAAGGCAACTCGAACCGGAGGTACTTTCTGTGGGAGCACCTGATGGGAATATAGAAATAGGCATCCTCGAGGTCCAGGGAAGCTAACCAGTCTCCTGGCCTTAGAGAGGGACGAATTACTGCCAGAGTCACCATTCTGAACTTAAGTTTTAAAATGTGCTTGTTCAAATACCTTAAGTCTAGGATGGGTCACCACTCCCTTGCCTTTTTGGGAGTAAGGAAGTATCTGGAGTACAGACCTTTGCCCCTGTGTAGAGTAGGAACTCTCTCCATGGCCCTGAGAGCCAACAGAGAAGAAACTTCTGCTTCTAAAGCAATGGTTTTGGAGATGCTTGCAGGTAGAAAAGACCAGACCCTCATTTTTGGAAATTTATTTTGAAACTGAGGGCCAAACCCTGGCTTACAACCTCCAGGACCCATTTGTCTAAGGTAACAGACTTTCAGGCCTGGAATTAGTAAGCCAGCCTGCCTCCTACTGGAATTGGGGAGCTGACCCGGGCTGACACATCAGGGTGTCTGCTTGGCAGGAGTCTTAGACTGGGAAGAGGATGCAGCCCTGCTCATCCCCCTCCTTCCTCTCCCTTGGAAGAACCCCCTCTGTGGCAAGGGAAAGGAGGCCTGGGCTTGGTAGAAAGGCCTGTGGAAAAACCTGCCCCTGCCCCTAGACTGCTGCCTCTGAGGAGTGGCTTGCCTTTCCTTGGCGTGAGCACTCCTTTAAGTAGTCCTGTATTCATCCATTTTCTTTATGTAAACCTCTGTCTGCTCCTCAAACAGAGAATTACCTACTACAGGGAAATCCATGGCCTTAGCCTGGGTGTCCTGCGAAAGGCTGGTACATCTGAGCCATGCAAATCTCCTGAGAGACACAGATGTAGCAATGACTCGTGATGCCGCATCATTTTGAGTCCACAGCAGCATAGAATTGTACCTTGGACGCCTCAATCCCATCAGCAGCCACCTCCTCCAGCTCTTTGGCCAGCTGGGGGGAGGCCTGTTTTGGCCAGTTCCAGAACAGTATCCCACCTGGACTTCTGGTACCTGGCTGCATAGGCCATATAGTTTGCCTGCCTAAGTCCTAAGGAGGATGCCAAATATCGAAATTTAAAAACCTGTAAATTTTCTTTCTCCGACGGCTGGTCTCCAGGCTTCCTTACTCCTGGGCTGTACCTCCTGATGCTGGCTGTAAGCAGAACCAAAGCTCTGCAGCCGGGGATAAGAAGCCCTCCACATCCGGTTGTCTCCAGTTGTTCCCAATGCAGTCCCCCTAAGGTAATCCTATGTGAACTTGGAAACAAAACACCAAAAAAAAATTACTGCACAATTGGCTGTGAAGGCCAGCCAACTATATACATTCTGGGAGGGATCCAAAGCCCGAAGACCAGCCGTCGGAGAAAGAAAATTTACAGGTATTTAAATTTCGATTTCTCTCTCCTAAGCTGGTCTCCGGGATTCCTTACTCCTGGCATATCCCAAAGCAGCACATCCCCAGATGTCCCGGGTAGGAAGAATGTGAAGTGCCCTTAAGGGTCCCCCACTGCCTGAAGCACTCAGCGGCACAAGGATGTCTCCGTCTAGGACATCACATCCATAAAATTTTGTAAATATGTGACTGAGTAACCAAGTGGCCTCTATGCATAAGGCTGCTGGAGATGCTTCTCTGAAGTACACCCCTGAAGGGGCCATAGCTGTGATGGAATGGGTTCTCACTGGGCCAGGCAAGAAGGTCCGGCCTGATCCTAAGCTGTGGAGGTGCCAGATAGAATCCATCTGGTTATAGGGTCTTCTGAATCCTTGTTACCCCTAATTTTGGCCCAAAGCTAAAAATTAACAAACTTGGAGCTCTGAATAGCCTCCGTTCTCCTATATATTTTCATCACTCTTCTTGGGTCTAATGGATACAATTCCCTTTTCTGGTCGCTTTTTAGGGAGTGGGCAGAAGAAAACAAGAAAGAACCCTTCGTTAAAATGTAAGGGAGACATAATTTCTTGCAACTGCCTGGATCCGTACGGTTCTTGCAACTGCCTGGATCCATACTGAGTACCGCAGAGCCTGATGAAAAAACAGTGTATGGTTCTCAATGCGCCCATTTTGCTGAATTCTCCTGGCTTTTTGACTAGTTATGGGACAAAATGCGGCCTTCATTCGGAGATACATGAGGGAGGTGTCTTGCAGATGCTCTAAAGGAGACTTGTTCACAGCCTGGAGAACCAGATTAAGATTCAGCAGTGGAGCCAATGGCCTGATTGGAGGGAACTGTACTGCTGCCCTTAGAAACTTCCAGACATGGGGATATGGGCCCAACTATTCCCCTTAAATCTTCTTTTAATCACCAAGAGTGTCCCCACCACAGAAACCTGAACTATAGAGGAGGCTGGTTGGAGACCTTTGTCCCCCCCCCAAATGGAACTGCAGATGAACAGGCGATTATATCAGAGAGTTCTGTATACGTTGGTATGACACACAAATCAGAATTTCATCCAAATTCTATAATACCCTTTAGAGAAGGAAGCGAGACATGGATACCACATCCTTCCCATCACCACAGGAGCTGTTCAGCCTAGCTCCTTGATCGTTTTCCTGCTCAATCTTCAGGCCCAGAGAGAGAAGTTGTTCAAATTGAGATGCAGACCGGCCCTTCAAGGATAAGGTCTGGGGTCTGGGCTGAAATTGAAGGTTAGAGGTGGTTGCCTCGAAAGATGAATGACAGTCGGAAACCCATGTGCAGACTGGCCATAAGGGACCCCTTAGAATCATGACTGCTCTGTCCAAGGCCACTTGAGGAGGAGTCTTGATAGAAGCGGTATTGGAGGAAGGCAAACAGGAGGCCAAACTAATCCCGGTTTAGGGAGAAGGCGTCCTGAGCCACTGCTATTGGAGGAAGGCAAACAGGAGGCCGAACTGATCCTGATTTAGGGAGAACGCGTCCTAAGCCACCGCTGGTTCGTCCCTGGCCAGGGATCAGAATTGCTGTACCTTTGAATTCCGCCTGCAAGTGAAAGATCTCTCTGAGGATTGCCCCCCCCTGTTCTGTTGGGGTGTGGAAGGTACTGTCCTCCAGCTCCCATTCCCCTAGAAGAACAACCTTGCGATTGAGCCAGACTGCCGTGTCATTTTCCTGTCCAGGAATATACATCTTTCAGTAGTGCTTGTCCCACTGAAAAGAAGAAAGGAATCTTTTAGCGTTTTTGGGCTTCTTGTGCTGCCCTGGTGGTCGATGTATACCCATGTTGTCAGACTGTCAGTTGGAACCAGTCCATCCTCATTGAGGAATTGCTTTTTCCGAAGCCTCAGAACAAGGCATACTGCTCTCATCTCGAGAAAGTTTATGCTACACCTTTTCTCTAACCAGAGTACCTGCCTTGGGCTGATAGTTAATGCTTGTGAGCCCCCCAGGTACCTGAGGCTTGCACTGGTCGTGACTCTTGTTTGGTGTGAAGGCCCAACTGGTGACCTTTCATGGCCTCTGTCCTCCGAGACCCTCAGGGGAAGGAGAGATCAATCTATCCCCATTGGCTGCATGAAATAGAAATGCAGGCAGTGGAGGGACTCTGTGAAAACTCCACGATGACCTTTGGCAGTGCCCTAAACATTTCGCTTCTGGGTAAAAGAACTTTGCTTGGTTGGGCTGATGGGTCTCTGTGGGCTATGACTGCTACTAGCACATTTAATAATTTTCTCGGGTGCGTCTGTGTATTTTCTGAATGTGTAAATAGGTATGGTGCAGGCAGACGGATGCTGGCAAATCTCCCTTTTGTGACCCCTGATGATGGATGACAAGGTTTCCACCTCGAAGGATGTGCTGTGGACAAATCTATTCACGTAGCTGAAGCCCAGGACTGGCCGGATCAACATGAACACACGTAGTGCGGGAGAAAGATATTGAGAGGCCATCCTGTACAGCGCGTGCAGCTAAGGCTAAGACCGCATGGGAGGAGTGTGGATGGGGTGCCTGTCTGACAGCATGCATGGCTGAAACTGGGACCCCCCCCCAAAAGCAGAGAGATCCTAATCATGAAGAGAAGGGGGGCCAGTCTGTCCAGCATGCAGGGCTGAGACAGCCAGGGTTCGACAAATACGATAGCTCGACGTCCCGGGCTATTAGTTTCCAGTCAGGGACAAGTACTGTCGGAAAGAGCCCACTTGTCCGTGGGCAAGCATTAAAATAAAAAAAAACATATTTCTGCAATTACAAACTTTTGCCAGCAGGGTGCTCGCTGGCGATACTGGAGTCCTGCCATCCTGTCCTGGGCTGGTGGTCATCTGACTCACCGGAGCAGCACTCACGTGATATGGCAGGTCAGCACGAGCAGCGGCCAAGACGGAACAGAGGAGGAGGAGCCAGTCATGAGACTGGCATGTGTGGCAGCAAATCCAACCCAGGCTCACCGAAGGGTAAGGCGCACATTGGCTCCTGCGTAGACTTGACGGGACCGATCTGGGAATACACACACACACTCACTTTCTCTCATCTTTCACAGAGAAAGGACGTGCATGCTGTTCCCAGAGCAGTTTGTCATTGTCATTGGAGCCTGGAGAGGAGAAGTCAAATATTATATTTTAGTCCTACGAGGGACTGTCTGTTTAAAAAGCACTACCTGGCTGCCTGTTTAAGTGCACTACACAGCTTTTAACATTAAAAAAAAAAAAAAAAGCCAGGGAGAGTTGGAGTTAGCGAGGGAGGTTGGTGTCTGAGGTCGGTGAGTGGCGCACCGTGGCGGGGGAAGGGAAGAGCCGGACACAAATTAAACTGTTGAAGCTGCCAGTGCCATCAGTTTGCTCACACAAATAAAAAAATAGGGAGAGGGAGAACGTTGTCGAAGCCAGCCTTTTAGTGTTTGTGTTGAGTGTTCGTAACAGATTTCACCAGATCCTTGCAGAAGCCAAAAAAACAAACGACAGAAAACACAAAAAGTCAATAAGGGGTATTACAAATAAGGCAGAAGAACTGAAGTGTGCATTTTTTTCCCGTACTTTAATAGAACTTTGAAGGGTGGACTTAGGAAGGGACTACTGAAGGACAAGGAGCATTGAGAAGAAAGAGGAGGGGTATACTAACTAAAATAAACAGGGAACTAGTGCACTGATCCAAGGAACCATAGTGCACTACTGTAAGCTGGTAAAAGTGCACACAAAATTACAAGTTCAGTATAACAGCCCCTTTGTACTGCAGCAACTTCTTTTAGTTTGCACTGCACACAGTCTGTCTGGCTGGGTTTGCTGTCTAAGGGCTAAATTCGTCTTGCGTCTGCACTGTCTGCTGGGTTGAGGCTGTGGAGTCAGTGGTGAGCCTACATAATAAGGGAAGGGAGGGGAGTACCACCCATGGAGGAGCAAAAAGACAGCAAGAGCAGAGGTTTTTGTGTTGTCAAGCTAAAGGAAAGGACAGAACAGATTCACACTGTAGTGTCTATCTGTGCCAAAATAAAATAGCAGCAGTAAGGAGGAGGAAGAAAGCAAGGAGGGCTTAAGGCCAGGAATATAAATAAGTAAATCAAAAATTTGATTGGTTGATATTTTGAGGTTAGCACCTCACAAAGTGAGCACCCACTCATTGTAGCTGCGCTGTCTTCAACTGTCTGTGTTTCCTATAAATAAGTAAACCTGAGAAAGTGTACAGTGTAGGGTCGGGTCTGACTGCTCCCCGTCTGTACTTGCACTTGCACTGCCAAGACAGTAGCAGCTAGCAGCTGCAGTAGAAAGCTGAGGCTTTGTGTTGTAAAACTTGCTAACTAGTTGCCCAAATAAATCAAAAAGTAAAATACAGAACAGTAACTGGACAGTAGCTGGAGAAGGAGAAGTCAGTAGAGCAGTACTTACAAAACTGCACTAATTCCCTCAAGTGACTTATTAAAATTTATTTTCTGCATGGTTTAAAGTTGTGAAAGTGTAGCACATTTGAACTTGACCTTTGTAGCCTAAACTGTGTGACTGACTAGTGAATTATTAAAAAAACTAAACAAAGAACTGCCAGTCACTGTCAGCTATCTGACGGAGCAGTAGGCAGCCTTAGGGAGTTACGTGCTGTGCGCATGTGCTGTTATTACTGTATGTAACAAGGTGACCCTGTAACCTGCTGGACTTTTCCTATTCTCCTCCCACTCCCCACTCCCTTCCAGCTTCTTCCACTGCCTTTGTCCTGGCTTCTTCTGAGTGTCTTTGTGTGCCTGCCCCGCCAAATCCGATTAAGTGACTTGCCTCACCTTGTTTGCACAATCATAACTCTAAAAGTTTCAAGACAATTCGAAATAAAGATCTATATTTATTGAAAAGGCTAAGGCAAACAAGCACCTCATTCTTCTACTAGTGTCCTTCTGTCCCCCAGTGTCTCTGTCTGCCACCCAGTCCACCAAACCCCGGCACCCAAAGAAACTCGCACAAACACACTGAAAAATAAAATATATTTTATTATCATTGGGGGAAGAAAATAAGTGCCACAATATGCAGAACAGGAGTAGGAGTAGTAAACAGCAGACTCTTTTTTTCTGCCGGGTCAGTAGCCTCACGAGTATCAGCAGTGACAGCAGACTCCATCAGTAGCAATACACCACCTGAAACAGAAACACAATCCACCTCTGTGTGTAGTGCAGGTAAGAGTAATCACAATAACAATGACAATGATCCTATATCTGTGTCACGAGATATAACTGCTGATCAGTGTGTTGAATTAAGCAACGGAAGCTTAACTGAAAGTTTACATCCACTCCCTAAAAAACATACTTTAGTGCTCCATGAGCCGGATGAGAGGCCACAGAGGCCAAATAAAGATAAGAAATACGATCAGGAGAAAAGGGTCAGATTGTTTCAAAGGCATTGGTTAACCATTTATAACTGGCTGAGATATGATGAAAAAAAAAAAAAGAACTGATATATTGCACTGTGTGTGAAAAATACCCAACCACTGCAGTACCAGCCTTTTCATAGAAACCTAATGTTTTTGCCACTGGCTCAAATAATTTTCAGATTGAATCACTACGTGCTCATGACAAGTCCAATCCACATTTGCTGTGTATGAATCAACATATTGCAGACAGCGGTCAGCGTGCGGTACATTTTAATATCACAGAGTCCCCACTGTATCAAGCATTTACGCAGCTGGATCAGGGCACTAATGTCAAGATGCAACACCTGTTCAACACAGCATATTCCTTTGCCACAAATCTGCGCCCTTTCTCAGACATGGAGTGGCTCTGTGAACTGCAGGAAAAAAAATGGGATAACGCTGGGTTCTAATTATACCAATGATAAGCACGCCAGGGACTTCTGCGGTGCTATATCAGCAGTTATATCCCAAACCCAGATGCAGACTCTTACTGATGTTAAAAATGTGACAGTTCTTGCTGACGGTAGTACAGATTCTAGTATAACTGAGTGGGAAAATGTTTCATACAGTTTGTTGACCCAAACTCCAAGACAGTGCGTACAGTGCTTATACAAGCTGTGCCACTGGAACATGCACATGCAGAAGGTGTATTTCCCGCAATAACAACTGCACTTGAGTCAGTAAATCTTCCCCTAAGTAACCTACAAAATGTTCACAATCCAGGGCCACTCCTTGTTTCAGCAAATTTTGATGTGGCCAGTGTCATGATGGGCGAAAGAGGAGGAACCATAGCAAAGTTGCGGGAACACTGTCCTCAAATAATTGTGATGCACTGCGTTGCCCATAAGTTAGAGCTGGCAGCTCTTGATGTGGTAAAAAAAATACATTTGTGTCAAAGCTTGAAAGTGCTCTCAAGGGAATATTTAAGTTTTATCATTACTGTCCCAAAAAAATGAGAGAGCTAAAATAAAAATTGCTAATGTCATGGATACTGATCTTGCTCACTTTAGTGCTACAAAACAAGCGAGATGGCTTGCCAGTGGGTCACAGTCAGTTCATGCAGTTCAGGTTAACCTACGCAGTGTCACTCAACACCTAGAACATGCATCTTCTGCTGCTGGTGATGAAGGTTCTAGAACAAAGGCCCTCTTAAAAGAAGTACAGAGTGTGCAGCTTGTAAAATCCCTATATATACTACAAGACTTCCTGCTAATAATAAAAAACCTGTCACTCTAGTTTCAAAGAGATGACATAGTAATACTGGAAGTTCCACAACTTGTTGAGACCTGCCTACTCCAGCTTACGGAGCTGAAAACATCACCAGGGAAATACATGGAAGCTTTCCTTAGCCATTACAAACCTGAACAAAAATGGATGGAGTCTGTTGTGTCAAAGAGGGGAGGGAGGAGGAGGAGAGGACTGTTCCTTTCCCATTCAGACGCAACTGCCCAAAAGTCAATTCTGTAAGAGATACACAATTGCAGAATTTAATAGATGCAGTCATAACTTACATAGACGAGAGGTTTAAAAATTTCTCAGAGGTGCCTCTCAAATGGTTCAGCTATTTAGATTTCAAGCAGTTTGCTCTGCCAAGAGACTAACTAGCGGTGTTTGGGACCTGTGAACTGGCAAACCTGGTTGAATACTTTGATTTATTCATGGAAGAGCAGCAGGAACATATAAAGTCTGAGTATGCTGCATTTAAAATGCTGGTTAAATCTTCAGCTGACAAGCCCTATCTGCAGGTCTATGCAAAAATTACTAAAAGAAAAACCACCACAGATTGGGCACATTATTCTTGACTTAGCAGTTGAGACACTCACAGTTATTAGTATTTCGACTAAGTGTGAAATCGTATTTTCTATTCAGAACCTTATCAAAACAAAAATACGGACACGGCTTTCTGATGACACACTTCAGTCTCTCCTGCAGATAGCGGTAGAAGGTCCTGAACTGCATTAATTTGATCCTGATCCTGCAATTAACCACTGGCTGCTCTCTGGTCCAGGAACTAGACATGTTCATGGGCATGCTGTTGCTGCTGCTACATCTACTGCTGGTGCCGCTGCTGCTTCCGTTTCTTCTCCTGATGAGTGATGATGATCCTGATGCAAGTACTCCTAGTGCTCCATCCTCATCTTCTTCCTGTCCTCCCAATCTCTAGTCAGTCTACCCCTTGATGACAGTCATGCTATATTCACAGAATGGCTTGTTGATGGCCTTCAGTTCTAACTAATTTCTTACACAATTATCTGATTTTTTCTAAAACAGACTTCAGCCTGCCCACATGGTTAGGGTTACCAGATGTCCCCTTTTACGAGGACATGTCCTCTTTTCCAGCTGCCAAATATTCCTCATGTACCTTCCCTAGCCTGTTGTATTATTACTATTTTTATGTTTTTTTTTTTTACTCTCTCCTACCTAGGACATACTTGTATATGAGCTGTGAAGGCAGTGGAGACTTTAAACCTGTTTACTCGGGGTCTGGCATGAGGGCTCATTGGGGGAGAAACTAAGTGTCCTCTTTTTGGCATCCCAAAATCTGGTACCCCTACACACACGGTACACCAGTCCCACCCTGGGCCCGCTGTATTAACATTCAGAAAAGAAAGTAAATATAGGAATTGGATGGAGACGTATTGTTTTTCCTGATTTACACAGTTCTTCTACATCTACATCCATCCTATGACATAATACAACAGTACAACCCCAGCCACACCATGTAATTTATTTCTACATAAGTTGGGTTAAAATTTTCATATAAGTGTACTGGACTACCACTCGGAACTATGGGACTACCATTTTTTACTAGGCCAGTTGTCCTGGACTAGCATGCCATTTTGAAATTTGTCAATCAGGGACCCCCTAATGACAGAGAGAGAGAGAGAGAGAGCGAGAGGTGGTTGTTAGTTCAACCCATCCCTGCTCTCTCTGTAAATCCAGTAAGGAAAAAAATAGTCCAAACTTACAGTACTGAAGTCTTCAGCCCTGTCACCGCAGTGACAGAGCTCTGCTGCAGAGTACCTGCTCCCTGCAAGGCAGGAAGTGAACTGGAGACAACCGGATGTGGAGAGCTTCTTACTCCCCCACTGCAGAGCTTTGGTCCTGCCTACAGCCAGCATCAGGAGGTACAGCCCAGGAGTAAGGAAGCCCAGAGACCAGCTTAGGAGAGAGAAATTGTTTTTTGGCCATGGCATCCACCTTCCTGGAGTCTTTATCTGGGGGAAGGGTGTGTGAAGACAAAGGTATGTTAGCCCTGTCACAGGCTGCAGCCTGCACTACCCCAACATGGCTTCCATGATTGTTCAAAAGCTCCGTACCTGAGCCCGACAACATGTACCTCCTGTCCATTTTTTCATCCACTGGAGGTAAAGAGTTTGGTGTATGAAGTATCTTTTGTCGGTTCCCCCCAAAGATTCATGGAGGGGACCAAATAGCCTCAGACTCTGTGATGTCCATCACCTCGACAAAAATCAGGCTCCTCTTCCTCCTCTGCAGCTTCTACTACAGGGAGCTGGAGGGTTTCAGCCACCTTTTTGTAGGACAAGTAGTGGGAAGGGAACTCAGAAAGCCTAGGAGGGGAGACACTGGAGGGTCTGTCTGGGGAGATGTCTGGGTCAATGGGCACATCCAGACCTTCTAAATCATTATCTTCACCATCTTGTTCTGGATAGTCTTCGTCCCCCTCCCACTCCAATTCATAATAGGCATCCGGATCGTAATCCAATAGAGTAGGATCCGACTGAACCGACCTCATGGCCGAAGGAGTCGGTTCAGACAGAACTGATCGAAGCAATAGCCAAAACGGTAAATACTGCTCAATCTCATCAGTGGTTGGAGTACGTGGTTCTGGATCCGAACCAGCTGATTTCTTTTTTCTTTTCGACGGGCCCGACTACTCCAAGTCGGATCTCCTTTTGTCCGAAGAGGTATCGCCCAGGTCAGTGGGCACCTCGTCAGGTTCGGCCGCAAACGAACCGGCCAGGCTTTCTTTTTGGGTTTCTCAGACATGGCCAGACTAACAAAATTACCCTTAACAGCTTTTACGCCAGGTAATACTCTCTAATCAGAAACCAACTGTGTTACAGGTTGTGGAAAGAAACTGGTAAAAGTCAGTTGTTTTTTTTTAACCGATTGGAACCGGCACACCACTACAAATTCTAAAGGAAAAAATTCAAACAGAAACAGTCGGTTCCCAACTAGACCGATCACTAGGGAACCAAAGAAATTACAATTTTCACAGAATAAAACAAGAAAAACAGTTCACTACCTATCTACACACTTACTGTACCATAGCCAGGGACTTAAAAACCGAAAAAATAATAAATTGGTGAAAACTGACACCTTTAGGAAACTTTACCAAACCGAGCTAAGGAACAATCTCCAGAGTGACTTCACAGTTAGGCAGAGTAAAGAATCTGACGGTTACACTCTGAAGCACCACAGATAGAGGTTTGAAATCTGAGCTCAAGCTCAACATTCTATGCTTCTGCACAGAGTTAACTCTTTCATTTCCGGGGCAGTTCAAGTGCTAGAGCTAACTGCATATGTCAGAATACACCAAGACTTCACGTTGCTTGAATATCTGCAGCTTGCTGAAAAAATCTGCTGCGCTCCAGAGCTGTGTCATTCTACGCCAGCCTGACATCACTGCCCTTGTGGAGACCTGGCTTTCCAAATCCACCCCCGACTGCTTTGTCTCACTCCCTGGGCACACCCTGTACTGGGAAGATCGAGTAGGCAAACGTAGGGGTGACTGTGCCGTATTCCTAAGTGACACTATTGTTGGTCATGTGCTCCCTGCCCCCAAGCTCGAAAATGGAGCCCAGGCCCTCACTCTCAAAATCATCCCCGATCCCTCCAGGTGCCCGCTCTACATCATGGTCTCCTACGTTCCCCCAAGGAACCAGAGCCTGGAAATCTTGTCACTCACAGAATATTTCTCAACTCTCCCACCCAAAGCTGAACAAGTCCTAGTAGGGGACCTGAACGTCAATTGGCTTGGTCCCTCTGCCTCCCAAGCAAGGGATTCCTTCGGCACTCTTGACTTGACCCAATTAGTCTCCCAGCCCACTAGACTCAACCCCTCTAGTAGAACCAGCACCCCCCTGGATGTCATAGTCTCCAACCACCCCCACAAAATCCAGGACATAAAAATACTCCCAGATTCTTTCAGTGGCCACTCCCCTATCCAATTCCTATGGTCCTCCTCCACCCCCAAACCAGTGGCTCAAACCACTCTCCGCAGGTGCCTCTGCCCTGGTGGCCTGAAAAAACGTAAGCAATTTCTTGCCCAGATTGACTGGTCCCCCATCAACCTAGCTCCCGGCATTGACTCTGCGTTCAACCTATTCACACAGGCTTTTAACAAGGCCTGTGATCTCTATACGTCCAGGGCTCAAAATAAGGGGCGCTGTGCGCTAACTTGCGCTTCTGTTTTGATAATTAGCGCCTTTTGCTTTAAGAGGCAGCATGTTAAGGGCGCTTCCAAAAGCTCCTTGTGTGTCTGCAGTGTCAGGAGGGGCGTGTCCGAGCTCCATATTAAGTAAACGACACATGGTGCTGAAATCGGATGTGGAGAGTCGGCAAGCAGAAAAGGAAATGGGAGTGACACATTTAAACATGTTGCCAGAAAGCTGAAATTCCCAGGGCTGAAACTGCATGCAGACAAGTCAGTGAGCACAAAATGGAAGGGGCATGACACATGCAAACGATGTTGCTGGACAGCTGAAATTGTATACGGACGAGTCAGCCGGCTGAAAAAGGAAGGGGAGTGAAGTATGCAAAACGTGCTGTAGAACTGAAATTCCTTTACAAAGCGAGAAAAAAAGAAATGATTAGAGCGAGTGCATGTGAAGAGAGGTAGGGATTGGGGGAGTATGTAAACAGACGGAGCACAAGACGGGGGATAGAGAATGGGGGAAGTATTCAAACAGTGACGAGCTGCAATTTGGAAATGTCATGGGAGGAAGCCAGTTCAAATATGAACAGTCTAAGCCAAGTAGCATACAAGAGAAGGTGGTGGGGGGAGCTAGCACTGGCTTCAATGGACCTGTACCATGCCAGACTCTTGTGCCCTTACCACAGTTTCAGCTTTGCTGGTATAGGTACAGAGTGTGCTGTGTGTACACTTTGTGTAATAGCCTGTGACTGTAATGTACTTTTACAGTCTGAGAAAGAAATCATAATGTGGCAGGTTACAGGTATTGTAAAAGTGTTTACCACTGTCAAACATCCTTGAATACTACAGCAGGGGAGGATATATTGAACTACTACACACACAACCCTAACCCTATAAATAGCACAGAAGCGTTAGTACAGCAGAGGAAACAGATAAGCTGGTAGACACATCCTCCCCATGGCAGCCAGGTTATTGTGAAAAATAAAATTCTGATAAACAGTACAAATGTGTCAGAGAGCTTTAAAAAAAAAAAAAAAATTCTATATTTTTCTTTTTTATCCTGGAAAGCCTAGCGTGGATGCAACATCTCGTTTCTTGTGTGGTCCTGCTTCTTCCAATTCCTGCAGCTTGGTGGACGGGAGCACTGAGAAGTTAAATGGAGGCAGGCCTGAGGCAGTATAACACAGTGGTTTAAGGCTCTGAGCTGCAAATCTGGAGACCTGGGTTTGAATCCCACAGCCCCCACCTGCATATTGTGTGATCCTGAGCAAGTCACTTCACTGTGCTCCCAGGTCACATCTGTAAACAAGCTTTCAGCTTAGTGTGTCTCTCCTGGTTGACCACTTGGAAATGGCTTGCCCAAAGTCACACAGTCTGTATCTGGCTTTAGTGGGGTTTGAGCCTGTGGTCCCCCCAATTCCCAGACCGGTGTTACCGTTATAACCCACAGACTTAACCTTAAGATACCCACCAGTCTCTTAACAGACCTCACTGTCTCACTGCATGCATTTTGCAAGGGAGGAAGGTGATTCTGCCATTACACAGATCACTGGTAAGACCCCACCTGGAGAACTACATTCAGTTTTGGCATCCTTATCTAAAGAGGAACATTAGATTGCTAGAAAGGGTGCAGCGCAAAACAACAAATATGATCATGGGTCTGCGGGAGTTACCATATCAGGTTAGACTGAGGAAGTTGAACATGTATTTTCTGGAGGAGAGAAGGGAAGGGGGGATATGACTGAGACCTTTAAGTACATGAGAGGAATAAATAGGACAGGAACAGAGGGACTGTTCAAGGGGAGAATAGGGAGAGACAGTCGGGGTCATGATTTGAGATTGGACAGTGGAAGGTTTAGGAGGGAAATCAGGATGCATTTCTTTATAGAAAGGGTGGTAACAGAATGGAACACTACCAGCAGAGGTGGTGGCCTATAAAACAGTGGGATGCTTTAAGAGGGGCTGGGATAGGGCAAAAGGTAGGGTCATGGGAGAGGCAGCTGCAGAGTAGGGGTGCTAGCTGCAAAATCTAGCAGACTTGACAGACCAAATGACCTTTTTATGCTGGCAGTTTCGTATGTATGTTCGTATTTAAAAGTCAGCTCCTGGTTTCGCCAAAGTAGCTCCTGGTCGGCTAGAAAGTGCCGATACCTAGGAGCTATTCCAGTCTCCTGGCCATTAAATCCTTATTTCGACCCCTGTGCGTCGCTTACCAGACTCCGCACCAAAAAACAAAATACGCCATGGGTCACCCCCTCCCTGCTCCAAAAACTCAGGGAGAGGGATAATCTGTGGCACACAGCCATGAAGACTGGCAGGGCAGCAGACAGACAAGCCTACAATGCCACGCACAATAAGTGCACTTGGGCTATCCGCAAGGCCAAGACATACTACTACCAGGCTACCCTTACCTCCTCCTGGGGGTCAGCCCGGACCTTCGGGGATAATGTTAAAGAGCTGAACAGGAAATCACACTCCCCCCCCCCATCCCAGCTCTCCACTGATGGCTCTATCACCACGGACCCCCTAAACATAGCAAACTGCCTTAATACCACTTTCACGGATCTTAGTTCTGTCCTTCCCGATAGTTTCTTTGACCCCGTACCCGAATCCCAGACCCCTGTCCTGCAATGCCCTCGGTTCCACCTACGCAAAATATCTGCTCTAGAAGCCAGGCCATTCCTACTAAAAGCACTAGGCAGCAATAGCCCAAACAATGACTCCCTGGACACCAGAATCCTTAGACTAGTCCTAAATGATGTCCTAGTTCTCCTAACGGACTTACTAAACCGATCCCTTTGCCTGGGTCAATTCTCCAGTGTTTGGAAAATGGCTATCATCACACCCATTCATAAAAGTGGTGACAGTTCCTCCCCCAAAAACTATCGGTCAATTTCCATTCTTCCTCCACTCTCCAAAGCTATAGAAAAAGTGGTGGCCACACAGCTCACCGAATATTTAACTACATATGCCGTCCTATGCCCTTAGCAGCATGGTTTCCACGCAGGCCATTGCACTGCCATGGCCCTCTTAGAAGTCTCCAACTTCTTGCACCCCTCCCTTGACTCTGGCAACCTTGCTGGAGCAGTGTTCACTGACCTCTCCAAGGCCTCTGACACTGTCTGCCAATGCCATCCCCTCTTACTTGACTCCATTTACCAAATTGGTGTCTCCACTGGTCCCCTCGCCTGGTGCTCTAGCTATCTCTCAGTTCAATCCCAGTGCGTAAAAATATCGAAATTTAAACACCTGTAAATTTTCTTTCTCCGACAGCTGGTCTCCGGGCTTCCTTACTCCTGGGCTGTACCTCCTGATGCTGATCCACACGCAGGAAACAGACCTCTGCAGCAGGGGACATCCAGCCATCCACTTCCTGTTCTCCTCAGTTCTTCCTAAAGCAGTCCAATGTGGTAATACTACAAGAACTCAGGCACAAAAGACAAGAATTTTAAAGCATATATGGCCGTAAGGCCAGCCATCTATATACATTCTGGGAGGGAATCCGAAGTCCAGAGACCAGCCGTCGGAGAAAGACAATTTACAGGTATTTAAATTTCTATTTCTCTCTCCTAAGTTGGTCTCCAGGCTTCCTTACTCCTGGGATATACAAAAGCAGTATGTTCCCAGATGTCCTGGGTGGGAAGAATGTCAAGAGCCCATAAGGGTTCATCACCGCTTGAAATACTCTGCGGCCAAAGGATGCCTCTGCCAAGGAAATCACCCCCAGTGAGAATTTTTTTTTTTTTGCGCTATAGTGCGTGAATGGATGATCAAAAAGGCCACTCAGTGTGAGTGTGCTGTCGATGCTTCTCTGAATTACGCCCATGAAGGGGGCCATGGACTCTCACTGGGTCAGGCATGTTACTCTGCCTGATCATAAGCCGTAGAGGTGACGGATAGAATCAGTTTGGCTACAGAGCCTACTGAATCCTTGCTGCCCCAATTTTTTCCCTTTAGCTGGCAAGAACATAAGAAGTTTTGTGAATAGCGTCCTCTTTCTTAATGCACATTTTTCTCCCTCTTCCCAGGTCTAGTGTATGAAATTTTTCATCCTAATTGCTTTTAGAGAGTGGGCAGAAGGAAGGAAGGAAGAATGAACCCTTGATTATAATAGATGGGAGACATAACTTTGGCAAACAAAAACTGGAACCATTCCAGCCTGATGAACGAGTGCACAGCTTTTGGGCAAGCAATGCTTTTAAGTTTGCTGGAATAATAACTTTGAGAAAAATGGGGGACCTTTATTTTGAGATGCATGATGGATGGCTTGAGAGGCTCTAAAGAGGGCCTTGAGAACCATATTAAGACTCCAAGGTGATAGCTTTGGTGGACTGAAGAGGTTTTAATGCTGCTGCCTGAAGAACTACCAGACATGGGGATATGAGCCCAACAATTCCCCAGGGTCCATCAAGAGAGCCCCCAGTGCAGAAACTCTACTTTGTAAGGTGGTTCGCTGCAGTCCTTTGTCCATCTGTCTTAAAGGAACTACAACAGTACAGGCGATTATATTGTGTTGTTCTGTATGTGTCTGGAATGAAGCCAGAACCAAAATTTCCTCCAGATTCTATAATGCACTTTGGAGGAAGAAGAGACACACGAGTTCCCCATCATGTCAATAGTAGGAGCTGTGCCGCATAACTCCTTGAAAGTTTTTCCACTCACTTTCCAGGTCTAAAGAGAGACCAGTTGTTAAAATGGGGTGCAGAACTGCACCTTGATGGAGAATGCCCAGGCTGAACCTGAATGTTCGAAGTGGTAGCCCTAACCAATGAATGAGAAACAACTAAGGGCGGAAAAAAAACATAAGAGACAGACTAGAATCATGACTGTCCTGTCCAAGGCCACTTTGTGGAGGACTCTTGATAGAGGCGGTATTGGAGGAAGCATACAGAGTCGAACAGATCCCAGTTTATGAGAAAAGCTGTAGTGAGCTGGCTGGTTAGGTCATTGGCCAGGGACGGAATTGCTTACCTTTGAGTTCTGCCAGAAGGCGAAAAGATCTGTTTGAGTATTGCCCCACTATTCTGTCTGAATGTGGGAGGCACAGTCCTTCAGCTGCGATCCCTTGGTCGACCCACCTTGCAACTGAGACATTCTGCTATGACATTTTTCTGTCCCGATGCAAACATCGCTCAGTGGTGCTCAACCCACTGAAAGAGAAGGGATTCCTTTAGCATCTTTGTGCTTTTTGTTTCACCCCGATGGTTAGTTTAGGTCAGCGTTGCCAGATTGTCGGCTGGAATCAGGCTAGCCTGACTGAGGAACTGCAGCTCAGCGTGTCACGGGGCATGGTCTACTGTTCCCCCCACAGAAATGCTTATACTGTACCATGTGTCCAACAGCAATCCCCTGCCCAGTGTAAACAGCTGATGCAGGTGAGTCCTTCCCAGCTCCTGAAGCTTGCATTGGTCGCGATTCCGACTTAGAGCGGATGGCCTACCTTGTGGCCCTTCAGGACCTCTGACCTCTGGGACTGTCCCTGGAGGAAGGGCTTAATCTGTCTTAATGAGCTTTGTGAAAAAAATTAGCAGGCAGCTGAGGTGCTTACAAAACTTCTTGATGAGCAATTACAGATCCCAAAATCTAGTTTTTGGGTGGAGAAACCTTGTATCATGATGTGAGCCCCCCAGGAGGATCAAGGTCTGGTTTGGAATTAGGAAGCTCTTTCTCCAGTTGATGGGAAAACCATGTGCCATAGGGGACCTGACTACCTCTACCACTGCCTGTAATGCTTGGTTGAGCTGTGAGGCCTTTAAGTGGACTATAACCACTACTAGCACCTTAAATACTGTCCATGGGTATGAAAAGACAGCAATGGTAGAGTTTGATTTGGAAGCACTGCTCTCCCACTCTGAATCTGGGATACTGTTTGCGCCATTACTGCATGGGAATAAGTAAATAGGCATCTTGCAGAATTATGGGTGCCGGAAAATCCCCTGCATGTACAGTTTTGTCGAGCTGTGGGGGCCTTTAAGTGGACTGTTTCCACTGATGGCATCATTAATAATGCACGTGGGTCTTGGGAATACTCAAGATATCAGAATTTTGAATAGAAGAACTGCTCCCCCACCTTGAATTTGAACTGGTGCTTGTGTAGTTCCTGAATAAGAATCTGCCGATGGGTCTCTTGCTTGTTCAATCCTTTGAGATGTAGGAGGGGCCTGAACCCCCTATATATTTTTGCGCCATGAAGAATAGGAAGCAGCCCCTTAGTTAATCTCCGTGACTGCACTTTGTTCAAAGGGGCACTTTGTACAATATCCACGGACTGTAGAGGGTTTGCATTTTTGGATGAGCCACCATAGAGAGGGGAGGGCATGACACAAAGCGGGGGCCTTTTGGTGATGCATAGGACCCACCTGACCGACTTGATTTGGACCCCTTACTTGAGAAATATGAAGGTCTGCCCCCTACTCGAGAATGGGCCCAGATACAGTAGCTTGTGACTACTTGTTTTTGATCGTTGTCACCCTCTCCACTAGATTCGTCCCTTCTGAGGTTACATTGCTTAGGTAAGGAGACCTGTACTCACTTTTCCTCAAGAAGTTGAGTTTGATCCTAGTTATAAGCTTGGCCATGAATTCTGTGTCTGGGGTCTCTGGACCCTGAATTGCCCTTGCCCTAGACTATGACATGCATTACCAAACACCTCCTGGGAGAGGACCCTGCCTGCTAGGGCCAAAGCCAGGGGTTGTGACGAGCCAGGGTTTGAGTATCGCCCCATGTAGCCTCTTCTGACTGGTTTGCTGCATAAGCAAGGCCTCTACGGTCCTGTCCAGTGACTCACTGTTTGGTCTGAAATCAGAGAATAGCTTCTACGGCAGTTTTAGCCATTTTTCCCATTGCTGTGTTCCGAGCCTGAAAAGCTTAAAATCTGCTGGGGCACTGGATAGGGGAGGAAGCTTAGACAGTTGCCACTCCTCCTTTGGCCATTTCCTTGTTGGTAGGAAGAGTGGGAAAAGCTGTGGCCAGTTTGACAGCAGATAAACACAGCCATACAATCAAGCCATACAAAAGCAAGAGTATTGGACTTTAGGAGGGCTGACTTTGGGAAAATGAGAGAGTGCCTCACAAAAGCACCAGCAAACAGGCAAGAAGGAGGGCTGGAGGAACAATGGGGAGTAATCAAAGCAGCCATCACAGAGGCAACAAGCCTCTGTGTAAAGCAAATCAACAAAACACAATGAAGGAAAAAAACGCTATGGTTCTCAAAAGAGGTGGCAGGGAAAGTTAAGGAGAAAAGGATAGCATTCAGGAAATATAAGGAAACACAGAAGGAGCAGGGCAGAGAACTTTATCAGTTAAAGCAAAAAGAGGCTGGGAAGGCAGTCAAAATAGCAAAGGCCCAAACTGAGTAAAGGATAGCCAACTCCGTTAAGAAGGGGGATAAGACCTTTTATAGGTACATTAGGGAGCGAAGAAAGCCCAAAGGAGGGATACTGAGGCTTAACAAAGGGGAGGGAATGTGGGTAGAGGATAATAGTGAAAAAGCAGGGATACTGAACAAATATTTCTGCTTAGTATTCACAAAGGAAGAGGAGGGGGAGGTACCTAAACCAAACAAGAGAAACACTCTGAAGATGGGGGTCGATACCAGTCCATTTACAGAAAAAAGGGTTCTGAAAGAACTAATAAAATTGAAGTTGGACAAAGCAATGGGGCCTGGTGGGATTCACCCAAGAATTGTAAAAGAACTAAGGGCAGAACTAGTGACACCGCTGACTACTCTCTTTAACAAATCATGGGAGGATGGGGTGGTACCTGAGGACTAGAGGAGGGTAGATGTGATTCCTCTTCACAAAAATGGGAGCAGGACAGAGGCAGGAAACTACAGACCAGTTAGTTTGACCTCAGTGGTTGGAAAATGATGGAATCACTTCTGAAGGAAAGAACTGTTGAGTACCTAGAGGCCAGTGGGGCACAGGACCCAAGGCAGCATGGATTCACGATGGGAAGGTCGTGTCAGACAAATCTAATAGATTTCTTTGACTGGGTGACCAAAGTAGTAGACCAGGGAGGGGCTGTGGACATGGCCTACCTAGATTTTAGCAAGGCATCTGATACAGTCCCACACAAAAGATTAATAGACAAGTTAGCCAGCTCTGGAGTGGGTCCCAAGGTGGTAGCCTGGATAAAAAATTGGCTAGACAACAGGACGCAAAGGGTAGTAGTAAATGGAGTCCACAGTGAAGAAAGGAGGGTTACTAGCGAGGTACCGCAGGGTTCAGTACTGGGACCGGTCCTTTTTAATGTTTTTGTAAGTGACATCGCAGAGGAACTGGAAGGAAAAGTATGTCTCTCTGCAGACGACACAAAGATCTGCAACAGGGTTGATACACAAGATGGGGTGGAAAGGATGAGAAGGGACTTGGCAAGGTTGGAGGAATGGTCAAATGTATGGCAGCTCGGATTCAGTGCAAAAAAGTGCAAGGTAATGCACCTGGAAAACCAAAACCCAGGGGAAGAGTACACAAATGGGGGTGAGATACTGACAACAGTAAAAATGGAAAGGGACCTGGGGGTAATTATATCAGATGACCTTAAGGTGGGCAAGCAATGTGAGAAGGCAGTAAGGAAGGCTGGGGGGATATTGGGATGCATAGGGAGAGGCATCAATAGTAGAAAACAGGAAGTCGTTATCCCTCTGTATAGTCAGTTGGTGAGACCCCATCTGGAGTACTGTGTGCAGTTCTGGAGACCCCATCTCCGTAAAGACACAGACAGAGTGGAGGCTGTCCAGAGGAGGGCAACCAAAATGGTGCAGGGTCTGCACCAGAAGACATATGAAGAAAGACTAAAGGAGCTTAATGTATACCTTGAGGAAAGGAGGGAGAGAGGGGACATGATAGAAACTTTTAAGTACCTCAAGGGAATCAACAAAGTCCAAGAGGGTGGCATCTTTCCAGAAAAGAGATGTGCAAGAACAAGGGGGCACAATTTGAAGACAGGGGAAAAGCTCAGAGGTAATGTGAGGAAGTATTTTTCACAGAGGGTTGTGGATGCATGGAACAGCCTCCTGAAGAGGTCATGGAGTCAAGAACAGTGGGGGAATTCAAAATGCATGGGACAGACATAAGGCAGTCCTAGTGAGGGGTAGGAGAAGTAAGCTGTTGGTTAACTAGGATCTGCAGCTTATCTGTTAGGTAGGAAAATGGGCAGACTAGGTGGGCCAAGCGGTCCTTATCTGCCGTGAAATTCTATGTTTCTACGACAAGCGAGAAAAACCTGTTCTTGTTGGCTGGGAGCCGTCGGGTGAGAACCAAGGGAAATCTCGACAGTGACCTCTATTTAGACAGAAATTTGGCCATTCGCTCCCCCTCCAAAAGATGATAACCTGGGGTCCTATGAGTGCCAGAAATACCCCCTGCAACGCTTTAGGTTACCCTCTATACCTTATCTTTCTCCTAGGATGTGGAATGTTGATCCTCCAAGGTCAACTGCCTCTCAGGGTGAGAATATATAGGAGTGAGAATATGGAAGGTCCATTTTCTTGTATCCTCTACAAAGGTCTCATAGCTGGTCTTATTTAACTGTTGGGCTGTATTTAACATTTTAATGAGGTGTGGTGTCAGAGGGGGCTGCTTATTGCTGAGTCCCTCTGGAAGCTGTCGGTTAATATGATCCGTGGGCTATGATACTGAGCCGAGGAGAATCTTCCTCCATGATGTCTTCCCCACTCGCAGACGTTGCTCTCTTGACATTATAGGAGAAGCTACCCAGCCAAGGTCATTAGCAGCGGACAACTAGCTCCGCTGACCTTTTCTGCCCCGGGAAGGCTTGTGCGAGGCCATAGTACCACAAAAGGCCCTACTTCCCCTAATTCAGCTTACTTCTCCCTTCCTGATGTCCTGCTGCTGAAGCAGGCAGAAAGTGTGCTGGCCCTTTAAGAACTGTGCCAATCCTGCAAAGGCCATCAGAGCTGCCCTTGTGCGGTAGTCCTTTTTCTAAGGTTTTTTTATTTTATTCCCCCTAGAATATGCAGGGATCTGAAAAAACCTAGGCAGCTGGCTCACTTCTTGACGGTTTTGGGGGGGGGGGTGCAGCACGGTGAACAAAAGGCTCCATAATAGCACTCCTCCAGTGCTGTAATGCTCGTCAATGGAGTCGCTAAGCCGGGCTGCAGGTCAGCCGTCGACAAGCGGCTGAGGTAATCCGATTGCCCGCCGACGACAGTTGCCTCATATATGATAATTTAAGCCCCTTTGCATTCTCGTTGGAGTTCCTCATCCCTGCAGCGCTTTGTCGAGCAGTGATTCATCAACAAGTTGCCGCTGACAAGCTGCCTGCTTACCATCGACGAGTGGCTCAATTAGAATACCGTCGATAGGATAACAAGAAAAAATACGGGGAAAAGATGCGGGGCTGCCAGCTAAGGGGAGATGTAGTCTCCCTAAGTCCTTGTGCCGTTTATTCCCATGCACAATCCTTCGCAAGTAGTAAGCGCGGGAAAACAAATACACACACAGTTTCTGGCCAAAAGCTGAGGGGAGATGTATTCTCCCTAACTCCTCATACCGTTTACACCCTAGAAAGGGCGGGGAAAACAGCCTCATGAAGAGATGGGGCCCATCCTGCTCTGACCCCCTTAAAACAGATGTTGCGGGTTACTGAGCACTCTGGGCCCATTCTGATTCCCTGAAAATCAAATCACTCCGGTGCCTGTTTTGATTCCCTGAGAAAGACTTTCCACTGCACTAATTAGCATTTCAGGCCTAGTGCAGGATGTGAAGGGAAAAAACAACCCAGTGAAAATGGGGCCAGACTGTGCAGCTTGCAAGGCTGAGACTGTGACTGCATTTCAGGCCTAGTGCAGGATGTGCAGAGAAAAAAAAAACAACCCAATGAAAATGGGGCCAGACTGTGCAGCTTGCAAGGCTGAGACTGGCACCCACCCTGGGATTCCGACATACAGCAGTGATTTCTGATCCTTATTGAAACAAAATTGCTTAGATGCCTATTCTTTCTTGTCAGAGGACTCCAGGGGCTCCTCCGATGGTCAGGTGCATACTAAAGAGACCCCTAAGCCTCCTCCTGATGATCCCTCTTTTCTTGACGTTATGAGTCATATTCAGTCCCTCATGGGATAGGAAACAGAGGAGCTTGACCCGGAGAACCACCTGGCTATATACCTGCAGAAAAAGGAGACCATCCCTTTGGTGGTACCTCCTTTAATTGACTCTTATGAAGATGGTACTAAGACGGCGCGGAACCACCCCTCTTCCGCCCCAGCTTTGGCCAAGAAGGTAGATCACCTTTATCATATGCTGGTGGGCAAGCCCTTTCTTGGTGACCATCCCACAGCGGACTCCATAGTCATGAATGCGGCCCGTGATCGTACAAAGAAACCCAAGCATCTCAGTATACACACCCCCAAACAAGGAGTTTCATCAGCTGGACAAGCATATGTTTGCCTCTTCTGCACTGGCTAGTCGGGCTCTTAACTACCTGGTCCATATGATACAATATCAGAATGCTCTCTGGGATCACGCGAGGGATCTGGTTCAAACCCTCCCAGAGGATTCTACCAAAATGCAGTTGGCCCAACTCCTGAAGTCTGGATCAGACATGGGCAACCATGTATTAAGGGTGGCATATAACACTGTTAATGCCTCTGGGCGTGGTGCAGCAGCAGGGATCTGCCTTTGATGCCATTCATGGCTGGGGGTGTCTGGCTTTGTATCTGATGTTCAGGCCAAAATAATGGGTGCCCCTTTTCAGGGTTCTGTCTTGCTTGGAGGAAATGCCCAGGATATTATCTCTCACCTCCAAGAATCGGGGCAAGGTTCTAAAGTCAGTGCATTCCCTCTACCGATGCCAGAATCAGTCTTCCCAGTGTCAGTCCTCTCACCAGCCCTCCAAAGGCCAACAGTCGAAAGGGCCCTTTAAGCGCAAGGCTAACACCCCACCAGCCACAGTGGCTGCCCCTAGGGTTCCTAGGCCACCCCCAGATCATTATCCTGACTCCTTAACGGACCCCCCCAGCAGAGGTTTTGGGGGGAGACAGCTGGGGGTCGATTTTCCTCTACCTCAACGGGTGACAAACAGTAACCTCAGATCAATGGGTGCTGGAGATTATCGAACGGAGTCACACCTTTGAATTTCTGAAGCCCCCTCCAGAAAGCCCTCCCTTGCCCTCCCATTACCATCAGGCCCACATCTTCCTCATTCGGGAAGAGATTCAGGCACTTCTGCGCAAAAGGGCCATAGAACCCATCCCTCCAGTTCAAAGAGAAATGGGAATCTCACTACTTTCTCATCCCCAAGAAAACAGGGAACCTAAGCCCAATTCTGAACCTCAGCCACCTGAATTTCTACATAGAATACAAGTGCTTCAGGATGGTCACTCTCTAGGGGATGTCACCCCTCCTTCAACAGGGGAACTGGCTCCATTTCCTGGACATGCAGGATGCCTATCTTCCTATCCAGGTATTCCACCACTTCCTCCGTTTCTACTTCCAAGGGGACCACTTTCAGTTCAGGGCCCTCCCTTTTGGCCTTTCCTAGAAACCCCAGGTCTTAACCAAGTGCCTGGTGATGGTGGCCACAGCCCTGAGGAGACAGGGCTTTTAAGTCTTTCCTTACCTATACGATTGGCTGTTGACAGCCCCCTCAAGGTACCTCTTGCTGCAGATCCTGGAAGGTACCCTTCAGCTTTTCCAGGCCCTAGGGATCACAGTCAATCTGTCAAAGTCTTGTCTCTCTCCGGGCCAACACCTCCAGTATATTGAGGAGGTCCTGGACTCATCCCAGAGCCTAGTCTTCCTGCTGACAGACAGAGCAGAGCGCTTGATGGCGCAAGCCCGACTAGTATCATCCAGCCATCAGATACCAGCCACAGCGTTCCTCTGCCTGTTCGTGCACTTTGCAGTGGCTATAGCCACAGTTTTCCTGGCCCATCTGCATATGAGGGACCCCCAATGGACTATGCTGGTCCAACGGTACCAATGTACTGATGACCTGGATCAGCCGGTGATGGTCTCAGACCCAGTGAATGAAGTGGTGGCGAACCCTGCCAATCTCCTGTGAGGGGTCCCCTTCCGAGCTGTGTCCCCTCAGCAGATTCTCACTATAGATGCCTCGGGTCTGGGCTGCAGTACTCACTTAGCCGACTGTCAGACCCAGGGTACCTGAGCCATGGCACAGCAGCATCTCCATATCAATATACTGGAGATGTGAGCACTTCTTTATGCTCTACAGGTCTTCTAGACCCACATCCTTCCCAGCCCGCTGCTGGTTCAGATGGACAACATGCCTGTAGTCAACTACATAAACAAACTGGGGGGGACACTCATTCCTACTCCCTTTGTTGGAAGGCAGTGAGAATCTGGAACTGGGCCATCGAGCACGACCTGGACCTCTCAGTCGTTCATGTTCCAGGTGTCCAAAATCCCCTGGCTGACAGTCTAAGCCAATCCAAGTTGAGGACTCATGAGTGGGAACTCCTGTCCTTGGTGGTCAAAGATCTCTTTGACAGGTGGGGCCATCCAGAGTTGGACCTTTTTGCGTCCCCACTCAAAGCAAAATTGCCACTTTTCTGCTTGCTTGATCCAGGGCCCGGAGTTTTCTGGCACGATGCACTGTCCTTCTCCTGGAAGAGGAGGTTCTTGTATGTCTTCTCTCCCTTCCCACTCCTGCAGTGGGTTCTTCTCAAGCTTCAGTCAGAGGGAGCAGAGATGATTCTCATAGCTCCCTACTAGCCGCAACAGATTTGGTTCCCCCTACTGCAGCAGCTGGCAGTGGAACCTCCGGTACCCTTGCCCCTGTGCACCGGCTTGCTCTCCCAGGAACAGGGCATCCTGGTCCATACTGACCTCAGGTCTCTACATTTCCATGCATGGCTTGTGCAGACTTAGCTATCGTCCACTTTGAAACACAGAAACATAGAATTTGACGGCAGATAAGGACCGCTTGGCCCACCCAATCTGCCCATTTCCCTACCTACTGAATAAGCTGCAGATCCTAGTTAACCAGCAGCCTACTTCTTCCTACCCCCATCCCCTAGAATGGCCTTATGACTGTCCCATGCATGCTTGAATTCCACCACTGATTTTGACTCCATAACCTCCTCCGGAAGGCCGTTCCATGCATCCTCAGCTCCTCTCTGTGAAAAATGCTCCTTAAATTACCTCTTGAGCCGCCCCCCATCTTCAAATTGTGCCCTCTTGTTCTTGCACACTTTTTTTTTTTTTGAAAGATGCTACCCCTTGGACTTTGTTGATTCGCTTGAGGTACTTGAACATTTCTATCATTTCCCCTCTCCCTCCTTTCCTCGGGCTATACATATTAAGCTCCTTAAGTCTCTCTTCATATGTCTTCAGTTGCAGACCCTGCACCATTTTAGTTGCCCTCCTCTGGACCGCTTCCATCCTGTCTATGTCTTTGCGAGATTGGGTCTCAGAACTGCACACAGTACTCCAGATGGAGTCTCACCAGCTGTCTGTACAGAGGATAATAACTTCCTGTTTTCTACTGGTGATGCCTCTCCTATGCCTCCCAGTATCCCCAGTCCTCCTTGCTGCCCTCTCACATTGCTTGCCCACCTTTAGGTCATCTGATATGACTACCCCCAGGTCCCTTTCCAATTTTGTTGTTGTTAGTATCTCACCCCCCATTGTGTACTCTTCCCCTGGGTTTTTGTTCCCCAGGTGCATTACCTTGCACTTCTTAGCATTGAATCTAAGCTGCCATACATTTGACCATTCCTCTAACCTTGCCAAGTCCCTTCTCATCCTTTCCACCCCACCCTGTGCATCAACTCTGTTGTTCATCTTTGGGGTTTCTTCCAGGGTCACTGATGTCCTAGTGACTGCTAGAAAGCCTTCCACCAGAGCAACTCATTACATGAAGTGGAATCACTTCTCCCTATGGGCCGCTGCTTGCCACCTGGATACCATTACCAGTCCAACGAATCTGACCTTGGAGTACCTGCTCTCCCTTTCGGACTCAGGCCTGGGGTACTCCTCTCTTAAGGTGCACCTTTCTGCCGGCTCTGCATACCATGCACCTATTGAGGGCAAAGCTGTTGCCCAGATGGAGGTATCCCACACATTCTTGGAGAATATCCTGCATCTGAAGCCCCCTATTCAGGACCCTGTCCCTCCATGGGACCATCTTTTCATGTTGGAAAAGCTCATTCTGCATCCCTATGAGCCAGCCGCGAGTTGCGAGCTGCGCTTTCTGTCATGAAAAGCATTGTTTTTAGATGCTGTTACTTAGGCTAAGAAGATTTCCAAGCTTCAGGCTGCAATGAGTAAAAAGCCTTACTCAGTTTTTCACAAAGACAGGGTGTCTTAGCATATTAATCCTAAGTTTCCGCCTACCCATTTATTTCCCTGGGCATTCTAATCGGGGGAGGCCTTACTACATACTTTGGACATTCATAGGGTGCTTCATTACTACACAAATCGTACCCAATCGGTTAGAAAGACTGATCAGTTTTTTGTTTTGTCTACTCCAAGAGAGAAGGGGCACCTGTTTCGAAACAGTGTTTATCGAAATGGTTGGTAAATTGCATTGTTTACTGTTACCGTAAGTACAACAAGCCCTTGCCTGGGGCGGTTAAGGGACACATCACCAGAGGAATGGCTGCCTCAACCACCTGTTTCAGGAATGTGTCTGCTGCAGACAGCTGTGGAGCTGACACTTGAGTTCTGTTCACGTTTTTGTCTGTCACAATAGTCTAAATATTGCTTCCAGATGCAGGGCCAATTTCGGACTCATAGTCCTTCAGGGCCTTCTTTCCTAAACTTTCAGCTGATATTTTCTGCCTCCTCCTAGCTGCCCTTTGGGGTATGTTCTGGTACTGCTTGGGACTCAGTCCTACCGGTAGTGCCTGCTGCAAGAGCCCCCTCGAAGTAAGATAGTACAGTTTGTAAGAACTTACCATAATAGTAGAACTTCACGAGGAGCTTTGCAGCAGGCACTGCTTTCCCTCCCTCCCTCCTCCTCTGCTCCCCCCCCCCCGATAGCCGTTTCTTCTTTGGCTCTGAGAAACCACCTCGGTCCTCCTTTTTGCACTTTATGCATCGGGGTCTCCAGTGGGAGAACTGAGGAAGGTCTGGGTGACTGCCCCCTTTACAGGATAGGTGGATGTCAACATGCTGACGTCGGCGGGGCAGTCCCCCATGAGAGACTTCTAGCTAGAAGTTTTCCATGAGGTCCTGGCGCCTTCAGTCCTACCGGTGTTGCCTGCTGCCAGAGCACCTCTCAAAGATCTATTGTCATAGTAAGTTCATACATAACTGTACTTTTTTGACCAGAAGATTTCTTAAACAGAGGAATTTTGTCTGGAACGATGGGACTGAGGTTTGAGGTGCTGGATGACACCTGGTGACCGAGTTCTAGACCGGACTCTGGTTGCTTTCGGGGGTCAGCAGGAGTGGGGGAAGGCGGCGTCGATGAACAGCTCTCCTTCTTCAGGGGAGAGGGGGATCATGTGGCGCACTGCAGACTGACACCCAGCGGTGGCTGGTTGTCAGCACAGGCATGCCGCCAAGAATGGGGAGGGCCAACGTCCAGGCATTAGGCTGCCTCCGCAGAGGCGGCGTCAGCTGCTCCGCCCATTGTACAGTCATGAACCTGGGGCAAAACAGCAAAATCGGGAGCTGACAAGGTCTAGGATGACTCGATTATCAGGTCAGAGAACAAGTCCCTCCGAGGGAAGAACCAGAGATCCATGTCGGCATCCCACAAAAGTAAAAAAAAAAAAAAAAAAAAAAAAAAAAGGAATTTTAAAAGCAAATTTACTTTGTGATCTCGTACCCAGAGCATTAATAGCCCTAAGGAGTAAAGATACAACTGCTTGAGGGAGCTGTCCAATGATTCATTTGTGAAACATAATACCAATTTTAGACAGCACCTATTTTCCAAAGCAAGACAGCCTGCTGTAATATATAAAGTGCAATGGTGTGTTCTCCTTGGAAGATTATAAAACAGAAAACATTATTGTAAATTAGCTTTAGTTTAGGTATAACCCCATCATTAGTTGCAGTGTAAACTGTAATCTCATAGTTCAGCATACTAAGTAGTGAGCAAAGGGCTAACTAACAGTCTATGAGACTCGGGAACCAAAAAAAAAGTTAAGAATTCTGAAAAGAAGCCCCAGTCTCTGCTGGATCAACCCAGTAACATATTTGACACAGCATTCAAATGTAAGGTTACTATTCAAAATTATCCCAAAATATTTAAAACTTTGAACAGTTTATATGGGTCTTCCTTTAAGATCAATTACAGGTGATTCTATAACTCTGTCCTTTCTTGGACCCGTGAAAATCATATCTTGTTTTTTTTTTTTAGTGTTCAACAGCATTCTTTTAGACGGTAGCCAGCGTTGAAAAGAGTCACATCTTTCTGTACAACACTCAGTACTTCCTTCAAAACAGTTCCTGTACTAAAAAGATAACCGCATCATCTGCATACAAATGTATCTCAGAATTCTCACGTGACTGAAGTGCAAAGTTCAGAAATAATGAGAACAAAAGAGGACCCAATAATAAGCCTTATGGCACACCACAATGAATCATGCAAGAGTCTAAGACAACTGCAGCTATGGGGGTTATTATGAATAAACATAAATACATTAAAATCCATTTACTGTGTAATTTAAATGTTGTTTTATTTCACGTACTGAGCAACTCTGTACTGTGCAAGTTTGCTGTACGTGCCACCCCTTCCCTTGTACACTTTTGCAAACTAGGTGCTACACCCTAAATGAGGCCATCCAGGTAACGAAAACTTTAACATGACACCAATACGGTAGAGCTTGATAAGCAAATTCAACTTGAACCTTGCACTCCTCAGTTTCTGACATACTGTATTAACATTAAAAGAGTCTGTGCACAGTCAGGAGAGGAGTCAGTGCTCTGGATAAGATTTTACTGAGTAATGTTCTGTAGTCAGTACTGATGTGAGGCAAGTACAACTAAATTGGGATGCATTTAACATTTGAAATGCTTTGATTAAAGTATTTTTTTTGTTACTGTTATGTTTGTAATAAAAAGAAAACAGTAAGCAATTAGCTGTTAAAGAGACTTACCAAGTTAGCCTCCTGCACCACGCAGTTCGGTGCACTGCCTCCCAGAAATGCTTTCTGTGTACAGCTGACCCGAAAATATGCAATTGTATTTTAGTTATAACATTCATAAAACCATCTTTATTTGGGCACAGGCACTTCCCCGTTCTAAGATCCACCCCCTGCGCTGCCCCGTGCTCTGTAAATTTCTGACTTTATTACAGTGTTGTGTGTCCCCACGCTCTCCATGTTATCTATGAGGGAAAATTTTACAATCAGTTTTTAATATTATAATGGCCGCTTGGCAATGAAACGTGGGCACTGGTCGACTAACAAGGGCTTTGGGGCAACAGGACCAACGACTCCAATGCACACCCCGATGCCTGTTGGTGGGGGTGGGGTGCAAGGGGGGTGGGAACCCTAACACTGAATTTCCTCGCTTTTGTCGATGTGGAACAGCCCTAACTGATGCATTAAACTGAGTTTTTTTGCCATGAATATATATTGTACTGGCACGCTAGTGCCACTATAGTTAGTGTTGAGTACCCCATTTAAGGTTAAATCTGAAATTTGGCAACTTAACTTTGGAACCATATGACAGATTTGCCTGAAATTTGGAATGCGTGATCTGGTGCCACAGATCTCTGCATCTGCCAAGTTTCCTTACGGTTGGATGCATGGTTGCTGAGCGACAGAATGCCAGAAAATGCATAAATTATGAGTTTTTGCACGATCGGTACTAAACCTTCAGGGAACATGCAGCCAGGGTCCCCAATGTGTCTTTCAAAGATTTAATGAAAAAATATTAAATGGTTCAAAAGCAATCAAAAAAAATAAAATTAATAACTGTTCCCCATTATAGTCTATGAGAAAAATTAAAATATATTTGAAAGTGTCGAAAATGACCCTTTTACTTTCGTGATTCGGCCATTTTTTTTCAGTTGGTGGTCAGAGAAATGCTTGGCATTTAAATTCTTGTTGTGTTCACCTAGACAAGCCATGAGGATGCTAGCCATATCTTTTTGGGGTGGTAAAACACCCCAGAAATATGATTTTAAATTTTTGTAAAAAGTAGCGCTGCAAAGTACTTTCGAATATGCAACACTTTCGTGATTTTATTTGCGAAAGTGTTGTGATTTGCTAAAGTACTTTGCGACACTATGCCCAAAACAACAGGGAATCTTTGCCACCCTGCTGCATAAGCACTATTTGTTCTTTTGGGCTGAAATTTGGAGGGAAGAAAGCCAAGATCCCACAGATGAGCCTTTTGGTGGTTTGGTGACAAAATATTTCAGGACTGTAAAGTTATGGCACTCCGATGTTGATGATTTTTTGAACAGGATAATATTACAGCATCCAACGTGCTTTTTGGGTCCCGTATCCCAAAAACGCTTCGAGATACGGACTTTTCACTGTGAAAATTCTTAGTCCCTAACTGGGGGCCTAAGTGCAAAACAAGCTTGGAAAGTCATAAATAATATGAGATTTTAATTTTTTTTCTACATCGTCCGGTTTCTGAGATACAAGCAATTTAGTATTCCAAGTGCTCATTTTCTGCTCCGAGGGCTATTATTATGCACACATTCTTTGTATTCACTGTGCTTCTGAATGCACCTTTTTGGGAAATAAAAGTGTGTGCGTTTGCGGTACTGTAACCATTAGCGTTTCCGCTTATATTACCGTTTGCATTTCCGTATACGTCACCGTGTGGGTTACCCTTTGCTTTTCCGTTGCCATTTTTTTGTTAGCGTTTATTTTTGCGTCACCGTGTGCATTACCATTTGCATTTCCATTTGTGTTACCATTTCCTTTGGCATCATCATTCGTGTTACCATTACCATTTGCGTTTCCAACTGCGATATTGTCACAATTTGCGTGTCCGTTACCACTTTTGTTTCCATTGGTGTTTTCGGTAACGTTTCTGCTGTCAACTGCATTACTGTTTCCTTCTGCGTTTGTTACCGTTTGCGTTTTCATTGCTGTTAGCGTTTGCATAACAGTTTGCGTTACCATTTGTGTTTGCATTTATGTTTGCATTTGTGTTCGTCTTACCATTAGCATTATCATTTCCATTTGCATCACCATGTGCACTGTCGTTTGTGTTTGCATTTGCATTACCGTTAGCGTTACTATTTTCTTTTACCTCACTGTTGCTATTACCGTTTGCGTTTACATTACCGTTTCTGTTTTTGCATTTTCGTTACCGTTTGCTTAACCATTTGTATTTGCGGTAACGTTTGCGCTAGTGTTTACGTTACCAGCTGCGTAACCGTTTTCGTTTGCATTAACACTTGTGTTTCATGCATGTCTGTGACATTTGTAATACTTATTCTACTATGGTACTTCCGTGTATTTACCAATTTTCATTTGACATCTGCATATGTTTTTTGCAGAATGAAGCACTCAAAAATTTATTTTTCGCCACTCGTGCTAAGTCTTCCGCTCGTGCTGCTCTGCAACTGTTTGGATAAGATTTGGTATACATGGAGTGGAATGGTGCATCTATTTATTTATCTATTTATATTTCACTGGTACATATGGTTTTTGCATAGTGCAGTGCAAAACATTGTTTCTGCTTTTTTTCTGCACTGTGTGGTTGATTGGTCTGATACTTGGCACACAGAAAGCCCTTTCTTAAAGGAATATGCCAGTTTTAGTTTGGTGATAAAATCTTGTTCCGTTCCAGAGTTATAAGCACTTGAAGTTGCCCCCCCTTCGCAGTCAGAGATTTTTCAGTCGCGACTTCTGCCATTTTACCGCATCTTTGGCTGCGATTTCCGCCATTTTGTGGTGGAAGACTTCTTAAAGGTGCAGAAATTTAAAAATTGAATATCTCTGGAACAGTTTGGTCTTTTCACATGAAATTTGGAGGGTGCTGAGCGGATGTCCTGGAGATGTGAATTATGCCATTTACAAGTTGGGGAAATAATCTGCTGCAGAGATACTGCGTGACACACTTGATTTGCACACAGCATTATGAATGGAGCTAGTGGCTTGAAATTTATAGCGTAAGTAGCCCTAGTGGTACGGAGGTGCCTTTCAGTGGTTTGGTTCACATCGCCTATGTGCTGTTATCTCAGAAACGAGGCGCGATACAGACTTTTTACTATTGCTGGATCACATCGCCTTTGTGGCATTATCTTGTAAATTAAACGAGATAGTATATAAGACAACAGTAGCGAAACTAACATATATATACTAACATACTAAAATGCCAGCAGAACAGGCCTAATGGTCTCTCGAGTCTGCTTGATTTTCAGCACTCGCATCGAGGGCCGATTCTGATGTCCCCTCCCTCACCCTTGGGTTATACTGCCCCCAGTCCCAGATGTTCCACCTGTATTGGGCCTGGTCAGATCTACCCTTCCCCTGTACCTGTCCCATCCCCACTTAAACCCGCTCACAGTCCCCACCCTTTCAGTGAAATAACATCTCCTCCTCTCCCCTCCGAGCCTGCCTCCTTCCAGCTTACACCCATGACTTCTTGTTGCCCACCCTCCTTCCTTTGGAGCACCCTGACTAGACCTCCTTTATTGCTCCCTTTCATGCACTTAAAGACCTCTATCATGTCCCCCCCCCCGTCCCTCAGCTTGCTGCTACCATTTCCGTTTGCGTTTCCCTCACCATTTGCACAAAAGTTTGCATTTGAGCTTCCATTTCCATTACCATTTCTGTTTACATTTGCGTCACTTTTATTATGACTGTTTGCATTTGCGGTTACATTTACCATTACCATTGCCTTACACGTTTGCATCACTGTTACCATTACCGTTTGCATTACCATTTCCATTACCACTTGCGTTTCCATTTCCGTTTACATTACCATAACAGAGCTCGTGTTTGCATTCATGTTTCTGTTGGTGTTACACTTACCATTTGTATTTCATTCACAGTTACCGTTACTGTCAGCATTAATGTTACTGTTACGGTTATTACTCAGACATGGGCAGGGCCCCGCGCTCTCACCACCACATTCCATTCACTATTTATAGTGCACATTCTCATAAAGAAGGGAAATTCATGGCAAAACACTCTGTTTAATGCATCAGTTAGGGTTGTTCCACAGCGACAGAAGCGAGGTAATTCTGTGTTAGGGTTGCCACCCCTTGCACCCCACCCCCACCAACAGGCATCGGGTGTGCGCTGGGGTCGTCAGGCCTAACTCTCACCCCATTCTCCTATACTGCACCACCTCAGCTTATTTACACGTGTAATAGGGTAAGAGTTAGTGCCGACACCACGCAGCGTGGGCAGACCAAAATCACTTCTGCTTGGTCTTGGACAATTTTGTGCAGTACCCTTGATATAATCAGAATTGGGGGGGGGGGAGGCATACAGGAGATCAAACTGACCCCAGCTGATGGAGAATACGTCCTGTGCTATGGCCTTGTCGTCCTTGCTGAGAGAGCAGAATCTTGGAACTTTGCAATTTTTTCGGCAAGCGAAAAGATCCATCTGCGGGTAGCCCCACCGGTCCATGGTGAGCTGGAAGGCGCTGTTCTTGAGCTCCCATTCTCTTGGTAGGATGTATTTTCGACTTAACCAATCTGCTGTGATGTTTTCCTGGACTGGAATGTATGCCACCCGTAGACTTGCTAGGTTGACTTCCGCCCACTGGAAGAGAAGAAGTGTCTCTCACAGCATCCGGGAGCTCTTTGTGCCACCCTGTCGGTTGATGTATGCCACTGTTGTCCGATTGTCCGCAAGTATAAGGATGTCCTGGTGGGAGAGTTGTGACTTGAATTGCTGCAGTACCAGGCGGACTGCCTTCATCTCCAGTACATTGATAGACCATCATCCATATGAGTTGCATGAAGGAAGGAGACAGCAGAAAACGGGCTGCCTGAAATCTGAGGAGGAGTGCCCTCAGTTCTCCAAATTTCAGTTCTGTATATTCACCCCTAGATAGGAGAGACTGAGATGGATGCAGTGAACTCTTCCTCCTGTTGATCACAAATCCCAGCGAGGAGAGGCACCGTGTGACCTCCATCACCGCTTGATGGTAGTCCAGGGCTTTGACAAGAATGTCGTCCAGGTATGGGAAGAGCTGGATCCCTTGCATTCGGAGATGAGCAACCGCTGTCACAAGGACTTTGGAAAAGACTCTGGGGGCTGTGGATAGGCCAAAGAGCAGCGTCTTGAACTGAAAATGGTGACCTTCCGCTTTGAGTCTCAAAAATTGCCGGTGTGCCTTCCTGATGGGAATGTGTAGATAGGCATCTTGTAAATCTACTGAGGCCAAAAGGTCCCCCTGGTGGAATTCTCGGATGATGAAGGTTAAGGTCTCCATCTTGAAAGTTCTGTGACAAACAAAGCCATTTAGAAACTTAAGATCTAACTCTGGCCGGAATGCCACCAGAGTGTTTTGGCACTATGAAGAATAGCAAGTGCACTCCTCTGTTCCATTCTGGAGTGGGGAATAGTTCGATCGCTGCTGCTGACTGTATGAGATCTGAAATTGCTTGCCGGGTCACCGCTCGCCTTACTGGGTTGCCTGAGATTGGCGAGGGCACAATGTGGGGCGGGGGGGGGGCCAGGAATCAAACTCAAAGTACCCCTTGCAGATTACTTCTAATACCCACTAGTCAGTGGTGGTGTGGACCCATTCCTCAAGAAAACTGGAAAGTCCTTGCCCAACATGAGGATGGGTCCCCGAGACCTCACTGCGATTTCATGGAGTCGCCCTTGACATCCTGGGCACCTCCCCTGCCGCCTCCGAAGCCGCGTTGGTTTACGTGAGTTGAACCAAGAGCGTTTGCCTGGGGCCATCTTGTTCTGCCTCCTGGAATAATTTTGGGCACAAAAATTCTGTCTGGAGCCTGAGGTCCAGAGCCTATTCCTTCCTTGGGCCTGCAGCATCCCTACTTTTGCAGTTCCCCCGAATTCCTTGATCACCTCCTTTAGTGCTGAGCCAAACAGAAGGCCTCCTTCGTAAGGGGTATTGACCAAATGCATCTTCGAGGAGGCATCTGCCTGCCAATCCCACAGCCATAAGTTGCGTCGAGCCGAGGTCAGGTAGAACATAGCCCGTGCTGCGCATTTGACCGCCTCTTCCGACACATCAGCAGAACAGGCTGAAGCTTGACCCATGAGCTGTAATTGCTGTAAAATGGGCTGGTTCTTGTCTTGCTCGTCAGCAAGCTGGAATGTCAGATCAGTGGCCCAGGAGAGTGCGGCTCTGGCACAGTAGAGGTTAGCCATAGCTGTCTTGAGGGAGGTTGCAATGGACTGACAGGCTTTCTTTAAAGAGGTGATCACTTTCCTGTCCATTGGATCTTGTAGGGAGGCCCCGCCTTCTGCTGGGATCACCGTCCTTTTCGTGAGGTTTGATATAAGAGGGTCTATCCTAGGGCACTCGAGCCATTACTCCGCAGGCTTCTTGTCGAACTTTAGGAGTCTGGTTAGGCAGCAAGGGACAGGGAAGGACCGTTTGGGTGCCTGCCATTCTTCCTTTAAGAGGTCCTCCATAGCCAGAGGTATAGGGAAGGCAGTCACAGGCCTCAAGGCTGACACTAGCCGGAATGCCGGCTTCGCTCGCTTCGGCTCTGGAAAACTGGGAGAGCTGAGGCAAATCTCTTGGGACACCCTTTTAATGAAAAAAATCTAGATCTTCTAGATCAAAGTTTCTGGCTGGTGAGGCCTCTAAGTCGGAATCCGAGTTGGGGAGTTCTCCTTCATCTAAGAATGCATAGTCTGAGCCTGAGGAGGACTTGTCCCGCTTGTGCTTCCCATGGGCTGTGTCCCTGTGTCTAGAAGAACTCCTGGATCTGAGTCTAGGTCTCTTCCTCCTCCTGTCATGCCGTGAGGTTGGGGGAGAACCCTTGTCCGAGGATGGGGAAGGGGTGCGCTTACAAGTGGCCTTCCTATGAGTCCTGGATTCCCTAGGCTGCTGAAGGACATCAAAACATGAGGGGTTGATGGCAAAGGCCCGCTTCAGTTTGTCTGTCAGATCTAAAGCGACGACCCTCTAGGATTGGGGATTGGCCTGAACCCCTGGGCTGTTCTTGTGGATCCAGATATTCTGAGGCGGAAGCCTCATCCACCTCGTCCCGAGCAGGTGAGACTGCACTGTTGCATTTTACACACAGCAACCCTGTGAATGTGGCCAGCATGGGTGTTCTGCATTTGTGGCACTTTCTGCCCCGGGGGGCTGTCTTGGTGGAAACCATGACCCCTGGTAACACAACTTGAAGGGGGATGGTTAAAAACACTTGGCCACCTAGGCTTGAAGGGGGGGTGGTAGATAACACTTGGCAAATTAGGCTTAGTGTAAGCCTGCTCCTTTAAGAGCCTTCTGACTAGTTTTTGAAATGCTGTAGTTGTGGGTTGTTGAAAAGCCGCCCCCCCCCCCCCAAATTAATACGTTGGAAGCAATCCCCTATTAATAAGTTGGGACAATCTCCTGCATGTTCTCCTTTCTGCCCCTTGGATCAGTGACTAGGGTCGCTGACAAAACGGGGGAACTGCCTGCTCCTCTATGCCCATGTATGAACTGCCGCTGCAGCGCTACTTTTGCGCACCAGATCTGTGACATCGGACAGCCTAGAAGCAAAACTGCTCTCCGACCAGCAGGCGCATCGACAGTCTGAATGTCCTGTGGCCGTCGACGAAAACAAAGCCTCAGGTGCCCATCAACGAGCTAATTTTACTCCTTAAGCTAGTCAACACAGGAGTCGTGGTCCGAGGTGGGCTTCAGGCTTCGGGAATGCTTGATGGAAGTCCTAGGTTTCTCTTTGCTCCTAGGTATCTCTGGTGCTGAAGCACGGGAAATGAGAGGAGCGAGGGAGCACAGGGAGCCGATCTGTCCAGCTTGCAAGGCTGAGACTGGGGTCCCTAGATTAGCACTCCAGAGGGCTATAAAAATCCAATCTGCGAGTCGAGAGAAGAAATAAAGAAAAAACTCACAGTTCTCCACTCTCCGGTCTCCTGGTCTGTCACTTCTGTGACAGAAGTCCTGCAAAGCTCCTGCCACCAGACAGGCAGGAAGTAAACTGGTGTCTAGAGGAAGTGGGTGGAAGGTTGCCTACTTCTCTACAAAGATCAGCCTACCTCCTGCCTGTCACGTGTTTCCAGGAAGGACCTCCCAGAAGTGATCAGCCCAGAGACCAGCTTTAGGAAAGCAAATGTTTTGTTTCCCATGGCAGCAGAAACCAGTTCCAGGGTCATGGTCCTTGTTAGACCAAGCTCATATTAATATAAGAATGTCCATTGCATGACAAGAATGAAATGGCACACGATGACAGTTTCGGTAGATATAGTGTAGTGTTAAAATAGCTGCAGTGCTTAGAAGCAAAGGTCTCCCAACATGTGGAGTAATAGATTAGTCAGTGTTATGCAAATAATCACCTCCTGCAGAAATGCACCGCAACCCTATCAACCGATATCAGTTGGTAAGTGATCAAAAGTCACAAAACTGTTGCATCAAGTTTAGTATAACAAAATAATAGTCGTCAGTAGGGATGCAAGTTTGTCATGGATGAGGTTTTAATGACTCACTGTTTGTTCATGAAATCATTACTAAACAGTAGTAAATGTTGTGGCACTGTCATCATTGCTACATTCTGATAACACTAGTGAAAGTCATGGAAGTCCTGAACAAAGATCAAACGTCATGGAATCAATGACGTGTATGACTGCCATGACAAACTTATATCCCTAATAGTAAGACATATATAACAGAACAGAACTGTACTGTTTAACAAATATTTTGATGTTACTCATATGTGGCAAAATAATTATTGTTGTGCAAACTTTGTCCGTGGAAGTGAAGTGAGAATACGTATATAAAACAGAATCACTCATTAATACATACTATGTGTCTTTATTTCTCAGCAACACTTTGTAGTACTACCACAACTTCTAACAATAAGAACCATGTTACAAGTGCATTAATCCCCTTGACAGGAGGCATTTCCCAGGAAGGAAGGCATGGCTTGGGGGGTAGGAAGCAGCCCCCCCCCCCCCAAACATGCATTAATTCCTGGAAATGCCTCCTGTCTCGGGGATTAATGCTTACATACTCAACACAGAGGCACCCTATCAGAGTGAATTTACTTGCATTCTCCTCATCCTTAAAATTGCTCAGCTTTGCTGTTCTCATATCAGAACAAGCTTAAAGCTAAGCTTTCATGAGGTATGTAGAAAACTGACCTTTGTAACAGTATCGGCATGACAAACACAACATGTACCAACAAACTAACCCGACTGGGTAAACATGATGTACTGGTTTATAATCGTAGAAAGAAAGAAATGCAAGGGTAACCTGTCAAAAATGAAGGCTTAATAATTCCAGGTATAGTGGAAAAGGCTGGCTACTAAGGGACTCTTCTTTCTAGCCATGGCACTGTGCTTATAAAACCTTGCAGTCAAATAAAAAAAGCTTCTTGTTCAGAAAAAAGTGTGTTGACATTGTATTTCAACATAAAATTTTTTCACATTTCAAACATAGTGAACTAACCGTGTCAGGCTCTAATACACCAAATTTACAACTTACCAGTCTTCTAAATGTTAAAAGGGGAACTCCTGGTACACAATGCAGCCACTGCTGCACAGAGCAGGATTTCAGTACCCCGATCCCCCCTGCAGGCACAGTCTCCATTTAAGTGTGTTCATACCCTATCCCTCGTAAAATTCATAAATTCTACCTTCGCTTAACATGCAGGCATCTTCTGCCTTGGCTGTGCTCACCCCCCCCCAACCCGGAGATGGTACTACTAACAACACAATATCATGGCACACCACTGCCCCTTCCTGTATTGTGCCCTATGTACACAGACTTAATAATCTCCATATTTCCTATGCCCGGCTCCATTTTCAAAGACTTTCCCAAAATGCTATATATATACACATGGCATTAAGGCACAGTCTGTGAAAAATGGAGATTTAAATCTCTGTACATAGGGCACAATACAGGACGGGGCAATGGCGCGTCATAATATTGTATTGTTTCTCGGGGGAAGGGCAGCACAGGCATGGCAGAAAATGCCTTCATGTTAAGAGAGGATTCACGGATTTTACGAGGGGTCAGGTATGAACACACTTAAATGAAGACTGTGCCTGCAGGGGAGGATTGGGATACTGAAGCCCCAATCTGTGCAGTGGTGGCTGCTTTATGCGTACCAGGAGTTCTCCTTTAACGTTATCCTCACTGTCTGCCTACCATCTGTTAATCATGTACTGGGGTAGAAATAAGCTTTTATGCATTTCTGTGGAAAAGCATCTCGAGTGTATAAAAACAGCATATTTCCATCTAGATTGTATTACCTGGTTTGCATGGAGTGGTTGTTGGGAGGCAGCATGAGAGGACCAGTGTGACTGACAGCGGAGCCCAACAGAGGCAGGACACAGAAAAACCAAAAGTTATGTTTATGCCAATTTGACACTGAAAACTAGGGTCTCACAACTCAGTAATTCTACGCAGGCCGTAGCAGGGAGCAGCACTGGAGGGCCTAAACCAAGCGTTCTCAGCAGAAATGGCTGGGAGCTGAGGAGAGCAGTTTGAGGGTGTCAGTCCAACTGTGGTTGAGTTGAAATTGTGTCAAGTGATTGGACAGATGCGTATACAAACGCTATCAACACCGTTTGTTTGTTTTTGTCACTGTGAGTCTAGAGTCAACTGGAAGACATTCATCTGTGTCACTGAGCTCCACGAGTAAAAGAAGCAATAATTTAGACTACAAGCTGTGGCATACACAGAGGAGAAATAGGATCTGCAGGGCACTGAGACTCAGTGGTACAGCCACACAAACATTTCTGGCTCTTGCCAGATTTAATATTTTTGCAGTGGCCAAGTCACTTGAACATCTGCCGCTGCCAGAGCATCCATGTTAGGGGGCACAAACTAGCTCAGTAAAGTCTTACAGACCAAACCAGATTAAACAAATTTATTTTTTAATTTATTTAATTTTCAGCATACCTGCTTCAAAGCTGAAATGTAACATTAGCCAAGGAAATGAAAAATAGACTCACATTTCCAAAAGAATGATGGCCCCACAAGTATTTCCAGCCCTGATGTAATTTTGTGTATTGTCTCAATGTATAGTACTCTAGGAATCAGTCTTAGGAACTCTCAGTACTTTAGACTGCTATGGGACCCCACTCATTAGAACCCCATCACAGATCTTTGAAATCTTTTTATTAATTTATGTATTTACTTATTTATGTATTTCAAACACAGGGGGAGCATCACTACGTTGCACAAAATGTTCAGTCATGCTCACTGGTTGGCAAGAAACTACATAACTCAATCTTTGACTGGCAAAAAGCTCCAGCCTGGTGTCAAACTGCCTATCTGTTGGACATCAGGCTGCATGAAAACGTCTATATTTTTTTTCACTTTCCCACGCTGAAAAAAAAAAAAAAAAACATAAGGGGCATCAGTAAGCTGTACAAAAACTTCAAAAAGGGCACCGTAATAATCCATTCCCCATGGCATACCTGGAAAAGAGCCATAAAAGCTAAGTATGTCTTTCCTTGTGAAAAATTACAAAAATAATGTACCCCCCTCCCCCCAGGTGAGACAAGTTGGCTCTCACACTGAGGAAAGACAGAGAAGTCATAAAACACGAAGCCTTTGCTAAAGTGCTCTACAATGGTACAGTCCCTCCAAAGTGTGAAAACAGGCTTGTTCTTCACATGTGGGGAGCACTGAGTTGTATATAATACTTTCTATATTTCTTTTTAAACTAAATTTGGATTTCAGTACAGTTCTAAAAAACTAAGACTTACCATGTTCCTGTAAAACAAACTTACATGTGATTTTCCTTCTAGACCAAATATCAACTATCTGTTTAAACATTTCTCTGTTAGTTACAAAAAAGACACAAAAATCAGTGTGCCAAGAAATAATCGGAGCTGCTGCAATCAAGGCTAAACAGTCCAGACACACAAAGAAATGCAGCACTACGTGAGTCTTCAGAAAATAAACTTTTACTGAATAAAGTGCTACCAAACAAACGTAAAGTGCCCTGGCACTTCAAGGATCTTAAACCTTCTTCATCAGGAGGTCTGTTAGCTGTCTGAAGATGAAAGCACTTTGTCGTGGAGTGCAAGCAACTCCCACCCACAGCTAGCGATTAATAAACATTCTAAGTTATGTGTGATCTGAAAAGTTGTTCCAAATAATCTAACGTTTAGAACCACTTTTTCAGAAACACTGGGAAAAGAGGCTCAAAGTAGGTTATAAATAATGTTTATCCCCATTATACATGACAAACATTCCAGAGAGTTCTCTAAAAATGAAAGTCCGAAACTTCCCAAGACCACTACTAAAATGTGATGTCATACAACCTCATTGTGCTATCTTCGTATCTTGTTCAGGAACCAGACCTGCCTCTCCCTCCCAGTCCACCATGGGATTATCCTCAGAATGATCTAGCCTCTGTATGTGAGAGGGTTTATGATGTAGGCCCTAAGTCCACCCTGGATTTTCTCTTCCATTTTTCCTGATGGTTTTCTTCAAAATTCCCTCCCCCTTACTTGCCATTCTGCTTTGGCTGCCTCTCCTCCTCCTCTCTACATAGAATTTGATGGCAGATAAGGACTGCTTGGCCCACCCAGTCTGCCCATTTCCCTACCTAATGGATAAGCTGCAGATCCTAGTTAACCAGCAGCCTACTTCTTCCTACCCCCACCCCCTAGAATTGCCTTATGACTATCCCATGCATGCTTGAATTCCACCACTGTTTTTGACTCCACAACCTTCCTCCGAAGGCCGCTCCATGCATCCACAACCTCTCTGTGAAAAAATACTTCCTTAAATTGCCTCTAGCCCCCCAATCTTCAAATTGCCCCCTTGTTCTTGCACACCTCTTTTTGAAAGATGCTGCCCTCTTGACTTTGTTGATTCCTTGAGGTACTTGAACGTTTCTATCATGTCCCTCTCCCTCCTTTCCTCGAGGTTATACATATTAAGCTCCTTAAGTCCCTCTTCATATGTCTTCGGTGCAGACCCTGCACCATTTTAGTTGCCCTCCTCTGGACAGCTTCCATCCTGTCTATGTCTTTATGGATGGGTCTCCAGAACTGCACCAGTACTCCAGATGGGGTCTCACCAGCTGTCTGTACAGAGGGATAATAACTTCCTGTTTTCTACTGGTGATGCCTCTCCCTATGCATCCCAGTATCCCCCAGCCCTCCTTGCTGCCCTCTCACATTGCTTGCCCACCTTTAGGTCATCTGATATGACTACCCCCAGGTCCCTTTCCATTTTTGTTGTTGTTAGTATCTCACCCCCCCACTGTGTACTCCTCCCCTGGGTTTTTGTTTCCCAGGTGCATTACCTTGCACTTCTTAGCATTGAATCTAAGCTGCCATACATTTGACCATTCCTCTAACCTTGCCAAGTCCCTTCTCATCCTTTCCACCCCACATTTGTGCATCAACTCTGTTGCAGATCTTTGTGTCATCTGCAAAGAGACATACTTTTCTTCCAGTCCCTCTGCAGTGTAACTTATAAAGACACTGAAGAGGACCAGTCCTACACTGAACCATGCGGTACCCCACTAGTAACCCCCTTTCTTCTGAGTGGACTCCATTTACTATTACTCTCTGTGTCCTATTCTCCAGCCAATTCTTTATCCAGGCTGTCATCTTGGGACCCACTCCCAGGCTGGCTAACTTGTATATTAACCTTTTGTGTGGGACTATGTCAAATGCCTTGCTAAAGTCTAGGTAGGCCATGTCCACAGCCCCTCTCTGATCTACTACTTTGGTCACCCAGTCAAAGAAATCTATCAGATTCGTCTGGCATGACCTTCCCGCTGTGAATCCATGCTGCCTAGGGTCCTGTGCCCCTCTGACCTCTAGATACTCGACAATTCTTTCCTTCAGAAGTGATTCCATCATTTTTCCTATCACTGAGGTTAAACTAACAGGTCTGTAGTTTCCTGCTTCTGCCTTGCTCCCACTTTTGTGAAGGGAAATCACATCCGCCCTTCTCAGTCCTCGGGTACCACCCATCCTCCCATGATCTGTTAAAGAGGGTAGTCAGTGGTGTCACTAGTTCTACCTTAGTTCTTTTAAATTCTGGGATGAATCCATCTGGCCCCATTGCTTTGTCCACCATCAGTTTTAAGAGTTCTTTCATAACCCTTTCTTCTGTAAATGGGCTGGTATCAACTTCTGTATCCAGAGTGTTTCTACTGTTTGTTTTAGGTACCCCCTCTTCATTTGTCAATACTGAGCAAAAATATTTGTTTAGTATCTCTGCCTTTCACAGTCTCCTCTGCCCACCCTCTCCTTTATTAAGCCTCACTATCCCTCCCTTGGTCTTCCTTCGACCCTGATGTACCTATAAAGCGGTTTTATCCCCTTCTTAACTGAGTTGGCTATCTTTTCCTCGGTTTGGGCCTTTGCTGTTCTGACTGCCTTCCCAGCTTTCTTTTGCTTTAACTGATACAGTTCTCTGTCCTGCTCCTTCTGCGATTCCTTGTACTTCCTGAATACTTTATTTTTCTCTTGAACCTTCACTGCCACTTCCTTTGAGAACCATAGTGGTTTCTTACATCGTTTTGTTTTGTTTATTTGCTTCACACAAAGGCTTGTTACTTCTGTGATGGCAGTTTTTATTATTCCCCATTGTTCTTCCACCCCTCCTTCCTGCCCATTTGCTAGTGCATTCCTTAGGCACTCACCCATTTTGGCAAAGTCAGCCCTCCTAAAGTCCAGTATTTTTGCTTTTGTATGGCTTGACTCTATTGCTGTGTTTATTGTGAACCATACTGTTTGATGGTCGCTAGTTCCCAGATGGCTACCCACTTCTACATCTGTGATCTTCTCTCCATCTCTATTTGAGAGAACCAGGTCTAAGATTGCTCCCTCTCGAGTGGGCTCCAATACTAGTTGTCTAAGGCATGCCCCCTGTAGGGCATCTAGAATAAACCCACTCTTCAAAGTGGCTGCTGCAACTGCACTCCAGTTAACATCTGGCATATTCAGATCACCCATCAGCAATATCTCCCCTTTTTCTGCCATTCTAAGTATACTTTCTATCATTTCCTTGTCCATTTCCTCCCCCTGAGAAGGGGGTCTGTATACAACCCCTGTGCGGATTGTGGTGCCATTGCCTGTCTCCAAATTCACCCACAGTGCTTCTTCTCCTCCCTGTTTACCCTTTTGTTCTGTTGCTTTTATTCCTTCCCTTATGTAAACTACTCCTCCTCCTCTTTACCCTCCTGTCCCTCCTGTAGATAGTGTATCCTGGTATGTTTATATTCCCAGTCATGGTTTTGTGTGTACCATGTTTCTGTGACTGCCACGATATCAGATGTTCCTCCTCCATCAAGGCCACTACTTCAGGAAGCTTGTTACCCAGACTACGGGCATTGGTATTCATTGCTCTCCATTTTTTGATGGCATTACCTTCTGTTGCAGCATCCCCCACTGACCTTTCTACCTCAGTCTTTTTCTCATTTAGTACCCTGTATTGTAGGGAGAGGCTGGGATTTTCCTGTTGCTTTTCCGTGCCTCCCCCTTTGACTAGTTTTAAAGCTTGCCAATGAAGCATTTAAACCGACTGCTCAAAAGACTTGTTCCCTTCCTGGACAGATGCAGACCATCCTGCCAGTATAGGTTGGTGTCCCTCCAGGTGGAACCCCAGTCCCCAATGAAGCCTCTCTTGAACCTTCTCTCACCCTCCATATTCTCCGACAACATACTCAAATATTCTGTCTCCTGATCCTTCAGCATTCCTTGCTGCAACACCTCTGCTGACCAAACTGCCTTCTCTGTTCAGCTGTCTTCCCTTTGGAACAGCATCCCTCCCCGTATCCACCTCTCATTCTCTGACTTTGCATGCAGATCTCACTTTGACACTTTCCGCTCCAGACTCTTGCTTAGTACAGTAATATTGCTCAGGTGCCTTTGCATAACCTTGTACACTGCGAAGTTGGATTCCTTTAACTCCGTATTGTTGGCCTCTTGCACCTCTTGGGCTCACATTTTTTTTTTACAGTAGACTGGGTGGGGGTAATGATACTGCATTAACAGTCAGCAGTGCTGCTGCCTGAGGGTAAGAGGGAAACCTCAAAGTAAGGAAAACAAAAAGGTAGCACACTCAAGGCTCAATGCAAAAAGATTTACTAAGTACCAAATACACTCAAAAAAGGTGCAGTATGCACGACCATCATCAAAGTAAGCACTGAAAACGCACAACTCCGGGTTGAGCCTCTGGACCCACAGCTAAGCAGATTCCCCAATGTTTTGTGTAACTCCAACACTTAAAAAACAGTGAATGTTGGGGAGTCTGGTCAGCTGTATGCCAAGAGACTCATCCCAGAGTTGTGGGTTTTCAATGCTTTATGCCTTTTAACTGCTGGTTGCACATATTGCACCTGCAGGTAACATCATTAACAATGACAACAGCTCTATTCTTGATGTTATAAGTATTAACCATCCCATAATCTGCCATCTTCCACAATGACCTGAGCAACCAAGGGCCACTCTTCACCGAAGTTCATCATAAAACAGCCCTCCCGTAAGTTCAACCCTGATTGCTTTCTATCTGAGCTAAGCAATACGAACTGGCAAAGCTTCCACCTGGCCAAAATGGTAGATGAGGCAGTTGACATCCTTTATGCCAAACTCACCTACCTGGTTAACAAGAACGCCTCCTTCATTAAAACCAGGGTGCTCAAATTCTCCCACCCCTGGTTTCTGCCAGACCTCAAAGCTACATTGACAAACCGTAACAAGCTCTGGTACAGAGCAAGACGCACCAAGAGCCCTTCCCACTGGCAAGCGTTCAGAGCAGCTAGGAATGCCTGTGTCAAACTTATTCGCACTGCTATCTACTAAGTCAAATTAATACATCACCTCCTTAGAAAAGGCAAATGGGAACTCGGCCAAAATCTGCAAGAGTATAAGATTCGGTAGAAGGTCGCTATGCTGCTCCCTCCATCCCAGCCAAGATTCATGCCAACAGTGCCGCTTTCGTCAACCATGGACAGATCCTTGAAGAGCTTAATTCACACTTTGCTACCGCCAGGTTGTCTTTCAATTCCTCCCCGTATGCTGGACTTGTTAGTGCCACCCAAGTCAGCAAATCTTCCAAGGCTTCCCCTGCACCCCAACCCCTCCAGCTGCAGCCTGTCTCATATAAGGAAGTAGAAGATCTCCTCATCAAACTAGACACCAGGAAGGATGGGGGCGAAGACAGGTTAGAACCTTACTTTCTCAAACTTGGCTATTTCCACATTACAGCCCCCATACTACACATTTTTAATCTTTCCATCGGCACTGCCACAGTACCTTCCTGCTGGAAATCTGCACATATTCCTTCCGTTATTCAAATCTGGGGATCCTTGCAACTTAAAATAACTCAGGCCCATTTCTATATTGCAAGTCCTATACAAAATCTTAGAAAAGCTGATCTACAACCAACTAAAACACCATATGGAAAGCTACTCCCTCCTCAACCCTGCCCAATTGGTATTTAAGCCTAATTACAGTACCACCTCTGCCCTCACTAAAGTCACTAATGACTGAGTTACAGCCCTTGACTCCAAAAAAAGGTCACAGGTGCCATTCTTCTAGATCTCAGCAAGGCATTCGATACTGTGGACCACAGTCAATCTTGTCATCCATAGTCTGCACAATCTAGGAGCAACCGCTTCTACTGCCCAGTGGTTCACCAGCTATCTCTCAAGAAGAGTCCAGAAAGTCAAGGTGAAAATCAAGGCTGATGGTCTGTTCTCTGCTTCTGTCTCCATCACCAGGGGTGTCCCTCAAGGGTCCATCCTAGGTCCTATTCTCTTTTCTCTCTCTACATCAACAACCTCGACTCTAATATCACCAACTCCAAGCTACACTTCTTCGCAGACGACACAGTCCTTTACACTTCCAGACCAACCCTGTCTGAAGTCACAAACGTACTCCAATCTGACTTTATTTGGCTCAAACTGAACCTCATCAACTCAAAGCTTCTCCTAAATGCAAAAAAAAAAAAACCCCACAAAGGCCATGTTCTTTACCCTTTACAATAACCCCCCCCCAATCCACTGAACACCTCTACTGCTACTACTGTAAGGGAACCTCTCGAGGTGGTGTCTCAATTTAAATACAGTACCTAGGTTTATGGCTCGACAGCAAGCTCTCCTTTAACACGAACACTGACAATTTTTCTAGCAAGCTCACAACCAGACTAGGTTTCTTCTTCAGAAATAGGTCTCTTTCGGACTGACATTAGAACAAGGCTCGTTCAGGCCACATTCCTGCCCCTTCTCGATTATGGGGACATAATCTACAACTCCACCGCAGCCACCAATCTACACAAACTGGATGTCCTCTATTATCAAGCCCTATGGTTCATCACCAACGCTACCTTCAGAACTCACCACTATCTACATGCAGCTGTTAGTTGGTTGGACGTCACTCTATACCAGGCGCTTGATACATTCTGGAATCTGGACACTTAAAATCCTGATGGAATAAGCTGCCAGGTTATTTATCTCCCCTTGTCCATATTTATTGCTGCACGTATGCACTCAGGAAGTCAGACTTCATTCTCCTAAATGTCCCTATGACACGTACCTCCCTCAGCAAGCGTGCTGCCTCCCACACCCTGCCAACTTCCTGGAACAGCTTGCAGCTCATCCTTAAGCTTTCCAGCCTTGTTTCAAAGACCTAACTACAAGAAAAATGAAAGCCATCTGCAGCTGCCACAAGTCCTAGCCTGATTCCACTCCCTTTTCTCTCCTTGATCTTCTCCTCCCCTCGCACTCTCTCCCTTGTCCTAGTGCCCTACCCCTGTCACCCACTTACTCCCTCTGCTTCCCACTCCCCCTTGCAACCCTCCTCCCCGTTTTCTCTCCCCCTCAACTACCCTCTCTACTGTACCCCTTTCCTCCCGATAGCTCTTCCCCTTCCACTTGGCATCACCTTAACCTCCCCCCTCCTCCTCTCCTGCTCCCCGGGGACCCCTCTTTTCTACTCTACTCCTCCGCCTCCTGATTTCTCATCCCCTATCACTTGGCTCCACCTTACCTCCCCCTTGGCCCCAGTCTTTATCCCCTCGTTCTCCTCCCTTCCCCCTTCCTCCCTCTACCTCCTACATAGTTTCCTCTTTACTCCTCGCTTATAATAGCACTGTGTGCCAAATTTTCTATGCACCTACATTAGTCAGCCATGTACCAGAACCTGGTGCTTCATAAATACTGTACCTGGTTTGTATATAATGTACACTTGTATCCAATGTTAATCTTATGTACCATTACTGTATGTACTTTATCTTGTCATTTCTTTGTATATGTTTCTGATATACAGTATGTTCTCGGGACCTCCCTGTGAATGAGCATGCTCAATGAACTTATTCCTGCAATAAACTTGAACACTGCACCTTTTTGGGTGCATTAGGTACTCAATAAATCTTTCTGCATCCAGCCTTGAGTGTGCTGCCTTTTCATTTTTCTCACAATTTTTATCCCTTGCTCCTTATGTAACATATTATTTCAACTTGAAAAAATTTCTAATACAGAAATAAATAGTAAGCACCACTAAAGAAAACTGCATGCGAGATTACAACAGCTTGCAGTGATATTTTCCCCAAGACTAAAAGTACACACATTTTCCGACCTCAGAGACACACGAGAATGAACACCCTCCCTGTTGGCCAAGTGTCACAACACTAGCAGAGTGAGTCAGTTGAGTGTATGAGGAGCCAAAGCGACTAAATAGATTCAACAGGTACTGACAGGGGTTGGGGCTGCCCCCCCCCACACCATGAAATTTGTAGCATCAACTTGTCAAAAGTAATCCCTGCCTGTTTGTGTAGTTAAGCGCCTCTCCCCCAGAAAAAATGTGGACGCACAAACCAAAGCAGCCAACTCCACATCTGGCTTGCTATGTAGACACAGAAATGTCTTCTTCCCTAAAATCAAAACAACAACTTGCCAGAATATACATCCTTAGCCTCATTAACTATGGCCTGGTAATTTATGGTGCTGCTTGTGATAGAGTGCTTGACAGGGTCAGAGGCTTGATGAATAGGGCCTGTCAATATGTGCTCAACTTAAGATGGTACTCCCACAGGTGCACCCTGTGTAAAATGGACCCACTTATACAGGTTCCTGGTTGGTAATTCTCAGTAATTCAATAAAGCCACCACACTATTTCTTTGCCAAATTAGATGTAATTTATTGAAATAGTAAATAATTTCAAGGCAGCAAGTAGCCTGCTACTACTTGAGTGTACCTGATACAATTTAATCTTACAGCCAATGGGGCAGTCCCATTGGGGTGTTTCTAACATGCAATCTAGACAGCTAGTAATATTTGCATTACAGGGCTACAGATTTTCAGAGAAATATGAAACCATATAACTCTGGATCCCTCAAGCAATCTATGGATAGTCTCAGACTGCATTTTCTTGAAGGGATGCTGGACATAACCATATGTCCCATATTTATGTGTAGCAAGCATAGAAAAAAAAATGCAAAGCTGGAATTTTCCAAAAAATACTACAGCAGATTTAGCCTGGACACCTAGTTATTAAGACATTCCCATAATCAAAGTTTTTGATACATCCTGTGACCACAATTTCTGAGACATCCCGTAATCAAAGTTCTTGGTTATGAGATGCACCTGACATTTTGGCGAGACAGGGGAGTTATTATTCTCATCCTTGGAGGGGAAAACAAGTGGTGAGGGAATTGTATATTTATCACAAATAACTTTTGTCTTAGGAGCCAGAAAGCATATGAGAGACATGACTAGCTTGCTACAAATGTCAAAGTAACCTTGTACCACAAACCAAACGAGGTATCTCATTATTTCTTATCAGTGTTCTGTTAAACATATTTTTTAACAGATGAGAATTATATGATGAGAAACTTTTAACAGTCAAGGCTAAACACAGTTACTAACAGCTGTGCGCATATCTCGGCCACAACCTCGCCTTATGCTTTCAGCTATTTTTCTTCATTTTCTAGAATCTTAACAATTAACCCTTTTAAAGTCGTACACACACACACGCACACACACATATTACTTGACGTGGTGGTATTTAGCCACTTGCAGCCTTTTGCTACTAGATATACCAATTCACATATTGGCATCATTTTGTTATCTACTAGCCATTTTCACCATTTACTAGCCCTTTGCAGCCTCTACACTAGCCATTCTACCCCCTTCTATCTCCTCAACCTTTTGGTTAGCCAATTACATATTGTTGATAAAAGTTTGGTCACTGGTCACCGGGGTATGAAATTGTGAAAAATAGTACATGCCCACTGGGGCATGTAAGCAATAAAAGTACATGCCCAAGAAATTTTTTCCATGCCACCTCTTTTCACATAATTTCACAAAGTAAGAAGAGTAACTCTCTGTTGGTTAGCAAAGGCAGGCTGAGGCTATCCTACTCAGTGAGTGATTAAGTATTGAAATTGTCTGTCTTGTCAATAATAAATGCAACAACGAAAACTGACTCTGTGTGTGTTTGATTTATTTCTTAGTTGCTTTTTTGCTCATAGTTGCCTTTATGGCTCCAACTAGCTTTTTTGTTTAGAGCTTAGGTGATCCCAGTAACTTTTAAAAAAGCTTTAAAGATCTTAACAGATTCTCATATTTAGATTTTAAGAAGCCCACCCAGAGAAGCTTGCAAATAAAAAGCTTTAAGAGAGGTTTGTTTGTTTTTAACACATCACCCTTGTATTTAGATTTTAGGTAGCCCACACAGAGTAGCTTGCAAAAAACTACTTAGAGATTTTTACAGATTTCCCCTTGTATTTAGATTTTAGGTAGCCCACAGAGTAGCTTGTATTTATTTAGATTCCTTATTTAGATTCTAGGTACTTAAGACAGAACAAACCTCTATAAAATTGACTTCGACTCCTTGGCCCCAAGTAGATAAGATTTTGTTGAGGATGTTTGATGGTTTACTTAATTTTGCTTGTCTTCAATTAGGTGGGTAACAGACAGTTCAGTTCCCAGTAACTTCTATAGTGCTGCAGTCTTCAAACTCTGAAAGTGGCAGCCTTCAACCTTTATTTATTTAGGTACTTTTAGTTGTATGTACTTATTAATTTTAGAACAGAGAATAGCTGTAGCCTGTAGCTCCCTCCACCAAGCCATTTTAAAGTGCACTAGCTCTGCTCCAAATCTTAATAAATTAAGAGCTTTTTTTATTTGACGCCTGGCTTACTTAGCTTCCAGTAGGTAAAAGTAACACACACACCTTTTTATGAAGACAAATTTTCAGCAATTTCAGCAAGCAACTGAATACAGAAAAATATACTGCTGCAGCTTGAAACCTGACTTAGAATGGTGCCTGGCCCTGAGGCTGTCTCTGCTGCTAGCAGCTTTTTAGTAGCACTGGCTGCCTGTTATTATTACATAGCTAGCTAACAGAGTTGGGTAGTTTGCTTTATTTCTTCTCCCCCATGTCTGATCCTCCTCCTGGGAGAATACTTTCCTCCATGCTGTGAGAGACCTCCGCAATGTTACCTGCCATCGCCCTCCTCTCCCGCCTAAGTCCCCCATGCTCCTCGCTCACACACTGCCTCTGAAAAAGCACTTGCAGCTCTTAAAAAAGCTTTTTGCTTGGTATTTTTTTTTTTTTTAATAGTTGGATCGTGATCGTCTATCCCAATGCACTTGTAACAAAGTGCTCTCTCCGTGAAAGTGCGGCACGACCTAACCATTCTAAGACAACTGGATAGAATGCCGTGCTTTGCAGGGGGTCCTGGCGTATTATGAGTAAAAATGAATTTTAAAAGAATCGTACTCATACTGCTTGGACTGAAGCAGCACATGGATTGAATCGGCGGGCAAACTATTCTCTTACACAGCCCAATTGTTGTCTGAACCTTAAACCCACCCTCCAGCAGTGACAGACGGACCCCTTTCAACTTGTGGTTGGCTGTGCCACGAAACGAAGAAACTTTCAGCCTACTCCTCGCGCCTGCCTGGGAGAAACAGACATCTGATACTTGGAAGAGCTGTACTGTGCACCTTGTGATCGCGTCTGCTGTCAGCGCCCTGTGCTTGCGCTCCTCTCCGCCCCTGAAAATAACGTCACAGCTCCCATAGTAAAAAAAAAAAAAAGTTCCAAACAAATAAGTAGCACTGAAGGGGGTAAATAAAAAAACAGAGCTCTGCAGGAATACCTTAGGTACCCCACTGGGCATGCACTAAGCAAATGTAGGTGTCCTGAGACAATACTGCATGCCCTGGGGCACCTAAGGTATAGGAATTTCGCACCCTGCTGGTCACTAAAACCTTGGCCACTGGCCACTTTCAACACCTGTACAACAACCCCCTAAACCCCCACCCTTAAGCCCATAACCCAGACCTCACTCCGAAGGTGCCTCTGCCCAGGCGGGCTGATTAAACTAAAGCAATTCCTCAATCAGATTGACTGGTTCCCCCATCCATCATACATCAGACACTGATGCCGTCCTTACCCTCTTCTCACAAGCCTTTAACATGGCCTGTGATCTCTTTGCACCTCTCTCCACAACCCGATCCAAAAAACCAAACGCACCTTGGATTTCCCCTGCCCTACTCCAAATGTTCAGAAACAGGGACAACCTCTGGCCCCTAGCCACTGAAACAAGCCAGGCTGTCGATAGACAGGCCTACAATACCGCACGAAACAAGTGCACATGGGTCATTCGTAAAGTCAAGGCAGACCACTACCAGGCCACTCTCGCCTCCTCCTGGGGAAGTGCCCTGACCTTCTGGGACAATATCAAAGAGCTAAACGAAAAAACTCGCTCTCCTCCCCCATCCCGGCTCACCATTGACGGCTCTACCTCCACCGACCCGGCTTGCACTGCCAACTGCTTTAACTCCTCCTTTACTGACCTTACCTCTCTCCTCCCTAGTAACTTCTTTGACCCACCCCCTGACCTACCACCCCAAGTCCTCCAGCACTCCTGGTTCCACCTATGCAAGGTTTCTGCCCAGGAAGTCAAACCCCTCCTACTTAAAGCTTTAGAGTGTAACAGCCCTAGCAATGATTCTCTAGACCCCAAAATACTCCGGCTAGTCCTAGATGAAGTCCTTGTCCCCCTCACCAGCCTACTTAACCGGTCACTCTGTCCGGGAAAATTCCCCTCTGCCTGGAAAACTGCCATAGTCACACTTATACATAAAGGGGGCGATAGGTCCACCCCCAGCAATTACTGGCCTATCTCCATTCTTCCTCCCCTCTCCACAGCCCTAGAAAAAGTGGTTGCCAGTCAAATCACAGAATACCTGGCTAAGCATAATATCTGATGTCCGGAGCAGCATGGCTTCCGTGCTGGTCACAGCACTGGCACAGTGCTAATGGAGTTCTCCAACTTACTGCACTCCTCCCTGGATGCTGGCTCCCTAGCTGGAGCAGTGCTCATTGACCTCTCTAAGGCCTTCGACACTGTCTCCCATCCACTTTTACTAGATGAACTCTGTCGCACTGGTTTCTCCACTGGCCCCCTCGCCTGGTGCTTGAGCTACTTATCGGCCCATTTCCACTGTGTCAAAATCAATGGAACACTCTCAGAAACACGACCCATCTGCTAGGGAGTCCCCCAAGGGACCATCCTGGGCCCCCTATTGTTTAGTCTCTTTTTAAACACCCTGCCCTGAGCATGCAATGATAATATTCAGCTGTATGCTGACGATGCCATTATTTTTGCCACCCACAAAAATCTCACCACCCTCCAGGACTCCCTAAAACACCCCTTCAACGATGCCGAAACCTGGTTTATGGAGCGCAGACTCATCATTAATTTCAATAAAACCAAGGCAATGCTGTTTACCCACCCCCAAAACAAGTTCAGCAACAGCCCACTCAGTATCCTCCCTATCACCAAACAACCACTTGAACAAGTCGACTCCTACAAGTACCTTGGGATCACTTTCGACTCAGCCCTCACCCTTCATGCCCACATCAATGCCCTTGCATCCGCCACTAACACCTGGCTTGGCATCCTCTACCGCCATAAGGACTGCCTCCCGCCCAATGCCCTCCGACTTGCCGTTACATCCTCAGTTCTGTCCCTTGTGGATTATGGCCTGCCGGCATATGGCGCTGCTGACACCACTGCCCTTAACAAAATTTGCATCACCCTGAACAAGGCCTGCAGGCTAGTAACTGGTGCTTCCAGGCTCACCCACACTTGCCAACTCTATGACGAGGCAAATCTCCTTAACCTTGATGAACATCTCCGCTACCAAACCTGCATTCTAACTAAGAAAATTCTGCTTGGGCTCTTCCCACCTGAGTTGTCTGCCTTCATTCAGCACACCCATTCCACTGTCGCAACCTGAACCGCCAACAAAACCACTCCACTGGTCCCCAGAACTAGGACCACCCATGCTCAGAGGTCTTTCCGCTACAGAGCCCCAACCTGGTTTAACTCCCTCCCAGCAACCATATCCAACTCCCCCAAAATTGCTACATTCAAAACAACCCATCGTAACCAACTATTTAATACCTGCAGCTGCTCCTGTCACTAATTGGCACTGCACTACTACCACACAGCACCAGACAATGCCCACTGGGCTACATCCCCACCACACCTTCCACCCCCCCACGCCACCCCTGGTTCTCTGCCCTCTGCTATTACCTGCATCTAATGAACCTTGTAATAACTGAATGTTTAAAATTGTTTTCTGTATGAAACCATTTGTGTAACATTTGTCTACTACTGTCATGAACTCTGTAAACTCGTAACTCTGTCTTTCCTCTCTGTGACGAGGTACCTTTGTAAACCAGCCTCTGGCTCAAAAGGTTGTAAATCCGAAATTGTACAAATAAATAAATAAATAAACCAACCTAGTTCTGACTGCAATACATTATTGTCACTGGTAAAAAAAAAAAAAAAAAAGTCCTGTTGGGATTATTGTCCCCAAATATCCTGTCCCTGCTAGCCCCAGTGACGTCCAGGTACCAAACTAGAGGAGCCACAACTCCTTGGTTCTCCCGCAGAGAAACATAGAAGTTCACGGCAAATAAGGACCGCAAGGCCCATCCATTCTGCCCATTTCTTTTTCTACCTTATGAATGTGCCATCAGCATTTGCTCTGTCAATGGTCTATCTATTCATACTCATCTGTATTGCTCCCTTATGCCTATCCCATGCCGGTCTGAAGCCCTGCATTGTATTCATGTCCACCACTTCCTGAGGTAGGCCGTTCCATGCATCCACCACCCTTTACGTGAAAGAGAACTTCCTCACAATATCCCTTAACTGGCCTCCCTCTAATCTCATGCTGTGTCCTCTTGCCCTGCTATTTTTCTTATATTGAAACATGTTAGACTCTTTCACCTTGTTAATGCCCTTAACTTCTCCGAGTTAGGCGTGTTTCTCATTCAGTTTCCCAAAACTATGACACACCCTCGCCCCATCACTCAAAGTCACTGGCTCCTTAAACAGCTTTAAGACCCAGCTCCTAGCCTCTCTCACCCCCTCAAACCCATGTGACTGCTATCGCTGACTGACCTACTTCCCAAAACCTCTCCTTACGCCTCTGCTTTCTTCTTCAAGTCTCACCCTGTTGCTTCTCACTGGTATCATGCTAGTACCCAAACTTTAATCACCTCTCTTTATAGCTCATCCCAGCGCAACCGAAATATTGCATATAGTATTCGCATGCTACACCTCTGCAAAACCAAACTATAAATATGTATATATTGCAAATTAATATTTATACCTTATGAAATGTACCTTGTTGAAACGAAATTGTTTGTATTCAGCTCTAGACCCTTTGAAAATAGGCTCTGCCTAAAGGATCTTGTGTGTAAATAAAAAAGTGTTGGTTCCTATGCTATATAATCTGCATAATTTGTAAACACCAGACAAAATCACAACTGCTGTGGCTTGAACAGAAACAAGTTAGTGCATTCCCGAGACCAGATCTGTCAGAGCATGTACTGTAAGTAAAGTCGATGCCTCGGGACTTGGAAGTTCATTAACCTCAGAACCTAGCGTGTGATTTCCGCCATCCAGTACTACCGTACCACCCTAGTGGGAAGCTGCCACTTCTCCGGCCTGTGAGGCTTCAGTCCCCAACACAATTTCAGCTGCCTTTCCGCTGAAAAAGTGAGGGGGGGGCTCTCGACCAGCGTCTACCACGGTGATTGTATAAAAATAAAAAACAAGTAGACAGAGAATACCACATGAACATGTTATGCCTTTGGTAACGGGGTAGGTGCGCCGATCCCATGTACCGTTTTTCAAGCAGGAAACGAAACAACATGGTGGGGAGGAACTAACTAATTGACAGACACTGCGATTAAAAACATCCAAGGTGGCCACTAAGTAACGCCGACCCCCGACGCCCCTCCCCACACACAAAAAAAATAAACTTCAGTGGAGGACTAAAGCAGTCTGATCCTACACCAGTGATCGACTTACCCAGCACTGGCGGGGTCTCTGGGCATGAGGGTAGCGCTGCCTCCTTCGACCCCCCCTCCTCCTCCATTTTCTTCCCCTCTACCGTCGTCTTCTCCTCTTCATTCAGCTCCAGTACGTCATGTTGCACTTTCAGCACAGGCAGAGTCTGGATCTGGGTCTGTGTCGGCGGGGTCCCGCTCCTATCCGTGCTTCCCGTCACCAATCCGTTAGCTGTCGTTGTCTGGCTCGGGAAGAATATGTGAAAGATCCGATTCTGCTGCTCGACCCCGGACACATAGTAGACGAGCGTGACAGAGAGGTGGACAGCGCAGACCAACACCACCACGCAACAGATCTTCTTCAAAACGGTCCCCGGCAACAGATCAGCCATCCTGGCTCCGCCGATCAGAAACAAGTTCTTCACCAGTCCGCTATCGCGTCCCCTGAACAATAATAGATTAAAACAACTAAGTAAAACTCCCCAAGGAGGCACCGACCTAGCCGGCTCCGCCTGGGCGTATGTGAAACCAGGTTTTCCCTCCTGCTGCACGCCCGTTTTTTGACACCAGCCACACCGCAATTGACAAGCGGAAAGTGACTTGATGTCTTGTGTGTCGCTGCCTTGCTCAAGAGATAAGGAAAGCGAGACACTGGGCTGCGGCGTGCATCACATAGCGGCGCGCGGCGCACGCTGGGATATGGAGTTCACCATTCTGAGATGCCTTTCTTTACTGACAGACCCAGAAACAAAAGATGCGATACCTTTTATTGAACCAACATGGATGTTACAGAAAAGAACAAAGTGCTCTAGCTTTCGAACCAACCAGGTCCTTCTTCAGAAGCTGTATGGCAGTTATTTTGAAAATCCTTTACTGTTATCACCAGATTATAGTGAAAAAACAGAAATAATTCCCATTGGTTTAAGGTAATACATTTAAAACATAACAGAAAATTACACCAGAGAAGCTAATTAACACCAGTATGCTTTTAACTGAGGAGTATCAGAAGGGCAAAGGTTATCAATAATTCTGAACAGCCAGAGAGTTCCTCTCACATAAATTTTAAAATGTCTCAGTATGCTAAGAAAGTATTCTAGTGATAAAAAAAACCTTGGGGTGGCATTCTCTCTAATACATGTAAGATGAGCTTACAACTTACATTCCAATTGTCCTGTAGTATTAAAGAACAGATAATGAGAGAAAAAATCCTGAAATTAGGTATAACTGCAAGGTGTAAACAAGCCTCAAATTAACATACACATATATATATGATGCATGATAGTATCACCTGTAAGTGCCAAATAAAAAAATACTTGTCAAGGACCCCCAAGAAAATGAGACCACGAGCCTGATAAGTGCAGATTTCAACACAGAGTCTGTGTATAACAAAAATGCACAGAATCAGTCTAAGGAATCTAAATGAAAACCCAAAGGAATTACACCTTTTATGAACCCCCAAGTAAATGAGATATGCATCTTAATATGAGCAGATTTAAAAATGTGGCAGTATGTAATCCAACCACTGACAACTAGTAGAAAGAAATAAATGTACATTATGTGTGAAAACTAAGTGTCCTAGCCACATAACAATTGCTCCATGCCACACTCCCTCCACACATACATGTGTACATACACCACACACACACACACACACACACACACACCTGCACAACCCACACAACCACAACACACAACAAATATAACCAACACCATCCACACACACCACACCACACTGCGCACACACAAACAAAACACACACACCATACCCACAACACACAAAAACACAACACATACAAAACACACACATACATACATACGTGCATACATCAGTATACACACACACACACTCACACGCACTCACCACAGTGTTAAGGTGAGAAGTCAACATGTAGATAACCATAAACTTACAAAATCAAAGGCCCGCTGAAAAACTAAAGTATTTATGTCCATCTTTTAAAGTAAAGGTCTGTGTAAGTTTAAGTGGCATAATGTGTCACATAACCAACATCAATATTCATTCCATCCGTCACCATATTGAGAAGTAAAATAAGTCTAATTTCAGAAGCCTGTCTCTGTTGTGTACTGTTAAAATGTCCTTATAAGACCATCACAGACATATCTGAGATTGAGTGGCCATCCTGGGAGAAGTGCTGGGCTACTGGTTTCTCAGTCTTCTTGTGATTAATAGAATGTCTGTGTGAATTCATTCTAGTGCAGAGTTGTTGGCTTGTCTCCCCGACATAACCTGTGCAAGGACATTTCTTGCATTGGATAAAATAGACCACATTACTTGATGTACATGTATAATTCCCCTGTATCCTGAATAGTCTGTTTTGTGATGTAACCACACAGTCTGAAGTGGAAATGAGGTTACATGTCAGGGTTGTGAACCATATGATGTCATGATATTCTGTTCCGGTTCAAGCTGACTCCTAATAATCAGGTTGGATAAATTAGGTGGTTGTTTAAAAGATAGTAGTGGTAGTTCTTGAAAAATACAATTAAGGGTTTCATCCTCACTAATTATTGGATGGAGATCCTTAATAATCTTACGTAGGAGTTCAAGGTCAGGATGGTATGTGACTACTAAGGGTATTCTGTTGGTAGTCATCCGTTCCTTATATTGCAGTAGCTGTTCTCTTGGGACCTATATTTGCCCGTTCACTGCTCTGTCAATTTCTCTGGATGAGTGTCCTGCTTAATAAAGGTTTTTTCAACATCGCCAGATGTGTCTCTCTCTTCCTCATTTGAACAGAGGCGGTGATACCGAAGTGCTTGACTATATACGACAGATTTCTTTGTGTGGCTCGGGTGATTACTTTTCTTGTGTGTATCTCTGTCTGTCTGTTGGTTTCCTGTAAAGACGGGTATGCAGGGTTCCATTCTTAATAGTGACAGTGGTATCCAGAAAATGTACACTGGTGGCAGAATATTCCAGGGAAAGCTTTATAGTTGGGTGGAGGTTATTAAGTTCCTGAAGAAAATCTTTAAGTGTGTCAGCGCCCTCTGTCCAAATTATAAACAAATCATCAATGTAATGGAAATAAGCGAGTGGTTTATGTGTACAATGCCTTAGAAAATCCTCCTCCAAATTCGCCATAAAAAGATTAGCATACTGTGGAGTCATCCTGGTTCCCATTGCTGTTCCCAGAGTTTGAACATAATGTTTACCATTGAAGCTGAAGTTGTTATGTGTCAGAATGAATTCTTAAAAGGACATTTCAACAGTACACAACAGAGACGGGCTTCTGAAATTAGACTTATTTTACTTCTCAATATGATGGAGGATGGAATGAATATTGATGTTGGTTATATGACACATTATTCCACTTAAACTTACACAGACCTTTACTTTAACAGATGGACATAAATACTTCAGTTCTTCAGCAGGCCTTTGATTTTGTAAGTTTATGGTTATCTACATGTTGACTTCTCACCTTAACACTGTGGTGAGTGCGTGTGAGTGTGTGTGTATACTGATGTATGCATGTATGTATGTATGTGTGTGTTTTGTATGTGTTGTGTTTTTGTGTGTTGTGGGTATGGTGTGTGTGTGTTTTGTTTGTGTGTGCGCAGTGTGGTGTGGTGTGTGTGGATGGTGTTGGTTATATTTGTTGCGTGTTGTGGTTGTGTGGGGTGTGCAGGGGTGTGAGTGTGTGGTGTATGTAAACACGTATGTGTGGGGGGAGCATAGCATGGGGCAATTGTTATGTGGCTAGGACATTTAGTTTTCACATATAGTGTACATTTACTTCCTTCTACTAGTTGTCAGTGGTTGGATTACACACTGTCACATTTTTAAATCTGCTCATATTAAGATGCATATCCCATTTACTTGGGGGTTCATAAAAGGTGTAATTCCTTTGGGTTTTCATTTAGATTCTTTAGACTGATCTGTGCATTTTTGTTAAACACTGACTCTGTGTTGAAATCTGCACTTATCAGGCTCATAGTCTCATTTTCTTGGAGGTCTTTGACAAGTATTTTTTATTTGGCATTTATACTTACAAGTGATACTATCATGCATCATGTATATATGTGTATGTTAATCTGAGGCTTGTTTTCAACTTGCAGTTATACCTAATTTCAGGATTTTGTCTCTCATTATCTGTTCTTTAATACTCCAGAACAATTGGAATGTAAGTTATAAGCTCATCTTACGTGTATTAGAGAGAATGCCACCCCAAGGTTTTTTTTATCACTAGAATGCTTTCTTAGCATACTGAGACATTTTAAAATTTGTGTGAGAAGAACTCTCTGGCTGTTGAGAATTCTTGATAACCTTTGCCCTTCTGAGGCTCCTCAGTTAAAAGCATACTGGTGTTAATTAGCTTCTCTGACATAATCTTCTGTTATGTTTTAAGTGTATATGGTAAACCAATGAGAATTATTTCTGTTTTTTTTTTCAATATAATCTGGTGTTAATAGTATGGGATTTTCAAAATAACTGCCACAAAGCTTCTGAAGAAGGACCTGGTTGGTTTGAAAGCTAGAGCACTTTGTTCTTTTCTGTAACATCCATGTTGGTCCAATAAAAGGTATCAAATCATTTGTTTCTGGATCTGTTCTTAAAAGGCCCAAAATGGCAACTACAACATTTTTTTATTTATTGAGCCACTCTTTGGGTGGTGTGTGCACAGAACTAGAAGAAAACGACCAGAATGGCAGTGCCAGTATGTAAAACGTACGGCCATCTTGTGGATGTCAAGTCTCAGAAAATGCTCATTGACATCCAGAAGATTTTCTGTGAGTGCTTCCTTTAAGTTTCATTTTTAATTAACGAAAGCCATAACCTTGCTTGTAAGGGGGTTTCTTGGGAAGAGGAGATTATGTGGCATAGAGCAATGTTGAAAGTGCACACTGTCATTTCGCCATCGTGGCAACATACATTTTTATGTTGGCTCGCGCTTGCCCGCCAGACAACATATTGTAGTAGTAGCAGATTTGGAGGCGCGGTACGGTCACTGTGAGCAAATGCAGGGCACGCATCAGTAGGTGCGTCCCTCATTCCCCAATAAGGCAGCATGCAGGTGCCACACCAGCAACACATAATGTTGTGAGCACATCTAAGGAAAGGTCCTCTGCAATGACAGCCAAGTTCATCACGCAGCGGCACCTCCCAACTTGTCTTTCCTGGCGAAGCATTCTTGTAAACATGGCAGCAGTGACTGCTGCCACCACCTGCCACAATGTCGACTTCGGGGGTACCCAGTCCCCCTGTTGGCATGCCCTGACCCTGTTCATGTGCCGACGGGGGAGCCCACTCCCTGTCGGCATAATGCCCCCCCATTTGTTGTGTGCCGGGGGGGTGCCCAATCCACGTCAGCTCTAACTCCCCCCCTTTGGTATGTGCTGACAGGGGTGCCCAATCCCCCATTGACTAGCCCCCCCAAACACTCAGGTGGCATGCTGGGAGCCCACCCCAGTGTGCCAAATGCCCTTGTAAAAAAAAAAAGTCCCGTAATGTTTTTTTTTTTAACCTGTAAAAGAAGAAAACTGTCCCTCGCGGTCTGTCCTGCTCCCTCCCCCAACCCGCGCCCACCTTCTGTGCACCCTGCCTCCCCATACTCCCCTCACCCCATACTTACCTCCGGAGTCTGGTACGATGATCTTAGATGGACCGGGAACACGTCTGCACTCTTCAAAGCCGACCGCAAACTGAAGAAATGCTGGTAAGTTGTATAATGGCATAAATAGGGTTTTCTTTCAACTTTGGTGCATATCTTGAGCATTTTTTGGAATTTTTGCACCAAATTTTCAACATGAGGTTATTGGGGCTCCTCCTCATGAACTCAGTCACTGTCACGGCATTATTCGGTCCCAAAAGGTGATTTCATGGTCACTTTGTGGAATCACCTTTCGGGCCCAATTAATGAAATGACAGTGCCACTGTTCATAAGGTGGGCTCTCAAAAAGCCTATGTTGCAAATTTGGTGAAAAAATCCAAAAAATTACTGTTTTATGAGCATGTGTTAAGCAGTTTCCACACACGCTCGTAAGTTTGTGAATTTGTAATATTTTCACTCCAGATTTTCAACATTAGCATTTTTCTTCACCTCCTTATGAACAGTATAGCTGTCATTTTACAGATCCTGGCCAAAATGTATTTTCGCACTTCTGGCGCAGAATAGCTCGGTCACTGTGCAAAATCAGTTTTTGGAACAGTTTGAGAAAATGACAGTGACACTGTTCAGGAGCAGAGGTCTTAAATGCCTATGTTGAAAATTTGGTGCTGAAAGTCCATAAAATGACTGTGTTACAAGCATGCATTGCGCAGTTTCCACGCACCCTTGTAACTTTGCAAATTTGCAATATTTTCATGGCAGATTTTCAACACTGGCATTTTTTCACCCCTCTTTATAAACAGCACAGTTGTCACTTTTCACATCCTGCCCAAAATGTGTTTTTGCACCTGTGGCGCAGAATGGCGTGGTCTCTGTGGAAAATCAACTTTTGGGACAGATTACCAAAATCACAGTGCCACTGTTCATGAGGGGAGCTCCCAAAATGCCTGTGTTGAAAATGTGTCTCTTCAGGGTGGGTGTGAGGTTGGCATCAGTTCAATACTTCACTGTCATTCCTATTATGCATCTCTAGCTCCTGCACTACCAATGCCAAAGCCAGTAAGACATCATTCGGCATTGACAAACGCTTGTTAAATGCAGCAGCAACTAATGCTCATTGGATCAGGGGTGTAGTCAGAAATTTCTGTTTTGTACACACTCTTCAACTGCTCCCCCACCCGTTTAAAAAAATGTACACATCTTCTCATAATGATGCCCCATTTGCCAAACAAATCAGGTTGTTGTCAGATGACTCTTCTAATCTTTTTTTTTATTTAAAATGCTTTATTGGTATTTTGTGACTCTTCTAATCTTTAAAGAGGTTATACCAGATCTGTTTCTTAAACACTAAGTTTAAACAGAGACACTACTCAGTGGCCTACACTAATTCAAATACTACAGATCAGATTGATAATGTTAACAGTAAGCCATATGGTTTGGGACAGGCATTCACCAAAACTGTACACAAATGTGTACGGTGAATTTGCTTGACTACACCCTTGCATTGGAGGAAGCACCAAGTTTGGTCGACAGCGACAATGCTGACCTCCCCACAGCGATGGCACAATACTGACACTGGTCATTGCAGCGCTACTGTTCTCACAGGTGTCTTCAGGCTGTGCCCCACCCTCCATGCAGGGCTCTGCCCCCACACCCCGGACTTTAGGATTCCAACTCCAGGTCAGGAGTTGGTCCGGGAAGAGGCGGAACACTGGGGGAGGCGGAAACATGGAAAAAGGACCATTACCGTGAATGCCACCGTAATGGTCTTTTTTCCTGTTTCCCTGTTGGAGTGTCGATGAAAAGGGGTGCACTATGCATTGAATTAATATAGGAATCACATTGACATTCACTGCAGTTTTTAAGATGGCTTCATTTAATTTTACTTTTTTTATATTTACATAATATTTATAACATGTTTATTGTGTAGCCTGGACTCTGTGGCACAGAATGACGCTGACAGTCTGCACTGTCATAGAAACATAGAATTTGATGGCAGATAAAGACCACTTGGCCCACCTAGTCTGCCCATTTCCCTACCTGATGGATAAGCTGCAGATTCTAGTTAATCAACAGCTTACTTTCTCCTACCCCCCACTAGAATTGCTTTATGCCTGTCCCATGCATTCTTGAATTCTCCCACTGTTCCTGACTTCATAACCTCCTCAGAAAGGCAGTGTGGTGCTCCGAATTGAAGATGGAATGAGTGAGTGGAACACCAAGGTCTGAATTATTGTGGATAAGATAAAAGTTACCCAGACAAGAAGAGGCAGGAGTTGTCTAAGAGATTCAGTGCCCGCAGGGCATTTATTCAGTACCAATGGGTAGGGAGACACAGTCATAAGAGAGGTAGGCACCACAATAACAGGGCAATAAAGAGAACAGAATTACTTCTATCTAACACTGCTAAAATAATTACATAATATTAGAATATGCACATTGGCCTATTGCCACTATACTTCTATAGTTCTTTAGCAGTAACCTATAAGTGCAACTAGTACTTAGACAGAAATCAGGTGCTATTCGCTACCCTCAGTGACTGGTTTTACAGTGACCACAGAATTCTCACAAAGTCTAAATGTCTGATGTCTTCATTTGCACCGTCATTCTTCATTGGGAACTACAAGGGAAGCAAACAGAACTGTCGAATGCTAAGACACAATTCCCAGCAAGGACCTAGATAAGGCCACTGGGGAGGTGAGAGGTTTTGTGAACAGACCATAGGTTTCTCGGCAAAAGCCCACTCTCTCCAAGGCTGCCGGAAGGAACGAACCAGAGAAGCTGGTTCCTGGAATGAACCCACTTACGGGCTGTTGGATTCCACACTGGATGCAAAGAATCCCTTGGCCAAAACCCACTTCCAGGGCCGCCAAGGAAGCAGAGAAACCAGGAGATGCTTGGTGACGAATCCACTGCAGGACTACCACGACCTGGACGATGCTGCAGCACTCCAAGGGCCAGCAAGACTTCGAAGGATCTGAGGTGAAGATGGATCTCTGATGCAACCAGGAACCAGAAGGATCTGAAGTGAAGATGGTTGATTCTGTAATCTTGTCACGAGGAACTAGAACAAAATAAGGAAATGGTGGACGCGTCCCGAACTGGGCTTTGACAGACTTGACTTACGGCGAACGACCAGGGGGCACAGACCAGGTTCTTCCAGGATGTGCACACTCTTCTGCAGAGGGCAACCAACTTTGGGACATCCGGAACAGGAACCAAACAAAATGACACTAGCACGGTGATCGTGATGCTCTTGAACTTCAGAGAATGACACAGACAGAGCAGATGATCTGATGGTCGGGCACTTTCTGGTGAAGAATGATGATAAAGATGTCCTCTTCTGGGTAGAGACTGATTGTGGGTATGTAGAACAGCAAACCACACCGTGGAACATTAATGTGGTAGAAAATTGAGACTGTACCCATACGCTGACAACAATGTAGCTATTAGATAAACCTTCTTTGCAATGCCAAGAGAACTGCATAATGACCGGATAATTTGCCAAGAGGAGGGACAAATTATCAATTTTGGGGCAATTATTTACTGGTGGGGCAATTGTTCAGATGCCAGGGCAATTGTTCAGATGCCAGGACAATTGCTCAGATGCAAAGGGCAATAATTCATATGCCTGGGGCAATAGTTCAGATGCACGGGGCAACAGTTCAGATGCACAGGGCAATAATTTATATGTCTGGGGCAATAGTTCAGAAACCAGGGGGGAAATAACCACAATCCTAATGTCACAATGCAGTCTTGGTGCTTCCAGCCAATACACAATTGTTTAGCTGCTTGAGCAATAAACAGTGGCGTAAACAGTACAGTGGTTACAGTTCCTCTGTAGCACATTGTGAGCTAAGCACCCTTAAATGGACCCTTTGTGACTGTAGGGCCTTCTTGAATAGGATCTGACTACCCATGAACATTTTGTTATGAATGCCCCAATCACTGTACTAGTGTGTCTCACTTGCCCTATACTAGCTGCCCGGAACACTAGAGGCCTAAATGCCTTATTTGCTATAAGGCCCATATGCCCTATTTACTACTAGGCTGGCTTGCCTTTACTGGTTAGGCCTGGGCTACCCTTTACTACTATCGGGCCGGCTTGCCCTTACTCACTAGGCCAGAACCCCTTACTACTACTGGGCTGGATGCCCTTACTCACTAGCTGGGATTCCCTTTATTTAAGGCCTGGCAGCCCTGCTTTACCTCAGGCCTGGCGCCCTACTTTATCTCGGGCCAGACAGCCCTATACACTATAGGCCTGGTGCCCTGCTTTACTTCAGGCCTGATACCCATTTAACTGTGGGTCTGGTGCCCTGCTTTGTATTGGGCCTGAAGCCCTACCTTTAATCTGGGCCTGGTAGCCCTACTTCATATCATGGGCCTAGCGCCCTCACAATAATGGGCCTGGTGCCCACTTTACTTTGGGCCTGTTAGCCCTAACCACTATGAACCTTCTGCCCTCACTGTAATGGGCCTGACTTGCCCTTTTAAACTGGACAGGCCCCTTTAATTTTCTGGCTTACAGAGAGCCTGCTGTCACTCTTGTGGCAAATCATCCCCTACTCTCGCCTCTCTACTGAATATTCATAGGCCTTTGCTTGGCCTGCTGTGCTGGCTCCTCTCCGTGGGTGTCGCTAACCTGCCCACTCTATAATTGTGTATTCAGGGTCCTTTGTCCCTGTTCCGTGGCACTCAGCCACTTCCTACAGGCGCCTAATGTGCTACCAAAAAAAACACAGCAGCAACAGTCTTTTATTTTTAAAGTTGGAAGGCCGGCACACCGATACGTGCTGCCGCCTGACTCACCGCACCACTAGGAGATAGAGAGAGCGAATGGGAGGTGGGAGATCTTGCTAGCAGAAGGAGGGCAGAAGAGCAATTGGGAAGGCAGGCACCAGGAGGGACGGCAGGGGGCTTCCAGTGGCTGTCACAATGCGGTCACGATGCAGCTCTTCTATGCCGCCAACGGGGGAAGGAAATGCTTTTAAAATTGAAATTAAAAAAAGCAAATGGGGCAAAACAGAGCCCAAACCGCAGCAGGAGGCCAAAATCTTCTTTTTTTTTTCCTCAGGGCAGACCGCTGGACTCGACCGCACAGCACCGGAGGAGCACTGGGAACAGCAGCAGGGATCTTTGCTGGCTAGAGGAGGCACCAAGTGGAGTCAACAGGACAGCTTCAACCAGGATCAGGTAAGCCCTGTCACCATTGCACTCCCAGGTCCTCACACTCCATAGCCCAGCACAACAACAACCAAAACCGGCTAACAGCCCCTTTCAAAAAACACTTGGGGTTCGGATTCTGGAACCCCGAGCTTGCTCCACATAAACGCCAAGGGCTAGAACTTGGGACCACACGCTGGCCATTGATAGCAGTCCTAGCATGTGGGTGTCCAATCTCCTGCTGCCTGCTCTGGGTGGGGGGTGGAATGGACCAGACAGGCATCAGGGAGAGAAAGAAGAAGAGAGAAAAAACCCTCCCTTTTCTTTTTTTTTTAAGTCCTGCCTTACACTTTCCTAGGGGCACTATAGGAGACCCTCACCCTTGAGCCCTAAAGCCACAGCATCACACAGGGATCCCTGGAGCACAGCAAGCCCCAAATTATTTATTGCTTTTCTGTGGTGCCCCAACTTTGGGGCATTACAGATTAAGACCCGCCTAAGAATACATGTCCCCTTGTATTTCCTTAAACACTTCATAAAAGACACTTTATAATTATTCTAACCATTTTCTTAACATATTAACATTTTACTTAGCACTTTAAGATATGTATAACTACTGTAAAATGTTAAATTTATTAAACTAAAGTGACTGTGTCTGGGGAATTACTCTGAATAAATCTACATACGGTAACAAGAGACAAGTTGGAAAGCTTCCATTATATACCTTCTAGTGGGGACACTTGCATTAGATCTTTGGGATCTACAGGGTTGGAAACCTATGGGTTCTTGGACAATGCATTTTGGTTCATAAGATCTGGCATTTCAGGATTTATCACTGGTACGACAATCGGGCGGTCAAAGGAATTCACATTAGAAGTGCGAATCCAAGGTTCTTTGCACCAACTGGTTGGCGATTCTAGTCCCAACATTTCATCCTTTATGGACTCCTGCCTTTCCTTTGGCGTAGAGTTGTCATTATCTTTTGTTGGAACAGCATCTCTGAAAGTACAGGCTTTTAAGAGATTTCGATGCACAATCTTGGTATTGTTTCCTAATTCTTACTGGATCTTGTATACCGGTAACTCAGGATAAGGTATCTCAATAATGCAGTACGGTTCAGGTTCCCATTTTGAAGCTAATTTGCTGCATTGCTGGGTCTTCTTCAGCATTACACTTTCTCCGATAAGTAAGGGTGTAGCATTAGCCTTGGTATCCTAGTTTGTCTTTTGTCTTTGCCGTACTTGCTGCATATGTTTGCCTACAATTTGTCCAGCTTCCTGCAAACATTGGTTATGTTCTTGCACCCAATTCGTAACTGGCTTTTTTACTTTAGTTTCATCCAGCAGTACTTCCAATACTAAGTCCATTGGAAGTCTTCTGTGGCATCCAAACATTAAATAATAAGGTGTATAACCAGTAGAACAGTGTATGGTATTATTATATAGATACGTAAATTCGGGAAGCAGAGCTGGCCAGTAGGGATATTTATACTCGGGTAAGGCTTGCAACATTTCAAGTAGATTCCGATTTGTTCTTTCACAGAGTCCATTACTTTGGGGATGGTAGGCAGTGATTTTCAGTTTATGACTTCCATAAAGAGTACAGAGTTCATGAAAAAGCTTGGATTCAAAAGAGGTTCCTTGATCTGTAAGGATTTTTGTCGGATAACCGAAAGGTCGTACAAAACATCTCAAAAAGGTCTCGGCTGTAGTTCGAGCGGACAGATCTTTAACTGCACTAGCAACCACAAACTTTGAAAAGTGATCCACCATTGTTAGAACATATATATGTCCATTGGTGCTTGTGTCCAACTTTAGGTGATCTACAGCAACTAATTCCAATGGTGCATTACTAACTACAGGGTGAAGAGGAGCTTTTTGGTTACTTCTTTCTCTGCATTTTAAGTTACAGGCTGGGCATTCTTCACACCACTTTATTATATCACTACGCATTCCTGTCCAGTAAAACCTTCTCCTAATACCAGACTCGGTTTTCTTGTGTCCAAAATGTCCAGAGTGATCATGGTATGCCTCTGATACTACTGACGCACTGGTCCTTGGGACTATGATCTGGGTCAATTCCATATGCGTAGTAGAGTCTCTGCTTTTCTTAACTAAGTAACAATCTTCTATGGCCAGACGAGTTCTGTGCCTCCAAAATTTCATTACTTCTAGGTTTAACTTCTTCCATTCTCACTGGGTCATATGTTGCTGTGCAGACACTAGAGCTTTAACTTGGTTGACAGTAGGATCTTGGTCTTGCAATTTCACCCATAAACATTTTTGGTCTGCAATTGTATCATCTACTTCAGGTTGGGTTTCCACTTCTGGCTCTGGAACAATTTGACAGCAAGCTTGGACAATCTCAGCTGGTACTTGAAGAAAAGGTGGCATTTCTATGTTTTCTAACGAGGTGTCATCTACTTCTGCTTCCTCTTGTCCAGGCATTCGAGACAACGCATCTGTATTCGCATTCGCTTTACCAGAACTATATTTTAGGGAGAATTAATAATTCGCAAGTCGGGAGGCCCACCTCTGCTCTAGGGCTTCTAGCTTTGCAGTATTCAAATGTGCCAATGGGTTGTTATCCGTGAAAACCGTGAAAGGGGTAGCAGCTAAATATTGACAGAACTTTTCTGTGATGGCCCATACCCGTGCTAAGAACTCGAGTTTAAAAGAACTGTAGCGGGCGTCATTCCGCTTGGAGCCTCTTAACCCTCGGCTTACATAAGCTATAACTCATTCCACACCATTTTGTTCCTGTGCGAGTACCACACCCAACCCTTTACTGCTGGCATTGGTATATAAAAGAAAAGGTTTTGCATAATCCGGATAAGCTAGTATAGGAGCCTCAGTTAGTACTTTCTTTAACTGATCAGATGCTCTCTGTTGCTCAGCTGCCCATACAACAAAATGATTCTTTGGGACTCGACCCTCTGTCGATCCTCTTAAAAGTTCATGCAATGGTACAGCACTTTTGGAAAAGTTCTTGATAAATCTACGATAATATCCCATGAAACCTAGGAACTTTCAGACATCTCTAACAGTGGTAGTAACAGGCCAATCTTTTATCACTTCTATCTTTTTTGGGTCTAGTGACACTCCCTCAGAGGAAACTATATGTCCCAGATAACTTACTTTAGATTGCAATAGATGGCATTTAGATGGTTTTATCTTAAGACCATATCGAATTAGTCATTGAAATACCTCCCCCAAGTGCAACAAATGATCTTCATGAGTCTTTGAGTATACAGTGATATCGTCCAGATATAGTAATCGGATATCAAAATTTCGACTTCCAAGGTAGTGTTCGACAAGTCTCTGAAAAGTTCTCGGGGTGTTACACAGTCTAAAGGCATCCTTGTGAACTCAAAAAGACCCATGGGGTGATAAAGGCTGTTTTCTCTTGATCCTTTGGTGCCATAGGAACTTGCCAGTATCCACTGGTTAAGTCCAGAGTAGACAACGCGGAGGCAGATTGGAGAGCTGTGAGGGAATCTTCTATCCGGAACAATGGATATGCATCTTTATGGGTGATGGCATTTAATTTGCAGTAATAGACACAGAATCAAATCTTACCATCTATTTTCTTAACCAAAACAATTGGAGCCGCCCATGGGTTGTGACTTTCTTTGATCACTTCAGCCTCTTTCATCTCTCTGATCATCTCCTTTACTTGTTGGTACATTGCTGGTGGGATAGGTCTGATTCATTCCCTGATGGGCGGATGTCCATTGTACTGATGTGGTGCCGTACCCCGTGAGCTAGGCCGAAGTCTAAAGGATGTTGGCTAAAACCTTCTTCATGACGCAAAACCACTTCCAGTACATCAGCTCTCTGTTTTGCAGTGGTCTTGGGATTGTCCAAGTTAATCTCCTTAGCCCATTTTGGTGTACTACCACTTTTCATTTTTTTCTTCAGGCACTACCTTTATCTCTTCCTCTGCCTCAATAATGTCTTGCAAGCACCCGGTGTGGATCTATGCAACCAGCTAATCACGATAAAGTTGCACGTGAGTCCCGTAATTTAACACTCTAACCGGAAACTGACCTCTGGTCACAGTAGCTATACTCCGAGCCACTATTATGTGTTCTTCTTTTGTTGTAGGATATGGTTCCACCAAAGCATCATAATCCTGACCCCTTGGGCCCACCTTTGCTTTGCACCATAGGGTGGTTTCTGTGCCTGGCTTTAACGTTACTGGCCTGGTGTCTGTCACTCATACTTTGCCAATCTCACCGTCAGCATTGGCAAACTGTTAGTGGCATTGCAGATGACTGATAGTTTGCTGCAGAGCATGTTTATCCATGCTTGGCTTTCTGTTGAAGGATGTATACTAGCTCATCGAAACAATTTTGTAAAACATTCATCCCCAAGATTAATGGTGGCAAATGATCACTTTCCAGGTCACTAATAATGATGCCTTGTCTGCTTTGAGTGTTTTTTTCCCAACTAGATATCAGCTTCCAGATATCCAAGATACAGTACCTCATCTCCATTGCTTTCTATTAACTTCACCCAAGATCTGGGAGGAGGCTTAAGATCATCGGGTGTCCAATATCTCCGGAAGTCTCATCCTTGTATTGTGGTGACCTGTGATCCTGTATCCAACAAAACCATGAGTTCGATACCGTCCACCTTTACCGGTACCATCGGACTTTTGCCAATTAAACAAGACTGATATAATGGGACTGCTGGACCTGGTCGTCTGCTCTTCGAGGGTCGGTCCTCATCCCCGAAGAATTTCTGTTTAAAGTCAGGGTGGCATCTGCTGACTGACTACATCTTCGCTCTATATGGTCACTAACGCCACACCGATGACAAATGGGCCTTCCCTGGTTATCAAACTGATCAGTGGGGCGCCTTCTTCACCCCATCTCAGATGATTTTTATGATCATTCCCCTTTTCTTTCTATTCCAGGCTGATTAAGGGATATTTCATTTTTCCACCCTTCCTTTAGGCCTTGCATTTCTTTGCACAGCACTGCCATCTGGTGGGTCAGGGTGGCAATCTGTTTGGTCAGCTCAGAGTGTTGATTGGTACTGGCCTGCACAGAACAGATCGGTGTCTGCATCCTTGGTCTACACATCTGTTCATGCTCTGAATACCGGCTTGGATATGCAACAGGTTCTCTGCCGTACCACAATCTCTGTAGGGAGAGTTCCTCGGGTTGAAGTCCCTTTTTCCAAGCGTTGTCTTCCTTCCACCTTTCTTTAGGATATTCAGGCCACACAGTTCCCATTGAAGCTGTCATCTGCTGATAGGCCTGAGCCTCATCTCCGGAGTGTCCAGAACTGAATACCTTAATTGCTTTCTCCTTAAGGTCTAGGAAATCAGCCTCGGGATCCTGCAAATGTAGCATGCGGAGCTCTCTCTCTCACCTCAGGGCTCCACTATGCACCCATTCAATGAACTTCTCTACCAGCACTCGGTCTGCATCTCGGACTTCCGCAGCATCTACCCTCTCTAAAGCTCGCAATAGCTGTTGCAGGCTTAATGCGAACTCACACAGGGTCTCAAGGGGCCTCTGAGTGTGAGAAAAGAACTTCATTTTTAAGTTGGACACAGTTTGAGCATCAAATATTTGCTGCAGCCTTTGTAGAATCTGTTCTGTCGTAACTTTTGCTCCACTTGGCCAGGACTGAACTTCTCTGTGAGCAGCTCCTTTTAGTTGTCCAATCAGGATTTCAGCCTTTTGTTGCTCTGGGACCTGGTATAGCCTAAACATAGCCTGCTTCTTCGGGTGAAACTCCCCTAAATTGCTGGTTCAGCTTCCATCTCTCTCTCTCCAGAAAATTGTGGAAGCCATGGTGCTCCAAAGTAATATGGCATAGTTAATGGAGATGGTGGGATACTTCCTTGGGGTCCATCTCGGTCTCTTCCCACTGACTCTCTATGTCCACCGGACAATCCACTACTACACCTTGGCTCCATTTGTACTTCTTCCTAGGCAACTCCAACTTTGGACTCGGATAAATAATTATCTGTATCCTGCTGACTACACCAAAAATTTTGTTGTCTGTGGTGCTCCGAAATGAAGAAGGAACGAGTGAGCGGAACACCAAGGTTCGAATTATTGTGGATAAGATAAAAGTTACCCAGACAAGGAGAGGCAGGAGTCATCCAAGAGATTCAGTGCTCACAGGGCATTTATTTAGTACCAGTGGGTAGGGAGACACAGTCACAAGAGAGGTAGGCACCACAACAACAGGGTGATAGAGAGAACAGAATTACTTCTATTTAACACTGCTAAAATAATTACACAATATTAGAATATGCACCTTGGCCTATTGCCACTATATTTCTACAATTCTTCAGCAGTAACCTATAAGTGCAACTAGTACTTAGACAGAAATCAGGTGTTATTCGCTACCCACAATGACTAGTTTTACAATGACCACAGAATTCTCACAAAGTCTAAATGTCTGACGTCTTCATGTGCACCGTCATTCTTCATTGGTAGCTACAAGGGAAGCAAACAGAACTGTCGAACACTAAGACACAATTCCCAGCAAGGACCTAGATAAGGCCACTGGGGAGGTGCGAGGTTTTTTGAACAGACCATAGGTTTCTTGGCAAAAGCCCACTCTCTCCAAGGCTGCCAGAAAGAACCAACCAGAGAAGCTGGTTCCTGGAATGAACCCACTTACGGGCTGTCGGATTCCACATTGGATGCAAAGAATTCCTCAGCCAAAACCCACTTCCAGGGCTGCCAAGGAAGAAGTGAAACCAGGAGATGCGTGGCGGCGAATCCACTGCAGGACTACCACGACCTGGATGATGCTGCAGCACTCCAAGGGCCAGCAAGACTTTGAAGGATCAGAGATGAAGATGGATCTCCAATGCAACCAGGAACCAGAAGGATCTGAAGTGAAGGTGGAGGATTCTGTAGTCTTGTCACAAGGAACTAGAACAAAATAAGGAAACGGCGGACATGTCCCGAACTAGGCTTCGATGAACTCGACTTGCGGCGAATGACCAGGGGGCCCAGATCAGGTTCTTCCAGGATGTGCACACTCTTCTGCGGAGGGTGACCAATTTTGGGACACCCGGAACAGGAACCAAACAAAATTACACTAGCATGGTGGTTGTGATTCGCTTGAACTTCGGCAAACGACATAGACGGAACAGATGATCTGATGGTTGGGCACTTTCTGGTGAAGAATGATGATGGAGACGTCCTCTTCTGGTTAGAGACTGATTCTGGATATGTAGAACAGCAAACCACACCGTGGAACATCGATGTGGTAGAAGACTGAGACTGTCCCCATATGCTGGCAACAACGTAGCTATTGGATACACCTTCTTTGCAATGCCAAGAGAACTGCTAATGACCAGATAATTTCCCAGGGGGAAGGGCAAATTATCAATTTTGGGGGAATGATTTACTGGTGAGGCAATTGTTCATATGCACAGGGCAATTGTTCTGATGCCAGGACAATTGTTCAGATGCCAGGGCAATTGTTCAGATTCACAGGGCAATAATTCATATGCCTGGAGCAATAGTTCAGATGCACAGGGCAATAATTTATATGCCTGGGGCAATAGTTCAGACTACCAGGGGGCAAATAACCACAATCCTAATGTCACAATGCAGTCTTGGTGCTTCTAGCCAATACACAATTGTTTAGCTGCTTGAACAATAAACGGTGGCATAAACAGTACAGTGGTTACAGTTCCTTTGTAGCATATTGTGAGCTAAGCACCCTTAAATGGACCCTTTCTGACTGCAGGGCCTTCTTGAATAGGATCTGGCTACCCCTGAACGTTTTGCTATGAATGCCCCAATCACTATATTTGTGTGTCTCACTTGCCCTATACTAGTTGCCCGGAACACTAGAGGCCTAAATGCCTTATTTGCTATGGGGCCCATATGCCCTATTTACTACTAGGCTGGCTTGCCTTTACTGGTTAGGCCTGGGCCACCCTTTACTACTACCGGGCCGGCTTGCCCTTACTCACTAGGCCGGAACCCCTTACTACTACTGGGCTGGATTGCCCTTACTCACTAGGCCGGGACTCCCTTTATTTAATGCCTGGCAGCCCTGCTTTACCTTGGGCCTGGCGCCCTACTATACCTCGGGCCAGACAGCCTTAAATGCTATAGGCCTGGTGCCCTGCTTTACTTTGGGCCTGATGCTCATTTAACTGTGGGCCTGGTGCCCTGCTTTATATTGGGCTTGATGCCCTACCTTTAATCTTGGCCTGGTAGCCCTACTTCACATCATGGGCCTAGCACCCTCACTATAATGAGCCTGGTGCCCACTTCACGTTGAGCCTGTTAGCCCTCTCTTTAACCTGGGCCTGGTAGCCCTAACCACTATGAGCCTGCTGCCCTCACTATAATGGGCCTGACTTGCCCTTTTAAACTGACGAGCCCCTTTAATTTTCTGGCTCACAGAGAGCCTGCTGTCACTCTTGTGGCAAATTGTCCCCTACTCCCGCCCCTCTACTGAATATTCATAGGCCTTTGCTTGGCCTGCTGTGCTGGCCCCTCCTTGTGGGCGTCGTAAACCTGCCCCCTTTTTATAATTATGTATTCAGGGTCCTTTCTCCCTGCTCCATGGTGCTCAGCTGCTTCCTACAAGCGCCTAATGCACTACCAAAAAAAAAAACACAGCAGCAACAGTCTTTTATTTTTAAAGTTGGAAGGCCAGCACACCGATTCGTGCTGCCGCCTGACTCACTGCACCACCAGGAGATAGGGGGAGCGAACTGGAGGCGGGAGGTCTTGCTGGCAGAGGGAGGGCAGAAGAGCAATTGGGAAGGCAGGCACTGGGAGGGACGGCAGGGGGCTTCCGGCAGCCGTCAGAATGCGGTCACAATGCGGCTCTTCTATACTGCTGACAGGGGACCGAAATACTTTTAAAATTAAAATAAAAAAATGAACGGTGCAAAACAGAGCCCAAACCACAGCAGGAGGCCGAAATCTTTTTTTTTTTCTCTCGGGGCAGACTGCCGGACTCGATCGCACAGCACCAGAGGAGCACCGGGAACAGCAGCAGGGATCTTCACTGGCTGGAGAAGGCACCAAGCGGAGTCAATGGGACAGCTTCAACCAGGATCAGATAAGCCCTGCTTCCGTTGCACTCCCAGGTCCTCACACTCCACAGCCCAGCACGACAACAACCAAAAACAGCTAACAGCCCCTTTCAAAAAGCGCTCTGGGTTCGGATTCTGGAACCCCGAGCTTGCGCCACACAAACGCCAAGGACTAGAACTTGGGACCACGCGCTGGCCATTGACAGCGGTCCTAGTGCGTGGGTGTCCAATCTCCTGCAGCCTGCTCTGGGAAGGGGGTGGAATGGAGCAGACAGGCAACAGGGAGAGAAAGAAGAAGAAGAGAAAAAAACCAAAACTCCTTTTTTCTTTTTTTTTAAAAGTCCTGCCTAACGCTTTCCTAGGGGCACTATAAGGGACCCTCACCCTTGAGCCCTAAAGCTACAGCACCACACAGGGATCCCTGGAGCACAGCAAACCCCAAATTATGTATTGCTTTTCAGGGATGCTCCAACTTTGGGGCATTACAGCTGTTCCGTGCATCCACAACCCTCTCTGTGAAAAAATACTTTTTAACATTACCTCTGAGCCGTCACCCCTCTATCTTCAAATTGTACCCCTTTGTTCTTGCACATCTCTTCTTCTAAAATATGCTACCCTCTTGTACTTTAACACCCTTGAGATACTTAAAAGTTTCTATCATGACCCCCATCTCCTCCTTTCCTCAAAGGTATACATATTAAGCTGCTTTAGTCTCTCCTCATATGTCTTCTGGTGCAGACCCTGCACCATTTTGGTTGCCCTCCTCTGAACAGCCTCCACTCTGTCTATGTCTTTGCGGAGATGGGATCTCCAGAATTGCACGAAGTACTCCAGATGGGGTCTCGCCAACTGTCTGTACAGAGGGATAACAACGTCTTGTTTTCTACTGTTGATGCCTCACCCTATGCATCCCAGTATCCCCCCAGCCCTCCTTACTGCCTTCTCACATTGCTTGTCCACCTTTAGGTCATCTGATATCATTACTCCTAGGTCTCTTTCAATTTTTGTTGTTGTTATTAACTCACCCCCATTGTGTACTCTTCCCCTGGGTTTTTGTTTCCCAGATGCATTACCTTGTACTTCTTTGCACAGAATCTCAGCTGCCACATATTTGACCATTCTTCCAACCTTGCCAAGTCCCTTTTCATCCTTTCTACCCCAACTTGTGTATCAACCCTGTTGCAGATCTTTGTGTCATCTGCAAAGAGACATACTTTTCCTTCAGGTGCTCTAATGTCCTTATAAAGACATTAAAGAGGGACCGTCCCAGCTCGAACCCTCGCGGTACCCACTACCTACCCTCCTTTCTTCACTGTGGACTCCGTTTACTATTACCCTTGCATCCTGTTGTCCAGCCAGTTTTTATCCAGGCTACCACCTAGACCCACTCCAAGGTTGGCTAACTTGTATATTAATCTTTTGTGTGAGACTGTGTCAAATGCCTTGCTAAAATCTAGGTAGCCATATCCACAGCCCCTCCCTGGTCTACTACTTTGGTCACCCAGTCAAAGAAATCTATTAGGTTCGTCTGACATGACCTTCCTGCTGTGAAACCATGCTGCTTTGGGTCCTCTGCCCCACTGGCCTCTAGGTTCTCAACAGTTCTTTCCTTCAGAAGTGATTCCATCATTTTCCCTGCCACTGTGGTCAAACTAACTAGTCTGTAGTTTCCTGCCTCTGCCCTGCTCCCACTTTTGTGAAGAGGAAACAAATTTGCCCTCCTCCAGTCCTCAGGTACCACCCCATCCTCCCATGATTTGTTAAATAGAGTAGTCAGTGGTATTACTAGTTCTACCCTTAGTTCTTTTAGAATTCTTGGGTGAATCCCATCAGGCCCCATTGCTTTGTCCACCCTCAGTTTCAAGAGTTCTTTCGTAACCCTTTCTTCTGTGAATGGACTGGTATCAACCCCCCCCCCATTCAGAGTTTCTCTCTTGTTTGGTTTAGGTACCTCCCCCTCCTCTTCCATTGTGAATACTGAGCAGAAATATTCATTCAGTATTCCTGCTTCTTCACTGTCACCCTCTGCCCATGTTCTCTCCCCTTTATTAAGTCTCTGTATCCCTCCCTTGGCCTTTCTTCACTCCCTAATGTACATATAAAAGGTTTTATCCCCCTTCTTAACAGAGTTGGCTATCTTTTCCTCAGTTTGTGCCTTTGCTATTCTGCATGCCTTCCCTGCCTCCTTCTGCTTTAACTGATAAAGTTCTCTGTCCTGCTCCTTCTGTGTTCCCTTATATTTCCTGAATGCTATCCTTTTCTACTTAACCTTCCCTTCCACCTCTTTTGAGAACCATAGTGTTTTTTTCCTTCATTTGCTTCAAACAAAGGCTTGTTGCCTCTGCGATGGCTGTTTTGGTTATTCCCCATTGTTCCTCCACCCCTCCTTCTTGCCCGTTTGCTAGTGCTTTTCTGAGGCACTCTCTCATTTTCCCAAAGTCAGTCTTCCTAAAGTCCAGTACTCTTGTTCTTGTATGGCTTGACTCTATGGATGTGTTTATTGTGAACCACAGTGTTTGGTGGTCACCTGTTCCCAGATGGCTACCCACATCTAAAGCTGAGATCCTTTCTTCTTTCCCATTTGAGAGCACCAGGTCTAAGATTGCTCCCTGCCGAGTGGGTTCCAACACTAGCTGTTTGAGGCATGTCCCCTGTAGGACATCAAGAATGACCTTGCTCTTGGATGTTCCTGCAGCAAAGGTACTCCAGTTAACATCTGGAATAATCAGGCCCCCATCAACAATATCTCCCCTTTTTCTGCCATTTTAAGGATGCCTTCTATCATTTCCTTGTCCATTTCCTCCCACTGAGATGGGGGTCTGTACACAACCACCATGCGGATTGTGGTGCCATTTCCTGTCTCCAGGGTGACCCATAGTGACTCATCAACTTCCTGTTTACTCTTTCGTTCTGTTGCTTTAATCCCTTCCCTTATATAGAGAGCTACTCCCCCTCCTCTTTTACGCATCCTGTCCCTCCCATAGACTGTGTATCCTGGTATGTTGACATCACAGTCATGGTTCTCTGTGTACCATGTTTCAATGACTGCCACAATATCCAGACATCCCTCTTCCATCAAGGCCACTAGTTCAGGTAGCTTGTTACATAGACTGTGGGCATTAGTACTCATCACCTACCATTTTTTATGGCCTTACCCATTTTAGCCCCATCCCTGTCCTTACTGCCTTTTTCTGCATTTACCCCTGTCCTGCTCCCTACTGACTTCTCTACTTTGATGTTTACTTCTCATACTACTGTGTTTTGTGGGGGGTAGGCTGGGATTTCCCTGCTCCTTTTCAGTGCCTCTCCCCTTGGCTAGTTTAAATGCTTGCCAATGAAGCATTTAATCCTATCACCTAGGATCCTGGTTCTCCCCCTGGACAGATGCAGACCATCGTGCCAATATAGGCCTGCATCCCTCCAGGTGGCTTCCCAGTCCCCAATGAAGCCAAAACCCTGAGCTCCACACCAGTTTTTCAACCATTCATTGAATCCCATGGTGTGGAATACCTTAGCATCATCCTTGCCATAGACAGGCAGCACCTCCGAGAAGGTTACCGTACATGCTACTTGTCTAAGGCCCCTCCCCAACTCTACAAACTCCTTTTGCACCACTGTGATCCCATTCACAGCCAGGTCATTTGTCCCTAGGTGGACTATGACATCCAGCTCCCTCCCTCATGCAGCTGCTCCTGCGATCCTGAGGATTCGCTTCCTGTCCCTCCGAGCTGCAGCGTCAGGCAGGCACCTTACCTCCCTATCCCCTTCCTCCCCCACCTCTACCCATTACCTTACCATGGATATATCACATTATTTACCAGATCTGCAGCCACTGTTCTCAGTGGATTAACTATATCTATCTATGGAAATGAACATGGATATAAACATTTCTGGAGTTCATCGAAGGTAATTTATACTTTTCATATTATATTTAAAATTATATTTCACCGACAAGTCAATTGTGCAGTTCTCTGGCTAACAAGATATGGTTCAGAAAATGAAAGTTCTGTGAACTTGGGCATGTGATGTTACCCACGCATGCAAAAAGCTACTCAAAAGCTAATGCATGGATCCATCCAGCCCCACCCTGGGCCCTTTACTCGATGGATGTTCTGGTGTCTGCATACTCTGATTTTCCATTGCCATAATCACTTAGATTTTCCTATAATATATGGTAAGTGCCTATTAACCACCATAATCAGCAGTCACACAGCTTTGTTATGCACTGTTTAGAATTTTAAAAGTTGTTAACCACACTTCAGAACTTCCAAACAGTTGCATAACAAAATAGAATACACCAGAGTTCCATAATTCTCACACATAGAATGCAAACAGCATTTTTTTGACCATACACTATAAAAGATGATGGCTGGGGATCGGGTGACAACCACGCTGAAATCACTCTAAGTTGCTAGGGCTACAGTAAACCTCGGCTGCGCTCGGGGTTTATGTTACCCATGCTGGAAGAGGTACAGGTGCAGGTCAGCACTCCCACCCCCAAAAATGACTGTGGGACACTGGGGAGCCCACTCTCAGTGTCCTCAAATCTGTTTTGTGCCCCTAAAAAAACAGAAAACAGTTCCCTGAGGTAATTTTTTAACTTTGATGCAGGATCCTGCATTCTGCCATTTTCAATGCAGAATCCTGCATCAAAGTGCTTGTTTTTGCCGATGTCGGAGTGCCCAATCCCCGAGTCGGCATCCAGTCCCCTCCATTTCTGTGGCACTCTGGGGAGCCCACACCCATTATGCTGAAATAATTTAATGTTTTTTCGACACTGGGATGCTGACACCCGGTGTCGGATGTCTCCCTTAGTCCATTTCCATTGCCGACATGGGTGCCAAATCCCCCTGTCAGCATTATATATCCAACCCTCAAACTCATGTGGCACACTGGGAGCCCACCCCAGTGTGCTCACATTTGCTTTGGATTTCCTGTAAATAAAGAAAACCGTCTGCAATTTTTTTTTTAACCTGTAATGAAGCAAACGGTCCCTCATCATCTCCCCAGTCCCCCTTTCCCACCCTCCCACTGAGCACCCACCTACCCTTACCCCCCTTTACCCATACTTACTGCAGGAAGTTGGGAGCAGCAATCTTCTCTGGACTGGGACACGCCTGCACCCTTCAAAACCCAGCTGCAAACTGAGGAATCAAGGTAGGCTTGTATTATGGCTCTCAATTGGGTTTTCAACTTAGGTGGATATCTCAGCCATTTTTAGGAATTTATACCCCATGTTTATACCCCATGTTAACACGGGGTTCTTGGGACCTCACCTCATGAACATTGTCACTGTCATTTTGTTATTCGGTCCTAAAGGTGATTTAGCAGTCACTACGCGGAATCACCTTTCTGGACCGATGTAAAATAGCGCGATGCCATCATGAGGGAGGGCTCATCACCATGTTGAACATCTGGTGCAAAAATTCCCAAAAATGATTGTGTTACAAGTGTGCATTGCGCAGTTTTTACACAGATTCGTAACTTCACCAATTTTTAATATTTTCACTCCAGATTTTCAACATTGAGATTTTTTTTATAATGCCTCATGATATTTTCATTCCAGATTTTTAACATTGAGATTTTTTTTTATACCTCCTCATGAACAGTGCAGCTGTCATTTTTCACATCATGCCCGAAATGTGTTTTCGCAGCTCTGACGCACAGTGGCGCAGTCGCTACATGAAATCAACCTTTGGGATCTACTAATGAAATCACAGTGCCACTGTTCATTAGGTGGGGCCCCAAAAAGGCAATGTTAAAAATCTGGTGCAGAAAATTCCAAAATGACTGCGTTCTGATGTGCATTGCACAGTTCGCGTATTAAGTAACCCGTAATTTTTAATATTTCACACCAGATTTTTAGCATTGAGATTTCTTCATACCTCCTCATGAACAGTACAGCTGTCATTTTTCACATCATCCCCGAAATGTGTTTTTTGCAGCTGGGGCGCACAATGGCACAGTCGCTGTGTGAAATCAACTTTTGGGATGTACTAACGAAATCACAGTGCCAATGTTCATTAGGTGGGGTCCCAGAAAGGCCATGTTGAAAATTTGCAGCAAAAATACCAAACAAAATCTCACAAAACTGGGATACTATTATACTATCTAAAAAAGTAAGGAAATAAAATAACAAAAACTTTGTTTATAAGGCAGGGTTCTAGATAATAGGTCTTCAACCAAAGTGATACAGGTCAGGAACTTGAATGTTAGGGTTTACAACTGTTATACTCCTCCCCCACCAAACCCTACCATTGAAACCACACCTCCCACCCTCCACACACCAACAAGCGCGGGGTGTAACTTAGGATTGTGGGTCCCCCTCCACCCAACCCTACCATCGCAACATCACCCCCACCCTCCACACACCAACAAGCGTCGGGGTATACCTTAGGGTCATGGGCCCCACCCAACCACCCAACCCAACCCTACCATCGCAACACCACCCCTACCCTCCACACACCATGCATTGGGGTGTGCCTTAGGGTCATGGGCCCTACCTCTCATCCCAATCTCCTGTACTGCACCATGACATGTTCCTTACAGATGGAATGGGGTAAGTGTTATGATCTGTCTCACTTTGGTTGAAGACCTATTTCTAGAACCCTAACTGTCTTTTAAACAAAGTTTTGTTAATATGTATATATATATATATATATATATATACAGTGACGCTCACCAGGATGAAGCACAGCACTGCAGAATTCTGCAGTATAGTTACTGCAGCAAACAATGCAATTTCGATGGGAGTTAACCCCTTTTGTCATGCAGGAAACCTGTCACACACTGTACTTCATCCTGGCGGGCTTCACTGTATATATAGTCATGGTAAATTAATGACAGTGCACACTTTCAGCAGACTTCTGTACCATAGAGAAATTGCGTATGTCGTGACAGGTGGCAGAGGGTGTTGGTGATTGTGATCTAGTGGACCCACCTCACTATACCCTATCAGCTATGTTGTGACACAAAACCTGTCCAGGTGTCTAGCAGACAACTTCACACAACACACCCTGGCTGTTACTACCCCACCACTATACCAGTATACATTATGTGGTCTTTGAAAACTGAGTTAGTGACTGTCTGTGGTGGAGAGTGGAGGGATATGACAGTCACCAGCTGTTGGTCTGGTATACTTATATTCTACCAAAACAGAAAAGCCTGACACCCAGAAGTCCAAAGCCACATTCCTGACACACAATATCCCAACATCAGAATTATACCACAGCCGGTTTTGTTATATCAAGTAAGGGGGTGTAGTGGGCAAAGACCCCTGCATTGGGGGATGCGGGGGAGAAGCCCCCAAAACATTAATTAAACTACATTGCTGGCTGTTGGGATTCTGTGTTTTGGGAAATCTGTGTTGGGATACTGGGTGTCGGAGACGAGCTTGCCAGGTTCCCATAATAAATCCGTTGGTCTGGACAGGGATGAGCAGGTTGGTGGGACACTACCTTCCAGGGTGGGTGGGTGGGTGGTCCACTACTCTCAAGGACATATTTTGAGTCACCAGCATACAGGGGATCAGGGACAGGGAGGGTACCAGCTACACAACCAATGAAACGTTGCAACATAAAAACATAGACTTTGATGGCAGATAAGGACAACTAGACCCACCCAGTCTGTCCATTTCCCTACCTATTGGATAAGCTGCAGATCCTAGTTAACCAGCAGCCAACCTCCTTCTACTCCCCAGTAGAATTGCCCTATGTCTGTCCCATGCATTCTTGAATTCACCCACTCTTTTTGAACCCACTACCTCACTATGTACTATACAGGAGATCTGAGTGGGGTGGTGGGGCATGTCAAAATGGTGATTTTGATGGGGTGGGTGGAGGGACCATTAGGCACCAGGGATCCTTTTTTTAATTGGACCTGCAATCAGTGATGGTGTGGTGGTGAACAGTAGCACGATTGTAAATAATGTTTTTTTATTTGGGCTGGCGATCGGCAAATGAGAGGGGAGACATGTTTTTGTTTTACTCTGGACTGCGACTGGTGATGGCATTGTTGGGGGGGAGACCAGTAGCACCAGGGTAATTTTTGGGGGATTACTTGTGGTGGAGCTCAGCGATGGCGGGCATTGGAGGGCAGTGGTAACAGAGACTCTTTCTGTTTTCACTCTGGACGGTGATCTGTGATGGTGATCGGTCGTGGGTGGGAACACTACCACCAGTGTAACTGATTATATGTGTGTCTGGTTAAACAGGTGCACTTATATCTATAATGTTATTAGAACTGTTGAATCCCCACTACTAAATCCTTCTATTGTATTGTTTAGTCATGAGTAAATGATTTGACTTCATTGTTTTCTCAAGCACATCGGCGACTCAATCCTGCCCTCCTCCCCCTGCCCACACACCACGGGCTACTACACCTTTAGGTGGACAACCAGGATACAGATTTCAACTTCCTGCTTAGAGACAAGACAGGAGAGGTTACAGCTACAAAATACAGCCACGTTAATATATAAGTTTGGGATTACAGGTATTGGGGCAGAACAGAAAAGAGAGAGGAGTAAAGTGCGGGTGAAAAAATGTAATAAATCAACTAGCACCTAGCAGAACAGAGAAAGTCTACAGAGCACCAAAATATAGTCTGGGGAACAAAGAGTACAGGAAGTAGTCAGCTGTAGCTGATGGCACTGTACAGCATGAGAATAGCCTACACAGGACAGTGGAGTAGACTTAGTACGGTCAATGAAGAAGTAAGAAGTGGTGCAGTGCAGAGTAGTGGGTGCAGGGCATCAGTTTTCAGGAGAACATTTTGGATCATGCGGTGCTGCCCCATCTGTAGGCATCTCTCTGGCAGTGGAGTTGGGAACAGGTAGCAGGGTGGAGAGGGATGTCAAGTGGCTTCCAGGAGGCACAGCATGGAGGGATGGAGAGCAAATCCAGATGATCGCAAGATGCGGTTGCAAGGATGGAGGAGCTGGATGTCATTGTCCACCAGGGGACAAATGACCTGGCAGTGGATAAGGATTACAAGTGATCTGAAACACACCTCCCTGTGTAAAAAGTCAGTGGTGAAGGCTAACAGGATTCTGGAGTTTATTGCAAGGGGATTCAGTAGCAGGCTGAACGAGGGAATTTTATCACTGTATAGGTCATTAGTGAGACCACATTTAGAATATGGGATGACGTACCTGCATCCATACCTTAAGAAGGACATCATCATGCTGAAAGAGGTCCAGAGGAAAGCAACCATGCTGATGGAGGGGCTTCAGGATAGGTCCTCTGAGGAGAGGCTGGGAGCCATGGGAATGTCCCCTGCTGGAGGAGAGGAGACAGAGGGAGGATATGATAGAGACATTCAAGTACATGAAGGGAATTAACAGCATGTAAGAGGAGGGTCTCTTTAAAATGTGTGAAAACACCACCACTAGGAGGCACAGCCTAATATTGATGTGGGTGAGATTCAGAAGGGATGTAACAAAACATTTCGGTACAGTGAGGGTGGTGACCACTCGGAATGAGCTGCCAGATGAGGTGGTATCAGCAAAGATGGTGGGGGTATTCAAGAGGGCCAGGGACAAACACAAAGGGAACCCTGGGGACCAAGGAAAGGGGTGTAGAGGGAGGGGTAGTTGGGGGGGCAGGGTCAGTGGCATAAGTGTAAGGCCAGACCATGCATCATTACGAACAGATGTGACAGCCCAGGTGGTCCTCTTCTGATGGCTCTTTGCATATGTTCGTGTGGTGGAGTGTCTCCTGGATGTGTAACATAAACATAGGCAATGATGACAGGAACACACCACTGGTCTTCCCATAAACCCTTTCAAACCCAGGACCTAGTGTCCCTACATGGTTGTAACTCACTATACACCCACGTGGCATGGTCTCTGCTATACCACTACCACCCTGAGGAATGACAGCACTTCACTGTGTATGGCCATGTTTGAAACCATTGGCGCGGTGCCCACCTTATCAGCTGGTAGATTGTTCCATGGCTGCACCACCCTATCTTCAAGTAAAACATTCTCAGCCCCCCTTCCCTGTTAGTTTCCAGTTGTGCCCGTGTGTTCGCGAGGGCCAGCGAAGGAAGCCCTCCCCCACAGAAGCCCACATTACAGTGCAGACACCTTTGGTGGCTCCTCAGAATCACGGAGGCCAGCGAAGGGCCCTCCCCCACAGAAGCCCACATTACAGTGCAGTCACCTTTTTGGTGGCTCCCCCAGGATCGCGAGGGCCAGTGAAGGAAGCCCTCTGCCACAGAAGCCCACATTACAGGTACGATTTCGATCCCGAATGGCTCTCCAAGCACTGTGAGGACTCCTTTGCGCCTTTTATTTTTAAACAAAGGAAAGGTTAAAGAAACTTGAACTTGAACTTGAACATGAACTTGAAGGTCTCTATTATATCACAGAAGCCCACATTACAGTGCAGTCACCTTTTCGGCGGCTCCCCCAGGGTTGCAAGGGCCAGTGAAGGAAGCCCTCCCCCACAGAAGCCCACATTACAGTGCAGTCACCTTTTCGGCGGCTCCCCCAAGGTCACGAGGGCCAGCGAAGGAAGCCCTCCCCCACAGAAGCCCACATTACAGTGCAGTCACCTTTTCAGTGGCTCCCTCTGGGTCGCGAGGGCCAGCGAAGGAAGCCCTCCCCCACAGAAGCCCACATTACAGGTACGATTTAAATCCCGAATGGCTCTCCATGCACCATGAGGACTCCTTGGTGCCTTTGATTTTTAAACAAAGGAAAGGTTACCCCGCCAACGCTCCGCATCGGCTCCCCACGGCCTCCACCACCACCCTTGGTCGACATTGCAATATATAGCAGCGGTTGTAAATCAGGTGACAGTCCAAAACCAATCAGTCAGATTTTCCATTAGCAAGTTATCTTGCTTTGCCACTAGAGATCGCTACTGTTACAAATCTCAGATCTTAACTCAGTTTTACCCAGTTATACTCCTGCCTCTTTTAAGCCATTATGCAGCTGTCCCTGATGCTGTGCCTCCTCATAATATTTCCATTGTCCTCTCTTCCCGCACCCCTTCTCGCTAGCCTCCCCTCTGGTGATCCCCCCCCCTCCACTCACTCGTCTCCCTTGTCATGTCCCAAGAACCACCCACTACTGCACCACCCATGCATTGCCCCCCAATTGTATCGCCTCCCCTCAACCCTTGCCAATTCCTTCCCTCTTCCCCCCTTTAAATCAGCCCTTCAAACCATCCCCTACCATTCACCCAGCACTGCTTCACTCACACTACTTAAACCTGGAAGCACTCCTCCGATGCCTAAACCTCCCAGTTCCTCCCTCAAAGCGGAGCTATGGCAGACAAAAACAATCCCCTTTTCACACCCTATCTCTTTTACTGCTCCTGGCAGGCGATGTTCATCCTAACCCTGGCCCTTCAGCACCAAACAATACCTCGCCTGCATCTCCACCCTCTTCCAGCCTGCCCTCTGCCTCTCTCCCCAAGGGCCTTCGCATTTTCCACCTCAACATCAGGAGCCTCCTCCCGAAATTGGATGCCCTCTCCACTTGGGTCGCCCAGCACAACCTGGACATACTCTGCGTCATGGAAACTTGGCTCTCTGCCAAAATCCCTTACCCTCAATTGTCTATCCCTAACTATGGCCTCTCCCGCCAAGACTGGGGCAAGCAAGGTGGGGGTGTCACTCTGTACATCAGGGACTCCATCCCTTACTCCATCATTCTCAGGGAGTCCTGCCCTTCCTCCCATGAAACCATTGTTGCACATCTCACCTTTCCTTCATCTACTCACCTCTATATAGGAGCTCTATATGCCCCACCAAAGACCTCCCCCGACTCTCTTGTCAAAGCCATCTCGGAAATCTCCACTAAAACCTCAAATGGGGAACTCATATTACTAGGTGATTTCAATCTTGACTGGCTCTCCCCTTCCGTGAAACCCACTGCGCTAAGGGTGGAAGCCCTAAACCTCTCCCAGCTAATCCAGGAATCAACCCGCCTCAACCACCGGTCCTCAAATCACACCCTACTGGACTGGATCTTATCCTCCCATCCTCACAGAATCTCCTCAGCTGGCACTCTCTCCGATGCTCTCAGTGACCACTGTGCCACTTACTACATTCACAAAATTCAGACCCCGCACTCACACCCCAAATTTATCCTGTCCTGCCCACTTCACCTCCTAAATATACTAGCCCTGCAGCATGACTGACACACGCAGATTGGTGTCCAGTATTTTCCGCACCAGATGTCGACACCGCCCTATCACATTTCTGTGACATCTTTCAACATACATGGGACCTCCATGCCCCCCTCAGGAAAGTTAGAGTAAAAAGGCACCACCACCCATGGATCACATCTGACCTCATCGCCCTATGCCGTGTCAGGGATAAGGCAAGCGATTATACCAACTCACAGTCCATTGGAGCCTCCAATCCTACAAGCACCTCAGAAACAAGTGCACCTCAGCTATATGGAAATCTAAATCCTCCTACTTTCAAGCTCAACTCACCCAGCACCAAAACTCCCCTGCATCCTTCTGGAAGGTAATCAACTCCTTGATCAAACCCCCTCCCAAGCAGTCCTGCCCTGTCCTTATCATAGATGGCAGACATGTTTCTGATCCTGTCTCGGTAGCTGCTACTTTCAACTAATTTTTTGTCTCATGTGCCCAACCCATCTCCCCCTCAACCACACCTGACCCAACCGAATGTTCCCTCCCCAACGGATTCCTCCTTCCTCCTTTCACAACCCAAGAAGTCTACAATGCCATCATCTCTCTCAACCAGGCCAAAACAAGTCTCGATGGCTTGCACCCCAAGCTTCTCCTCATCTCGGCCTCAGCCATCACAGCTCCTCTGACACACATTTTAAACCTATCCCTCTCCACTGCCACAGTCCCATCAGCTTGGAAATCAGACAGGATCCTACCTCTGTACAAAGGCGGCGACCCCTCCTCGCCGGGAAATCACAGGCCAATCTCGCTCCTTCCCTCTCTTGCCAAAATCCAAGAATCCCTCACCTGTCTAAACTATCGGACTTTCTCTCCTTAAATGGCTCCCTCTCACCCTATCAATCAGGCTTTAGAAAGCACCACTCCACCTCCACCACCTTGCTGAGTGCTACAGACTCTATCCTATTGGCTATAGACAGAGGTCTGACTACCACCGCCATTTTTATCGATCTGGCAAAAGCTTTTGACTCAGTCTTCCACACCCTGTTGCTCCAAAACCTCAGCCTTTTTGGCCTCGCCCAACCCACCATAAACTGGTTCCACTCTTACCTTCAGAATAGACAGCAATCCGTTCTAATAGGGAATACCCTCTCCCCCCCTTCCCATCCTCTCTGGCGTCCCTCAGGGTTCTATCCTTGGCCCCATCCTATTCTCCTTATTTAAAAATGACCTCCCCTCTGCCTGCCTTACAGCTAACATGCATCTGTATGCTGATGATGCAATCATTTTTGCATCTGGCTCCTCACACGATAGTGTCCTCCCGGGTCTCCAAACCGACTTCAGTAGAGTACAAGTCTGGTTCCAGAAAAATCAGCTAAAACTAAATGACAAAAAGACTGTCACCATGGCCTTTGGATCCAGAAAAAAGCTTACTTCCCTTCTGGCCCCCTCAGTGATCACCACCCTGGATGGCTCTCTCCTAGACCTTGTCCCCACGTTCAAATACCTAGGAGTCTGGCTCGACAATCACCTAAAGTTCTCTACTCACATAGAGGCCATCTGCTCTAAACTCCGGCCTAAACTTGCCATCCTCTATCGACACAAAGACTGTCTTCCCCTTCCCGCCCATAGTGAAATCATACATAAAACTATCCTACCAATATTTGACTATGCAGACATCATATATTGTACTGCACCAACCTCATCTCTCTCCAAACTCGAAATCCTACTAAACGCATTCTGTCGTTTTGCCACTGCCTCCCCTCCACTTACTCACCACTGCACCCTATATTCCTCTCTCTCCCCTTGGCCCTGCTCTCCCACAGGAGAACCATCCATAGCGCCTCCCTTATAGCTAAATACTGGTTGGGCTCCCTACCCTTCTACCTTACCTCCCGCCTTGAGCCAGCTAACACCCATGGCTACCCCCTCTGCCACAGAGATGCTCGCACATTCGACCTCCCTCACCCTCTCACTGCCTCCGGCCAAGCCGCCTTCTCTTACCACCTTCTCTTCCTATGGAACAACCTCCCACCCAACACTGGCCAGGCCTCTTCCCTCCCAGATTTTAGAAGACACCTCAGGCTCCTCCCAGCCACACCTTGTCCAAAGTGCGCTCAGTGACCCACCCCTACGTAGGTCTCTGAGCAGCTCCATCCGATTTCTCTTGCTGGTTAATTATCTCTGCACAAGTCTTTACCTCAGGTTATTTCATATTACCTTCATCACTATTGTACTACACCTGAACCTGCTTTCAACTTAATACTAGAACAAAGTTACTCCTATTTTTTCAAGCTCTGTATGCTTATCTCCTGCCTGTAACCAGCACTCTTTGTTCAAGTCCAGCCTGTAGCGGACTTAAATGTATTGTAGCACTAATTCTCTTCTGTAACTTCTATGTACTTCTCAGTACCCGGGTGGTGCCGGGAAACGAGCCTTGGCTCAGTGCACCTTTCCCGGTCAACACATTTTAAATAAATAAAAATATCTTCTCTCTCACATCCAGTGAGAACATGTTAAGTAGCAATAAGTGAGACTTGGTGGACAGAACATTACAACTGGGAAATAACCATACCTGGCTATGGGCTGTTTAGAAGGGACAGAGTAAGTAGGAAGGGAGGGTGAGTTTCTCTATATATTAGGAATGACGTGAGGGTATCAGAGGGGCTGGAAGAAGAAGGGGGGAGACAGCTCCTGTGGGTAACACTGGGCAAAAGGACAGGGGAATCCTTGAGACTGGGGGTGATATACAGACCATTTATGCAGGGGGAAGAAGGGGATAGACAGCTGATACAGGCGGTCAAGACGATGGCTCTCAAAGGGGAATTACTCCTGGTGGGGGATCTAAACCTCCCAGACGTGAACTAGGCGGCCTACATCCCGGATGCAGTATCGGCTAGAAGCAAGGATATGCTAGAGGCTCTGCATGGACTATTCTTGCAGCAGCTGGTCAGGGAGCCAACAAGGGCCAACAACCTGCTGGACATGGTCCTGACAAATGGGGAGAATGTGGAGAAGGAGGTGCAGGTGGGGAACATACTGGGCACCAGCGACCACAGTTCATTAAGGTTCATGGTAAGGACAGGGAGGGAGATAAATCAAACCAACACAACAGTTATGGACTTCAGGGGCACAGACTTCCACAGGATGAGAAAGATAGTGAGGGAGGAAATGGTGGGAACAGAGAATACAGGGGAAGTGGAGAGGTTATGGGAAATTATTAATGTGGGGGTGCTGAAAGCAATGAACTTGTGTATAAATAAGGTAAGGAAGAGCAGAAAGAGGAGGAGACCACTTTTGGTTTACAAGGGAGGTAGCAACAGTGATCTGGGACAGGAGGAGGACATTCAGACAATACAAGATGACACAGAGAGAGAGGAGGACAGGGAGGATTATAGGGAAAAGAGGAGGCTAGCAGGGCAGAGGATAAGGAAGGCGAAGGCAGAATCGGAGGAAAGAATAGCTAAACAGGCCGGGGGGGTGGGCAAAACATTTTTAGATATGTGGGAGAAAAGAGAAAGGCAAGGCAGGGGATTGTAAGGCTGAGAGGGAGGGAGGGAGGTGAAGCTGGAAGGGACTGTGAAAAGGAGAAGAGCTGAACAAATACTGCTAGAGGAGGAGGAGTTGGCCGCACCACTGACGAGGTTATTCAACTTGTCTCTGGATATGGAGAGGGTGCCAGAGGACTGGAAGAGGACGCACATGAAGCCGTTGAACGAAGGGGGTAGTAGGGAGGCAATGTAGAACTACTGCCCGGTCAGCCTCACCTCAGTAGTGGGGAAGGTCATGGAGGTACTCATAAAAGTAAGGGTAGTGGACTACCTTGAGGACAGTGGTTTGCAGGACAATGAAAAGGGAAGTTATGTCAGACGAATTTGAATGAGTTTTTTGATTGGGTGACGCAGGTGGTCGACCGGGGAGGGGGGGTGGACGTAGCCAGTCTGTACTTCAGCAAGGCCTTCAACACCATCCCCCACAGAAGGTTGGTGAGCAAACTGAAAAGTATGGGGCTAGGTGGGAAAATAACCAGGTGGGTGAAAAACTGGCTGGAAGGAAGGAGCCAGAGAGTGGTGGTAAATGGGGTGTACTCCGGGATGGCAGGGGTGACAAGCAGGGGGCCTCAGGGTTCAGTGCTGGGATCCCTCCTTTTTAATATCTACATCAGCGAAGTAACGGAGGGGCTGAGGGGAAGGGTGTGCCTGTTTGCTGATGATACAAAAAATCTACAATAGAATGGACACAGCAGGAGGGGGTGAAGCACATGAGGGAGGACCTGGAACCCAAAGGCAGGATACACCATTGGGGGGGAGGGCATCAAGGATACAGAGCAGCATAGGTGCCAGAACAGGGGGGCCACTAGGGCCATGGCCCTACCACTTTCATAAATGGCCCTAGCAGTTTTTGCAATCATGTTAATGTATTTAATAGGGGAAAATTTACCCCTTACATCCTTGGCCCTACCACTTTTCAAACTGTTCCGGCACCAGCAGGAGCGAGATCTGGGGATTATAGTATCGTGTAACCTCAAAGTGGGAAACCAATGTAGCAGGGTGGTATGGAAGACCAGTGGGATGTTGGCATGCATTGGCAGGGGCATCACCAGCAGAAGGGGAGAGGTACTGATGGCCCTCTACAAAGCCATGGTAAGACCGCACCTGGAGTATGGAGTTCAGTTCTGGAGGCCATATCTATGAAAAGACATAGACGGGATGAAGAGGGTTCAGAGAAGTGCTACCAGAATAATGTAGGGTATGTTAGGGAAGACATACGAACAGAGATATAAGGAACTGGATCTGTACACATTGGAAACTAGAAGGGAGAGGGGACATGATTGATACTTTTAAGTATGTCACAGGGATCAACAAATTAAAGGAAGGGTATGTACTTAAAAGGAAGGAAGGGCTGAAAACTAGAGCCTAAGACTTCAGGAAGGAAAATACAGAAGCAATGTGAGAGAATGATTCTTCAAGGAGAGGGTGGTGGAGGCATGGAACAGACTTCCAGAGGAGGTGGTGGAGGCTGAAACAGTGGAGGAAATCAAGAGGGCATGGGACAGACATATGGGGTTGAATAGTGGGGGAAAGGGGCGGGACAGCAAAAGAGAAGACATGTAGGGAAGAAAGAAGGAAAAGGGAAGACTGGGTGGGCCGGTACGGTCCTTTTCTGCCATCAGATCTGAGATTCTGTGAAGAGATATGTTGGGTTTCCCGAGGGAAGGAGGCTGCCAATAGGGGCTGTGGATGGTGATGGGGTGGAGTTGCAGTGGGTGCACTTGGGAGGCCTGAAGGAGAGGCTGGACGGAGTTGCTCGGGGAAAAAAAGTAGTAAGATTTTTAAAGTTATAAATAGCCCTGGACTGCACTTAAAACTCTTGCCGTGATCAGAGCATAAAATGGCAGATGTCAAATGTGATGCATCAATGGAGCAAAGCACTCCACACCATATATATGTGTGTGTGTGTATATATATATATATATATTTATATATTTGCAATTTTTAGCCCTGCGCACTGGGGGCGGGAACGTAACCCTAAAATGCTCACCCATGATCCCGACCACCGCTAACCAACCCCAAGACCCCCCACTGCGTGCCCCCTGTGGCGGGGCCAGATGGGAGCTTCCCCCTTCCTGGAGCACAATCCAAATCTGGAGAGGCAGCGGTAGACCAACGGGGTGAGGCTTCATGAAGTCCACAGCCACCATTTTTCCCGGACACCCTCCCTCCTGAAGCAAGACCGCGTGCGTGTGGGGGCACGCACATGCTGCGATCATCGGCTGCTTGCCCTCCCAGCCAGTGCCACATCCCAGCCCCCACCAGAGGGCAGGCAACAGGCAGGATGATGATCCCTCCCTCCCTCTCTGAGAAAGGCGGCACCCCCATAGCCCGAGGTCGTTCCCGAACCCGGGTCAACGGCGTGGCGCAAGGTGTGGCATCCAGTGCCTCAACCCTAAGCGCCACTGGGCCGGCCCTATGGCAGGAGTTTTAAGTGCAGTCCAGGGCTGTCTATAACTTTACAATCTTATTACTTTTAATGAACTAATCTGTACTAATTGCTTATTGTATGAAGGGGGTCATAAGTGAGTAAATTCCTACTGTCACTCCAGGATCGTCATAAAATCTATAATTTCTGTGCAGAAAGTCTTTTAAACCCAGATTTTTAGATATCAATTTTTATATATAAAACATATGCATAGCACCATTATACAATAGTGTTTCACAAATTGCCCATTCCTGTACATCGCACGTGTCACTCACAGGCTCTGCAGTAGCGCATTCATGATGCGGTTACATTTTTATTAAATTCTCAGTATCAGCGTAACAGTTTCAGTTGAAATGATGCAATTCTGCTAGTGGGGGGTTGGGATGCTGCCAGAAACGTCAGACGTAGTTGTCCAATGTCAGCTACTCTTTAAGGATTCTTTAAGGACTCTTTCTGAAACTGGGCTAGTGTCCACCTATCTCCATCCCTCCAATGCTTCTGTTACTTTTGTTTGCCTCCCCTTCTCCTCCCCTCTCTGTGAACACCACTGAATAAAAGTACTTGTTCATCATGTCTGCCTTTTCCCGGTCCCCCTTTGCACAGTTCCTCCATTCCCTTTCTAACCTTACAATTCCACCCCCTAGTCTTCTTCTTTTCACTTACGTGTCTAAAAAAATATCTTGTCCCCTTTCATTATACCTTCTGGGCTAGTCTCTCTTCAGTATGGACCTTTGTGCTCCTTACTCCTTTCTCTGCTTCCCTCTGTTTTCCCTGATACATCTTCCTATCCTCTTCCCTCTGTGTCTCCTTATACCTTCTGAATGCTGAAAACTATTGATTCTGTGGCTGCCAGCATAAAATAGATAAGATGTCCTCTTAGCTGTAAGAGAATGTTGTAAGAGTTGTATTTTAATTGCCATCAGTGGGCCACCATCTGTCCCACCCCGTCACCCAGCCCACATGTCCAGGGACTTACCCACCCCACTGGAGCGCACCCTGACTTACTCCCCCATGCGGGTCGGTCGGGAGGTGCCTCTCCCCAGAGACTGGTTCATGATCTTGGGGCAGAATGCCTCAGTTGGCTGTGTGGGGTCTGGTGAGGGCAGACAACAGCCTGCTCAGCAGATGCTTTTTCTCTGTACCCTTGGGAGGTATGGTGTACAATAACGTAGTGGCACACAGAGCATCGGATGTCTGGCATGCCTCCTGAAGATCTTGATCACCAGCTGTCAGATCCCTGGTCTCCATGCCAAATGCAAGGTGCTTCCCCACACTCACCCCCAGACGACAGTAGTCCTTGTGACCTTGATCCTCCCCGGCCGGCCATGCAGCATCCCTGGCTTGCCTCCAGACCCTGGATGTCTACTGCTGTGCTGGCGGGCCAGCAAACTTTATTTGTGAAGTACTTGGTTGTGCTCTTCATTAACTTAGCCTGTCAATATGACAATATGTTGAAAAAACAAAACAATAAATAAATCTTCATGTAGCATTTTAATTTGTACTCCTTACTCAACATATTTTATTTGTACTCATCCAAATTTGGTTTTACTCACCTCTGTTCAAAAGTGCAGAAGTACAGTAATCACTCTGAAAAAAATCTTATCTGGAGCCCTGCATGGTACAGCACAATGTCGGCATCGCACATGACACAGTGCAGTGCCTGCGTTGCATATGGCAAACTGCGGTGTCATCATCACCATGGCACAGCATGGTGTCAGAGTACCACTGGCATCATTGGGGAGGATGGGGGCTGTGTGGAGGATGACAACAGTAAAGCTGACATATTGAACAGGTATTTCTGCTCAGTCTTTACTGAGGAAGAGGAGGGTAATGGGTCTGAATGGAGTACAAGGGGTGAGAATGCTGCAGAAATGGACACAAGTCCCTTTACACGAGAAAGGGTCCTGAAGGAACTGGAAGTAATAAGAGTTGATAAAGCAATGGGGCCAGATGGGGTGCACCCAGGGTCCTTAAAGAACTAAGAGAGGTGGTGGCTGAACCTCTTGCTATCCTGTTTAGCCGATCACTAGAAACAGGGGAGGTACCCAAAGACTGGAGGATAGCAGATGTAGTCCCCTTATACAAAAGTGGGAACAAAGAGGAAGCGGGGAACTACAGACCAGTCAGCCTCACCTTGGTAGTTGGGAAGATCATGGAAGCACTACTGAAGGAGAGATTGGTGGAACATCTGGTTGTCAATGGACTACAGGACCCAAGGCAGCATGGTTTCACCAGGGGAAGGTCATGTCAGACCAACCTCATTGAATTTTTTGACTGGGTGACTAGGGAGGTGGATCAGGGGAGGGCAGTGGACATGGCCTATCTGGACTTCAGCAAGGCCTTTGACACTGTGCCACATAGAAGACTATTGCACAAACTGGGGAATAAGGGTGTGGGCAGGACAGTAGTGCGGTGGGTAGGTAACTGGCTGGGCAGCAGGACACAGAGGGTGGTGGTAAATGGCTGTCACGCCACAGAGGGAAGACTGACCAGTGGGGTACCACAGGGATCAGTGCTAGGACCGGTACTATTCAATATCTTCATCAGTGACATTGCACAGGACCTAGAAGGCAGAATTTCACTGTTCGCTGATGACACAAAGCTCTGTAACAGAGTAGACACACCAGAGGGTGTAGACAGAATGAGAAGGGACCTGCAGAAACTTGAAGAATGGTCAGGGGTTTGGCAGTTGAAATTCAATGCAAGGAAGTGCAAGATAATGCATATGGGGCACAAACCCTGGCACAATATATCAGTTGGGGGTGAGGATATAGCATGCACCAAGCAGGCAAGGGATCTTGGAGTTATCATCTCTGATGACCTCAAGGCAGGAAACAGTGTGACAAGGCAGCAGGTAAAGCAAATAGGATGCTGGGATGCATAGGCAGGAGCATCACCAGCAGGAAAAGGAGGTCATAATTCCACTATACAAGACACTAGTGAGGCCGCACCTGGGTACACTGTGCAGTTCTGGAGACCTTACCTACGTAAGGACATAGACAGGGTAGAGAAGGTTCAGAGGAGGGCAACAAAGATGGTGCATGGATTGTATCACAAGTCCTATGAGGACAGGTTGAAGGCACTGAACATGTACTCCCTGGAGGAAGGAGGAGAGAGGGATATGATAGAGACATAAAGTATCTTACAGGGAGGAACAGGGTGCAGGAATGCACTATTTTTAAGCGAAAAAGATGTTCCAGGACTAGAGGCATGGGATGAAGTTGGAGGAGGACGATTCAGAGGAAATGTGAGGAAGAATTTCTTCACAGAATGGGTGGTGGACAAGTGGAACACCCTGCCAGAGGAAGTGGTGGGGGCTGAAACAATCATGGGATTTAAGAATGCATGGGATAGACATAAAGGAATTCTGGAGGTCAGGGGTAAGGGGCAACAGACTTCCTGGAAAACATAAACTGAACTTACAAACTTGAATGGGCAGACTGGGTGGGCCATAGGCCCTTATCTGCCGACACTGTCTATGTATCTATGTATCTATGTATCACTAATGCCCAATGGCATCCCCATGGCCATGTGCACTAAAGACAGCACAGTGTGCCACATGCACTGCAGATGTCGCACAGTGCAGTGTCAGCATTACACATAGCACAGTACAGTATCAGCTCTGCACATGGCCTAGTATGATGTTGGCATTGCACGTGGCCCAGCACAGTGTCCACACTGCATATTACACAGCATGTCTTTGGCAGTGCATGTGGCACAGTGAAGTGACAGCAGTGCTTTTGACACATGAAAGTGCCAGTAGTGCACGTGGCACAGCAAAGTGACAGCAGTACACATGGCACAGTGTGGTATTAGCAGAGCATGTGGTACAGTGTGGTGACACTGGTGTAGGTGCACAGTACAGTGCAACCACAGCGAAGTGCCATGTGTAGTGCTGTCGTGGAGGGAGGGGGTAGTATCTGGGGTTGTGGAGAGAAGTATTGTTGGGGGCTGTGGAAGGAGGAGTTACTGTCAGTGGCTGTGGAGGGAGGGTGGGCAGTGTAAAGCTTACCACAGTATTGTGGATGTCAAGACCCAGAAGCAAAACACTGACAACCAATGTTTTTTGGACTGTGCATTCATTCTCTGCTGCATTTTAAAAGTAATTAAATAAAAAAAACTCCTTGTTTATGGCTGTCAAGCAGAGCAACCAACCTGACCACCCTCCCTTCAGCTAGACTAGCCCTAACACTCCATGCCACTTGACTGTCCTTCAAGGCCATGACCAGTCTCTGCCACAGATCACCGTACATGTGGCTTGAATACCCCCACAACACCATACAGCTTGAATACCTCCACCCCACACTCCCCCACCTTAGATGGCTACCTTCTCTGCTGCTCAATCAGCCTCCTTACAAACCTTCTTGTAGCTGAACCAGACTGGAGATACATCTGCCAGTGAGAGAGGCTGATCCCAGTGATTCTCGATCCTTCATTGATCACGTAGTCGATACTGCTAAGCTATCTGTTCGACTCCAAAGTGAGCTAAGGCTCACACTATGACACACAGGTTGTCTTGGGCTCTCTCTCCAACCTATCTGGATTCTCCCTGCTACTCTCTCTCCCAAGTTCACAACACCATCAGTCAGGCCATCATTTCTGCCAGTCTGCACTGCTCACTGGACCACTCATTGCGAGCCCAGTTACGAGGCTTATTGGCACACACCTGACCTGGCACATGAATTACAGACAAAAATGGACCGAAACCGGGATTCAAACCTCCTTGTAACTGAACCACCACCCTACAACTAGACTAGCCTCCAGCCCCAGGGTAGCCTTGCTGTCCAGGCTTCTGCAGTCTAACGTCTGGCAGACAAAAAAAGAACACCTCCCCTCCTCCAGCTATCTTTCTCCAACTCACAGATTCATGCTTCATTGGCAGCGACACACATCACAGTTTCTTTAAGTTATAAGTACTGTGGAAACTGGTGATTGTCAAGACTTGGAAACAGCCCACTGTCACCCACATTTCCTGTGGTGTACTTAGTATGTGCTCTGTTTTAAATTAATGATAAAATTGCCATGTTTGTAGACGCCAAGCAGAGTTAGTGAGTTGGGGATGGGGGAAGGTGCTCTTTTCTTAGTTGCCTGAAGTAATACTGTGGGACCCTGGGCAGCACGTCTCTGCTGTGGATCTTCCACTTCCCATCCCGCTCTTAGCCGATGGGTTGGGGGAGGGGCAGCTGGTCTATGGCAGAGGGGTTTGGATAGGGTACAATATGTAATGCCTCAAGTAGCAGCATCCAGGAGCCCTACAGAAAAAAGGCTTGCCAGGGACCCCAGGTAGGGCATGATACGGTGCTTTGCCACCCTTGTGTGGCCTATTTAGTAAGCCTGGGGGAGAGAAATGTGTGTAGGAGCCCTATGGTGCAGTGAGAAGTGCCTGGTGATGGCACTCTCTATAAAACTGGTACCATGCTAGTCTGCACTTTTCAGAAGTAACCCCTTTCCCTGTTCTTGGCCAAAAAATTCACACCTCTTAAATATAAATTCAAGGAGTCAATTATGGCCCCATCCCCCCTTTTAGCATAAAGTGAGGAACCAAACTATGGGTTTGAGCAGATTAATAGGGTATTTATTTACAATGCTTTAAGACACTGGAGCACTTTTCTGATAGACCAGCACTTTTCTGACAGACCAGCATGCCTGTTAAAAGTAAACAAAGCTATTTAAATGGTTGTTAAATTGTTTTAAACACGCCGGCCCGGTGGTGTTGAGGGTTGAGGCGCTAGGTACCACACCTCGCGCCATGCCACTGACCAGGGGTCCGGAATGACCTCGGGCTGCCGGGGGTCAGCAGGGAAGGAGAGGCTCAGCGTCCAAAGACTGCTCTCCTCTCCCGGAGAGGAGGTTCTCGTCCCGGTCCTTGGCTGCCCTCTAGTGGATGCCGGAGGGCGGTGCCGGAGGTCGGGAAACACAGAAGCGTGGAACGTGACATGCACGTGCCTCCACACATGCATGTTCACACCGCAAGGGAGAGGGGGAAGTATGGGGATAAAATGGAAAACAGAGGAGCTTGCAGGCTCCTTGAGGCTGTGGTGCCATGCCTGGCTCTGGCTTCACGTGGATTTGGATTGTGCTTTGGAGGGGGATGGACCTCCCCCCCTGGCCCTGGCATGGAGGGAATAACTGTGGGGGAATACAAGGGGAGGCTGGAGTCGGGGCAGCGGGGCCATCTCAGAGAACTGAGCCCCCCTGAGGGGGGCCATAGCCTGCCTGCCAGCCCCGACAAGGAGAAAAGAAATATAGAAAAAAAAAATGTTTCCAACATGCCATATCTCAAAGCATCCAGGGCAGCCACCCAACCATGGGACAAAGAGGCAGTCTCACAGACAGACACCCTGACTGATGCCCATCCTTGACACTGAAACCATCCAACATCATGCCATATTATAGCCCACAATAGCAGCTTGGTCCCGGAAAATGACACACCTGGATGACATACTGTACCTAGACCCCAGCCCAGTTTCCAGACATAGTCCAACATCCCCACTTCAGGCATACATCCATACCTCTCAACTGCCACACATTAACACCACCTAACTTGGCGACCCAGACAGGAGATACATCTACCAGTGATAGGGGCTGATCCCAGTGATTCTCGATCCTTCTTCAATCACGTAGTCGATACTGCTAGGCTATCTGTTCGACTCCAGAGTGGACTAAGGCTCACACTATGATACACAGGTTGTCTTGGGCTCTCTGTCCAACCTATCTGGATTCTCCCAGCTGCTCTCTCTCTCTCCCAAGTTCACAACATGAACTCCCATCAGTCAGGCCATCATTTCTGCCTGTCTGCACTGCTCACCGGACCACTCATTGCGAGCCCAGTTACGAGGCTTATTGGCACCCACACCTGACCTGGGCACATGAATTACGGACAAAAAATGGACCGAAATCAGGATTCAAACCAACTGCCAACTGGTGGTTTCAGCACAACACCATGTTGCTGTTGTGGCACTGGTGCCACCCTACTATGTACAGGATGCAGGCGTGGGGGTGGAGGTGATGTGAGTGAGGGAGGTGATTGACAGCTGCAGGATGGGCACAGAGGAGGGATGACTCATGAGTGTTGGAGGTTTCAACCAGATGAGAAAACTGGAAGGGGAAAATGCCTTTGAAAAGTAAAAACAAAAAGGGTAGCATTAGCCCCCTTCCCATTATGGGGAATCGGTGATTGGTAGCATGTCCTCCAAACTGCAAAAAACACACCTACCAATAAAAACACTGAATCAGGCATCCATGATCTGTGTATTAAAGACATCTCTTTTCCATGAGTTTTCAGATGTGAATGTGTAACTTAGGGATAAATGTCATTAGGGAAAACATATTTACTTCAGGCATTCTGCCTAGTGTCTACACCAGTATGCCTCAGCAGTCCCCATCAGCAGCTGCTGTGCTTAGTAAATACTGTATCCCATTATCTAGAACAGAAATCACCCGTACAGCCAGTTGCTCCAGTTAGTTAACATACCTGCGGCCAGTAGCCCCACCGCAAACACGAGGCAGAACAATAACCCTCCCCTGCAACCAGTTCACCCTGCACAGCCCAAGCCAGGGCTGATTACAAACATGTTTTTTTAGCTCCAAACTGTATAGTCACCCACTAAAACCACTGTTGAAGAATAAAAATGAGTCTGATAAACCGCAAAATGTCCAAACTAATAATATTAGTATTTTAAATTGCTTAAAAATTAAAATTAAACTAAGTACGCTGCTAAAGATGCGTGAATGTCAATGATCCCCATTCCGAGTCTTGACATCCACAAGATGGTGGTGCACTTTACGTGCCTTGGAAGGGAGTATTGCCATTCTAGTCTTTTTCTTCTAGTTCTATGGGTGCATGTGTGTGTGTGTGTATGTGTTTGTTTTTTCCTTTATTTTGTCTTTCGCCCTCCCTCCTCCGACGGAATAAAGAGTAGGCAAAAAAAATATATTATTTGCATAATTCAGATCCCAAACAGTGGAAGCTCCTGTGGAGAAGACTTATAATCCAGAGCCCCTCCCCTGTGTCAGGGCCGCCAGCATAACCAGTGCTGACTGACAGTTACTAAACAGGGGGACTGTGCAGGTTGCTGTTGTTAACTTTACAAGTGTAAGTGTAACCCCTTCCCTGGTGCTGTGGTCTGGAAGAGAGAAGGGCTACTACCCCTGCCTTATCAGCTCAGACAAGCTCAAACAAGGTTGAGGGGCCTGGGATCACATTCTGATGGAAAGAAGGGGCTTCTTTCCCAGAGGTTAGGAAAATAACGCGGTGCCTCCACGCAGAGTTAAATATAAAGTGGGTCAGATATTGTTTTAGCAGTACAACCCTCTGGGATGCCATACCTACCAACCTCCCCTTACAGTCATCCCACACACATGGCATACCTGAAACAAAAAAATCCCATATTCATGACTTTTGCAATTAAAGACTTCAGCTAATAATGTGCTCACGTGTCAGGTATTGTTCCAAAACTATAACACATAATGTATTTTCATGGGGAGGACTGGGACTGGGCAAAAGGAATAGAGCTAACAACATTTCAATTCATTTGGCATTTGGTAAACATTCACCTTGCAGGTAAAACGTTTCAAGGCCCACAACCCACCAGCGTTTCACTTCAATCAGGTTTTAACACATTAGCCACTTCCAAACTGGTACCAGTGTAACCCCTATGAGTCCTAGCTGGGTACCCAGGATCTAGCTGCAGGCCTGTATGATGCAGTTGGTCCACTTTAAAATCAAATTAACAACCCCATCAGCCATGCAATTGCTTAAATGGGATTTTAACTCTTTCTTTAAAACTTTCTACGTTGTGAGGCGTAAACTTGAAATCATAACTATGTACAGTTTCCCATGGGCAGGACAATCCCTGCATTTACTCATGGGTTTGCAGACAAACTCTGGTGACATTGAATCTGTAGCTTTGGGGCGGATGGAACTTGCAGAAACCCGAAGACCTGAAAAGCTTGTGACATGACACAGGCACCTTGCATCTTGGAACAGAGGTATGAAGCAGGCATCTTGCAACTTGAAAAACGGACACCTTGCAGCTTGCTTGCAACCTTTAGTAGCTTGTCCACTTCAGCCCACCGAGCAGGCCAGATGCAGAGCGCAGCGCAATGCATCCCAGACCACAAAGAACCCAGATCCAGGAGTGACCCCACAGTCCAACTCCTCTGGATCAGAGTGCCCTAGCACTTGGATATAAACCCATGACTCTGTGTTGCCCAGTCTGCCCCACTTGATAGGGGTTGGCAGTTTCCCTACCTGGCTCCAGGTTGCAGTTTGCAGTCTCTCATAGCTTTACAGTCACTTGTTATTTCACTTTAAAAGAAATCTGTTGTCACTTCTGGTGACAGGAAAGGCATTTTCTAGCATCTACCAGCATGGCAGCTGTGGACCTTTGCTTTCAACACACAGTCTCTGAGTTCAATTCTATAGTCACTACATGTGACAGGAAAGGCATTTTCCGACCACCTACCCGCATGGCAGCAGTGGAGCTTTTCCTTTCAACACACAGTCTCTGGCTAACAGAAGACACTTTTTTCTGTTCTCTTCGACCACCTACCAGCATTGCAGCTTTGGCCCTTTGCTTTCAACACACAGTCTGTGGCTAATAAAGGACACTTTTTCTCTCTTTTCTCACTGTGCAGGTTCTGAAGAACATGAAGAACAACTCACCGATCAGGTGCAGCATCAGATACAATTTCCATCACACTGGAAATTCAGGCAGGCTCCTTTGGGCATTCAGCGGCCATGCAGGCACCCAAAAAAGACCTTCGCACTTTCACGGACCTCACAGGCATCGGGGCAATTCCCTCTTCTTTCAGGGCACCACAGCCGATAACCTTGACTCTGTTTTAGATGTTCTCAGACCTCGCAGACATCCGGGCAATTCCCTCTTCCTTCAGAAACCCCAGCTGATAACCTTGATTCTGCTTCAGACGCACCACTGTGCTGGAAAACATTTTCTTTCCCATCAGTGGGAGACGTGCAGGCACCTCCCGGGCTTTGTGGGTTGTGAAACCCTCAGGCAATCCTTTTACTTCACTCAAGAGTACATCACAACTGTCGGGCAACTTCCCTGCTTTAGACAATTATATTTCTTTCTTTGAACTGGAGCACCTTCCAGACATTGGAACTCATACTCCATTGCAATTCTTAGGCATTTCTATTTCTTCTGTCCCCACAGGATCAGGAAGCAAGGGTCAGGACACTGACTGAATTCAAACTCAACTCTTGACTGTCTGAATAGAACTGAACTGATTGTCCCTCCTCATGAGCTTCAGAAAAAGAACTCAGTCCCTGACTGGTTTAGCAAAACAATGGGGGAAGCCTGGCATCTGCTGGTTGGTTGATGCCAGCTGACAGTCACAGAAAAAGCAGTTAATAGGCTTCCTCGATGCCCTATTGGCTGGCTGTGTTGGTGGCAAAAGCTGGCACCACCTCCTTTTCCCAGGCACCTTCACAGCAGCTCCCCGGGATCCTGGAATTCTGATTGGCTGTTAGCGGTCACCAGGCTGGCAAAACATGGACACCACTAAAACATTTTAAGCAGAGTCACACTTTTAACATTAAATACAGGCAAACTGTCAAACTATGCATTTATTTAAAAACATAAATTTGTGGCTGATCCTCTGCCCTATCTAGTGACTGCAGAGTGTTCTGACTGGGATATCCCCTGTCCGTCGCTACCTCCATAGTGCTATCCCCTGTCCGTCACTACCTCCATAGTGCTATCTCCCCAGGCACAGCAGTGCTCATTAAATATTTCTGAACAGTGTTGCTGCTGCTTAAAGTTAAAGGCACCCATTACAAATCAGTAGCGCTTAAGAGCACTTTTTAAAACATTCATTTATGCTCCCCAAGTGCCTCAGAGCCCTTTTTCATTTCTTTTTTTTTTATCTATTTGCTCCTTCCCTAGCTCTGGTGACCCCCACTCCTTCAGGCTCTACAAACCTCCCATCCACCTTCACCAACCTCTTCTCGAGCTTCTCCTTCTGGCCCTCATATCACAGCCAGTCCCCAGGATATCCCGAATGTAACCCTTCGGCGGGAGGGTCCCCTCCTCCGAGGAAGAGACGGGAGGGGGATCCCCAGTGCACTCCTCTAGGGCCCAGAGATGCTGCTGAGGGTGAGGAGGCTCCCTAGAGATTCCGGAGGCATTGGGAGTTGGAGAGCCGTCGTCCGGCAGACACCGAGCTAGTTTTCCGGTTTTCTGCTTTCCATATTGCGACGCTCCAGCAGCTCCCCCAGTCTCCACTCAGAGCCACTGTTGAGCGAAGTCTCCCACTCCCCTCACCCCAGGAGAGGAGAGCCATCCTCCAGTGCTTAATCCTCTCCTTTTCCTGCTGACCCCTGATGACCTGAGTCCATTCCCGAACCTGGGTCGCTGGCGTGGTTCGAGGTAAGGCACCAGCACCTCAACCCTCTGCGCCACCAGGCCGGCTTCCCCTTTTCATTTCTGCTTACTCTCAGGGGCCGGGGCACACACAGACAGGCTTGCTCACAAGCCACATAGAGCAGCTTTCACTTTCAAGTGCTGCAGCATTCCTTAGTTTGAGAGGGAGGGAGAGGGGTGGAGCTGACCACAGCAGCTCGCACAGGAGCTGTGTGGCGATCGGTAAGCTGCCACACCATGCAGCTTTACTTTTTTTCTTTTGCTCCTTCACTCTGCCAGCCCCCACAGCATGGGAACAGATACCGGGGCTGGCTGGAGCACTCGGTGGTCACATGGGATTGGGAAGCAAGGCGGCACACACTGGGAGGTGATACAGGTAGGCCCCCACCGTGCGGGGATTACATAATTGTCCCTTCCCTGTGTTGTCTAGAGCGTTAAGGATGCTATGCTTTCCAGGGAGGGTGTCTCACATTAAAGAAATACCTAGTTCAATATATCTGACCATCCCGGCACTGGGTTTGACCTCCAGGTATCAACTGACATACGGCAAGGCTGGCTAGCCTGTGGATTTAAAAGGGGTTAAGCAACTTGGAAGCAAAACAGATGCAATGTCCAAACAGGAAAGAAGGAAGATTTAAAACAACCAGGATATGTTTTTTTTTTAACAGTTTGTTAGCCATGGTGGTGGTCCTTACTCCAGGACCGGGGGCACAGTTTCACAGGAGTATTTAGACATCTCACTTGAACTGCTACTTTCTTGTGCGTTTACATTCCTGCCCGAAGGAGTAGATAGCACTCTGCAGCAGCCCTGATTTTATCCCTGAACCAACAACATTCATTTCATGGGGATACCACTTTAAACTCTGCATACTCCATAGCAATTTATGTGGCCAAGGGAGAGGTTACTATCCCCTGAGGGTCTGAGATGCCTCAGGACAGTGCATCCCACTCTATTTTAAGAACTAGCCCCCATGAGGAGAGAGTCTTCTAAATCTGATGGAAGTCCCAAAAGGGCTCCAGTTTGGGGGCAAGGAGAGCTGACATCCCCTGGGATTACAAGGTGCCACAGATGTCCGCCCCCTCCCTCAAGAACTGACCCCCTTGAGGAAAGGGTCCCATAACATCTTCCTGGTTAAACTTTTAAATAAATAAACAGCAGACAACTTTACAGAGACATGTGGTAGTCCAACTAGTTGCTAGTCACCTGGCTAGTATTACAATCTCTTAGCATGGCAGCAGTGCAGTGCCACTTGATCCTGCGAATAATTTTCTCCAAGATCCACTCCATTTTATTACAGCACACATTCTTCATTTCTCTTTACAATTTCTTCACTGTGCTACCCATCACAGACTCAGCGCCCAAACTGGGCATGGCTTCAGGGCCAAACAGACACGTCACACACAGTCTTAGGCAAGCAGCCCAAGTGACACCTTTCTGAGGCCATCACTCATGCTGACAGGAATTTCCATCCTATCAGATTACCAACTTGAATGAGGCTCGAGGCACAGCTGAGTGCCACTGGATTCACACCTCACATAAATTTAAATGTCGGCCCGGTGGCACTGAGGTTTGAGACGCCGGACACCACATCTCGTGCCACGCTGGCCACCCAAGTTCAGGGGTGATCTCGGGCCGCTAGAGATTGGATGGGGGGGAGCATGCAGAACTGGGTCAAGATCCTCTCTGGGGAAGGAAGTAAGGTTCTTCAGCTCTTGGCAGTGGAGGCTAGGTGGCAGTGCCAGGCCACAAGTGAACCCTGGCTTTAGGCCAGATGGTCGGAAGAGGCTGTCACTGGAGCCCCGGAGCCCACGTGCACCTCCATGCGTGACTGCATTCTGGGGTCCCAAGGTAACAGGTGACAATCACGAAATATCATGTCTCCCCCTTTGTCAGGAAGGTGCAGGAGGCAAAGAGGGAGCAAAACGCTATATAGAAAAAAAATGTTAATGTTACCTCAGATCTTCCCTTTTCTCACTGACGGGCAGCCCTTCTACACAGAAGAACCTCTTAAAGTCTCTGGAAATGGATTTCCCCCTTCAGAAAAGGGGCACCTCCCTTTTACTGTCCTTGTTCAATAGACGCTGCCAAGAACTAGGAGTTTTCTCACAACGACAGACTCTTAAAAAAAGTTTCAGAACAGTGGGAGCTAGCACTGTGTGCCAGAAGCTAGTCTCCCACCAGCTTACTCAGAACATTCTCTGCTGTCCAGCACAGAACTCTGACTCCTCCCCTTTAGAATACCATGGCAGTCCAGCTGTCCTAGTCCTCCAAGGGCATGGAGAACTGTCATCTTCTAGAGGTGTCATGGACACTCTTAAAGAAACATACTCATAACTCCCTTAGGATGGTTATATTCACCCGCTTGTACATGCTCGACATCCTTAGTGAGCACCGAGACATCAGACTCAGCCACCCACCCCCAAAGGCCAGTCCATCAGAAGGTCGGCCACTCCACCGCCAGCCAGCCCCAAAGGGAAATTATGGCTGAAACACTACAAGGGTAGTGCATACACTAAAATTTGAACAAAACTAAAACCTCTAAGCCTTGAGGTCTCAATCCACCCTATTGACTCCTGCTGTTATAGCCCCAACCTCCAACCCTCATGAGAGATACACTCCAGGAAACCCAGAGTGGCACATCAAGCCTAAAACTTTGCCCACCCAAGCCATAACATCAATATCACATTACCTAACCAGGGCATCTAACTCATCACTGGGGCAATGAGTACTTGGCACATCCCCAAATATGTACATATATCCCACCAAAGAATGCAACTACACTGTTTTTTCTTTAAACATGCAGTTTAGCCATATCCACTACTCATGCAATGGAAATTACACATCTTCATTCAGTGAAACTTCTCACCTACATTCTTAAACTTCTTACACTGCAACGTGTAGTGACATTTTTTCACTACCCATTAATTAACTTTCGCACTCTGTGACGAAACTCTAAACATTACATGCAGGAAATATGTACAGAAATTCATGCAGTGTGAATTATGTCTCATGCACATTTAAGTGCAACCATACTCTTATCTAACTAACTACCCAGGCCCAATTCCTCAGTGGCACCTCTTGGAACAACAAAACCCAGATCACACACAATTTTATTTTATTCTTTTCATTGTAACCCTGATTACCTGTAGCTCCTCTGAGAGCTAGGATCTGATCTGCTAACTCTCTCGGTAAAAATCTGTTTGGGTAGTTCATTAACTACTAATAAGCAGACGACTACTTTAGATTTACTTAACAACCACTTTGCTACCTCTGGATTAGCTTTTGATACCTCTCCTGTCAATAAACTGCGCATGCAGCTCTGTGCTCAGGATCCGGCTTTTTTAAAGCCACCCCAGCTCACGACACATTATTTTCCTTCTGCCCTGTCTCTCTGAAGCAAGTGGAAGATCTTTTACTGGATCTTGACACCAGGAAGAGTGCTGGCACTGATCAAATCAATCCTTACTTCTTAAAACTAGGTTACCATGTCCTGTCTGTGCCCATTACCCATCTCTTCAATAAGTCTCTTGCCCAGGGTACTCTCCCATTGGTCTGGAAAGCTGCGCATGTTATTCCGCTGTTTAAGTCTGGTGATCCTAGTGATCTAAATAACTGCAAACCCATATCTCTTCTTCCCATCCTCTCTAAATTGCTAGAAATAACAGTCAACTCTCAACTTAGGAAACATCTGGAATCATTCAATCTGCTTAACTCAGTGCAGTCAGGATTTAGACCGAGTCACTGTGTGGTATCTGCACTTGCAAAGATGTCCAGTGACTGGCTAAATGCTTTGGACTCTAAATACTATGTGTGTGCCTTATTCCTTGACCTGAGTAAGGCTTTTGACATGGTGGACCATAACCTGCTTCTGCTCATCCTTCGCAACATTGGCCTTGACTCCTCTGCATTGAGATGGTTCACCAGTTATCTTACTGGTCGTCAACAGCAAGTTAAGGCAGACGAGGACCTCTCCCCTCTGAAAACTCTCCTGAGAGGTGTGCCACAGGGGTCTATCCTAGGCCCACCATTATTTGCAATTTACATTAACAATATCAATTCCAGTATCAACTTAGCAAATATCCACCTTTTTGCTGTTGATGCTGTCCTCTAAATAAGAACATATGAACATACGAATGTGCCAGCAGAAACAGACCACCCAGTCTATCTAAGTCTGCTCGAATGTGCAGCTAGCACCCCTAGTTTGCAGCTGCCCCACCCCTTCCCCTTTGTCATCCCACTACTGCCTCCTCACCTCCCCCACCCTCACTCTCCCCTGTTCCCTGTCCCATGTCCTTTTAAAGCTGTTCGCAGATTTACATGATACCACCCATTCTGGTAGGGCATTCCATTTTGCTACCACCCTCTCTGTGAAATAGTGTCTCCTCATTTCCTTCCTAAATCTTCCACCCTCTATTCTTAGCGCATGCCTCGTGGTGACCCTCCCCCTTCTTAGCTTAAAGACCCCATCTGCCCCATCCTTATTGATTCCCCTCAGATACTTGAATGTCTCTGTCGTGTACCCCCTGTCCCTTCTGTCCTCCAGGATAACCCGTGAAGTGGGTGCATGAGGAAGGGAGCCATCAGTTACAGCGACACCTTCCCAGTGCAATCCACTCACGGCGATGGAAAGGTAGGGTGACCGGATGAGGGGGTGGGTGAACCAGGTGACAGAATGTCGCTATACGTACGCACGCAGGGGGTGGGAGTGAGCACGGTGAGCGTGGGCTGGGAGGGGGTGGAGAGGCTGTAGGGAGTGGCACTGCAGTTGCCAGTTGAGCTGCATTGTGGCATCGGGGATTGTCTAGTGGCTGGGGTGACTGAGGTACCAGGTTCGGGTCCGGGTGCTGGTGTGATTTTTATTGTGCCCAGCTCGAATCTTTTTATTTTTACTGCTTTCACCCCCTCGTCGTGCACCCCCCTGGAGTTGAGAATCATACGTAGGGGTATGCGAGGAGCAAAGCCCCAGCGAAGAGGGGGTATGGGGGGGTGCAGCCCTCCCTCAGAAAGCAATAAAAATATGTCCTGGCGCCATTGTGCAGGTGCGTCAGGGTTGTCAGAGTGCCGAAAATGTGTTTGGCACTCTGACTGAGTGATAACAGTGATCGCCTTTAGGTGTTCACCGCTATCACATTGACCCATCCTTCAGGAAATACATATTCAGGTCCCCCAGCCTGCTGCCATAGTCTCTCCCTTCCTGGCACATATCGCCTTTGTTGCCCTCCCCTGCACCCCCTTCAGTAGCCTGATATCATCCTCCAGGTATGGGCTCCAGAACTGCACACAATACTCCAAGTGCGGCCTTACCAGTGACCTGTAGAAGGGCAAGATCACCTCTCTTCACCTGGATGAAATCCCCCTCACTATTTACCCCAGTTTTTGTTCACTTTTGCAGCCGCTCTCCTGCACCGGGCAGTATTGTTCATGGCCCTTTTTACTATTACCCCTATGTCTTTCTCCTCCTCAGTGATCCCTAGCTTAAGCCCCCAGCCAGTATTCTCTCCTTGGGTCCTTTGCCCCAAAGTGCATAACCTTACACTTCTTTGCATTGACCCTCAGCTGCCACCTCTCTGACCACTCCTCTAGCTTGCTAGGCCTATCCCTGAACATGCCTGCAAGGATCTTCAACTTGATTTCAACCGGCTGCAGCAAAACCTCTTGTGCTTAAAATGTCTGCTAAATGCTAAACAAACTAAAGCCATGTTCTTTTTTCCTATTGTCAATGCTTCTAATCACTGCCACTTAGGTAAGGCACCTCAAATCATCCCCCTCTTGGGGGAGTCTCTTGAGTTCATGGCCAAGTTTAAATACCTGGGCTTCTGGATTAACCATAAACTTTCATTTGTCGACCATATTGAGGAACTGGTAAAAAAATTGAAACAAAGGCTTGTTTTTTTTTTCCATATTAAGCACTTACTCAGGATGCCAAAACTAGATTGGTTCAAACCACCTTTCTTCCTCTTCTGGACTATGCCAACTTTCTGTATGTACAGAATCCCAGCACTGCTTTATCTAAACTTGATACCCTAGATCATTGAGCATTAAGATTTATCACTGGAGCTCCGTACTCCACTCATCACTTCTCCCTCTATTCCAAATTAGACTGGAAGTCACTTAAATTCAGTCGACAAAAAAATGCAGCTACTTGGATGTAAGGCGCAATTATCAATAAACTCCCCCAGTACATCTCAGATTGCCTGCCTGCTTGTACTGCCAGGTGTCGTGTTAAGGGTGTAGTCCATTCTCAGAGCACAGATTGCATTTTGAGGAGCACATTTTCAAGTAGTAGTAGTAGTAATTTTTTTTTATTCATATGAATAAGGGAAGCATTCAATTGAGCATTAGCTCATTTACAATGAAGTCCCAGTATCAAAAGACAGACAAACATCAAACATCAGTTTCAAGAAACGTAACAGTCAGAACAATATTAAATTGCAGTATAAAAATATACAATATACAACAAGGAGCAACATATATATATATATATATATATATATATATAAGCAATCAGGATTAATAAACATCATATTGATTACAATTAAATTGACTACTAGCCCATTACAGGTACCATTTATTCAAATCAGAAAAATAAATTATCTGATTCACTTCCCTTAGACACACAGGAATTGTATTCCACAAGGTCATCCCTCTAAAAAGTACCGAAGATTTACCAACATTCAGATTGCATCTAGGGTTTAAATAATGTAACCCCTGGGCAGCGCTAAGATTATATTTCATGCTTCTAGGAGGAAATAGCTGAGAGATGTAACTTGGGACCCTTTTTCTTCATATTTGGAACATAAACTTAAGGAGATGAAGATTCCTCCGCTCAGAAGGCCTGAGCCAACCCAGGTTGCTCAACAAAAGACATCTATGAGTTCTATAAGGGACCTCCAGTACAAAACGAGCCATCCTATAAAACATCAGATCCACCCTATTCAATAAGAAGCCGGAGGCTCCACCATAAAGGAGATCCCCATAGTCTAGTATAGGCATTAATAAGGAATTCATGACATTTAAACAGACATTCCTTGACATATATTTTTAAACCTATAAAGAGCCCCCAATTTCCTATTTAATCCCACTATCATATTATTTATATGAAGGGGCCATGACAAATTACAATCTAACCAAAGGCCCAAATACTTATAATTATCCCTTTCCGTTATAATAGTACCGTCCAAAGTTGTTACATTCAGACCTAAATTCTGTTCTTTGGACTGCTTATTCCTAAATATAACAACCTGGGTCTTTTGGGGATTTAATACTAAAATATGCTTCTTGAAAAAATCCTACACCTGATCAAAGGCCATCTGGAGTTTAGGTCTAATCAAATCCAAAGTTGGACCCTCAACATGTATAATTTTATCATCTGCATAAAGATGGTACCCTATATCTGGAGGGTCGAAACTAAGGTTGTTAATATAAGTATTAAATAACAACGTTTCCAGAATTGACCCCTGTGGGACACCATTTAACATATCAACCAAGTTAGATCTAAAGGGGCCAATCTCCACAAATTGTTTAAATGACAAACAGTTAACAACTTGGATAGACAAACCGATCTGGCTGAGCCTGGACAGGAGCACCCGGTGGTTTAAAGTATCAAAAGCTTTAGAAAGATCTATAAATAAAGCTCCATTTGTCTCCTGTCCAGGCTCAGCTGCTGATCACTAACCACCTTAACCAATGCTGTATTGGTACTGTGTTTTGATCTAAAATCAGACTGATAAATAAACATTCTACCATTTAAATCCAAATATTCTCTCAATTGAGCAGAAATAATTTTCTCAAAGGTCTTTGAAATCTGTGACAGGAGCGAGATGGGCCTATAATTGCCCAACTCATTCTTGTCTCCACCCTTAAAGATAGGCTTTACTCTTGCTACCTTCCATCCCTCTGGGAACTGACTACAATTACAAGATAAATTAAAAATGAGGGCCAGTGGTTCAGCTATACAAGGGGCAGCATACTTAAGCAATCTAGCTGGAATCCCATCAAACCCAATTGCCTTAGAAATATTCAACCTCAGCAGTTCAGTTCTCAATACTGCGGGTGAAATATAATGAAAACTAAAGACCCCAGAAGCCTCCTGCTCAGATGGATTATGCCTCCCAATTGATATACAATCTGACTGGGCATCCTCAGTATGTGCAAAAGAACCCAACTTACTAAAATGTATGATGTTATCAAGTTCCCTCCCGGGCGCCACTTCAGTTCCCTCCACCACAATTTTATCTACCTCGTGCTTATAATTATTTCCTGTTAGATCAGATATAGTCCTCCAAAAGGATCTTACATCATGTTTATGATTATTATCTAACTTAAGTCTGACATGCTCCTGTTTAACTAGCCTAACTTTGGATGTATAAACATTTTGGGCTTGTCTGTATATAGACCATTCAGCATCCCTCCCAGTTCTCTTAGCAATACCCTACTTTTTGTCTCTATCTTTCCTGGCTTTAAACAAATCACTATTAAGCCATGTGTTTCCCCTACATTTAGATTTCCTAGATCTCAGTGGTATATGTTTATTACAAATATTTCAAAACTCTGTTATGAAAAAGTCCCAGGCATCTGTTGCAGAAGGAATCAAATCCAATCTAGACCATTGTACATTCTCCAAACCTATCCTAAATAATAAATAATCAAATCTTTTGAAATGTCTCCAAAACACCTTATGACTTGGTTTAGGTGCATTAATACTAATTCTAGTAGCATAAATCAACTGATGATCAGAAAATGTTTCAGATAATACCCCGTGTGATGTATAATTCTGGGGAGAATTAGTGAACATAAGATCCAAATTAATGGATTTCTTAGGCTTTCGATGGTTAAGTCTGGTAGGTTCCAATATCAACTGGGTCATTCCCAAATCAACCTGAAAATCAATTAGAGGGTGATTTGGGTCAATGTCTCCCCAATTCACATTAAAATCACCAGCGAAAAACAACTCTTGGGAGTATTTATATTTCAACAAGAATTCTAATAGAGTATGGAAGACCACTACTTCCACCTTAGGATGTTTATAAATTCCCATAAGAAGAAAAGTTTTTTTATGGGGCACAATACTCTCTATAGCCAGGGTTTCTATGCAACAGTCCAAACTAGGGCATAGAATTTCTTTAGTTGTTAGGCTGCTCTCAGTGTAGATTGCAACTCCTCACCCTTTTTTGTTCCTATCCTTCCTAAATATCTGATAATTAG